>CM039678.1:206055241-210855241 GCA_022496015.1 Hordeum marinum
TTCTAAATGAGTGGAATTTCGATTCTCTAACTGCTCAAATAGCAATGGTTTCCTGTTCCGCATTGACCCTAGGATTGGCGGCTTGGCTTAAAGAATATGGGATTCTCTTTCCGGTGGAAAATTGCATCTGAAAATGAGACCGAGACCTACTTTTCGAATTGTCAGAGGCTATGAGATCCACTTTCTTTTGGAAAGGAGAAGGGAGAAGCAACATTTCAAGTGTGTGAGGATGGACTCTAGACCCACTCGTTCTGATTCTGTGATTGCAATTTCTCAAAATGGATCCCAAAGTTGATCCTGTTTACTAACTCACTCTCGAAGTAGAAGTACCGGACCAGGTAACCAGAAGATAAGGCCACTCGGCAAGACTAGACTAGTTTAACACGGCTATCTCGTGGAACACTATATATATAGGACTTGTAGAGCTTGAAAAAGCTTGTTTTGGTCTTTTTTTCTCTTTTCTAGGTACAGATAGACTTACCAACTGATGAGCCAAAGTAGCAAAATTCTTGTTCCTGGGAGGGGCGGACTCTACGTTGGTAGATAGAACTTTCATTTCTTCCTTCCATTTCATCTGTTCAAGTAGTCTCCTTTTCAAGTAGATACACTTTGGTACCAGACTGGTGTGCATTCTACGCTTACCCAGCGAGCGAAGGAGCGAGCCAATTCCTCTGTTCTAGTAGAGCCAATTCCTTTGAATAATTGTTTACTTTCTTGTCTTTCCTCCAGTGAATAGAGTGGAAGACCAGGTATCTTCGTAGTTGGCTCTGGAATGATTGCTTGCGGGATTTCATATTTTCCAGTGATCAGCTTAGTTGGAAGAGATAGATAGGAGAAGCGAATGCCAGATGCACGGTGTGCCAATCAATCTAATTTCGTGAGATCGAGTCAAGATAAGAAGGAAAAATTCTTTGGAGTAAAGTCGCCCGGAAGAAAGAATAGGAATTGATCTAGCTATAGTATAGATAGAGTGTCAGATGAAATGCTTGACAAGGCAAGGAAACAGAACTTCCACATCCTCTGTTCACACTACCTGGATTGGAATTGGTTCTATCGAGATATACTGACTTGAAACAGGAATTTCTTGGTAACTGCTGCTTCTTTGAAGCAAGTGCTTTCGGGTTGGCTCTTCTAATATGTGTATTTTCTACCCATACGAAACAATTTCATTGATGAAAGATGGATGGCTATTCTCCACATTTGCCAGCACAATGCACTTTTTCTTCTATTTTGTGATTCCTTTCTTTCTGTCGCCATTTTCAAATGGATTTATCCTCCTGGTTTTAGTCACACACGTCTTTTCCACCTAGGAAGGATGCCCCTACGATCATTCCATGCTCTGCCTTCACCCGAGAGGTACCTAGGGAAGGAAGCCAATAATGGGAGTGTCAGGGTGGAACTTCATTAATGAAAGAATGTGCACTGCCCCCCCCCCCGTGCCGCAGGGACGAACTTTAATAGCCCATCATTATACTCTTTGTCAGGGGGTTAGGGAACTCTTGAAGATATCTATAGAATAACATTTATTTTTCATAAGTTTTAGTGGACGGAGAGCCAACAAGTGCAGTTTTTTAGTGTAAGGTCAGGTTACAGAAAGGCCTATTTTGATAAGCAAGGCATTGCAAACAAATAGGTAGAGCAGAGAGCTAACCTAAGGAGTGAGCTTGTTGTAGTTGGTCTAAAGGGGGAAATAAAGTACTGTCCCGCTACTATTTCCTTGATTCCCGGGAAAGAAGGAGGACCGAGGGTAACTAACTCTTCCTTCTAAAAAATCTATATCCCAGCTCGTTTTCATTGAGCCTTCCCCCCGTTTGGAGTATAGCCAAGTAGAAAGGCATCGGTTTTTGGTACCGTCATGCAAAGGTTCGAATCCTTTTACTCTAGAGCATACTTATTCTAGAAAATAGAAAAAGAAAAAGAAAGTCTCATCCCTAATAAATAAAAGAAAGTAGATTTACATTATTTTTGTATTTATAGGGGGAATGTTGAGGCAAACTTACGATGCTGACAAGCTGGTTAGGTGCCGAGTTGGATTAGACATCGCAGGTTTCAGTTTAAGAATTGGGAAGAGGTTAAGAACCTAGTGGAATCCACTGCGAGGGGAAGTGCTGAAGTGAAGAAAAGCCCCAATTTTGGAGAGGATTGCATAATTGGAGAGTAGAATTGGAGCAAAGCCATGATTTGGTAGGCGACTGGTACAAGTGCTAGACTGGAGCTAGACAAGAAGCGTTGAGCAGGAACTTGAGCAATTCAAGAAACCTTAGAAGAAACTGGATATGTGGCAACAAGAAGGGCTTAGCTAGAATCTTGAAACAAGTATGATACCAGCACATATCAGCCTGATGTGATGTACCTGAATTCATTCATGTTCTGTGGAGTCTTTCTTTTAATATTCTTATTTTTTTCTCAGTTTAATTAGGAAGCAAATGCGATTTCAAGATGAACTCAACCTCGAAAAGGAATTAAATTAGCTGTGCAGTTAGCCCTTTTATCTTTAATAATTGGTTGAAATGGATATTGCCCGTCACTTGAAAATAAGGTTGTTTCATTTAGAATTCAGCAAGTTTCTTAGAAAATTGTTGTTAAACAGGTTGACGTTCCACTAGGAATGGAATGTTGGGAGACGTAGTAGTAAATCAAAATTTTCCTACGTGTCACCAAGATCTATCTATGGAGAAACCAGCAAACGAGTGGGGAGAGATTGGATCTTCATACCTTTGAAGATCGCTAAGCGGAAGCGTTACAAGAACGCGGTTGATGGAGTCGTACTCGCAGCGATTCAGATCGCGGTAGATCCGATCAAGTGCCGAACGGACGGCACCTCCGCGTTCAACACACGTGCAGCCCGGTGACGTCTCCTACGCCTTGATCCAGCAAGGAGGAAGGAGAGGTTGGGGAAGAGCTCCAGCAGCAGCACGACGGCGTGGTGGTGGTGGAGTAGCAAGGTATCCCGGCAGGGCTTCGCCTAAGCACTGCGGAGGAGGAAGAAGCAGAATAGGGCTGCAGCGAGAGAGAAAGACTTCGTCGTCTCAAACCTGCCCAAACCCTTGCATATATATAGGAGGAAGGAGAGGGAGGGCTGGCTTGGCCCCTCCTCCAAGGAGGAGGGATTCGGCCGAAGTGGGGGGAGAGTCCTCCTCCCACACGGGAGGTGGATCTCCCCCTTTTAAATCCCTTTTGCCTCTATCTCCAGATCCCTGGCGCATGGGCCCTTTCTAGAAGGTATTGGATGGCCCAATATGGGCTGGCACACCTCCTCTAAGGGCCCATGAGGTCCTTTGGTCGTCACCCCCTCCCGGGGGTCCTCCGGCACCCTCCCGGCACTCCCGGTACAATACCGATGAGCCCGAAAACTTTCCGGTGACCAAAACTGGACTTCCTATATATCAATCTTTACCTCCGGACCATTCCGGAGCTCCTCGTGACGTCCGGGATCTCATCCGGGACTCCGAACAACCTTCGGTAATCACGTATACCTTTTCCCTATAACCCTAGCGTCATCGAACCTTAAGTGTGTAGACCCTACGGGTTCGGGAGACACGTAGACATGACCGAGACACCTCTCCGGCCAATAACCAACAGCGGGATCTGGATACCCATGTTGGCTCCCACGTACTCCACGATGATCTCATCGGATGAACCACGATGTCAGGGATTCAATCAATCCCGTATACAATTCCCTTTGTCTATCGGTATGGTACTTGCCCGAGATTCGATCGTCGGTATCCCCATACCTTGTTCAATCTCGTTACCGGCAAGTCTCTTTACTCGTTCCGTAATACATCATCCCGTGACTAACTCCTTAGTCACATTGAGCTCATAATGATGATGTCTTACCGAGTGGGCCCAGAGATACCTCTCCGTCACACGGAGTGACAAATCCCAGTCTCGATTCGTGTCAACCCAACAGACACTTTCGGAGATACCCGTAGCGTACCTTTATAGCCACCCAGTTACGTTGTGACGTTTGGCACACCCAAAGCATTCCTACGGTATCCGGGAGTTACACAATCTCATGGTCTAAGGAAATGATACTTGACATTGAAAAGCTTTAGCAAACGAACTACACGATCTTGTGCTATGCTTAGGATTGAGTCTTGTCCATCACATCATTCTCCTAATGATGTGATCCCGTTATCAACGACATCCAATGTCCATGGCCATGAAACCGTGACCATCTATTGATCAACGAGCTAGTCAACTAGAGGCTCACTAGGTACATGTTGTGGTCTATGTATTCACACATGTATTATGGTTTCCGGTTAACACAATTATAGCATGAACAATAGACAATTATCATGAACAAGGAAATACAATAATAACCATTTTATTATTGCCTCTAGGGCATATTTCCAATAGTCTCCCACTTGCACTAGAGTCAATAATCTAGTTCACATCACCATGTGATTAACACTTACATCACCATGTGATCATATCATCATGTGATTAACACCCAATAAGTTCTGGGGTTTGTTCATGTCCTGCTCGTGAAAGGGGTTTTAGTCAACGGGTCTGCGACATTCAGATCCGTGTGTACCTTACAAACTTTCCATGTCATATTTGTAGATACTGCTCCCACGCTCCACTTGGAGCTATTCCAAATGGCTGCTCCACTATACGTAGCCAGATTTCTACTAAGAGTCATCCGGATTGGAGTTAAAGCTTGCATCATCGTAACCCTTTACGATGAACTCTTTATCACCTCCATAATCGAGAAATATGTCCTTTGTCCTTTTCAGGTACTTCAGGATATTCTTGACCGCTGTCCAGTGTTCCGCTCCGGGATCACTTTGGTACCTCCCTACCAAACTTATGGCAAGGTTCACATCAGGTCTGGTACACAGCATGGCATACATGATAGATCCTATGGCTGAAGCATAGGGGATGGCACTCATCTCTTCTCTATCCTTTGCCGTGGTCGGGCATTGAGTCGTACTCAATCTCACACCTTGCAACACGGGCAAGAACCCCTTCTTGGACTGATCCATATTGAACTTCTTCAATATCTTTTCAAGGTATGTGCTTTGTGAAAGACCAATGAGGCGTTTTGATCTATCTCTATAGATCTTAATACCTAATATGTAAGCAGCTTCTCCAAGGTCCTTCATTGAAAAACACTTATTCAAGTAGGCCTTGATACTTTCCAAGAGTTCTATATTATTTCCCATTATCAGCATGTCATCCACATACAGTATAAGAAATGCTATAGAGCTCCCACTCACTTTCTTGTAAATACAGGGTTCTCCATAAACCTATACAAACCCAAACGCTTTAATCACCTCATTAAAGCGAATGTTCCAACTCCGAGATGCTTGCACCAGCCCATAGATGGAGCGCTGGAGCTTGCATACCTTGTTAGCATCTTTAGGATCGACAAAACCTTCCGGCTGCATCATATACAGTTCTTCCTTGAGGAAGCCATTAAGGAATGCCGTTTTGACGTCCATTTGCCAGATCTCATAATCATAAAATGCGGCAACTGCTAACATGATTCGGACAGACTTTAGCATCGCTACGGGTGAGAATGTCTCATCGTAGTCAACTCCTTGAACTTGTCGATAACCCTTAGCGACAAGCCGAGCTTTATAGGCGGTCACATTACCGTCTGCGTCAGTCTTCTTCTTAAAGATCCATTTATTTTCAATGGCTCGCTTATCATCAGGCAAGTCCACCAAAGTCCATACTTTGTTCTCATACATGGATCCTATCTCGGATTTCATGGCCTCAAGCCATTTGTCGGAATTCGGGCCCGCCATCGCTTCTTCATAGTTCGAAGGTTCACCGTTGTCCAACAACATGATCTCTAGGACAGGATTACCGTACCACTCTGGTGCGGAACGTGTCCTAGTGGACCTTCTAGTAGCAACTTGATCTGATGTTTCATGATCATCATCATTAACTTCCTCTCTAGCCGGTGTAGGCTCCATAGAAACAACTTCCTGTGCTGCGCTACTCTCCGGTTCGAGTGAAGGTACAATTACCTCATCAAGTTCCATTTTCCTCCCACTTACTTCTTTCGAGAGAAACTCTTTCTCGAGAAAGGATCCATTCTTGGCAACAAAGACTTTGCCTTCGGATCGTAGGTAGAAGGTATACCCAATAGTCTCTTTGGGATATTCTATGAAGATACATTTGTCTGCTTTGGGTTCGAGCTCGCTAGCTGAAAAACCCATTTTCACATAAGCGTCGCAGCCCCAAACATTAAGAAATGACAGCTTAGGCTTCTGTCAAACCATAATTCTCACGGTGTCATCTCAACAGACTTAGATGGTGCCCTATTAAAGTGAATGGATTTGTCTTTAATGCATAACCCCATAATGATAGTGGTAAAACGATAAGAGACATCATAGTACTCACTATATCCAATAGAGCACGACTACGACGTTCGAACACACCATCACACTATGGTGTTCCAGGAGGCGTGAGCTGTGAAACAATTTCCACATTGTCTAAAATTGCATACCAAACTCGTAACTTAGATATTCACCTCCATGATCATATCATAGACATTTATCTTCTTGTCACGATGATCTTTAACTTCACTCTGAAACTCCTTGAACCTTTCAAACATTTCAGATTCGTGTTTCATTAAGTAAATATCCCCATATTTACTCAAATCATCAGTGAAGGTAAAGAAAAACAACGATATCCACTGTGTGTTTCAACACTCATTGGACCACATACATCAACATGTATTATTTCCAATAAGCCACTTGCCCGCTCCATCATATTGGATGACGGGGTCTCAGTCATCTTGCCCAAGAGGCATGGCTCGCATGTCTCAACCGATTGGAAATCGAGTGAGTCAAAAATCCATCATCATGGAGTTTCTTCATGCGATTTATACCAATATGACATTTAGCGGCAGTGCCACAAGTATGTGGTACTATCATTATTACCTTTATATATTTTTTGGTACCAACGTTATGAACATGTGTACTACTACGATCATGATTCGATAAACCATTCCGAGTGGGTGCATGACCATTGAAGGTATTATCCATGTAAATAGAATAACCATTATTCTCTAACTTATATGAATAACCGTATTGCACTAATCATGATCTAATCACGTTCATGCTCAACGCAAACACCAAATAACATTTATTTAGGTTTATCACAAATCTCGAAGGTAGAGAGAGCGTGCGATGGTGATCACATCAATCTTGGAAACACTTCCAACACACATCGTCACCTTTCACCTAGCTAGTCTCCGTTTATTCCGTAGCTTTTATTTCGAGTTGCTAGCACTTAGCAACCGAACCGGTATCCAATACCCAGGTGCTACTAGGAGTACCAGCAAGGTACACATCACTAACACGTATATCAAATATACCTCCATTGACATTACCAGCCTTCTTATCTACCAAGCATCTAGGGTTTTTCCGCTTCAGCGAACATTCTCCTCATAAAAGAAGCACTTAGTCTCGGGTTCGGGCTCAACCTTGGGTTTCTTCACTAGAGCAACAACTGGCTTGCCATTCCTGAAGTTTTCCCTTCTTGCCCTTGCCCCTTTTGAAACTAGTGGTTTAACTTAACCATCAACACTTGATGCTCCTTCTTGATTTCTACCTTCGTGGTGTCAAACATCACGAACAACTCAGGGATCATCTTATCCATCCCTGGCATGTTATAGTTCATCACGAAGCTCTAGTAGCTTGGTGGCAGTGACTTGGAGAACTGCATTAATCACTATCTCATCTGGAAGATTAACTCCCACTTGATTCAAGTGATTGTAGCACCCAGACAATCTGAGCACACGCTCACCGATTAAGCTATTCTCCTTTATCTTGCAGACAAAGAATCTTGTTGGAGGTCTCATACCTCTCAACATAGGCACGAGCCTGAGATCACAATCTCAGCTCCTAGAACATCTCATATGTTCTGTGACGTTCAAAACGTTTTGGAGCCTCAATTCTAAGCCGCAATGCATGACGCATTGAACTATCACGTAGTCACCAAAAAGTGCCTGTCATATGTTCACAACATCTACAGACAACACTTGAGGGAGTGGTGCAGTTAGCGGTACATCAAAAACATAAGCTTTCTGTGCAACAATGAGGACAATCCTCAGATCACGGACCCAGTCCGCATTATTGCTACCATCAACTTTCAACTTACTTTTCTCTAGGATTGTATCAATAAAAACGTGGAGCTACAGCGCGAGCTATCTACGACATAATTTGCAAGGACATTTTTAGACTAAGTTCATGATAATTAAGTTCACTTAATCAAATTATTAATGAACTCCCACTTAGATAGACATCTCTCTAGTCTTCCAAGTGATACATGATCCATGTCAACTAGCCCGTGTCCGATCATCACGTGAGACGGACTAGTCATCCATGGTGAACATCTCTATGTTGATCGTATCTTCTATACGACTCATGTTCGACCTTTCGGTCTTCCGTGTTCCGAGGCCATGTCTATACATGCTAGGCTCGTCAAGTCAACCTAAGTGTTTCGCATGTGTAAATCTGGCTTACACCCGTTGTATGCGAACGTTAGAACCTATCACACCCGATCATCACGTGGTGCTTCGGAACGACGATCCTTAGCAACGGTGCACAGTTAGGGTGAACACCTTTCTTGAAATTTTATTGAGAGATCATCTTATTTACTACCGTCGTTCTATGCAAATAAGATGTAAACATGATAAACATCACATGCAATCAATATAGTGACATGATATGGCCAATATCATCTTGCTCCTTCGATCTCCATCTTCGGGGCACCATGATCATCACTGTCACCGGCACGACACCATGATCTCCATCATCATGATCTCCATCATTGTGTCTTCATGAAGTTGTCTCGCCAACTATTACTTCTACTACTACAACTAACGTTTAGCAATAAAGTAAAGTAATTACATGGCGTTTATGATTGACACGCAGGTCATACAATAATATAAGACAACTCCTATGGCTCCTGCCGGTTGTTATAGTCATCGACATGCAAGTCGTGAACCCTATTACAAGAACATGATCAATCTCATACATCACAATGCATCACATCACATCCTTTTGGACATATCACATCACACGACATATGCTGCAAAAACAAGTTAGACGTCCTCTAATTTGTAGTTGCAAGTTTTTACGTGGTTGCTATAGGTTTCTAGCAAGCACGTTTCTTACCTACGTCAAAACCACAACGTGATATGCCAATTGCTATTTACCCTTCATAAGGACCCTTTTCATCGAATCCAATCCGACTAAGGTGGGAGAGACAGACACCCGCTAGCCACCTTATGCAACTAGTGCATGTCAGGCGGTGGAACCGGTCTCACGTAAGCGTACGTGTAAGGTTGGTCCGGGCCGCTTCATCCCACAATACCGTCGAATCAAGATAAGACTAGTAATGGCAAGCATATTAACAAAATCGACGCCCACAACTGCTTTGTGTTCTACTCGTGCATAGATTCTACGCATAGACCTAGCTCATGATGCCACTGTTGGGAGACGTAGTAGTAAATCAAAATTTTCCTACGTGTCACCAAGATCTATCTATGGAGAAACCAGCAAACGAGTGGGGAGAGATTGGATCTTCATACCTTTGAAGATCGCTAAGCGGAAGCGTTACAAGAACGCGGTTGATGGAGTCGTACTCGCAGCGATTCAGATCGCGGTAGATCCGATCAAGTGCCGAACGGACGGCACCTCCGCGTTCAACACACGTGCAGCCCGGTGACGTCTCCTACGCCTTGATACAGCAAGGAGGAAGGAGAGGTTGGGGAAGAGCTCCAGCAGCAGCACGACGGCGTGGTGGTGGTGGAGTAGCAAGGTATCCCGGCAAGGCTTCGCCTAAGCACTGCGGAGGAGGAAGAAGCAGAATAGGGCTGCAGCGAGAGAGAAAGACTTCGTCGTCTCAAACCTGCCCAAACCCTTGCATATATATAGGAGGAAGGAGAGGGAGGGCTGGCTTGGCCCCTCCTCCAAGGAGGAGGGATTCGGCCGAAGTGGGGGGAGAGTCCTCCTCCCACACGGGAGGTGGATCTCCCCCTTTTAAATCCCTTTTGCCTCTATCTCCAGATCCCTGGCGCATGGGCCCTTTCTAGAAGGTATTGGCTGGCCCAATATGGGCTGGCACACCTCCTCTAAGGGCCCATGAGGTCCTTTGGTCGTCACCCCCTCCCGGGGGTCCTTCGGCACCCTCCCGGCACTCCCGGTACAATACCGATGAGCCCGAAAACTTTCCGGTGACCAAAACTGGACTTCCTATATATCAATCTTTACCCCCGGACCATTTCGGAGCTCCTCGTGACGTCCGGGATCTCATCCGGGACTCCGAACAACCTTCGGTAATCACGTATACCTTTTCCCTATAACCCTAGCGTCATCGAACCTTAAGTGTGTAGACCCTACGGGTTCGGGAGACACGTAGACATGACCGAGACACCACTCCGGCCAATAACCAACAGCGGGATCTAGATACCCATGTTGGATCCCACGTACTCCACGATGATCTCATCGGATGAACCATGATGTCAGGGATTCAATCAATCCCGTATACAATTCCCTTTGTCTATCGGTATGGTACTTGCCCGAGATTCGATCGTCGGTATCCCCATACCTTGTTCAATCTCGTTACCGGCAAGTCTCTTTACTCGTTCCGTAATAAATCATCCCGTGACTAACTCCTTAGTCACATTGAGCTCATAATGATGATGTCTTACCGAGTGGGCCCAGAGATACCTCTCCGTCACACGGAGTGACAAATCCCAGTCTCGATTCGTGTCAACCCAACAGACACTTTCGGAGATACCCGTAGCGTACCTTTATAGCCACCCAGTTACGTTGTGACGTTTGGCACACCCAAAGCATTCCTACGGTATCCGGGAGTTACACAATCTCATGGTCTAAGGAAATGATACTTGACATTGAAAAGCTTTAGCAAACGAACTACACGATCTTGTGCTATGCTTAGGATTGAGTCTTGTCCATCACATCATTCTCCTAATGATGTGATCCCGTTATCAACGACATCCAATGTCCATGGCCATGAAACCGTGACCATCTATTGATCAACGAGCTAGTCAACTAGAGGCTCACTAGGTACATGTTGTGGTCTATGTATTCACACATGTATTATGGTTTCCGGTTAACACAATTATAGCATGAACAATAGACAATTATCATGAACAAGGAAATACAATAATAACCATTTTATTATTGCCTCTAGGGCATATTTCCAACATGGAATAACAAAGGGTTTTGCCAGTTTGTGGATCGAGATGTGATTCGCTTTTTGAGTAATAGTTTCTTTCATTTGGTGTGCTCTTCCTGGAACCGGTAATAGGCAAAATTTGGTGCATTCTAGTTTGCTGATATGGTATTTACAATCCTTGAATTGTTTGAACCTGACTCTCATTATCTGTCTTCATGGTCTGGAGGGTATTTTGGATATCGTGGAGGTAACTGACGATGAATTCGTCTCTTGCCTCACCGATCTGAACACGAAGTTTCCGAAGCTACAAGAGTGCTTGGTTAAACGGTGCCATTAAGTTTCAACTGTCTTTAAACTTACTACTTCAAGTGCAATTATCAACTCCTTGCAAAATTGTTGGCTTTCTCATCTACAAAAGGCAACTCTGGTATTCAAGGAAACAAATAATTAGGTTCCACTCACTATGTCAACTAAAGCAACTGCATCTGGAGCACTTACCAGGGAAAATAGAATAAATAATGACGTAGTACGAGGGGATTTTTTTCTCACTATTGCCATCCTGTGTTCAGTTCCAATTTTGTAGTAGGAGACAGACTCAAAGTCAATAGATTCCTGTCCTTTTCTATAGAAATAGGCTTGGTCAAGTGCTTAAAAAAGAGGTGACCTGAATGATTTCAATGAATTGCTATTTGGTCAGATTGGAACAATTGGATTCGAAAGGAAAGAAAGACTATGAACGAAGAGGGCCGCCCATGATCGATTGGATTCGGCAAATAAAGTAGAGGGCCCGCCCATGTCACCACCAGTCCACCGAACCAGCTGTAGATCGCTAACTCTCTTGTCGACGCCCAGAACTTATGTATGAGTTATGAATGAATTGTTCCCGAGTAGAGAGGGCAGGATAAGTATTCAGTAAGAAGGAGAGTCTACTTATGGAAATGCCATCCTCTCTTTCCTCAGTAATAGAGTGACTAGCTACCCCGACTTTTTATTCCAGTTCCATTCTTACTGGTGCAGGAGTCCAAAGTGCATCTTCCAACTCCCTAACTACGTCTTCCATGAAGTTCGGGAGACCCCTCATGTGTCGGTGCCCGTGGGACTCGCCTTTGTACACTTTGCGCACCGCTTTGACTAGACCCCACTACTACCTCGTATCCAAATACCTTCAATCTAGCTCATTCTTTTTTAAGCCTTGCAAGCCTAATATAACCTTGTTTCCCTATTACTTACTTTTTCTTTGAGCATCACACTCCAGTGGCTTTCTTTCCTATGGCTTGGATAGGGGTCCTCAACAAGATCTATATCGGTGTCATTATTTACTTCTTTAGACGATAGATGATGATAGAGAGCAGACTGGGTCTGAGGAAGAATATCTTAAGTAGTTGAATCCTCTCCGCTAGGTTAAATTGTATGATCTGAATGTAGGAGGATTGCTGCTGGTGACACAATTTCTTTTGGGTCTGAAGAATGAACTCAGAGCTGCAGTGGAAGTGCAGGTGCGTAACTCAATTAGTGAAGCTGCATCTTTTGCTCAATCAAGTGCGGGAAGGTTTGTGTTATAAGTGTGGAGAATAATATTATCCTGGTCATGTATGTGCAGCACCAGTTCAGGCAGTATAGACCACTAATATATTGTCTTATGACATACTTTAGCCAAAGATACGACTTTCCTTGTTAGCCGCCCCCTCTCTTGCCTATCAGCTGGGAGTTCGCATACAACACAATAGCTGCTACCATTCTCACCATTGAGGTGGGTGGCTCCATACAGGCACTATACATAAGCTCTATTCCCTATAGTCACTATATACTACATAAGAGCTTAAGTCCGTCGGGAGAAGCACTCCGGATCTTGTCTAGGAGGCTGATGAGAAGGTATAGACGATTCGGAAAACGCTTGTTAACCACGCAGAGTAGACATTCGTCTTATCAATAAAAGTCAGGGCTGAAGTGTTATGTGGATGGATTTATCCAATGGATACTGATACCCACTATAATAAAATAGTGACGATAAATCTGGCAGGTGGAAGATTGAATGGTAGGGAAATGACGACCCTTTCTAGCTAACTTCACTAACAAGTCTTCTATATGTGGCCACCAGAGCAACACAAATGCATTGATAAGTAGTTTGCCTATCCCCAACCTGGTAATCAAATCGGAGTGAGAGTTTCACCCATGGGTGTGTAGTAAGGTCACTTATCTATCTTTATGTCAAACAAACCTTGGCTCCACGGGAAGATTTAGTGGGATAGCTTCTTTTTCGCTGAACAGAAGAAAGAGAAATACAGGTGACAAGAAGGTGCAACTGACGTTCTACACGAGCCCGGAAGAAAGAAGTGTCGTGCCAGGAACAGGACAATAGGTCGCTTTTATACTGACCACGAGAATAGCCGGCTAAAGATGGATACACAGGAGAGATACGCGGGGCAAAAGAACCAACTTGAATCGCGGAGAACAGGTAGCTCCGGCATGTGAACTTGTCGAACCATTCAACTATACTGTATATCGATTGGCCACATCAACGCATTTCACCTCGAAACTTGTACTTGGAATAGAGCCAGCCTTGAGATCCGCCACATCTTCCTTCAAGTCAGAGAGTTGAGATAGAACAACTTCGCCTTTGACCGGTTTGCTGCTTTCCTTTATACACAAGCCCCTATTATTAAGGTATGGAGTTTTTTTTTCTGGAATGACCAAAGAACAAGAGAAGTTCAATGAGGTGCAAACGCAAGAATTAAAGCAACGAGGACAAGTGCTAGGATAGGATCCCAAAGGATGGCATGCCTATTCAGCAATGTGCAGAAAGGATGGCTTCATGCAAGAATCTTGATGAACCAGGTATGTCTTCTACTAACAGATATGCTATTTGCAATTCCACTGATTCTTCTTTCCCGTTCCTTCACTGGCTATAGCGCCTTACCTCTTCTGTGACTTGTCCTGAGATGAGAAGTATCAAAAGTGTTGGGGTTTGGGTTTATGTCATGCTAGACTCACGTTTCTCGTTCTTACGCCGGGTTCGCGACCTTACAAGGATACACAAGCTGGTGAAGGTTTCGGAGAAGCAGCAAGCTGTTCGGATTCAAGTTACCTTTGAGCAGGCCTCAGGCGAGGAAATGCTTTGGCTGTGCCAAGAGATAGTCGGCTCAGGGGCTTTTGGGCGGAGCCAAAGTGGTCCACATACGTACCATTTCCATCATCACAAGATCCCCTTTTTCTGTGTGCATAGAAATAAAGCGTGCTCTTATATTTAGATAAGAGAGATATTTTTCTCAGCGCTTCCCCTTATCGGCTTGATCTTCTTCTACCCCTCGGTAGAGTGAGTCTACATAGCGAACTGGCAGGACGCAGAGATCGATTGATCAATATGCATATCGAGCATCTATAGTTATTCTCTCTTCCCAAAAGATATCTCAAGTCGCTTCCAACGTTTTTATGAGTAAGGGAGGGTATTTTCAACAAGATAACTATGGACGACCATCTTCCAATTTCCAATCTATATCTTTCATTGGGTAAGTAAGGGGAATAAGCAAGAACGGTGGAAAGCTTAAGAAAGTGCTAGTTCCTTTGCTGCGAATGGGTGGAATTGGTATCCCCAAAAGGTTGTTCTCTGAAAACCTCTGGCAAGGGGGTGTGGAAGAGTTCAAGTCTATCCCTTTGGTTAAGCTACTGTTGTTATACATCTCTACTATTATGGGCCACCACTTACTTAAAGGAAGTCGAGTACACATCTCCTTCAACCTGAAGGGCGAGGACCTGCAACGACGTAACGTTTGAAAGAAAAGTAACCAGCATAGGAGAGTGATCAGAAAGCATACGACTCGAGGGAGGGTTGGCTAATCAAATTAGAATGAAGATTCCGCTCTATATGATAAACGTTGGTTGACTTTGATATGAAGTGTTGATTGTGTTTTCTATTCGTTCAGACCCCGATAGTGCTTCTCGTTGTGACTGAAGGAAGGTTCATTCTGTGCAAGATATATGCTAGTTTACAAGCATGAGACCCTCCTTTCGGGCCGGTAGACAGAGGCCTCAGTTCCAACGAAATGGGGAGCAAAAAGAGGTCGTGTCATACCATACAGATGAAATGAATGAAAGATATTCCTGCTGTTTCTGTGCCTATTAGTACTTCGCTCTGACCACATCAAGAGGAGTAGTTTGTTTTTCTTTTGTAAAGCGAGCCCAAGGAAATATATAGGAGAACATAGCTTGTTTTGTAGTAAGTAAATTCAAAGGCTCAAATCGTCTATATCAATGCAAGTATAGCTGGATGGAGTGACTCGTGCTTTCGAACCATAAACTAATGCCGCCTCTCGGGAGCGCGTGTTACTATTCCATTCTCTGGAGCACAATCCAACGGAAAAAAAGTATATTTCCAACCTACACCTTTAGTTGTTCCAGCTCGTGAGGAAGACGACTATGGAATTCAGATTTCCTTTCTCTCGAAGCAAGCCAGTCCTTAATTAATGATAGGGAAGGAAGGAATTGCTCTTAGGCTTGTGAGTCTTTTTATCATATGGATGGGTCGTACAACCCTTACATGGTCTCTTGGCATGAAATTGGGTACTTTTCGTCTATGGCGAGATGGAAGTTATCTGAAAAGAATGCCAACTTAGGACCGTCAAAGTGGAAATCGTATCAACCCACCGAAACCGCTCTTTGGAATGGAATGCATAGTATTGTGCATTGGAATGGAAAAGTAGAATAATCAAGACATGGATCTAGTATCAACATGACCCAACTTCCATTCTCATGACCCAACTTATTCAATCACTTCCATTATCTTTCTATTGCTACAAATCGACAACAAAAAACATCCCTCGGAATTCCTGTTCGATAGGAAAAAAGAGCTCTTCAACCAGAAATAGCAAGCAACATGTTTTTCTTCTCTCTTCCGGGCACACACCCTATCGGGTGACGCCACTGACAAACACCCTAAAGGGGAACGCAACACTTCCTATAACAGAAAAAGCAATATCTGAAATCTTTAAGCAACTAAAAAAGACGTATACTAAAAGATATGTGTTGAAAAGGGATGGTCAATAACAAGATGAACCCAATGCCCAATCTTCCCAATAGTATTCCTTAACTCTTGAATTGATACACTTGTTCATGGCATCTATTCTCTATCTTCACTTTTCACCTTCTCATCCTTAACCTCAGTGATCTGTTCCTCCTAGACATCCTTCTGCATACAAAACAGAAGAAGAAGCACGTGCATAAATCAATATAATAGTTTAGTTTCAGAAGTATTTTTGATTGGTATATCAATCATGGTTTATAGGGAAATAGTTAGAATAGGAAAGCTCTGTTAGTTACTAATGTTTGGGTTTTTGTTTACGGCAATAGTAGGTTTCTTGCTTGTCATATTTAGAATATAAGCATCAGTTACATTTTACGTCCAGCCTTTTTATAGAAGAGAAAGGAAGGTTAAGGGCAAGGGCGCAGCATAATATATAAGAAAAACTTGATCTTTGAGGGGAAATTTTTCCAACTAGACCGATAAATGAGAAAAAGTACCAGTCGTACCAAGAACCAAAGGCGCCAGCTTTCATTGATATATATACCGTCTCTTTTAGCTGAAAAATCTATGGAAAAGAACCGGCTCTGGGAGGAGGGGTGGCGCGACAGAGCAATGAAAAGCTGGGATCTTTCCTTATCTTCGGTCGTGACGCCTTTTCCTTTTGTATGAGAAAGCGCTACAAAACATCCTTCTCGCGGGTTATCTTCTACTCAAGCAAGCTCTCTCCTATTCTTCATCCACCAACTAGCAGGAACGTAGGAGCACAAGAGGGTCATCATCTTCTGAAACGATTGGCTTTCGATCTGCTTTCCAAGAGGTGGTTTCTGACATGACCAGAAAGAGTGGAATTCTTGTTAGGATTGGCATGTCAAGTTGCTTTCTCGGACCCTAACATAAACCACCTTATCCTCACTCAGATTGTTCTTTTGGACTGAGCAGAAGCACGACCTCTATCTGACGTTTTCTCTATCCCTTCTAATCTCTCAATGGCATTTCCATCTCTCGATTCAATCAATCAAGTAAGTCCGGATGACACTTGTCTTTATTTAGTGTTTCCCCGGCTATTCAGCCATTACTTGCATCTCAGGTTCTTTGTACCCTTTTTTAGTGCCATGCACACTGAGGTTTCTGGCATGACCGAATCTTTTGAGAATATCGCTTATTACGTTAATTTCTTCATCTTGATGTACTCAATCCATTCAAATTCCATAATTCCAATGCTATAGTGCCGTTTTTGAGTTCCTGTTTAACGACGATGCAAGTGTATTTCAGCAGTGGATGTTCCCTTCTTTTTTTTTTTTATTTACATGTTTTGGCTCGCTTTCGTCTTTTTCTGCGGTAACTAGTATAGAAAATCCAAGTGGACGTTGTTCTTAAACTCCATAAGGATTAGAAGGTGGTTCTACCTCGTTGGATGGCATTCGTAAGCAGCTATGATATTTCTTATCTTTGATTAAGCGAAGCGACCTGGGATCTTTCAAGGAATGAGATCCGGGTATATAGTCATGATCTAGTGTTTAAGGATTTTATGACTGACCTCCTTATGAGTCATTTTCTTTACAATGAAATTCCGTTAGCTCTGTTTCCTCGCTTCCTCCGGCAAAAAGAGGATAATCGGTACCCCGCTGCTTGATCATTAAACCTGAAAGGGGATTTTTTCTAAGAAAAAGGTATCCATCTATAAAAGGCCAGAAGGAATATTTCCCTGGATTGACTAGTAGTGAAGATTATACATCATAGGTGCGCCCCTTGACCCGAGGAATTGATCGACAAATCATAGGCACCAACTGGACCAGGGCATCTAAATTCTTGTTAATATCTTCTTCGGCGATTGGCACCTGGTTATATCCTGAGTGGGCATCCAAGAGGCTCAATACAAGCTGCCGAATCTACCAGTAGGTCAGCTATCGGCATTGGATACTCGTCCTTTGGAGTGGCAAGATTCCTGTTTCTGAAGTCAACACATAACCGCTGACTTGCCATTCTTTTGAATCACTGGTTCAATATTTAGATATCCCCGGATGTTCAACTTCAAGGCTAGGGCTGAGATGCTCCATTAGTGAAAGACCAACAATCCAATAATCTTCTCGTTTCATCAATCCAAGTCAGAAGTGGCTTCGAATCAAGTCATTTTAGTTCATCCTTTTTCGATCGATGAGAAAGAAAATAAATAAGGGATTCTGCGGCTCAAGTCTCTGAGCTTGATTGCACATAGGGTGAGAGAAATCTACCTTCTACTAAGGTGTACTGTGTGTAGGGCCCTGCTAAGTCTTAAAGACCAACTTGAGGACTCAAGCCAACCGCTGACTGACTTCTCGATGGCCCGATAAAAGCAATTAGAAAACAAATATAAGTAGTTCCACACACAGGGCTTTGTTTGAAAGACAGAGGTATGTTCGTAAAGGTAGGCTAGGCGCAGCGCAATCCTTAGAAAGCATACCTAGATTCAAAGCCCACTCTTTCCTTCAGCTTCCACCGCTGTCTTATGCGGCAAATAACCACCTAGGGAGTAGAAGTTTCTTATTGTTTTCGGTCTTTTTTTCGCCTAGTTGTCTCTATTTCGATTGCATTCTATGTCAACAGGTTTTTTTTTTAGCTTTATCGATAACTATCTCCTCTTGATGGAAGAACATAAATCTCATTTGATTCGCTAGGAATAGGAAAAATTGGAATAAGCAGATGGGAGATTGGATTGGGACGACCACTCGGTATTCGAAGATCCTTTGGGCTTAAATGAAATAGACTAATAAAGACATTCGCACAGAGCACACGATTCGCTAACTAGTCAGGATTCAGATTTGGTGTAGCATAGTTTGGATCAGTGATATCATGACCTGAGCAGGCATCCTTCACCTCGGAATTTCCCATATTATGAACAGTCAAAGTTCACGTGGATGCTGCTTTCTGTCTCGGATACTGGAATTGGCGCAACTGGAGCAATTATCCGAGATGCGGCGGGCATGTTCATTGCGGCCTGCAGTGTTATGCTCCCTCGGGCAATTGACGCGACATCAGCGGAAGCAAAGACAATATCTGTTGAGGGCGAGCCCCGGTCCCGAAGATACCTGATTCTAAGTATGTTATCGAAGCGTTAAAGCGAGAATTCACATCTGTAAAAGATTCCCACATTCCGTGAGATTCGTTGCCTACCAAAGAAAGGTGCAAATAAGCCATTTTATTCGATTTTGCCTCTGCTGATCCTGCTCATGCTTTTTTTTATCAATTGGTAAAGTCTCTCAGCCTTGCAAAGTGGAAAAAGAGATGGGCATCGGATCCATGTTTCGCTAATCCCGAGCTTGAAGAGAAGTGAATGCCCGTGGGGAAACGCAGAAGGCCTAGGGTTATCTATTGAAAACCATGCATGCCCAGATCTATTACGAAAGTTGGAAAAACACAATGGCCAAATGCACTTATTTTCGAAGAAGAATGAGGCAATCGATCATCCGGACGAAAGGGATATGGAAAGTGGGCTTGTTCTTCACTCTATAAGTAAATATAACAGGCATCCATGGTTAACAAGTAGAGACTTCGCCTTTCTCTAAAGAGCCCAAGATGTCCTGCTAAATAAGATGTATTGTGAGCACAAGATGGACCTGAGCTCCTCTCTTAAACCAAGGCATACTCTACTGGCTTTCCCTTTGCCAGGATTGGAAAAAGATATAGAGCATCCTTCTTGTCCTCAAAGTAATAGTTGTATTAGATAGTTCCTCAGTCAATTTTTTTAGTTATTGTTTTGTTTTCACTTCAAACTTAAATGTTCTTTGAATCCCCTCTTTAAGGCATATAAAATGAGTACTCTTCCTGAGCTAGCTTAAGCATATCTCGAGCGAGTGAGTTTCCTTCCATCAAGTTCTAAGCGATCAAATAAGGTCCTTGCTCTCGAGCCAATGCCAATACCAATTGAGAGGGTCTAAACGATGGATTCAAAGGAGGTTAAGGGCAAATGCAATCTCTGAGCCAGTTGGAGAAAAAAGGGCATCAAAGAAAGTGTCAGTTGGACTTTCCCTGCCAACCCTACCAAAATTTAATACCCAGCAGTTTTCGTGCCTCTATTGATATTTCGTTCCTCTCCTTACGTCGAGCGACTGTCGTTCCCGGGTCTTCACTATTTGATAGAAGCCCACATACCCTCTCTTCTATCCCCCCTCTACCCTACAGGTATAGGAGGCCTCGGTATCTCGATTTGCAAAGATGGATACCTACTCAGCATCTTATCTACATCTGCGGGACAGGTTTGTGCGTCCCCTTCGTAAATGATCTCAACAGGATCCGGAGAAACCCCAGATCCCCCCGAATCATCATCTTCGGACCCCGAATCATCATCCCACCTTTTACGCTTCCGCGAAGAAGACGGGCCTGCCTCCTTAACCCCATCATTTGCTTCTGTGCCTTCAAGGGATTTCATGGAATGAGCCTCAGGCTCGACCACGGGATCCTCGGGATCTGGCGTCTCAGGCTCTCCTAGCTCCGCGTGACGATATTTTCTCGCCAGATTGGCGGCGGTTATAACGAACTCGCTTTCCTCTCCCTCTTCCAGGTAGGCTCTAAAGATATCCTGAAGAGTATCTTCACCCTCGCCCTCTCCATCCCATAAGACCTGAGTTTGTGTGAAATCGCGCAAAGACTGCCCTTCCTCTAAAGGAACCTGGGTTCCTACTTCCTCGAAAATTGTCTCGACGCGGGAGCTTAGCTCCGACAGAATTGCTTCATGAGGGGCAGACCTGGCTATTTCCTCGCGGAGGTCAGGCAAGCCGCCAACGGGAGGTTGGTCTAGGGGAAAGTCACCCTCGTTAGGCGCTTTGGCCATGACGAGAACGTCGAGATCCGCCCTTTGCGGGATTGGATTTGTTTGCTCGTTGAAATGCCATAAAGCGCGAACCAACATCCGTGATACGAAAACCAAAATAAGAATGAGGAAGAAAAAGGTATTGTGATGTAAGTCAATGATCATGGGGCATATTTTTTAGGACTCACAATTTCCTTCACTGTGCCTGTAGTGATGTCAAAATTCGGCAACTTCGCCTACTAAAAGATCAGTTACAAGAGCACAATGCTTTTTGTGGCTTCCTTCTCGGCACAGAAGCCATGCTGCCGGGGTGGTCCTGTCACCTGGAGAAGTTCTCTTTGTCTTCGAGCTTTTATTCCTCAATCCACTTATTCGTTCCCTTCTTTCGTATACCTCCCCACCAATAGATAGAGACAAATGGGAATAACTGAACCACATCTAAAAAATGCCAGTACCATGCAGCTGCTTCAAAGCCAACATGATGCTTCTTGGTCAGATGACCAAGATATTGGCGAATACCACATATGATCAAGAAAAGAGTACCTATAATCACATGAAAACCATTAAAGGCAGTTGCTAAGAAAAAGGTAGAACCATAAATACTATCCGAAATAGTGGAGGGTGCTTGGTAATATTCCATTCCTTGAAAGCCAGTGGATACTAGAGCTAGTGAAACGGTTGCTACTAAAGCGTAAACTGCTCATTTTTCCTTCCCCGCGAGTATAGCATGATGAGCCCAAGTTACGGCAGCTTCGGATGAAGGGAGAATAGGGGTATTAAGAAGAGGGATTTCCCAAGGATCTAAAACCCCAATCCCTTTTGGGGGCCAAATACCTCCGATCTCTACCGTAGGTGCCAAAGAAGAATGGGAAGAAGCCCAAAAAAAAGCAAAAAGGAAAATAACCTCCGAGACTATGAAGAGAACAGAACCATATCGAGGTCCTAATTGTACAAGTTTTGTATGATGCCCTTCCAATGTGGATTTATGTAGAACAACCCGCCACCATACGAACATGGTATAAAGGAGAAATATTAGGCCCAAACTGAGAAGTGTTGCACCCCCTTGAAATGAGTGCATGTACATCACACCTCCTACGGTGGTTGCCAAAGCTCCGAGTGAACCCAAAATAGGCCATGGAGTTGGATCTACCAAATGATAAGAATGCCTCTGAGATTCAATCATAAACCACTTTGCCCCGGTTGTATGTAAACCCCCATTCACCCCATCCCCTAAAGTGGTAAAGAAGGAGGCTCTTTTTTGTCTCATTAGGACAAACAAATAGGAAGGGATAGTTCTTTCATTGCATAGATAGAAGTCAAACTTATATCAAAAGATCTCTCTATTATTTAGAGAAAAGAGTTGGCGTAGGTTCTACCAACGAAACGAATAAGTTTTGGATTAAGATTTCACATAAGCATTGCACAATGATCCGCATTAGGCGGGGAGCGGCAATGATACCGCCGGCCAGGAATAAGTACCTATCCCTTACGGGAATCGAACCCGTGTCTTCGACATGAAAAGACGATGTCCTAACCTCTGGACGAAAGGGACCAAAAAGCGATTTTTCATATACTTAAGAGAATAGAAGTGGTTCCTTTTCTTTCTATACGAAATTCAGACGATTTCGTTTGTGTTCATGTTGGCGATTTCAGATGTGAATGAGGCCGGTCGTCTCCCCTTCCTACGGGTTCCCCAGTGACACATCAACCACGCCCCTTCCTTTTCTCCGATCATAAATAACCTGATCTCTTTCTTTCTAATTCATCCCCTTCTTTCTAATTCAAAAAAGAAAGGGGGGGGCGGTAAGGCAGGCTCGCAACTTACAAAGGGCACTCGCTGCTCGCAGGCCTGCTCTTTCTATTATGATTTCTATGTCTATGAAAGCTCCTTTGACTCCAGCCCCATAAGCTATTCTTTCACCTGCACCAGCTCTTGGTCTTTGTCCAGGACAAAGATCTCGCAATAGTGGAATAAGGAAGTGCAAGTTGGCGATCGAAGCAAAGGAAAGATCAAGCCGAAGAGGATACCTGGGGCCATCTAAGACGGCTGTAGTAAATAGCTTACACGACTGATCAGGCTCATCAACCTATGGAACCTCACGCTATGTTGCTATGATTCTTTTATCACGAAAGCATGTCGGGCGAAGGAATAAAACGCGTACAACACTAGCAAGAAGAGACTTGCCAAAGAATTCGATGCCTCACAGGATCCTGCAAAAGCGGAGTCCAAAAAAGCACGAGTCGGGTCGGCGGTTTCAGATTCAGATAGTTCAGTTCAATCATCATCTGACACCTTTCGGTGCCATTCCTTTTGAAACTGGCGTTTCTTTTGTAAAAGAATTCGATGCCCCTGCGAAAAACCGAGTCAAGAAAGAGGTAAGGGCCGGGTCAGAGGCGGAACAGACATTCAAAGCAACCGAACCATAGATCCAGCTTTGCAGGACAAGCATAACGAAAGTAAGCATTTGGCCAGACATTCAAATAAACCCTATATCTAGAAATCCATCATCCCTGTCTGAACGGTCTAAGCATCATATCTTTTTCTTTTCACTTCCGCTGCATCGTCCGGACATCAGAAATAGCTGCATTAGCAGCATCTCGCTACAACTCCCTTGGCAACCCTAGCACCAACAGGAACAACTCAGTTCAAGCTAGCAACAACTAACAATTTCTACTTCCTCGAACAAGAGCTTGCTTTTAGTTCACGTTAGCTACATTCGTTTTAATAGAAAGATGGGAAAGGCTAGGTTAGCAGAAGACTATGCTTGTGCCACAAACTTATTGCTTCGGAGAAGCATTTCTTCAATGAATCTTACTCAGTACAGTATTCATAAGGGACCTGTATCTAAATATTCTGTTCTAACATTCCTATTTTGGTTGGAAGTTTCTCAAATGAAAGAGCACAACCCTTTCCATCACTTCTCTACATACTGGCATTCGGAGCTAGGAGCAGAGAAGAGAAGTCAATCGGAAGAATCGTAAAAGCCTGGAGCTCAAACATTGCGTTCTACACTTTACTTTTGTTTTGTATCTCTGAAACAGGAGTGAAAAGAAATCAGCTCATCCACCGCTAACTAAACAGGGCGAAACTAGCTCTTCTTTGGTTTCCCTGGGTCCAAGTTGGGGCAAAACCTGCTCTTTTCCCGAAAAAAGTCTATCGTACTAGGTGGCGCGACACGCGACATAGGTAGTAAAGTAGTGATTTTGGGCCCAATTCATACTTCTTTTTTGATTGGAATTCTTATCCTAGCTCGGCCTACTCGCGAGATGTTAGCCTTCAGCCTGATTACATAAAGCATAGCACTTCTGATCGATTTGAATATTCCATTCCCTATTTCCTTGAGCGCTTTCACCATTAACCCATGGGTGCCAAGACCATCCCCCCGGCTCTTTCTTCTTCTACTTCATATAATAGAACACAAGGATCGAACCTACTTTGCTTTAAGTCTGTTTACTTTTTAACGCCGTCTACGGAGAGACAAGATGAGAGAGGAGAGAGGAAGCTGAACGACAAGAGCTGACGAAGTCCAATCAAGCTGAGGCCTGGAAAGAGTTAAGAAAAAACACCTTCTACCTGCATTCATGGGTGCTCAACGATAGATTCCACATCAAGATAGGCAAAGCGGGATACAGCTCGTTTATTACCTCAAAGAAAACAAGAAACAGGTCTTTTCTAATCACGGAACACGAGAATAGCATGCACGGGAGAAGGATTTAGGGAAAGGTACACGCTGCTTTTTCGGAGTCTATAGGGGAAAGGTACACGATGATTTTTCGGAGTCTATAGGGGAAGATTCCACCAGCCCCAATTGCTTTGGGTGAGAGATCGAACCTCCACTCGTTTCTGGTTTCTGCTTTCTCCCTAGGGAAAGAAGATATGATACTTTTCGAAGAATGCAATCCCCGCATTCCGGCCCTGCTCTGCAAATCAACATCTGAAGATCTACGGGTCACCATAGTCTTCTGATCCACTAATAAGATTCCGCGCTCGAGATGATGTGATCTGAACGAAAAGATAGATACATCCGAGCTGCCCAAGGATATGGTCTGGGTACCGATCTGCTAGGATAAGGGGGAGATCCTAGTACTCAAAAGGCTGGGTAAATTTCGAAATTAAGCGGAGGAAATCCACCAATAAGAGAGTAATAGAAAATACTGTTATCATGAATAAATTCTTTCAATCCATTAAGTATCTTCTTAATTCGTTATACAATAGAGACGGGGAAAAAGATGATGATAAAAAACTCCACAATAATAAGAAATCCAAGAAAAAAGATATAACGGATGAGGAAGGAGCTAAAGAACCTATCAACAATGATGCATCTAGTGGCAGTAATGATGCATCTACTTCTACTTCCCCTAACCCTAATGATGGTTCTAGTTCCACTAATGATGGAACAAATCCAAATGTGAAAACTAGTGCACCTAAGCACGACGATCATGGTATAATCCACCATTTTATATGGGGTGGTGGTAGTTCAAACGGCGGAGATAGTTCCAACAGTGGTTGGACTTCCTACTTTAATTCACCTATTGATAGATTTGTGAAAAATCGAAAAACATTTACCAATTTAGATCAAAGAGGTCTAAATGGTTTTATTGCAAAAATAATAGGGTTTATAGGTCCAACAACAATTGTGCTTCCATTCTTTTATAACAGTTGGATGCCGAGGATAGGTTTGTTTTCCATGTTTGTTAGAGAGCCACACGACTTTCAAATAGGAGTTAGCGTACGACCATATACCACGTTTCACAATTATGGAACTCTAGTTATGGAATATGTATATATAAAATATTTGTTCCACGCTCAGGTAGGCTGGCGACAATATAAATGTATGTATATATTTGATAAGTTTAAAGAAATAAATGATTCGCTAGGTTTGTTTTTTATCGATAATATTTACTTAAGGGATACTTTTGACGTTATTCAGCGATTCTCACATAGCGGTCTTGGTTTGAAATCCCTTTTGAAACGTGAAATCATAAACAAGTTGGTTGAAGTAGTAATACCATTTTCTGATGAGAATTCTAAGTCGTATGTGTACGGTTATTTTGCTTTTCTAGTATATGCAGGGTTATTTTGTACTGTCTGGTATAAGTATATACCTTGGGATCCATATATAAAACCTGCTGATTTAGCTCCACCATCACTGGATGTATTTAACACCTATCATGCCGATGTCATGGGTTATAAGAAGGTCACATACCTGATTACTAAGGACATTGTCCAAACAAACTATGGTAGACACCTTTAAACAGCCATCATTTAACGAAGTAGTAAATTCGAATGACTACAACCTTGATCAATCTGATCACAAAGTGAGTTTTTCATGCTTATGCACTGGTATCATGGTTTCTATGTTGTTAGTAACAAAAACACTTCTTCCACATTAAACAGTACTGCATAGATACAAGTTTAGCACAATGAATTTCTGAGTTATTTCACACAAGGAATTTACAAGCTAATGAAAATAAATAGATTTTTAGGATATCTATCTAAATACGGCTCCTATCGTTTAAGGTTAGTAAATACATACTAGGAAATGCTCTTCAGGGATACCAGAACTGGAAGATCCTGTCAAGGGGAAACAGGACCTTAATAAGCGCCATCCCGAGACTTGGACTCGAGGGATGGTAAGATCAATAGGAGAAGGAGATATGATACAATTACTATGATCAGGATACCTTATATGAGCCATACTTATCCAGGGAATCAATCGCGTGAGGGTGTTGTTGATAGAGGGAGCTCTGGCCAGGAGAGGCTAGAGCGAGTGATAGCAACGGAAAGGTAAGATCAAGAAGGAAACAAGGCTTAAGAGGACCCTAATGCACCAATACTTTAGGCATTCCAACTTCCAATACATACTTATCATGGAATGAAATCCAAGAGGAGCAAGCATATCACTGAGAATAGCTAGCTGAAATCAAGGATGCTATCACAATATTCAATGGAATCGTTACATCGGAATAAGATAGACCCGCTTCGATGCTGTATTCAGTATGTCAGCTAGGAGCCAGAACTCACTATGCCATAGTCATACAATCAACCTGTGTATTAACAGCAATATCTAGACAGGCAGGATGGATTAATTATATTGATGGCCAAGATAAGGTGCTCAAAGGGGAAGCACTCTTCATCAAGTAATGACCCCTGGGGGCGGGTACTGCGAAAAGAAAGCAACGCATAAGCTCTTGTTCCTGATACGGTTCGAAAGTAGTGCAAAGAAAAGCGGTACTTCGGTCGGAAAGAAAGCTGGAGGAGGGTTAGTGCTAAAATCTTCTTGTTCGGATGGTTGAGAGAAGGAGGTGTGTCCTGTGGCGGATACACCGATTGATCGAGACGCCTCAAGGCCACCGGAGGGAGAAATAGTGATAGCAACGCTTACAAGGAATGCTGGGATAAGTTGGGAAGAAGGCAAAGATACTGGCGACTAGATCCTTGTGGCAGATTGGAAGATACCGATATCTCTATTTCAATTTGTTGATTGATGGTTTAAGGAAATGGCAGTGGTCCAAATCTTGCACATTTACTGTTACTTCTATGTATAAGTTCCTTGCTCAGGTGTGGCCCAGCTTTCATATCTTATTGGGATAGCTACATTGCCCTGGCCGGGTATTGCGAAGGAAGGAAACACCTTGTCCGAGTCAGGCGATGCTAAAGGATGGATTAAAAAACTCATGGATGCTATCTCTGTTATTGCTGCTTAATGCCCTATTTATACCGATCTAGCTTATAGCTGGGATTTCTAGAAAGATAAGCTGATGCAGCCCTCAGGGATGGAGTGCCTAAACTAACCTTCCTGAACAGAAGTAGCAGAGGTAGAAGATATGTAAATCGTACCATCAAGGGGAAATGCACTATTGTTATGCTTGGGCCAGGTTAGCTGATCAAGGGAATATTCCTATCGGAAGAACAATCAGAAAATAAGGAGATAGTCAGTTGGCACTTTTCACACAAGAACCGCTTTTCGTATTAAGCACGGGAGTCGTAAGGAAAGACCTCTGCGTAGCTATCAGAACGAATTAATGAACGAAATAAACGAATTCCGGTGAAACCAAGGCGAATTTATGAGCCAGCAGTGGGAAAAAGATGCCAAGTATTGAGATGCAACATTATGAATGGTGCGATCCGAAGTCTTACTATTTACTCAAAATTGACTCAAATGGTTGACTGAACTTCACAGAGGACTAAAGCCGGGAACTTAAACTAATGGTTTTGCCTTTCCACTTCCCAATTGACTCTCATAAAAGGCTAGGCTACCTCTTCACATCGCACCTGATCCCGAATCATGTGCTCTGTTCAGGGGATCAATAGTGGCTATTAAGCTTTTCCCTTTCTATATATTCTTGAGAATAAGTAAATACCATCCTTTTTCCTATCAGCATCTCTCTATCTGACAGTAAATATTGCTTTCAATCGATCAGGCACTAGGTTATTAAAGTATGGATATGCCATATAATAAGGGAAAAGGCCTCAAGTTTTTTTTAGCGCAAAAGAAAAGCCGATTCCAAATTTTCTATTTCCCGGCAAGTCTATGAGAGTCCTATTACGGATCCTCTGATCTTTAGCTTGAATGGTCGTGTTTTTATATAATTAGGTCTTTCTTCTGAGCTCTTCTATTACGGTACGGAAAAATAAAACCTATCACTCTCAAAGAAAGGGTAAAAAGAATTCAAGCTAGGGGAGCCTACACTCTCTAACTACCTATACTACGCCCCCATTGATTGGAAACCCTCGGGGAAAATGATCCCATAAACAAAGGAATTCTACAGTACGAAATAGCAAAAAAACAGACTAATTCGATTCTAAAAAATCGATAATAGATATTTTATTCTGCTCAAATTGTCCCGACAAGGAGAGATATTCAATATTTGAATCAGATTGGATTTCGTAGTATACCAATGTGAGCCAAACTATTACTATTTCATCTAACTTGAATAACCAAGGACTGAATTTGACTATGGATTCTGATAACTCGAGAAGTTTTTATTTGGTTATGATCCAAAAAGAAAAAAGAAAGGTTTAACAAGCCATGAGAAAATAGAGTAAAGTAACCATACGTTCTGTTTGCATAACGTGTATACGCCACGCCATACAATCGAAATAGAAACATGGGACGATTCCAGAATTTTGAATAGATCCGTGGGGATGAGAGAAGTTGTTGTTGAGAAATATGAAATTGGAAAGGAAGTCAAACTCCCTATGGAACCTGTGATCGGTTGTACCTGTACTTTAGTGATACGAAAACTCGCTATTCACTCAGTTTCTGGTCAATAATAAGATTATGTAGGAGAGATGGCCGAGTGGTTCAAGGCGTAGCATTGGAACTGCTATGTAGGCTTTTGTTTACCGAGGGTTCGAATCCCTCTCTTTCCGTTTCTGTTAATTCACCAACGTTACCGACCACAATGAAATTTCTAGTAAGAGGAAAATCCGTCGACTTTCTAAATCGTGAGGGTTCAAGTAAAGTCCCTCTATCCCCAATAAAAAGCCCATTTTACTTCCTAACTATTGTACCAACCTCTATTTTTCATTAATGGTTCAAACAAGATTCACTATCTTTCTTATTCTACTCTTTCACAAACGGATCCGAACTGACTTCTTTGGATCTTATCCCATTCATACAAATGAACATATTATAGTATAGGCAAGTAATCCCTATTATTAAGTAAGTCATTCACAATCCATATCATTATCCTGATATTTACTAAGTCCAATTTGAGAATACTTTTTTCTTTTTTAGTCCCTTTAATTGACATAGATACAAGTACTCTACTAGGATGATGCACAATAAATAGTCAGGATAGCTCAGTTGGTAGAGCAGAGGATTGAAAATCCTCGTGTCACCAGTTCAAATCTGGTTCCTGGCACAGAAAAAAGGATCTACCGAATAGGTATTGATACAAATTACTCGAGATGGATTGGGATACATATTCGTTAATAATCTAGATGGAGTATGATTTATTCATCTAAGTAGAGAAATCTCTAAATAGAGACACTTCTTTATAGAAGGAAATCTTTCCCGGTAGAAGGTTCTCAGTAATCAGCAGTGGGAATAAGCCCTTCCAGTCTTTTTCGCCAAAGAAGGTTTTGGAGGAGGAACCTATGGGAACGGCAGTCCTGCATCGAGATTATTAGTTGCTTACCGCTGCACATTTTTATCAAGATCAACCTGTGGGAATAGCCATCCCTTCCTTACCAAAGAAAGAAAAAAGGAATAACGCGGTCTGGTTTACAAGTAAGAAAGAAATAGGATTTACAAGGGTAAAGGTGACGTTTTAGCTCTTCGTTCCGCTCTTGGTTTACAGGCTTTGTTAACCGGACCGGCAGGTGTATAAAAGGGGGCAGTTTCTGGGTGGGTTTCCCTATTAAGTCAGCACCGGATCAAGATTGGAGACCCACCACAAGCAGAGAACAAAAAGCCTAAGAGTGGTGACCAACCATCTGCAAAAGGAGTAACAGAGCAAAGCGGAGAAGAGAAGGGGGAAGAAAAAAGGTTCCTAACTCATTGGATAGCTTAATCTATTGGTCAGGGATCCCATCTTGACTTTATTTAGGTGCCTAGACTTTTCGGGGCATAGGGTAGATTTCACAGTCCTTTAAGTGAATACGCCTTCTCTTTATGTATAGAGCTCTTAAAGAATGGATCAGCTCCTAGCGAAAAAGTCCAAGGTCTGAATACCAAGAGCGGTCAAACACAGTGGTGAACCACAAGAACTTAAAGCTAGAGCTATGGGTAGGAATCGTAGAAAACACCCAGAGTGTATCACGGCTTTGAAGCAGAATAGAGTGAAATGTCTTCCATTCATAGTAGCCGATATAGAGATTTAGTAAATAATGTGCATGTACCTTATGCAGCTGGGTTCTTACTGGTTCATCCGGGGGATGATGTGGCCGCCATAGATGATCAAATAGACACATATTTTAGTGAGGAATACAATTTTATATTACCTTCCTTTGAAGAAAGGAGTAAAAAAATGTTGGTAGAATTTATAGAGCGTATAGCCCAACTGGTATCTAAACACAATGACGTGAAAACCGTTTACTTTCACAATTTCTCACGATTCGATGGTATTCTCTTAATGAAGTTTTTAGCAACTCATATGGTCGAGTACTCCATTAAACCTCTGATGAGGAACAATAAGCTTTACCAGTTATCTGTTTCTAGGATTACTCCATCTGGGCGGAATCAATTGTTGTTCAATCTACGAGATTCCTACACTCTACTCCCTAATAGTCTAGAAACATTGGCTAAGACTTTATGTCCGCACTTAGGTTCAAAAGGGTCAATAGCACATGACGAGGTTCAAGTGTCTTCTCTTCAGGATAATAGGGCCCAATTGTAGGATTCTATGGAACAAGATATCCGTCTTTTAGCTGGTGTGATGCTTCGGGCTCAATAAATTTCTTGGAAAAGGCTTATGTTGTTTGTCCTACTACTATTACTCGCCCATTCTTGCCATACAAAAAGAAAAATAATACACTACTTTTCCCAACGGGGAAATTTTTGGGTGTATATTACAGCGAAGAGCTGAAGTATGCCCGCGATTTGGGTTACCAGATTATACCACTCAGGGGTTACTTGTTTGAGGAGATGATTAGTCCTTTCGAAAGCTTTGTGTCAGACCTCTTCGCCAGCAGACAAGAAGCTAAGAAAAGTGGTGACGATGCTATGGCATATGTTTACAAGATTCTCATGAACTCGCTATACGGTAGATTTTTTAGAAATCCGGAAAGTACTATAACGGAGGTATGCAAAAAGGAACGATATGAGTATTTGATACAGAACTCCAATTTCATCTCAGGTGACATGCTAAGCGATCATTACTATATGGTCAGTTAGAATAGCAAAACAGGACATGTTGACAACTCATCTGACTGGAATCTTCCTACTAACACAGCTGTTCAAATCTCAGCGGCTATTACAGCATGTGCTCGTATTCATATGTACCAATATATTAGCAGACCTGACTGTTACTACACAGATACAGAAGGAGCTATTCTAGGAAATCCTCTTCCTGAAGATGAAATCTCATCTATGGAATTGGGTAAGTTAAAACAGGAGCACATTGTAAAGAATGCATACTTCTTAGCACCAAAAGAATGCATACTTCTTAGCACCAAAAAGTTATACGTTACTTACACCCACTGGTGATATAATTCTAAAGCACAAGGGTCTAGAAAGACTTGGTTGATTATGAATGGTTTGTCTCACAATACGCCGATCTGTCTCGAACTAAGCAGGGCACCGTGGAATCTTCATTCAGAATAGATTGGCACACACTGGAAATAGCTAAAAAATGCTTACAAGTTAACATTGGAATCCAAGTAGATAACAAAAGGAACCCTGTGTTTGATAATAAAAATAAATGGGTTGATACTGAACCTAAGTATATAATATACTTTGGTGGAGAAGAAAGCACTATTCTAAAATATGAATGAAAGAATTTGCAGGAGATAAATGCTAGTATGCAGTCAGAAATAGCTATACTTCAGAATAATACAAAAGAAAGGGATCTGCATATATCACGTCTGGAGTCAGAAATGGCTATACTGCGTAAGAAAGATCAAGAAAAAGATCAGTATATTGCGAGTCTGGAGTCAGCATTTTATAAACTACGTGAAGAGATAATCTCTAAGTCAGCTGATGATAAGCATCCAGAGGAAGCTGTTATGCACCTAGTTACACCACCCCCAATGGTCAACAAAGAGGTGCCCCAACCTACCAACAAGAATCCCAAAGATTATACCTCTAATATATAAATGACCCCTAAAGATAATATAACCTTTATAGATAATAGAAATAAGGGGTCTAAGAAGCCAAAGGGGAAGAAAAAGAAAAGAAAAAAGAGAGTGTCGATTCCCTGTAGCAGGATCGATTGAACTGATGCCTGTGGCAGCACTATGAGTTTGGTGAGAGCGAAGCTAGCCTAGGCAACTCAACAAAAGTCAAGATGGATGATGGCATGATCTAGCAAAGCAGAAATTGCTTAATCCCAATATTAGTACAATTAGATACAACCCTGTTCTCTTTGTCTTCGTTCATTCTTCATTTTCATGCAATTATGAATCATGTTTCTACTTATTCTCATATGGGTAACATCTTTAGAAACTAAAAGTTAGTACTGTCTTCCCATATACAAGTGGCATAAACAATCCTTTGACGAACTTTCTGGTTAACATAGAATCTATGAGTTTTTTCTTCTAATTACTACTACTAACATTATTCAATCTGGTATCCAAGAATTTATTAAGCTCATCCCGCAAGCACATGTACACATCTTGGATTTTACCGTCTGAAGATGGAAGAAGATTCGTTCTCCTACCCATTTCTAAGTTAAGCAAGAGATAACTCATAATTTGATATGCACTCGCACTCGCATCTTGGGTCACTGGAACCTGATGATAATTACTCACTCCTTCATCCTGAGAAAGGATCTTGGCTATGAAAAAAATGGATCACTAGCTTGCGCAGCAAATTGAATGAAACTTTCGTCCGAAGTAAACATTTCAGTCTGGTGTTCGTTATACCATTTAAGGGCATCATCTAAGTTCGAGAACTTTTGATACTTAAAGGCTGCAGCACATGCTAAGTGTTGACTGAGATTCTTTTTTTCCGACAGGTGGTTTTGTGCTTGAGGTTGAGGATGATCGGCAGAAAAGAGTAATAAACTTTTTGACAAATCACGCTCATGAAAATGCAATACACCTGAACGGTAGATTCTACCACGGAAGTCCATGAATGCTGGCAAATAGAATTGATAACCTTCGTATGCTGACGCAAGTCTTATTACAAAATCTTCATAACTAGCCTGCTGCACCTGTTTTCATAATTTATTTAACAGTATGTTATAGCTACAAGCATTCTTAATACCTTTGACGTTATTGAAGTAGCACTCCCTCAATATGTCTGAGGCTTCTGTCGGATTCACGCGAGCCAGAGCATTTGGTAAAAGAAGCCCACACTCAACTAAACATTGACGATTCTTTTCCAGAAATCTCAAGAGCCTTTTGTTTATTTCAAACGCTTGAGACTGAAGCCCATTCAAAATATCACACATCTGCTTGTATTCTTTTTTATGTAACTTTATATAGAAGTGGTTTAAGTCATGGGAAGTTAATAGCCGAAAGTGATTCTAGATATCCCCCGTGGGTTTGCATAAGTAACCTCCTATCAGATCCGATAATGTATCAGGATCAGACCCCCTCTCTACTGGTTGCCAATCCAATGGTTTGCAAAGCATCAGAAGATTTAGTTTGATAGGGAGCAGATTTATGTTCAAATTTCACATAACATAACAAGAATTCTCTATATACCCTTGACCTTTCTTAAGAACCAGCACTGGATCTTCTTTTATTACTCCCCTATCTGTGGATATATGTAGAACATTTCTTTCAATCATGAATTGGAGCCCGATATCATAATGACACTGAATTTTTTCTTTTTCTCTTTTTTGCTAGCACCTTTGGGCTGAACAACATCCTTAACTAATTCTACCTTACTAGTGAGTACTGCTTACACCTTACCACTACCCGGTGCTTTGTATTGTAGAAACCTTGATTGTTCTCGTATAGTTGAATTAAGTTGATCTATAAATCTAGCTGCCTATCATGATAGCCTCAAGCGTATAGATACCAAACATCTTAAGCATATGTAAGCTACTTGGTAGGCAACCTTTAGATATTGCTTAGCGTTAGGCTGATCTTTATTAATCAAGAACTTTACTATGTTAGGAGTTACTTTAAATAGATTATCCTCATCGAACTTAATTGTGCAATTTGCAATTTGATTCTGTAAATCTATTAATTCAGTATTGGAAAACACACCATTTTTACTCTTCTTTTCATTAATCAACAACTTTCTAACATCATCCTGATACATATCAACATTACAAGTCTTTTTCGTTTTTCAATATCCAACAGCTTAGCGTAGTAATCGTTCCAGAACTCCTTAATAATACGTGCATTTTCCAAAGATTTCTCATTCTCAATGCTATCATCATATGTCTCGGAACAATAAAATAGAACCTGCATACTTTTATTTGTTACCCTTACTAAACCGCAGTAAGGATACGAATACGACTTAAATAAACAACTAGAATCTAAATATAAGGAAAGGATCAGAATAAGTACTAATGCTCTGTATAATACTTTTCCCCGAGCGATGGTTTAGCGGATTCGGAATTGTAACCAAGCATCCTGGGTTCTATACCCGATTCAACACTAGAGCATGCAGCCGATCCTGGATACATAACTATATAAAGTGTGCAGTGAGGGATCTTTATTGGTAGCCAGTCTTTCACTTCTGCCTCTCCACTCCCATGCCTTTCTTGGTCGGACCAACCCAACCGGCGATTTCCGACAAGTCTTTCTGCTTAGAGCAAGAAGCGGAACCAAAATAAAGCTTTCTTTATTTTCATTTATGGATAACCAATCCATTTTCCAATATAGTTGGGAGATTTTACCCAAGAAATGGGTACATAAAATGAAAAGATCGGAACATGGGAATAGATCTTATACCAATACTGACTACCCATTTCCATTGTTGTGCTTTCTAAAATGGCATACCTATACAAGGGTTCAAGTTTCGATCGATATTTGCGGAGTGGATCATCCCTCTCGAAAACGAAGATTTGAAGTTGTCCATAATTTACTGAGTACTCGGTATAACTCACGCATTCGTGTACAAACAAGTGCAGACGAAGTAACACGAATATCTCCGGTAGTCAGTCTATTTCCATCAGCCGGCCGGTGGGAGCGAGAAGTATGGGATATGTCTGGTGTTTCTTCCATCAATCATCCGGATTTACGCCGTATATCAACAGATTATGGTTTCGAGGGTCATCCATTACGAAAAGACTTTCCTCTCAGTGGATATGTGGAAGTATGCTATGATGATCCAGAGAAACGTGTGGTTTCTGAACCCATTGAGATGATCCAAGAATTTTGCTATTTCGATTTTGCTAGTCCTTGGGAACATCGTAGCGACGGATAATTCCGAATCTACATAGGTCTAGTCTAGGGGACAAATCAATAGGAAATGCTATTTGCTTCTTAAGAAGAATCGCTTTTTTGAAATGAAAGAGTTTCCACGGGCGTCGGATATCATTTCTTCAAATAAGGAAGAAGTGTTATCGAAGGATTTCCTTCCATTCTTCCTAGTATGGAAGATGTTAAGAAAAAGTACCGCGTCTCGATCTATACGAAAGGGCACTGCACTGGTTTTTTCTTTCGATTTCATTGATAGCAGAAGAGTACGCTAGCTAGCGGAGCGTGAAAACGCTTGCTTGCGCCCCACCCCTACGGAAACTATTGCCTATGCTTGCTGCTCACTCAGTTTCAGTAGAAGGGAAGAAAAGATGGTCACTCCTTTTAGGAACATGGCGAGCCTTACTTACGACTATTGCACTTCACTCGCTGCTCGTTCATTCACTTGCTCATGAACTCGCTGTTTCGCCAGAAGCGACTAGTCGCCTCCTTTCCTTTGCCGAAAGATGCTTAGCAAGAAGCGATAAAGGAGGGGAGCTAGGGAAGGCCAACGATGGCAATGAGGGGGAAGCTGTCGTAGAAGCTTTGCCCCTTGCTTTACATAAATTGTTATGAACTTACTAAATGACCTTATTTATTGTCCCGGAACGCTAGCAAATCGAATTGTTCCATCTGCTCTTCTTAACTTAAGAACGAAGGCCGCCATCCTTCTTATTCAAGAACCCTTTGTTTGAGGAGGGCGTATCCTCATGAAGGGGAGAGTGGCCGAGCGGTCAAAAGTGACAGACTGTAAATCTGTTGAAGGTTTTCCACGTAGGTTGAAATCCTGCCTCTCCCACTTGTTGTAGACTTAAGAGAAGAGAAAGTAGGCGGAAGCCTAGGAGGGCAAACCGAGCGAAGCTCTTTTTTTTGCCGTGCCGTGAGGTGCAATTTTCTCGTATGCGTTTTAGAGAGGTTGTCGAAAAAAGAAGATCTATAGAGATTCCCCATCTATATCCAATCGAGAATAGAAGCGTGTCGCTTCCGGCGTCGGCTTGTAGTCTCTGCAATCGGCACACGCACGTGCCCGCCATCATGCCTCCTTGGTTCGGGACGAAGCCAAGAGAGACATACGATAGACGAAGGAAGCGCCCACCCAGCAAGAGGGCTAAAACCTGTAGTTTTGAAGTTGCGAACTCCAGCTTTGAAGATGGAGTGCTTTAGCCCTTTTTTAAGCAAGAATCACCGTCTTGAGCGCCTTGCACGCTCAAGAACAAGCAAGGGATGAGCGCTTTGTTGCTAAAGCGGATACGTTTTCTTGCTAGGGAAGGCTAGTTTGATCGAGGATTGGAGAGGAGGGAGAGGTGGAATAAAAAGCTCGTGATGGATTTTGGAGTCTTTGTGCGAGCCGTATGCGGTGAGCGTCTCACGTACGGTAAGGAGGGGGATTCGTGTCTATACGTGTAGTGTGGTGGTGGGGCCTACCCACCCTATTTGTTCCATGATCTATGGGTCTACTGGAGCTACCCACTTCGATCAATTAGCCAAGATTTTGACCGGATACGAAATCACTGGTGCTTGATCTAGTGGTATTTTTATGGGGATTCTTTTTATCGATGTAGGATCCCTATTCAAGATTACTGCAGTTCCTTTTTAGGCGGCTGTAGGACAGACGACCCCCTATAGGTAGTAGGGTAGGGTGGGTGGTACCGCTCAGATTACCGGCCAATCCTCCTAACTGCGCGCGGGCTGGGCTTAGAGCGCGTGAAACTCATCACTACCTCGTAAGGGCGTTGAGACCATAGCATGTTACACAAAAGTGCCGCTTTCTCAGGAGTGTTGTCACACAGTTGCCTGACTAGAAGAGCTACTCGCTCTGTAGTGTTGTCACACAAGATAAGCATGCCGCCCGCCTGCTGGCCGGGCGAATCGAAGTTATCTTCCGGTCAACTGTCCACCCAGTCAAGTGCAAAAAACACAGTGGAATGACGCAACACACGCTACTGGTGTGCTTCCTGCCCACAAGGAAAGAAGACCGACAAGGTTCAGATTTGACTGTTTGCAGCATGGGAGCTGATTACCCAAAAAATCCTTGGGAAAAAAGAAAAGATATCTCGGTAACGAAAATCATAGGAGGCTGTATTGGCGAGATCCAAGGGTTCACAACAGCCTAAAAGAAAAACCGCCTAGAAGTCCAAGGACCTTTAGTACCGTACCGAACCAGCAGCCTTCGCGCCAAGCGACGACCGCCCTTGTCCCTTTCCTTTTTCCATTCAGCCTACTTCTTAGCTTTGTTCCGTCAGTCTAAGGCAAAGCTTAAGTGGTTTTCCTACCTTACCCACTTGATGAAAGGGAACAAACTTCATTTCCTTGGTGGCTTTATGCATGGATTCAGTCAAAAAAAACTCCTTCCTTTTGAAAAAAGTGACGCTTTGCGTCTTCGCTTCCGAGGGTTAGGGTATAGGCCGTTTCGAGCAAGCTTTCTCTTTTTCTCCCGGCTTTCTACAACTTTCGCTTTAGCTTCCAAAGGCGACCCAGTGACCTTTCCGGAATTGTAAGTATTCGTCGCCCTACCCTAAGAAAGAAGTCACTATATAACTGCTTGCCCTCCAAAAGTACCAAAGGTGCGTGGAGCCCGGTGAAAATGAATATGTTTGCTACTGAAAGAAGCCTGCCTATTGACTAATATTCGTCATTAGAATGAAAGTAGCTATGAAGCCCAATCTACTATCGATTCAAAAGGGGGCGTAGTCATATGGGTGGGGTGTTTGTGGGGAGCTGCCTTGGATATGAGGAATTCCTCAAATCTAAAAAAAAGAACAAAGACAAAGTCCGAGACAAAGATCTTTCTTTTCTATCAATAGATAGGAATGAGTGTTCTCTATAGGGGATAGGATCCATCTGCTCTCTCTCTCTCTCTCTATTTTCTTTGATGCAATTTAGAGAGAAAGAGCAGTGCGAATTAGAAAAAAAGAGAACCGGGAGATGATTCCAAAATAGATACATAGACATACAAAGTAAAGGGATGTATATATTATTCCTATATATATATCATCTATCTATGAAAAAAGTAAATAGAGTTCGTTTTTGGGTTCCCCGAAGCCCCGAATGGATTGGATCATTTGTGCTTCTACCAACGAAATGAAGGCCTCGCCCCTTTCGAATGCTTCTCCGATCCTGAAGTTCTTGCAAAGAGAATAAGATGTAGCTCCCCCTCCCTCTGTCTGTTTCCACTTTGCTAATATTCCCCTCTAACGCGGGCCGGGCTTAGGTGGGCGCGAGAGGAAGAAAGAAAGTCGAAGAGCGTCTTCTCCTTTGTCCTTTTTTCAGTGCAACACAGGAAAGCACCCTCTTTTTGTAATCCTTGCAGCTTCCCAGAGGCTTGCTTTTTTTATTGAACGCATGGCGTAGCTAGGACCCCTCAAATCATGTTTGAGATGTTCATGCGGGGCCAAAAAAGGAGAATTCCGGAATGCCTACCAACGTTCAGATAAGGTGCATATCCCTTACCACTAAAGGAAAGGCTCGACGAAGGGGGGGATATTAGCTGGGTAAGGAAAACGCTTTCGGAGATTGAGATGTCGATTAGCTTTTCATCAAAAAGGAAGAAGGCCGAGGGGATAACAGCCTTCCTTCGGGCTTTGCTTGCCGACGTTCTATTAAAGAATTCCGGCTCGGCCCAGGAAAGCGCTGGCAACAACATAAAGAAAGGGGTCCATGTAGCTGCTGCGCCCGCCCACTAAGCAGCAGGTTCGGCATCTACTACAAAAGAGAGAATCCACTTCTAATAACTACGTCTCTGCTAGGCAGCGTGTGGAATGGGCGAGAGCGGACCAAATGGATATATAATCCAAGCCGAGAGTGGAGTTACGTGAACAGCCGTCTGATGGAAAACAACTTTCACGTTCGGTTTAGAATAAGTCCTTCCCTTTTGTGTGAATTCCCCAGCGGCGAATTAACAACTTGTGGGGCCCTATCTATTCAATCTCTCGAGCCCCAAGAAAACCCGCCTCTCCCTCAGACTCAATCTCTCTTTTGACTCTATATATGTGGGCACCTGATATCTATGAGGGTTCACCCACCCCGGTGACAGCATTCCTTTCTATTGCGCCTAAAATCTCTATTTCTGCAAATATGTCACGTGTTTCTATTGTTGCTTCCTATGGGGGTACATTACAACAAATCTTCTTTTTTTGCAGCATTGCTTCTATGATCTTAGGAGCACTAGCCGCCATGGCCCAAACGAAAGTCAAAAGACCTCTAGCTCATAGTTCGATTGGACATGTAGGTTATATTCGTACTGGTTTCTCATGTGGAACCATCGAAAGAATTCAATCACTACTAATTGGTATATTTATTTATGCATCAATGATGAATAGATGCATTCGCCATAGTTCCAGCATTACGGCAAACCCGTGTCAAATATATAGCAGATTTGGGCGCTCTAGCCAAAACGAATCCTATTTTGGCTATGACCTTCTCCATTACAATGTTCTCATATGCAGGAATACCCCCGTTAGCCGGCTTTTGTAGCAAATTCTATTTTTTCTTCGCCGCTTTGGGTTGTGGGGCTTACTTCCTAGCACCAGTGGGAGTAGTGACTAGCGTTATAGGTCATTGGGCAGCCCGAAGTTTCCCATGAGTAAGGTTGGGAGACCGAAGGCAGTTTTCCGTGCACCGGACAAGTAGCTTACCGAATTAGTTGCAACACAGATGGGAATGCATGCTACGAAAGACAGGGTCGAGTCTGATACATCAACCGTTGACTCCATATCCTTGTACGAGTCCACAATCACTACACGAGATGAACCTAGGTTTGGTTAATGGAAGTTGGCCTTAGGTGTAATAGGACTCCCAGTTACTGTGCGCGATCGTATATTGAGGTGCTCCCCGTCGGTTGTTGGAATGACGCGAGCCAGGCCGGGCCTCGATTCCTTTCAAAAAGATGAAGGGACAGAGGTGACTAATTCCCCATCTCATTTGGGGCGGAAAACAAATCGACATCTCGATGTGATACAACCCTTTCCATTTTCGCTGGGAAAGAACGGCGAAGTCCATCCGAACCCTCCAATGAAGAAATAAGAGGAGAGCAAAGCGCCAATGGTGTGCGAAGCGCATGCGGAAGGGGCACGGAGAAATAAAGAAGTGTGGGGGAGAAGCAGCCGAGCTCATTCCCTTCGCTTCCTGGGCCCAAAGCAGTGCTTTGTTTCCTGGCCAAATCAAGGATTTGGGGCTGATTGCAATAGATATCTGAATAGAAAGATAGATCCATCCATCTATCCAGATATCTAAAAAAGAATCAATTTCGATTTCATGAAACCTTTGATTCAAAGAACTACACTTAGCCCCCCCCCCCTTTGCTCATGAAACGACTCTGCTGCAATGGATGGCAGAGGGTCCGTAGTACCCGAAGCACTGGAGTGATCCAGTAGCCGAGAAGGGGCCTAGAAGTGCCTACTACTACACCACACTACACTCGGCTCTACACATTTACAGAGCTTACCTCTGTCCAGTGTATGGCAGAACGTTGGGGGCTTCAATCATCGACTCGTTATCCCCATCTCAGCCCAGGCTAACGGAGCCTGACTTATTCAGGGGAGAGAGTGGAGCCTATCAAAGCACTCTTGAGAGTAAGATCCTTGGCTCCTCTTCATTCTCTATAGGGGTCTCTGCCCACATGGAAGCGGGGCAGAGATGGATAAGATCAAACACGGGAATAAGAAGCATTTGAAATGCCTTTTTGATCATTTTGATAGAGGGGGATGGATAAAGTGGGCAAAACAGACTCATATTTTTCAATTGAAAAGATGGGTTCCTTTTTCGTCTCGAGAAAGAAAGAATCATCTTTAAAACGCTCCTAACCCCTTCGTAGGGCCGTGTATAGTAAGTGATCCGAACCTGCCCGGAGCGAGCCCCCCTTAGAGGCAAGTGAAGTTGGTGAGCCGTATGATGGGCAACTATCTCCTACGGTTCGCAGAGGACTCAGCTGTTAGTTAGTACTCCCTTGGTTTCAGGGTGGACCCTTTCGCTCTATTTTATTATATATGCTTAGCGAAAAGAATGTTTTTTGATAGACCTAGGACATGGATTCTATATGAACCAATGGATCGTGACAAGTCGTTACTACTAGCAATGACTTCCTCTTTCATTACTTCATCCTTTCCATATCCCTCTCCCTTGTTCGATCTTACTCATCAAATGGCACTCAGTTCATATTTGTAAGTTCGTTCGATCATTGACAAGGTTCAAAGAAAGGGTGGGCCATTCACCATGAAGGCTAAAAGCAAGATAGGCTTTACTGGACATTTTCGATTACAAAGGCGAAGACAATTCCATGTTTTTCAGCTGATTCTCTGAAATTTAAGACAATTATCCTCACTCAACCTTCAAAAAGTCATTTTGTCTTTTTCTGATGTAAAATCTGCCTGTCTCCTTTGTCCTTCCTAACGCTAGTCTAGTCTCCCGTCCTTGCTTTTTTTTCTTCTTTGTATCGGTCCCAAGGTCAAAGAAATAGGTTCAGTGGTTCAACCTTCCAAAGGCTAAAGAAAGACATCGGTATTAAGACCACTCCCTCCGGATGATGATATGTCCGAACCATCTATAGCCCATGGTTCGTTACTCGGGAATTCAGAGAGGTCAGATGAGATAGATGGGTGTGTTCAAAATGGAATGATCCCCTTTTCTCATGTTTGCATTTTTGTTGTCCACAAAAAAATAAAGAGTTTGAAAAGACGTACGCATAACAGACTCGGTACCTAGGTCAATGGGTTCAGTGGAGAATTGTGTTACTGTAATAGCGAAGGTATCTATGAAATGCAGTACCAAGGACTCTACTTTTTGATTGAAATAGGATTGTACTAGCATCTGCAAAAGGCAAAGCATGACCTATAGTGTAGTACTTCGGGTGTCGATCCACAGGGAAAAATGGGAGAACTGGTTGGTTTGCACAAGTTCAAATATCTTGGCCTAACCTAATTTGTAGAAAAATACAGCCTAAATTAAAGACTAATTCTAAACTAAAGGAAATAGAAATCGCCTAAGGCGCGTGCGGCCAAGGTCTTCCATAGGAGCTCGAAGGAAGAGGTTGTGAATAACTATACAATTTATAAGATGCAGTGGATTAGCTAGACATTGAAAAGCTGCCACTCTGAGGGAATTTGTTTGCATAAGCTACAGATGCTATAAAGCAATCATGTACTAAGTACAAAGATATTCCATTATAGTGAGCAGTATCAAATACGTAACAAGCAATAGAAGGATCCTGGCAGGTGTATAGAACTAGCAAAGTGGTTTAGGAAAGGGCATATGAATAGGCAGTTTGGCAAGTGAGTAGTTTAGGTGCTTTAGACCAAAGAAAAGGCCGGGAGCATTTAGGTAGGCCTATCACTCAATCGGCGGCAGCCGATCGACTTATACTAACCGCGTTGGCAGAGCTACTCAATGACTCATTAGATCCACGAATTTCCCCATCTACGCAGGGCTTCCGCAAGGTTCTCGGCCCTTCTTCTGTGCATTAAATCAATGGCCGTCTATGGATTATATGGTTCAGGTGGACATGGTCAAGTGTTTCGATAGCATAGACCATCGGTTACTACTTGAACATTTGTCTAAGCCCTTAGGTACAGATAACGCTCCTCTCATTGACCTCATCAATTGCTTTCTCAAGACATCGATACTTTCTAAGAAAGGGAATGACTACTCAAACAGTGAAGTCGGTCTTCCACAAGGACCACCGATCTCGCCTGTTTTGATTCAATCATTCCTACATCAACTCGACTTGCAATTCGATGCTATGCCCCAAGAGGAGAATGGGGATTCTACCAAGTACGTCTATTTTGCTCGCTACATAGACGATATACTATTCGGCATTCCTATCGTAGGTGTTGGCGTCATGTCTAAAGTCTTCTTTCGAAGGCTGCAAGAAGTTCTTGATCGTATGTCCAGTAAGCTACGCTTGAAATTCACGTCTATTGTACTGCTACGATGGAGGGCTCCCGCAGTCGAGGAGGGCAAAGATAGGTCCAGTAAACTAGATTATTGGATGTTACATTCAAACACATGAAATGCTAGATGTTCTATTCAGCAAGGTAAAAATTGGGCTTTTATTTGTCCCTATAGAAAGATTATTCACCAAGCGCAAGGAAAGCTTTAGCTTTGCCATAGAGTGACAGTCGGGGGGAGCAAGAGAGAGGGAAAGAGGCAAATGAGAAAGAAGAAGGAGCAGGGTCGAGTGAAAGAATTGGTACATTGGGTTCCCCCCCCCCCCCCGAGCAGAGCCAAAGGAAAGACAAGGGTTGAGGTAATCACTATGAGTGTTCAGGCTATTCCGCTTATGCTCGCGGATGTGGATAAGAAGCTATCAAAAGGGGATGGTAGCAGCCACCCATATGGGCAGCTAGAAAGAGAACGAGGAAATGTGAATCACGATCCTTATTCGGTAGAGGAGTCGGGGGACATTGGTTCGAATCCAATTCGTGAATATCAGAAAGCATTGTTTCTCATTGAACTATATATCATACGCGCGCACGAGGAAGGGAGAAATTGATTGTGTTGCAGTCATTTTGCATCAGATTCTTACAGATGTAGTGAAAAGTAAATGTTTTAGTCAAAAGTAAGATGCCGACTATGATGAATGCCAGCCCGATCTGTAGCTGATCTTTGATCCCGAGCTTGAGCTTCTCTTTGATGTCAGGTGAATTGAATTTCATATATGGAGAAATGTGTCGCTAGTCCAAGTCCGCTATAGAATTGTTTGTCTATCACTTCGACAACGAAGGTCATTTCTTTAGAAGATCGATACTGGTAGTTGCTTGTGGTGTCTGAACAAGTTTCGAAAAAACTATTGTGTCTGCATTTTCCTAAAGATTGCTGTGAGGCTGCTAGTGATATCTTTCCAATAACTGACTCAGCAGGTTCAATTGAGGTATCATTCAATTGATATTTCGAACCGTGTAGTGGTTAGGATCCTCTTATTGCCGTCAAGGGCTATTTTGGTCGATTCCAGCCAGAGAGTTATGAATAGAAATAGCAGACCTGATTCGAGACAACAGGAATTTCCCGTTTGCAGATCTACATTTCTCAGGTTCAGGCTATTCGTGGAGTCGATCACCACCACTTGAGATAGACGATCAACTTCATTAAAGAAGCACTCATGTCTATACAGGAAGCAACATGTTTTCTATGGTCCTATGAAAAGGTTCGAGTGGGTTCGTCTTGCTAAATGGTGGTAAAACACCAGCTTTCATTCCTCACTGCAAGCTACTCCTTTTGCTGCTTTTGCTCACTCTTTGCCTGGGCCAACGATAGATTAGTCTCTGGGTCGGTGAAGTGATAAATTAGCGAGATTAGTTAAGGAAACTGGGACTTCTCATTGATCGCGAGGGATGGCTGAATAACCTACTTTGCTTTCCATTTAGGGTAATAGGATGCCACTACTTGACCTTGCTTGCCCAGACACAAGATAACCTATAGTTTGGGTACTGCCCTTTGTGGTGCTTGCTTTCCTATAATCTGTAAGGTTTTAGCTTTCAGAGAAGAGATTTCAGTATCCGATTGCTTTTCTGACTGGAATTCTCTAGTTCACTTCACTTCTACGCAATGTAATTTCTTGATTCAAAGTACTTATTTTCTGATTGGAATTTCAATCTCTTGGCAATAGGTTTCGCTTCTGCTGAGGACAAATTGAACAAGCTACTTCTCAAACCAAGTCTGGGTGGGCTTTTGAATTCAGAGAAGGGAATTCCAGTTCTTATTCTAGTCTCTGTGCTCTGTTCGGTTTAGTTCAAGATGGGAAAGTATTGCTTGTTTCCTAGAATCCTAAAAGGGGTTCTTGTTTTCCTCGTCCGGGCTGAGCTCTCCTCTCCCCTTTCTGTCCCAACCTTCATTCCTGCTTTTCTGCCAATTCACTAATTTCAATAGTTTAGATCCAACACTTATATCCCTTATATATATAGAGAGAGAATCAGGTATCTTCTTTCCATGGTCTTGATTTCGGTATCTTTCTTGTCTGCACTTGATGAAATCCCTTTCTTTTCTTCTTGGCATACAGATTGGATTCTTGTTGATCCAATTGGAACTCTTGAATTGAGGGGTGGCCATGAAACAAGAACTGTTTTGATGATATGAATGAAAACAAGATATTTCATTCTTCATGGCATATTTCAACACTAGGGTACCTACATTCTAGGTCTAGGACTTGTTGCTTCGGATCAGTTCCCTTTAGAAGCTGTTTTCCTCTTCTTCAATCTCGAATCCCGAAGGGGAGGCTCTAGTTGCCAAGTAAGAAAAGATCTCGGTAGTTCAATTCATGCATGTGAAAGCTTATCTGCCAGATAAATATGATACTTGCCACTACTTGACCGAAACTAGGACTTGAGGAGGAATGAAATTCTAAGGGAAATCAATCAACTAATTGAAATAGTGATATCGGTATCGGAACTCTGGAGAAGGGCCTGGCCTAAGCACCCTCCTGAGACTTGGACTCGAAAGAGGGAAAGATTAGTGGGTCAATAACCAAGTTCCCCTATTGGATTCCAATATCTGATCAAGCCGAAGTAAGCAAGTTCCGGATTCGAGTTTCCTTTTTTGACTGGAATTCAAGTAGGATTCCACATCCACTCGGTATTCTACCTGTACCAAGTCTTTTTCTTCACTCTTTATAGGGAAAGTATGCTTTGGATTTTCTCAGTGATACAGGTATGCTTGCCAACCCTACTGCATTGTCTTGATCTCTCCCTGGGATTCGGAACTTGGATCTGGGAAAGGAGGCTTAAGAAGAATATGACTCCATATTAGTAGTAGTATGTTGCACTAGACTCATATGATTAGGAATCGATAGAAGTTATCGAAAGCAAAAAGGATAGGGGCAAGAAAAGGGTTTGAAAGTTCATTCTCACCCCTACAAACTTTCTTTTCTTCTTAGCGTACAGAATTCTCTACCTTTAGTCACCCTTAGCGTGAACCATCTTCTTTTCGAAGGATGGAGTCGAGACTCCTATCTATTTGTAACACTTGCACGATGAACTATTTGTCCCACTATCTCCCTTTCCATGAGACCTACTATACCCCTTTTCTACCTATACCTGGCTAGACTCGTGTACCTCAATTTACGTACATTCACCTAATTTACTAACGTTATTGCGTGCAATCGAGCAAATACCAATAAGACATTGATCTCTAAGGAGCTGTTATGAAGTGTCGCAGTCACTGCTAACGGTAGGATTTTCTATCACGTTTTTTTTCATTAACGTGCTTGCACCCACTAGTTTACTGCTTGCTTTAGCTTAGCTTTCCCGAAACCATCAACTCTTGCTTTTTGAGCAGGTTTTTACCAATATGGTATCCCCTGCTGATCCATATTCTAAGATACCCGCTTTCTTTACGATAGTATCCTGTATGCTGACAAGATCCATGAAGTAAAAAAGGAGGGATATGGACTCCATCCTATAAACTCAATATATAGAGGCTACTCCGGAAACAGGAAAAAACCACACTCAACATACAACACCGACTCGTCTTAGACAGGTTTATCTAAATACTCAATTATACTATTATGTACTTGACTTGCTAGGAATTGGATGAAACTATTAATGCATCCCATTATCAATTTCTTCATTCAGCTATGAGAGCTAGAAATTGATAGAATTTATCCATTCTACTTCCTCCACTTCTTTAAAAGCTTCTCCAATCTTACTTATTACAATATCACACACTTCTTCTTCTTCCTAACCTTAAGCGCAACGCTGAAAATCCAGTATAGATTTGATGATATATCAGGTATAGTGGTTTGAACCAGCTCATGCTTCAGTCCAAGTGTTTGCCATACGCCTTCCTTAAAGGGCATAGTTTAATCAGTAGTGGTCCTATCACGGGTGTCACATGAATTTTGACCTATCCAGGAGACCCTATTTGATTAAGAGATCCATGCGATGCCAGAATCTATCACTAAAGCACCGTATTGAGAAATAGATACCCAGCTGAGGAGTAGATGAGGGGCAGTGAAATCCATCTAAAGTATGCCGTGGAAATGCTACTTGTTGAATATCAAAAATATAGGATATCGAAAGGTGATGCGAGCGCTAGCTCATCTTAGAAGTGAGGTGAAAGATTTTTTTGATTTCGCGATCGATCCTATTTTGCTAGTGAGAAAGCAGAAAGGATTGGGAAAAGTACCAACTTCTGGTAATTCTGTATGCCAGCTGCTATCATATGTGCTAAGAGGACGTTAAGCGGCCGTAGACTCTTATTTTTGATCTTGTTTAGGATTGGAAGAGCGGAAAAGCTAAGGTACATCAGCATGGGTTCTATTCTCGTCTTTCAAGTACCTACCCTGGTATCACCTATGTAGATTGGTGGGGCTTTAGGACAGACTCCAAAGTTGACTGTTGAATCTCAGTATGTATGGCCAAGGCTCACTCATTCAACCCGCGAGAAAAGCAAGTCTTGAATGAAGGAAGAATAGTTGCAGGATCCTGGATTTGGTATGATCGTTCTTCCAATTCATACTAGCTATGATCATTCCCTGCTTAGAGGATCCAGCAGTAAGGGACCTACCTATGGCCAGTGAAGAACCCACCTATGGCTGGCTCGTCGGACAGCTTTCGGAGCTTTTGCTTCACCGGTGTAACACAAGTGGTTCCTCGGCTTTAACTAAGTGTTGGCAATGATTTTAGGTTGGTTTCATGGTTTCTTCATTCTTGTAGCCTGTGTTGCATGTGTTTGCAGTAGCTTTGCAGATTCAAGACTATTGGCAGCAGCCGTTGGCCGTCTATCTTCTTCCCAGTTCCCAGATACAAGATTCTAGGCTTTGAGCAATGCAAAATGCTTGATAGCCAGGAAGGCATTTCACCGGGGTTCCTTTGGTGGAACTAATTCTTTCTCTCTTTTCTTCATATCATAATTGAATTGATACCTGAATTCAAAGAAGAAATCAAGAGACAACGTTCCTGTTCCAGTTGGGGTCCAGACGACTTTCATACACACGGATCTTTCCTTTCTTTTGGTCATGCGCAGGATTCAACTCAACTGAATACATTACATAACATATTTTTGATAGATCGATTCTTCTTGTCCGTAAGGGCAATAATGTTCTAAAGATGGGTACGATCGATTGCACAACCATAACTCAAAATGGAGTATTTCTTGACAACTTATACAACTCTTTGGGGTCCAAAGATACTCTAGAATACTCATTAGGTTCAATACGATATTAATAGTGCTTAGCACTAACTTCCTTTGACCGGACACCACCACTAGCTTGTACTTAAGAATGGGTCTTGGCTGAAGGTATCGATATCCGGTGCGAATCAACTTGACAACATGGTTACAGTGAGGAAGGACCAAGTTTTATGCTCGCGCTTAGTGGGAAACCGTACAATTATCAACTCTGCCTCCATTCCCCCTCTTTCCCCCTATCTGAGCCCAATCACGAAACCCACTCCTCAAATGATGGATAAGGTGAAATGAAACATGTACACGTCGTTCTTCAAATCCTTAGAAATCATATTAGAGTCTTGCTGGATCCATTAACACAAACAAGTGCAAGCGTTGGTCAAGTGAGCCCTTCTACAAAACAAATTACCCAAATCTTACAGAAATAGCATTCCCCTACCCTGTGTTAAGCATATAGCTAGCGTTTCTGGTGAACTTCACTTCACACCTAAAAAATCCCGATTGGAAAGAGAGAAACTTGACACGCTATAGTGACAGGCGAGTGCGAGCGAACCCCGTTAGCTACAATTCTATATCTTCTATTTTGACCCCTTTGATTTGCCTTATCACTATAGCCATGGATTGAGCGAAAGCCCCCCAAATGAAGACCAGATCAAAAAATCATTCTACGATCGATCGAGTTATTCTCTATATCTTTATATAAAATAAGAAGACAGAGAGACTCGGCTTAAAGATGGAGATTGACCATCTGCACCTGCTCATTCAATTATTCTATTCCGAGAAATCCGGACTACAATCTTCAGACAGAGGGTCCCTTCGATAAACTACTTGTCTCATTGGGAATACCCTCTTATGGAGAGCTAGATTCCGTAGTGGAGTTGACTTAGCTAACTTAGCAACTTATCGATCTGCTGTAGCTTTTCAAATCCACTCTAACCGAACTATGTTAATTATGGAATACCGCCTATCCTTAGAAAAAAAGATTGTCCTTGTACTTGCTCTCTCATTCCTGGGAGTCCTTCAAGGGTATAAGATCTTGCTTGAAACTGGTTTTTCTTTCGCGCTTCCCCTAGCGCAGGCAGTAGTTTGATAGCGAGTTCACCTTCCTAGTAACGTTTGCTCATTTCATTCATTCTCATTCAAATCTACTTCTAAGGCATGTGAAGTACCAGTTGTGGATAGATCCCTTGGCAGAGTATCAACTTGAGATTCTTCTTTCACCCTCCAGGAGTTCGGTTCTTTTCTTTCTATATCAGAATACGACGTAGAGGCTGAGCCTGCCGATTGACCAGACTAGCCAACTAAGGGGCCATTCACTTCAATAGAAAAATAGGTGTACTGCGGGAAATCTTCTCTTTATGAAAACTCCTCTGAGTCGTCTATAGCCGCCAAATCCCTTTTGATTCTGTTGTCAGAGGTGCCTTTCAATTTCATTGACCTTGGTACTGCATTTCATAGATACCTTTGCTATTACAGTAATGCAATTCTCCCCCACACTTCTTTATTTCTCTGTGCCCCTTCCGCATGTGCTTCGCGCACCATTGGCGCTTTGCTCTCCTCTTATTTCTTCATTGGAGGGTTCGGATGGACTTCACCGTTCTTTCCCAACGAAAATGGAAAGGGTTATGTCACATCGAGATGTCGATTCGTTTTCCGCCCCAAATGAGATGGGGAATTAGTCCCCACTATCCCTTCATCTTTTTGAAAGGAATCGAGGCCCAGCCTGGCTCGCGTCATTCCAACAACCGACGGGGAGCACCTCAGTATACGATCGCATGTAGTAACTGAGAGTCCTATAACACCTACGGCCAACTTCCATTCACCAAACCTAGGTTCATCTCGTGTAGTGATTGTGGACTCGTACAAGGATATGGAGTCGACGGTTGATGTATCAGACTCGACCCTGTCTTTCGTAGCATGCATTCCCATCTGTGTTGCAACTGATTCGGTAAGCTATGTGTCCGGTGCACGGAAAACTGCCTTCGGTCTACAAACCTTCCGGACGCCCAACGACCTATAACGCTAGTCACTACTCCCACTGGTGCTAGGAAGTAAGCCCCACAACCCAAAGCGGCGAAGAACAAATAGAATTTGCTACAAAGGTCGGCTAACGGGGGTATTCCTGCGTATGAGAACATTGTAATGGAGAAGGTCATAACCGAAAAAGGATTCTATTTGAGTAGAGCGCCCAAATCCGCTATATATTTGACACGGGTTTGCTGTAATGCTGGAACTATGGCGAATGCATCTATCATCATTGAGGCATAAATAAATATACCAATTAGTAGTGATTGAATTCCTTCTATGATTCCACATGAGAAACTAGTACGAATATAACGTACATGTCCAATCGAACTATGAGCTAGAGGTCTTTTGACTTTCGTTTGGGCCATGGCAGCCAGTGCTCCTAAGATCATAGAAGCAATGCTGCAGAAAAAGAAGAATTGTTGTAATGTACCCTCATAGGAAGCAACAATAGAAACACGTGACATATTCGCAGAAATAGAGATTTTAGGCGCAATAGAAAGGAATGATGTCACCGGGGTGGGTGAACCCTCATAGATATCAGGTGCCCACATATATAGAGTCAAAAGAGAGATTGAGTCCGAGGGAGAGGGGGATTTTCTTGGGGCTCGAGAGATTGAATAGATAGGGCCCCACAAGTTGTTAATTCGCCGCTGGGGAATTCACACAAAAGGGAAGGACTTATTCTGAACGAAAAAGTGCTCTCTAAACCGAACGTGAAAGTTGTTTTCCATCAGACGGCTGTTCACATAACTCCACTCTCGTCTTGGATTATATATCCATTTGATCCGCTCTCGGCCATTCCACACGCTGCCTAGCAGAGATGTGGTTATCTGAAGTGGATTCTCTCTTTTGTAGATGATGCCGAACCTGCTGCTCAGTGGGCGGGCGCAACAGCTACATGGACCCCTTTCTTTATGTTGTTGCCAGCGCTTTCCCGGGCCAAGCCGGAATTCTTTATTAGAACGTCGGCAGGCAAAGCCCGAAGGAAGGCTGCTATCCCCTCGGCCTTCTTCCTTTTCAATGAAAAAAAATCGACATCTCAATCTCTGAAAGCATTTTCCTTACCCAGCTAATATCCCCCCTTCGTCGAGCCTTTCGTTTAGTGGTAAGGGATATGCACCTTATGTGAACGTTGGCAGGCATTCTGGAATTCTCCTTTTTTGGCCCTGGGTGAACATAGGCTCAAACATGATTGGAGGGGTCCTAGCTACGCCATGCGTTCAATAAAAAAAGAAAGCCTCTGGGAAGCTGCAGGGATTACAAAAAGAGGGTGCTTTCCTGTGTTGCACTGAAAAAGGACAAAGGAGAAGACGCTCTTCAACTTTCTTTCTTCCTCCCGCGCCCGCCTAAGCCCGGCCCGCATTAGAGGGGAAGATTAGCAAAGCGGAAAAAGACAGAGGGAGGGGGAGTTGCATCTTCTTCTCTTCGCGAGAATTTCAGGATCGGAGAAGCATTCGGAAGGGGCGAGGCCTTCATTTCGTTGGCAGAAGCAGAAACGATCCAATCCATTCGGGGCTTCGGGGAACCCAAAAACGAACTCTGTTTACTTTTTTCATCGATAGATGATATATAGGAATAATATATACATCCCTTTACTTTATATGTCTATGTTTACTTTTGAACTCAGTTATATAGTGACTTCTTTCTTAGGGTAGGGCGACGAATACTTACAATTCCGGAAAGGTTACTGGGTCGCCTTTGGAAGCTAAAGAGAAAGTTGTAGAAAGCCGGGAGAAAAAGAGAAAGCTTTCTCGAAACGGCCTATACCCTAACCCTCGGAAGCGAAGGCGCAAAGCGTCACTTTTTTCAAAAGGAAGGAGTTTTTTCTGACTGAATCCATCCATAAGGCCGCCAAGGAAACGAAGTTCGTTCCCTTTCATCAAGTGGGTAAGGTAGGAAAACCACTTAAGCTTTGCCTTGGACTGACGGAACAAAGCTAAGAAGTAGGCTGAATGGAAAAAGGAAAGGGACAAGGGCGGTCATCGCTTGGCGCAAAGGCTGCTGGTTCGGTACGGTACTAAAGGTCCTCAGACTTCCAGGCGGTTTTTCTTTTGGGCTGCTGTGAACCTTTGGATCTCGCCAATACAGCCTCCTATGGTTTTCGTTACCAAGATATCTTTTCTTTTTTTCCTAGGGATTTTTTGGGTAATCAGCTCCCATGCTGCAAACAGTCAAATCTGAACCTTGTCGCTCTTCTTTCCTCATGGGCAGGAAGCACACCAGCAGCGTGTGTTGCGTGATTCCACTGTGTTTTTTGCACTTGACTGGGTGGACAGTTGACCGGAAGATAACTTCGATTCGCCCGGCCAGCAGGCGGGCGGCGTGCTTATCTTGTGTAACAACACTACAGAGCGAGTAGCTCTTCTAGTTGGGCAGCTGTGTGACAACACTCCTGAGTAAGCGGTGCTTTTGTGTAACATGCTATGGTCTCAACACCCTTACGAGGTAGTGATGAGTTTCACATGCTCTAAGCCAGGCCCGTGCACAGTTAGGAGGATTGGCCACTATCTGAGCGGTACCACCCACCCTACCCTACTACCTATAGGGGGTCGTTCGTCCTACAGCCGCCCGAAAAGGAACTGTAGTAATCTTGAATAGGGATCATACAATGATAAAAAGAATCCCCATAAAAATACCACTAGATCGAGCACCAGTGATTTCGTATCCGGTCAAAATCTTGGCTAATTGATCGAAGTGGGTAGCTCCAGTAGACCCATAGATCATGGAACAAATAGGTTGGGTTGGCCCAACCACCACACTACACGTATAGACGCGAACCCCCCTCCTTACCGTATGTGCGACTCTCACCGCATACGGCTCGCACAAAGACTCCAAAATCCATCTTGAGCTTTTTATTCCACCTCTCCCTCCTCTCCAATCCTCGATCAAACTAGCCTTCCCCAGCAAGAAAACGTATCCGCTTTAGAAACAAAGCGCTCATCCCTTAATTGTTCTTGAGCACGCAAGGCGCTCAAGATGGTGATTCTTGCTTAAAAAAGGGCTAAAGCACTCCAGCTTCGAAGCTGGAGTTTGCAAATTCAAAACTACAGGTTTTAGCCCTCCTGCTGGGTGGGCGCTTCCTTCGTCTATCGTATGTCTCGCTTGGCTTTGTCCCGAACCAAGGAGGCATGATGGCGGGCACGTGCGTGTGCTGACTGCAGAGACTACAAGCCGACGCCAGAAGTGACTCGCTTCTATTCTCGATTGGATATAGATGGGGAATCTCTATAGATCGTATTTTTTTGACAACCTCTCTAAAACGCATACGAGAGAATTGCAGTTCACGACACGACAAAAAAAAAGAGCTTCGCTCGGTTGGCCCTCCTAGGCTTCCGCCTACTTTCTCTTATCTTAAGTCTACAACAAGTGGGAGAGGCAGGATTCGAACCTACGTAGAAAACCTTCAACAGATTTATAGTCTGTCGCTTTTGACTGCTCGGCCACTCTCCCCTTCCCGGGGATACGCCATCCTCAAACAAAGGGTTCCTGAATAAGAAGGATGGCGGCCTTCGTTCTTAAGTTAAGAAGAGCAGATGGAACTATTCGATTTGCTAGCATTTAGGGAGAATAAATAAGGTCATTTAGTAAGTTCATAACAGTGTATGTAAAGCAAGGGGCAAAGCTTCTACGACAGCTTCCCCCTCATTGCCATCGTCGGCCTTCCCCAGCTCCCCTCCTTCGCCGCTTCTTGCTAAGCATCTTTCGACAGAGGAAAGGAGGCGCAACTCCTTCCTTCTTTCTATTTCTCATGCAATTAGCATTTATTTCCTTTTTCCTTCCTTCTTAGACGCACCTTTCCTCTCCTAATTTTCTGTCTCTCTTTTCTTTCGCCTATATTTTCTTGTATCGTACAGCCACAACACCGTGGCTCCTTGTTGATATGTACAATTCATAGGCCTATATAAATTGGTGAAATTTAATTGAAAGGGGCGAGGTGGGACTAATTATTTGGCAACAAACCATGTTTCGTACATCTCTATTCCTAAAAGGGGAGTTGGTGGCTTCAATCTCAGGTTATTTTCGTCTCCCCTTCCACCTTTGTCTAGGTTTTTTCATCCGGTTTTTTCGTCGCTCCTTCCGTCGTCATATACTCCCTCCGTTCCTCTATATAAGATGTATTTATTTTCTAATAAAATACCGGAATGTAAGGTGTATTTGTTCTAATTTTTCATAATTCCTTTGTTAGCCCTCCTCAAAAAGGAAAGTATCTCTTCTCTGATTGGTTGTCTCTCTCCTTATAGCAAAAAAGGAAACTATCTATTTATCGGTTACATTTATCTCATATTTCTCTCGACTAATTGATTCACCTTCCACTAATCAACAAATTTGCCAAGGGTAATTTAGTATTAACATGTGTATAATTATGTGTCTTGGTCACCGTGTCAAAAATAATACACATTACATAAATGAATGGAGTGAGTATTTAGTAATGTATTTATGTGAAAGAATCTATCAACATTAATTTATAATGAATCTTTAAAAATCAAATCTGAATCAGTTAATCTTACCATAAGTTGCTCACTCGCATTAATTAATATTTCCATACAGCACCAAATTACATTAATTAACATTTCTTACCAATTCATATATGCTAAGGCCATAAACTCACGAAAATCTCTAATATGACAATATGGCAATTATGATAATCAATCAATTCATTATATGATAATTCCATATAATCAGAAATATGGCAATATGACAATTATGGTAATCAATCAATTCAACATATGATAATCTACTCCTATAGGGGGAGTTGGTACCTTCAATCTGAGGTTTTTTCGTCTCCCCTTCCACCTTTGTCTTGGGGGGGGTGTCTTGGTTTTTTTGGTCCACTTTTTTCTGTTCCTCCTTCCGTCGTCATATATTTAGTAATGAATTTATGTGAAAGAATCAATCAAGATTAATTTATAATGAATCTTTAAAAATCAAATCTGAATTAATTAATCTTACCATAAGTTGCTCACTCGCATTAATTAATATTTGCATACATCACCAAATTACACTAATTAACATTCCTTACCAATTCACATATGGGAAGGCCATAAACTAACGAAAATCTCTAATATGCCAATATGGCAATTATGGTAATCAATCAGTTCATTATATGATAACTCCATATACTCAGAAATATGGCAATATGGCAATTATGGTAATCAATCAATTCAGCATATGATAACTCCATAAACTCAAAAACCAAATAATCACCTCAAAATCCGGAAAAATAAATGCTTGTTCCCCCTGTTTGGGCAGTCCACCAGCTTCGCGAGACATCTTTCCCTCTTTCGAACAAACTCGGCGGCTCATTTCTCTACTCCTAAAGGGGAACTCGGTAGCCGGCATTCACGGTTTATTTTTGTCTCATCTCCCACATGGTCTTTTCGTCTCTCTTCACCCCACCATCTACCCCCTCGCTTTTACCTCGCAACTCATGGAATAAAACCCCTCGAACGAAAAAAACAGACCAACGAGGCCCCGTCGCACGTAATCCCCTCCCACGTTACCAAAAAGATCGGACGAACGAGGATCCCTCGCATGTAAAGAAAAAAACTAGACGAGGCCCCCAACCCCCGACCTACCTCTCCCAACTCCAAGCCCTCCCTCCTTGCATCGCCTCCCATTGATCTACCAACTACGGATCAGCCGGATGCCATAACCTCCCTCCCCAACTGGTCGCCACCACCACTCCGCCTAGTAGCCATGTACATCAGGTGGCAACCACACGCCGAGGTGGGTATCGACCTCCCTCCTCCCTTCGTTGTATTTCGATTCGCTCTTTTCCCCCTTCGTCCACCCAAAGTGTATGCTCTTCGAATCGATCCTCCAATCAATGGATCGAGTCGCTTGCTGCCTACCGCCACCACCCTGTCCAACCAAGAAGACCCATGGTATGACCCCATTCTTTCTCTCTCCCATTTTTTCTCAATTCAAGGTTGATTCGGGGATGCAATTTGGTGCCCCTTTTCATTTTTGATTTGTGTGATGTTCCACTTTCGACGCAACACAAGCAAGAAACCATATGCCGACGACTCCGGGAACATCTCCTCCTAGCAAGACCTTGGTAATTTTGTATGATGTGCTAAGTCAACTCGTGGATTTTGTGTAATATGGTTTGCTCTCAATTTGTAGGTGGGTTTTCCTCGGGAAGTCTGATATAGTTCCGGCAGAACTAGCCTAGCCGTCGATGCTTCGGACGATGTTACCTACCTGGTGGGGATTTACGCACTCATGGGAAACATATTTTTATCTTTGTATAATCTGTAAGGCTTCAGTGAGATGAATGGCGTGTTTGCCACTGATCATCTCATCTCTCCCTGTTTTTATCTTTGTATTATTATTATTATTATTTTATAAAATTCACAGAGAGCACATCCATTTTAGTGCCAAAGCACATGAGTATCAAACATACAAACTTAATCTCGTAAAACAAACACGGTGGTGCCAACATTTAGTTGGTCTACAACATTTTCCTTTAATACACATACAATTAGAATGGGCGTTGATTGAAACTTAGAAATCAAGGGTTTTTCTATAAAATGAGCATGTGTAGTAAAATAAACTTAGTCGGCTGATCACAATAATTTATGTACCTTTTACGCTCAATCAAGTTCCCAACAACCTGTGTAGCAACCACACAGAATACCAAATTAAGCTTAAAAGTGTGAAATAATGATTTATCATGATAAGTATTGGTAGTATGATCAATCGTACATGATAATACCTTTAAAATAAGAATTGGAGTGCTTAGGATTCGACACTATTTGAGAATATGTATGTTCGTCTTTGATACAGTGCGATTAATGTTCGCCATTAAGCTTGATAACCGGACTCCTTTCTATCATTGTAATAGCCTTGAGATTATATTATTAGCATGACAATGTTTTTACTAACCAAATGCATATAGGTGGGTTGTTGAACTTTAGACTGCTGCAACGGAGCTGCACAGGATGAACCGGACAAGAGTTTACACCATGTCTTGCAAGGCCCATCTAATGACTTATTTGTGTTGTAAGAGAAAGTAGCATTTGTGACTAGCTACAAATCATGAGTTCGTCGATGGACCTGCTTAATATATCATACAACCACATGTGGTTTCTCAAGCTTTATGCCGATGGATCCTTGTAAACTGTAGTGCACATGATATTTTTGTAGAGCTTCTTTGTTATATCCATTTAAAGTGTATGTTAGAAAACAAGCACATTATTAGTCACACGTGACATGGCAAACATTGAATCAAATGGCCGGGGAGAAGGTAGTGCCAAGATGAGGGCTCTAGCGTGTAATTATAGGCTTCACTTGTGGATGTTTTGGAATGACGATGACGCAACTTTGTTCTATGGTTATTGTATGTCTATTTATGCTCCACAGGAATATAAAGTCAAGGGATGAAGGTGCCGAGGTAGAGTGATCTGTACTAAGGTGAGGCGCCTTATGAATCACCATTCACTGATGGTGTTCCAAATATATTAAGGAGCAACACAATGACAAAGAAGCCATAGACATAGTCAAAGGGTAGTGAATTGAAATATGAATGATGTAAGGATGTAGAAGGTGACCGATAACAACTTGGATGGAAAGGTTTGCTAGAGGGGTGACTGGTGTTTGTTGAAAAGAGATAAAGATGCTTGTGTTTGTTGTCTTGTGGAATATCACACACAATATGCACATTCCTGATAAAAACTCGAGTAATATTTACATTCATTTGTTGGCCCGTGGCAACGCACGGGCACTCTTCTAGTGATCATAAGCCGCCTGTTTGTCTGCCCATGCTTGAAGAGAATAAAGTTCAAGTACGTTAAGTTTCTTACAAAGATATGAAAGGCCGACCGGTTGAGTTGGCTAGCGGCGTTATGCCCCTTTCTAGGTGACCCATTCAATTCCTGAAGGAGATAAATATTTTTTGGCATTCCGAGGACGGCAATGCACTTAATGAAAATGGACTATGGGTTGAATAAAAAATAGCGGGGTTTTTTCTGCAAAAGTGTCGCAACGGTGAACCCGACGGAAGCACTTCGTGCTTTATTAATCGGTAAAGATTTCAAATTGAACCCCGCCACCTCATTTCTAGGAAAGAAATCCCTTACAAAGTAATCAACAGAAATCAAATAAATCGCCAATAGCAAGAAATCCCTTACAATCAAATAACAAAAATAAACTAACATGGTTATACATACACAATCTCAATCACATGAAATATTCCTTTACCTTCGCCTATGGATTCCCTCTTCACACCATATCTCAGTCTCAACTCAATCAAGATTTTCCTACCTTGAACCACTAGGATGAAATTTCCACATGTGGAGTCTTTTGAAGCGGTTGAAGAGATTGCGAAGAACATCAACACGGGAGTCACATTGAGTTGAAACTCCTTCATTCACTTTGAACAGCCTATCCCAGATAAGATTCACATATTCCAAAGCACTCACTCTGCCATACTGACCTTTGCTCAGATGGCCACATAAGATATTATTCGCTTGAGAGTCGAGTTGCTTGAATCTCTTCACATCAGCAACATTGACAGTTGGGGAGATGAAGGGAACACCATTTTCCACAACATACCAGATATCGTTGTCAATTGCTTCAAGATGCATGCACATCTTGTTCTTTCGGTAGGGGTTAAACCAAAATCACACAGAGACCTTGATCATACCTGCAGTTGACATAACTAAAACTTTAGGTGGTTAAACCAAAATCACATAGAAGAAGGGAGTACCTTGCTCTGATACCAATTGAAAGTGTGTTATATCGACTAGAGTGGGGTGAATAGGCGATTTTTTCAAATTCGTCACTAAGGAATTTCAACTTGAGGAATTTTAAACGTGACGAAATATAAACAACGGAAGAAGTACTCAAGAACATGCATGGTAGATAAGTAGCATAGTCGTCATGATGAAATGAAACATGCACGGATTATAAGTAGGTGTAAATAGGATAAGGAGGTGACGAACAAGGTGATTGGAGAATTTGAGATGAGGAAATTGAGAAAGTCTTCAGTCAAATTCTTCAAACAGTAACGATGAATTTCATCAACATGTATTCGAGGAAATGAAAGGATTGAGGAAATAGAACCAGGAGCTCGGTGAAGACAATAATTTGATGATCTAGTTCCAACTGATGTGACAATCGTACGTCTGCTTCGAAGCGGCGTGGTATTTGAACCAAAGGACACACAGTCCCAGGACACGTATTCTCCTTGAGCTAAGGTCACGCAGACCTCGCCCAACACTCGTGGTAAGTCTTCGGGGTAGACTTCCAAACCCTCACAAACTCCGTCACCCAGCGATCCACAATTTCCTCTTGGATGCACTAGACCATGACGCCTAACCATCTGGAAGAAACACAGTCTTCAAAGGCAACAAGCGTCAGTTCCACACAGGAACAATCTCTTGAGTGATGCTCAATCACTTTGGGTTTTGGGTGTTTGGGTTTTTCCTCGGTGATGATTTTCTCTCTAAGTCCTCAAAGGATGGGTTGCTCTCAAATTACACTTGTCAATCTCTCTTGGAGCAGCCAACCAGCTAGTGGTTGTGGGGGGCGCTATTTATAGCCAGGGTGAACCCGACATGATAAGACATAAATGCCCCCCCAATGATATGAATGCTATGTGGATAAGATATCTAGACAGCTTGCGCAAAGCACATCAACGGTCGGAATTTGAACTATCAAATTCCTCAGGGCTTATCATATTCCTCATAGTAGGCAATTCGCACTGGTGAAATCATAACTCCTCAGTTAGATCAATTTCCTTATAGACCAGAAGAACATTGTCTCTGTCACTAAAGAACTTGACTGAACTGCAAAAGATTTCCAAAGGCTTCACTCGAAGGATTGGTTATGTTGAGGCTTTTGAGATGAGCATCACTTGGAAAAATTTCCTTAGTATTACCTTGACCCCCTTTAATAGTATGATGTTTCCTATGACTCAAAGAAAGGAAATGAAACTATAAAAATAAAAGTTTTCACGCTTCATAGTCCTCGTATTAATATCTTCAAGGTCACATCAGTTTTTCATCTTCAAAGTTTTCAGGGAAATACCAAAGTCTTCAAATGAAGACATTCATTTTTAGGGGTTAACATTCTTCGTATATATCAAACTCCTCAACGACTTATAGAACATGTGCACACTCACAAACACATTAGTCCCTCAACCTATAAGTCTTCAATACACCAAAATCACTAAGGGGCACTAGATGCACTTACACAACATAATGAGCTATGTTTGCTTATATTCACACAGAAATTATATTATCATGGATCCTCTAACATGTGGTGCTTGCTGATAATCTTTTGCCAGCCAAAACATCACACCAACTAGAGATACTACTTGTGCATCCAAAAACCCTTCAACCTAGTTTCTTACCATGAATGTCCATAATATCTACCTATGGATTGAATAAGATCCTTCAAGTAAGTTCTCATTGGTGCAAAAGAAATAAAAATGCTCCTAAATATGCATGATCTTTTATTGTAAGGGAAAATAAGCTTTGTACGAACTAGTGATGGCAAACAAATAAAAGTGAGTGACTGCATAATAAAGTTTACTATCATAAGGGCAATATAAAGTGGCGTTCCTTTCCATTAAGAGTTTACACATCCAAATAAAAAGCGCATCACAACCTCTACTTCCCTATGCTGTCATGACCTACCTTTTCAGCGAAACGGTCTCCGTGTTTTCTATGCCAACCCTGGATCGAATCGATGGCATACACGGTAACGATGTTGTATCATAAACAAATACATCATCCATTACGTCATATGATCCGAAAAAACATAGTCTTACAGACTATAGCCACTGGCTAGTCAAATAAATATTCTTACAAAGCAAACAAAGTTCTTGTGAAAGCGTAAACGAAAGCAAAGCTACGATAACATTCTTGATAAGCTCCATAAACACCATAGAGAAGCATGTCGAGTGGAGTCATGAAACCCTACACAAGTCACTACTCATAATAGTCACTTGCAACATGATACGTTGCAGCCACTAGGGTCAATACATTGAATGTATTGGCAAGACCATAGTGAATGGAATACATGTTCACCTACATGCACTTTGGCTAGTGGGGTTCAAGGCTCTTTGCATAAACAAAGTTTTGTCCTATATGTCATATGGTGGTCTACTCTAATAGCAATATGACGCTTCTCGTATGCCTCGATCGTAATCTAGAGGCACTCCGATAAGCCCCGGTTGTAACCCAAATTCAATTCGTGCATGTAGATTCACGGTACGCCTCGTCCATCCCAAGCCTCTCTAGAGACCCTGGTAAACCCCAGACCTCTGATGTCAGCTTCGATACTCCCCATTGGTTCAACCCATTGATTTTAGATGAAGAGGTGAACGAGATCAATCTGACAATTATCAGAAGAGTCACTCAAAGTAGTTTGTAATCGGGGACACGGCCAATCCTGATCAATTTCTACACTCTGCAAAGGTTTGTGTACTTTACACGTGGTTCCCTATCACATCCTTCTGCCACTAAAATTCATATGTTAAGTGGCTAGGTAGATCAAGACAATAATTTTGGGAAGTAGTTAACCTCTCTGAAAAGATGGACCCAATCCAACCTACACAACTCCATATATTGGTCTGCCGCGGGAGGGTTCCCACAACCTACTTGATCCTGACAAAACCCATATTGCCTCACGGTCACACATGGAAGCTACTCAACTTTTGAACTCGTACAATCTCTCGTGTCTTGATGGCATTCCCCATGAATGACTACACTATGATGACCCAACCAAAGCCAGTCCACCCAGACCGATTCATTAATTAAGTAGTAATAGCTAAGTAATCAACCATGCGGCCGTATGGTGGAATAATAATGGTGTTTCCTAATCCACATTATGGCGGCTAAGCATCTACATGATGTTTACAAGGTCGGTGTAAGTTTGCACCTAAGTTGTCAACTACTAGGTTGTGCAGAATTTAGCCCTAAATTCACACACATATCATGGCAAAACTGCAATGCAAGAAAAATACTCGGTAATATGTGATACGCCCATTTTGCATCATGAAGGCTTATTGATATTTATGTTATTCTTGTCCGTTATTCCTTATTATTGTACAATTATTATGCCTTTCCTCTCTGAATATGCAGGGTACATCACAAAGAGGGGGATTACTAGAAACTGGAATTTTGGAACTGAAAACCAAGAAAAGGCTGGAAAATCACTGGACTCCAAATGACATGGAACTTGACGGAGAATTTTTAAGGAATATATAAGAATTATTGGGCCAATACTATACCATAGGGGGGCACCTACTGCCACAAGCCAACAGGGCGCGCCCACCCCCTAGGCACGACCTCTTGCCTTGTGGTGCCCCAACAGGTATCCTGACCCCCCTCTTCTCCTATATGGTGTGTTTTACCCTAGAAAAATCATAAGGATACTTTTGGTATAACGGGCCACCGTCTCGAGGCGGAGACCAGGGCAGAGGCCCTTTTGCTCTCCGACAGTGAGATTTTGCCAGGAAAACTTCTCTCCGGGAGGGGGAAATCAAAGACATTTTCATCACCAACGCTTCCTCCTTCATGGGAGGACCAATATTCATCAACATCTTCACCACCACCATCTCATGTCAAACCCTAGTTCATCTCTTGTATTCAATATTTGTCTCAAAACCACAGGTTGGTACCTCTGGGTTACTTCTAGTGTTAATTACATCTTGTAGTTGATGCTAGTTGGTTTACTTGGTGAAAGATATTATGTTCAGATGCTTGATCACCGTTATTATACCTCTGATATTGAACAAGTTGATGAGGTGTGAGTATTTATTATTGTTCCTAAGGACCTGGGAGAAGTCTTGTTATAAGTAATCATATGAAGTTGGTATTCGTTCGATATATTAATGATGTGTATGTTGTTGCTTCTCTTAGTGGTGTCGTGTGAACATCGACTACATGACACTTCACCATGTTATGGGACTAAGGGAAGGCATTCTGGAGTAACAAGTAGATGATGGGTTGCGAGAGTGACAGAAGCTTAAACCCAAGTTTATGTGTTGCTTCATAAGGGGCTGATTTGGATCCACACGTTTCATGCTATGGTGAGATTTATCTTAGTTCTTCTTTTGTAGTTGCGGATGCTTGCGAGAGGGGGTAATCATAAGTGAGTTTATTGTTCAGGTAAGAACAACACCTTAGCACCAGTCCACCCACATATCAAATTATAAAAGTAATGAACGTCAATCAACTCAACATGATGAACATGACTAGACAGAAATTTCCATGTATCCTAAGGAGCGCTTGCTTCATATAAGAGTACTTACAGGCTTGTCCTTTGTTATAAAAAGGATTGGGCTGCTATTGTTACTTGTCACTTGTTACAAATTATCTTGCTGCAAAACTATCTAGTATTATTACTCACAGCACTTCGAGAGAATACCTTGCTGAAAACTGCTTATCCTTTCCTTCTGCTCCTCATTGGGTTCGACACTCTTACTTATCGAAAGGACTAGATTTATCCCCTATACTTGTGGGTCATCAATATGATCATGTGGAACTTGCCTTGGTTGTTGTTATCTCTCGTGCACTCCTCATAGTCACACGGGTTGCACTCCCCATAATCTAAGGTCAACAAACAATGATACATATTAATCATAAGGAAATAGTTCATGCAGAGGGAAAACTTGCACGAATGCAAAGACACATCACAGAACACATGGGTTGGGGTGTGTTTGGGTTTAGGTTCAATTATGTTTGCAATTGGTTAACAAGATTTGATTTGCATTTGATTTGGTCACGTCGGCTTGGTTAGGAAATTTGACATTTAGTAGATCTGCTCATCTCAAAGACTTTTCAAATTTCATTTGAGTTTGAACCATACTAGGCTTTAAGCTTAATGATTTCATTCAATTAATGTTTGAATTAGGGTAACCATGCTTGAATTATTTAAATTGAGATTTTGACTTAATTTGAATTGAATTTGAATTAAGAACTCAATGTCAAATTGATTTGAATTTTATTTATTTGAAAAATCAGGTCCAAGTATTTTGAATTCAATTTGAAGAGTAGACTTTGATTTGTATAATATTGGAATAATTCAACATGTTATTACTATATGATTTGGATCTAATTCTTTTTAAAATAATTGTATTTAATTCAAATGATTTAGGTCTCTAAACTGAATTCAAAACTAGTTTCAAATAAATTTCAAATTATTTCCTAAATAATTTGGTCATGTCCTAACATGTCACAATGTGTCCTAGCATTGTTTTGATTTGTTACTAATTTATAAATGATTTTTATTGTATTTAAGAATTCAAAATCCCTTGTAATTAGTGTCTACAAGTTTCTGTTCAGTAACTAATTTCAAGTAATTTGTAAATTAAACTAATTGTACAAATTAGATCTACAAGCCACTAGCTCCGTTTTGCTGAAAGAATCAACTCAATTGGATTTGTAGTTCAAAATTTATGACCTAATTTGTGTTCGGAAGGTTCTGTTTGAAATTCAATTTTGAAAGTTGAAGTGTTAGAACATACTTTCCCCAAGTTGTTTTGGTGATTGATGACAATGCCCTTAGCGGGCTAAGCGGGTGCATTTGGATTTTAGAGATTATCAGGTGGCATGAGACGGTTTTATTTCCACTCAGTGTTTAAAGAGAATACAATTTATTTCCGATGATTTCTTTTTGGTGGTTTTGAGTCATAGGTAATCCGTACTATCGAGACGGGGTCCGCAGTTGGAAAGGTTAGGGTGGAATCAACACGTATACATTTGCACCCCTTTCCCTTTCCGGATCTTTGGAGCGTCTGATCTCTACTTAGGATCCCTCAAAAACAACTAAGCGGAAGTACCGCACTAGGGAGAGGTAGTACCGCTCCAGCGGTACTACTGCCCTCCCGTGCTCAGGCCACTACAGCTTATATTTTATTTCTCGTGCCTTAGCTCTTGTTGAGCGGAAGTACCTCTGTGGTGGAGCAGTAGTACCGCTTAGTCGATAATGTCACCTTCCACTTATGCCCGTACTTACGCTTAAATTTTTCTTCTGGTATCCTTCACCACCCGAGCAGAAGTAGAGCAGTAGTACCGCTCCGCGGGGTACTGTTGTACTACTCTCGTCTACTCTTTCCGGGTCCCCTCTTCATATAGCGTCAGGCGGAAGTACCACTCGCAGGAGTGGTAGTACCGCCCCAGCGACACTACTGACTCCCTGACAAAGCCAGCGGTGTGTGGAGCCCAGAACTTCCATGCGGGCAAAAGTACCGCTCCTCAGAGTTGTACTACCGCTTATGCACGGCTAGTGGGGCACAAAACGGTCAGATATCCCCACCCCTATATAAGTGGGTCTTCTTCTCCAAGTGAACTCACCTCTTTTTCCTAAAGCTCCATTGTTGCTCCTAAGCTCATTTTCGTCTAATCTCCCTCGTAGCCATCGAATCCTGTTGATACTGTAGGGTTTGGATGAGAAGCCCTCGATCTATACTTGCACCAAGAGAAATTTGATTCTCCCCACTAATCCCTTGCGGATCTTGGTACTCTTGGGTGTTTGAGCACCCTAGATGGAAGTGGTCACATCGAATCTATATTCCATTATGGTGAAGCTTCGTGGTGTTGTTGGGAGCCTCCAATTATGTTGGGGAGATTGCCCCAACCTTATTTGTAAAGGTTCGGTCACCGCCTTCAGGGGCACCACTAGTGGAATCACGACATCTCGCATTGTGTGAGGACATGAGGAGAATATGGTGGGCTTAGTGGCTTCTTGGGGAGCACTATGCCTCCACACCTCTCCAACAGAGACGTACTTCCCCTCAAAGGGAAGGAACTTCGGTAACACATCCTCGTCTCCACCAGCTCCACTTGTGGTTATTTCTTACCTTTACTTTGTGCAAGCTTCACTTGTATGTTAGCCTTTGCTTTCTTGTTTTGTTGTTGTTGCTAGCATCATATAGGTTTTTCACGTAGTTGCATATCTAGACAACCTATTTGTTGCTAAAACTAATTTGTTAAGAAAAGCTAAAATTTGGTATTTGCCTATTCACACCCCTCTAGTCAACCATATCAATAGGGTTGATGACTTACCCGAGGCCAAGGGAGTTAACGCGGTATCTCGTGAGGATTTAAATGAGGCAATTGCCTCACGTAAATCTTCTATGACGACCCAGGTCAAATTCTTATTTAAAGAATTCCTTGATAGTCTCAAACTTTCTATCGATCCGTTGCAAGTGGTTAATCCCACTAACTCGAAATCGGATGCCAACTGTTGTAAGGAGGGGGCTAGTAGTGATAAGGCTAAGTTTCCTCAAGGAAAGAATGGGACAGGATCCTCTGCCTCAGTTCCCCCTCCCCCGGTCTATGGAGGACCGGTCCGCACACCTCATATTAACAACCTCGGTCCCCCTCCTAAACTTGTCAAGAAGTATTTCTCTAATTGGGTTTTTCGTATCAAGTATCATTTGAATCACAATTCAACTAATCTTTGGAGAATCATTGAGCAAGGTTACTACCCACATGATCCAAACAATCTCACCCCAAGAGAAGAGGCAAACAATCAATACAATCAATCAGCCTTGTTCATCCTTAAAACCGCGTTGCCTCCTAAAGATCTAGCTCACTTGTGTCCCTTCACTCTGCAATGGATTGTTGGGAACACATTATATAAGAGAAGCTCAAGTATTCAATGGTCTAATTTTTAGGTGGTTCTTGATGAGGCCGATGAGTTGTTGATGAATGAAGATTAGGACCCCCGTGAGCTCTACTGGAGACTGACAACTCTCGCGGTCTCTCTTCAAGATCATGAGAGTAAGGATACAGATGACAATTGGATCAAGCCTAAGTTTCTCAAGGTCATCATGCCATTCAACAAGGCATGTCCTCCGTGATCCGTCAAAGACCGGACTTCCACACCTTGTCCTCAAGCGATGTGTTGAATAAATTTATAGCTATGACCATCTTGAACAAGACCGCCAATAACGCACTAGCACCTATCCAATGGTCAAATAAAGCCTCACTCTACCTTGCTTTGAAGGCCAAGGAAATTCCAGAATAAGAAGAAGAGGAACAAGAGGAGAGTTGCCTCGAATACAACAAATATGCTTACCGCGAGCAGAGGGCTCTTGCGTCAAGGCAATTTTGGGGCCAACAAGAGAAACTCTAGGCCCAACTTCTCCAAGAACAACTTAAGTGGCTCAAAAGGCAAGCAACATGTGAGGACTTGCTATAATTGTGGCAATGTGAGTCACTTTATGTGGATTGCCCGTATGAGAAGAGGGAAGCCAATGGTGCCAAGCTCATTCACAAAGACAAGGCCAAGTACTTCCCAACAAGAACAACTTCTCCAAGAAGGTGCCTCAAAAGGTGTTGGTGACACATGAAGAGTACCTCTCCAATGATAATGATGATGAAGATCCAAGTGGTGAAGGAATGACGGTGGCCAAAGTGGTCGTTGCAACTTCTTCCCCAACCAGGAAGTCTCTCTTTGACGCCCCCTACGGGAACCGCATTGCCAAGTGCTTCATGGCTAAATGTATCAACAAGGTGACTTCCAACTTCAAAACATCCATTAATACTAGTACTTATTTGTTGTATTGTGTGGATGAACATGAGGAGGTGAAAGTAGATGAGAATGAATTTTACAAATTCATGAGTATACTCAAAGGTGAGACCAAGAAGAACTTTGTTGCTCTCTTGGATTGGCAAAGGATTCTAAGGAGATCCCCTGGATGCAAGGAACATCTATTGGCAAAAATCTTGAAGACTCTACACTTTTTTTATGTGAGAAATCACAATTGAGTCCATAGAAATGCCAATACTATTAAAAGTGGATGAGGTGTCCATGATGATCTGGTTGCTCAAGTGCTTAGAGTTAGCCACCAAAAATACTCATCAAATTCTCCCACAAAATATTTTGTCCAAACCCTAAAGTCCAAATTTGGTGCCACCAACTTCTCCAAATTGGTCCTACCGAGTTTTACCCTAGGTAGAATCCAAAGCCAACCCAACCATCTCGATGACACCAAGTTCCTTTTCGGCAAAACCAAAATCAGTGACCAACTTCTGTTGTCCCATTTCTAAAAATTGGAATTTCTGAGTTTACGGAATCGATGACACCAAAACTGGTAAGTGCCTAGTCCAGCCAAAATCGGACCCACCAAGATTTATATTCGGTCTCACCGAAACGCCTAAATTTGCCACATTTTGCACTAGTCGGTGCAACTGAGTTTTTGCTTCTGTTTCACCAAGTTGGGCAATAATGTTGTAACGGTTGTATTTTTGGCAATGGGAATTGGATCAATAGGTTAGTGTTAAACAATAATATAAATTGGTGAATAAATGCCCAAAAATTATCCTAGAACGATAATATATCAGCATGGAACAATAAAAAGTTATAGATACGTTGGAGACGTATTATGTGTCTCCTAGATTGGTTAGGTTTCGCTTGGGAGCCGCCGACTACATGTGGAGTTGAACCAAGAAGTTTGTAAGGGCAAGGATATCACCTACTTCATGGAGATCTACCCCGAGTGAGGCTAGTCATTCATGGACGTAAGTCATGATGGAATAGATGAGGTTGCTACTTTGTGGACCCTTATGGGTGGAGCCCTCCATGGAATCTCGCGATCGTTATCCTCCGTGGGTTGAAGTCTCCATCAGCGTGGACGTACGATAGCACCACCTATCGGAACCACGGGAAGAATATTCTTGTATCCCATTGCGTTTGATCCTCCTATCCCTTCCCTCTACTTACATGTGCATGTCTTTACTTTCCGTTGCTATATTCTTAGACTTGCATGTGTAGGGCGTGCTTGACTTACTATAAATTGCTAAAACTTGCCACAACTAAAGTTGGGAAAAGGATAATTTTTATTAGTCCAATTACATTCTTGCCCCTAGTTGGTTCCCAACCCCGGGTTTTACCCTTACTTTTTGGGCATGCTCAGTTTTGCCCTTAGTTTTTCCCCTCCGTCTGCTCGAATGCCCTTCTATCACCTCTCCACTTGGACATCGCCATTTGACCGTGATGGCTTGATGTTTTGTAAATATTTGCCCCTGGGTTCGATCCCCCCACCCGTTTAGTCGTCTTCTAGCTCTCGCTGCGCACAAGGAAACAGAGAAGCAGCTAGGAGGAGAGGTGTGACATCGCGGTCGGGGAGACGCGTGAAGGAGCAAGCCGACGTTGGCCATCTCGTCGGAGAGCTCGTCGCCGGCTGTCAAACAGGTTTTAGAGCTCAACTAGTCCCTTGCCTTTCTAGGGTTTGCTAGACTTGGGGGGGGGGGGTAATTTCTCGATCTTGCCGTGATTTAGGTGGATGGGGTAGGCATTGTTCAGCACAGCTCTGAGTTCCACCTGCCGGACTTGACGTACTGTGGCTTGGAGCCGCGCTCGAGGCACCATTGTCCAGGGCACCAACTAGTCCCAGCTCGTCGTGTCTCCTGGGGAGGCGCAAGCATTGGATTCCATTTTCTGGGCTGCCCTTTAGATGTATGGCATTGCATTTTCGTCTCCATTTTCTGATCTAACTTTTCAGGATGATTTTAGTCGAATTTATTGATTCAGTTGCCAGATGAATGTGAATGGGTGGTTTGGGTTGACCCACCACCTCTAGCACGTGTTGGTCTTACCTTTGAAGAACTACATGGAGTGATCGAACATAGTTGGATCAAAAGTCACCACCTGGAGAAGAGAGCAGGTGATCTTGCAAAGAAGAATCGTGCATTGAACAAGGAGCTGAAGAAATGAAATAAATAATGCGCATAGGGACAATCTTGTTTGCTAGCATTTTCATTTGTTTTCTAGCAATCTCAATGGCTGTTTGTGCACAAAATGCACATTAGTTTATGAAGTTGCGATGAACATATGAATATGTATGAACCTATTTAATGTTATGAGATGAAGTATGTTATGAGATGAAGTTGCAGTGAAAATACGAAGATGCATAGGAACATATGAAGTATGTTATGGTATGAGATGTATGAATCAGCAAATGCATTGTATTGTGAAAAGAAAGATCAAACATAAGTCTTACTGGACAAATATTTCACAAACAACAACATAGTTCAACAACAACCTCAACATAGTTCACAAACCACAACATGCTACAACTAGACATAGTTCAACAACCAAAAGAACATACTTTACACTCTAGCTAGACAAATATTGCAACAAATCTAACTGTTTGAAACTTGCACAACACATCAGCACTCAGTTTCTAGACTTGGCCTTCTTGCTCCTTGTGTTGCTAGCTGGGATTGTCATCTCCCTAGCCCCGCTCCTAGTAAGTTTTACAGGGATTTGGGGAACACCTGGAGGGAGAACTTTCTCACATGCAACATTTCTTGCATCTAGATTGCTGCCAGTAACTGAGCAAGGTTCTTCTTCTGGAGTTGGAGAAGTATTAAGCTTCCTATTCTTGTTGATGGCCATTGGAGATGCTCCTCTCTGTGCTATCTTCTTGTAGTTCTTCCTTGGTGTGCTAACAAATAGAGAAGTAGCAGTTGGTTAGTAACACTACAGGAGAAATTTGCAAGTAAAAGCACATAAATAAATCAGAGAGGAATTATATTACCTTTGAACTTCATCTGCAATTGTGGAAGATTGTGTTGCTGCCTCACTTTGCATTGCATCTACTGGAACATCATCAGCAGGAGCATGTACTGGAGCATCATCAGCAGGAGCATCTACTGGAGCATCATCAGTAGGAGCATGTACTGGAGCATCATCAGAAGGATCATGTACTAGAGCATCAGCAGCAGGAGCATCTACTAGAACATCATCACCAGGAGCATTATCTGCACATGCAGGCTGCACTGGAGTATCATCCTCACTGTCTGCCTCCTCTTCTTCTTGTTGTTCTTCATCATGTAGCTCTACATTTTTGTTAGTAGGGTCTTCTTCAGCATTGTTAGGTCCCTAGTGTGCATCTTCTTCACCAAATGCCGGGTCAATGGCATTTTTGCAGTGTTTCAATAAGTGACCCAAACCACCACACCTCTTGCATTTTCTCTTCCCAGGACTAAGACCTTTTCCTTCACTTGCTGGCTTAATTCTGGTCTTCCTTGGCCTGCCAGGTGCAGCTCTATTCTATACAGGTGGACTTAGTTTGAAACCAGGGTCTACAATATCCCACTGCTGTTTTCCTTCAAGTGCAGGAAGGTTCTTAGCATATGTCTTTTTAAACATTTCAACTGAGAAGTACTTCTATACATACTGGTCTTTCTCTTTAGCTTCCCCCCTCAAAGATTTTATGAAGAACAGAGCATGTATGCATGATTGGCCTGTAACTTGCCACTTTCTACAACTGCATGTTCTTTTCTCTACATCCACAGGGTATCTCCACTCCCTCTTCTCTTTGTCTACAGCAGTCACCTCTACTTCAGTGGGACTTCTCCTAACTAAAGTCATGTCCAAGCCTTTGGACCTTGCCATCAAAATCTTCATAACTCTTGGAATTATGATATGGCCCATAAATTTTTGAAGTTCTATGCTATTTCTAAGACCAAACGTTTCCATTAAGTACTGCCTTATCTTGTCCAACAAGTCTACAATGTGGAGACCTTTGTACTTTTTAATTTTGGAATTGAATGATTCTGCAATGTTATTGTTAACATAGTCAACCTTGCAGATATCATTGAATTTTGCTCTGGCCCAGATTTTGGTGTGGTGCTCTTCTATGTAACCCTGCACCTTGGGTTTTGTGAATAGCTGCCTCAGGGGATAATTGTGTTTCTTAATGCTATAAGTCAATGAACAAGGCCACAAATTCTGGTCATAGAACTTCCCTTTGAATTTCTTGGAAAAATTCTGAGCCAGGTGTCTCATGAACTCTTTGTGCTCTACCCCGGGGTAAGTTTCATCTACGGCTGTCTCAAGACCTTTGCATGCATCAGTATGAATTACTATTCCTTCAGGATGACCTATTACCTTCTTCAAAATTTTCAAAAACCAACCCCAACTCTCTTTAGACTCTGTCTCCAAAACACCATATGCAACTGGAAAAATCCAGTTGTGTGCATCAATTGCACATGCAGCAACCAACTGATCTCTGAACCTACCATTTAGTACAGTGGCATCAACAGCTAGGTAGGGCCTACAACCAGCTCAAAATCCCTGCCAGCAATCTTTAAAACTGACAAAAACTCTCCTAAAACACTCCTTCTCATACCTCTTTCCTCTAAGCTGGAAAGGTACCGTGTGTGTGTCAATTTCTACTACACTACCTGGAGAAGCCCTCTCAACCTCAGCTTTGAATGTGTACAACAGCTGAAAACTATCTTCATATTTACCATACAAGTTGTCAATTGCCTTTTGTTTCACATAAAACATTCTCATGTATGGCAATTCTATACCATGTTTTTTCTGCAAATTAGTTACCAACTCACCAGGACCAATGTTAGAATTTTCTCTGACCCAAATTTGCACAACATCAGCTATCCATCTCCTCTTGGCCGCTCTGAGTTTCTTAGTTCTGTTCACACTTGGGCAGTGGTGCTCATAACAATTGACTTTACTCTGCAAATTGAAACAAAGTTAAACACTATGATAGTTGAAACTGAATATGCAAACTTAAATTGCATTAAGCAAACTAAATGTGAATATTAATTATTCTCACTAGCATTAGTTACTATTGTTAGTACCTGAAACAAAGTACTGTTTCTCATTAAAGAGGCATGTAGCCTCCATCTACACCTTGGAAATGCACAATAAACAGTGAATCTTGATGGATCACTCTTCTCTATTTTGTACTCTACTTCATCATTAATTGAGAATGTGGCAACTGCATTCCTGCAGTTAAGAGCAGATGGAAAAACAATTCCTTTAGCTAAACTAGGTTTTTCTCTGTCATACATCATCTCAGGCCTGTCCTCATCATCATTCTCAAAATGTCCCATGTCAATGTTGTCTTGTTCCTCCTCTGAATCTGTATCTGAAAACTCAGCAAGAATAAAATCCTCATCCATATCTTCATTTCTTTTCTCCACAAGATCTGGAAACATCCTCTCATCCTCCTCATCTGAGCCTAGCACATCATATGGCTCAGCCTCCTCAATGATAGGCTCTAAAGGAATTTCAGTGTCTTTGTAGCCAGGTTGCCTTGGTTCATTTGCAGTTGGAGTTGCAGGTGGATTGCAATTACTACTTGGTGTTGACCTGCTCCTATAACTACTTCATGTTCTATTTGCTTTAGAGACAGGGGGCTTTGCTATTCTAGCTTGTGCTTCTGCTCTACATCTCTGAATTATAGTAGTTTCAACATTTGTAGTTTTGGAATCAGCATATGTAGCAAACATTACACCTAGCTCAACATCACACTGGATAGGATTCCAAGTTGCTTTATGTACATCCCAGAATCTGAACTCAACTGCATCCTGCATACCCCAAGGATATTTCCTATAGACTGCGGACCTAAAATCGTTGAAAGAACTTGTGCAGTCAACCACTAGAGGGAAAGTGAAGCTTGCATCCTATCCCTTAGTACCACCCTTTGCTAAAAGAGTGGTATCCATTCTAATTGTCAAAAAGAACGCACACAATTGATCCATCCTACGATTGTGAACACAACCGAAGTCATGGACAGACCTTTCTAATTATCTAATGGAAATAGATAAGAAAGAATTAGATTTGGGAACTTCCCTGCTGGGATCTCCTGCCTTGAATCTGCCGTGCTACCGCTCCTCATGGCATCGTCGATGTCGCCACCACCGTCGCGCGCAGAGCATGTCTCCACCATGCCCGACACAGAGATGTAGATCCACTGACGAGGAGGATGTCACGACATCGAGGCCACGGTTTCTACGGCAGCCCGCGTCGCCGTCGAGTGCTAGGCTTTGGGTCGCCTTGGTCATCACCGATCTAGGGTTTGGGAGAGGGACAAGAGAGAGGGGGAAGGGGAAATGACAACTACATGGTTTCTCCATGTGGGACCCACTTGTAAGTAAGGCCCAGGGGCAACCGGTGTCCAAACCGTCGAGCCGTCATGGTCAAACGACGCTGACCAAGCGGAGCGGTGACAGAAGGGCATTCGAGCAGACGGAGGGGGAAAACTAGGGGCAAAACTGAGAGCATCTCCAGCCGTTCGGCACCCAGGGCGCCGAAAAAGAGCGGCCTAGGGGCAAACTGGCACTAGATTGTCCCCTAGGGGCGATCTAGATCCCACTAACGCCCCCAGGCGCCCCCAAGTCATGAAAAATTCAAACCTGGCCATTCCCGCTCACAAATAAACGCCACAAGTCCGGCGATCATCAGGCCAGTTCGGGCGACAGTTCGGCGATCGGGTGAAAGGTTCGGCATACAAAAAAATGGAATGGTGCGTGGGCAACGCATCACACGGCAGGGTCAGCCTGCGCAGTCGGCATGCGTGAGCTTGGCAGAGCTACTTCTATGTTGGGCGGTGTCGGCGCGGCTTCCGTGCTGCTGGGCGTCGTGGAGGCATCATCGCTCGGGCTTGGCGGCGAGGTTGGCGTGGGCGTGGGAGTTGGCGGCGCCATCGATGACAGTTGTTTTAGGATGAGGCTGCGCTCCGCCAAGTACCATGCCTTGAGCTTCTCGTCGTTGCTCTGGAGCATGTCCGCCCCGCCCATTAGGAAAGCTAGGTTGGTGTTCCTCTTCTTCGCAGCGATGTTGGTCTACAGTAGGTCGAGCTTGACGACGATGTTCGACATCAACGCCGACCACCACGCCTCGGTCTTCTCTTCACGTAGGGCGTCCTGGGCCTATGCGTTGGTGAGGCAATGCTCGATAGACTCCTGCACCCGTGCGGTTGCAGAGTCGGCGTGTTTCACCTTCTTAGCACCTTTGTTGCCATCGAGGCGCCCGTCGCCCATGCCCGGCGTCGGTGCATTCGGCTTGTAGGTCTCCTTGGCCTTGGCCTCAGCGCACCGGACCTCCGCCCACTTGTCGCACTTCTCGATCCGCTTGAAAACGTGGAGGTACTTGAAATCTTGGTCGATGCAGCTGTCCTGCCAAAACATGCCGAACATCCGCACCAACTGCATCGAGGAACAACAAGTGAACGACACGCACGAGGCGAAAAGAAAAGGGAGAGGCCGGCATGCCATACCTGATCCTCGACGCTGGTGCCGCTCTCCGGGCGAGCCGCGATCTCCTTGATGATCCCATGCCATCTGTTGCACGCATATTGGATGAGCCCCCAATGGTTTGCCATTGCCTTCGCCCCGCGCTGCATGTACATGCCTTTGAAGTAGGGGTCGACGAGCTTGTGCTCGTCGAACTCGGCCTTGATGTGGTCCCAATACGTATCGATACTTTGGTTCATGCCAGTGATCGGGTCGAGGGAAACAACTTTCCACGCTTCGGCGAGGCACCTGTCCTCCTTGGACGTCCACTTGATGCACGGCTCGCCGGTTCGGCCACCCCCTTCTTCTTCTTCCATTTTCTCGCCGGAGCAGGCGCTGGCTCCTCCTCCTCCTCGTCCTCCTCCTCCTCCTCCTCTGGCTCTGGCTCTGGCTCCGGCTCCTCCTCGTCGTAGTCGATCTCGCCGTCCATGTCGCCGTTGAGGTTGGTAGTAAACCCGGGGGACACGCCAGCGGCGGCCGAGCCGGTCATGATGATGTCGTCCATGTTGGCCTCTGTCGCGTCGGTGTCTCCGAGATGCGACGTCAAGGCCTGGGAGAAGGGAAGCACGCCATGACATAGAGGTGACGTCGGGGAGGATGCATAGGCCGGCGGGGAGTAGGTGTATGAAGGGTATTGCACACCGGCGAAGGCGGGCAAGGGCGTGCGCTGGGCCGGGTGACCATGGGGGAAGGTGATGTTGGGGTTGAACCCGCCATGCGTGTCACCGTTGGCGTAGCCCGGCGACGGCGTGCAGCCCCCGGGTTGTGGCGATGATGAGAAGCCGACCGGAGATCCGACGCTTTGCTGGCTCCAGGGCGCGTACTGACCATGGCTGTCGGGTGGATCCAGGGCGCTCCGCCTCCTCCGCCGCCACCACCGCGAGCCGCGCCGCACTGTCCCGGGCCTTCTTGGCGTTGGCCCTGTTCTGCCGATCGGTGGTGACATCCTCGTGGCGTCGAACTTCTGCCCTCCAGTCGGTGTTGGACATGCCCAGGGGCTTGGACGGTGGCGCCCTTGGCTTCCTCTGCTTCGGCTGGGCGACGGCGGCGGTCACAGCCGTCGCGGTGCGGGGGACCACGTACTTCTTCGGCGACATGGCGGCCGGCTGGGAGGGGAGGAGGAGGAGATTGGCGGTAGGAATGGAGAGAATGAGAGGGAAGCCGAGGGGAAGCAGGAAGAAATGGCAGGAAACGGCCCTCCTCTCACCTATATAGCGGCCCCATGCGCCTTTTCGCTTGTGTCGGTGCCCCTAGACGCCCCCAGAGCGCCGAGGTCGGCTCGGGAGCGTCGGTTGTTATTTCGGCCCAACCCGGCGAAAAATGGACTCCTGGGGCGCGATTGGGCCGATTTTCGCCCACCGACGCTAAAAAATCGCCTAGGGGCCTGTTGGGGGCACGGCTGGAAAAGTAAGGGTAAAACCCGGGGGTGCGAACCAACTAGGGAGAAAAATGTAATTGTCCCATTTTTATTTGGTCAAGTAGTCTAATCCCCCCTTCAAGACATACTTCGGATCCTACAAGTGCTATTAGAGCTTTGGTATCCATTGCATTAGTTTCACAACCTAGGATAGTATGGCATCTAGTGAGGGAAATTATCATCATAGAGGTCCATATTTTGATGGTACAAACTTTGCTAGTTGGAAGCATAGGATAAAAATGCAAATTCTTGGTCATAACCCCATAGTTTAGGCTGATGTTCATGTTGGATTGCAAGGTGAATTCTTTGGTGATGGAAAGGAACCGGATCATGAACTGGCCACGGAAGAATTGCAGATGTTGCAATACAATGCTCAAGCATGCGACATTCTATTGAACTGCCTAAGCCCCGAAGGGTTCAACAAGATAAGCCGTCTTGAGAATGCAAAGGAAATTTGGGATACTTTGGTTCATATGTACGAAGGTACCGAATCCGTCAGGGAATCTAAGTTGGATGTGCTACAAAGTCAACTTGACAAGTTCAAGATGAAGGATGGTGAAGGAGTCGCAGAAATGTACTCTAGGCTGGATCTCATCACAAATGAGATTGTCAGCTTAGGAAGTGAAGAGATGACCGACAAATTCATCATCAAGAAGATCCTTAGAGCCTTGGATGCAAAGTATGACACTATATTTTTCACCAACTTTTCTAAATCGGTCCTACTGAGTTTTACCCTAGGTAGAATCCAAAGCCAACCCAACCATCTTGATGACACCAAGTTCCTTTTCGGCAAAACCAAAATCAGTGACCAACTTCTGTTGTCCCATTTCTAAAAATTGGAATTTCCGAGTTTAAGGAATCGTTGACATCGAAACTGGTAAGTACCTAGTCCAGCCAAAATCGGACCCACCGAGATTTATATATCGGTCTCACCGAAACGCCTAAATTTGCCACATTTTGCACTAGTCGGTGCAACTGGGTTTTTGCTTCTGTTTCACCGAGTTGGGAAATAATGTTGTAACAGCTGTAAATTTGGAGATGCCTATATACACCCCTCTACCTACCTATCAGTTAAAGAGGAAGCACTCAAAACATACCAACACTTGCCATATCGATTTTCTGAAAGAGAACCACCTACTCATGTGTTGAGATCAAGATATTCCACTCCAACCATACGAATCTTGATTTCTAGCCTCCCCAAGTTGCATTCCACCCAATAAACCTCTTATAACAAGCCAAATATGTGAGAGAGTGATTGAGTGTTGAGGAGAATGTCTTTTGAAGCACAAGAGCAAGGAGTTCATCATTGTTACCACATCTATTACCTTTTAGAGAGTGGTGTTGATACTTGTCATCTGCGTTGGGTTTTCTGTGAAGAGGAATGGGTTATCGCAGCACAATATGGGTAAGTATTTCCCTCAGTTATGAAACCAAGGTTTATCAAACCAATAGGAATATCAATCCTCAACCGTCTTCAGTGGCTGCACACAAAAGAGCAGAAAACTTGCACCCAACGCTGGCAAGAGGGTTGTCAATCCCCTTGGTCTCATTATTTGCAACCAAATGAGATGGGTAGATAATTGTAAATTTTAAAATAAAATAAAAGCTAATAAATGGAAGCAAGGTAGTAGTAGAGTTTGTAAATATGTAAGTGAATAAACCCGGGGGCGTAGTTTTCCCTAGTTGCATCTCTCATAAAAATAGCATACGGTGGGTAAACAAATTACTGTTGGGCAATTGATAGAAAAGTGGATAGTTATGAGATTTTAACGGCAATGATCATGTGTATCTAGGCATCATGTCCATAAACATATACGTCGACTCCTGTCTGCACTTATTACTATTACTCCAGTCATCGACTGCTATCCAGCATGCATCTAGAGTATTAAGTAAAACAGAGTAATGCATGGAGAATGATGTCATGATGTATACAAATTAAATCCCATTGATTTATACTTAGTAGGATCAACACAAATATGCAGCTTGTCCCCTTCTATCACTGGGATATAGAAACTCACCAGGTTGAACCTACTACAATGCGCCTCTCTCATGGAAGAAATATCAATTTAGTTGGCCAAATTGTTTGAATAGATTAGAGAGAATTACAAATCTATAATGATCATGCAAATATGAATCATAATAATTAGGTTTGACTCAAATACTTTTCATGAATAATGTGAACATAAACCCACAATTCATTAGATCCCAACAAACGCACCATACAAAGGGATTACATCGGATAGATCAAGGCAAAGATGCGATGAAAATTGTATTGAAGATCAAGAGAGAGAGAGAGAGAGACCTTGCCATCTAGGTAATAGATACGGACCCGTAGGTCTGTGGTGAACTAATCACACATCATAATGAGGGCAACAAGGTTGATGAAGAGGCCCTCCGTGATTGATCCCCCCTCCGACAGGGTGCGAGAACAGAGATCCAGATGGGCTCCCGTCGGAATAGAGACTTGCGGCGGCATAAAAACTGTTTCGAGGCCTCCTTTAGGGTTTTTAGAATATATGAGAATTTATAGGCCAGAGAACAAGGTCGGGATAGCCACGAGGGGGGCCACAAGCCATCAGGGCGCCACCCCTAAGGCACGCCCTATTGGCTTGTGAGGCCCTCGTGCGGCTCTCAACCTCCTTCTGAAGTTTCCAGGTCTTCCTTTGGTCCAGAAAAATCATCAAAAAGTCTCTTGGCAATTGGACTTCGTTTGGTAGTGTAAACTTGGAAAGTGAAAAACATGCGAAAATAGCAACTGGCACTGGGTCAATAGGTTAGTGCTCAAAAATAATATAATTTGGTAAATAAATGCCCAAAAAGTATCCTAGAATGATAATGTATCTTCATGGAACAATCAAAAATTAGAAATACTTTGGAGACATATCAAGCATCCCCAAGCTTAATTCCTGCTCGTCCTCGTGTAGGTAAATGATAAAAACATAATTTTTGATGTGACATGCTACCCATTATGTAATCTTTTGCATGTATGCTCACTAAGAAATGATGAATTAACAAACACTAACATAGGAATACTTATAAGTATAAGTAACAAAATCATTAATATTTCAAAGTATACGATCCTCAAAGAAAGTTTACCCCCATTCATCTTATTATATTAGCAAGGCATGGCTCTGCCTTCACCACGTTAATACAAATGTAAAGCACCACGGTGCCAAAGTGAGGCAATTGGATCGTACTTTTTCAATATGCATCAACTTTTTATTCTTCACGCAATACATGAGTGTGAGCCATTGGACATAGCATATAGGTGGAATAGAATATGGTGGTAGATATCAAAGGGGTAAAAAGTGGAAAATATAGTCTCACATCAATTAGGAGTACCAATGGGCCATGAAGATGCCCGTCGATAGATATCGATGCAAGGAGTAGAGATTGCCATGCAAATAATGCACTAGAGCTATAAGTGTATGAAATATCAACTGAAGCTAAGTGGGGTGTGCATCCAACTTGCTTTCTAATGAAGACCTCGGGCATTTTGAGGAAACCCGTGATCAGAATATACAAGCCAAGTTTATAATGAAAAAGTGATTCCCACTAGCATATGGAAGTGACAAATCAAGAGACTGTCTATATGAAGAACATGGTGCCACTTCGAGGCACAAGTGTAGTAAAGGATAGTAGCAAAGTCCCTTCTCTCATTTTTATCGCATTCATTATATATATATATATGGTGGGATCATTTGGCCTCTCCCATTTTTATTTCCTCACTAGGACAATGCTCTAATAATGAAGATCATCAAACTTTTATTTACATACAACTCGATATGAAATCTGGTAGGATGATATGACTCTGTATGAATGCCCTTGGCAGTGTATCGGGATGTGCAAAGATCCAGTGTGACATGTATCAAAAATATGATGAACGGTGGCTTTGCCACAAATACTATGTCATCTCTATATGATCATGCAAAGCAATATGATGATGAACGAACTAGTCATGTGAAGTGACGATAGAATTTGCATGGCAATATATCTCGGAATGGCTATGGTAATGCCATGATAGGTAGGTATGGTGGATGTTTTGAGGAGGATATAAAGAGGCTTATGTGCAACATAGCGTATCATGTCACGGAGTTTGGATGCATCGGCAAAGGTTGCATCGATCCTCAAAATGAGAATGGGTAATGCACGGTACCGAAGAGGCTAGCAAATATGAGGAGGTGAGATTGCATATGTCCATGGTTTCACATTAGTCATAAAGAACTCACATATTTATTTCAAAGTTTTATTAGTTTGATCACAAATCAAAGTACTACTCACATGCCCCGAGGGAGGAGGTTGGTAGGAGTTAACCATCCTGCGCCCCGACTTGAAACAACACTAGGATTCCAACGAGGAATAGAAATGCTCACATGTCCTCACCATGCCTTTTAATTTTTTAGAAAAATAAGAAGTTATCACCTCTTATTGTTGACACTTCTATGAATCAACAATTATGAACTCACACATTTTTCATATTACCACATCAATGTCTTTAAACCACAATTTCTCTATATGTGCCACATGATGGTTTTGATTATCACTCATTGAATACTTCTTATTTATAGACTAGTTTTATGACCCATGCAAATTACCCACTATTTATCAACTCTCAAACAAATATAAGTGAAGATCGAGAGTGAAATTATTACTATAAAATGTACACACCATCGTGATCATTAAGATATAAGTGAAGTACTAGAGCAACTGCTAAGCTCAAAAGATATAAGTGAAGCACATAGAGTATTCTAAAAAATTATGATAAAGGTGTGTCTCTCCCAAATAGGTGTGTCAAGCTAACGATGATTGTGGAAAACTGAAAGTAAAAGCAAACAAAAACAAATATTTCTCCAAGCAAAACTCATATCATGCGACGAATAAAAATGTAGCTCCAAGTGACATACCGATGGATTGAGATGAAAGAGGGGATGCCTTCCGGGGCATCCCCAAGCTTAGACGTTTGATTATCACTTAGAATATTACCTTGGGGTGACTTGGGCATCCCTAATCTTACTCTATTGATACTCGTTATTCGTGGTCCATCATGATTACACCCAAAACTTGAAAACATCAATCGCATAAAACTCAACAAAACTTCATGAGATCCGTCAGTATAAGCAACATAAAAAATACTTTAGGTATTGTTATAAATTTATTATTATTTTATTTTAGCTTAAGGTACTATATTCTAACTTATCTATGTCTTATACCCCCCGATACAATCCATAGCATCATCAAAACAAGCAAACTATGCAAGCAAAAATAGAATCTGTTTAAAACAGACCAGTTCTTAATGATCTGTAGAGAACCTATACTTCTGTAACTCCAAATTTCCTAAAAATTAGAAAGACCTTAATAATTTGTATATAAATACTGTGTCAAAAATTCAGATCAAAAAGACGTTCCAGTAAAATCATAAAAAAAATTTGCACCGGACGTTAAAGCTTTTGTTTTTGCATCGTATCAATTCTACTCATCATGCAAATCATCCCAAAGGCATTACTTGGCACAAACAATATTTAAAACATAAGAACATAATCAGTACATAGGAAATAATCGTGTTGTCACAAACAAACAGAAATTATTGGGTTGTCTCCCAACAAGCTCCTTCTTTATAGCCATTAAGATAGGCTTGAAATTTCAATGATGCTCACATAATAGACAAGTATTGAAGCACAAAGAGAGCATCATAAAGCATGTGAAAAACACATCTAATCCTAACATACTTCCTATGAATAGGCATATTATAGGAAAACAAATTCTTAAGACAAGTGAAATCTAGCATATGCAAATAGGAAGAGTTAAGCATTAATAATTTCAACACAAAGAGAGATAATTGAGTAATTTTCAAATTCCTATAACCATATTTGCCTCTCTCATAATAATTACATGTAGGATCATAATCAAAATCAACAATATATCTATCATGTAAAACATTCTCTTTATGTCCATATGCATACAAGTATTATAACCTTCCAAGGTAGTGGGAGCATTATTTCCTAAATTTCACACTCTTTCAAACCCACTTTTAGTAGTGTTGCAAACATCATAATCAATAGTAGATTCATCATGAAGCATAAAATTATCAAGATCACAAGAAACATCATGCTTATCACACCGATCATGATCATTAACACAATTTATATTCATACAATTTATACTAACAACATGGCAATTATGCTTTTCATTCAAGGAACTATCATAAGTCGCTTTAGATTCACGATTTTCACGCACGACCTCATAAAGATAATCTAGTGCACTCTCACTAGAAATTGGTTAAACATAAATGGGTCTTTGGAAAATATTATCAAGTGGATGAGGATCCATTTATCTTTATTTTTTCTTTTTACTTTATGTTTGTTTGCATGCAAAAGATAAGGATAGCATAGCTAGGCAAGTAAAGTAGCAAGCAAAGGAGTAAACTCGTAACAATCAAAGATCAATTTTTTTTATTTTTTATTTTTATGTGACAAACTAAATATAACAGAAAAAGAAAATAAGAACAAGTGAATGATAATTTGTGTGAAGTTACTTGATAGTTGATGTTGATATTCCCCGGCAACGGCGCTAGAAATCCTTCCTGATACTTGTGATATGCGTTGAGTTTTCCATGAAGAGGAACGGGTTATCGCAACACAATATGGGTAAGTTTTTCCCTTAGTTATGAAACCAAGGTTTATCTAACCAACAAGAATATCAATCCTCAACCATCTTCAGCGGCTACACATAAAAGAGCAAAAGCTTGCACCCAATGCTGGCAAGAGGGTTGCCAATCCCCTTGGTCATGTTATTTGCAAGAAAATGAGTTGTGTAGATAATAATAGATAATTGAAAATTGAAAAATAAAATAAAAGAAAATAAATGTCAGCAAGGTAGTAGTAGCGTTTGAAAATATATAAGTGAATAGACCCGGGGGCGTGGTTTTCTCTAATGGCATCTCTCATGAAAATAGCATACAGTTGGTAAACAAATTACTCATGGGAAATTAATAGAAAAGCATATACTTATGAGATTTTCACGGCAATTATCATGTGTATATAGGCATCACGTCAATAAACAAATAGGTTGACTCCTGCCTGTACCTATTACTATTACTCCACTCATCGACCACTATCTAGCATGCATCTAGAGTTCTGAGTAAAATAGAGTGATGCATGGAGAACGATGACATGATGTAGAAAGAGTAAACTCAAGAAATATAAATAAAACCCATTGTTTTATCCTTAGTAGCAGCAACACAAAGACGCAACTTGTCCCCTTTTGTCACTGGCATATAGAAACTCGCCAGGATGAACCTACTACAAGGCACCTCTCTCACTGAAGAAATATAAATCTAGTTGGCCAAACTATTTCAACATATTGGAGAGAATTATGAAGATATAATGATCATGCAAATAAGAATCATAATAATCAGGTTTGACTCAAATACTTTTCTTGAATAATCTGAATCTAATCCAACAATTCATCGGATCCCAACAAACGCACCATATGAAGGGATCACATTAGATAGATCAAGGCAAAGGTGCGATGAACATTGTATTGAAGATCAAGAGAGAGAGATTGACATCTAGGTACTATCTACGGGCCCTTAGGTATGTGGTAAACTACTCACACATCATCATGAGGACAGCAAGGTTGATGAAGAGGCCCTCCATGATCGATTCCCCCTCTGGTAGGGTGTCGGAACGGAGCTCCAGATGGGCTCTCATTAGAACAGAGACTTGCAGCAGCGTAAAATGTGTTTCGGGACCTCCTTTAGGATTTTCAGAATATATGATAATTAATAGGCCATAGAGCAAGGTCGGGAGAGCCATGAGGGGGCCACATGTCATCAGGGCACCCCCCAGGGGGCGCCCTATTGGCTTGTGGGGCCCTTGTGCGGCTTCTGGCCTCCTTCTGAAGTTTCCTCGTCTTCTTTTGGTCCAGAAATATCATCAAAAAATTCTGTCGCAATTGGACTTCGTTTGGTACTGTAAACCCAAAAAGTGAAAATATGCAGGAAACAACAACTGGCACTCGGCATTGGATCAATAGGTTAGTGCTAAAAAATAATATAAATTGGTAAATAAATGCCCCAAAAGTAACCTAGAATGGTAATATATCAGCATGGAGTAATAAAAAATTATAGATACGTTGGATATGTATTAGGTGTCTCCTAGATTGGTTAGGTGTCGCTTAGGGGGTGCCGAGTGCATGTGGAGTTGAACCAAGAAGTTTGTAAGGGCAAGGAGATCGCCTACTTTGTGAAGATCTACCCCGAGTCAGGCTAGTCCTTCGTGGATGTAAGTTGTGATGGAATAGACGAGGTTGCTACTTTGTGGACCCTTATGGGTGGAGCCCTCCGTGGACTCTCACGAACATTATCCTCCGTGGGTTGAAGTCTCCATCAGCGTGGACGTACGATCGCACCACCTATCGGAACCACAGGAAGAATCTTTGTGTGCCCATTTTGTTTGATCCTCCTATCCCTTCCCTCTACTTACATGTGCATGTATTTACTTTCCGCTGCTATACTCTTAGACTTGCATGTGTAGGGTGTGCTTGACTTGCTATAAATTGCTAAAACTTGCCTACAACTAAAGTTGGGAAAAGGATAGATTTTTATTTGGTCAAGTAGTCTAATCACACACACCCCTCAAGACATACTTCGGTTCCTACAAGTGGTATCAGAGCTTTGGTATCCATTGCATTATTTTCACAACCTATGATAGTATGCCATCTAGTGAGGGAAATTATCGTCACAGAGGTCCATATTTTGATGGTACCAACTTTGCTAGTTCGAAGCATAAGATAAAAATGCATATTCTTGCTCATAACCCCGCAGTTTTGGATGATATTCATGTTGGATTGCAAGGTGAATTATTTGGTGATCGAAAGGAACCAAATCATGAAGTGAACACATAAGAATTGCAGATGTTGCAATACAACGCACAAGCATGCGACATTCTATTGAACTGCCTAAGCCCCGAAGAGTTCAACAAGATAAGCGGTCTTGAGAATGCAAAGGAAATTTGGGATACTTTGGTTGATATGCACGAAGGTACAAAATCTATCAGGGAATCTAAGTTGGATGTGCTACAAAGTCAACTTGACAAGTTCAAGATGAAGGATGGTGAAGGAGTCGCAGAAATGTACTCTAGGCTTGCTCTCATCACAAATGAGATTGTCGGCTTACGAAGTAAAGATATGACTGACAAATTCATCATCAAGAAGATCCTTAGAACCTTAGATGCAAAGTACGACATTGTGTGCACATTGATCCAAATGATGCCAAACTACAAAGATCTCAATCCCACGGAAGTCATTGGAATTGTTCATGAGATGTCACTCAAAGACAATCAAGAGATGCACAACAAGTCAAGCGGTGCATACAAAGCTACAAGTGATACTCCCACTACTTCAAGTGACAACCTTGTTACCATTGACGAGATAATCCTCGTTGTCAAGAATTTCAAGAAGTTCTACTATAATAGATGCCAAGAGAGAAGCTTCAACTCAAGTTATGAAGAGAAACGTTCATCTAGTCATGACCGAAATTTTTACAATTGTGGAAGGCCCAGGCACTATTCCAATGAGTCCCCCCCCCCACACACACAAAACAAGAGAAGAGTCACCTAGAACAAGAAGCTCAAGAGATGATTCACCTCATAGAGAGATAAGGAGTATAGAAGATCACTATGAAAGAACACCCTCCCGGAGAAGCAAGGACTCGGAGAAGAAGGACAAGTACACCAAGAGCTACACAAGAAGAAGAAGACATCAAGCTCATGTTGGTGAATGGGTTTCTGGTTCCTAATCCGACAACCAATCCGAGAGAAGCTATCACTCCAACTCTGACTATAGTCAAGATCAAGGTGTTGCCGGACTAGCACGCGTATCCTCCAACTTCTATGACATATTTGGTTAACCAAATGAAGGAAGTGGAAGTTGCTTCATGGCTAAAGGCCCCAAAGTATCACACCTCGAATACATTGACTTTAATAGTGATGAGGACGGCTTACTATGAGATGATGATTTGTTATTTGATAAAACTAGTGATGTTAATCAAAATGAACTTGATAATAATCATTCTAGTCCAGATAAGTCGTGTGATGATGATAAGAAGGATACTAAGAATCTAACTAAAGAACTAAATACTCTTAAGTTAGCTCATGAATCTACTCTAGAAGATCATAGAGAGCTTGTACGAACTCATGAGAAGTTACGCTTCGAGAAGCTAAATTTAGAGCAAGAACATGAGTTTCTTAAAGCTATCAATGACGATCTTCGAAAGAAGAGTTCTTCTTATCTAGGCAAACGATTACTCTTTTCGACCTTTGTTCCACAAGTTAAATCTAAGCAAAGTACTAACAAATCCAAGAAAGGTTCTTCATCTATTAACAACAATACTAATGCTAAAACCAATGATGTTGTTCCTATTACTTCTATTGATTCCACTAATGATTCTCTTAGCCAAGTTACACTTGAGCAAGAAAACGATTTATTGAAAGGAATTATAGAAAAAGGTGTCTACAAGAGTCGTGTCAGAAGTAAGCAATTTGAGGAGATTGTGCGCAAGCAAGGATGGCACAGTAAGAACCAAGGAATTGGATATTTCAATGCCAATGGAGTTGAATGGGAAGAAGGTCACTACCCCAAGATGAAGTTTGTTCCCCAAAAGGAGAAGTATGATCCTACACTCTCTAAGGGAACAAAAGCTCAAGATGACCTTCCACAACAACACCACAAGCTCAAGGGAAAAGACAAGCTTCAAGAGAAGATTGACACATTTGAAGAAGAATCCCAAGCCATGGTCAACTAGGTTCCCAAAGCTACTACAAGATCTACTTCATCTATTGCTACCTCAAATCCAAGGATCCTCATGAAGTTGATATTGATCCCCAAGAAGAACTAGAGAAGTTCCTGAGTGATGAGTCCACCAAAAAAATTCACTCACACTCGTTTTTGGAAAGAACTATTTGCAATCAACTCCAACCTTATGCAATAGTTCAAGGAGTCACACATTCCCTCATAGGTAAGCAAGGGACATGGTACTTAATGTATCAATGGACATCGTCATGTTTGTGTTTCACTCCATGTCCATAGATATCCTTGTATTTGTTCCTTGTGTGGGACTAACCTATGTAGATGGAAAGAGTACAAAACAACAAGGATTGTTCCCAACTCAAGATGCTCTTCATCAACTATGAGCATCCACTACTACAACACCTACATGAAGTCTTCAGCGATAAAATCCAAGGTTAGTTTTTCCCTCGTAGGGGGATGTCACATGAAGAGGGAGCTTTACTCTAAGACTTGAGTCAAAGCATCTCATAAGATGTGAACGCATTAAAAGCTTCATGTAAAAGTGGCAACCCCACTTGTGCTTAAACAAAGAGTATCATCTATGATCAAGCATTCTAGTTTGGCTCCTTAAGTCAATATACTCATATATAGATGACTTTGTCATCGCCAAAGTGCTTGGTAGGTAGTAGAGTGGTTTTGTATAGTGGTTGGACTTTGCCTAGTGCCTAGGCGGTCCTTGATCTCCCTAGGCGCTGCCTAGGCAATAATATATTTTCTACTATTAGGATGTATCTATGGTTGTTATATGTGCGTTATCTTAATTCAGGGCATGTATATATGTCAACTACCAGCTACTACCAATGGAATATGGCTCGTTTGGCATATTAGTGCAATATGACATGATTTCTCTCTTGGGTAGAGAATTTCTTGCTTGCCCTGCCTAGAATTCTGCTTATGCCCTAGGCGAGGCGTTTGGCAATTGCCTAGTGCCTAGGCATACCTAAGTGCCTCCTAGGCACTGCCTTTTCCAATAGAGGGTGCCACCGACTTCAGTTGGGTATATATATCTCGTGAACCCGGCCTTTGAAATAAAATCCTAAAACGTTGTTCTCGCACCCCCACTACTACCGCCTCTTGAGTCTACGAATAATCTTCTTGCCTCCCATGCACCCTCGCCACCGGAGTCCATCGCCGTCAATGGGATTCCTCCCAAACATTGTCGCCGTAGCGAGATCTTCACCACATTAGGGTAAGATTTCAACCCCTCTCGCATTCCATCCGCCGACTCATGTGCATTAGGATTTATTCCACATCTTGCCACTAATTTCAACTAGTTTAACCACAAGAAAATTCTATAGAGATAGGCGAATAGGAAAATTTTGGTTTAGGTCTCCGTCGTACGCGTCTCGGAGTAACCGAGTGGAAACGAATCGGTGTCACCAATTCGTGTTTTAGAGTTCCGAGAACATTCTCGATGAGACCGAATCACCTTTTTCGGTGAAACCAAAAATGGTGACCAAGTATTTGTTAAGGAGAATGTCAGTCTTGGATGCTCCAAAAATCAAAACTCGATGGAATCGAAACACATCCATTGGAAATTTAAACTAAGATTTTGAGTTCAAATCTTGCAAAATCTTATGAATTGTTTGATGCTCATCTTTCCAACTCCTCTACATATATTCACAGGGACGACTTGTCAGCATAGCATGTCGGGATCAGACGATAGCCAGAATGAGTTCAAAGAGCCAAGTGCAGAACTTGATCCACGCACTAGTCCAGAAGCTAGCTCTTCAGTGGACCCAGGCACCCCAAGTTCACATGGCTTGCCCAAGGTAGCCACTAGGGACAAGAAGAAACTCAACTAAGATGAGGAGGATGCATACTTCATACTAGATGATGCTACTTCCAAGAGGAAGATAGTCAGAAAGGAATATGCCAGTTCAGATGCAGTGAGAGATCCTGAATCTTCTCAAGGGGGAGAAAAAATTCTAGAGGCTCCTATCTCCTCCAAGAAAATGAATTCCTTGACCAAGAAGCCTTCAAATAAGAGAGAGAGTAAAAAATTATTCGTGTGGTTAGGAGGCCAACATGCATGGTCCTAAATCCTGAGAAGAGTGAATAAGAGGAAGAAGAAGAACCAGCTGCCAACCCACCTCCTTCCAAACAAAGGAAGCTCATGGATGATCGTATCCCTAGCAAGTCAGCTCCCAAGACTAAGCCTATAGATCCCAAAGTCAAGAAAGCTGCAACCAAATCCCCAAGGACAACCAGAGACATTCCAACAGCTGACAAGAACAAGGGTTTTACCTCAAGGGAAGCTGCTGAGGAAGAAGAAGAAATTGTTGTTTTGAGGAATCTCAAACCTCATCTACCTAAACACAATGATGTTCATCCTATAGCTGAGAACATGAAGGAGAGGAAGGATCGAGGTCTTAGAAAGTGGAGAGTTGTTGATCTATATGTTATCAGGAGAAAGATTGTTGTCGATCCTCGCTTGCACAAGAGTCCAGCTGTCAACGACATGAGATACGTTGATTGGAAGTTAATGAAGGAGAATGAAGACTACTTCCCTCATGTTCTAGAGAACTTCAAGGCCATTGATATTGACGCTGTTGTTGGTAGAGAGATGACAATCTGGAATGATGAGATGATCATTCAATCCTATTCTACATCTCATTTCTACCTAGATGGAAGGATTGTATGGATGACTGAAGGCACCAGGTACTAGTCTATAGTAGATGAGTCAACCACCATCTTAGGAGCCCCAAAGGTAGAATATGGAGATCTTGATGTATATGCTGAAGCCAAGATGAACCAAAATTCTATGAGCAACATGTACAACCCTATTCCCAGGGCATGCATGAAGGCACACAAGTTTGGCTTTGTCTACTACCTGCAAGCAGGACTACCCACCACCAACACCATTATGAAGTACAACTTGATGCCTAAATCAGGTGATGACAAGATGATCAGGGGGTATTCCATCAATATGTTGCACAATGTAGATACCCACACTAGGATAAGGGTGATGGATTTGATTGTGGAGACAATCAAGAGGATTGTTGCTGACTAGAAGAGGTCATGTGGATATGCTCCATACATTCATATGCTAATTAACTCCATGGTTGGAAACAACAAATAGCTACTTGATAGATAGCACCTCCCAATCCAACCAGAGTTCAAGGATAAAGTTGTGGTGGTGGATCCTAGTCATCCCACTTAATCTACATCATAGGCCGAGGTTGAGGCTGAGGCCCAGGCAGTGGCAGCCAGAGCCCCTGGTGCTCAAGTGCTAAAGACGAAGAGCGACCAAATGGCATATCTCATCAGCACCATCCAAGGGGTGGAAAAGAACATCAATGACATTCTGCTAAATCAGAAGAGCCTAGAGCACATCATGGAGACAAAGTTTCATGATCTAGATAACAAGGTGACTGAGTTGACCACTACGGTCAACCAGTTGAAGCATGAAGTGGGTGGTGTGCTTAGCCCCAGCTCTAGTGATGATTATGATGATACTAATCCTCTCCAGAATCACGCTCATCGTAGGACACATGCCAGATATTCGGCCGTGCCAGTCATAGATACAAGACCATCCTCATCAGCACCTGCAGGAGCTTCATCAGCACCTACAGTATCTACTCCACCACTTCAGAGGGCTTCAGTAGAAGCATTTACATACATTCTTCTTTCGACTCCTTCCATGGCCCTTAGCGCTACTTCATCGCCCCATGGAGGAGACCATGCCCATAGTGACATTTAGCTCTATACCTTTGAGATTTTTGGTAACTTGTCGCCAAAGGGGAGAAGTATTATAGATCATAGGGCTTCGAGAGGGATAGAGTTTCTTTTGGTTAATTCTCTCATTTAAAAACATTTGGTTTATCGTGTGTTTTGTCCTTGAGTTATCTCTCATTTAAAAACATTTTGTTCACGTTTGATGCTAATATTTCGTACCTATGTGACTTTATGCGCACCACCAAGTTGAATGTGACATGGAAGAGTGACCCATGATCATAGTTTGTTGTGCATTTTCATTTAAACACAAATTAAAAAATAGTGCACAAATTTGGGGGGAGCTCTTGCTTATCACATACTTCTATAACAGATGATGTTATTCGTTGATTATATTTTTATCGAAACTTTGATCTATATCTTGTCATTAATTATGAAAAAGGGGGAGATTGGTTGCACAACTTCTCCCTGGGTGCTTTTGGTAATTAATAACAACATATATATATATCATTGCACTAATGATTTCTACCTAGTATATTTCATAAAAGTTCAATGAATGGATTGGCAAAGGATTGTGAGGAGATCCCCTAGACGCAAGGAACATCTATTGGCAATAATCTTGAAGACTCTACATTTTGTTTTATGTGAGAAATCCCAATTGAGTCCATAGGAAAGCCAATAGTATTAAAAGGGGGATGAGGTATCCATGATGGTCTGGTTGCCCAAGTGATTAGAGTTAGCTACCAAAAATACTCATGAAATTCTCCCACAAAATATTCTGTCCAGACCCTAAAGTCCAAATTCGGTGCCACCAACTTTTCCAAATCGGCCCTACCGAGTTTTACCCTAGAAAGAATCTAGAGCCAAACCAACCATTTTGGTGACACCAAGTTCCATTTTGGTGAAACCGAAATCATTGACCAACTTTATTTTGTCCCATTTCTAAAAATTGGAATTTCCAAGTTTTAGGTATCGGTGACACCAAAACTGGTAACTTCCTAGGCCAGGAAAAATTGGACCCACTGAGATTTATATATCACTCTCACCGAAATGCCTAAAGTTGCCACATTTTGCACTAGTCGGTGGAACCGAGTATTTGCTTTAATTTCACCAAGTTGGGCAATAATTTTGTAGCAGTGCCCCTCCACCTGCCTCTCACTCGGAGAGGAAGCACTTAGAATAGATCAACACTTGCCATATCCATTTTATGAGAGAGAATCACCTACTCATATGTTGAGGTCATGTTACTCCACTCCAACCATATAAATCTTGATTTCTAGCCTTCCCAAGTTGTTTTCCACCCAATCAACCTCTTCTAGCAAGCCAAATATGTGAGAGACTGGTTAAGTGTTGAGGAGACTATCTTTTGAAGCACAAGCAAGGAGTTCATCATTATTACCACATCTATAACCTTTTGGAGAGTGGCGTCTCCTAGATTGGTTAGGTGTCGATTGGAGCCTCCGTCTATGCGTGCAGTTGAACCAAGAAGTTTGTAAGGGAAAGGAGATCGCCTACTTCATGAAGATCTACCCCGAGTGAGGCTAGTCCTTTGTGGACGCAAGCCATGATGGAATAGACAAGGTTGCTACTTTGTGGACCCATATGGGTGGAGCCCTCTCTGGAGTCTCGCGACCGTTACCCTCCATGGGTTGAAGTATCCATCATTGTGGACGTACGATAGCACCACCTATTGGAACCACGGGAAAATCTTCGTGTCCCCCATTGCATTTGATCCACCTATCCCTTCCCTCTACTTACATGTGCATGTATTTAGTTTCTGCTGCTATACTCTTAGACTTGCATGTGTAGGGTGTGCTTGACTTTCGATAAATTGCTAAAACTTGCCTATAACTAAAATTTGGAAAAGGTTAGATTTTTATTTGATCAAGTAGTCTAATCACCCCCCTCTAGACATACTTCGGATCCTACAGTGAGGCCGGTGATACCATTGAGTCTCATGAGTAAACTATCTCTAAATTGGAGGGGAATAGTCGTGACTATGTCGATGAGATAGCAGATCTTTCCATTGCTCTAGAGGAAGAGTGAGGTCTTCGTTTGACTCTTGAGGAGTCACACAATGATGACTTTGCTAAATTATGAAAAGATAATGATCATGCTCTTGTTCTTACTCATGTGTTGAAATCTAAAAAGGTTGTATTTGGGGTTGACCATGATAGACTCAAGGAAGAGTTTGACACACTAGACAAGGGTCACAAAGCTTTGAAGAGTGCTCATGCTTCTCTTAAGGAGTCTCATGATCAACTCCAATTAAAACTTACTAAGGAGATATCCACGCGTCCTCCTTTAGTGTTAATTGATAATGTCCATTCTACTAACCCTTGTTGTGAGCATGTGCACCTTGTAGAGTATAATGTGAGGGTGAAAGAGCAACTTGAGAAAGGCCTTGTGACGGGTATACAAGGTGAAAAGAACCTCAATAATCTTTTGAGAAATCAAAAGGAAGTTGTTGCGAAGGAAGGAATTGGGTTTGCACCCAAGTCAAAGAAGTAGAAGAAGAAGAAGAAGAAGAAGAAGAAGAAGATCAAGACCAAGAAAACTCTCATGCTCAAGGAAACCTTTGTCAAAGAGGGGGAGGATTTTCATGAGAAGAAGAAGTACAAGGGTGTTTGTGGTAATGCCAAGAAGGTCAAGACCACCCCTTCCAACAAATTTGGCGACTTTAACCCCTCTTAAGTTTTATGTCATGCTAGTGATGGGCATGTTTATGCCAAATTTGTTGGTCCTTCTTATGATTACATTGAGTGGTCTATTTGGGTTCCTAAGACCCTTGTTACTAACATAAAAGGACCCATTAAAGAATGGGTACCTAAATCCAAGCATTGATCTCTTGTAGGAGTTTGCTTCTAGAGGAGGTTCGTAGTTGGTTGATAGTAGGGCAGCAAATCATATGACCGGAAGCAAGGACTTGGTGGTGGACGTTCAAACGAACTCATCTTTGGACACTCAAGTACAATTTGGTGATGATAAAATTTCAAAGGTATTGGGTCTTGGTAAGGTGGTGATCTATCCGGATTTAACCATTGAGAAAGTCATGCTTGTTGGCACCCTTGCATACAATTTACTTTCCATTCGTCAACTTGCACTTATGGGATTTTCTACCTTATTTGATATTGATATCATGGCCCTTTTGTGGAGCAAGACTCTTAAAGTAGCCTTTGTTGGGCATGTCAAAAATAGTCTCTATGTGGTTAACTTTTTGGAGCGACCCACTAAGACTGCGACTTGCATAATGGCTAAAGTTGATGTGGTATGGCTTTGGCATCGCCGGATAGCCCATGTCAATATGAGATATTTGCAAAGTCTCCTCAAAGGGGATCGCATTCATGGATTAAAAAATGTGAGTTTTGCCAAAGATCGTGCTTGCAGTGCTTGTATCGAAGGGAAGCTTCATGAGATGGCTCACCGACCATGACTATCGTCTATTCAAAGAGGCCCTTGGAGCTCCTTCACATGGATCTCTTCGGTCCTCTGTCCTTTGATAGTCTTGGGTGAAGAAAGTATTGCTAGGTGATTGTGGATGATTACTCAACATATAATTGGGTATACTTTTTCAAGAGGAAGAGTGAGACCCAACAAACCATCATCGACTTTGCAAATGAAGATCAACGTCAACATGAGGCAAATATAATGATGACTAGAAGTTACAATGACACCGAGTTCAACAACTACACCTACACCTTGGATGAGTTTCTTGGTGATGGGGAGATCAAGCATCAATACACCACACCATATACTCCTCAACAAAATGGTGTTGCGGTGAGGAAGAACCGAATGTTGATGGATGCGGCAAGGACCATGATGGCAGAATTCAAATCTCCGTACAACTATTTGGGCCGAAGGCATCAACACCGCATGTCATGCATCTAATCGGCTCTACCTCCGCAAAGGCTTGAACAAGACTCCATATGAGATACTTACCGATAACAAGCCCAACCTCAAGTACTTATAGGTGTTTGGTTGTAAGTGTTTCATTCTCAATAAAGGTGTCTGTTTGTCTAAATTTGAACCTAGAGCTCAAGAGGGCACTTTTGTTAGTTATGCCACAAACTCTCATGCTTACCGTGTCCATAGCAAGTCCGATGGACTCATTGAGAGACGTGTAGCATGGATTTTGATGAAACTAATGGCTCCCAGGTGGAGCAAAGTGGACTTTGTGATGTAGGTGATGAAATTCCGGTGTTGTCACCGAAACAAGGCAACATTCGTAGCACAAGGCTACTCCCAAGTCGAGGGTATCGACTATGGTGAAACCTTTGCTCCCGTTGCTCGCCTTGAATATATTCGCATGTTGCTTGCATATGCTTCTCTTCATGATTTCAAGTTGCAGCAAATGGATGTGAAGAGTGCATTGCTTAATGGTCCTGTTAAGGAGTTGGTATATGTCAATCAACCCCCGGGATCAAGGATCCCAAGTTCCCCAATCATGTATACAAGCTCGATAAGGCACTCTATGGCCTTAAACAAGCCACACATGCGTGGTATGAGCCTTGCCGAGTTGTTGCGAGACCGTGGACTTGAAATTGGTAAAACTGATCCCACTCTTTTCATGAAGAGGGTTAAGGGGGACTTGTTCATATGCCAACTATATGTTGATGATATTATCTTTGGTTCTCCTAACAAATATTTCAATGATTAGTTTGTCGCACTAATGACCGAAAAGTTTGAGATGTCTATGATGGGGGAGTTGAAATTATTCATCGGGTTCGAATTCAAGCAATGAAGACAAGGAACCTTCATCAACAAAGCAGAATACACTCAAGACATGCTCAAAAGGTTCAAGTTGGATGATGTCAAGCCGGCCAAGACTCCTATGCAACTAAAGTGCCAACTTGACATTGATCCCAATGGTAAAGCCGTGGATAAAAATATATATATCTCCATGATTGGATCCTTGATTTATCTTTGTGCATCTAGACTGGTTATTATGTTGAGTGTGGGAATATGTGCACAATTTCAAGCCACACCTAAGGAAAGCCACTTTGTGGCAGTCAAGTGAATCTTTTGATATTTAGCGCATACCCCCAAACTTTGGCTTATGGTACCTCAAAGATTCTTCATTTGATCTCATGTGATATTTAGACTCGGATTAGGTGAGAGACCTTGTGGATAGGAAGTCAACTTCTGGAGGGTGCTAATTCATTGGTCGCTCTTTGGTAAGTTGGTATTCAAAGAAACAATATTGTGTTTCTCTCTCTACCATTAAGGCCGAGTGTGTAGCCACCGCAAGTTGTTGTGCACAGTTGCTATGGATGAGGCAAACCTTAAAGGATTATGGTGTCATTTTTGACAAAGTTACTCTTTTTCGTGACAATTAAAGTGATATCAAGATCTCCCACGACCCGGTTCAACATTGGAAGACGTAGTACATTGAGATTTGTCATCACTTCATCCGGGAGCATATCAAGTGTGGGAAGATTGATCTTATTCATCTCAATACTCGTGAACAACTTGCAGATATTTTCACAAAGCCATTGGATGGAGGTAGATTTTTCTAGTTAAGGCATGAGCTAAATATAATTGATTTGAGCAATGTGGCTTGAAGTATTACACACCCCACGCACTCATCATTGTGTCTTGTTTAGATGTAGGCATGGATATAGGAGGATTGTTGTTCTCTCAATGAACCCCCCCCCCACTATGAGTAAATCGATCAATTCTTTCACATTAGCCATATTTCGATGGTACTTATGCTTCAAAGATGAGTTTTGGTCATGGGCCCAAGGTTAAAATCTTCTTGGTGCCATACCAATTGACTAAAACATAGGTGGCTACAGCCACCACCCCCACCTAGTGAGCCATTTGCTTCTTAAACCTTGTTTTTGCTTTGGCTCACTCCAAGTTTGCTCTTCTTTCTACTTGTTATTTTGAACTTGGAGTGTGCCTTCGCATTTGCTGGTTTCAGTATCTCCAACCCAAGCCATTGCTATCTCTCAAACCTCTTTATCATAACTGCATAAGCCATCTATTCAAAAATTGATCTTGGCAGTTTTTATTGGTTGCAAGCGGTACTACTGCTGGTTGTGGTCGGTACTACCCTGCAAGTGGAACTACCGTGCTTACCATCGGTACTACTGCTAGGAGCAGTGCAACTAGCCCTTTGTCACTTCATTAGGACAGTACTACTGCTAGCTGATGGCCGGTATTACCGCGCAAGCGGTACTGCTGCTGCCTCCCACGATACTACCGCTTCAAGAATTCCTAGATGGTTTAAGTGGATGGCATGTGGAGTTCTAACTCCTCCATACCCATCCACTTATCCCCCTCCCAAGGCCTCTCTCTCAGGCACCCAAGAAATACCCCGGATGTCGGCTTCGGCTCTCCGATTCCATGTCATCTTTCGCATTTTCGTCTGGTGGGATTGATCCCTACCTCTCCCTCGTGCCATGGACACCAGTATCGCCATGTTTATTCTCCCTAATGGTTCTATTTTATGAATCTTGGATTTAGGGCAATGCATGTGGTTTCCTAGATGTTTGGCTAAATCTTGGCATGAGTAGGACCTGGAATGACTGCTAGATAGGAGAATAGACATTGCTTACCAAAAAAGTTGACTTCTACGTCACCGGTACTACCGGATCCATGTCGCTGAAGTTCTTCTGTGGGTTGGGTGGTACTACTGCTGGAACCCACACAGTACTACTGCTTCTGGTGATACTTCCGCTCATGTTCCGTGGTACTACCGCTTAGCCTTTGGCGGTAATACCGCTGCCTGACACGATACTACCGCTTGGGCCCCAGAATTCCAGACCTTGTATTTTCTTTTGCATCTTCTATTCTCACTTTTTTTTCCTTTGGATTATGCAATGGCTTTACACCCTCTTTCCCTTGTTTCGTATTTGTTGGTTCCAGGTGATGGTAGCTCTACTCATCAAGCTCGCTGCAAAAATCCAAGCCATCAAGGTGCTACCAAGCGTTTCTGTATCGCAAATGATGCTGAGGCGGATTCTAGTGCTCAACCCCAGAGGCAAAGTACCAAGAAAACTGCAAGCAAATAGAAGACTATCACATCTCCTGATGAGATGTCTTCTAAAGAGTTTGTGGAATTCCTTCAGCACAACCAGTATCGTCGTCCTTGGGTCGAGGCGTTTGTTGGTCATCCCTTCTGGACCAAGGAGCAATATCTCATCTATGTTGATATTTTTAAGGACAAGAAGAACTTGTTTGTGGATCTCAAGTATATCAACACAGAGCACATGAGCAACCCCACGCATGGTGATTACTTTGGTGAAGCTCGTGCTCTGTGCCAGCAGTGGGGTCTGTTTCCCGTCATTCGATTCAACGAGGATTTCGACTGTGAGCTTGTGGCTCAGTTCTATGCAACCATGCACTTTCATGCTGATGATGAGAGGAACATGACATGGATGATTGGTGGAGTACTGTTGAACTCCAACTGGAAGAATTTCATGAACTCTTTGGGGTATGCTAATCAAGGGCTGGATGAACCTCTTGGCCTCAGGCCTCACACGGACACCGCACCGATTCACAAGTCCGAGTTGATTCGCTACTCCAAACAGGTGTAGATTGGCAAGGGTATTCATAGTGAGCTCATCCCCTTCCTGGATATTATGCATCATGTCTTTCACAACACTCTCTTCCTCGCATTGGAAACAAGGATCAGGTACACTTATATCTCGTGAATTTGCTATTAATGTGCATTAAGGAGAAGGGCAAAAATTCTACTTTGGATGGCTCACACATTATGTGGTGTGAGCTTCATTCTGTTGTCTTTCACAAGAAGGTTCCCATCTATGTCCCCTATCTCTTTAAGGTGACTAAGGATACCTACGACGTTGAGTTTCCTGGCGAGTACCTTGTTACAAAGAACTTGATGTCTCATGGTGTGCTTAAGAGACATGTGAAGGAGAATTGGGGAATTGCACCGATTGTTCCTAAGATTGCCCCTACTGGTTCTGATGAGGAGAAGGAGCCAGCTTACAATTATGCTCCACTGTCCGAGACAGAACCTTCATGGACTTCTTAGCTTATTACAAAGATGAAGAAGCTTCTTTGCTTCCAGGCTCAGGGTCAGTACAAGGCACATGTGGAAGCCAAGAAGGCTCGCAACCGTGACAAGAATATTATGAGGCAGGTTAGACTGGAGGTTCGCAGCGAGTCTGAGGAGAGGATCACTGACTAGGAGGAGTGGATCAAGAAGAATTACCTGTGGACGGATTCATACGAGGAGTTGCCTGCTACTACTAATGATGAGTCTGATGAGTATTTCGAGTATTGATTGCTATCAGGAGCATGACCATCACCTTGTATCATCTTAGTACTATGTTCCCTTTTGGTGTCTCGATGCCAAAGGGGGAGAGAATGTTTAGGGATTTGCTGACTCATGAGTGTATCTTATTGTAGGATCCAAAGTATGTCTAGAGGAGGGATGATTATACTACTTGACAAAATAAAATTTAACCTTCTCCCAATTTTATCGTTTGGCAAGTTTTGGCAACTTTACCAAGTCTAGAATACCCTACACATGCAAGTGTACAAGTATAGTAGAGGAAAGTAAAGACATGCAAGTGTAAGTTGTTGGGTTCTACCATAGGTGCATGGCATGCCAATTAAAATTTTCCTACGCGCACAACATCCAAGAGCTTGCTACGGAGATGGATCACGGATTGTTACCACTAGACGCACAGTGTCGTGCAGCGCAAGTAGAATTGGGGCAGTGCGTTCGTGTGGTCCGTCTCCTCCTCGCCCGATCTCCCATGAATAGCCGATCTGATATCCCTCGAACCGTCGGTCGTCGGATCCCACATGCAGGTTCGTCGGAGCGGCGCAAGTGCACCGCCTCTAACAGTATCCGCGCATGCAGGAGGAACACCCGTGCGGCGGACTGCTAGGTCCGATCACACGGTCGGCGGCGGCGAGTGGAGATGGCTAGTTGCAACTCATGCAAAGACCTAATGATGGTGCCGAAGTGATCAACCAGATGGGTATGCCGCACCTCCACTATATATAGGCATCCGGCGGGCTCAACTCTTGGGCCTCGCACAGATCCTAAAGCCCACATGTTCCTTCCCTTAAGCGCGTGACCCTTTAGGTTCTTTTCCACTTGGTCGCGAGTCATATGACATCCGATTCGACCGGTCGGTAGCGGCCTCTAGCAAGACGTGCCGACTCCAAGTGTCCGATGAAGCTGGTTAGGCAAACCTGTACTTCACACTTCTGTTCCCTTTGCCACACGATATATGTTGTCGTGCACAAGGCGACATGGTCATCCTTGTTGCAGCACGACCTCTTTCTCGTTCCAGTGAATCCGACCAACACTTCGGATTATCTCATAATCCTCATCGCATGGCCATGCTTATCCAGGTCGGATCACCCGAGGGCATGCAGAGTATATCTCTCCTGATAGGAGGGGCAAATCCCATCTTGCTCGACCATGTCTCGCAGCATGGGTCTAGACAAGCCCGAAACCTACCTTTGTAACTACCCAGTCACGGAGTAGCATTTGGTCGGCCCAAAGCAAGTCTGTCACCATCCCGAGTACATGCGCCAGCTTAGGTCTTAGGACATAGAACGTATATTGTACTAGAGACTCACAGATGACCTATCACTGCGTCTCATAGTTGGGTTTGTCCAACTCAGACCTTATCTCGACTCGGATCTGACTATGTCGAGTCTGACCAAACCTTTCTGAGTCCATATTATCCGGCTAGCATCCAATGCTACATGGTCAGTGAGACCGAACCATCCACCGTGTCATATGCTAGTCTGATTAGTTGCGCGTCTACACAATCCTTTCGATTAGGGACCATTTAGATAGTTATCATAAAATGCATAGTCTCACAAACAAGCCACGTACTTATTAATACACATCATTGATAATGTCCAAGGACTATCTTTATTCATAAACACATAGGAAATATCATCATACATGATTGCCTCTAGGGCATATCTCCAACATAAGTAGAGGGCAGGGATAGGACGATCAAACGCAATGAATACACGGAGATCTTTGGCATGGTTCTAGTAGGTGGTGCTATTATACGTCCACGTTGATGGAGACTTCAACCCACAAAGGGTAACGGCTACACGAGTCCATGGAGGGTTGCACCCACGAAGGGTCCACGAAGAAGCAACCTTGTCTATTCCACTATGCATTACGTCCACGAAGGACTAGCCTCACTCGGGGTAGATCTTCATGAAGTAGGCGATCTTCTTGCCCTTACAAACTTCTTTGTTCAACTCCACATGATTTGGAGGCTCCCGAGCGACACCTAACCAATCTAGGAGACACCACTCTCCAAAAGATAATAGATACGGTATGCATGATGAACTCCTTGCTCTAGTGCTTCAAAAGATAGTCCCCTCAACACTCAATCACTCTCTCATGGAATTTGGCTTGGTAGAAGAGATTTATTGGGTGGAAAGCAACTTGGGTAGGCTAGAAATCAAGATTCATATGGTTGGAGTGAAAGCCATCTCCAAAAATCTAACCGTTACAACATTATTGTCCAACTCAATGGAACCAAAGTAAAAATTCGGTTGCACAAACTAGTGCGAAATATCCTAACTTTTAGTGTTTCGGTGGGACTCATACAAAGCATCTCGGCGCGACCAATTCGGTTGACCTAGGTAGTTCCAATGACTCAGTGGCGTTGATATGAAAAACTCGGGATTTCCGATTTTTGTCAATTAGATACCAGGTAGATGCTCATTGCTTTTTGGCTGTACCGAAGCGAATCTCCGTTCTACCGAGTTGCTAGGGTTTGGCTTGGGTTCTGTCTAAGGAAAAATCGGTGTGGCCAATATGTAGAAAGTTGGTGGCACCGATTTTGACTTTAGGGTTTTGGACATTATATTTTGTGGGAGAAATGTTGAGGCTTTTGGTGGCTAAACTATAAGCACTTTGAGCAACCAGATCATCATAGATACCTCACCCCTTTTAATATTATTGGCTTTCCTATGGACTCAAATGTGGTTTCTAACATAAATATAAAATGTAGAGTCTTGAAGCTTTTGCCAATTAATGTTCCATGCATCTAGGGAATCTCCTCACAATCCTAGCCAATCCATTCATTGAACTTTTCCTGAAATATACTTGATAGATTCATTAGTCCAATGAAATATATGTTGTTATTAGTTACCAAAACCACATAGGGAGAAGTTGTGCTTTTAATCTCCCCCTTTTTTGTAATTGATGATAATATATAGATTAAAGCTTCGGCAAAAATATAATCAATGTATAGCATCGTCTCTTTGAGAAGTATGTGATAGGCAAAAGCTCCCTCTAAATTTGTGCATTATTTTAAATTTGTGTCTGAATGCAAATGCGCAATCGATTAGGACCGTGGGTCACTCTTCCATGTCACATACATCTTGGTGGTGCACATAAATGATATGAATGTATTACAACGCACATAACACCAAGCATGAGTGAATGATCATCATATGAATACCACAAAGATAGGAAATAGTAACATCAATCACAAAGCATATGATCAAACACAACGAAGTTTAAGACGAACAAAAGGTAGGCCAAATGTTTTTAAAGATAAGAGAAGCAACAAAAGGCAACACTCTATCTCTCTCTCGAAACCCTATTATCTATACAATTTCTCCCCCTTTGGCAACAAGTTACCAAAAAGCTCTAAAGTATAGATCTAAACGTCATTATGGGCATGATCTCCTCCATGGGGCGATGAAGTTGCTCTGGTAGTCGTGGAAGGAGTCAATATGAGAGCGTCGGCAAATGCTTCTGCAGAAGTCCTCTGGGCTGGTGGAGTGGACATGGGAGGTTCTAAAGGAGGCACGATAGAAGTTGCAATAGGGGCACACACTAAAGGTCTCAACTCTTGGGCAGCCACGGCAACAGATCTAGCCTGAGTCCTGAACTGAGTATGGATAGGAAATGTGGGGCTATCATCATCGTCATCTGAGCTGGGCATAGGCACTGCATCTAGCTCTTGCTTCAAAGTGTTGACTGTGGTGATCATCTCAGTCACCTTATTATCAAGCTCATGGAATTTCATCTCCACTATCCTTTCAAGGCTCTTCTTGTTCAGCAGTAGCTCTGTGATGTTCTTATCCATGCCTTGGATAGTACCGACTATATATGTCATATGATCACTCTTCGTCTTAAGAACTAGATCACTAGCGGCTCTAGTTGCTTCTGCCTGGGCCTCTGCCTCAATGTCTGCATGTGCAGTAGATGAAGTGGGATGAGATGGATCCATCACCATGACGTTATCAAACTATGGATAGAGGGGAAGATGTGGTCGATCAAGTACATAGAGGCTCTTTCCAATCTTGGAGTTGATGAGCATTCGAATGCATGGAGCATATCCACATGATCTCTTCTGATCGATAGCAGTCCTCTTGATGGTCTCAACAATGAGATCCATCACCTTGATCTTTCTGCGGTTGTCCATATGATGCAGCATGTTAATTGAGTATCCACAGATCATCTTATCATCCCTGATTTGGGCATCATGGTGTCCCTCAATATGGTGTTGGAGGTAGTCAATCCTGCTTGCAGCAAATATACTGAGCCAAGCTTGTGAGTCTTCACATACTCCTTGGGAATTGGGGTACATGTTTGCCATAAACGTGTGCTTCATCTTGGATTCAAAGTACACATCCAAGTCTCTCACCTGCACCTTTGGGACTCCTAAGATGGTAGCCCATTCTACAATGGTAGTCTGGTACCTGGTGCCTTTTGTCATCCATACTATCCTCCCATCTGGATAGAAGTGAGCAGTGGAGTAGAATTGCATGATGAGCTCATCATTACATGCAGTTATCTCTTTGCCTATGAACTCATCAATGTCCAACATCTTGAACTTATCCTCGACATGGGGGAAGTAGTCCTCATTGGATTTGATGTACTCCCAATCAACATACCTCATGTAACTCATAGCTGGATTCTTGTCAAGCAAGACAGTCTCATAGAAATCATGTTGCTCCTTGGTATGAAAGCAAGTGTCAATAGTAGTTCTCCTCCTGATAGCATAGGGGTCAATGGCTCTCCATTTCCTTAGCCCTTGGTCCTTCCCTTGCTTCATGTTCTTAGCAATAGGGTGATCATCATTATGATCTGGAAGGTGGGGCATGTGCTTTCTTAGCACAACTACATCCTCCTCGTCATCATCAGCTGGTGCAGCATCTCTAGCCGTAGAACCCTTGTTCTTCTCTGCAGTTGAAATATATCTGGTGTTTTTCTTGAGCTTGGGGGATTTCTTGGCCTTGGTGGGTGGCTTTCTTGGCATAGCATCTACCATAAGATTCCTTTGCTTGGAAGGAGGATGGTTTGTATGTTCTTCATCCTCACGTGGGCCTTTTAACATGGAGGTTGGACTCCAAGTCACATGAATTGTTCTCTTCCTGACCCCTTTCTGCCTTGGATTCTTAGCCATATATTTGGTCCTAGAAGAACCACCTGATTGCTCTAAGGATAGAGCCATTTCTATCTTGGTAGCTACTAACTCTAGAACTTCCCCAGCAACCACCCCTTCCTTTCTATTAGACTGTTTCTTTGATGTCACGTCATCTGGAATGAAATCTTATCCTCCTCATCTGAGTTCCTCTGCTTCCTAGCCCTGGTGACTGCCTTTGGCAAGTCATGTGAGTTGTGGGTACCTGGGTTCTCAGAACTGCCTTAACGACTAGTGCGTGAATCCAAGTCTAGACTTGGCTCTCTGTGATGGTTTTGAGTGTCATCTAATTCAAATAATGTTCAGCACTGACCCTATGAAGTAGATATGTAGGAGTAGAATGGATGAGCATCATAAAATTCTGAATTTTTTGCAAGTTTGAACTCAAAAGGTTAGTTTTAGGTATTCACGGTATGAAATTCAGTTCCATCGAGTTTTAGGTTTAGGAGTTTCCGAGGCAACACTAACAACAAGAGAGACTTGGTCACCCTATTTCGGTTATACCAAAGTGTGACTCAGTCTCTCCGTAGCTACACTTAGAAACCCTAAACCCCATTTTGGTGACACCGATACGAACATTTCGGTTTCATTGAGAAGTCCTTGTGCTGTGGATGAACCGCATCGGTGAAACATGGTCAGATGATTGACAAGACCTAATGTGTTTGAATTAAAACTTAGAGAGCAAAAGAGATCAAAGATTACCCTAACTTGGTGGATCTTCTCTACGGAAACAACATCGAGGATGATTGTCGTTGATGATGATGGACTCTTGCAGTAAGGGCGTGTGGGAGATGACGGAGATCGTCCAGAGACACGGGCGACGGTGGCAGTGGGGTGTGGGAGTCTTTCATTTGAAGTAATTCTCAAAGTGCGGCCCCGCGGATATATATACCCACCTACTGTCTGTGACATTGAGAAACAAATATTGGTTTCGCTGAGATGCGTAATTGTCTATTGACAGAATAACTCAGTGCCGCCAAAATTGCTTGTTCAATGGTATCGAGATAGAAAACCAGATCAACCCAAAGTGAATCGGTGGGGTCGAATTTGGAGTTTTGGTCACACCGAGAAACACTTGGGAGGTTTTCAAAGTAAGCCCTTGTCGAATCAGTGGCTCTGAGTACTCCTCACCCGGAAGGTCCAAAAAGTGCTTGCTCAATTTTTTGATGAAGCATGAATAGAATTTGAGACGAGAAAGCATAGATATCTAGAGTGGGGTACTGATACACCCCAAATGTATCTACTTTTCCAAACACTTTTGCTCTGGTTTTGGGCTCTAATTTGCATGATTTGAATGGAACTAACCTGGACTGACGTTGTTTTCACGAGAACTACCTTGGTGTTATTTTTGTACGGAAATAAAAGTTCCTAGAATTGGACAAAACTTTTTGTGAATTATTTTTGGAATATATAATTAATTATGAAGCGAAGAACCACCTGAGGGGGGGTGCCTATGAGCCACAAGGCAACAGGGCATGCCTTGTTAGTTTATGGGGCCCACACGGCTCCCCCAACCCTAATTCCAGTCCTATAAATTCACATCTTCATAGAAAAAACTCAGAGAGAATATTTCATCGCTTTTTACAAGACAGAGCCTCCGCCACCTCTAGTTCTTCCTCGGAAGGGCGGATCTGGAGTTAGATTGGGGCTCCGTAAAGGGGGATTCGTCGCCTTCGTCATCACCAACCCTTCTTCATCAACACCGTCATGATGCTCTCTAGTATCCACTAGTATCCACTATGTACTGAGATTGATGTTGCTATGACTTTGCTATGCTTAATGCTTGTCACTGGGGCTCTAGTGCCATGATTTCAGATCTAAACCTATTATGTTTTCATTAATATAAGAGTTATTTGGATCCTATCTTGCAATTTGTATGCACCTATTACGTGCCTTGATCTGCATACCCCAAGGTGACAATAATTGGGATTCTTTTCGATGATTGTCATAGTTTGAGGAGTTCATGCATTCAGTATGTGTTAATGCTTTGTTCCGGTTCTCTATTAAAACGAGGCCTTAATATCCCATAGTTTCCATTAGGTCCCCACTTCCACGGGAGGGTGGGAGAAAATATGTTATACAAGTTCTTATCGCAAGCACATATGACTATATACGGAATACATGCCTATATTACATTGATGAATTGGAGCTAGTTCTGTGTCGCTCTAGTGTGTAACTATTACATGATGAATGTTATCCATATATATCCATCGTTTATCCATGCCTACACTTTACATATATTAAATCTTGCTAAGTTACTATTGTTGTTGCTACTGTCACAACTACTACAAAATTGTTGTTATCATTGTTACTTTTACTACTATTACTTGTTGTGCTACTAAATATTTGTTGCAGATAGATATCCAAGGTGTGGTTAAATTTACAACTCAACTGCTAGGGCTGATAAATATTGTTAGACCCCCCTTGTGTCGAAACAATATATTAGGGTGAAATACTGCATGCGAAGGCTGTTGCGATCCCCCATACTTGTGGATTATCAAGTACTTAGGCATTCTTCTACATCCAATTGGCCAGGAAAATAAATGCCATATAGAACAACAATTGGATGTCCTCCAATGGAGAGGAAAATGCATACCAACATGCTCACACAATAAGATGTCAAGTAGAATATGTCAAACAAGCACAACCACTCTAGTATCTACCATGAACTTTGGTGATGACGGAGTCATCTATATATGAGTATATTAACTTAAGGAGACGAGCAAGAATTCTTGATCATAGGTCATACTCATCATTTAAGCACAAGTGGGGTTTTCACTTTTACATAAAGCTTTTAATGTGTTCACATCTTTTGAGATGCTTTGACTCCAGTATTAGAGTAAAGCTCCCCCTTGATATGACATCCCCTTTTATAGGGATAAACTAACCTTGCATTTTGTTGTTGAAGACTTCATGTAGATGATGTAGTAGTGGATGCTCTTGGTCTATGAAGACCATCTTGAGTTGGGAGCAATCCTTATTGTTTTTTACTCTTGTCTCCTACATGGGTTAGTCCCACACAAGGAACGAATAGAAGGATATCTATGGACATGGAATGAAGCACATATATGATCATGTCCATTGATACAATAAGTACTTTGTCCCTTGCTTACCAATGAGGGGTTTTGTGACTCCTTGAAATTTTGCATAAAGTTGGAGTTGATTGCACTAGTTCTTGCCAAAAATGAATGTGAGTGAATTTTGTTGGTGGAGTCACCCTCAAGAACTTCTCTAGTTCTTCTTCTTGGCGACCCACATCAACTTGATGGGGATCCGTGGAATTGAAGTAGAACTTGATGAAGTAGAGCTAGTAGTGGCCTTGGGAACCCACTTGACCATGGCTTGAGATTCTTCTTCAAATGAGGAAATCTCCTCTTGAATCTTGTATTTGCCCTTGAGCTTGTGGCCTTGTGATGGAAGATCATCTAGAGATTTGGTTCCCTTAGAGAGAGTACGATCATACTTCTCCTCTTGGGGAACAAACTTTGTCTTGGGGTATTGATCTTCTTCCCATTAAACTCCATTGGCATTGAACTTTCATTCAAAACCAACACCTTGGTTATTTAGGTGCCATCCTTGCTTGCGCACAATCTCCTCAAATTGCTTACTTCCAGCAAGACTCTTGTAGATAGCTTTCTCTATAATTCCTTTTAATAAAACATTTTCTTATTCAAGTGTAACTTGGACAAGAGAATTATTAGTGGAATCAATATAACTACTAGAAGCAACATCCATAGATTTAGCATTTTTATCGTTGCTACTACATGAAGAACCTTTCTTGCCTTTGTTACTAGTTTGCTTAGATTTAAGTTGTAGCATAAATGTAGACAATAGTAATAATACGGCAAGAAAATAAGAACTCTTCTTTCAAAGATCGACATTGATAGATTTAAGAAACTCATGTTCTTTCTCTAAATTTAGCTTCTCGAAGCGTAACTTCTCATGAGTTCTTAGAAGCTCTCTATGATCTTCTTGAGTAGATTCATGAGCTAACTTAAGAACGTTTAGTTCTTTAGTTAGGCACCCAATCTCCTTCTTATCATCATCACATGACTTGTCTTAACTAGCATTATTATTATCAAGTTCATTTTGACTAACATCACTAGTTTTATCAAAGAGCAAGTCATCACCTCCTAGTAAGTCATCCTCTCCACTATTAAAGTCAATTATTCGGGCTATGATGCCTTTGGGACTTTATACATGAAGCAACTTCCAATTCCTTAATTTGTTGAATCAAATAAATCATAGGAATTGGAGGAAATGAGTCCTAGTCCGGCAACACCTTCATCTTGACTATAGTCGGAGTTGGAGTGGTAACTTATATCATATTGGTTGTTGAATTCCAAGTCGTAAACCCATTCACCAACATGAGCTTGATGTCTTCTTATTGTGTAGCTCTTGGTGTATTTGTCCTTCTTCTCTAAGTCCTTGCATTTCCGGGAGGGTCTTTGTTCATAACGATCTTCTCTACTCCTTCTCTCTCTTCGAGGTGCCTCATCTCTTGAGCTTCTTATTCTAGATGACTCTTCTCTTCTCTTCGAGGGGGGCGTGCACTCATTGGAAAAGTGTTTGGGTCTTCCACAATTGTAAAAATTTCGGTCACGGTTAGAGGAACGTTTCTCTTCGTATCTTGAGTTGGAGCTTCGTTCTTTGTCTCTATTCTTGTACAACTTTTTGAATTTTTTGACCATGAGGCTTATCTCTTCATTGGTAATGAGGTTGTCACTTGAGGTAGCACAAGTGTCACTTTTGGCTTTGTATGCACCGCTTGACATATTGTGGAGCTCTTCTTTGACCTTGAGTGACATTTCATGAGCAACATGTCACATCCCTAGCTTTAGCATGCATTAGGATCCATGCTTGTGATTGCATCATGTTTAAATTCTTTTAAACTTGAAATGGGGATGATCAAACCCTAGCATTATTTGAATTCAAATAGGCTCAACCAAATATTTTTTTAATAAAACAAAGTGGCCTTCTAAAATGTTCATCATTTCTAGAAAAATGTGGGAGCATCAACCAGAGGTGATTTATAGTTTTAGAGTCATTTTTGCATATTGAATTAAATCAATAACTATTTAGAATGGAGTTTTAAAATGATATAAATATTTTAAAAGCTCCAACAAATTTGAAACTTGGCCAGGGCCCTTGGAATAATTCCTCTAGTGCCCAGAAAAAGTTTCATAATTTTTATAAATATTTTAGTGCCTAAAATAGAATAAATGAAATAACAGAAATACCAAAAAAAAGAACAAACTAAATAAAAAAAGAAGAGGAGGCCTAGGTGGAGCTGGCCCAGCCGGCCCAGCCAGCCCCACCGTCTTCAACCTCCTGCCAGTAGGCAGGAGGGCATGTGGCAGGGGCGCGCCATGGCCAGCTCTGTCTGGTTGCCTGCCCTGGAAGCCTCCGAGGCCGCCAGCGCACCCCCTCCCATCGTGGCTCTCTTCTCCTCCCTCTCTCTCTCGCCTCGCCGCTCTCCCTCTCGCTCTCCCCCCTCTCCTCTGCTCTCTCTCGCCGGACCGAAGTCATTGCCGTCGTCGACCCGTTGTTGCCGCGCCTCCCCGAGCTCGCCCCCGACGCCAACGAGTCCCTATGAGACGACGTGTCCATCTCCCCTCTTTCCCCAGCTCTTTCGCGCCCCCTAGGCCCTAGAGCCGCCATGGCCGATCTCCGATCGCCGCCTCCGGCGTCGTAGCCGCGAGCTTCGGCATTCCCCGCAGCCCTGGCTAGCTCCCTTGGGTGCGGGAGAGTAGGGGCCTCGCCCCAGTGCCCTCCCGTGGTCGGCAGCGCGGACGCTGCCGCGACCAGAGGTCGTTGGCGACAAGACCGTTGCCTGAGCCACCTGCAGGTGGGACCCCCTTGTTAGGTGATTAGCCTAAGGCTAATCATCGGGTTAATTAACCCTGAGTAGCTGACGTGTGGGCCCAGCCCTGTTAATTTTAGTTAGGTTAATTAAACAAATGGTTAGATGGTTGTGTCCTTGATAGGTGGGGCCCAGCCGCCAGGTTTGACCTGGGCTGGCGCCTTTGACCTGCTGATGTCACCATGACGTCAGGCTAACATAATAAATACAATTAGGTATATTAAATAAATTCCAGAAATTAATAAAAACTTCTAAAATTCATAGAAGATAATCTGTAAATCAGATGAAAATAATTTATATATGAAAATTGATCAAAAAACTTCAATAAATCCATCTGTACCATTTTCATGCATGTTAGAGCAACCTAAATAGGTGAACTTGGACATTTTAGTTCAAATGCATTATGGAATCCATATATGAAGTTGAATTTGAACCTCGAGTTCAAACCCACTTCATTTAAACTTGTTGCTAGATGCATTAGCTCAAACACCTCATATTGCCATGACATATTCATGCATCATATTGTGGCATTTGGTGTGTATTGATTGTTCCCCCTTCGATGTTTGTTCTTCGTGTTAGGCACTGTCCCGGAGGATACGGTCGAGTATCCATCTGAGGAGCAGTAATGTGTGATCGTCTTACCAGGCAAGCAACCCCCCTTGAACATACCCACTACAATCCCACTCTCTCGCTCTTGCTCTCACTTATTTCATTGGGACAAAACGTTACAACTTTGTATGTTTCGGTAGTTGAACCCATTCCTCTGCATGACCTGTCATTGTCACAGTAAACAGCTGAACCATGCAACCTAGCATACCTGGTAGATGCTTGAGCTATGTTGTGCCTTTAACCTGCTATGCTTAGAGTTGTGTCAGGTCTGATTCATCTGGGTGATGAACTGGAGTGAACTGAACTTGTTCTGATGATGAGAGTTAGGTTGTGAACATGATTTGGTAAAGGTAGCAATGAGAGGCCGTGTAGGAGTACATGGCGGGTTGTCTCATTGGGACCGTCCTTAAGAACTGAGTCATGTGTATGTTGTCCAAGACTAGCTACTACCGCACATTGGGATCCTTAATTGACTCTCTCGACTTATTAATCGACTTGATCTCTATCCAGGAGTTGCAACTAGTTTCTGGTGTTTGTAGGATATGCTAGTAGTCTATCGAGTAGCACCCCATATAGGTGGGCTTGGGACATACTAGGTATTGTGGCCGGGTGTGCCAAGTGTAGTACCATCCGTCAAGGTGGGCTTGGGAACCCTGTACACATCGTTTGGGTCCGTTGAGGAAACTTCGGCCGGACTTCCTTGCGGGTTCAGTCCCGAATAGGCGATAAACCTGGACTAGACTCTTGTGTGGTTAGTCGGGTCATGGCCGACTCCCTCGCTGGGCTTCCACTTGAAGGTTGCCGAGGTGCCTTTTTACGAGCACATGGCGGTAAGTGGCGAGAGCATGTGTGACGAAGTACACCCCTGCAGGGTAATCAATCTATTCGAATAGCCGCGTCCGCGGATATGGACTACTTGGATAATTATATGGTTCATAGACAATTTAAAAGGATACTCATAAAAGCCTCAAGACAAGTGTGAGTACCATGGATGGCTCTCTCGTGGGAAGACGGGAGCGGATCCATGGTGGTGTATTGTTGTGGTGTTAGTGGACTCGTGTACGCTTCACAAAACTTCTCAAAGTTATGAAACTCGTAGTAGAGGATAGCCACCGAGTCAAAGCTGGCTTGCTACATTGAACCCCACCATTTCCTTGTTGATACCGATGCATATGTAGTTAGTTCTGATGTAAGACTTGTGTAGCGACCCGACCTGGAAAGGTCAAGCCTCTATGTGTTCTGTGCCATCCCTGGATTAGTATGCTGGCACACATAGTACATCAATGTATATATCAAAGTGCAATCACATGTAATTAAAGTAAAACTGATACATACCTTACAATCTCAGCGGAAACAGTCAACGGGAGTGGAGTCCCAATAACACCAACGGCAGGTTGAGGGCAGACCGTAACCCTGAATCGTACTCTTACTCGTCGTAGAAAAGTTTCTGCAACATAAGACGTTGCAGCTGTGTAGGTAAGTACATTGAATGTACCGGCAAGATCACCATAGCAGAATAGAAGATAAAAACTATTCTATATGCAGTAAGGCTTTGTGGCTCTGTGTCTAAGTTTTTGCATAAAAGCTGATTTTATTTTCTTTTCCTACAACAAAGGAATATCAGGAGTTTTCACTACAGAGTTACCTAACATGACATGGTTCCGCCAACCGATGTCTTAATGCCCACAAGTATCAATAGTTGCCCACAATTAATTATCAGTCCAGTGTTGAGAGTTCAGAGATAGATCCAAGACCAGAGGCTCAAGTTGTCCGTAACCGGGGACACGGCTAATCGATTAGGTTTAACTCTGCAGAGTGTTGTGTACTTTACCCGAAAGATTCATTCCCTCCTGGTAAGTCCTCACACTGCCGGGTGTTTGAGAACAAGATGAACGAAACATGGTCTTTCAGAGTGTTTCCCTGACTACTGTCAGTGCCCATCCAATCCTAACGTCGACTACATCTCGTAGCATTGCCCAGCCATAGTCACAACAAAGATCAACCAAGCCAGAGCCCATAATGACTTGTGGCTACACAGGTAAGCTTTCGGGCATGAAGTATTCATCCGTTTCTTTGAGTCTGGGTGAAGCTTTCCGCAAGATGGCATGGCGCTTCTCCATGCATCCCGGCCATCCACTGGTTACTCCAGGGATGCCCATCAATTCCATCCTTCACCCAGTAGTGTGTATTGAAAACTTGTTTCTCGAGTCTCGAAGTCTTGAGGTCTTGAAGATGCAGGACTTGAAGATGCCTTCATGAAGTTGTCGTCTTGACGAGGAGTCCTCCTTCTCACACCACTCATGAACACTCATACCAGACCCCGTCTACTTTAGCATAGCATTAAAATAACTAACGTTCTCGAGGCTTTAGTAACAAGTGGTGGGTTCCTACCTCATGCATTCTTCTCAACTACAAGAATTTTCAATAACACCACTAGAGGGATTTGTTTAATGATGTCACTACATGCAATAAAACATAGGTATGAAATAGATGGTCAAAGTGAACTTGCATGTACTGTTGATGAAGAATAATATCTCTGTCAGAAATAACTTGATAGACTATTCGTCACTCTCCAATGAAAATCTATATAATCAAACATTTCATTCATATAAGCAATTATACTAGCAATCAATTCTACAATCAAAAGTAACACAAAACCAAAAGCAACAAGGTTGTGATGAAGGAAATACTTAATACAAAACTCAAAACAACAAAACTTCATCAACACAACCAAGGGTTGGTTTTCTCTACAAATAAATCCTATTTTCAAAAGTAAAAACACAAAAACAAACTAAAAATATAAAAAAAGTATTTTTATAAATATTTTACTAGCAAAAGGATTACTTGTAAAAAACAACTAAGAACTAAGAGAACAATACTCTAAACAACATAAGTTTTTATCTAACAAACTTAACAACAATAAAAACAAATGAAATAATACAATAAGAGAAAAAAATTATAAAACAACTAAGTTATTATAAAGTAAAACTTATAAAACAATTTATAAAAATATTTTCAAATAAGAAGTCAAACTAGGAATGAAATCAATTTGCAAGTTATTATGAAACTAGAATTGATTTTCATGCAATCAAGTAATAAAATAATATATTTTTGAAGGGCTACTGTTATCTAACAAAAAACTTTATACAATCTATCATCTAATATAAAATAAAATAAATTAAAACAATTTAAAACAAAAGAAATATAAATAATCCTAAAAAGAACTAAAATAGAAACTGTTTTGCATGAAACCCTAATTTAAAGTATTCTAAAAAATTCTCAAATTATACCTACTGTTAACTAAAGTGACTAGTGATAAGTATCAAAAAGAATCAACTAAAAATATATTTTTAAACTCAAGATATTCAGAAAATAAGATTTAAATCAAATCTGTTTGAATTCAATTTTAAGTTATTCAACTATGGTCAAACTTTATATCTACAGAAACTAGATGAAATTTGTGACATGATGCAAAAAGAATCAAATTAAAATAATTAAAAAAATAAAAGATATGAATAAAACAAAAACAGAACTAAATCTGTAAAAGAAAATAAAATAGAAAAAAGAAAAATTACTCTAACGAACAGGGGGTGACGTGGCAGTCTCTGATTGGCTGGAGGGTGTGCATGTTCTAGCGATTCGAGCGGACGGTCGACTCCTAACAGAAAAAACGGTTCGGCTAAATGACTAAACAGAAAACCAGTCGGTTTATTTAATCTAAACCGAAGAGGTACGCGGAATCTAATCCTAACCGCAGGTTCTAGATCGGACGGGTGAGGAGGGCTCCGTTGACTTACAGAGGAGGAGGGGAGCTCCGCCGATGCTCCGGCGATATCCGAGGCGGCGAGGTCGATGGGTATGGTGCTCCGGTGGTCCTCCGGCGACGGCGTCAGCACCAGGTGATGCGGACGAGCACGGCGACTCCGTTGGTAGCATCAGAGGGGCTCGGGGACGACGATGGTGACGACGGTGAGCTCGAAGGCGGCGGCGGCACTCGGGTGTCGACGGGGAGAGGGGCTCCGGTGGGTGCGAGGATCGGGCGAGTGGATGGGGAGGTGTGCAGGCGAGCGAGGCAGAGTGGTTGGTGTGCTCGGACGGCGATGAGGGGGTCAAGGTGGTGCGGTACGATGGCAATGGTGCGGCGGCTCGGTCGAACTCTGGCGAGCATGGGGCGTCGTTCTTACGAGGGAGGATCGGGGTTTTGGGGGGAACAGGGTGAGAAGGGGCACGGGCTTATATAGGGGCCTCGAGGGGCTCGGGGAAAGGAAGGGGAGGGAGATCCGGTCGGGATTGATCTCGCCGTCGTTGGAAAGGAAGGAGGGAGGAGAAAAGGAAGGTGGTGACCGGCGGTTTCGGTCGGGTGGTGGGCCCAGGTGTCAGCGAGAGGGAGGGAAAGGAAAGAGGAGCGGGCGGTCGATCCGGAGGGATTCGGATCCAGCTAATAAAGACGTGGGCTGATTTCTTTCCTAACGGGCCACGGTGGGTTTCCTATTTTAAAATATTTTCCTTTTATAAAATAACAGAGAAGGAAACTAACTTTTGGGCAATCGAAACCTTTCCAAAAAATAAAGTTTTATATACCAAAATGATCAGGGAAATAAATGCAATAAGATGAACATTTTCCACGGCCAAAATAAATACTCTAAGAAAAAAATATTTTCAGAAAATGCCTAAAATGGCTTTTAACTCCTTTTGCAAATAATTTTTCAAATAACCCCCTCGGTTTTATGGTTCAAATACTTCACAAAAATAACCCTGGTGTGGAGTGTCATGTTCCTCCTCTCAAAATCTTGTCAAGGGTATTTGAATTCTTTCAAAATTTAGAATGGAACCAAATATGAAATGATTTCCAAAAAGAATAATTCAGAGATTTTCAAATTCCTTGTTTATGAAGAAGTCATGTTATCTTCTCAAACTGATTTGAAATGGAATTGAATTTGAAATCAAACACAAAGGGGAAAGTCATTTTATTCCCTCTCATTCAAAAAATTTCAAAAAGTTTCAAATTTCACTCAATTCAATCACTCAAGCAAACAAACACTCATTCTAATATTTATTATAACTTTCCAAAATTTGGGATGTTACAAACCTACCACACTTAAAATGAATCTCATCCTCGAGATTCGAAAGGGCTAGAAATAATAGGTTAGGGTTTGGGGGTCTTCTAACAAATCCATTGTCCTGGAAGTGTGGGGTCTACCACACTTAAAATGAGAGTTACTGGTCCTTCAAAAGTCATGGCGATCCTGTGGGTGCATCTGTCTGTTCACATTCTTCACGATAGCTCCTTCCCTGATGCTCTTTCGTTTAAATCAAAAAATCTTGTGTTCTCATAACAAATGTATTTCCTCCGATACTGGGTCTTCTTAACTGACAGGTCTAGTGATCATTCTAAATAAATTATCGTAGATCTCATGGTGGTATACCATTAGTGGTTCCTGCAGTGAAATGGGGCATGGCTTCATTCCTCACCGCAAAATTCCTACGTGTGGCAACAACTGCCATGTACAAGGGATTTTCATCATCCATTCTAAGGCTTAAACAAAAGCTTCAAAAGAACATCGTCTCTTTACTATGGGTAAGTCACTCAGATTTACCATTCCGAATAGCAAGAGAAATGATAAGAGTAAGTTGTCATGGTGATCAATCCATGCCGCACGGAAATCATTACCTTGTATAAGGTTCAGTGAATCTCGTATTCTAACACTTGGGCTTCCTCACAAGCATTGCAGAAATTCCTCTTGTCAATAAACGAAGTTCGGATAAATCCATTGATTCTGCAAGCTGAACAAACATCAATCGTTTCATCACATCCCTCAGCTTTTCGTATCATCCTAGGAAAAACGTGGGTTGATTGAATCACGACTCCTTGTTTCAAGATCTTTGGGAAGCCTTCATGAAACCGTGAGATCCATCCTTGATACAGGTTCTATCCCTTGAATATGTTTTCCTTTCCATTGGTTTGTTTACCAATAGAAGTTTTGGTTCATCCTATTCAAATCCAAGGCATACTATTTTAGGTGTTGTCATCCACATAGCTGGATATGGTTCCACATTCTCTTCACTTGTATTCACTTATCCAAACTCCTTAACAAGAATGTTACTTTCTTTATTCATTGGTCCATGTGGTTACTACCACACTTAAAATGAAATGTACACATGCCTGCATAGACCATATTTTCTCATATCCTCGAAAATGGTCAGTGATCTTTGTTCATAGAGTAACAACTCATATAATTCCACATAGGAGAATCATGACACCATAAATTCCATTGAATCATGAATTTATTACAAACTCTAAGGCTTCCATTACATAACTTCAAAACGATAAGAGTGCTACCTATTACATTTATTACTTCCAAAATTCCAAAACTCAAACTACTCATGTTTAGCCTTCTTCTCTGGGAAGGTATAGAAGTAGTGTCCTGTCTTGTTGCACCGATGACAAGTGATGTGTCTCATATCCTTCCGTGTACAAAACCACGGAGTCCTCTTCTTCTTCTTGGGTTGGGTTCCTTTCCTGATGCTTGTCTCATACCTCTTGCAAAAACTATGTGGTCTCTCCAACCTACAATGCAAACATCTGATGCTTCCGCTTACTTGGCCTTTCTTCTTGTCTAGGTTGATCATTTCTTCTATCTCCTGAGGGTCATATTGCACTTCTTCTGTCGGGAAGTCTCCCAAATACTCGTTCGGACAATCCTGAAAGATATGTCCTTCTTCTCCACATGAATAACATGACTTGGTACTTATGTGTGGATCTGGTACATCTCCCTCATCATGGGTTCTTCTAACTTATTCCCGGGGGCTTCTTTCATTGCTTCCTTCTGCTGCTTCATGACTTCTTGTACCTTGGGGTATATTTGACATTGTGTCGGATAGTGCGTGGTTCCTACACACAAGAAACACGTCACCTGCCAGTTGGGCATTCCTCAGCTCGGTGATTTTCTTCACAATGAGGGCATCCTTCCTTGTGTTCTTCCTGGGTGTGTCCTATCTCCCCACATATCTTGCATGCACAAATCTTCTTCACATCTTTGCAACGGGGCTTCTGGGTGTTGGTGACAACATGAGACTTTTGGAGAGTCCTCTTGAATTCTTCCCAGATGATGGATGCTTGCCTATCATGGATAGCTACATGCATCTTCCACCAATTTGTAGCACCTTTTGCAAAGTACCGAAGAGCATACTGGACCATCTCGTTCCTTGCAACATGGTTACTCCTTAGATGATCCTCCATGTTCTGAATCCATTCTTCAGTCTCTAACCGAGTCATTGATCTAGAATACACGAGTCCAGCTTCATTCGTCATCTATTGGGTTCAAGGTTTTGGGTATGAGATGGGTAAGAGAGAGATATACAGAGAGAGAGAAGGGATACAAACAACTCAAAGACACAAAACATCAAACTCAAGTCCACAAATTCATAAAGTTCAATCAAACTATAGTATCGCCACCCACATGTGGCCGATCACTCAAATCGTAAAAACGTTTATCCTTTATTCTCTCATGGTGGGGCTAGTACTAAACTAGTCTATATCATGTCTTCGTCTTCAGTGCACTTCTTCTGGTCATGATTGATATTCTCAAGTTCTTCCACCAGATTTTCCCTGTTGATGCGGAGTTTCCGATGTCGTTCCTGTAGTTTGAGGAGTTGGTTCTTGAGCTTCTGAATTTCAACATCTCCAGCATGTGCCATGGCCTGACTATTCTTCAAGTCTTGACGAAGCTTCTGAATCTCGGGATCGTGTTTCTCCAGATTGGCTACCTTCAGCTTCTCAGCCTTGAGGTTCTCACGAAGTGCTTCATTCTCAAATAACTCTGAGAGAAGGTCCATTTGAAGGTTCTTGATGTAGTGCTCCAGTTCTTGATTGTACACAGGTACGGGTGAAAACTTCATCTTCTGCTCATGGGTCAGGTCGATGAGTGCTCCATCAGGCTTCTGCCATCCAAGCCTTCCAAAGTAGTGGTTGCACAACACAGCACGATGACGATAGCTCAAACGTGCGATGGCACCATGGACGGCGGTGTTCATTCCCATCTCACATTCATGGCTTAATGTGCCATAGTTGACGTCTTCAGTCTTGGGGTCTTCTTCACGTCCAAAAACTTTAGTTTTGATGCCCCAGAATCCAGACTTCCTCTTAGTCACCTTGATCTCAGGTATCGGCAACTTCACCATCTCCACTAGCTCCATGAGGAATGAGCCTCCGAGGACATCCTCATAGTCATCTTTTTTGTTCAGGGTGTAGTTCTCCATCTATAGTTTGAAACAGGGAGGGTCCCATAAAAGAATTTAGAAGTTACGAGAGTAGTGAAAACAAAAGTTGTTCCTATCAAGGTCTTCCTATTTCTAATCCATTTCCTAGGGTCATGTCCTACAGTCAACATGTGCTCTGATACCATTTATGTAGCGACCCGACCTGGAAAGGTCAAGCCTTTGTGTGTTCTGTGCCATCCCTGGATCAGTATGCGCGCACACACAGTACATCAATGTATATATCAAAGTGCAATCACATGTAATTAACGTAAAACTGATATATACATTAAAATCTCAGCGGAAACAGTCAACGGGAGTGGAGTCCCAATAACACCAACGGCAGGTTGAGTGCAGACCGTAACCCTGAATCGTACTCTTATTCGTCGTAGAAAAGTATGTGCAACATAAGACGTTGCAGCCATGTAGGTCAGTACATTGAATGTACCGTCAAGATCACCATAGCAGAATAGAAGATAAAAACTATTCTGTATGTAGTAAGGCTTTGTGGCTCTGTGTCTGAGTTTTTGCATAAAAGCTGATTTTATTTTCTTTTCCTACAACAAAGGAATATCAGGAGTTTTCACTATAGAGTTACCTAACATGACCTGGTTCTGCCAACCGATGTCTTAATGCCCACAAGTATCAATAGTTGCCCACAATTAATTATCAGTCCAATGTTGAGAGTTCAAAGATAGATCCAAGACCAGAGGCTCAAGTTGTCCATAACCAGGGACATGGCTAATCGATTAGGTTTAACTTTGCAGAGTGTTGTGTACTTTACCCACAAGATTCGTTCCCTCCTGGTAAGTCCTCGCACTGCCGGGTGTTTGAGAACAGGACGAACGAAACCTGGTCTTTCAGAGTGCTTCCCTGACTAATGTCAGTGCCCATCCAATCCTAACATCGACTACATCTCGTAGCATTGCCGAGCTAGAGTCACAACAAAGATCAACCAAGCCAGAGCCCATAATCACTTCTGGCTACACCGGTAAGCTTCCGGGCATGAAGTATTCATCCGTCTCTGTGGGTCTGGGTGAAGCTTTCCGCAAGATGTCATGGCGCTTCTCCATGCATCCTGGCCATCCACTGGTTACTCTAGGGATGCCCATCAATTCCATCCTTCACCCAGTAGTGTGTATTGAAAACTTGTTTCTCGAGTCTCGAAGTCTTGAGGTCTTGAAGATGCAGGACTTAAGATGTCTTCATGAAGTTGGCGTCTTGACGAGGAGTCCTCCTTCTCACACCACTCACAAACACTCATACCAGACTCCATCTACTTTAGCATAGCATTAAAATAACTAACGTTCCCGGGGCTTTAGTAACAAGTGGTGGGTTCCTACCTCATGCATTCTACTCAATTACAAGAATTTTCAATAACACTACTAGAGGGATTTGTTGAATGATGTCACTACATGCAATAAAACATAGGTATGAAATAGATGGACAAAGTGAACTTGCATGTACTGTTGATGAAGAATAATATCGCTCTCAGAAATAACTTGATAGACTATTCGTCACTCTCCGATGAAAATCTATATAATCAAACATTTCATTCATATAAGCAATTATACTAGCAATCAATTCTACAATCAAAAGTAACACAAAACCAAAAGCAACAAGGTTGTGATGAAGGAAATACTTAAGACAAAACTCAAAACAACAAAACTTCATCAACACAACCAAGGGTTGGTTTTCTCTAGAAATAAATCCTATTTTAAAAAGTAAAAAGACAAAAACAAACTAAAATATATATAAAAGTATTTTTATAAATATTTTACTAGCAAAAGGATTACTTGTAAAGAACAACTAAGAACTAAGAGAACAATACTCTAAAGAACAAAAGTTTTTGTCTAACAAACTTAACAACAAGAAAAACAAATGAAATAATACAATAAGAGAAAAAAAATTATAAAACAACTAAGTTAACAGAAACTAAAACTTATAAAACAATTTATCAAAATATTTTCAAATAAGAAGTCAAACTAGCAATGAAATCAATTTGCAAGATATTATGAAACTAGAATTGATTTTCATGCAATCAACTAATAAAATACTATTTGTTTGATGTGCTACTGTTATCTAACAGAAAACTTTATAAAATCTATCAACTAATATAAAAGAAAATAAATTAAAACAATTTAAAACAAAAGAAATATAAATAATCCTAAAAAGAACTAAAACAGAATCTGTTTTGCATGAAACCCTAATTTAAACTATTCTAAAAATTTCTCAAATTATACCTACTGTTAACTAAAGTCACTAGTGATAAGTAGCAAAAAGAATCAACTAAAATATATTTTTAAACACAAGATATTCATAAAATAAGATTTAAATCAAATCTGTTTCAATTTAATTTTAAATTATTCAACTATGGTTAAACTTTATATCTACTGAAACTAGATGCAATTTGTGACATGATGCAAAAAGAATCAAATTAAAATAATTAAAAACATAAGAGATATGAATAAAACAAAAACAAAAGTAAATCTGTAAAAGAAACTAAAATAGAAAAAAGAAAAAAAATACTCCAACGGACAGGGGGGTGACGTGGCAGTCTCTGATCGGCAGGTACGTAGGATCTAATCTAAACCGAAGAGGTACGCAGGATCTAATGCTAACCGCAGGTTCTAGATCGGACGGGTGAGGAGGGCTCCGGTGACTTATAGAGGAGGAGGGGAGCTCCGGAGATGCTCCGGCTCTGTCCGAGGCGGCAAGGTCGACGGGGATGGTGCTCCGGTGGTCCTCCGGCGATGGCGTCAGCACAAGGTGATGCGGACGAGCACGGCGACTCTGTTGGTAGCGTCAGCGGGGCTCGGGGGCGACGATGGCGCTCGGGTGTCGATGGGGAGAGGGGCTCCGATGGGTGCGAGGCTCGGGCGAGTGGATGGGGAGGTGTGCAGGCGAGCGAGGCAGAGTGGTTAGTGGGCTCGGACGGCGATGAGGGGGTCAAGGTGGTGCGGTACGATGGCAATGGTGCGGCGGCTCGGTCGAACTCCGGCGAGCATGGGGCGTCGTTCTGGCGAGGGAGGATCGGGGTTTCGGGGGGAACAGGGTGAGAAGGGGCAGGGACTTATATAGGGGCCTCGAGGGGCTCGAGGAAAGGAAGTGGAGGGAGATCCGGTCGGGATTTATCTCGCCGGCGTTGGAAAGGAAGGTGGGAGGATAAAAGGAAGGTGGTGACCGGCGGCGGTTTCGATCGGGTGGTGGGCCCGGGTGTCAACGAGAGGGAGGGAAAGGAAAGAGGAGCAGGCGTCCGATCCGGAGGGATTCGGATCCGGCTAATAAAGACGTGGGCCGATTTCTTTCCTAACGGGCCACGGTGGGTTTCCCATTTTAAAATATTTTCCTCTTTATAAAATAAGAGAGAAGGAAACTAACTTTTGGGCAATCAAAACATTTCCAAAAAGTAAAGTTTTATATACCAAAATGATCAGGGAAATAAATGCAATAATATGGACATTTTTCCACGGCCAAAATAAATACTCTATAAAAATTTATTTTCAGAAAATGCCTAAAATGGCTTTTTACTCCTTTTGCAAATAATTTTTCAAATAATCCCCTGTGTTTTATGGTTCAAATACTTCACAAAAATAACCCTGGTATGGAGTGTCATGTTACTCCTCTCAAAATCTTGTCAAGGGTAATTGAATTCTTTCAAAATTTATAATGGAACCAAATATGAAATGAATTCCAAAAAGAATAATTCACAGATTTTCAAATCCACTTTTCAAATTCCTTGTTTATGAAGAAGTCATGTTATCTTCTCTCACTGATTTGAAATGGAATTGAATTTGAAATCAAACACAAAGGGGAAAGTCATTTTATTCCCTCTCATTCAAAAGTTTTCAAAAAGTTTCAAATTTCACTCAATTAAATCAGTCAAGCAAACAAACACTCATTCTAATATTTATTATAACATTCCAAAATTTGTGATGTTACAACTTGCTGAGTACTCAGTACTCACTGTTGCTTAATTATGTTTTTGCATAGGAGACTCCAGTCTCGCAGGTGGTTTCTACGATAAGATCGATGTTGGTCATTTAGCTTGGAAATCCCAGCAAGAGGTCTGGTTCCTATGGAGGGCCTTGTAGATAGACAGGCTTCCTTAGCCTTCTTCTTTCTAGATGTCTGTACCCAGACATGTTAAGCTTCCGCTTGATGTTTGTATGATTTGTGCGTTGGGTCATGTGACCCCTGTTTTTAATATCACTCTATGTTGGCTCTTATGAGCCTCCTAAATAAATCTTGTGTTGTTGTATGGTTATGTTGTGATGCCATAGTCGTATCTATGCATATCGGGCATGTTGTGCTTACGTGTGACGCGCAGCGATATGTATGGGATTCGACACCTAGTTGTGTGCCTTTAGTAGTACTCTTTACAGGGAACAGCCTCTTTGTGCTTCCTCCGAGCCTTGGTAGCCTGCTACTGCTCCGGACACATTGATTGACCGGCATGTATCCTTCTTTACTATTGTGTTTGTCCCTTCGGGGAAATGTCTCGCAGTGTAATGGAGTCCCTGTAGCCTGCTACGACTCATCTACGTGCAGTGATGACATTTATGTCCCACGGCGTAATGGAGTCCTTGTAGCTTGCTATGACTCGTCTACATACGCTAGAGGCCGACACCTGCATTTTTGGGTTATGTATGTCTGTTCCTGTACGAATGTGCCACTTGGGTTCTACGACTAGCCATGTTGACCCGAGTTCTTTGTCGTTTGAATGCTAGCGACATATTACATACGTGAGCCAAAAGACGCAAACGGTCCCGGCCGAGGTAAGGTGGCAGCCATGGAGTTAACGGTGCGTGAGGCCGCAAAGTGATGTGATGTGTTACATGCTAGATTCTTATGGCTTAGGATCGGGGTCCCGACACAACAATCCTTCCATTGACTTCTGTGGGCTTGAGATCTTTGTAGTTTAGCATCATTTGGATCAATGTGCACATGGTTTCATATTTTCCATCCAAGGCACTAAGGATCTTCTTGACGATGAATTTCTTAGTCATCTATTCACTTCCTAAATTGGCAATCACATTTGTGATGAGAGCAAGCCTAGAATACATTTCTATGACTTCTTCACCATCCTTCATCTTTAACTTTTCAAGTTGACTTGGTAGCACATCCAATTTAGATTCCCTGACGGATTCGGTTCCTTCGTCCATAACAACCAAAGTATCCCAAATTTTCTTTGCATTCTCAAGATGACTTATTTTGTTGAACTCTTCAGGACATAGACAGTTGAATAGAATTTCTCAAGCTTGAGTGTTGTATTGCAACATCTTCAATTCTTCTGATGTCGCTTCTTGATCCGGTTCCTTTCCATCACCAAAGAAGTCACCTTGCAATCCAACACGAACAACAGCCCAAACAGCGAGATTATGACCCAGAATATGCATTTTCATTTTATGTTTCCAACTAGCAAAGTTTGTACCATCAAAATATGCATCTTTACAGTGGTAATTTCCCTCACTAGACGCCATACTCTCCTAGGTCGTGAAACCAATGCAATGGATACCAAAGCTCTGATACCACTTGTAGGATCCAAAGTATGTCTAGAGGGGGTGATTAGACTACTTGATAAAATAAACATTAACCTTCTCCCAATTTTATCCTTTGGTAAGTTTTAGATATTTACCAATTCTTGCACACCCTACACATGCAAGTCTGCGGGTATAGCAGTGGAAAGTAAAGACATGCAAGTGTAAGCAGAACATAGGGATAGGAAGATCAAACACATTGAAGTCATGGAGATTTTTGGCGTGGTTCCGATAGGTGGTGCTATCATACGTCCATGCTGATTGAGACTTCAACCCACAGAGGGTAACGGCCTCGAAAGTTTACAGAGGGCTACACCAATAAAGGGTCCATGAAGAAGCAACCTTGTCTATTCCACCACGGCTTACGTCCACGAAGGACTAGCCTCACTTGGGGTAGATTTTGACGAAGTATGCAGTCTCCTTGCCCTTTCAAACTTCTTGGTTAGACGCCACATGATTTAGAGGCTCCCAAACAACACCTAACCAATCTAGGAGACAACACTCTCCAAAAGGTAATAGATATGGCATGGATGATGAACTCCTTGCTTTAGTGCTTCAAAAGATAGTCTCCTCAATAGTCAATCACGCTCTCACGGAATTTGGCTTGGTAAAAGATATTGATGGGGTGGAAAGCAACTTGGGGAGGTTTGAAATCAAGATTAATATGGTTGGAGTTGAAGATCTTGATCTCAACACATGAGTAGGTGGTTCTCGCTCAGAAATTGAATGGTGGAAGTGGTTGCTTGTTCAAATGACTCAGTGGCACCGATATGAAAAACTCGGAATTTCCATTTTGTTAGTTAGATACGAGAGATATGGTCACTGCTTTTTGGTTGTACCAAAGCGAATCTTGGTTCTACCGAGTTGGTAGGGTTTGGCTTGGGTTTTGTCTAAGGAAAACTCAGTGTGCTTTCACTTATTTGTCGTCACTGCTTTTTGGGTGTACCAAAGCGAATCTTGGTTCTACCGAGTTGCTAGGGTTTGGCTTGGGTTTTGTCTAAGGAAAACTCGGTGTGCTTTCACTTATTTGTCGTTGCGTTTTATCTCTCGTGAACTCTTTTGTCGCTTGGTTTGGTTTATGGTTTCAAGATTTGTGAGTACCTTTTATATAGTGTAGGACATATGCTACCCTACTACTTATCTTTATGTCTACATGGTTAGTTTGTGAGATTAATTTCCTTATGCTATATCTCTATGCTCACTTACTATCTCTGCATTCATGCTTATCTTTCATGTTATATGGATTGCAAGGTTGTTACCGTGTTTATAAAAATAGGGGGAGTGTTGATCCTAGTGTGTGCTCTTTGCATTCCAATGGCATATTAAAATAGGGCACACATCTAGGGGGCGTCCAGATCTTCCAGATGTTGGGATTGCTTAAGCGTTGTTGTTTATCTTATGTGCAAATCCCGTGTTGTCATCGATCCAAAAAAAGGGAGATTGTTAGGATATAATTATCCCCAAGTGGTTTTCGCGATTGATGACAATGCCCTTTGCGGACTAACCGAGTGCATTTGGATTTCAAAGATTATAAGGTGGCACGACATGGTTTTGTTTCCCCTCGGTGTTTAAAGCAAAGATGGTTTATTTCTGATGATTTCTTTTTGGTGGTTTTGAGTCATAGGAAATTTATACTACCAAGAGGGGGTTCGCAGTTGGGAAAGCTAGGGTGGAATCAGGACGTACACATTAGCACCCTTTTCCCTACTTGTCTCTTTGGAGCGTCTAACCTCTACTTAGGATCCCTCATAAACAACTCAGCAAAAGTACCACGCTGGGGAGAGGTAGTACTGCTCCAGCGGTACTGCCGCCCTCCAGTGCTAAGGCCACTACTGCTTACACTTTGTTTCTGGTGCCTTAGCTCTTGTTGAGCAGAAATACCGTTGTAATAGAGCGGTAGTTGAAAGCACAACATGCTCCCTTGGTGGTTTTGATAATTCATGACAACATACATTGTCTCTTGGACTAACACTTATATCTAGTGCATTTCAGATAATAGTCCATGGAGAGTTGAGTTGGCAAAAGGATTGAGGAGACTGTGGAATTACCCCAAGATTCAAGGAAATAGGTTGGCCAAGCTTCAAGCAAGAGAACTCTACATTTTACATTTGTGAGAAATCACTTTGAGTCTATAGGAAAGCCAATACTATTAAAAGGGGGTAAAGTTTTGATGGTGAACAATATGCTCAAACGTGCACAAGTGACAGTCACCAAAACATCCACATACTCTCCCACCAAAGTCTGTCCTAAACCAAATATGCCAAATCGATGCAACCAACATTCCTATCCCGGTGCCACCGAGTTCCAAACCCTAGATAGACTCGGCCAAACCCTAACACTTCGATGTAGCCGACACTGCACTCGGTGCCACCGAGTTGGTTGCCAACATCCTGTTACGCAAGTTCTCATTTTCGGTCTGACCGAGAATGGTGAATCGACGTCATCGGGATTGGTAAATCTGACCGTTGGTCACCTTGTCAGTGCAACCGAGAATTGTATATCGGTCCATCCGAGATTCAAAAGTTACCACCTTTTGTCACTTTGGTACCATCAATATTTACACATTGTCGTCGTTTTCTCACGACAGATGCCATGGGTAGGCTTATCGTAAGTGGTTGGGGCCGGAGGACGCCAACGGGCTCCGGGTGCGAGATTGGGCACAAGCGGTGGTGACACACGATGTACCCAGGTTCAGGGCCCTCCGGGGGAGGTAATACCCCTAGTCCTGCTTGGTCTAGTTGGATGGATGGTGATGTTTACAAGGATGCTCCTAGAGCTGTGTCTAGAGGAGGAAGAAGGAGCAGTCGGCTCGTCTTCCTCCGTTGCTAAGGATGGTATGACAGGAAAGCTCTATGTGGGTGTATGCGAATGATCGTGCGTCCCTGTTGCATGGGGGGCTTGGGGGTTTTTATAGGCCAACCCCCCGGCTTTATAATGTATTCTAGGGTATAGGGGTGGAGGGACCCGGCTGGCAGCCTCTTCGGCTGACCAGGGGGTCCCGCCCTTCGAGCCGTCTCGTCGTCCGTAGGGTCCACCGGCTGCGCGGTCCCGTCACCTGTGAGGGGCCCGCCAGCCGGCTCTACGATTGGCCCTCGCCCACTTGCCGCGGCACGGGTCGCCCGGGAGGCGTCGTCTAGTGCCAACCGGCCGAAGTCTCCGGTACGGCCAGCTGCACTATAGCCACGTCGGGGTAGGTAATCGAGTGGGCGAGGGCGTGCCGGCACTGTTTCCCCGCCTGGTCGCGCTCGCCAAGGTCAGCGGTCTGGAGGGCCGGACTGTAGCCATGCGCTACCGTGCATCAGCGACCACTGTGGCCACAGGGCCGCCCGTCGTGGCAGTCGTGTCGTGTCGTCATACCCACGCGCAGAGGGATGGGGAGTCATACGTCCGCCCCGGGGTCAACAGAGGAGGCGGTCCGGAAGGCAGCCGACCGGGGGTCAAGCCGGCTACACGACTAGTCGTCCGTGTCGCCAGCCGGCAATAGCTCGAGCCGGCCGTCCTCTAGCCGGCCATGGGTAGCCGACCATGTAGTTTTCCTTCAAAGCGGAAGGGGGAGAACCTCGTGGCTTTGGCCTACCTAGGGGTAATAACCCCATCAGTAGTCCTCGAAGCCGGCGGGGGCCCGCGTCCGGCAGACGGAGGGGAGCCAACGGATTTCCCCGAGCGCTACCCGCCTCTGGTGTGAAGCCGAAGGGGAAGCCGGGTCAGCCGTTGGACCCGATGCCTCGGGTACCGGCACGTTGCCCTGGGACCCAAGCCGGCCCGCCGCAAGCCACGTGGGGAGTAATGATGCGACGGGCCCTGCACACGCAGGGAGACGGGACGTCGACCTGGGCCTATCCCGCTAGGCCCCGGGCATAGCCCAGTAGGCCTCGGGGCGCAGGCAAGGATACTCTGCACCCCGAAGCGGCCGTTACGGCCTGAGGCCACCCACGCGTGCGCGGAGTTTCCGGGGGAGTGGGCGCAATTAATCCCACGTCCCCCGGTCGTGGCCTCCCCTATAAAAGGGGAGGAAGGGCAGGGGCGGAAATACCCGCATCCCACTCGCCCCCTTGCTGCCTCACCTTCTTGTCTTCTTAGCTCTCCTCACGCAACACCGCGCCCGAACCCGCAACCGCGCTCGCACGCTGCCCTGCCACCGCAATGGCCGACGGACGCGGAAGGGGCTGGGTTGGCTCCGTTGTCACCGAGGCGGACATTGCGGAGCTCTGTCGCGCGCGCATGCAGCCGCTGGCAGAGCGGGTGATCGCTCGCGCGCCGGACAACGAGGTGGTGTCGGCGCCGCAGTCGAGGGAGCATGTCGTGTTCCTATGGCATTTCTCCCGCGGCTTCGGGCTCCCGGTGAGCCACTTCTTCCGCCTGCTCCTCGACACCTTCGACCTCCAGCCGCACCACCTTAGCCCCAACGCGATCCTATACCGCGCCAGCTTCGTGATGTTGTGCAAGGGGTATCTCGGGGTCCTTCCATTCCTCGACTTCTTCAATGCCCTCTTCTATCTCAAGGCGCTAAAGAGCAGCGCCTGCGGGGGCACGTCAGTGTGCTGCCGCGGCACCGCACGCTTCCCGCCCTTCTCTCTCATCGAGCCTGTCAAGGGGTGGCACCAGATGTTCTTCTACGTGAAGAACGCTGACCCGAATCTGGACTTCATCCGGCTGCCGCCGTTCGTCGACGCGCAGTCCACCCAATTGAACTAGATGGGGACCGCCCCACACAACGTGGCTCTGGCGGAGCTCGGACGGCTCCCGCAGCTGAAGAGCTCCGAGGGATTGGTAAACGCCGATCTGGTGGCGGCCTTCATCTCGCGCCGGGTGTTGTCTCTCCAGCTTAGGCCACACCAGATCTGTGACATGTCCGGCCGCCGGGATCCCTGCCGGCTATCAACCGTCGACCTGACACCGGCTCAGGTGGCGAACGGGTGAACACCCTCATGGCGTGCAAGCTGAAGCCCACTTCATGGACATTTTGCATGGAGCCATATGACCGCATCAACCGTCCCCCTGGTAAGTCTTCGACAAGTCGGCCCTTTTCTTTGTTTGATTCTTTCCAGACGGCAGCCGGCAGCAGACCTTACTTCGTCGTGCTGACCATAGCTGTTGGTGCGACAAAACACGTCGGACGGACCGCACCCCCAAGTCTTCGAGGCAGAGCGCGACCACTCCGACTCCGAAGACTATGAGCGGGGAGGCCCGTCGGAAGAGGGGGTGGACTCCTCGGGAGGGGTCGATGAGCCGGCAGACCCGCGAGCAGGCGACCCCAACGGAGCTGGAGGGTCCGGTGGTGCTAGGGAGCCTAGCGGAGCCGGTGAGTTCCTTCTTGCCCCCATGATCAGGGACTGGACGGACGACGATGATGATGACGTAATGATTCTGAACGAACCTCCTCCCTCAACGCGTCAAGGTCGGGAGAGCGAGGAGCGGCCGGCTCAAACCCCGGCGGTAGGAACTGCCGTCCGGGCAAAGAGGCCGACTCAGGAGGGGCCGGTGGCCCTGCCTCTAGCCCCAAAGCAAGTGAAGGTGGCCGCGCAGAAGCCACCGACGCGCGCCAAGCGGGCCTTGCCCCTCGTCATCGAGTAAGTCTCCTTTTCGTGTCTTGCATGTGTTTTCTTCCGGGTCGTGAGCTAGTGGGTGACCGGCCTTTGTGCGCTGCAGGGACCCCATCAAGCTTCATGAGGGGGAGCCGACGGGGGACCTGACGGATGCCGCTAGCAGGCTGGCCCGCGAGCACGTGGCCACCCAGCGGGAGGAGAAGAGGAGGCTCGTGAAGCTATGAGCCTCATAGTCCGGAATGCGAGGCGGGGACTCACATTCCGGGACTTCGAGCGGCGGGAGGCAGAGAAGGATCGCAGACCCCGCGCGGGCGTCGGACTCGGCAGCGGAATCGACCCGTCTGTCGAGGTCCCCATCGAGCGAGCCACAAGGGGCAGCCATGGAGCCACATGTGCCTCCATCCGCGGAGGAGGCAGACTGAGCGAGGGCGGCGGCAGCGGAGCCGGCCCCCGAAGCGATCCGGCCGGAGGTGCCGGACGTGACACCGCCCGCGGCCGAGCCGGCCCGGGTCAACGTACCGGAGGCCCTGGAGGCGGCATCAGAGGTGTCGGCCATGGAGGTGGAGGTGTCGTCCGTCGCGATCGTCACGCCGGAGCAGCAGGAGGTGGAGGCGGCAACGGCGTCGGGTGGAGGGCTGGTGGGAGGCGACTCCCAGACCCTCGCTATCGTCTACCCGCCCCCGAAGGCCACGCTAGCGCGCGTGCCAGCTGTACCGGCTCCCTCGGCGGGTGGCCCGGTGTAAGGGCATATTTCTCCTTAAGTGGTTTTGGTGATTGATGACAATGCCTTTGTGGACTAATCGTGTGCATTGAGCATTTCAGATATCTCAGGTCTACGCACAAGACAATTCAGTGCCCCTTGGAATCTCACGAAGATGGTTGTTCTCTACATTTCCTTTTGATGGATTTGAGTCGTAGGAAAGCCGTACTATTAAGAGGGGGTCCGCTTCGGAAAGGTCTGGGTGGAATCAACACGTACACATCTATTCCTTTGCACCACCTTTCCCTCTCTTCAATGGAGCCCCAACTCGTTTTCCTTCACTATGCAAAAGGAAACCATGCTGGGTGTTTGTGTTCAGTGGTCTGCGGTAGTACCGCTCAAAGGAGCGGTAGTACCGCTCGGTGGAGCGGTAGTACCGATGTCTCCTGCCCTGGCCCCTACACCTGCGGTAGTAGGCGCAGATGTAATTTTTTACATCCGCCCTACTATGGTAGTACCGTGATTCACGTCCGGTGCTACCGTGCCGGACATTTTCGCAGAGTTTCCCTCTGTGGAGGTAGGCACGGAAGTAATTTTTTACTTCCATGCACCTCCAATGGAGGCCTCTGCCAACCGTGCGGTAGTACCGCACGGGCTCGCGGTAGTACCGCTCCGGTGGTTCTACCGCTTGTTGTCCTGTGCAAACGGCCAGAGCGAGTTCCTCCCGCATGAGCGGTAGTACTGCACGAGGCTGAGGTAGTACCGCAAGCCGTCATGGTAGTACCATGGCGGTAGCGGTAGTACCGCGACGCGCGGGGCTGAGGGAGTGGATAACGGTTGGATCTTGTCCGTCACTATAAAAGGGAGGTCTTCTTCCCCAAGAAGTTACCTCTTCCTCCCCAAACTCCATTGTTGCTCCAAGCTCCATTTTAGCCCGATCTCTCTCCCTACCAATCAAACTTGTTGATTTCCTAGGGATAGGTTGAGAAGGCCCCAATCTACACTTCCACCAAGAGGAATTTTATTCTCCCCACTAATCCCTTGCGGATCTTGTTACTCTTGGGTGTTTGAGCACCCTAGGCGGTTGAGGTCACCTCGGAGCCACATTCCATTGTGGTGAAGCTTCGTGGTATCATTGGGAGCCTCCAATTAAGTTGTGGAGATTACCCCAACCTCGCAATATGACCCGCCTTGGAAGCTCCGATTCATATTTGTGACTTGTAAGCCGGCCTATGGGTGAGCCGTAAGACTGGCGGCCTAGGAAGATAGACGGCTCAAGATGTGGGCCGCATGATGGCCTGGACGTAGAAGACCTAGGTGTGTAAGCCGCCTCTGGGAGAGCTTGGACAGAAAGATAGAAAGAGACTCAGAGTCACAAGAAGACCCGGATAGATAATTGTAAAGACCCGGTGGTTCTGACCTCCTATATAAAGGCAGACCCGGGGCGACTTAGAGGAGAGGTTATCGAGAACTAGGTCAAGCTTCTAGTTCCTTGTAATCGATACACAAGCAGGACGTAGGCTATTACCTCGACTTGAGGGGCTGAACCTGGGTAAAACCATGTCTTTCGTCCCCTTTGAGTCCACCCCGTTAGCGATGGCCTCGTATCCAAGTCCGTTCACCCGGACATCTGCCGTGATAAATCCACGACATATATACTTGGTAAAGGTGGAAGGCTTGGCCTTTTGCTCAGTGTTTTGTTCCACTCTTGCCGCCCCTAGTTACTTGTGCACCGGTGTTATGTTCCATAATTGAGTGCTCCTAACATGCTCGGGGTTGTTATGGGGACCCCCTTGATTTTTGTTTTGGGATAAAACTTATCTGGCAAGGCCCAACATTGGTACTACATTTGCCTAATAAATAATGAACTTGCATATGGGCTTTCCGGACCCCGTGGATAATTTAATCAACCCCCGGGCCGGTGCTCCTCATGAGTGTTGGTCCAACCTAGAGCAGCTTATTAACGCTACCCGGGGCAACTTGGTGTTTGGCGTGGTAACCATCGCTCATCCGGTTGTGCCCTGAGAACGAGATACGCGGCTCCTATCGGGATTGTCGGCACGTCGGGCGGCCTTGCTGGATTTGTTTTACCTTTCTCGAACTACTTGAGTGAGGAACTCTGATCTTCTTTGGGCTATCTTGAGGTGTCGGATTTCCTTTGGAATTGCCTAGGAAGATCACGAGATCCGTGGTTGAGGTTATTCCCGCTGCGTGTGGTTAATTTGTGATGGATGAGTTGGAGCACCCCTGTAGGGTTAAATATTTTCGAGAAGCCGTGCCCGCGGTTATGTGGCAATCTTGGATACTTTGTTTAACACCCGGTCATAGCACACTTGAAGTAAACTCAAAAAAATACACCAACTGTGTGCGTAACTGTGACTGTCTCTTCTTGTGAGTCCTTATCCAAAAGAGAACACGGTGGGGTTATATTTGACGTAAGTGGGTGTTCAGGATCAGTTAGTGATCATTTCTAGTTCTCGTCCGTTATGCGTAGACCACGATACTTTAGTTTTTGTACTCGTAAGTTATCCACTCAAATAAATGCTTAGTCGCTTGCTGCAGCCTCACCACTTAACCATACCTTACCTATTAAGCTTTAATAGTCTTGATACCCTTGGAAATGAGATTGCTGAGTCCCTGTGGCTCATAGATTACTTCAACAACAGTTGCAGGTACAGGTAATGCAATGATTTGACGTGAGCATGTTGCTTGAATTGATTTGGAGTTCTTCTTCTTCTTATTCATCAATCTTGGATGGGTTCTAGGCGGCAGCCTGGGATAGCAAGGGTGGATGTCATTTTATCGTTTGATTTCTTTCGTAGTCGGACCCGGCCCTTCTGTATGATGATTGAGTATGTTGATGAATTGATGTGACTCTGATGTAGCCTGTGGCGAGTGTAAGCCAATTCCAGATACTCATCTCTTCTGTACATGTACTTGTAATGATATCCATTCTTGCGAACGCATCGAGATGCACTTCTATCCCCATCGAGGCCCTCGTGCAAAAATAAGGATAGGACTACATCTTGGGCGTGACAAGTTGGTATCAGAGCCTGTACCGACCTAGGAGCCCCCTTGATTGATCGAACTTGGCCGAGTCGAGTCTAGAGAAAAACTGTCTTGAGTCTAGTTATATCGGAGAGTAGGATTCTTTTTACTCCTCTTCTATGCTCTGGTGAGGTATTTGACTTACGAATTTTGATTCTACTCCTCTTCTCGCTCAAAAAAAATTTAGAATCATGCGGGTATTTTGGAAACTATATGATGCCGATGTGACAGGGTTCTGTCTTGGTGCCTCCTGTCTGACTTGATTTATTCCGGAGACTTGAGCTCCAGGGAATGTTGGCACATCGTTATCATTCAGCTTCCCTAATATCTCAGGACGGAGGATTTTTGGAATTGCTTCAATACTTGTCATGGTGAGATAAGGTCGGAGTCACCCAGTACTGGGGAGGCGTCCGTGGTACCACCATGGTTTAGTATAGTTGTGAGTTCGAGGATTCGAGATTAGACGAGTTTGCGGAGTTTCTTGAATTATGGTGTGGAAGGTTGCGGGTGCAGTTGTAGCTGATTACCTAGGGTAGGTTCCTGGGTCCGCAACCCGAATCACATAAACAAGAAAGTTTTCGGAAGTTCTTAGGTGGGAATTCAAGTAGTTACCTAGAATTATCTTTCCAACAAGTGCGTAGTGGGTATGTATTTGTTTCTGGCTTGTTTCGTAAGCCTTATCCTTCGTTTTGTTTTGAATATGGTAATTCAAGTTGCTTCGATGTCAAGTGGTGATTTCATATCTTGCTAAGTAGTGTTCTCATATTCCTGTGGGAATGCTAATTCTTTTGCTCAATCAAGTTGTCATATCAATTCTTTTTCTACCGGTGTGCTTCTCTTCAAGATATTTCTATATTCTCCAATTTTGCAAGATCAATTATCATTTCGTTTCGGAGTTGTCTCATCTGTCCCAAGTTTCTTTGTTTTTCCCACCCTCCCACCCTTTTTCTTCAATGATTAAATTCTCATCCAAGTGTCTTTTCTATTCATGTGATGCTTCCGCTATCTTTTCTTCTATCTTGTTTCCGGTGATTTCTTTGGAGATTCTCAAGAGTTTCATATCAAGATCTATCCTCATATTCCTTGTTCTCGTTGTTATTCTTCTCCGGTGATCCTTTATGAAGATGCTCAGTGCTCAAGTTATCATTTATTAGTATTCATCTTGTTTTTTCTTTTTGGTGGATTCAATTCAAGTTCTTGCTGTTCATCATATCATTTTCATTCTCTATTTGCTCTCTCGTGTTGGAATTCTTATCAAGTCTCTCTTGTTTATTCATCTCTCTCTGTTCTATCCGGAGTGTTGAAGATATCTCAGAAGACATTCATTTTCATTCTTGTCCTCTTAAATTATTTCAAGGGTCTCATATCATCAAGTTCTTAATTTTTCCGGTGCAATCTCTCTTTTAGTCAATTGTTTCAACAGTGATTTATTTTGAGTGGGCCCATAACCCACAGGTCTTTTCCCAGGATCCTACCTAACTCTTCTATTGTTCCGGAGATGTCCCAAATTCTCTTCAAATATGACGTAAAAATGAATTTCATCTGTCATATGCCTTCTTGAAGATCGCTTCTAAATCATTTTCATTGTTGGCTCAACCTTTCTTTATTCATTCTTCCGGAGTATCTCAGTAATCCTTGGTGGTGTTCTCGTCTTCATTCTCAGCATTGAAGACCGAAGGAGAGTTTCTCATAAATCTTTGTCTGTTCTTTTCAGGAGTGTGGTTTCAACTTTTGTTATCCTCTCAAATTGTCTTGATCATGAGTTATTCCTTCCATATCTATCTGGTGCATTTCAGAGTTGTTTTCTTTTCTTGATCTTTTCGAGGCCATCATTTCAGAAGATTTATTCGGTCTCAGCTTTCACCTTTCGTTCTCAATTCTTCTTAATTGTTGTTCCTTCGTTCGTATCTCAATTATTCTGGTGCCTTGTTCAGTTTCTATTAGGCAATCTTGATCTCTTCATTCTCATGTGTCCTATTTAGTTTCTAATTCTTTCCGGTGCTTCGTTCAAGTTTTCTATTAAGCGGATCATGCTCTCTTCATTCTCATGTTATATCATTCATTTGCATTATCCTCTTTTGTTTCTAGTTCTTACCGGTATTCTCATGCAAGAGTTCTCCAAGTGTGTGATCTGTCTCTCTCTTCAATCTTTCAAGAAGAATAAGTGGTGTGCGAAATCCATTGCTTGTCATCAATTTAACTTGATGTAGGATAAGCATAACATAATTCTTATTCTTGTTTCATCCAAGTGATTTGAATCTTTCTTCCGGAGTTGTTCATGATATCAAATTCCTTATCCCAAGTGGTCATCTTTCTTTTCCGGAGTTCCTAGTTTTTTCTCAAATTTCTTGTCCCGAAGCATCGTCTTAATCATTGGAAGGCCCAATCTTGTTCTTTTGCATCCTTCAATTCTTTTCTACCATCCTCTCTTTTCCGGAGGTTCTTCATGGTGGTTCATCAAGATTTCTTCTTTATCAAGTGTTCTTCAAGATTCTTGTTGGAGGTGCTCAAGTGTTCTTTCTCTTGGTTTTTTTAAAGTTCAATTCCTTCTCCTTTGTCTTTTGATATGGTGTTATTAAGTTCTTGATTATGAGGAGTCTCGAAGGAAATTTGTCAAGAATGAGATAAGTAAACCCATCTTGTCTTTTTGGAGTTATCTTGGGTTGGATTTCACCTATAGCATTTCCTAAGTATTTTTGCTACCATTGTGTCATATATGACTCAAGTTTTCTCCTCCTATTATTTGTGAAAGAAGTTTTGCATATCTTGTTGCTCTCATTCAATCAATTGTTTCTGTTGTGGTAGGATGTCATCTCATAATTTTGAGTTGTTTTCCATAAGCCCATAACAAGCTATTCTTTTTGTTGTTGATTCTCCATCCTCTCTATTCAAGCAATCTTTTCAATTCAATGGTGGTAGAAGTTGTCATGTTCTTCTCAATTCCTTCCTTTCCAATTATCTAGTTTCTATTCTTTTCTTCCGGAGGCATTGTCATGTTGCTCTCTTCAATCCATCGTCTTGTTGTTTCAAGATCATGTTCCTTCTGGCTTATCCTTTTAACCGGAGTGTTGTGTAATCTTTCATGATACTTCCATCTTTGAAGTTTTGATTCTAATCCAACCGAAGTTTGGTGTATCTCTTTCAATTTCTTTCCATCATATCTAATTTTTCCTCTCTTTCCTACCGAAGTGCTGCCGAAATTTCTTGTGAATTCGTGCTTGTTCTTCATTCTTCATCTCTTCCAACCTTCATGTTTCATGTGGTTTCACTCGGTTGTCAGAGAAGCAACTAAGTTTTACCTTTTGCTCTTTCTCTTCCCCTTTTCATTCTAGATCTCGGGACGAGATCCTCGTGTAGTGGAGGAGAGTTGTGATAGCCCGGGACCGTCGCTCCAGCAGATTCCAGAAGATTCCCCTTTCTTTCCATTCTCGTTTGTGTTTCGTCTGGTTGTTGCATTCATCATCTCATCATTCGCATCATCTGCATAACATCGTCACTCGTTTTCAAAACTTGCATTCGTTTGTAGTTGCCGGTTCTCTCCATTCTTGCCGTTGCCTGTTTCGAGACCAACCACACATGCATGCGCCCGCGACATCATTTAAATAAAACTGTTTTTAAGTGCGCGCAAAATATTCTTGGATTGGGTTGAAACTTGGCGTGCGGTCTTGTTGTGTTCTAGGTAGATCGCCTGTCGAATTTCGTCGCGTTCCGAGTTCGTTTGATACCCCGCCGGTCAGTCGTAGCAGTGAGGTTATCAGTTATCGTCAGACGTTTCTCGATGCTTCGAAATTCTTGTCACAGGTTGCACTTCCCACTCTTCCCCTCGTAGCCCCATCAGCATAGCCACCATAGCCCCCTCCGCTTCCGGTCCGTCGAATCGACATCCGACGATCCAAAAACGGACAGCGATCGCTAACCCTAGCCTCAAAAACTATAAATAGTCCCCTCCCCCTTCCTAATTGGGGAGCTAACCCTAATTCCTTAGAATCCCGTGCCAAACCCCTCCTTCTCCCTCCTCCAGCCGTCAGGCCCGCCCGAGCCCATCTGTGCCTGGGGAAGCCCATCTGGGCCCGTTCCCGAGCTCCTCCCGTGCCTTCCATGCAGCCCCGCTCCTCCCGAGCTCTCCCGCCCGCCGTGGCTCGCGCCGACCGGCCATCGGAGCCATGCGTCGCTGGTCACCCTCGCCTGACCTCTCCTCGCCAAACCCCCCCCCCTCTTCTTCCCCTTCCTTTTCTTCTTCCTTCCTTCCCTCTAAGCTCTCTCTCTTCCCCTCCCGCAGGTGCTCTGCCTTGGCTGCAGCTCCGCAGTAGCTCGTCGCCGTTGCCGGGAACGGCCCAACCCTCGCCAGATCCGGCCTCCTCTGGTCTCCCTACGCCGGATCCGCCCTCGCCACCGCCGGTGAGCCCCGCCGTCGCCCTGCGCCGTCGTGGCCTCCCGCTCGGGAGAGAGCGAGCGGGACGAGTCCCAGCCGCGCCGTTGACCCCGTGCTCGCCCGCGTGGGCCGGTCTCGCCCTGCGGCCTAGCATCACCAGCTGCTCCCCTGCCGCCCTAGTCGAATGGGCCTTGGCCCATGGTGAGCCCAGGAACCCCCCCCCCCTTTGCGTTTTTGTTTTTATTTTAGGCCATTGCGAATTTAACACGTCTCTAAATAATTAACCGTTAGTCGTATCAAAATATTTTGAATACGTAAAATGTGTAGAAAAATGTGTAGTTTAATAACATGCCTTTTTCATCCATGCCTAATATATTTAACATGTCTTTTTTTGTTATTTTGCTTGTCATCATGATTTTGTATTGTCATATTAATTAAACGTGCATCGGGATTAATCCATATCGTGTATTAAAAATGCTCATATCATCGGCATCGCATTTTCATGCATGATAAAAATGTTGGCATCATGTTTGCGTTTTTTTGCACAAATGAACTGCCATAAGATGATTAGGCATAATACTCGCATATTTAATTGAGATTAATTTTCCACATGAACCTAAGCATATTATATATGTTTTCGGGGTAGAAAACTCCATAGAAATTATCTATGCATTTGGTCTTGCCCTTTGAGCATGTTTGTGTGCATGCCATTTAGTTCGTGATGCCCTTCTGTCATTTTCGTGGGATTTAATCCGTGCATGATATGAAATAAGTTTGAACATGAAAAATGCCCTTTGATATGTGTCCTAGCCCTTGGACATTTTGTTTGTCGTAGAAATGCATGTTTAGGTGTTATTTTGTTGTTGTCAACTTGCTATAAAATTCTGCTATTTTGAGGGTCCAAAATATTTCTAAGTCTGGAATCTGTTATATTTTGTTGTTGTCTTGCCATGTGATTTGCTAGTGTTCTAGAACCCTTTTGTGGTAGGTGTAATGGAGTTATTTGTAGTTGATACTGCCCTCTAGTATGCTGTTAACTTTCATGCCATTATATGACCTGTAGCATATAGTTTTACTGCTGTCAATATGCCTTTGTGATAAAAACTGCACTGTCAAAAACTGCTATTTTCACTAAGTCTGAACCTGTTTTCAAGTAGCCATCTTGTGAGCTTCCTACCATGTGATCCATGCATGTTTTGTATATGATATGTGAAGATAAAATGAAGTGTGTGTTATATACTACTGCCCCATGCTTAGTTTGTGTATTTTAGAATATTGTAGCTTGTTGTTTTCATGCGTGCAAGATGCTAAGTTGCTGTTTTGGGCAGATTTCAACTAAAACTCGTTTTGTTGATTGTGGTTGAACCGTAGCCCCGTTTTGGACATGTTGCATATGAAACTTGCTTAGAATCTCATGTAGTATCATAATAACTTGATGTATTCATGAATTTAATTGTTTTTGATGGTATTTTCCATGCATTTGCATTCATGACATATGCATTTTGTGTTGCTCATATCTTTTTGGCCGTAGCTCCGTTTGAGATGTTCCATATATGTAAATCGACTAGAATGACGTGTAGAATAATATGGTATGCTTTATTCTGTTGTTCAAACAATATAAAATAAGATTACTTCAGATCTGTACCAATTTCGAAATTAACATATGAGGTCGTTTCGGAAATACTATAAGTTGTTTCCGGCCTCATTTAAAATGCCTAGATAGATAGTTTACTTATGCTTCACCTCTTGCCATATTTAACAACATTTAATATTGTCGTGTACCTAACGGGAGTGAACTAATCAATCCGAACGTGGAGTTTCGTCAATATGCAACTCGTTGCATATTGAGCTTCACTTTAATGTGTAGAAGTTGTTTGATGTGAATTGTCATGCCTTGCATATTAAACCGGACATGCATCATAATTTTTTGTGCATCGTGTCTTGCATATGTTGTGGTGTATCTTGTGTTGATTGTTTGTTTCGGATAGCTTCTTCTCGATAGAGTTCCGAAAGCGTTCGGAGTGTGAGGATTCGTTCGACTTCGTTGGCTCGTCTTCTTCATGGACTCGGTCTTCTTCCGAGCGGGATCTCAGGAAAGATGACACATTTCCCTGGATACCATTACTATCATTGCCATGCTAGATGTCTCGTTTTCTATCACTATGTCTTGCTACCTACCACATGTTTGACAAGCCTCCCAACATTGCCATGAAAAGCCTCTAACCCCTCCACAACCCAGCAAACCTTGTTTGGCTATGTTATCGCTTGCTTAGCCCTTCTTATAGCATTTCTAGACGCATGTGCAATTGCTTCCATGTGTCAGCATGGACATTATTTTGTTATATCACATTATTGCTGCTACTTAATTTAATGCACATATATACTTGGTAAAGGTGGAAGGCTTGGCCTTTTGCTCGGTGTTTTGTTCCACTCTTGCCGCCCCTAGTTACTTGTGCACCGGTGTTACGTTCCATAATTGAGTGCTCCTAACATGCTCGGGGTTGTTATGGGGACCCCCTTGATTTTCCTTTTGGGATAAAACTTATCTGGCAAGGCCCAACATTGGTACTACATTTGCCTAATAACTAATGAACTTGCATAGGGGCTTTCCGGACCCCGTGGATAATTTAATCAACCCCCGGGCCAGTGCTCCTCATGAGTGTTGGTCCAACCCAGAGCAGCTTATTAATGCTACTTGGGGCAACTCGGTGTTTGGCGTGGTAACCATCGCTCATCCGGTTGTGCCTGAGAACGAGATACGCGGCTCCTATCGGGATTGTCGACGCGTCGGGCGGCCTTGCTGGATTTGTTTTACCTTTGTCGAATGTCTTGAGTGAGGAACTCAGATCTTCTTTGGGCTATCTCGAGGTGTCGGATTTCCTTTGTAATTGCCTAGGAAGATCACGAGATCCGTGGTTGAGGTTATTCCCGCTGCGTGTGGTTAATTTCTGATGGATGAGTTGGAGCACCCCTGCAGGGTTAAATCTTTTCGAGAAGTCGTGCCCGCGGTTATGTGGCAATCTTGGATACTTTGTTTAACACCCGGTCTATAGCAAACTTGAAGTAAACTCAAATAAAATACACCAACTGTGTGCGTAACCGTGACTGTCTCTTCTCGTGAGTCCTTATCCGAAAGAGAAAATGGCGGGGTTATGTTTGATGTAAGTAGGTGTTCAGGATCAGTTAGTGATCATTTCTAGTTCTCGTCCGTTATGCGTAGACCACCATACTTTAATTTCTGTACTCGTAAGTTAGCCACTCAAATAAATTCTTAGTCGCTTGCTGCAGCCTCACCACTTAACCATACCTTACCTATTAAGCTTTAATAGTCTTGATACCCTTGGAAATGAGATTGTTGAGTCCCTGTGGCTCACAGATTACTTCAACAACAGTTGCAGGTATAGGTAATGCGATGATTTGACGTGAGCGTGTTGCTTGAATTGATTTGGAGTTCTTCTTCTTCTTATTCATCAATCTTGGATGGGTTCCAGGCGGCAGCCTGGGATAGCAAGGGTGGATGTCATTTTATTGTTTGATTTCGTCCGTAGTCGGACCCTGCCCTTCTGTATGATGATTGAGTATGTTGATGAATTGATGTGACTCTGATGTAGCTTGTGGCGAGTGTAAGCCAATTCCATATACTCATCTTTTTTGTACATGTACTTGTAATGATATCCATTCTTGCGAACGCATCGAGATGCACTTCTATCCCCGTCGAGGCCCTCGTGCCAAAATAAGGATAGGACCGCATCTTGGGCATGACACCTACGGCCCTTCACTATTGTTAAAGAGTGTTGGGAACACATCATCTCCATGTACAAGGGCAGCTCAAGCATTCAACGGTCAAACTATGAAATTGTTCTTGATCAGTCAGATGAGTTTGTGATGATAGAGGATAAGGAACCGCGTGAGCTCTATAGAAGGGTGACCGCTCTCGCTGTTTCCCTCAAGGATCATGGCAGCAAGGATGTGGATGATAATTGGATCAAGTGTAAGTTCCTGAAGGCCATCATGCCCTACAACAAGGCCATGTCCGTTGTCATCTGTCAAAGGCCAGACTTTCACACCTTAGCCTCTGGTGATGTGTTGGATGAATTCATTGCAATGAACATCCTGAACACGATAGCCGACAATGCTCTCGCTCGTGTTCAACAGTCAAGGAAGTCCTCTCCCAATATTGCATTGAAGGCCAAAGTCAATCAAGAGGAAGAAGAAGAAGAAGAAGAAGAAGAAGAAAAAGAAGAGGTTTTCCCCGAGGACACCAAATATGCTTATCATGAGCACATGGCTCTTGCGTCCAGACAATTTTGGGTCAACAAGAGAAACTCTAGGCCCAACTTCTCCAAGAGCAACTCAAATGGGTCAAAGGGAAAGCAACGTGTGAGAACTTGCTACAATTGTGGTAATGTAAGTCACTTTGTGGTGGATTGTCCATATGAGAAGAGGGAATACAATGGTGGCAAGCTCATTTGCAAAGATAAAGCCAAGTCTTTCCCCAACAGAACCAACTTTATCAAGAAGGCTCCTCACAAAGTATTGGTGGCTCAAGAAGAGTATGCCTCAGATGATGATGTTGATGACGAAGACACAAGCGGTGAAGGAATGGCAATGGCATCCGTGGCAATTGCCTCTTCTACCCCAACAAAGGTGTCACTCTTCGACGCCCCCAATGAGAACATAGTCGCAAGGTGCCTCATGGTTAAAGGTATCACTAAGGTAACCTCCAACGTCATAACCTCTAATATTAAGACTTCCATTTCTTCCACTTCATCCTTAGATTGTGTGGATGAACTTGAGGATGGGAAAGAGGATAAAAATGAGTTTGACAAATTCATGTGTAAACTCAAGGGAGAGTCCAAGAATCACTTTGTTGCTCTCTTGGAACAACTTGGTGAGGCCCATGACACTATTATTCTCAAGAAGAGTGTCTTCGGGAACTGAGAGGTCATAGTCGTGATTATGCTAATGAGATAGCGGATCTATATATTCCTCTTGAGGAAGAGCAAGGTCTTCGTATGACTCTTGAGGAGTCACAAAATGTTGACCTTACTAAATTACATAAAGATTATGATCATGTTATTGTTCTTAACCGTGCTCTCAAGTCTGAGAAGGTTGCACTTGGGGTGGATCATGATTGTCTCAAAGTTGACCTTGACACACTTGTCAATGCTCACAAGGCATTGACATGTGCGCATGCCTCTCTTAAGGAGTCGCATGATCAACTCCAAGTGAAACTCACTAAGGAAATTGCCACATGTCCTCCTTTTGTTCTAATTGATAATGCATCTGCTACTAACCCATGTTGTGAGCATGCACACCTTGTGGAGGAAAATGCCAAGCTAAAAGAGCAGCTTAAAAAGGGTTTGGTGACGTGTATCCAAGGTGAGAAGACACTCAATGACCTTCTGAGTACTTAGAAGGAAGTTGTGGCAAAAGAAGGAGTGGGGTTTGTACCCAAAACTAATGAGAAGAAGAAGATAAACACCAAGGAAGTTCCATCGCTCAAGCGAACCTTTGTAAGAGTTGGAGAAGGTCCTCATGAGAAGAAGAAAGACCGAGTTATGTTGGAGAATGCCAAGAAGGGAAAGAACAAGAACATCCAACCCAACAAGACCGGCGACTTTAACCCATCTTATGTTTTATGCCGTGCCAGTGATGGGCATGTTTATGCCAAATATGTTGGTTCTTCTTATGAGTACATTGAATGGTGTATTTGGGTTCCTAAGACCCTTGTTGCTAACATGAAAGGACCCATTAAAGAATGGGTACCTAAAGCCAGACATTGATATCTTGTAGGGGTTTTCTTCCGTAGGAACATCATGGTTGCTCGATAGTGGAGCGACAAATCATATGACCGGAAGCAAGGACTTTGTGGTGGACGTTCATCCTGACACATCTATGGCCACCCAAGTCTCATTTGGTGATGATGCAATTTCAAAGGTATTGGGTCTTGGCAAGGTGGTAATCTCTCCGGAACTCACCATAGAGAAGGTCATGCTTGGTGAGACCCTCGCATACAATTTACTTTCAGTTCATCAACTTGCAACCATGGGTTTTAGTACCTTCTTTGGTATTGACTCTGTGACCCTTTTGTGGAGCAAGACTCTTCAAGTAGATTTTGTTGGGCATGTCGAGAATGGTCTCTATGTGGTGAACTTCTCGGAGCAACCCACTAAGACCGCGACTTGCTTAATGGCTAAAGTTGATGTGGGATGGCTTTGGCATCGCCGGCTAGCCCATGTCAATATGAGATCTTTGCAAAGTCTCCTCAAAGGGGATCACATTCTTGGACTAACAAACGTGAGTTTTTCCAAAGATCGTGCTTGCAGTGCTTGTATTAAAGGAAAGATACATGAAAAGGCTCATCGTCCAACCACTACAATCTACTCAAAGAGGACCTTAGAGCTCCTTCACATGGATCTCTTTGGTCCTCCATCTTTTGACAGTCTTGGTGGAAGAAAATATTGCTTGGTGATTATGGATGATTACTCGAGATACACTTGGGTATATTTCTTCAAGAAGAAGAGTGAGACCCAACAGACCATCATCGACTTTGCAAATGAAGTCCAACGCCAACATGATGCAAAGATTTTGATGATTAGAAGTGACAATGGCACTGAGTTCAAGAATTACACCCTAAATGAGTTTCTCAGTAATGAAGGAATAAAGCACCAATATTCCATGCCTTACACCCCTCAACAAAATGGTGTTACAGAGAGGAAGAACCGGACGTTGATTGATGTGGCAAGAACCATGATGGCGGATTTTAAATCTCCGTACAACTTTTGGGCCGAAGCCATCAACACAACATGTCATGCATCAAATCGGCTCTATCTCTGCAAAGGCTTGAACAAGACTCCTTATGAGATTCTTACCGGGAACAAGCCCAACCTCAAATACTTTTGAGTGTTCGGTTGTAAGTGTTTCATTCTGAAGAAAGGTGCTTGTTTGTCTAAATTTGAATCTAGAGCCCATGAGGGCATATTTGTTGGTTATGCTACAAACTCTCATGCTTACCATATCCTCAACAAGTCCACGTGACTCATTGAGGAGACGAGTAACATAGAGTTTGATGAAAATAATGGCTCCCAAGTGGAGCAAAGTGGTCTTTGTGATGTAGGTGATGAAATTCCTCCCCAAGCCATAAGAAGAATGGGTGTGGGATACTTCCTACCCGTTGAGGAACCCCTTGTGGCCTAAGGAGAAGGACAATGTTCCACTCAAGTGGAACCATCACCGATGCAATACCCACACGCTTCCGAAGAACAAACTGAAGGTCCTCTACCACATGAACAAGATCAAGGGCAAGATCAATCCACTGATGATGGTGTCTCACCAAGTGATGCCCAAGATCAAGTTCCTGTCTTCGAGAAATCTCAACATCAAGATCAAGAGCAAGCTCAAGAAGGCGCTCAAGATCATCAAGATGATGACTCACAGAATGCAGTCTCTCAACCATCCATGGAAGAAATCTTAGAGAGACAAGCCGCCAAGAATGTCGCCAAGCTCAAAGTTAGCCTACATCTGTTGGAGAACGTCTACAGTGACTTGCAAAAAGGGGTAACCACTCGTAACCAATTAACAAACTTTTGTGAACATCACACTTTTGTTTTTTGCATTGAGCCCCTTAAGGTTCAAGATGCGCTCGAGGATATGGAGTGGTTTGAAGCTATGCACGATGAACTCAACAACTTTGAGCGCAACCAAGTGTGGCGAGTGGTGCCAAGACCAAAGGAGAATCACTATGTCATTGGAACGAAATGGATCTTCAAAAACAAGCAAGATGCGAACGGTATTGTCATTCGCAACAAGGCAAGATTGGTGGCACAAGGATACTCCCAAGTCGAGGGTATCGACTACGGTGAAACCTTTGCTCCTGTTGCTCGCCTTGAATCTATTCGCATGTTGCTTGCATATGCCTCTCATCATAATTTTAAATTATATCAAATGGATGTCAAGAGTGCTTTTCTTGATGGCCCTCTTAAGGAGTTGGTATATGTCAAGCAACCCTCGGGGTTCGAGGATCCCAAGTTCCCCAATCATGTATACGTTCTCGATAAGGCTCTCTATGGCCTTAAACAAGCCCCACGTGCGTGCTATGAGCACCTTACCGAGATGTTGCAAGACCGTGGGTTTGAAATTGGTAAAATTGACCCCACTCTTTTTACAAAGAGGGTCAACGGGAACTTGTTCATATGCCAACTATAGTTGATGATATTATTTTTGGTTCTCCTAACAAAGCTTTCAATGAAGAGTTTGCCACTTTGATGACAAACAAGTTTGAGATGTCCATGATGGGATAGTTGAAGTTCTTCCTTGGTTTCGAAGCCAAGCAATGAAGTCAAGGTACCTTCATCAATCAAGCCAAATACACTCAAGACATGCTCAAGAGGTTCAAGATGGATGAGCTCAATCCTCCCAAGGCCAACACTCCCATGCCACTCAAATGCCATCTTGATAGTGATCCCAATGGTAAAGCAGTGGATCAAAAGGTATATCGCTCCATGATTGGATCCTTGCTTTACCTTTGTGCATCTAGACCGGATGTCATGTTAAGTGTGGGTATTTGTGCACGATTTCAATCCGCACCTAAGGAGAGTCACCATGTGGCTGTCAAGCGAATCTTTCGATATTTGGCTCATACCCCAAACTTTGTCTTATGGTATCCCAAGGGGGCTTCGTTTGATCTCGTTGGATATACTGACTTGGATTGGGTGGGAGACCGTGTGGATAGAAAGTCCACTTTCGGAGGCTGCCAATTCCTTGGTCGGTCTTTGGTAAGTTGGTCTTCAAAGAAACAGAATTGTGTTTCTCTCTCGTCCACCGAGGCCAAGTATGTAGCTGCTACCAGTTGTTGTGCTTAGATTCTACGGATGAGGCAAACTCTAAAGGACTACGGTGTCAATTGTGACAAAGTGCCTCTTTACTGTGATAATAAAAGTGCCATTATGATCTCCAGCAACCCAGTTCAACATTGCAAGACGAAGCATATTGATATTTGTCATCACTTTCTTCGGGAACACGTCAAGCGTGGAGACATCAATCTTATTCATCTGAGCACTAACGAACAACTTGCAGATATTTTTACAAAGCCATTAGATGAAGCAAGATTTCACGAGTTAAGGCATGAGCTAAATATCATTGATTCGAGCAATGTGGATTGACTTAGTGCACACCTCCCCACACTCATCGTTATGCCTTGTCAAGGTGTAGGCATGGATTTAGGGGGAGCCTAGTTCTCTCAATGAACTATCCCTCCTCCTATTATGCATAAACTAATCAAAGTCTTTCACACTTGCCATTTTTTATGGTTATTGTGCTTCAAGAGACGAGTCTTGGTCATGGGCCCAAGGATAATTCTTCGCGGTGCCATACCATCTGACTCAAACATAGGTGGCTCTAGAGCCATCGTCCTCTCTTCATGTGAAGTAGAGACTCACTGTTTGGTCCTATTCTATTTTCTCTACTCCAGTGGACCATGCTCGTGCTTTTGTCTTGCATCGTAGTTTATCTTGTCTCTTGTTGTTGTGTGGCAATCTCCCTCTCTCTCGTTTGTTTTTATCAAAAATTTGCACTAAGAGGGCAGCACGGTACTACCATGGAGGACCACGGTACTACCGCTTGGAGCTTACGGCGTGGAAGTAAAAAAATTACTTCCGTCCGATGAGCAGTACTATCGCGATGACTGTGGTACTACCGTAAAACTCGAGTGGGCATGGGGGTTAAGAGCCGGCAGGGGGGTTTCCATCTTCCCCATACCCCACTTTCTCTGTTCCCCTCACGTATCTCTCTCTCCTCCTCTCAACCGGTGCCGAAGCACCTCGTCGGATCTCTGTCTCTGGCCACCCTCTTCCTATTTCCTCCGGTGGGATCGTTCCCCACCCCGTCCTCTTGCAATGGACCCCGGTATTTCCCCGATCCCTTCTTGTGTTGCCTCTCTATTTTTGAATCTAGGTTTTGGGGAAATATGAGATTATCTAGCTTTGTTTGATCCAATCTGTGCATGAGGACATGTTTGGAGGGTGTTTTGCAGTAGAAGTGCGTATTGATAGGATAAAACGAGATATTTTTTGATCTATGGTAGTACCAATATGATCTGTTGATCTGTTCATGCGAAATCCGCCCCATGCGGTACTACCGCACCGTGTGCGGTACTACCGCTCGTGGGGCGGAAGTAAAATGTTACTTCTGCTGGCGCCACGATACTACCGCGTCGTGGGCAGTAGAAATTTTTTACTTTCGCTCGACGGGCGGCAGTAAAATCTTACTACCACCCTAGCCACGGTACTACCGCTCCCAGCGGTACTACCGCGTCTGTTGCGGTAGTAATTTTTTACTTCCGCAGACTAGGCGGTAGTAACGCTTTACTTCCGCTCCAGCCACGGTACTACCGCTCCCGTGGTACTACCACGTTTGGAGCGGTAGTAAATTTTTACTTCCGCAAGAATTGCCGGTACTACCGCTCGATCCAAAGCTACCTCGTTTTGTCATGTCTATTCTCCCTTCTACATGGTTTTCGTGTCTGCTTTCTTCCTTGACTTACTTTTTGCATTTCTCCATTGTGTTTGCATTGTGTGACATAGGTGGTGGCTCTGGTTCCAGTCTGCTCCAACACGCTCCAATCCCTCTCGTGACACAAGCTCCAAGCGTCTTCGCAATCCCGATGCTCCTGAGGGATCCAATGATCCACCCTGCAATTTCAAGAGGACTGCATCCAAGCTCAAGCCACCCATTGAGAACTATGAGGTCATGCCCCAAGCTGAGTTTCTGGCTCGACGGTTGATCAATCCCTATGACATGCCAAGGGAAGTTTCCAAGGCCAATGACTTGTTCTGGACCAAGCAGCAGTATCTTATTCACATTGATGTGATCAAGGGCAAGAAAATTATCTATGTTCCTGTCAAATACATTGAACTGGAACACATGAGGAAGCATCCAACATACTTCGGTGAGGCTCTGGAGTTGGTACAGCAGTTTGCTATCGTAGACATCATTTCATTCCACCTTGACTTTGATCCCGAGATAGTGGGTCAGTTCTTTGCCTCTGTCCACTTTCACTCTGATGAGCATCATACCATGACATGGATGACCCATGGCGAGCAACTGTCTGCCACCTGGAAGGATTTCATGGATTTGCTGCATGTTCCTGATTCCGGGCTTGATGTGCCAATTCGACTGCACCCTCACTACAACCCTCAGCCAGCACATAAGGACCAACTCGTGCCTTTCTATATTTGGAAGACTTTACGATCTGGTGAGCAAATTCCTGTGCTCAACCCTTTCCTTGATGTCATGCACCGGATCTTCTGCAACTCTCTATTTCCTCGTATGGGAGACAAGGACAAGGTACACTCCTATCTGGTGGATATGTTGTTGCTATGTGAGAAAGGAAGAAATGAAGACCTTGGCATCCTTGTCGTGTCTCACATTATGTGGTCTGAGCTTCGTACTGCTGTGTTTCATCGTAAGGTCCCCATTTATGGGCCATACTTGTTCTACCTGATTCGTGCTACTTGGGACAAGACCTTTCCGCGTCAGGACATGCCGGAGCACTTGTTTCTTCATGAGCCCATTTGTTTGCGTATGAAGGAGAAGTGGGCCAACACTGCCACTAAGCCACCTCTGCTCGATGGAGGTTGATGAGGATGAGATCTAAGAGGAGGAAGATACTAGTTCTGAGTCCTATGTTCCACCGTCTTCTGAGCCACCTTGGGCCACGAAGCTCTCTCACAAGATGAGGACATTGTTCTGCATGCAGGCCAAGGGTCAGTATCAGGCTCACGTTGCTCAGAAGGAGAGTCGCCAACGTGAAAAGCGTATTCTGAGGAAGCTTGGCGAGACCATCTCGAGCGGGTCTGAGAACGACATCACTCCTGAGGCCACGTGGATGGCGAAGCAGCAGTTCTAGTGGGCTGATTCAGATGCGGAGTCCATACTAGATGCTTCAGAGGAGGAGCCAGATGACTGATCTTTCTGCATGGGAGCTACCACCTATGTGTTAGTTGTCCTCTCTGCCTTTTTGGCGTCTCAATGCCAAAGGGGGAGAGAGTGTAGGATTTGCGAGTATTTGTGTTCCGTCGTCTCTTTCGTCGTCTCCTTGGTTTCGTTGAACTTTGGTTTATATCGTGTGTGTGTGTGACTTGGAGACTTCCTCTATCATATGGTGTGAGACATATGCTATCACTACTCCCTCATTATTGTCTAGTATAATTCGTAGCTTGTGAGTCTGTCTATTACGTACCCTTATCTTAATGCTCACATGCTATGCCTAGTTTCCATACTTAGTTATGTTCATTCTGTTGCAAAGATTGCATAGCCTATAAAATATAGGGGGAGTGTTGATCCTAGTGTGTGTGCCTTGCAGTCCAAAGCATATCTAAAGTATGCACACATCTAGGGGGAGCTCATCTATATTTTGTAGGTCTTGGTTTTGCATATGCTCATTTTATATCCTTATGTGCAAATCCCGTATTGTCATCAATCCACCAAAAAGGGGGAGATTTTAAGGGAATATTTCTCCTTAAGTGGTTTTGGTGATTGATGACAATGCCTTTGCGGACTAATCGTGTGCATAGAGCATTTCAGATATCTCAGGTCTAGGCACAAGACGATTCAATGCCCCTCAGAATCTCTCGAAGACGGTTGTTCTCTACGTTTCCTTTCGGTGGATTTGAGTCATAGGAAAGACGTACTATTAAGAGCGGGTCCGCTTCGGAAAGGTCTGGGTGGAATCGACACGTACACATCTATTCCTTTGCACCACCTTTCCCTCTCTTCAATGGATCCCCAACTCGTTTTCCTTCACTATGCAAAAGGAAAGCCTGCTGGGTGTTTGTGTTCAGTGGTCTGCGGTAGTACCGCTCAAAGGAGCGGTAGTACCGATGTCACCTGCCTTGCCTCAACACCTGCGGTAGTAGGCGCGGATGTAATTTTTTACATCCGCCCTACTACGGTAGTACCGTGATTCACATCCGGTACTACCGTGCTGGACTTTTCGTAGAGTTTCCCTCTATGGAGGTAGGCACGGAAGTAATTTTTTACTTCCGTGCACCTCCAGTGGTTGCCTCTGCCGACCGTGCGGTAGTACCGCACGGGCTCGCGGTAGTACCGCTCTGGCGGTTCTACCGCTTGTCGTCCTGTGCAAACAGCTAGAGCTAGTTCCTCCCGCACGAGCGGTAGTACCGCACGAGGCTGCGGTAGTACCGCAAGCCGTCACGGTAGTACCGTGGCGGTAGCGGTAGTATCGCGACGTGCGGGGCTGAGGGAGTGGATAATGGTTGGATCTTGTCCCCCACTATAAAAGGGAGGTCTTCTTCCCCAAGAAGCTTACCTCTTCCTCCCCAAACTCCATTGTTGCTCCAAGCTCCATTTTAGCCCGATCTATCTTTCTAGCCAATAAAACTTGTTGATTTCCTAGGGATATGTTGAGAAGGCCCCGATCTACACTTCCACCAAGAGAAATTTGATTCCCCCCACTAATCCCTTGCGGATCTTGTTACTCTTGGGTGTTTGAGCACCCTAGGCAGTTGAGGTCACCTCGGAGCCACATTCCATTGTAGTGAAGCTTCATGGTGTCGTTGGGAGCCTCTAATTAAGTTGTGGAGATTGCCCCAACCTTGTTTGTAAAGGTTCAGTCGCCGCCTTCAAGGGCACCAATAGTGGAATCACGGCATCTCGCATTGTGTGAGGGCGTGAGGAGAATACGGTGGCCCTAGTGGATTCTTGGGGAGCATTGTGCCTCCATACCACTCCAATGGAGATGTACTTCCCCACAAGGGAAGGAACTCCGGTAACACATGCTCGTCTCCACCGGCTCCACTTTTGGTTATCTCGCATCTTTACTTCTTGCAAGCTTCTATTGTCTTATATCCCTTGCTTGCTTGTGTACTTGTTGTGGTTAGCATCATATAGGTTATTCACCTAGTTGCACATCTAGCTAACTTATTTGATGCTAAGACTAAATTTTTAAGGAAAAGTTAAAAAGTGTTATTGCCTATTCACCCCCCCCCCTCTAGTCAACCATATCGATCCTTTCACCCGGTCCCCTCGTTCGGGGAGTTGGGGAGCATCTTGGACCAGTGCCGGTAGGATCAGGCCCGGTTCGTAGAGGCGGCAGACGCCACCCTGCAGCGTGCGGAGGTAAGCACGGTTGCCTTTGCCTTAGAATTTTTAGTGGGGGCGCGCAAGCGCACCCACTGGGTGTAGCCCCTGAGATGCGGGCTAGCTGACCGGCTGACGGGCAGTCGGGCCGGATCTCTTTGAGCATGTCTTGATTTTTCGCTTTGCGTGACAGGAGGGGAACTCCTTGCGACAGAAGCTGTTCGAGGAGGAGGTCGCCATCCACGACCGCGGCAAACACGGCTTCTACCGCCTGGAGGAGGAGCTAGCGCGTGTGCAGTGTAGGTTGAGTTTCGCAGGGGGGTGTAGCCCCCGAGAGCCGGCTGACGCCTGCCTTGTCCTGCAGGTGATCTGACCACCCTCCGGGCGGAGAAGACCGGGCTCGTCTCCAAGCGGGACCAGCTAGCGCAAGACGTCATGGCGGCCATGCAGGAGAAAGATCGGCTGGCCACGCTACTGGCGGACGGGGAGGCGACCGAGGACCGCCTCAAGGCCGTCGTGGCGAAGGAGGTGGCGGCCAAGGAGATGGCCGTCAAGGAGGCGACTGACGCCGCCCGAAGGACCGCCGCCCTCCAACACGAGGTGACCCGCCTCGAGAGGTCGCTCAAGGAGGTCAAGGGCTCCCTCACCGCATCGGAGGCGGCGCTGGCGTCGGAGCGAAAAGCGTCGCTCAATTTCGCCATTGGGGTGGATGACGCCATTGAAGATAAGTGTCCATTTTTTTCCTTGTCCAGCAGGTTGCTTTTTCCTTTGCTGGTTATTGTGTTTGATTTTCCCTTCTTTCCTCTTCTTCCCCTTTCTCTTAGGGCGCTTCCCGTAAACTCAGCGCCTCGCTGAGCGCGCCATCGAGGAGCACCGGGAGTACCTTCGGGAGTGCGGGCGCTCCATCGAGGAGGATGTCGTGTGGGATGTGGATGAGCTTGGGCTTGCCATTGAAAACCGTATGATCCACCTCGAGCGGAGCGTGGAGTGGCTAAAGACAGCCGGAAAGGATATCATCACCGCTCTATGGCCGGGCCGTGGGGGAGCTCCAGCGAACCGCGTGGCCTTGTGGATGGAGCAGGTTGTGGCCCGGCTCGAGGCCTGGAAGGCATCAGTAGCCCGGGCCGGCACATAGATGGCGCTCCGGTTCATCACGTCGTGGTATCGTAGTGTGGACTTGGGCCGGCTAGCCACCATGCAGGACGAGCCGGCCGAGGAGCGGGAGGCCCGTGAGCTGGCCCTTGTCCGTTGGGCCGACGAGCTTGCGTCGTACGTCGATGCGGACGAGTTCCTATTGGCCCTTGGCGAGGACGGCGAGCCGGTGCTAGAAAACTCCTTCGGCATCCCCCAAGGCCCAACGGACGAGGAGGTTGCCGATGAGAGCACCGACTCGAGCGGCGAGACGGCTAGGACCGCGGAGACCGCCTCGAAGGCCAAGGAAGCCAACCCAAAGGCCGCAGCCACCTCCAGGACGGGAGTCGAGCCGCCCAGTGATCCGTCGGCTAGGGGCACGCCTGCTAGCGACACGCTGGTGGCCTGAGCCCTGGGGCGTCTTTATCTTTCTTTTTCTCTCCTGCAAGTTAGGCTCGAGTCCACCCACTAGGGGTGTTATGTAATGAACCGCGTTGGTCGTGGGCCACTTTTGTCTTAACATTTGTACTGTGAATACTTAGTGCGTCTGCCTTATTGCTCGTGCCAGCTTGTCCTTATCCTTTTTCACCCTCTTGGTTCTTTTCAATCCCCCCCCCCTTTTCCCCTTTGGTTTTAGCCCAGCCAGCCCGACAGCCAGGAGATGGTCTGTAGCTGGGTCGGGGTGTCCGCCTCGAGGGAGCCGGTTCGAAACTTAGGAACCGCGAGAGCCTTTCGGGATAAATAGAGTGGCAGAGGCGAGGCGGTGGTCCGGCTGGGCCTAGCCGATATCTCCTTTCGATTGATCTTACGTGTGAGCTAAGCTTTGCCGCCCCGAGGCCCCGTCAGCCGGACAGCCGGGAGCCGGATCTGTAGCTGGGAGGGGTGGGAGGGTTTGCTCGGCTCACACTACTTAGCCAATTTTTCAGAGAGGCGACCTAGGACCAGCCAGCGAGCCCCCGGGCCCGGGAGCCGGGTCGGGGAGCCGGTGAGCGAGGAAACCTTTGAGCGAAGCGAAACAGGGCGTGCCCCAAGAGCCGTCCTGGGGCACCCATTGCATTCATAAGCCCAAAATGGTAGGGATACATACATACATTGGCCTTTTCAGCAGTAAAACGGGCGGAGGAGCGCCGCGTTCCATGGGCGCTCCGTCTCCTCGTCGGAGGAATCTCTTTTGCGCTTCTATGGCTTTTGTGCGTCTATTAGGTAGTATGCATTGTTGTGCAGCGCCTTGCTGATGATGAACGGGCCCTCCCATGGGGAGGACAGCTTGTGTTGTCCGGCTGTCCGCTGGATCCGCCTGAGGACTAGGTCCCCTTCGCGAAAGGAGGGTGGTCGGATTCGCTTGTTGTGGTAGTGCCGAAGCTTCTGCTGGTAGATTGCCGTTCGGCTCAAGGCCAGTTCGCGAGCTTCCTCGAGTAGGTCGACACCGTATTCTCTTGCCTCCTTTGTGTCCTTCTCCGTGTAAAGGGCGACCCGAGGCGAGTCGAACTCGATGTCGGTGGGGATGATCGCCTCGGACCCGTACACAAGGAAGAAGGGAGTGTAGCCGGTTGATCGGTTGGGGGTGGTCCTGAGACTCCAAAGGACGGTCGGGAACTCGTCGATCCAGCAGCCGGACGACCTTACCAGCGGCGTCACGAGCCAGGGCTTGATGCCGGACAGGATGAGGCCATTTGCCCTCTCGACCTGGCCGTTTGACTGTGGATGAGCGACGGAGGCCAGGTCGAGTCGGATTCCTTGCTTGGAGTAGAAACGCACGAGTGAGCCCTTGGCGAAGTTCGTGCCATTGTCGGTGATGATGATGTGGGGGACGCTGTAGCGAACCGTGATGTCGTCAATGAACCGGACGGCTATGGGGCCATCCAGCTTCTTGATAGGCCGTGCCTCGATCCACTTGGTGAATTTGTCAACAACCACCAGCAAGTGTGTCATGCCGCCTCATGCGGTTTTGAAGGGACCCACCATGTCCATCCCCCAGACGGTGAAGGGCCACGAGAGGGGGATGGTCTGGAGGGCTGATGCCGGTAGGTGGCTCTGCGTGCTGAAGCGCTGACAGCCCTCGCAATTGTCGACCAATTTCTTGGCCGCCTCGAGAGCAGTGGGCCAGTAGAAGCCATGGCGAAAAGCCTTGGCCACCAGGGTCATGGAGGCGGCATGCTGCCTGCACTCACCCTGGTGGATGTCGAGGAGGATCTGCAGGCCCTTTTTCGGCTCGACGCATCATTGGAAGACGCTGGTGGTGCTGTGATGGAAAAGCTCATTGTTGATGATGTTGTACGTCGGGGCCCGGCGTTGGATTTGCCTTGCCAAGGCCTCATCCGGGGGGAGCTTGCCTTGTAGAAGGAACGCCGGGATAGGTTGGGCCCATGAGGGAGCCCAGACGGGGGCCGACTCGGGAGCCCCCGGGGCCGGCTCACCAGTCCCCAAGGCCGGCTGGTCGATTGTCATCATGACTTCCGCATCGTTGGAGCCGACCGCTTCGGACGCAGCCGGCTCAACTGGTACCGGCAGGGCGGCCAAGGTTTTGGGAGCCGGCGGTGAAGATGCCGAAGGGGCAGCCGGAGCCACCGATGGGCCGGCAGCGTCTGGCGGCACGAAGATTGACTCCGATTCTCGGGAAGGCTTGATCGACGGCTTGAGAAGCCGCTCGAGGGAGACGCCGGCTGGGATGGTCTGCTGGGTGGAGTTGATCTTTGCCAGTGCGTCGGTCGCCTCGTTGTCCACCCGAGGGACATGATGAAACTCACAGCCCTCGAAGGAGCCGGTAAGCTGTTGTACGAGGAAGTGGTAGCTGGCCATGTTGGCGTCCCTGGAGTCCCATTCGCCAGAGACCTGCTGAACCACGAGGTCGGAGTCGCCGAAGCATAGGATGCGCCTGATGTCGATCTCTTTGGCGAGCCGGAGGCCATGGACGATGGCCTCATACTCGGCCACGTTATTGGAGGCGGCGAAGTGGATCTGGAGGGCGTACTTGAGCTGGTCACCTTTCGGGGAGGAGAGGACTATGTCGGCACCCAGGCCGGTCCTCATTTTCGAGCCGTCGAAATGCATGCGCCAATGTGTGGAGTCCGGGGGAGGCAGCATGAACTCCGTCTCCGCCCAGTCGACGAGGAAGTCGGCCAACGCCTGCGACTTGATGGTGGTTCGTGGCTCGTACCGGATCTCGTGATCGGCAAGAGCGATGACCCACTTGGCGATCCGTACGGTGGGGTCTCGGCCGCTCATGATCTCGCCGAGCGGGGCCGTGCTTACCACGGTGATGGTATGCTCCTGGAAGTATTGCTTGACCTTATTGGCGGCGAAGTATATGTCATAGCACATCTTTTGGTAGTGGGGGTAGTTCTGCTTGGACGCGGAGAGGACCTCCTTGAGGTAGTAGACCGGGCACTGAACCGGCAGGACCTTGCCCTCCTCCGGCCGCTCAACCACCAGGATGACGTTGATGACGTGGGTGGTCGCCGTGATGTAGGCGAGCAGAGGTTCCTTCTCAGCCAGCGCAGCCAGGATGGGCGCGTGGGTGAGAGCCTTCTTGACGCCGCGGAAGGCCTCGTCCGCCTCGTCGGGCCAATAGAACATGCCCGGTTTCTTGGTGTGACCCGGCTCAATCAGAGCCGTCTTGCGAAGGAGCCCGTAGAGGGGCAGGGCCTTCTCCCCCAGCCGGTTGATGAACCGGCTGAGCGAGGCAAGGCAGCCAGTGAACTTCTGGACGTCGCGGAGCCGGGTCGGCTTGGGCATGCGCTCGATCGTGCTGATCTTCTCGGGGTTAGATTCGATGCCGCGAGCGGACATGAAGAAACCCAGGAGTTGGCCGGCTGGGACGCCGAAGACACACTTCTACGCGTTGAGCTTGATCTTGTACTCACGCAGGTTCGCGAAAGTCTCCTGGAGATCGTCGAGGAGGCTGAAGTGCTTCTTGGTTTTGACAACGATGTCATCGACGTAGACGTGGACGTTCCTGCCTATCTGAGGCAGGAGGCACTTCTGCATGCACCGCTAGAAGGTGGCGCCTGCATTCTTCAAACCGAAGGACATGGTGATGTAGCAGTAGGCCCCAAAGGGCGTGATGAAGGAGGTCTTGAGCCGGTCTTCCGGGTCCAGCTTGATCTGGTGGTAGCTGGAGTAGGCGTCCAGGAAAGACAGCAAGTCACAGCCGGCCGTGGTGTCAATGACTTGATCAATCCGCGGCAGGGCGAATGGGTCCTTGGGACATGCCTTGTTCAGGCTAGTGTAGTCTATGCACATGCGCCGGGTCTTGTTCTTCTTCAGCACCAGGACTGGGTTGGCCAGCCAGTCCGGGTGGAACACTTCCATGATGAACCCGGCTGCGAGCAGCCGGGCGATCTCTTCTCCTATGGTATGTCGCTTCTCCTTGGAGAAGTGGCGCAGGGGTTGCTTGACTGGCTTGATGTCCGGTCGGACGTGTAGCTTGTGTTCGGCGAACTTCCTCGAACACCTAGCATGTACTTGGGGGACCATGCAAAGATGTCCCGGTTCTCACGGAGGAAGTCGACGAGCTTGCCTTCCTATTTGCTGTCGAGGCGAGAGTCGATGGTGACGCACTGAGCCGGGTTGGCCGGGTCGAGCGAGATTTTCTTGGTGTCCTTGGATGGCTGGAAGGAGGCCTCGCCGATGGACTATGAGGGGGGAGTCGGGTGGCTGGCGGCAAGGGCCATGAGCCGGTAGAGCTTCCGCTTCTCCTCGGCGATTTCCAGGGCCTCGGCCAGCCGACTGCCGTCTCGAGCGCACTCGATTGACATCTTGTAGTCGCCCGTGATGGTGATGATTCCCTTGGGGCCCGGCATCTTGAGCTTGAGGTAGGCGTAATGAGGGACCGCCATGAATTTGACAAGGGTTGGCCGGCCCAGTAGCGCGTGGTAGGGGCTCGCGAGGTCCACGACCTCGAACAGCACCGGCTCGCGGCGGAAGTGGCCGGGTCCGCCGAATAGGACGTCGAGCGTGATCTTGCCGACAAGGGAGCAGGACTTTCCAGGCACGATGCCATAGAAGACCATCCGGCTCTCCTGTAGGTCTTCTATCTTCAGCCCCAGCTTATGCATCGTGTCGAGGTGCAGGATATTGATGTTGCTGCCACCATCGACCAGCACCCATGAGAAGCAGTAGGTGCGCTTCTCGGTGGCGATGGTGGGGTCGAGGACCAGGGCGTAGCTGCCGGGACTTGGCATTACGGCGGGATGGTCCACCTGGCTCCAGGTGACCGGCTTCTTCGACCAGTGCATGAACTAGGGAGTTGCCGGCATGGTGGTGTTCACCTCACGATGGAGCCGTCATTGAGTATGTTTGTTCGTCTCTTCACTAGTGAAGACGACGTAACAGCCGTCCTGGTTAGGGAACCGGTCGATTAGACGACCGTCATTCTGGGCCGGAGCTAGAGCCGGTGCCGGGGCGGCAGCTGGGGCCGGGGCCGGCGCATGGGCAGGCAGCACGGGAGGAGCCGGAAGGCCATCCCCTGGGCCAATCGCTGTGAGAAGCTGCAGTGCTGGAGCGTGTGCATAGAGGGTTTGGCTCCTCAGTGGTTCTTGCAGGGGAGGTCGAGCATCTGCTCGAAGGTGAGCTTCGGCTGCCAAGCAGCCTTGCCGATGCGCTGGCATTGGCTGGAAGGCTGGGCAGCCTGCTCCTGCTCCTCAATGGTGTTGACCTGCCGGCTCGCATAGCGAGGATCCGGTTGGTCGTTCTTGCGTTTGTTGCTCTGCGGCTGCCGGTTGTCGGCAGCCTGCCGGGACGTTGCCGGTGTTCTCGTTGCCTTGGCGGGCGAGGTCATCTTAACCCGAATGGCTGAATCAGCCATGGCGTATTTGTCCGCCTTGATCATGAGCTCGGCAAGCGTGGCCAGCTCGGAGCACAGAATCTTGTGCTTGAGGGGGGTGCTATCTCGACATCCTTCGATGAAGTACTATACGGCTTGCACTTCATGCACCCGCTTGCAGGAGTTACGGAGCTCGGTCCACCGGGTGAGGTAGTCGCGGAGGGACTCGTCCGGCCCCTGAACGCACATGGCGAGTTCACGGGGGCGGCCAGGCCGCTTGTAGGTGCCGGTGAAGTTGCGGACGAAGGCCTCCTCGAAGTTTGTCCAAGTGTTGATGTTGTTGGCCGCCAGACTGTTAAGCCAGGTGCGGGCCGAGCCGATCAGCATGAGGGGAGCGCAGCGAAACGCTATGCGCTTGTTCCCCCTGGCGATGTCGACCGCGGTGGTGTAGTCGATCAACCAATCCTCGGGCTTGGCGGCCTCGTTGCACTTCGGGGTGTCTAGGGGGAGTGTGAAGCTGGTTGGGAACGGCTCGTTGTGGATCCGAGGGCCGAAATAGGCCAGGCCAATCGAGCCCTCCTCTTCGAGGAGGGCTGACTACGCGAGGTGGTTGATGCATTTGCGGGCGTCGTTCTCGCTGCGAGGGACACGCGGCCCGATCCGGTCCGAGAGCTCGAGGCGGATGACGGGCAGAACTGACCGTTCCGGCTCACGTCACGGGGGCGGAGTGTGCCCATAGCTGCGCCGGCTGCCGGTGCTTTGTGGTGGCGACCGCTGCGAGGCGAGTCATTGGTGCGCCGGCTGTTAACAACCGGCTGCTCGCTCCCCGGCAACTGAGAGGGTCAGGGGTTGTTCGTTCCGGCCCGGAGGCCGGAGACACAAGGGGAACAAGAGTGTTGAGCCGGCTGACGGCCCGTAGTCCCCGTGCCCTCGCGCTCGAGCCTGGGGCCTCCAGAGGCGGCACCGCCTGACACGAGCAGATGTTGTTGCACGTCAGCAACATCAATGAGCTCCTTGATGTGACGCTCATGGGCGGCGCCTTCTTCGCCCTCCAAGGTAGCCAAGTCCTCATAGGCTACCTTGAGGGCCTGCAGGTTGGCTGCGGGGGTGTCGTAGATGGGCATCTTGCCGCCTAGGACTTTGGTGACTACGCGGCCGCGGTCGAGCACAGTCCCACGCCGGCTGGGCTCGGTGCCAGCCGGGGTGAGACCGTAGGCAGAAGCGTATTCTCGCTGGGCAGCCTCCATGCGGCGCCGCGTGGCCGCGAGGGTGGTGGCGTCCTCGAACAGGACGCGGCGAACTGCCTCGAGGTCAGCAACGGCGGTGCTGGGGTTCGCTGTCGGGGCAATAGGGGTGCTCAAGCCCCGGAGGGCTGCACCGAGTGGGTCGGAGGCGTCGACGCGGGCCGCGGCGGCGCCAGCCCTGGCCCGCGCACGTCCAGAGGAAGTGGAGTAGATGATGGCCATTGCCCCCACGCGATCGTGGGAGCTGCTGGACTGCATCGCAGCAAGTGTGCTCACGGCCGTGGGCGGATCAGCGCAGACGAGCACCTGCCCGGGGTACTCGTCAGCGGCCAGAGCCTCGGCGAGGCTGAGCCTTCCGAAGTACTCGGTGAGCGTGTCGATGTCGGTCGTGAGGCCGACGGGGTCGCCCATAGGGCGTGCCGGAGCAAGCCCCACGAGCCCGTGGTTTTGCCTGGATGTGCGGCGGCGGCAGGGAATGGCGAGGGGTCCCACCCGGAGCATGAATCCGGCCGGCGTCGCGTACGGCCCCACGGTGGGTACCAACTGTCGTTGTTTTCTCACGACAGATGCCATGGGTAGGCTTATCGTAAGTGGTTGGGGCCGGAGAACACCGATGGGCTCCGGGTGCGAGATTGGGCACAAGCGGTGGTGACACACGATGTACCCAGGTTCAGGGCCCTCCAGGGGAGGTAATACCCCTAGTCCTGCTTGGTCTAGTTGGATGGATGGTGATGTTTACAAGCATGCTCCTAGAGTTGTGTCTAGAGGAGGAAGAAGGAGCAGCCGACTCGTCTTCCTTCGTTGCTAAGGATGCTATGAGAGGAAAGCTCTATGTGGATGTATGTGAATGATCGTGCGTCCCCGTTGCATGGGGGGCTTAGGGCGTTTTATAGGCCAACCCCCCGGCTTTATAATGTATTCAAGGGTACAGGGGTGGAGGGACCCGGCTGGCAGCCTCTTCGGCTGACCAGGGGGTCCCGCCCTTCGAGCCTTCTCGTCGTCCATAGGGTCCACCGGCTGCGTGGTCCCGTCACCTGTGAGGGGCCCGCCAGCCGGCTCTGCGATTGACCCTCGCCCACCTGCCACGGCACGGGTCGCCCGGGAGGCGTCATCTAGTGCCAGCCGGCCGAAGTCTCCGGTACGGTCGGCTGCACTGTAGCCACGTTGGGGTAGGTAATCGAGTGGGCGAGGGCGTGCCGGCACTATTTCCCTGCCTGGTCGCGCTCGCCAAGGTCAGTGGTCTGGACGGCCGGACTATAACCATGCGCTACCGTGCGTCAGCGACCACTATGGCCACACGGCTGCCCGTGATGGTTGTGTCGTGTCGTTGTACCCGCGGGGTAGAGGGACAGGATGTCGTACATCCGCACCGGGGTCAACGAAGGAGGCGGCCCGGAAGGCAGCCGGCCACGCCCAGCCGGCTAGGGGTCAAGCCGGCTGCACGACCAGCCGTCCATGTCGCCAGCCGGTGGCAGCTCGAGCCAGCCATCCTCCAGCCGGCCATGGGAAGTCGGCCGCGTAGTTTTCCTTTGAAGCGGAAGGGGGGAGAACCCCGTGGCTTTGGCCTACCTAGGGGTAATAACCCCGTCACACATTGGTGTCACCGAGTCTGACTTATTGTGTGTAACGGTTGGATTTTTGGAGATGCCTATATATACCCCTTCACCACCACCCACTCGAAAGAGAAGCACTCAGAACTATTCCATACCTATCCTACTCAGTTTTCTGAGAGAGAACCACCTACCCTTGTGTTGAGGTCAAGATCTTTCACTCCAATCATATGGATCTTGATTTTTAGCCTCCCCAAGTTGCTTTCCACCAATCCCATCTCTTCTACCAAGCCAAATCTATGTGAGAGAAATTGTGTGTTGAGGAGTCTATCATCTTGAAGCACAAGAGCAAGGAGTTCATCGTCATTACCGAGCCTATTACCTTTTGGAGGGTGGTGCCTCCTAGATTGGTTAGGTGTCACTTGGGAGCCTCCTACTTCGTGTTGTGGAGTGAACCAAGAAGTTTGTAAGGGCAAGGAGATCGCCTACTTCGTGAAGATCTACCCATAGTGAGGCTAGTCCTTCATGGACGAAAGCCGCATGCAATAGTCAAGGTTGCTACTTCGTGGACCCTTATGGGTGGAGCCCTCCATGGACTCTCGCGGCCGTTACTCTCCACGGGTTGAAGACTCCATGAACATGGACGTACGATAGCACCACCTATCAGAACCACGGGAAAAATCCTTGCGTCTCCTATTGCGTTTGATCTTCCTATCCCATCTCTTTACTTACATGTGCAATGTCTTTACTTTCCACTGCCATATTTGTAGACATGCATGTGTAGGGCTGTTAGACTTGCTAGACTTGCTAAAATAGTTAAAATCTGCCAACCAATTAACTTGGGAAAAGGTTAGGTTTTAAATTTCTTCTAGTAGTCTATTCACCCCCCCTCTAGACACGCCTCGCTCGTTCCTACAAGTGCTATCATAGCTTTGGTCTCCATTGCTTCGGTTTAATCACCGTGGAGCAAGATGGATGTGTCTAGAGTAGAGAGTTTGAATTGTAGAGTGCTCATTCTTGATGGAGAGTACTATAGTCAATGGAAGAATGCCATGATTGATCTATTAGATAGATTCCATTTTACTGAATACATTCAAAACCCTATGTGCTCCCCATTGATGAATTGCATCCCACACACGAAGAGGAAATTAACATGCTTGGTAACCTAAGAGCTGTCAATCTTATTGTTAGAGGTTTACCAAGATTCGTGCTTTCTCAATTGAAAAACTTTGCATGTGCCTATACCTTATGGGCTGATTTGGAGAAACGATATCCAAATCTTTCCTTAGGAAATCTTGATGAAATTCTTCATAAAATTGTTGCTTTTCACAAAATGAAGCCTAGTGATCCAAACTTTGATAAATGCCTATTTGAGCTCCGTGATCTTATACGTGCTAAAGGAGATGTCACTACTATCAACAACATTATCTTTGAAGCCATTCGCATTCATAAACTTGAGCATTGTCATGATCACTATTCTAACGAATCTCTTGTTCTTTATGACGAGGATTTCCCAGTTGATGATGACAATGCGGAACATGGCTACTATGAAGAAGACGATTTGTTCAAGATCGAGTATGAGAAGATCATGAAGAATCTAAGTCTTATGGCAAACTTCAGAGACTACATGTCCGGAGGAAAAGAGTGGATTCTTGATAGTGGATGTACGGATCTATGACTGGTGATAGAGACATGTTCAAGAGATCACTCCTAATAAAGGTCCTCAATAGTACGTGACCTTTGGAGACAACTCTAAGGGTAAGGTACTTGGCCTTGGTAATGTGGCCATATCTCATGATAGCTCTATTCAAAATGTCATGCTTGTTGAATCCCTTGGCTACAATCTTCTTTCCGTTTTTAGACTTGCCGACTTCGGTTTCAATGTTTTATTTACGAAAGTCGACTGCCGAGTGTTTTGCCAAGATAATCATAAAATGGTCTTTACCAGTTTCCATAGACGTGATATTTACATTATTGATTTCACTAAAAGATCCAAGCCTTGCACCTTTTTAATTGCAAAATCCTCTAAAGATTGGCTTTGTCGTAGAAGACTTGGACATGTAGGCATGCGAAATCTAGATAAGCTAATCCAAGGTGATCATATACTTGGAGTTTCAGATGTTATCTTTGACAAAGATAGACTTTGTAGTGCTTGTCAAGCTAGAAAGCAAGTAGGTGGAAGTCATCCCGTTAAGAATATCATGACTACTAGGAGACCACTTGAGTTACTTCACATGGATCTTTTTGGTCCCAATGCTTACAAGAGTCTCGGTGGAAATTCCTATGGTCTAGTTATAGTTGATGATTTTTCCAGATTTACGTGGGTATTCTTTCTTGATGATAAGTCATAGGTTCAAAAGATCTTCAAGAACTTCGCCCGCAAAGCGCAAAATCAGTTTGAAGTGAAGATCAAGAAGGTTCGAAGCGATAATGGATCGGAGTTCAAGAACACCCATGTGGATACCTTTCTTGACAAAGAAGGTCTGTCACATGAGTTCTCGGCTACGTACACACCTCAACAAAATGGAGTCGTTGAGAGGAAGAACCAGACGCTTATTGAGATGGAAAGAATGATGCTTGATGAATACAAGACGCCAAGACACTTTTGGGCAGAAGTTGTTGAAACAGCATGTCATGCCACAAACCGACTTTACTTGCACAAGCTTCTTGGTAAAATGGCATATGAGCTACTCACCGGTAACAAACCCCAACTCGGATACTTTCGGGTATTTGGCTCAAAGTGCTACATTCTTGATAAGCATCGTCGTACTAAATTTGCTCCTAAATCTCATGAAGGATTCCTACTTGGTTACGGATTGAACTCTCACACTTACCGTGTCTACAACAACTTCACTCGAAAAGTTGAAGAGACGGTAGATGTGAAGTTTGATGAATCTAATGGTTCGCAAGTTGAACAATTACCAAATGATGTAGGTGATAATGATCCTTTGGAAGCCATTCTAGATCTACCCATCGGCAAGATTTGTCCTATGGAGGTGAAGGAGAGTAATTCATCAACTCAACTGGAAGCCCCCACTTCACGTCAAGGTGAACATCAACACGACATGGAGGCATCCACAAGTGGTACACGACAAGATGATGAAGAACAGGAAGTACATCATGAAGATCCACCACAACCACCTTCACCACCACCTCAAGGGAATGACACCTCAAAAAACAACGAAGACGAATGAGATGATGATGAAGAACAAGAAGCTCCACCATCCAACAATCGGAAGCTGACCCGTGTTCGAGCTCAAGTGACCAAGAACCATCCCCTAAACCAAATCTTTGGTGATATACAAATAGGGAGAATCACTCGCTCTAAAACCCGTCTAGCTAACTTCTGTGAGCATTATTCCTTCATCTCTAGAATTGAGCCTTTAAAGGTAGAACAAGATCTTAAAGACACGGATTGGGTGAACGCAATGCATGAAGAGCTACACAAATTTGAGAGGAAAGAAGTGTGGACACTGATGTCTACTACTCAACTTTATTCTTGTAGACATGTGTTGGGCCTCCAAGCGTAGAGTTTTGTAGGATAGTAGCAATTTTCCCTCAAGTGGATGACCTGAGGTTTATCAATCCGTAAGATGTGTAGGATGAAGATGGTATCTCTCAAACGACCATGCAACCAAATACAAGAAATCTCTTGTGTCCCCAACACACCCAATACAATGGCAAATTGTATAGGTGCACTAGTTCGATGAAGAGATGGTGATAAAAGTGTAATATGGATGGTATAAATATATATTTTATAATCTGAATAAATAAAAACAGCAAGGTAGAAAATAGTAAACGGACACAAAAATGGTATTGCAATGCTTGAAAACAAGGCCTAGGGTCCGTACTTTCGCTAGTGCAATTTCTCAACAGTGCTAACATAGTTGGATCATATGACCACCCCGCAATGTGCGATAAAGAATCACTCCCGATTTCCTATTAGCGGAGAACAAAAGATACAAATTGTTTGTAGGGTATGAAACCACCTCAAAGCTATTCTTTCCGTTCGATCTATCCTAGAGTTCGTACTAAAATAATGCAAGCTATTCTTTCCGATCGATCTACTCAAGAGTTCGTACTAGAATAACACCAAAGCAAATTCATATTCATAATACTCAATCCACACAAAGAACAACAAGGGGTCCCCAAAGTTTCTATCGGAGAAAAGATAATAAAAACGTTCATCAACCCCTATGCATAGATTACCCCAATATCACCATGGGAATCCGCAAGTTGAGTGCCATAACGTATATCAAGTGAACCAATAAGATACCCCAATGTCACCTCAAGTATTCATATCGCAAGACATACATCTTGTGTTCCCAAATCTGAACATTCAATACGACATAACAAAACTTCAAAGGGTATAGATTCAATTCATCACAATAAGAGTATAGAGGGGAGAAACATCATATGATCCATCTATATTAACAAATCCCATGATATAGATCATGAGAGAGAGAGAGATTAAACACATAGCTACTAGTACAAACCCTTAGCCCCAAGGGTGGACTACTCCCTCCTCATCCTGGTGGCCGACGGGATGATGAAGATGGCCACCGGAGATGATTCGCCCCTCCGATAGGGTGACGAAACGGGGTCTAGATTGATTTTCGGTGGCTACAGAACCTTGCGGGGGCGGAACTTCTGATCTAGGGATACCTCGAAGGGTTTCATAATATTTGGGAATTTATAGTGCAAAGAGGGGGTGCAGGAGGCCATCTAGGTGGGCACAACCCACCTGGGCGCGCCAGGGGGCCCTGGCGTGCCCTGGTGGGTTGTGCCCTCCTTGGGGCACCCCCCAGGTGCAGCTCTGGCCCATTGGGTTCCTTCTGGTCCAAAGAAATCTCCAAAAAGTTTCGTGCTGTTTGGACTCCATTTGATATTGATTTCTTGCGATGTTAAAAACAAGCAAAATCAACAAATGGCACTAGGCACTGGGTCAATAGGTTAGTCCCAAAAAAATGATATAAAATTGCTATAAAATGATTATAAAACACCCAAGAATGATAAAATAATAGCATGAATACTTCATAAATTATAGATATGTTGGAGACGTATCAGCATCCCCAAGCTTAATTCCTACTCGTCCTCAAGTAGGTAAATGATAAAAGAAATAATTTATGAAGTGTGAATGCTAGCAAAGTGCATAAGTTTGATCAATGATAATTTCAATCACTTTTCCTAGCATCATAATAGTAATTCTTTCTTATAAAACTTCTCATGTTAAAGTAGCAACCAATTCACGTGTTAAGGTTCAAACCATGAATTCTCTTGAAACTCAACAACCTATGTTCTCAGTCACCAAGCAATTGCAATTCAACTTATTCAACAGAGTTTAAGTAAGATCTCCACATACTCAACCATCATATAGTCTTCTATGATTTCTAACACTCACCGCATACACATGGGCAAAACATTTCAACCGGACACATAGAAGATAGGGGCTTATTGCTTTGCCTCCCAACGTATTCACCTCAAGGGTGATGTCACCAATAATAACTCATGCTACCCATATTCAACTGGACATATGTGCCTAGATCTTTCCTCACCACATTATGCTTGCCAAAGGAGAAAAATAAAAAGTAATAGAGATACAAACTTTGACTCTTGCATAAAAGTAAATACATAAATTAAAAGATAGGCCCTTCGCAGAGGGAAGCAGAGGTTGCCATGCGCTTATTTGTTTGTATGCTCAACCCCTTAGTGCAAAAGAACGTCACGTTATATTGCCCCTTATGATAGCAACCTTTATTATGCAATCCATCACTTTTATTACTTTTCCATCACAAGTTCGTACAACGCTCAATTTTCTCTTACACTAAATGATCTAACACTTTTAGAAGCAATTTTTATTGCCTTATTGCACTGATGACAACTTACTTGAAGGATCTTGCTCAATCCTTAGGTAGGTATGGTAGACTGTTGAAAATAAGATTTGGGTTTAAGGGTTTCTAGATGCACAGTTAGTATCTCTACTTGGTGCGGAATTTTTGGCTAGCAAAGATGGGGGGCAAGCACCACATGTTGAAGGATCTATGACAATATAACTTCTATGTGAATATGAACAAACATAAATCATTACATTGTATTCCTTGTCCAACCTCACTCACAATCACAAAAGATTTCCAGGATAGTGTATGTGCATGTGAAAGTTCTCTTCCTTATACTAATTATTCGTGAATTGCTTGTATGACCAATATTGTGATTGTCAAGCCTCAAAAGATTTCACTTTCTAAACCCAATGTGAAGCTACCACTAGGAATGATATGGTTTCAACTTCATGACATTCAATTTATTCAACAATTTACTCATATGATATAAGTGAAGCACAAGAGTAAATGACATAGAAAAGAGCTTCGTTGACGGGATGTGAATGCCGCTTACTTAGCCTCCTTGGCAACTATTTGAGGACTCTATTTTATTTAAAAATTTCAGATATAAGTATTTTATTAAAACATTAAGTAACACAAAAATAAAATGACATTCTAAAAATAGCACAACTCATGTGAAGAAGAAAAAACTTAGGCTCAACCGATACTGACCGATAATTGTTGAAGAAGAAAGGTGGGATGCCTACCGGGGCATCCCCAAGCTTAGATGCTTGAGATTTATTGAATATTATCTTGGGATGTATTGGTAATCCCCAAGCTTGGGCTTTTGTGTCTCCTTAATTCCTTTCATATCACGGTTTACCTAATACTGAAAACTTCATCCACACAAAACTCAACAAGAACTCGTGAGATAAGTTAGTATAAACTAATGCAAAAACCTTATCATTCTCTAATGTATAAAATCACTAAAATTATTATTCAAAATTTCATACTAAATGCCTCTGCATATTTAATACTCCTATACTCAAATAGAATCATTAAACAAGCAAACATATGCAAACAATGCAAACCTAACAGCAATCTGCCAAAACAGTATAGTCTGTCAAGAATGCAAGAGTATCCATACTTATTCAACTTTAAAAATTCTGAAAATTTAACACACTGTAGAAAATTTATCATATCTTATTTTTCAAAAAGTTTCAACAATTTATCACATTCTTACTTTTCTAGGGAAGTTTTGCAATAGCGATAAACTTTCTATTTTCAAACAGCAACATGTAGACTTGCGAAATAAGCATGGTGAGGACTATCCTTTACATAAGCATGGTGAGGGATATCCTTGACATTTTTATTGAAATAAAAGATGCAAAAAATTATTCTAAATAACATCAAATAAATACTAACAAAATAAGTTGATGCTCTAAGTAAAACACATATCATGTGACGAATGAAAACATAGCTCCAAGTAAGGTTACCGATAATGTTGGAGATGATAGAGGGGTTGCCTTCCGGGGCATACCCAAGCTTAGTTGCTTGGATATTGCTTTAATTTTACCTTTGGGTTTCCTTGGTAATCCCCAAGATTAGGTCCTTGTCACTCCTCATTCTCCTCATATCGACATCTCACCCAAAACTTGAAAACTTCAATCACACAAAACTTAACGGAACTTCGTGAGATGGGTTAGTTGATAAAGAGCAAACCATTTCACTTTGGTACTGTCAAGACAAGATCCATAACTGTTATCACACAATTACTACTGTATCATATCATTTCCACAATTTATATTGAGCAATATAATCCATTAAAACTAGAAAACAAGTAAACTATGCGTTGAAAATAGAATCTGTCAAAAACAGAATAGTCTGTAGTAATTTGTAATCCAACCATACTTCTGATACTCTAGAAATTCTGAAAAATTAGGACCATGTGAGAAATTTGTATATTAATATTCTTAAAAAATAATCAACTCAAAATCACTCGTCTGTTGAAAATTAGAATTATTTTCGTGAGCGCAAAAGTTTCTGTTTTTCAGCAAGATCAAATCAATTATCACCCCACATGATCCCAAAGGCTTTACTTGGTACTTTATTGAAAAAAAAAGCGATAAAACATGACGACCACAGTATATTAATCATGTGAACACACAAAAACAGTAGGTAAAAGTGTTGGGTTATCTCCCAACAAGCGCTTTTCTTTAATGCCTTTTAGCTAGGCATGATGATTTCAATGATGCTCGCGTAGGAATAGTAATTGAAACTTGCAAAAGAGAATCATGAATCTCATGACAAGCACATTTAAGTCTAACCCACTTACTATGCATAGGGATTTTTTGAGCAAACAATTTATGGGATCAAGAATCATCTAGCATAGAAAGGGAAAACAAGTATATCTTCAAGAATTTGAACACATAGAGAGGAAACTTGATATTATTGCAATTCCTAAGCATATGTTCCTCCCTCATAATAATTTTCAGTAGCATCATGAATGAATTCAACAATATAGCTATCACATAAAGCATTCTTTTCATGATGCATAATCATAGAGATTTTTTTACTCTCCACATAAGCAAATTTATTCTCATGAATAGTAGTGGGAGCAAACTCAACAAAATAACTATCATGTGATTGAAAATTAAAATCATGATGACAAGTTTCATGGTTATCATTATTATTTATAGCATACATGTCATCATCATAATCATCATATATAGGAACTTTGTTGTCATAATCAATTGCAACCTCTTCCAAAATAGTGAATTCATCATTAAATAAAGTCATGACCTATCCAAATCCACTCTCATCAATATAATCATAATAAATAGGAGGCATGCTTTCATTATAACAAATTTCCACATCAAAACTTGGGGGACAAAAAATATCATCTTCATCAAACATATCATCCCCAAGCTTATGGCTTTGCATATCATTAGCACCTTGGATATTCAAAGAATTCATACTAACAACATTGCAATCATGCTCATCATTCATTCCAATCATTTTATTGAATTCTTCTTCTATCAATTGAGCAAAATTTTCTGATCCATCATTTTCAAGAAAGATAATATAAAGATGATCAATAATATGATGCAACCTCAATTCCATTTTTATATAGTTTTCTTTTATAAACCAGACTAGTGATAAAACAAGAAACTAAAAGATTCGATTGCACGATCTAAAGATATACCTTCATGCACTCACCTCCCCGGCAACGGTGCCAGAAAAGAGCTTGATGTCTACTATGCAACTTTATTCTTGTAGACACGTGTTGGGCCTCCAAGTGTAGAGTTTTGTAGGATAGTAGCAATTTTCCCTCAAGTGGATGACCTAAGGTTTATCAATCCGTGAGAGGTGTAGGATGAAGATGGTCTCTCTCAAACGACCCTGCAACCAAATACAAGAAATCTCTTGTGTCCCCAACACACCCAATACAATGGCAAATTGTATAGGTGCACTAGCTCGGCGAAGAGATGGTGATAAAAGTGTAATATGGATGGTAGAAATATATTTTTATAATCTAAATAAATAAAAACAGCAAGGTAGAAAATAGTAAACGGGCACAAAAACGATATTGCAATGCTTGAAAACAAGGCCTAGGGTCCGTATTTTCGCTAGTGCAATTTTTCAACAGTGCTAACATAGTTGGATCATATGACCACCCCTCAAAGTGCGATAAAGAATCACTCCCGAGTTCCTATTAGCGGAGAACAAAAGATAGAAATTGTTTGTAGGGTATGAAACCACCTCAAATCTATTCTTTCCGTTCGATCTATCCTAGAGTTCGTACTAAAATAACGCAAGCTATTCTTTCCGATCAATCTACTCAAGAGTTCATACTAGAATAACACCAAAGCAAACTCATACTCATAATACTCAATCCACACAAAGAACTACAAGGGGTCCCCAAAGTTTCTATCGGAGAAAAGATAATAAAAACGTGCATCAACCCCTATGCATAGATTACCCCAATATCACCGCAGGAATCCGCAAGTTGAGTGCCATAACGTATATCAAGTGAACCAATAAGATACCCCAATGTCACCTCAAGTATTCATACCGCAATACATACATCATGTGTTCCCAAATCTAAACATTCAATCCGACATAAAAAACTTCAAAGGGTAAAGATTCAATTCATCACAATAAGAGTATAGAGGGGAGAAACATCATATGATCCATCTATATTAACAAAGCCCATGATATAGATCACGAGAGAGAGAGAGAGATTAACCACATAGCTACTGGTACAAACCCTCAGCCCCGAGGGTGGACTACTCCCTCCTCATCGTGGTGGTCGTCGGGATGATGAAGATGGCCACCGAAGATGATTCCCCCCTCCGGCAGGGTGCCGGAACAAGGTCTAGATTGGTTTTAGGTGGCTATAGAGCCTTGCGGTGGCGGAACTTCTGATCTAGGGCTACCCCGAAGGGTTTTGGAATATTTGGGAATTTATAGTGCAGAGAGGGGGTGCGGGAGGCCACCGAGGTGGGCACAACCCACCTGGGCGCGCCAGGGGGCCCTGGTGCGCCCTAGTGGGTTGTGCCCTCCTCGGGGAACCCCCCACATGCAGCTCTCGCCCATTGGGTTCCTTCTAGTCCAAAAAAATCTCCAAAAAGTTTCGTGGTGTTTGGAGTCCGTTTGATATTGATTTCCTGCGATGTAAAAAAAAGCAAAAAACAACAACTGGCACTGGGCACTGGCTCAATAGGTTAGTCCCAAAAAATGATATAAAGTTGCTATAAAATGATTGTAAAACATCCAGGAATGATAAAATAACAGCATGAATACTTCATAAACTATAGATACTTGGAGACGTATCAAACACTCGTGGAGAAACCAGGAGATGAGCACAACATCATCGGAACCAAATGGGTATTTCGGAACAAACAAGACGAAGATGGTCAAGTCGTACGGAACAAGGCTCATCTCGTAGCCCAAGGATATACGCAACTCAAAGGTATGGACTACGGTGAGACTTATGCCCCGTTGCTAGACTTGAAGCTATTTGTATTCTTCTTGCTTATGCTAATCACCATGATATCACACTTTACCAAATGGACATCAAAAGTGCCTTTTTAAATGTTGAAATAGAGGAAGAAATTTATGTTAAGCAACCACCTGGTTTTGTGAATCCTAAGAAACCTAATCATGTTTAAAAGCTTCACAAAGCTCTTTATGGTCTTAAGCAAGCCCCTCGTGCTTGGTATAAATGCTTAACAAAGTTTCTCATCAAAAAAGGTTTTGAAATTGGTAAAATTGTTGCAGCCTTGTTCAATAATAGAGTTAATGGAGAATTATTTGTATGCCAAATCTATGTGGATGATATTACCTTTGGTTCTACTAACCCTCAATTTAGTGAAAGATTTGGAAGGTTGATGTCCGAGAAGTATGAGATGTGTATGATGTGTGAGATGAAATTCTTTCTTTGATTGCAAATCAAGAAATTAAGAGAAGGAACATTCATCTCTCAAACTATGTATACCAAGGACTTGATCAAGAAGTTCAACATGCAGGATCGCAAAGGTATGAAAACTCCTATGCCTACTAGTGGACATGTTGACCTTACCAGAGAAGATGAACCCGTTGATCAAAAGTTTTATCGATCTATGATTGGTTCATTATTATATCTATGTGCATCTCGTCTTGATATTATGATTAGTTTTTGCATGTGTGCTAGATATCAAGCCGCACCTAAAGAGTGTCATCTTTTGGCTGTGAAATGAATTGTGAGATACTTGATACAAACACCAAACTTTGGCATCTGGTATCATAATGGGTCTTCTTTTAATCTTGTTGGCTATTCCGATTCGAACTATGCCGGTGACAAGGTTGATAGAAAATCCACCTTGGGTACTTGTCAATTTTTAGGTTGATCTCTTGTGTCTTGGTCCTCCAAGAAACAAAACTCAGTATCTCTATCTACTGCAGAAGCAGAGTATATTGCTGCTGGATCTTGTTGTGCGCAATTACTATGGATGACACAAACACTTAAGGATTATGGTATTCATGTTAAAAAATGTTCCATTACTTTGTGACAATGAAAGTGCTATTAAAATTGGACATAATCTTGTGCAACATTCTCGAACCAAGCATATTCAAGTTCGACATCATTTCATTCGTGATCATGTTGCCAAAGGAGATATCAATCTTAAGCATGTTCGTACTAACAAACAATTGGCTGATATCTTCACCAAGCCACTTGATGAGAAGACATTTTGTCATCTGAGGAGTGAGTTGAACATCATTGATGCTTCAAACTTGAGCTAGACTCACTCGGTTGCAAGCAAGGGCATGAGCTTTACTATTATCTCCATGTTCTCATAACTCATCATCATATGCCATGGAAATATATTCTCCCTTGTATTGTATCTAACCTTTTGTAGGTACTTGGAAGAACTTCATTACACAAGATTGCCATCAACTTCAATCCTAAGCAATCTTGTCATTACCAAGTATCCACAACCCCTCTTGATGATGGAAGGAAGACGACAACAAAAACATATCCTTGACATATACATGATCTTAGTTGCAAAACCTATAAGTGGTGTCATGTCAATAGGATATATCCATTGTTCTTCCTTGCATGACTAACCTTTGTAGGTGACTAGTGCACTAGAACGAGAAGGATAGCTCCAAATTCAAGATGATCTTCATCGACCTCGAGCATCCTCAACAAGCTCACCTACGAGCAACGTTGTCAACATCACTCAAAGGTATGTACTCATATCCTTGAAAAGGCTTTACTCTAAGTCATGGGATAAAGCAACTCAAGTGATATGAAGACATTAAAATGCTTAATTTAAAAATGGTAATCCCATTTTGAGCTTAAACGATGAGTATGACCTATGATCAAGTATTCTTGCTTGGCTCCTAAGTCAATATACTATAATATAGGTGACCTAGTCACCGCCCATCATCTAGTTAAGAATCTTGTGTGGTTTGCTCACTTATTGAATTATCTCTCAAAACCACTCAAATCTTATCTATTTGATGACCTCTGTAAATTTTTCTCATTTTCTGTTTGAAACAGTTTCACTTGTCTCTCTGAAAACAGAAACTTGTTTTACCTTTCGGAGTCACCGATTTAGATAACTCGGCTCTACCGAACTTGTAGACAAGCTGCACTACACAATCTCGGTATCACTGATTTATCCACCTCGGAGTCACCGATTTTCTTTGTGTTCAGATGTTTTCTTGATATGTTTTTTTTCAGTTCTTATGATAATCTTGTTTCTTCCATGATCCCTTCTTTTAAAAAAAATTAAGGGGGAGAAGAACAAACAACTCCTAGGGGGAGAAATTCTTTATTCAAGGATCCCAAGCTCCAAGGAGAAGAAAACTCAAATTTGCCAAAGGGAGAAGTTACATTCAGTGATTCCCTTAGACTTTCATTGAACCCTACTTTCAATGACCCTTTATCTCCATGATCCCTTCATTGTCAATGATCCCTGTTACTACTCCCAAGAGTTTAACCTTTTTGGTATTTTATGCCAAAGGAGGAGAATATCAAAGCTTCATGCTAAAGGGGGAGTCACATGCTTATGCAAAGGGGAAGATATGATTTAGGGGGAGAAGGAAATATCTAAAAATTCACACTTATATAATCAAGGAGAGGAACAACAATGTAGGGGGAGAAAACTACTTTTGGAGAAAAGTCTTAAATGAACAAAGGATTCCTTTTCTCACCCTATCCAATCCCAATATCCACATGCTGAGATTCAGGGGGAGAGGATGTACTACTTTTTCATATCAAAGGGGAGAAAATATATAATAGATTTATGCTAAAGGTGGAGACATATCAATCTTAATGACTATCACATTTTATATGTTCTCCATATTTTGGTATCCTTTGAGTTCTATTGCTTTTGTTTAGTAGAATACTCTTATGTTTCCTAACATTGTTTTCTCAAGTGTGTCTCTACTACTAGAATGATCAAGAACTCAAGGTAAGTATATGCATCATATCTTTGATCAACATGATCTCTTGCTTCTTGCACATATTGTTTGCAAGAGTAAAGTTTTGATCAAGGATATACATTCCATTCACATATATTGATGCATATAGCCAAGATACACATGACTCTCTTGTCCCTTTCATTCATATGTGTGTCCATGCATTCCAAAGCAACTATCCTTTAAAGGACTACACACATTTAGGGGGAGCAAATCTAAGTCATGTGTTTTCTCAAAGTCTTCATTGCATCCATGCATATCTTTAATTGAAGCTTTGATTGTATGTTGTCATCAATTACCAAAAAGGGGGAGATTGAAAGCACAACATGCTCCTTCGTGGTTTTGATAATTCATGACAACATACATTGTCTCTTGGACTAACACTTCTATCTAGTGTATTTCAGATAATAGTCCATGGAGAGTTGAGTTGGCAAAAGGATTGAGGATACTTTGGAATTACCCTAAGATTCAAGGAAATAGGTTGGCCAAGCTTCAAGCAAGAGGACTCTACATTTTACATTTGTTAGAAATCACTTTGAGTCTATAGGAAAGCCAATACTATTAAAAGGGTGTCGGGACCCCGATCCTAAGTCATATGATTCCATACTGTAACAGGCCACATCACTTTGTAGCCTCACGCACGGTACTCCACGGCTGCAGCCTTACCTTGGCCGGGACCGTTTGCGTCTTTTGGCTCACGCATGTGAACATGTCACTGGCAATCACACAACAGAGAACCCGGGACGACATTACTAGTCATAGAACCCAAGTGGCACATTCGTACGGAAACAGGCATACATAACCCAGCAATGCAGGTGTCGGCCTCAAGCGTGTGTAGACAAGTCATAGCAAGTTACAAGGACTCCATTACGTCGCGAGACACGAATGTCATCACTGCACGTAGACGAGTCATAGCAGGCTACAGGGACTCCATTACACCGCGAGACATTTCCCCAAAGGGACAGACACGGCAGCAAAGAAGGATACATGCCGGTCAATCAATGTGTCCAGAGCAGTAGCAAGCTACCATGGCTCGGTGGAAGCACAAAGAGGCAGTTTCCCGTAAAGAGTACTACTAAAGTCACACGACTAGGTGTCGGATCCCATACATACCGTTGCACGTCACACGTACGCACGACATGCCCGATATGCATAGATACAACTATGGCATCACAACATAACCATACAACAACATGACTTTTATTTAAGAGGCTCAGACGAGCCTTGCATAATATGTTCTTACAGATAGGGGTCACATGACCCGACACTCAAGTCATACAAACAAAGTCATACAAGCCAGCGGAAACTTAAGTTGTCTGAGTACAGACGGCGAAATAGCAAAGAGGCACACGGCCTGACTATCTACAGCCCACCACACGGGCAAGATCGTAGCTGGGACACCAGCTATTCGGCATCGTCAATGTCTAGATAGAACCCACCTGATGGTTCCTGGCTCTCTTCTGCAACATTAATTAAGCAAGGATGAGTACAAACGTACTCAGCAAGTCTTTAAAACAGACCTAGTCTATTTATGCTCATGTATCAACAAGGGGGAGTGGAGTTCATGCAAGAATGCCAGCTTTGACTCATGGCTAACCTACACTACTCAATTTTAAACTCTTTGTTACAATTTTAGTTATCGCACACGAGTCCACTATCTCCATCGCAATGCACCACCATGGATTCACCTTCCCCTTCCGGAAGAGTGCCATCCACGGTACTCACACTTGTCTTGATATTTTTAGGAGTATCCATTTGATTATCTATGAACAACATTTCTCCAAGTAGTCCATATCCGAGGACACGGCTATTCGAATAGTTTCATACCCTGCAAGGGTGTACTTCTTCACACACGCTCTCGCCACTTATCGCTGTGTGCCATAAACCATGCACCTCGGCAACCTTCAAGCGGATGCCCATCGACGGAGTCGGCCACGACCGTCAATCACATAAGACCACTGGTCCAGGCTACCGCCTATTTGAGACTGAACCTGCACGGAAGTCCGGCCGAAGTTTCCGCTACGGTCCCAAACGATGTGCGTAGGGTTCCCAAGCCCACCATTCGGGTGACCCTTGGTACACCGTGCCACTGCCTACCGCGTCGTAACCCACCCCGAGGGTCAGCGCTACGCACGGCCTCCAGCATGCTATAAACACCAGAAACTACTTGCAATACCTGGACCAAGGACTAAGCGACTGAAAAGTCGAGCGGGGTCATATTTCAGGGCCCAGCATGTGGTAGTATCTAATCTTGGATCACAAACACGGAACCCAGTTCCTAAGAACGGTCCTAATGAGACAACCCACTATGTACTCCTACATAGCCTCTCATCGCTACCTTTATCAAATCGTATTCATCATCTGCTCATCACATTGGACAACACTGTTTCACTCAGTTCATCACCCAGATGAATCAGACCTGACTCAACTCTAAGCATAGCAAGCATAGCAGGCAAAGTAAGCTAAGCACATCATGGCACAAGCATCTACCAGGTATGCTAGGTTGCAAGGTTTAGCTATTTACTATGACAAGATCAGGTCATGCATAGGAATAGGATCATCTATCGTGTATGACTGACATGTGACTGTTTGTCCTAATGCAATAAACAAGAGCAGGAGCGAGAGAGTGGGATGTTATCGGAATGATCAATGGGGTTGCTTGCCTTGCTGAGTTGCGGAGGAGTTCTCTCCTTCATCGGGATACGGGGTAGTATCTTCCGGATTAGGGCCTACCACAACGCAGATAAAAGCATTCAATACAAGCAAATGCAACAATATGATGCATGATCATGGCATAGTAATATGCATGGGTGAGCTAATGTAACTAGTGATCATGTCAATTTAAAAATAGATTTGAATATAGGTTCAAAGTTGTTCTCATTTCAAATTCCATATATTAACCTAATGATAATTGTCCATGTTCACCTATTTATGTTGCTCTAGCATGCATGAGAATAGCACCATTGGATTCATTGGATTTTTCTGATAAATTTTCATATAAATTATTTTCATCTGACTTACAGATTACTTTATATGATTTTTCAAAGTTTTAAATAATTTCTGGAATTATTTTTAAATAAGAAATTGAATTATGACATCAGCCTGACGTCATCCTGACGTCAGCTGGTCAACAGACCCGCTCCAGGTCAAATCTGACCAGTGGGGCCCATCTATCATAGACTCATTACTAATCCAGGGTTAGTTTATTTCGTTTTAATTAATCTCCTGAATAATTAATATTACAGGGCCCACTGTCATTGACTCTAGGCTGTTAGTTAGTGGTTAATTAACCACTAATGACATTGCCACGTCATCGTCACCGGACGATGTCGTCGGCGACCATCCGAACGGTGGGGGCTCACCGGAAACGCGTTGGAGGCGTCGGGTTAGAGAGCTGAGGGCACCAGAGCGTAGCCCTCGCTCGTCCGCATCCAACAGGGGCCATGGGAGGCTGCGGGGTCACCGGAGCTCGCCGGAAACGAGCTCGTGGCGGCGGCCGGAGTTCGGCAACGATGGCAACTACGCTACGGGGCACGGGAAGGACCAGGGAGAGAGGGAGGAGGACGGGGTGCTCACTGCGATGACGATGAGCTAGCTAGCGGGCTCGGGGACGACCGGACGACACCAATCAACGGCGAAGATCCACGGCGACTGGCGGAGGGGATTCGGCGATGACGGCGAAGCAGAGGGCTTCCGGCTTGATTCCTCCATTGAGAGTCTTCAAGGCCTCAAAGCGGAGCTGCTGGCTGGGTCAGGGGGCTAGGCAATGGCTGGAGCTAGCCGGCAGCAACGGCGACGCTCTCGGTAGGGAGGGGGAAACGAGAGAGAGAGCGAGGAATGGAGTGAGCGGGGCGAGAGGGAGAGCGACGGCTCGATCCTATGGGTCTCCAGGGGCCTTCCACGCGTCCACCGGCTCGGCGGCAAGCAGGAGCTGGCCGGGCACGTGCCCGCGCACGGCGACCACGCGCGCACGTCCTTCTGGCGCGAGGAGGACGACGACTGGCGTCGCTTCGTCCTGGGCCGGGCCCGCTACAGTGTTGGGCCAGCAGGTAAGTCTTCTTTTCTTTCTTTTATTCTTTCTTCTTTGTTTTATATTTTCTGACCTTTGTTTTATTTTTGTTGCAGGTCCAATGATTTTTTTCAAAATACCCCAACATTTTCTAAAACAAAGTTTGAATATTTCAAACTTGTAATAAAAGTTTCAGATTATTATAAAAACAATAGTCATGATAATAATTTATTTATCAATTTCAGAGACTTAAATCATTATTTTTAAATTGCTTCTGATGCTCAAATATTTTAGATGATCCCTACTATAACTTCGCCCAAATTTATCAGGCATAGGGAACATTTTTAAGGGCATTTTGGATTTGTTGAAAATTTCACCAATTTGAATTGCTTTATTCAATGTGGGTTGGGGTTTTCTTTTCCTCCCCATTTCTTGTTGATGCAAGAATGATGATGATGATGATGATGCAAGCACATGTTAACCTAAGACACCTAGTTAGGGATGTGACAAAGGGGGTAAAGTTTTGATGGTGAAAATATGCTCAAACGTGCACAAGTGACAGTCACCAAAACATCCACATACTCTCCCACCAAAGTGTGTCCTAAACCAAATACGCCAAATCGGTGCAACCAACATTCCTATCCCGGTGCCACCGAGTTCCAAACCCTAGACAGACTCAGCCAAACCCTAACACTTCGGTGCAGCCGTCACTGCACTCAGTGCCATCGAGTTGGTTTGCCAACTTCCTGTTACACAAGTTCTCATTTTCGATCCGACCAAGAATGGTGAAACGGTGTCACCGAGATTGGTCAATTTGACTGTTGGTCACCTTGTCGGTGCAACCAAGAATTGTATATTGGTCCATCCGAGATTCAAAAGTTACCACCTTTTGTCACTTTGGTACCACCGAGATTTACACATCGGTGTCACCGAGTCTGGCTTATTGTGTGTAAAGGTTGGATTTTTGGAGATGCCTATATATACCCCTTCACCACCACCCACTCGAAAGAGAAGCACTCAGAACTATTCCATACCTATCCTACTCAGTTTTCTGAGAGAGAACCACCTACCCTTGTGTTGAGGTCAAGATCTTCCACTCCAATCATATGGGTCTTGATTTCTAGCCTCCACAAGTTGCTTTCCACCAATCCCATCTCTTCTACCAAGCCAAATATGTGAGAGAGAGATTGTGTGTTGAGGAGTCTATCATCTTGAAGCACAAGAGCAAGGAGTTCATCGTCATTACCGAGCCTATTACCTTTTGGAGGGTGGTGCCTCCTAGATTGGTTAGGTGTCGCTTGGGAGCCTCCTACTTCGTGTTGTGGAGTGAACCAAGAATTTTGTAAGGGCAAGGAGATCGCCTACTTCATGAAGATCTACCCATAGTGAGGCTAGTCCTTCGTGGACGGAAGTCACATGGAATAGTCAAGGTTGCTACTTCGTGGACCCTTATGGGTGGAGCCCTCCGTGGACTATCACGACCGTTACCCACCGTGGGTTGAAGACTCCATGAACGTGGATGTACGATAGCACCACCTATCGGAACCATGGGAAAAATCCTTGCGTTTCCTATTGCGTTTGATCTTCCTATCCCATCTTTTTACTTACATGTGCAATGCCTTTACTTTCTGCTGCCATATTTGTAGACATGCATGTGTAGGGATGTTAGACTTGCTAGACTTGCTAAAATAGTTAAAATATGCCAACCAATTAACTTGGGAAAAGGTTAGGTTTTAAATTTCTGCTAGTAGTCTATTCACCCCCCCCCCTCTAGACACGCCTCTCTCGTTCCTACAGTAGTATCACTCAGGCAGTAATGTCGTCTTCCACTTCTGCATGTACTTTCACTTAAATTTTGCTTCTGGTATCCTTCGGCACCCGATCATAACTAGAGGGTAGTACCGCTCCACGCGATACTGATGTACTACCCTCCTCTACTCCTGCTAAGTTCCCTCTTCATACAGCACCAAGCGGAAGTACCGCTGGCAGGAGGAGTAGTACCGCCCCGACGGCACTACCGCCTCCCTAACAGAGTCAGCTATGTGCGGAGCCCGGAACTTCCGTGTGGGCGAAAGTATCGCTCCTCGGAGCGGTACTACCGCTTATGCATGGCTGGTGGGGCAGAAAACGGTCAGATTTCCCCACCCCTATATAAGTGGATCTTTTTCTCCAAGTCGACTTGCCTATTTTCCCCCAAAGCTCCATCGTTGCTCCTAAGATCATTTTCGTCTAATCTCCCTTCTAGACATCGAATCTTGTTGATACTCCATGGTTTGGAGGACAAGGCCTCGATCTACACTTCCACCAAGAGAAATTAGATTCCACCCACTAATCCCTTGCGGGTCTTGTTACTCTTGGGTGTTTGAGCACCCTAGATGGAAGAGGTCATCTCGAAGACACATTCCAGTATGGCGAAGCTTCGTTGTGTTGTTGGGAGCCTCCAATTAAATTGTGAAGATTTCCCCTACCTTGTTTGTAAAGGTTCGGTCGTCGCCTTCAAGGGCACCACTAGTGGAATCACGACATCTCGCATTGTGTGAGGGCATGAGGAGAATATGGTGGCCTTAGTGGCTTCTTGGGGAGCATTGTGCCTCCACACCGCTCCAACGAGACGTACTTCCCCTCAAAGGGAAGGAACTTCAGTAACACATCTTCGTCTCCACCGGCTCCACTTGTGGTTATTTCTTACCTTTACTTTGTGCAAGCTTCACTTGTGTGTTATCCTTTGCTTTCTTGTTTTGTTGCTATTTCTAGCATCATATAGGTTGTTCACCTAGTTGCATATCTAGACAACCTATTTGTTGCTAAACCTAATTTGTTAAGAAAAGGTGAAAATTGGTAGTTGCCTATTAACCCCCCCCCCCCTAGTCAACCAAGTTGATCCTTTCATCAAATTTGTTTTCTACAAAGTTATTTTGAATCTACATTTCATAAGGTTTGATTTGCAAAGAGAGTCACTCAGTTTGGACCTTCTGGATAACTATTTACGAAGGTTTTAAGTTCTAGGGACTTTTCTGCAAAACTGTATTTTCTACTTAAATTTCTATTTTTCTCTGTTTTTACGCAAAGGACAGAGGCGACATGTGGCATGCTGTCATTGGCCAAAGGGCGTCCACGGTTAGCTCAAAGCGTCGGATGGCCGAGGCTTAGAGAAAAATCGTCCAGCCGTTTAAGTGGATTGATCTAGTGCCTTCGTGTGAGATCTAACGACTACGATTGAACAAAGGTTGCAGTTAGGTGCTCACCGTATATTCCTTGCTGGAATCTCGCTGAAAATGTCGGTGACGGCAGCGAGCGGCTCAGTGCGGTGGTTGTCGGCGATGTGCTAAGGCCTGGGGTGCGTTGACGGCATGGCTGGACACGGCGTGACTCAAGAAGGTCACCGATGGTCCTGGCCGGGGCTGGGGGCATCGGAGTCAAGCGGGCGCAGATCACTATAGTTGATATCGCCTCGGGTGTTGACGACATGCTTCAACCTGGGCAAGATGAAAAGGACCAAGGGGTCAGGCGGGCGGGGTCACGGCGATCAATGGACAGGGTGCGCGCCCTAGGGGGTGACGGTGCTCACTCGAGCATCGTTGAGGGGGGCGTTGAGCTTCGGGCTCTAACGAGCACAGGTTGCAGTGGGCCTCAGGATTGATGGAGATGTCCAGGAGGGTCATCGTGGAGTGGGGTTCAGGTGGTGGTGGTGGTGGCTGGCTCTAGCGGTGACTACGGTGATCGAAATCAAGCGGTTAGGGTTTTGGTACGTGTGGCAATGGCAAGCTCGTGGCGGAACAACCTGTGGTGATGGCAAGCGAGGGCAAAGGTGTTTGAGAGGGCGAGGCGAGGGCTATTCATGGGACACGACCGTGAGGCTCGGGCAACCGGAGTGTGTAAGTGGGGTTGATCATGGGCGCGTTCGTTCTTGGGTCGTGGGCGCGCCCGTTGCACGGCGGTTCCGAGAGGTAGGGCGACCTAGCGCATGGGTTGCATCATCGGTGAGAGGGAGAGGGGATACAGAGAGAGAGAGAGAGAGGCCTCGCCGGCTAGCTAGCTGGGATGGCCCGGCTAGCTAGGCTGCCTTATTTGTTTTGTTTTTATTTTTAATTCTTTATGTTTTCTTTTTCTGCTCTTTGTTTGAGATTTTGAAATCAAATTTGAGTTTTTTCCAAGAGTGGAACTGCTTCCGAAATTACTTTGGGAATATTCCTGATTTGGTGAACATTATTAAAGTATTTTTTCCACCAAATATAATTCCCTCTTAGTGGGCCAATTTGAATTTGTTTGAATTGAGTTTGATTTTTTCTGTTTCGTTTTAAAATACCAGGGCTTTACTTATAGTTTATTTGCCCAAAATAAATTACTTTCAAACATGGTCCACTGAAATGAAATAGGACATAAGAGTAATCTTAGGAAGATTCCTTCCTGCCCTAATGCAATTTTTTAAAAATGATTTTATGGTGAGGCCTTCATTGCCCCCATTTGAATTCAAACTGAGGTTTGTACTCACATGTTGGTCTCGAATTCAAATATGCAAACGAAACATGGATACATATGCTTCTATTTTCATAGCCAAAAATTCTAGGAGAAAATTGGGTTGTGACATCTGCGAAGGGCCTATATTTTTTTTTCTTTATTTACTTTTATGGAAGAGTCATGAATGTTCATTCCTATTCCATCATTGTTTACTCTCTACTTGGCAAGCATCATGTGGTAGGGAAATAATCAGGCACATATATCCAGTTGGATGTAGGTCATAATGAGTTATTATTGTTGACATTATCCTCGAGATAAATAGTTGGATCGTGAAAACTATAAACCCCTATCTTTCTATGTGTCTGATTGAAACTTTTTGCTTCACAAATAGCTCACGAGTGTTAGCAATCACAGAAGACTAAATGATAGTTGAGTATGTGAACTTGCTAAACAAAGCTCTGGCATAGACTCTTTCTGAAAATATGATGGATTGTAATTGTCTCAACGACTAATAACATAGTTTGTCAGTTTTCAATAAGGTTTATGATTCATACTTTAGCATGTGAATGAATTGTTACTTGTTCATGAGAAGTTTTATGATATTATGTTGTTGCTATGATATTGATCATGATGCCTTCATGTTTGTATTTTATTTTATCGACGCCTGTAGGATCAAAAGTAGGTCTAAAGGGGGGGTGATTAGACTACTTGACCAAATAAAAAATCTACTTTTTCCCAAATTTAAGTGTTGGCAGATTTTAGCATTCATAACAAGTCAAGTACACCCTAGACATGCATGTCTATGAGTATAGTAGCAGAAAGTAAAGACAATCATGTAAGTAAAGGAAGGGTAGGAAGATCAAACGCAATTTGAAGACACGATGATTTTTTCTCGTGGTTCCGATAGGTGGTGCTATCGTACGTCCACGTTTATGGAGTCTTCAACCCACGAAGGGTAACGGTCGCGAGAGTCCACGGAGGGCTCTACCCACGGAGGGTTCCACGAAGAAGCAACCTTGACTATACCATGATGGCCTATGTCCACGGAGGATTAGCCTAACTCGCGGTACATCTTCATGAAGTAGGCGATCTCCTTGCCCTTACAAACTTCTTGGTTCACTCCACAACACAAAGTAGGAGGCTCCCAAGCGACACCTAACCAATCTAGGAGGCACCACCCTCCAGAAGGTAATGGGCTCGATACTGTCGATGAACTCCTTGATCTTGTGCTTCAATATGATAGACTCCTCAACACACAATCACTCTCTCACAGATTTGGCTATGGTGTAAGAGATTGGTTGGGTGGAAAGCAACTTGGGGAGGCTAGAGATCAAGATTCATATGGTTGGAATCGAATGGCATGATCTCAACACATGAGTAGGTGTCTCTATCTCAGAAAATCTGTTAGGATAGGTGGGGATCTGTTCTGAGTGCTTCACTTGCGAGTAGGTGGTGGTGGAGGGGTATATATAGGCATCTCCAAAAATCCAACCGTTACACCTAATAAGTCAGACTCGGTGACACTGATCTATTAATCTTGGTGGTACTGAGTTGCCTCAAAGGTAGCAACTTTTGAATCTCGGTGAGACCGATGCATAAAACTTGGTTGCACCGATAAGGTGACCAACGGTCAGATTGCCACACTCGGTGATGCCGATTCAACAAACTCAGTGGTATTGATTTTGTGAATTTGTGTAACACAAAGTTGGCAACCCAAACTCGGTGGCACTGAAGCAGAATCGGTTGCACCGAAGGGCTAGGGTTTGGCTGATTCTGTATGAGGCTAAGAATCGGTAGCACCGAGTGGAAAGTATTGGTTGCACCAATTTTGACAATTGGTTTTGTACAGACTTTTGTGGAAGAGCTTGTGGGTCTATGTGGTGACTATCACTTGTGCACGTATGAGCATTTTGTTCACCAACAGTACCTTACCCCCTTTTGATAGTATTGGCTTTCCTATGGACTCAAAGTGATTTCTCACAAAGTAAAATGTAGAGTCCTCTTGCTTGAAGCTTTGCCAATGCTATTCCTTGCATCTTGGGGTATTCCACAATCCTTTTGTCAACCCATCATTGAACTTTTCCTGAAACATGCTTAGTGGAAGCATTATTTCAATGACATATATGTTGTTATTAATTACCAAAACCACCAAGGGACCAAATGTTCTTTCAATCTCCCCCTTTTTGGTAATTGATGACAACATATATATCAAAGCTTCGACATATGATATAATCAGTGAATATAATCGCCGCTTTGAGAAGTATGTGATAAGTAAGAGCTCCCCGTAAATTTGTGCACTATTTTTAAATTTGCCTTTGAATGCAAATGCGCAGTCGATTAGGTACATGGGGCACTTCTTCCATGTCACATACAACTTGGTGGTGTGCGAGAGTAAATAAGAGTTAATATCATAGCACAACACATCAAGAAAAGTGAATGATGATCCCATAACCATCAAAAGGATAGGAAATAGTAGCAACACACATTAGAACATATGATCAAACACGAACAGGAATATAACACATCCAAACCAAAGAACCAAATGTTTTGAAACACAGCGATAAAAACCAAACGCTCTCTCACTCGAAGCCTAAAGATCTATATACAACTTCTCCCCCTTTGGCAACAAGTTACCAAAAAGTTCAAAGAAATATAGCTAATCGTCCTTCTGGGGATGATCTCCTCCGGTGGTCGATGTCAGAGTCAAGAGAACTACGTCGGCGAAGACCTCTGCTGATGTCTTGGACGGAGTTGGAGTAGCAACTGGAGGCACTGGAGGAGCTGATGGAGCTGAAGTCACTATAGCTAGTGCAGATGATGTAGGTCTCATCTTCGGAGCTGGCACTGTAGGTGTCCTGGCCTAAGTCCTGAACTGGGCAGTCATCAGAATCAGACTCTGAAGAGGTGCGGTGGATATGAGCTTCATCTACTTCCTTCTTGAGCTTGTTCATGGTCTTGGTCAGCCCATCCACCTTGTCATTGAGGGTCTTGACTCTATCCTCAAAGATGTTCACAAGGCTCTTATGATCTTCTAGTATGCTTTCGATATCCTTCTACATGTCCATGACTGTAGAGATCAAAAGATCCATCTACCCATTCCTGGATCTAGGGACTTGAGCACTAGTGGCTCTAGCTGCCTCTGCCTCTTCCTGAGCTGCAGCTGATGTGGGATGGTCTGGGTCCATCAGCACAATGTTGTTCTCGAAGTCTGGCTATAGGGGCAGGTGGGGTCTGTCCAGAGCAAAGATGTGCTTCTCCAGCTTGGAGTTGATGAGCATCTGAATGTAGGGTGCATAGTAGCATGAGCGCTTCTGATCAGCAGCAACCCTCTTCACAGTCTCCACTATCATATCCATCATTGTGAATCTCTGGTTCCGGTCAATGTGAATCAGCAAGTTGATTGAGTATCCTCGGACATCTTCCCGTCACCTGAATTGGGCATCAAGGTATGCCTCAGAATAGTGTTAATGGTGCGGAGACCTGCCTGGAGGTGATAGATGGATCCTAGCTTGTGGGACTGAAGCTGTGCAACAGGAATGGCATTGTACATGTCCTTCATGGCATTGTGGCTTGCCTTGGACTCTGAGTATACGCATATATCTCCATATTGTGCCTTTGGGACTCCTAAGATGGCATCCCATTCATCAACAATGGACTCATATCTTGCTCCTTCTGTCATCCACACAATCCTACCATCTCCATAGAAGTGAGCAATGGAGTAGAATTGCATGATCATCTTGTCGTTCCATGCAGTGAACTCTCTGCCAACAAACTGATCTATGCCAATGCAGTGGAAGTTGTCTTGGACACATGAGAAGTAGTTTTCATTCTCCTTGATGTACTTCCAATCGACGTATCTCATGTCACTCATAGCTGGACTCTTGTCAAGCAGCATAGTCTCATAGAAATCCTGTTACTCCTTGGCGTAGAACCTGTAGTCCACAGTTGTCTTCCTCCTCTGAGAGTCATCAATGGGTCTCCACTCTCTCAAACCTGCATCCTTGTTCTTCTTCATGTCAACGGCAATTGGATGGCTGGCATTATGCTCTGGAAGGTGAGGTTTGAGCTTCATCAAAGCAGACATAGCATCTGCATCAGCTTCTCTGAAGGTGGATCCCTTGTTCTTCTCAGAAGCTGGGATGTCTCTAGTAGTCCTCTTGGACTTCTCTGCAGCAGCCTTCTTAGGTACATACTTGGTGCTCTTGGAGGGACCTTGCTTTGGCATAGCATCTGCCAACAACTTCTTCTGCTTCTTCTTGGGAGGGGCCTTGACAACATGCTCTTCCTCTTCCTCCTCCTCGGCAGCAGCACCGACAGCCTCCTCAGGGTCCTCAAACATTGAGGTAGGCCTGCCAACAACACGGATGATCCTTTTCCTGGATTTCTTCTCTCCCGCCTTCTTAGGAAATGACTTACTTGGGGGCTCAATGGTCATGGTAGCCCTAGCACTCTCAGGTGCTCTCAAAGTCTCTCGAGGTGCATATGTTTTGCTGACAACCCTCCTGGAAGAGGTGGCCTCGGTTGCTGACTTCTTGGCAGCCTTCTCTTGCTTCTTAGCAAGAACCTCCTCTGGCACAAAATCTGAATCCTCCTCATCTGAATTCAGTCTCTTCCTGGTCCTAGTAGCAGCCTTGGGAAACCCATGAGAACTAGGGGTGCCTGGATCTGAAAAAGAACTGGACCCAGGGCTAGTGCCTCAACTCATGTCAATGTTTTGCTCCTTCAAATTCTGGTTGTCCTCAGCATCTGACATATCTGACCCTGTGAATAGAGTATAGAAGAGTCGAATAGGATAAGTCATCACAAAATGCAGCTGATTTTTGAAAGTTTGAACAGAAAAATCATAGATGTAGTTCACGGCAAAATTGGGTTTCGGTGTCACCGAGTCAAATATTTCGGTGCTGCCAAGACGCACAAAACTCTTAATCGAAACTTGGCAACAGTTTCAGTCGGACCGAAAACTTTCACTCGGTCTCATCGAGTTCTGTCCTCAGTAGCACAAAAAGGAAATCGGTGGAATCGATTTTTCTGACTCGGTATCACCGAGATGCAAATTTGCGGGCAACTAAACCTAGAATTTTTTGATTCGCTAGACTATTGAGTTTTTCTCGTGGACTGAACAATCTCAAACGATGGCTAGATAATGGATAAACTCTAATGCGCAAGAATCTGAAGTGGAGCGCAAGAGGGGGTGAAATCATACCCTAGCTTGGTGACGATTTTGCTACAGCGGTGACGGGGGTGAATATTCCGTCGATGGCGGCGATTCCCAGCGGCGGAGACGCTCGGGGAAGCAAAGGCGATGACCAGGGGGTCCTCTTCGGCAGCTTAGGGTTTTGGGGTGCGCACCAAGTTTCTCAACTGTCAACTGACACGGAAACTCGGTGTAACCGAGAATATGGAATCGGTAGTACCGAAATAGAAAACCAAATCAACCCTAGGCATTCGGTGAGACCAAGATTTTGAGTTGGTTCCACCGAGATGCACTTGGGAGGTTTTAATGGTCAGTCCTTTGTCGATACGGAACTCCGAGTGCTCCTCGCCCAGAGAGATCGAAAAGTACTTGTTAAAATTTTGTGATTCAGCATGAATAGATCATGAGGTGAGAAAGCATAGATAGCTAGAGGAGTGGTCCTAGGCATTCTTGTACATCCAATTGGCAAACGAAAAATCAAAAGCCAAATAGCAACAATTGGATGTCCTCGAATGAGTAAATAAATGCAGACCAACATGCTCACACAATAAGATGTCAAAAGAAAACATGGCAAACATGCACAAACACACTAGCATCTAACAAGCACTTTGGCAATAACGGATTCATCTATATATGAGTATATTGACTTAGGAGTCAAGTAAGAATACTTGATCATAGGTCATACTCATTGTTTAAGCACAAGTGGGGTTACCACTTTTACATAAAGCATTTAATGTTGTCACATACTATGAGATGCTTTGACTCAAGTCTTAGAGTAAAGCTCCCCTTGATGTGACATCTCCCCCATAGGAGGGATAAACTAACCTTGGGTTTTGTCGATGAAGACTTCATGTAGGTGAAGTAGTCGTGGATGCTCAAAGTTGATGAAGATCACCATGAGTTGGGAGCATCCTTCTTGTTTCATTACTCTTCTCACCTACATGGGTTAGTCCCAACACACAAGAGACAAATACAAGGATATCTATGGACATGGAGTGCAAAGCATACATTATGATGTCCATTGATTTGTTGATTACCTTGTCCCTTGCTTACCTTTGAGGGAATGTGTGACTCCTTGAACTATTGCATGATGTTGAAGTTGATTGCAACTAGTTCTTGCCAATAATGATATGAGTGGATTTCATTGGCGGAGTCACCCCTCAAGAACTTCTCTAGTTGTTCTTCTTTGGGACCCACATCAAGTTGATGGGGATCCTTGTGTTGAAGTAGCACTTGTAGAAGTTGAGCTTGTAGTAGCCTTGGGAACCCACCTCACCAAAGCTTGGGATTCATCTTCATATGATTCAATGTCCTCTTGAAGCTTTTTCTTGCCCTTGAGCTTGGGGTCTTGTGGTGGAAGGTCATCTTGAGCTTTTGTTCCCTTGGGGAGAGTATTTTCATACTTCTCCTTTTGGGAACAAACTTGGGATTAGGGTATTGACCTTCTTACATTCAACTCCATTAGCGTTGAAGTAGCCAACACCACGGTTCTTCCGGTATCCTCCGTGCTTGCGTACAATCTCCTCAAACTGTTTGCACCCTGCAAGACTCTTGTAGATACCTTTCTCTATAATCCCTTTCAAAAGTTCATTTTCTTGATCAAGTGTAACGTGGCTAAGAGAAGAGTTAGTGGGATCAATAGAACTACTAAAAGCAATATCATTGGATTTATCATTTGTATTGCTACTAGTTGAAGAACCTTTCTTGCCTTTGTTACTAGTTTGCTTAGTCTTAACTTGTGGCATGAATGTAGACAATAGAAGTCGTTTGGCTAGATAAGAGGAAGTCTTCTTTCGAAGATTGTCATTGATAGCTTTAAGTAACTCATGCTCTTGCTCTAAATTGAGCTTCTCGAAGCGGAGCTTCTCATGTGTCCTTTCAAGCTCTCTATGATCTTGTAGAGTAGACTCGTGAGCTAACTTAAGAGTGTTTAGTTCTTGAGTTAGTCGTTCTATTTCCAACTTATCATCATCACACGATTTATCTAGACTAGAGTGATTATTAGCAAGTTCTTCTTGACTAACATTACAAGATTTGTCAAATAGCAAGTCATCTTCAATTAGCAAGTCATCCTCATCACTATTGAAATCAAGATACTCAGGGTGTGATACCTTGGGGACTTTAGCCATGAAGCAACATTCACTCCCTTCATTTGGTGAATCAAATATGTCGTAGGAGTCGGTTCTCACTAGAGCAAGTCCGGCAACACCTTCATCTTGACTAAAGTCGGAGTTGGAGTGGTAGCTTCTCTCACTGTGGTTGTCAGAATCGGAGCCGAAAACCCATTGACCAACATGAGCTTGATGTCTTCTTTTTGAGTAGCTCTTGGTGTACTTGTCCTTCTTCTCCGAGTCCCTACTTCTCCTTGAGGGTCTTCGTTCATAACGATCATCCCTACTCCTTCTCTCTCTTCGAGATGACTCGTCTCTTGAGCTTCCTCTCCTTGGTGACTCTTCTTTCCTTTTGTAAGGAGTCATGCACTCATTGGAGTAGTGTCCGGGATTCCCACAATTGTAGCAGTTTCGGTCACGACTTGACGAATGCTTCTCTTCATATCTTGAGTTGGAGCTTAGATCTTTGCTTCTATTCTTGTAGAACTTGTTGAATTTCTTGACCATGAGGCTTATCTCTTCATTTGTGACAAGCTTGTCGCTTGAGGTAGCGGGAGCATCACTTGTGGCTTTGTAAGCACCGCTAGACTTGTGGTGAAGCTCTTCCTTGTCCTTAAGTGTCATCTCATGAGCAACAATCCTTCCAATCACTTCCGTTGGCTTGAGATCTTTGTAGTTTGGCATCACTTGGATCAATGTGCATACGGTGTCACGTCGATCATCCAAAGCTCGAAGTATCTTCTTGATGATGAATTTGTCGGTCATTTCTTGGCTTCCTGAGCCGGCAATCTCATTGGTGATGAGAGCTAGCCTAGAGTACATCTTAGCGACTCCTTTGCCATCCTTCATCTTGAACTTGTCAAGCTGACTTTGAAGAACATCCAACTTGGATTCTCTCACACATATGGTACCTTCATGCATATCAACCAAAGTATCCCAAATCTCTTTTGCATTCTCAAGGCGGCTGATTTTGTTGAATTCTTTGGGGCATAGGCAGTTGAAGAGAATGTCACATGCTTCAGCATTGAGTTGCAACATCTTCAATTCTTCCGCGGTCACTTCATGATCCGGTCTCCTTCTATCCGCAAAGAATTAACCTTGCAATCCAACATGAACAATAGCCCAAACGATGGGGTTATGACCAAGAAGCTGCATTTTCATTTTGTGCTTCCAACTAGCAAAAATAGTGCCATCAAAGTATGGACCTCTACGGTGATAATTTCCCTCACTAGATGCCATACTCTCCTAGGTGTGAAACCAATGCAATGGAGACCAAATCTCTTATACCACTTGTAGGATCGAAAATAGGTCTAGAGGGGGGTGATTAGACTACTTGACCAAATAAAAATCTACTTTTTCCCAAGTTTAAGTGTTTGCAGATTTTAGCATTCATAACAAGTCAAGTACACCCTACACATGCATGTCTACAAGTATAGCAGCAGAAAGTAAATACAAGCATGTAAGTAAAGGAAGGGTAGGAAGATCAAACACAATTTGAAGACACGATGATTTTTCCCGTGGTTCTGATAGGTGGTGCTATCGTACGTCCATGTTTATGGAGTCTTCAACCCACGAAGGGTAATGGTCGCAAGAGTCCATGGAGGGCTCTACCCACGGAGGATTGCACGAAGAAGCAACCTTGACTATACCATGATGGCCTACATCCACAGAGGACTAGCCTAACTCGGGGTAGATCTTCACGAAGTAGGTGATCTCCTTTCCCTTACAAACTTCTTGGTTCACTCCATGACATGAAGTAGGAGGCTCCCAAGTGACACCTAACCAATCTAGGAGGCACCACCCTCCAAAAGGTAATAGGCTCGATATAGTCGATGAACTCCTTGCTCTTGTGCTTCAAGATGATAGACTACTCAACACATAATCACTCTCTCACAGATTTGGCTATGGTGGAAGAGATTAATTAGGTGGAAAGTAACTTGGGGAGGCTAGAGATCAAGATCCATATGGTTGGAATGGAATGGCATGATCTCAACACATGAGTAGGTGGCTCTCTCTCAGAAAATCTGATAGGGTAGGTGCACATCTATTCTAAGTGCTTCACTTGCGAGTAGGTGGTGGTGGAGGGGTATATATAGGTATCTCCAAAAATCCAACCATTACACCTAATAAGTCGGACTCGATGACACCGACGTGTTAATCTCAGTGGTACCGAGTTGCCTCGAAGGTAGCAACTTTTGAATCTCTGTGAGACCGATACATAAAACTCGGTTGCACCGATAAGGCGACCAACGGTCAGATTGCCAGACTCGGTGCCGCCGATTCAACAAACTCGGTGGTACCATTTGTGAATTTGCGTAACAGAAAGTTGGCAACCCAAACTCGGTGGCACCGAAGTAGAATCGGTTGCACCGAAGGGCTAGGGTTTGGCTGAGTCTGTCTGAGGCTCCGAATCGGTAGCACCGAGTGGAAAGTGTTGGTTGTACCGATTTTGACAATTTGATTTTGGACAGACTTTTGTGGAAGAGCTTGTGGGTGTATGTGGTGACTATCACTTGTGCACGTATGAGCATTTTGTTCACCAATAGTACCTTACCCCTTTTTGATAGTATTGGCTTTCCTATGGACTCAAAGTGATTTCTCGCAAAGTAAAATGTAGAGGCCTCCTGCTTGAAGCTTTGCCAATGCTATTCCTTGCATCTTGGGGTACTCCACAATCCTTTTGCCAACCCATCATTGAACTTTTCCTGAAACATGCTTAGTGGAAACATTAGGGCAATGACATATATATTGTTATTAATTACCAAAACCACCAAGGGAGCAAATATGCTTTCAATGCCTCTCTCTCTCTAAGCATGTGGTCATGATTATCGAGTTTGGATTTCGCTTGAGGACAAGTGAGGTCTAAGCTTAGGGGAGTTGATACGTCCATTTTGCATCATTTATTGCATTGGTATTTATTACGTTTTGAATTGTTATTTCACTTTATGATGCAACCCTAAAGCTTTTTCTCTCTTAGTTTGCAAGTTTCATACAAAGAGTGACATTGCTCACGGCTAGAATTCTGGACCGAAAAGACCACCGAATAGCTGGATATTCTCTGCAACTCCAAACAAGCTAAACATTTACAGAGAACTATTTTGGAATATATAAGAATTATTGGCAAAAGAATTACCAGAAGGGGCCCACCAGGTGGCCACGAGCCTAGGGCACGCCCTACCCGCCAAGGCGCGCCCTCGAGCTCGTGGGCCCCTAGCAGGCCTCCGGCGCCCATCTTCTCCTATATGTTGTCATTTACCCTAGAAAAAAATCAAGAGAAGACTTTCGATATGAAGTAACGCCGTCTTGAGGCGAAACCTTGGCAGGAGCACTTTTGCTCTCAGGTGGAGCGATTCCGCCGGGGAAACTTCCTTCCGGGAGGGGTAAAGCGAAGCCATCGTCATCACCAATGCTTCCTCCATCGTGGGAGGACCAATCTTCATCAACATCTTCACCAGCACCATCTCATCTCAAACCCTAGTTCACCTCTTGTATTCAATCTTTTTCCCAAAACCTCAGATTGGTATCTATGGGTTGCTAGTAGTGTTGATTACATCTTGTAGTTGATGCTAGTTGGTTTAGTTGATGGAAGATCATATGTTCAGATACTTAAGCATATTCATTACACCCTTGATCATGAACATGATGATGAGTTGCGAGTAGTTACTTTCGTTCTTGGGGACATGGGAGAAGTTTTGTCATAAATAATCATGCGATGTTGATATTCGTTCGATATTTTGATGATGTGTATGTTTCTCTTCCTTTAGTGGTGTCGTGAACATCCACTACATGAGACTTCACCATATTTGTCGTAAGGGAAAGCATTGGGGAGTAATAAGTAGATGATAGGTTGCGAGAGTGAAAAAAGCTTAAACCCTAGTTTATGTGTTGTTCCGTAAGGGGATGTTTTGGATCCATATATTTCATGCTATTGTTAGATTTACCTCAATTCTTCTTTCGTAGTTTTGGATGCTTGCAAGAGGGGGTAATCATAAGTGGATCTTTGTTTGAGTAAGAACACCACCCTAGCACCGGTTCGCCCACATATAAAATTATCAAAGTATCAAACATGAATCAACTAAACATGATGAATCATGACTAGACAAAATTCTCATGTGTCCTCGAGAGCACTTTACTTCCTATAAGAGTACGTTCTGGCTTGTCCTTTGCTATAAAAAGGATTGAGTCACCTTGCTTCACCTTGATTATTATTGTTACTTGTTACGAATTACCTTGTTACAAAACTATCTATTACTGCTACTTTCAGTGCTTACGGAAAATACCTTGTTGAATATCACTTTTCATTTCCTTTTGCTCCTCGTTGGGTTTGACACTCCTACTTATCGAAAGGACTATGATTGATTTCCTATACTCGTGGTTCATTAGTCAACCATCAAGGACAAGTACCTTCCTTTGTCAACCATTATTTCACCCATGTGGAGGACACCACCGAAGTCAAAGAAGTGGATATGGAGGGAAAATCCATTGTGGGCATCTCCCACATGCAAGACACACGTTGGTACATAGAACACTGAAGCCAAGTCGTCGCAGCCAAAGCGTACACTTTGTTGTGAGGTTAATTCCGAAAGGCGATTGCCGACAAAATATTTTCTCTAAAATTTCTCATGCTAGCGCAATGAAGTTGCTTTATTTGCATTGTCTATGTGATGTTGAACGCAAGGTCTGTTGATGAAAATTGCATTGTCTTGTATGTGATATTGAACATAATGTCGATGAAAATGCAATATCTTTTTTTAGAAAAGGAGGATGACCCCCGGCCTCTGCATCTCGGAGATGCATATGGCCACTTTATTGATTATTCTCGAGGACCTTACAAAGTATTACAACAATATGCCTGAATCCACCATCTTGGCAAAAAGTGCCGCTACTCCTATCCATATGATGAAGGGGTGCTAGCTGGGCCACTACCCAGACCACTCACCTAAGCCTAACATCAAAAGCCGGAAGCCCCAGCCGAGCCACATACCAGGTCTGGGGCACAAACCGGTCAGACGCACTCGAGTGCTGTCGTCGCCATCTTCCACCGGTCCGTCTTCAGAGCAGATATTGAGGCTTCTACCTTGTCTAGCCACTTTGCCATCGACGTCACCATGACGCCAGACAGCTACCTCCTCTTGCGCGAGTCCATCTCCACGCATCGGACGCCGAGTCTCCACAGCGTCATGTTGTCGATATCCGCCGCCATCAATGCAATATCTTACATTTAAAAAATGGCATAGACGCTGACAAGTGGGTCCACAAAACATAGAGATTGTACAATGGTGAATATGAGTTTATGGAGTGCACTAATAACTGTTTTAAAGGTTGCAATATGACTTGTCAGCTAGAGTTGCTCTAGGAGCCATTGGTGGGGCGATGCCTTCCTACTCACTCAAAAGTCAATTTTCACGGGAGTTCTCGCCAAACAAAATTAGGTGTCGAACCAAGAGCATCTCCAACAACATACCAAAAACCGCGGTATTGACAAAAAAAACTTATTTTCATCTTCTGGTGCAAAAAAAACGGCTTCAACAACACTCATATACCTATATGATGCCCATTTTTTTAGTGACCAAAAAATTGCTACAAATGATGTGTATCTGGGTCACCACTAGCAGGAAACTAAAAACAAAAACCATTGCGGAGGAAACCCAACCGTCACTTAGTGAACTTTCACAGTCCTTGTGTCGCCTCACCCACCTACGCGTCGACAAATTTTGGCCACTGTCGACATTCTTGTGGCCACGCTGACCCCGCTGCTAGAGCATCACTGTCATGACCCCACGATCATCTTCGTGCTTGCGCCACTGCTACCCGGTCCCACCGTGCTCCAGGCGGTGAAATCCACCCCAGTCACCCATCCCAAGCTTCCCGATGTCGACCCCGTGCACCGCACCACCGTCCTGAAGCTCTCGCCATCGTCCCCAAGCACCACCTCGCAAAATTCCGCCGTCAATGCCAAGCTCCCCACCATCGGATCATCATGTTTCATCTGGTGCTCAAATTTTTGGTGATCAGTTTTTGTGTGCTGGAAAAGCGCAAAAAGACTGGTGACGAAAAGCCTTCTATAGTACTATTTTTCGCTTGGGCTGTAAACATCTATCTCAAGCAAAAATCACGAACGAGGAATCCGATAAACTACCAGGCTGAACCGTCCAAACGACACCTTTAGCTGTAAAAAAAATTAATGCAATGCGGCGAGTTTCTTCCTCTACATATTGCTCAAACTGGTGTAAAGGTAGTAGATGGTCCTAAGCGAGATTGACACGAAGAAAGGGTGACGAAAGGCTGGACCAAAGCCCCAATAATGCGCCCGATTTAGTACTTGTCTCTCCCAAAAATAAGATAAGGGTTTCGTGCTACCTGTCCAACAACACACGCAATGATTCAGCCACGACGGTCACGCCGGTTGCGCCCCTGGCTACCAATGATGCAATCACGACAGCACCATTGCCATTGCTCCCGCCCGTCTACGAATCCAATCAGCACCTCATATGATCCACGCTGGTTCTGGTTGGAAGCTGTCGCCAGTGAGCACATGCAGTAGGACCTGATATCCCGGTGGGGCTGAGGTGGCATGGATGGTAACATCACATCGACACATTGCCCCGAGTGAAAACCGTCAGGGTGGATAAATACGAGTAGTGGAAAGGAAATTGCTTTTGGAGGACGAGGTCCGTGAAGGTCTTTAAATGTAAAAAACAAAATTCATAAAAATTTATATTTTTATATTTTTAAAAATTCTGAAAAAATACAAAGATATATGAGGACGTAAAACACATGTGTGTAAATTTTTAAAAGAAAAATACATTGAAATGGGGTCTGTACAAAAAAAGATAAATCTGAGGCTTTTTAACACATGATACTATTCATCGTCTCAGGCCATGAATTTATCTTTTTTGTACAGATCACATTTCAAGGTATTTCATCCTAAAATTTTACACACGTACACATAACATCCTTCCTTACTTGCATAATTTTTTCAGATTTTTTGAAACTGAAACATTTGAAATTTGAATTTTTCAAAAATATAGAGTTCCATGAAGCTCGGCCTCCAAACGTCCGTTCTCATAGTGAAAAGCCTATTAGATACTAGTTAGGTTCATTGGCGAACTCCACTACCCCAAATTGTCCGATCATCGACCAATAAGAATAGTTATGGAAGTTGAACATCTTTTGATATGTCCAATTATGGTTTTTGTTTTCCTTGATTTTGTCCTCGTAGTAAGGAATTAATGAATGTATGTATAAAAATGTCTTTGATGAAATTAAAAAACTCAATACCCAACAAAACATATTCGTAAAAAAATAAACACCCGGTTATGGCCGATGAGATGCGTCCGCGCGTTGGGTGCATGGCCAGCTCATTCCGAAAAAAGTCGACCGCCACCGCATCACCCTATCCAAACGAACAAAACGAAAGTTCGTTTCGGATCATGTGTTGGAGTTGGCCTTATGAGGGACTAGCTTGTCAGACTTCAAGTGCTAGACTTGGTACTATGTTTGTATTTTTCTAGATTTTTATTTTACAATTTTCGACGATATTTGTTTGGTGAAAGAATATGTGATGACTTTTCCAATTCCAAAATAATGTGTTGATTTAGTCTCTTAAAGATGTTCATGGAGATATGACATACTCCCTCTATAAATTAATATAAGAACATTTAAATTATTATTTTAATGATCTAAACGTTTTTATATTAGTTTATGAAGAGTGTTTGTTTCTACACTGTGTAACTGTGTTGAACATAGGAGTAGTGGTACATTTTTTACACAAAACAAGAAATGATTTATCCGCAACCCAAAGGCGGCGCAGGTTACCTTAACTACTACCCACCACCCGGAGCAAAGAAAAGAATCCTTCGCTTTACCCCCACGTGGGGTACCCCGCCGCTCGTGAAGAATCTTGTCCAGTTTGTTACAGCTTATCCGCATCTCCGGCCGTCGGCTGCTCGACGGACGGCCCAGATCTCGTCCGGGGAAAGCGCCGCAGGCCCCAACCGCACGTAAACGACCAGAAAGTCTCTTGTCCCTCCGCGCCCGAGGGCCCCCCGCGCCGCGCGTTTAACGCGCCACCGTTAATTTATCGCTGACACGTGGGCCCGGATGCCGTGGGCCCTGACAGCGCGGGGTGAGTAAGAGTTAGCGAAAGCAGCACAAGAAAGGGAGACCCCAAGCGCGACCGGTCACGCGACCCACGCTACTGGTTACTCACTCTTCTCCGCCGCCATTGCCGAGCACGGGAGCGCCGAGACCCACACCACACTGCTCGCTTCGCCATGGACAGCGGCGGCAACAAGAGCGCCGGCGCTGCTGGTGAGCCCAGCGCATTGTGGCGCCCCTTGCCCTCTCTTTTTTTCTCCTGGCTCCTCATGTGATGTAACCGCGGCGGTTCCCGTGTGTGTGTGTGCAGGGGGAGGGGACGGCGCGTGCACCGGCGGCCACCTGTGCCACCTTTGCGGGTACAAGTACGCCAGCGCGCACCCCAGCGCCAAGCAGCGGCGCGCGCACCGCAAGAACTGCGGCGGCGGCGGCGGCAAGTCGCCGCCCACCGCCGCCGCCGCCGCCAGTGCGGAGGCGGAGGAAGAGCGCCAGGGCAAGAAGTTGGTGCCAGGTACCGCGCGGCTCCTTTCCCGCTCTGTTTCCGGCGCGTTGCTTGCGTCTGCGGTGTTCGTGCGCTGATGCGTTTGCCTGTCCTCGACCTAGGCGAGGACGCAGGAGGAGAGCCAAATGGAGCGCCTGCTTCGGATTCTGGCGGCGTTTTGCCCGGATCTGCGGAGGATGTTGGGAATGCAGTGGGTGACGACGAGACTGGAGGTTTGTCCCGATTATCCCATTCCCTAATATTCCCCGTTCTTTGTTTTATTTGCCCAAAATCTATGTCAAATGATTTGGTTGGGGTTCGTCAGGTGGAAATTACTACTACTTCTTTTCCCCCCTCCCATTTATCAGTTTGCCTTACAGAGAAAAACTTACATGGTTCAGTGAAATCGTACCGATGTTCCAGGCTGGAATACAGTGCAGCGGTTCCTGTCTTCTCGATTAGCGGTGTAATTCCCAGATTGTGTCTACTTCGCTGTCAACTTCGGGGTTAGGATAATATTCTTCGGGATAATGATGATTTGGAAATCCCATACTGTGTGTACATGCCAAAGTTCGGTAAGAATAATGCGGCTCAGTAAATTAGTGAGGCCGGCAGCTTGTTGTTGCCTAGTACTAGGGCTCTTGTGAACTTGTCAACATCCTGTGCTGGCAGCATATAACATCACTGCCAGAAAGTCCAGGGCTATTTAATTATTCACTGTGCCATATGCGTACGCTTTCTTCAATGCTCTTCTCACCGCTGTTATATTTTTATGATGCATCACAACTGGAATTAATTTGCTCTGTGGGTTTCTTTTGCAGTGCACTCTTCTCCTAACAGTGCCGGAGTTCACGTCATTATCAATGATGTCACTTCTGAAGGGCCTCCTAAGGCCAATGGAACTGACGTTCAAACTGAAGCTGATCTGCGGCTGCCTGAAAGCGGGCCACAAGATTTGTATCCGTCTGGATCACATTGTAGTGGTGATCGGCATCAGGAGGCCTCCGCTTCCCATTGTCAATCAGAGCCTGAAGATGGTGCAAGATTCAGTCCAGACTTCTCTGCAGATGAAGCAAGCAAGTCAAATGCCGTGTCCCTGGCATCAAATGCTGCTTCTGGCGAATTTTCTACACAAACAATTGCTACAGCTGGTAGCCCTGATGGTATCGCCGTTACTGAAAACGATTGTATGATCAACGCCATTGATGAAGCAAAAACTTGTGAGGGCATGTCGGTAAAAGGTAATGAGATTGATTTGTCTTATAAAGAGAAGCTGCAAACCAAAATTGTTGAGGGGCATAGTGCTACTACAGTGGAGGAAGTCCTATGTGTCAACAACTTAGGTGTTGTTACCGAAGAGCAAAGCCCCAGTGAAAACACTGAATCCAAGGACGAAGGCGGGGTTATCGGAGCTAACCCACTTGAGCAAGTTTGTACCATCAAGGAACCTGTCAGTGTACTTAGGAATAAGGAGCCATCTACTGATAATAATGTCCACACAGATGATACCAGCAGTGATGATTTATCTCAACTTGCTTCTGGTGGTTGTCATTTGGAGACAGCAGATGTTGAAACACAGCAGCAAATTGATTCTACTTCTGTGGTAGCAGATCAGCTGACAAACACCAAACAGACGGGCCTTGAAGAAGGGTCAAGCTATCCTGGTGCAGGTGAGACTTTGAGTTTTTGTGCTGATGATCCTGTACTCTGTAGTTCGTACTATTTTTGTTGTTCGGTTGCAAAAGTTTTTATAAGAAGTGGTAAAGTCTAATTTTAGGCTTTTGGCTAGGTTGAACTGTCATAATTCATATTTGTGTGTTTTGCTCATAATAACCAACATGTGGTGAAAATGGTCCCTAATTCCTAAATACGACATTGTTAGTCTTTTGGTTGTTTATTTAAATCAGAAAGAAAATTTTATCTTATGCTTGAAATTTAAGTATACAGCTCAAATAGAAGGCCTCAGCATCCAATCATGTAGACCTATCTACAAGTTAGATAAAATTGGAATACCATCATTTTATTTTACAAGTAACAACATGTTCATAAATATCTGCCAACTATTTATGTCACTTATGATCGTTGTTTATGAACTGACGTTCAATGAGCATTCCGCAGATGAGGTTATCCAAGCTGTATCAAGTACAACAGAGCCTGCTGTGGATAGTCTAGTTGCTGAGGTCATATCAGCTGGTAGTGCATCCGATGTTACAAAGAAAGATACCTCCGAGGTGGCAGCAGATGATGACACACAGAATAATCCAAGCCATACAAGTGATGTCATTTCCATGCCATCTCAAATCGACCCAGTAGAGCCCAGCTTAGACCCTACTCATGAGATCAGTATTAGTAGCAAGCATGATGCTGATAAGAATAAACGAATTGAGAACGTAAGTGTGGACCTTACGTCTCGTGAGACTAACGATGTATGCAGTATGGATAACATTGAAGAGATTAAGCAGACTGAAGAAATTAGTGCAGAAGATAGTACCCCGAAGACCAGCATATTACAGAGTGCAAGTAGTGTTGAGGAAAAAGAACAGATTGAAGGGGTGATAGCAGATCCTGCTTCCGATGATATCGATGTGATAAGCAGCAGAGACATAATTGTGCAAAAGGAACAGAGTTCTGTCCGCGTGGGAACTGCTCACGAGATAAATGTGGTGGATATCCCAGCTATAGTTGAATTAGAGAAGCACGGTCAAGAAACTACCGCAGACCCTACTGCCCAGATGACAAACATTACAGATGAAGTTGAAGAAAAGAAGCAAGATGAAGAAATTACGCCAGATCCTGCTCCTCATGCTATCGATGTGATACACGAAGACAAAATGCAGAATGAAGACATGGCAGCGCTCCCTAGTTCTCACGAAAATGTAGTTGACCACACAGATGTTGTTAAAGAGAAGGGTGAAGAAACTATGTCAGAACCAACCTCTCACAACACTGATGCGGTAAGCATTGTTGATGCCGTTGAAGGAAAGGAGAAAGAAGAGGTAACTCCAGAACCTACTCTTGATATTAGCTTGGTCCACGCCATTGGCAATGTCAAAGGAAAGGAGAGTGAAGAGCCTACTTCGGTACCTACATCTGTTGATGCCGGAGGCAATGCAGGTACTATCCTTGTCCCGGACTCAAGTTCTCACATGAACAGCACACCACAGGGCACAAATGATGTCAAAGAAGAGAACCAGGTTGAAAAGGCTGCTGCGAACCATGCTCGGACCGATGATGTTGAAGAAAAAAAGCAGAAGGAAGAGGCTGCTGCAGCAGAGACCAACACCAAGGAAAGAGCGAATGACCATCCGAATGAAGAGATCACAGACAAGGAAATGACAATAGATTCAGACAAGAGCCATGTCTCCCTGAAATCCCTTCTCTCCGAGAAAGGCATGGAAGTTAAAGAAAAGAAGGCCAGCACCAAGGACCGAGTGCTGTCGTTCAGGCGCCGATCGTCGAAGGACAACCCTTCACCCGTCAAGCCAGGTTCTGAGCAGCATGACTGGAATTCTCCTGCCAGGTTACCTGTGGAGAAGTCGCCGAAAGGGAAGAAGCAGCAGTGGATGCCGTTCATTTGCTGCCACTCCATGAACTGACCATGCTGAGGGTCTTTCTGGAGTTCATATTAGTGTATCTGTGTGGTTAGGTTTGTCCAGGGATTTGTAAATGGTCATTCCGGTTTGTTCTGTCTTGTGTCCGCACTGATGATGTCTCAGACTTCAGTTTGTCCCATCATCACTTTTTGTTTGGAAATTGCTCGGTTATTTGATTCGAGTAGTCCTGTGCTTTGTTGATTTCTTCTAAACATTAAAATCCTACTTGCTCATCATGAACTGCTGTGTCCCTCGTTCAGCTGCCCCGTACTATTTTTACAGTGGTCTCTTGTTCGGTCCAGAACTGGAGCTTGCTTATCTGATGTCGAATCTTGTAATCGTTTGGTTGGCAGCTTAGTGGTGTGCTAACGTCTGAGTGGCTGCACTAGAGTTCTAGTTTTAATCCATTCCTTGGAAGCACAAAAGGAGGCTTTTGGTGCATCCAGCACCGGCCTTAATGAGGTAAAAAATGCAGAGTTAGCCAGTTGATGTACATTTAACAGAAGAGCACATGCATGTGAGCCTATCAGGCATCTCTAGAAAAAATCAGTCAACATGTATCGTTGCCGAACACGAGAACGCACGCTCTAGAAGTGGCATTGTTCTTATCTGATGACTAATTGAACTAAAGAACCATTGTGTCAGCAGTAGTATTTGACATATCTATCTATCTGTGTGTGTGTGTGTCTCATCATCTATCCAATCTCAATTGTTGTCTGTAGAACTATTCCAGTGAAATTGTACCAGTACTTCCTAAAAAAGAGTACCAGTACATTTCTTTAGTGTGCTAGCTCAATTTGGTGTGCTGGAGTTCTGCATTCTGCACCTGATTGCTTCTCACCATCCCCGGCTACATCTAGCATCATTTATGTTGTCAGCCTGCTCGCATTCACAAATCGAACATGTGTTTGTGACTTTGTGTTGTGATGAATCGATGCCATTCCCTAACTTGTACTTGTAACTGATTATACAACAGTCGTTCTCTTTATTTGCATAATTCAGTTGCACCTTTTTTACAAGTAAAGTTTTTTTATTCTATTTCCTCCATTCGAAAATAATTGTCCTAGAAATAAATAAAATGAATGCATCTATAACTAAAATTAATTTAGATACATCCATTTTTAGAACAAGTATTTCCAGATGAAAAGAGTACAAGTTTTAGATCACTATTTTAGTGATAACAACGTCTTATATTTATTAAGAGAGGAAGTATATTGTACTTATACCAAAACCACTGACTACCAAACAATTGTTTTTATACGTGGCTGGAAGGGATTGGGTGGAAGTGAGGGATTCATCAAATATTCAAATCCCCTAAACCTCAAAAGCCGACGTTCGAACGACAACGACTACTAATGGGCAGCGAAACCTTGCACAGGGGCGCGTTAGGAAAGCACACAAGATCCTCAAGGCAGGACCACCTATTGCCCGGAAAGCACACGCTATAATATGCAAGGTCTAAACATGATTGTTCTTAACAAGAAAAAATATCGCCTGGCAACCTCAAAACTGAATTTTCTCTAGTTTTTAGCAACTCCCAAGCATATGGGTGACCTAACCAACCAGCCCATAGAGCTAAGCAGACAAAGCTATCCTTCCTTTGGGCACCTCCGGGACTCCTATCCTTCCTCCTTTGGGGGTACTGCTCCAGTTCAAGCTTTCTGTGATTGGGGAAACCAATTAGATCTGCTGCGTGGACTCAAAATTAGAAGCTGCTACTACTAAACAGTAAGAGACGCAGATATGCTTACGCTTTCTTCCGCTGAAGGCTTGGTCATCTTAGAGAACATATTGCTGTAGAATTTGGCGTCCTTCTTGTTGATTTCCTTGATCTTTTCCTTCAGGGTCTTGTATGTCAACTTCACATCCCTGTCAGTAGCAGCGACTTTGTCAAAAATCAAATCGACACGGTGTAACCTTGTCAGTATCAGATCAAGGTTTACATAATAGACCCTTCCGCCGAACTTGCCTGTTTTCAGGCTCGATTTCCAATGCCTTCTTAATGTCAACCTCTGCTAACTCTAGGTCTGCAAGCTGAGTGTAAGCTTGAGCCCTTCTGTACAAAGCCTTGACATTTCGGCTGTCCAGTTCCAGAACCTGTCAAGAAGCACCATATGTTGCCTTGGTTTGTTACGAATACAAAATACACTATTGCAGGATCATCAGTGATGAATGTACCTTGGTGCAAAGCTTTTCGGCTTGCTTATAGTCTTTCAGCTTCAGCTTGCAGGCAGCATTGTTTAAGTTGCAGGTGATCTTCAGTTGCTTGGATTGCTTTTTCTCATCCTCACTGAACGAAGTGTCATACTCAATGAACTTTGCAGCCTGGGAGTAAATGGATTTCAGATGGTCAATCAGGCACCATAGAGAAGTTGAGCAAAGACAAGTGAGAACAAAAATGGTATGTTTACATATGTAAAACAAAAGAAAGACCTCAGACCTTCTCATAACGCTTGGAAGCTCTGGCATATTTGCCAGATTTGAACAAGGCATTCCCCTCTTCTTTCTTGGTTCCAGCGGCCTCAATCTTCTCTGAGTTGTTCAAGTCCCAGGACTCCTTATCCTACGTATCAAAAAGATGCTCATAATTTTGGCTGTACACAGAATGTTGAATCAGAAGAATGCACAAGAACGTTTCAAAGAGAAGCACACCTTTACAAATGATACAAGCTCCACTTCGTAAATCACAGTACTGTTAGGTGGAACTATAGCATCTTGCTTTGACTCCGCTGAGCCATAAGCATATTCAGGGGGAATGGTGACAAGAGCAACCTCGCCCTTCTTCATGTTTAGCACAGCACGATCAAGACCCTCAATAACCGCCTCTGGAAATAGATTATATAAACCAAAAGGAACAAACATATTACTCACACATCACAGTATAACAGTGGAGTTCAATGAATTACTTAATGTGACCAAAACATGCACAAACAAAAGCAAAGAGAAAAGGTACCTTCATCAGTCTTGAATTCAAATGGCTCTTGTTCATCATGCCCCTTCTTCAAAAATACGGTGCCATCTTGAAGTTTTCCGGTGATTTTGACTGTCAATGACAAGATACAGTTCAGTTATAACTTATTACAAAACAATTAGTTCATACTCAAACACCAGTGTCGTGTGTAGCTAAAACAATAGCCATCATGGTTAAGCTTATATACCTGTAACAACTGCACCCTCATTGGGACGTTCATATCCTTCGCCCTCCTTGAGAACTTTTTTGAGGATCTTCTTATCATCCCCTATTTCTGTGACAGTCTTCCATGAAACCAGCTCAAGGTCAATAACAAGGCTAGCATTTGGTGGCACAGCAACTCCCTCGCCAGATGCTGGTCTACCCATCTCACCAAATCCATCTGCCAGGGCAAACGTTCAAAAACCTGCCCAGGAAAAGGGAAAAAATGGAAAGGAAGGTAGCGTCAAATAAGCTTACACTGTGGCTTGACCGTGAGGAGCACCTTCTCTCCTTTTTTCATGGTTTTAACAGCTTTGGCCAGTGCAGGGCAGAGGTGTCCTGAAACCAGATTCCAATTTGTTAGCAAGCAGTGGATTCAGCACAACACTCTCAGCAAGATGCACATGTGTAGGAGAAGAGCAGGAGAGAGAGAGGATCACCATCTTTAACAGTAAATTCAACCCCCTCAGACTTGGACACAACAGTACCATCCTCAAGCCGAGCCTCATATTTCACTACAACACAGGAAAGGTCAGTTACACAAAGAAGGGGAATACATGCGACAGGAAGCTGTTTCCATTAGCAAAGATTACCAAATACTTCATCAGGATCCTTTGGGTTCTCCCATTTATCTCCCTCCTTCAATATCTTCTTGAATATGCCACCATCTTTGCAAATGTCCCTGACACTGGTCCAAGAAAGCAGCTCAACATCGAACTGTAGCGTGGCATTGGCCGGAATAGTTGGAGGTGAACCAGATTCGCCATAAGCCAATTCAGGAGGAATGGTGAAAAGAGCATTTTCCCCTTTCTTCATGGTCTTGATGCCTTGATCCCATCCCTTTATTACTTGACCTGGACACAAGTTGGCAACAAAGTAGCAACTGAGTAACGAACATACACTAGAATGTGCAATCTCAACATCATGGAGCATATAGAAACAAACTTACGGCAATAAACTTTTTATAATAAATGATGAGCATGACTAAACTAAAGACAGAACAAGATTACTCCCCACTGGCACCGAAATTTGCTGAGCTAGCATTTAGTCAGTCATCAGGAAGTTTTGTCAAGCAACTGCAGTCCACTATCTATTCATGAATGGCGATGGTACGTGCACATAAAGCTCAAATGCTCGCAGGAAGTTGTTTAGCACACAAGCACACTAAAGGCCCAAAACAAACTTGCCTGTGAAATGAAGGATCGTTTAATAATTACCCAGTTTGACAAACTAGTACAAGAAACCATATAATTCTGTGATGTACCGCACCAGCCAAAGGTAAACATGTGAAGCACTGTTCACAATCAAATCGTTTACAACATATTTTATCCAAAAATGACAATACATGTATGTATCATAAAAATAAAGGGAGGAAGAAATGAACCTTGTCCCAGCTTGAACTTGAATGTGTCATCACGATCACGGCTGGAGTCGAACTTTTTACCATCAAGGAGGGTGCCAGTGTAATGGACTGAAATATCAACACAATGGTACATCAGCCAAAATTTACTTCCAAATCATCAGCCAACAGGATGAAGCAATTTATACACTCCTAATAAATAGATAAATATAAATATACTCATATAAAACTCTGTTGGTGATGATGGTGTTTCTGTCATCGGTCATTTTTGACCATCCATTCTGCATCTAATGCATGCGAGGTAACTTGTGGTAATTTTGAAAAAGATCCCTGCCATTCTGCTCCACATTTGCAGAAAACCGCTCAGTATCTCCAGATCAGCCCTATCCCTCCCCCATCTCGTCCAAAGAAGTAAGAGGAATAGATTTGGGTGAAACCTAACATATTTTTAGTGATATATACCAAAAATAGTATGGCTTTTTCTCAAGTTTGTGACCATGTACCAGTCTATTTTGGATCCATCATAATGCACTGGCAATTTGCTAGTATACATAATCTGTTCAGGCATGGAACAATAAATAACACAGCAGCAACAGCAACAACAATAAATTCCCCTAATGAACACTTCCATTTTTTTAAACTCTCATTATCTCATTATTCAAGCGCCATCCGCCAACAAAAAGTTAACCCATAAGTACGCTTTCCACAGAAGGTCATTAACCATGTGGTAGAGCTAGCAACAACGAACGATGCTTGAACACCTCAAGGACCGAATTAGCATAATGTCACATAAATGATTGGAACTTCAGACAATGTCACAAAAACGATTCAAGCATCACAGAGACAGCATGAGCGAAGCCGTCTGCAATTTACTCCTAGTTTCACCACTAACTAGGCATCCCACAGTAAAACAACTTAGTAATTTCAAAACTTCACAGACAATGTCACAAAAATGATTCGAACTGCACAGATGACAGCATGAAAGAAGTCACATGCAATTATCTCCTAGTTTCACCACTAACTCCGCCTCCCACCAAAAAGCACCTCACTGATTCCATAGGAGCAAACTGGCCTTTCACGCATCACAGCATCGCAACAACGATTCAAAATTGACAGACTATACAGCGTGGCACAAGTTGTCTACAAATAATTCCTAGTTTGACAACTAGCTCCGCACCTCACAACACTCCATCTGAATCCTAAAGCGGGGCAAGGACTGGATCAAGCTGCGACATGCCATCTGCGATTTGGGAGGGAAAACTGTAGCAGTAGTAGAGCGGATACCTTCGACCTCGTCGCCGACCTCGGGGGTGTCCCACCCTTCGCCCTCCTTGAGCAGCTTCTTCTTAAGCCCCTGCTTCCCGATCTCCTTCTCCTCGCCCACCTTCATCCCTGGCCCATCGGCGCCGCCGAAGTCGCCCATCCCGTCGCCCATCATCATGTCGTCGCCCGCGGGGATGTCGAAGTCGTCGTCCATGGCGTGGGATGGGTGAGATCTGGGGTTTGGGAGGGAGGCGGAACGGAGCTCGCTAGGGTTTGGACTTTGGAAGGTTCGAGAGCGAGAGAGAGAGAGAGAGCACGAGGGGGAGATGATGATGGTGAGGGTTTAAAGAGGTGAACCAAATTGGGCTTCTAGAGTGTTCCGGGGGAAATTAGAAATGGAAAGTGAACGGCAGCTGGACTTCAAAAAAAGAAAGTGAACGGCAGCGGATGCTTCCAGATTTGGTGGGCAGCATCGTAAATTCGTAATCTTCCCTCTGAGTGCGATCACGAGAGTAAACTCGTTCATCAAATTATGAAGGAAAACGTTTTTATTCGACCGACTGATTTTTAACAGCATCTTCAACCATTCGGCTTTTTAAAGGCTTGAAATAGTATCGTTTGGAGGCTAACCGCGATATATTCAGCGCGAGGGGTTCGGATTCCCAGCCGACCCCAAATTCGCCCCCACACGTTGTTTTTTAAATGCAAATCGAGCCGGAATTCAAAGAAAATGATTCGTTTTTGGACAAAATTTAGACGGTTTCATTCAAATTTGTACAACTTAAAGGCATGCATAAAAACTAAAAAAATTACTTCGTCGCCGCCGCCCCGAGCCTAGGTCATGCCGAGCAGCTGGTAGAAGGCGGTGTAGTCGCCGTCGTCGTTGTGCACGTCGTCGTCGTCACTGTCATTGCTGCAGCCTTGTCCTGGGTCGCTGATGCGGACTGAAAGGACGTGGATGTTGCCTAGAGGGGGTGAATAGGCATTTCAAAATAATTACGATTTAGGTTTGAACAAATGCGGAATAAAACTAACGTTTAATATGACAAGTACAAAACCTAAAATAACTATGATCACCTATGTGCACCAACAACTTATGCTAAGTAAGATAAACAACTAATGAGGTGCTTGGTTCGGCGTTCCGTAACGTAACCTGCTAACAGCGGCATCTGAAAACGCTAGTTTTTGTTTGGTTCGACTTGGCTGTAATCATATACCGTGTAATCAAATTACATCGTTGTACAAATCCGATTCCACGTGATTCCATCCACATGTGCCCGTTAACCGTTCCATCTCTCGTACGATTCTGTCGTTGCTTGTTTGATTCTTTTCTTGGGGACTGGAAGAGCGGCCCAGCGGCGCTTGAGATCGGGGGATGTCCGGCGGCTTGCCAGATCCAGGGATGGCCGGCAGCACACGAGATAGGAGCTTCCGGCGACGCGCATGCGCAAGACGGCTGGGGATGAGCAGGTCGCTAGCGGGAGGAGGGTGGCCGGTAGCGCGCATGCGTATGGCGGCTGTGGACGAGCAGGTCGCTGATGGGAGGAGGGTGGCCGGCGGCATGCATGAAGCAGGGTGATCGGCGACGCGCATGCGTAGGACGGTTGTGGACGAGCAGGTCGCTGAGACGTTGACGGGAGGAGGGTGGCCGGCAAGCGACATGGGCAAGTCTAGAAGTAGGGGAGAGAGATTCGCCATGCACTGGTGAAACAAGAACAGAGCAATGGAAAGTTAGAAACCAATTCCTTTACCCTGGAAGAACCGAACAAGCTAGAAAAAAAACTGATTACACCTCCTAAAATCCTTTAAGCTGGTTACGTTGACGTTTACGTTACCATTTCTGCAACCAAACACCTCCTAAGTGATAGCGGGATATATAACATGAAACAATATGACTATCACAAAGTAAAGTGCATAAGTAAAGGGCTCGGGTAAGAGATAACCGAGGCACGCGGAGACGACGATGTATCCCGAATTTCACACCCTTGCAGATGCTAATCTCCATTCGGAGCGGTGTGGAGGCACAATGCTCCCCAAGAAGCCACTAGGGCCACCGTAATATCCTCACGCTCTCGCACAATGCAAGATGTCGCGATTCCACTAAGAGACCCTTGAGGGCAGTCAGCGAACCCGTACAAACAAGGTTGGGGCAAACTCCACAACTTAATTGGAGGCTCCCAACAACACCACAAAGCTTCACCACAATGGATTGTGGCTCCGAGGTGACCTCAAATGCTCGGGGCAATCTCCACAACCTAATTAGAGACCCGAAAGCTTGCCCGGAGCTTTGCACCACAATGATTGAGCTCCGAGGCACCACCAACCGTCTAGGGCGCCAAAGCACCCAAGAGGAACAAGCTTTAGGGTGCTCAAACACCCAAGAGTAACAAGCTTCTCAACTTCTCACTTCCACGTATCACCATGGAGAACTCAAACCTATGCACCAAATGCAATGGCAAGGGCACACGGAGTGCCCAAGTCCTTTTCTCCCAAATCCCACCACAACAACTAATGCTATGGAGGAAAGTAAGAGGAAGAACGAAGACGAAAACGAAGAACTCCAAGATCTAGATCCAAAGGGTTCCCCTCACATAGAGGAGAAAGTGATTGGTGGAAATGTGGATATCGAACTCCTCTCTCTTTTCCCTCGAAAAGGAGCAAGAACCATTGGAGGGATTGAGAGTTAGCAAGATCTAAGAATGTCAACAATGGGAGGGGGGGCAAACATGAGCTCAAAAGATGGGGACCATTGGGGAAGAAGAACCCCTTAAATAGGTCCCCACGAATCTGCCCGTTATGTGCAGAATAACACAGGAGTGGTACAACCTCTATGCTCACCGGTACAACCGGTAGTACCGATTATACCGGAACAACCGCCCAAGAACCGCTCCAAAACAGAACCTAGTCCGGTGGTAGAGTGGTACATGGCCGGTACAACCTCCGAACCAATTCTGGAGCAGTACAACCACTCCAAAACACCGGTTGTACCGATCGACTAGTACAACCTCTACTAGAACCGGTACAACCTCTCAGTGTAAAACATGTAAGACAAAAACAGCCATAACTTTCGCATACGAGCTCCGAGTTGAGTAAACTCAAGCTTGTTGGATAGCAGGCGACAAGTACTATCCAAACAACGAATGGTTATAGCAAGAAGAGGTGGTAAAAAAATGCCAATGATATAGAGATGAGAAACCTCTATGAATGAAGAACCGGTAAAAACTCCAACATCGAAAACATCAAAGATGCATATGGACTCCGTTTTCGACGAATTCGAGCTTATCATGAAGATGACCATAAGATCTAAAACTCACAAAGAGAAAAGCCAACCAAGAACCAAGAAAGATGACAATGCCAAGAATGCAATGGTTTGAGCTCTCAGCGAATGATACGATCAAGCTACTCACTTGAGAGCCCCCCTTGATAGTGCGGCTATCGATCCTATAACCCGGTCTCCCAACTACCACCATGAGATCGGTAAAATAGAAAATCCTACCAAGGTCAAACCTTTGCCTTGCGCATAGTCCACTTGAGCTAGATGATGACGATCTTGTCCTCCTCAAGATGGACCACCTTTCTTGATTGCGCCGGCTCGATGAAGACTAGTAGATTACTCCCCCATACTCCACTATGGGCGAGCTGAAAGCACAATGTGGTCCCTTGGTGGTTTTGATAATTCATGGCAACATATATTGTCTCTTGGACTAATACTTTTATCTAGTGCATTTCAAATAAAATCCATAGAGAGATGGGTTGGCAAAAAGGAGTGTGGAGAGGATCCCCATGAAGAAAAAGGAGAAGGAATAGCATTGGCCAAGCTTCAAGCAAAAGACTCTGCATTTTACATTTGTGAGAAATCACTTTGAGTCCATAGGAAAGCCAATACTATTAAAAGGGGGTAAGGTTTTGTTGGTGAACAAAATGCTCATACGTGCACAAGTGATAGTCACCACACACACACACAAGCTCTTCCACAAAAGTCTGTCCAAACTCAATCACTCAAAATCGGTGCAACCAACATTCTACACTCGGTGCCACTGATTCCAAACCCTAGTCAGACTCAGCCAAACCCTAGCTTTTCGGTGCAACCGGTACTGCATTCGGTGCCACCGAGTTAGGCTGCCAACTTTCTGTTACGCAAGTTCACAGTTTCGGTCCCTTCGAGATTGTTGGATCGGCGTCACCGAGATTGGGCATTCTGACCATTGATCACCTTATTGGTGCAACCGAGATTCCTATATCGGTCTCATCGAGATTCAAAAGTTGCTAGCTTTAAGTCACTTCGGTACAACCGAGATTCACAAATCGGTTCCATCGAGTCTGACTTATTGTGTGTAATGGTTGGATTTTTGGAGATGCCTATATATACCCCTCCTCCACCACTCACTCGTAAGAGAAGCACTCAGAACAGTTCCCCACTCATACCTACTAATTTTCTTAGAGAGAACCACCTACCCTTGGGTTGAGGTCAAGATCTTCCACTCCAACCATATGGATCTTGATTTCTAGCCTCCCCAAGTTGCTTTCCACCAATCCCATCTCTTCTACCAAGCCAAATCTGTGATAGAGTGATTGTGTATTGAGGAGTCTATCATCTTGAAGCACAAGAGCAAGGAGTTCATCGCATTACCAAGCCTATTACCTTTTGGAGGGTGGTGCCTCCTAGATTGGTTAGGTGTCACTTGGAGCCTCCTACTTTGTGTTGTGGAGTGAACCAAGAAGTTTGTAAGGGCAAGGAGATCGCCTACTTCATGAAGATCTACCCCGAGTAAGGCTAGTCCTCCGTGGACGTAGGCCGTCATGGTATAGTCAAGGTTGCTTCTTCGTGAAACCCTCCGTGTGTAGAGCCCTTCGTGGACTCTCGCGATCGTTACCCTCCATGGGTTGAAGACTCCATGAACGTGGATGTACGTGTTGGAAATATGACCTAGAGGCAATAAATAAAGTGTTTATTATTGTATTTCCTTGTTCATGATAATCGTTTATTATCCATGCTATAATTGTATTAATTGGAAACATGGATACATGTGTGGATACATAGACAAACACAATGTCCCTAGTATGCCTCTAGTGAACTAGCTCGTTGATCAAAAGATGGTTAAGGTTTCCTAGCCATGGACATGAGATGTCATTTGATAACGGGGTCACATCATTGGGAGAATGATGTGGTGGACAAGACCCAAACTACAAACGTAGCATATGATCGTGTCGGTTTATTGCTACTGTTTTCCGCATGTCAAGCATATGTTCCTATGACCATGAGATCATGCAACTCACAGATATCGGAGGAGTACCTTGTGTGTATCAAACGTCGCAACGTAACTGGGTGACTATAAAGGTGCTCTACAGGTGTCTCCGAGGGTGTCTGTTGAGTTGGCATGGATCGAGACTGGGATTTGTTACTCCGTGTGACAGAGAGGTATCTCAGGGCCCACTCGGTAATACAACATCACAATGAGCCTTGCAAGCAATGTGACTAATTGTTAGTTGCGGGATCTTGTATTATGGAACAAGTAAAGAGACTTGCCGGTAACGAGATTGAACTAGGTATGGAGATACCGACGATCGAATCTCGGGCAAGTAACATACCGAAGAACAAAGGGAACATCATACGGGATTAACTGAATCCTTGACATAGAGGTTCAACTGATAAAGATCTTCGTAGAATATGTAGGAACCAATGTGGACATCCAGGTCCCGCCATTGGTTATTGACCGTAGAGGTGTCTCGGTCATGTCTACATAGTTCTCGAACCCGCAGGGTCTGCACACTTAAGGTTTGGTGACGTTTCGGTAGTATAGAGTTGTGTATGGTGGTGACCAAAGGTTGTTCCGAGTCCCGGATGAGATCCCAGACGTCACGAGGAGCTCCGGAATGGTCCGGAGGTAAAGATTCATATACAGGAAGTCCCAGTTTGGTCGCCAGAAAAGTTTCGGGCTCATCGGTAGTGTACCGGGAGTGCCGGTAGTGTACCGGGAGACCTCCGGGAGGGGTATTTCTACCCAAGAGGCTTCATGGGCTGTGGTAAAGTATTAACTAGCCCTTAGTGGGCTGGTGGAACCTCCACATAAAGTCCATGCGGCTGGAAGAAAGAGACCCAAAGGAAAAAGGTGGAAAAAGGCCAAAAAGGAGCAATCCTAGTCCTACTAGGATTGGAGGAGGAGAGTCCTCCTCTCCCTCCTTGCCTTGGCCGAATCCAAAGAGGGACAGCCCTTGCGGCTAGCCTCTCCTCTCCTCCTATATATATTGGTGGAACAAAGGGTTTTTGCACTAGTTTTCCTGGCCACGTGCTACCCATTCCATCGGTGCATAGTTTCTCCTCTAGATCGTATTTCCGCAGTGCTTAGGCAAAGCCCTGCCGGAATTGCTCCACCACCATCGCCGGAGCGCTGTCACGCTGCCGGCGAACTCTTACTCCTCTCCACTTCTTCTTGCTGGATCAAGACGATGGAGATCGTCATCAAGCTGCACGTGTGCTGAACGCGGAGGTGCCGTCCGTTCGGTACTAGATCGGAAGGATCGTGATCAAGGCCACGAGACGATCATGATTGGATCACGGGACGGATCGTGACGAGATCGCGGGACGGTTCGTGATTGGATCGCGGGATGGTTCGTGATTGGATCGCGGGACGCTCGGCGATTTGGATCGCGAAGAAGTTCGACTACACCAACCGCGTTTCTTAACGCTTCCCGCTTAGCGATCTACAAGGGTACGTAGATCAACTCCCCCTCTCGTAGATGCTCATCACCATGGATAGGTTTGCGTGTGCATAGGAATTTTTTTGTTTCCCATGCAACGTTCCCCAACAGTGGTATCAGAGTTAGGTTGATGGTTCGATGAGATCTTGAGTAGAACACAAAAGGTTTGTGGGCGTTGATGCTTAGATTGCTTCCTTCCTTGGTCAGATTTTGGTTCAACGGTATTGTGAGATGAAGAGGTATCTCAGGGCCACTCGGTAATACAACATCATAATGAGCCTTGAAAGCAATGTGACTAATTTTTAGTTGTGGGATCTTGTATTACAGAACGAGTAAAGAGACTTGCCGGTAACGAGATTGAACTAGGTATGGAGATGCCGACGATCGAATCTCGGGCAAGTAACATACCGAAGAACAAAGGGAACATCATACGGGATTAACTAAATCCTTGACATAGAGGTTCGACCGATAAAGATCTTCGTAGAATATGTAGGAATCAATGTGGACATCTAGGTCCCACTATTGGTTATTGACCGTAGAGGTGTCTCGGTCATGTCTACATAGTTCTCGAACCCGCAGGGTCTGCACACTTAAGGTTTGGTGACGTTTCGGTAGTATAGAGTTGTGTATGGTGGTGACCGAAGGTTGTTTGGAGTCCCGGATGAGATCCCGGATGTCACGAGGAGCTACGGAATGGTCCGGAGGTAAAGATTCATATATAGGAAGTCCCAGTTTGGTCGCCGGAAAAGTTTCGGGCTCATTGGTAGTGTACCGGGAGTGCCGGTAGTGTACCGGGAGACCTCCGGGAGGGGTATTTCGACCCAAGAGGCTTCATGGGATGTGGGAAAGTATTAACCAGCCCTGAGTGGGCTGGTGGAACCTCCACATAAAGCCCATGCGGCTGGAAGAAAGAGACCCAAAGGAAAAAGGTGGGAAAAGGCCAAAAAGGAGCAATCCTAGTCCTACTAGGATTGGAGGAGGAGAGTCCTCCTCTCCCTCCTTGCCTTGGACGAATCCAAAGAGGGCCAGCCCTTGCGGCCAGCCTCTCCTCTCCTCCTATATATATTGGTGTAATAGAGGGTTTTTGCACTAGTTTTCCCGGCCACGTGCTACCCGTTCAACCGGTGCATAGTTTCTCCTCTAGATCGTATTTTCGCAGTGCTTAGGCAAAGCCCTGCCAGAATTGCTCCACCACCATCGCCGGAGTGCTGTCATGCTGCCGGCGAACTCTTACTCCTCTCCACTTCTTCTTGCTGGATCAAGACGGTGGAGATCGTCATCAAGCTGCACATGTGCTGAACGCGGAGGTGCCGTCCGTTCGGTACTAGATCGGAAGGATCGTGATCAAGGCCACGAGACGATCGTGATTGGATCACGGGATGGATCATGACGAGATCGCGGGACGGTTCGTGATTGGATCGCGGGACGGTTTGTGATTGGATCGCGGGACGCTCGGCGATTTGGATTGCGAAGAAGTTCGACTACACCAACCGCGTTTCTTAACGCTTCCCGCTTAGCGATCTACAAGGGTACGTAGATCAACTCCCCCTCTCGTAGATGCTCATCACCATGGATAGGTTTGCGTGTGCGTAGGAAATTTTTGTTTCCCATGCAACGTTCCCCAATAATACGATAGCGCCACCTATCGGAACCACGGGAAAAATCATCGTGTCACCAATTGCGTTTGATCTTCCAACCCTTCCTTTACTTACATGCTTGTCTTTATTTTCCGATGCTATACTCATAGACATGCATGTGTAGGGTGTACTTGACATACTATGAATGCTAAAATCTGCCAAGACATAAAATTGGGATAAATTAGATTTTATTTGGTCAAGTAATCTAATCACCCCCCTCTAGCACTACTTTTGATCCTACAAGTGGTATCAGAGCATTGGTCTCCATTGCATTGGTCTCACAACCTAGGAGAGTATGGCGTCTAGTGAGGGAAAGTATCATCGTATAGGTCCATACTTTGATGGCACAAATTTTGCTGGTTGGAAGCACAAAATGAAAATGCATTTTCTTGGTCATAACCTCTCCGTTTGGGCTGTTGTTCGTGTTGGTATGCAAGGTGAATTCTTTGCGGAAGGAAGGGAACCGGATCGTGAAGCGACAACAGATGAATTGAAGATGTTGCAACTCAATGCTCAAGCATGTGACATTCTCTTCAACTGCCTATGCCCCGAAGAATTCAACAAAATCAAACATCTTGAGAATGAAAAAGAGATTTGGGATACTTTGATTGATATGCATGAAGGTACATAATCTGTGAGAGAATCCAAGTTGGATGTTCTTCAAAGTCAACTTGACAAGTTCAAGATGAAGGATGGTGAAAGAGTCGTTGATATGTACTCTAGGCTAGCTCTCATCACCAATGAGATTGCTGTTTAGGAAGCCATCATCAATAAGATACTTTGAGCTTTGGATGATCGATATGACACTGTTTGCACATTGATCCAAATGATGCCCAACTACAAAGATCTCAAGCCAACGGAAGTGATTGGAAAAATTGTTGCTCATGAGATGACACTCAAGGACAAGGAAGAGCTTCACCACAAGTCTAGCGGTTCTTACAAAGCCACAAGTGATGCTATTGCTACCTCAAGCGAAAACCTTGTCACAAATGAAGAGATAAGTCTCATTGTCAAGAAATTCAACAAGTTCTACAAGAATAGAAGCAAAGATTGAAGCTCCAACTCAAGTGGGAAGCCCGAACACTACTCCAATGAGTGCACGACTCCTTACAAAAGGAAAGAAGAGTCACCAAGAAGACGAAGCTCAAGAGACGAGTCACCTCGAAGAGAGAGAAGGAGTAGAGATGATTGTTATGAATGAAGACCCTCAAGGAGAAGTAGGGACTCGGAGAAGAAGGACAAGTACACCAAGAGTTAATCAAGAAGGAAACATCAATCTCATGTTGGTGAATGGGTTTCCGGATCCTAATCCGAGAACCACTTCAGGAGAAGCTATTACTCCAACTCCAACTATAGTCAAGATGAAGGTGTTGCCGGACTTGCACTAGTGACAACCGACTCCTACGACATATTTGATTCACCAAATGAAGGGAGTGGACGTTCCTTCATGGCTAAAGGCCCCAAGGTATAACACCCGAGTATCTTGATTTCAATAGTGATGAATATGACTTGTTAATTGAAGATGACTTGCTATTTGACAAATCTAGTAATGTTAGTCAAAATGAACTTGCTAGTACTCACTCTAGCGTAGATAAGTCGTGCGATGATGATAAGTTGGAAATAGAATGACTAACTCAAGAACTGAAAACTCTTAAGTTAGCTCACGAGTCAACTCTAGAAGATCATAGAGAGCTTGTAAGGACACATGAGAAGCCACGCTTCGAGAAGCTCAATTTAGAGAAAGAGCATGAGTTCCTTAAAGTTGTCAATGACGATCTTTGAAAGAAGACTTCCTCTTATCTAGCCAAGCGACTTATCTTATCTACATTCATGCCACAATTTAAGTCTAAGCAAGCTAGTAACAAAGGAAAGAAAGGTTCTTCAACTAGTAGCAATAAAAATGATAAATCCAATGATATTGCTTCTAGTAGCTCTCTTGATCCCACTAACTCTTCACTTAGCCAAGTTACACTTGAGCAAGAAAATGAACTCTTGAAAGGGATTATAGAGAAAGGTATCTACAAGAGTCTTGAAGGGTGCAAACAATTTGAGGAGATTGTACGCAAGCACGGAGGATACCGGAAGAATCGTGGTGTTGGCTACTTCAACGCTAATGGAGTTGAATGGGAATAAGGTCAATAGACCAATCCCAAGTTTGTTCCTCAAAAGGAGAAGTATGAAAATACTTCCCCCAAGGGAACAAAAGCTCAAGATGACCTTCCACCACAAGACCCCAAGCTCAAGGACAAGAACAAGCTTCAAGAGGACATTGACTCATATGAAGATGAATCCCAAGCTTTGGTGAAGTGGGTTCCCAAGGCTACCACAAGCTCAACTTCTACAAGTGCTACTTCAACACCGAGGATCCCCATCAACTTGATGTGGGTCCTCAAGAAGAAGAACTAGAGAAGTTCTTGAGGAATCCGCCAATGAAATTCACTCATATTCATTATTGGCAAGAACTAGTTGCAATCAACATCAACATCATGCAATAGTTCAAGGAGTCACGCATTCCCTCAAAGGTAAGCAACAGACAAGGTAATCAATAAATCAATGGACATAATCACATATGCTTTGCACTCCATGTCCATAGATATCCTTGTATTTGTCTCTTGTGTGTTGGGACTAACCCATGTAGGTGATAAGAGTAATGAAACAACAAGGATGCTCCCAACTCTTGGTGATCTTCATCAACTTTGAGCATCCACCACTACTTCACCTACATGAATTCTTCATCGACAAAACCCAAAGTTAGTTTATCCCTCCTATGGGGGCATGTCACATCAAGTGGAGCTTTACTCTAAGACTTGAGTCAAAGCATCACATAGAATGTGACAACATTAAATTATTTATGTAAAACTGGTAACCCCACTTGTGCTTAAACGATGAGTATGACCTATGATCAAGTATTCTTACTTGGCTCCTAAGTCAATATACCCATATATAGATGACTCCGTCATCGCCAAAGTGCTTGTTAGATGCTATTGTGTTTGTGCATGTTTGCCATGATTTCATTTGACATCTTATTGTGTGAGCATGTTGGTCTACATTTATTTACTCATTTGAGGATATCTAACTGTTGCTATTTGGCTTTTGATTTTCACTTGCCAATTGGATATACAAGAATGCCTAGGACCACTCCTCTAGCTATCTATGCTTTCTCACCTCATATTCTGTTCATGCTGCATCACAAAATTTGAACAAGTACTTCTTGCTCTCTCTGTGTGAGGAGCACTCGGAGTTCTGTATCGTCAAGGACTGACCATTAAAACCTCCCAAGTGCGTCTCGATGGAACCAACTCCAAATTATCGGTCTCACCGAATGCCTAGGGCTGATCTGTTTTTTCAATCTCGGTACTGCCGATTTCATATTCTCGGTTACACTGAGTTTCCTTGTCAGTTGACAGTTGTGAAACTCGGTGACACCGAAAATATGAAATCGGTGTCACCGACAGTGATGGGTATATAATCTATGGACCCCGACGTTTTGAAATCTATTCTTCAAACGTCGCGCCTCCACAACCCTAGCTGCGATCTGAAGGCCCCTGGTCATCGACTTGCTTCCCCGAACGCCTCCGCCGTTGGGAATCGCTGCCATCGACATATTATTCTCCAACGTCATTGCTGTAGCGAATCCATCACCAAATTAGGGTATGGATTCATCCCCCTCTCGTACTCCACTATCCGATTCATGCGCATTAGGGTTTATTGCTAGTCTATCCATTGTTTGTGATTGTTCCATTGAATAGAAAATTCCATTAGATAGCGAATGATGATTTTTTAGGGTTTTGCCATTTGCCTCCTGTATCTCGGTAGAATCGACATGAAATAATCGGTGTCACCAATTTTGTTTTCTGCCACACCGAGAACACCTCGGTGGAACCGAGTGATCATTTTCGGTGCAACCGAAAATGGTGCCAAGTTCCTGGAAAGAAGGTTGTTTGTCTTGGTGTGACCGAAAAGTTTGCCTCAACTGTACCGAAGTATATTTGACAGAATGCAAACTTTGGAAATTCTTTGTTAAAGTTTCAAAAATCTCTGCATTTTGTGATGACTTATCCTATTCCACTCTTCTATACTCTATTCACTGGGTCAAACATGTCAAATGTTGAAGATAGCCAGAATTTGCACGAGCAGAATGTTCATATGAGTTCAGGCACTAGTCTTGAGTCTAGCTCATCCTCAGATCCAGGCACTTCTAGTTCTCATGGGTTTCCTAAGTATGCAACAAGGACCAGGAAGAGAGTCAATTCTGATGAGGAAGATTTTGATTTTGTTCCAGAAGAGGTTCTTGCTAAGAAGCAAGAGAAGGCTGCAAGGAAATCTGTCAATGAGGCCACCTCATCTAGGAGGGTGGTCAACAAAGTTTATGCACCTGCTGAGACCTTCAAAGAACATGAGAGTGCTAGGGCAACTATGTGTGTTAAGATTCCAAGGAAATCTTTGCTTGAGAAGGCAGGAGAGAAGAAGACAACCATGAAGAGGATCATCCATGTTATGGGTAGACCTACCTGAAAGGACCACGATGTCACCTAGAGGGGGGTGAATAGGCATTTTAAAAACTTCTAAGGATTTGTCTTTATCCTAATGCGGAAATAAACTAAGAGGATACTTGTCAAGCACAAATCCTAAATATACTAAACTCAACTAAGTGCAACAACAACTTAATATAAACAAGATGAGCAAACAAGGATGCTAACAAGCACAAGTAAGTTATACAAACTTACTTGAACAATATCATGATATGTGGAAATGTAGGACACAAGTTAATAGTTCACACTAATCACAAGTTATATCAATAATAGCAAGTATGAATAGTGGGATATAATGCGTAGGCCTAAATAATCTCTACAAGGAAATAGCCAACACAATATAATGAGGACAACAATATATAGTGAATGTATGCTCAAGTAACCAATATAAACCACAAGTAAGTAGTTAGGGTTAGGGATAACCAAAGTCATGGAGACGAGGATGCATCTCGATGTTCACTTCCTTGGAGGGAAGCTAGTCACCGTTAGAGAGGTGGATGTTACCACGAAGGCACACAAACGCAACGAAGGCTCACCCTATTCTCCTTGAGATATCACCATGAAGGCAATTCCCAACCACTAGTGGTAGACCTTGAGGCGGCCTACAAACCTTCACAAACTTTCTGGGGGACAAATCACAAGTTGATTCCTCACCGGAGCACTCCTACCGCCTAGGAGTCTCCAACCTCCAAGGATAACAAGATCAAGGGGGAAATGCTCAAGACTTTCTCAAATCACAAATTGCTTTGGTCAAACAAGAGAGGAAGAGTGGATGTATGCTTGGATAAAATCTCTCTCAAGAACTCTCAGAAATCTCTTCGAGATTTACCACAAGAATGCTCAAATCCCTCTCTCTCTCAAATCCCACCAAAAGCAACTAATGCTATGGAGGGATGGGAGAGGATACGAACAATAGAGGAGGTCAACAAATGAACCCTAGATCCATGGGATAGTTTTTCCCAAAATGGATTGGAGCCTTGAGGCTTGGGGAGCAGGAGAGAGCTCAAAACAATGGGGAAATCTCAAACCCAAAAGCTCTACCTTGTTGGGGAAGAAAGGTACCTTATATAGTGCCCCACCAAATCTGCCCGTTATGCACAAAAAAACATAGCCCGGAACTTCTCGGCTTGCCCAGAACTTCCGGGCTCCCTATTGGGGCATATGGTGTAAACTTTCTGGTTAGCCCGGAACTTGCCCCGGAAACTGCCCCGGAACTTTTGGCTCCCGGAACTTCCGGGTCGGCCCGGAACTTCCGGGCTCCCTTGGGGCCAGATTTTCGCAAACTTTCTGTTTAGTCCGGAACTTCCGGGGTGTCAAGCCTGGAACTTCCGGCCCCCCAATAAACAACCAATATACTAAAAGTAAAACATGCATAACTTTTACATACAGACTCCGATTTTGCTGATCTTGGGCTCGTTTTCTAGCTATTGAAAATCCCTACGTCCTCACATACAGAACCACCCAATATAAAAGAAAATGGGTGATGAAATTAATGCAAAGTTTGAGCATAGAAACTGCAGAACCCTTTTTGGCATATGGTTTTACTTTGGGATATATGATAGGAGTGGAATTGTGTGTAGAAGATGTTGACTTGAGAAAATCCATCACGAACCCCTTTGATCCCCTCTTAATAGTGTGGGATATCTATAACTCAAGAATCATAAAAGACCTACACTACATATCTACCGAGAATCCATTCTTGATTTAATATATTTCTTCGGTGGTCATCATTCCACACCACTAACATCAAAGCAACTAATACCTTTGACTCGAGCCTTTCACTTGAGCTTGATGTTATTGTTTCTTGTTGGCTCAAGTTGAAGACAATACATTGGTGAAGTCTTCATGTAGCTCTCCCATACATGATGTGGAAAGCCTCACTTTATATTCATCTTCACTTGTTCATCATGTGAACATCCACAAGCTTCAAGCATATAATCCTTCGGGGTGGTTATCTTGAACTTGCCCTTGTCAAACATGAACATGAACACTTGATATCATACTCTCATGGACATTTGGAATCTCTCTCTCGATGCGAGCCCATGAGAATTACCTAACCCTCATAAACATAAACAACACATAGTATGGTTTAGTACACAATGTGCAATTGACAATTACTTACCATACCACAAGATCCCATGTGGTACATCATTTGCACTTGTGTGATCACCCACTTTAAGTTTAATATTTGATCTTCATCTTGGTCAACATTTATCGATCCATGATTAATCTTGATGTCTTGAAGGCCCTATTGATTTCTTATTGTGCTTCATTATACAAACATAGTCTCTTGAGAGGCACAATGAATTCTTCACTTGAATTACTTGCTTGACGACATAATCATCCATGACTCAACATATGAGCTCATCATGATTCTATTTTCAAGACATATGTAGAATTCTTCTCTTTAATTATTCTCCCAAGATCTTGATCCATCATGGTTCAAACCATAAGCCAAAGCATGAGAACGTCTGAGATCCTCAATGAACTCCACATAGATCACATCTTGTTCATAACATGGAATTCATCTTGATGATATCATATTTCATTTAATCATTGAGCTCATCCTTCATCCATGCACAATAGTATGTATATGATGTTCATTTAGAATTCATTCGAGGTCCTTCTTGCATCATCATGGAACAAACATCCTTCAATTCATCCAATATTCTTCATGCATTGCAAATAGAACATTCCTTCAGATGTATAACTCAATGCAAACATAAATCCATTAGGATTGTCATCAAATACCGAAACCACACATGGGGACTACATACACTTTCAATCTCCCCCATTTTGGTAGTTGATGACAATCTCAATAAGAGGATTTATATAAATAATTTTTGAGACAAGTATGCAATTTACCCGAGGATACATTGAATACTTGGGATAGTTTTGATAGCATCAAGTGTCACTAAGATACTTGAGTTTATCACACTTGGTATGCTAACATCAAAATACTACACAAGGATTGTATGTTGGTAGAACCACCATATATAGAGCAAGCTCCCCCACAATATATGCATGTGCGAATGAACTATGAATTTCCTTGCATATATTGGTTGACATACACTAGGTGGAGTTTTTCTCTCTCTCTATATATATATTCATTTATGCAATATACATATATAATTGGGTTAAGTATGCATGAATGATAATAGTCCATAAGCACATTTAGATTATCATTATCTTAAATCCTCTAAACTTCTCCCCGTTGGCAACAAATGCCAAAATGGGACAAATCTTGAAGACAATAAGTTCCTCCTTAAAGTATGCATATTACAAGATGTGAGTGGAATAAAATTCACCTATTCAATGACAAGGAATTTGAGGAGCTCGGGATTTAGAGAATTTGGGTAAGATATAATAAGAATATTCATTTCAATCATCATGGTAAGTATAGCACCAAAATACATCCAAAACACATGAGTGCACAAGATTATATGAAAAGACATGCAAGCGCTCACTTCACAACCTCTTACCGAGACCACCAATGAATCAATAAGGAAACAACCAAGTGACATACAAGGATCAAGTGATATCAAGGAAAGATGTGAACTTACTAATGTGCAGAAATTTCTGAGTGAATACTAGTAGTCTATGTATCCACAAAGAAACATACATTCATAAAATAATCGCAGTAGATAAGAACATGATATGCACAAGTGACTCCATTATTTAACACTTGTGATCCTAGCATAGGAGCAAGGCACATGGCACAAAGAACATGGCACAAATTGATCTAATTTCAATTAAATGAACTACTCAGAAAGGCAGCAAATACCACAAGCAAATAGAGTGTTTTTGCAATTTAAAAAAACTTGAGAGAACATAGGAGCCGGACATCCGGCTACCCTCAACATACAATTATTTTGAGAGATAGTGGGGTAAAGAGTGTGTGATAAGGATTGAACCCACTTTCCTTTGAATAAGATTGTTATTTTAGGAATTGATATGCAATGAATTGCTTAATTGGCATATTTTGGGATAAGTGAATATGATTTTATAGATCCCCATTATATGCTCCTACTCAAACTTCTAACCATTGCAATAGAGTGTTTGTAAGAACATGCAAGAAAACACACATACAATAAGTACTATACATGCTATGATGCAGCCTACACAAGGTTGACTCTACTTATATACATGCATGACGTAAATACTTGTTACCGAGAAAACATTGGTATGGAATAGTAATCAATGAGTCATATAATCTTGGCCCTAATTCCCTTGTGGTGAAACCACCTTGTTTATGAATAAGCCAAGACAACAATGCTTCTCCAATGTACCTAAATCACTTTTAAGTACAATATGGTCCCCAAAATTATTGGGTCCGAAGTAGTTAGTCTAACTACAAAATATAGGGCAAAAACCACTCGATTATGTGCATATAGATATGAATTTGAATTTCATGCATCTTAGCTATTAAGATTATGACGGTTTTACCATATATATATATTGGATTAAAATAAAGTAAACAAGGCATGAGAATTTACACAAGGTAAATATGTATGCACAAGCCTACCAAAATCCAAAAAGATACAAATAGGACAAATGAACATATAACCGTTAATACTTCCAATAACATCACTAATCGTTGACGTTGTCCAAGATAAATCAAAGTGACAAATAAACATATGATAGTACACAAAGTTCATATTAACAAGGATTGTGGTATGCACAAAGCATATCACTCCCCCATAATGTGTTAATCTATGTATTGTCCACAAGAGGCAATTGAATTCCAACTAAAGATGATCAATGGATGAGAATTTGAACTTCAAATGAACTTGTCATACCACATAGTAACTAGATAATCTTGCACTATAAATACTAGGTGGTGTCCAATATATGCACATTTTAGGTTTGCGATGTTCATAGAGCATAACACTCCCCCATAATGTGATGATCCATTAGTATCTCAAAAGAGCCCTATAAGATGCAACCAAGATGCAATAAAGGCTCGAGATTACACAAAACCTACACATGCTAGATAACACAAATCAAGCATACTAGGAGGCACAACATATACAAACACATGCTAGGTACAAACCTAAACATGAGAGGGGCTAGTAACTTTCAATGTGGACAATATATACAAGTTACCGCGAGGAGAGGCATTGGAACGACAAATATGATGGTAATCTTCTTGACTTGGCTTGAACCGTAATAGATGGTGAAAATATTTTTTCTTCGTGAACTAGACAAGTCTTCAATGCCCTCCACACACCTATTGATCAAGTTTGAGATTGATGGTCCCCAACCAAGTTGGGTCCTAAGAAATTAGTAACAATAGGCTTGGCAATCAAAATGGTCTTATCCACTTCCAAACCACTTTGGGCACCAACATACTTGGCAAACAAATTGCCAAATATATACTTCCTAAGTGAATAATGATCATTGATAATTGGAGGCTTAGAGATGTTACCGTTGGGACATGGCAAAGCTATGTGTCCCATATTACGACAAAAATAGCAACATGTACTCCCCTTCTTTTCTTCGTTAATTTCTCAATGTGGGGAGCAATAACATGGTTCATCATGGATAGTGACCGTTCTTCAACTTGATGTTGAGCTTGAGGCCGCTTCCCATGTAAATTGCATTTATAAGCCCTTCTCTTCAATGGACAAGATCTCACATGATGTCCAACCTTTTTTGCACTTAAAGCAAGAAATGTTGGACTCACTCTTGGCTTGGTTTTGTCCCTTTTTCTTGTTCTTGGACTTCTTCTTGTTGGAGTTAAAACTATGTCCATCATCACACTTTTCCAAGTCTTTCTTCAAACTAGTGACTTGGGCCTTGAGCTCATTAATTTCTTCTACATGGTTAGTTTCAACACTAGAAACAAGAGGACTAGTGGAAGTAGAAACTTCGTGGTTAGAGCAACAAGACAAGGCAAGCAATTCATCATGAGTGATAATAATATGAGAGGTGGATGAATTGCAAGGATTAGCACATGGCAAGAAATCATTTATAGTAGATGTGCAAATGTTCACATGAGACTCACAAGATTTTACCTTGGTGACCATAGTCTGATGTGCTAATTTTAGCTCATTATGAGAGATTAGAAGATCCTGATGAGTGCTCACGAGATGTTCATGACTTTCTTCCAATTTCCCATAATTGCTTGTTAGCAAATCAAGTTGAGCACATAGCTCAACATACTCCTTCAAAGTTGATGCTTCGCATGAGGTAGAGTTAGATGCACAAGTATCATCGACAATATGAGAGGAGCAAGCAACAATTAGAGACTTCTCACGAGTAGATTGAAGCTCCTCATGAATCTTAGAGATTTTGATGAGCTCTTCCTTGACATTATTGAATTCAAGGATAATGAGATCAAAATCCTCTTTAAGTTTACCATGAGCAATTTCAATCTCTCCTTTTGAAGATCTTAAGTCTCTAAATGTTTGATGAGCCGTATCAAGTTCATGTTCAAGTTGTTCACTTTTAGCTTGCTCATTAATAAATAAATCATTACGTTTTTCAAAGTAAGCAAGAACATCTTGAAACCTTTTATAAGCGTTATTTTTATCTCTACAAAGAATTTTACCAATCTCATAGAGATTTTCAGTCAAGTCATCATCATCATCCTCATTACAAATATCGTCATTGTCATTGCGAGAATATGATACCTCGTCATCACCTCTTGCCATGAGGCACATGTGAACAAAGGGGGTTGATGATGATTCTTTTGGAGAATAAGGTTCTTCATCAATCAAGAGTGCCTTATTTTTCTTGATTTCCTCTAAATGGTTAGTCGTAGAACATCCAGAAGAAACCAAAACATTTTGATCATGGCAAGTCGGCAGGCCAAGCATATCATCGCAAACATTTGTCAAGAAATTCTTAGGTGATATGCATGGACTATGACACAATAATATATACTCTTTGTGGTGCTAGATATGCCCAAGTCCATAGAAGATACAACACTAGCATCTACACAAGCAAGATCATTGATAATGAGCTTAACACCATCATGACAAGATATTTCTTCACTCACCATGTCATTACCTTGTGGCATGCCACATGTCGGTGGAGTGGAAGATGTTGAAGTGTGCAAGTAATCGGAGGTGGAAGGAATGGAGATCTCTTCATGATATAAAAATGTGGAGAGCTCCTCCATTAACTCCTTCAACATAATATTGTCTTCATCAAGATTGGATCCACCATATATATCTTCGAGTTTGGTCCAAACCTCGTGAGCCGACTTGCAAGTCGAGATTGACTTAAACACTTCAAGGCTCATTGTTTCATGCATGGCAAGAGAGGCATCACAGTCAAGATACATGTCATCTATAGATGGAGATGGATCATACTTTGCAAAATAAATCACTACAAGAACAATTCGTAAAGCATTTGGACCCATGGCCCGAAGGTGACAAAGCATACGAATTCTCCGCAAGTGATAATTTGTGCCATCGGAATCGATACTCTCTAGGCGGTGAAGCCTTTTAAGGAGAGACCTTGCTCTGATACCAATTGAAAGGACCACGATGTCGCCTAGAGGGGGGGGGGGTGAATAGGCATTTTAAAAACTTCTAAGGATTTGGCTTTATCCTAATGCGGAAATAAACTAAGAGGATACTTGTCAAGCATAAATCCTAAATATACTAAACTCAACGAAGTGCAACAACAACTTAATCTAAACAAGATGAGCACAAGAAGGATGCTAACAAGCACAAGTAAGTTATACAAACTTACTTGAACAATATCACGGTATGTGGAAATGTAGGACACAAGTTAACAATTCACACTAATCACAAGTTATATCAATAATAGCAAGAATGAATTGTGGGATAAAATGCGTAGGCCTAAATAATCTCTACAAGGAAATAGACAACACAATATAATGAGGACAACAATATATAGTGAATGTATGCTCAAGCAACCAATGTAAACCACAAGTAAGGAGTTAGGGTTAGGGATAACCAAAGTCACGGAGATGTGGATGTATCCTGATGTTCACTTCCTTGGAGGGAAGCTAGTCACCATTAGAGAGGTGGATGTTACCACAAAGGCACACCAACGCCATGAAGGCTCACTCTATTCTCCTTGAGATATCACCACGAAGGCGATTCCAAACCACCAGTGGTAGACCTTGAGGCGGCCTCCAAACCTTCACAAACTTTCTGGGGGACAAATCACAAGTTGATTCCTCACCGGAGCACTCCTACCGCCGAGGAGTCTCCAACCTCCAAGAGTAACAAGATCAAGGGGGAAATGCTCAAGACTTTCTCAAATCACAAATTGCTTTGGTCAAAAGAGAGAGGAGGAGTGGATGTATGCTTGGATAAAATCTCTCTCAAGAACTCTCAGAAATCTCTTCGAGATTTACCACAAGAATGCTCAAATCCCTCTCTCTCAAATCCCACCAAAAGCAACTAATGCTATGGAGGGATGGGAGAGGATAGGAACAATGGAGGAGGTCAACAAATGAACCCTAGATCCATGGGATAGTTTTCCCCAAAATGGATTGGAGCTTTGAGGCTTGGGGGAGGAGAGAGCTAAAAACAATGGGGAAATCTCAAATACAAAAGCTCTACCTCGTTGGGGAAGAAAGGTACCTTATATAGTGCCCCATAAAATCTGCCCGTTATGAACAGAAAAACATAGCCCGGAACTTCTCGGCTTGCTCGGAACTTCAGGGCACTCTATTGGGGCAGATGGTGTAAACTTTCTGGTTAGCACGGAACTTGCCTCGGAACCTGCCCAGAACTTTTGGCTCTCGGAACTTCCGGGTCGGCCCGGAACTTCCGGGCTTCCTTGGGGCCATATTTTCGCAAACTTTCTGTTTAGCCCGGAACTTACGGGGTGTCAAGCCCGGAACTTCCGGCCCCCCAATAAACAGCCAACATACTAAAAGTAAAACATGCATAACTTTTACATACGGACTCCGATTTTGATGATCTTGGGCTCGTTTTGTAGCTATTAAAAATCCCGAGGTCCTCACATAGAGAACCACCCAATATAAAACAAAATGGATGATGCAATTAATGCAAAGGTTTGAGCATAGAAACTGGAGAATACTTTTTGCGTATGGTTTTACTTTGGGATATATGATAGGAGTGGAATTGTGTGTAGAAGATGTTGACTTGAGCAAATCCATCACGAACCCCTTTGATCCCCCTTTAATAGTGCGGGATACCTATAACTCAAGAATCATAAAAGAGCTACACTACATAGCTAGCGAGAATCCATTCTTGAGTGAATATATTTCTTCGGTGGTCATCATTCCACATCACTAACATCAAAGCAACTAATACCTTTGACTCGAGCCTTTCACTTGAGCTTGATGTTATTGTTTCTTGTTGGCTCAAGTTGAAGGCAATACTTTGGTGAAGTATTCAAGTAGCTCTCCCATACACGATGTGGAAAGCCTTACTTTATATTCATCTTCACTTGTTCATCATGTGAACATCCACAAACTTCAAGCATGTAATCCTTCGGGGTGGTTATCTTGAACTGGCCCTTGTCAACCATGAACATGAACACTTGACATCGTCCTCTCATGGACATTTGGAATCTCTCTTTCTCGATGCGAGACCATGAGAATTACCTAACCCTCATAAACATAGACAACACATAGTATGGGTTAGTACACAATGTGCAATTGACAATTACTTACCATACCACAAGATCCCATGAGGTACATCATTTTGCACTTGTGTGATGACCCACTTTAAGTTTAATATTTGATCTTCATATTGGTCAACATTTATCTTTGATCTATGATTAATATTGATGTCTTGAAGGCCCTATTGATTTATTATTGTGCTTCATTATACTAACATAGTCTCTTGAGAGGCACAATGAATTCTTCACTTGAATTACTTGCTTGACGACATAATCATCCATGACTCAACATATGAGCTCATCATGATTCTATTTTCAAGACATATGTAGAATTATTCTCCCAAGATCTTGATCCATCATGGTTCAAACCATAAGCCAAAGCATGAGAACGTGTGAGATCCTCAATGAACTCCACATAGATCACATCTTGTTCATAACATGGAATTCATCTTGATCATATCATATTTCATTTAATCATTGAGCTCATCCTTGATGCATGCACAATAGTATGTATATGATGTTCATTTAGAATTCATTCGAGGTCCTTCTTGCATCATCATGGAACAAACATCCTTCAATTCATCCAATATTCTTCATGCATTGCAAATAGAACATTCCTTCAAATGTATAACTCAATGCAAACATTAATCCATTAGGATTGTCATCAAATACCGAAACCACACATGTGGACTACATGCACTTTCACTACCTCTATGTATGAGGATCCAAAGGAGGCTGCTGGTGCTGCTGTTGAAGAGGAGGAAGAGGAGGAACCTGCTGCTCAGGCCCCTACTAAGAAGAAGGCTAAGAAATTTTTGGCTGATGCTATGCCTAAGTCTGGTCCCTCCAAGAGCACCAAGGTTGCTCCCAAGAAACCTTCTGCACAAAAGTACAAGAGGTCTACTAGAGATATTCCTGCTGCAGAGAAGAACAAGAGATCAACTTTCAGAGAAGTAGACGATGATGATGCTATGACAGTTCTGATGAAGCTCAGACCTCACCTTCCTGTACATGATGCCAGCCATCCTAGAGCTGAGGATATGAAGAAGAGGAAGGATTCTGGGTTGAGGTCATGGAGAGCTATTGATCCATATGCCCAGAGGAGGAAGACTGTTGTGGACTACATGTTCTATACCAAAGAGCAGCAAGACTTCTATGAGACGATATTGCTTGACAAGAGCCCTGTAGTCAGTTACATGAGATATGTGGACTGGAAATATATCAAGGATAATGAGGACTACTTTCCATGTGTCCAAGACAACTTCCTCTAAATTGGTCTAGATAAATTTATTGGCAAGGAGTTCACTGCTTTGAATGATGAGATGATCATGCAGTTCTACTCCACTGCTCATTTTTATGGAAATGGCAGGATTGTTTGGATGATTGAAGGAGCAAGATATGAATCTATTGTTGATGAGTGGGCTACCATCTTAGGAGTCCCAAAGGTATAGGATGGATATTTGGATGTCTACTCAGAATCCAAGGAGAGCCACAATGCTATGAAGGATATGTATAATCCTATCCCTGCTACTAATGTGCAATCTCACAAGCTGGGATCTATTTACTTCCTCCAGCCAGGCCTCCATACCATGAACACTATCCCGAGGCATACTTTGATGCCGAAGTCTGGAGATGAGAAGATGATTCGTGGATACTCCATCAACATGCTCATCCATCTTGATCGTCACACCAGGATTCGAGTGACGGATTTGATAGTAGAGACTGTGAAGAGGGTTGCTGCTGATCAGAAGTGCTCATGCTGCTATGCACCCTATATTCAGATGCTTATCAATTCTAAGCTTGAGAAGCACATCTTTGCTCTGGATAGACCCCACTTTCCACTTCAACTAGATCTTGAGGACAATGTTGTGGTGATGGACACAGATCATCCCACATCAGCTGCAGCTCAGACATAGGCTGAGGCACAGGCAGAGGCAGCTCGAGCCACCGGTGCTTAGGTCCCCAGATCCAGGAACGAGAAGATGGATCTCTTGATCACCCCTTTCATGGAAATGAAGAAGGATATCAAAACTATCATGGACACTCAGGAGAGCCTTGTGAACATCATTGAGGATAGAGTGAAAACTCTTAATGACAAGGTTGATCGGCTAACTAAGATAGTCAATGATCTTAAGAAGGAGGTAGATGAAGCCCCTATCCGTCGGACCTCTTCGGAGTTCGAGTCTGTTGATGATGAGGATAGTGCACTTGTCAGGACGACTGCCCAGTTCACGACTAAGGATAGGACACCTATAGTGCCAGCTCCAGAGACGAGACCTTCATCTTCTGCTCTAGTGCCTCCAGTATCTACTCCAACTCCATCCAGGACTTCAGCTGAAGTCTTCGCCGACGCAGTTCTCTTGACTCCGACATCGACTACCGGAGGAGATCGGCCGTAGAAGGACGATTAGCTATATCTCTTCGAGCTTTTTGGTAACTTGTTGCCAAAGGGGAGAAGCTGTATATAGATCTTAGGCTTCGAGTGAGAGAGTGTCTGTTTTATTTGCTATTTTTCAAAATACCAAATGTTCGTCCAAATATTTCTTTTGGTTTGGATGTTAGATACTTTTGTTTGTGTTTGATCATATGCCTTAATGTGTGTTGCTACTATTTCCTATCTTTTGATGATTATGTGATGATCATTCACTTTGCTTGATGTGTTATGCTATGTTGTTAACTCTTATTACTCTCGCACACCACCAAGATGTATGTGACATGGAAGAAGTGCCCCATGTACCTAATTGATTGTGCATTTTCATTCAAACAGAAATTTAAAATAATGCACAAATTTAGGGGGAGCTCTTGCTTATCATATACTTCTCAAAGCGACGATTATATTCATTGATTATATCATATGTCGAAGCTTTGATCTATATGTTTTCATCAATTACCAAAAAGGGGGAGATTGAAAGCACATTTTCTCCCTTGATGGTTTTGGTAATTAATAACAACATATATGTCATTGAGCTAATGTTTCCACTAAGTACATTTCAGGAAAAGTTCAATGATGGGTTGGCATAAGGATTGTGGAATACCCCAAGATGCAAGGAAATAGATTGGCAAAGCCTCAAGCAAAGGACTCTACATTTTACATTTGTGAGAAATCACTTTGATTCCATAGGAAAGCCAGTACTATTAAAAGGGGGTAAGGTTTTGTTGGTGAACAAAATGCGCATACGTGCACAAGTGATAGTCACCACATACACCCACAAGATCTTCCACAAAAGTCTGTCCAAAGCCAAATATTCGAAATCGGTGCAACCAACACTTTCCACTCGGTGCCACCGATTCTAGAAGCTAGACAGACTCAGCCAAACCCTAGCCACTTCGGTGCAACCGATTCTGCTTCAGTGCCATCGAGTTTAGGTTGCCAACTTTCTGTTATGAAAATTCACAATATCGGTCCCAGCAAGATTGTTGGATCAGTGTCACCGAGATTGGGCAATCTGACCGTTCGTCACCTTATCGGTGCAACTGAGTTTCCTATATCGGTCTCACCGAGATTCAAAAGTTGCCACCTTTTGGTCACTTTGGTACCACCGAGATTAACACATCAGTGTCACCGAGTTGGTTATTTTGTGTGTAATGATTAGATTTTTGGAGATGCCTATATATGCCCCTCCACCACCACTCACTCGCAAGAGAAACACTCAGAACAGTTCCCCACTCATACCTACTGATTTCTGAGAGAGAGCCACCTACTCATGTGTTGAGATCATGCCATTCCATTCCTACCATATGAATCTTGATCTCTAGCCTCCCCAAGTTGCTTTCCACCTAATCAATCTCTTCCATGAAGCCAAATCCGAGTGATTGTGTGTTGAGGAGTCTATCATCTTGAAGAACAAGAGCAAGGAGATCATCGATACAATTGAGCCTATTACCTTTTGGAGGGTGGTGCCTCCTAGATTGGTTAGGTGTCGCTTGGGAGCCTCCAACTTAGTGTTGTGGAGTGAACCAAAAGTTTGTAAGGGCAAGGAGATCGCCTACTTCATGAAGACCTACCCCGAGTTAGGCTAGTCCTCCGTGGACGTAGGCCATCATGGTATAGTCAAGGTTGCTTCTTCGTGGAACCCTCCGTTGGTAGAGCCCTCCATGGACTCTCGCGGACATTACCCTCTGTAGGTTGAAGACTCCATAAACGTGGATGTACGATAGCGCCACCTATCGGAACCACGGGAAAAATCATCGTGTCACCAATTGTGTTTGATCTTCCCGCCCTTCCTTTACTTACATGCTTGTCTTTATTTTTCGCTGCTATACTCGTAGACATGCATGTGTAGGTTGTACTTGACATACTATGAATGCTAAAATATGCCAAGACATAAAATTGGGAAAATGTAGATTTTATTTGGTCAAGTTGTCTAATCACCCCCTCTAGCACTACTTTTGATCTTACATTATCACGCCCTGCTGGGTCGCACAATGTTCGCTCGTTTCAACAACGTCCCACACTACGCGTACCTCAAGCTCAAGATGCGCGGACCCAAGGGGGTCATTACTGTCAATGGAAACACAGAGCGTTCCCTCTGAACTGAGGAACATGCATTGGTCGTGGTGGCCGAATTCCATTACAATGACGAGCAGCCAACAACGAAATCTGCCGTAAAGGCACGTAAGGTTGACAATTGAGCTCGGTCGTTAGTCCGAACTCCAAGAATCTTCTTCTCCCCATAAATAGGGACACGCTCCTCACTGCAAAGCCCTAGTGCCCATCAAACATGTGTCAAGACGGCACATTTATGCACTCAATATTCCATGGGCAGCAGTGGGGAACAACTATCAAAGGGAAAGTGTTCGGCTGGACCGAACTACTACTAGTACATGTCCTCGGACATACCACAGGTACCAACAAGGACCTGCTAAAGCGTAAAGCTCATCCATACTTCGGCGACTTCTCAAGATCTTCTTCCCAAGGTTTGCTCGCCGACACCATCACCCTTAAAGGAATGCAACTCCCTAGGAGGCATAGGAGCAGATAGGCGATAGGGCACATTGAGGACGTCAAGCCACCCATCGAAGACCCCTGGTACAACCTCTCCTCTGTAAGCTTTATATTTCATCTCCAAATACCTGTAAACAGTTGCTTCGGAAATTTTAGTTATAAGAATTATTGAGCAAATAAAAGACCATCATACATGGCCTCTTCACTGTATCTTGTGCTACACACTCTGTTCTTCCCTCATCAACAGTTCTTGCGAAACTGTTCGGTATACATCATGATGCAACCGGCTAATAGACCGTGGGATCGAGTTTAAAATATAACCTTAAGCATCACCCCGACACAATTGATCGTGTGTTCGGCATCTTGGATTTTGCTTTATATGCATTGCATCCGAACTATGTCTTGGGTCAATAGTTCGGTTGCCTGGCTCCTGTGTTTGCCCTCTTATTTTTCGTTCGTTCGACTAAAAGGGCAAAGGGAGAACCACTTAGATTGTGCTTCTAGATCGCTTGTTCAAGCACCTCAGGGGAGAAAGCCGAAAACTGACTGTCATAGTAAGCGAGAACCGGTCTGCAAATCCGAGCATAATTATCATACTAAAAAATCGATAGAGGTTATTCCGTGTTATACGATGGGTTTCGTACTTGTACAAACCATGTGATGTTAGCTTCAGCCTTGGTACATCCGAATATTACGAAACACCGGGGGCTAGTCATCAGCCCCCTCATTTTTTAAGATCCTACGGCTAAGTGAAAGCAATAAAGCATCGTAGTCCGATTGCCTTGTTCCCCTCACACTACCGCCTTCGGGCACCGATAACTCGGCTAAGGGTCACAGTGTGGAGGCAGAAACACCTCGCGTAGTATCTACGTGGGGGCTGAAGCCGACGACTCGCAAATTTCAGATAAAACGGCCACATGGGAGTCACAATAAATACAAACATCACTAGACATGATAAACCATGCAGCCTCATTATAAAGCATTAACGGTCTTCATACATATTACAACACGCTCACTCATAGAAAACATCCTTAGAGCATTGGGCCTTTATCGCCCGAGCACCCTCCATCACTATGGAGAAGTATCGCTCAGGGCGCCTATACTCCTTTCCAGGGGGCGGAGGTGCGGTGGCCATCTCGGTCGGCTTGAGCTTCGGCCAGTGCATCATGGTCCTTGCAAAGGCCATCCGATCTCCCTAGATGCATGTAGAATGCTTTAGCACGTCAATCCGAGGTGCAACATCGCATAGTTTCTGCACCAAGCCGAAGTAGCTGCCCGACAGCGGCTCTTTAGGTCATAGCTGGATGCAAATATCCTTCATGGCCAGCTCCGCCATCCTATGCAACTCCATAGGTTGCTTCGTTTGCTCGATCATAAGAGGAGAGCGCTCGGGGGCTTCAAACTGTGCCCAGAATAGCCGCTGGCGAAGCATAGAACTTGTTCGCGTCCGCTGCACTCTTTTGGAAGTCCGTACAGGCGCCTGAGGAACGCCACACCTGGGTAAGCAACGCGAACCTGCTACCACCAAAGGCACACTGTAGTAAATACGGCTTACAATCTATGATAGCCTTGACTTGGCGGATTTCCTCTTCAAAGAATCGCCTGTCCACCCGCTCCTTTTGGAGCTGGGATTTCAGCGTGGATATCTCGGTGACTCGCTCTTTTCCTTTCTGCTCAAGGGCCTCGTACTTCATGCTGGCATCCTTGACCTCCTGCTGCACCTCCTCCACCCGGGCCTCATGCCTCTTGCTCGTAGTTTTTAAGGCGGATAGTGCGACTGCTGCTTGTTCGGCCACTGCTTTCTCATCTGCGGCCTCCTGCTTCATCTTTTCTAGCTTGGCCTTGAGTTTCTTGACCTCTATAGCCGAAGTTGTGGAAGCAATAAATATATAACTACACTGGGTTACTAGTATGGATAATTCATGATAGAAAGCCTGGATATTACAATTTGGCTTACCTTACGCCTCATCGAACCTCTTGTTCAGGGCATCAAGCTCCTCTTCGGAGCTCTTGAGCTTCCGATTTAGCTTGACAAGCTCCGCGACATTGACGTTCGCTGCCAATGACGAGGCCTACAAAAAATAATTAAATATCAGATTATGTGCGTTCAAACCCCCGAACTGTCAAGAATATAACCAGGTGCTTGATCCGCTTAAGGGCTTTTAGAACAGTGCGGGACATATAGGCCCAGTTCTTTTGGCTGATTCTCCCATAATCATGAGAATTGACCCTCCACTTAGCCTCTCCTAGAATCTTGAACCCACATTTTTTACAATCCTAGCTAGTTAGAATGTGAACAGCTAGAGTTATAAAAACATATGGATATAAGATTCTGGGAGAAGCTAGGCGAAGGCTCGATTCTCAAGATTCTGGGAGAATCGGCCAAAAGAACAGGGCCATAGTGCCTCGTACATCGTTGGTCAATCCTGGGTATTTGACCCCCGGGTGAGTTTTTCAAACCCACCCAGGTCTCGGGGGCTACTACATATATAAAGATAGCACAAACTTAATAAAATTATATCTTTTAGGAAAAGGGTATACGTAGCTCACCTTGAAACCCGTGAAGAGACCATTGAAGGCCTCTTTCAGTCAGCTGTCAACGGATTGAATGCCTTGCAAAACCGCACCCATAAGAGTGCGGTGATCCTCGGAGATGGAGGCGCCTGATAGAGCCTGTTGGGGAACGTCGCATGGGAAACAAAAAATTTCCTACGCACACGCAAACCTATCCATGGTGATGAGCATCTACGAGAGGGAGAGTGGATCTACATACCCTTGTAGATTGCTAAGCGGGAAGCGTTAAGAAACGCGGTTGGTGTAGTCGAACATCTTCGCGATCCAAATCGCCGAGCGTCCCGCGATCTCATCACGATCCGTCCCGCGATCCAATCACGATCCGTCCCGTGAACTCATCACGATCCGTCCCGCGATCTCATCACGATCCGTCTCACGATCTTGATCATGATCTATCCCGCGAACTCATCACGATCCGTTCCGCGATCTCATCACGAACCGTCTCGCGATCTCGATCACGGTCCTTCCGATCTAGCGCCGAACGGACGGCACCTCCGCGTTCAGCACACGTGCAGCTTGATGACGATCTCCACCGTCTTGATCCAGCAAGAGGAGGTGTAGAGGATAGAGAGTTCACCGGCAGCGTGACGACGCTCCGGTGATGGTGGTGGAGTGATTCCGGCAGGGCTTCGCCTAAGCGCCGCGGAAAACCGATCTAGAGGAGAAACTGTGCACCGGTGAAACGGGTAGCACGTGGCCGGAAATTCTGTCCAAAAACCACCCAATCCACTAGTATACATAGGAGGAGAGGAGAGGAGAGGCAGCCAAGGCCTTTGGGTCGGCCGAAATAGGAGGTGGGAAGCAATCCTACTTCACCTCCAATCCTAGTTGGAGTAGGATTGCCTCCTATTGGCTTATTTTCCACTTTTTGCTTTAGGACTTTCTCTCCTGCGCCATGGGCCTTTGTGGCTGTTTTCCCAGCCCACTAAGGGATGGTTATTATTCTCCCACAGCCCATGGACCTCTTGGGTCGAAATACCCCTCCCAGAGGCCTCCCGGTACACTACCGGCACTCCCGGTACACTACCAGCACTCCCGGTACACTACCGATGAGCCCGAAACTTTTCCGGAAACCAAACTGGGACTTCCTATATATGAATCTTTACCTCCGGACCATTCTGGAGCTCCTTGTGATGTCCGGGATCTCATCCGGGACTCCTAACAAACTTCAGTCACCACCATACATAACTCTACACTACCGAAACGTCACCGGACCTTAAGTGTGCAGACCCTGCGGGTTCGAGAACTATGTAGACATGACCGAGACACCTCTACGGTCAATAACCAATGGCGGGACCTGGACGTCCACATTGGTTCCTACATATTCTACGAAGATCTTTATCGGTCGAACCTCTATGTCAAGGATTCAGTTAATCCCGTATAACGTTCCCTTTGTTCTTCGGTATGTTACTTGCCCGAGATTCGATCGTCGGTATCTCCATACCTAGTTCAACCTCGTTACTGGTAAGTCTCTTTACTCGTTTCGTAATACAAGATCCCATGACTAACACTTAGCCACATTGCTTGCAAGGCTTGTTGTGATGTTGTATTACCGAGTGGGCCCTGAGATACCTCTCCGTCACACGGAGTAACAAATCCCAGTCTCGATCCATGCCAACTCAACAGACACCATCGAAGATACCTGTAGAGCACCTTTATAGTCACCCAGTTACGTTGCGACGTTTGATACACACAAGGCACTCCTACGATATCCGTGAGTTGCATGATCACATGGTCATAGGAACATTTACTTGACATGCAGAAAACAGTAGCAATAAACTAACACGATCATATGCTATGTTTGTAGTTTGGGTCTTATCCATCACATCATTCTCCTAATGATGTGATCCCGTTATCAAATGACATCTCATGTCCATGGCTAGGAAACCTTAACCATCCTTTGATCAACGACCTAGTCCATTAGAGGCATACTAGGGACATGGTTTTGTCTATGTATCCACACATGCATTTAAGTCTCCAATCAATACAATTATAGCATGGATAATAAACGATTATCATGAACAAGGAAATATGATAATAACTAATTTATTATTGCCTCTAGGGCATATTTCCAACAGTCTCCCACTTGCACTAGAGTAAATAATCTAGTTCACATCACCATGTGATTCGCATTGTTATGAATCTAACACCCAATGAGTTCTGGGGCTCGATCATGCTTTGCATGTGAGAGAGGTCTTATAGTCAACGGATCTGCGATATTTCGATCCGTGTGTACTTTGCAAATCTCTATGTCAAACCGTAAACACTGCTACCACACTCCACTTGGTACTATTTCCAAATGGCTGCTCCACTATACGTATCCAGATTGCTACTACGAGTCATCCGGATTAGTGTTAAAGCTTGTATCGACGTAACTCCTTACGACGAACTCTTTATCACCTCCATAATCGAGAAACATATCCTCAGTCTCTTAGTTACTAAGGATAATCTTGACCGCTGTCCAGTGATCCACTCCTAGTTCACTCTTGTACCCCCTGACGGACTCATGGCAAGGCACACACGGGTGCGGTACACAGCATGGCATAATATAGAGCCTATGGCTAAGGCATAGGGGACGACGTTCGTCCTTTCTCTTTCTTCTGCTGTTGTCGAGCTTTGAGTCTCACTCAACTTTCACACCTTACAAATCAGGCGAGAACTCTTTCTCTGACTGATCCATTTTGAACTCTTTCAAAATCTTGTCAAGGTATGCACTCATTGAAAGTCTCATCGAGCATCTTGATCTATCTCCATAGATTTTGATGCTCAACAATTAGGTAGCTTCATCCAGGTCTTCCTTTGAAAATCACTTTCCAAATGACCGTTTTATGCTTTCCAGAAACTCTACATTATTTTTGATCAACAATATGTCATCCACATATACTTACCAGAAATTCTATAGTGCTCCCACTCACTTTATTGCAAATACAAGTTTCTCGTAAACTTTGTATAAACATCAAAACTTTGATCACCTCATCAAAGCGTATATTCCAACTCAGAGATGCTTGCTTCAGTCCATGGAAGGATCATCGAAGCTTGCATACCTTTTAGCATCCTTAGGCCTGACAAAACCTTCTGGTTGTATCACATACAACCTTTCCTCAAGTAAACCGTTAAGGAAACGATGTTTTGACATCCATGTGCCACATTTCATAATTGAAAACACAGCAACTGCTAACATAATTCCAACAGACTTTAGCACCACTATGAGTGAGAAAGTCTCATCATAGTCAACTCCTTGAACTTGTCACAAACATCTTTGCAACAAGTCGAGCTTTACAAATAGTGACATTCACCATCAGTGTCTGTCTTCATTTTAAAGATCCATTTGTACTCAATGACCTGCCGTCCAACGAGCAAGTCTACCAAAGTCTACACTTGGTTTTCATACATGGATCCTATCTCGGATTTCATGGCCTCTAACCATTTGTCGGAATCCGGACCCATCATCGCTTCTCCATAGCTTGTAGGTTCATCGTTGTCCAACAACATGATCTCCAAGACAGAGTTGTCGTACCACTTAGGAGCAGTACACATCCTTGTCGACCTATGAAGTTTGATAGTAACTTGATCCTGAAGCTTCATGATCATCATCATTAACTTCCTCTTCAACTAACGTAGGCTTCACAGAAACATCTTTCTGCGCTGCGCTACTCTCTCGTTGAACAAAGGTTTAACAACCTCATCAAGTTCTATCTTCCTCCCACTCAATTCTTTCGAGAGAAACATTTCCTCGAGAAAGGATCCGTTTAAGCAACAAACATTTTGCACTAGGATCTAAGATTGAAGGTTCACCCAACTAATCTTAGGGTATTCTATGAAGATGCAATTTGTCCGCCTTGGGTTCGACCTCATTAGGTGAAAACATTTTCCACACAAGTGTCACATCCCAAAATATTAAGAAATGACAGCTTAGGTTTCTATGAAACCATAATTCACATGGTGTCATCTCAACGGATTTAGATGGTGCCCTATTTAAAGTGAATGTAGTTGTCTCTAATGCATAACCCCAAAATTATAGTAGTAAAACGACAAGAGACATCATATTATGCACCATGTCCAATAGACCATAACTATGATGTTCACACACACCATCACACCATGGTGTTCCAGGTGGCGTTAGTTGTGAAACAAATTTCACATTGTCTTAAGTTGTATGCTAAACTCGTAACTCAGATATTCACGTCCACGATCATATCGCGGTCATTTTTATCTTGTTGTCACGATGATCTTTAAACTTCACTCTGAATTTGCTTGAACCTTTCAAACGATTCAGACTTGTGTTTCATTAAGTAAATATACACTATATCTACTCAAATCATCAGTGAAGGTAAGAAAATAACGATATCCACTGCACGCTACAAGACTCACTAGATTGCATACATCAACATGTATCATTTCCAATGAATCACTTGCCCGCTCCATCCAACGGGGTCCTTTAGTCATCTTGCCCAAGAGGCATGGTTCGCATGTCTCAACCGATTCGAAATCGAATGAGTCCAAATATCCATCAGCATGGAGTTTCTACATGCGCTTTATACCAATATGACATTTAGCGACAGTGCCACATGTATGTGGTACTATCATTATTAACTTTGTATCTTTTGACATCAATGTTATGAACATGTGTAATACTACGATCAAGATTTCAACAAACCATTCTCACTGGGTGCATGACCATTGAAGGTATTATTCATGTAAACAGAATAACCATTATTCTCTAAATTAAATGAATAACCGTATTGCAATAAACATGATCTAATCATGTTCATGCTCAACGCAAAACACCAAATAACATTTATTTAGGTTCGTCACTAATCCTGAAGGTAGAGAGAGCGTGCGATGTTGATCACATCAACCTTGGAAACACTTCCAACACATATCGTCACCTCACCCTTAGGTAGTTCTCCATTTATTCCGTAGCTTTTATTTCAAGTTACTAACATTTAGCAACCGAACCGGTATCCAATACCCAGGTGCTACTAAGAGTACTAGCAAGGTACACATTAGTAACTCGTATATCAAATATACTTCTATCAATGTTGCCAGCCTTCTTATCTACCAAGTATCTAGGGTTGTTCCGCTTCAGCGACCGCTCACCTCATAACAGAAGCACTTAGTCTCGGGTTTGAGTTCAACTTTGGGTTGCTTCACTGGAGCAGCAACTGACTTGCTATCCATGAAGTTTCCCTCCTTGCTCTTGCCCTTCTTGAAACTAGTGGTTTGATTAACCATCAACACTTGACGCTCCTTCTTGATTTCTACCTTCGCGGTGTCAAACATCGCGAACAGCTCAGGGATCAACATTTCTTTCCCTGGCATTTTATAGTTCATCACCAAGTTCTAGTAGCTCAGTGACAGTGACTTGGAGAACTACATCAATCACTATCTTATCTGGAAGATCAACTCCCACTCGATTCAAGCGATTGTAGTACCCAGACAGTCTGAGCACATGCTCAACAGTTGAGCTATTCTCTTTCATCTTGCAGGCAAAGAATCTCGTTGGAGATCCTATATCTCGCAACTCGGGCACGAGCCTGAGATCACAATCTCTAGAACATCTCATATGTTCCGCAACGTTCAAAACGTTTCGGAGCCTCAATTCTAAGCCGTAATGCATGACGCACTAAACTATCAAGTAGTCATCGAAACGTGCCTATCAGATGTTCACAACATCTACAGACGACGCTAGATGGGGTGGCGCACCGAGCGGTGCATTAAGGACATAAGCCTTCTGTGCAGCAATGAGGACAATCCTCAGATCACGGACCCAGTCCGCAATTTTGCTACCAACATCTTTCAATTCTATTTCTCTAGGAACATATAAAAATACAAGGGAGCTACAGCGTGAGCTAGTAATCTACAACATAATTTGCAAAGACACTTTGACTATGTTCATGATAATGAGTTCAATTAATCATATTACTCAAGAACTCCCACTCAAATTGACATCCCTCGGGTCATTCGAGTGATACATTATCCAAATTCACCAACTCAAGTCCGATCATCACGTGAGTTAAGGTGGCTTCAATGGTGAACATCATTATGTTGATCATATCCACTATATGACTCATGCTCGACCTTTCGGTCTCGTATGTTCCGAGGCCATGTCTGTACATGCTAGGCTCGTCAAGTTTAACCCGAGTGTTCTGCATGTGCAACACTGGCTTGCACCCATTGTATGTGAACGTAGAGTCTATCACACCCGATCATCACGTGGTGTCTCAACACGACGAACTTTTGCAACGGTGCACACTCGAGGAGAACACAGTTCATCTTGAAATTCAAGTGAGGGATCACCTTATAATGCTACCGCCGTACTAAGCAAAACAAGGTGCATAAAAGGATTAACATCTCATGCAATTCATAAGTGACATGATATGGCCATGAACTTGTGATTAAGATCTCCATCTTCGAAACACCGGCATGATCTCCATCATCACCGGCACAACACCATGATCTCCATCATCTTGATCTCCATCAATGTGTTGCCATTGGGGTTGTGGCACCAGCCCTGCTTCTACTTCTATTGCTACCGCTTAGCGATAAAGTAAAGCATTACATAGCGCTTAATGATTGACACGCATGTCATACAATAATTAAAGACAACCCTATGGCTCCTGCCGGTTGCCCTACTCAGCGACATGCAAGTCGTGAAATTCTATACATCACATAATCATCTCATACATCACATATATCTCATCATGTAATTGGCCATATCACATCACAACATACCCTGCAAAAACAAGTTAGACGTCCTCTAATTGTTGTTGCATGTTTTACATGGCTGCTATGGGTATCTAGCAAGAACAATTCTCACCTACGCATAAACCACAACGGTGATACACTAGTTTGATTTTCAACCTTCTCAAGGACCGCCTTTGTCGAATCCGATCCAATTAAAGTGAGAGAAACTGTCACCCGCAAGCCATCTAAGCAACAAGTTGCGTCGAGGGAACCGGTCTCTCGTAAGCGTACGAGTAATGTTGGTCCGGGCCGCTTCATATCACAATCCTGCTGAACCAAAATACAACCAAGGGAGGAAGCAATCTAAGCATCAACGCCCACAAACCTTTTGTGTTCTACTCGAGATCTCATCGAACCATCAACCTAGCTCATGATGCCACTGTTGGGGAACGTCGCATGGGAAACAAAATTTTTCCTACGCACACGCAAACCTATCCATGGTGATGAGGATCTACGAGAGGGAGAGTGGATCTACATACCCTTGTAGATTGCTAAGCGGGAAGCGTTAAGAAACGCGGTTGGTGTAGTCGAACATCTTCGCGATCCAAATCGCCGAGCGTCCCGCGATCTCATCACGATCCGTCTCGCGATCCAATCACGATCCGTCCCATGAACTCATCACGATCCGTCCCGCGATCTCATCATGATCCATCTCACGATCTTGATCACGATCTATCCCGTGAACTCATCATGATCCATTCCGCGATCTCATCACGAACAGTCTCGCGATCTCGATCACGGTCCTTCCGATCTAGCGCCGAACGGACGGCACCTCCGCGTTCAGCACACGTGCAGCTTGATGACGATCTCCACCGTCTTGATCCAGCAAGAGGAGGTGGAGAGGAGAGAGAGTTCACCGGCAGCGTGACGGCGCTCCGGTGATGGTGGTGGAGTGATTCCGGCAGGGCTTCGCCTAAGCGCTGCGGAAAACCGATCTAGAGGAGAAACTGTGCACCGGTGAAACGGGTAGCACGTGGCCGGAAATTCTGTCCAAAAACCACCCAATCCACTAGTATATATAGTAGGAGAGGAGAGGAGAGGCAGCCAAGGCCTTTGGGTCGGCCGAAATAGGAGGTGGGAAGCAATCCTACTTCACCTCCAATCCTAGTTGGAGTAGGATTGCCTCCTATTGGTTGATTTTCCACTTTTGCTTTCGGACTTTATCTCCTGCGCCATGGGCCTTTGTGGCTGTTTTCCCAGCCCACTAAGGGCTTGTTATTATTCTACCACAGCCCATGGACCTCTTGGGGTCGAAATACCCCTCCCGGAGGCCTCCCGGTACACTACCGGCACTCCCGGTACACTACCGGCACTCCCGGTACACTACCGATGAGCCTGAAACTTTTCCGGAAACCAAACTGGGACTTCCTATATATGAATCTTTACCTCCGGACCATTCCGGAGCTCCTCGTGATGTCCGGGATCTCATCCGGGACTCCGAACAAACTTTGCTCACCACCATACATAACTCTACACTATCGAAACGTCACCGAACCTTAAGTGTGCAGACCCTGCGGGTTCGAGAACTATGTAGACATGACCGAGACACCTCTACGGTCAATAACCAATGGTGGGACCTGGACGTCCACATTGGTTCCTACATAGTCTACGAAGATCTTTATCGGTCGAACCTCTATGTCAAGGATTCAGTTAATCCCGTATAACGTTCCCTTTGTTCTTCGGTATGTTACTTGCCCGAGATTCGATCGTCGGTATCTCCATACCTAGTTCAACCTCGTTACTGGAAAGTCTCTTTACTCGTTTCGTAATACAAGATCCCGTGACTAACACTTAGCCACATTGCTTGCAAGGCTTGTTGTGATGTTGTATTACCGAGTGGGCCCTGAGATACCTCTCCGTCACACGGAGTAACAAATCCTAGTCTCGATCCATGCCAACTCAACAGACACCATCGGAGATACCTGTAGAGCACCTTTATAGTCACCCAGTTACGTTGCGATGTTTGATACACACAAGGCACTCCTACGATATCCGTGAGTTGCATGATCTCATGGTCATAGGAACATATACTTGACATGCAGAAAACAGTAGCAATAAACTGACACGATCATATGCTATGTTTGTAGTTTGGGTCTTATCCATCACATCATTCTCCTAATGATGTGATCCCGTTATCAAATGACATCTCATGTCCATGGCTAGGAAACCTTAACCATCCTTTGATTTACGAGCTAGTCCATTACAGGCATACTAGGGACATGGTTTTGTCTATGTACCCACACATGCATTTAAGTCTCCGATCAATACAATTATAGCATGGATAATAAACGATTATCATGAACAAGGAAATATGATAATAACTAATTTATTTTTGCCTCTAGGGCATATTTCCAACAGAGCCTCCTCCATCATGACCGCACACCCAGTCATGGGTGGCACCGGTGGTGACCGGCCATCCCAATCTTTGACGAGGGATTGAGCCGGTAGCTCTGGAGGCATAGTGCGCCCCAAAGATGTCCTCGGAGGGGACTGGACATTCCTCCGCCCTTCATCCTCAGTGGCTAGGAGAGGTTCCTCCCCTGGTCTTCGGCAGTCGAGGCATTAACCTCAGCCATGATATCATCGCCCCCACCCCTGTTGAGGGAGTCCTGTATTAGGGGGTCGTCGGATAGCCGACCTGTTGTATGGGTCGGATCGTATGGACCACTCGTCGAACACCAGATGACCTGAAGGCCCAGTTACCAGGATGGAAGCTTCAAGGACCATGGCTTGCGCTCCACGTCTGATGTAGTAAATAGGCATGTTTATCTCTTCGGCATATAACCGACCATGTGTAAACCCTAGGCCTCCTCGACATGTATATAAGCCGGAGGGTTTTAGGGTATAGAGACAGAACAACTCATCTAGGGTTAGACATACGATCTCGAGGTAGATCAACTCTATAACCCCTTACACGATCAATACAATCAAGCAGGACGTAAGGTATTACCTCCATAGGAGGGCTCGAACCTGGGTAAACTCGTGTCCTCTTTGTCTCCTGTTACCGTCGATCCTAGTCTCACAGTTTGGGACCCCCTACCTGAGATCCACCAGTTTCTACACCGATATTGGTGCTTTCATTGAGAGTTCTTCTGTGAGCGAGATGGGATCGACGCCTCGCCTTTTCATCAACGAAAAGGTCTGCAGTTTGGACGTTTTCGTCCCCGAGTAGATCTTTGCCTTCGGCAGCGTTGTGTTGCATGCTGGCTTCACTGGTCATCTAGCCTGCATTGAGAGCCTCGCCCCCAATCAGGAAGTTAGATTTGGAAACCTAGAGTTTTCTGTCGACTCGCAGGGTGACTTGTCACTAATCGGGCTCACGGCTTCGCCCGTAGCCCCCGAGGACTCGGAGGCCTTAACCTCGAACCCCTCCGTCGGACACGCCAATGGGGTCACCCATGGCAGCAGTCCGATCTCTATCCCCGGCCTGGCCATCAAGACGCATGACCGGACCTGTGTTCCTACCGAACACTCCCCAGGGGTGGGCTTCATGGGGGTCTACTCCACGTGTTCTGGACAGCTGGATCCAATCGGGCCCTCAACGGTTGACAAGGCCTTGGAGCACTTCTCATCGTTTAAAATCACTGACGATCCAGCCCTGATCTATGTCCGGCCCAGTTATAGTTCGGGTAGGGACGGATTTTTGACCCACCCACCACCCACTTGATAGCCACCGTCGAAGACTTAACTGACGTGCTAGACTATGCCTCAGAGGAGGTAGAATACATGGACGAAGAGGACCGTGCTCCAACCCCCGTTAACACCGGGAGTTGGACCGCTACTTCTACGTACGACGTTTACATGGTGGATACTCCTACCACCAACGTCGACAACACGCCTCACAACGATGGTGACATATCGGGCGACGCGCCATCAAGACGCCGAAAATCGCATAAGCCGTCCAACAGCAAAAAGGGAAGACGAGCTATTATCAACAATAGGGATGGTAACGCCCCTGCCGATCATGATCATCCCGATGTGCCTGAGCACCCATTCGAGGGTCCGGACGAACCTGCGGACGAAAACGACCCTGATACCATCAAGGACCCCGAGGGCGATGATTACCTTCCCCTCGTCGAGGAGGAAGACCTACCAGAAGCCGACGACTTGTACATCCCCGATAACCTCGAGGGTCAGGAAGATATTAGGCAGTAGCAAGGCTCTCAGCCTGAAGGCCAAAGAGCGGCAACTCAAAGCCAAATAGTCCGACCTCACTGATCGATGGACGAAAGTCCTCTCAGCCGAAGAAGCATACGATACTGGTTTGTCAAACCAGCCCAAAAGCTACCCTCGGAGGCAGCTGCTGCCACAATTCGATGATGAGCTCACGGACACTCCGTCTCTGCATCATAACGCATACGACAAGCCGGACCGCCCTCCTCGTGGGCGTGACAGAGTGGACAACGACACGGGTTACATACCGGCGATGGCCCGAAGATGGGGTAAGGAGCCATTCAAAACCAATGACAGGTTTGACATGCACGATGACTTAGATCACAGAGCAGGCTGTACTAGATCCATCTATGGATCCAGGGATTACTCATCGGATAGACAAGGAGAGTATAGACCATGGTTCGACCAAAACCATAGAGCCCGGAAGTACAACCGGCTCCATACAGACGCCGACTACATGCGAGACATAGCCTGGGTCAGGGGCACCACTCACCCATTGTGCTTCACGGATGAGGTAATGCGGCATCAGTTCCTCGAAAGGTTTAAACCCGTCAATATAGAATAGTATGACAGGACCACTGACCCAGCCGTTTGGATGGAGGACTTCCTCCTCCATATCCATATGGCACGTGGAGATGATCTCCACGCCATTAAATACCTACCTCTCAAGCTTAAAGGGCGAGCTCGGCACTGGTTAAATAGCCTCCCCGAAAACTCCATAGGATGCTGGGAAGACCTGGAAGACGCGTTTCGCTCCAACTTCCAGGGGACCTATGTCCACCTGCCAGACTCTTTCGACCTCAGCAACATCTTCTAGAAGCCCGGTGAGTCTGCCCGGCAATTTTGGAATCAGTTCTTGACTAAGAAGAACCAAATCATCGACTGTCCGGATGCCGAGGCTATTGCCTCTTTCTGGCACAATATTAGGGACGAATGGATGGCCCGCCAGCTAGGTCAGGACAAACCTCGGACTATGTCCTCCCTTACCTCCCTCATGACCCACTTTTGTGAGGGCAAAGATAATTGGCTGGCTAGACGCAGCCACAATTCTGAGGATTCAGTGGCAACTGAAGCCCAGGACGACAACTCAAAGCCGAAACGTAATAAGAACAAGCATCGGCATCATGGTAACAACGCCAATGACACGGTGGTCAATGCCAGATTCCGCAACTCCCGACCCGGATAGCGGAAGAAGCCCCCTAAAGGCAATCGTGACGGACCCACTCAGCTCAAGAAGATCATGGATAGGACTTGCCAAATCCATGGAACTCCAAAGAAGCCAGCCAATCACACACACCGCAACTGTTGGGTGTTTAAACAGGCTGGCAAAATACAACTCGAAGACCAGGGCAAGAGCTTGCGCAGCGAGGACTAAGAAGAGCCTTGGGGTCCAATAGGTGGCGGTCCGAAGAAATTCCCTCCCGAAGTGAAATCGGTGAATATGGTATACGCCACCCACATACCTAAGAAAGAGAGGAAGCAGGCCCCTCGGGAGGTCTACGCCGTGGATCCCATAGCTCCAAAATATAACCTGTGGTCAGCTTACCCGATCACCTTCGACCAAAGTGACCATTTGACTAGTATCCGTCATGGGGGCTCGGCTGCCCTCGTCCTAGACCCCATTATAGATGGGTATCACCTCACCAAAGTCCTAATGGACGGAGGAAGTAGCCTCAATTTGATTTACTCAAACACGATGAAAAAGATGGGTATAGATCCGTCAAGGTTCAATCCTAGTAACACTACCTTCAAAGGAGTGATCTCGAGGGTTGAGGCCCGATGCATGGGCTCTGTAACCCTGGAAGTCGTGTTCGGCTCGCCCGATAACTTCCGCAATGAAGACTTGATCTTTGACATTGTGCCCTTCCGCAGCGGCTATCACGCGCTGCTTGGTCGAACCGCGTTTGCTCGGTTTAATGCAGTCCTGCATTACGCATACCTCAAGCTCAAGATGCCGGGCCCCAAGGGGGTCATTACTATCAATGGAAATATAGAGCGGTCCCTTAGAACAGAGGAACATGCATTGGTGCTGGCGGCCGAATTTAGCTATAAAGACGACCGTCAAGCTTCGGCATTCACCGTAAAGTCACGAAAGGCTGGGAAACGAGTTCGGATTCAGACCGAAAACTCCGACCCTCCTTCCTCCCCTCAATAGGGACTCGCCCCCCACCGCACAACCCCAGGACTAGCAAAGCACGTGCCGAAGAGGCACAACTTCGCACTTAAGATTCCATGGGTGGCGGTGGGGAACTTCCGATGGGTGTTTGGTTGCTCCGAACTGTAACCATCAAGACGTCTTCAGACTAGACGCATGCACTCCTAAAAAGAGCCTACCTGCAGTGTAAATCCCATCTACATAATCGACGACTTCTCAAGACCTAGATTGCAAGGTCCGTTCGCCAAACACAAGGATACCCTCTATAAAGCAACGCATATTCTACAACGTTTTGACTATGTGATGCAAAAATTGACATAGATACAGATATAAGTGGTGTAGCATATGCGTTGCAGATTTGCAGCTCGTGACCCTATTGAGTGCAATGGATCTTATATGTTGCCATGTATTGGTTGCAGAATTATCTCTCTTTTTTTCGTGAAAATTATATCTTTATGATACTGGAAATATACATAATTATTAGTAGAAGTTAATTGAGAGCCAAAAAAATTAGACAGAGCGGTGCACATAATGAATAAGGCGTGAAAATCTATGCTAACCGTACTAGCAATACCAAATCACGCGAAGTAACAAATCCTCCTATTCTATTCTCCGATCCAGATTGATATTCGCCTTCCTATACGGATGGATCTAGGTCTCTCCCTCCAACTACGAGACAAGTCAAGCATCCAATCTCCTATCGTTAAGGGGAAGGCTTGAAGGCGGATGGAGAGGGGAACGGCGGAAAGGCGGGGACGGACTGGGCAGCGGCGGGAAGGCGGTGACAGACAGAGGAGCGGCGGCTTTCCAGGCAACGCAGAACGGAGAAGTAGCAAGGCCGTGGTAGGAAGGCTCTAAGTCGTCTGCTAGCGTCCCCTGCTCTTTCAGCCACCACTCCAGCCTGCCTGCCGTCAGAACGCTACTCCTCCCGCGGTCCCTCTTCTCCCTCGCCGTGTAGGATGGCAAGACTATCCTCCAAGGTAACCCTCCTCCCTCCTTCCCTTCTCCTCTCATCCAATCAACTTAATCATGGGCACCTTGAGACATCGCTGTGGGATGTAGGAGGGTTTGATAGATGACAAAGGGGATGGATTTCACAAGTATGCTGTACCACCTGGGCTATATTCAGTGTACGGACTATCGTTGTTGTTCCGACCAATTCCATTAGTCCCTGAAGGGACTACCAACGTAAGTTATATAGTTGTTTGGACTACTCCATCAGCTCCCATGACTACCAACATAAGTGCCATAACATTTAAAGCTAACATGACTATCCTGGTTGTGTTGTTTTGTTCTATAGTTGTTGTTTGCATGTAGATTACTACTGGAGTAGTGCTGTAACTAGAAGTGTTGCCCTCTGAGTATTTCACTGATGTTATGTGGGTACTTCTGAATTTTTTGGAAACATCTCTTTTGCTCTGCTCTTTGTAGAACTTGAACTTTGATGTAACTGAATGTTAGGTGTAGCAAAATATAACTAAATCTGTTATTTTAGGGCACCTATGGTGTTAGTTGGGTACTGTCTTCTCCAAAGCACAGTTAACTTCAGATTTCTGTTGTATGAATTTTCTGAACAATTGGAGAAATGATTCATATGAGTTTTCGAGGAAAATGTCAAGCATAGATGCCACTGATATGGTTTGTGTATAGTTTCTGTTGATCTTTTTTCTCCACATTTTAAGCTTGTTGTTCCAGTTCACAACTACAGCCTGCAGGGCAATGGTTTGACTGCTTGAAAACTCGTGTTTTTTTCCTAAACAAATACTACACACGATGAATGTGCCACTTTTTTTTCTAGTTGCGCTTTGAGTGCAGATTACTTTTGGAGTAATGCTCTAATTTGGCATGCTACTGTCTGAGTATTTAGTTGATTTTATTTGGGTACTTCTGACTGGAAAGCGTGCCTAAGACACATTCAAGTGCGTTGTTTCTGGACAGTTGGAGTATAGATTACTATAGAACGTGTCCACTCTATTTGTTTCTAATATCTTATCCCTTTTAGGGATTTTCTATCCTATATTGATCTGCTCTCTTTAGAACTTTAAACTTTGATGTTCCAACTCCTAAGCGCAGTTTGTTAGCCTAGCACCAAAATTGGATGTTGTCTAACAATTTATTCGCACTTTATCGATTTAAGAAAAAACAATGAATTAGATCATGCTACTTCATTGACAATAGTGACTTATGCCTGATGGATGAACAAGTGTTACTCTGAATTGACTAACATAGGCATCGGCTACATAATCTTGTCAGTTTCTTAGTTGTCCTTTGAGATGGAATTGCTGCTATAATTAAATTTGTTATGTGCGTGCATCATTGATGTTATTTGGGCAGTTGTATGTCATATGTTTAGAATATAGTTTTTCTTTTCGTGAATTGTTATATCAAAGTATTCAAATTGTACATATGGTTCCAGGTGTTTGGGATTAGCTGAACTTTGGCAATTGCTGCTGGTGTTGTATCATGATGAAAATTTAGTTGGTCAAGAATTGAGTTGGACTATTTTGTTTCAATGTCTACTTAAATACTCTTAGAACCTGTCATTGTTGAGTTTTAAGTTCTTGTGCTTGAACTTTTTTCAATTGCATATACAATACCCAAAATTTGATGTGTATCATTTTATCCTAGAACAAAGAAACTATGGATCATAATGGTGGCAGTGCACGACAACTAGAAAAATGTTCTGCTGGACACAAGGTATCATCATAGTCCCATATACAAAATCATGATCAAACTATAGTGCTCCCATGTTTATTTGTTTACTTGTTGCTACCAGAATGTTGTGTAGAACCAATAAACTTCTGATCATAATTTTAGTGCTCAGCAGAGGGAAACAAATTCTGCTGCACATAAGGTATATATTCGTTACCGTGCACAATATGTTCAAAATATATTTTCTCTGATGGTTATGTATCTACTGGTCATCTTGCCATCAGATTGTTGTTCAGAACAAAGAAACTTTTCTTGAGAATGTCAGTTCATGTCAGGGAGAAAAAACTTCTGCTCCAAACAAATTGGTATCTTTTCATAATCACATACACATTTATGTTCAAACTATAGTGCCAACTTGTTTATTACTTCTTCTTTGCTATCAGACTGTTGTCCAGACCAAAAAAGGTGCTAATGCAAGCAGTAAGAGTGCTCAAAGTGGTTCGCTGACCTGGTTGGGTGCTAGTGAATTACCTGTAAGAGTGCTCATTCATTTCATATGTTACTTTGATTTTCTCTAACAAGCAGGAACTAAAGTATTCTTGAAGATCCTAGAAAAACATAACAAGTATGTAGCTCTTGCTACAATTGTATGTTATTATCCTAAATTTAAACTTGATTGTGTTGAAATTGGAAATGAATTCTGGGCGATGCATGTTGATATGGCACTTGTGAAAATTGGAAATTTGGTATAGAGTCACAAAAACTGCGATACTCTCGGTAATGCATAAAAACAAAGATTGCATGGACCTTAACCTTTGTACGTGACTAATATCTTGCCTCTATTACTACTTGCATCATGCCAATGTATTGTGTGTTAACAATTTGTTTTGTTTTCTTGTTTGTAGATTCAAAAGATAAATGGATAAGTATATGGGTGCATGGCAAGTGTACGGTAATGATGATGTTGATATTATGTTTCATGTTGGTGATGATGATGGATGCTTCCAGTTTTAGTTATGCTATGGGGATCATGTTCTTGTTGGATGTTGTTCCTCGATTAAGTTTTAGTTAATTTGTAGGAATGTTGATGGATGCTTTTAGTTTAAGTTTCCCTGTCAAGAACATAGTTAGATTATGCATCACATTTGGATGATGTTCCTCTTGTAATATCCAATATTGTTATCCAACAATTTCATCCCATATATGATTTCTTCCTCTTGTCGGTATATTATCCACTATTGTTATCCAACAATTTCATCTCATATATGATTTCTTCCTCTTGTCAGTATATTCTCTTGTTTTAAGTTCACTTCAAATACATAATTACATGGAGCATTGATTACGTAATAATAATAATAATAATAATAATAATAATAATAATAATAATAATAATCACACTATATCTGTGCCAACACTTGAAGCGTTGGAAATTTTCCGTTGCCAAGTAAAGGGATTTTGATTCTTGTATATTAACCACCAACATATAGAACTGTTGTAGAAGTCCGCTTTATCTGTTGCAGCCTTGCAACAATTCCTTTTACCAACGGCAATATAAGCATTGTATTATGCGATAGCAACATTGGATAAGGCAACACATCTCAAACCGTTGGTAAACACACTAGCAACACATATATGAGCTTTTAGATACGGAAAAAAGCGTTGCTATAGCGGGGGTCTTGTTGTAGGTATATCCAAAGGCAGGAGTCACCAAGCGACAGGGTACAACGAAGACGTTTAGTCAACAATTGAATACCCCTGGTACAACAGCTCCTTTAGGCCTTTCTATTTTCTCATTTTTCGCATACCTGCAAACAGTTGCTTCGACAATCTGAGTTATAAGAGTTGGTTGAGGAAATATGAAGTTGCCTGGCGCAAGTATGCCTCAATTGTTTTGTTTTTGGTGCATACCAATTTTTTCCCTCCCTCTTCTCGTGAATTTGTTCGGTATGGGTTGAAGTCGCCGGCTATTAGACCAGAGGCTCGTATTCAAACTCAAACCACCTTAACCATTGTGTGCTCGGCGTCTTGGCATTTTCTTTATGTGCATCAGTTCCGAACTATGTCTTTGGTCATTAAGTTGGGTTGCCCGGCTCTTGTGCTTGCCCCTTTATGTTCCACTCGTTTAGCTAAAAGGGCAAAGGGAGCACCCCTATGATTGTGCTTCCGGATAGTCCGGTCAAGCACCTTAGGGGAGAAAGCCGCTAATGGACTGTCATAGTATGCGCGAGCCGATCTGTGAATCCCAAGTTAGAAGTATTACACTTCAACCTTCGTAAGCAGCTATTCCGTGTTATATGAAGAATTTGCCCTTTGAGCAAACACTACGATGTCGGCTTCAGCCTCGGCTCGTCCGAACATCGTAAAAACCCCGGTGGCTAGTCGTACGCCTCCCATAGTCCTTTCGCGCCCCTTTGGTTAAGTGAAAGAAATAAAGCACAATAGTCTGATTGCCTAGTCTACCGCACTAAATCACCTTTGGGTTCCTATACTTTGGCTAAGGAACATAGTGCATTGGTATAGACACCCCATGTAGTATCTACGCGGGGGCTGAAGCCGACGACTCGCATATTTCACTATTAAGCAACCATACATGAGTTATAAAGGAGTTATAAAGGAAGGCAAAAACATATGAGAGCGGATACTATTATCATTAAAAAAGATATCGCAAGTCTTCGGACACATTAAATATCATTCAAAAATTCTTTCGCCCGAACAGTATGACGCAATCACCCGCGCACTTTCCATGACTCCATCGAAGTAAAGCTCGGGGCGTCGGTGCGACTTTTTGGGTGGTGGCGGGTCAGTGGCAACCTTCATCGGATTGAGCACCGGCCAGTGCACTTTGGCATTGGCAAGGGCCATCTGAACTCCTTCAATGCAGGAGGAGCGCTTGACGGCACCGAGGCGGGGTGCGGCTTCAATCAACCGCCGCACCAGACCAAAGTAGCTGTCGGGGAGTGGCTCGCCGGGCCATAAGCGGATGCAAAGGTCCCTTATGGCCGGCTCCGTCAGCTAGTGCAGCTCCATCTTTTGTTTGAGCTGTTCAACCAATAGAGGAGGATGCTCGGGGGCTCCGAACTGCGCCCAAAACATCCGAGCTTGGTCTTCCTCTCCCCGCGAGGCGAGCAGCTGGTTGGCTTCCACCACGCTCTTCTAGAGATCGGCGGCTGCACCTGAGGATCGCCATACCCGGTCAGCAATTCGAATCTGCTATCCCCGATACGGACTTTAGGGAGTACGGCTTACAATCGGCTATCTGCTTGGCTTGGTGAACTTGTTCCTCGAAGAACCGTCTGTCCACCCGCTCTTGATGAAGATCGGACTTCATGGTGGACAGCTCGGCTGAGAGCGCCTTGTTCTTTTGCTCCAAGGCATGATACTTGTTGCTGGCATCCTGGAGCTCATCTTGTATCTCTGCCACACGAGCCTGGTGTTTATCACTGGTGGCTCGCAGGGCGGAGAGTGCGGTGGCCGCTTCCTTGGCCGCCGCCTTCTCCACGGCCACTTCAGCTTTGATGCACTGAAGCTCGGACCTGAGATTCTCCATCTCTTTCAACGAAGCTGCAACACGACAAGGACTTATCTATAAGGACTACATTGATAGAATTCGGGGAAGAATACTAAGATTTGATTCAAACTTACCCTGAGCCTCGTCGAACCTTTTGTTGAGGGCTTCCACCTCATCCTCGGAGCGCTTGAGCTTCCGATTTAGCTCGTCCAGTTCGGCGGCATTTTTGGCTGCCCCCGATGAAGAGGCCTACACATACAATATATGTATCACATCGACACTTCTTCCCGAACTATAGATGATCCTTAGGTGAGTTTGTTCAACTCACCTAGGGCTCGGGGGCTGCCATGTACACAATACAACTAAATGAAATATCAACAAAAACAACGGGCAACTTACTTGAAAGCCTGCAAGGAGACCTTTGAAGGCCTCCTTCAGTCCGTTGTCAACGGACTTGACGCTTTGTAACACCACACCCATAAGGGTGCGGTGCTCCTCGGGAATGGAGGCGCTTGATAGAGCCTCCCCCATAGCCGACCACTCATTGGTCGGCGGTGCTAGGGATGATTGGTTTTCCCGATCACCCACCGGGGTTTGGACCGATGCCTCCGGAGGCACCATGCGCTCCGAAGACGTTCTCGGAGGGGACTGATTACCCGCCCGTACGGTCTCCTTGGTGTCCGGGCAAGGGATCGTCCCCTGTTCTTTGATGGCCGAAGCGTTACATGAGGGTATCCTCCGCACCCCCTGTGTCCGCCTCCATTGGAGTGTGCTCGGACGACACCTCCATGGCGTCCTTCATAGCGCCAGGAGTGGGGGGGGGGTGCGAGGCGTTCCCGCTCTCCGCCAGGTAGACACGTGGGGTCTCCCCATCTGATATAACCTCGGTGGGGATGACACGCGGAGGACTGTTGAACCAACAGCCTGCGTATTAGCAAACTCCAAGCATACTAGCGAGATAAAGAAGGGTTTCGGATCCTAACCTGGATGGAGGGGGCTTCACCCTGAGGCTCCTTCTGGGAACCTCCTCGGCATCTTCGGACGCGGAGCTCGAGCCCGAACTTTCATCGAACAGGACCGTCCGCACTTGTCGCGGCCTCTTCGGGGTAGGAGAGGCTTCCTTCCCTAGGGCGTCCGAGGCCGCCGCTCTCTTCTTGGCGCGGGGAAGATCACCTCCCCCTCGCTCTCGACCTCCTCCTACTCCTCTTCTTGTTCTTCCTCTTCGGCCTCCTCCTGATTTGAGGAGGTGGGTGTGTCTTCGGAAGCAGCATCAGGCTGATCCCTAATGCGGATACTGTTGGGGAACGTCGCATGGGAAACAAAAAATTTCCTACGCACACGCAAACCTATCCATGGTGATGAGCATTTATGAGAGGGAGAGTGGATCTACATACCCTTGTAGATCGCTAACGGGAAGCGTTAAGAAACGCGGTTGGTGTAGTCGAACTTCTTCGCAATCCAAATCGCCGAGCGTCCCGCGATCCAATGACGAACGTCCCGCGAACACATCATGATCCGTCCCACGAACTCATCACGATCCGTCTCACGATCTGTATCACGATCTATCCCGCGAACTCATCACGATCCGTTCCGTGATCACATCACGAACCGTCTCGCGATCTCGATCACGGTCCTTCCGATCTAGCGCCGAACGGATGGCACCTCCGCGTTCAGCACACGTGCAGCTTGATGACGATCTCCACCGTCTCGATCCAGCAAGAGGAGGCGGAGAGGAGAGAGAGTTCACCGGCAGTGTGACGGCACTCCGGTGATGGTGGTGGAGCAATTCCGGCAGGGCTTCGCCTAAGCGCCGCAGAAAACCGATCTAGAGGAGAAACTATGCACCGGTGGAACGGGTAGCACGTGGCCGGAAATTCTGTCCAAAAACCACCCAATCCACTAGTATATATAGGAGGAGAGGAGAGGAGAGGCAGCCAAGGCCTTTGGGTCGGCCGAAATAGGAGGTGGGAAGCAATCCTACTTCACCTCCAATCCTAGTTGGAGTAGGATTGCCTCCTATTGGCTGATTTTCCACTTTTTGCTTTAGGACTTTCTCTCCTGCGCCATGGGCCTTTGTGGCTGTTTTCCCAGCCCAATAAGGGCTGGTTATTATTATCCCACAGCCCATGGACCTATTGGGGTCGAAATACCCCTCCCGGAGGCCTCCCGGTACACTCCCGGCACTCCCGGTACACTACTGCCGAGCCCGAAACTTTTCCGAAAACCAAACTGGGACTTCCTATATATGAATCTTTACCTCCGGACCATTCTGGAGCTCCTCGTGATGTCCCGAGATACCTCTCCATCACATGGAGTAACAAATCCCAGTCTCGATCCATGCCAACTCAACAGACACCATCGGAGATACCTGTAGAGCACCTTTATAGTCACCCAGTTACGTTGCGACGTTTGATACACACAAGGCACTCCTCCGATATCTGTGAGTTGCATGATCTCATGGTCATAGGAACACATACTTGACATGCGGAAAACAGTAGCAATAAACTGACACGATCATATGCTACGTTTGCAGTTTGGGTCTTGTCCATCACATCATTCTCCTAATGATGTGACCCCGTTATCAAATGACATCTCATTTCCATGGCTAGGAAACCTTAACCATCTTTTGATCAACGAGCTAGTCTATTAGAGGCATACCAGGGACATGGTTTTGTCTATGTATCCACACATGCATCTAAGTCTCCGATCAATACAATTATAGCATGGATAATAAACGATTATCATGAACTAGGAAATATGATAAGAACTAATTTATTATTGCCTCTAGGGCATATTTCCAACAGTCTCCCACTTGCACTAGAGTCAATAATCTAGTTCACATCACCATGTGATTCACATTGTTATGAATCTAACACCCAATGATTTCTGGGGCTCGATCATGCTTTGCATGTGAGAGAGGTCTTATAGTCAACGGGTCTGTAACATTCAGATCCGTGTGTACTTTGCAAATCTATGTCAAACCGTAAACACTGCTACCACACTCCACTTGGTACTTTACCAAATGGCTGCTCCACTATACGTATCCAGATTGCTACTACGAGTCATCCGGATTAGTGTTAAAGCTTGTATCGACGTAACTCCTTACGATGAACTCTTTATCACCTCCATAATCGAGAAACATCTCCTCAGTCTCTTAGTTACTAAGGATAATCTTGACCGCTGTCCAGTGATCCACTCCTGGTTCACTCTTGTACCCCCTGACGGACTCATGGCAAGGCACACACAGGTGCGGTACATAGCATGGCATAATATAGAGCCTATGGCTAAGGCATAGGGGACGACGTTCGTCCTTTCTTTCTTCTGCCGTTGTCGAGCTTTGAGTCTCACTCAACTTTCACACCTTACAAATCAGGCGAGAACTCTTTCTCTGACTGATCCATTTTGAACTCTTTCAAAATCTTGTCAAGGTATGCACTCATTGAAAGTCTCATCGAGCATCTTGATCTATCTCCATAGATTTTGATGCTCAACAATTAGGTAGCTTCATCCAGGTCTTCCTTTGAAAATCACTTTCCAAATGACCGTTTTATGCTTTCCAAAAACTCTACATTATTTCTGATCAACAATATGTCATCCACATATACTTATCAGAAATTCTATAGTGCTCCCACTCACTTTATTGCAAATACAAGTTTCTCGTAAACTTTGTATAAACATCAAAACTTTGATCACCTCATCAAAGCGTATATTCCAACTCCGATATGCTTGCTTCAGTCCATGGAAGGATCACCGAAGCTTGCACACCTTTTAGCATCCTTAGGCCTGACAAAACCTTCTGGTTGTATCACATACAACCTTTCCTCAAGTAAACCGTTAAGGAAACGATGTTTTGACATCCATCTGCCAGATTTCATAATTGAAAACACAGCAACTGCTAACACAATTCCAATAGACTTTAGCACCACTACGAGTGAGAAAGTCTCATTGTATTCAACTCCTTGAACTTGTCACAAACATCTTTGCAACAAGTCAAGCTTTACAAATAGTGACATTCACCATCAGTGTCTGTCTTCATTTTAAAGATCCATTTGTACTCAACGACCTGCTGTCCAACGAGCAAGTCTACCAAAGTCTACACTTGGTTTTCATACATGGATCCTATCTCGGATTTCATGGCCTCCAACCATTTGTCGGAATCCGGGCCCATCATCGCTTCTCCATAGCTCGTAGGTTCATCGTTTGTCCAACAACATGACCTCCAAGACAGGGTTGTCGTACCGCTTAGGAGCAGTACACATCCTTGTCGACCTACGAAGTTCGATAGTAACTTGATCCTGAAGCTTCATGATCATCATCATTAACTTCCTCTTCAACTAACGTAGGCTTCACAGAAACAACATCCTGCGGTGCGCTACTCTCTGGTTGAACAAAGTTTAAACAACCTCATCAAGTTCTATCTTCCTCCCACTTAATTCTTTCGAGAGAAACTTTTCCTCGAGAAAGGATCCGTTTTAGTAACAAACACTTTGCACTTGGATCTGAGATAGAAGGTTCACCCAACTGATCTTAGGGTATTCTATGAAGATGCATTTGTCCGCCTTGGGTTCGACCTCATTAGGTGAAAACATTTTCCACACAAGTGTCGCAGCCCCAAGTATTAAGAAATGACAGCTTAGGTTTCTATCAAACCATAATTCACACGGTGTCATCTCAACGGATTTAGATGATGCCCTATTTAAAGTGAATGTAGTTGTCTCTAATGCATAACCCCAAAATTATAGTAGTAAAACGACAAGAGACATCATAGCACGCACCATGTCCAATAGAGCATAACTATGATGTTCGGACACACCATCACACTATGGTGTTCCAGGTGGCGTTTAGTTGTGAAACAACTTTCACATTGTCTTAAGTTGTATGCCAAACTCGTGACTCAGATATTCACCTCCACGATCATATCGCAGTCATTTTTATCTTGTCACGATGATTTTAAACTTCACTCTGAATTTGCTTGAACCTTTCAAACGATTCAAACTTGTGTTTCATTAAGTAAATATACACTATATCTACTCAAATCATCAGTGAAGGTTAGAAAATAACGATATCCACTGCATGCTACAAAACTCACTAGATTGCATACATCAACATGTATCATTTCCAATGAATCACTTGCCCGCTCCATCCAACGGGGTCCTTTAGTCATCTTGCCCAAGAGGCATGGTTCGCATGTCTCAACCGATTCGAAATTGAATGAGTCCAAAGATCCATCAGCATGGAGTTTCTTCATGCGCTTTATACCAATATGACATTCTGCGGCAGTGCCACAAATATGTGGTACTATCATTATTAACTTTGTATCTTTTGACATCAATGTTATGAATATGTGTATTACTATGATCAAGATTTCAACAAACCATTCTCACTGGGTGCATGACCATTGAAGGTATTATTCATGTAAACAGAATAACCATTATTCTCTAGCTTTAAATGAATAACCGTATTGCAACAAACATGATCTAATCATGTCCATGCTCAACACAAAACACTAAATAACATTTATTCAGGTTCGTCACTAATCCTGAAGGTAAAGAGAGCGTGCGATGTTGATCACATCAACCTTGGAAACATTTCCAACACATATTGTCACCTCACCCTTAGCAAGTTCTCCGTTTATCCCGTAGCTTTTATTTCGAGTTACTAACATTTAGCAACCGAACCGGAATCCAATACCCAGGTGCTACTAGGAGTACAAGCAAGGTACACATCAATAACTCGTATATCAAATATACTTCAGTCGATGTTGCCAGCCTTCTTTTCTACCAAGTATCTAGGGTTGTTCCGCTTCAGCGACCGCTCACCTCATAACAGAAGCACTTAGTCTCGGGTTTGAGTTCAACTTTGGGTTGCTTCACTGGAGCAGCAACTGACTTGCTATCCATGAAGTTTCCCTCCTTGCTCTTGCCCTTCTCGAAACTAGTGGTTTTGATTAACCATCAACACTTGACGCTCCTTATTGATTTCTACCTTCGCCGTGTCAAACATCGCGAACATCTCAGGAATCATTATTTCTATCCCTGGCCATTTATAGTTCATCACCAAGTTCTAGTAGCTTAGTGACAGTGACTTGGAGAACTATATCAATCACTATCTTATCTGGAAGATCAACTCCCACTTGATTCAAGCGATTGTAGTACCCAGACAATCTTAGTACATGCTCAACGATTGAGCTATTCTCCTTCATCTTACAGGCAAAGAATCTTGTTGGAGATCTCATATCTTGCAACACGGGCACGAGCCTGAGATCACAATCTTAGCTCCTAGAACATCTCATATGTTCCGTGACGTTCAAAAAATTTTGGAGCCTCAATTCTAAGCCGTAACGCATGACGCACTAAACTATCAAGTAGTCATCAGAACGTGCCTGTCAGATGTTTACAACATCTACAGACGACGCTAGAGGGGTTGGCGCACCGAGCGGTGCCTTAAGGACATAAGCCTTCTGTGCAGCAATGAGGACAATCCTCAGATCACGAACCCAGTCCGCAATATTACTACCATCATCTTTCAATTCTATTTCTCTAGGAACATATAAAAATACAAGGGAGCTACAGCGTGAGCTAGTAATCTACAACACAATTGGCAAAGACACTTCGACTATGTTCATGATAATGAGTTCAATTAATCATATTACTTAAGAACTCCCACTCAAATTGACATCCCTCAGATCATTCGAGTGATACATGATCCAAATTCACCAACTCAAGTCCGATCATCACGTGAGTTGAGGTGGCTGCAATGGTGAATATCATCATGTTGATCATATCTACTATATGACTCATGTTCGACCTTTCGGTCTCTTGTGTTCTGAGGCCATGTCTGTACATGCTAGGCTCGTCAAGTTTAACCCGAGTGTTCTGCACGTGCAAATCTGGCTTGCACCCGTTGTATGTGAACGTAGAGTCTATCACATCCGATCATCACGTGGTGTCTCAACACGACGAACTTTCGCAACGGTGCACACTCGGGGAGAACACAATTTATCTTGAAATTAAGTGAGGGATCACCTTATAATTCTACCGTCGTCCTAAGCAAAACAAGGTGCATAAAAGGATTAACATCACATGCAAATCATAAGTGACATGATATGGCCATGATCTTGTGCTTTTGATCTCCATCATGAAGGCACCGGCATGATCTCCATCGTCACCGGCATGACACCATGATCTCCATCATCTTGATCTCCATCAACGTGTCACCATTGGGGTTGTCACGCCCTGCATGCTTCTACTACTATTGCTATTGTAGCGATAAAGTAAAGCATTACATAGTGCTTAATGATTGACACGCAGGTCATACAATAATTAAAGACAACCCTATGGCTCCTGCCGGTTGCCGTATTCATCGACATGCAAGTCGTGATAATCTATACATCACATGGTCATCTCATACATCACATATATCACATCATGTAATTGTCCATATCATATCACAACATACCCTGCAAAAACAAGTTAGACGTCCTCTAATTGTTGTTGCATGTTTTACGTGGCTGCTACGGGTATCTAGCAAGAACAATTCTCACCTACGCATAAACCACAACGGTGATACACTAGTTGCTTTTAAACCTTCTCAAGGACCGCCTTTGTCGAATCCGATCCAACTAAAGTGAGAGAAACTAGCAGCCGCAAGCCATCTATGCAACAAGTTGTAGTCGAGGGAACCGGTCTCTCGTAAGCGTACGAGTAATGTTGGTCCAGGCCGCTTCATCTCACAATACCTCTGAACCAAAATCCGACCAAGGGAGGAAGCAATCTAAGCATCAACGCCCACAAACCTTTTGTGTTCTACTCGAGATCTCATTGAACCATCAACCTAGCTCATGATGCCACTATTGGGGAACATCGCATGGGAAACAAAAATTTCCTACGCACACAAAAACCTATCCATGGTGATGAGCATCTACGAGAGGGAGAGTGGATCTACGTACCCTTGTAGATCGCTAAGCGGGAAGCGTTAAGAAATGCGGTTGGTGTAGTCGAACTTCTTCGCGATCCAAATCGCCGAGCGTCCCGCGATCCAATCACGAACCGTCTCGCGAACACATCATGATCCGTCCTGTGAACTCATCACGATCTGTCTCACGATCTTGATCACGATCTGTCCCGCGAACTCATCACGATCCGTTCCATGATCACATCACGAACCGTCTCGCGATCTCGATCACGGTCCTTCCGGTCTAGCGCCGAACGGACGGCACCTCCGCGTTCAGCACACGTGCAGCTTGATGACGATCTCCACCGTCTCTATCCAGCAAGAGGAAGTGGAGAGGAGAGAGAGTTCACCGGCAGCGTGACGGCGCTCCGGTGATGGTGGTGGAGCAATTCCGGCAGGGCTTCGCCTAAGCGCTGCAGAAAACCGATCTAGAGGAGAAACTATGCACCGATGGAACGGGTAGCACATGGCCGGAAATTTTGTCCAAAAACCACCCAATCCACTAGTATATATAGGAGGAGAGGAGAGGAGAGGCAGCCAAGGCCTTTGGGTCAGCCGAAATAGGAGGTGGGAAGCAATCCTACTTCACCTCCAATCCTAGCTGGAGTAGGATTGCCTCCTATTGGCTGATTTTCCACTTTTTGCTTTATGAATTTCTCTCCTATGCCATGGGCCTTTGTGGCTGTTTTCCCATCCCACTAAGGGCTGGTTATTATTATCCCACAACCCATGGACCTCTTGGGGTCGAAATACCCCTCCCGGAGGCCTCCCGGTACACTACCGATGGGCCCGAAACTTTTCCGGAATCCAAACTGGGACTTCCTATATATGAATCTTTACCTATGGACCATTACGGAGCTCCTCGTGACGTCCGGGATCTCATCCGGGACTCCGAACAAACTTCGGTCACCACCATACATAACTCTACACTACCGAAACGTCACCGAACCTTATGTGTGCAGACCCTGCGGGTTCGAGAACTATGTAGACATGACCGAGACACCTCTACGGTCAATAACCAATGGCAGGACCTGGATGTCCACATTGGTTCCTACATATTCTATGAAGATCTTTATCGGTCGAACCTCTATGTCAAGGATTCAGTTAATCCCGTATAACGTTCCCTTTGTTCTTCGGTATGTTACTTGCCCGAGATTCGATCGTGGGTATCTCCATACCTAGTTCAACCTCGTTACCGGAAAGTCTCTTTACTCGTTCCGTAATACAAGATCCCGCAACTAACAATTAGTCACATTGCTTGCAAGGCTTATTGTGATGTTGCATTACCGAGTGGGCCCCGAGATACCTCTCCGTCACACGGAGTAACAAATCCCAGTCTCGATCCATGCCAACTCAACAGACACCATCGGAGATACCTGTAGAGCACCTTTATAGTCACCCAGTTACGTTGCGACGTTTGATACACACAAGGCACTCCTCCGATATCTGTGAGTTTCATGATCTTATGGTCATAGGAACACATACTTGACATGCGGAAAACAGTAGCAACAAACTGACACGATCATATGCTACGTTTGCAGTTTGGGTCTTGTCCATCACATCATTCTCCTAATGATGTGACCCCATTATCAAATGACATCTCATGTCCATGGCTAGGAAACCTTAACCATCTTTTGATCAACGAGCTAGTCTATTAGAGGCATACTAGGGACATGGTTTTGTCTATGTATCCACACATGCATCTAAGTGTCCGATCAATACAATTATAGCATGGATAATAAACGATTATCATGAACAAGGAAATATGATAATAACTAATTTATTATTGCCTCTAGGGAATATTTCCAACAGATACCATCCTGACCTGGTTTCTTCTTCTTCTCCTTCTTCGTGGAAGGCTTGTAAGGCTTCTCCACGAGAATCTTGGCCAAAAGCCCGACCTCTCGTCTTTGGGTTGAGGAGCCAGACTCCAGATGTTGGTGGCTTTCTTCAGCCATTTCTGCATAGACATGTTGGACAGAGGGTTATGGACCTTCTAAGTAATAAAACCGAATAAGCTGGGATTGTGGCGTACCTTGGAGTCTGGCTTGGCGGTGTGGAGGCCCTTGTCTTCCCCCTCGGCTAGCCAGCTCTTCATCGATTTGAAGAACGCCTTCCAGAGCTTCTCCCGCGTAGTGCAGAAGAATTTCCAGACTATGGGCTCGACGTCGAGTTTCCGAGCCCACAGTGGGGTGTCTCGGCGCTGGCAGGGGAGGACGCCTCTTTGGAACATCACTTGAACCACATCGGCCAGCTTGGTGTTGTCCTCGATCAAGGAACAAATCCGCTTTTGAAGATTGGCCACCTCTTTGCTTGACCCCCACTTGAGGCCCTTTTTGATCCATGAAGCTAGTCGGGTCGGGGGGACCGGATCTGAATGCGGCGGCAGGATCCAGACCTTGTTCTTGTGGCTCTGTGATGTAGAACCATTCCTTCTTCTACCCCTTGATGGTGTCGACGAGGGTGCCCGCCGGCTAGTCGATGTGCGTGAGTTTGCTGATGACAGCGCCACCATAGTCGGCGTGCTTGCCGCCAACACACTTCGGCTTGATATTGAAAACCTGCAGCCAGGGCCCGAAGTGTGGATCGACATGCAAGAACGCCCCGCAAAGGAGGATGAAAGCAGAGAGATGCATGATGGAGTTTGGCGGAAGGTCGTCAAAGTCGAGGCCGTAGAAGAACATGAGGCCCTTGACAAAGGGGTGGAGTGGAAATCTTAACCCCCTGATGAAGTGGGGGATGATGTGGGGACCCCGACTCATAAGTCATTATCACCGAATGCACGTGTACAGTGATCCCAGAGATCAATGCTCAGTGAACAACAAAAGCTGAATAACAAGAGTCTTACATCCACATTTAGCGTCTTACACAATAAGGACCATGAAGGTCAAGTCTTACATAGATAGGGCCACATGGGCCAAGCACTTAAAATAGAACAAGCAGCGGAAATCTTGGTCGAAAGCATGAACCCATGCCATCTGCCTTAACCTACAGGCATTCTGACCGGGAAGCGTCCTAGTTCGCATGTTCATCTCCAACAAACTCTTCAACATACTCCTGTTCTTCCATGCTTGGCCAATTAAATAACCAGTGGCAAGCCAATGAGTACTTTGAATGTAATCGCAAGCAACCCAAGTTGTGGAACAAGGTAACAATGATGCATGATGTAGCACTAAATAGGTAAATTTGCGGAAAGCTAATTTTGTATGAAAATGACATGATCAAGTAACTAGTGAGCATGCATCAACAACTAGCGGGTATTCATGTGAACAATTGCAGATATCATTACAAGTATTGGATGAACATCTCATGTTCACTCATCACGCTAAGTCATCGGACTTAGTTCAATCCTCATGCTAAGTCATCAGACTTAGCTCATGTGACCTCTTGTCACCATCACATCCATACTCACACCAAATTTCAGGAAAACATCCGGACATGGCATAAGTAGCACCACCCAATTGTCCTTGACCGTGGACACGGCTATTCGAATAGTTTTACACTCTGCAGAGGTTGCACACTTTACCCACAAGACTCGAGGAACTTCCGTGTCATCCATGACTTGCAGTATATAACATACCCGAGGTTAGCACCCAAACAATGCCTTTCCCCCAGCGATACTAAACAAAGAGTCCACTCGATTGGTACCCAGTCCTCATGATGTACATCACACAAGCCTCGCTCTAATCGTACCATCCATGAGGGGACCAACGATGTGCCAGGTGCCTGTGAAGACATCGCATGATCGTACATACTGGTACGACCCCGTATCAAGAGTGACCACACCACTCCCGCCACCAGTAATGCGGGTTCCTTGCTAGTACCCACCAAGGTAATCAACAAAGCCCCGTCCCATAAGGGGTATCGTGGTTGCGCATGTAAGGTTGGGATGGTCGAAAAATCTTAAACCCTCCGTTTTCGAAAACACATCCTCATCTTGTTTTGGCACACCACTTCTTCCTCAAGTGGTCACCCATCTTATCAACATCACTCTTGGGCATTAGCGGCACCCGATGGGGTTTTCGAAAAAGTCTTTAAAATCATTTCCCTTCACTTCACTATGCATAAAGTCCCTTCCCACTTGCATAGCATCTACTAGCATCCTAACTACACGCACCTGCACAACCCTCATAAGGTGGTAGGGTCATGCATGATGCAAGTGTCAATGGAGAAGTACCGGAGGCATTCCACTGAAAGGGGAACACCACATCACATGATCAAATATGATGAAAGTAAAGTGCTATATGACATGCAATAAAAATGGTTTCTCATCATGGTCAAAGGGCTGCTTGCCTAGCTCAACAAAGTCTCCAGGGTATTCGAAGTCTTCGGGCCCTACTTCTTCGTCAACCGCGCAATCCATTGTCGCGAAATAAAGCGATAAAAATAAGCAACTCACAAAACAGAGCACTCAAACTACTACCAAAAATGTTATAAATACCAAAAATGTCATGCTAAAAATACTTTCCTAGGTTTTTGTTGTGAAAAACATTTTAGAAATTAAAAACGGAGGCAAAAAGGTGCCTAAATACAGGTTTTAAAATAAACTAGTACTAAAAATAATTTCCAACATTTTTATAAGTGGCACTAATAAATTCTATAGATTATTCCAAGAATTTAGGTGGAAGAATTATTGGCCTTGGACTAATATTTATTTCTGTGGGATTTTTGGAATTGAAACAGAAAAAGAAAAGAAAAGGGGCTACTGTGCCCCTCGGGCTAAAAGTGCCCGGCCGAAACCGGTCCAAGAGGGAAGCCGGCCCAGGCGAGGAGCCGCGCGCGACAGGTTTAGCTTTAAACCTGCCCACGGGCCCGGCTTGCTAGTGAGAGAGGAGAGGGGCGAGGGGATGACAGGTGGCCCCCACCTATCATCCCTCTCCTCGCGACAGGGCCAGAGGAGGGGCTCACCAGAGGGCTCTAGGCCACAGTAGCGGGAATGAAGGGCACTGGTGCGCTCCTGGAGGCGTCGCATGTCGGTGGGCACGAGGAGGATGCGGAGGAGGAGGGAGAGCGAGGAGAGAGGGTCAGGAGGAGCAGGGGGATATTTATAGGCGACCACCCGTCCACCATGGGCGCTATGCGCCGGCGAGCACAGGGTGCTCGCCACATGCCATGGGGGTGAACGAGGCCGTGTCTAGGGGCTTCATGGGCGCAGTCCACGCCCAAGAGGAGGGAAGGCAGCCATGAGCGAGGCCCGAGGGTGCGCTCATGTGAGCGTGGCTAGTGGCCGGTTCGGGTGGTTCCACGCGCGGGCGAGAGAGAGATGGGAGAGAGGGGGCCGACCGGGGGGTGTGTTGCGAACGCCGAGGGGAGCAGAGGGGCAAGCTGGGGCGACCCGAGGCGGTCGGGGCTGCCCGTTGGCCAGTGGCTATAGTGCGGGTGCACACTGTAGCGTGCTCTAGAGCGCGAGCTCTGCATGCCAGGGCGTATTTTTAAGCCCCCCGCATGTCTTTTTCTGCCTGGGGCATTAGGAGATGCCCAAAGGCTAGGATGAGCTAGGGGAGGGCTCTGGAGAAGCCTTATGGGAGAAGGGAAGGGGAAGAGAGATAGAAAAGATGCTGCCAGGGGTAGAAATAGGGGTTTTACCCCACCTCACAATGGCCTGATGACTTGGGACTTTTATAGGAGGTGAAATGAATCTATGTGAGGCTGTGGTAAAAAGTTGGGGGCAAGGGTAAAAGGATAAGGTGGGGAGATGATGGTTTTACCAATTCACCAAAAGGTGTTTGGTAATGATTTGGGCAAGAAAACTCTACCACCTTATTGAGATACTTACCAAGGTGAAAGTCTAGGTAAAAATGAGAGTATTCACCAAGTTTGAGCTCAAGTGGGAAAAGTTGACAATGGAAATTTGATAAACCCTAGAAATTAGCAGAATCAGATTTCTGTAGATTCATTGATGCTAGGATTTTACCCTTGATGCACCACTTAGTGTATCATCACCATTTGGTCATTAGAGCATGCCCACAAAGTTTGAGGCCAAGGGGAGACACTTCACAATGTAAAGTTTCTCAAATTTGATTCTGGACAGGAATGGTTTTGGGATGGTTTGATGAACCAAATCAACCTGGATTGAGATGAAACTTTGCAAGATCATCACTCATGATAGTGTTGACTTGCTGGAATTTGCCTGGAATTTATTGAGAATATTTCTTATATAAATATTCCAAAAGTTTGATCTAAACAGAAAGGGTTTTGAGGGGTTTTGCCCATGATTTGGTCATGCACTTGTGTTGAAACTCATATATATGGACAATATATGTCCACTTAGTTCCTCTAAATTTTCTCAAATATTTTCAAAGCATTTAAATGATTTTTCCCTAGGAAAAGCCATTTCTGTCCTAAAGAAAAAGCCTTTAAATAAAATATGAAAATAATCTTTAAAAATAATATTTGGAGGTTTTGGGAAGTCTTATATATAGTGGGTTTGAAATAAAGCTTTTGGTAAAGAAGGGTTCACCTAATTTGAGGACCTGTAGTGCAAACCTCAATTCAGGGTTTTTTGTAAACCTCATTTTAATAAATCATTTTTGGTTAAAACTAAATTTGATAAAAATAGTTTTGGGCACTATCACATGGCATGATCATTAGGCAAGAGGTTTGAGGACATGGAAGATGAATTTGAAGTGGAATAGAACCCAGTAGTGCCATATAACACAATCATCAAACAAGCAAACAACATATCAAACAAGCACAAGCACCTTGAAAAAGTTTTAGTTGGCTCCAAATTTTATAAACCCAAACATAACAATGTGATACAAACATAGGGTGTGACAGACCTCCCCCCTTAAAAGAATCTCGTCCCCGAGATTCTTTGGTTAAGCGCTAAAAAGATACGGGAACTCTGATCTAAGAAAATCTTCACGCTCCCAGGTTGCTTCAACTTCAGTGTGGTTGCTCCATTGAACCTTGATGTACTTGATGGTGCGGCTTCGGGTGCAACGCTCGGCTTCATCCAAAATGCGAGCTGGCGTCTCACGATAATGAGGTCTGGCTGAAGATTGATGGCTTGATGGTCAATGTCCTTGTAGAGGTCGGGGCGGTTGGGAACTTGCAGACACTTTCGGAGTTGTGACACATGAAAGATGTTGTGCACATCCGACAGCTCGAAAGGTAGCTCTAACTGGTAGGCAACTTCTCCACGCGTAGTGGTGATCTTGAAGGGGCCAATGTATCTTGGTGCGAGCTTTCCTTTGACGTGGAAGCACTTGGTTCCCTTGAGAGGCGTGACCCGGAGGTAGACATGGTCACCGACACAGAAGTTCACTTCTCGATGGTGAAAGTCGGCGTGGCTCTTCTGTCTTGACTTAGCGGTCTCGAAGTGCTCTCGGACAAGTTGAACTTGCTCTTCAGCTTCACAGAGGATGTCTGGTCCAAAAATAAATCCTTCTCCGGTCTTTGACCAGTTGAGGGGAGTACGACACTTGCGTCCATATAACACCTCAAATGGTGCCATCTGAAGATTCGACTGATAGCTGTTGTTGTATGAGAACTTGGCGAATGGTAGGCAATCTTCCTACTTGGCTCCATATGCCAAAACACAAGTGCGGAGCATATCTTCGAGCATTTGATTTACTCGTTCCGTTTGCCCACCGCTCTGGGGGTGAAAAGCAGTGCTGAAGGAGAGCTTGGTTCCCATAGCTTCTTGAAACTTCTTCCAGAATCTTGAGGTGAACTGCGTTCCTTGATCGGACACAATCTCCTTTGGAATTCCGTGAAGGCTCAAAATCTGGCTGATGTAGAGGTTCGCGAGCTGGCTTCCATCATAGGTGGTTCTGACGGGAATGAAGTGGGCTACCTTGGTCAGGTGGTCGACAATGACCCAAATGGAATCATCTCCCTTGCTTGACCTTGGCAAACCGGTGATGAAATCCATCCCGACTTTATCCCACTTCAATTCAGGCACTTTGAGAGGTTGCAATAGCCCAGCGGGTCGCTGATGCTCAGCCTTGACTCTCTGGCATATGTCACACTTAGCAACAAACGTGCCTATCTCCCGTTTCATGCCATGCCACCAGAATCTTGCCTTGAGGTCTTGATACATATTGGTTCCTCCAGGATGGATGGAGTATGGAGTGTCATGAGCTTCTTGCAAGACCAGATTCTTGAGCTCCTATTTGTTGGGTATGAAGATGCGATTCCCGAACCATACAACTCCTTGTTCGTCCACCAAGAATCCTGGGGCCTTGCTCGCCTTGATCTTTCTCTTGATGCCTTCAATGCTCTCGTGTCCCTTCTGGGCTTCCTAGATATAATCCATTAGGGTAGGCTTTGCTTCGAGGTTGGCGAGGAATCCTGGTGCAACCAATTCCAAGCCAAAGCTCTCAAGTTCTTCATACAGGGCGGGTAGCCTTCCCTTAATCATAGCATTCAAGGAACAAGCCTTTCTGCTTAAGGCATCTGCTACCACATTGGCCTTTCCGGGGTGGTACTGAACACTGAGGTCGTAATCCTTGATCAATTCCAACCATCTTCGCTGCCTCATGTTCAATTCCCTTTGAGTGAAGATATACTTCAAACTCTTGTGGTCTGTGAATATCTCACATCGCTTCCCCAGAAGGTAATGCCGCCATGTCTTCAAGGCATGAACCACGACTGCTAACTCAAGATCATGAGTTGCGTAGTTCTCTTCATGGGGTCGTAGATGTCTTGATAGATATGCTACAACTCTGCCTTCTTGCATTAGAACACCTCCAAGTACGGTTCTTGATGCATCACAATATATCACAAACTCCTTGTGAATGTCGGGGGGTGGCCAAAACAGGGGCTATGGTCAATCTCTTCTTGAGCTCCTGGAAGCTTTCCTCGCACTTAGCAGTCCATTCAAACTTCTTGTCCATCTTCAAAAGCTGGGTCATGGGTCGGGTAATGCTTGAGAATCCTTCCACGAACTTGCGGTAATAACCCGCGAGTCCGAGGAAGCTCCTGACTTCCTTCACGGTGGTTGGGGTTTGCCATTCAGTCACGGCTTCAATCTTGGCAGGATCCACTGACAATCCTTCTGCAGTCAACACATGACCCAAGAATCCAACTTCATGCAGCCAAAATTTACACTTGTTGAACTTGACATAAAGCTGGTGCTCTCGAAGCTTCTCTAGGACCAATCTCAAGTGTTCCTCATGTTCTTCTTCAGACTTGGAGAAGACGAGTATGTCATCAATGAAGACAACAAGGAACTTGTCCAAGTACTCCATGAAGACTTTATTCGTGAGGTACATGAAGTAGGCAGGGGCATTAGTTAACCCGAACGACATGACCGTGTATTCATACATGCCATACCGGGTTACGAATGTCGTCTTCGGGATATCTTGGGGTCTGATCTTCAGCTGGTAGTACCCAAACCTGAGGTCGATCTTGGAGAACACCTTGGCTCCGTTCAACTGATCAAACATGTCTTCAATCTTGGGGAGTGGGTACTTGTTCTTTATCGTGACCTCATTGAGTGAACGGTAATCGACATAAAGTCTGATAGTCCCGTCCCTCTTTGACACAAACAGAACAGGCGATCCCCAAGGAGAGGCACTAGGGCGAATAAATCCTTTTCTGAGCTGCTCTGCTAGTTGCTTCTTCAACTCAGCCAACTCTTCGGAGCCCATCCTATATGCCTTCTTATATATGGGCCTTGATCCGGGCATAAGCTCAATTATGAACTCGATGTCGTGGTCAGGAGGCATTCCAGGCAGCTCATCAGGAAACACATCCGGGTACTCACATACCACCGACACTTGATCCAACTCAACTCTTGATAGCCAGTTAGCGTGAGGGGCTTGAGTGGAGGCAGGGTTGGGAACATACTTGACTTCCACCCCTTGGCTATTGGTCATGGTGAAAATCCTCTTAGCATAGTCTAACAAGCCTTGGTGCTTGGTTAACTAGTCCATGCCTAGGATCACATCCAAGCCTTCTGACTTCAGGATGATAAGGTCGACTAGGAAGTCTACCTCGTTGATGTTAATATCAACTCCCTTACAACCTATCCCAGACTTCATAACTGATCCCAGGGTTTGTATCAACATACGGCTACCCAAGGGTGTAGGCTTCATGCCACTCTCTAGTGCATACTTTTGGGTGACAAAAGAATGCACAGCTCCACAATCAAACAATAATGTTGCTAGAGTTGAGTTGACGAGGAACGTACCCAGTATGACGTCCGGGTCTTCCTGGGCTTCCTCTGCGGTGACGTGATTCACACGACCCTTGCCGTTGTTGGGCTGGTTGCGGGGAGCGGGGTTCCTTGGTGGTGCTCCACGGGTTTGACCTTGAGCTGGTGCATTGGGGCACGGTGCATTTGGCTTCTTGTTGGGACACAACCTAGAGATGTGTCCTGGCTGGCCACATCCAAAGAAAGCGACTTTCCTAGGGTGGTTGTTGAAGTTTCTGCCACCGTTGTTGTTATTGGGGTTGTTGTTGCAGGCTGGCCTGGGATTGGCGTACTGCTAAGGCTGGTAGCTCGGACGAGGTGCAGGAGGTCTAGCCTGTCGCGACTGATAGGTTGGCTTGGCTGAGGCTGGCTGCCAGGGGCGAGGCTTCTGGTTGCTTGAGCTTCCCTTGCTGATCATCTTGCGCTTGCGGGTGTCGTCAATGGCACGACGCTTGTCTTCCAGCATGAGGGCCTTGTTCACCAGGTCGAAGAAGGTACGACAGTCGCAGATGATGAGCTAATACTACAGGACCTGTTGAAGTCCTTCCATGAAGCGTTCCTTCTTGGCAGCCTCTGTGCTGACGTGTTCAGGTGCATACCTTGATAGCAGGTTGAACCTCTGCAGGTACTCCTTGACAAAGCCACTTCCTTGCTTCAGCGCTCGGAATTCTCTCTTCTTGGTAGCCATGATCCCAGAAGGAATATGGGTAGTGTGGAATCCTTCCTTGAAGTCATTCGAGGTGATCACACGCTCTCCTTGCATGCCCTTGAATACATCCCACCAAGCTCGGGCGGTACCTCCGAGGCAGTGAGAGGCATAAAGCACCTTCTCACGATCCTCATTGCAGTTGACCAGTGCAAGGAGGTCCTCGATGGTGCAGATCCAGTCATCAGCACCCAATGGTTCAACAGTCTCGGTGAAGGTTGGGGGTGAGTTCCTCATGAACTCAGACAATGTGGAGCGTCCATTGCCGTTCCTGCCTTGCTGCTGGTTGTTCACAAGGGCCAGAGCCATCTGCTGGATAGCAGCATTGTTGGCTTGGCTCTCCTCCTGGAGAACTTGGAGAAACTGAGCTATGGTCATGTTCTCTGGCGGAGGTGGTGGCGAGGGAATGTTGCCTTGTGGCTGCTCCTGGTGTCCTCCAGCGTGAGCAGCCCCACCAGCTCCCTGTTGCTGTCTTGAGTTGCCGGCTTCAGGGTTGGTGAAGGAGCTGTTGCGGGTAGCAGTCACCATCATGTTTGGAGCAGCCAAGTCAAACAACTGGGATTGAAAAGAGGATAAACAATACGGAAAAGCGCGCCTAAGGGGGTCGGTCAAGTGCAAGTGTGCTAAAACAAAGGTCAAAAGACCAACATATATTAAGATAGACGATGGAGTCGCTTACATGTTGCCTAAGGCAAAAGCGTGACTTGCATCGGAACACAAACAACAAAACAAACAACAAGCACACATGATTTCATATGAACCATTACATGGACTCAACTTCACATGAGGGATACATGACTGATCCTACCCTAGGGGTTCTCGGACTCAAGTGGTGGAGTGCTCGGTCTCGTAGCCATGATCCTCTGGGTCTTCCTCTTGTTCATCATCTAAACAGGCATCGTTCCCAGTCGAAGGGGTCGGGGAACGAGAAGGTCCATCCCGACGATGCTTTGCTGGCGTGTCAGTGAAGAGCTCACGGTACTCCTTCGCACTCATGCGACGACGACGACGTGTGGGTGTATCACTAGCTGGGGGTACTCCTCCTCTGTAAGCAACAGCTGGTCGTCCCTCGGGGGCTCCATCCTTCTTGATCTTGTCTGGCTTCGTCTTGGCTTGTTGAAGTAGCTCCCGAGTGTGGTGAAGATAAGAAGAGGTAAATAGTGCAGAATTCCTAAGTACAAATGCTAGGTGTAGTTTTGAAAGTCGGTTTTATCCTGGCTAACGTCCATGCTAACTAAGGGCTTTCTACAGTCAAGATGGCTCTGATACCAGCTCTGTGGGGACCCCGACTCATAAGTCATGATCACCAAATGCACGTGCACAATGATCCCAGAGATCAATGCTCACTGAACACACAGAAGCTGAATAACAAGAGTCTTACATCCACATTTAGTACACAATAAGGACCATGAAGGTCAAGTCATACATAGATAGGGCCACACGGGCCAATCACTTAAAATAGAACAAGCAGCGTAAATCTTGGTCGAAAGCATGAACCCATGCCATCTGCCTTAACCTACAGGCATTCTGACCGGGAAGCGTCCTAGTTTGCATGTTTGTCTCCAACGAATTCTTCAACATACTCCTGTTCTTCCGTGCTTGGCTAATTAAATAACCAGTGGCAAGCCCATGAGTACTTTGAATGTACACACAAGCAACCCAAGTTGTGGAACAAGGTAACAATAATGCATGATGTAGCACTAAATAGGTAAATTTGCGGAAAGCTAATTTTGTATGCAAATGACATGATCAAGTAACTAGTAAGCATGCATCAACAACTAGTGAGTATTCATGTGAACAATTACAGATATCATTACAAGTATTGGATGAACATCTCATGTTCACTCATCACGCTAAGTCATCGGACTTAGCTCAATCCTCATGCTAAGTCATTGGACTTAGCTCATGTGACCTCTTGTCACCATCACATCCATACTCACACCAAGTTTCACGAAAACATCCGGACATGGCATAAGTAGCACCACCCAGCTGTCCTTGACCATGGACATGGCTATTCGAATAGTTTTACACTCTGCAAAGGTTGCACACTTTACCCACAAGACTCGGGGAACTTCCGTGTCATCCACGACTCGCGGTATATAACATACCCGAGGTAAGCACCCAAACAATGCCTTTCCCCCAGCGATACTAAACAAAGAGTCCACTCGATTGGTACCCATCCCTCATGATGTACATCACACGAGCCTCGCTCTAATCGTACCATCCATGAGGGGACCAACGGTGTGCCCGGTGCCTGCGAAGACAGCGCATGATCGTACATACCGGTATGACCTCGTATCGAGAGTGACCACGCCACTCCCGCCACTAGTAATGCGGGCTCCTTGCCAGTACCCACCAAGGTAATCAACAAAGCCCCGTCCCATCAGGGGTATCGTGGTTGCGCATGTAAGGTTGGGACGGTTGACAAATCTTAAACCCTCCGTTTTTGAAAACACATCCTCATCTTGTTCCGGCACACCACTTCTTCCTCAAGTGGTCACCCATCTTATCAACATCTCCCTCGGGCATTAGTGGCACTCGACGGGGTTTTCGAAAAAGTCTTTGAAATCATTTCCCTTCACTTCACTATGCATAAACTCCCTTCCCACTTGCGTAGCATCTACTAGCATCCTAACTACACCCACCCACACAACCCTCATAAGGTGGTAGGGTCATGCACGATGCAAGTGTTAATGGAGAAGTACCGGAGGTATTCCACCAAAAGGGGAACACCACATCACATGATCAAATATGATGAAAGTAAAGTGCTATATGACATTCAATAAAAATGGTTTCTCATCATGGTCAAAGGGCTGCTTGCCTGGCTAAACAAAGTCTCCGGGGTCTTCGAAGTCTTCAGGTCCAACTTCTTCGTCAACCGCGCAATCTATCGTCGCGAAATAAAGCGACAAAAATAAGCAACTCACAAAACAGAGCACTCAAACTACTACCAAAAATGTTAACCTATTCTGATAAATACTAAAAATACTTTCCTAGGTTTTTGTTGTGAAAAACATTTTAGAAATTAAATAACAGAGACAAAAAGGTGCCTAAATATAGGTATTAAAATAAACTAGTAGTAAAAATAATTTCCAACATTTTTATAAGTGGCACTAATAAATTCTATAGATTATTCTGAGAATTTAGGTGGAAGAATTATTGGCATTGGACTAATATTTATTTCTGTGGGATTTTTGGAATTGAAACAGAAAAAGAAAACAAAAGGGGCTACTATGCCCCTCGGGCTAAAAGTGCCTGTCCAAAACCGGCCCAAGAGGGAAGCCGGCCCAGGCGAGGAGCCACACACGGCAGGTTTAGCTTTAAACCTGCCCGCGGGCCCGGCTTGCCAACGAGAGAGGAGAGGGGCGAGGGGATGACAGGTGGCCCCCACCTGTCATCCCTCTCCTCGTGACAGGGGCAGAGGAGGGGCTCACCGGAGGGATCTAGGGCACGGCGGCAGGAATGAAGGGCACCGACGTGCTCCTAGATGCGTCGCGCATCGGTGGGTGGTTGTGGAGTCGCCGGGGGGGGGGAGAGGGGAACGCCGATGAGGGGGAAGCCCGACTGCGGCGGTGAGGGTTTAGGGTCGGGAGAGGGATCCCGACCATGGGGGAGAGTGCGCTGGGCACGGGGAGGATGCGGAGGAGGAGGGAGAGCGAGGAGAGAGGGTCAGGAGGAGCGGAGGGCCTATTTATAGGTGGCCGACGGTCCACCGTGGGCGCTATGCGCCGGCGAGAACGGGGTGCTCGCCATAGGCCACGGGGGTGAACGAGGCCTTGTCTGGGGGCTTCATGGATGCGGTCCGCGCCCAGGAGAAGGGGAGGCAGCTAGGAGCGGGGCCCGGGGGTGCATGCATGCGAGCGTGGCCACTGGCCGGTTCGGGCGGTGTCATGCGTGCGCGAGGGAGAGACGGGAGAGAGGGGGCCGACCAGACGACGTGTTGCGGACGCTGAGGGGAGCAGACGGGCAAGCTGGGGCGGCCCGAGGCGGTCGTGGCCGCCCGTTGGCCAGCGGCTATAGTGCGGGTGCGCGCTATAGCATGCTCCAGAGCGCGAGCTCTGCATGCGAGGGCATATTTTTAAGCCCCCCGCATGTCTTCTTCTGCCTGGGGCATTAGGAGATGCCCAAAGGCTAGGATGAGCTAGGGGAGGGCTCTGGAGAAGCCTTAGGGGAGAAGGGAAGGGGAAGAGAGATAGAAAAAGATGCTGCCAGGGGTAGAAATAGGGGTTTTACCCCACCTCACAGTGGCCTGATGACTTGGGACTTTTATAGGAGGTGAAATGCATCTATGTGAGGCTATGGTAAAAAGTTGGGGGCAAGGGCAAAAGGACAAGGTGGGGAGATGATGGTTTTACCAATTCACCAAAAGGTGTTGGGTAATGATTTAGGCAAGAAAACTCTACCACCTGACTAAGATACTTACGAGGGTGAACGACTATGTAAAAATGAGAGGATTCACCAAGTTTGAGCTCAAGTGGGAAAAGTTGACAATGGAAATTTGATAAACCCTAGAAATTAGCAGAATCAGATTTCTGTAGATTCATTGATGCTAGGCTTTTACCCTGGATGCACCACTTAGTGTATCATCACCATTTGGTCATTAGAGCATGCCCACAAAGTTTGAGGCCAAGGGGAGACACTTCACAATGTAAAGTTTCTCAAATTTGATTCTGGACAGGAATGGTTTTGGGATGGTTTGATGAACCAAATCAACTTGGATTGAGATGAAAATTTGCAAGATCATCACTCATGATAGTGTTGACTTGCTGGAATTTGCCTGGAATTTATTGAGAATATTTCTTATAGAAACATTCCAAAAGTTTGATCTGAACAGAAAGGGTTTTGAGGGGTTTTGCCCATGATTTGGTCATGCCCTTGTGTTGAAACTCATATATATGGACAATATATGTCCACCGAGTTCCTCTAAATTTTCTCAAATATTTTCAAAGCATTTAAATGATTTTCCCCTAGGAAAAGCCATTTCTGGTCTAAACAAAAAGCCTTTAAGTAAAATATGAAAATAATCTTTAAAAATAATATTTGGAGGTTTTGGGAAGTCTTATATATAGTGGGTTTGAAATAAATCTTTTGGGAAAGAAGGGTCCACCTAATTTGAGGACTTGCAGTGCAAACCTCAATTCAGGGGGTTTTGTAAACCTCATTTTAATAAATCATTTTTGGTTAAAACTAAATTTGATAAAAATAGTTTTGGGCACTATTCACATGGCATGATCATTAGGCAATAGGTTTGAGGACATGGAAGATGAATTTGAAGTGGAATAGAACCTAGTAGTGCCATATGATAAATCATCAGACAAGCAAACAACATAGCAAACAAGCAGAAGCACCTTGAAAAAGTTTTAGTTGGCTCCAAATTTTATAAACCCAAACATAACAATGTGATACAAACACAGGTGTGACAGATGAACACCACCCGCTCGCCTGGATTTGGGGTGAGGATTGCTTGTCCTTTCTCTGCCGCGTGATGAGTGATAATGGCAGGGAGATAGCCAGCCTTCTTGAGGTCGAGGATGTCTTGGTTTCTGACTGTGGAAACTTCCCACTGGCCATTGGAGCCTGCCATTGCTGAGCTTGGAGGCGGGGGTGCAAGAGACCTAGATCTGTGCTCTGGGGGCACACGGGAAGAGGAGGCGGCGATGTCGAAAGGAGAGCGTGAGAGGCCTCTGGGGTTTTCTTTCTCCTTTTATGAGGTATGTCGGTTCGGGCTCCCCTTGCCGCGCCATGATTCTCTCCACTTCCCGAGACGCACGAGTCATTGTGGGCATATAATTAACTACATCCCATATAAAATGGGACATGATCCATGTGGAGAGATCGTATGGACGGAACGGCCTCGAGCCGCGCATCGAGTACCTAGCACTAGCCTATCGGTCGTGATGGGTTGTGACCTTTCGTCAGAAATATTGTCGGGAAACATTACCTTTTCCTGACACTTGGCCTTCAAAAGCCGAATTATCTCATAGAGTTCGGATGTGCCATAACGCAGAAGAATTATTTGACATCAAAGGCCGAACTGAGGCTCAAGCCTTGGAGGCCACGCGTATTCGGCTCGAAGAGCTCTAGAGAGAGCTCAACGAGCGCGCTTGCCAACGTCCACCAGCTCCCAGTCGATGGCAGCGACAGCTGTTTCTGAGTGGTTCATAGAACAATGTTGAGGTATACCGTACTCGAGTCTTAAATGTTGCGGCAGCGGCTTGGATAGCAGATTCCATTCAGTTGTTGCGATCAGAGGCTGGCAGAGGTTTGTTGCAGATTAGAGCATTGCTTGATGCAGCACAACGTTAGAATTCAGTTGTCTCGCAGTCACGCAGTAGGATTCATAGTAATTCACCAAGAGGAGAGACTGTTTAGTCAGCACATAGTCCCGGTTCGCCTTTGCGTTGCAGGGGCGGAGGTTTCCATGACGATCATTACAGAGATCAGTTTCACCGTCATCTCCACCATCGAGTGCCCATTCCTCCACGGGGTGGTCCACAAGTGCCCCGGCACCAGGACGAAAGGTGCTCATTTGGTGATGAGCGGAATGCAGGGTTTATTGCTCGAGACCTCCTCACTCAGAGGCAAATCGACAGAGGCAGAGCCCACAGGGATGGGTATGACAGAGATTTCCCGAGTGGCAGCACTGTTGTTATTCCTGGTCCTGAGTGCTTTAGCAGGGCTATTCTTCTGCAGAGATTCCCCTCAACTTTAGGTTGGCGGCTGGGATAGGCAAGTTTTCTGGCGAGTAAAAGCTAGAGACATGGTTGGATGATTACCGAGTGGCTGTTCAGATTGGTGGTGGTAAGGACAACATTGCAATGAAACACTTGTCCTTGATCTTAGATGGTTCGGCTCGTACATGGCTGAATCGCTTGGCTCCTTCTAGCATCCACTGCTAGGATGATCTTGCTCGAGTGTTCATCAGAACGTTCGACGGCACTTGCAAGCGTCCTGCCAGTTTGATTGATTTGCAACATTGTGTTCATAAGCCCAATGACTCTTTGAGAGATTACATTCAGCGCTGGTCCATTTTGCATCATATAGTGGAGAATGTTTCCGAGCATCACGCTGTTTGTGCTTTCAAGGCCGGAGTGAAGTGCAGAGAGCTTCACTTGAAGTTTGGGCGAATAGGTGATATTTCTCTGAGTAAGATGATGGAAATCACCACTCGATACGCCAATGGAGAAGAAGAAGACTGCCTCTACAGCAGAAAAGGAAAAGCAGTCGACAACGATGCTGGCAGAAATTCCAGTCGGAAGTAGAAGCAGAAGGTTGATGGCCTTGTTCAGGCAGAGGCGGACGCTCTGGCGGCCCAAGGAAAAAACAAGAGTCCAAGGGACAGTTCAACCCCAAGAAAGGGAAAAATCAGCCAAGAACTGATGTTATGGATTTACTGTGTGCAATCCACACGAGGAAAGATGAAGAAGGCAATCTGATATTGCCCAAGCATACCACTCGACAGTGCCTTCTATTGATCCAACAGTTCAAGGAGGCCCCGTCGAGTGAGAAAACTCCTGAAAAGGATGATGATGAAGACAAAGAAACTTTTCTCGATGTGAACGCTATGCTGATGATTTTTGCTAATGTTGAAAAAAGAGTCGATTGAAGGTTATAAACAGAGAAGTCAACGTGGTCGTGCCTACAACTCCCACCTATCTCAAGTGGTCTCAGACTGCCATCACATTTGATCAGTCGGATCATCCTGCTCATGTGGCCACTCCCGATCAGCAGGCTTTGGTGGTTGATCCCGTTGTGGGAGGCACTCGACTCCGCAAGGTCCTCATGGATGGTGGAAGCGGTTTGAACATTCTGTAAGCGGATACCCTTAAAGGGATGGGCATTCCGATGTCCCGACTCAGTGAGAGCGACATGCAGCTCCACGGAGTCATCCCAGGGAAGAAGGCCGAGTCATTCGGCCAAATTGCATTGGATGTGACATTTGGGACAGATAAAAAAATTCGCAAGGAGAAATTGACGTTTGAAGTCGTGGACTTCCAAAGCGCGTACCATGCCATTCTTGGTCGATCAGCTTATGCTCGTTTCATGGCCCGTCCATGTTACGTGTATCTCAAACTAAAGATGCCTGGGCCCAAGGGTGTGATCACAGTCACTGGAAATCGACAGAGGGGTAAGGAGTGCCTCTAGCAGGGCTCCAAAATTGCCTATCATGAGATGGCTATGGTCGAGCTAGAAGAGTACAAGAAGAGCGCTGACCCTGCTGATTTGCTGCGTGCTAAGAAGCTTGCTTCTGAGTCAGCTTTTTAGTCGGTAGGAGAAGTGAAAAAGGTGTCCACCCGACAGATTCGACTGCTGCCCCGACCAACATATCGTGAACACTTGACAACGAATAGGAATCCGAGCTCATCCAGTTCCTCCATGAGAACTAGGACATGTTTGCATGGAAGCCTGCTTTGACATCAAGTTTGAAGCCAAGAAAATGATCAAGTCTGAGAAACTTGCTGATTTTATGGCTGAGTGGATTGAACAGCAACAGCCAATCCAAATCCACTCGGCACACTGGACCATGTTCTTTGATGGCTCTAAAATGTTGAATGGGTCTGTTGCTGGTGTTGTTTTGGTGTCCCCAAAAGGCAACAGACTCAGTTATGTCCTGCAGATTCATTTCGATTCCTCAAACAATGAAGCAGAATATGAAGCACTTTTGTATGGGTTGCGCATGGCTATCACACTCGGCGTCAAGCGCTTGATGGTCTATGGTGACTCAGATTTGGTGGTCAATCAAGTGATGAGAGAGTGGGATGTTCGGAACCCCGCTATGACTGGATACTGCAATGCTGTCAGAAATCTCAAGAAGAAGTTTGAAGGTCTGGAACTCCATCATGTTCCCCGAGTGAAGAATCAAGCGGCCGATGAGCTGGCGAAGATTGGGTCCACTCGACGACCTGACCCCAGCAATGTATTCTTGGAGCATCTTCACACTCCTTTGGTGCAGGAGGATCCCTTCACCGAAGAGCCCCCGCAAGCTATGATCCCCTCTGATCCGATTGAAGTTGATGTCCCTGCAGTTATTGATTTGGTCATGGAGGTTTTGGTCATCATTCCCGACTGGATAGTGCCCTATATTGCGTATATTCTGAGGCAAGAACTCCCTGAAGATGAGACGGAAGCCCGACAGACTGTGCGCAGATGCAAAGCTTTTACTGTGATGGATGATAAGCTATATAGAGAAAGCATAACTGGTGTGACACAATGATGCATTTCCCCTGAAGAAGGTCGAATGATCCTAGAAGAAATTCACTCGGGAACTTGCGGTCATCATGTGTCCTCCCGGACAATTGTCGCTAAAGCATATCGTGCTGATTTCTTCTGGCCGCGTGCCAATGAGATGGCCAAGGACATTGTAAATCATTGTGAAGCATGCCAGTTCTATGCAAACTTGTCTCACAAACCTACGCCTGCTTTGAAGACCATTCCCCTCGCTTGGTCATTCGTTGTCTGGGGTCTAGATATGGTTGGTCCCTTTCGGACTGGACAAAGTGGATTTACTCATTTGCTTGTTGTAGTTGACAAGTTTACGAAGTGGATTGAGGCCAAGCCAATAAAGAAATTGAACTGTCATACTGCAGTCAAATTCATGAGAGAGATAATTACTGGTATGGAGTTCCCCACAACATCATCACAGATAATGGCTCAAACTTTGACTCGGAAGAGTTTAGACACTCCTGCTTCTCCCAAGGCGCTCGGGTGGATTATGCCTCCGTTGCACACCCCCAAACCAATGGTCAAGCTGAGCGAGCTAATGATATCATCTTGTAAGATCTGAAGCCTCATCTCATGCGAGATTTAGAACATGCTGTCGGAACTTGGGTGTCTAAGTTGCCATTTGTTTTATGGGACTTGAGAACTACTCCTAATCGGTCGACTGGATGAACTCCTTTTTTCTTGGTCTAGGGAGCCAAAGTCGTCTTGCCGAGTGACTTGTTTCATAATTCTCCCAGAGTGGATCTTTATACTGAAGCTGAAGCTGAACAAGCAAGATATGATGGTGTAGATCTCCTAGAAGAGGAACAAGAGATGGCTTTGATTCGTACGACTACCTACCAGCAAGATCCGTGACGCTTCCATGCAAAACACGTCAAGAGTCAGTCGTTTCATAAGGGTGATTTGGTGCTCCGAGTGGATCAACAGCGACCCCACAAGCTCGCTCCGGCATGGGAAGGTCCTTTTGTCGTCACCAAGGTGTTAAACAACGGAGCCTATCAGCTCTACAACCTTAAGAAGAAGATTGACGAGCCATGAGCCTGGAATGCGGATCTGCTCCGGTGTTTCTATACCTAAAGACAGAATTGTGTTAATGTAATAAGAGTATTGCAAACAGTGTCATTTATACAAGTATGACTTCTGCAGTCTTCTGTCGATTCCGATCGTGCAATTTCACGCTTACGAACACTCCGAGTGTCGAGCAACCCTCACACTCGGGGGCTTAGCTGCGAACATGCTTTTGCCTAAGTTAAAAACCCTGTCGAGTGGATAGCAGTCCATTCACTCGGTGACTTAGCTGAGAACCAATCTTCGTCTAAGTTCGAAACTTCTCCGAGTGTTGAGCAATCCTCACACTCGGGGGCTTAGCTGCGAACATGCTTTCGCCTAAGTTATAAACCTTGCCGAGTGGATAGAAGTCCATTCACTCGGTGACTTAGCTACGAACCAGTCTTCATCTAAGTTCAAAACTTCTCTAAGTGTTGAGAAATCCTCACACTTGGGGGCTTAGCTGCGAACATGCTTTCACCTAAGTTAAAAACCCTGCCAAGTGGATATCAGTCCATTCACCCGGTGACTTAGCTGCAAACCAGTCTTCGTCTAAGTTCAAAACTTCTCCGAGTGTTGAGAAATCCTCACACTCGGGGGCTTAGCTGCGAACATGCTTTTGCCTAAGTTAAAAACCATAGCGAGTGGATATCAGTCCACTCACCTGGTGACTTATCTGCGAACTAGTCTTCGTCTGAGTTTAAAACTTCTCCGGGTGTTGAGCAATCCTCACACTCAGGGGCTTAGCTGCGAGCATGCTTTCGCCTAAGTTGCAACCCATTCCGAGTGGATTACGCTCCTATTCACTTAAAAACTTAGCTACGAACCGCTCTTTGTCTAAGTTAAAAACTTTTCTAAGCGTTGAGCAATCCTCACACTCGGGGGCTTAGCTGCGAACATGCTTTTGCCTAAGTTAAAAACCATAGCGAGTGGATATCAGTCCACTGACCTGGTGACTTATTTGCGAACTTGTCTTCGTCTAAGTTTGAAACTTCTACGGGTGTTGAGCAATCCTCACACTTGGGGGCCTAGCTGCGAGCATGCTTTCGCCTAAGTTGCAACCCATTCTGGCTGGATTACACTCTATTCACTCAGAAACTTAGCAATGAACCGGTCTTTGTCTAAGTTAAAAACTTTTCTGAGCATTGAGCAATCCTCACACTCGGAGGGCTTAGTTGCGAACCAGCTTTCGCTTAAGTTAAAACTAAATTCCAAGTGGCTTACGATCTATTCACTCAGAAACTTAGCTACGAACTAGTATTCGTCTAAGTTCAAAACTTTTCTAAGTGTTGAGTAATCCTCACACTCGGGGGCTTAGCTGCGAACCAGCTTTCGCCTAAGTTAAAAAAAAAATTCAGTCAAGCAAGCGATCGAAAACAAGATACAGATAAATTAGAAGGTTTCAGCACGGATAAACGTTTCACACACAAGCAAAGGTGCTCAGGCTCTAGGCCTGAATGAAGTTTTACGAACAATACATTTTCGCTCGGCATTCCAAGGCAAATAAAGTTTTTCACTCCAAATAAAGTTTTTTCAAGCACCAGAAGGACTTGCTGGCTCGATGAAGGTGTCCAAGTCAATCCCATCTATGATCCTAGTGGCTGCATCAATGAAGGTCTCCATGAAATTTCAAACTGAAGCTTCTTCGTGTTCATCACTTGGAGGTCCTTCAACTTGTCCTCCCTTGCTTCCTTGCAATGGACTCTGACAAGGGAGAGCGCCACATCGGCTCCGAAGCGAGCAGCTAACTTCTTCCAAGCTTGCAGTCGGCTAGGGATATCATTGAGACGAGCCATCATGGATGCAAGGTCAATCTGAAGGGTGTCTTCAGGCCACAGTTCTTTGTCGATCTTCTCCAGCAAAGCCTTCAGTCGGACGATGAATGCTTGAACGCCCTGGAGTCGAACATTGAGTCGGAACATGTTCATGGCCACGGCATCTCCAACAGGCGACTTAGTGGGATCCAGATTGGGCTCGATTTCTTCGGTCTCTTTTTCAAAGTCCTGGTAGAATTCTATACGGAAGAAGGAATGGGAAGATGATTAAATTTCTAGTCTATGGTAATTAAAGAAATTCATTCGACAAGGATAGTTACCGTCGAGCATGATGAACATCTTCCTCGCGAATTCGCCCAAGTGCTTCTCCAGGCCATTGCTCCTCTTGGCCAGCTGCTCTGACTTCTTGATGAGTTCCCTCCGTTCCAGTTTCAGTTTGAAGTTTTCCTCCTCTATCTTCTTGGCGGCAGCCAGCTTATTCTCGACGGCATCAGTTTTATCCCTCGCCACCTTTTGGGCGCCAGCAAGCGCCTTGTCCTTGTCCTCCAGTGCCTTCTTCGTGGTATCTAAAGAAATAGCATTGCTGAGTCGTGCTTGGAGTCGACGATTTTCATCACGTACGTCTGTTCGAGTGAGAGCACTCGGTTCAAAGGATGGAAAGTGGGAATAAGAATGCATGGGGTCGATAAAGATTACCTCCCAGAGTCGTCCGCTCGGTCCGCGCACGTTCCAGGCTGTTCTTGGAGACCTCCAAATCCAATCGCTGTTGGTTCCTTTCCTCCTCCAAGTCCTTGTATTGGGTGCCAAGTTCACAAGCTCTCTGAAATCAACAAAAATATACAATTCAGGCGACAGAAAAGTTCCTTCACTCCTGAGTGGAAAGGGTCAATTATAGGGCGGCCCACTGCCCCACCCCACACTCCTGAAATAGTGTCATATCATGGTTGATGAAATTATGTCCATGAAACCTGCATCATATCATGGTTGATGGCAATGATATCCATGAAACCTACAAGGTAGCTTCGGAGTGGTATGGCTAAAGAGAAAAGTTCACTCGACATGTCGAGTGGCAAGCATACTCCGTGTACGACAAACAACCCCGAGTTCAAGTTCTTAAGACTACTTCTCATCGTCAATGTTCAACAGTAGTCTTGGGGACTACACCCAGTGGGTGCACTCAGCGTGCCCCCACTGGTTCCTAAATCACTCGACAAGGTCTGCCCTATTTGAGCATAAGATGGTCTCTATCAGACCCCCGCCAGCGCAAGCACTCGACGGCGGTCTTGAGGACTCCACCCAATGGGTGCACTCAGCGTGCCCCCACTGGATCTATTAACACTCGATCTGTCGAGTAGCAAAAAACGTGCTCAAGCATATGAACGTCGTCTCTTTTCAGCCCCCCGCCAGTGCAAGCACTCGACGGTGGTCTCGGGGACTACACCAAGTGGGTGCACTCAGCGTGCCCCCACTGGACATTCTATCACTCGATCTGTCGAGTGGTTACCAAAACAATTCTAAGACCCCTGCTGATGTCTTCACCATTCGACAACGGTCTCGGGGACTACACCCAATGGGTGCACTCAGCATGCCCCCATTGGACCGAAACCTACTCGAGTGGAGAACTTACAAGTATTCTACAAAAGGAAAACACCCAATGGGTGTACAATCAAGAAAGGCATGAATTCAATCGGAAATGCACTTACAATCGCACTTACTCAGACGTTGGTACAAAGCGCTGCGCTGGCATCATAAGCCAGCTTTCTGGCCTTGTACGCCTCCTTTGTGCACAACATTATTTGCTTCGCCTGGATCATGGCTTCCTTCGCAACTCCGGTCTGATCATCCAGGACATGGTGCAGAGGAAAGGCAGTCATGGGCTGAGTTGATGCTGCGGCTAGAGTAGTTGTTGTAGTCTAGGGTGGTCCGATTGGAGTCGACACCACAATGGTTGAAGCAGCTGGTGGAGTACTCGACAACGAAACTGCAAGCTCGGCTCTGGCTCGGGACGAGTCGCCTATCCCCTGGGATGATGCAACAGTCAACCATTGAGGCGTGTGTGCCGATGGTGTTCTTCGAGCGCGTACCCCGTGGAAGTTCTTCATCGTCCTCCAGCTGAATGATCTCTGCAAGCATCTGTCGACAACATTTGCTTATACAATCGGAAAATCATTTTTGAAGAATCAGAGCTGAATGAAGATTTGTTTACCTTGTTGGGAAGTCGCTGCGTCAGCTGTATCCATGTCCATTTGATCCTCTTCGTTCCGTGGAGGCGACATCACTGAGGTAGCGACACTGGTAGACCAAGTTCCACTCGGTCAGCATGAATTTGAAGTCACATTCGATAGCGCAAGAAGAAAAAAAACATTTACGTCGAGACGACGGGCACATCAATCTTCATGCAGGGCCAAGCTTTACGAGGTTTACGACCCGTTCACTCGACTCAATGGTCGAGGTTCGGTCCCGCTTCAGGGTCTTTTCACTCGACATCAAGGTCTTGCCTGGGGCAGCCGCAGGGCCCTGATGCAACTTAGAGCGATGCTCCATGCGTGGGGGAAACTCGACTTCCTCCTCGTCCTCGTCAGAGTATTCATAGTCATCTTCGCTGTCATCGGTGTTGTCGACGTTCATGCTGCCGCCCTTGCTCTCCCCGCCATCTCCAGGCTGGTTCCCGTTGGGCACGGGCGAGTGCATGTGCGTCCACTCCCGCAAGATTCAAACAATGAAGTTAGTCGACGTATGATCCAATCACTCGACAAAATAATATGACAGTCGACAAGAGAAAGTTTACCAGATTCTTTGGCGGATTCTCAGCAGAGTAAGGCTGGATCCTCTTGGCTCCCAGGGAGTTGTTGCAAGCTACGGTAATGCTTCGAAGCCATTACTCGACAGTTTTCTGTGAAACCTATTCCGGGGGCGCCCGGGTCGAATCGTCAGGGCCCGCGTAATGCCACATAGTGTGGTTCCTTGCCTGGAGCGGCTGGATCCATCGACTAAGGAACGTCTCCAGGAGATCCATACCAGTCACTCCACCACGGACAAGGTTCACTACAACGTCCACCAGGATCCTCACTTGGACTTTCTCCCCATCTGACGGTTTGAAGGATTTTGGAACGACAAGACGATCTAACGTGAAAGGGGAAAGACCAGTCGACATATTGGGAGAAGCTATATCCTTGCAGTAAAACCATGTCGACTGCCAACCCCTAATAGATTCTGGGAAGGTCATAGAAGGAAAAGAACTCCTAACTCTCTTCTAGATTGCCAAGCCGCCACATAGTTGGACGACATGGGTTTTACCATCCTCGGGATTGGCCTTTTTTACCGACTGAGATCTGATGGTGAAAATATGTTTGAACAGACCCCAGTGGGGAGAACAACCCAGGAAGCACTCACATAGAGTGATGAAAGCAAAAAGATAGCAAATAGCATTCAGAGGAAAATGGTGGAGCTGGGCTCCAAAGAAGTTCAGAAACCCTGGGAAGAATGGATGGGGGGCATGGAGAAACCTCTCTCGACGTGGGTGAGGAGGAGAACCCGCTCCCCATCGCGCAGCTCCGGCTCGAGCTCCCCCTCCGACAGCCTCCATGAACCTTCCGCCACAAGCCCGACGAGGACAAGATTCTCGGTGTCCGTGGTGGTGATCGTCGATGGGAGAAAATCCCCCTGGATCCACCCCGGCGGCGCGGTGAACCGCGCGGTCGACAGCTTCTTGGCCTTGCCCTTCGTAGCACCCTTCTTGGCGTGCTCCAACTTCTCCATCTTCCCCTTCATCATCGTGGTGGCGGTGTTCATCAGGGCGAAGCGGAGCGGTGCGTTGGAAGCAGGGGAGGAGGAGGAAGAGAGAAGATTTGGGGAATAATATTGTTTAGACCGTCGAGTGTCTGAACAGGATTTATACTCCGTTGAGTGTCTCATTGACTCATGGGCCCATGGGATCCCCGCATATCTCGACCACACACGCCGCATAGTACGCAGCAAAATGAGCGGCACATGAATCGAGTGTTGGGGAACATTGCATGGGAAACAAAAAAATTCCTACGCACATGCAAGATCTATCCATGGTGATGAGCATCTATGAGAGGGAGAGTGGATCTACATACCCTTGTAGATCGCTAAGCGGGAAGCGTTAAGAAACACGGTTGGTGTAGTCGAACGTCCTCGCGATCCAAATCACCGAACATGTCGCGATATCATCATGATCCGTCCCACGATCCAATCATGATCCGTCCCGCGAACTCATCACGATCCGTCCTGCGATCTCATCACGATCCGTCTCGCGATCTTGATCACGGTCCTTCCGATCTAGCGTCGAACGGACGACACCTCCGCGTTCAGCACACGTACAACTCGATGACGATCTCCGCCTTCTTGATCCAGCAAGAGGGAGCGGAGAGGTAGATGAGTTCTCCAGCAGCGCGATGGCATTGCAGCGATGGTGGTGGAGCTATTCCAGTAGGGATTCGCCTAAGCACCGCTGAAAACCGATCTAGAGGAGAAACTGCGATCTAGAGGAGAGGTAGCACGTGGCTATTAGGGTTAGCTTTTTCCTCTAAATCCTCTAGTATATATAGGAGGGAGGGAGGGGAGGAGGCAGCCTCAAACCCTCAAGGTTTGGTCCAAATTGGAGGTGGAGGAGTCCTACTCCAATCCTATTAGGAGTAGGATTCCTCCTTTCCACTTGGAAACTCTTTCCACCTCTCCATCTTTGGATTTTTTCCTTCTCAAACCACTCCAGCTGCATGGGCCCTTAGAGGAGGCTTTGGCCAGCCCACAAGGGGCTGGTTTACCTCTTCCCACAGCCCATGTAGCCTCTTGGGTCTAAATACCTCTCCCGATGGTCCCCCGGTACACTACCGGCACTCCCGGTACACTACCGATGAGCCCGAAACTTTTCCGGCGACCAAAATAGGACTTCCTATATATCAATCTTTACCTCCGGACCATTCCGGAGCTCCTAGTGATGTCTGCAATCTCATCCAGGACTCCGAACAACCTTCGGTCACCACCATAAATAACTTTGTACTACCGAAACGTCACCGAACCTTAAGTGTGCACACCCTGCGGATTCGAGAACTATGCAGACAAGACCGAGACACCTCTATGGTCAATAACTAATAGCAGGACCTTGATGCCCATATTGGTTCCTACATATTCTACGAAGATCTTTATCGTTCGAACCTCTATGTCAAGGATTCAGTTAATCCCGTATGATGTTCCCTTTGTTCTTCAGTATGTTACTTACCCGAGATTCGATCGTCGGTATCTCCATACCTAGTTCAACCTCGTTACCGGCAAGTCCCTTTACTCGTTCCGTAATACAAGATCCCATGACTAACACTTAGTCACATTGCTTGCAAGGATTATTGTGATGTTTTATTACTGAGTGGGCCCTGAGATACCTCTCCGTCACACGGAGTAACAAATCCCAGTCTTGATCCATGCCAACCCAACAGACACCCTCGGAGATACCTATAGAGCACCTTTATAGTCACCTAGTTACGTTGTGATGTTTGATACACACAAGGTACTCCTCTGATGTTAGTGAGTTGCATGATACCATGGTCACGGGAACAAATACTTGACACGTAGAAAATAGTAGCAATAAACTGACACGATCATATGCTACGTTTGTAGTTTGGGTCTTGTCCATCACATCATTCTCCTAATGACGTGATCCCGTTATCAAATGACATCTCATGTCCATGACTAGGAAACCATAGCCATCTTTGATCAACAAGCTAGTTTATTAGAGGCATACTAGGGACATGGTGTTGTCTATGTATCCACACATGTATGTGAGTTTCAGATCAACACAATTATAGCATGGATAATAAATGATTATCATGAACAAGAAAATATGATAATAATCAATTTATTATTGCCTCTAGGGCATATTTCCAACAGTCTCCCACTTGCACTAGAGTCAATAATCTAGTTCACATCACCATGTGATTCGCATTGTTATGAATCTAACACCCAATGCGTTCTGGGGCTCGATCATGCTTTGCATGTGAGAGTGGTCTTATAGTCAACGGGTCTGCGACATTTAGATCTGTGTGTACTTTGTAAACACTGCTACCACACTCGACTTGGAGCTATTCCAAATGGCTACTCTAGTATACGTATCCGGATTGCTACTAAAAGTCATCCGGATTGGTGTCAAAGCTTGCATCGACGTAACTCTTTACGACAAACTCTTTCTTACATCCATAATCGAGAAACATTTCCTTAGTCTTTTAGTTACTAAGGATGATCTTGACCGCTGTCCAGTGAGCCACTCCTGGATCACTCTTGTACCCCTTGACGAAATCATGGCAAGGCACACACAGGTGCAGTACACAGCATGGCATACTATACAAGCCTATGGCTAAGGCATAGGGGACAACATTCGTCCTTTATCTTTCTTCTGCCGTGGTCGAGCTTTGAGTCTCACTCAACTTCACACCTTACAAAGCAGGTGAGAACACTTCTCTCTAACTAATCCATTTTGAACTCTTTAAAAATCTTGTCAAGGTATGTACTCATTCAAAGTCTCATCAAGCATCTTGATCTATCTCTATAGATCTTGATGCTCAACAATTAGGTAGCTTTATCCAGGTCTTCCTTTGAAAAACTCATTTCAAACAACCCTGTATGCTTTCCAGAAATTTTACATCATTTCCAATCAACAATATGTCAACCACATGTGCTTGTGATAAACTCTATAGTGCTCCCACTCACTTTATTGTAAATACAATTTTCTCATAAACTTTGTATAGACTCAAAAACTTTGATCACCTCATAAAAGTGTATATTCCAACTCCGAGATGCTTGCTTTAGTCCATAGAAGGATCACTGAAGCTTGCTCACCTTTTAGCATCCTTTGGACTGAGAAAACCTTCTGGTTGTATCATATACAACTTTTCCTCAAGTAAACTGTTAAGGAAACGATGTTTTGTCATCCATCTGCTAGATTTCATAATTGAAAAATGCAGCAACTGCTAACATAATTCCAACAGACTTTAGCATCGCTATGAGTGAGAAAGTCTCATCACAGTCAACTCTTTGAACTTGTCGGAAACTTATTTGTGACAAGTCGAGCTTTATAAATGGTTACATTTACCATCAGCGTCTGTCTTCATCTCAAAGGTCCATTTGTACTCGACGACCTGCCGTCAAACGAGCAAGTCTACCAAAGTCTATACTTGGTTTTCATACATGGATCCTTTCTCGAATTTCATGGCCTCTAACCATTTGTCGGAATCCGGGCCCATCATCGTTTCTCCATATCTCGTAGGTTCATCGTTGTCCAACAACATGACCTCCAAGACAGGGTTGTCGTACCGCCCAGGAGCAGTACACGTCCTTGTCGACCTACGAGGTTCGATAGTAACTTGATCCGAAGCTTCATGATCATCATCATTAACTTCCTCTTCAACTAACGTAGGCTTCACAAAAACATCTTCCTGCGCTATGCTACCCACTGGTTGAACAAAGGTTCAACAACCTCATCAAGTTCTATCTTCCTCCCACTCAATTCTTTCGAGAGAAACTCTTTCTTGAGAAAGGACCTAGTTTTAGCAACAAACATTTTATGCTTGGATCTGAGATAGAAGGTTTACCCAACTGTCTTTAGGGTATTCTATGTAGATGCATTTGTCCGCTTTCGGTTTGAGCTCATTAGGTGAAAACCCTTTTTCACATAAGTGTTGCAGCCCCAAACATTAAGAAATGACAGCTTAGGTTTCTATCAAACCATAATTCACACGGTGTCATCTCAACGGATTTAGATGGTGCCCTATCTAAAGTGAATGTAGTTGTCTCTAATGCATAACCCCAAAACGATAGTGGTAAAAGGATAAGAGACATCATAATTCCCACCATATCCAATAGAGCACGACTATGACGTTCGGACACACCATCACACTATGGTGTTCCAGGTGGCGTGAGTTGTGAAACAACTTTCACATTGTCTTAAGTTGTATACCAAACTCGTAACTCAGATATTCACCTCCACGATCATATCGCGGACATTTTATCTTCTTGTCACGATGATCTTAAACTTCACTCTAAATTTGCTTGAACTTTTTCAAACAATTCAGACTTGCGTTTCATTAAGTAGATATACACTATTATCTACTCAAATCATCAGTGAAGGTAAGAAAATAATGATATCCACCGCACGCTACAAGACTCATTGGATTGCATACATCAACATGTATCATTTCAAAGAAATCACTTGCCCGCTCCATCAAACCAGAAAATGGGGTCCTTAGTCATCTTGCCCAAGAGGCATGGTTCGCATGTCTCAACCGATTCAAAATCGAATGAGTCCAAAGATCCATCAGCATGGAGTTTCTTCATGCGCTTTATACCAATATGACATTTAGTGGCAGTGCCACAAGTATGTGGTACTATCATTATTAACTTTGTATCTTTTGGCATCAATGTTATGAACATGTGTATTACTACGATCAAGATTCAGCAAACCATTCTCATTGGGTGCATGACCATTGAAGGTATTATTCATGTAAACAGAATAACCATTATTCTTTAACTTAAATGAATAACCGTGTTGCAATAAACGCGATCTAATCACGTTCATGCTCAACGCAAAACACCAAATAACATTTATTTAGGTTCGTCACTAATACCGAAGGTAGAGAGAGCATGCGATGTTGATCACATCAACCTTGGAAACATTTCCAACACACATCGTCGCCTCACCCTTAGCTAGTGCTCCGTTTATTCCATAGCTTTTATTTTGAGTTACTAATATTTAGCAACCGAACCGGTATCCAATACCCAGGTGCTACTAGGAGTACTAGCAAGGTACACATAAATAACACGCATATCAAATATACTTCTGTCGACGTTGCCAACCTTCTTATCTACCAAGTATCTAGGGTTGTTTCGCTTTAGCAACCGCTCTCCTCATAATCGAAGCACTTAGTCTCGGGTTTGGGTTCAACTTTCGGTTGCTTCACTGGAGCAACAACTGACTTGCTAACCATGAAGTTTTCCCTCCTTGCTCCTGCCCTTCTCGAAACTAGTGGTTTGACTAACCATCAACACTTGACACTCCTTCTTGATTTCTACCTTCACGGTGTCAAACATCGCGAACATCTTAGGGATCATTATTTCTATCCCTGACATTTTATAGTTCATCACCAAGTTCTAGTAGCTTAGTGATAGTGACTTGGAGAACTATATCAATCACTATCTTATCTGGAAGATCAACTCCCACTTGATTCAAGCGATTGTAGCACCCAGAAAATCTGAGGACATGCTCAACGATTGAGCTATTCTCTTTCATATTACATGCAAAGAATCTTGTTGGAGATCTCATATCTCGCAACACGAGCATGAGCCTGAGATCCTAATTTTAGCTCTTAGAACATCTCATATGTTCTGTGACGTTCAAAACGTTTCGAAGCCTCAATTTTAAGCCGTAGTGCATGACGCACTAAATTATCAAGTAGTTATCAGAACGTGCTTGTACGATGTTCACAACATCTACAAACAACGCTAGAGGGGTTGGCACACCGAGCGGTGCATTAAGGACATAGGCCTTCTGTGCAGCAATGAGGACAATCCTCAGATCACGGAGCCAGTCCGCAATATTGCTACCATCATCTTTCAACTCTATTTCTCTAGGAACATATGAAAATTCGAGGGATCTACAGTGTGAGCTAGTAATCTACAACACAGTTTGCAAAGACACTACTGACTATGTTCATGATAATGAGTTCAATTAATCATATTACTTAAGAACTCCCACTCAAATTGACATACCTCTAGTCATTCGAGTGATGCATGATCCAAATTCACCAACTCAAGTCCGATCATCACGTGAGTTGAGGTGGTTTCAATGGTGAACATCATCATGTTGATATCTACCATATGACTCATGTTCGACCTTTTGGTCTCTTGTGTTCCGAGGCCATGTCTGTACATGCTAGGCTCGTCAAGTTTAACCCGAGTGTTCTGCATGTGCAACACTGGCTTGCACCCATTGTATGTGAACGTAGAGTCTATCACACCCGATCATCACGTGGTGTCTCAACACGACGAACTTTCACAATGGTGCACACTCGGGGAGAACACAATTCATCTTGAAATTTAAGTGAGGGGTCACCTTATAATGCTACCGTCGTCCTAAGCAAAACAAGGTGCATAAAAGGATTAACATCACATGCAAATCATAAGTGACATGATATGGCCATGAACTTGTGCTTTTGATCTCCATCTTGAAAGCACCGGCATGATCTCCATCATCACCGGCAAGACACCATGATCTCCATCAACGTGTCGCCATCGGGGTTGTCGCACCCAACATGCTTGTACTGCTATTGCTACTGTTTAGCGATAAAGTAAAGCATTACATAGCACTTAATGATTGACACGCAGGTCATACAATAATTAAAGACAACCCTATGGCTCCTGCCGGTTGTCGTACTCATCGACACGCAAGTCGTGATAATCTATACATCACATATATCACATCATGTAATTGGCCATATCATATCACAACATACCCTGCAAAAACAAGTTAGACGTCCTATAATTGTTGTTGCATGTTTTACGTGGCTGCTCCGGGTATCTAGCAAGAACAATTCTCATCTACGCAAAAACCACAACGGTGATACACTAGTTGCTTTTAAACCTTCTCAAGGACCGCCTTTGTCGAATCCGATCCAACTAAAGTGAGAGAAACTGGCACCCGCAAGCCATCTATGCAACAAGTTGCGATTGAGGGAACCGATCTCTTGTAAGCGTACGAGTAATGTTGGTCCGGGCCGCTTCATCTCACAATACTGCTGAACCAAAACACGACCAAGGGAGGAAGCAATCTAAGTATCAACGCCCACAAACTCTTTGTGTTCTACTCGAGATCTCATCTACACATAGACCTAGCTCATGATGCCACTATTGGGGAACATCGCATGGGAAACAAAAATTTCCTACGCACACGCAAGATCTATCCATGGTGATGAGCATCTACGAGAGGGAGAGTGGATCTACATACCCTTGTAGATCGCTAAGCGGGAAGCGTTAAGAAACGCGGTTGGTGTAGTCGAACGTCTTCGCTATCCAAATCGCCGATTGTCCCGCGATCTCATCACGATCCATCCCACGATCCAATCATGATCCGTCCCGCGAACTCATCACGATCCGTCCCGCGATCCAATCACGATCCGTCCCGATCTAGCACCGAATTGACGGCATCTCCGCGTTTAGCACACGTACAGCTCGATGACGATCTCTGCCTTCTTGATCCAGCAAGAGGGAGCGGAGAGGTAGACGAGTTCACTGGCAGCATGACGGCACCACGGTGATGGTGGTGGAGCAATTCCGGCAGGGCTTCGCCTAAGCACTTCAGAAATCCGATCTAGAGAAGAAACTATGCATTGGAGGAACGGGCAACACATGGCTAAAAATTCTGTGCAAAACCCCCTACAACCTCTAGTATATATAAGAGGGAGGGAGGAGAGGACTTGGCGCAAGGGACAAGCCTCCTTGGGTCGGCCGAAGTGGGGAGGAGAGGAGGACTCCTCCTCCAATCCTAGTAGGACTAGGATTCCTCCCTTTTTTGGCCTTTTTCCACCTTTTTCCCTTTGGGCTTTTCTTCCCAACCGCATGGGCCTTGTGTGGGACTTCCACCAGCCCACAAAGGGATGGTATTTACTCTCCCACAGCCCATGTAGCCTCTTGGGTCTAAATACCCCTCCAGATGGTCTCCCGATACACTACCGGCACTCCCGGTACACTACCGATGAGCCCAAAACTTTTCCGGCGACCAAAATAGGACTTCCTGTATATGAATCTTTACCTCCGGACCATTCCGGAGCTCCTCATGGTGTCCGTGATCTCATCCAGGACTCCGAACAACCTTTGGTCACCACCATACATAACTCTATACTACCAAAACGTCATCGAACCTTAAGTGTGCAGACCCTACGGGTTCAAGAACTATGTAGACATGACCGAGACACCTCTATGGTCAATAACCAATAGCGGGACCTGGATGCCCATATTGGTTCCTACATATTCTACGAAGATCTTTATCGGTCGAACCTCTATGTCAAGGATTCAGTTAATCCCGTAAGATGTTCCCTTTGTTCTTCGGTATGTTACTTGCTCGAGATTCGATCGTCGGTATCTCCATACCTAGTTCAACCTCGTTACTGGCAAGTCTATTTACTCGTTCTGTAATACAAGATCCCATGACTAACACTTAGTCACATTGCTTGCAAAGCTTGTTGTGATGTTGTATTACCGAGTGGGCCCTGAGATACCTCTCCATCACAGGGAGTAACAAATCCCAGTCTTGATCCATGCCAACTCAACAGACACCCTCGGAGATACCTGTAGAGTATTTTTATAGTCACCCAGTTACGTTGCGACGTTTGATACACACAAGGCACTCCTCCAGTGTCAGTGAGTTGCATGATCTCATGGTCATAGGAACATATAGTTGACATGCAGATAATAGTAGCAATAAACTGACACGATCATATGCTACGTTTGTAGTATGGGTCTTGTCCATCACACCATTCTCCTGATGATGTGATCCCATTATCAAATTACATCTCATGTCCATGGCTAGGAAACCTTAACCATCTTTGATCAACGAGCTTGTCTATTAGAGGCATACTAGGGACATGGTTTTGTCTATGTATCCACACGTGCATCTAAGTCTTTGATCAATACAATTATAGCATGGATAACAAATGATTATCATGAACAAGGAAATATGATAATAACTAATTTATTATTGCCTCTAGGGCATATTTCCAACATTATAAACAAACACTTTATGCTTGGATCTGAGATAGAAGGTTCACCCAACTGTTCTTAGGGTAATCTATGAAGATGCATTTGTCCGCTTTGGGTTCGAGCTCATTAGGTGAAAACATTTTTCCACACAAGCGTCGCATCCCCAAACATTAAGAAATGACAGCTTAGGTTTCTATCAAACCATAATTCACATGGTGTCATCTCAACGGATTTAGATGGTGCCCTATTTAAAGTGAATGTAGTTGTCTCTAATGCATAACCCCAAAACTATAGTAGCAAAACGATAAGAGACGTCATCACCCGCACCAAATCCAATAGAGCACGACTATGACATTCGAACACACCATCACACTTTGGTGTTGCAGGTGGCGTGAGTTGTGAAATGACTTTCACATTGTCTAAACTTGTATGCCAAACTCGTAACTTAGATATTCACCTGCACGATCATATCGCAGGCATTTTTATCTTCTTGTCACGATGATCTTAGACTTCACTCTGAATTTGCTTGAACTTTTCAAACGATTTAGACTTGTGTTTCATTAAGTAAACATACACTATATCTACTCAAATCATCAGTGAAGGTAAGAAAATAACGATATCCACTGCACGCTACAAGACTCATTGGATCGCATACATCAACATGTATCATTTCCAATAAATCACTTGCCCGCTCCATCAATCTAGAAAACAGGGTCCTTAGTCATCTTGCCCAAGAGGCATAATTCGCATGTCTCAACCGATTCAAAATCGAATGAGTCCAAAGATCCATCAACATGGAGTTTCTTCATGCGCTTTATACCAATATGACATTTAGCGGCAGTGCCACAAGTATGTGGTACTATAATTATTAACTTTGTATCTTTTGGCATCAATGTTATGAACATGTGTATTACTATGATCAAGATTCAACAAACCATTCTCACTGGGTGCATGACCATTGAAGGTATTATTCATGTAAACAGAATAACCATTATTCTCTAACTTAAATGAATAACCGTGTTGCAATAAACACGATCTAATCACGTTCATGCTCAACGCAAAATACCAAATAACATTTATTTAGGTTGGACACCAATCTCGAAGGTAGAGAGAGCGTGCAATGTCGATCACATCAACCTTGGAAACATTTCCAACACACATCGTCACCTCACCCTTAGCTAGTTCTCTGTTTATTCCGTAGCTTTTATTTCGAGTTACTAACATTTAGCAACCGAACCGGTATCCAATACCCAGGTGCTACTAGGAATACTAGCAAGGTACACATCAATAACACGCATATCAAATATACTTCTGTTGACGCTGTCAGCCTTCTTATCTACCAAGTATCTAGGGTTGTTCCGCTTCAGCGACCGCTCTCCTCATAATAGAAGCACTTAGTCTTGGGTTTGGGTTCAACTTTGGGTTGCTTCATTGGAGCAGCAACTGACTTGCCATCCATGAAGTTTCCCTTCTTGCCCTCGCCCTTTTCGAAACTAGTGGTTTTACTAACCATCAACACTTGATGCTCCTTTTTGATTTCTACCTTCGCGGTTTCAAACATCGCGAACAGCTCAGGGATCATTATTTCCATCCCTGGCATTTTATAGTTCATCACCAAGTTCTAGTAGCTTAGTGACAGTGACTTAGAGAACTATATCAATCACTATCTTATCTGGAAGATCAACTCCCACTCGATTCAAGCGATTGTAGCACCCAGGCAATCTGAGCACACGCTCAACGATTAAGGTATTCTCCTTCATCTTGCAGGCAAAGAATCTTGTTGGAGATCTCATATCTCACAACACGGGCACGAGCTCGAGATCCCAATTTCAGCTCTTAGAACATCTCATATGTTCCATGATGTTCAAAACATTTTGGAGCCTCAATTCTAAGCCGTAATGCATGACGCACTAAACTATCAAGTAGTCATCAAAACGCGCCTGTCAGATGTTCACAACATCTACAAATAACGCTAGAGGGGGTGGCGCACCGAGCGGTGCATTAAGGACATAAGCCTTCTGTGCAGCAATGAGGACAATCCTCAGATCACGGACCCAGTCCGCAATATTGCTACCATCATCTTTCAACTCTATTTCTCTAGGAACATATAGAAATTCAAGGGAGCTACAGCGGGAGCTAGTAATCTACAACATAATTTTGCGAAGACACTATAATGAGTTCAATTAATCATATTACTTAAGAACTCCCACTCAAATTGACATCCCTCTGGTCATTCAAGTGATACATGATCCAAATTCACCAACTCAAGTCCGATCATCACGTGAGTTGAGGTGGTTTCAATGGTGAACATCATCATGTTAATCATATCAACTATATGACTCATGTTTGACCTTTCGGTCTCTTGTGTTCCGAGGCCATGTCTATACATGCTAGGCTCGTCAAGTTTAACCCGAGTGTTCCGCATGTGCAACAGTGGCTTGCACCCGTTGTATGTGAACGTAGAGTCTATCACACCCGTTCATCATGTGGTGTCTCTACACGACGAACTTTCGCAATGGTGCACACTCGAGGAGAACACAATTTATCTTTAAATTAAGTGAGGGATCACCTTATAATGCTACCGTCGTCCTAAGCAAAACAAGGTGCATAAAAGGATTAACATCACATGCAAATTATAGGTGACATGATATGGCCATGAACTTGTGCTTTTGATCTCCATCCTTAAAGCACCAGCATGATCTCCATCGTCACCGGCATAACACCATGATCTCCATCATCATGATATCCATCATTGTGTCGCCATCGGGGTTGTCGTGCCCCCCATGCTCATACTACTATATCTACCGTTTAGCGATAAAGTAAAGCATTACATAGCGCTTAATGATTGACACATAGGTCATACAATAATTAAAGACAACCCTATGGCTCCTGCCGGTTGCCATACTCATTGACATGCAAGTCGTGATGTTCTATACAACACATGATCATCTCATACATCACATATATCTCATCATGTAATTGGCCATATCACATCACAACATAACCTGCAAAAACAAGTTAGACGTCCTCTAATTGTTGTTACATGTTTTACGTGGCTGCTACGGGTATCAAGCAAGAACAATTCTCACCTACGCATAAACCACAACGGTGATACATAAGTTGCTTTTCAACCTTCTCAAGGACCGCCTTAGTCGAATCCGATCCAACTAAATTAGGAGAAACAGACACCCGCCAGCCATCTTTGTGCAACGAAGTTACATGTGAGTCGATGGAACCGATCTCTCGTAAGCATACGAGTAAGGTTAGTCTGGGACGCTTCATCCCACAATACCGCTGAACCAAAACACGACCAAGGGAGGAAGCAATCTAAGCATCAGAGTCCACAAACTCTTTGTGTTCTACTCGAGATCTCATCTACACATAGACCTAGCTCATGATGTCACTGTTGGGAAATGTTGCATGGGAAACAAAAATTCTCCTATGCACACGCAAGATCTATCCATGGCGATGAGCATCTACGAGAGGGAGAGTGGATCTACATACCCTTGTAGACTGCTAAGCGAGAAGCATTAAGAAACGCGGTTCGTGTAGTCGAACGTCTTCGCGATCCAAATTGCTGAGCATCCCACAATCTCATCACGTTCTGTCCCGCGATCCAATCACGATCCGTCCCACAAACTCATCACGATTCATCCTGCGATCTCATCACGATCCTTCTCCTGATCTTGATCATGGTCCTTCCGACCTAGCGCCGAACGGATGACACCTCTGCGTTCAGCACACGTACAACTCGATGACGATCTCCGCCTTCTTGATCCAGCAAGAGGGAGCAGAGAGGTAGATGAGTTCTCTGGCAGCGCGACGGTGTTGCGGCGATGGTGGTGGAGCTATTCCGGCAAGGCTTCGCCTAAGCACCACTAAAAACTGATCTAGAGGAGAAACTGCGATCTAGAGGAGAGGTAGCACGTGGCTATTAGGGTTAGGTTTTTCCTCTAAGTCCTCTAGTATATATAGGAGGGAGGCAGCCTCACACCCTCAAGGTTTGGTCAAAATTGGAGGTGGAGGAGTCGTACTCCAATCCTATTAGGAGTAGAATTCCTCCTTTCCGCTTGGAAACTCTTCCCACCTCTCCACCTTTGGATTTTTTCCTTCTCAAACCACTGCAGCCGCATGGGCCCTTAGAGGAGGCTTTGGCCAGCCCACCAGGGACTGGTTTACCTCCTCCCACAGCCCATGTAGCCTCTTGGGTCGAAATACCTCTCCCGATGGTCCCCCGGTACACTACCGGCACTCCCGGTACACTACCGATGAGCCCGAAACTTTTCCGGCGACCAAAATAGGACTTCCTATGTATCAATATTTACCTCCGTACCATTCCGGAGCTCCTCGTGACGTATGGGATCTCATCCGGGACTCCAAACAACCTTCGGTCACCACCATAAATAACTCTATACTACCGAAACGTCACTGAACCTTAAGTGTGCAGACCTCGCGGGTTCGAGAACTATGTAGACATGACCGAGACACCTCTATGGTCAATAACCAATAGCGGGACCTGGATTCCCATATTGGTTCCTACATATTCTACGAAGATCTTTATCGGTCGAACCTCTATGTCAAGGATTCAGTTAATCCCGTATGATGCTCCCTTTGTTCTTCGGTATGTTACTTGTTCGAGATTCGATCGTCGGTATCTCCATACCTAGTTCAACCTCGTTACCGGCAAGTCTCTTTACTCGTTCTGTAATACAATATCCCATGACTAACAATTAGTCACATTTCTTGCAAGGCTTATTGTGATGTTGTATTACCGAGTGGGCCCTGAGATACCTCTCCGTCACACGGAGTAACAAATCCCAGTATTGATCCATGACAACCCAACAGACACCCTCGGAGATATCTGTAGAGCACTTTTATAGTCACCCAGTTACGTTGCGACGTTTGATACACACAAGGTACTCCTCCGGTGTTAGTGAGTTGCATGATCTCATGGTCATAGGAACAAATACTTGACATGCAGAAAACAGTAGCAATAAACTGACACGATCATATGCTATGTTTGTAGTTTGGGTCTTCTCCATCACATCATTCTCCTAATGACATGATCCCGTTATCAAATGACGTCTCATGTCCATGACTAGGAAACCATAGCCATCTTCGATCAACGAGCTAGTCTATTAGAGGCATACTAGGGACATGGTGTTGTCTATGTATCCACACATGTATCTGAGTTTCCGATCAACACAATTATAGCATCGATAATAAACGATTATCATGAACAAGGAAATATGATAATAACCAGTTTATTATTGCCTCTAGGGCATATTTCCAACATCGAGGCATCGTGCCCTCACTTGCCCCAGTCATGGCGTCATCATCGTAGACGCGCATGCTTCCCAAATTTTTGAATCCCGCAAAATTCGGGCCTGGCAGAGCGACCCATCACATCTAAAGATCGCTTCAGGTCTCTCGGAACAAGATTGACATTGAGAATTTACTCGAACACTTTCAAGAAAGAATTGATACGGGCGAATGGCAAAGATTTCAATCGACGCAAATTTCGTTGAATCTTCGAAGTTCATTCGGAAGTTTGGTGCGTTTTTCAGAACTGGCATCGATCCCCTTTTTATCACTCAAACCCTGATCCATTCGGGGGCTAATGACGAGGATATGTACCTAGGGTAGGGTCCTAGGCCAGACCTACATACCCTACCTAAGGGAACTACATTGGAGGACTTAAACATTACAAGAGAGATTCCGAATGGATTCTTCATAATGTTCAAGTCACTCAACAATTAGTACACTCGGCATTTTCTCCCTCCACTCGACAACCACCTGTCACTCGGAAGACCTCGCTTTCAGTCCATGCCAGAAGACTAGAAGCCGCTCCTGGGAGGCCAGTGGGCAGGCGTTAAGCCAGTCGTCATTAGTAGCAATTATGATGTACGTTACCAGTAACGCTCATCTGTATACCCACGATCGGACCCTTGGATGCCTTGCACTTATGAGGGGCAGTGTACTCTATATAAGCCGCCCCTCCCCTCCGGCACAAGGGTTCACAACCTCTGTAACTCATACTCTCCACACGACAAAAGCTCCCGAGCACTGAGACGTAGGCTGTTACCTCCACGAGAGGGGCCTGAACTCATACATCGTGTGTACATCCTCGCCGTAGCTAGGACTCTGTTCTCTCCTTTTGTACCCCTATCTTCTACTGTCAGACTCGTTCCCACGATAGTCTCCTGATCTTTTTAGCCCTTTGATCTGTTGTGGGATCGTTGAGAGGCGTCTCAGCATGTCCTTGATGAACTTCACCGGCTCATTGTCCCCCATGACAGCCTTGATGGTGCAGAGACTTCTAGCATATAATTGTCCAGTTAAAGAGCATATAGCTTTTAGCTTCATTAAGTTGTTGTTCTGGAGATTGCAAGTTCGGGGCCTACAAACAATTCAAGTGTATCGGTTGCCAGGCGAATTTTTTCGTACATGATTATTTGAGCGAGATATCATGAGCTCATAAAAATACTTACCAAAGATGGCTTGGGTCGTATGACCAATATGCCGGTTTAACCCAACCAACTCTTCTGTAATGGGTTTCAATCGACCTTCAACATCTTCTGTACCTTGATCAAGTCGTCTTTCCTAGTCTCGAAAGACTTCTTCTCTACCTCAAAGCCCACCTTGGTTTTCTCCAACTCTTCCAATGAAGATTGAAGTCTCAATTCAGCTTTGGCTTGGGCAGCTTGCTCCAATTTCAGATCTTTTTTCAAGCCGGTCACATTTGACTTGGCTATGTGCACAACTTCCTGCAAAGTGGGAGTTATGATTTAAGATATTTGTTCATCTTAAGCCGGCAACAAGGTGCATCGTGACATTTGGGGGCTATGACAAGGAAAAAATATTAAGTCCCAAGCAGATTGCAAGCAATATACTTGACACTTCGGGCTAATGCATATTAGTTTTTCTTCCAACATATGATACGGGAAGACCCGACTCATCTCATGAAGAGGAGCCGTCCCTTGGGGGCTAAAACTCGGTATTGCAGACATATTATATTAAAGAAGACCCAACTCATCTCAATAAGATGAGCTTGCCCTTGGGGGATACATGTTGATTCTTCAAAAGCTCTATATTTTCCAAGACCTGACACATCTCATGAAGATGAGTCGGCCCTTGGGGGCTACAGGTTGACTCTTTAGTAGTTCTATATTTACAAGACCCGGCTCATCTTATGAAGATGAGCCAGCCCTTCGGGGCTACACAAGGATATATAGAGTACAAATCAAATTTGAGCATACCTCATATTTTCTCTTCATCATGCCAACAAGGCTGGCTTCCATTTCCCGGCTTGTAGAGAGGCGGTTTAAGTAGCCGACGTGCAATTCTTCAGCGTTGAGATCCTCAGAATTGGGAAGTTAAAGCCCTTCCCCTTCTCGGGCAATGGTGTTTCATCCTTGGCGATAAGTTTGGTCGGCAATTGGAGGGATTTGGAGCTGTCTAACATGTCCCAGTGATGGTAATCTCCTCATTCTTCTCATGAGAAGGAGCTTCTTAAGCTGCTTTTTGAGGACTGGGTGTGTCAAGATTATCTCCTGGGTTAGCTTCAGCATCCATAGCCTCAATGCTCGCCGGCTCAGTATGTTGGAGCAGTTCATCTTGGTCGTCCTAATGATCTTCAGGGTGCTAAATATGGGCTTCAGGAGTCGCCAAGGTCTGATTTTCCCGTCAGGGACCTCGGGATTGGTTGATGACTCGCCAACCTTTCTCTTCTTAGTTTTAGCCTTGGCCCTGCAAGCAAGACAACAGAATGAAGCGTATGCAAGGTTAATCTTAACTAATCAATATTTGGTAGAAGGAAGAAAGTTTACCCGTGGTTGATAATGAGGGGTGGCAGCTTTGTGGCGATAGAGTCGCCCGATGAAGGTGGTGACTCCTGATAAGTTGAATCTGACAGATTAAGAGGTTGCCGAATAAGGCTAGCTTTTGGAAGAGAAGGGGTTGGACTATGAGGCACGTTGTTCTATCACTTGCGGGTGGCTGACTTGTTGGGTAAACCGGCCACAAGGTCACCGAAGCTGCTCCGAGTGTGGCGCCTTGATTCATGTTGAGTCTTCTTCAAAATAAAATTGGGATCCAAAAAAGGAGCCGGGTAATATAAACTTACTTTTTGAATAACCCGCCTTGTTTTCCTTGGAGACAAGGATTCTGAGCTGGAGGAGATGGAAATTACCTCAACATCATCAGCCCGGCTTGTTGCAACATCACCCTGAGAGTAAGAGCGTCAGCAAGTTCAATAAAAAGACGTCTAAGGGAGTCAAGTTCTACCTCTGAATGTGCAACAGCTATTGGTGACTCGACCCTAGTTGACAGCTCTTTCATAGCCACCTTATTCTTCTTCTTACTCGGGGTGAGTTTAGGATTATTTGCCTGAGTTTTCCACATCTTGTTCTAGAATGAAGAGCCTGCCTGTAAGGTTGCCAACAAAAACAACAAGTAAGCTTTGAAGTTTCAAAAGTTCTATAAGCCCGATAAATAGTTATTAAAAGATTCTTACTGGAGGATCCGGCTTGAGAGCGCAGAACAGATTCAGTCCAACTTGATCGCAAACTGCTTGAGTTTCTCCCAGAAGTTTGTTCACAATCCGGTATATTTCCTGAGCTTCCAAATCCCCGTTGTTGTATCTTTGCGCGTCGTTTAACCCGCCAGAGTAATTGCACATTAAATCACCATGGCAACTGAATGGTAAGATCATATAGGCTACCCAACACTGGGTTAGATCAACCTCAGTCAATCCATTGGCTAGCAAGGCCCTTAGTTTTGGCTAGATGGGAGCGGGTTGAGAACGTTCTTCTTGTGGAGCCCATCTAGGAAGTTCAAATGTCATTGGAAGACGATCTGGTGTGTAACCTGGTAGAGGATTTTCACCAGGAGGGGTTGTGTTCTGGCAATAGAACCAAGTTTTAATCCATCCTTTGGGATGGCTTGGTAGAGTGGCTATAAGAAAAGATCCGTCTCTCCATCTTTGGAGTGAGACACCACCGAGTTCTAGACCTGGGCCATCAGCACACTCAGTCTGGCGATTGAGATAGAATAATTCCCTGAAAATAGGGACAATGGGATCCATTTGCAGATACACCTCGCAAAACACTTGGAACTGGCATAGGTTGGTTATTGAATTGGGAGCCAAATCTTGAGGGTGAAGATTGAAAAAATTTAGAATCTCGGAAGAATTTTGACCCGGGGGGAGAAAATCCCCGAAGAAGATGATCTATGAACACTACTACTTCTCCTTTGTCGGGTTCTGTAATTTCATCTCCTAGGGCAACCGACTAGCCAATTTCCTCTTTATACGAAATAAGGCCTTGGTCTTCATAGTCCTTGAGCATAAGCTCAAAAACTTGGGAAGGCACCTAGTTGCAGGTGCTGCTTTTTGACATGATGAGTCACCTAAGTAAAAGTGAAAGGAGATGCAGAAGCATATATGGCGGGTTATTTAAGAAAAAGCAAATCGTCTTAATAAGCTATGTGATCAAACAACAATGTTCTGGCAGTCATGGTCAAGGGTAAGACGGCCTAATTATTTACAACAGATGAGTCGCCTCATGATAAGTCGGCACCTAAATGAAGCAGTATATAAGCATGGCGGGTTACAGTCATACTGATGAGCTGGCAGACATAAGGGCGTCCTATGATAATCAGAAACTTCTGGTTTTTTCTAAGTGTGGAATTAACAAGTTTCTACCGAAGTAGCTACAATTATGGATCTACAAATGGTTCGAAAAGGAGAAATAAATACTAAACCTAACGATGAAGTATTGAAGAAGTGGTGACCTATCTTGCGGATTCCTAAGGAAGATCTAAGTAGACTATGTATGAAATGGAGCCGTCACTCATACCGCTCTATTTCTATGGGAAAACTCATTGAAACTATGTATGAACTAGCAATGGCAATGAAGGAGTGATGAACTCCGATAGCTCCGACGAACTACCATGAACTGATACAGATCTGAGAAAGGATAGATGACTTACCTGATGGTTTCCACGGGCGGCGGAGATGTTTGGCTGGGCCCTGGTGAAGTTGGGGTGACGCCGCGGTCCTGGGAATGGTCGGCCGGTGATGGACGAACAGCAGCGGCGGCACGGCAATACGTGAGCTCGAGGAAGAAGAATAGGCAAGCGGGCAAGGTAAAAAGTAAATAAGGGGCCCCTCGCTAGTATTTATAAGGTGAAAAAACAAAGGGTAATAGGCAGGCGCGAGAATCGAGGAGGCACAATAATTTTGGAGCCAGAGGCGCCTCGATTATTGGGCTAAATGAATATATACAAAGATCCATTGTGATGTCATCATTGATTTCCTAGATTTTTGACGAGTGATGTCGTTGATGGGTAGAACAAGAAAATTACAAGTCTGGAAGCATCATAAGTCGGCATTTCATGACTCGGAGAAGACGCAGATATGATCAGAAGATAAGTCGCCAAGTTAAGGTGGTGGAGATTGACATGAATGAATTCAAATAAATATGAGGGCTAATGTTGGAGATATAATCCCACGATATAAACCGCCATATTGGGCCAGGTCATCTTGATGGTGACTCGTACGCAATACGTGAGGTAGGCTGTGACACTGAGGAACAAGACCGACAAGGCGGCTTACCAAATAGGCCAATTTGCGGCCTAGTACCCGAAGGTGGCGACTCAAGGCCCAAGAGGTGGAGAGTCGCCTAGAGTTTCCTTACTTAGGAAGCAAGGCAAATTAGAGATATACTTGGTCATGAATCGTAGCACGACTCGGACTCTTGTAAGCCGCTAAGGCAAATAGAGTCAAGTTACACTTGATCAATAGCTAAGTCAAGCAAATCCGTTCCCTTGTATTGATCACCAAGCAATAACAAGAAAAGTTGGAGTAGGCTATTAGCTCGATCATGAGGCTCCGAACCTAGGTAAACCGTATCTCTCAATTCCGATCAACCCCGAAAAGCTAACTTCCCAGTTGCGATGGCCTCACATCTAAGTCCTCACACTAGGACATCTGTCGTGACAAAACCATCAAAATACTTGATAGTAAATTGGTGATAGTCCCTGGCAACGGCGCGAGAAATCCTTCCTGATACTTATGCTCTGCGATGGTGTTTTTCCTGAAGAGGAGGGAATGATGCAGCACAGTATAGATAAGTATTTCCCTCGGTGAGAACCAAGTTTATTGAACCAATAGGAGGACCATGTGATTTCCCGTCTTCAGCGCCTACACACAAAGGAGCACACACATGCACCCAACGCAGACAATAGGGTTGCCAATCCCCTTGAACTCATTACTTGCAAGTAATAAGTAGTGTAGTAGGATAGTTTGGTAAATATAAAATAGGCAATAAATAAAAAGTAAATAATGGCAGCAAGGTATTTGGAGTTTTTGTATTTATATGCGAATACACCCGGAGCCATAGTTCTCGCTAGACGCTTCTCTCTCATAGAAAGCATATGGTGGGTAAACAAATTACTGTTGGGCAATTTATAGAAAAGCGCATAGTTATGCAATATTTATGCATGGAAATGATCATTACATATAGGCATAAAAATTCTACACTCGGCATAAAAGTTTTTGTTTTTGCACCGTATCCATTCTACTTATCATTCAAATCATCACAAAGGCTTTTCTGGGTACAAACACTAATTAAAACCTGAAAATACAATAATTACAGTAGCAATAATCATGTCAACTCACACAAACAAAAACTAGAACAATAAAAAATGTAACTATTGGGTTGCCTCCCAACAAGCGCTATCGTTTTACGCCCCTAGATAGGCATAATGCATAGTTTCAAGTATTGTCATCTTTGACACTCAACCCATAAGTGGCCCTCGTGATAGATTCATAAGGTGGTTTAATTCTATTCCTAGGGAAGTGTCCCATCCCTTTCTTTAATAGGAATCGGAACCTTATGTTTCCCTCTTCCATATAAATAATAGCACCTATAGTTTGTACCATGTATTTATTGGACAAGACGGATTGCATTCAATATCAAGTACAATGAAATATGCAGGCACATAATTTCTATTGGGAAGGATAAGCACATCATTTATTCTACCCAAAGGTTTCTTGATGGTAGAATCCACAAGCTGCAAGTTAAGGGAACAATCTTGTATATCGGTGAGACCAAGCACATCAGAAAGAGATTTAGGTATAGTTTAAATAATAGCACCAAGGTCACACAAAGCATTGCATTAATATTATTTAAGATTAATTTTAATAGTAGGTCCCCATTCATCATGCAATCTGTTATGTATGAAAACTTCTAGATCAAGTTTCTCATCATAAGCTTTTCTCTTCGTTTCTACTATATGTTTAGTAAAAGCCTTATCTTGTTCATAGGCATTGGTGAGATAATAATGGATTGAATAAATTAAATATATTCTACTAAAGAGTAACTCTTATAATTAAAGTCCTAGTAATCCAAGATAGTGGGCACATCACCAGTAAAAGTTTTGACCTCTCTAAATCCTCTTTTTTATTTTCACCATTAGAATCATCACTCTGAATAAAGGGAACACCTTCTAGATAAAGTTGACTCATATCCAGTCCCTTTATCATCTATTTTCATATTAGTAAACAAATATTAAATGGGAGAAGTACCAATCATTTTAAGATCTTCATCATGATTACCGTAAAAACCGGGTGGGAGAGCCTTTTCTAAGAATGATCATTTGGCTCTCAATCTTGCAGTCCTCTCCTTACTTTCATCAATATATATTTGGATGGATTTAATGGACCCATTGATACAATTCTTTTGTGGAAAATTTTTATTACTAAGAGTTTCCACATCAAGAGCAATTCTATCCATGTTCCTAGCCAAATCATCAACTGTATGCAACTTTTCTTCTTCCATAGTATTAAACTCTTTTGAGAACTAATGAATTTTAATGTTGTTCTCAAGATCAGAGGATAAAATATTATTATTTATAGAAAAAAATCATAAGAATTACCATTATTATTAGTGGAATTACCGAGGTATGGTCTAGCATTGAAAGTTCCTCTATAAATATTGTTGTTGGAATTGTTTCGTGAGTTAAAGTTCACATCAATAGCATCATCACTTTGATCAATCAAGGTAGACAAAGGCATATAATTGGGATCAACATGAGTTTGTTTAATAGAAGCCATATTAATAAGAGCATCCATTTTCTCACTCAAAGTAGAGATTTCCTCAACAGAATTGACCTTCTTACCAGTTGGAGTTCTTTCGGTATGCCATTGAGAATAGGTTGTCATCATGTTGTCCAGAAGTTTACTAGATTCTCCTAATGTCACCTCCATGAAGGTACCACCTCGGAAGAATCTAGAAGATTTCTGGACACAAAGTTTAGTCCAGCATAGAAATTTTGTATAATCATCCATAAGTTCAAACCATGAGTAGGGCAATTTTTAATCATCAATTTCATCATCTCCCAAGCTTGTGCGAAAAGTTCTTGGTCATTTTACTTAAAATTCATAATTTGATTTCTAAGGGAGATGATCTTAGCAGGAGGAAAATACTTGGTAATTAAAGCATCTTTACATTTATCCCATGTTCCAATACTATTACATGGTAAAGATGAAAACCAAGATTTAGCTCTATCTCATAATGAAAAAGGAAATTTTTTTAATTTGACCACATCATTATCCATACCCTTTTCCTTATCCATATCACCTAATTCAACTGAAGTACTGAGATGCGTAGCCAGATCCTCATTAGGAATTTTAGAAAATTGTCTTTCGTCACAAGATATAGCAATGCAGCAATAATATATATCATAAAACTCCGCACTAATGGTGGGTGGTATAGAAGTACTAATAAAATCATTTTTATTAGTATATGATAAATCACACAACTTAGTGTTGTCTTGAGAAATGGTGACTAAGCAAGCAAAGTAACAAGTGAAGCCAGTAAACTAGCAAGTATAGCAAGCAAACAAGTAAACTAGCAAAAATAAATATTTCTGTATTTTTCATTTTTATAGCTAGCAAAATATAATAGAAAATAAAAATTAGAACAAGTGAATAATAATTTGTGAGAAGGTACTTGATAGGAAATTGGTGATACTCCCCGGCAACGGCGCCAGAAATCCTGCCTGAAACTTGTGATCTACGTTGGGATATTCCCCGAAGAGGAGGGGATGATTCAGCTCAGTATAGATAAATATTTCCCTTAGTGATAACCAAGGTTATTGAACCAATAGGAGGACCATGCAATTTCCCGTCTTCAGCTCCAACACACAAAAGAGCACACACTTGCACCCAACACTGTAAAGAGGGTTGTCAATCCCCTTGAACTCGCTACTTGCAAGTAATAAGTAGTGTAGTAGGATAGTTTGATAAATAATCCCCTTGAACTCGCTACTTGCAAGTAATAAGTAGTGTAGTAGGATATTTTTATAAATATAAAATATAAAATAAATGAAAATTTAATAATGGCGTCGAGTTATTTTGAGTTTTTTGTCTTTATATGTGAATAGACCCGGGGGTTATAGTTTTCGCTACATGTTTCTCTCTTGTAGAAAGCATACGGTGGGTAAACAAATTACCGTTGGGAAATTGGTACAAAAGTGCATATTATGTAGTATTTATTAATGGAAATGATCATTACATATAGGCATCATGTCCGTAAGCATGTAGACCGACTCCTGCCTGCATCTCCTACTATTACTCCACCCATCGACCGCTATCCAGCATGCATCTAGAGTATTAAGTGAAAACAGAGTACTGCTTGGAGAACAATGACATGATGTAGACAAAGTAAATCCAATTAATACAAATCAACCCCATTGTTTTACCCTTAGTGGCAGAAATACAATATGTGTCATGTCCCTTTCTCTCACTAGGATTGAGCACCGCAAGATTGAACCCACTACAAGTCTCCCGCTATAGATAAATCAATCTAGTTGGCAAAACCAAATGAATAGTTTGGAGAGAATTACGAAGCTGTCATAATCATGCATATATATGAAAACACCAACAAGGAAATCAATATATATAATCTCATGAATAATCTAAACATAAACCTACAATTCATCGGATCCTAACAAACGCACTGCACAAGAGTGATTAGATAAGATAGATCACCACGGGAATCACGACGATCTTGGCAATGAAGAATATATATATATAGAGAGATAGCCATCTAGGTACTAACTAGGGACCCATAGGTTTGTGGTGAACTACTCACACATCACCTTGGGAGTAGTAAGGTTGATGTAGAGGCCCTCTATGATCGATCCCCACTCCAGCAGGGCATCGGAACAGGGCTCCAAATGGGCACACGATGGAACAGAGCCTTGAGGCAGGAGAAAAAGTGTTTCAGGTAGCTCATTAGGGTTTTGGGGGAATATGTGAATTTATAGGATATATAGGAGGGCCAGAGGCCAAGGGAGGTGGCTCCCCGCCATCATTGTGCGACCACCCCCTAGGTGCGCCCTATTGGCTTGGCGCCAGCCTGTGTGGCCTCTAGTCTCTTTCCGAAGCTTCCAGGTTCTTATTTTTTCCGGAAAAAATCATCAAAAAGTTTCGTGGTATTCAGACTTCATTTGGTATAGTATTCCTGAAAGGCCAAAAACATGTAGAAAAACAACAACTTGCACTTGGCACTCGGTTAATAGGTTAGTGCTCAACATAATATAAATCAACAAGTAAATGCCTAAAAAGCATTCTAGAACGATAATATAATAGCATCAACAATCAAAAATTATAGATACGTTGGAAACATATCAATACTGTACTCTAAATTCGCCATGTCTTATGCCCACCCCCCCCGATATAATCCATAACATCATCAAAACAAGCAAACTATATAAGCAAAAAAACAGAATCAGTCCAGAACAAAACAGTTTGCAGTGATCGGCACTAAAACCATACTTTTGTAACTCCTAACATTCTGAACAAATAAGAAAACCTGGGCAATTTGTATATAAATGGTGTGTAATAAAATTCAGATCAAAAAGACGTTCCAGTAAATTAGAGAAATTTTGCACTGGACGAAAAAGTTTCTGTTTTTCATAGGATCAATTCTACTATCATCCAAATCATCCCAAAGGCTTTACTTGACTCAAACACTAATTAAAAAATAAAACACAATTATTATAGTAGCAATAATCATGTCAATAAACCCAAACAAAAAGTGAAAAAAATTAAGATAACTATTTGGTTGCCTCCCAACAAGCACTATCGTTTTATGCCCCTAGCTAGGCATAATGCATAGTATCAAGTGTTCTCATCCTTAGTTTTTGCATCTTGGGATGTGTGTTCATCAGGAGGCTTTTCAACAACAATGGGGAACACAACAGCTATTAAAATCTTAGCAGTCTCGAGGCAACTTTATTTAAACCCTCGTTGGTTCTCTTTAACTATCCAAGAATACTGTTGATTAATACCACTGAGAACTTGTGGGGTAATATATAATGGAGGAACTTAATTTTTAGTATTTTCATCAGAAGTATGATTATCACAATACACATACCTCATCATATAATCTTGTTTATATGAAATTTCAACTATCATAGGATGTTCATGCCTCATATTATAAAAGTCAATGATCACTCGAGCCTCTCGCACTATATAATCAAATTCATTCATGAGGATAAGAGTAGCTATCTTTTTAGCCTTAGGGTTGTTTATGACAGGTAACTTATAGAAAAGAATTTTCAAAGTGGGATGAGTATGCATAAATCTTCTTTCAAGTTTAAGAACAAGTGATGAAATAGCTTCGGAGTAACTATTGGATCTTTTAAAAATAGGAATATCATTGCAAACCAAAGCCCCCATAGAATTAAAGAATTCCTGGATAAAGTTTTTCCCTATGATATTCCCCTTTCCCGCTACAAAAATTATTGTATCCAAATTTGTGGGAATGTCTTGTTTAGGGGTTTTATCATCCTCACTTTTGTCGATGACAAACTCACACATGATAGCAATTTCAAGCAAAGCGAGTAAACAAGTAAACTAGCAAAGTTAAAAAATGTGCTTTTGATTATTTGAAGAAAAAATATAAAGGCAAATGAAAATAGAACAAGTGAATGATAATTTGTGTGAAAGAACCTCACAAGGACTTGATGATACTCCCCGGCCACGACGGCAGAAATTCTTCCTACTACTTGTAAACTATGTTGGGATTTTCGGCGAAGAGGACAGGAGGTGCATCATGGTAGAGATAAGTATTTCCCTCAGTGAGAGCCAATGTTATCAAACCAATAGGTGTACCACACAAACATTTGTTAGCAGCACCAACACACACATAACCAAACACTTGCACCCAACGTGGGCAAGAGGGTTGTCAAGCTCCTTGAACATATTACTTGCAAGGATTAAATACAGATAGATTGATAGTATAAATATAAAACTAAATTACATAAAATAAATGGCAGAAATATTTTTTTTAGTTTTTGTAGTATAATTTGAGTAGACCCAGGGGCCATAGTTTTTGCTAGAGGCTTATCTCTTGAAAATAGCATACAGTGGGTAGACAAATTACTCTTGGGCAATTGATAGAATAGCGCATAGTTATGACATCTTTCTAAAGGTAATGATCATGTACATAGGCATCATGTCCATAAGCAAGTAGACCGACTCCTGCCTGCATCTACTACTATTACTCTAGTCGTCGACCGCTATCCAGCATGCATCTAGAGTATTAAGTATGAATAGAGTAATGCTTGGGGCATGATGGCATGATGTTGACAAAGTAAACTCAAGCAATATAAATAAGCCCCATAATTTTGTCCTTAATGGAAGCAATACAAATACGTGGCATGTCCCTTTCTCTCACTGGGATTGAGCACCACAAGATTGAACCCATCACAACACACCACTCCCACCGGAGATAAATCAATCTAGTTGGCCAAACCAAACCGATAGATCAGAGAGAAATATGAAGCTATAATAATCATGCATAAAATAATTCAGAGAAGACTCAATTAATTTCCAGGAATAATCTGATCATAAACCCACAATTCATCGGATCCCAACAAACACAGTGCAAAGAAGATTACATCGAATAGATCATCGCGAGAATCGTGGTGAACTTTGTATTGAAGATCGTAGAGAGAGAAGAAGTCATCTAGGTATTAGCTATTGACCTGTAGGTATGACTACTCACACAACATCATGGAGGCAGCAAGGTTGATGTAGATGGCCTTTGTGATAGATTGATAGATTCCCCCTCCGACAGGGCACCACAAAAGGTCTCCACATGGCCTCCCATCGGAACACAGACTTGCAGCGGCAGAATTTTTTTGGGTGTCTCTCAGTTGTTTTCTGAATATTTGAGAATTTATAGGGGTGGAATTAGTTTAGACAAAGTTATGAGGGTCCCAGAAGGCAAGAGGGCACAACTACCCCCTAGGCGTGCCATGTTACCTTGGCGTCTCTCGTGCGTCGTTTGGTCTCCCTCCAAAGCTTCGGGGTCTTATTTTGGTCCAGAAAAATCATAAAAAAGTTTCCTAACATTTGGACTTTGTTTGGTACTAGTTTCCTGAAAAATCCAAAAACACATAGAAAACAACAATTGGCACTTGGCTCTCGGTTAATAGGTTAGTTCCCAAAAATGATATAAAATAGTATATAATTTCACATAAAGTATTCAAGATATAATAGCATGGACCAATCAAATATTATAGATACATTAGAGACATATCATGGCATAATGAGTAGGTCCAAAGAGGTCCATGTGAAGCAATTCAAAGGGACGAGTGGTAGTCACGATAGTCTTTGAGGGATGCTTGGATCCGGTCATCTTTTCAGGCTCACAAGCCCCACAAAAGTGATCCTTAACGAATTTGACACCCTCGATGCCAATGACATGCTTATCCTTCACAAGTTTGTGCAAGCTCCTCATGCACGCATGTCCAAGTCATCGATGCCATAGCCAACATTCCAAAGCTTTTGCAAGTAGACACATGACAGGCTGAGGACATGTAGAGAAATCAACAATGTACAAATATCCTCTCCAAAAGCCTTCGAAGACTTTGGATTTGTCAAATTCCATAAGCATAATGCAATGACATTTTCCAAAGATAACAACCATACCAAGGTCACAAATCATTGAGACTAACATGAGGTTGAATCCAAGGGATTTTACAAGCATCACTTTATCCATGTGTCGATCCTTTGATATTCCAGTCCTACCTATACCCGATACCTTGCTTTTTTTCCTTTGCGAGCGTATGTTATATACTTCAGAGAGGATGGAGGAAGTGTTGAGGCCATCAACAGATTCCTGTCACCAGTCATGTGATTGGTGCATCCACTGTTGAGGACCCACTCAGTAGCTTTAGGAGGTTCATCTTGCAGATGAATTAGTGTAACTTACAAACTCATATATTTCAGAATGAAGAATATGACTTAGCAAATTTTCTAGTCAAGAGTATATCAATTAATTCAATAGATATAGTAAGATGAGGACGTGAGAAATGAGTGATTCATTTCTTCATGATTAGCTTGCATCCTTTGAAGCATTCTTCAGGTATGCAGCAAATTCTTCAAATGTTCAAGTTTGTTTGGAGACCTAACCCTGCATAAGTGATTAGTTTTTTTTCTTCATCACACACATTTGAATGGGTGGTAAAGATTTGATCATTCTACGAGATGCATATGAGAATTGAGGCATTAATGCTAATGCACTTTGTTTCACGGAAGGGGGGATAGAGTACTCAAATTAATGAGTAGAGAAATTCTTCAAAGATTTGTGAACATAATGGTTTAAAGAATAATGCCATATTCATGAGCCCTAAGGATTCTTTCAGATCTCGGGCTCCACAAAACCCAAAGAAGTTCAAACACAGGGGCGTGTGTGATGATCCCCAACAGACTCACCCTACTTAGCTCACTACTCGATGATTTCGAAGACGAACTTGCACGATGACGAGGAAGAAGATTGCACAAGATGATTTACCCAAGTTCGGGCCGCTGTGAAGCGTAAAACCCTACTCCTGCTTTGGTGAATTGTCTCACGAGGAGGTTTGAGGATGAACTATTACAATGGTGAGTTGCCTCGTGTGGGCGCTCTGATGGTCTTGCCTCTCTTCTATTGTCCCTCTCTACGGTGCAGCCTAGCCTCTATTTATAGTGGCCCGGGTCCTCTTCCCTTATCGCTATGGTGGGAAGGGATCCCACAATGGCCAAATTCGAAGGGGGACAGGAGTACATCTTTATCCTGACGAAAGGTGGTCATCGCCTGCCAAGTAGTTGTTGGTGATGTAGAGGTGGGCTCGATGATGACATCCGTCCTGCAGAGCTCGTGGTCGTGGTCTTTTTGCACCGGAATGGAAACCTTTGGGGGTGCTTTGAGAACCCACGTACGTCCTTGCTCCCTTTGCACCAAAGGGGAAACTGTACCGTCTGGCGCTGGCGCCCGCCTTTCCCACCTGGCATCATCCTTGGCTTCCCGAGGCCAAGTGCTGCATAGAGAACTCCACTGCTCCGGTGGGGGCCTGAGGAGGCCCATTCTTCGCTGGTCTTGGTGTTGCTTCCCTCGCGAGCTCAGGCTCTCGCGAGGGCCTTGTCTTGAGTGGGGCCACACTGACCGTGCTTGGCTCACGATATGGGCCATGCCCTGGGCCGCAGGCAGGTAGATCTGGGTACCACCGTTCATAAAACGCCGATAGTAGCCCCCGGGCCCAAGGCGCACTCGAGCTGGCTTCCAAGCAAAGCCATTGAGGACGGCCCGAAGCGGCACGGGCCCAAAATGCCTGCGAGCTAGGCTCAACACATGTCGTGTGCCTAGGGGATGACGCCTCCACTCCCGAGGATGTCAGGGACCTCCCAGGTCAAACTGATGCAACGACTGCGTGCTTCGTCGGCCATCATTACCTTTCCTTGAATGCGGCTGCTCCCTCGGCCTTCTCCCTTTGGCCCACATGGATGTGACCCTTCGGGGGCTGATGAATTGACATGGGGCAGAGCTGCACGCCACTCGGGCCTACCGAGCAGTGCCCGAGGAGCACATGATGCCTGCATTCCCCATGACGCCCCGGCTGACAAGGGCTGGGGCGCGCAACGGCGCCATCATTGCTCGGGATGCGAGGGGGCGCCGGTTTTCCCTTGGTCGTATATAAGTGGGCGGGGGCGAGAAAACCCTTAGCACATCTTGATCTGTTTTGCCCCCAATCTTCAAGCCGCCGTTCTCGCAGTCATGGCACCAGTGAGGAAGTTCTCTGCCGCCGAGAAAGGGAAGGCATCCGAGGAGAGCCCCGACTCGCCACCGCCCAGGAGGGTCCGCGGTCGCCCCCAGGAATATACCATGATGCTGGCGGCGGTTCCACGTGGGCACAGGCATGCTCCAACACGGCCCGGAGTTACCTTCGGTAGCTGCGGGGAGGCTCTATCCTGCGTGGGCGGCCATAGTAGTCACGACAGCGACGCCCGAGGAGGGAAGCTGGTGGTGGCGGCCCGGCCACCCTGCCCGTGGCTTCACTCGGCCGATGCGGCCCAGGAGTTTGTGGTGTGGGCGGAGAGGCCGGCAACCACTTGGTTTCAACTCCCATGCCTCTTCGCGGAGGCGCTGCCTGCCGGGAGGCCTACTAGCCTATGGCTGCAGGCGGACGGCTGCTGTAGCGCGGCCTCACGGGTGGAGGTCGCGGTCACCCCCACTGGTTACGTGTATCTAAACCGTGGGTGCAGACGTTTGCCCGCGCCTGTGGCTTGGAGGGGAGGTGCACCTTTCACTTCGGCGACGCTCTTCGTGAAGTTCTTCGGGGGAGATGGCAAGCGTTTGGGGTGCTGCCTGGAAGGCGACGGCCATGGCGACCTTGGAGATGAGCTTGCCCTTGACGATGGGCATTGCGTCTCCGGAAGCCGCAACACCCCATCAGAGGAGAGCCCGAGCGACAGTAGCTATGGCGTGCCACTGCACCCGAACACCCGGGCCTCGGGGGGTAGCCAGCCGCCATGGCATCGCTCCTTTGCTCAAGAAGCGGCCACACTGGCACGCCTCCATGGGCCCATCAAGGAAGAGGAGGACTCCAACTGAGTGTTGGTGCACCGAAGCCAGGGCTCCAAGGGCGGCAGCCCCCGAGGGGGCTTCCTCACTTTGTTTCTCCTCCTCTTCTCCCTTTCCTACAATCAAAGAACCAAGGGGAGCCCTATGGGCGTGTAATGAATTTTGGCATTCGCCTCCTTTTATTAGCAATCTTATTATGTGTCATGGTCATTGTGTTATTACTAATTGAGACCTCCTTCTGGTCGCGATTAGGGTACTTAGCTTGACAGGATTACAACAGGCTTCGGGGAGGCTTGGCGGTGGCACTTGGGGAGTCCGGATGTCCTGGGGGCTTCTTCTTATGAGTGAGGCAGGTTGGGAGCCCTTTTGGCACTCTGCGTCTGCAGGCCCCAGTCCCGCACATTCCTCGACCACCGTAAGGGGTGTCCGGATCACCAGGACGCGACTACGAGGTGAGGCCTCGACACCCTTGATACCGACCGGATCGCCAGGACGACATTAAGGGGCAAGGGGCTATATGACCAATAAGGCTCCTAAGGCGCGCTGCTCAGGAGCCCCCCTTGACGGTCAAGCAGCTCTACGTTAGTAGGTCCCAGTCCGGCACATTCCTCGACCACCGTAAGGGGCGTCCAGATCACCATGACGCAACTATGGGGTGAGGCCTCGACACCCTTGATATCGACCGGATCGCCAGGACGACATCAAGGGGAGAGGGGCTATATGACCGATAAAGCTCCTAAGGCGCATTGCTCAGGAGCCCCCCTTGATGCTCAAGCGACTCCCCAAAAAATGTTGTTTCCTTCCCCGGGAGTCGCGAGCCCCTAGAGGCCCCGAGATGGCACGCCGGGTCATGGGAGGAGCCCCCGAGCGAGTATAAAGCGAAGATCTCTCGGGCTCTGCAAAACCCAAAGAAGTTCGAACACAGGGGCGTGTGCGAAGATCCCCAACAGCCTCACCCCACCTAGATCACTACTCGATGATTTTGACGATGAACTCGTACAATGACAAGGAAGAAGATTGCACACAATGATTTACCCAGGTTCAGGCCACTGTGAAGCATAAAACCCTACTCCTGCTTTGGTGGATTGCCTCATGAGGAGGTTTGAGGATGAACTAGTATAGTGGTGAGTTGCCTCGTGAGGGCACTCTGGTGGTCTTGCCTCTCTTCTGTTGTCCCTCTCCATGGTGCAGCCTAGCTCTATTTATAGTGGCCTGGGTCCTCTTCCCTTATCGTTATGGTGGGAAGGGATCCCACAATGGCCAAATTCGAAGGGGGATAGGAGTACATCTTTATCCTGGCAAAAGGTGGTCTTCGCATGCAAAGTAGTTGTTGATGATGCATAGGTGGGCTCGATGATGACATCCGTCCTGCAGAGCTCGTGGTCATGGTCTTGTTGCACTAGAACGGAAACCTTTGGGGGTGCTTTGGGAACCCGCATACGTCCTTGCTCCCTTTGCACCAAAGGGGAAACTGTACCGTCTGGCGCGCTAGCGCCCGCCTGTCCCACCTAGTGTCATCCTTGGCCTCCCGAGTCCAAGAGCTGCATAGAGATCTCCGCCGCTCTGGAAGGGGACCGAGGAAGTCCATTCTCTTCTTGTCTTGGTGTTGCTTCCCTCTTGAGCTCAGGCTCTCGCAAGGGCCTTGTCTTGACTGGGACCGCATTGACCGTGCTTGGCTGACGAGGTGGGCCATGCCCTGGGCCGCAGGCAGGTCTGGGTACCCCCGTTCCTAGAACGCCGACAGATTCCCTGCAAAACACAATCATTAGAACGAGCACATATAGACATGTGACCATATGAGGAATTTGATCCATATGAAGAATTTTCTCTGGATTTTGTTTCTTCAGAGGTGGTGTCATGATGACATTCACATGAATACTTTTGTAGGCAGCTTTTGGGAACCTAGATTTTCTTCATAGCAGGACCATTCTTGCAGTTAGTTCCAACATATCTGGCAAATAATTCACCATTCTGATTTTTGAACATTTTATAGTTGAAGTCAAATGACTCATCAAAAGAATCTGAGGATTCATAGTTATAGCCAGATAAGGTGGATGGATTTACAAGAGGTCCTTTTGCAGCAACCCATGTTGTTTTGGGGCACTGCTTAGGTTTGAAGTAGGACCTATCAGCATTCAGTTTCCTTTTTAATGCAATACCCTCTTTCCTAGGGTTCATGTTCAGAATCTGCTTCTTGAGCACATCACAAAGTGTTTGGTGCCCTTTAAGGCTTTTGTACATGTCTCTCGCATGGAATTCCTTCAACCGTGCATTATCGTCAGTGACACTTGTGGTTTCCTCAGTTGAGAAATTTGTGACCACAGAAATAATTGAATAATTTGCAGTTTTAGAAGAATTTGAACATTCACTTGAAGAATTTGTAGTTTCACATTTGATGCATTTCAAGATAGGTGGGAGAAATTCTTCCAGAGCAGAACTGATCTGTTGAGCAAGCAAAGACTCGTTTTCACTTGAAAGATCATCATGCGACACCCTTAGTTCTTCAAGATCTTGCTTTCTTTGAACAAATTCATACGAAAGCTTCACATAATTGACAAATAGGGTTTCATGATGACTTTGAAGGTTATCATACTTAGACTAAAGACCTTGAAGGTCATTACTCAGAGTTTGAGTCTGATCCATTTCCTCATTCAACAGGTCATTGCTTTTGTCTAACACTTTCTGAATACTTTCCATGGAACTTTGTTTCCTAGTGGCAATATTAGCAAGTTTGGAATAACTAGGTTTCAAAATATCATCAGATTCACCTTCACTTGGTTCAGAGCAGGAAAGATATTTGAGTAGCTTGGCAACTTTTGTCATGAAGCAATAGGTGGGAGCAAAGTCATCATCACATTCATTAGTGTTGTTGACGATGTCATTTTCTTCACTATTGAAGATGTACTTGCTGACGAATGCGATGGCGAGGGCTAGGCTCACCATGGAAGAGTCTGACTCCTCCTTAGATTCCTCATCTTCCTCAGATTCTTTAGATTCTTCTTCAGAATCCATTTCCCTATCAATGAGTGCCCGAGCCTTTCTGGAACTGCCCTACTTGTGAGATGAGGACTTTAAAGAATTCTTCTTCTTCTTCTCGTCAGAATTGTCAGCCTTGTACTTCTTTTTCTTTGATTACTTTTCCTAGAGAGAGCAATCAGCACTGTAGTGGCCAGACTTCTTGCATTTGTGGCAAGTCCTCTTCTTGTAGTCACGTGATAAAGATTTTGATTTCTCCACATCATTCCTTGACGATTTACCAAAACGACATCTTCTGGAGAACTTTTGGAATTTCCTCACGAGCATTGCTAGCTCATGGCCAAGTTCTTCAGGATCACTAAGACTGCTATCAGATTCTTCAGATGAGGAAATTGCATGTGCCTTTAGTGCACGAGATCTTCCATAGCTTGGCCCATAGAGATCTCTCCTCTCAGATCATTGGAATTCATGAGTATTAAGCCTCTCAAGAATATGGGCTGGATCCAATGACTTGTAATCTCCATGCTCTTGAATCATCAAAGCCGATGTGTCAAATGAGGAATCAAGAGATTTGAGTGGTTTCTTCACCACCTCATGGTCGGTGATGTCAGTGGCACCAAGAGTTTGGAGCTCATTGGAGATATCAGTGAGGTGATAGAAGGTTTGCTGAACATTCTCATTGTCGAGTCATTTGAAGCGGTTGAAGAGATTGCGAAGAACATCAACTTGGGAGTCACGTTGAGTTGAAACCCCTTCGTTGACATTGGACAACCTGTCCTAGATAAGCTTCGTAGTTTCCAAAGCACTCACTTTGTCATACTGTCCTTTGCTTAGGTTGACACATATGAGCTCCTTCTCTTCAGAGTCACGTTGATTGAATCTCTTCACATTAGCAGTGTTGACAGTGGGTGTAATGGATAGGACACCTTTTTTCCACAATATACCAGAGATCATTGTCAATTGCCTCAAGATGCATGCGCATCTTGTTCTTTCAGTAGGGGTAGTCTGTCCCATCAAAGGTAAGACATCTGGCAAAGACCTTAATCGTACCTGTAGTCGACATAACTAAAACTCCAATAGTTCAACCAAAATCACACCAAACAAGGGAGTACCTTGCTTTGATTCCAATTGAAAGTGCGTTATATCGACCAAAGGGGGTGATTGGGCGATTTTTACAAATTCATCACTCAGGAATTTCTAGATGAGGAAATAGCAGAGTGACGAAAAATAATGCAGCGGATAAAGTACTCATGTGCATGCAAAACATGGTAACAACAAGGTCGTCATGATGAAATGAAGCATACACGAAGTACAAGTAGCATGTAGTCAGGATAAGCAGGCGGAAGGTAAAGTGACTGCAGAATTTGGATTGAAGAAATTGAGAAAGTGTTTGTTAAAATTCTTAAACAACATGGATCAATTTCATCAACATACAAATCAGGAAATGAAAGGCTTGAAGAAATAGAACTGGTAGCTTGGTGAAGACAAGGATTTGTCCTACCAGTTCCAGCTGACGTGAAAGTTGTACATATAGTTGGAGCGGCATGGAATTTAAACCAAAGGACACACAGTCCTCACCATATTCTCCTTAAGCTAAAGTCACACAAACTCCTCTCAATCACTCGTGGTATGTTTTCAAGGTATACTTCCAAACCTTCATAGAATTGGCCACTCGACAATCCAAAATTAATCTTGGATGCTCTAGACCATGACGCCTAACCGTCTGGAAGATACACAACCTTCTAAAGTAACATCCATCGGTTCCACACATGAAAATTTCTTCAGTGATGCTCAATCACTTTATGGCTCTAGGTGTATGGGTTTTTCCTCACTTAGGTTTCTCTATGAGTCGTCGAGGAAGCATTGCTCTAAATGACACTTGTCAATCTCTTTCAGAGCAGCCAACCAACTAGTGGTTGTGGGGGCGGCTATTTATAGCCAGGGGCAACCCGACATGATACGACATAAATACCCCTTGTGAGGATAAGATCCTTTGGACAGCTTGCGCTAAGCAGAGCAACAGTCAGAAATTTGACATCATAAATTCCCTAGGGCTATCAACTTCCTCATGGTAGGCAATTCGCACTGGAAAAATCCTAATTCCTTAGTTAGGCCAAATTCGTTAGCGACCAGAAGAACTTTGTCTCACTCACTGAAGAACTTGACTGCTATGTGTGAGATTTCCAAAGGCTTCACTCAAAGAATTAGGTAGGTGTAGGTTTTGAGAAGAGCGTCACTTGTAAATAAGTTTATGTATTGCCTCGATCCCCTTTAACGGTACGGTGTTTCCTACGACTCAATAAAAGGAAAATAAACTATGAAAACAAGCTCTTCAAGCTTCAAGGTCCTCGCATCAATTTGTTAAAGGTCACACCAAATTCCTTACTTCAATTTCTTCACGAAGAGCACCAAAGTCTTCACTTGAAGAAATACATTTTTAGGGGTCATCTTTCTTCACTTAAACCAAACTCCTCAGGGACTATAATACATGTATACACTCTTACACACATTAGTCCCTTAACCCATTTTTCTTCAATACTCCAAAATCACTAAGGGGGCACTAGATACTAGGCTGATTATTTTCATCGGAATGGTTGAACAAATATGCAGTAGCCCCCGAGACTCTAGTTGGATTGGTCCATCCAACGAGAAGATCGATTTCATACATCAGAGTCTTAACTGAATCATGGTGCAGGCATCTGCCTCCTCTTCGGCATCCAACTCAAAGGAGTTGGAGGAGCTGAACCACAAGCTTGCACGGTTTGAAAAGGACATAAATCTACTAAAAGAGCAAATGGATAGGGCTCAAGGTAAAAAAATTGTTGGAAATATGCCCTAGAGGCAATAATAAAATAGTTATTATTGTATTTCCTTGTTCATGATAATTGTCTATTGTTCATGCTATAATTGTATTAACCGGAAACCAGAATGCATGTGTGAATACATAGACCACAACGTGTCCCTAGTGAGCCTCTAGTTGACTTGCTCGTTGATCAATAGATGGTCACAGTTTCATGACCATGGACATTGGATGTCGTTGATAACGGGATCACATCATTAGGAGAATGATGTGATGGACAAGACCCAATCCTAAGCATAGCACAAGATCGTGTAGTTCGTTTGCTAAAGCTTTTGAATATCAAGTATCGTTTCCTTAGACCATGAGATTGTGCAACTCCCGGATACCGTAGGAATTCTTTGGGTGTGCCAAATGTCACAATGTAACTGGGTGGCCATAAAGGTGCACTATGGGTATCTCCGAAAGTGTCTGTTGGGTTGGCACAAATCGAGACTGGGATTTGTCACTCTGTGTGACGGAGAGGTATGTCTGGGCCCACTCGGTAAGACATCATCATAATGAGCTCAATGTGACTAAGGAGTTAGCCATGGGATGATGTGTTATGAAATGAGTAAAGATACTTGCCGGTAACGAGATTGAACAAGGTATAGGGATACCGACGATCGAATCTCGGGCAAGTATCATACCGATAGACAAAGGGAATTGCATACGGGATTGATTGAATCCCCGACATCGTGGTTCATTCGATGAGATCATTGTGGAGCATGTGGGAGCCAACATGGGTATCCAGATCCCACTGTTGGTTATTGACCGGAGAGGTGTCTTGGTCATGTCTACGTGTCTCCCGAACCCGTAGGGTCTACACACTTAAGGTTCGATGACGCTAGGGTTATAGGGAAATGGTATACGTGATTACCGAAGGTTGTTCGGAGTACCGGATGAGATCCTGGACGTCACGAGGAGCTCCGGAATGGTCCATAGGTAAATATTGATATATAGGAAGTCTAGTTTTGGTCATCGGAAAGTTTTCGGGCTCATCGGTAGTGTATCGGGAGTGCCGGGAGGGTGCCGGAGGACCCCGGGAGGGGTGTGACGACCAAAGGACTTCATGGGCCCTTATAGGAGGTGTACCAGCCTTATTGGGCTGTCCAAGACCTTCCGGAAGGTCCCATGCGGCTAGGGATAAGAGATAAGGCTGAAAAGGATTCAAAAGGAAGAGATTCCCATAGCATGCATGTATGGTGAACCGTTATGTAACGAAGTCGGAGCATGATTTGTTAAATGATTGTGAACCTTTGTGTGAGGGTCGGGAGCACGCGATGGTTAACTCCTACCAATATCTCCCCTAGGAGCATGTGTCTAATTCTTTGTTTGACAACTAATAGACTTTTGCAATAAGTATGTGAGTTCTTTATGACTAATGTTGAGTCCATGGATTATACGCACTCTCACCCTTCCGCCTTTGCTAGCCTCTCTAGTACCGCGCAACTTTCGCTGGTACATCAAACCCTCCTTCCTCAAAACAGACACCATATATTTTCCTCAAAACATCCACCATACCTACCTATTATGGCATCTCCATAGCCATTCTGAGATATATTGCCATGCAATTTCCACCATTTAGTTTTTCATGACATGCACCATCACTTCATCTTGCATATAGAGTCATACTTTGTTCTAGGTATCGAGTTGTAATTTTCTTTTTGATTTATAAGTAAATAAAAGTGTGATGATTTTCATTAATAGATCATTGTCCCGTGATAGAAAAGGATGATGGAAGCCATGACTCCCTCACAAGTTGGGATGAGTATCCGGACTTTACAAAAAATAGAAGAGGCCAGCGAAGCCCAAACAAAAAAATGAAAAGAGGCCAAAGGTGCCCACCAAAATAAAAAAAAATATATAAAAAATGAGATAAAGAGATAAGGTACAATTGCTACTATCTTTTATCACACTTGTGCTTCAAAATAGCACCATGATCTTCATGATAGAGAGTCTCCTATTTTGTCACGTTCATATAACTAGTGGATATTCATCTTGCACAACCACTTAGTTTTCTTTTTGAGATTTCATACACTTATAGCTCTAAGTGCATTTTTTGCATGGCAATCCCTACTCACTCACATTGATATCTATTGATGGACATCTCCATAGCCCGTTGATATGCCTAGTTGATGTGAGACTATCTTCTCCCTTTTTTCCTTGGACCTCCTCCATATTCTATTCCACCTATAGTGCTATATCCATGGCTCATGCTCATGTATTGCGTGAGAGTTGAAAAGGTTTGAGAACACCAAAACTGTGAAACGATTGCTTGACTTATTCATCGGGGTTGTGCATGATTTAGATACTTTGTGTGGGGAAGATGGAGCATAGCCAGACCATATGATTTTGTAGGGATAACTTTCTAAGGCCATGTTATTTCGAAAGGACACGACTGCCTTGTTGGTGTGCTTGAAGTATTACTGTTTTTATGTCAATATTAGAATTTTTTTGCATCTTATGGATCTGAATATTTATGCCACAATATAGAATATTACATGGATATATGCTAGGTAGCATTCCACATCAAAAATTATGTTTTTATGATTTACCTACTCGAGGACGAGCAGGAATTAAGCTTGGGGATGCTTGATACGTCTCCAACGTATCTATAATTTTTTATTGTTCCATGCTATTATATTATCCGTTTTGGATGTTTTATATGCATTAATATGCTATTTTATATTATTTTTGGGACTAACCTATTAATCTAGAGCCTAGTGTCAGTTTCTGTTTTTTCCTTGTTTTTGAGAATTGCAGATAAGGAAAATTAAACAGAGTCCAAACAGAATAAAATCTTCGGAATAATTTTTCTTGGACCAGAAGCAAACCAGGAGACTTGGAGATGAAGTCGGGAGAGCCATCGTGGGGCCACAAGCCCCCAGGGGGGTAGGGCACGCCCCCCAGGCTTGTGGGCCCACAACAGCTCTCCTAACCCTATTTCTCAGCCTATAAATTCTCAAATATTCCTTGTATACCGGAACGATCCACGAAAACACTTTTCCGCCGTCAGAAGCCTTCGTTCCCGAGAGATCCAATCTTGGAGCCTTTTCCGATAATCTACCGAAGGTGGATTCGATCACGGAGGGCATCTAGATCAACTCCATTGCCCCTCTGATGATGCGTGAGTAGTTCACCACGGACCTTCGGGTTCATATCTAGTAGCTAGATGGCTTATTTTCTCTCTTTGCTCTTCAATACCATGTTCTTCATGATCTTCATGGAGATCTATCCGATGTAATACTCTTTTGCGGTGTGTTTGTTGAGATCCGATGAAGTGTGGGTTTATGTTCAGATTATCTATGAATATTATTTGAGTCTTTTCTGAATTCTTATATGCATGATTTCATATCTTTGCAAGTCTCTTAGAGTTATTGGTTTGGTTTGGCCAACTAGATTGGTAATTCTTGCAATAGGAGAGTGCTTAGTTTTGGGTTCAATCTTGCAGTGTCCTCACCCAGTGACAAAGTAGGGGTAGCGAGGCACGTATTGTATTGTTGCCATCAAGGATAAAAAGATGGGATTTTCATCATATTGCTTGAGTTTATCCCTCTACATCATGTCATCTTATGTAATGCGTTACTCTGTTCTTCATGAACTTAATACTCTAAATGCAAGCAGGAGTCGGTCGATGTGTGGAGTAATAGTAGTAGATCCAGAGTTGTTTAGGTCTACTTGACACAAACGTGATGCCTATATGCATAATCATTGCCTTGGATATCTTCATAATTATTCTCTTTTCTATCAATTGCTCGACAGTAATTTATTCACCCACCGTAATACTTGCCATCATGAGAGAAGCCTCTAGTGAAACCTATGACCCCCGGGTCTATTTTCCATCTTATACTTTTAGATCTAAAACCAAAAATACCAAAAATACTTTTCTGCATTATTTTTACCTTTTGTTTTACTTTCCGTTCAAGCAATCTATCTCTATCAGATCTCATCCTTGCAAGTAACCGTGAAGGGATTGACAACCCCTTTATAGCGTTGGGTGCAAGAGTTTGATTCTTTGTGTAGGGATATCTATTGGGGACTTACTTGTATCTCCTACTGGATTGATACCTTGGTTCTCAAAAACTGAGGGAAATACTTATCTACTTTGCTGCATCAACCATTCCTCTTCATGGAAACCAACGCATTCTCGAGAAGTAGCACGCCTCAGGAGCCTTACCAGTCACAATGCCACTCGACCTTCCTGGTGTCATCCTGGTTTCCGGTCGGCATCAGGAGTGTCGTGGCCTCGCTCCGTGAAGTGTGTCCTTGGTTTCTGGTCGTACCTAACGTGGTGGGGAAATGCACGGGACTAGGACCGTCGATGCAGGGCTACTTGGACTACAACTGGAAGCCTCAGGAAGCCTCAGGAAGCCCAGCCTTCTCGTAGTGGAAGCGGAATTTTTTGGCGGGCCACTTGAGTGTCTAAGGGGTCCCAAGCATCGTGCCTCAGGAGCCTAACCGGTCATAATGCCACCCGACTTCCTGGTGTCATCCTTGGTTTCTGGTGGGCATCAGGAGTATTGGGGCCCCGCCTCGTGGGGGAACATCCATGGTAAGATGGTCATACCCTGCGATGGTAGGGAAATGCGTGGGACTGGGACCTGCTGGCGTAGAGCTGCTTGAGTGTCAAAGGGGTCTCTTGAGCATCGCGCCTCAGGAGCCTTACTGGTCATAAGGCCACTCAACCCTCCTGGTGTCGTCCTTGGTTTCCGGTCGGCATCAGGAGTGTTGGGGCCCTGCCTCATGAGGAGCGTCCAGGGTAAGATGGTGGCACCCCACGACGGTAGGGAAATGCGCGGGACTGGGGCCTGTAGACACAGGGTGTCGTCAGAGCCCCCAACTCACCTCAATCGCAAGAAGAAGAAGCCGGCCGGGCAAATGAACCCTCTGGGCACCACAACCGCACCCCACAACCCGAAAGCCTACCACGGGCTTATCAAGCTAAGTAACCTAATTGCGATCGGGAGGCAACTCCAGTTGATGAAATGCAGAAGGTACTAATAAAGAGGAGCAGACGCCCGAATGCGTTACACGCCCACAAGGCCTCCCTTAGTTCTTGTGTTGCAGGTGCAAAAGAAAATTGGGAGAAAGAAAGTGAGAAGCCGCACAGGGGCTGTCACCTTAGGAGCCCGACACCGGCGCACCGATGTTCAGTCGGTGTCCTCCTCCTTCATGGCCCCGTGGAAGCGCGCTGGGGCGGACGTCCCCAGAGCGGGAGAACGGCGCCGCGGTGGCGGACTACCCCCCGAGACCCGAGCGCGTTGGTGTGGCGGTGCGCCATAGCTGATGTCGCTCGGGCTCCCGTCAGAGGGGGTGTCGCTTCTGCTGGAGGTGCGACGCCCATCATGAAGGGCAAGCTCGCCTGTAGGATTGCCGCGGCCAACGTCCTCCGGGCAGCACCCTAGGCGCTCGCCCTCACTACCAAAGATCTTGATGAAGAGCGTCACCTCTCCGTCATATTTGAAGTGGAAGTTGCGCCTCCCCTTCAGGCCATGGGCGCGGCCGAACGTTTGCCACCCGCGGTTTAGGTGCATGTAGCCCTCAGGGGTGACCTCGAGCTCCGCCCAGGACGCCCCGTTGCAGCTATCGTCGGCCTGCAGCCAAAGGAAGGCAAGCCCTCTAGCAGCTAGGGCCCTCGCGAAGAAGTTCGGGAGCTGAAACCAAGCAGCTCCCGGCATGTCCACCCACGTCATGAATTCCAGAGTCGAGTTGGCCGAATGGAGCCGTGGGCCTAGCGGCCGGGTGGCCATCACCGACCTCCCACCTAGGCCGCCACCGCATTCACTGCTGTGGCCGCCCGTGCTGGTCGGTGTTCCCCGCGGCCGTCGCGGCATGCTGGGGCATGGCTGCGCTCGCCGAGAGATGCCCCCGGTGCCACGGCGTATTTTCGAGGGGGACCGCGGCCCCTCCGAGCCAGCGGGGCAGTAGGGTCATCCCCGGGAGCCTTCCCCTTCTCTCCAACAAAAAACTTCCTCGTTGGAGCCATTGCTCGGAGGGGACAGTTTGAGAGGTGTGGAGACAGAGAAGACAAAGATGGGTGAGTGTTTTCTTGCCCTCGCCAGTTTATATACAGCCAAAGACCGCCCGGCGCCCCCTCACGTTCTGGGGGCGCGCGACCCGTCGAAGGGTCACATCCACGTGGCCAGGAGCAGCAACAACATTTAATGGGAAGCAATGATGGCCGACGCTATGCCCAGGCGTTGCGTCGGTTTGACTGGGTGCGGTTCCGGACACCCTCGAGGAGCGGAGGCACCATCGTCGAGGCATTTGATGCATGCCAAGCTTGGCCCACAGGCGTTTGGGGGCCCATGGCACTTCGGGCCGCCCTCCAGGCTTTGCCCGTCAGCCAACTCGAGCTCGACTTGGGCCCGGGGGCTACTATCGGCATTCTGGGAACGGGGGTACCCAGACCTGCCTGCCTGCGGCCTAGGGAATGGCCCACTTCATCAACCAAATGGGACCAGGCGCGGCCCCACTCAAGACAAGGTCCTCGCAGGGGCCCTAGCCTTGCAAGGAAGAACAGCGACAAGACCCGCGAAGGATGGGCCTCCTCAGGACCCCTCTGGAGCGGCGGAGATCTCTATGGAAGGCCCGGCCTCAGGAGTCAAGGGTGACATAAGGAAGAACAGGCGGGCATCAGTGAGCCAGGTGGCGCAGTTTCCTCTTTGGTGTAAAGGGAGAAAGGACATACGCAGGTTCCCAAAGCACCCCCAAAGGTTTCCATTCTAGTGCAAGAAGGCCACAACCACTCGCCCCATAGGGCAGATGTGATCACTGAGCCCATCCCTGCGCCGTCGACAACTACTTTGCAGGTGAAGACTGCCTTTGGGCAGGGCCAGCACGTACTGCTGTCCCCCTTCAAAATTGGCTGTTGTGGGATCCCTTACTGCCATTGTGATAAGGTAAGAGGGCCCAGGCCACCGCTATATATAGAGGATAGGTTGCACCGTAGAGAGGGGACCCGGACCGACGGAGAGCACGGGATCCCCCGATCCACCGAGAATCAATTCCACCACTCATCCACCACCAAGCTATAGAGGGCCTCGAACACCTCAAGAGAGCCCTCGGGAGGCCCAAGAACACTGTACTATTTCACCCACATCACCTCCTCGAGAGGCAATCCACCAAAGAAGGAGTAGGGTATTACGCTTCGCAGCGGCCCGAACCTGGGTAAACTACCATGTTCTTCTTCTCCCTCGTCTTCGTGCAAGTTCGTCATTGCATCCATTGAGTAGCAAGCTAGGGTGATGAGGCTACAGGGAACTTCGTACACGCCCCTGTGTTTGAATCTTAAGGGTTTTGCGAAGCCCGAAATCCGACATTTATGTCTAATAAGCTCGAACCCAAAGCGGAAAAGTGCAACTTCATAGGATACCCTAAGAATAGTTGGGTATACCTTCTATCTCAGATCCGAGTGCAAAGTGTTTTTTGCTAAAAATGGGTCCTTTCTCAGGAAAGATTTTCCCTCAAAAGAATTGATTGGGAGGAAGACAAAACTTGATGAGGTTGTTGAACCTTTTTTCAACCAGAGAGTAGCACATCGCAGAAAGATGTTTCTGTGGAACCTACGTCAGTTGAAGAGGAAGTTAATGATGATGATCATGAAGCTTCAGATCAAGTTTCTATCAAACCTCATAGGTTGACAAGGACACTTACTGCCCTAAGTGGTACGACAATCATGTCTTGGAAATCATGTTGTTAGACAACAATAAGCCTACAAACTATGAAGAAGCGATGGTGGGCCTGGATTCCAACAAATGGCTTGGAGCCATGAAATCCGAGATAGGATCCATCAATGAAAACCAAGTATGGACTTTGGTAGAATTGACCGAACGGTAGGCCATTGAGTACAAATGGACCTTTAAGAAAAAGACAGACGCTGATGGTAAATGTCACCATTTAAAAAGCTCGACTTGTCGTAAAGTAGTTTCAGACAAGTTCAAGGAGTTGACTGCGATGAGACTTTCTCACCCGTAGTGATGCTAAAGTCTATTGAAATTATAGTAGCAGTTGGTGCATTTTTGAATTATGAAATTTGGCAGATGGATGACAAAACATAGTTTCCTTAACGGTTTCCGTGAGGAAAGGTTGTATGTGATACAACCGGAAAGTTTTGTCACTCCTAAGGATGCTAAAAGGCGTGCAAGCTCCAACATCCTTCTGTGGGCTGGAGCAAGCATCTCGGAGTTGGAATATATGCTTTGATGAGGTAATCAAAGTTTTTGAGTTTATACAAAGTTTATGAGAAACTTGTATTTACAAGAAAGTGAGTGGGAGCACTATAGAATTTCTGATATGTCTATGTGGTTGACATATTTTGATCGAAAATAATGTAGAATTTCTGGAAAACATAAAGGGTTGTTTGGAAGGGTGTTTTCAAAGGAAAACTCGGACAAATCTACTATTATATTAAGCATCAAGATCTACAGAGATAGATCAAGACACTTGTTAAAACTTTCAAATGATAACATACCATGACAAGTTTTGAAAGAGTTCACAATGGACCAGTCAAAAAGGAGTTCTTGCCTGATTTGGAAGGTGTGAAGTTGAGTAAGACTCAAACCTCGACCACGGAAGAAGAAAGAGAAAAGACGAAGGTCTTCCCCTATGCCACTAGCCATAGGATCTATTTGGTATGCCATGTTGTGTACTGCACTTGATGTGTGCCTTGCCCCATGTCTGACAAGGGGGTACAAGAGTGATCTAGGACTGGATTATTGGACAACGGTCAAAATTATCCTTAGTAACTAGAGGACTAAGGAGATGTTTCTCGATTATGGAGGTGATAAAGAGTTCGTCATAAAGAGTTACATCGATGCAAGCTTTAAACACCAATCTGGATGACTCTGCTAGCAATCCGGATACGTATGGAGGAGCAGCCATTTGGAATAGCTCGAAGTGGAGTGTGGTACCAGTGTCTAGAGTATGACATAGAGATTTGCAAAGTACACAAGGATCTAAATGTCACAGACCCGTTGACTAAAGATCTCTCTCACATGCAAAGCATGATCAAACCTCAGAACTCATTGGGTGTTAGATTCATAACAATGTAAATCACATGGTGATGTGAACTATATTATTGACTCTAGTGCAAGTGGGAGAGTGTTGGAAATATGCCCTAGAGGCAGTAATGAATTAGTTATTATCATATTTCCTTGTTCATGATAATCATTACTCCGTGTGATGGAGAGGTATCTTAGGGCCCATTCGGTAATACAACATCACTATAAGCCTTGCAAGCAATGTGACAAAAGAGTTAGCCACGGGATCTTATATTACGGAACGAGTAAATAGACTTGCTAGTAACAAGATTGAACTAGGTATAGAGATACCGACGATCGAATCTCGGGCAAGTAACATACCGAAGAAAAAAGGGAACAACATACGGGATTATCTAAATCCTTGACATAGAGGTTAGACCGATAAAGATCTTCGTAGAATATGTAGGAACCAATATGGGCATCGAGGTCCCTCTATTGGTTATTGACCATAGAGGTGTCTCGGTCATGTCTACATAGTTCTCAAACCCACAGGGTCTACACACTTAAGGTTCGGTGACGTTTCGGTATAGTTGAGTTATGTATGTTGGTGACCGAAGGTTGTTTGGAGTCCCGGATGAGATCCCGGACAACATGAGGAGGTCCGGAGGTAAAGACTGATATATAGGAAGTCCCGTTTTGGCCCCCGGAAAAGTTTCGGGTATTTTTGGTAGTGTATCGGGAGTGCCGGAGGGCCATAGGGAGGGGTCATCCATGCCGGGAGGCCACATGAACACGAGGGGTGTTGCACCAGCCCTTAGTGGGCTACGAAAACCAGCCCTACAAGGCCCATGCATCTAGGAAAGAGTGGGAAAGGAAAAACCTCAAGGGGAAGGAAAATCCAAATTAGGAAGGAGTCCTAATAGGATTCCACCTCCCTTGTGGGAGGTGGATTCCTCCCTTGTTTTGTTCGGCCGAACCTCCTTGGAGTTGGGGCCAAGGCTGCCTCCTCTCCCCTTCCTCCTATATATATTGAGGGATTTTGAGGGAAGCCCCTAACCCTAACTGCCACGTGCTGCCCTCTCTCCCTTTAGATTGCTTCTCCTCTAGATCTGTTTGGTATAGCTTAGCGAAGCTCTGCCCGATCAGCTCCACCACCACCGCCACCACATCGTTGTGCTGTCGGAGAACTCATCAACCTCTCCACCCTCGCTTGCTGGATCAAGGAGGTGGAGATCGTCATCGAGCTATAAGTGTGCTGAATGCATAGGTGCCGTCCGTTTGGTGCTAGATCGGAAGGACCGTGATTGGATCGCGAGACGGGTGATGATTGGATCGCGGGACGGATCATGATGGGATCGCGAGACGGCTAGTGATTTGGATTGCGAAGACGTTCGACTACATCAACCGCGTTTCTCAATGCTTCCCGCTTAGCGATCTACAAGGGTATGTAGATCCACTCTCTCTCTCTCTCGTAGATGCTCATCACCATGGATAGATCTTGCGTATGCGTAGGGAATTTTTTGTTTCCCATGCAATGTTCCCCCAACATGTTTTGGTGATCAACTTGTGGGTTCTGTGACCTTGGGAATCTATGCATAGGGGTTGGCACATGTTTCCGTCTTAACTCTCCGATAGAAACTTTGGGACACCCTTTGAAGTTCTTTGTGTTGGATTGAACATGGTGAATCTGAAATTGTGTGATGCGTATCGTATAATCAAGCCCATGGGTACTCGTGGTCACACTGGAGTATCTAGGTGACATTAGGGTTTTGGTTGATGTGTATCTTAAGGTGTTATTTTGGTACGAACTCTAGTGTTGTTCATGACACTTATAGGGATAGCACATACGATTGATCAGAAAAGATAACTTTGAGGTGGTTTCGTACCCTACAATAATTTCTTCATTTGTTCTCCACTATTTGTGACTTTGGAGTGAACTCTCTGTCGCATGTGAGGGATTTACATATGATTCAACTATGTCATTATTGTTGAGAGAACTTGCACTAGTGAAAGTATGAACCCTAGGCCTTGTTTCTAAGTATTGCAATACCGTTTGCGCTCACTTTCATCATTAGTTACCTTGCTCTTTTTTTATTTTCAGATTACAAAAACATATATCTACCATCCATATTACACCTGTATCACCATCTCTTCGCCGAACTAGTGCACCTATACAATTTACCATTGTATTGGGTGTGTTGGGGACATAAGAGACTCTTTGTTATTTGGTTGCAGGGTTGTTTGAGAGAGACCATCTTCATCCTACGCCTCCCACGGATTGATAAACCTTAGGTCATCCACTTGAGGGAAATTTGCCACTGTCCTAGAAAACTCTGCGCTTGGAGGCCCAACACGAGTCTACAAGAAGAAGGTTGCGTAGTAGACATCACACCACACAACATGTGAGTCACTTACTTTTCGTAGATGACAACCTGTTGTTCTTTAAAGTGCATGGTGATGGAGCGAGAGACCTATCCTCCTGTTTGCATATGTATTGCAATGCCTTTGGACAAAAAATAAATCTATCCAAGTCATCAGTTTTCTTTAGTAAGGGGTGTCCGGAGGATACGAGGAATGATATAAAGCATATTCTTAATGTCCCAAATGAGACCCTGTGAGAAAAATACCTAGGTATGCCTAGCGATGTCGGAAATTCAAAAAACGGTGCTTTCAAATATTTAAAGGACCGTGTCTGGAACAAAGTTAAAGGCTGGTTGGAGAAGCTACTTTCAGCAAGTGGGAATGAAGTGTTGATCAAGTCATTTTCTCAAGCGGCCCCTGTATACTCCATGTATTGTTTTAAGCTACCCCGGGGATTATGCGGACACATCAACTCACTCATAAGGAAGTTCTGGTGGGGGAGCAAAGAAGGAAAGCGGAATGTCAACTGGGTGTCTTGGGATGTGATGACAAAGCCTAAGTATACGGGAGGTTTGGGGGTCCGAGACATTGAACTTTTCAATCTCGCTTTGTTAGCCCGTCAGGCATGGCGAGTCCTCCAATATCCAAACTCTCTAAGTAAAGAATCTTGAAGGCAAGGTATTTCCCTCAAACTGAGTTCCTCCAGGCTGAGTCGGGGAGCTCACCTTCACAAGTGTGGCGAGCTATCCATGAAGGAAGGGATATCCTAGCGCTGGGCTTGATCCGAAGAGTAGGGAGGGGCTCAACTATTCGAATATGGAGAGATAAGTGGCTCCCTCAAATTTTCGACATGAGACCTATTACAAGTTTGGTACAAAACCCACCTGCACTAGTCAGTGACCTGATCATTGATAGCACCAAGGAGTGGAACATGGAGCTGGTTCGTAACACCTTTGTCAGGTTTGATGCTGAGGCCATTTTATCGATAACATTGTCTAATAGAAATATGGAGGATTTCTGGTCCTGGGCTCATGACCGAAGAGGTGTCTTCAGCGTATCATCAACATACGAAATGTTGGTTGGCACCAAACAGTGATGTGAAGCCCGGCTGGATGGTCGGGGAGACATCTCAAGTTCGGAAAATGAACAAAAATCCTCATGCAAAATCTAGAAAGTACAAGTCCCCTAAAAAATTAGGGTGTTCCTCTGGCTCTTGGCATGCCAATCTATCCCTTCAGCAGATTTGTTACATCATCGCAATATGGCAACTACGAGCAACAGCGGGCTGTGTGGATGAGAGGATTCATGGCGGCATGCTCTGCTAGATTGCACCTCATCCCATTGTGTATGGGTCATGGAGAAACTCGAGCTTGTGACTGCTATTTCCGAAGCCACTGAACTGGATGCAAAGCGTTGGATCTTTGTTGTTATGGAGGTACTTCTGCATGCAGATTTTGTGTGGGTCCTTGCCACACTTTGGGCCATATGGCATGCATGAAGGAAAGCGCTGCATGAGCAGATTTTTCAAAGTCCATCATGAACACATGCTATTGTTGATCGATACTTATTGAAAATCATGGTAAGCAAACCAGTTATAGCTGTGCGTCACGTCCCTCAAACGACTACCACTAGCTGAACTCTTCTGCCTCCGAGGTATGTGAAACTTAAAGTTGATGGAGCGGTCGCAAATGCCACTAGGTATGGAGCCGTTGGTGTGATTTGCAGAAATGACGAGGGTAAGTACTTGGGAGCATCTGCGAGGGTGTTCGCCGGCATTACTGATCCAGCAACTGTAGAAGCCTTGGCTTGCCGCAAAGCGCCGGCATTAGCATCAGACTTGATGCAAACACATATTCAGGTTGGTTTTGATTGGCAGGAGGTCATAGGAAATATCAAGGAAGGAACGGGAGGATCCCATGGTCATATTGTCCGAGAAATCCAAGTCATGACGAAGGAGTTTCAACATTTCTCTATCCTGTTTGAAGGAAGAGCTGCAAATTCGGAGGAACATAGCCTCGCGGGATACACTCTCAATTTACCTTTAGGTCGCCATCTTTGGCTCTTAGATCGCCCAGCTATCAATTGTATCCCTATGAACATTGTTTTTGAGTAATGGATAAAGCATGTGGTTAGCCTAATTTTTTTCATGAACCTTAAATCCATACTAAGCATGCTGATAAAAACCATGAACTATGTATGTCTAAAACTATTCATCACCAGAGATGTTGACAATCTCGGTGTCCAACGCCGGGTAGACGAGCAACTGTGGCAACTCCTGCGCCTACGGAGGCTCCGACTCCTTCTCCTCTTCCATTCCCATTCAGCAAAAAGTGCGTCGGTCACCGCTCATTCTTGCCGGAGGAACCGTTGGTTGGCCTCGACACATGCCTCGTATTGGATGGACTCCAGGATGACGGTCTGCTCTGTCATTTTCTCCGCTTGGGCGCCCTTGTACTCTGCCATGGCGCCCTCCATGGTGAATCCCGCAGCCGGCTCTGCCTCCTCCTCCATGGGTCGGGGCTTCTCTTCCTGTGGCTGCTCTGCCTTCTGCTGCTCCCCCTCCTCCCTTATTCTCCTTCTCCTCTTTCTTTGGGTCTAGCTCCGGCGAATCCAGAGGAAGGCCCGCATCGAAACGAGTAGCATGCCTTGACCTGATCTCCTCTAGCAGGTGCATACGTCGCTCTGGAGTGAGCATGGCGTAGGTGGTGGTTGGACGTCTCGACATGTTTAGCGGCGATAGAGAGGGGAAAGGAAAAATGGGGCGGATAGGGTTCGGCTACCACCGCCCGTCTTAAGTAGTTGGCCTCCTCCCTCGGGCGGCACGCCGAAGCGACGCCACACGGTGTGGAACGGAGGAGGCGCCCGTCGGGCCAGTAGTCTCTTTGTATCCCCGTGTGGGCTCCATCAGTGTCACGTCTAAGATGCACGCCTATCCATATTAAGGCACGAGGGCCTTGCAAGGGATAGAGGCGCATCTTGGGCGTGACAAGTTGGTATTAGAGCCATACGACCATAGGAGCCTTTGCTTGATCGAACTTGGCCGAGTTGAGTCTAGTAAAAATTATTTTGAGTCTAGTTATATCGGAGAGTAGGATTCTTTTTACTCCTCTTCTATGCTCCGGTGAGGTATTCAACTTAGGAATTTTGATTCTACTCCTCTTCTCGCTCAAAAAAATTTTTAGGATCACGCGGGTATTTTGGAGTCTATATGATACCGATGTGACAGGGTTCTGTCTTGGTGCCTCCTGTCTAACTTGATTTCTTCCGGGGAGTCGAGCTCCAGGGAATGTTGGCACATCATTATCATTCAACTTCCTTGATATCTCAGGACGGAGAGTGTTCGGAATTACTTCAATACTTGTCGTGGTGAGATAAGGTCGGAGTCACCCAGTACTATGGAGGCGTCCGGGGTACCACCACGGTTTAGTATCGTTGTGAGTTCGAGGATTTGAGTTAGATGAAGTTGAGAAAGCCTCTGGTTATGTGTTGAAGGATGGATACAATTGGGGTGTAGGATTTCTAGTTGTGTGAGATATTTCCTCCTTGTATCCCCCACACCGGATTGCATAACCATAAAGTTTTCGAAAGTCCTTAGGTGGGAAATCTTGTCGTTATCTAGGATCATCTTCTTCAGATGTATGTGGGCATATACATTTGTTTCGAGCACTTAGCTCAATACTTTTGTGTTATTGCAAGTGGCTTCTAATATCGATGATGTTATCATAAACCGAAGAAGCATTCTTACTAATTTTTCAGTAGGAAGGTTGTGATGTTGTTGTTCAATTTCTTTCAAGCATTTGATTCAGTTTTGATTCATCTTATCAATGTGGTGCTGATGTGTTTTGTCCATCTTCAGGATGGCTCCATCAACTCGCAACAATCCGGGTCGTGATGAGGAGCAGGCTGATGTTCCACCTCCACCACCACCCCTGCCGCCACATCCACCTCTAGAAGCTTGGCAAGCCATGATGGCCGCAACCAATGCGAACACTCAGATATTGCTCAGGATGTTGCAAGAAAGGGAGTAGGGTCAGCATGGTTTTCAAGGGAATTTTCAGAATCAACCTTAGTTTGCGATGCTCAATCAGTTCCTTGTCAACCAGCCCAAGTCTTTCACCTGTTGTGAGCAGCCTTTTGATGCTGATGATTGGCTCCGTGATATGAGTAAGCATTTTGAGTGCAGCAATGTCAGGCCAGAGGACTTTGTCAGATTTGCCTCGTTCCATCTCAAGGGTCAAGCAGCCGATTGGTGGCAACAGTACAAGGATTCCAGGGGTGATCGTGTTGTGACTTGGGACAATTTTCGTCGTGACTTCAGGGCTCATTACATTCCGACAAGCTTTGTCGAAGAGATGCGTGAGAAGTTCAGGCACCTGAAACAGGGAAGCAAGTCTATCTATCAGTACAACATCGAGTTCCAGAATCTAGCCCACTATACCAAGCAAGATGTTCCAGATGACAAGGCTATGATCTATCAGTTCAGAGGTGGTCTCAAGGATGAGCTTCTGCCAGGCCTAGTTCTTCAAGAGCCTCGTGAGTTTGATTAGTTCTATAACATGGCTTTGAAGGTCGAGGCAACTCAGCTCAAGTTGGAGAACTCAAGAAAGCGTTCAAGGGATTCATATTCGTCTTCTTCCAACTCTTAGATGGTTCCTAAGTAGCAGAAGTATTGGGTGCCAAATCCTCCTCCACGCCCTCCTCAGCAACAGAAGCAGTTCGGTGACCCTGGTTCTTCCCACCCACCCAACCCAGGATTTCGGTAGAGTCCCCAGGCGTCCAAGGCACTTCCTGTTCCTCCTCCAGGCAATGTTCGTCCGCTTTCTGAGGTGACTTGTCACAAGTGTGGTCAGAAGGGTCACTATGCAAACAAGTGCAACCAGCGGCGTCTTCCGCCCCTCCTCCAGTCAGGCCTCCAGGCAATGCTATGGTGAAGCATAATCCCAAGACCGCAAGAGTGAATATGGTGAATGCAGCAGAGGCAGAGGATTCTTCTCAAGTGATCATGGGTAATCTCTCAGTTAATGATTTCCCTACAAAAGTTTTGTTTGATTTGGGCGCATCGCATTGTTTCATGTCAAAGCCATTTTTCATTAAGCATGATTTCCCGTCTGCGTCATTGGGTAGACCATTGGGTATTGTTTCTCCGGGTGTTTCAATGAGGACCAATTCTATTGTCCCGGATGTTTGTATCAAGATGGGCAACTATTCTTTCTTGGCTTCTCCTTATGTTCTCGGCAATTCTGACATTGATCTCATTCTAGGCATGGACTTCCTGGCTATGAATAAGGCTTATATTGATTGCAAAGCAAAAGAAGTCAAGCTGACTCATCTTTCAGAAGATGTGATTATTTTCGTGGCTCGCAATGACACAATCCGTCTCTTTGCTCTTAATGAGAAGGGTGAAATCTCGGTGATTTCTCAAATTTCGGTGGTTTGTGAGTATGAAGATGTGTTTTCCAGAAGAATTGCCAGGAATGCCTCCGCAGCGGCCAGTTGAGTTCGTGATTGATCTCGAGCCCGGAACTGAACCGGTTTGCAAACGCCCTTATAAACTTGGCCCCGAAGAGCTGAAAGGGTTGAAGAAGCAGCTAGATGAGCAAGAACGTCTGGGTCTGATCAGACCAAATTCTTCTCCATGGGGTTGTGGTGTTTTGTTTGTCAAGAAGAAAGATGACACGGGACGTCTTTGTGTCGACTACCGTCCATTGAACAAGAAGACAATTAGAAGCAAGTACCCACTTCCCAACATCAACAAGTTGTTTGAGCAACTGAAAGGTGCCAAGGTTTTCTCGAAGCTTGATCTTCGCATGGGTTATCATCAGATTCGCATTCGCGAAGAAGACATTCCTAAGACCGCTTTCAGGACGAGTTTTAGCTCTTATGAGTACACCGTCATGTCGTTTGGTCTTGCTAATGCTCCTCCAACCTTCTCAAGAATGATGAACTTCATTGTCTCTCCTTTCAAGAATGAGTTCGTCTTGGTCTATTTGGATGATATCCTTGTGTTCTCGGAGACAGAAGAAGAGCATGTAGAACATCTCTGCCTTGTGCTTGACAAGTTAAGGGAACATCGATTCTATGCCAAGTTTTCCAAGTGCGAGTTCTGGCTCAATGAAGTGGTGTACCTTGGGCATGTGATCTCTGCCGAGGGAATTAAAGTGCACCCTGAGAAAGTTGAGGCAATCTTGAAGTGGGAACCTCCTCAGAATGTGAAGCAGCTTCAGAGTTTCCTCGGGCTTGCTAGTTATTGCAGAAGATTCATGGAGAACTTCTCTAAAATTGCTAAGCCTTTGTCCAATCTCCTCCAGAAGAGTGTCAAGTATGTTTGGTCTCCTGAGTGTGATGTGGCATTCAATACGCTCAAGCAGAGACTAACTTCAGCTCCAGTTCTTGTTCCTCATGAGCAGTCAAAGCCTTTCCAAGTATTCTGTGATGCTTCTCACCAAGGTCTTGGTGGTGTTCTCATGCAAGATAAGAATATTGTTGCTTATACCTCGCGTCAGTTGAAGCCTGCCGAGAAGAACTACCCCACTCATGATCTCGGGTTGGCGGCAGTTGTGCATGCTCTAATGACTTGGAGGCATTTGTTATTGGGTAGACCAGTTGAGGTGTACACCGATCACAAGAGCTTGAAGTACATTTTCACTCAACCCAATCCCAATCTTCGGCAGTCTCGTTGGGTGGAAATGCTTGAGGACTTCAATCCAAGCATTGATTATACTCTTGGGAAAGCAAATGTCATTGCAGATGCTCAGCCGTAAGGCGTACTCAATAGTCTCATCTTGAAGCCTCTTCAATCGGAGCTTTGTGAAGCCTTCCGCAAGCTCAACCTTCAGATGATTCTGCAAGGATTTCTTGCCAATCTTCAAGTTTCTCCGACTCTGGAAGATCAGGTTCACCAAGCGTAGCTTCTTGACGCTATGGTGAAGAAAGTGAAGAAAGGTGTGGCCAAGGGCATTCCGAAGTATAAGTGCTTTCGCGTTGACGACAAAGATACCTTGTTCTTTGAGGACCGTCTTGTGGTTCCAAAAGGTGATCTCAGAAAGGTTATCATGCACGAAGCACACAATTCTCTTCTATCCATCCGCCCAGGCAGCTCCAAGATGTATCAGGATCTCAAGCAAACCTTCTGGTGGACTCGCATGAAACGTGAAATTGCTCAGTTCGTGAATGAGTGTGATGTTTGTCACAGAGTGGAGGCGGAGCATCAACGTCTAGCAGGCCTTCTTCAGCCTTTTCCTATCCCATAGTGGAAATTCGATCATGTGGAGATGGATTTCGTCTCCGGGTTTCCCAAGTCCAAGAGAGGCAATGATGCCATCTTTGTGGTTATCGACAAGCTGTCAAAAGTTGCTCATTTCCTGCCAGTCAAAGACTCTATCTCGGTAGCTCAGCTTGCAGAGTTTTATATGTCAAGGATAGTATCTTTGCATGGTATTCCTCAGCTCATCTCATTTGACCGTGGAATCCCCTTCACTTCCAAGTTTTGGGAGTCCTTCTAGACTGCTATGGGTACCAAGATCCGTTTTAGCACTGTGTTCCATCCGTAGACAAGTGGTCAAGTTGAGAGAGTCAATCAGATCCTTGAAGATATGCTTAGAGCATGTGTGATTTCGTTTGGCATGAAGTGGGAAGACTGCCTTCCATATGCTGAATTCTCATACAACAATAGCTTTCAAGCTAGCTCAGGCAAGGCCCCTTTCGAGATTCTCTACGGTAGAAAGTGTCGTACCCCACTTAACTGGTTTGAAACCGATGAGCGTTAGATATTGGGAAATGACATGATCTCTGAAGCACAAGAAATGTGCCGTGTCACTCATGAGAACCTCAAAGCAGCTCAGTCCCGACAGAAGGGTTATTACGATAACAAACATCCGGATGTTTCTTTTCAAGTGGATGATCTAGTCTATCTCAGAGTCTCTCCCATGAAGGGCACTCAGCGGTTTGGAATTAAAGGGAAGCTAGCTCCTCATTTTGTTGGTCCTTTCAAAGTTGTTGGTAAGAGAGGTGGACTTGCTTATCAACTAGAGCTTCCTCCAAATTTCGCAAATGTGCACGATGTCTTCCATGTTTCTCAGCTCCGAAGGTGCTTCAAGACTCCTGAGCGTACCATTGACCTCCAAGACATTGATCTCCAAGAAGACCTCTCTTATCGTGAGCATCCAATTGCAATTCTCGAAGAAACTGAGCGTAAGACTTGCAACAAGTCTATCAAGTTCCTCAAGGTGAAGTGGTCTCATCATTCTGACAAAGAAGCTACTTGGGAACGCGAGGACCTTCTCCGTTCCGCATTTCCAGACTTCTTTCGTTCCTAGATCTTGGGTCGAGATCCTCTTGTAGTGTGGGAGAGTTGTGACAGCCCAAGTGTTGTCCCTACCTTTTATGGCATGTGTCTTGTATGAACCTTGTGGCCATGAGCTTAATGAAATGATTTTGCTCCTTGTCATGCCATGTCTTGTTCTTGCATTCATGCATCATGCATCATGCATCATTGCATCCATCATGCCATGTCTTTGTTGTTGTAGTGACCTTGTATGTGAGTGTGATCTTGTGTTGTGTGATGTGCTTGGGGATTGGTGATGCAACTCTCCTTCTCCTTCCCCCCTCTCTTATTATTTTTCAAACAACCCAAACTTCTCTCTTTATTCCATTGGCATTAATTCAATAAAATTACCTTGCAAATTAAATTTCTTAAAAATATTCAGGAGGTAGTCCTTTTTGTTTTAAAAATGTATGTGTGATTCTTTTGATGTTTTGAGCTCCATGCATTTGGTGTTTTAAATATCAAGGGGGCTGTTGCTTAAAGACTATTTAAATTAATTGCTTCAAAAATTAAATAGCCATTTTTATAATAAAGGCCTTGTTGTTTTGTAGGCAGAAGTGTTTGTGTTTTGTCCAAAAACCGTTTTAATATAATTCTGTGGGTTTTCGTTAAATGTCTGCTGTTTTAAATTATAACCCCCCTTTTTTATTTCGGTAAGAGAGAGAGGCAGGGAGTTGGGCCCTCTCCCTCGTGGCCCAACCGTCTAGCGAAGACAGCCCGGCCTGTTCGCGCAGGAACGACCACCTGCTCCCGTTCCCCTCCGTCAGGTTCAGAGAGAGGGAGCAGGGGCGAGAGAGCGCGTCGCCGTGAGACGTTGCCATCGTCTTGCCGTCTATCCCCTCCTATTTAGCCCCTCGGCGTCCGTGCTCCCCCCCTCTAGGGTTCCGCGCGTCCTCCCACGCCGCCACCAGCTTCTCCTCCCTCCTTCCTCTCCCTTCTTCGCCGTCTTCTTCCAGTTTAGAGAGAGAGCAGACTGAGTTCAGAATTTTGCCGGGCGTCCTCGTCGTCGCCCTCACGCCTCCGGTGCCCTCGTCGTCGGTGGAGATGGCGTGGATCACGGGGACGTCAGTCGCATTCCATTCCCACTGCTAGGAGGTGAGGAGCACCTCCCCGCGGTGCCGCTTACCGTCGTCGTCGTCCGCAAGGGAGCGGGTCATCGCCGGTCTTCTTCCTCCTCGTCGCCGTCGCGTCTTCGACTCTTCTTCACTGTCGTTGCGATCAGGGTCGTCGTCGTCTCCCCCTCGGTGAGCCGCCGCGATTTCCCCCTCTCATAGCCGTGCTTAGCTCGCCGTCGCGTGCTATTCCTGTCGCTGGCGTTCCGCTCAAGGCAGCGCCTTGTGGGCATAGCCTCCGTCCTCCTCATCGCAAGAAGAGCAGGGGATTGGACCCCCGTAGCTTCCTGTAGTTCCCGAAGTAGCTTCCGCGTCGCCGTTGAGGCACTTGGTCGCCAGGAATCGCCGTCGCCTTGTCGCTGTCGTCGTCGGGCTGTTCTAATTCAGTTTCGTCAAAGTTATGTTAGTGTGTGTGTATTTGTGCAGCGAGACCCCCTACTTGTTCAGAACTCGCGCCGTAGCGCAGTGGTAGGCACCGCTGCGTTCGACCGCCAGGTCTGGGGTTCGAGTCCCTTGAACCCCTCCCCTTTTTTTGTTTTGTTTGTTTTGTTTTCTTTTGTTTCATTTTTGTTTTCTCTTTTTCTATGTGTGTATGTGTGTAGATGCTAAACCTGCATGTATGTTTGTTTCTCTTTTCTGTTTTTATATGAGTGTGTGTGAGAGTATATATATATATATATGATGCATGTGTAGTGTGTTGTGTGTGTGTGCTTATTGCATACATACATATGTGGTGGAGTGGTGAGTGTGGTGTGTAATGCATGTATGTGTGCATATATGCATGTGTGTATGTAAGTGAGTGTGTGTGTGAGTTGCACATGCATATGTGTGTGCATATATGCATTGTCCATATATGTGTGCATATGTCTGTGGATGAACACCCACACACATGAGCATGTGTGGGTGAGAGTGTGTATGTGCATGTGCACTTTTGCATTTGTGGTGTGTGTGCCTATATGCATTGTGCATAGATGGTGCATGTGTGTGTGTGGATGAACCCACCCTCATAGGTGGTGTTCATGGGAGTATTTGTGCTCATATGCCTATGCTTGTGTAGTGTGTGTGTAGAGTGTGTGTGTGTAGGTGGCTAGTGGGTTTTCCCCACTTGCCATACACTATGTTTGTGGGTCATGCCATGTTTTGTAGGATTGTTAGTTCATTCCCATGTTAAACTAAGTTTCCAAATCTGGTTATGCCCATTTATGCTCATGTGCATTTTAGGTAAGTTATCTTATAAGAAAGGTGGTTGTTTTGCTAGTATAGTTGTGCTATGTTGCTTCACATGTATATATGAGTATGACACATGATTTTGGGGTATAAAGAGCCAATGAATCCATTGGTGCAATTGGATTTCACTTTTGAGCAAGTTTGTAAAACTGTCATTTTCTGTTGTGATGCTACTTTGTCATTTTTGCATGAATTAATCCATGCTTGCTTTGGGGCATGTGCCAACATGGAAGTGTTAGTGTTTTATGTCTATTATGCCATGGTATTTTTGTTTGACATGATAATCACCCATTTAAGTGGGAAACTTGCTGCAAAGTAGCTAATTTGATGTTACTATTTTCACCATGCTAAATATTTCTAAGTCTGAGAATCTGCTGTTATTTTTATGCCATGATAAGTGGTTGGCAATCTTGTGATCTGTTGAGAATTAGCTCATGCTTAGTGCTAGTATTTTGAAGTAGATGTTGTCTACTACCATCCTGTTAATTTTCATGCCAAGAGATGGTCTCTAACACCTTTAACTTCTGCTGTCAACATGCTACCAGATTAACTCAGATTCCAGAAAACTGTTATTTTCACCAAGTCCCAGAAAACTGTTTCATCATGCCAACTTGATAGCTTCATGCTTATTGAGGTGTGCCTCCTTTACAGTTTGTGTAGTTGGATAAGTTGATAAGCATGTTATGTAGCTTCTGTCAATAGTTTGCTTGTGGATGTAGGATTGCTGTAGCTCAAGTTGTTGGTTGTGAAAGTTGCTATGTTGCTGTTTTGTGGCAGATTGTTTGTTTTATTGTTTTGTGATTTGTGGGAGCTATACTCCATGGAATTGCTTGATATTTGACCCTATTGTGGTTGGTTTTTCATTGCCTAATCAGTGGCTACCTTAGAATGCCAAGAATTAGCCCATGGCCTTGTTGTATTGTGTTTTGCCTTCGTATCTTGTCATGATCGTATCGTGAGAACTGTAACTCCGTTTCTTACGTTCTTCATATGCATGTTCATCATTTTCACATGATGCATCCATATTTTCCATGTTCATGCATGTCTAAATAACTTAACATAAGGTTCTGTCTAGATTCATCAATAACCAATCCTTGCATGTGAAACATGACTAGTTAGAATTGCCATGTTAAAAACTCTTCACCTAAGCATGCATCATTCTTGTTTGTGCATTGCATCATGGTTGTTTGTTTATTCTTGCTGTTTCTTTTGGGTAGACGCGAACGTTGAACCTGAGTACGAAGATCCAGGCGAGTACAACTATGAGGATCCCGCTACTTGTTTCACTGAAGAACCAACATGCAAGATGATCGTACCCGGATCCCGATACTATTTTTGCTTGCTAGTTTCTCACACATATCGTTACAATTGCGCTACCTACCACTTGAATATCAGCCTCCTAATTGCCATGATAGCCTCTAACCCTCCATGTCCTAGCAAACCTTTGATTGGCTAAGTTACCATTGCTCAGCCCCTCTTATAGCGTTCTTAGTTGCAGGTTCAGGTGTTCCATATGAAAACATGGATTTTGCATATCACAATATTATATATTATTTAATTTAATGCACACATATATCTTGGTATTGGTGGAAGGCTTGGTATTTCGCTAGGTGTTTTGTTCCGCTGTTACCGCCTTAGTTTCTTGTTACTGGTGTTATGTTTTCCATACTTTACGCTCCTAACATGCTCGGGGTTGTTATGGGGACCCCCTTGTTTATTCGGTTGAGATTAAAACTTGTCTGGCAAGACCCAACTTTGATACTACATTTGCTTAATAACTTAATAAAATTTGCATAGGGCTTTGCAACCCCGTGGATAATTAATCAACCCTCGGGCCAGTGCTCCTCATGAGTGTTGGTCCAAACTAGAGCACCGTGCGGGGCCAACCCAGGGCAACTCAGGAGATTTCTATCAGGCCACCGTACACTTCGCTTATCCGTCGTGTCCTGAGAACGAGATACGCGGCTCTTATCGGGTTCGTCGACATGTCGGGTGGTCTTGCTGGATTTGTTTTACCTTTATCGAGTGTCTTGCATGAGGGCTCTGACTTTCTTTGGGTTATCTCGAGGTGTTGGAATTCCTTTGGAGTTACCTATGATGATCACGAGATCCGTGGTCGAGGCTATTCCCGCAGAGTGTGGTTATTTGTGATGGACTAGTTGGAGCACCCCTGCAGGGTTAGATCTTTTTGAGAAGTCGTGTCTGCGGTTATGTGGTAACTTGGATATTTGTTTAACACCCGGTTTTAGTTAACTTGAAGTAAACTCTAATAAAATACACCCACTGTGTGAGTAACCGTGATCGTCTCTGCTCGTGAACATGATCTGAGAGAAAACACGGTGGGGTTATGATTGGCGTAAGTAAGTGTTCAGGATCTCATAGAGGTCACTCTAGATTCGATCATTCATCGTAGGCCACTCATATTTTATCTTCATGTTACGTAAGATAGCCACCACATATGCTTAGTGCTGCTGCAGACTAAACACATACCCCATCCCTTCCTTTAAGCTTGAATAGTCTCGGTACCCGGGCGCTCGATTGCTGAGTCCGTGTGGCTCACAGATTACTACAACACTCCAGGTACAGGTACAGATGAGTTCGTGCAGGATGATGTGACACAACTCCCGTGGGAATATGATGAGGAAAGAGGCAGGATGTACGTGACTTATCCGGACGAGTAGAGGTCCATGGTCGTGATCTTTGGGATAGCGAGATAGTATCATTTGCATCTGTTTTTATCGTTTGATTTCGTCCGTAGTCGGACCCTGTCTTCATCTTTATGATTTGAACTCTGTGTGGAATTGTAATTTAGCATGTGGCGAGTGTAAGCCAACTTGTATTCTCATCTCTTCTGTAATGTATGATGCAACGATGCTATACTTGCGAACGACAAGATGCGCCTCTATTCCTTGCGAGACCCTCATGCCTTAATATGGATAGACGCACATCTTTGGCGTGACAACCAGTCAGCCTGACATGGCGGGCATGTCTGTGTGTCCCCATATCCGCCCCATATATGGGACGGTTGTGGGGATGCCGGTCAATCCAGACGTTTGGGCTGGCTATCGGGAGCCAGGTTGGGTGGCCAAACAAGTTTCGTGCATTGACCGGGCAGCCCGCCACGACGTTTGGGGCCGGTATGGGGTCCTATTGTAGATGCTCTAAGGCGACAACAAACCCACCCAAAATAACGATCGGTCACGTCCGAGCCGTCAGATCTCGATTCCCATGTACGTCTGATCTTTGTGTTTTCCTACCCAATACGCAATTTAACAAAACGGCCAAATCATTTTCTGTTGCAACAGCCCTGTTGCCCTTCTCGTTAAAATCACACTGGTTTCTAATCGTACTCCTTGTTGAAATCAAGTTCGAAACTATACATCTTCTCGAGGCTAGGTTTATGGTGTTTCTGTATTTGCGTGTCACCTCGGCAACCTCCATGAGCGCAATCCATATGCATCATGGAGGCTGCCAATATGGCGACTTCTAGAGTTGCTATGACCGTAGCAATGTCTCCGGGTGGTGAATCTATGGAGAGAACCTATACATCTTCTTTGAAATGCATAGGGAGAGGTATGGCATCATTTACGAATGTTTTACAACTTCTATTTACCAATATGTTGAACTCGACAGTGCCTTTAAATTGATATGGATATCCAAGTGTCAAATGAACATATAGTTTTCTTATGGTTGTTGCTGGTTTAACGCCTGAATGAGAGGAATATGCTTGGCCAAAAACATTACAACATGAGCTACTTCTTTCGATCCATATGATATATATGTACCTAGACAAATATGAGACAAATAATATGGATAGGAGAGAGTACAATATTTTTCGTCTTCGCTTCCAAATACCCACTGGAGAAACTTTGAAACACCTTTTTGTTCATGTGCTCATGCAGCCTCAACCGTTGGAGGCCAGTGAGGATTTCATGGCCCGCCTGGCCGCCTAGGGGAATAGATTGGAGTTGTTGCATGCAGGCAAAATTTGGTAAATTAGGCTTATGTTCACGGATATTTTTGCTGTGGTGCATCTCCAAGGAGAGAAATCACATGCTTTTTTCATGCAGTACCTCCTACCCATCAATTAGGGCTTGCTAGGTTTGAAAGTGATCCCGTCCTCCCTCCCTACTCATAGATCTAAGGAGGGCCTGGAGGCCTTCATTTGAAGCTTTTCGTTAATTCTCTTTGATCTTCTTGTGTTTCTCCTTTTGATAGAAACAATGGAATTTTGCGGCTATTGTTTAGAAAAAATCTATTTGCTTAGCAGAAATACTCGTACCTCACAGGGCAGTTGTGCCAAGGAGGAAATACTCTAGAGCTGAAAGCTTTTTTTTAATAGGCCGCACCGTTTGTTGTCCCATTTAGCATCGTTGAGCAAAGTCGTGTCTTGGGATGCTGATATTGTTTTTAGGGTTCTAAGCAATAGACATGATGATATATGTCGCCGCCGAGTGAAATGGAGAGAACAAGCATCTCCCACATGCTAGTCTAATGGGTCAGGCACAACTAGCAAGTTTTTTTTCCATATTTTCATCTATGATATATGTCAAAATGTTTCAAAATTATATTTGGAATGGAGTAAAATTTGATCACATTTCTAAAAATTGATCATGCAGTTAAAAAGTGTGTGTGTTTTTCCATGTGTTCGTGCAATTAGAAAAGTGTTCATGTATTTTCAAAATATCCGTGTAATTTCAAACAAAAAATGAAACTATTAAAGAAGAGAAGGGATAAATAAAGTATAAAACAGCTAGACAAAATCCGAGCCGTCCGACATCGGGTTTCCCTACAGGAGGCACTGTTTTGCCCTCTCCTTCACTTGCCTGGAAGTGAAATCTTAATGCTCCCGGCAGTTCTGAACACGAACCAACTACGAGGTCGCCCCTGAGCTGGTGGACTACGGTCCTAGCCGCAACACAACCGTCGGCGTAACCTCGAGCTCCACAGTCCCGTGTCTTCCTCTGATACTCACGCTGAAGAGCAAGAGAGTGCCACACTGCTTAACAATCTCAGTTTCCACAGGCAGAAAGCCACAGAAAATAAAAATCCTTGGAAGCAATTTTGTATAATCAAGTAGACGAACGTAGTACAAAAGCAATGCTATAAGACTTATATAATCTTCCAAATTTCCTATAAAATTCTTTAGAACGAAAGACAACCGAATAGACATCACTGAAGCACGGAGAAAATAGCTGCAGACTGCCTACAGACTAAAAGGGCATTACGGCAATGGCCTTCATTCCTACTCTTGATTCTTGACAACCGTGGATTGACACTCTTCTCATTCTACGACTAGTTCTAAGAGCTGGGGAACTTGCATGATCCATAGCCTGAGCAAAAGACACGATAGTCAGCAACAGATCAACACTGAGCTTAGTGCGAGCAACACATCATTAGTCACTAAAAATTATGTATGAAGAAGTACATACAAGAAACTGAAATACTATTCATTAGTATGCAATCAGAAAAGGGATCATAGCCTGGGGCATTAGGTATAGAAAATGATAGGCATGAAATGCGTACGTTGTGCAAAAAACATGAACATATGATAGACAAATCACACATGTTTCGAGGTGAAATGAAAATATAATTCAGAACTTTTTTTTTTGCGAATAATTCAGAAGCTTAGTATGTACAATGGCGAGCCTAATGTTTAGCAAGATAAAAGTTGAGGCAATATACAACAAACTTATCCAACTATTAAACCCATCACCTAGTATCTATTTTCTCCATATTTATGGTCAAATTTCTGTTAACAAGTATTATTGGACAAACACTACTACTCCTGATTATCATCACCACATTATAATGACAACAAACACAATTACTGGAAAACAAATTTATGAACTAATCATAACAATCAATTAGTCAGTTGAACAGCAATGCCAATTAATCTACTAGCATGAGCAAACACCAAATTTGTAAAGATTTGCCAGCATTAATCAGGGATGCTTAGACGAACTTACTTGGATCTTTGTTGGTCTTCGCTGCAAGGCCATTGAAGTAACAAGTGCCTCCAGTCGCCTTGAACTGCTGCCAGTACGCATTGAACGCATAGCTTGCATGCGCGTCGAGGGTGTTGGGCTCGTAGCACGTGCCGCCGGGCTGGATGGCGGCGCACGTCCCTGTACCCTGCTGGCACGCGTAATTCAGGGCGTCGGCCACCGCCTTCTCGTTCACCGGCTTGCCGCCGACGGCCAGCACGCACCACTCGAGCTTGCCGGTCTGGTTATCCGGCGGCGGCAGTGGCGGGTAGGAGCGCGCCGTCCGCCTGCCGGTGAGGTCAATCTGGTACACCCACGTACCGTTCGGGTAGAACATCCCCCAGTGCCGCTCAGTGCCCGCCCCCGGCTTCAAGTTCTCGTTGAACAGCGCGAAGAGGAACACCGGCATGTTGGACCTCGGTCGCGCCGGGGTGCCGAGGTTGTTGTGCATCCGACGGGCGAGGTGGCGGTTGTAGAGCGCGGCGTTGCGCACGTTGGCGCCGGCCTGGCCCGGGTCGCCGGCGTTCGGCCAGCCTGTCTCCGAGATGGCCAGCTTCACGCCGCCGTACCCCAGCTTGCGCATCGCGGCCACGCAGGCGTCGAGCATTTGGTCGAGCAGGTTGGTGTAGGTGAGGCGCGTGCCCGGGTCGACGTAGTGGCTGCTCGCATTGCCCTCGAAAAGCGCGTACTCCAGCGAGATGTCCTTCTGGTTGGCCGCCCAAGGGAAGTACGGGTACGCGTCGACGTAGTAGGAGCGGGTGTGGTTGAGGAAGTGGAGCAGCGGGCGCATGACGGGGCCGGCGATGTCCTCGCGGAACGCGCCGGCGGAGGGCGGGTAGGACGCCGCCAGCGCGTCCATGGCGAGCGGGGTCCCGAGCTTGACGCGGCCGAGGCCGATCGCGCGGAGGGCGTAGCGGAGGTTCTTCATGGCCGGCACGATCTTGCCCCACGTGGACGCCGCGATGGCGGGGTAGGAGAGCAGCTCGTTGCCGACTAGCAGGTACATCACCCGCACCCGGGGATGCCGCTTGAGGTTGTTGGCCACCCACTTGCGCGCGGCGACGCGGGAGTCGGCCAGCGAGGGGATGAGGTCGTTCGGCACCATGACGGAGACCGGGATGCCGGTCCCGGCCAGGGCGTGCAGGATCCGCTGGTCGGCGTTGTAGAGCTTGATGGCGCCCGCGTTGGCCTTGCGGAGGAGCTTGATGGAGCGCGCCGCCGTGGGGAGGTCGTTGCCGAGGGTCCCGAAGTTGACGCCGATCGCGTGGGGCCGCCTGTACGCCGCCGCCGCCGCCGCCGCCGCCGCTGCATGCATGCAACAGAGATCAATTAAACACATTGATCAGGAACTAATTAAGTAGACACTGCACACCATCAGATCGGTGCAAGGAGAGGGGAGCGCGACGATGAGATCACCATGGCAGTGGCACGCGAGGGCGGCGAGGAGGAGGAGGGCGCAGAGGGAGGAGGACGCCATTTCTGCGCGTGTATTTTCCCTGTGAAATGTGTTGAATCTCTGTTGATTTTGATCTGATGGAATGGTGCGTCTGTGGTTATATAGAGAGGAGTGAGGTTTTTCAGCGAGTGGTTGGGTTAGATAAGTATTAACCCCACGAATATAATTAAAACTGGGAAGGAAAATAGCGCTACTTTTCAGGGGATGCCGCTACCTAAGCATTTGTTTCGGGGTGCCGCTATGAAGTAACCTTGTAAAAACCTAAACCTAAAACCTAAAATGGCACAACATACGCCTCTGGGTTGGGAACACTAACACTATCCTTCCACATGCATGTTAGTGAGCCCGTTTATTGTTTTCTTTTTCTTTTTTGAAAAGGTGAGCCCGTTTATTGTTAGCTACACTACACCGGCAAAAGAGTAAAATGTGCACCTAAAACACAATACAAAAGGAGCAAAAAATACGGAATGCGTTTGCTGCAATTTACGAAGGGCGAGCCTAAACATGTCTCGGTTACCTGACGTCGTTGCGATTTAAACTGGCTTTTATGGGGGACAGAAGGGGATCTTGCCTCAGGGTGCGCTCTTGCATCGCTGCTATTGGGCTGGTCCAGTAGCTTCGTTCATGCTTGTTTGTTCGTCCTTCCTTCTTTCTTTCTCGTTTTTTCCTTTTTTTAACTTTCTTACATTCAAAATTTATTAGAACTGCATATATTTCAAAACTTAATTTGTATTTTTTGCAAGAAAATTCACAGTGAATTTCAAAAATATTAAGGCGATGTAATTTAAAAAAAGATTTAGTGCAATTTTTAAAACTGTTTCTACCATTCAAAAATAGTTTTCGTGTTTCGAAACCATGTTCGTGATAATTTTAGAAAGTTCACAAACATGGGGAGATCCTTAGTTTTGAGGCAAGTAAAAAACATGATCCTTTTCGGTTATATTTAAGAACAGAAGAGGCACACAACCCAGCCCGAGCAACAACACCATCAACATGACTTTTGACCATGCCCAGTGGAGGTGGCGTCCACCCCGAAGGACCAGTCACACATCGACTCCCACTGGCGTAGCCACCATGGGCATCTCACCAAGTTCATTCACATAAGAGTTAATAAATCCCAATGTAGAGAGACCACTTTGGAAGTCTCCTTTGTGAATAGCCTCTCGTCTTGCACTCCAAATCAACCAGCAGGATATCAACAGTTTGGTGAATTGTGAATGATCAAAAGGGGCAGTCAATACCCGTATCCTCTCGTTCTTTTTTACTCCATTTTTTCGCAAGATGCAAGGACAACAAACACTAGTTTTCAATTAGGCCGAATTGTTTGCTTCTTCTTAACTAAGAAGCCAACCGTCCGCCCGAAGCCACAAACCTCGAGGCGGGCTACTTTCCATGGCCCTCGCAAAGGGGTCAGGGAGGTGATGAACTCGTGCACCTCCCCCCCAACATGGGTCCCGCATGGGGTTGTGGGAGAGGTGCACTGTTATAGTCGCCGCGGTTCGACGGAGTTGACCCTCCGCGGCCCCTGGGTGCCGCCAACCTGCGGCTCCTGAACATCGTCCGTCCACGGGAGCTGGGGGCGGCCCTCTGATACGTCTCCAACGTATCTATAATTTTTATTGTTCCATGTTGATATATTATCATTCTAAGATACTTTTTGGGTCATTATTTACCAATTTATAATATTTTTAGCACTAACCTATTGACCCAGTGTCGAGTGCTAGTTGTTGTTTCTGCGTGTTTTCACTTTGCAGGTTTACTATACCAAACGAAGTCCAATTGCCACAAAACTTTTTGACAATTTTTTTGGACGAAAACAAGACCTAGAATCTTCGGAAGATGGTCGAGAGCCGCACCAGGGGCCCACAAGCCATTAGGGCGCGCCCTGGGGGGCGCCCTAATCGCTTGTGCCCCCCTGGTGGCTCTCCCGACGTCATTCTCTTCCTTATAAATGTGGGGGGGCGCCCTGATGACTTGTGGGCCCCTGGCGGCTCTCCCGACGTCGTTCTCTTCCTTATAAATTCTCACCTAACCTAAAAACATCAAAGGAGGTCCTAAAACACTTTTTATGCCGCCGCAAGTCTTTGTTTCGACAGGAACCCATCTGGAGCTCTGATAACCCACAAGTATAGGGGATCACATCAGTTTTTGAGGGTAGAGTATTCAACCCAAATTTATTGATTCAGCACAAGGGTGGCCAAAGAATATTCTCGAGTATTAGTAGCTGAGTTGTCAATTCAACTACACCTAAAAAACTTAATATCTGCAGTAAAGTATTTAGTAGCAAAGTAGTATGGAAGTAACGGTAACGATGGCAAAAATGACAATAGCAGTTTTGTAGTGATTGTGACAGTAGCAACGAAAAAGTAACTTAGCAAAGATCAATATGTGAAAAGCTCGTAGGCAATGGATCAGTGATGGATAATTATGTGAGATGGCATTCATCATGCAATGGTTATAACATAGGATGACACATAACTAGCTCCAATTCATCAATGTAATGTAGGCATGTATTCCATATATAGTCATACATGCTTATGGAAAAGAACTTGCATGGCATATTTTGTCCTACCCTCCCGTCGCAGCAGGGTCCTAATAGAAACTAAGGGATATTAAGACCTCCTTTTAATAGAGAACTGGACCAAAGCATTAGCACTTAGTGAATACATGAACTCCTCAAACTATGGCAATCACCGGAAAGAATCCCAGTTATTGTCACCCTTGGGGATGCAGATCATAACTCGTAATAGGTGTCTACAACTTGCAAGATAGGATGAAGAACACATATATATTCATGAAAACATAATAGGTTCGGATCTGAAATCATGGCACTCGGGCCCTAGTGACAAGCATTAAGCATAGCAAAGTCATAGCAACATCAATCTCAGAAAATAGTGGATACTAGGGATCAAACCCTAATAAAAATAACTCAATTACATGGTAAATCTCATCCAACCCATCACCATCCAGCAAGCCTACGATGGAATTACTCACGAATGGCGGAGAGGATCATGGAATTGGTGATGAAGGATGGTTGGTGATGACGATGGCGTCGATTTCCCCTCTCTGGAGCCCAAAACAGACTCCAGACCTGACATCCCAAGGAAGAACAGGAGTTGGCGGTGGCGCCGTATCATGAAACGCGATGAACTCTTCTCTTTGTTTTTTTCTCCCCGAATAGGATTATATGGAGTTGGAATTGAGGTCGCTGGAGCTGCAGGGGGCCCACAAGCCACGTGGGCGCGGCCTAGGGGGGTGGTCGTGCCCCCTGGCTTCTGGCCAATGGGTGCCCCCTCCAGTTGATTCTTTTTCCAGTATTTTTTATTAATTCTAAAAATATTCTCTGTAAATTTTCAGGTCAATCCGAGAACTTTATTTCTGCACAAAAATAACACCAATGCAATTCTGCTGAAAACGTCATCAGTCCGGGTTAGTTCCATTCAAATCATGCAAATTATAGTCCAAAACAAGGACAAAAGAGTTTGGGAAAGTAGATACAATGGAGACGTATCAACTCCCCCAAGCTTAACCCATTGCTTGTCCTCAAGCAATTCAGTTGACAAACTGAAAGTGACAAAGAAAAACTTTTACAAACTCTGTTTGATCTTGTTGTAAATATATCTAAGTGATGTTCAGATTTTCAGCAAAGATTATAGACTAACCACGTTCACAATAATATTTAGGTCTCACATTTACTCATATCAATGGCATAATCAACTAGCAAGCGATAATAATAAATCTCGGATGACAACAATTTTATCAAAACAATCATGATACAATATGATATAATGGTATCTCACTAGCCCTTTCTGAGACCACAAAACATAAATGGAGAGCACCCCTGATGAACAAGGACTGACTCGACATTGTAGTTCATGGTAAAAGAGATGCAGTCACAATCATACTCAATATCAATTAATAGCAAAGCATACAAATGACGGTGGTGCTCTCTAACTGGTGATTTGTATAAGAGGAGGATGACTCAACAGTAAAGTAAAATTGATAGGCCCTTCGCAGAGGGAAGCATGGATTTGTAGAGGTGACTAAAAGCACAACATGCTCTCTTGGTGGTTTTGATAATTCATGACAACATACATTGTCTCTTGGACTAACATCTCTATCTAGTGTATTCCAAAGAATAGTCCATGGAGAGTTGAGTTGGCAAAAGGATTGTAGAGATTGTGGAATTACCCCAGGATGCAAGGAAATAGGTTGGCCAAGCTTCAAGAAAGAGGACTCTACATTTTACATTTGTGAGAAATCACTTTGAGTCCATAGGAAAGCCAATACTACTAAAAGGGGGTAAAGTTTTGTTGGTGAACAAAATGCTCATACGTGCACAAGTGATAGTCACCAAATACATCCACAAGCTCTCCCACCAAAGTCTGTCTCTAGCCAAACATGCAAAATTGGTGCAACCAACATTCCTATCCCGGTGCCACCAATTCCAAACCCTAGACAGACTCAGCCAAACCCTAACACTTTGGTGCAGTCGACACTGCTTTCGGTGCCACCGAGTTGGGTTGCCAACTTTCTGTTATGCAAGTTCCCACTTTCGGTCCGTCCGAGAATGTTGAATCGGCGCCACCGAGTTTGGCAATTCGGATCGTTGGTCACCTTGTCGGTGCAACCGAGAATCCTATATCGGTCTCACGGAGATTCAAAAGTTGCCACCTTTTGGTCACTTCGGTACCACCGAGATTAACACATCGGTGTCACCGAGTTGGTCATTTTGTGTGTAACAGTTGGATTTTTGGGGATGCCTATATATACCCCTTCACCACCACCCACTCGAAAGTGAAGCACTTAGAACTATTCCATACATATCCTACTCAATTTTCTGAGAGAGAGCCACCTACCCTTGTGTTGAGGTCAAGATCTTCCACTCCAACCATATGGATCTTGATTTCTAGCCTCCCAAGTTGCCTTCCACCAATCGCATCTCTTCTACCAAGCCAAATCCGTGAGAGAGTGATTGTGTGTTGAGGACTCTATCTTCTTGAAGCACAAGAGCAAGGAGTTCATCGTCATTACCGAGCCTATTACCTTTTGGAGGGTGGTGCCTCCTAGATTGGTTAGGTGTCACTTGGGAGCCTCCTACTTCGTGTTGTGGACTAAACCAAGAAGTTTGTAAGGGCAAGGAGATTGCCTACTTCGTGAAGATCTACCCATAGTGAGGCTAGTCCTTCGTGGACGGAAGCCGTATGGAATAGTCAAGGTTGCTACTTTGTGGAACCTTATGGGTGGAGCCCTCCGTGGACTCTCGCGACCGTTACCCTCTGTGGGTTGAAGACTCCATAAATGTGGACGTACGATAGCACCATCTATCGGAACCACAGGAAAAATCCTTGCGTCTCCTATTGTGTTTGATCTTCCTATCCCATCTCTTTACTTACATGTGCAATGTCTTTACTTTCCGCTGCCATATTTGTAGACATGCATGTGTAGGGCTGGTGGATTTACAAGACTTGCTAAAATAGTTAAAATATGCCAACCAATTAACTTAGAAAAAGGTTAGGTTTTAAATTTCTGCTAGTAGTCTATTCACCCCCCTCTAGACACTCTTCTATCGATACTACAAGTGGTATCAGAGCTTTGATCTCCATTGCTTCGGTTTAATCACCATGGAGGAAGATGGATGTTTCTAGAGTAGAGAGTTTGAGATGTAGAGTGCCCATTCTTGATGGAGAGTACTATAGTCAATGGAAGAAGGCCATGATTGATCTATTTGATAAATTCCATTTGACAAAATATATTGAAAACACCTATGTGCTCCCCATTGATGAATTGCATCCCACACATGAAGAGGAAATTAACATGCTTGGTAACCTAAGAACTGTCAATCTTATTGTTAGAAGTTTACCAAGATTCGTGCTTTCTCAATTGAAGAACTTTGCATATGCCTATACCTTGTGGACTGATTTAGAGAAACAATATCCAAATCTTGCTGGAAATATGCCCTAGAGGCAATAATAAAATGGTTATTATTATATTTCCTTGTTCATGATAATTGTCTATTGTCATGCTATAATTGTATTAACCGGAAACCGTAATGCATGTGTGAATACATAGACCATAACAAGTCCTAGTGAGCCTCTAGTTGGCTAGCTCGTTGATCAATAGATGGTCACGGTTTCATGACCATGGACATTGGATGTCGTTGATAACGGGATCACATCATTAGGATAATGATGTGATGGACAAGACCCAATCCTAAGCATAGCACAAGATCGTGTAGTTCGTTTGCTAAAGCTTTTCTAATGTCAAGTATCGTTTCCTTAGACCATGAGATTGTGAAACTTACGGATACCGTAGGAATACTTTGGGTGTGCCAAATGTCACAACATAACTAGGTGGCTATAAAGGTATACTACGGGTATCCCCGAAAGTATCTGTTGGGTTGGCACGAATCAAGACTGGGATTTGTCATTCCGTGTGACAGAGAGGTATGTCTGGGCCCACTCGGTAAGACATCATCATAATGAGCTCAATGTGACTAAGGAGTTAGCCACGGGATGATGTGTTACTGAACGAGTAAAGAGACTTGCCGGTAAGGAGATTGAACAAGGTATAGGGATATCGATGATCGAATCTCGGGCAAGTATCATACCGGTAGACAAAGGGAATTGTATACGGGATTGACTGAATCCCCGACATTGTGGTTCATCCAATGAGATCATCGTGGAGCATGTGGGATCCAACATGGGTATCCATATCCCGTTGTTGGTTATTGACCGGAGAGGTGTCTCGGTCATGTCTACATGCCTCCCGAACCCGTAGGGTCTACACACTTAAGGTTCGATGACACTAGGGTTATAGGGAAATAGTGTACGTGGTTACCGAAGGTTTTTCGGAGTCCCGGATAAGATCCCGGATGTCATGAGGAGTTCCAGAATGGCCTGGAGGTAAAGATTTATATATAGGTAGTGAGGTTTTGGTCACCGGAAGTGTTTCGGGCATCATCGGTAACGTACCGGGACCACCGGAAGGGTTTTGGGGGTCCACCGTGTGGGGTCACCGGCACCAGAGGCCTGCGTGGGCCTAGAGTGGGAAGGGACCAGCCCTGTAGTGGGCTGGTGCTCCCCCCACCCTGGCCCAAGGTGCATCAAAGGAGAGAAGGGAGGCAAACCCTAGGGCAGATGGGCCCTAGGCCCACCCTAGGGCTGCCGCACCCCTCTCCCCTCCCTTGGCTGCCGCCCCAAGGCCATCTAGGGCTGGACACCGGACCTAGGGTGGGAACCCTAGGGGCTGCACCCTCCCTCCTCCTCCTCCTATATATAGTGGGGGTTTTGGGGGCTGCCAACACACTAATCTCTCTCCCTCTCGGCGCAGCCCTACCCCTCCTCCTCCTCGTCCTCCGTAGTGCTTGGCGAAGCCCTGCCGAAGTACCACACAGCTCCACCGTCACCATGTCGTCATGCTGTCGGAGCTCTCCCTCAACCTCTCCTTCCTCCTTGCTGGATCAAGGCGTAGGAGACGTCACCAAGCTGCACGTGTGTTGAATGCGGAGGCACCGTTGTTCGGCGGTTAGATCGGAATCCACCGCGATCTGAATCGCTGTGAGTACGACTCCACCAACCGCGTTCCAGTAACGCTTCCGCTTAGCGATCTTCAAAGGTATGAAGATGCTCTACCCCTTTGCTCGTTGCTGGTTTCTTCATAGATTGATCTTGGTGACGTAGGATTTTTTTTATTTAGTACTACGTTCCCCAACAAATCTTTCATTAGGAAATCTTGATGAAATTCTTCATAAAACTATTGCTTTTCACAAAATGAAGCCTAGTGATCCAAACTTTGATAAATGCCTATTTGAGCTCCGTGATCTTATGCGTGCTAAAGGAGATGTCACCACTATCAGCAACATTATCTTTGAAGCCATTCGCATTCATAAACTTGAACATGGTCATGATCACTATTCTAACGAATCTCTGGTTCTTTATGATGAGGATTTCCCACTTGATGATCACAACGTGGAACATGGCTACTATGAAGAAGATGAGTTGTTCGACATCGAGCATGAGAAGATCATGAAGAATCCGAGTCTTATGGCAAACTTTAAGGATTACATGTCCGTAGAAAAAGAGTGGATTCTAGACAGTGGATGTACGGATCATATGACTGGTGATAAAGACATGTTTCAAGAGATCACACCTAATCAAGGTCCTCGACGATACGTGACCTTTGGAGACAACTCTAAGGGTAAGGTACTTAGCCTTGGTAAGGTGGCCATATCCCATGATAGCTCTATTCAAAATGTTATGCTTGTTGAATCCCTTGGCTACAATCTTCTTTCCGTATCTACTAGGAGACCACTCGAGTTACTTCACATGGATCTTTTTGGTCCCAATGCTTACAAGAGTCTCGGTGGAAATTCCTATGGTCTGGTTATAGTTGATGATTTTTCTAGATTTACGTGGGTATTCTTTCTTGATGATAAGTCGCAAGTTCAAAAGATCTTCAAGAACTTCGCTCGCAAAGCACAAAATCAGTTTGAAGTGAAGATCAAGAAGGTTCGGAGCGATAATGGATCGGAGTTCAAGAAAACCCATGTGGATACCTTTCTTGACGAAGAAGTTGTCTCACATGAGTTCTCGGCTATGTACACACCTCAACAAAATGGAGTTGTTGAGAGGAAGAACCGAACGCTCATTGAGATGGCAAGAACGATGCTTGACGAATACAAGACGTCAATACACTTTTGGGTAGAAGCCGTTGAAACAACATGTCATGCCACAAACCGACTTTACTTGCACAAGCTTCTCGTTAAAACGGCATACGAGCTACTCGCCGGTAACAAACCCCAAGTCGGATACTTTCGGGTATTTGGCTCAAAGTGCTACAATCTTGATAAGCATCGTTGTACTAAATTTGCTCCTAAATCTCATGAAGGATTCCTACTTGGTTACGTATCGAACTCTCACACTTACCGTGTCTACAACAACTTCACTCGAAAAGTTGAAGAGACGGTAGATGTGAAGTTTGATGAATATAATGGTTGACAAGTCGAACAATTGGCAAATAATGTAGGTGATAAGGATCCTTTGGAAGCCATTCTATATCTACCCATTGGAAAGATTCGTCCATTGGAGGTGAAGGAAAGTACTTCATCAACTCAAGTGGAAGCCCTCACTTCATGTCAAGGTGAACCTCAACACGACATGGAGGCATCCACAAGTGGTACACGACGAGATGATGAAGAAGAGTAAGTGGATCATGAAGATCCACCACAACCACCTTCACCACCACCTCAAGGGAACGACACCTTCAACAACAACGAAGATGAACGAGATGATGATGATGAAGAAGAAGCTCCACCATCCAACAATCGGAAGCTGACCCGAGTTCGAGCTCAAGTGACCAAGAACCATCCCCTAAACCAAATCTTTGGTGATATACAAACAGGGAGAATCACTCCCTCTAAAACCCGCCTAGCTAACTTTTGTGAGCATTATTCTTTCATGTCTAGGATTGATCCTTTGAAGGTAGAACAAGCTCTTGAAGACGCATATTGGGTGAATGCTATGCATGAAGAGCTTCACAACTTCGAAAGGAACGAAGTGTGGACACTCGTGGAGAAGCCCGAAGATGAGCACAACATCATTGGAACCAAATGGGTGTTTCAAAACAAACAAGAGGAAGATGGTCAAGTCGTGCACAACAAGCCTCGTCTTGTAGCCCAAGGATATACGCAAGTTGAAGGTATGGACTACGGTGAGACTTATGCCCCCGTCGTTAGACTTGAAGCTATCCGTATTCTTCTTGCTTATGCTAATCACCATGATATCATGCTTTATCAAATGGACATCAAAAGTGCATTTTTAAATGGTGAAATTGAAGAAGAGGTTTATTATAAGCAACCACCTGGTTTTGTGAATCCTAATAAACCTAATCATTTTTACAAGCTTCGCAAAGCCCTTTATGGTCTTAAGCAAGCCCCTCGTGCTTGGTATAAATGTTTAACGAAGTTTCTCATCGAAAAAGGTTTTGAAATTGGTAAAATTGATGAAACCTTGTTCACTAAGAGAGTTAATGGTGAATTATTTGTGTGCCAAATCTATGTGGATGATATTATCTTTGGTTCCACTAACCCTCAATTTAGTGAAAGATTTGGAAGGTTGATGTCCGAGAAGTATGAGATGTCTATAATATGTGAGCTGAAATTCTTTCTTGGATTGCAAATCAAGCAATCAAGAGAAGGAAATTTTATCTCTCAAACTAAGTATACCAAGGACTTGATCAAGAAATTCAACATGCAGGATTGCAAAGGCATGAAAACTCCTATGACCACCAGTGGACATGTTAACCTTACCAGGGAGGACGAACCGGTTGATCAAAAGGTTTATCGATCTATGATTGGTTCATTGTTATATCTATGTGCATCTCGTCTAGATATTATGCTTAGTGTTTGCATGTGTGCTAGATATCAAGCTGCACCTAAAGAGTGTCATCTTTTGGTTGTGAAACGTATTGTGAGGTACTTGATACAAACACCAAACTTTGGCATTTGGTATCCCAGGGGATCCTCTTTTAATATTGTTGGCTATTCTGATTCGGACTATGACAAGGTTGATAGAAAATCCACCTCAGGTACTTGTCAATTTTTAGGTAGATCTCTTGTGTCTTGTGTTGGGGAACGTTGCATGGGAAACAAAAAAATTCCTACGCACACGCAAGATCTATCCATGGTGATGAGCATCTACGAGAGGGAGAGTGGATCTACATACCCATGTAGATCGCTAAGCGGGAAGCGTTAAGAAACGCGGTTGATGTAGTCGAACGTCTTCGCGATCCAAATCGCCGAGCATCCCACGATCCCATCATGACCCGTCCCGTGATCCAATCACGTTCCGTCCCGTGATCTCATCATGATCCTTCCGATCTAGCGCCGAACGGACGACACCTCCGCGTCCAGCACACGTACAGCTTGATGACGATCTCCGCCTTCTTGATCCAGCAAGATGGAGCGGAGAGGTAGAAGAGTTCTCCCATAGCGCGACGGCATTCAGTGATGGTGGTGGAGCTATTCCAGCAGGGTTTCACCAAGCACTACATAATCAATCTAGAGGAGAAACAGATCTAGAGGAGAAGAAGAGGGCAACACGTGGCAATTACGGTTAGCTCTTCCCTTTAAATCCTCTAGTATATATAGAAGGGAAGGAGGGAGGAGGTAGCCTCAAACCCTCAAGGTTTGGTCGAAATTGGAGGTGGAGGAGTCCTACTCCAATCATATTAGGAGTAGGATTCCTCCTTTCCACTTTGGAAACTCTTTCCACCTCTCAACCTTTGGATTTTTTCCTTCTCAAACCTCATGGGCTTTAGTGGAGGCTTCGTCCAGCCCACTAGGGGCTGGTTTGTCTCCTCCCACAGCCCATGAGGCCACTCTGGGCGTGACACCCCTCCCGATGGTCCCCCGGTACACTACCGGCACTTCCGGTACACTACCGATGAGCACGAAACTTTTCCGGTGACCAAAACAGGACTTCCTATATATCAATCTTTACCTCCGGACCATTCCGGAGCTCCTCGTGACGTTCGGGATCTCATCCGGGACTCCGAACAATATTCGGTCACCACCATACATAACTCTATACTACCGAAACGTCACCGAACCTTAAGTGTGCAGACCCTACGGGTTCGAGAACTATGTAGACATGACCGAGACACCTCTACGGTCAATAACCAATAGCAGGACATGGATGCCCATATTGGTTCCTACATATTCTAGGAAGATCTTTATCGGTTGAACCTCTATGTTAAGGATTCAGATATTCCCGTATGATGTTCCCTTTGTTCTTCGGTATGTTACTTACCCGAGATTCGATCGTCGGTATCTCCATATCTAGTTCAACCTCGTTACCGGAAAGTTTCTTTACTCCTTCCTTAATACAAGATCCTGTGGCTAACACTTAGTCACATTGCTTGCAAGGCTTATTGTGATGTTGTATTACCGAGTGGGCCCTGAGGTACCTCTCCGTCACACGGAGTAACAAATCCCAGTCTTGATCCATGCCAACCCAACAGACACCCTCAAAGATACCTGTAGAGCACCTTTATAGTAACCCAGTTACGTTGCGACGTTTGATGCACACAAGGCACTCCTCCTGTGTCAATGATTTGCATGATCCCATGGTCATAGGAACAGATACTTGACATGCAGAAAACAATAGCAATAAACTGACATGATCATATGCTACGTTTATAGTTTGGGTCTTGTCCATCACATCATTCTCCTAATCATGTGATCCCATTATCAAATGACATCTCATGCCCATGGCTAGGAAACCTTAACCATCTTTGATCAACGAGCTAGTCTATTAGAGGCATACTAGGGACATGGTGTTGTCTATGTATCCACACATGTATCTGAGTTTCCGATCAATACAATTCTAGCATGGATAATAAACGATTATCATGAACAAGGAAATATGATAATAACTAATTTATTATTGCCTCTAAGGCATATTTCCAACAGTCTCCCACTTGCACTAGAGTCAATAATCTAGTTCACATCACCATCTGATTCATATTGTTATGAATCTAACACCCAATGAGTTCTGGGGCTCGATCATGCTTTGCATGTGAGAGAGGTCTTTTAGTCAATGGGTCTGTGACATTCAGATCCACGTGTACTTTGCAAATCTCTATGTCTTATTGTAGACACTTCTACCACACTCCACTTGGAGCTATTCCAAATGGCTACTCCACTATATGTACCTAGATTGCTACTAAGAGTCATCCGGATTGGTGTTAAAGCTTGCATCGACGTAACTCTTTACGACGAACTCTTTATCACCTCCATAATCGAGAAACATCTCCTTAGTCCTCTGGTTACTAAGGATAATTTTGACCGCTGTCCAGTGATCCACTCCTGGATCACTCTTGTACCCCTTGACACACTCATGGCAAGGCACACACCAGGTGCGGTACATAGCATGGCATAATATAGAGCCCATGGCTAAGGCATAGGGGAGGACATTCGTCCTTTCTCTTTCTTCTGCCGTGGTCGAGCTTTGAGTCTCACTCAACTTCACACCTTACAAATCAGGCAAGAACTCTTTCTTTGACTGATCCATTTTGAACTCTTTCAAAATCTTGTCAAGGTATGTACTCATTGAAAGTCTCATCAAGCATCTTGATCCATCTCTATAGACCTTGATGCTCAACAATTAGGTAGCTTTATCCAGGCCTTCCTTTGAAAAACTCTTTTCAAACAAACCTTTATGCTTTCTAGAAATTCTATATCATTTCTGATCAACAATATGTCAACCACATATGCTTATCAGAAACTCTATAGTGCTCCCACTCACTCTATTGTAAATACATGTTTGTCATAAACTTTGTATAGACTCAAAAACTTTGATCACCTCATCAAAGTGTATATTCCGACTCCGAGATGCTTGCTTCAGTCCATAGAAGGATCACTGAAGCTTGCACACCTTTTAGCATCCTTAGGACTGACAAAACCTTCTGGTTGTATCACATACAACCTTTCCTCAAGTAAATCGTTAAGGAAATGATGTTTTGACATCCATCTGCCAGATTTCATAATTGAAAAATGCAGCAACTGCTAACATAATTTGAACAGACTTTAGCATCGCTATGAGTGAGAAAGTCTCATCGCAGTCAACTCCTTGAACTTGTCGTAAACTTCTTTGCAACAAGTTGAGCTTTACAAATGGTGACATTTACCATCAGCGTCTGTCTTCATTTTAAAGATCCATTTGTACTCAACGACCTGCCGTCCAACGAGCAAGTCTAGTGAAGTCTATACTTGGTTTTCATACATGGATCCTTTCTAGGATTTCATGGCCTCTAACCATTTGTCGGAATCTAGGCCCATCATCACTTCTCCATAGTTCGTAGGTTCATCGTTGTCCAACAACATGACCTCTAAGACAGGGTTGTCGTACCACTCAGAAGTAGTACGCGTCCTTGTCGACCTATGAGGTTCGATAGTAACTTGATCCGAAGTTTCATGATCATCATCATTAACTTCTTTTCAACTAACGTAGGCTCCACAGAAACATCTTTCTACGCTACGCTACTCTCTGGTTGAAACAAAGGTTCAACAACCTCATCAAGTTCTATCTTCCTCCCACTCAATTCTTTCGAGAGAAACTTTTCTCGAGAAAGGAACCATTTTAGCAACAAACACTTTGTGCTTGGATCTGAGATAGAAGGTATACCCAACTGTTCTTAGGGTATTCTATGAAGACACATTTTTCCGCTTTGGGTTCGAGCTTACCAGACATAAGTGTCGCATCCCCAAACTCTAAGAAATGACAACTTTAGGTTTCTGCCAAATCATATGGTGTCATCTCAATGGATTTAGATGGTGCCCCTTTTAAAGTGAATGTTGTTGTCTCTAATGCCTAACCCCAAAAACGGTAGTGGCAAAACGATAAGAGAGATCATAGTTCGCACCATATCCAATAGAGCACGACTATGACATTATAACACACCATCACACTATGGTGTTCCAGGTTGCGTAAGTTGTGAAACAACTTTCACATTGTCTAAAGTTGTATGCCAAACTCGCAACTCAGATATTCACCTACACGATCATATCGCAAACATTTTTATCTTCTTGTCACGATGATCTTAAACTTCACTCTAAATTTGCTTGAACTTTTCAAACAATTTAGACTTGTGTTTCATTAAGTAAATATACACTATATCTACTCAAATCATCAGTGAAGGTAAGAAAATAACGATATCCACCGCACGCTACAAGACTCATTGGATTGCATACATCAACATCTCTCATTTCCAATAAATCACTTGCCCGCTCCATCAAACTGGAAAATGGGGTCCTTAGTCATCTTGCCCAAGAGGCATGGTTCACATGTCTCAACCGATTCGAAATCAAATGAGTCCAAAGATCCATCAACATGGACTTTCTTCATGTGATTTATACCAATATGACATTTAGTGGCAGTGTCACAAGTATGTGGTACTATCATTATTAACTTTGTATCTTTTGGCATCAATGTTATGAACATGTGTATTACTACGATCAAGATTCACAAATCCATTCTCACTGGGTGCATGACCATTAAAGGTATTATTCATGTAAACAGAATAACCATTATTCTCTAACTTAAATGAATAACCGTGTTGCAATAAACATGATCTAATCATGTTCATGCTTAACGCAAACACCAAATAACATTTATTTAGGTTTGTCACTAATCCCCAAGGTAGAGAGAGCGTACGATGTTGATCACATCAACCTTGGAAACATCTCCAACACACATCGTCACCTCACTTAGCTAGTCTCCGTTTATTTCGTAGCTTTCACTTCAAGTTACTAACATTTAGCAATCGAACCGGTATCCAATACCCAGGTGCTACTAGGAGTACTAGCATGGTACACATCAATAACACGTATATCAAAATATACTTCTGTCGACGTTGCTAACCTTCTTATCTACCAAGTATCTAGGGTTGTTCCGCTTCAGCGACCGCTCTCCTCTGCTCTCCTCATAATAGAAGCACTTAGTCTCGGGTTTGGGTTCAACTTTGGGTTACTTCACTGGAGCAGCAGCTGACTTGCCATCCATGAAGTTTCCCTCCTTGCCCTTGCCCTTCTTGAAACTAGTGTTTTTACTAACCATCAATACTTGATGATCCTTCTTGATTTCTATCTTCGCGATGTCAAACATCACGAACAGCTCAGGGATCATCATTTCCATCCCTGGCATTTTATAGTTCATCACGAAGCTCTAGTAGCTTAGTGACAGTGATTTGGAAAACTATATCAATCACTTTCTTATCTGGAAGATCAACTCCCACTCGATTCAAGCGATTGTAGCACCCAGACAATCTGAGCACATGCTCAATGATTGAGCTATTCTCCTTCATCTTGCAGGCATAGAATCTTGTTGGAGATCTCATATCTCACAACATGGGCATGAGCCTGAGATCTCAATTTCAGATCTTAGAACATCTCATATGTTCCGTGACGTTCAAAACGTTTTGGAGCCTCAATTCTAAGCCGTAATGCATGACGCACTAAACTATCAAGTAGTCATCAGAACGTGCCTGTCAAATGTTCACAACATCTACAGACGATGCTAGAGGGGGCGGCGCACCGAGCGGTGCATTAAGGACATAAGCCTTCTGTGCAGCAATGAGGAGAATCCTCAGATCATGGACTTAGTCCGCAATATTGCTACCATCATCTTTCAACTGTATTTCTCTAGGAACATATAAAAATTGAAGGGAGCTACAGCGTGAGCTAGTAATCTACAACATAATTTGCAAAGACACTACTGACTATGTTCATGATAATGAGTTCAATTAATCATATTACTTAAGAACTCCCACTCAAATTGACATCCCTCCGGTCATTCGAGTGATACATGATCCAAATTCACCAACTCAAGTCGGATCATCACGTGAGTTGAGGTGGTTTCAATGGTGAACATCATCATGTTGATCATATATGCTATATGACTCATGTTCGAACTTTCGGTCTCTTGTGTTCCGAGGACATGTCTGTACATGCTAGGCTCATCAAGTTTAACCTGAGTGTTCTGCATGTGCAACACTGGCTTGCACCCATTGTATGTGAACGTAGAGTCTATCACACCCAATCATCACGTGGTGTCTCGACACGACGAACTTTCGCAACGGTGCACACTTGGGGAGAACACAATTCATCTTCAAATTTAAGTGAGGGGTCACCTTATAATGCTACCGTCGTCCAAAGCAAAACAGGGTGCGTAAAAGGATTAACATCACATGCAAATCATAAGTGACATGATATGGCCATGAACTTGTGCTTTTGATCTCCATCTTGAAAGCACCGACATGATCTCCATCGTCACCGGCATGACACCATGATCTCCATCATCTTGATCTCCATCAACGTGTCGCCATTGGGGTTGTCGCACCCACCAAGCTTCTACTACTATTGCTACCGTTTAGCGATAAAGTAAAGCATTACATAGCGCTTAATGATTGACACGCAGGTCATACAATAATTAAAGACAACCCTATTGCTCCTGCCGGTTGCCGTACTCATCGACATGCAAGTCTTGATATTCTATACAATACATGATCATCTCATACATCACATATATCTCATCATGTACTTGGCCATATCACATCACAACATACCCTACAAAAACAAGTTAGACATCCTCTAATTGTTGTTGCATGTTTTACGTGGCTGCTACGGGTATCTAGCAAGAACAATTCTCACCTACGCAAACCCACAACTGTGATACATAAATTTCTTTTCAACCTTCTCAAGGACCGCCTTTGTCGAATCCGATCCAACTAAAGTAGGAGAAACAGACACCCGCCAAGCATCTTTGTGCAACGAAGTTACACGTCAGTCGATGGAACCGGTCTCTCATAAGCATACGAGTAAGGTTGGTTCGGGCCGCTTCATCCCACAATACCGCTAAACCAAAACACGACCAAGGGAGGAAGCAATCTAAGCATCAACGCCCACAAACTCTTTGTCTCCTACTCGAGATCTCATCTACACATAGACCTAGCTCATGATTCCACTGTTGGGGAACGTTGCATGGGAAACAAAAAATTTCCTACGCACACGCAAGATCTATCCATGGTGATGAGCATCTACAAGAGGGAGAGTGGATCTACATACCCTTGTAGATCGCTAAGCGGGAAGTACTAAGAAACGCGGTTGATGTAGTCAAACATCTTCACAATCCAAATCGCCGAGCATCTCGCAATCCCAGCACAATCCGCCCCGTGATCCAATCACGATCCGTCCCGTGATCTCATCACGATCCTTCCGATCTAGCGCCGAACGGACGACACCTCCGCATTCAGCACACGTACAACTTGATGACGATCTCCACCTTCTTGATCCAGCAAGAGGGAGCAGAAAGGTAGAAGAGTTCTCCCGCAGCGCAACGGCGTTGCGGCGATGGTGGTGGAGCTATTCGAGCAGGGATTCGCCAAGCACTACAGAATCAGTCTTGAGAAGAAACAGATCTAGAGGAGAAGAAGAGGGCAGCTCGTGGCAATTAGGGTTAGCTCTTCCCTCTAAATCCTCTATTATATATAGTAGGGATGGAGGGGAGGAGGCAGCCTCAAACCCTCAAGGTTTGGTCAAAATTGGAGGTGGAGGAGTCCTACTCCAATCCTATTAGGAGTAGGATTCCTCCTTTCCACTTGGAAACTCTTTCCACCTCTCCACCTTTGGATTTTTTTCCTTCTCAAAACTCATGGGCTTTAGTGGAGGCTTCAGCCAGACCACTAGGGGCTGTTTTGTCGCCTCCCACAGCCCATGAGGCCCCTCGGGGCGTGACACCCCTCCCGATGGTCCCCCGGTACACCACCGGCACTCCCGGTACACTACCGATGAGCCCGAAACTTTTCCGGTGACCAAAACAAGACTTCCTATATATCAATATTTACCTCTAGACCATTCCGGAGCTCCTCATGACATCTGGGATCTCATCCGGGACTCCAAACAATATTTGGTCACCACCATACATAACTCTATACTACCGAAACGTCACCGAACCTTAAGTGTGCAGACCTTGCGGGTTCGAGAACTATGTAGACATGACCGAGACACCTCTACGGTCAATAACCAATAGCGGGACCTGGATGCCCATATTGGTTCGTACATATTCTATGAAGATCTCTATCGGTTGAACCTCTATGTCAAGGATTCAGATAATCCCGTATGATGTTCCCTTTGTTCTTCGGTATGTTACTTGCCCGAGATTCGATCGTCGGTATCTCCATACCTAGTTCAACCTCATTACCGGCAAGTTTCTTTACTTTTTCCTTAATACAAGATCCTGTGGCTAACACTTAGTCACATTGCTTGCAAGGCTTATTGTGATGTTGTATTATCGAGTGGGCCCTGAGATACCTCTCCGTCACACAGAGTAACAAATCCCAGTCTTGATCCATGCCAACCCAACAAACACCCTCGGAAATACCTGTAGAGCACCTTTATAGTCGCCTAGTTACGTTGAGATGTTTGATACACAGAAGGCACTCCTCCGATGTCAGTGAGTTGCATGATCTCATGGTCATAGGAACAGATACTTGACATGCAGAAAACAGTAGCAATAAGCTGACATGATCATATGCTATGTTTATAGTTTGGGTCTTGTCCATCACATCATTCTCCTAATCATGTGATCCCATTATCAAATGACATCTCATGCCCATGGCTAGGAAATCTTAACTATCTTTGATCAACGAGCTAGTCTATTAGAGGCATACTAGGGACATGGTGTTGTCTATGTATCCACACATGTATCTGAGTTTCCGATCGATACAATTCTAGTATGGATAATAAACGATTATCATGAACAAGGAAATATGATAATAACTAATTTATTATTTCCTCTAGGGCATATTCCAACATCTTGGTCCTCCAAGAAACAAAACCCGGTATCTCTATCTACTGCCGAAGCTGAGTATATTGCTGCTGGATCTTGTTTTGCGCAATTACTATGGATGACACAAACACTTAAGGATTATGGAATTTATGTTAAAAATGTTCCATTACTTTGTGACAATGAAAGTGCTATTAAAATTGGACATAATCATGTGCAACATTCCCGAACCAAGCATAGTCAAGTTCGACATCATTTCATTCATGATCATGTTGCCAAAGGAGATATCAATCTTAAGCATGTTCGTACTAACAAGCAATTGGCTTCACCAAGCCACTTGACGAGAAAACATTTTTTCATTTGAGGAGTGAGTTGAAAATCATTGATGCTTCAAACTCGAGCTAAACGTACTCAGTTGGAAGCAAGGGCATGAGCTTTCTTGTTATCTCCATGGTCCCATAACTCGTTATCATATGCCATGGAACTCTATGCTCCCTTGTATTGCATCTAACCTTTTGCAGGTACTTGGAAGAACTTCATTCCACAAGATTGCCATCAACTCCAATCATAAGCAATCTTGTCGTTACCGAGTATGCACAACCTCTCTTGATGATGGAAGGAAGAAGTCAACAAAAGCATATCCTTGACATACACCTGATCTTAGTTGCAAAATATTAAGTAGTATCTTGTCGATTGGATATATCCATTGTTCTTCCTTGCATGACTAACCTTTTTAGGTGACTAGTGTACTAGAATGAGAAGGATTTCTCCAAATTCAAGGTGATCTTCTTCAAGCTCGAGCATCCTCAACAAGTTCACCTACGAGCAACGTCATCAACATCACTCAAAGATATGTACTCATATCCTTGAAAAGGCTTTACTCCAAGTCATGGGCTAAAGCAACTCAAGTGATATGAAGACATCAAATGCTTAATCGAAAAATGGTAACCCCATTTTGAGCTTAAACAATGAGTATGACCTATGATCAAGTATTCTTGCTTGGCTCCTAAGTGAATATACTCTAATATAGGTGACCTAGTCACCACCCATCATTTAGTTAAGAATCTTGCATGGTTTGCTCTCTATTTGCATGATATCTCGTAACCACTCAAATTTTATCTATTTGATGTCCTTTGTAAACTTTCACATTTTTCTTTTTGAAACTATTTCGTTTGTCTCTGTGAAAACAGAAACTTGGTCTCTCATTCGGAGTCACCGATATAAATAACTCGGTTCTACCGAATTTGCGGATGAGCTGCACTACACAATCTCGGTACCATCGATTTATTAATCCCAGAGTCACCGATTTTCTTTGCTTTCGAAATTTGTGTTTCTTTAATATTTTTTATTTGTTTCTGTTCTAGTGATATTCTTGTTCCTTCGATGACCCCTTCATTAAAAAAATGTATATATATTTAGGGGGAGAAGAACAAACAACACTTTGGGGGAGAAATTCTTTATTCAAGGATCCCTATCTCCAAGGAGAAGAAAACTAAAATTTGCAAAAGGGAGAGAAGTTACATTCAATGATTCCCTTAGTCTTTTAATGAACCCTACTTTCAATGACCCTTGTTCTCCAGGATCCCTTCGTTGTCAATGATCCCTGTCACTAGTCCCAAGTTTAACCTTTTTGGTATTTTATGCCAAAGGGGGAGAATATCAAAGCTTCGTGCTAACGGGAGAGTTACATGCTTATGCAAAGGGGGAGATATGACTTAGGGGGAGAGGAAAATATCAAAAGTTCACACTTACATAAACAAGGGGAGAACAACAATGTAGGGGGAATACTACTTTTGGAGAAAAGTCTCAAGTAAACAAAGGATTCCTTTTCTCACCCTATCCAATCCCAATATCTACATGCTGAGATTCAGGGGGAGAGGATGTACTACCATTTTCGTATCTAAGGGGAGTAAAGATATAATAGATTAATGCTAAAGGTGGAGACATGTCAATCTTAATGATTATCATATTTTATATGTTCTCCATATCTTGGTATTCGTTGAGCTCTATTGCTTTTCTTTAGTAGAATACTCTTGTGTTTCCTAACATTGTTTTCTCAAGTGTGTCTCTACTACTAGAATGCTCAAGAACTCAAGGTAAGTATATGCATCATATCTTTGATCAACATGATCTCTTGCTTCTTGCACATATTGTTTGCAAGAGAGAAGTCTTGATCAAGGATATACATTTCATTCACATATATTGATGCATATAGCCAAGATACACATGACTATTATATCCCTTTCATCCATTTGTGTGTCCATGCATTCCAAAACAACTATCCTTTAAAGGACTGCACACATTTAGGGGGAGCAAATCTAGGTCATGTGTTTCTCAAAGTCTTCATTGCATCCATGCATACATTTATTTGAAGCTTTGATTGTATGTTGTCATCAATTACCAAAAAGAGGAGATTGAAAAGACAACATGCTCCCTTGGTGGTTTTGATAATTCATGACAACATACATTGTCTCTTGGACTAATATCTCTATCTAGTGTATTTTGAGAGAATAGTCCATGGAGAGTTGAGTTGGCAAAAGGATTACGGAGAGTGTGGAATTACCCCAAGATGCAAGGAAATAGGTTGGCCAAGCTTCAAGCAAGAGGACTCTACATTTTACATTTGTGAGAAATCACTTTGAGTCCATAGGAAAGCCAATATGATTAAAAGGGGGTAAAGTTTTTTTGGTGAACAAAATGCTCATACGTGCACAAGTGATAGTCACCAAAAACATCCACAAGCTCTCCCACCAAAGTCTGTCTCTAGCCAAACATGCAAAATCGGTGCAACCAACATTCCTATCCTGGTGCCACCGATTCCAAACCCTAGACAAACTCAGCCAAACCCTAACACTTTGGTGTAGCCGACACTGCTCTCGGTGCCACCGAGTTGGGTTGCCAACTTTCTGTTACGCAAGTTCACACTTTCGGTCCGCCCGAGAATGTTGAATCAGCGTCACCGAGTTTGGCAATTAGGACCGTTGGTCACCTTGTCGGTGCAACCAAGAATCCTATATCGGTCTCATCGAGATTCAAAAGTTGCCACCTTTTGGTCACTTCGGAACCACCGATATTAACACATTGGTGTCACCGAGTTGGTCATTTTGTGTGTAACGGTTGGATTTTTGGGGATGCCTATATATACCCCTTCACCACCACCCACTCGAAAGTGAAGCACTCAGAACTATTCCATACCTATCCTACTCAGTTTTTTGAGAGAGAGCCACCTACCCTTGTGTTGAGGTCAAGATCTGCCACTCTAACCATATGGATCTTGATTTCTAGCCTCCCCAAGTTGCTTTCCACCAATCCCATCTCTTCTACCAAGCCAAATCTATGAGAGAGTGATTGTATGTTGAGGAGTCTATCCTCTTGAAGCACAAGAGCAAGGAGTTTATTGTCATTATAGAGCCTATTACCTTTTGGAGGGTGGTGCCTCCTAGATTGGTTAGGTGTCGCTTAGGAGCCTCCTACTTCGTGTTGTGGAATGAACCAAGAAGTTTGTAAGGGCAATGAGATCGCCTACTTCGTGAAGATCTACCCATAGTGAGGCTAGTCCTTCGTGGATGGAAGTCGTATGGAATAGTCAAGGTTGCTACTTCGTGGACACTTATGGGGGGAGCCCTTCGTGGACTCCTGCGACCGTTACCCTCTGTGGGTTGAAGACTCCATAAACGTGGACGTACGATAGCACCACCCATCGGAACCACAGGAAAAATCCTTGCGTCTCCTATTGTGTTTGATCTTCGTATCCCATCTCTTTACTTACATGTGCAATGTCTTTACTTTCCGCTACCATATTTGTAGACATGCATGTGTAGGGCTGGTGGATTTACTAGACTTGCTAAAATAGGTAAAATCTTCCAACAAATTAACTTGGGAAAATGTTAGGTTTTAAATTTCTGCTAGTAGTCTATTCACCCCCCTTTAGACACTCTTCTATCGATGCTACAGTGCCAGAGCCCGAGCTTTTTAAAACTAGGATGAATAATAATTTTGAGCGGTATGCTTTCATTGCCAACATAAAAACCAAGAGATTTCACCATCTTCCATGCTAGATATATTATAGGCGGTTCCTAAACAGAATGATAAAGTTTTTACTCCCCCTCCACCAATCGAGCATACTCCATGGTTGGCTAGATCCACGAGTACCGTCCATACAAGCAACAATCCTGGGGAAGTTTTGTCTCATTAAATTTTGATTTTATTTTTGAGCATGGAACTGGGCATCCCGAATACGATCCACTTTCTCGTGAATGATAGTGAATCAACACGTATCGTGAGAATAACCCACCTAGCATGGAAGATACTGACCGCCCCCAGTCGCTACATGAGCGATTCGGGCATACAAAATAGAATATTATTTGAAGGTTGAGAGTTTGGCACATGCAAATTCACTTGGAATGACAGGTAAATAACGCATATAGGTAGGTATGATGGACTCAGATGGAACAACTTTGGATTTAAGGAAGTGGATGCACAAGCAATATTCCTGCTTAGTACAAGTGAAGGCTAGCAAGAGACGGGGAAGTGACCAACTAGAGAGCGACAATAGTCATAAACATGCATTGAGATTAACCAACATAGAATGCAAGCATGAGTAGGATATAAATCACCATGAACATAAATTTCGTGGAGGCTATGTTGATTATGTTTCAACTACATGCATGAACATGTGCCAAGTCAAGCCACTTGAATCATTCAAAGGAGATACCATCCTATCATACTACATCACAACCATTTTAAGATCCATGTTGGCACTCAAGACAAACCATTATACACTCTTAGATAATTAAGCATGACATGAGTAACTATAATCTCTAATTGTCATTGCAAATATGTTCCATCCATAATGAGCTGAATCTAGAACGATGAGCTAATCATATTTACAAAAACAAAATAGGTCTGGTTCATACTAGCTTTTCTCCAACTCAATCTCTCCATCATATATCGTCATTATTGCCTTTCACTTGCATGACCGAATGGTGTAAATAATAATAAGAGTGCACGTGCATTGGACTAAGCCAGAATCTGCAAACAATAACTCGAGGGAGAAGGCAAGGTAATATGGGTTCTTTGATAGATAAACAATAATGCATATGAGAGCCACTCATCATTTTCATTGTGGTCTTCTCCTTATGACCCAAAGATAGAAATTTCGAAACAAGAACGAGAAAAACGATTTACACGGGAAAGCTCCTAACAAGCAAACAAAGAACGAGAAATCTTTTTGGGTTTTCTTTTAATGCTACAACTAAACAGACTAGAAGGTAAAGCTAGAACTATTTTTTTGGATTTTCTCAAGGTTAATTAAGCACACACAAAGAAAGCAGAAATAAGAAATAAACTACCATGGAAGGTACAATGAAAAAGTATGAGCACCAACTACTGAGATGAATGTGTGAACATGAATGTAATGTCAGTGAGAAATACATAGTCCCCCAAGCTTAGGCTTTTGGCCTAAGTTGGTCTAGGGGCATGCCTGAAAATAACCATCTCCTGGATACTCCGGATGGTCCTGAGGGTTCCATCGGTTGGCGAGCTCCTATGGCTCCCACTGAAAAACTGGATCCTGATACGGGTCAAGGACTAGTGTCGGCTCAGGAGCTGGGGGTTGCGATAGGCCCCAATATCTGTAGATGTCCTCGGGCATAATAGTGTACTTGCCTGAATGAATATCGAACAAAGAAGAAGGAGGCAAAGTAATAATCTCACAAGTACTTTGACTAAATACTAAGTTGTAAAGTAGCCTCCTATCATTATCCTTCCTAATAAAATTACGTGTTACCATACTATCATAGTATAAATATCTTGTAGGTAGCGACATTTCCTCTTCCTCCTCAAGCCTAATGGGTATCTTAAAGTGTTTGTCTAGACGAGATGCATAGATACCTCCGAATATGGGGCCCCTTGAACGGTTTAAGTTCAACCGTTGGGCCACCATAGCGCCCAGACTAAAAGTTCTATCAGCAAGTAAAGCGTGTCGCATAATGGCGAGGTCAGGAGAACTAAGGCCTCCACTCTCCCCATGACCAACTAAACATCTTGCCGCAAATAATATATAATAGTGTAGAACAGGAAAAATGTAAACTAGCTGCTCTTTCTTTTGACACCCCCCTCTCTTCCCCAAGTCCTCCGTGTCTCTAGGACGTCGTTCACTAATGCTGCCCTCATAAGGTATTTTGCAAACATTGAAAAAATCGTAAAGTGTCATTTTCTTAGGCACATCATCCAAGTAAAACTCTACCATGGGAGGGTACTTCCTAGGATAAAAGTGAAAGTTGTGCACGAAGTTATTAGTGAGTAGGAGGTATTGGTCACACTTATGATTGAGGAAGTCGATGATGCCTGCATTCTCTGCCAAATAATAGAAATCTTCATAAATTCCAGCCGCCCTTAAGAATGCATCACTTGGCCATTTGATGGAAATATGCCCTAGAGGCAATAATAAATTAGTTATTATCATATTTCCTTGTTCATGATAATCGTTTATTATCCATGCTATAATTGTATTGATCGGAGACTTAGATACATGTGTGGATACATAGACAAAACCATGTCCCTAGTAAGCCTCTAATAGACTAGCTCGTCGATCAAAAGATGGTTAAGGTTTCCTAGCCATGGACATGATATGTCATTTGATAACGGGATCACACCATTAGGAGAATGATATGATGGACAAGACCCAAACTACAAACGTATCTTATGATCGTGTCAGTTTATTGCTACTGTTTTCTGCATGTCAAGTATATGTTCCTATGACCATGAGATCATGCAACTCACTGACATCGGAAGAGTACCTTGTGTGTATCAAACGTCGCAACGTAACTGGGTGACTATAAAGGTGCTCTACAAGTATCTCCGAGGGTGTCTGTTGAGTTGGCATGGATCAAGACTGGGATTTGTTACTCCGTGTGATGGAGAGGTATGTCAGGGCCCACTCGGTAATACAACATCACAATAAAGCCTTGCAAGCAATGTGACTAAGTGTTAGTCACAGGATCTTGTATTACGGAACGAGTAAAGAGACTTGCCGGTAACGAGGTTGAACTAAGTATGGAGATACCGACGATCAAATCTCGGGCAAGTAACATACCGAAGAACAAAGGGAACATCATACGGGATTAACTGAATCCTTGACATAGAGGTTCGATCGATAAAGATCTACGTAGAATATGTAGGAACCAATGTGTACATCCAGGTCCCGCCATTGGTTATTGACCGTAGAGGTGTCTCGGTCATGTCTACATAGTTCTCGAACCCGCAGGGTCTGCACACTTAAGGTTCGGTGACGTTTCGATAGTATAGAGTTATGTATGGTGGTGACCTAAGGTTGTTCGGAGTCCCAGATGAGATCCCGGACGTCACGAGGAGCTCCGGAATGGTCCGTAGGTAAAGATTGATATATAGGAAGTCCCATTTTGGTCGACGGAAAAGTTTCGGGCTAATCGGTAATGTACCAGGAGTGCCGGTAGTGTACCGGGAGACCACCGGGAGGGGTATTTCGACCCAAGAGGCTTCATGGGCTGTGTGAGAGTAAATACCAGCCTTTTGTGGGCTGGTGTAATTCCCACACAAGGCCCATGCGGCTGGGAGAAAAAGCCCAAAGGGAAAAAGGTGGAAAAAGGCCAAACAAAAGAGGAATCCTAGTCCTACTAGGATTGGAGGAGGAGTCCTCCTCTCCTCCCCACTTTGGTCGACCCAAGGGCTGGATTTTTGGCAGCCAAGACTCCTTCTCCTCTCCTGCTATATATACTAGAGATTTAGGGTTTTGGGACAGAATTTTCAGCCACGTGCTACCCATTCCTCTAGTGCATAGTTTCTCTAGATCGGTTTTCTGCAGTGCTTAGGCGAAGCCCTATCGGAATTGCTCCACCACCATCACCGGAGCGCCATCACTCTGTCGGTGAACTCTTCCTCCTCTCCACCTCCTCTTGCTGGATCAAGACGGTGGAGATCGTCATCAAGCTGCACGTGTGCTGAACGCGGAGGTGCCGTCCGTTCGGTACTAGATCGGAAGGATCGTGATCAAGGCCACGGGACGTTCGTGATTGGATCGCGGGACGGATCGTGACGAGATCGCGGGACTGTTCGTGATTAGATCGCAGGACGCTCGGCGATTTGGATCGCGAAGATGTTCGACTACACCAACCGCGTTTCTTAACGCTTCTCGCTTAGCGATCTACAAGGGTACGTAGATCCACTCTCCCTCTCGTAGATGCTCATCACCATGGATAGATCTGCGTGTGCGTAGGAAATTTTTTGTTTCCCATGCGACGTTCCCCATCAGTGGTATCAGAGCTAGGTTGATGGTTCGATGAGATCTCGAGTAGAACACAAAAGGTTTGTGGGCGTTGATGCTTAGATTGCTTCCTCCCTTGGTTGGATTTTGGTTCAGCGGTATTGTGAGATGAAGCGGCCCAGACCAACTTTACCCGTACGCTTACGAGAGACCGGTTCCCTCGACGCAACTTGTTGCCTAGATGGCTTGCAGGTGGCACTTTCTCTCACTTAAGTTAGATCAGATTCGACAAAGGCGGTCCTTGAGAAGGTTGAAAAGCAAATTATGTATCACCGTTGTGGTTTATGCGTAGGTGAGAATCGTTCTTGCTAGAAACCCGTAGCAACCACGTAAAACATGCAACAACAATTAGAGGACGTCTAACTTGTTTTTGCAGGGTATGTTGTGATGTGATATGGCCAATTACATGATGTGAAATATGTGATGTATGAGATGATCATGTGATGTATAGAATTTCACTACTTGCATGTCGATGAGTACGGCAACCGGCAGGAGCCATAGGGTTGTCTTTAATTATTGTATGACGCGCATGTCAATCATTAAGTGCTATGTAATGCTTTACTTTATCGCTAAACGGTAGCAATAGTAGTAGAAGCATGCAGGGAGTGACAACCCCGATGGTGACACATTGATGGAGATCAAGATGATGGAGATCATGGTGTCGTGCCGGTGACGATGGAGATCATGCCGGTGCTTTCAAGATGGAGATCTAAAGCACAAGTTCATGGCCATATCATGTCACTTATGAATTGCATGTGATGTTAATCCTGTTATGCACCTTGTTTTGCTTAGTACGACGGTAGCATTATAAGGTGATCCGTCACTTAAATTTCAAGATAAATTGTGTTCTCCCCGAGTGTGCACCGTTGCGAAAGTTCGTCGTGTTGAGACACCATGTGATGATTGGGTGTGATAGACTCTACGTTCACATACAACGGGTGCAAGCTAGTGTTGCACACGCATAACACTCGGGTTAAACTTGACGAGCCTAGCATGTACAGACATGGCCTCGGAACACAAGAGACCGAAAGGTCGAACATGAGTCATATAGTAGATATGATCAACATGATGATGTTCACCATTGTAACCACCTCAACTCACGTGATGATCGGACTTGAGTTGGTGAATTTGGATCATGTATCACTCGAATGACAGGAGGGATGTCAATTTGAGTGGGAGTTCTTAAGTAATATGATTAATTGAACTTATTATCATGAACATAGTCAGTAGTGTCTTTGCAAATTATGTTGTAGATTATTTGCTCGCACTGTAGCTCCCTTGAATTTTATATGTTCCTAGAGAAATAGAGTTGAAAGATGATGGTAGCAATATTGCGGACTGGCTCCGTGATCTGAGGATTGTCCTCATTGCCGCACAGAAGGCTTATGTCCTTAATGCACCGCTCGGTGCACCAACCCCTCTAGCGTTGTTTGTAGATGTTGTGAAGATCTTACATGCACGTTTTGATAACTACTTGATAGTTTAGTGCATCATGCATTACAGCTTAGAATTGAGACTCCGAAACGTTTTGAACGTCATGGAACATATGAGATGTTCTAAGAGCTGAAATTAGGATCTCAAGCTCGTGCCCTTGTTGCGAGATATGAGATCTCCAACAAGATTCTTTGCCTGTAAGATGAAAGAGAATAGCTCAATCATTGAGCATGTGCTCAGATTGTTTGGGTGCTACAATCGCTTGAATCGAGTGGGAGTTGATCTTCCAGATAAGATAGTGATTGATATAGTTCTCCAAGTCACTGTCACTAAAGCTACTAGAACTTGGTGATGAACTATAAAACACCAGGGATAGAAATAATGATCCCTGAGCTATTCACAATGTTTGACACTGCGAAGGTAGAAATCGAGAAGGAGCGTCAAAGTGTTGATGGTTAGTTAAAACCACTAGTTTCGAGAAGGGCAAGAGCAAGGAGGGAAACTTCATGGATAGCAAGTCAGTTGCTGCTCCAGTGAAGCAACCCAAAGTTGAACTCAAACCCGAGACTAAGTGCTTCGATTATGAGCAGAGCGGTCGCTGAAGCGGAACAACCCTAGATACTTGGTAGATAAGAAGGCTGGCAAACGTCAACAGAAGTATATTTGATATACGTGTTATTGATGTGTACCTTGCTAGTACTCCTAGTAGCACCTGGGTATTGGATACCGGTTCGGTTGCTAAATGTTAGTAACTCGAAATAAAAGCTACGAAATAAACAGAGAACTAGCTAAGTGTGAGGTGATGATGTGTGTTGGAAATGTTTCCAAGGTTGATGCGATCAACATCGCACGCTCTCTCTACCTTCGAGATTAGTGACGAACCTAAAATAAATGTTATTTGGTGTTTTTTTGCATTGAGCATGAACGTGACTAGATCATGTTTATTGCAACACGATTATTCATTTAAGTTAGAGAATAATGGTTATTCTATTTACATGAATAATACCTTCAATGGTCATGCACCCAGTAAGAATGGTTTGTTGAAACTTGATCGTAGTAATACACATGTTCATAACATTGATGCCAAAAACATACAAAGTTAATAATAATAGTACCACATACTTGTGGCACTGCCGCTAAATGTCATATTGGTATAAAACGCATGAAGAAACTCCATGCTGATGGATCTTTGGACTCATTCAATTTCGAATCGGTTGAGACATGCGAACCATGCCTCTTGGTCAAGATGACTAAGGACCCCGTTTTTTGTTTTGATGAAGCAGGCAGGTGATTTATTGGAAATGATACATGTTGATGTATGCAATCCAATGAGTCTTGTAGCGTGCGGTGGATATCATTATTTTCTTACCTTCACTAATGATTTGAGTAGATATAGTGTATATTTACTTAATGAAACACAAGTCTGAATCGTTTGAAAGGTTCAAGCAAATTCAGAGTGAAGTTTAAGATCATCGTGACAAGAAGATAAATATGTTTGCGATATGATCGTGGAGGTGAATATCTAAGTTACGAGTTTGGCATACAACTTTAGACAATGTGAAAGTTGTTTCACAACACACGCGACCTGGAACACCATAGTGTGATGGTATGTCCGAACGTCATAGTCATGCTCTATTGGATATGGTGCATGTTATGATGTCTCTTATCATTTTGCTACTATAATTTTGGGGTTGTGCATTAGAGACAACTACATTCACTTTAAATAGGGCCCCATCTAAAGCCATTGAGATGACACCGTGTGAACTATGGTTTGATAGAAACCTAAGCTGTCATTTCTTAATGTTTGGTGCTGTGACGCTTGTGTGGAAAAAGTTTTCACCTAATGAGCTCGAACCCAAAGCGGACAAATGCATCTTCATAGAATACCCTAAGAACAGTTGGGTGAACCTTCTATCTCAGATCCAAGAATAAACTGTTTGTTGCTAAAACTGGGTCCTTTCTCGAGAAAGGGTTTCTCTTGAAAGAGTTGAGTGGGAGGAGGATAGAACTTGATGAGGTTGTTGAAACCTCTGCTTCAACCAGAAAGTAGCGCAGCACAGAAAGATGTTTCTGTGAAGCCTACGTTAGTTGAAGAGGAAGTTAATGATGATGATCATGAAGCTTCGGATCAAGTTACTATCAAACCTCGTAGGGCGACAAGGATTTATACTACTCCTGAGCGGTATGACAACCCTGTCTTGGAGGTCATGTTGTTGGACAACGATGAACCTACAAACTATGGAGAAGCGATGATGGGCCCAGAAACCAACAAATGGTTAGTGGCCATGAAATCCGAGAAAGGATCCATGTATGAAAACCAAGTATAGACTTTGGTGGACTTGCTCGTTGGACGGTAGGTCATTAAGTACAAATGGATCTTTAAAATGAAGACAGACGCTGATGGTAAATGTTACCATTTGTAAAGCTCGACTTGTTGCAAAGTAGTTTTCGACAAGTTTAAGGAGTTGACTGTGATGAGACTTTCTCACTGTAGCGATGCTAAAGTTTGTTGGAATTATGTTAGCAGTTGCTGCATTTTTCAATTATGAAATCTGGCTGATGGATGCCAAAACATCGTTTCCTTCCTTAAGGAAAGGTTGTATGAGATGCAACCAGAAGGTTTTGTCAGTCCTAAGGATGCTAAAAAGGTGTGTGAGCTTCAGTGATTCTTCTATGAACTGAAGCAAGCATCTCGGAGTTGGAATATACACTTTGATGAGGTGATCAAAGTTTTTGAGTCTATACAAAGTTTACGAGAAACTTGTATTTGCAATAAAGTGAGTGGGAGCATTATTGAGTTTCTGATAAGTATATGTGGATGACATATTGCTATTCGGAAATGATGTAGAATTTCTGGAGAGCATAAATGGTTCTTTGAAAAGAGTTTTTCAAAGGAATACCTAGATAAAGCTACCTAATTGTTGAGCAACAAGATCTATATAGATAGATCAAGATACTTGATGAGACTTTCAATGAGTATATACCTTGACAAGATTTTGAAAGAGTTCAAAATGGATCAGTCAGAGAAAGAGTTCTTGCTTGATTTATAAGGTCTAAAGTTGAGTAAGACTCAATGCCCAGTGACTGCAGAAGATAGAGAAAAGATGAGTGTCATCCCCTATGCTTCAGCCATAGGCTCTATCATGTATGCAATGCTGTGCACAAAGACCCGATGTCAGCCTTGCTATAAGTATGGCCGGAAGGTTTCAAAGTGATCCTGGAATGGAGCACTGGACATCGGGCAAGATTATCCTTAGTAACTAAAAGACTGAGGAGATGTTTCTCGATTATGGCGGTGATAAAGAGTTCGTCGTAAAGAGTCACGTCGATGCAAGCTTTAACACCGATCCGGATGACTCATAGTAGCAATCTGGATACATATAGTGGAGGAGCCATTTGGAATAGTACCAAGTAGAGTGTGGTAGAAGTGTTTACGGTTTGACATAGAAATTTGCAAAGTACACACGGATCTAAATGTCGCAGACCCGTTGACTATAAGACCTCTCTCACATGCAAAGCATGATCGAGCCCCAGAACTCATTGGGTGTTAGATTCATAACAATGCGAATCACATGGTGATGTGAACTAGATTATTGACTCTAGTGCAAGTGGGAGACTGATGGAAATATGCCCTAGAGGCAATAATACATTAGTTATTATCATATTTCCTTGTTCATGATAATCGTTTATTATCCATGCTATAATTGTATCGATCGGAGACTTAGATACATGTGTGGATACATAGACAAAACCATGTCCCTAGTATGCCTCTAATAGACTAGCTCGTCGATCAAAAGATGGTTAAGGTTTCCTAGTCATGGACATGAGATGTCATTTGATAACGGGATCACATCATAAGGAGAATGATGTGATGGACAAGACCCAAACTACAAACGTAGCTTATGATCGTGTCAGTTTATTGCTACTGTTTTCTGCATGTCAAGTATATGTTCCTATGACCATGAGATCATGCAACTCACTAACATCGGAAGAGTACCTTGTGTGTATAAAACGTTGCAACGTAACTGGGTGACTATAAAGGTGCTCGACAGGTATCTTTGAGGGTGTCTGTTGAGGTGGCATGGATCAAGACTGGGATTTGTTACTCCGTGTGACGGAGAGGTATCTCAGGGCCCACTCGGTAATACAACATCACAATAAAGCCTTGCAAGCAATGTGACTAAGTGTTAGTCACGAGATCTTGTATTACGGAACGACTAAAGAGACTTGCCGGTAGCGAGGTTGAACTAAGTATGGAGATACCGACGATCGAATCTCGGGCAAGTAACATACCGAAGAACAAAGGGAACATCATACGGGATTAACTGAATCCTTACATAGAGGTTCGACCGATAAAGATCCTTGTAGAATATGTAGGAACCAATGTGGACATCTAGGTCCTGCCATTGGTTATTGACCGTAGAGTTGTCTCGGTCATGTCTGCATAGTTCTCGAACCCACAGGGTCTGCACACTTAAGGTTCGATGACGTTTCGGTTGTATAGAGTTATGTATGGTGGTGACCGAAGGTTGTTTGGAGTCCCGGATGAGATCCCGGACATCACGAGGAGCTCTGGAATGGTCCAGAGGTAAAGATTGATATATAGGAAGTCCCATTTTGGTCGCCGGAAAAGTTTCAGGCTAATCGGTAATGTACCGGGAGTGCTGGTAGTGTACCGGGAGACCACCGGGAGGGGTATTTCGACCCAAGAGGCTTCATGGGCTGTGGGAGAGTAAATACCAGCCTTTTGTGGGCTAGTGGAAGTCCCATACAAGGCCCATGCGGCTGGGAGAAAAATCCCAAAGGGAAAAAGGTGGAAAAAGGCCAAAAAAAGGAGGAATCCTAGTCCTACTAGGATTGGAGGAGGAATCCTCCTCTCCTCCCCACTTTGGTCGACCCAAGGGCTGGCTTTTTGGCAGCCAAGACTCCTCCTCCTCTCCTCCTATATATACTAGAGGATTTTAGGTTTTTGGGACAGAATTTTCAGCCACGTGCTACCCGTTCCTCTAGTGCATAGTTTCTCCTCTAGATCGGTTTTCTGCAGTGCTTAGGCGAAGCCCTGCCGGAATTGCTCCACCACCATCACCGGAGTGCCGTCACGCTGCCGGTGAACTCTTCCTCCTCTCCACCTCCTCTTGCTGAATCAAGACGGTGGAGATCGTCATCAAGCTGCACGTGTGCTGAACGCGGAGGTGTCGTCCGTTCGGTACAAGATCGGAAGGATCGTGATCAAGGCCACGGGACGTTCGTGATTGGATCGCGGGACGGATCGTGACGAGATCGCGGGACTGTTCGTGATTAGATCATGGGACGCTCGGCGATTTGGATCGCGAAGATGTTCGACTACACCAACCGCGTTTCTTAACGCTTCTCGCTTAGCGATCTACAAGGGTACGTAGATCCACTCTCCCTCTCGTAGATACTCATCACCATGGATAGATCTGCTTGTGCGTAGGAAAATTTTGGTTTCCCATGCGACGTTCCCCATAACCATTCACATGGCCGAATCTCTGCGATGCGAGGAAGATTGTATTTGGAATTCTTCTTCACCTCATTTTCATCTTCTTTAGAGCCCCGGCTTGAAGAGCCTCTTAAAAATCTCCTCATCATTTCTTCCTCCGAAAAATTTCTGAAATTTTTTAGTGACTCAAAATAACGGTGAACAAAACTCCACAAAACATATAGCAACTACTCCTACAAGTGCCGAGAGCCTATATCATGCATCAAAGCTACTTGTGACCATACAAATTTGACATGCAAACTCAAGAACAAGGTCACCACAGCAGCAAAAAATTGCAATATATAAAGCACTAAAACAAAAACTAATTGGACCATTTGAGGAGTCACATACCAAAGATCAATCCCCCCAAAATAGTTTTGCAATTGGAGTTTTGCACAAGGAGATCGAAAATGGCAGCAAAATGAGCTGGAACACGGGTTTGAGAAATGGTGGGATTTTTTCTGGCGGAAGACGAAGTGGATGGGTGCTGGAATAAGTGAGGGGGGCTTATGTGGGACCCACAAGCCACCTGGGCGCGACCAGGGGAGGTGGCCGCGCCCTATGGGCTTGTGGCCCACTAGTGCGGCCCCCTAATATGTTCTCAGTGCCAGAAATTTTTAAATATTCCAGAAAAATCATACTACATTTTCAGGACATTTGGGGAACTTCCATTTTCCGGTCATTTTTATTGAATAGGTAACTGAGAAAACAGAAAAATAATAGCATTTTTTACTTTGTTTAATCTAAATAACAAAAAGTAAAAGTTGGGTACAGAAGGTTGTGCCTTCTAAATTCATCCTTCTCATGTCCGTCAAAAGGAATTCATTAACAAGGTTGATCAAGTCTTATTAACAAACTTCTTTCGAGTAACATGAAACCGGAGAATTTTCGAATAACACTAAGTTACTTGAACGGGGATAGGCATGTCCCCTACCATGATTATTTCATATTTCTTCGTGATAGTAGTGGGAGGAAGTTCAAAATCTCCAATAATAATCATTGAAAATTTTCCAATGGAGTTGATACTATGAACTTGAGGTTGTTTCTTCAGAAAGTGTACCGTATGCTCATTACCATTAACATGAAAAGTGACATTGCCCTTGTTGCAATAAATAACAACCCTTGCAGTATTCAAAAAAGGTCTACAAAGGATGATCGACATACTGTCATCCTCGGGAATATCAAGAATAACAAAGTCCGTTAGGATAGTAACATTTGCAACTACGACAGGCACATCCCCACAAATACCGATGGGTAAAGAAGTTGATTTATCAGCCATTTTCAAAGAGATTTCAGTAGGTGTCAACTATTCAAATCAAGTCTACGATACAAAGAGAAAGGCATAACACTAACACCAGCTCCAAGGTCACATAAAGCAATTTTAACATAATTTCTTTTAATAGAGCATGGTATAGTAGGTACTCCGGGATCTCCTAGTTTCTCTGGTATTCCACCCTTAAAGGTATAATTAGCAAGCATGGTGGAAATCTCAGCTTCTGGTATCTTTCTTTTATTTGTCACAATATCTTTCATATACTTAGCATAAGGAGACATTTTCAGAATATCAGTCAAGCGCATACGCAAAAAGACAGGTCTAAGCATTTCAACAAAACGCTCAAAGTCCTCATCCTCCTTTTTCTTGGATGGTTTAGGAGGAAAGGTCATGGGTTTCTGAACCCATGGTTCTCTTTCTTTACCATGTTTCCAAGCAACAAAGTCTCTTTTGTCATATCTTTTATTCTTAGGTTGTGGGTTATCAAGATCAACAGCAGGTTCAATCTCCCCATCATTATCATTACTAGGTTGAGCATCAACATGAACATCATCATTAATATTATTAGTAAGCTCATGTTCATTACCAAATTGTGTCTCAGCATTAGAAATAGAAATATCATTTGGGTTTTCAGGTGTATCTATAATAGGTTCACTAGCAGCATGCAAGATCCTATCATCATTCTTTCTCCTTTTATTAATGGGACGACTAGGTGTATTAGTATTAATCTCCTAAGAATCTTGATCAATTCTCTTAGGATGGCCCTCAAGATATAAAGGTTCCTGAGTCATTTTACCACCTCTAGTCACAACTCTGACAGAATGATCATTGTTCTTACCATTCATTTGCACAAAGTTAAATATTTCCTGCAAGGCAGCTTGTTTCTTATTGGCAGGAAAATATTTCCAAAGAAGTAATATATCATATCCTGGGGACTACGCACACAACCAGGAGCAAGAGAATTAAACCATATCTTAGCATCACCCTTTAATGAGAAAGGAAACAACTTAAGAATATAGTAATAATGATTTTTTTCCTCATGAGTAAATAGGGTGGCTATATCATTCAATTTAGTAAGATGTGCCACAACAGTTTCAGATTCATAACCATGGAAAGGATCAAATTCAACCAAAGTAATTAACTCAGGATCGACAAAGAATTCATAATCCTTATCAGTAACAAACATAGGTGAAGTAGCAAACTTAGGATCATAATGCATTCTAGCATTCAAAGATTTTTCCTTCCACTTGCATAGCAATTTCTTAAGATCATCTCTATCCTTACAAGCAAGAATGTCCCTAGCTACCTCTCCCTCCATAACATAACGCTTAGGTATATTAGGCAATTCATATCTAGGAGATCTAGGTCTAACAGTTGTCTCATAGTGTTCAGTTTCAATAATTTCATCAGTTTCAGAAATATCATCAGTTTCAACATTGACTCTAGCAATTTGTTCATCAAGCAATTCACCCACCGGCACAATAATATCAAGCAAAGTATCATCATAAGCATCATTGATAACATAAGTGGCATCATCAATTACTTGTGACATATCAGAATCAATAGCAGGTGGTGGTGTCGCAAATTTACTCATAACAGAAGGTGAATCAAGTGCAGAGCTAGATGGCAGTTCCTTACCTCCCCTCGTAGTAGAGGGATAGATATTTTTTTTGGGTCTTTCAGATTCTTCACAGTGATCAACAGATATAAATCCCAAGTGACTCAAAGAATAGAGCTATGCTCCATGGCAATGGTGCTAGAAAAAGGTCTTGATAACCCACAAGTATAGGGGACTGCAACAATTTTCGAGGGTAGAGTATTCAACCCAAATTTATTGATTCGACACAAGGGGAGCCAAAGAATATTCTCGAGTATTAGCAGCTGAGTTGTCAATTCAACCACACCTAAAAGACTTAATATCTGCAGCAAAGTATTTAATATCAAAGTAGTATGGAAGTAACGGTAACGATGGCAAAAGTGACAGTAGAAGTTTTGTAGTGATTGTAATAGTAGCAACGGAAAAGTAACTTAGCAAAGATCGATATGTGAAAAGTTAGTAGGCAATGGATCATAGATGGATAATTATGTGAGATGGCATTCATCATGCAACAGTTATAACATAGGGTGACACAGAATTAGCTCCAATTCATTAATGTAATGTAGGCATGTATTCCATATATAGTCATACATGCTTATGGAAAAGAACTTGAATGACATATTTTGTTCTACCCTCCCGTGGCAGCGGGGTCCTAATGGAAACTAAGGGATATTAAGGCCTCCTTCTAATAGAAAACTGGACCAAAGCATTAGCACTTTGTGAATACAGGAACTCCTCAAACTACGGTAATCACCGGAAAGAATCCCAGTTATTGTCACCCTGGGGGATGCGGATCATAACTCGTAATAGGTGTCTACAACTTGCAAGATAGTATCAAGAACACATATATATTCACGAAAACATAATAGGTTCAGAACTGAAATCATGGCACTCGGGCACTCTGAAATCATGGCACTGGTGACAAGCATTAAGCATAGCAAAGTCATAGCAACATCAATCTCAGAACATAGTGAATACTAGGGATCAAACCTACCAAAACTAACTCGATTACATGGTAAATCTCATCCAGCCCATCACTGTCCAGAAATCCTACGATGGAATTACTCACGAACGGCGGAGAGCATCTTGGAATTCATGATGAAGGATGGTTGGTGATGACGATGGAGTCGATTTCCCCTCTTCGGAGCCCAAAACGGACTCCAGATATGGCCTCCCGAGGAAGAACAACACGTGGCAGCGGCTCCGTATCATGAAACGTGATGAACTCTTCTCTTTGATCTTTTTCTCTCCAAATATGGAGTTGGAATTGAGGTCGGTGGAGCTGCAGGGGGCCCACAAGCCACCTGGGCACGGCCTAGGAGGGTGGTCGTGCCCCTTGTCTTGTGGCCAATGGGTGCCCCCCTCCGATTGATTCTTTCGCCCGTATTTTTTATTAATTACAAAAATATTCTCCATAAATTTTCAGGTCAATCCGAGAACTTTTATTTCTATACAAAAATAACACCAAGGCAATTCTACTGAAAACAACATTAGTCAGGGTTAGTTCCATTCAAATCATGCAAATTAGAGTCCAAAACAAGGGCAAAAGAGTTTGGAAAAGTAGATACAATGGAGACGTATCAAGCTCTGTTCTGGCACCCTGCCGAAGGGGGGGTCGATCACAGAGGGCTTGTTCATCAACCTTGCTGCCCTCATGATTTTTAGTGAGCAGTTCACCACAGACCTACGGATCCAAAGGTGGTACCTAGATGGCAATCTCTCTTTCTTGATCTTCAATACAATGTTCATTGCATCTTTGCCTTGATCTATCCGTTGTAATCCCTTTGTATGGTGCGTTTGTTGGGATTCGATGAATTGTGAGTTTATGTTCAAATTATTCATGATAAATATTTGAGTCTCCTATGATCTTATATGATTCTTATGTGCACGATAATTATAGCTTCGTAATGTTCTCTAATGTCGGGAAAATGGCGGGCATGGGAACATGCGTCCACGTCATTGATACAGAGTGACTAAATATAGCGCATACAATGCATAAAATAAAATGAAGATCAAACATTGTAGGTACTTATTTCCAGAATTACTATATTTATATAAAAATTCTATTAAGTATATCTCCGGAGAGGAAATCCCTGATTAAGAATTCCAACATATCTATTACATAAGATTGCAAGACCTTCCTATTGCAATATGCTACAAGATAATCATTCTCGTGCCTGTCGATGAACTCCAGCTTGGCAAACTTGATGTTTTCTTTTAGAATGCTCCTCCATGGTTTCATGTTTCATGTTTTGGAATATGTTTTCCTAGCATACAACAAATTCAGTTGTGTTCAACCTCATTTATATGCACCATGAAATTGATTTTTGCTAGGCATGGTTCTATCCTACATTCGACACATAGGATATGTATATATTGGCCCGTGGGGATCATATGTGATATTGTAGGATCGAAAGTAGGTCTAGAGGGGGTGGGTGATTAGACTACTTGACAAAATAAAAATTCTACATTTTCCTAATTTTAGTTGTGGGCAGATTTCAGTAATGATAGCGAGTCAAGCACACCCTACACATGCATGTGTACGAGTATAGCAGTGGAAAGTAAAGACAAGCACATGTAATAGAGGTAAGGGTTAGAAGATCAAACACAATTGTAAACACGAAGATTTTTCCCATGGTTCCAATAGGTGGCGCTATCATACATCCACGTTTATGGACTCTTCAACGCACAGATGGTAACAATCGCGAGAGTCCATGGAGGGCTCCACCCATAAGGGTCCACGAAGTAGCAACCTTGACTATTTCATAACGGCTTCCGTCCATGAAGGACTAGCCTCACTATGGGTAGATCTTCACGAAGTAGGCGATCTCCTTGCCCATACAAACTTCTTGGTTCAACTCCACAACACGAAGTAGGAGGCTCCCAAGCAACACCTAACCCATCTAGGAGGCACCACCCTCCAAAAGGTAATAGGCCTGATAATGGTGATGAACTCCTTGCTCTTGTGATTAAGGATTATAGACTCCTCAACACTCAATCACCCTCTCACAGATTTGGCTTGGTAGAAGAGATTGATTGGATAGAAAGCAACTTGGGGAGGCTAAAAATCAAGATCCATATGGTTGGAGTGGATAATCTTGATCTCGACACAAGGGTAGGTGGCTCTCTCTCAGAATTTTGGATATGGGAAGTGGGGAACTGTTCCGAGTGCTTCTCTTGTGAGTGGGATGTGGTGGAGGGGAATATATAGGCATCTCCAAAAATCCAACCGTTACAACATTATTGACCATCTCGGTGAAACCGATGCAAAACTCGGCTGTACCAATTTGTTCAAAATGGGGCAACTTTTGGAATCTTGGTGAGACCGATATAGGAAACTCGGTGGTACTGAAGTCAGTGGCCAAGGCAGTTTCCAAGACTTGGTGAGACCGAAAAACAAAACTCGGAAATTCTGATTTTATGAAAGCGGCCAATAGAATCGTGATAACTGATTCTCTGTTGCACCAATGTAAACTCGGTTGCACCGAAGAGCTAGGGTTTGGCTAGGGTTCTGTCTTAGGTTTTGATTCGGTGTAGCCGATATGGAATTCTTGGTGGCACCGATTTTGAGTGGTAGGGTTTAGACAGAGTATTTTGTGGGAGAGCTTGTGGGTGTTTTTGGTGGCTAGCACTTGTGCACGTGGAGCAATTTGTCCACCAACAATACCTTACCCCCTTTTAATAGTATTGGCTTTCCTATGGACTCAAAGTGATTTCTCACAAAGTAAAAAGAGATTCTTCTAGCTTGAAGCTTTGCCAATCCATTCCTTGCATCTCGGGGCATCTCCTCAAAATTTATAGCCATCCCATCATTGGACTTTTCCTGAAATGTGCTTAGTGAAAACATGAGTCCGATGACATATATGTTGTTATTAATTACCAAAACCACCAAGGGATCAAATGTGCTTTCAGTCTCCCCCTTTTTGGTAATTGATGACAACATATAGATCAAACTTTGACATATAATATAATCAATGAATAGAGTCATCCCTTTGAGAAGTATGTCATAAGCAAGAGCTCCCCCTTAATATTTGCATTTTTTAAATTTGCGTTTGAATGCAAATGCACAATCGATTAAGCTCATGGGGCACTCTTCCATGTCACATACAGGTTGGTGGTGTGCAAGAATAATATGAATGAATAACATAGAACAACACATCAAGCAAGAAGTAAATGATCATCTCATAAGCATCTGAAAAGATAAAACGTAGTAGCAACACATAAGAAGTGCATGATCAAACACCAACAAGTTTAACACAAATGGACAATCAAAAGATTTTAAAGTTTTGGAGATTGACAAAAGGCAACACACACACACTCTCTCTCTCTCGAAGCCCTATTGATTCATACAAATTCTCCCCTTTGGCTACAAGTTACCAAAAAGTTCAAAGGTATAGGACTAATCGTGTCTCTGGGGCTGATCTCCTCCGGTTGTTGATGTAGGAGTCGAGAGAACCGCATCTGCGAAGACTTCTGCCGATGTCATGGAAGGGGTTGGTGTAGACACTGGAGGTGCTGATGGAGCTGCAGCAGGAGCTGATGTAGATGGTCTCTTCTCAAAAGCTGGCACTGACAAGGACCTGGCTTGTGTCTTGAACTGAGTGCTAGGCTAGAGAGGGTTACCTGCATCTTCATCATCATCCTCTAAGGTGTGGGGAAGGTGTACTGAGTCTACCTCCTTCTTGAGCTCATCATCTGTCTTAGTCAGACCATCCACCTTGTTGTTCAAAGTATGACACTTGTCTTCAACAATCCTTTCGAGGCTCTTTTGGTTCTTGAGAATCTCGGTGATGTCATTCTGCATGCCTTGGATTGAGCTAAGAATGATATCCATCTGCTTGTTCCTTGTCCTTGGCACTGGAGCACTAGTGGCTATGGCTGCCTCAACTGCTGCCTGTGTAGTAGATGAAGTGGGATGATCTGGGTCCATCACCACGTCATTGTCCTCAAACTCGTGTTGGAGAGGCATGTGCTGGAGAGGCATGTGGGGTCTATCAAGAGCAAATACATTCTTCTCAAGCTTGGAGTTGATAGGCATCTGAATGTATGGAGCATATCCACATGACCTCTTTTGGTCAGTAGTTGTCCTATTCACAGTCTCTACAATCAAGTCCATGACTATGAATCTAGTGTGAAGGTCAATGTGATGCAACATGTTAATGGAGAATCCTGTGATCATCTTCTCATCTCCTGACTTGGGCATCAAGGTGTACCTCAGAATGGTGTTGGTGGTTTGCAAACCTGCTTGCAGATAGTACACTAGGCCAAACTTATGTGAATGCACATAGTCAGCAGGGATTGGCTTGTACACATTAACCATGGAATTTTGATTCATCTTGGCCTCAAAGTACACATCCAAGTCACCATCATGTACTTGTGGAGCTCCTAAGATGGTAGCCCACTCATCAACTTAAGATTCATATCTGGTTCCCTCATTCATCCAAACTATCCTACCATCTGGATAAAAGTGTGCAGTGGAATAGAACTGCATGATCATCTCATCATTCCAGGAGGTCATCTTCTTTCCAACAAAATCATCAATACCAACAACCTTGAAGTTATCTAGCACATGGGGGAAGTAATCCTCATTTTCCTTAATGTAGCCCCAATCTACATATCTCATGTCACTAACAGTTGGTCTCTTATCAAGCAAGATTGTCTCATAGAAATCTTGCTGCTCCTTAGTGTAGAATCTGTAATCTATAGCTGTCTTCCTCCTATGAGAATAAGGATCTATGGCTCTCCACTCTCTCAGCCCTAAATCCTCCCGCTTCTCCATATCCTCAGCAAGTGGATAGTTTTCGTTGTGTTGTGGGAGGTGAGGTCTAAGCTTCCTCAAGACAGACATGTCCTCATCTTCAACAGTAGCTCTGGAGGAGGTTCCCCTGTTCTTTTATGCAACTGAAATATCTCTTATAGTCCTCTTGGACTTAGGAGCTGTGGACTTCTTAGGAGGAGGAGTTGTCTTGCCTTTGAGAGGGGCCTGAGAAGTCATGGCACTAGCAAGCAGCTTCTTCTTCTTCTTCTTAGGAGGAGCCCGAGTAGCTGGCTCTTCCTCCCCCCCTACATCTGCGGGGTATTCATACATGGAAGTTGATCTTCCAACTACATGTACTATTTGCTTTCTTCTTCTCTTCTTCTCACCAGGCTTCTTGGGAATAGAGCTTTTGGTTGGGTCTATTTGCATGGAACCCCTAGCACTCGCTGGTGCTCTCATAGCCTTTGTGCTGGCATACTCCTTCCCGACAGGTCTTTTAGATGAGGTGGCCTTAGATGCAGACTTCTTAGGAGCCTTGTCTGCTTTGTCCTGCTTTGGCTTGGCAGGGACCTCATATGGCACAAAGTCAGAGTCCTCTTCATCTAAGTTCAACTTCCTCTTGGCTCTAGTTGCAGCCTTGGGCAAATCATGTGAGCTAGGGTTGTCATCATAAGAAGATGAGCTGCCCTTGGGACTAGTGCCTGAACTAATCTCAACATTTCTATCTCTGAAGTCATTCTCGCTGTCCACTGAATCTGACATGCTGACCCTCTGAAGAGTATAGAAGAGCAGTGGGGTTGAGCATCACAAAACACAAATATTTTTCAAATTTGAACAAGGAAATTCGTAGTTTTAGTTTCCTACAAAATGGATTTTGGTACCACCGAGTCAGAATTTTTGGATCCATCTAGACAGTTGATCTTCTTCATAGAAACTTGCTAGCGACTTCGGTGTCATTGAAAATGACCACTCGGTTTCACCGAGACCATCTCAGGAACCCTAGAACCAAATCGGTTGAACCAATTTTTGTGACTCGGTATCACCGAGATGGGTTTTGCAGACGACTAAACCTAAAATCTTCTCGTTCGCTAATCTATTGAATCTTTTAGTGGATTAGGAAGATTGCACACTATGGTGTTTGGATGGAAGAAACCTAATGCGCAAGAATCAGATAGAGGAGCGCACAAGGGGATGGATTCATACCCTAGCTTGGTGATGACTCCGCTAAAACGGTGGCGGTGACGTAGATTCCGTCGGCGGCAGCGATTACCAACGACAGAGGTGCATGGGGAAGCAAGGGCAATGACCAAGGTGTCCAGAGCGGCAATTCGGAGTTTGGAGGAAAAGACTTTGAAGATTGAATTTCAAAAGTCGAGTCCACTGGGATAAATACTCCTCACTGTCGGTGAAACCAATTGAAACGTTTTGGTGTCACCGAGTTGCCTGATTGTCAGGAGACAGAGAGACACGATGAGATCGACAATTTCCGATCGGTTGTATCGAGGTTAAAAACCTAGATCAACTTAGTGAATTGGTGGAACCGAGTTTGTGGAGTTGGTTACACCGAGATTCACAAAGAGGTTTTGGAATGCTGCTCTTGTCGACACGCTACTCTGAGTGCTCCTCACACAGAGGGATCGAGAAGTGCTGGTTCAAGTTTTGTGATGTAGCATGAACAGAACTTGAGACGAGAAAGCATAGATAGCTAGAGAGGGGTCGTAGGCATTTTTGTACATCCAATTGGCAAAATAAAATCAAAAGCCAAATAGCTACAATTGGATATCCTCGAATGAGTAATGATATGCAGATTGACATGCTCAAAGAATAAGATATCAAATGAAATCATTACAAGCATGAACAAACATACTAGCATCTATCAAGCACTTTTGGCGATGACGTAGTCCTGTATATATATATATATATGAGTATATTGACTTAGGAGCCAAGTAAGAATGCTTGATCATAGGTCATACTCATCGTTTAAGCACAAGTGGGGTTACCACTTTTCCATAAAGCTTGTTAATGTTGTCTCATTCTAAGATATACTTTGACTCAAGTCTTAGAGTAATGCTCCCCCTGATGTGACATCCCCCCTAAGAGGGATAAACTAACCTTGGGTTTTGTCATAGAATACCTCATGTGGGTGATGTAGTAGTGGATGCACATAGTTGATGAGTTGGGAGCAATCCTTTTTGTTTCTTACTATTCTCACCTACATGGGTTAGTCCCAAACCAAAAGACAAATACAAGGATATCTATGGACATGGAGTGCAAAGCATACATGATGATGTCCATGGATTCATTAATTACCTTGTCCCTTGGTTACCTATGATGGAATGTGTGACTCCTTGAACTATTGCATAATGTTGATGTTGATTGCAACTAGTTCTTGCCAATAATGAATATGAGTGAATTTCATTGGCGGAGTCACCCCTCAAGAACTACAATAGTTCTTGTTCGTGGGGACCCACATCAAGTTGATGGAATCCTTGGTGTTGAAGTGACACTTCTAGAAGTTGAGCTTGTATTAGCCTTGGGAACCCACTTAACCAAAGTTTGGGATTCATCTTCATATGAGTCAATCTCCTCTTGAAGCTTGTCCTTGCCCTTGAGCTTGTGATCTTGTGGTGAAAGGTCATCTTGAGATTTTCTTCCCCTAGGAAGAGTATGTTCATATTTCTCCCTTTGAGGAACAAACTTGGGATTGGGGTATGGATCTTCTTCCCATTCAACTCCATTAGCGCTGAAGTAGCCAATGCCATGGTTCTTTCGGTATCCTCCGTGCTTGTGTAGAATTTCCTCAAATTTCTTACACCCGACAAGTCTTTTGAAGATACCTTTCTCTATAATCCCTTTCAATAGTTCATTTTCTTGCTCAAGTGTAACTTGGCTAAGAGAGTCGTTAGTGGGATCAATAGAACTACTAGAAGCAATATCATTGGATTTATCATTTTTATTGCTACTAGTTGAAGAACCTTTCTTGCCTCTGTTACTAGTTTTCTTAGCCTTAACTTGTGGAACGAACGTAGACAAGAGAAGTTGTTTGGCTAGAGAATATGAAGTCTTGTTTTGAAGATTGTCATTGATAGCTTTAAGGAATTCGTGCTCTTGCTCCAAATTGAGCTTCTCGAAGTGGAGCTTCTCATGTGTCCTTAGAAGCTCTCTATGATCTTGTAGAGTATACTTGTGGGCTAACTTAAGAGTGTTTAGTTCTTGAGTTATTCGCTCTATTTCAAACTTATGTTCATCACACGACTTATCTTGACTAAAGTGATTACTAACAAGTTCATTTTGACTAATATCACTAGATTTGTCAAATAGCAAGTCATCATCTCCTAGTTGGTCATCCTCGTCACTATTGAAATCAAGATAGTCGGGGTGTGATACCTTGGGGAACTTAGCCATGAAGCAATTTCCACTCCCTTCATTTGGTGAATCAAATATGTCATAGGAGTTGGAGGAAACAAGTGCAAGTCCAGGAACACCTTCATCTTGACTGTAGTCAGAGTTGGAGTGATAGCTTCTGTCGAAGTGGTTGTTGGAATCGAAGTCGGAAACCCATTCACCTACATGAGCTTGATGTCTTCTTCTTGAGTAGCTCTTGGTGTACTTGTCCTTCTTCTCTGAATCCCTACTTCTCTTTGAGGGTCTTCATTCATAACGATCATGTCTACTCCTCTCTCTTAGAGGTGACTCATCTTTTGAGCTCTTTCTTCTAGGTGTCTCTTCCCTTTTTTATGGGGGGGGGGTGCACTCAATGGAGTTGGCTCCGGGCCTTCCACAATTGTAACAATTCTGGTCACGACTAGATGAACGCTTTTCTTCATATCTTGAATTGGAGTTCCTCTCTTTGCCTCTACTCTTGTAGAATTTGTTGAATTTCTTGACCATGAGGCTTATCTCTTCATTGGTAACAAGGTTGTCGCTTGAGGTAGTGGGAGCATCACTTGTGGCTTTGTAAGCACCGCTAGAATTGTTGTGAAGCTATTCCTTGTTTTTGAGTGACATCTCATGAGCAACAATTCTTCCAATCACTTCAGTAGGACTGAGATCTTTGTAGTTTGGCATCATTTGTATTAAGGTGCACACGGTGTCATACTTTCCATCCAAGCTCTAAGTATCTTCTTAACGATGAATTTGTCGGTAATTTCTTCGCTTCCTAAGCCGACAATCTCATTGAATGAGAGCTAGCCTAGAGTACATCTCTACCACTCCTTCACCGTACTTCATCTTGAATTTTTCAAGCTGACTTTGAAGCACATCCAACTTAGATTCTCTGACGGAATCAGTACCTTTGTGCATATCAACCAAAGTATGCCAAATTTCCTTTGGATTCTCAAGACGGCTGATTTTGTTGAATTCTTCGGGGCATAGGCAGTTGAAAAGAATGTCACATGCTTGAGCATTGTACTGCAACATCTTCAATTCTTCTACGGTCGCTTCACAATCCTGTTCCTTTCCATCACCAAAGTATTCACCTTGCAAGCCACCACGATCAACAGCCCAAATGGCGGGGTTATGTCCAAGAAGATGCATTTTCATTTTATGCTTCCAACTAGCAAAATTTATACCATCAAAGTAAGGACCTCTACGGTGATAATTTCCCTCGCTAGACGCCATAATCTACTTGGTTGTGAAACCAATGAAATGGAGACCAAAGCTCTGATACCACTTTTAGGATCGAAAGTTGGTCTAGAGGGGGGGGGGGTGATTAGATTACTTGACCAAATAAAATTTCTACCTTTTCCTAATTTTAGTTGTGGGCAGATTTTAGTAATGATAGCAAGTCAACCACACCATATACATGGATGTCTACGAGTATAGCAGCAGAAATTAAAGACAAGCACATGTAACAGAGGTTAGGGTTCGAAGATCAAACACAATTGTAGACACGAAGATTTTTCCCATGGTTCCGATAGGTGGCGCTATCATACATCCACGTTTATGGAGTCTTCAACACACGGAGGATGATACGTCTCCAAAGTATCGATAATTTATGAAGTATTCATGCCATATTCACCTATGTTTACAATACTTTATATGGTTTTGATGCACTTTATATGATTTATTTAGAACTAACCCGGACTGACGTTGTTTTCAACAGAATTGCCGTGGTGTTTTTTGTGTGCAGAAAATGAAAGTTCTCTAAATCGCCCGAAACTTTTTGTTGATTTTTTTGGAACAATAGAGGCATTCGACGCTTCATGGGAGGGCCAGAAGAGTCACGAGGTGACCACCCTCCACCAGGGCGCGCCAGGCCCCCAAACCGTGCCCTAGTGGAGGGTGCTCACCTCGTGGCCCATGTTCGCGTGAAACTAACGCCAAAAAATCCTATAAATAAAACCATCAGAAATAACCCTAGACTCCTTGTTACGCTGCCTCAAGGCCTCTGTATCGATGAAAAACCAATCTGGAGAGAAAACGATACCCTATCGGAGAGGGTTGATCATCTCCGGTGGACATCTTCATCATCCCGGTGTAGTCCATGATGAGGAGGGAGTAGTCCACCCTTGGGGCTGACGGTTTGTACTAGTAGCTATGTGTTCAATCTATCTCTCTGTCTCTCTCTTGTGTTCTTGAGATGGCACAATCTTGATGTATCACGGGCTTTGTTAATATAGCTGGATCATATGGTGTGTTTCCCTCTCTATCTTGTTGTGATGAATTGAGTTTTCCCTTTGAGATTTCATTATATTTTATTGAATATTGGATTCAAGAACACTTGATATATGTCTTGCATGCGGATACCCATAGTGACATTGGGGTATTCAAGTGATTCACTTGATCTATGTCTTGGTACTCAACTTGCGGATTCCCGAGGTGACATTGGGGTAATCTATGCGTAGGGGTTGATAAATGTTCTTGTCCTAGCTTCTCCGATAGAAATCTTGGGGCACTCTTTGAGGTTCTTTGTGTTGGATGGAATATTATGAACCTGAAATTGTTTGATGCGTATCGTATAATTAACTCATGGATACTTGTGGTGACATTAGAGCATCTAGGTGACATTAGAGTTGGTTGATGCATATCATATGGTGTTATTCTAGTATTAACTCTCACATAGATCGCCCGGAAAGGATAACTTGGTTATTTTAGTACGAACTCTTGGATAGGTCGATCGGAAATGATAAATTTAAGGTGGATTCGTACCCTACAAACAATTTCTTCTTATGCTCTTTGCTAGATAAGAACTTTGGAGTGATTATTTGTTTCACGTTGAGGGTTGGTTATGTGATCCAATTGTATTAGCATTGTTGAGAGATTGCACTAGCGAAAGTGCGGACCATAGGCCTTGTTTTCAAGCATTGCAATATCGTTTGTGCTCACTTTTGTCACTTGCTACCTGATATGTCTCCGCAGCATCTATAATTTTTGATTGTTTCATGCCAATATTATACAACTTTCATATGCTTTTGGCAACATTTTATACTATTCTTGGGACTAACATATTGATCCAGTGCCCAGTGCCAGTTCCTGTTTGTTGCATGTTTTTTGTTTTGCAGAATATCCATACCAAATGAAGTCCAAACGCTATAAAACCTTACATAGATTTTTTTGCAATACATTTGATTTTCGGGAAAAAGAATCAACACAAGACGATGCCCAAGGGGCACACAAGCCAGGGGCACGACATACACCCTGGTCGCGCCAGGGTGGCTTGTGGTCACCCCTTAAGGCGGTTGGTGCCCTTATTTCGCCACAAGAAAGCTAATATTCGGATACAAATCATGTTAAAATTTCAGCCCAATCAGACTTACAGATCTCCAGAAATTTAAGAAATGGTGGAAGGCTAGAATCTAGAAACGCAGAAATAGAAGAAAACATAGAGAGAGATCCAATCTCGGAGGGGCTCCTGCCCCTCCACCGCCATGGAGGCCAAGGACCAGAGGGGAAACCCTCCTACCATCTTGGTGGGAGGTCAAGGAAGAATAATAAGGAGGAGGGCTCTCTCCCCCTCTCTCCCGGTGGTGCCGGAACGCCACCAGGGCCATTATCATGACGGCGATCTACACAAACAACTTCACCGCCGTGATCACCAACTCTCTCCCCCTCTATGCAGCGGTTCAACACATATCCCCGATGTAATCTCTGCTTAAACATGGTGCTCAACGCTATATATTATTTCCCAATGATGTACGGCTATCCTATCATGTTTAAGTAGATCCGTTTTGTCCTATGGGTTGGTTGATGATCATGACTGGTTTGAGTTGCATGTTTTATTATTGGTGCTGTTCTATGGTGCTATCCGTGTCGTGCAAGCATGAGGGATCCCCGCTGTAAGGTTTACAATATGTTTACGATCCGCTTATGGTGGGTGGCATGAGTGACAGAAGCACAGACCTGAGTAAGTAGGTTGTTTGCTTATCGGAATAAAGAGGACTTGATACCTTATAATGCTATGGTTGGGTTTTACCTTAATGATCTTTAGTAGTTGCGGATGCTTGCTAGAGTTCCAATCATAAGTGCATATGATCCAAGTAGATAAAGTATGTTAGCTTATGCCTCTCCCTCATATAAAATTGCAATAGTGATTATCGGTCTAGTTATCGATTGCCTAGGGACAAATAACTTTCTTGTGACAAAAAGCTCTCTACTAAGACTAACTTATTTGTTTCTTTATCTAAGGAGCCCCTAGTTTTTATTTACGTGTTCTTTATTATCTTGCAAACCTATCCCGTTACATCTACAAAGTACTTCTAGTTTCATACTTGTTCTAGGTAAAGCAAACGTTAAGCGTGCGTAGAGTTGTATCGGTGGTCGATAGAACCTGAGGGGATATTTGTTCTATGTTTAGGTCCTCGTTGGGTTCGCCACTCTTACTTATGGAAAGAGGCACAACTGATCCCCTATACTTGTGGGTTATCAAGACCTTTTTCTGGCGCCGTTGCCGGGGAGCAATAGCGTGGGGTGAATATTCTCGTGTGTGCTTGTTTGCTTTATCACTAAGTAATTTTTATTTTCTGTTCTAAGTTGTTTTCTATCATTAGATATGGGTAGGAAACGTAAAATACCAAAATATAGTTGTACTTGCTACTCCAAAAGTTGAGGAACCACTAGTGTTCCGTACCACCGAAGAATATTACTTGGGTCATCTTTGATCCACTTGTGCTCATGTTGTCAACCCAACTAGCTTAGTTGAGGGAAAGTCATTAAATGAGCATGCTCATTATGTGCAACACCAAATATCTCAAAAAGGGAAACTCTTATGGCATCAAATTAATATTTTGTGTTGTTATGCTTGGAACTTAAGTGAATTGCATGATTTTACTTGTTGTTCTAAAGAAGCTAAAAAACACCTTCCCTACCAATGTGTGTTTAATGATAATGAAATATTATCCTCTTATGCCAAGGAGGCCTATTGCTATAATGATTTTGAACAAATTGAAGAATTTGTTGCTTTTAAGGGTGCCTATGAAATTGCTTCTTTCATTGAAAAGTATGATGCTACACTTTGCAAATCTGAAAATATTGTCATACTTAAATATTGCTATGAAAACTATGCTTCTAATGCTTATGTTAAAGAGTTTATTGAAAGAATGACCGCTGCCTTGGAAGAGTATTATTTTGCAGGAATCTATGGAAGAAGAAATTCCTGATACTGTGAGCTCATTAGATGAAAAAGATGACGAGGAGAGCGAAGAACAAAAGGAGGAAGAGAGGATTAGCTACCCGTGGCTACCTTGTAATGAGACTAACTCTTCAACTCATACATTTTTTAATTTCCCTTCGTGCTTACCGAAGGATGAATGCTATGTTGATTGTTATGATCCCTTGCATTCATTTGAAATATCCCTTTTTGATGAAATAGATGCTTGCTATACTTGTGGCCATGATGCCAATATGAATTATGCTTATGGAGATGAACTTTCCATAGTTACTTATGTTAAATGTGAAATTTTTGCTATTGCACCCACACATGATAGTCCTATTATCTTTTTGAATTCTGCCAACTACACTATATCGGAGAAGTTTGTACTTATTAAGAATTATATAGATGGGTTACCTTTTACTATCACACATGATGATTTTGATAGATATAATATGCATGTGCTTGATGCTCATACTTGCAATTATTATGGGATAGGAACTACATCTCCACCTCTCTATGTTTCCAGTATGATAAAATTGCAAGAAACTGTTTATACTATGCATTGGCCTTTACTTTGTGTGCATGAATTGTTATTTTATGACATGCCGATGCATAGGAAGAGAGTTAGACTTCGTTGTTGCATGATATATGTTACTTTGTGCTCACTACTAAATTACAAATCATTGTTAATTAAAATTCTCTGTGACATACCTTGGGATCCGAGTGGATCCATTACTTGAGCACTTTATGCCTAGCTTAATGGCTTTAAAGAAAGCGCTGCCAGGGAGACAACCCAGAAGTTTTAGAGAGTCATTTTATTATGTTGTGTTCTTTTATATAATTCAAAAACAAAAACAATAAAGAGGGGAACCTAAAACTTTTTCAAAAAGAGAAGTGAAAGTAAGAAGGACGAGCACCATTGAAGTGGGGGAGCTCCTTGAACTTTGTTCATGCCCATGGAAATTTGTGAATCATGATTAAGAAACTTTTCAAAAAAAATAATTATCCCCTTGTGTAAATCCTTGTATTATAAAAATAATGTGCCAATATTTGCCTTTAGGATGATTAGATTGCTTGTTTGGTGTGTGCAGTGCAAAAACATAAACTTTGGCTGTAGTGCGTGAATTTACAATTTTTACTGGAATATCAAAATTTTCTGAAATTTTTACACAGTACTGTTATGCATTTTTTTTATTTTTTCCTAATGTTTCCGAATTTTTAGAGTTACATAAGTATAGTAAATGTTCAGATTGCTACAGATCATCCTATTTAAGACAGATTCCTAATGTTTCCGAATTTTTTGATGCATTGTTTGGCTAGTTTTGATTGAAACTATCGATTTTATTGGTGGTATAAGCCATAAAGAAGTTATAATATAGTAACTACAATGAACAAACAAAATATGAACGGGTTTGCAACAGTACTTAAAATGGTAATTTGCTTTATTATACTAACATATCTCATGACAGTTTTGTTAAGTTTTGTGTGATTGAAGTTTTCAAGTTTTGGGTGAGATCACGGTGGATGAAGGAATAAGTAGTAGAAAGAGACTAAGCTTGGGGATGCCCAAGGCACCCCAAGGTAACATTCAAGGACTCCCAAGAAACTAAGCTTGGGGATGCCTCGGAAGGCATCCCCTCTTTCTTCTAACAACCATCGGTAATTTTACTTGGAGCTATATTTTTATTCATCACATGATATGCATAAATCCTGGAGCGTCGTGTGCTTTTTATTTTTTATTTTAGTAATACACGATGCTGGTATGATAAAGGCCTTGGTTGATTTATATAAGTCTATTTGCACCTCACTTATATCTTTTGAGTATGGCTTTATAGAATGCTTCATGTGCTTCACTTATATCATTTGAAGTTTGGATTGCCTGTTTCTCACCTAGGGACAAATAACTTTCTTTTGACAAAAAGCTCTCTATTAAGACTAACTTAGTTGTTTCTTTATCTAAGCAGCCCTTGGTTTGGATTTACGTGTTATTTATTATCTTGCAAACCTATCCTGTGACACCTACAAAGTACTTCTAGTTTCATACTTGTTCTAGGTAAAGCGAACGTTGAGCGCCGTAGAGTTGTGTCGGTGGTCGATAGAACTTGAGGGGATATTTGTTCTACCTTTAGCTCCTCGTTGGTTTTTGACACTCTAACTTATCAAAAGAGGCTACAATTGATCCCCTATACTTGTGGGTTATCACTACCTTGCTATTTTTATATTTTTAGATTACAAAAATAGAATATCTACTATCGTTACTACACTTGTATCACCATCTCTTCGCTGAACTAGTGCACGTATACAATTTACCATTGTATTGGGTGTGTTGGGGACACAAGAGATTTCTTGTATTTGATTGCAGGGTTGTTTGAGAGAGACCATATTCATCCTACACCTCCCACGGATTATAAACTTAGGTCATCCACTTGAGGGAAAATTACTACTATCCTACAAAACTCTCTCTTGCAGGCCCAACAGGAGTCTACAAGAATAAAGTTGCGTAGTAGACATCAAGCTCTTTTTTGGCGCCGTTGCCGGGGAGGTGAGTGCTTGAAGGTATATTTATAGATCTTGCAATCAAATATTTTAGCTTCTTGTTTTTCACTAGTTTTTTTTATAAAAGAAAACTACAAAAAAATGGAGTTTAGGTTGCATCAATTGTTTCGTCTCTTTAATGTCTTTTTTGAAAATGATGGTTCGAAAAATTGTGCTCAATTGGTAGAGGAAGAATTTATGAAAATACTTAATGAGAATTCCTTGAATGATGAGAATGATAGTTATATTGTTAGTATGAATTATTTGAATATTCATGATGCTAATGATATGCAAAGCCACAAACTTGGGGATGCTATGGTTGATGAATATGATATTTATAGTCCCCCAAGTTTTGACACGCAAAACTATTATGAGGATAGCATGCCTCCTATGTATGATGATTATTTCTATGACATGTATGTTATAAAGAGTAATTACAACCATGAAATTTTTTATCATGATTTTAATATTCAAAGTGGTTATGTCTATGAAGTACCTCATGATAGTTATTTTGTTGAGTTTGTTCCCACTATTATGAATGAGAAGAAGTTTGCTTATGTGGAGAGTAATATATTTTCTATGCTTGTGGATACTGAAAAGAATGTTGTATGTGATAATTATGTTGTTGAATTCCTTCATGATGCTACTAAAAATTATTATGAGGCATGAACTTATGCTTGTAGGAATTGCAATAATATCAAGTTTCCTCTCTATGTGTTCAAATTTTTGAAAGCATGCTTGTTTTGCCTTCCTATGCTACTTGATTATTGTTCCGATGAATTGTTTTATCACAAAATCCCTATTCATAGGAAGTGGGTTAGATTTAAATGTCCTTGTCATGTGATTCATGATGCTCTCTTGCATGTTTCAACTTTTATTCCCATACGAGCATCATTAAAATCATCATGCCTAGCTAAAAGGCATTAAAGAAAAGCGCTTGTTGGGAGACAACCCAACACTTTTACTTTCTGTTTTATATGTTAAAATGATTAATCTACTGTGGTAATCATGTTTTATATCTTTTATTTCAATAAAGTGTCAATTAAAGCCTTTGGGATAGTGTGGATACTTGCTTGTTTGATTCTATGCAAAAACAGAAATTTATGCGTCCAGTATATGAATTATGTGATTTTACTGGAGCGTCAAACAATTCTGAAATTTTTACAAAAAATTTCTATGAAAATTCTATGCGCTTAATCAATTTTTTAGAATTGTTAGAGTCAGGGAAGTTTGGTGACCATTCAGATATTTACAGACTATTTTGTTTTTGACAGATTATGTTTTGCATGCATAGTTTGCTTGTTTCAAGTGTTTCCATAGATTATATTTGGTGATATAAATTGTGGGAATTATGGAATAAAGTATTTATTATGTGAGAAAAATTATGAATCTTGTCTTAATAGTACCTAAGTGAATGATCTATATTTACTGTACTAACCCATCTCACGAAGTTCCGTTAAGTTTTGTGTGATTGAAGTTTTCTAGTTTTGGGTGTATTACCGATATGAGGTGAATACGGAGAAGCAAGGACCTAATATTGGGGATTCCCAATGCACCCCAAGGTAATATCCAAGTAAGACTCAAGTGTCTAAGCTTGGGGATGCCCCGGAAGGCATCCCCTCTTTCGTCTCCAACATTATCGGTACATCTTACGTGAAGATATATTTTTATTTGTCACATGCTATGTGCTTTTGCTTGGAGAGTCATTATAATTTGTTTTTCCCAGTTAGATGTTATTTATAATCTTGTTTTTCAATAAAAAATTTCAAGAATTACATTAGGATGCTTGCATTGCATGTTTTGATATGTGATGTGTAAAAACAGAAATTTTTTCTGTAGTGTTTGAATTTTCGTATTTTGCTGGTACGTGGAAAGTTCTAGATTTTCTTACATAGTGCTTTATCATAAATTATTTAGCATGTCCTAATTTTTCATAATTTTGTGTGTTACAGAAGTACGCTGTTTTAATAGATTTCTATAGACTCTTCTGTTTGGACAGATTGCTGTGATAGTTTTGGTATCTACTTATCCTATAGTTTTCATGGGTTATATTGATAGATATAAATTACAGAAATTTTAGTAAACAGTAGAATATGTTTGAAATTATTATGCAACTTGTCCTGACAGTACATGAAGTCTTGATTTATTCTTACGTGTACTAACCTATCTCACGAGTTCTTTTCAAGTTTTGTGTGGATGAAGTTTTTGAGATTTAGGTGAAACCGGGATATGAGATGATTGAAAGAGACACAAAAGCTCAAGCTTGGGGATGCCCAAGGCACCCCAAGTATATATTTCAAGAATTCTCAAGCATCTAAGCTTGGGGATGCTACATATCCCACTTCTCTTCGTCAACAATTATCGGTTAGCCTATGTTGAGCCTAATTTTTTATTTGTCCGCATGATATGTGCTATTCTTGGAGAGCCATTTTTTGTTTTGCTTGCTGTTTTAATAAAATACTCAGATCTGAAAATCTTTATTTAGAGAGAGAGAGAGAGAGAGAGTCCTCACTGTCGGAATTAGGGCTCCGTAGACCCAACGATGTTCGAACACTTGGGTGCGCTCGTTCTCCAATCCTGCTCAACCTCACAGCTTCTCAGTGGTTCTCCGGTGGTTCTCACAAGAGAAAAAACGAAAACACACGGTTTTTACCCAGGTTCAGGCCACCTTGCAGTGTAAAACTATACTCCTGCTTGTGGTGGATTGGCCTCATGAGGGGGCTAAGGATGAACTAGTACAGTGGTTTGGTGGCCTCCCGAGGGCTCTCGGTAGTGATGAACTGGTGTGTCCACCCTGTCATTGTCAAAACTGGCGGATCTCAGGTACAGGGTCCCGAACTGTGAGACTAGAATCGACAGTAACAGGGGACAAAGGGTACACAAGTTTACCTGGGTTCGGGCCCTCCTATGGAGGTAATACCCTACGTCCTGCTTGGTTGTATTGATGATGTGAGGGGTAACATAGTTAATTTACCTTGAGATCGTATAGGTAACCCTAGATGAGTTGTTTTTCTATACCCCCGACACCTCCGGCTTATATAGACTCCGGGGGTGTCCTAGGCTTACACATGGTCGGTTACATGCCGAAGACATAAACATGCCTAACTACAGCTAATAACTTGGAGAATACGTCATGGCTCCTTGAGGCTTCCATCTGGCATAGGTGGTATTCGATCATTCGATGTCTGTTGTGTGGCCCATACAGTCTGGCACATAACAATAGGTCGTATATCCGAGGACCCCCTAATCCAGGACTCCCTCAATAGCCCCCGTACTAGCCTTCAACGCCGATTTATATCCTGTCGATCTCCTCATGTCGTCGTCTTCGGCTTGCGAGGCGAGTCCCCCATCCTTCTTTGTTCGGCCACCGACCAGTCTTCGGTAAGATCTCAAGCATCGCGGGCGCAGGTTTATTAGAATAACTGTGCATGTTCCTCGACTTTTGCGCATCGTGAGGAGGCGAGCGGTCGGTCATTTTTACAATCTTGCCCTTCCATAACAGCGGCACCAACCATTTAATCAAACAAAATCATGGCGCAGACCACATTCTCTCCGTCCTCATCGAAAGAAACTCCCAGCGGAAGCTCCATGCAAACCATGGCCAACATCCCTAGCTCCTCTGCACATCCCTACGGCTCATGCCTAGGGGATTGGACCAGCTGTTTTGTTACACCCATGCGGCTCCGTAATCTAGAGACCCAGGGGTACCTCCCATCATCATATCTGGCGGCAACCCGCGTAGGTCTGCTCTCCTATGGTGACAAGGTTTTCGACGAGCGTCTCCCCAATCCTAACAAGGGGGAGCGCGTGTGCTTCGTCCCCTTCCTCCTCCGACACCTTGGGTTTCCAATCCATCCGTTCCTGAGGGGGTTACTGGAGTTCTACGGGATCCAACTCCATCATCTCACTCCAGGGTCAGTCTTACACATCTCGGGCTTTGTCGCCCTCTACGAGATGTTCTTAGGGTGTGAAGAACATTTCGATTTGTGGAGGAAATACTTCTGTCTCGTCCCCCAAACTCGGGACAAGACAAATTTAGAGGCGGGCGAGGCCGAAGTATGCCGCATAGCGGGGACGGGGTATCCGATAGGCACACCGAGGAAATCCGAAGAATGGACCTCGGAGTGGTTCTATATTGAAGATGTGCCCCTGTTCGAGCCAACCTGGATAGGCCTTCCCGAATATTCCGACGTCCTCCTGAAGAATAGGTAAAACTAGCGACCAAAGAGCTCATCCTAGGAGGAAAGCGTCGAAGTGCAAAGCCTAGCTGCGCAAGTGTGGATGCTCGTCCACCACCGTTTGACCATGATCGACGTCATGTCCGCTGCCATCTCCCAGTGTGTGCAACCCCTCCAACAGAGGGTACACCCCCTATGGCTATACAACGGGACAAGTGACGCCACGCGCTCCCGAAAGCAAGGTCCCGCCAACCCTACAACGTTGGACGCCGCACTTGCCGACCTGTTGAAAGCACAACATGCTCCCTTGGTGGTTTTGATAATTCATGACAACATACATTGTCTCTTGAACTAATATTTTTACCTAGTGTATTTCAGATACAGTCTATAGAGAGGTTTGGCAAAAGGAGATTGTGGAGAAACCCCAAGATGCAAGGAAATAGGTTAGCCAAGCTTCAAGCAAGAGGACTCTACATTTTATATTTGTGAGAAATCACTTTGAGTCCATAGGAAAGCCAATACTATTAAAAGGGGGTAAGGTTTTGTTGGTGAACAATATGCTCAAACATGCACAAGTGATAGTCGCCAAAAACATCCACAAACTCTCCCACCAAAGTCCGTTCTATACATAAAAATAAAAATCGGTGCAACCAACTTTCCCATACCGGCGCCAGCGATTCTAGAACCTAGACAGACTCAGCCAAACCCTAGCCACTTCGGTGCAACGATTCCATACCGGTGCCACCGATTTTAGGTTGCCAACTTTATGTTACGCAAATTCACATTATCGGTACCACTCAGAATGTTGGATCGGCATCACCGAGATTGGAAATCTAACCATTGGTCACCTTATCGGTGCAACCGAGTTTCCTTTATCGGTCTCACTGAGATTCAAAAGTTGCCACCTTTTGGTCACTTCGGTACCACCAAAATTAACACATCAGTGTCACCAAGTTGGTCATTTTGTGTGTAACGGTTGGATTTTTGAGGATGCCTATATATACCTCTTCACCACCACCCACTCGAAAGAGAAGCACTGAGAACTATTCCATACCTATCTTATCAGATTTTCTGATAGAGAACCACCTACCCTTGTGTTGAGGTCAAGATCTTCCACTCCAATCATATGGATCTTGATCTGTAGCCTCCCCAAGTAGATTTCCACCAATCCCATCTCTTCCACCATACCAAATCTGTGAGAGAGTAATTGGGTGCTGAGGAGTCTATCATCTTGAAGCACAAGAGCAAGGAGTTCATCATCATTACCGAGCCTATTACCTTTTGGATGGTGGTGCCTCCTAGATTGGTTAGGTGTCGCTTGGGAGCCTCCTACTTCATGTTGTGGAGTGAACCAAGAAGTTTGTAAGGGCAAGGAGATCGCCTACTTTGTGAAGATCTACCCATAGTGAGGCTAGTCCTTCGTGGATGGAAGCCGTTATGGAATAGTCAAGGTTGCTACTTCGTGGACCCTTTTGGGTGGAGCCTCCATGGACTCTCGTGATCGTTACCCTTCGTGGGTTGAAGACTCCATAAACATGGATGTACGATAGCGCCACCTATCGGAACCACGGGAAAAATCCATGCGTCTCCAACTGTGTTTGATCTACCTATCTCAACAATTTACTTCATATGCAATGTTTTTACTTTCCGCTGCCACATTTGTTAACATGCATGTGTCGGGCTGTTAGACTTGCTAGCTTTGCTAAAACTATTAAAATATGCCAACCAATTAACTTGGGAAAGATTAGGTTTTAAATTCCTGCTAGTAGTCTATTCACCCCCTCTAGACACTCTTCTAGTGATCCCTCAATTGGTATCAGAGCCTTGGTCTCCATTGCTTCTGTTTAATCACCGAGGAGGAAGATGGATGTGTCTAGTATAGGGAGTTTGAGTTGTAGAGTGCCCATCCTTGATGGAGAGTACTATAGTCAATGGAAATCTTTGATGCTTGAGCTGTTTAACGAATTTCAATTAAGCAAATATATTATGCGCTCCTATGAGCCTCCTATTGATCCTTTGCATCCCACACATGAAGAGGAAATTGATATGCTATGCAATCTAAGAACTGTTAATCTCATTGTTAGAGCATTACCTAGAAATATGCTTAACCAAATGAAGAATTTTGCATGTGCTTACACTTTGTGGAATGATTTGGAGAAACGATATCCAAATTATTCATTAAGTAATCTTGATGAAATTCTTCATTAAACCATTGCCTTGCACGAAATGTCGCCTAGTGATCCTAAATTTGATGTTTGTCTATTTGAGCTTAGAGACCTCATGCATGCTAAAGGAGATGTTAGAACTATCAACAATATCATTATAGAGGCCCTTCGCATTCATAAACTTGAACATTGTCATGATCACCATCCTAACGAATCTCTTGTTCTTTATGATGAGGGTTTTCCACTTGATGATGACAATGTGGAACATGGCTACTATGATGAAGATGAGCTGTTTGACATTGAGTATGAGAAGCTTATGAAGAATCTAAGTCTCATGGCTAACTTCAAGGATTACATGTCTGGAGGAAAAGAGTGGATTCTCGATAGCAGATGTACCGATCATATGACCGGAGATAGAGAAATGTTTGAAGAGATTACACCAAACCATGGATCGCGAAGGTACGTAATGTTTGGAGACAACTCCAAGGGTAAGGTACTTGGTCTTGGTAAGGTGGCCATATCCCATGATAGTTCTATTCAAAATGTTATGCTTGTTGAATCTCTTGGCTATAATCTTCTTTCCGTGTCTAGACTTGCCGACTTCGGTCTCAATGTGTTATTCATGAAAATAGATTGCCAAGTGTTTCGTCAAGATAATCGTAAAATGGTCTTTACCGGTATCCGTAGAGGTGATCTATACATTGTCGATTTCACTAAGAGATCCAAACCTCGCACTTGTTTAATTGCTAAATCTTCTAAAGGTTGGCTTTGGCATAGAAGATTAGGACATGTTGGCATGCGTAATTTAGACAAACTTATCAAAGGTGATCATATACTTGGTGTTAAAGCTGTTATCTTTGACAAAGATAGACTTTGTAGTGCTTGTCAAGCTGGAAAGCAAGTAGGTGGAAGTCATCCTGTTCAGAATATCATGACTACAAGGAGACCACTCGAGTTACTTCACATGGATCTTTTCGGTCCCAATGCTTACAAGAGTCTCGGTGGAAATTCCTATGGTCTAGTTATAGTTGATGATTTTTCCAGATTTACGTGGGTATTCTTTCTTGATGATAAGTCGCAGGTTCAAAAGATCTTCAAGAACTTCGCTCGCAAAGCGCAAAATCAGTTTGAAGTGAAGATCAAGGAGGTTCAGAGCGATAACGGATCGGAGTTCAAGAACACCCATGTGGATACCTTTCTTGACGAAGAAGGTGTCTCACATGAATTCTCAGCTACGTACATGCCTCAACAAAATGGAGTTGTTGAGAGGAAGAACCGGACACTCATTGAGATGGCAAGAACGATGCTTGACGAATACAAGACGCCAAAACACTTTTGGGCAAAAGTCGTGGAAACATCATGTCATGCCATAAACCGACTTTACTTGCACAAGCTTCTCGGTAAAATGACATACAAGCTACTCACCGGTAACAAACCCCAAGTTGGATACTTTTGGATATTCAGCTTCAAGTGCTATATTCTTGATAAGCATCATCATGCTAAATTTGGTCCTAAATCTCATGAAGGATTCCTACTTGGTTATGGATCGAACTCTCACACTTACCGTGTCTACAACAACTTCACTCGAAAAGTTGAAGAGACGGTAGACATGAAGTTTGATGAATCTAATGGTTCACAAGTCTAAGAATTGCCAAATGATGTAGGTGATAAGAACCATTCGGAAGCTGTCCTAGATTTACCCATTGGCAAGATTCATCCCATGGAGGTGAAGGAAAGTACTTCATAAACTCAAGTGGAAGCCCCTACCTCACGACAAGGTGAACCACAACATGACATGGAGGCATCCACAAGCGGTACATGGCAAGATGATGAAGAGGAGGAAGTGCATCATGAAGATCCACCACAACCTCCTTCACCACCACCTCAAGGGAACGACACCTTCAACAACAATGAAGATGAAGGAGATGATGATGAAGAAGAAGCTCCACCAACCAACAATCGGAAGTTGACCCGAGTTTGAGCACAACTGACCAAGAACCATCCCCTAAACCAAATCTTTGGTGATATAGAAACAGAGAGGATCACTCGCTCTAAAACTCGTTTAGCAAACTTCTGTGAGCATTATTCTTTGATCTCTAGCATTGATCCCTTGAAGGTAGAACAAGCTCTTAAAGACGCGGATTGGGTGAACGCTATGCGTGAAGAGCTTCACAGCTTCGAAAGGAACGAAGTGTGGACACTCGTGGAGAAGCCCGAGGATGAACACAACATCATCAGAACCAAATGGGTATTTCGGAACAAGCAAGACGAAGACGGTCAAGTCGTGCGCAACAAGGCTCGCCTCATAGCTCAAGAATATACGCAAGTTGAAGGTATGTACTATGGTGAGACCTACGCCCCCGTCGCTAGACTTGAAGCTATTCGCATTCTTCTTGCTTATGCTAATCACCATGATATCATGCTTTATAAAATGGATATTAAAAGTGCATTTTTAAATGGTGAGATTTAAGAAGAGGTTTATGTTAAGCAACCACATGGCATAGTGAATCCTAAGAAACCTAATCATGTTTACAAGCTTCATAAATCTCTTTATGGTCTTAAGCAAGCCCCTCGTGCTTGGTACAAATGTTTAACAAAGTTTCTTATCGAAAAAGGTTTTGAAATTGGTAAAATTGATGCAACCTTATTCACTAAGAGAGTTAATGGTGAATTATTTGTGTGCCAAATCTATGTGGATGATATTATCTTTGGTTCCACTAACCCTCAATTTAGTGATAGATTTGGAAGGTTGATGTCCGAGAAGTATGAGATGTCCATGATGTGTGAGCTGAAATTCTTTCTTGGCTTGCAAATCAAGTAATCAAAAGAAGGAACTTTCATCTCTCAAACTAAGTATACCAAGGACTTGATCAAAAAGTTCAACATGCAGGAGTGCAAAGGTATGAAAACCCCTATGCCTACTAGCGGACATATTGATCTTACCGGAGAGGATGAGCTGGTTGATCAGCAAGTTTATCAATCTATGATTGGTTCATTGTTATATCTATGCACATATCGTCCCGATATTATGCTTAATGTTTGCATGTGTGCTAGATATCAAGTTGCACCGAAAGAATGTCATCTTTTGGCTATAAAACGCATTGTGAGATACTTGATACAAACGCCAAATTTTGGCATTTGGTATCCCAAGGGATCTTCTTTTGACCTTGTTAGCTATTCTGATTTGGACTATGCCGGTGACAAGGTTGATAGAAAATCCACCTCGTGCACTTGTCAATTTTTGGGCAGATCTCTTGTATCTTGGTCCTCTAAGAAACAAAACTCGGTATCTCTATCGACTGGCGAAGCTGAGTATATTGCTGCTGGATCTTGTTGTGCGCAATTACTATGGATGACACAAACACTTAAGGATTATGGAATTCATGTTAAAAATGTTCCATTACTTTGTGACAATGGAAGTGCTATTAAAATTGGTCATAATCCTGTGCAACATTCTCAAACTAAGCATATTCAAGTTCGACATCATTTCATTCGTTACCATGTTGCCAAAGGAGATATTAATCTTAAGCATGTTCACACTAACAAGCAATTGGTCGATATCTTTACTAAGCCACTTGATGAGAAGACATTTTGTCACTTTAGGAGTGAGTTCAACGTTATCGATGCTTCAAACTTGAGGTAGACTCACTCGGTTGCATGCAAGGGCATGAGCTTTCTTGATATTTCCATGTATCTTAATATTTCATCTTATGCCATGGAATTCTATGCTCCCTTGTATTGCGTCTAATCTCTTGTAGGTACTTGGAAAGACTTCTTTCCACAAGATTGCCATCAACTCCAATCATAAGCAATCTTGTCATTACCAAGTATCCACAACCCCTCTTGATGATGGAAGTAAGAAGGCCACTCAACCATATCCTTGACATATACTTGATCAATATTGCACACTCTCAATTGGTATCATGTCAATGGGATATATCTATTGTTCTTCCTTGCATGACTAATATTTGTAGGTAATCAGTGTACTAGTACAAGAAGGATTGCTCAAAACTCAAGATGATCTTCATCAACCTCGAGCATCCTCAACAAGTTCATCTACAAGCTACGTCATCAACATCACTCAAAGGTATGTACTCATGTCCTTGAAAAGGGTTTACTTCAAGAAATGAGCTAAAGCAACTCAAGCGATATGAAGACATTAAAACGCTTAATCGAAAAAGGTAACCCCATTCTGAGCTTAACGTAGAGTATGACCTATGATCAAGTATTCCTGCTTGGCTCCTAAGTCGATGTACTATAATATATGTGACCTAATCACCGCCCATCATCTAGTTAAGAATCTGGTGTGGTTTGCTCTCTATTGCATGATTTCTCATAGCTACTCCAATCTTCTCTAGTTGATGTCCCTTGTGAAAACTTCATATTTCATTGAAAATCTTTCTCTTGACTCTGTGAAAACAGAAACTTGGTTTCTCTTTCGGAGCCACCGACTCAGATATCTTGGGTGTACCGAAATTGCAGACAAGCCGCACTACAAAATCTCGGTACCACCGATCTATCTATCTCAACGTCACCGATTTTCTTTCTGTCTCATTTGAATTTATTTTTGCAATTATGTGTTTTCTTAGTGATCTTTCTTGTAATACTTCTGTTACTTCGACGATCCCCTTTAAAAAAACAAAAAAAAACTTTGTACTACTTAGGGGGAGAAGAACTAAAGTTAATCTTGAGGGGAGATTTTCTTTATTCAAGGATCCCTATCTTCAATGAAGAAAGGAGGAGAAGAACAAAGTCCTACAACATCTCAAGGGTAGAGAAATCATTTTCCATGACTCTCTTAGTTTTCATTTCTATGAATCCTATGTTTCGATGACCCTTGTTCTCAAGGATCCTTGTATCTATCCCTCCTTTTGACCTTTTTGGAAATTAATGCCAAAGGGGAGAAGACCAAAGCTTCATGCTAAAGAGGAGATACATGCTTATGCAAAGGGGGAGATATGATCAAGGGGGAGAGCCAATATCAATACTCACACCTTTATAAATAGGGGGAGAAGAATTTTTTTGACCTTTCTCACCTTATCCAATCCTAATATCTACATGATAAGATTTAGGGGGAGAGGATAATCTATTTTCATATCTACGGTGAGAAAATTCTCAATGATCTTGGAGACATATCAATTCTAAGGAATACTATTTTCTATATGTCCTCCATATCTTGGCAATTTTGAGTTCTATTGCCTTGCTGTTTGGTAGAATACTCTTGTGTTTCCTAACATTGTTTTCTCAAGCGTGTTTCTATTACCAGGATGCTCAAGAACTCAAGGTAAGTATATGCATCATATCCTTGGTTAAGATGATCTCTTGCTTCTTGCACATATTGTTTGCAAGAGTGATGTCTTGAACAAAGATACATCTCATTCATATATATTTGATGCATATAGCTAAGATACACATGTCCTGTTATATCCCTTCTACCTTTTGTGTGTTCATGCATTCAAAAGCAACTATCCTTTAAAGGACTGCACACATTTAGGGGGAGCAAGTCTAAGTCATGTGTCTCTCAAAGTCTTCAGTATAACCATGCATATCTTTATTTGAAGCTTTGATTGTATGTTGTCATCAATTACCAAAAAGGGGGAGATTGAAAGCACAACATGCTCCCTTGGTGGTTTTGATAATTCATGACAACATACATTGTATCTTGGACTGGTATTTTTACCTAGTGTATTTCAGATATAGTCTATAGAGAGTTTTGGAAAAAGGAGATTGTGGAGAAACCCCAAGATGCAAGGAAATAGGTTGGCCAAGCTTCAAGAAAGAGGACTCTACATTTTATATTTGTCAGAAATCACTCTGAGTCCATAGTAAAGCCAATACTATTAAAGTAATGTTTTGTTGGTGAACAATATGCTCAAACGTGCACAAGTGATAGTCACCAAAAACATCCACAAACTCTCCCACCAAAGTCTGTTCTATACCTAACACTCAAAATCGGTGCAACCAACTTTCCCATACCGGTGCCACCGACTCCAAAACCTAGACAGACTCAGCAAAACCCTAGCCACTTCGGTGCAACCGATTCCATACCGGTGCCACCGAGTTTAGGTTGCCAACTTTCTGTTACCCAAATTCACATTATCGGTACCACCGAGAATGTTGGATTAGCATCACCGAGATTGGAAATCTAACCATTGGTCACCTTATCGGTGCAACCGAGTTTCCTTTATCGGTCTCACCGAGATTCAAAAGTTTGCACATTTTGGTCACTTCGGTACCACCGAAATTAGCACATCGGTGTCACTGAGTTGGTCATTTTGTGTGTAACGGTTGGATTTTTGGGGATGCCTATATATACCCCTTCACCACCACCCACTTGAAAGAGAATCACTCAGAACTATTCCATACCTGTCCTATCAGATTTTCTGAGAGAGAACCACCTACCCTTGTGTTGAGGTCAAGATCTTCCACTCCAATCATATGGATCTTGATCTAGCCTCCCCAAGTAGCTTTCCACCAATCCCATCTCTTTCACCATGCCAAATCTATGAGAGAGTGATTGGGTGCTGAGGAGTCTATCATCTTGAAGCACAAGAGCAAGGAGTTCATCGTAATTACCGAGACTATTACCTTTTGGAGGGTGGTGCCTCCTAGATTGGTTAGGTGTCGCTTGGGAGCCTCCTACTTCGTGTTGTGGAGTGAACCAAGAGAAGTTTGTAAGGGCAAGGAGATCTCCTACTTTGTGAAGATCTACCAATAGTGAGGCTAGTCCTTCATGGACGGAAGCCGTTATGGAATAGTCAAGGTTGCTACTTCGTGGACCCTTTTGGGTGGAGCCCTCTGTGGACCCTCGCAACTGTTACCCTCCGTGGGTTGAAGACCCCATAAACGTGGATGTATGATAGCGCCACCTATCGGAACCACGGGAAAAATCCATGCATCTCCAACTGTGTTTGATCTACCTATCTCAACTGTTTACTTCATATGCAATGCCTTTACTTTTCGCTGCCACATTTGTTGACATACATGTGTAGGGCTGTTAGACTTGCTAGCTTTGCTAAAACTATTAAAATCTGCCAACCAATTAACTTGGGAAAGGTTAGGTTTTAAATTCCTGCTAGTAGTCTATTTACCCCCCTCGAGACACTCTTCTAGTTCGGGGTTTCCATTCCGTACTCTATTTGACTGAGGCTTGGTGGGAACAAGAATGGAGGAGTTTCATCAAGATAGTCAACTGTCCGGCTCCTCAGCGCGAGAACCATTCACGTGACAACGATCCGGGTTTCAACGAGGACCTGTATCTTCTCATTGACTTCAAAAATGGAGTCTATTTCCAGGACAACATCGTCCAGACCCCGGTGGCTATCATAATTGATTACCCTGGGTCATTCTCCATCCCTACCGCGGGCAAGAAGAAAAGCTCCTCCCGCAAGAGGCCAGCTACCAAGAGCACCCCGGACGTGCCGGTCCTGACCCCCAAGCACCGCCGATCCATGCACCATACGCCGGTAGCCGAAGCTGCAGCCGAATCAGAGGCCAACCGAGACCCTGTGAAGGATCCGGACATGGGGACGAATCCACCAGCCCGCTCATCCCGAAGGTACATTGTTCGGTTATCCGCTTATCGTTGTAGTTAGTAGAGTCTCATAATAGCTCGTTTCATTGAAATACCTATGCGAAATACCCAATCCTCTACTACTCAAGGGGATACCAGGGTGTTCGGAGACGCTTGAAGCTCCTGGGCCACGAACCATGCGGCTTCTGCTACAGATGCCCCCATGGCCAATTCAGCGCCCGATGAATCTGGTGATGGAGTATCCGTCACAAAATCGGAGGTGGAGAGTTCCATGCATCATCAGTAGCGATGGGAGGCCATGCGGCATCCATTTTTCTCCGACCAGGAGTTCGGCGCCCTACGCTCGGCGGATGCACACCTTGGTGCCGCTCGAGCTGGATTCGGCGAAGCTATGAAGTTGATAACAACCAGCATACAGGTAAGTGATCGGATTTTATAGAATCCGGATATTTGTGTAAGCTTAGTAGCCCCCAAGCCTTAATTTGTTTTAGAACAAACGAATTAAGGATCTCCACACTATTTGACTACTAATGCAGGCCTCAAAGCAATAGTCCGAGCAATTGGCCAAGGAGCTCGAGGAGAGCCACACAGAAGTGCAATCTATGAAGGCCGAACTAGCACATGTAAAGAGCTTCATGTGAGAGGCCCATGGTGAGTATGTATTTATTGCTAATCTTTCTTATATCATTGTGCCTGACACATGGATTCAGTGTAGTAGCCGAATCAATAGGATATATGGAAAGGCAGCTCGAAGAAGCCCAGGATTCTCAGAGGTATGCAGAGTCCCAGCATCAGGCTGGCTGCCTTGTTATACAAAAACAGGACGAAGAAATAAAGAGTTTAAAGATTCAATTGGCCCAGGCTTAAGAAGAGAATTGAAAGCTTCAGAGGGGCGTATTCGGTAAGTAAGATTCCGCTATCAGCAAATTTTTTTGATGTAGGGAATGATAGTAACCGCATTGTTATCTTATGTGCATGGCTCCTGTCTGGGCATCCTAAAGAGGAGATCAAATCATACCAAGGGGACCTGCTGAAGGAGGTGACCTCTCTTCATAAGCACATGCAAAAAGCAATGAAAGGGATGGTGAAGGCACTATGGACCACCGAACAGACACCTAAATGTATAGCCGCACTTGTGGGTCGAATTAAGGGGGCTCAAAATAGGTTCAAGCTGTGGAAGACTTTGGATTGCCGCGAGGGAGCACGAGAGGCGTGGGAAATGGTCAAGACCCATTTCACTGGACGTAACCCCGAGCATATGGCGCGGGTTGGTCCCATGGGATCGGATGGCAAAGAAGTGCTACTCCACTTGGTATATGATCAGGTGATGCCAGCCACCCGTCTTTTGTAAGCAGACTGCCACCTTAATACAATAATTGATAATCTCGATCAGCAACCGCACATGTAATTTATATGTACATGTGTATAAACAATCAGTGTTGTAAACTTTGTCTTAACCGGCCATCGGCTTCTCCCTCCCATGCGAAGAGATCGACAGTGTTCCTCCTTATTATTCCCTCGCAAAAGAGCGAACTATATTCGGGGAACCAGGCAATCCGGTCATGTGGTGCAAACAGACAAAAAACAGATAGAAAGATATGTTATATTATGATGTAGCATATGAAACATCTTCCGATGAAAATAGTACCTCTACCGATACCTTTCGTCGAGGCTCTAGGAAGAGCGTAGATAGAAGTCCGCATACTTGCAGTATGTAGCTAAGTGTCCTTTGGGAAGAAAAGACTAGGCGTCCGTCCGAGCTGTAGGCCAAAATAAGCCGGCTCGGAAAGCCTTGCTAACAAGGGTTCTTGCCACGGCGTGATGCCTGCCCATGCCTACATGGATTTCGGCGAGGAGCTCCCGTCCTTCTTCCTTGGATATACACCTCTGTAATACTCCGGTGGATCTTTTCTTGTATAACTCACCCTCGTGTACTTTGTAGGCCTTGGATCGTCGAACTATGCATGGTGCCTCAGTTTGATCATCGGGGAGTTCCTTGTGAAGAAGGTAAGCGAGGAAAGACTCCGTCCATGGCGCAATTACTGCCATTACCTCATGAGCCAAGGGCATCTCATTCATCGTGGAGCCGCCGATAATGCCATTATCTGGCTCGTTTATAGGGGGAACAACTCCATCCGCCGTATTCGGACCGACGCCATTGTCGTCCTCCTGCCACACTACGGCGGGCTTAAAGAGCTGCTCCAGGAAGGTATTTCTCGGGACGGGGTCGCGCTTGGCTCCCATACGAGCCAGTATGTCGGCGGTTTGGTTGTTGTCTCGAGCGACGTCGTGGAATTCCAAGCCCTCAAACCGAGCAAATATCTTGAGGACGGCATTTCTATATGCCGCCATCTTCGGATTTTTGGCATCGAACTCGCCGTTAATTTGGGATATGGCCAAGTTTGAGTCTCCCCGTACCTTTAGCAGTTGTATGCCCATTGATACCGCCATCCGAAGACCATTAAGAAGAGCTTCATATTCGGCGGCATTGTTGGAGTCGGCATACATGATTTGCAACACGTATCGCACATTGTCACCTGTGGGGAATGTGAGAATAACCCCAGCCCCCAGACGGCCAGGGTCTTTGATCCATCAAAGTACATTGTCCAATGGGAGTATGCACTATACTCCTTGGGGAGCTTGGCCTTTATCCATTCAGCCAGAAAGTCCGACAGTACCTGAGATTTAATGGCGCGGCATGGCTTGTAGGTTATTTCAAAGGGAAGGAGCTCAATGGCCCATTTGGCTATGCGGCCGGTGGCATCCCTGTTGTTGATTATATCATTCAGTGGGACTTCCGATGCCACCGTTACCACACACCCCTGGAAGTAGTGTCTGAGTTTCCTTGTCGCCATGAATATTGTATAGGCTATTTTTTGATAATGTGGGTATCTGGACTTGCACTGCGTTAGCACCTCTGTAACATAATATACCGGTTTTTGAGTCTGGAATTTATGTCCCTCCTCATCTCGTTCAACGACGAGCACCGCACTGACGACTTTGTTGGTGGCCAATATGTATAACAACATGGGCTCACTAGCGCCTGGTGCCGTGAGTATGGGGTTGGTTTCCAGTAGTGTTTTGACTTCTTCTAACGCAGCCGCTGCCTCATCGGTCCATTAGAAGTTGTTGGTCCATTTTAGCAGCTTATAGAGCAGCAAAGCCTTTTCTCCGAGGTGGGAGATAAAGTGGCTTAACGCTGCTACGCACCCAGCTAGCCTCTGGACATGCTTCAGCTCTGTGGGGATTGCAAGTTCTGATAGAGCACGGATTTTAGCTGTATTTGCCTCTATTCCTCTATGGGAGACGATGAATGCAAGCAACTTACCAGAGGGAACTCCGAATACACATTTTTCCGGATTGAGCCGTATATCATATGCGCGTAGATTAGTGAAAGTTTGGCGTAAGTAGTCGATCAACTGGCCGACGTGTTTGTTTTTGATTACCACATCATCCACGTATGCCTTGATAGTCTTACTGACCTATGTTGTGAGGCATGTTTGGATCATGCGCTGGTATGTGGCCCTGGTGTTTTTATCCCGAAGGGCATCGTGTTGAAGCAAAATGGCCTATAGGGCATGATGAATGCAGTAGCCGCTTGATCGGATTCCTTCATTTGAATTTGATGGTATCCGGATTTAGTGTCGAGGAAACTCAACAAACCGTGTCCGGCTATGGAATTGATGATCTGGTCTATGCGTGGTAAGGGGAAAGGGTCCTTGGGGCTTGCTTTGTTGAGGTCTTTGAAATTGACACACAGCCGCCAGGACATGTCTTTCTTAGGTACCATCACCAGGTTTGCTAGCCACTCGGGGTGTTTAATATCTCGAATAAATCCGGCCTCGAGCAGTTTGGCTAATTCTTCACCCATGGCTTGCCGTTTGGGCTCGGAGAAGCGGCACAGAGTCTGTTTCACGGGCTTAAAGCCTGGAATAATGTTTAGGCTGTGTTCAGCAAGCCACCGTGGGATTCCAGGCATATCGAAAGGATGCAAAGCAAAAATGAGGGGTCGAGCTGGGCTCTGATGGACGTTGTCTTATTGGGGTCCGTTGGATGCACCTGATATTTAACGATTTCCTCTACGGGTTTAAAGGACGTGGACTTGGTCCTTTTGCTAAGGATCACATCGTCCCTATTAACTGTCGACCGTAGACCGGTCAACTCTTCGGCGGCGAAAGTTTCTGCTAATGCCTCGAGGGCGAGCGCTGTCGTTTTGTTTTCGGCCTGAAGGGCTATGTTCGGATCACTGGCAATCGTGATCACTCCATTTGGTCCGGGCATTTTGAGTTTCATTTACCCATAATGGGGTATAGCCCGGAACTTTGTAACGGTGTCGCATCCCAATAGGGCGTGATAGCCACTTGGGAAAGGGACGATGTGGAAGAGAAGTTCTTCGGATCGGTAGTTTTCGGGCGTGCCGAACACAACGTCCAGGATGATATATCCGGAACAATGTGCCTCTTTCCCTGGGATAATTCCCCAGAAGGTTGTGTTGCTATGTTCGATGCGGGATCAGTCGAACTACATTTTTTCAAAAGTGGCCTCATATATGAGGTAAAGACCACTTCCGCCGTCCATTAGCACTTTATGTAGCATGTATCCATCGATGATGGGATTCAAGACTAGAGCGGCCGGTGAATGACCTGGAAGCTTGGGCGGTTGGTTAGTGCCCCCAAAAGTAATTGGTACGTCTTCCCATGGGCTAGTAGCTGCCACATGGTAGACTTGCTCGTGGTCCCTAAGAGTTCATTTACGCCTGTTCCTCGAGGGGAAGATCTCATAGACCGTCAGGACTTTGGCATTAAATCCGGACGACGAAGGAGAGCGCCTACTCAACGAAGGTGTGTCGAGGATGGCCTTGCCACTTTTTGCGACTTGCCTGACGACCCAGCAAGCTCGAAGGTTGTGCGTTGGGTTCGTGTTTAACAACACAGAATGTATCGGGCAAGGTTTATCCAAGAGTCCGTCGAGGACAGTGCTGGTCCCTGAAAGGGGCTTGTTTCTTTTTTCAATAGGTTCATACCTGGCTGGCCGATTTGGAGGTGTCTCTTTTTCCGAGCTCCTTTAGGGTGTTCGTAGAAAATTGGTTCCGAGAACAACCGCTTGGATTGCTAGACACTCTCCATTGCATAATACTTCTGTACCAATTCGGATAACTCCGAAAAGTCGTTTATGCATCGACGGGCCAGGCCATTAAGAATCCCTTCATCATGGCAATTGCGAATGAAAATTGCCATGACATCTTGGTCACTAAGACCTTTTACTCTGCTCCTAGCGAGTAGGAGTCTTGCCCAAAAGTGGTGGACTGATTCTCCTTGTAGTTGCTTGATATCACGAAAGTCCGAAGACATGGGTTTTGGTGCAGTACTTGGATCATCTTTTGGGCGGTGGGTGGGAAAAAATTGGTTCCCTATCGCAACGAGTGTTTAGAACTGCAGTTTCCAAATCACGCGAAGGATTCCGGACCGATGACGGTCCGGATTTAGAGTGATTCCCTGCCTCTAATTTATCAACAGGGTCTTGGAGATCAAGGACTGAAGTATAGACGGTTTTGAATTCCGGCTGTCAGGAAGAATCCGCAGCCGGGCACTCAATGGTAGCGACAAGGTGGGTGACCGGAGGGACCTGAATCTCCCTGTCATCAGGTCTGATTCCAAGCTGATCATAGATCGGAACCAGGTCATCCGATATACGCATAGCTTCGATCTCATCGAACAACTCGTTTAAGAACGAGGCGATGGCAGGGTGTGTGTCACTGATACGAGTGGATTCGTCAAGTGGTGTGATGGTTCCAGAGTTACGCCGCAGGGGATCTGTATTCCATTCCAGCATGGGACCTGATGTCTTGGACGTCAAAGCATCCAGACTTAAATTTTTACCTTCGAAGGTTGAGTGTTCCATTGGAACGAGTGTTCCCCATGAATCAGCCACGAAGTCTAGGGTTCCGAACTTGATACTCTGATTTGGGGAAAACCTTTTGATCTGGCCATGACGGCCGATCAGGCTGGCCTGTGACAAGACGTCATTGCCGATGAAACTCTGATCGGGGGTGAGAGTCCCCTCGATGCAGATTTCACTTTTTGTGACGTGGTGAGCCATCAGTTCGTTTGGCGCTCACAAAGGAACTCTCAATGATAGCACCAATGTCGGTGTCGAACCCAGTGGATCTCGGGTAGGGGTCCCGAACTGTGAGACTAGAATCGACGGTAACATGGACAAAGGGGACACGAGTTTACCCACGTTAGGGCCCTCCTATAAATGTAATACCCTACGTCCTACTTGTTTGTATTGATGATATGAGGGGTTACAGAGTTGATATACCTAGAGATCGTATAGCTAACCCTAGATGAGTTATTTTTCTATACCTCCAACACCTTCGGCTTATATAGATGCCGGGGGAGTCCTAGGATTACACATGGTCGGTTACATGCTGAAGAGATAAACATGCCTAACTACAGCTAATAACTTGGAGAATACGTCGTGGATCCTCGAAGCTTCCATCTGGCGTAGGTGGTCTTCGATCATCCGATGTCTGTTGAGCGACCCATACAGTCCGGCCCATAACAATAGGTCGGCTATCCGAGGACCCCTAATCTAGGACTACCTCACCCCCACCTGCTACTATGGGGGCTAGTCCATATTTATTGTGGCCGCGGTACTCTTCCCTTATCACACAGGAGGGAAGGGATTCCAAAACGGCCAAATTTGAAAGGGGACAAGAGGTAGACCATATCCTGACTAATGGTGGTCCTCGCCTGCAAAGCTCGTGGTCTCGGTCTTGTTGCACTGGGAAGGAAACATTTGGGGGATTCCTTGGGAACCCGCATTCGTCCTTGCTTCCTTAGCACGAAAGAGGAAACCACCCCCCTCTGCACCTGCTGGCGCCCGCCTAGCTTAGTCGTCAGAGCCCATGTCATCCCAGCCTCACGAGGACGGGTGCTTGCATAGGAATCTTTGCTCCTCGGTAGGAAGCCTCCGGGGATGCCACTTCTTCGGAGGTCTTGGCGTTGTCCTTCTCGCGAGGCAGGGGCTCTCGCGAGGGCCTTCACTTGAGGTACTTGTTGCTGGGCTGTGCTGGGCCTTCGAGGCGGGCAGCGCACTAGGTCGTAGGCAGGCAGGTCTGGGTACCCCCGGTCCCAGAACGCCAAAAGTAGCCCCGGGCCCTAGGCGTGCTTGGGTTGGCTTCGGGGTGAAGCCAGAGAAGGAAGGCCAAAGCGCCGTGGGCCCGAACCGCCTGCGGTCCAGGCTCGACGCGTGGTGCACAATAAGAAGCGGACGCCTCCACTTCCCCATGTCGCCTTGGCAACCGCCCTTGCTAACAAAAAGCCTGGCGCGCGCCGCGGAACCATCATTACCCCACCATGTGCTCGCCTTCTTCTTCTCCTTCCTTTGTGGATCACACCTTCTGTTGGGGATATAACCCCGTGGTATAGACTAGCCCAGGGATGGGCCTTGAAGACTCAAGCCCAAGACATTTGGCGGCTTGCCAGGATGGGCTAAGATGAGGCCCAAACGGAGAAGGTATGAAGACCCGGGCGGATAAGCCGCCCGGAGACATCTTGCTAAGGAAGGAAAGACAATGTAGAGATAGACTCAGACACGTTGTGAGAGTCGGTTATGACTTGTATGACCCGTGGTCTTGACCTCCTATATAAAGGCGAGATCCGGGGCGACTTAGACAGAGATTAACTAATCGAGAACTAGGTCAAGCAATCCACTCCCTTGTAATCGATACCCAAGCAATACAAGCACAAGCAGAACATAGGCTTTTACCTCTACTGGAGGGGCCGAACCTGGGTAAACCCGTGTCCTTCATCCCGATCAACCCTTTTGAGTCCATCACCTTAGCGATGGCCTCGAATCTAAGTCCTCGGACATCTGACGTGACAAAACCATGACAGTTGGCGCCCATCGTGGGGCTAGCGCTCGGTGGTGTGGAGTTCTCAAAGGGCTCTCTCCCAGGGTTTGAGGGATACGTGGTCAGAAGGATGAGGAAGAGTCACCGCGGCCGGCTGTACATCGACGACGCCGGTTGGGGCCCTGAAGCCGACTCTGTCGAATATAGATTCCGGGTTCCCTTCCGCAGAATCCACGTCTTTATCGGCAAGGTTGACGGATCTACACCCGGGCCAGACATCTGCACCAACATCGTCGTGCCGGCTCGGCGTGTACAACCCGCCCATGATGCGCGACCCGCCTATGCTAACCCGGGCTGAAAGCATGTCTTCGTGGGCTTCACTCAAGGTATGGATCTTGAGGCATCTATGTCGCAGGAGACACTCGTCTATTCGGAGGACGGGTCTTCAAGCGGAGAGGCGAAATCAATCTACCAGCTCCACGACGGCGGGCTCGGGGGCTACGACGAGCGTTACTCAGAGTCGGAGAGTTCTGAGCCGGACGATCACAGGCTGTCGATTCATGCGGCCGTATTCATGGCGGGGTTAGCGTCGGGCATGAGTAGCACAGCCGCCGGAGCAACAGACACGTGGGCTGACCCGCCGCCGCCGGCTCAGGTTCTTCTGGATCTTATGAACGAGATTGCAACCCTGATGGCCACTGAAGTCACACCAGATAATCAAGCCGCCCGGAACTTTGAGATCACAAGACTTAAGGACCGGATGGCGGAAGTCCAACAGGGGATTGCCGAGTTAAAGGCTCAGATGGATGCGGAGGCAGAGCGCCTTAAGACAGATGCTTTCCGCCTTGAGCTAGAGCAGCAGTCAGTAGCTACAGTGCAGTGGATGAGACATCACTCTCACTTACCAGAACAGTATGAGGCCAGGAATCTCTTGAACATGCCAAGTACGGGACGGATAGCAGACGCGCCTGGAGGTCGGCTGACAGCTCGACAATAGCTTAACCCGCCCCGACGAAACCAGGCCTCACCAGTGGCTTTTCCGTCGCTGGTGGGTCATTATTCCAACCCGGCAGAGAACATGGTGGCAGCAACCCGACTTGAAATGATCCCTATTCCTGATGAGGCGCCCTTTGTAGAAGAGGTGTGGAATGCCATTAGATACCTTCAAACGGTGATGGCCGAGCAAGAGAAATATGCCTACAGTCGGAGCCGTGTCCATTCAACCCCCCTCCCTAGCCGCAGCTTTAGCCGGCACTATGAGTCACCGGCGGTTTCTAGCAGTGATCGGCACCGAGGTGCTTCAGGGGATGATCAAGCGGCTCTAGGTGCACCGGGGTGCTTCAGGGTATGATTAGGCGCCTTCCATCTCAGTTGGAGCGGGAGTGACCACTCGGGCCGTGGGCGTGCCGTGTTTGGTGCCGGCTCTGCGAAACGAGCGGCTACCGAAGGATTTCAAAGGCCCTCGCAAGGTCCCAAATTACACCACCGACTTACCTCCGGAGGCCTAGATTGAAAGCTATGAGCTGGCTATGGAGATGTTGGACGTCAATGACGCAGTATGTGCCTAATATTTCATCATGATGCTGGAAGGGCCGGCTCGCATGTGGTTGAAGGGTTTGCCACCCAACACCATCAACTCGTGGGCCGAGTTAAAGGCGAAGTTCATCAAAAAAATTCAAGGAACATGCAAGCAGCCCATGACGATCATGGATTTAGATCACTATGTGCAATAGGAAAATGAGTCGGTTCATCATTGGGTCTGGCGAGTTTAAACTATCATCCACTCGTCTGAGCAGATCACGGCGGCTCAAGCGGTTCCGATCCTGGAAAAGAATTGCCACTTTATACCTTTGAAGAAGAAGCTTGGACGGCTCAAGCAAATGTGTCAAGACATGGGGGAGCTCATGGCGGCTCATACCAAATAAGGATAATATGAAGGATCCAGGATCTGATGAGGAGAAAACTGGCCAGGGTAAAAAGAGTAACCATGGAAAGGGTGCGGCAGGCAATGGTAACCAAAGCAAGAGGAAGAACCCGGATGGCGGGTGAGAATTTGTGGCCAACGCCATCACCGGCAGCAATCATCCTAAGGGCAATGAGAAATTTAGACCACCTTTTAATAAGGGTAAGACTCCTTTCAACTTGGAGGAAATGCTCAACAAACCTTGTCCAGAGCACAGCCGGCCCGACAGACTAGCGAGTCACACGTGGGGCAGTTGCCACATCATGCAAAAGTTCAAGGACAATAGCATGCGACAGCATAACAACGATGGTGGTGGCCCGCCCGGCAGTTCAGGGCCAGACGGTTCAGGAGCCGGGTTTGGGTCCGGCGGCTCAGGATCCGGTCATCATGGCCAGGGAAACCAAGGAGGACATCATCAGCACTCTGGTGGCAATAATCAGCAGCATCATAATAAGTCTGGGTATCAGAGTAATCCGAAGTAGCTCAGTTCAGGCCAGTATCATGTTTTTACGACTAGCCTTAACAAGCAGGATGAGAAGTTGCGCAAGCGGGCGGTTAATGCAATCGCGCCGGCTCTACCGCAATACTTGAAGTGGTCTGAGTATGACATAACATGGATCCGGGAGGATCACCCGCCGCGTGTTGATGACCCGGGGCGGCTAGCGTTGGTAGTTGCCCCCCAAGTGGGATTATATATGTTAAATAAGGTACTTATGGATGGTGGCAGTAGCATCAATATCCTGTACTATGACACCTTTCGGCGGATGAAGCTGGTTGACACAGACCTTAGGCCTTCCTCGACAGTATTTCATGGTGTGGTGCCTGGCAAGTCAGCTTACCCCGTGGGTAGGATCTCTTTGGAAGTTGCCTTTGGTGACGAGCACAACTACAGGGTGGAATCCTTGTGGTTTGAAGTAGTCAAAATCAAGATCCCCTATCATGCTTTGTTTGGGCGGCCGGCTTACGCCAAGTTCATGGCTAGGCCCTGCTATGTTTATTTACAGCTCAAGATGCCAGGTTAAAAGGAACGATTACTATTCATGGTGATCGGAATACGGCTATTGAGTGCGAGGAAGGAGTCGCGGCTTACGCGGAATCAAGTTGTGCTGAGGCAGAGCTCAAGTTCTATAAGGAAAATTTTGACCCGAAGGACATGACTCCGCTGGAAAAGCCTACCACAAAGGTTGAGACGCCCCTCAAATTTTCAGCGGATGATACCAAATTGGTGGATTTCAATCCGGGTGACTCATCTCAGCAGTTCACTATTGGGGCCAATATGGATCCCAAATAGGAAAGCACGCTCATTGAATTCATCTGTGAGAATCGGGACATCTTTGCATGGAAGCCTTCTGACATGCCGGGTGTACCGAGAGAGTTTGCTAAGCACAACCTTAATGTGGATCCTAAGTTTAAACCTGTCAAGCAATTTCTGTGGCGGTTCAATGAGGAGAGACGCAAGGCCATCGGGAAGAGGTTGCCCGGCTCTTGGCGACGGGTTTCGTCATCGAGGTCTTTCACCCAGAGTGGCTAGCTAACCCAGTGCTCGTGCTCAAGAAGAATGGCACGTGGCGTATGTGCGTGGATTACACAGATCTTAACAAGGCATGTCTGGCTGATCCCTTCGCTCTCCCTCGTATTGATCAGAGTTCATGCTTCCTGGATGCTTATTCAGGATATCATCAGATCAAGATGGCAGTCAAGGACCAAGAGAAGATGGCTTTCATCACACCTTTTGGTGCTTTCTGCTACGTGTCTATGCCTTTCGGTCTCAAGAGTGCCCAGGCGATTTATCAGCACTGTGTGCAGAATTGTCTTCACAGCCAAATTGGGCGCAACATTCACGCCTATGCAGATGACATTGTGATCAAGTCAATGAAGAACGAGACTCTCCTTGATGACCTGAAGGAGACCTTTGACAATCTGCGGGTCTATAAGATGATGTAACCTGATGAAGTGTGTCTTTGGTGTTCCGGCAGGCAAGCTCTTGGGATTTCTGGTCTCTGAGCGTGGCATTGAAGCTAACCCGGACAAGATCAAGGCTATCACCTCCCTGGCTGAGCCGGCGTGCATCAGTGATGTTCAACGCCTGGCAGGACGGATTGCCGCGTTGAGTTGGTTTATAAGCCGCCCTGGTGAGAAGGCCATCCCTTTATATCAAATGATGAAAAAGACAGAAACTTTGTCTGGAGTGCAGCGGCGGGTGAAGCGTTTGAGGCGCTCAAGAAGCAGCTTACTAAGTCGCCGGTCTTAGCCGCTCCGGTTGAGAAAGAACCCTTGCTCTTGTACGCGGCGGCTAACAACAGGGCTGTCAGCGTGGCAATCATGGTCGAGCGCAAGGAGGCAGGGAAGGAATATCCGGTTCAGAGGCCGGTTTATTATATCAGTGAGGTCTTGACAGAGTCCAAGCAGAGATATCCACATTGGCAGAAGCTAGTATATGGGGTGTTCATGGCCAACCGCAAGCTCAAGCACAATTTCTTAGGACACCAGATCACTGTGGTCAGCTCTGCCCTGTTGGGATACATAATTCAAAACAGAGAAGCCACTGGCAGGATTGCTAAGTGGGCATTGGAGCTTGGACCTCTCAATGTGAAATACGTACCTTGTACGGCTGTCAAGTCCCAAGCACTAGTGGATTTCATAAATGACTGGACAGAGTGTCAGACACCCGAAGAAAAGCCGGATAACACATACTGGACAATACACTTTGATGGATCCACGCAGCTGGAAGGATCAGGGGCAGGAGTTGTCTTAACCTCCCCCAAAGGTGACAAGTTCTGTTATGTGTTGCGGCTGATGTTCCCTTGTACTAACAATGCAACTGGGTATGAAGCCCCGCTCCATGGCCTTAGGGTGGCTAAGGAGATGAACTTAAGCCGGGTTAGGTGCTTTGGCGACTCCGATCTTGTGGCTCAGCAAGTTTCAGGCACTTGGGACTCCAACGATCCACGGATAGCGGCTTATCGTCAGGCGGTGGATGTCATTGCTAGTCACTTCAAGGGCTATCAGGTGGATCATGTTGATCATCGCAAGAACGAGGCGGCTGACGCCCTGTCAAGGTTAGGCTCTCAGTGAAAGCCGGTGCCACCTAACGTCTTTTTGGATGTCTTACATCACCCGTCAGTTAAGTTACCTTCGAACAAAGACTTAGCTATTCCTGACTCGGAGGGACAGCTGGTGGCGGCTCTACATGCTATTCTGGATTGGACTGTGCCTTACTTGGCGTACTTGACTCGTGGCGAGTTACCTGATGACGAAAATCTGGCCAGACAGATCGCCAGACGGTCCAAGTCTATGACAATAATCAATGTCGAGTTGCATAAATGCAGTGTCACTGGCGTGTTTCAACGTTGTGTCTCACCTGAGGAGGGCAAGGAAATCTTGAATGAAATTCATGCTGGTGACTGTGGACATCACGCTGCCTCAAAATCTCTGGTGGCCAAGGCTTTTAGGCATGGTTTCTTCTGGCTGACGGCTCACAAGGATGCAGAGGATCTGGTTCGCAAGTGTGATGGTTGTCAAAAGTTTGGCCGGCGGGCTCATGTTCCGGCTCAAGAGTTGTGCATGATTCCAATTACTTGGCCGTTTGCAGTCTGGGGGCTTGATATGGTCGGGCCTTTCAAGCGGTCCAAGGACAAGAAGACCCGCCTCCTGGTGGCGGTTGACAAATTTACCAAGTGGGTAGAAGCTGAGCCGGTGAGCATGTGTGACGCAGCTATGGCGGTCCAGTTCATCAAGAAGGTGATCTACCATTTTGGTTACCCTCACAGTATCATCACAGATAATGGTACAAATTTATCTAAGGGGGCTATGCGAGCATTCTGTGACAATGAACACATCTGGCTTGATGTTTCTGCGGTTGCTCACCCACAGTCAAACGGTCAGGCGAAGCATGCTAATCAATTAATCTTGAGAGGTATCAAGCCCCGGCTCATGGTTCCTTTACAGCAAACGCTGGGTTGTTGGGTGGAGGAGTTACCGTCCGTTTTATGGAGCATCGGAACCACTCCCACCAGATCAATGGGTTATACACCTTTCTTCATGGTTTACGGTGCAGAAGCCGTATTACCGAGTGACATCCGTCATGACTCGCCACGAGTGGCGGCTTACGTTGATGCAGACAATGAAACGGTGTGTCAAGACGCGTTGGATGCCTTGGAAGAGGAACGTGATCTGGCGGCCGCTCGTTCGGCGATTTACCAGCAAGACCTGCGCCGCTACCATAGCCACAGGGTCAAGACCCGGACGTTTCAAGAAGGTGACTTAGTGCTGCAATTGATTCAAGATCAAACAGATGCACACAAGTTATCCCCTCCATGGGAAGGACCTTTTGTGGTCAGCAGAAATCTCAACAATGCATCATATTACCTCATTAACATCCGAGACGACTCAATTACCTCGGGGCAGGAGACCCACCGGCCGTGGAACATAGCGCATCTATGGCCTTATTATACCTAAGTGGTTGAGACTCAACATTGTACACTATCATTGTACATATCATATTTATATATCAATAAAGTTGGCATCCCTGCAAGTCGGGGCCTCTGCCGTTTCGCATATCTCAATCTGTGCAAAAAAGGCTCAACATGATCGTCTAGGGGGCTTCCCACCCACCGAGTGTAGCTTATCAAACCCTATCGGTCGTCTTTCAAGCCAAATAGTTGACTCCATCAACATGATTGTCCAGGGGGCTTCCCACCCACCAGGTGTAGCTTATCAAACCCTACTAGTCGGCTCTCAAGCCAAATAGTTGACTCCGTCAACATGATCGTCCAGGGGGCTTCCCACCCACCGGGTGTAGCTTATCAAACCCTATTGGTTGGCTCTCAAGCCAAATAGTTGACTCCGTCAACATGATCATCTAGGGGGCTTCCCACCCACCGGGTGTAGCTTATCAAACCCTATCGGTCTGCTCTTAAGCCAAACAGTTGATTCCATCAACAAAGGTCACTTGGGGGCTTCCCACCCACCGGGTGTAGCTTACACACCCTCTTGATCGGCTCTTAAGCCAAACAGGGTTAAACCTACCTGTAAGCTGATGCTACTCTACTAGGTGACCTGCCAGACTCTTACCAGTTAATCTCGCCTAGAGACCTTGAGCCGGCTCTAAGAAATTGACGGCCAATATCCATAGAGACCCTGTACTAGTTAAGGTTAAAACGGCGGTTCTTGTCACGAGAGGGCCGGCTTACGAAAAGCAAGGACAAACTCTCCCATCTGCTGCCGACTCTTCGCTATGTGGCTTGTTCGTACTCTTAGACAGTTAATCCTGAAGGACCCTGTACTGTTTAAGGTTAAAACGACAGATTTATGTGACGTGAAAGGCAATTGGTGGGCTATAAGGGTGCTCATGCCCTATCGTGTCTCTCCTAGGACGTCACACTTCCTTTCAGTTAATCTCGCTTAAAGACCCTGAGCCGGTTCAAAGAAATTGACGGCCAATCTCCACAGAGACCCTGTACTGCTAAGGAGTTTTAAGTGGCGAGTCAACCCAGTAGAACCGGCACATGAGCTATTATGAAAAAACAAGTTAGGAAAGATACAACATCTTTGGGTTACGCTATTCTAAGCCGCCCTCCTAACAATGTGGAGATACATCTATTCTTGCAGGTTGATTAAGCCGCCAAGAGTCGGCAAAACATCCAGTATGGAAGTGCAACAAAGATGTCATATATTACAGCCGGACTATTTAACATGTGCATGATGGCACAGTTCAGGCAAAGTCAAAAGTTTTACGACAAGACTATTACAGCCGCTCTTTATAGAGCCCAAAAGTGATTCAATGTGTTTACACTGCTCATGGTGGGTCACAAAAGCCGACTTATCCATAGCATTTGACAAATCCATCATTTGGCTGGCGGGTCACCCTGCTCCGGGTCTTCGACCTCCTTGATCTAAAGATTGTCCAAGTCCCAGTTGCAGTGGGTTAAAGCTGCAAAGTTTCCCTCTTCAAAGAAGGGGGACGAGTCAAGTTCAGAAGCAAAGAGGCGCTTACTATGGGCAGGTGTCAAGTCCTTGGCTTCAAAGAGGGGGCCACAGATTCTTTTCTGATCGGTATCATAAGCCACCTGATAAGTTGATATGTTCACCTCTTCTGCTAACACGGAGGCGAGAACCTTGGAAGCCTTCACGCACTCAGCATAATCAGCGTCAGTGAAATCTGAGTTGTCATCCTTTTTGGATGGAAACCCATCCATCATATCTTCAGAAGTCAACTCTAGAGCAAACGCCAATGCTCGGCTTATGGCTGCGATGGCTCCCTATCGGGTGGCTGATCTCTTAAGCTCTACGATCTGCTTTGGCAGTGTGGATAGTAATTCTAAGACCCCTTTCATAGTTGAAGGGGTGGTATCCTTGTAGAGCACAACCTTGATCATGCAGACAGCTCCACAATACAACTGTTCCGTCAGGGTATAAATAGCCTTTAGGGGTAGCAAGCTGTCGGAAGCGAGTTGACGGCTCCTTGGACCTGCATAAGACAGATTCTGCGTCATAAGTCGCTAGTATAAATATTCATGCAAAGGTTTGGGCTAACTATTTTAAGGCTTACCGAATATGGCGGCTGACATTTTCTTGATATGCCGCTTCAAAGATTGTAGCTCCTCTGAAACAATCACAAGCCGCTGGTCAGCATCATCTGCTCGTTGAGCTAGGGCAGCTTGTTCCGTCTCAGCCGATTTCTTGAAGGCATCAAATTCAGCTTTTGTTTTTGTCAGCTCTTTAGAGAGGAGCCGGCACTTCTCATCGGCTTCACTTCAGGCAGTTTGTTGAGCGGCTAGCTGGCTTTTCAAACTGGTTAATTCAGAGCCGGCTACGTTTAAGGTTTCCTATGACATATCAAAATGCGGAATAAGTGGTCAGGAGGGCATTTTATCAGATAGTGAAGATTAAGAAAGTCTCAAGCAGATTGCAAGCAATATGTTTGACACTTGGGGGCTAATGTCTATTCGATCTCCAAGATTACAACGCAATTCCGGGTCATCTTCTTCAACTTAACCCGAAACTTGGGGGATACAGGCTGGCTTTTCATGCTATTTACAACAAAAGTTCTGACTCAACTCCAACGAAGTTGAGCCGGCCCTTGGGGGCTACCAAAGGGTCTTCAAAATTATAATACAATGAAGCTCTAGCTCAACTTTATCAAAGTTGTGCCGGCCCTTGGGGGCTACAATTAGCTCTTTACATTATCCACAATGAAGCTCTGATTCAACTTTATCAAAGTTGATCCAGCCCTTGGGGGCTACGAACCATGATTTATACTTACTTCTAATAGTTGAGGCCTACAGGTTAAAGATGTCTACTTCTAGTACGTGTTGAAGACCCGGATTACCATCAGCTAATGATAACCTGGCTCTTGGGGGCTACGTAAGGTACAAGGAGAGTGAGCATACCTCATACTTCTACTTCATCAGCTTGTCAAGCTTGAGCTCGAGGTCCCGACTTGTAGACAGGTGGTTCAGATAACTAGCGTGAAGTTCATCAGTTGTTAGCTTCTCTAGCGCAGGGAGCTCAAACTCCAGCTTCTTGGAAGATTCAGTCGCTTCACTATGCTTTGTGAACACACGAGGTTGAGGAGAGTGGAAGCCGACGCTAGTAATGAAGACATTCGGAGTAGTGGTTTCATCAGCAGCCTTTGCAGGGCTTGGCGGCTTGAAAGAGTCCCTCGGAGGCTTTGTAGAAGGACAAGCTTCTTCAGGTGCGTCTTTGGAAGCCGCCAAGGGATCAACATCCGGCATGGGAGAAACCGGCTTAGCAGGCTTCGGGTCTTGAGCATTAGGGCCAAGGGAGGACTTGTTGGTTTTCCTTCGGTTGGCTTGAGCCCTGAAGAGCACAGAGCGTGAGAACCCAAAGTTTACTACTGCAAGCTTCGGAAGACTCATGGACCAGGCTGTTCTTCCAAGAATAATTATTGTCAATCAGGTGAATAACGAGACAACAAAGAGAGTTAAGTTATACCTATGAGTCGTCAGATTCCGGATGTTCTTCCGGTTCTTCTTGAGGATCGGTTTTCTTCTTCTGGCCCATGGTTTTCTTCTTTGACTTCTTCGGGGGAAGAATGTACTTCTTCTTCCAGAAGTCGGAATTGGCCTGAGAATATAAGCCGGCGAAAGGTGAAAAGATTGCTAAGTATAGCTAATACAGAGATAAGGATACCAAGAGTCGCCCTTACATCTGGGGTCGGGTTAGCGGCACAGAAATGTGCTAGCCCAATGGCACTGCAAGCTTCTGAAGACTCATGGACAAGGCTCTTGATCGCAGCCATGATGTTATCTTCTGATAACGTTGTCGAGTTAAAGCAGAGGGGGTCATTAGATTGGCCCATGTATTCATACATGAGGCGGCTTCGCCGGCTCAGGGGCATGACCCTCCAAGAAATCCAGCAGCGAGTTAAGTCCAGGCCTATCAGTCCATTGGCCATAAGAGGTTTGATCTTCGCGTGAGCCGGAGCATATTTTGCCCGCTCATAAGTTGATAGCCGGCCAGGGAGCTCAAATGTTGTATTGACCCGGGATGGACGATAACCCGGCAGGGGATGCTCTCCTTCAGGGGAGGTATCTTCGAAGTAAAACCAAGTTTTGTTCCAATCTTTAGGATGGCTTGGCAATTGAAGAGCTGGGATGGTTATGTCCCGTCGCCTCTGAATGTAAATTCCACCAAGCTCTAAGCTTGGACCAGCCTTCACCTCTGTCTGGCGGTTCGCATAAAAGAATTCACGGACTAAATCCACTAACGACTCTTCTTGCAAATATACCTCACTGAGTATTTGGAAGTTGCATATGTTGGAGACGGAATTGGGGGCCAGGTCTTGAGGGTGCAGTTTGAAAAAGTGAAGGACATCCCGGAAGAATTTTGAGCCGGGTGGGCGAAACCCGACGCGAGGTGATCGGTAAATACGACTACCTCAACCTCCACAGGACAGGGCCTCAATTCATTGCCTGGAACCCGCTAATGTACAACATCTTTGGCTAGAAGGGTCCCCGCGTCTACAAAATCTATCAAATACTCCTCCGTAATAGCAGAGCCAACCCAGTTGCATGAGTTGGATGCACGAGACATGGTGGCGGTTCAAAACTACGCAAGGTGATAAATACACACGAGTTAGGAGACGCCAGAGGATAAAGGGAGACTAAAAGTATAAGTTCTACCAAGCTAAGTCGCCAGAATGGTTTGATGAGAGCTGAAATTCCACTGGCGGGTCAAGTTGCTGGACGATGAGGAAAATTTTACTAAGTGTGGAAAACAAGTTTCACAGACTATCTATGCAGTTATGGATCTACAAAACAGGAAAAAATTAAGTTATTTGTAGACCTAAACGATGAACGGTCGAACCAGTGATATTGGAAGGCAGTGCGAGGAGCGACTACAGATTTGTTGTTTGCCATTATAAACTTCCTATAATCTAGCACAATGGAAAGGAGGGCGTTCTCGAGTCTGATGATCTACATACTGCCTAGCATTACGAGTAGCTCGTGTTCTAGCAGCGGAAGAACTCCATGAAATCCAACCGAGAGCTACAGATCTAAAGGGGGGAGACGAACTCATCGGAGAGGACGCGATGGACGCAGGTGGAGCTCTGGAACGTTTAGGTTGATGCAGCGGCCTGGCGTGAGGACGGTGAGGAAGGTTCGCCGGAGCAAGAGGTGCTGGAGCGGCGGCATCGAGAGGAAGAAGAAGGGCGGGTGGGGAAGGAAACAAATGACACCCTTCACGGTCCTATTTATCAGGTCAAAAGTGGAAATCGGCATGAGAATCCAGGCGACAGAGATTAATTGGCCGAGACGGACGCCTCGATTTTCGGGCTATCAGTTTAACAGAGAAAGATTTGTTGCGGTTGTCAAGGAATCTTTTGACATATCCGATATGACGTCACGGCGGGTCATTTTTCTTTTTTAGGTGCTGATAAGTGAAACTCACCGCCAAGTGAGAAGGAGGCTGAAATGAGCAAGCTCAAATCAACCTGGGGCCTAATGTTGGGGATATAACCCCGTGGTAAGACCTGCCCAGGAGCTTCCAGGTCACACCTGATGCCTCATAGACAAGCCCAGGGATGGGCCTTGAAAACTCAAGACCAAGACGTTTGGCGGCTTGCCAGGATCGGCTAAGATGAGGCTGAGACGAAGAAGGTATGAAAACCCAGGCGGATAAGCCACCCGGAGACAGCTTACTCAGGAAGGCAAGACAATGTAGAGATATACTCGGACACGTTGTGAGAGTCGGTTACGACTTGTATGACCCGTGGTCTTGACCTCCTATATAAAGGTGAGACCAGGGGCGACTTAGACAGAGATTAACTAATCGAGAACTAGGTCAAGCGATCCGCTCCCTTGTAATCGATACCCAAGCAATACAAGCACAAGTAGGACATAGGCTTTTACCTCTACTGGAGGGGCCGAACCTGGGTAAAACCGTGTCCTTTGTCCCGATCAACCCCTTTCAGTCCATCACCTTTGTAATTGCCCGAATCTAAGTCCTCGGACATCTGCCGTGACAAAACCACGACACCTTCTCTGCCGGGTCTCGCTCCTACTCCAATCTTCATATCTGCCATGGCTCCCAACAAGAAGAGGGGCAGGACTTTGATGACGTCAGGGCCCTAGCCAGGTCCATATCCCGCACCGGGCCGGGCCACCATTCTCAATCTTGAAGGGCTGGAAAAGGTCCGACGAGCAATTGCCGCCGACACCAACGAGTGGGGGGCAACGATGATATGGCCCATCTCCTGGTCTTCGGTTGATCTGAGGGCTGCCGACATCCCCCTTCACCTCCATGCCCTGTTCTCCGGCTTGCTGCCGCCGTATTTTGATTTCTTCAATGTCGTGCTCACGCACTACAAGATCCACACATTGCATCTCGACCCCAGGTCCGCCGTCCTCCTCTCCGCCTTCGCATTCTTGTGCGAGGCCTTCATTGGCATCTTCCCGTCCCTAGCCCTGCTCCACCATTTCTTCTCCCTCCAAATGGCCACTAGCAGACAATGCTTGGGATGCATGTCGCCCTGAGTGGTGGATGTGATGGCGGACGCGATCCTTGATGCCGAGCTTCATCTGGACGCGAAGGGATTCCAGACGCAGTGGGTGTTCAGCACGCCCTCTGCTCCAAGTCCCAACGGCCCCGGCAGAGCTGAGCCCCGGTTGGGAGCACTCGAAGCTTGTTGACCTATGGCTCACGCAGGTCATGCCATGTTGAACAACCTAAAAAAAGCGGGTGCGACGATGGCAATGGTGGTGAGGGAGTTCGTCCGCTTGCGAATAACTCCCCTCAAGCGCCATTCCCATCCCATGTGGAGCTTCACCGGCCTCGACGACGTGATGAGGTTCTAGGTGTCTTCTCTTTCCTTCGGCATGTTGCGTGAGGTGCTTTGCCTTCTGATAGGAGGGACGCCTACCGAGCTTCCTATGGAGGGGTTCCCCTTGAACCACTACAAGAATGGGAGAGCCTTTGCCTTGAAGATGACACGCTTCGACGAGTGGTGGCTGCTTCTTGAGGGCCCACCAGGCCTCACGACGATTCCCTCTTAGTGGCCCCATGCCCCGGAGATTCTGAGGTTGGTGCCCTTCGAGCGGTCCGCACGTCCATCGGGCGTCCACCTCCACCCTTCCAAGCGGCGAAGGAGTCACATTGCCAGGAGGCATGATACGTCTCCAATGTATCTATAATTTTTGCTTGTTCCATGTTGTTATATTATCAATCTTGGATCCTTTACAATCATTTTATAACAACTTTATATCATTTTTTGGGACTAACCTTTTGACATAATGCCAAAGTGCCAGTTGCTATCTTTTCTTGTTTTTTACTTCGTAGAAAATCAGTACCAAATGGATCCTGTGGGAATTTTTGTGGAATTTTTATGGACCAAAAGGAAGCAGATGGGCCAAACATCACCCGAAGAGGGGGCCCAAGTTGGCCACCCTCCACCAGGGCATGCCAGAGTCCCCTGGTGCGGTCTGGTATAGGGCAGGCACCCCCTCAATCGACTATCGAGCCTATAAATTCCCAGATATTTAGAAAATCCTAGGGGAGTCGACGAAGCACATTTCCAGCCGCCGCAAGTTCGAGAACCTCGAGATCCAATCTAACACCATCACAGAGGGTTTCATATTCTTCATAGGTGCCTCTCCGTTGATGCGTGAGTAATCCACCATAGACCTACGGGTGTGTAGGCAGTAGCTAGATGGCTTCCTCTCTCTCTATGTTTCTCAATACAATGGTCTTTTGGAGATCTATTTGATATAATGAGTTTTGTGGTGTTGTCGGTGCACTAGAGTTTTGGGCTCTCCAGTGCCCCTTACTCGTGCATGGGCGGTAGTAGCCACCCTGGCAACGAGGCCCAGCGGGGACTTGCGAGATGCAAACACAGAAGAATCAAGACAGATGGAAACACCTTGTTGGAAGGTCTCTTAAACCCCCAGGCAAGACAAGACCCTGGCAAGGCAAAACCCCAGTAAGGCGATGCCCCGCCAAGGCCCCGCCAGCGCACAGGCCAGGTGTCAATCCACCTGGACGCGTGTCGTGGCGTCGTCATTGGAGGGGGATAAGCGGTGCCGATGGGAAGGTATCTTGTCTCGTCCCACAGGCGGACAGAGATGCCTGGCGGTGCATTAAATGCGCCTATCCTACTCCGTTAGTGTTAGGTATGATAGCACTGTAGCTCTGTACACCCTATGTATGCACTGTATGCCACTGTTGGGATCCCCTCTAGAGTATAAAAGGAGGCCCAGGGCGATACGATAGGGGACTTTTTGACTTTTGGGACTTTCTAGCTCTCACGCGTGGTAGCTGCTCATAGCGCTCCTGTAGCTAGAACCCTAAGAACACTCTGACTACAACCAAGCAGTAGTAGGGTTTTACGCATCCGTGCGGCCCGAACCTAGGTAAAGATCCCCGCGTGTTGTTCATCAGACCGACTCTTTGCACGAGCCTTCCCCCGCCGAACCAAAAGGGGTCCCTCCGATCCCATAGGTGTTCGTTCCCCATGACATGTGTGTTTGCTGGGATCTGATGAATTTTGAGTTCATGATCAATTTCTATCCATGAATATGATTTGAGTCTTCTTTGATCTCTTATTTGCATGATTACTTATAGCCTCGTATTTCTTCTTCGAATCTTTGGTTTAGTTAGGCCAACTAGATCGATCTTTCTTGCCATGGGAAGAGGTGCTTTGTGATGGGTTCGATCTTGTGGTGTCCTTTCACAGTGACAGAAGGGGCAGGAATGCATGCATGTATCATTGCCATTAAGGATAACAAGATGGAGGTCTATTCCTATATGAATAGATCTTGTCTACATCATGTCACTGTTCTTATTGCATTACTCCGTTTTTCCATGAACTTAATACACTAGATGCATGCTGGATAGTGGTCGATGTGTGGAGTAATAGTGGTAGATGTAGCATCATTTCGGTCTACTTAGTGTCATGAATATTTGATCTTCTATCAATTGCCCAACAATAATTTGTTTACCCACCGTGTGCTATACTCATGAGAGAAGCCACTAGTGAAACCTACGGCCCCAGGGTCTACTTTTCCAACATATTGCTTTCCGATCTATCTTTTTTCCGCTTTTGTTTTCAGATCTATTAATCCAAAAACCAAAAATACCTAGTTGCACTTTTATTTACTTCTCTTATTTTGTGTTCTTTCCTAGTGACATAAGGGGCAAAAAGACACACATGTATCATTGCCATTAATGATTACAAGATGGGGTCTATTCCTACATGAATAGATCTTGTCTACATCATCTCACCGTTCTTATTACAGTACTCCATTTTCCCATGAACTTAATACACTAGATGCATGCTGGATAGCGGTCGATGTGTGTAGTAATAGAACTAGATGCAAAATCATTTTTGTCTACTTGTCTTGGACGTGATGCCTATATAATGATCATTGCCTGGATATCATCACGATTATTTGATCTTCTATCAATTGCCCAACGGTAATTTGTTCACCCACCATGCGCTATACTCATGAGAGAAGCCACTAGTGAAACCTACGGCCTCGGTTCTACTTTTCCAACATATTGCTTTCTGATCTACTATTTGCATCTTTTGTTTTCAGATCTATTAATCCAAAAAACCAAAAATACCTTGCTGCACTTTTTGTTTACTTATTTTAGTCTGCTTTCTTGCGAGATCTATTTGCCAAAACTATCATTATCTAATCTATCTTATTACCATAGAGAGCGTGACAACCTATCTTTCGTGACGGGTTGCAAGTATTTGTTGTTTGTGTGCAGGTGTTGTTTATTTGGGAGCTTGATCTTCCTCTACGGATTGATACTTTGGTTTCATAACTGTGCGAAATACTTACCATCGATGTACTGCAACATCCCTTCCTCTTTGTGGAACTACCAATGCAGTCTCAAGCCACGTCAAGGCGCTGCCGACGCCCCTGCCGTAGCGTGTTGTTCGCCAAGCAATGAGGGGCCATCCCCGGGTCCTCACATGCACCGGCGGAGGAGAGTGTCTGTGGGCCGCAGTGGCCCGGTTCCGTGGCCTTGGAGGAAGAGGAAGTGGGTCACCGTGGATGAGTAAGTGCCTGTCGTTCCTTGTTTCCCACACGATGCACGTCTCTCAATCCTTGCTCTCCAGGTCCCTTCCTGTCGAAGTGATGAGCTCGCCTTTGCCACCGCCTCCCGAGGTTGCTTGGCCCACAGCGGCCCGGTACCTCATGAGGCGTGTGACGGTTTATGAGAGACACCCATATCCGGGCCCGAGCCATCCCCAGGGGACCTCTAGTCCGGGCTTCTAGTATCTTCCTTCAGGCAAGGACCCCAGACGGCAGGGGCAGGGTTGATGCCTCCCCTTGTAGTCCTTTCCGGCATCAGGCTGCCCAGTGCGTCAGCGCCTTCTTCGAGTGGTGAGGTGAGTTCCCATGTGGCCCATCCCTAGACTGGGGGGCCGAATCATGGAATCTCAGCCCCCGAGTCCCCGTCGGAGGCGGGTTGGCCTTCGCACACCTCTCCTGCCACCCAGAACCTAGATCGAGTGCTAGAGCTTGCTTGCAATCGCAGCGCCATTCGACATGGTCTCCTTCAGGACGCGGTGAGCACGCTGGGCCACCTCACGACAAAGCTCGACGACGTCGACTCATATGTCGAGGCGGAGCTTCAGCGCCTGACATGCGAATGGCGTCGTCTTGAGGTCGCAATCAACTCTGGTCGTCTACAACGCGAGCGCGCTCGGGTGTAAGCTGAGGAGTCCCTTGCCGCGGCAAGGGACGCCCGCGACCATGCCCTTGAAGTAGCCCAAGCCGCGGATAGCCGACATGAGGCTGCAGAGAGGCTCGGGGAAGAGATCCGGGCTTCCAATGCCACCCTTGAGTGGCAAGTTCAGGCCCTCAAGGCCATGCTAGCCTCCTCGGCGGGCGAGCCATTCATGGTAAAATGAGGCTCCGCACCCTTGAAGACATGCTGACGCTGGAGGCGATGGAGCAAGGCCTCGAGCACGAGTAGTTGGAGGTGATGGAGCATCAGGTGGCTGCCGCCGAGGACTCTCTCGCTGCTCGTGAGGCGAGGGTCAGTGAAGAGGCCGACGAGGAGGTGGCATGGACCCGCAAAACTCTCACCAAGGACTACTGCAAGAAGTTGAAGCTTCAGGAGTCCCATTTCTGTAGGCGGCACGACGAGCTGAAAGTTGAGGCGGATGGCCTCAGGAAAAGGTTAGCAATAGTGGAGCGACACGAGAAGGCTGCAATGGATGCTCAGACCACCACCAAGGCCGAGCTGTCTTTCCTCTATACGCATGTGGAGAATGTCGCTTCTCGCATGGAGAAGGCCTCGAAAGAGGAGAACCGAGACCGCGGGCTGCAGCACACGTGCTCCAAGATGTTCCAGGCTCTTGAGGGGAGGGCCAATCGGGGCCTAAGCAGCATCTACGACGAGAGCGTCTCAAACCCGCTCATTGATGATGACGCCGGCTACCTTTGCTTCTTCACCAGGATCGTGGAGCGCCTTGAGGGTGGTGCGGAGAAGGTCCACTGGCTCGCGGAGGAGAAGAGCTGCGACCTCCTCGCGCGGGCGTCTTCACATGACTTCAACCACCTTATTTGCTTCGACCCCAACTTCGACTTCGAGTCATGACAGCTTCCGTGCCCGAGCTTATCCGAGGTGCCCTGGAGGACTGGGTGGAGGATCACGTGGACAACTCGATCACAGAGTTCACCCCTGCTGAAGGCAAGGACCAACCAGCTATCCGGGAGCATGAGTCCGACTGTGGTGACAGCGACGGCAACAGCGGTGGCCACGATGGCGCATCTCCTTAGATTGTCCTTCCCTGTTCGCGTGTAAAGATTTTGAACAAGACCCCGCGGGGATGTGAATGTACCTCGGAAGAAACTACTTTATGATGTAATAAGTAACATTGTACTCCCTTGCACCGCGTTCCCTTGCTTATCATGTGCTTGAGAGCCTTGAGGAGGGGAGGATCGTTACCGACACGCCGACCCGCGGTCGTCCGACCAAGCCCGGGGGGCACATGTTCAACGAAGCCCCGGGCCACGTGTGCCTACTGGCTCACTCGAGAGAGTCGCATGAGGTCTCAAACGCCAAAGCTTTGGCGAGGTGTGCCCGTGGGCAGGCCCGCGGTTGTCGTGTCCTGGGCCCTCAAGAGGGCCCCCCCAATGCCTCCCTTAATGCCATTGGGCTGGCTCAAGCGTGCATATCGTGTCCAACCCCCGCTCGCGGGGTGCATGAGAGGGAGGGAGCTGGCATCTGCCAATCTTTTAAAAACGAGACTCAAGACGCACACGTTGCCCGGACAAAAGCCCCCCCCGTTTTTCAAATGAGATGCAAAAATTTCAACTTCATTCCAAATAGTGGCAATTCGGTTACAAAAAAGAGCGAGGAACAGCCGCGTCCGGCACCTAAGCTAGTCTTCTGCAGCGAAGCGCATGGGGCCTCCACTGGGCGTGGGCATATTTGTTGAAAGACAGTGTTGTCCGCCAGTGCGGATCATGGAGCTTCCACTTGGGTGTGGGTGGGAGCCCATCCGTGACCTCATACTGCGCTCCTCGGGGGGGGGGGGGGGGAGGGCTCCGGGCATGTACATCCCACTCATTCTTACGTGAGAGTGTAACAGTTGGAGATAGTTGGGTGGGTACCCCAGGCACAAGGCCCTAGAGTTCCCGATCGGGTTCTTGAGTCACCCCGCACCTTTCGGCACGGTTGCGCACTCCTATGGCCCAAACATGAGTGCATTCCTCCTTGCGCGACCGTGGTATTGTGCCCCCGCAATCCAAATATGAGGGCAACACACCCCACCCGACCGTAGGAGTACTGTGTTGATGCAGTCGCCTCGGGAGGCATCGTGGCGCCTTCCAAGCCACACCCCCGAGGCCTCGTGAGCCCCCAAGCTTACCAGGCCTTGGTAGCCCCTAGGTATGGCGCTGGCGCTCCCCAAGCCGTGGGGTGTGCGATGCCCCATGGAGCGTGACTCTGCTACTACAGTGTCCCTACGGCGCCAGCCGCGGGTGGCCCGCACCACTCGAGCCTTGTGGATCTTCTAGGCGACAAGATCCTGCGGCCCCATCGCCCGGTGTCGTGTTCCCTACTTGCGAGGGCACCCGTTGTGGCGCGCCCACACGCGACCCCGGGCGCCCCCTCTGTCATGTCGACCGGACTAGGTGCTCCCACCGTGGAAGCCCTTGGGCCTGGTTTGACATGGGATGTCGAGTGCACCCTCCTACACTAGGAGGGAGCTGGTGCCAGTGGCGGGTGCGAGACTCACGACACTGGCGTTCACCGCGGCACCGCCTGGAGTGTAGGACGCAGCGTGAGGGCTTGGGTTCCCTCCTGGTACTTTTTGGATGCCCCATAGTCGACCTTCCCAGGCAACAATGTGATTGTCCTGGGCATGTGTCCCACAGGCATGCCTGCGTCGAGCATCGGCCCTAAGTTGGCCGCCTCCTGCGCCGCCACAAGGTTGGTCGCGCCCGTCTTGGCGAGGGTGGCCGCCATGGTCATCCCCCACACCACTGGCATGATCTCCTCCATGTGTGGCGGCGTGAGCTGCCCAGGCCCTGTGCCAGTTGGTGCGCTCGTTCCGAGTGGGCGCGAGCGGGGTGGTGGTCCTCCATGTTGTGGGCCCGCGTGCTGTGGCGGGAGTAGGACATTCCATCATTTCCCTCGAGCACGCCGTTGCTGGGGCCGGGCGGCGGTCCGAAACCAGTGACCGGAACCCTGAGGAGAAGGAGTACGGAGTGAGGCGGACCCTGCTCGTGCTCATTGGGTTGGGGGCCATGCTTGTTGACGCAGGACGGCGAAGCCAGCTCACTGTCGAGCCTTCTGCTCCTTGCGTCGGGGGCCATAGAGGAAGGTAAGGAGCCAGGGCCCTCCTTGCGATAGGGACCAGTTCGGCGATGTGGTCGGCCCAGGCGTCGTAACCCCCTTCTTTCGGGTGATGGCGAAGGAGCTCACTTGCAATGAGCAGCACGTCCTACGCATTAAGGTCCACCACGTGGACACAGGCCACGGGAGGTGCGGCGGAGCCGCCGCTCGGGCGCTGTTGTGGGCGCGGGGGGCCTTGCTGCGCGCAAGTGGTACGAGTGGCAGTGGTGACGGCGATGACGTCGGTGGCCTGGTAACGGTCATCCGACACAGGACCCTCAGGGCGTGCACATCCGGAGCTGGCCATTGCGTTGGGAAAGTAGGGGCTGGAGGTGTCTGACCGTCAGTGAAGCAGGAGTCGACAGAACTGAAGGATGTCGGTGCACCCCTACCTTGCATGCCAAATATCAGAATTAGGGCTCCGTGAAGCCAACAAGGTTCGAACACTGGGGTGCCCTTGTTCTCCAATCCCGCTCAACCTCACAGCTTCTGAGTGATTCTTCGGTGGTTCTCACAAGGGAAAACAAACTAAGACACAAGATTTTTACCCAGGTTCAGGCCACCTTGCGTTGTAAAACCCTACTCCTTGTGGTGGATTGGCCTCACGAGGGGGCTAAGGATGAACTAGTACAGTGGTTGGGTGGCCTCCTGAGGGCTCTCGACAGTGATGAACTGGTGTGACCCCCCTTCTATGATGGGGGCTAGTCCATATTTATGATGGCCACGGTCCTCTCCCCTTATTGCACAGGCGAGAAGGGATTCCACAATGGCAAAATTTGAAAGGGGACAAAAGGTATATCCTATCCTGACTAAAGGTGGTCTTCACGTGCAAAGCTTCCAGGAGTGACACAGTGGTGGGCTTGGTCATGACATCCGTCCTGTCGAGCTCGTGGTCTCGGTCCTGTTGCATTGGGAAGGAAACCTTTCGGGCATTCCTTGGGAACCTGTGTTAGTCCTTACTTACTTAGCGTGAAAGAGGAAACCGTCCCCCCTCTGCATCGGCTGGTGCCCGCCTAGCTTAGCCATCAGAGCCCACATCATCCCGGCCTTACGAGGCCGGGTGCTTGCATAGGAATCTCCGCTCCTCGGGAGGCAGCTTGGGGGGATGGCACTTCTCCGGAGGTCTGGGCGTTGTTCTCCTCGCGAGACATGGGCTCTCGCAAGGGCCTTCACTTGTGGGACTTGTTGCTAGGCCATATCGAGCCTTCGAGGTCGGCCACACACTGGGCCACAGGCAGGCAGGTCTAGGTACCCCTGGTCCTAGAACGCCGACACTCACATCGCTACTTAATTGTTTGACTACTCATTGATCTTCACTTATATCTTTTGAAGAGTAGTTTGATGTTTACTCTTGTGCTTCACTTATATCCTAAGAGTAAAGTGTGAATGAATAAAATATCATAAATCTGGAATTATGAATATGCTTTATTCTTAGTAGTAGCTTCACATACCGTTTAGAAAGTAAAATCTATTGAAGTTTGACAATCACAATATTGGTCATACAAGCAATTCATGAATGATTAGTATAAGGAAGAGAACTTCCACATACAAATATATTATCTTGGACATCTTATATGATCGTGAATACCCATTAATTATTTTCAAACTTGAGCAAATTAGTTGAAGTATGACAAGGAATACAACGTAATGAGTTATGGTTGTGTATATTTGCATAGAAGTTATATTGTTATAGATCTGCCAACATGTGGTGCTTGTTTAGAACCTTTTGCTAGCCAAAAATTCGTACTAAGTAGAGATACTACTTGTGCATCCAAATCCTCGAGCCAAGTTTCTTCCATGAGAGTCCACCATACCTACATATATATGGTATTTCATTGCCATTCCAAGTAAACTTGCATGTGCCACCTCTAAATTTTCAAATGAACATCTGTTTTGTGTGCCTGGACCGCTCATGGAGCGACAAGGGGCAGTCAGTATCTTCCATGTTAAGAGGGTTATTCTCATGATGGTTGTTTATTCACTCATCCTTGAACGAGAGGGGTGATAATAGGGGTTCCCAGTCCCGAAATATATACATGCAAATAATGCAACAAATTAAACAAAACTAGCCTAGGAATGTTGTTGGTATGGACGGTACCTGTGGATTCGGCTAGACTTGGAGTGTGTTTTTTGGTGGAGGGGGAGTAAACCTTTACTTTTGCCGCTTGGGAACTGCCACTAATGTGTTTAACATGGAAGATATTGATAACTCTTGGTCATAACGTTGACAGGAAGGGTGCACCTCCCAAAATTATATTTACCTTTGTTTTAAACAATGAGCTCTAGCACATATGCAAATCCCTGCTTCCCTCTACGAAGGGACAAACCATTTACTTTCATGTTATTTACTTTTCATGTTGAGTCAACTTCTTATTCCAACCTTCTATTAGGTCGCAAGCATCATGTGCTTGGGAAAGATCAAAGCACATATGGCCAGTCAAATATACTTGATCATGACTTATTATTGTTTACAATTATCTTTATGATAATTATGTTGGGAGGCAAAACATTAAGCCCCTATCTTTCTATGTGTTCGATGGATGCCATTTGTTCTAAAAATATGCTTTGAGTACTAGCAATCATAGAAGACTATATGATGATTGACTATGTGGAGCTCTTACTTAGACTTTGTTGAGAATAAGTTAAATTGCAATTGTTTGGTGACTAAGAACATAGGTTGTTAAGTTCCAAGAGAATTCATTATTTAAACCATAACACGTGAATTGGTTGCTACTTTATCATGATGACTTTGCATTTTCTTGGGTTTTGAGTCCTCCAATGGAACTCCGCCGGGGTCTCATCTGAAGGGAGGCAGGCCCTCGTTAAACGAATCCAACTTTCCTGAAGCCTTTATTTTTAAGTTTATATCTAGAATTTATTTGCAATCAAGGGATATCTATTTGAGAAACAGGTTTCTAATTGGTATTCATCTTTCCCCATGCCCCAAAAAGCAGAGGGCCCTTGTCTTAGGATTGAAGATTATTCCCCACTTTGAAAGTCTTCATGGAAATATTTCTTAATAGAGTATAGAGAAAGAGTTTCTGTTATGATGCTTGGAAAAGTGATTGAAACTATCATTGATCAAACTTATGCACTATGCTAGCATTCACACTTCATAAATTATTACTTTTATCATTTACCTACTCGAGGACGACGAGGAATTAAGTTTGGGGATGCTGTTTGTGTCTGAAACATATCGATAATTTATCAAGTATTCATGCCATATTCACCTATGTTTACAATACATTTATATGGTTTTGATGCACTTTATATGATTTATTTAGAACTAACCCGGACTGACGCTATTTTCAGCAGAACTACCATGGTGTTGGTTTTTGTGTAGAAAATGAAAGTTCTCGGAATAGTCTAAAACTTTTGACGTTTTTTTGGAACAAGGGAGGCATTTGACGCTCCGTGGGAGGGCCAGAAGAGTTATGAGGTGTCCACCCTTCACCAGGGTGCTCCAGGCCCCCAAACCGTGCCCTGGTGGAGGGTTCTCACCTCGTGCCCATCTCCACATGAAACCAACGCCAAAAATTCCTATAAATATAGAAATGATCAAAAATAATCCTAGACTCCTCGTTCTGCTGCCGCAAGGCCTCTGTATCAATGAAAAACCAATTTGGAGGGAAAACAGTACCCTGATAGAGAGGGTAAATCATCTCTGGTGGCCATCTTCGTCATCCCGGTGGAGCGATGATGAAGAGGGAGTAGACCACCCTCGGAGCTGATGGTTTGTACCAGTAGCTATGTGCTCAATCTCTCTCTCTCGTGTTCTTGAGATGGCACGATCTTGATGTATCCCGGGCTTTGTTAATATAGTTGGATCATATGGTGTGCTTCCCTCTCTATCTTGTTGTGATGAATTGAGTTTTCCCTTTGAGATTTCGTTATGTTGGATTGAATATTGTATTTTAGAACACTTGATATATGTCTTGCATGCAGATACCCATAGTGAAATTGGGGTATTCAACTGATTCATTTTATCTATGCTTGGTACTCAACTTGTAGATTCCCGAGGTGACATTGGGGTAATCATAGGGGTTGATACACGTTCTTGTCCTAGCTTCTCCGGTAGAAATCTTGAGGCACTCTTTGATGTTCTTTGTGTTGGATTCAGTATTATGAATCTAAAATTGTCTGATGTGAATAGTATAATTAACTCATGGATACTTGTGGTGACATTCAAGTATCTAGGTGACATTAGAGTTGGTTAATGCATATCATATGGTGTTATTCTATTACGAACTATTACATAGATCGATCAGAAAGGGTAACTTGGTTATTTTAGTATGAACTCTTGGATAGATCAATCGGAAAGGATAACTTTAAGGTGGTTACGTACCCTACAAACAATGTCTTCCTATTCTCTTCGCTAGATAAGAACATTGGAGTGATTATTCGTTGCACGTTGAGGGATGGTTATGTGATCCAATTATATTAGCACTGTTGAGAGATTGCACTAGCAAAAGTACATACCGTAGGCCTTGTTTTCAAGCATCGCGATACCGTTTGTGCTCACTTTTGTCACTTGCTACCTTGTTGTTTTTATATTTTCAGATTACAAAAATCAATATATACTATCATTACTACACTTGTATCAGCATCTCTTTGCCGAACTAGTGCACCTATACAATTTGCCATTGTATTTGGTTTGTTGGGGACACAAGAGATTTCTTGTATTTTATTGTAGGGTTGTTTGAAAGAGACCTTATTCATCCTACACCTCCCACGGATTGGTAAACCTTAGGTCATCTACTTGAGGTAAAATTGCTATTGTCCTACAAAACTCTGCGCCTTGGAGGCCCAACACGAGTCTACAAGAATAAAGTTGCGTAGTAGATATACAAGGGTAATAGTCGCGAGAGTCCACGGAGGCCTCCACCCATAAGGTCCACGAAGTAGCAACCTTGACTATTCCATAACGGCTTCCGTCCATGAAGGACTAGCCTCACTATGGGTAGATCTTCACGAAGTAGGCGATCTCCTTGCCCATAGAAACTTCTTGGTTCAACTCCACAACATGAAGTAGGATGCTCCCAAGCAACACCTAACCAATCTAGGAGGCACCACCCTCCAAAAGGTAATAGGCTTGATAATGGTGATAAACTCCATCTCCCGTGCTTCAAGATGATAGACTCCTCAACACTCAATCACTCTCTCAAAAATTTGGCTTGGTAGAAGAGATTGATTGGGTGGAAAGCAACTTGGGGAGGCTAGAAATCAAGATCCATATGGTTGGAGTGGATAATCTTGATCTCAACACAAGGGAAGGTGGTTCTCTCTTAGAAATTTGGCTATGGGAAGTGGGGAACTGTTCCGAGTGCTTCTCTTGCGAGTGGGACGTGGTGGAGGGGTATATATAGGCATATCCAAAAATCTAACCAGTACAAGACCATCTTGGTGAAACCGATGCAAAACTCGGTTGTACCGATCTGGTCAAAATGTGGCAACTTTTAGAATCTCGATGAGATCCATATAGGAAACTCGGTAGTACCGAAGTCAGTGGCAGAGGCAGTTTCCAAGACTCGATGAGACCGAAACACAAATCAGAAATTACGATTTTATGAAAGCGACCAACAGAATCGTGGTCACTAATTCTGGGTTCCACTGATGTAAACTCGGTTGCATCGAAGAGCTAGGGTTTGGCTAGGGTTCTGTCTTAGGTTTTGACTCGGCTTAGCCGGTACGGAATTCTTGGTGGCGCTCATTTTGAGTGGTAGGGTTTAGACATAATATTTTGTGCGAAAGCTTGTGGGTGTTTCTGGTGGCTAGCACTTGTGCACGTGGACCAATTTGTTCACCAACAATACCTTACCCCCTTTTAATAGTATTGGCTTTGCTATGGACTCAAAGTGATTTCTCACGAAGTAAAAGAGGGTCTTCTAGCTTGAAGCTTTGCCAATCCATTCCTTGCATCTTGGGATATCTCCTCACAAGTTATGGCCATCCCATCATTAGACTTTTCCTGAAATATGCTTAGTGAAAACATGAGTCCAATGACATATATGTTGTTATTAATTACCAAAACCACCAAGGAGCAAATGTGCTTTTAGATATATTTGGTTTGGGTAGGATGAATGTATGTGACATGCAATTTTTTTATAAGTTTTGCATGATTACATTACTACTATCATCATGTAACACTGATGTGGTGTTGGCCTGTAGCATAATGGATTATAGCTTTCTAGCAAATTGATGCTTTTTATGGTGCATGTGATATGTGCCATATTTTGTTTCTTTTGACTTCACACAGTATCAAAACTAACCACATGGTGTGATAATTGGACAGCTATGTGTAGCCTGACCCTAGTGCAGTTTGTTTGTTTAAAGCCTACAGAGGCTACATGAAATGTGTTTGATTATATGTTTTGCATGAATTTTACATGCCAATATGGATGTGGAGTGAACACATTTTTATTGAGTTCTGCCTTACATGTATTACTACTAACACCGTGTAGCACTAATACGATGCCTGCGTGTAGCGTAACCAAGTGAAGGTGTATGGTGAAATTTTAATATTGCATGAGTCATATGACATTTTTTCATATTTATACCTTATTTTGTATTAAAGCTAACTCCATGTAGCGTCATTTGATTGGTGCCCGTGTGTAGTATAACCCAAGTAAAGCGAGTTTGTGACACACATTTGTGATGATGCTAATAGATTAGGCTCTTATAGCATTGGAGCCTTTTATAAATATCTTTTATATGACTTTGGCCAGAATTTGTAGCTTTAAAATTTATTTGGATTTATCTTAATTGTATAACTACTAACACCGCATGACACTAATATCATGTTCGCGTGTAGCGTAACCAAGTAAGATTAGTTTTTATGATGTGCAATTTGATGATGCTAACAGTTTAGGAAATTATAGCATTGGAGCATTTTTACAACATATTTTATATGACTTTGTTTCAAATGTATGGCTTGAACATTTCATTTAGTTTTGCCTTGCTTGTATTACTAATAGACCATGTAACACTATCTGATGTCCGCGTGCAGCGTGACCAAATAAGGGTGCGTCATTGATGCATCATATTTTATAATACATCTTACATAATTTTGGTCCTTGCGTGTGTAGCATGAACACATTTTCTTACTGGATTTTGCCTTTCTTGTATTACTACTAACAGCCACGTAGCATAACCATGTTGTTCTCTGCATGAGGAACATGCTCTGTTTGCAGGCTGTCAAAGTGCTCCTCCAACTTCCTCACTTCATCTACATAGGCTTCCATCAACGGGCTCTGATAGTCTTTATAGACTTCCTTGATGACAAGCTGCTAATCACCTCTGATGACGAGATTTTTAATTCCAAGGTCTGCCGCGATCTTGAGACCGACAAGCAGCCCTTCATATTCTGCAGTGTTGTTTGTCGACTTCTCCTGGGGAAAGTGCATCTGAATTACATATTGGAGATGCTCTCCGGTGGGTGCGACAAGTAGCATGCCAACACCGGCGCTTTGCAAGGAGAAAGACCAATCAAAATACATAATCCATTCTTGATTCGTTTCCTTGCCGGGGAGAGTTGTTTGTTGGATCTCTTCGTCCGTCATTGGAGTCCATTCTGCAATGAACTCTCCCAAGGCTATTCTCTGAATAGTTGTAGTACTTTCAAATTTGAGACCAAATCTTGACAGTTCCAAAGCCCACTCCACAATCCTGCCGGTCACATCGGGATTTTGTAAAATCCGTTGCAACAAAAAGCGAAAGACGACGGTGATCTCATGTGCCTGGAAATAATGGCGCAACTTCCTGAAGGCCATACGGAGGCTCAAGAGAAACTTTTGCATGTCAGAGTATCTTGACCTAGCCCCCTGCAAAAGGGAGCTGCACCATCTTCTTCTTTTGTGTCGCTTCATTTATCTGCTCAGATCCTGCCGTATTGGCACCAGACTCTATCGGGGAAGATCCTGGCTCATCGCTTGGCGGTCCTGCCTCTGCCGCTATTTTTTCGTTGACTTCTCTCTACGCCACTAACGCAACACTAACCACTTGATTCTTTGCCGTTAGGTATAGCAGCAAAGGCACTTGTGGTTTAGGTGCGACTAGTGTTGGCGGAGAGGAGAGGTACCTCTTCAAATCCTGTAGCGCTGCCTCCGCTTCTGGAGTCCACTTCATTGGATCTGCCTTTTTCAAGATTTTGAAAAAGGATAGGGGTTGCTCAACAGATTTGGAGATGATCCTATTCAAAGCTGCAACGTAGCCGGCAAGATGACGCACATCTTTGATGCGTTTTGGTGCTTCAATCTTCTCAATTGCCTTGATCTGGTCAGGGTTCACCTCGATCCCACGCTAAGACACAAAGAATCCGAGAAGCTTGCCAGAAGGAACGCCAAACACACACTTCTCCGGATTGAGCTTCAAATTGATCTTGCGCAGATTTGCAAACGTCTCTTCTAGATCTTGTATGAGTGTTGCTTTGTCCTTGGTTTTAACAACTATGTCATCCATATAAGCTTCCATATTACTATGTAGCTAGGGCTCAAAACTGATCTGGACTACTCCTGCAAATGTTGAACCAGCACTTTTCAACCCGAAAGGCATACATATGAAGCAATATGTTCCACATGGGGTGATTAGTGCGGTCTTCTCTTTGTCTTCCTTATACTTGAAGATCTGATGATATCCTGAATAAGCGTCAAGAAATGACAGCAAATCACAGCCGGCTGTGGAGTCCACAATCTGGTCGATGCGTGGCAAAGAAAAATGATCTTTTGGATAGGCTTTATTGATATCTGTATAATCAATACACAACCTCCATTTTACATTTGCCTTGCACACTACAACTAGATTGGCCAACCATGTTGGATGGAGAACTCCTCTGACTAAACCTGTCGCTTCCAACTTCTTGATTTCCTCGGCAATAAATTCTTGCCTCTCTAAGGCTTGATTCCAAACTTTCTGCTTAACGGGCCGCACATGAGGACAGACAGCGAGATGATGCTCAATTACCTCCCTGGGAACACCGGCGATATCAGATGGTTGCCACACAACCACATCGATATTCGCCCACAGGAAGGCAATGAGCGTGCTTTCCAATTTGTCATCAAGGGTGGAACTTATGTGAAAGTTCCTCCCGTACCATCCTCCTTGGCGGCACCTTCTTAGTTTCCGGTGGAGCTGCCTTGGATTTCTTGCTCTTGTCGGTGGAGCTCTTTGGCACATCATCAACAGGAGCGCAGGACTCCGAAGAGGGGCGCTTGCCGGAATGTGTACCAAAGGTCTTGCCGGTCTTCTCCCCCCCCGGGAGCTTTAGTGGTAGGAGCAGGTGCCTTGGCGGCAGGTGCTGCAACTGCCCCCCGATAAAGTTGGTCGGCGTAGATAAGTGCATCCTTCTTGTCAGAATTGATTGTGATGATGCTCATCGGCCTAGGCATCTTCAATACATTGTAATCGTAGTGCAATGCCGCCATGATCTTGCCAGCGTTGGACAACCAAGGATCCCATTATATGGCAATGGAATCTTTGCGATGTCGAAAACAATCTTCTTTGTCCTGAAGTTCAGGCCACTACCAAATGTTACCGGTAGTGTGATCTTGCCCTTCGGCTGGCTCCACCCTGGATTGATCCCCTTAAACGTGCCCGTTTTCTCGAGATCTTCATCAGGAATTTACAATCTTTTGATGACATCAGGTGAGATCAAGTTCAGACCGGCCCCACCGTCAACTAACATTTTCGTCACCTTGAGATTGCGAATTGTTGGTGAAACCAACAATGGCAGACGCCCAACCGCAGTTTTGCGATCACGGTGATCCTCGGCGTCTAAAATGATAGTTGTGTGGGACCATCTCAATGGTTTTTGGGCATCGATTGATGGCTCTATCGCATTAATCTCGCGTGCCCACTTCTTAAGTTGGCGGTGAGAAGAATACAACGATGTGCCTCCATCGATGCACGTGATCTCTGTAGCTTTTTGAAATTTGTGCTTGCTAGACTCGTCGTCCTCCTTGTTGCCATCGTCATCCCCCTCTTCCTTGTCGTGGACTCGAGCAGACATCTCCTTCTGTTGTTTGGCCTTGCCGTGGTGACCTCCTCAGCCACCTTGTTTCTTGCCGAACCCCTATGCACCATCTTGGGCCTTCTCCTTATCTCGCCTCACATACTCGGCTTTCTGCCTCTCGGCAAGCTTCTCAACTTGCCGGTAGTTTTGGAGATTGTGGCCCTTGGTGCGATGGATCTTGCAGTACTGCTTGTTGGAGCCCTCTAGCTTGTCGGTAGCCGCCAAGGCGTGACAGGAGACGCACTCGGCAACCTCCTTGCCGGGGCCGTCAACCTTAGTCTTCTTGGCGGTGTCAAGGTTGCCAGATTCGTCAACGGCAAGTACGGCTTTGCCCTTGCGTTTCCCGTTTCGCCGTCGGCCTTTCTTCGCCGGAGCGGCGGTGTCTTCATCTTCAGAGTCGACTCTAGCGCCATCATCCTTGCCGGGGAGTCTCCTCCCTTCTTAAGCTAGAGCATAGAGGAGTCTTATCATCCAGAGCATAGAGCTCAGCAACATACCTAACTTTGTTCATCGCTAGCTCTTCGCGCATCTAGTGGTTGTGCATGTTCTAATGGAACGCGTTGGTAACATCAGCAGGATGAATGTCTGGGATGTTGTGACGTATACAGCTGAATCTCTGAATGTACTTGTGCAAGGTTCCTCCTTCTTTCTGGGCGATGAGATGCAAATCATTTTCCTGGCTAGGAGCTTGGTGGCCTCCGGTAAAAGCACCAACTAACTCATGACACAGATCTGCCCAGGAGGAAATGGAATTCTCTGTCAGATGCATCAACCACAACGTAACGTTGGGCTTGAGTACCAATGGGAAGTAGTTGGCGAGTATCTTGTCATTGTGAGCCCCGACAGCCTGCACCAAAATGGTGTAGATGCTGAAGAACTCTGACGGGTGTGTCTTGCCAACGTATTTCTCTGGGATCGCCGGTTTGAACGGTCGGGAATTGGGCCACTGGACTCGCCGCAGCTCACGGGTAAAAGCTGGACAACCCACCTCATATGGTAGGTCAACAGGATACCCTAGCACAGGCTTGTCTATAGTGGGTCCTGCGCGCCTATTAGATTGATGGCGCGCTTCCCGCTGCCGCTCGATGGTAGTCCGAGCGTCTTCTTTGCGTTGCTCCCAATGAACTTAACGCTGATCGTGGCGAGTTCGCGAATTAGACGACGCTGTTGAATCGTCACCACAAGCGCCGATCTGTCGATTCAGCGACCGTTGTTGCTGCCACGGAGGAGAGTGCACCATGGTCATGCCACGTCCAGCCTTTTCACCATCGGTGCATGCTGACTCGATGGACCGCCGCTGTGAAGGCTCCGCCCGCTGCGGCCCATCTCTATCAGCGAAGCTAACGAGGCTCTGAAAAGTAGCTCTCCATTCTTCAAGCTTCTCCGCAACAGGAGGAAAATTTAGGAGTATCTTTGCTCGCGCCAATGCTTCTACTGATGTAGTCGGCGGCAAAAGGTGCGAAGAACGTGAGGTGCTCTGACACCTAACCGTGTTAGACAGAGCTCCATCACGGTCCCGCGACCGCGCGCCACTTCCACCAGCATTTTGGCGTGCATGTTGGTCCCGCATATCTCGGGAGTGATGCTCAGGAGTCTTTCCATGGGGGCGCTTAGAACCACCAATGTCACGACGCTGCTCATCGCGTCCGGCCTGAGAAGGCCGTGACGTATGCGCCAGTGTAGGTGTATTAGAAGGCGCCCTTCCGTCCCTGGAGTTCACTATGCCGTCCGTCGGCAGTACAGCTCCGTCTTGAGATCCAACGGCGCGTGTGTTGTCGTCGTCGCTGCGAACGGTGCCGCTCGCTTGGCCTTGATCACCAGAGTGTCATGGAAGCTCAAGACCTCTGCCTTCTCCGCCTGCATCCACACCGTCGCCTGTCCGAGTAGCTACAGGCACACCGGACATGGATGGATCAAACGCTGTAAAGCCCTTCTTCTTGGGGGCCATGGCGATGAAGACGATGGATGATGAAGAAACTGGTGCGCTGATCGTTAGATCAGGTTTATGCAACCCTCTCCCCTACCTGGCGCACCAAAGATGTCGGGGTACGACACCTATTGTTGGGAACATTGCATGGGAAAAAAAGTCCTACGCACACACAAGATCTATCCATGGTGATGAGCATCTACAAGAGGGAGAGTGGATCTACATACCCTTGTAGATCGCTAAGCGGGAAGCGTTAAGAAAGGCAGTTGGTGTAGTCGAAAGTCTTCGTGATCCAAATCGCCGACTGTGCCACGATCCAATCACGATCCGTCTCGCGATCTCATCACATTCCGTCCCGCGATCTCATCACGATCTGTCCCGCGATCTCATCATGACCCGTCCCTCGATCCAATCACGAATCGTCCCGAGATCTTGATCATGGTCCTTCCGATCTAGTACCGAACGGACAACACCTACGCGTTCAGCACACGTGTAGCTCGATGACGATCACCTCCTTCTTTATCTAGAAAAAGGGAGGGGATAGGTAGATGATTTCTCCAGCAGTGTGACGGCACCGCGGCGATGCTGGTGGAGCAATTCCGGCAGGGCTTCACCTAAGCACTGTAGAAAACTAATCTAGAGGAGAAACTATGCACTAGAGGAACGGGTAGCACGTGGCTGAAAATCTAGTGCGAAAACCCCTAAAACCTCTAGTATATATAAGAGGAAGAGAGGAGGAGGCTTGGCCTAAGGGCCCAGCCATCTAGGCTGCGGCCGAACCAAGGAGGAGAGGAGGATTCCTCCTCTAATCCTAGTAGGACTAGGACTCCTTCCTATTTTGCCTTTTTCCACCTTTTCTCGTTGGGCTTCTCTCTCCCAGATGCATGGGACTTGAGTGGGAATTTCAGCAGCCCAATAAGGGTTGGTATTCACTCTCCCACAGCTCATGTAGCCTCTTGGGTCGAAATACCCCTCCCGATGGTCTCCCGGTACACTACTGGCACTCCCGGTACACTACCGATGAGCCCGAAACTTTTCCGGCGACAAAAATAGGACTTCCTATATATCAATCTTTACTTCCGGATCATTCTGGAGATCCTCATGACATCTGGGATCTCATCCGAGACTCCGAACAACCTTCGGTCAACACCATACATAACTCTATACTACCGAAACGTCACCGAACCTTAAGTGTGCAGACCCTGCGGGTTCGAGAACTAGGTAGACATGACCGAGACACCTCTATGGTCAATAACCAATAGTGGGACCTAGATGCCCATATTGATTCCTACATATTCTACGAAGATCTTTATTGGTCGAACCTCTATGTCAAGGATTCAATTAATCCCGTATGATGTTCCTTTTGTTCTTCGATATGTTACTTGCCTGAGATTCAATCGTCAGTATCTCCATACCTAGTTCAACCTCATTACCAGCATGTCTCTTTACTCGTTCCGTAATACAAGATCCCGTGACTAACACTTAGTCACATTGCTTGCAAGGCTTGTTGTGATGTTGTATTACCGAGTGGGCCCTGAGATACCTCTCCATCACACGGAGTAACAAATCCCAGTCTTGATCCATGCCAACCCAACAGACACCCTTGGAGATACCTGTAGAGTACCTTTATAGTCACCCAGTTACGTTGCGATGTTTGATACAGACAAGGCACTCCTCCGGTGTCAGTGAGTTGCATGGTCTCATGGTCATAGGAACAGATACTTGACATGCAGAAAACAGTAGCAATAAACTGACACGATCATATGCTACGTTTGTAGTTTGGGTCTTGTCCATCACACCATTCTCCTAATGATGTCATCCCGTTATCAAATGGCATCTCATGTCCATGGCTAGGAAACCTTAACCATGTTTGATCAATGAGCTAGTCTATTAGAGGCATACTAGGGACATGGTTTTGTCTATGTATCCACACATGCATCTAAGTCTCCGATCAATACAATTATAGCATGGATAATAAATGATTACCATGAACAAGGAAATATGATAATAACTAATTTATTATTGCCTCTAGGGCATATTTCCAACACATATATGGTCGCGTGGATCCCTTTGTGGTTCGGTAGGGAGAAGGTGTGCACAAAGATCAGATCCAACGCGCAACGCGAAGGATTTTTACCCAGGTTCGGGCCGCTAAGAAGTGTAAAACCCTACTCCTGCTTTCGTGTATTATGAGTGTTCGAGCTCTAGATCCAGGAGAGATATGTGATGAACAATACACATCTGCTATGCATGCATCTGAACTAGAAGGTCCTCCCCCTATAGTAACGCCTTGGGTCTCCTTTTATATGTCTAAGGGGTCTCCAACAGTGGCGTATAGTGTTGGGAGACGTAGTAGTAAATCAAAATTTTCCTACGTGTCACCAAGATCTATCTATGGAGAAACGAGCAACGAGTGGGGAGAGATTGCATCTTCATACCTTTGAAGATCGCTAAGCGGAAGCGTTACAAGAACACGGTTGATGGAGTCATACTCGCATCGATTCGGATCGCGGTGTGTTCCAATCTAAGCGTCGAACAACGGCGCCTCCGCGTTCAACACACATGCAGCCCGATGACATCTCCTACGCCTTGATACAGCAAGGAGAAAGTAGAGGTTAGGGAAGGGCTCCAACAGCAGCACGACGGCGTGGTGGTGGTGGAGTAGCAAGGTATTCTTGCAGGGCATCGCCTAAGCACTGCGGAGGAGGAAGAAGAGAGGTAGGGCTTTGCCGTGAGAGAGAGAGTTCAGAACTGTTCTCAAAAGGCCAAAACCTAAAGTATATATAGGAGGAGGGATAGGGAGGGCTGCCTTGTCCCCTCCTCCAAAGAGGAGGGCTTTGGCCGAAGTGGGGATAGAGTCCACCTCCCACAAGGGAGGTGGATCTCCTCTTTTAAAACCCTTTGCCCTTTATCTCCAGATCTCCAGCCGCATGGGCCTTTATAGAAGGTCTTGGCCAGCCCAATAAGGGCTGGCACACCTCCTCTAAAGGCCCACAAAGTCCTATGGTCGTCACACCCCTCCTGGGGGTCCTCCGGCACCCTCCCGGCACTCCCGGTACAATACCGATGAGCCCGAAAACTTTCCGGTGACCAAAACTGGACATCCTATATATCAATATTTACCTCCGAACCATTCTGGAGCTCCTCGTGACATTCGGGATCTCATCCGGGACTCCAAGCAACTTTCGGTAATCACGTATACCATTTCCCTAAAACCCTAGCGTCATCGAACCTTAAGTGTGTAGACCCTACGGGTTCGGGAGACACGTGGACATGACCGAGACACTTCTCCGACCAATAACCAACAGCGGGATCTGGATACCCATGTTGGCTCCTACATGCTCCACGATGATCTCATCGGATGAACCACGATGTCGGGGATTCAATCAATCCCGTATACAATTCCCTTTGTCTATCGGTATGATACTTTCCCGAGATTCGATCGTCGGTATCTCTATACCTTATTCAATCTCGTTACCGGCAAGTCTCTTTACTCGTTCCGTAACACATCATCCCATGGCTAAATCCTTAGTCACATTGATCTCATTATGATGATGTCTTACCGAGTGGGCCCAGAGATACTTCTCCGTCACACGGAGTGACAAATCCCAGTCTCGATTCGTGCCAACCCAACAGACACTTTCGGAGATACTCGTAGTGCACCTTTATAGCCACCCAGTTACCTTGTGGCGTTTGGCACACCCAAAGCATTCCTACGGTATCCGGGAGTTGCACAATCTCATGGTCTAAGGAAATGATACTTGACATTGAAAAGCTTTAGCAAACGAACTACACGATCTAGTGCTATGCTTAGGATTGGGTCTTGTCCATCACATCATTCTCCTAATTATGTGATCCCGTTATCAACGACATCCAATGTCCATGGTCATGAAACAGTGACCATCTATTGATCAACGAGCTAGTCAACTAGAGGCTCACTAGGGACATGTTGTGGTCTATGTATTCACACATGTATTATGGTTTCTGGTTAACACAATTATAGCATGAACAATAGACAATTATCATGAACAAGGAAATACAATAATAACAATTTTATTATTGCCTATAGGGCATATTTCCAACATATAGTACATGCACTGGGTGTACAGTTGCTATAGCATTATCATAACTAACACTGACGGCATAGGAAAGACGCATTAAATGCTCCGTCTAGTTGTTCCTAATCTTCTTGGGGACGGATAAAGAGGTCATCCCATCAGCACCACTTAAACCCTTTATCGCCAGATCCTTGACACATACCCAGGAGGATAAGACCTATCTAACAGGCTGGTTGCTGCGCTGAAGCAGTGACAGGCTGCCGAGGTCTTGCCGGGTGCGAGTCCTGCCGGGGCTCCATGAGCCATCCCGGTGAGATCTTGCTGGGGTCCCAACTTGTGGTCTTCGGTCTTCTGATTATTGACTTGAACGTTTTCTTGAAATCTTCGTACTTGCATCCAGCAGTCCCTAGGCTGGCCTTGCCGCTAGTGCGGCTAAAACTGCCCGTGCACAAGTAAAGGGGCACTAAAGACCCAAACTTAAGTACCCCGACTTCTATGTGGGCCCAACATCAATTTCTATTTTCTATCCAAAGAAGAGGATTGTGCAGGAAGTACCACTTTGGCATGTACAAATGGTATACAATTTTTACAGTGCCTTCCTATGCCCAAATTACTATCCTCCACCAACTTTGAGCTCAATCCATTTATTCATTTGAGACTTCAACATTTATATTTCCGTCCCGTGTGGTACTTTGTAAAGTAAGTGCCACTTAGGCTCCTTTATTTGAGCTGAAATTTTGCCAAGACAGTCTCCTTAGTAGATTGTCCTCCTTAGCCAAAACCCAGACCCATTGGCCATGTTCATTTCGCCCACCACTAATCAAACACTTGGTTGCTAATTCATGTTTGAGCTTAGTTTAGTCTCCTTGTGATATTCTTCTATTGTATTATTCTTCCTAGCACCTAACGGGGGAGTGACGAAGCCATGAGACATGCCTAGGCAGCTGCAGTTCAAAATTGACCCGCTTCCTACTGAATCAGGGGAAATTTGTATTTTTCATGAGAGGTGGCTCAAAGCTTTTGTTACCCAACCATTTAGTAAATTGTACATTACATAGGACCTAATATTATAGAAAAATGATTCGGTCCAATTTTGCAACAAATATATGGTAGGTCCTTCACAAAAAAACTCATTTTGGGCACTCGAGATATGAAAACTGAATTTTCCGTCCGACGAAAATGAAAACTTCCTTAGACAACATTGTTTGTCATTCCAATATGCACCCTTGTGCATAATATGAGATCATTTGGGAAAACTATGCCATGAATGTGGCCATAAGATTGATCATTTGGCTTGAAAGCCATGAATCTTCACACAAGATAGCTCATTTTTGAGAAAAAATTTTAAAAATAATTGTTGTATTAAAAAGTTCATAGTAACTTGGTCACATATAATGACACTATGCGAAGGTTTTACAATTTTTTGATTTTGTTTTGAATTTTGCATGCCCATTTCAAAGTGCGGTCAAAATGACGGGCATGCCCGTCCCTAGCTAGTGGTTGAATCTTGCAAAACTTTTGGTGTTTCTATGATTAAATATATACTTATGTACCTAGATTTTTTTTTGTAAAAAATCATGAGAAAACTATAAGGCAGCTGTAGTTCAAATTTGACCCGCTTCCTGCTGAGTTGGTGGAAATTTGTCTTTTTCACGAGAGGTGGCTCAAATATTTTGACACCCAACCATTTTGTCAATTGTACATTAAATATGGCTGAGTATTTTAGAAAATTGATTTGGTCCAATTTTGCAACAAATATATGGTAGGTCCTTCACAAAAAACTCATTTTGGGTACTCAAAAATGGAAAATGAAATTTCTGTGCAAAGAAAATGAAAACTTCCTCAAGAAACATTGTTTGCCATTTAACATGCAAACTTATGCAAAATATGATGTCATTTGAACAAACTATGCCATGAATGTTGTCATAACATTGACCATTTGCCTTGAAATAGCTATTGGGCGCCGGATGTTTGTATTTGTAATAAGCGTGGGTGGAAACATCTTGACACTCAAAATGTGGTATAATATTTTTGAAAAATGGTCTAGTCCAATTTTGCAACAAATATTTGTTATTTTCTGTAAATTTTTCAAGAGATTTGTGTAAAAGATCAAGTTTCGAGCCGGCCAATGAGAGGCAAGAAACTACCTTCACGCGGATCACCCAGTTAGATGCGATCTGAGCCATCCATCATCACCTATCCAACGGTGGAGCCTCTCCTGAGAAACCAAAACCCTAACCTCCCACTAACCCTCTCATTCTTCGTCACTCTCTAGATCCGATCGAGCCACCTCACCCTCGCCGGGAACGGAGTCCCCACGGCCGGATCTGCCGACCCTGGCCTACCCACGCGTCCATGTACCTGCCGCAGGCGTCGGTTGCCGGAACCGCCGCCATTCCCGGCACTCGCCTCTAGACGAGGAGGGCGACGACCGCCCGAGGCCAGCCCTCGCCTGCTCGTTCGTGCACGTGGGCCAGCCTCCCAGCGCCGCCAAGGCCCAGTTCCCCGACCGACCCACAGGCCCTAGGTGAGCATACCCCGCCTATCCCTCGCCTAGTGCACAACAGATTCGGCCCATAGTGTATTTTTTCCTGCTTGCGAATTTTCTAATAAACCTGTGAATTTCAGAATTACAGAAAAAACCATGATTTTAAATTGTTAATAACTTTTCATCCGGGCGTCATATGAGAAAACTTTATATATGAAACTTGACTAGGATTTTATCTAGTTTCACAATAACCAACTCTCACATGTGTTTAAAATACTTAAACTTGCTGTTTGCAATAATTTGCATCTATGCCATGTTAAAATGATTTATTTCATAACTAATTAACCGTTGCTCTGATAAAGATGTTCCACATATGTAACTTGACTAGAAAAATGTGTAGAGTCACATGGTGGTATTTATTTTGCTGTTTAACAACTCTAAAATTGTGTTAGGAAAGATCTGGTACAAATTCATAATATGCATATGGGGTTGTTTCGGAAAGGATATATATTGCTTCTGGCCTCATTTAAAATGGCTAGATGTTGTAGTTGGTTGTGCTTCACCTCTTGCCATGTTTAACAACATTTAATATTGATGAGTACCTAAACGAGAGTGGACTAATAATTCGAACATAGAGTTTCGTCAATATGCAACTTGTTGCATATTGAACTTCACTTAATATGTAGTGTTTGTTTGTTGTTCTTGCCATGCCATGCCATGCCTTGCATATTAAACCGTACATGCATCATATTTGTTTGTGCATCATGTCATGCATATGTTGTGGTGTATCGTGTGTTGATTGTTGCTTCCGGTTTGCTTCTTCTCGATAGATTTCCGAAAGCGTTCAGAGTGTGAGGATTCATTCGACTACGTTGGCCCGTCTTCTTCATGGACTTGTTCTTCTTCCGAGCGGGATCTCAGGCAAGATGAACCATTTCCATGGATACCACTACTATCATTGCCATGCTAGTTGTCCCTCTTTTATCGTTATGTCTCGCTACCTCCCAACATTGCCATGAAAGCCTCTAACCCTCCACCTTCGCAGCAAACCTTTATTTGGCTATGTTACCGCTTGCTCGTCCCTTCTTATAGCGTTTCTAGCTGTAGGTGCAATTGCTTCCATGTGACAACATGGACATTCTTTTGTTATCACAATATTATTGCTATTTAATTTAATGCACTTATACACTTGGTAAAGGGTGGAAGGCTTGGCCTTTTGCTAAGTGTTTTGTTCCACTCTTGCTTCCCTAGTTACTTGTCAACTGGTGTTATGTTCCATAATTGAGCGCTCCTAGCATTCTCGGGGTTGTTATGGGGACCCCCTTGATTTTCGTTTTAGGATAAAGCTTGTCTGGCAAGGCCCAACATTGGTACTATTTTCTTAATAACAACTAAAATTTGCGTAGGGCATGATCACCCCGTGGATTAATCAACAATCCGAGCTAGTGCTCCTCATGAGTATTGGTCCAGCCCAGAGTAGCTTATTAACGCTACCCAGGGCAACTCGGTGTTTGGCCTCGTAACCATCGGTCATCCATCGTGTCTTGAGAATGAGATACGCGGCTCCTATCGGGATTGTCGACACGCCGGGCGGCCTTGCTGGATTTGTTTTACGTTTCTCGGACGTCTTGAGTGAGGAATTCTGATATTTCTTCAGGCTATCTCAAGGTGGCGGATTTCCTATGGAATTGCCTAGGAAGATCACGAGATCCGTGGTCGAGGTTGTTCCTGCTGCGTGTGGTTAATTTGTGATGGATGAGTTGGAGCACCCCTGCAGGGTTAAATCTTTCAAAAAGCCGTGCCCGAGGTTATGTGGCAAACTTGGATACTTTGTTTAACACCCGGTCATAGCAAACTTGAAGTAAACTCAAATAAAATACACCAACTGTGTGCGTAACCGTGACTATCTCTTCTCGTGAGTCCTGATCCGAGAGAGAACATGGTGGAGTTATGTTTGACGTAAGTAGGTGTTTAGGATCAGTTAGTGATCATTAATAGTTCATGTTCGTTATGCGTAGACCACCATACTTTACTTTCCTGTACTCGTAAGTTAGCCACTCAAATAAATGCTTAGTCGCTTGTTGCAGCCTCACCATTTAACCATACCTCACCCATAAAGCTTTAATAGTCTTGATACCCTTGGAAATGAGATTGCTGAGTCCCTGTGGCTCACGGATTACTACACCAACAGTTGCAGGTACGGGTAATGTGATGCTTGAACATGAGAGCGTTGCTTGTTTGTTGGAGTTCTTCTTCTTCTTCATCGATCTAGGATGGGTTCCAAGCGACAGCCTGGGATAGCGAGGATGGATGTCATTTTATTGTTTGATTTCGTCCGGTGTCGGACCCTGCTCTTCTGTATGTTGTTTGAGTATGTTATTGTATTGATGTGAATCTGATGTAGCTTGTGGCGAGTATAATACAATTCCATATACTCATCTCTTCTATACATGTACTTGTAATGATATCCATTCTTGCTACACGACAAGATGCACTTCTATCGCTGTCAAGGCCCTCGTGCCGAAATAAGGATAGGTGACGGGACCCCGATCCTAAGTCATATGATTCCTTACAGTAACAAGCCACATCACTTTGCGGCCTCACGCACGGTACTCCACGGCTGCCACCTTACCTTGGCCGGGACCGTTTGCGTCTTTTGGCTCACGTGTGTAGACGAGTCATAGCAAGCTACAAGGACTCCATTACGTCGCAAGACACGGATGTCATCACCGCACGTAGACGAGTCATAGCAGGCTACGGGGACTCCATTATACTACGAGACATTTCCCCGAAGGGACAGACAGAGCAGCAAAGAAGGATACATGCCGGTCACTCAATGTGTCCGGAGTAGTAGCAAGCTACCATGGCTCGGTGGAAGCACAAAGAGGCAGTTTCCCGTAAAGAGTACTACTAAAGGCACACGACTAGGTGTCGGATCCAATACATACCATTGCACGTCACACGTATGCACGACATGCCCGATATGCATAGATACAACTATGGCATCACAACATAACCATACAACAACATAACTTTTATTTAAGAGGCTCAGACGAGCCTTGCATAATATGTTCATACAGACAGGGGTCACATGACCCGGCACTCAAGTCATACAAACATAGTCATACAAGCCAGCGGAAACTAAAGTTGTCTGGGTACAGACAGCAAAATATAAAAGGGGCACATGGCCTGACTATCTATAGCCCACCACACAGGCAAGATCGTAGCTGGGACACTAGCTATTCGGCATCGTCAACGTCTAGATAGAACCCACCTGTTGGGTCCTCTGCAACATTAATTAAGCAAGGATGAGTACAATCATACTCAGCAAGTCTTTAAAATAGACCTAGCCTATTTATGCTCATGTATCAACAAAGGGTGGTGGAGTTTATGCAGAAAGCCAGCTTTGACTCATGGCTAACCTACACTACTCAGTTTTAAACTCTTTGTTACAATTTTTAGTTATCGCACCCGAGTCCACTAACTCCATCACAATACACCACCATGGACTCACCTTCCCCTTCTGGAAGAGTGCCATCCACGGTACTCACACTTGTCTTGAGATTTTTAGAAGTCTCCATTTGATTATCTATGAACAGCATAAGTTCTCCAAGTAGTCCATATCCGAGGACGCAGCTATTCGAATAGTTTCATAACCCTGCAGGGGTGTATTTCTTCACACACGCTCTCGCCACTTATCGCTGTGTGCTTATAAAACCATGCACCTCGGCAGCCTTCAAGCGGATGCCCAGCGAGGGAGTCGGCCACGACCGTCAATCACATAAGATCTCTAGTCCATGCTACCGCCTATTTGAGACTGACCCGCACGGAAGTCCGGCCGAAGTTTCCGCTACGGTCCCAAGCGATGTGTGCAGGGTTCCCAAGCCCACCATTCGGGTGACCCTTGGTACACCATACCACTGCCTACCGCATCATAACCCACCCCGAGGGTCAGCGCTACGCACGGCCTCCAGCATGCTATAAACACCAGAAACTACTTGCAATACCTGGACCAAAGACTAAGCGACTGATAAGTCGAGAGGGGTCGAGTTACCGGAACCCAATGCGTGGTAGTAACTAGTCTTGGATCACAAACACGAAACCCAATTCCTAAGAACGGTCCCAATGAGACGACCCGCTATGTACTCCAACATAGCCTCTCATTGCTACCTTTACCAAATCGTATTCATTATATGCTCATCACATCGGACAACACCTTTTCACTCAGTTCATCACCCAGATGAAACAGACCTGACATACTCTAAGCATAGCAAACATAGCAGGCAAGGTAAGCTAAGCACATCATGGCACAAGCATCTACCAGGTATGCTAGGTTGCAAGGTTTAGCTATTTACTGTGACAAGATCAGGTCATGCATAAGAATGGGATCATCTACCGTGTATGACTGACATGTGATCGTTTGTCCTAATGCAATAAATGAGAGCAGGAGCGAGGGAATGGGATGTTATCGGAATCATCAATGGGGTTGCTTGCCTTGCTGGGTTGCGGAAGAGTTCTCTCCTTCGTCAGGGTACAGAGTAGTATCCTCCGGATTAGGGCCTACCATAACGCAGATAAAAACATTCAATACAAGCATATGCAACAATATGATGCATGATCATGGCATAATGGTATGCATGGATGAGCTAATGTAAGTAGTGGTCATGTCAATTTGAAACAGAGTTGAATATAGGTTCAAAGTTATTCTCATTTCAAATTCTATATATTGACCTAATGTTAAAATGTCCATGTTCACCTATTTAGGTTGCTCTATCATGCATGACAATAGCACCATTGGATTCATTGGATTTTTCTGATAAATTTTCATATATAAATTATTTTCATCTGACTTACAGATTAATTTATATGATTTTTCAAAGTTTTAAATATTTTCTGGAATTATTTTTAAATAAGAAATTGACTTATTGCATCAGCATGATGTCATGATGACATCAGCTGGTCAGCTGACCCGGCCCAGAGTCAAACCTGACATGTGGGGTCCACATGTTAGTGCTGGTTAATTTAATTAACTGATTAAAATTAATCCTGGTTTAATTAGCTAACTGGGCCCACCTGTCGGTGACTGGTTAACTTAATTAATTGGAATAATTAACTTAACTTAATCTGGGATTAATCAGAGGCTGGCCCCACCTGTCATTGACCCAGAGGGTCAAGCCAGGGCCCACCTGGGGTCAAACTCGCCGGAGTTGGCCGGCGGTTCGACGCCAGTGACCATCAGGGACGGCGGAGTCCGTCGGGTTTCTCCTACAGGGGATTATTTGGCACGCTGAGACCACCGGAGTGCAGCCCGTGCACGACCGCATCCCACCGAGGCCACTGGAGGTCGCGGGGTCACCGGAGCTCATTGGAAATGAGCTCGTGGCGGCGGCCGGAGCTCGGGCTCAGACCAGAACGCGATACAGGGCACGGGACGACCCGTCGATGGGTTCTACGAGCTCCTAGGAACTCTAGGAGTTCATTCATGCACACGCGTGTGACCTTAGAGGAGGAGGATCCGGGTCCGACGGCTAGGCTAGCTACGGCGCGAGGAAGAGAGGGGAAACGCAGGGGGAGGGAAGAGGAGCTCACTGTGGATCTAGGGAGCTGGTCAGCGGCCTCGGGGACGCAGCAACGGCGACGAATCGACGTCCAACGACGGCAGCTTCGGCAGGGGATCGGGAGAGACAGAGAGAGAGGAGAAGGGAGGGGATGAATGAGCTCGGGGAGAAGGCACTCGCGACTTCGAGACGCAAGGGAGGTAGGGAGGCAGCCTGCTCGGTGGCAAGCAGGAGGTGGAGGCCGGCGACGGCTCGGTCACCACCTCGACGCCTACTCGCGCGAGGTGGAAGATGACCCTTCCACCCCTGTGGGCTGGGCTGGGCCTTCCACTCAACCAGGTAAGCTTCTCCCTTTTATTTTTATTTTCTGTTTTCTGTTTTCTAACATTTGTTTGATTTTCTTTGCAGGTCCAAATACCCCTTCAATAATTCTAAAACTTTTTTATAACTTCAAGTTTGAATATTTCAAAGTTGTATCAAAAGTTTCAGATTATTTTGAAAGCAGTGATAATGATAATGTTTTTATTTGTCATTTTCAGAGACATAATTCATTAATTTAAAATATTTCCCATGTTCAAATAATTGAAATGGTCCCTGGTATATCCATGCCTTTAATTATCAGACATAGGGAATATTTTGGATGGGCATTTTGGATTTGTTGAAATTTCATTGATGTGGAATTCCTTTAATTCATAAAATGCTTAGGGTTTCTTTCTTTCTCCCCATTTCATATTGATGCAATGATGATGATGATGATGCAAACACAATGCTAGCCTAGACACTTGCTAGGGTTGTGACAACTCACCCCCACTCAAAAGAATCTCGTCCCGAGATTTTGAAGTCGTCGGGAAGAGCGCGGGGTACTCTAGTCGAAGACGATCTTCTCTTTCCCATGTCGCCTCCTTTTCAGAATGATGCGACCACTGAACCTTAAGAAACTTGATGTTCCGACGCGGAGTGGTACGCTCAGCTTGATCAAGAATACGAACAGGGTATTCTCGGTATGTAAGGTTATCTTGGAGATCAAGCGCTTCGTGGTCCACTTCTCGGACAGGGTCCGAAAAGCAACGCCTGAGTTGAGAGACGTGGAAGACATCATGAACTTTGGAAATATGTGAAGGAAGTTCCAATTGGTAGGCAACCTCTCCTCGTTTAGCAAGAATGCGAAAAGGTCCAATGTAACGACGAGCCAACTTGCCTTTGATAGCGAATCGATGGGTACCCTTCAGAGGTGTAACCCGAAGGTAAGCCTTCTCGTCAACTTCATAAGTCACAGACTTATGATGACGGTCATATTGACTCTTTTGACGGGATTGGGCTGTTTTCAACTTTTCATGAATAACGCGAACTTGCTCTTCTGCATCCTGGATCATGTCCGGGCCAAAGAGTTGCCTCTCTCCGGTTTCTGACCAGTTAAGAGGTGTTCGGCATTTTCGTCCATAGAGAACTTCAAAAGGGGCTTTGCCCAAGCTTGATTGATAACTATTGTTATATGCGAACTCAGCAAATGGAAGGCAGTTCTCCCAATTCATACCGAAAGATATAACACAAGCTCGGAGCATGTCTTCGAGAATTTGATTGACTCACTCAACTTGACCACTTGATTGAGGGTGGAAAGCAGTGCTAAAGGATAGATGAGTCCCCATGGCAGTTTGAAAACTTTCCCAAAATCGAGAAGTAAAGATACTTCCACGGTCTAAGTTAATCTCCAAAGGAACACCATGAAGAGAAACTATTCGAGAAACATATAACTCCGCTAGCTGACTAGCAGTAATGCTTTCACGAATAGGAAGAAAATGAGCCACTTTGGAAAGATGATCAATGACTACGAATATAGCATTGTTCCCTCTCTTGGTCCTGGGAAAACCGGTGATGAAATCCATACCGACCTTATCCCATTTCCATTCAGGAATAGCTAAGGGTTGAAGGGTGCCAGCAGGCCTTTGATGTTCTGCTTTCACACGACGACAAACGTTGCAATTAGCAACATACTGAGCAATTACTCTCTTCATCCTGGTCCACCAGAATCTCTGGCGTAGGTCCTGATACATTCTGGTACTACCCGGATGAATTGTGAGAGGAGAGTCATGAGCCTCCTTAAGGATCAATTGTCGCAGATGTTGTTTCTTTGGGATCACCAAGCGATTCTCAAAGAAGACAACCCCCCGATCATCTTCCAAGAAGCATCTAACATTACCCTTCTTAATGTTTTTCTTGATCCGAGATATCCCGGCATCATCCTTCTGGGCTTCTATAATTTGATCCAAAAGAGTAGGTTTCGCCACCAAGTTGGACAGGAATCCTTGAGGAACAATGTGAAGATTTAACTTCCTGAATTCCTCATGGAGAAACGGTTGACCTTGTTGTAACATCAAATTGTTACAATAAGATTTATGACTTAGTGCATCAACCATGACATTGGCTTTCCCCGGGGTGTAAGTTATCCCTAAGTCGTATTCTATAATCAACTCTACCCACCATCTTTGCCTGAGATTCAAATCCGACTGGGTGAAAATATATTTCAGACTTTGGTGATCAATGAATATCTCGCAACGATTGCCCAGAAGGTAATGTCGCCATGTCTTTAGTGCATGGACTACAGCTGCAAGTTCAAGATCATGAGTTGGATAATTATCCTCATGTGAACGCAACTGTCGAGATGCGTATGCAATCACATGACGATCTTGCATAAGAATGCAACCTAATCCTTGTCGTGAGGCGTCGCATTAGATAATAAAGTCCTTAGAAAAATCTGGTGGCACCAGAACGGGAGCAGAGGTCACTCGTCTTTTCAACTCCTGAAAACTATGCTCACATTGTGGGGTCCACTCGAACTTCTTATCTTTCTTGACGAGTTCAGTCAGAGGTTTCGCAACCTTGGAGAAGTTCTCAACAAAGCGGCGACAATAGCTCGCTAAGCCAAGGAAACTCCGAACTTGCTTAACCGATTCAGGTTGAGTCCAATCAAGGACGGCCTGAACTCTCTCGGGATTGACAGCAATACCTTTGCCAGAGATCACGTGGCCCAGATAGGTCACTTCCGGCAACCAGAATTCACACTTAGAGAATTTGGCATACAGGCGGTGCTCTTGAAGTTTCATCCATACCAGCCTCAGATGCTTGGCATGTTCTTGTTCGTTCTTCGAGAAAATGAGTATGTCATCGAGGTAAACCACGACGAACTTATCCAAATACTCCATGAAGATCGAATTCATCAGACGAGAGAAGGTAGCTGGGGCATTGGTTAAACCAGGACTACCAAGCCAAACCGGTCGAAGTTGAGTCTAGAAACACTATAGATAAGTAGGGGAATTGATTGTGGAAGGGAACGTAAGGCTCTTTTTACTCCTCTTCCCAAGTTATTCTATGCTGGGTCATTCTCATCTTTTCTACGGGGATAGGAACTAGGATTCTCATCTATTGCTTAGGATGACGAGTTACTAGCCATGGACTCATAGCTAGCTTGCATGTGAATAAGTGCAGTTATTTTAGTGTTGTTGATGTGACAAACAGATGGAGAAGAGATTTGAGTCTAGATAATCGAGTGGTTATTCCTTTCCAATCCCTTTTCAATTGCCTCAAAAAATTTCTTGAGCAATTACAGCCGTTATGCTGTCCAATTTCTGCTAGGATCTCTAATGTCTTTGCATCATCCTCTGTTTGAGATGCCATCCCGTCCTTTCCGCCAGGTGGTCCGTTTGACCAGGTGCATCGATGTGCCAGGTCACACGGCCAAGTTGGTTAGAGTGATGATGGAGGCTGGATATCGTTGGTACCCGGAGTACATAGTGGAGGAGCAGTACCGAGATTTCAACCAGAGTCAGTATCTGTGTACTGTTAGGATATACCCTTCATATCCTGGAGCTGCAGAGCCGCTTCACTGGACTAATGGATTGGGAGTTACCATAGATATGGCAGTTCAGGAAGCCGCTTACACTGTGCTGACTATTATGAGGTTTCACCATGGTCTTCTTCAGAACACGGAGTTCTGCTATGTTCCTGCTTCCATGGGAGGAGAGGATGGATATCTCAGTGCAGCCTACTCTGATCATTCTCATGAAGACCCTAGATTGCAGGTGACCGCTCAGATGTTGGAGAACAGAGATCGTGATGCACGTGCCCTTCGCATGGAGCTCTATGCTACCCGTGCCCGTCTTTGGACAGCCTTGACGCCGTTGGCACCTGTCGTGCAGACAGGTTATGGGGATATGGAGATGCTGACTCCATCGCGGACTCATTTGCCAGCACAAATAGACTGGCCTGATGTTGGAGGCATCACCCCTCTTCGAGGACCGCTGTTGCCGCCGACAAGGGGACCAAGGCCACACCCGTGTCCTTATGGTTTCCGGGGATCCCAGGCTAGAGTGTTTCCAGATCCGCAGGTTCAGCTCCCAGGTCACGGGGGTAACCTATACGAGGCATTCTACGATGACGTTTGAGTGCCTGGATGTTAGATCTAGTATGGTAGTAGATGTATCGCCATAGTCCTGCGTGTCTTGTGGGATATGATCAAGGTCGAGAGTTGAGTTCCGGAGGTGTAGATAGATAATGTATATGATGCTTGCAATGCCTCCGATGAATTGTGTCATCTCTCCGTAGTTGTTTTCAGCCTGGGCTTGTACTGAACTAAGTCATGGTATGTATGAAACCTAATGTTCATATGGTAGTTGTTTTACCATGTTGATTGGTGTTTATCCTACATGCCATGTTGATCAGTGCATTCCTTAACTCATGTCTTAGAATTGTTGTTCTCTATGTCTAAGCTGTGGATTGTTTTCCTCAGGATGGTGTCAACTAGGAACAACCCCGTGTCTGCTCCCGAGCAGGGCGAGAGTAGCCAGCCAAGGCAAGACGAGCTGCCACATGCACCATCTCTGGCGGAGGTGATGCTAGAAGCTGAACGGAATAAGAGGGAGACCAACAGGCTGTTAGAGAGAATTGAACAGAACATAGCTCGTGCTCCCCGCAATGATCACCATGATGGAGTGTCACTTGGTGACTTTATTAAGATGTGTCCGCCTAAGTACCATCATTCGATCGACCCCCTCGATGCGGATGATTGGCTGACTAGCATGTCATGTAAGATCCGAGCTGCAAATGTTTCAGAGGCCAATAAGGTGACCTTTGCTACATACTTTCTGGAGGGACTTGCCAACCTGTGGTGGGAAAGCTATGAGGCTATGCTTCCCCAGGGACCTGCACCAACATGGGCAGAGTTCAGCGCCGCATTTCGTCTCCATCACATCCCGGAAGGGCTGATGGATCGCAAGAGAGAGGAATTTTGTGCCTTCACATAGGGCAGATTGTCAGTGGATGCATACAGTCGTGAGTTTGGTAATCTTGCTCGCTATGCTCCAGAGGAAGTCTCAACTGATGCTAAGAAGCAGGCTAGGTTCCGCAAGGGACTTAACGCTGAGCTTCGCCGAGATCTTCGTCTGCACGAGTGCACCACCATCTAGGCTCTCGTCAATAAGGCCATCAATGCTGAGTCCGGACAAACTGACTACGAGGCTTCGAGGAGGCATAACCGTGACTTCAACCCTGCATCGGGTTCAGGCCCCAATAAACGCCAAGTGTGGGTGCCCAATGCAGCTTTGCCGGCAAGATACACTGCGAGGCCATCCTTCCAGGCACCTCGTCCAGTTCAGTCCAACCCTCCACCTAGACCATTTGGAGGACCACAAGTAAATGTTGCCCCTCGTGCTACAGTGGTATGCTGCAAGTGTGGAGAACTGGGACATTATTCTCGTCAATGTCCCTAGAATAATGCCAAGCCCGCTGGACGCGAAAAACCAGGGAAAGCCTTCTATGTGAAGCCAACTCCTGCCCGTGGGCAAGTTAATTATGTGTCTGCTGAAGAAGCTCTTGAAGACCTTAATGCCATTCTAGGTATGCTTCTTGTTAATAGCCATCCAACATCTGTTCTATTTGATACTGGGGCATCTCATTCATTCATCTCAGAAGGTTATGCACAGCTGCATAACATGTCTTTCTGTGACATGCCCACTCCTTTAGTAGTTCAAACTCCTGGTTCAAAATGGCAAACTTCTAGAGTGAGCCATGACAATGAAATTTTGGTGGATAGACTAGTATTCCTAGCATCTTTGATAGCTCTTAAGTCTTCGGACATCAATATCATTCTAGGTATGGATTGGATGAAAGCCCACTATGCCAAGATTGATACTCATTCTAGGAATGTTCAACTTACACATCCCTCGGGTGAGATAGTTAATGTCACTACTCAAACAACCAAGCGCCAACTCTATTCCCTAAATGCTAGCCCTCTCCCCGAGCTAGAAGATATTTCGGTAGTCCGTGATTTTCCGGATGTCTTTCCAGAAGAACTGCCAGGTGTTCCACCTGTCAGAGATGTTGAGTTCGTGATAGAACTTATCCCAGGGACAGTCCCAATAGCCAGAAGACCTTATAAGATGGCACCCTTAGAACTAGCCGAGCTAAAAACCCAACTCGATGAAGCTTTGAAGAAAGGTTTCATTCGTCCTAGCTCTTCTCCTTGGGCTTGCCCCGTCCTCTTCGTTAAGAAGAAGGACGGATCGGATCGGATGGTTGTGGATTACCGACCAGTGAATTTGGTCACTATAACGAACAAGTATCCGCTCCCCAAGATCAACGATTTGTATGATCAACTCGCCGAATCCTCTGTCTTTTCCAAAATGGATTTGAGGTTGGGATACCATCAAATCAGAATTAGAAACGGGGACATTCCAAAAACGGCTTTTGTCACTCGTTATGGACAATACGAGTACACCGTCATGTCCTTCTATAGTCAGTCAAGCTCTGATACCAACACTGTCGGGACCCCGATCCTAAGTCATATGATTCCTTACAGTAACAAGCCACATCACTTTGCGGCCTCACGCACGGTACTCCACGGCTACCACCTTACCTTGGCCGGGACTGTTTGTGTCTTTTGGCTCACGTATGTGAACATGTCGCTGGCAATCACACAACAAAGAACCCGAGCCGACATGACTAGTCATAGAATCCAAGTGGCACATCCGTACGGAAACAGGCATACATAACCAAGCAATGCAGGTGTCGGTCTCAAGCGTGTGTAGACGAGTCATAGCAAGCTACAAGGACTCCATTACATCGCAAGACACGGATGTCATCACCGCACGTAGACGAGTCGTAGCAGGCTACGGGGACTCCATTACACTACGAGACATTTCCTTGAAGGGACAGACAGAGCAGCAAAGAAGGATACATGCCGGTCAATCAATGTGTCCGGAGCAGTAGCAAGCTACCATGGCTCGATGGAAGCACAAAGAGGCAGTTTCCCGTAAAGAGTACTACTAAAGGCACACGACTAGGTGTCGGATCCCATACATACCGTTGCACATCACACGTACGCACGACATGCCCGATATGCATAGATACAACTATGGCATCACAACATAACCATACAACAACATAACTTTTATTTAAGAGGCTCAGACGAGCCTGGCATAATATGTTCATACAAACAGGGGTCACATGACCCGGCACTCAAGTCATACAAACATAGTCATACAAGCCAGCGGAAACTAAAGCTGTCTGGGTACAGACAGCAAAATATAAAAGGGGCACATGGCCTGACTATCTATAGCCCACCACACAGGCAAGATCGTAGCTGGGACACTAGCTATTCGGCATCGTCAACGTCTAGATAGAACCCACCTGTTGGGTCCTCTGCAACATTAATTAAGCAAGGATGAGTACAATCGTAGTCAGCAACTCTTTAAAACAGACCTAGCCTATTTATGCTCATGTATCAACAAAGGGTGGTGGAGGTTATGCAGAAAGCCAGCTTTGACTCATGGCTAACCTACACTACTCAGTTTTAAACTCTTTGTTACAATTTTTAGTTATCGCACCCGAGTCCACTAACTCCATCACAATACACCACCATGGACTCACCTTCCCTTTCGGAAGAGTGCCATCCACGGTACTCACACTTGTCTTGAGATTTTTAGAAGTCTCCATTTGATTATCTATGAACAACATAAGTTCTCCAAGTAGTCCATATCCGAGGACGCGGCTATTCGAATTGTTTCATAACCCTTTAGGGGTGTGCTTCTTCACACACGCTCTCGCCACTTATCGCTATGTGCTTATAAAACCATGCACCTCGGCAGCCTTCAAGCGGATGCCCAGCGAGGGAGTCGGCCACGACCGTCAATCACATAAGATCTCTAGTCCAGGCTACCGCCTATTTGAGACTGACCCGCACGAAAGTCCGGCCGAAGTTTCCGCTACGGTCCCAAACGATGTGCGCAGGGTTCCCAAGCCCACCATTTGGGTGACCCTTGGTACACCGTGCCACTGCCTACCGCGTCGTAACCCACCCCGAGGGTCAACGCTACGCATGGCCTCCAGCATGCTATAAACACCAGAAACTACTTGCAATACCTGGACCAAAGACTAAGCGACTGATAAGTCGAGAGGGGTTGAGTTACCGGAACCCAATGCGTGGTAGTAACTAGTCTTGGATCACAAACACGAAACCCAATTCCTAAGAACGGTCCCAATGAGACAACCCGCTATGTACTCCAACATAGCCTCTCATTGCTACCTTTACCAAATCGTATTCATTATATGCTCATCACATCGGACAACACCGTTTCACTCAGTTCATCACCCAGATGAAACAGACCTGACATACTCTAAGCATAGCAAACATAGCAGGCAAGGTAAGCTAAGCACATCATGGCACAAGCATCTACCAGGTATGCTAGGTTGCAAGGTTTAGCTATTTACTGTGACAAGATCAGGTCATGCATAAGAATGGGATCATCTACCGTGTATGACTGACATGTGATTGTTTGTCCTAATGCAATAAATGAGAGCAGGAGCAAGGGAATGGGATGTTATCGGAATGATCAATGGGGTTGCTTGCCTTGCTGGGTTGCGGAAGAGTTCTCTCCTTCGTCAGGGTACGGAGTAGTATCCTCCGGATTAGGGCCTACCGTAACGCAGATAAAAACATTCAATACAAGCAGATGCAACAATATGATGCATGATCATGGCATAATGGTATGCATGGATGAGCTAATGTAAGTAGTGGTCATGTCAATTTGAAACAGAGTTGAATATAGGTTCAAAGTTGTTCTCATTTCAAATTCTATATATTGACCTAATGTTAAAATGTCCATGTTCACCTATTTAGGTTGCTCTATCATGCATGATAATAGCACCATTGGATTCATTGGATTTTTCTGATAAATTTTCATATATAAATTATTTTCATCTGACTTATAGATTAATTTATATGATTTTTCAAAGTTTTAAATATTTTTTGGAATTATTTTTAAATAAGAAATTGACTTATTGCATCAGCATGATGTCATGATGACATCAGCTGGTCAGCTGACCCGGCCTAGAGTCAAACCTGACATGTGGCGTCCACATGTCAGTGTCTGGTTAATTTAATTAACTAATTAAAATTAAGCCTGGTATAATTAGCTAACTGGGCCCACCTGTCAGTGACTAGTTAACTTAATTAATTGGAATAATTAACTTAACTTAATCTGGGACTAATCAGAGGCTGGCCCCACCTGTCATTGACCCACAGGGTCAAGCCAGGGCCCACCTGGGGTCAAACTCGCCGGAGTTGGTCAGCGGTTCGACGCCGGTGACCATCAGGGACGGCGGAGTCCGTCGGGTTTCTCCTACAGGGGGTTATTTGGCACGCTGAGACCACCGGAGTGCAGCCCGTGCACGACCGCATCCAACCGAGGCCACTAGAGGTCGCGGGGTCGCCGGAGCTCGCCGGAAACGAGCTCGTGGCGGCGGCCGGAGCTCGGGCTCAGACCAGAACGCGATACAGGGCACGGGACGACCCGGCGATGGGTTCTACGAGCCCCTGGGAACTCCAGGTGTTCATTCATGCACACGCGCGTGAGCTTAGAGGACTGCACGCACGGCAACGACGGACCACGGCGGCGAGGAGGATTCGGGTCCGACGGCTAGGCTAGCTACGGCGCGAGGAAGAGAGGGGAAACGCAGGGGGAGGGAAGAGGAGCTCACTGCGGATCCAGTGAGCTGGTTAGCGGCCTCGGGGACGCACCGACGGCGACGAATTGATGTCCAACGACGGCAGCTTCAGCAGGGGATCGGGAGAGACAGAGATAGAGGAGAAGGGGATGAATGAGCTCGGGGAGGAGGCGCTCGTGACTTCCAGATGCAAGGGAGGCAGGGAGGCAGCCTGCTCGGTGGCAAGAAGGAGGTGGAGGCCGGCGACGGCTCGGTCGCCACCTCGACGCCTACTGGCGCGAGGTGGAAGATTACCCTTCCACCCCTGTTTGTTTTTCTTTGCAGGTCCAAATACCCCTTCAATAATTCTAAAACTTTTTTATAACTTCGAGTTTGAATATTTCAAAGTTGTATCAAAAGTTTCAGATTATTTTGAAAGCAGTGATAATGATAATATTTTTATTTGTCATTTTCAGAGACATAGTTCATTAATTTAAAATATTTCCCATGTTCAAATAATTGAAATGGTCCCTTGTATATCCATGCCTTTAATTATCAGACATAGGGAACATTTTTTATGGGCATTTTGGATTTGTTGAAATTTCATTTATCTGGAATTCCTTTAATTCATAAAATGCTTAGGGTTTCTTTCTTTCTCCCCATTTCATATTGATGCAATGATGATGATGATGATGCAAACACAATGCTAGCCTAGACACTTGCTAGGGTTGTGACAATAGGATCGCATCTTGGGCGTGATAAGTTTGTATCAGAGCCTGTACCGACCTAGGAGCCCTCTTTATTGATCGAACTTGGCCGATTCGAGTCTAGAGAAAAACTATTTTCAGTCTAGTTATATCGGAGAGTAGGATTCTTTTTACTTATTGTCTATGCTCTGGTGAGGTAATCGACTTAGGAATTTTGATTATACTCCTCTTCTCGCTCAAAAAAAATTTAGGGTCATGCGTGTAATTTGGAAACTATATGGTGCCGATGTGACGGAGTTTTGTCTTGGTGCCTCCTGTCTAACTTAATTTCTTCAGGGGAGTTGAGCTCCAGGGAATTCTTGGCACATTGTTATCATTCAGCTTCCTTAGTATCTCAGGACGGAGGGTGCTCGGAATTGCTTCAATACTTGTCGTGGTGAGATAAGGTTGGAGTCACCCAGTACTAGGGAGGCGTCCGGGGTACCACCATGGTGAGTATCGTTGTGCTTTCGAGGATCTACGTTAGATGGACTTGCAGAAGCCTCTTGTTATGTGTGAAGGATGGATACAGTTGGGGTGTAGGTTTGTTAGTTGTGTGAGATATTTCCTCCTTGTATCCTCAACACCGGATTACATAACTAGGAAAGTTTTCGGAAGTTCTTAGGTGGGAATTCCAGTAGTTACCTAGGATATCTTCCAACAAATCATGATGTGAGGTTGGGGTTCGACATCTAGTGGATTCGTTTGTTCACGGTCTTTCTTACAGCGGTCTCGTTGTGTCTTAAAGAGTCCTTGTAGCTTGCTACAACTCGGGGACGCATCGTATGTCATATGCACTACCTTGCACATGATGGCTACTGTACGATCGAGCCCGTGCGAACCTTACCACAAAAATATCGGACGGAATCTCTGTTATGCATTTGTTCTGGCTTGTTTCATAAGCCCCATCCTTTGTTTTATTTTGTATATGGTAATTCGAGTTGCTTCGATGTCAAGTGGTGATCTCATATCTTTGCTAAGTAGTGTTCTCATATTTCTACGGGAATGCCAATTCTTTTGCCCAATCAAGCTATCATATCAATTCTTTTTATCCGGTTTGCTTCTCTTCAAGATAAATCAGTCATCTCCAATATTTGCAAGATCAACCCTCATATTTTGTTCTGGAGTTTTTCTCATCTGTTCCAAGTTTTCTTTGTTTTTCCCACCCTCCCGCCCTTTTATTTCAATGATTAAATTCTCATCCAAGTGTCTTTCTATTCATGTAATGCTTCTGCTATCTTTTCTTCTATCTTGTTTCCGGTGATTCTTGTGAATATTCTTAGGAGTTTCAATTTCAAGATCTATCCTCATATTCTTTATTCTTGTTGTTATTGTTCTCAGATGGATTCAATTCAAGTTCTTGGTGTTCATCATATCATTTTCATTCTCTATTTGCTCTCCTATGTTGGAATTCTTTATCAAGCCTCTCTTGCTTATTCATATTTCTATTCTATCCGGAGTGCTGAAGATATCTCAGAAGACTTTTGTTTCCATTCATATCCTCTGAAATTATTTCGAGGTTCTCACCTCATAAAGTTCTTAATTTGTACCGGTGCAATCTCTCTTTTAATCAATTGTTTCAACCATGGTTTCTTTTGAGTGGGCCCATAACCTACAGGTTTTCTCCCAAGATCCTACGTGACTCTTCTAATCTTTCCGGAGGCGTCCTCAAGTTCTTTTCAATATGATGTAAGAATGATTTTCATCAGTCATATTCCTCTTCCAAGGTCGCTTCTAAATCATTTTCGTCGTTGGCTCAACCTTTCCTTATTCATTTCTCCGGAGTATCTCAGTAATTCATGGTGTTGCTTCTCGTCATTATTCTCAGTATTGAAGACCGCAGGAGAGTTCCCTTAAATCTTAATCCATTTTCCTAGAGATTCATGGTTTCAGCTTGTTTTTATCATCTCGAATTGTTTCCATTCATGAGTTATTCCATCCTTATCTATCCGGTGCGTTCAGAGTTGTTTTCGCTTCTCGATCCCCCCGAAGGCGTCATTTTAGAAGATTTCTTCGTTCTCAGCTTTCAGCTTTCGTTCTCAAATTCTTCTCAATTGTTGTCTATTCGTTCGTCTCTCAATTATTCTGGTGCTTCATTCAAGTTTTCTATTAGGTGGATCATGCCCTCTTCTCTCTCATGTTATATCATTCATTTGTATTATTCCCATTTGTTTCAATTCTTACTGGTGTTCTCGTGCAAGACCTCTTCAGTTTGTGATCTCTCTCTCTTCAACCTTTTCAAGAAGAATAAGTGGTGTGCGAAATCCGTTGCTTGTCATCAATTTAAATTGATGAAGGATAAGCATAACATAATTCTTATTCTTTTCATCAAGGTGATCTCAATCCTTCTTCTGGAGTTCTTCATGATATCAAATTCCTTATTCCTAGTGGTCATCTTTCTTTTCTGGAGTTGCTAGTTTTTCTCAAGTATGTTGTCGCTAAGCTTCATCTAATTCATAGTAAGGCCTCAATCTTGTTCTTTGTGCTTCCTTCAATTCTTTCTATAATCCTTTCGTTTCAGAGTTTTTCCGGAGGTACTTCATGGTGGTTCATCAAGATTGCTTTCATTTTCAAGTGTTCTTGAAGATTCTTGTTGGAGGTGCTTAAGTGTTCTTTATCTTGGATTTCTAAGTTCAATTCCTTTTCCATTGTCTTTTTAGATGGTGTTACTAAATTCTTGATTATGAGGAGTCTCGGAGGAAAAATTGTCAAGATTATGATAAGTAAACCCATCTTGTGTTCTCGGAGTTATCTTGGGTTGGATTTCACCTAAAGCGTTTCCTAAGGATTGTTGCTATCATGGTGTTATAAATGATCCAAGTTTTCTCCACCTCTTCTTGGTGAAAGAAGTTTTCCATATCTTGTTGCTCTGAAGTAATCAATTGTTCCTGTTGTGGCAGGTTGTCACCTCATAATTTTGAGATGTTTTCCATAAGCCCATAACAAGATATTCTTTTCATTGTTGATTCTTCATCAACTCCGTTCAACCAAGCTTTTCGAATTCAATTGGGGTAGAAGTGTCATTTTCTTCTCCGTTCTCTTTTCTCCAAAGATCTAGCTTCTATTCTTTTGTTCCGGAGGCTTAGTGGTGTTGCTATTTTGAACTATCATCTAGTTTGATCAAGATCATGTTCTTTCTTTGCTTATTCATTTTATCGGAGTGTTGTGTTTTATATTCAAGTTCTTTTCCTTCTTATCAAATTTTGCCCCTCTATCCTATTGAAGTGCTGCCAGAATTTCTTGTGAATTCTTGCTTGTTCCTCATGTCGTTCTCCGTCTCTTTCCAACCTTCATGATCACTGGTTTCACTCATTTGTCAAAGAAGCAATAAAGTTTTACCTCTTCCTCTTGCTCTTTTTCTTCCCCTTTTCATTCTAGATCTCGGGACGAGATCCTTGTGTACTGGAGGAGAGTTGTAACAGCCCGGGACCGATGCGCCAGAAGATTCCCCTTTTATTTCCATTCTTGTCTGTATTTCGTTTGGTTGTTGCATTCATCATCGCATCATTCACATCATCTGCATGGCATCGTCACTTGTTTTCGAAAACCTGCATCTGTTCGTAGTTGCCGGTTCTCTCCATTCGTGTCGTCGAACGTTTCGAGCCCAACCACACACGTACGCGCCCGCGGCATCAACGCGAATTTTTTCTCGGATTGGGTTGAAAGTTGGCATGCGGTCTTATTATATTGTAGGTAGACCCCCTGCCAAATTTCGTTGCATTCCGAGTTTGTATGATACCCCGTCGGTCAGCCATAACAGTGTGGTCATCAGTTTATTATCGAACGTGTTTTCGATGTTTTAAAACCTCGTGTCATGGGCCGCAAACCTCCCTCTCATCTCCTCCTAGCCCACTCCACACACAGCCCACCACCCTTGCCTCGATCCGGCCATCCGATTGCGATCGCACGACCGAAATTGGCTCCGAAAACCATCAACCCTAGCCCTAAACCTATAAATAGAACCCCTCCCTTCCTAATTTGGACCTAACCCTAATCCTCCTCATTTCCCGTGCCAAACCAGCATCCCACCACCCTCAGCCATAGCCTCCCTCCTCCTAGTGCCGGCGGGCCGGCCGAAGCCCATCTGGGTCTGCCTCGGGCCCGAAGCGCCGCCGCCGCGTCCCTGCAAGTGCCCGAGCCCATAGCCAGCAGCTGCCCATGCTCCCGATCTCCCCCGAGCACCCCGTCCCCGTACTGGGTGAGGGATGGTTGGAACGGCACCCTGGAGAAACCAATGGATTTGCCTAGGTGTTGCTGGAGATGGCCAGTATTCATGCGGAAAGCCTCACCCAAGCACAAAGGGATGGAAGGATGCGTCAAGACCCAAGGATTACCTACACAGCCACAAGTCATTATGGGCTCTGGCTTGGTTGGATATCATGGTGACCCTGGACAGGTGGTGCTACGAGATGTAGAAGAACGGTAGGAAAGGATGGGCACCGACAGAGTCGCAGGGAAACCCTTTGGAAGACCATGTTTTGGTCATCCGTTTCTCAAACACCCTGAAGTGCGAGAAATCAAACAAAGGCGACAAAATCTTGTGGGGAACGTGTGCAAAACTCTACAGAGTACTCAACCTAATCGATTAGCCGTGTCCACGGTCATGGACAACTTGAGCCAAAGGAACTGAAACTTCCGGAATTCTCAACACAATTAATATGATGATGTGGGTATTAATGACTTGGGTATGAGAATTGGTTGGTGGAACCATCTCATTAATCAACCAACTTAGTAATATTTTTTGCTTAACCCCGCTCTTGATGTAGGAAAAATTGGCTTTACGCAAAAACTTACTACCCCACCTGCCATATATGCATGTAGATTAGATGATTATCTTTTCACCCCTCTCTTGTGAGTTTGGCGGCATATTCCATATGCTAACCTACACGGCTGCAAGGTATCATGTTGCAGAGTACTTTTCCGACCAGGAGTGAGGATACGCTCTATGCTCGGTGAGATGCCATTGGAGTCAGATGGACTCATCTACCTTCGATGCTTCCGCAAGACTTAGATATTCTCATGAGTTGGCCTTCTGCCACTTTATTGTAATCTTTATTGTAATAAAGGACTCGATATGAGATTTATGATTAATAAATGCTGTGTGATTTCCCTTTGATATATACATTGATGTACCGTGTGTGTACCAGCATGATCTTGGGATGGTACAGAAACACCGGAGATTCGACCTTTCAGGTGGGGTCGCTACAGAAATGGTATCAGAGCACACGATGACCGTAGGACGTAACCTCTAGGATTGGAAAGCCTTAGGACTTATTTCTCTTCGTCTTGAAAATTCTTATACTCTCATCTACTCGTTTCTGACTTCTCTCCGATTATTTCAAAATTTATAGATGGACACCTTCATCCCAGTGTTGATCACGAAGTTTTGCCAACCTGACGCAACGATGCCCTTTGGTAAGGAGCTGATGAGGATCGTCAAGGACGTGAGGATTGCTTTGCCGAGCATCATCGGGACTCCTATCATGTCCTTTCCACAAGATGGACGCTACAGGATCAAGGTGCACATTCCAGGGAAGACCTTTGTGAATCGGAAGGAACCCATCGACTTCAAGTTTGTGGCACCCAGCTGGATGCTTGGAAGAGACATGGCCATTCATCGTGCCCTTGGACGTATTCAGGAGGAATACAGAGGTGGAACCATTTCACCAGGACTTAGCGTGGTTTGTCGCAGGGATGCCAATGGAAACATCATAACCCCCCCCCCACTACAGACACCACCATTTCCTATATCCAGACCTTGGAGACTCACATCAGGACTCTGGAGCTTCGAGTTCGTGCTGATACGAAGACAATCAAGAATATGATGAACCGCGAGATTGACCTCGAAGCTGACTTACGGGAAGCCGAGTACGAGCATGAGTACGAGGTGAAGGATTTCTTAGAGAGGATCGACAAGCTGAACACTCGCATCGCCACTCTGGAGGAACAGATGGACATGGGTGAAAATCTTCATCCTGAGGGAGACATGGCTCCTTTCATCAGCGACGATGATGACTATGAGGAGAGAACCACTAGAGGAGGCTCAGTCACCATGTACTTCTGAGGACAACTTTAGTTATGCCCCATGTATCTTCATTTTCATCGTTAAAGTGTAGGTCGATGTTTAGTTTGATTGAGACTTGTATTCCCGATGTTGAATCTTTGAGTTGAATAAATGAATGAGTGTTTGGTGTGATATGTTTGTTGCATTGCATATGGGTAGTGAATTTGGCCTTCTAGGCCCTTGTTCTATTTTAATTCTCACCCCTCTGAAAACAGCAAGATGCCTCCATGACGTGAGTCCGACTTCACCTTCCCGCCGGAACTCACGCAACTCCTTCAGCAGCAAAATGCACTGATGCAGCTATTGATCCAGAATCAGACCAACAACTAGAACAACAACCACCACCATCCACCTCAGGCTGACAATCTCACCCATTTTCTGAGGTTGAACCCTCCAACTTTCTCCAGCAGCACTAAGCCCATTGTGGGAGATGACTGGCTCCGTAAGATGGAGAGGGAACTTGTCACTACTGGATGTACTGACGCTTTGCCGCACATCAACTAGATGGACCAGCAGCTTCATGGTGGGAGAATTACACCACCACATATCCTATTACTGATGTAACTTGGGAGCGGTTCAAGCAAGCTTTCCGCACCGCACATGTCTCAGCTGGAGCTATGACTCTGAAGAAGCACGATTTTCGCAACTTGCGCCAGGGTAATCGCTCTGTGGCCCAATACGTGGACGACTTCAGCACATTGGCACGTTATGCACCAGGAGACGTGGCCGATGATGTGGCCAAGCAAGAGAAGGTTTTGGAAGGACTCAACGATGAGTTGAGTATGCAGCTGGTAGTGGCTACCTTCAACAACTACCAAGAGCTGGTGGACAAGGCCCTCATCTTGGAGGGAAAACAACAAAAAAATGAGAACCGCAAGAGGAAGTACACTCTGGGGAAGTTTAACTCTGGAGCTCATCAGAAGCCCCGTTACTCCCCGTACTCAGGGAATACCGGATCAGGTACCGGTAAGTTTGGAAAGCACACTCATGCCGTGCACAACCATGGAGGCCACAACCATGGAGGAAATGGGAATGCCCGTCCCAACCATGGCAACTTCAAGACTGACAATAGGAATGGGAACAACAACCAACACCGTCACGCTCCTACTCAGAAGGATCTGAGCCACATCACCTGTTTCAAGTGCCAGAAGACAGGGCACTATGCTACTGAGTGTCCCCAGAGCAAGCAGGGAAATGGAAACGGCAACTCCGCAGCCAAGAAGCCAAATCCGTTTCCTCGTGCCCAGGTGAACCACCTCGACATGGAAGAAGTCTATGATCAACCCGAGACTGAGGTTGGTAAGTTTTTATTGCATTCACGTCCAGTTACAGTATTTTTTGATTCCGGTGCAACTCATTCATTCATATCAAGGGTAGTTGTGGATAAGTATGGTTTGCCCACCAAAACCCTTAGTCAGCCCATTAAGGTCAGTTCCCCAGGAGGTATGATGATGGAAGGGATAGGATGCCATGCCTTGAAACTCAATATAGGAAACCATGTTTTTCCCACCGACCTCATCGTCTTAGAATCCCAGGGATTGGATGTAATCCTAGGCATGGATTGGATGACCAAGAATGAAGGAAATCTTGATTGCCCCAGCAAGTCTGTTTCACTCACCACTCCGGAGAACAAGAGGATTAAGTATGTATCCCGACGCAGCCAGATGAGTGCTCGGTTAAATTATCTCATAGGAGTTGTTCAGGAGGAAGTACCGGTTGTACGAGACTATCCAGATGTATTCCCGGAGGAATTACCAGGCATGCCACCAGATAGGGATATTGAGTTCCTAATAGAGCTACAACCAGGGATAGCCCCAATTTCCAAGAGACCCTATCGGATACCCGCAAATGATCTAGTGGAAATCAAGAAGCAGATTAAGGAGTTATTGGACAAAGGGTATATTCGCCCAAGTTCTTCACCTTGGGGAGCCCTAGTTCTTTTGGTGGAGAAGAAGGATAAAACCTTGAGAATGGTAGTCGATTATCGTGCCTTGAACGAGGTGACTATCAAGAACAAGTACCCTTTGTCGATGATTAATGACTTGTTTGATCAGCTAGTAGGTGCCAAAGTATTCTCCAAGATCGATCTTCGATCAGGGTATCACCAGTTGAAAATTCGTGAACACGATATACCCGAAACAGCTTTCACCACAAGGTATGGCTTGTATGAGTATACTGTCATGTCCTTTGGTTTGACTAATGCTCATGCCTACTTCATGAATTTGATGAACAAAGTGTTTATGGAATATTTGGACAAGTTTGTCGTGGTGTTCATCGATGACATTTTGATATTCTCCAAGAACGAGGAAGAACACAAGGAACATTTGCGTTTAGTTCTGGAGAAGCTGAGAGAACATCATTTATATGCCAAGTTCAGCAAATGTGAATTTTGGCTGACGTAAGTCGGATTCCTTGGACATATTATTTCTGGAGAAGGAATAGCCGTAGATCCCGCTATGGTTGAAGCCGTCACCGAATGGAAGTCACCCACCTCAATTAAGGAGATCCGCAGTTTCCTCGGACTTGCCGGATATTACTGGAGGTTCATTGAGAATTTCTCAAAGATTGCCAAGCCCATGACAGAGTTGTTGAAGAAAGAGTCTAAGTATAATTGGACTGAGGAATGCGAAGCCAGTTTCCAGGAGTTGAAGAAACGTTTGGTCACAGCCCCAGTGTTGATTTTGCCCAATATTCGGAAGGATTTCCAGGTTTATTGTGATGCTTCACGTCAAGGACTTGGAGGAGTACTCATGCAAGATGGAAAGGTTGTAACTTATGCATCCAGACAACTACGACCTCATGAGTTGAATTATGCCACCCATGATTTGGAAGTAGCAGCCGTAGTGCACGCACTCAAGACCTGGAGACATTTGCTTATCGGAAATAGTTGTGATGTTTACACCGACCATAAGAGCCTGAAGTATATCTTCACGCAGAAAGAGTTGAACCTCAGACAGAGGAGATGGTTAGAGTTAATCAAGGACTATGACATGAGATTACACTACCATCCAGGTAAGGCAAATGTTGTAGCAGATGCCTTGAGTCGGAAAACTTATGTAAACACACTCACAGCGGGAGGATTACCCCAAGAGTTAGCCGATGATCTCAGAGAGCTCAGGCTAGAGATAATTCCAAGAGGATATGTTGCCACACTAGAGATCCAGTCCACCTTGACCGAAAGAATTCGCGAAGCTCAGAAGACGGACAAGGAGATAGCTGAGATTAAGCAGAGAATGAAAGATGATAAAGCTAAAGGTTTTCGTGAGGATGAACAAGGAACTCTGTGGTTTGAGAACCGAATCTATGTGCCCAATGACCCAGAGCTCAGGAAGTTGATACTTCAAGAAGCCCACGATTTCCCTTACTCAATACACCCAAGCAACACCAAGATGTATCTGGATTTAAAGGACAGTTATTGGTGGACAGGTATGAAGAAGGATATTGCTGAACATGTTGCAATATGTGATGTTTGTTAGTGAGTAAAAGCGGAACATCAGAAACCAGAAGGGTTACTCCAACCTTTGCCGATACCCGAGTGGAAATGGGAAAAGCTTGGTATGGATTTCATCACAGGATTACCCAGGACTCGTTCAGGTTATGATTCCATCTGGGTAGTGGTAGATCGCTTGACCAAGGTGGCTCATTTCATTCCCATGAAGACCACCTATACCAGTGCTAAGTTAGCCAAGATATACATGACCAGGATCGTGTGTCTGCATGGAGTTCCGAGGAGTATCGTGTCAGATAGAGGAACACAATTTACCTCAAAGTTTTGGCATCAGTTACATGAAACTTTGGGTACGAGGCTGGAGTTCAGTATAGCTTTTCATCCGCAGACCGATGGACAGACTGAGAGAGTCAACCAGATTCTGGAAGACATGTTGAGAGCTTGTGCACTAGACTATGGGTCTAGTTGGGATGACAATTTACCCTACGCAGAATTCTCGTACAACAACAGTTATTAGACCAGTCTGCAGATGACCCCTTTCGAAGCTTTATACGGAAGGAGGTGCAGAACACCACTGATGTGGGATGGTGTTGGAGACCGACAACTTTTTGGTCCCGACCTTATCCGAGATTTTGAAGAGAAAGTCAAGCTGATTCGTGATAGACTCAAGATAGCTCAATCTCGACAGAAGAGTTATGCTGACAGCAAACGCAAGGAAGTAACATATGAAGTGGGAGACCGAGCCTATCTTCGTGTGTCCCCACTTCGAGGAATCAAGAGGTTTGGTGTTAAAGGAAAATTAGCACCCCGATTTATAGGCCCCTACAAAATTCTTGAACATAGAGGCGAAGTTGCATACAAGATGGAATTGCCGGAAGGATTGTCCGGAGTTCATGATGTGTTCCATATGTCCCAACTGAAGAAATGCCATGCTGAGATGGCTGATATTCCCTTGAGAGACATAGTGCCCCTATAGGCCATACAACTTGACAGTGATCTGACCTACAAGGAGAAGCCTGTCAGAATCCTCAAGACTGCCAACCGAGTTACCCATAGCAGGATCATCAAGTTCTGTAAGGTTTTGTGGAGTCACCACACCGAGGAGGAAGCCACCTGGGAACGCGAAGAAGATCTTCGTAGAGACCACCCGCACCTATTTTCTAGCCAACCCGAATCTCGAGGGCGAGATTCATCTTAAGGTGGGTAGGTTTCTAACATCCCAAAATTCCATTTTGGAATGTTATGAAATATAGCCATGCATCCATTATCATCTCTGCTTGAATGTATGAAATAGTTGAAATGCTTCTTATGACTTTCTGAAAGTCCCTTTCAATTTTCAATGTGTTGCTTTCACCTATTTGAAAACCTTGAAAAAGTTCAAAATAAGAGGGGAGTAACATGACACTCCACACCAGGGTCATCTTGGTGATATATTCAAACAAAAAGAACCAGGGGGTCCTTTGAAAAATATTTGCAAAAGGTTTTAAAACCAAATAGGCAATTTCTGAAAAATATTATTTCTTAAAGTATTCAAATGACAGAGGAAAAATTTTCATTGAATAGCATTAATTCTCCTCATCATTTTGATATATATATTGCCTATATTTGGAAATGTTTTGAATGCTTTTAAAGATGTTTTACTGCCCTGGATTTAAAAAAAGGAAACAAATTTATATTTAATGGGCCGGCCCACAGGCATTTACTCGTGAATTTATTACGAGCCGACCGACCGACGCCCCGCAAACCTCTCCCCTCTCACTGACAGCGGGACCCACCCGACGGACCGCTGGAATCGCGCGGCCACCACCTACCTCGCGCGCGCGCCGTCGCCACCGGCAATCCCTCCCTCATCGGATCTCCCTCCTCCTTCCTTCTCTCGCTCTGCCTCGCCCCTATATAATAGCGGCCCCCTCCGCACTCCATTCCCCCCCGAACCCCTCTCTCTCCCTTGCCAGAACTCCCGCTCAAGCTCGCCGGAGCTTTGCCCCGACCGAACCCTCCTCGAGATCCTGGCCGTCGACTCCCTAGTCCCCTCGCCCCACCTTCATCACCAATCGATGCCGGATGCCAGTCGTCATCACCTGGACCTCTCCGACGACCTCCTCGCCTACCGGAGCGCCACCCCGACGACCTCACCGCTTCGGACTCGCCGGAGAACTCCATCGCCGGCGACCGCTTTCACTGTGAGCCCCTCAACCGTTCGATCTGGATCCTACGATCCAGATTAGAACGTTTAATTACGCGAACTGTTTTTTCCAATGGTTCGGTCGACCGCCCGGAACACCCGCACACGCACACTAGCAGCCAATAGGGAGTTGCCACGTAGCCTTAGCCGTCCATTAGTTTATTTTCTATTTTCTGTTTTGTTTTAGTTAACAGAAGCTTTTCTGATTTTGTTTTAGCTATATATTTTAAACCATTTAATGTTTTTAATTAAATCTTTTTGCACTATCTCACTTATTTCATGTAGTTTCACCCTGTAGTCTTAGAATTTAAATTTAAACCTTAGAATTTGAATTGAATCAAATTTGCTCAAATCACTCAAATATGAATAACTAGAGTTTAAAAATAGATTTTGATATGAATCTTTTTGCTACTGCTTGGTATTAGTTAGGACTATCATCATGCTTAGTTTGAGGATTTTTAGGATGAATTTGTGTAGTGTTCTAGCTATAACCAGATTCTGCCTAGTAGTTAGTATAGTTTAGTTAATTTAGTTTTTAGTTAGTTTAAATCAGATTTGTTATAATTTATTTTAGTAGGTTCTGTTGCTTAAACATTAGGTGTTTACTTACTGTTAAAAAATATAAAATTGCTTAGTTTATTTCCTTATTGTTATATCAATCTCAACTCATTTTTCAATTAGGTATAATTTGTTATAAAACAAACTAGTTTAGTAGTAGTTAGTTTAACCAAGTTTTAGATAATTAAATTCTGTTTTCTAAGAAGAGTTTTTAGTAAATTATTTTTCTGTTAAGATAATGTTTATTAATTAATAATAAGTTTTGTTTTACTCTTTGTTAGTAAAACTATAGTTACCTCATATAGTAGTGTTTATCAAAACTTTTAAAAAAACCATACTAAGTTTTTTCTTAACAAAACTTTAAATGGATTTAATTCTGTTATTAATAAAATATTTTATTATTTCCTTGCTGTCAACTATTGTTTTGTTAATACATGTATTTTTACTATGTTAGTAGTGGTTTACCCATCACCTTTTTGAAAACAAAACTTTGTGTGTTCTCTTGCTTGTAATTTGTGCATTGTTTTGTCTTGATTATTTACTAGTTCATTACTGATTTTTGTGAGTTACAACATTTTTGTTGTGTGCTTATTGAGTGCTTTTGTTTGCTTCGTTAGATTACCCGGAGTGCGAGGCTTGTTACCTAGAGTCACTCACGTACGAAGATCATCAGTCAGGCAAGTTACTTTGACCATGTATACCTATGTTTTATTGCATTAGTTCTTCCATCTCCCCAATTGCATGCAAAGTAGGTTAGTTGGATATTTGGTTACTTGATGTAGTATCATGTGGTAGGTACCCCAACCCTTTGACACTTTGGCCCCGGGAAACGTTTAATTATTTTTCTATGCTATTAGTAGACGGGGTTGGATGTGTGATTCATGAGAGTTGTGAGGTAATAAATTCAAGACCTATGATGAGCAAGACTTCAAGATTTCCAAGTTTTCAACAAACTACTGGGTGAGGGATGGTTGGAACGGCACCCTGGAGAAACCAGTGGATTTGCCTAGGTGTTGCTGGAGATGGCCAGTATTCACGCGGAAAGCCTCACCCAGGCACAAAGGGATGGAAGGATGCGTCAAGACCCAAGGCTTACCTGCACAGCCACAAGTCATTATGGGATCTGGTGTGGTTGGATATCGTGGTGACCCTGGACAAGCGGTGCTACGAGATGTAGAAGAACGGTAGGAAAGGATGGGCACCGACAGAGTCGTAGGGAAACCCTTTGGAAGACCATGTTTTGGTCATCCGTTTCTCAAACACCCTGAAGTGCGAGAAATCAAACAAAGGCGACCAAATCTTGTGGGGAACGTGTGCAAAACTCTGCAGAGTACTCAACCTAATCGATTAGCCGTGTCCACGGTCATGGACAACTTGAGCCAAAGGAACTGTAACTTCCGGAATTCTCAACACAATTAATATGATGATGTGGGTATTAATGACTTGGATATGGGAATTGGTTGGCGGAACCATCTCATTAATCAACCAACTTAGTAATAATTTTTCCTTAACCCCTCTCTTGATATAGGAAAAATTGGCTTTGCGCAAAAACTTACTACCCCACCTGCCATATATGCATGTAGATTAGATGATTATCTTTTCACCCCTCTCTTGTGACTTTGCCGGCATATTCCATATGCTGACCTACACGACTGCAACGTATCATGTTGCAGAGTACTTTTCCGACCAGGAGTGAGGATACGCTCTACGCTCGGTGAGATGCCCTTGGAGTCAGATGGACTCATCTACCTTCGATGCTTCCGCAAGACTTAGATATTCTCATGAGTTGGCCTTCCGCCACTTTATTGTAATCTTTATTGTAATAAAGGACTCGATATGAGATTTACGATTAATAAATGCTGTGTGATTTCCCTTTGATATATACATTGATGTACTGTGTGTGTACCAGCATGATCTTGGGATGGTACAGAAACACCGGAGATTCGATCGTTCAGGTCGGGTCGCTAGAGATACTTTGTTTAACACCTGGTCATAGCAAACTTGAAGTAAACTCAAATAAAATACACCAACTGTGTGCGTAACCGTGACTGTCTCTTCTCGTGATTCCTTATCCGAGAGAGAACATGGTGGGGTTATGTTTGACGTAAGTAGGTGTTCAGGATCAGTTAGTGATCATTACTCGTTCACGTTCGTTATGCGTATACCACCATACTTTACTTTCTTGTACTCGTAAGTTAGCCACTCAAATAAATGCTTAGTTGCTTGTTGTAGCCTCACCACTTAACCATACCTCACCCATAAAGCTTTAATAGTCTTGATACCCTTGGAAATGAGATTAATGAGTCTCTGTGGCTCACAGATTACTACAACAACAGTTGCAGGTACAGGTAATGTGATGCTTGAACATGAGAGCATTGCTTGTTTGTTGGAGTTCTTCTTCTTCATCATCGATGTAGGATGGGTTCCAGGCGGCAGCCTGGGATAGCAAGGATGGATGTCATTTTATCGTTTGATTTCGTCCGTAGTTAGACCCTGCTCTTCTGTATGTTGTTTGAGTTTGTTAGTGTATTGATGTGACTCTGATGTAGCTTGTGGCGAGTGTAAGCCAATACCATATACTCATCTCTTCTGTACATGTACTTGTAATGATATCCATTCTTGCAACACGACAAGATGCGCTTCTATCCCTGTCGAGGCCCTTGTGCCGAAATAACGATATGATTGCATCTTGGGCGTGACAGGGATAAACTCAAGCAATATGATGAAAACTCCATCTTTTTATCCTTGATGGAAACAATACAAATATGTGCGTCGCTACCCCTACTATGTCACTGGGTGAGGACACCACAAGATTGAACCCAAAACTAAGCACTTCTCCCATTGCAAGAATTACCAATCTAGTTGGCCAAACCAAACCAATAACTCGCAGAGACTTGAAAAGATATGAAACCATGCATATAAGAATTTAGAGAAGATTCAAATAATATTCATACATAATCTGATCATAAACCCACAATTCATCGGATCTCGACAAACACACCGCAAAAGAGTATTACATCAGATAGATCTCCATGAATATCATGGAGAACATTGTATCGAAGAAAAAGGAGAGAGAAGAAACCATCTAGATACTTGTTATGGACCCGTAGGTCTACGTTGAACTACTCAGGCATCATTGGAGGGGCAATGGAGTTGATGTAGAGGCCCTCCGTGATTGAGTCCCCCTCCGGTAGATTACCGGAAAAGGGTCCAAGATTGGATATCTCGGGAACGGAGGTTTGCGGCGGCGGAAAAGTGTTAGCGTCGCTCTTTTTGGTATTAGGGGAATATTTCTGAATTTATAGGCTGGAGATGATGGTTGGAGGAGCTACGGGGTGCCCACAAGCCAGGGGCGCGTCCCCCCTGGCCACGCCAGGGTGGCTTCTGGCCCACCCATAGACCTTCCGTCCTCTTCTCCAAGTCTCCTGGGTTTCTTGTGGTCCAAGAAAAATCATCACATAATTTTATTCCTTTTGGACTCCATTTGATATTCCTTTTTTGCAATACTCAAAAACAAGGGAAAAACAAAAACTGGGACTGGGCACTAGGTTAATAGGTTAGTCCCAAAAATAATATAAAACAACATATTAATGCATATAAATCATCCAAAACAGATCATATAATACCATGGAACAATCAAAAATTATAGATATGCTGGAGACGATCATGCTTCGTGAGAAAAATTAGACTTCGCTTAGTCTTCTTTATTTATCCATTTCAATCTGTCATTTAATTTTAACTATTTTATGTTCGGTCCTCAGTTTCAATACAAATGTAATGCTACTTTATTTATCCATTCGCAAACTCCAGATTTCAAGCTTGAATAGATTTGATGTTAAAGCATCTTATTTATTTACACTATCATTGTGTATGGCGGGAAGCCTTATTTATTTTATTCCATTTTACTTACTGCACATGTATGTATGCATTTATTTTACTTACTACTTTTTGTACCACAGTTTAAGCTCCTGAGAATTTGGAGTCGTTATCTTCACTTTTTTGTCGTTGTTTAGAATCGCACATTATTGCAGTATTTTTTTGCATCACAGTTTATACTCGTAAGTTATTGGAGTAAAAGTTTATGTGCCTCGGTTTATACTCGTGAGTACATGGAGTATATAATATATTTTGTGTGCCTCAATTTAGACTCGAGAGGGTGTGGAGTATTTTCCTTTGGGTGCCCCAGTTTATACTCATGAGGGTATGGAGTAATTTTTTTTCTTTGGGTGTCCGAGTTTATACTCGTGAGGGTGTGGAGTATATTTCTTGTTTGCATCACAGTTTATACTCCTAAGATTATTTGAGTATTTTTTACTCACGCATAGTATCGCCTGAGGAATTTTCCATTTACAGGTGGCGCACAATATTCACCATCAGGGGAAATTATCCTATATGCACCACTAGAGTAGACTACATTTATGATATAGGGACCTTCCCATTTTGGCTCTAATTTTCCCCCATCCATCGTGTAACATTCATTGGAAGGATACATTCAAGCACTAGGTATCCTTGCTTGAATGTCCTTTTAACACGCTTGTCGAAAGCACGCGACATTCTAGCCTGATATGCTTCCAAATTTTGTAATGCCTGAAAGCGTTTCCCTTCAAGAATTTCAAGTTTGCCAAGGCGCAATTTTCTGGCTTCTTCTTTAGAAAGTTTCTCTTGAATAGCCAAACTAAGAAAAGTAATTTGTCTTTATAATGGTAGAACCGCTTCTCCCCCAAATACAAGGGCGTAAGGTGTCATTCCAGTCGGTGTACGCGTCGTGGTTCTATAAGACCATAAGGCCTCAAGAAGCTTCTGATGCCGTTCACGCTTATTTCTTGACATGACTTTCTTTAGCAATTTGCATAGAGTTTTATTAAAAGATTTCGCTTGTCCATTAGTGGCTGGATTATAAGCCATAGAATTGTGATGATTTATCTTAAATTTTGAACATAACTTATCAACATGTTTATTTTTGAACAGACCGCAGTTGTCAGACATGATACGAGAAGCAACTTCCAAGCAGTATATGAGTTTTGTTCTTATAAAGTACTCCACGTATTCTCCCTTATCGTCCTATAAAGGTATAAGCTCAACCTATTTAGAAAAATAGTTAGTGGCAACGGGGATAAATTTGTGGCCGTTTGACGATGGCGGATTAATAGGTCCCACTATATCCATTCCCCACATTTCAAACGGCCATGCCATATTTGTGGGATGCAACGATTCATGAGGTTGATGCATAAAATTACCATGTATTTGGAACTCGTGACACCTTTTTGCAAATTTCATGGCATCGTATGACATGGTAGGCCAATAATAACCAAGATGTCGCGGTTGATAATATAACTTAGGGCCCGATCACTAGTAGAAAACATGCCTTATGTTTTCCCCTTTAGTCGCGGTTTGGTTTTGGCCCGGGACTAATGTGACCATTAGTCCCGGTTCCAACGGCTAGGAGTGGTTGGGGGCACGGGCATCATTAGTCCCGGTTCGTTTGGGACATATAGTCCCGGTTTGGGATCCAAACCAAGACTAAAGGGGCGGTGGAAGACTGGTGTCAGGCTGGGGCTCCCACGAGCCCTTTTAGTCTCGGTTTGTCTCACAAACCCGGACTATTGGTAGACCTTTAGTCCCAGTTTGTATAACCAACCGGGACTATAGCTTTCCCTATATAAACCCTTCGTCCAGCCCGAGCCCATTTCTCGGTTTTCTCCATTCCCCTCTCTGTTCTTCCCCTTAGCTCGAGCTCATCCCTCCATTTTTGCCAAGATTTGTCAAGATTTGAGGCACCCCAATCCATCCAAGTATTCACAAAGGTTAGCAACTTTGTCCTTTCATCTCTCATTGCTAGATCAGCTCATGCAATGCTTTATAAGTATAGTGATTTGTGGCTTTTAGTTTCGGTGTAATTATGTGGGAGTTTTTTTATCTATATGCAATTTGAGATCAAATTAACTTCTTAGTTTGCATATGTGTAGGTGTGGTTTACTTTGTGTGCCTTCTCGTCCCCATCCTAACCACCGTCGATTGCCCGAACCTTCCCGTTGCCGGCACCACCTTGGTGAGTCTCTTCTTGTGTTCTTATCCTTTTCATAAAAAATCATATTTGTATGATTTAGATAGTTACTTGCATGATTTTCTTACTTGTATGATTGTTGTTATATGTAGTGCCATGGTTTTGATATCCGTGCCCATCGGCCCTCGTCCGGTTTACAATTCGAATGTGGTATATTCTCTTTTACAAATATTTGTTGCATTTCATGTTAATGACAATTATGCCCATCAAGTTGACATAGATATTATTATCTAGGAAGTAGTTGAACCAAAAATGCCAACCGACCCTATTGTCGAGAACTTAAATTTAGTTGAAAAAGAAAGTGAGTATTTGAAAGGAAAATTGAAAAAGAGTTGAAAAATAGAAGATGAAATTGGAGTTGCACGTTGCCGATGTCGTCGACGATCACAAGATCAAGATGGATGCAATGCACTAGAAGATTAGAAAGATCAAAAAATATGTTATTAATAAAGAGACTTGGTTTCATTATGCTGTTGAATCAATTGTTACCTTAGTTGGGATTTTGATCGCATTTTTTCTTGCATTTAAATGCTTTAGCTAGATAGTTGTATGTTTTTTATGAGAATAAGTGTGTACGAACTTTATGTACGAACTTGTATTATTTGCTCTCTTTGGTGTTGTGTAATGAAGTGGAACTATCAATGGATATACGATGGCCGACGCTCTCCCCAGTTCATTAATGGCGTGCATAGTTTTTTGCGTGCGGTTGAGGCAAACAAGAAGGATGGTTTTATGTGTTGTCCATGTGGTGTGTGTAAGTATGATAAGACTCACTCTAGCTCAAAACACATTCACGTCCACCTGTTTACATCTGGTTTCATGTCCGGCTATAATTGTTGGACAAAGGATGGAGAAAGAGGGGTTCTAATGGAATAGAATGAAGAAGAAGAGGATGGTGACAACTATCATGGGTTTCTTCAATATGATGGTACTACAATGGGGGAAGAGAATGAAGAAAATGAAGCTCAGGCATCAGCTGAGCCCACTGATGATCTTGGTCGGGCCATTGCTGATGCAAAGAGAAACTGCGAAAGTGAAAAGGAGAAGTTGAAGTTGCAGCGCATGTTAGAGGATCGCAAAAAAGGGTTGTACCCAAATTGTGAAGATGACAACACAAAGCTCGGTACCACACTGGAATTGCTATAATGGAAGGCAGAGAATGGTGTATCTGACAAGGGATTTGAAAAGTTGCTGAAAACAATGAAGAATAAGCTTCCAAAGGACAATGAATTGCTCGATAGTACATACGAAGCAAAGAAGGTTGTCTGCCCTCTAGGATTAGAGGTGCAAAAGGTACATGCATGCCCTAATGATTGCATCATCTACCGTGGTGAGTACGAGAATTTGAATGCATGCCTGGTATGCAGTGCATTGCAATATAAGATCGATCACGATGACCCTGGTGATGATGTTGAGGGAGAGTGCCCCAGGAAGAGGATCCGTGCCAAGGTGATGTCGTATACTCCTATAATACCACGGTTGAAACGTTTGTTCCAAAAGAAAGAGCATCCCAAGTCATTGTGCTGGCACAAAAAAGACCGTAAGAAATACAGGAAGTTGAGAGTACCCGTGGATGGGTCATGGTGGAGAAAAAACGAGAGAGAGAGAGAGTGGCTGGACTTTGCAGATGAGCGAAGGAACTTATGGTTTGGTTTAAGTGCAGATGGCATTAATCCTTTTGGGAGCAGAGCAGCAAGCATAGCACATGGCATGTGACTCTATGTATCTATAACCTTCCTCCTTGGTTGTGCATGAAGCGGAAGTTCATTATGATGCAAGTGCTCATCCAAGTCCCTAAGCAACCCGGCAACATTGATGTGCACCTAAGGCGATTAGTTGATGAACTTTTACAGCTATGGAATAAAAAAGGTGTACATGTGTGGGAAGAGCACAAACAGCAGGAATTGGACTTGCGAGCATTGCTATTTGTAACCATCATTGATTGTCCTGCTCTTAGTAACCTTTCAGGACAAACAAACAAGGGGTACCATGCATGCACTCTTTATATGAGATTGAAAGTATATATTTGGACAAATGCAAGAATAATGTGTACCTGGGACATCATCGATTTCTTTCGACCAAGCATGCCTTAAGAAAGAAAGGCAAGCATTTCAAAGGTGAGGTAGATCACTGAAAGAAGCATGTCCTCCGTACTTGTGATGATATACTTTATATGGTCAAGGGTTTATAAGTTATCTTTGGAAAGGGTCTTGGCGAACAATCTATTCCAATTAACGCTGATGGACACACACCCATGTGGAACAAGAAATCTATATTTTGGGAGCTAGAATATTGGGAAGTCCTAGAGGTCCGCTCTACAATCAACGTGATGCACGTCACAAAGACTCTTTGCGTGAACCTCCTTGGCTTCCTGGGCGTGTATGGGAAAACAAAATATACATCGGAGGCACGACAGGACCAGCAACGTATGAACGCAACAGACGACATGCATCCAAAGCAGTATGAAGGTCCTGCCAGCTATGCTCTTAACAAAGCAGATAAGGAAATATTTTATGAATGCCTGCTCAGTATGAAGGCCCCGTCTGGCTTCTCATCGAATATAAAGGGAATAATAAATATGAAAGAGAAAAAATTCCAGAACCTAAAGTCTCATGAATGTCACATGATAATGACGCAATTGCTTCCAGTTCCATTGAGACGGCTTCTACGAAAAAATGTTTGATTAGCCATTGTGAAGCTATGTTCATTCCTCAATGCAATTTCTCAGAAGGTAATCGGTCTAGAAATCCAATCAAACTTACAGAATGATTTGGTTCTATGTCTCAGTTTCGAGTTGGTGATCCCACCATTCTTCTTCAATAATATGACACACGTCCTAGTTCACCCAGTCAAATAGATTGCCATTCCGGGTCTTGTATTTCTACACAATATGTTCCCCTTTGAGTGGTTCATGGGTGTCTTAAAGAAATATGTTTGTAACCGTGCTAGGCCAGAAGGAAGCATCTCCAAGGGCCATGAAACAAAGGAGGTTATTGAGTTTTGTGTTGAGTTTTGGTGTTACTCAATCGCGGCATGAGGGGATACTGCATGGAAAAGGCACGCTTGGACCAAAGTCAATAATATGTACGGACGGGCATTCTTGGCCGGAAGCGCACTATGTAGTTCTACAAAATTCTACCTTGGTGACCTCGTATATCAAGAAACACATGGATATTATATGTTGCAAGAACCCGGAGCAGTCTGACCCCTGGATTAAATGTACACACATTGAGGCTTTCGGCGGTTGGTTGTGAACACATCTCATGAATGGCGGCAATGTTGAAGATGACTTGTACTTGTTGGCCAAGAGACCATGTTAGAGTATATTGAGTTTCCAAGGGTATGAGATAAATGGGAATACATTTTACACGATCACCCAAGATAAAAGGAGCACCAACGAAAACAGTGGTGTCCACTTTGACGATGCAGCAAACACCAATAGGGAAAAGGACACACAGTATGGTTACATAGAGAAGATATGGGAACATGACTATGGAGGTGATTTCAAGCTCCCTTTGTTCCGGTGGAAATGGGTCAATCTGACTAGAGGAGGGGTAATGGTAGACACATAGTACAGACTGACAACAATGTGCCTCAACAATCTTGGGTACATAGAGCAACCATTCGTCCTAGCCAGTGATGTGGCGCAAGTTTTCTATGTGAAGGACATGTCTACCAAACCAAGAAAAAGAAAAGATAAGAAAGCGGATACATCATACGATGAGACAAAGAGCCACATAGTTCTTTCTGGGAAACGAAACATCGTGAGAGTGGAGGACAAGATAGACATGTCAAACAATTATGAAAAGTTTGATGAAATTCCCCCCTTCATAGTGAAGACTGACCCAAGCACCCTGTTAAATGATCAAAATTGTCCATGGTTACTACATAATAATCAAGGGACACACGTGAAGAAAAATTTCTATACCCCAAGATCCCACTCTAGGATGTGATTGGCTTTACCGTCATCAATTTTCTTCTTTAGTGAGTAGCCGGGATGGTCCAGTTTTGTACACGAAGTGTATCCAGTTTTTGCTGTAAACCTCTCAACTTTTTATCACATGCTATGTGGGTGAAATGATGATACCATGCCAAGTTTCAACATTTTCAAAGTTCATTTGTAGTGCTTTTTAATTTCAGGGTCATTTAGCTCAAAAAACCATAAAATGCATGCAAAATAGCAAATGAACTTAGAAAGGGTTGGAATTTGAAGATGTGTCTTAGAATGGTGCATATTGAATGCACAAAAAGTCTGGAGTTGAAAAAAAATGAAATGCCTTTGTGACAGGTGAGTTTTCGTGAAACCCTCATACTTCGAAGTAGATGGTCCAGTTTGTACACGAAGTGCATCCAGTTTTGGCTGCAAGCCTCTCAAGTTATTAGAACATGCAATGTGGGTGAAATGATGATACCATGCCAAGTTTCAACCTTTTCAGAGTTCATTTGTAGTGCTTTTCAATTTTAGGGTCATTTAGCTCAAAACAAATCATTAAATGGATGAAGAATAGAAAATGAAGTTAGAAAGGGTTGAAGTTTGAGGATGTGGTTTAGAATGGTGCGTATTGAATGCACAAAAAGTCTGGAGTTGAAATAAGTTAAAAAATGAAATCCATTTGTAACAGATGAGTTTTTGTCCGAAACCCTCGTACTTCATAGTAGATGGTCCAGTTTGTACACGAAGTGCGTCCAGCTTTTGCCGTAAACCTCTCAACTTTTTAGCACATGCTATGTGGGTGAAATGATGATACTATGCCAAGTTTCAACCTTTTCAGAGTTGATTTGTTGTGCTTTTTTATTTCAGGGTGACTTAGCTCAAAACAAATATGAAAAGTAGCAAATGAAGTTAGAAAGGGTTGAAATTTGAGGATGTGGCTTAGAATGGTGCATATTGAATGCACAAAAAGTCAAGAGTTGAAATAAGTTAAAAAATTGAAATGCCTTTGTAACATATGAAGGTACAAAACTAAAAGAGTTAAACAGAATCTGGTTTTGATCAAAACACCTTTTAAAATATCGTATAAATTGTTGGAAATATGCCCTAGAGGCAATAATAAGATGGTTATTATTGTATTTCCTTGTTCATGATAAATGTCTATTGTTCATGCTATAATTGTATTAACCGGAAACCAGAATGCATGTGTGAATACATAGACCACAACGTGTCCCTAGTTAGCCTCTAGTTGACTAGCTCGTTGATCAATAGATGGTCACGGTTTCATGACCATGGACGTTGGATGTCGTTGATAATGGGATCACATCATTAGGAGAATGATGTGATGGACAAGACCCAATCCTAAGCATAGCACAAGATCGTGTAGTTCGTCTGCTAAAGCTTTTCCAATGTCAAGTATTGTTTCCTTAGACCATGAGATTTTGCAACTCCCGAATATCGTAGAAATGCTTTGGGTGTGACAAATATCACAACGTAACTGGGTGGTTATAAAGGTGCACTACGGGTATCTCCAAAAGTGACTCTTGGGTTGGCACGAATCGAGACTAGGATTTGTCACTCCGTGTGACGGAGAGGTATCTCTGGGCCCACTCAGTAAGACATCATCATAATGAGCTAAATGTGACTAAGGAGTTAGCCACGTGATGATGTGTTACGGAACGAGTAAATAGAATTGCCGGTAACGATATTGAACAAGGTATAGAGATACCGACGATCGAATCTCGGGCAAGTATCATACCGGTAGACAAAGGGAATTGTATACGGGATTGATTGAATCCCCGACATCGTGATTCATCTGATGAGATCATCGTGGAGCATGTGGGAGCCAACATGGGTATCCAGATCCCTCTATTAGTTATTGACCGAAGAGGTGTCTCGGTCATGTCTACGTGTCTCCCGAACCCGTAGGGACTACTTACTTAAGGTTCGATGACACTAGGGTTATAGGGAAATGGTATACGTGATTACCGAAGGTTGTTCGGAGTCCCATATGAGATATCGGACATCACGAGGAGCTTCTAAATGGTACAGAGGTAAAGATTGATATATAGGAAGTCCAATTTTGGTCATCAGAAAGTTTTCGGGCTCATCTGTGTACCGGGAGTGCCGGGAGGGTGCCGGAGGACCCCGGGAGGGGTGTGACGACCAAAGGACTTCGTGGGCCCTTATAGGAGGTGTACTAGCCCTTATTGGTCTGGCCAAGACCTTCCAGAAGGGCCCATGCGGCTAGGGATAAGAGATAAGGCTGAAAAGGATTCAAAAGGAAGAGATCCACCTCCCTTGTGGGAGATGGACTCCTCCCTAGGTTCGGCCAAACCTCTTCTCCTTGGAGGAGGGGCCAAGGCAGCCCTCTCTCTCCCTCCTCCTATATATATCCAAGGTATTGGGGCTAATTTGGGACACGATCTCTCTCTCCCACGACGCAGCCCTACCTCTCTTCTTCCTCCTCCGCAGTGCTTAGGCGAAGCCCTGCCGACATACCTTGCTGCTTCACCACCACAACGCCGTCATGTTGCTGTTGGAGCTCTTCCCCAACCTCTCCGTCCTCCTTGCTGGATCAAGGTGCGAGAGACGTCACCGGTCTATACGTGTGTTGAACGTGGAGGCGCTGTTGTTCGGCGCTTACATCGGAATCCACCGCGATCTGAATCGCTGCAAGTACGACTCCACCAACCGCGTTCTTGTAACGCTTCCGCTTAGCGATCTTCAAATGTATGAATGTGCAATCTCTCCCCACTCGTTGCTGGTTTCTCCATAGATAGATCTCGGTGATCGTAGGATTTTTTTATTAGAGCTAGGTCTATGCGTAGAATCTATGCATGAGTAGAACACAAAGCAGTTGTGGGCGTCGATCTTGTTAATTTGCTTACCACTACTAGTCTTATCTTGATTCGGCGGTATTGTGGGATGAAGCGGCCCGGACCAACTTTACACGTACGCTTACGTGAGACCGGTTCCACTGCCTGACATGCACTTGTTGCATAAGGTGGCTAGCGGGTGTCTGTCTCTCTCACCTTAGTCGGATTGGATTCGATGAAAAGGGTCCTTATGAAGGGTAAATAGCAATTGGCATATCACGTTGTGGTTTTGGCGTAGGTAAGAAACGTTCTTGCTAGAAACCTATAGCAGCCACGTAAAAACTTGCAACTACAAATTAGAGGACGTCTAACTTGTTTTTGCAGCATATGCCTTGTGATGTGATATGGTCAAAGGATGTGATGTGATGCATTGTGATGTATGAGATTGATCATGTTCTTGTAATAGGATTCACAACTTGCATGTCGATGAGTATGACAACCGGCAGGAGCCATAGGAGTTGTCTTATTTTATTGTATGACATGCGTGTCAATCAAGATCGCCATGTAATTACTTCTCTTTATTGCTAAACGTTAGCCATAGTAGTAGAAGTAATAGTTGGCGAGACAACTTCATGAAGACACGATGATGGAGATCATGATGATGGAGATCATGATGATGGAGATCATGGTGTCGTGCCGGTGACAGTGATGATCATGGTGCCCCGAAGATGGAGATCATAGGAGCAAGATGATATTGGCCATATCATGTCACTATATTGATTGCATGTGATGTTTATCATGTTTACATCTTATTTGCTTAGAACGATGGTAGTAAATAAGATGATCTCTCAATAAACTTTCAAGAAAGGTCTTCACCCTAACTATGCACCGTTGCTAAGGATCGTTGTGACGAAGCACCACGTGATGATCGGGTGTGATAGGTTCTAAAGTTCGCATACAACGGGTGTAAGCCAGATTTACACATGCGAAACACTTAGGTTGACTTGACGAGCCTAGCATGTACAGACATGGCCTCGGAACACAGAAGACCGAAAGGTCGAACATGAGTCGTATAGAAGATACGATCAACATGGAGATGATCACCATGGATGACTAGTCCGTCTCACGTGATGATCGGACACGGGCTAGTTGACGTGGATCATGTGTCACTTGGATGACTAGAGAGATGTCTATGTAAGTGGGAGTTCATTGAATAATTTGATTATGTGAACTTAATTATCACACACTTAGTCTAAAATTGTCGTTACAATCTATACTGTAGATCCAATGGCCAACACTAATGTCACCCTCAACTTCAACGCGTTCCTAGTGAAAACCAAGCTGAAAGATGATGGAAGCAACTATGCGGACTGGGTCCATGGTTTGAGGATCATCCTCATAGCTTCCAAAAGATTGTATGTTCTTGATGCACCGCTAGGTGACACACCCATTTTCCCAGCAGATCAAGACGTTATGAACGCTTGGCAGTCATGTTGCGATGATTACTCCCTTGTTCAGTGCGACATGCTTTACAGTTTAGAACCGGGGCTACAAAAGCGTTTTGAGCAACATAGAGCATATGAAATGTTCCAAGAGCTGAAACTGGTTTTCCGAGCTCATGCCCGAGTCGAGAGATATGATGTCTCCGACAAGTTCTTTAGTTATAAGATGGAGGAAAATAGTTATGTCAGTGAGCACATACTCAAAATGTCTAGGTTGCACAACCGCTTGACTCAGCTAGGAGTTAATCTCCTAGATGACTCGGTCATTGACAGAATCCTCCATTCGCTTCCACCTAGCTACAAGAGCTTTGTGATGAACTACAACATGCAGGGTATGGAGAAGTCCATTCCTGAGTTGTACTCGATGCTGAAATCAGCGGAGGTCGAGATCAAAAAGGAGCATCAAGTGTTGATGGTGAATAAGACCACTAGTTTCAACAAAGGCAAGGGTAAGAAGAACTTCAAGAAGGATGGCAAAGTTGTTGCCGTGCTTGGTAAGCAAGTTGCCGGGAAGAAGAACAAGAATGGACCCAAGCCTGAGACTGACTGCTTTTATTACAAGGGTACCGGTCACTACAAGCGGAACTACCCCAAGTACTTAGCGGATAAGAAGGGCGGCAATGTTAAAGGTATATGTGATATACTTGTTATTGATGTGTACCTAACCAGCGCTCGTAGTAGCTCCTGGGTATTTGATACCGGTGCAGTTGCTCACATTTGTAAGTCCAAGCAGGAGCTGCGGAATAAGCAGAGACTGGCAAAGGACGAGGCGACGATGTGCATCGGGAATGGTTCCAAGGTCGATGTGATCGCCGTCAGCACGCTACCTCTACATCTACCTTCGGGATTAGTGTTAAACCTCAATAATTGTTATTTAGTACCAGCTTTGAGCATGAACATTGTATCTGGATCATGTTTCATGCGAGATGGCTACTCATTTAAATCTGAGAATAATGGTTGTTCTATTTATATGAGAGAAATGTTTTATGGTCATGCCCCGCTGGTCAACGGTTTGTTTTCTATGAATCTTGAACGTGATCTTACACATGTCCATAGTGTGAGTACCAAAAAGTGTAAAGTTGATAACGATAGTCCCACTTACATGTGGCACTGCCGCCTTGGACATATTGGTATCAAACGCATGAAGAAGCTCCATGCTGATGGACTTTTGGAGTCTCTTGATTTCGAATCATTTGACATGTGCGGACCATGCCTCATGGGCAAGATGACCAAGACTCCATTCTCTGGAACAATGGAGCGAGCAACTGACTTGTTGGAGATAATACAGACCGATGTATGCGGTCCAATGAGCATCGAGGCTCGCGGTTGCTACCATTATGTTCTCACCCTCACTAATGACTTGAGTATATATGGGTATTTCTTCTTGATGAAACACAAGTCTAAAACCTTTGAAAGGTTCAAGGAATTTTCAGAGTGAGGTAGGGAATCAACGTGACAGGAAAATAAAGTGCCTATGATCTGATCGTGGCGGAGAATATTTAAGTCACGAGTTTGGCACGCACCTAAGGAAATGTGGAATTGTTTCACAACTCACGCCGTCTGGCACACCTCAGCAAAATGGTGTGTCTGAACATCGTAATCGCACTCTATTGGATATGGTGCGATCTATGATGTCTCTTACTGACTTACCGTTATCATTTTTGGGATATGCATTAGAGACTGCCACATTCACTTTAAATAGGGCACCGTTAAAATCCGTTGAGACGACACCGTATGAATTATGGTTTGGAAAGAAACCTAAGCTGTCGTTTCTAAAAGTTTGTGGATGCGATGCTTACGTGAAGAAACTTCAACCTAAGAAGCTCGAACCCAAAGCGGAAAAGTGCGTATTCATAGGATATCCCAAAGAGACAATTGGGTATACCTTCTACCTCAGATCTGAAGGCAAAGTCTTTGTTTCCAAGAATGGATCCTTTCTCAAGAAAGAGTTTCTCTCGAAAGAAGTAAGTGGGAGGAAAATAGAACTTGATGAGGTAATTGTACCTCCACTCGAACCGGAGAGTAGCGCAGCACAGGAAGTTGTTTCTGTGGAGCCTACACCGGCTGGAGAGGAAGTTGATGATGATGATCATGAAACTTCAGATCAAGTTACTATTGAACGTCGAAGTTCCACCAGGACACGTTCCGCACCAGAGTGGTACGGTAACCCTGTCCTGGAGATCATGTTGTTGGACAACGGTGAACCCTCGAACTATGAAGAAGCGATGGCGGTCCCGGATTCCAACAAATGGCTTGAGGCCATGAAATCCGAGATAGGATCCATGTATGAGAACAAAGTATGGACTTTGGTGGACTTGCCTGATGATAAGCGAGCCATTGAAAATAAATGGATCTTTAAGAAGAAGACTGACGCGGATGGTAATGTGACCGTCTATAAGGCTTGTCTTGTCGCTAAGGGTCAAGGAGTTGACTACGATGAGACTTTCTCACCCGTAGCGATGCTGAAGTCTATCCGAATCATGTTAGCAATTGCCGCATTTTATGATTATAAGATCTGGCAAATGGACGTCAAAACGGCATTCTTTAATGGCTTCCTCAAGGAAGAACTGTATATGATGCAGCCGGAAGATTTTGTCGATCCTAAAGATGCTAACAAAGTATGCAAGCTCCAGCGCTCCATCTATGGGCTGGTGCAAGCATCTCGGAGTTGGAACATTCGCTTTAATGAGGTGATTAAAGCGTTTGGGTTTGTATAGGTTTATGGAGAACCCTGTATTTACAAGAAAGTGAGTGGGAGCTTTGTAGCATTTCTCATATTATATGTGGATGACATACTGATAATGGGAAATTATATAGAACTTTTGGAAAGTGTAAAGGCCTACTTGAATAAATGTTTTTCAACGAAGGACCTTGGAGAAGCTACTTACATATTAGGCATCAAGATCTATAGAGATATATCAAGACGCCTCATAGGTCTTTCACAAAGCACATACCTTCAAAAGATATTGAAGAAGTTCAATATGGATCAGTCCAAGAAGGGGTTCTTGCCTGTGTTACAAGGTGTGAGATTGAGTATGACTCAATGCCCGACCACGACAAAGGATAGAGAAGAGATGAGTGTCATCCCCTATGCTTCAGCCATAGGCTCTATTATGTATGCCATGCTGTGTATCAGACCTGATGTGAACCTTGCCATAAGTTTGGTAGGGAGGTACCAAAGTGATCCCGGAGCGGAACACTGGACAACGGTCAAGAATATCCTGAAGTACCTGAAAAGGACCAAGGAGATGTTTCTCGTATATGGAGGTGCCGAAGAGCTCGTCGTAAAGGGTTACGTCGATGCTAGCTTCGACACAGATCTGGACGACTCCAAGTCACAAACCGGATACATGTATATTTTGAACGGAGGGGCAGTCAGCTGGTGTAGTAGCAAGCAAAGCATTGTGGTGGCATCTACATGTGAAGCGGAGTACATAGCTGCCTCGGAAGCAGCAAAGCAAGGAGTCTGGACGAAGGAGGTCATCACCGACCTAGGAGTAATTCCAAGTGCGTCGGGCCCGATGACTCTATTCTGTGACCACCACTGGAGCTATTGCCCTTGCGAAGGAGCCCAGGTTTCACAAGAAAGCAAGACACATCAAGCGCCGCTTCAACTCCATCCATGATTACATTCAGGAGGGAGATATAGATATTTGTAAAGTGCATACAGATCTGAATGTCGCAGATCCGTTGACTAAACCTCTCTCATGAGCAAAACATGATCAACACCAGAATGCTATGGTTGTTCGATTCATCACAATGTAACTAGATTATTGACTCTAGTGTGTGTGGGAGACTGTTGGAAATATGCCCTAGAGGCAATAATAAAATTGTTATTATTGTATTTCCTTGTTCATGGTAATTGTCTATGGTTCATGCTATAATTGTATTAACCGGAAACCAGAATGCATGTGTGAATACATAGACCATAATGTGTCCCTAGTGAGCCTCTAGTTGACTAGCTCGTTGATCAATAGATGGTCATAGTTTCATGACCATGGACATTGGATGTCGTTGATAACGGGATCACATCATTAGGAGAATGATGTGATGGACAAGACCCAATCCTAAGCATAGCACAAGATCGTGTAGTTCGTCTACTAAAGCTTTTCCAATGTCAAGTATCATTTCCTGAGACCATGATATTGTGCAACTCCCGGATACCGTAGGAATGCTTTGGGTGCGCCAAATGTCACAACGTAACTGGGTGGCTATAAAGGTGCACTATGGGTATCTCCAAAAGTGTCTGTTGGGTTGTCATGAATCGAGACTAGTATTTGTCACTCCGTGTGACGGAGAGGTATCTCTGGGCCCACTCAGTAAGACATCATCATAATGAGATCAATGTGACTAAGGAGTTAGCCACGGGATGATGTGTTACGGAACAAGTAAAGAGACTTGCCGGTAATGAGATTGAACAAGGTATAGAGATACCGATGATCGAATCTCGGGCAAGTATCAGACCGGTAGACAAACGGAATTGTATACGGGATTGATTGAATCCTCGACATCGTGGTTCATCCGATGATATCATCGTGGAGCATGTGGGAGCCAACATGGGTATCCACATCCCGCTGTTGGTTATTGACCGGAGAGGTGTCTCGGTCATGTCTACGTGTCTCCCGAACCTGTAGGGTCTACACACTTAAGGTTTGATGACGCTAGGGTTATAGGGAAATGGTATACGTGATTAACGAAGGTTATTCGGAGTCCCGGATGAGATATTGGATGTCACGAGGAGATCCGAAATGGTCCGGAGGTAAAGATTGATATATAGGAAGTCCAGTTTTGGTCACCAGAAAGTTTTTGGGTTCATCGGTAGTGTCCCGGGAGTGCCGGGAGGGTGCTGGAGGACCCCGAGAGGGGTGTGACGACCAAAGGACTTCGTAGGCCCTTAGAGGAGGTGTACCAGCCCTTATTTGGCGGAGCAAGACCTTCCAGAAGATCCCATGTGGCTAGGGATAAGAGATAAGGCTGAAAAGGATTCAAAAGGAAGAGATCCACCTCCCTTGTGGGAGGTGGACTCCTCCCTAGGTTCGGTCGAACCTCTCCTCCTTGGAGGAGGGGACAAGGCAGCCCTCCCTCTCCCTCCTCCTATATATATCCAAGGTATTGGGGCTGATTAGGGACACGATCTCTCTCCCACGGAGCAGCCCTACCTCTCTTCTTCCTCCTCCGATGTGCTTAGGCGAACCCTACCGGAATACCTTGCTGCTTCACCACCAGCACGCTGTCGTGCTGCTGTTGGAGCTCTTCCCCGACCTCTCCCTCCTCCTTGCTGGATCATGGTGCGGGAGACATCACTGGGATGTACGTGTATTGAACGTGGAGGTGCCGTTGTCCGGCGGTTAGATCGGAATCCACCGCGATCTGAATCGCTGCGAGTACGACTCCACCAACCGCGTTCTTGTAACGCTTCCGCTTAGCGATCTTCAAAGGTATGAAAATGCAATCTCTCCCCACTCGTTGCTGGTTTCTCCATAGATAAATCTCAGTGATCGTAGGATTTTTTTTTTGATTTACTACTACGTCTCCCAAAATAAATTCCCAAATTGAATATATTGATAAAACAAACTAATATTAAACAACTTGAAAACAATCACTCAAAAATCTATTTTTAAACTAAAGTTATTCACTAACTAGTGATTCACACAAATTTCGAAAGAATTCAAATTTAAACAATTTAAATTTGAAAACTACTCGCACTAATAGAGAATTTATAAATTTTTTACATAGGTCAAAAAGGTTCATTCAAAAAATATAAATGCTCTAACAGTTATTCCAAATCTAAAAATAGAACTTTGTTGTTTAGAAAAACAAAACAAAAAAGAAAAGAGAAAAAAAACTTTAGTCCCGGTTGGAGCCACCAACCGGGACTAAAGATCCCTTCCCGCACGGGAGCCGAAGAAGGGGTCTTTAGTCCCGGTTGGTGACTCCAACGGGGACTAAAGGGGGTCTTTAGTCCCGGTTGGAGCCACCAACCGGGACTAGAGGTCCCTCTATATATACATGACTTAGCCGTTTCTTCCCCAACCTTGACCATTCTGCCCCCGATGCTGACGGCCCTGCCCTGACGCTGCTAGGCTGCTGGAGCTCCCCGCGCGCCTCCTCGTCCTTGTCAATGTCATCGCCGCCCCCAACACTAGACCCCACCCGCGCCTCCTTGTCCTCGTCAACGTTGTTGCTGCCCTCGACACCGGAGCCACACACGCCTCCTCCGTGAGCCCTGTCGTCGCTGCCCGCGCCTCCTCCCCTGAGCCCCGTCGTGCCAATGAGCTCCTGTCCACTGCTCCAATCCCCCTCCTCCACAGCCACCGTGACCACGTCCACCGGTGCCGCTGCCCTGGCCTACCCCGTCGCAGCGGCGTCGGTGCACGTGGCCGCAGTTTTAGTTGTTTTAGTTCTTTTTTTATTAATTTGTTGTTTTAGTTTAGTTGTTTTAGTTTTTTTAGTTTAGTTGTTTTGGTTTAATTTAGTTTAGTTGTTTTAGTTTTTTAGTTTAGTTGTTTTTTAGCCTCGAGTCGACGAACCACGAGTCCAGAGTCGACGAACCCCAAGTCCCCGATGATCGGCGGTGAGGAGGCTACTACCTCTTGAGCTTGCGTTAGTTTTCCCTTGAAGAGGAAAGGGCTATGAAGCGAAGTAGATAAGTATTTCCCTCGGTTGATGAGAACCAAAGTATCAATCCAGTAGGAGTAACAAGCAAGTCACCAATGGATGCACCTACACAGACAATCAAACTCTTGCACCCAACGTATAAAGGGGTTGTCAATCCCTTCACGATTATTTGCATTTATTAGATCCGATATATATAGATGTAAATGAGAACGGAATGTAAAAGGTAAATAAATTGCAGCAAAGTATTTTTGGTATTTTTGGTTTATAGATCTGAAAGTATGTCATGGAAAGTAGACCCGGGGGGCATAGGTTTCACTAGAGGCTTCTCTCTCGAAGGAAAGTATCATGGTGGGTAAACAAATTACAGTTAAGCAATTGATAGAAAAGTAAATAATCATGTAGTTATCCATGGAAATGATCATGCTTATAGGCATCACGGCCATGTCAAGTAGAGCGAAACGATTCTGCATCTACTACTATTACTCCACACATCGACCGACTCTTGCCTGCATCTAGAGTATTATGTTCATTAAGAACAGAGTAACACATTAGGTAAGATGACAAGATGTAGAGGGATAAATTCAAGAAATATGATGAATATCCCATCTTGTTACCCTTGATGGCAACAATACAATACGTGCCTCGCTACCCCTACTATGTCACTGGGTGAGGACACCGCAAGATTGAACCCAAAACCAAGCACTTCTCCCATTGCAAGAATTCCCAATCTAGTTGGTCAAACCAAATCAATAACTCGAAGAGACTTACAAGGATATGAAATCATGCAAATAATAATTCAGAGGAGATTCAAATAAAATTCATGGATAATCTGAACATAAACTCACAATTCTTAGGATCTTGACAAACACACCACAATAGAGGATTACATCGGATAGATCTCCATGAAGATCATGAAGAACATGGTATGGAAGATCAAAGAGAGAGAAGAAGACATCTAGCTACTAGCTATGGACCCGTAGGTCTATGGTGGACTACTCACACATTTTCGGAGGGGCAATGGAGTTGATGTACATGCCCTCCGTGATTGAAACCCCCTCCGACGGATTACCGAAAAAGGATCCAAGATTGGATCTCTTGGGAATCGAGGCTTTTGGCGGGGAAAAGTATTTGCGTGGCTCGTTTTGATGTTGGGGGAATATTTGGGAATTTATAGGCCAAAGATTAGGGTTAGGAGACCTAGCGGGAGACGAGAAGCCTGATAGGCGCGGCCAGGGGGGCGCGCCTAGCAGGCTTGTGGCTCGTTGGCAGGTTTCCTGTCGTGCACTCTAAGCCTCGTTGATTTGTTTCCTTCTAAAAAAATTCCTTTCTGAAGGTTTTATTCCATTTGGACTCTGTTTAATATTCCATATCTGCAAAACTCAAAAACAAGGAAAAACAGAAACTCGCACTAGGCTCTAGATTAATAGGTTAGTCCCAAAAATAATATAAAATAACATATTGATGCATATAGAACATCCAAATCAGATAATATAATAGCATGCCATCATCAAAAATTATGGATACGTTGGAGACGTATCAATGAGTCCTGGAGATGAGAAGCTTCTATCAACGCAAATGCGCAAGTTGCATGAATGGTACCTGAAGGAACTAAAGCTCGGGCGACAGAGCCTCATGGTGAAAGTCAAGAGAGAGCATTAGATCCATAAAAATGATTTGTGGATTAAAAATGAAGAATTTTTTTCAGTTATTCAATCAAAAAGCACTTGACAAATCTCTCGTTAGTTGCTATTGTATGTAGGTGATTTCTTTCTGTAATTTAAGTCTCTAGCTCATCTCGTTCATTGCATGTAATTTTCCTCACTATATTATTTTGTATGGTATTTGCAGAATGAAGATTTTTGAATCTAAAATAAATGAAGTCTATGGCATTGGGTTCATTGACCCAAATACCGTTAATGACCAAGTGTTAACTACTTTCTCAAAAGACACAGACAAAATGTTGCTAAGGTTTTTGAAGGCCCTAAATACCAAACCAGAAATACTTTTACCTTACAACTTCAGGTGAGTGTTACTGTCTTGTACTACAAATTCGCCTTTTGCTTATATATACTCGATGTTAAGTGTATAGTTGATGAGTTATGCATGCCCACTTATGTACAAATCATTTCCGCGGGTATCACTGGATCCTGCTAATCATTAGAGTTGATGACGGAAGTGTTGAAGTGCTGGACTCACTAAGTAAAGACCCTAAAGACTACACAAGCCTGTATTGGATGCTCGACAACTAATTTCAATCATTAACACACTATGTCGGCCTCTTTTGTTCATTTCCTGATATCAAGTAATTACTAACTCCTTATTCATTTTCTTGATATCAAGTATTACAGGCAGGGTTTGGAAAAGATTCACCAAAGTGATTATAGGTGAATGGAAATCAGAGCTGAGATGGTGTAAGTCCAAGGAATTTAAGTAGTACTAGCTATGTCCGTGCATCTCTTTAATTATAGTTTCAATACTATTATCTATTGGAAATATGCCCTAGAGGCAATAATAAATTAGTTATTATCATATTTCCTTGTTCATGATAATCGTTTATTATCCATGCTACAAGTGTATTGATCGGAGACTTAGATGCATGTGTGGATACATAGACAAAACCATGTCCCTAGTATGCCTCTAATAGACTAGCTCGTTGATCAAAGATGGTTAAGGTTTCCTAGCCATGGACATGAGATGCTATTTGATAAATGGGATCACATCATTAGGAGAATGGTGTGATGGACAAGACCCAAACTACAAACGTAGCATATGATCGTGTCAATTTATTGCTACTGTTTTCTGCTTGTCAAAGTATATGTTCCTATGACCATGAGATCATGCAACTCACGGACATCGGAGGAGTGCCTTGTGTGTATCAAACGTTGCAACGTAACTGGGTGACTATAAAGGTGCTCTATAGGTATCTCCGAGGGTGTCTGTTGAGTTGGCATGGATCAAGACTGGGATTTGTTACTCCGTGTGACGGAGAGGTATCTCAGGGCCCACTTGGTAATACAACATCACAAAAAGCCTTGCAAGCAATGTGACTAAGTGTTAGACATGGGATCTTGTATTACAGAACGAGTAAAGAGACTTGCCAGTAACGAGGTTGAACTAGGTATGGAGATACCGACGATCGAATCTCGGGCAAGTAACATACCAAAGAACAAAGGGAACGTTATACGGGATTGACTGAATCCTTGACATAGAGGTTCGACCGATAAAGATATTTGTAGAATATGTAGGAACAATATGGTCATCCACGGACCGCTATTGGTTATTGACCATAGAGGCGTCTCGGTCATGTCTACATAGTTCTCGAACCCGCAGGGTCTGCACACTTAAGGTTTGTTGACGTTTCGGTAGTATAGAGTTATGTATGGTGGTGACCTAAGGATGTTCAGAGTCCCGTATGAGATCTCGGATGTCACGAGGAGCTCCGGAATGGTCCGGAGGTAAAGATTCATATATAGGAAGTCCTATTTTGGTTGCCGGAAAAGTTTCGGGCTCATCGGTAGTGTACCGGGAGTGCCGGGAGTGTACCGGGAGACCTCCGGGAGGGGTATTTCGACTAAAGAGACTTCATGGGCTATGGGAGAGTGAATATCATCCCTTAGTGGGCTGGTGGAAACTCCCACACAAGGCCCATGTGGCTGGAGAAGAAAACCCAAAAGGAAAAAAGGTGGAAAAAGGCAAAAAAGGCAAATTAGGGAAGGAGTCCTAATGCTACTAGGAGTGGAGGAGGTGGACTCCTCCCTAGTTGGTTCGGCCGACTCCTATAGGATCCTTGGACCTTGCGCCAGCCTCCCCTCCTCTTCTCCTATATATACCGGTGGATTTTAGGGTTTTGCACTATTTTTTTACGGCCACGTGCCCGTTCCACCGGTGCTCCTCTAGATCAGATTTCCGCAGTGCTTAGGCGAAGCCCTGCCGGAATTCCTCAACCACCATCACCGGAGCGCCGTCACGCTGCCGGTGAACTCTTCTTCCTCTCCACTTCCTCTTGCTGGATCCATATGGTGGAGATCGTCATCAAGATGCACGTGTGCTGAATGCGGAGGTGCCGTCAGTTCGGCGCTAGATCGGAAGGACCGTGATCAAGATCGTGAGACGGTTTGTGATGAGTTCGCGGGACGGATCGTGATGAGTTAACGGGACGGATCGTCATGAGTTCACGGGACGGATCGTGATGAGATCCAGGGACGGATCGTGATGAGTTCGTGGGACGGATCGTGATTGGATCGTGGGACATATCGTGATGTGATCGCGAGACGCTCGGCGATTTGGTACTAGATAAAGAAGGCGGAGATCGTCATCGAGCTGTACGTGTGCTGAACGCAGAGGTGCCATACGTTTGGTACTAGATCGGAAGGACCGTGATCAAGATCACGAGACGATTCGTGATTGGATCGCGGGATGGATCGTGATGAGATCGCGGGACGGATCGTGATGAGATCGCGAGACGGATCGTGATTGGATCGCGGGACGCTTGGCAATTTGGATTGCGAAGACGTTCGACTACACCAACAGCATTTCTTAACGCTTCCCGCTTAGGGATCTACAAGGGTATGTAGATCCACTCTCCCTCTCGTAGATGCTCATGACCATGGATAGATCTTGCGTGTGCGTAGGAATTTTTTTTGTTTCCCATGCAATGTTCCCAACAGTGGCATCATGAGCTAGGTCTATGTGTAGATGAGATCTTGAGTAGAACACAAAGAGTTTGTGGGCGTCGATGCTTAGATTGCTTCCTCCCTTGGTCGTGTTTTGGTTCAGCGGTATTGTGGGATGAAGCGGCCCGGACCAACATTACTCGTACGCTTACTAGAGACCGGTTCCCTCAACTTCAACTTGTTGCATAGATGGCTGGCGGGTGCCAGTTTCTCCTACTTTAGTTGGATCGGATTCGACAAAGGCAGTCTTTGAGAAGGTTGAAAAGAAACTAATGTATCACCATTGTGGTTTATGCGTAGGTGAGAATTGTTCTTGCTAGATACCCGTAGCAGCCACGTAAAACATGCAACAAACACTTAGAGGACATCTAACTTGTTTTTGCAGGGTATGTTGTGATGTGATATGGCCAATTACATGATGTGATATATGTGATGTATGAGATGATCATGTGATGAATAGAATTTCACGACTTGCATGTCGATGAGTACGGTAACCGACAGGAGACATAGGGTTGTCTTTAATTATTGTATGACCTGCGTGTCAATCATTAAGCACTATGTAATGCTTTACTTTATCGCTAAACGGTAGCAATAGTAATAGAAGCATGGTGGGCGTGACAACCCCGATGGCGACACGTTGATGGAGATCAAGATGATGGAGATCATGGTGTCGTGCCGGTGACGATGGAGATCATGCTGGTGCTTTCAAGATGGAGATCAAAAGCACAAGTTCATGGCCATATCATGTCACTTATGATTTGCATGTGATGTTAATCCTTTTATGCACCTTGTTTTGCTTAGGACGACGGTAGCATTATAAGGTGATCCCTCACTTAAATTTCAAGATGAATTGTGTTCTCCCCGAGTGTGCACCGTTGCGAAAGTTCGTCGTGTTGAGATACCACATGATGATCGGGTGTGATAGACTCTACGTTCACATACAACGGGTGCAAGCCAGTGTTGCACATGCGGAACACTCGGGTTAAACTTGACGAGCCTAGCATGTACAGACATGGCCTCGGAACACAAGAGACCGAAAGGTCGAACATGAGTCATATAGTAGATATGCTCAACATGATGATGTTCACCATTGTAACCACCTCAACTCACATGATGATCAGACTTGACTTGGTGAATTTGGATCATTTATCACTCGGATGACCGGAGGGATGTCAATTTGAGTGGGAGTTCTTAAGTAATATGATTAATTGAACTCATTATCATGAACATAGTCAGTAGTGTCTTTGCAAATTATGTTGTAGATTACTTGCTCGCGCTGTAGCTCCCTTGAATTTTTATATGTTCCTAGAGAAATAGAGTTGAAAGATGATGGTAGCAATATTGCGGACTGGCTCCATGATCTAAGGATTGTCCTTGTTGCTGCACAGAAGGCTTATGTCCTTAATGCACCGCTCGGTGCGCCAACCCCTCTAGCATCGTCTGTAGATGTTGTGAACATCTGACAGGCACGTTCTTATGACTACTTGATAGTTTAGTGCGTCGTGCATTACGGCTTACAATTGAGGCTCCGAAACGTTTTGAACGTCACGGAACATATGAGATGTTCTAAGAGCTGAAATTAGGATCTTACGCTCGTGCCCGTGTTCTAAGATATGAGATCTCCAACAAGATTCTTTGCCTGCAAGATGAAAGAGAATAGATCAATCGTTGAGCATGTGCTCTGATTGTCTGGGTGCTGCAATCGCTTGAATCGAGTGGGAGTTGATGTTCCAGATAAGATAGTGATTGATATTGTTCTCCAAGTCACTGTCACTAAGCTACTAGAACTTGGTGATGAACTATAAACGCCAGGGATTGAAATAATGATCCCTGAGCTATTCGCGATGTTTGACATCGCGAAGGTAGAAATCAAGAAGGAGCATCAAGTGTTGATGGTTAGTAAAACCACTAGTTTTGAGAAGGGCAAGGGCAAGGAGGGAAACTTCATGGATAGCAAGTCAGTTGCTGCTCCGGTGAATCAACCCAGAGTTGAACCCAAACCCGAGACTAAGTCCTTCGATTATGAGGAGAGCGGTCGCTGAAGCGGAACAACCCTAGATGCTTGGTAGATAAGAAGGCTGGCAACATCGACAGAAGTATATTTGATATATGTGTTATTGATGTGTACCTTGCTAGTACTCCTAGTAGCACCTGGTTATTGGATACCGGTTCGGTTGCTAAATGTTAGTAACTCGAAATAAAAGCTACGGAATAAACGGAGAACTAGCTAAGGGTGAGCTGACGATGTGTGTTGGAAATGTTTCGAAGGTTTATGTGATCAACATCGCACACTCTCTCTACCTTAGGGATTGGTGACAAACCTAAATAAATGTTATTTGGTGTTTTGCGTTGAGCATGAACGTGATTAGATCGTGTTTATTGCAACGCGGTTATTCATTTAAGTTAGAGAATAATGGTTATTCTGTTTACATGAATAATACCTTCAATGGTCATGCACCCAATGGGAATGGTTTGTTGAAATCTTGATCGTAGTAATACAGATGTTCATAACATTGATGCCAAAAGATACAAAGTTAATAATGATAGTACCACATCCTTGTGGCACTGCTGCTAAATGTCATATTGATATAAAGCGCATGAAGAAACTCCATGTTGATGGATATTTGGACTCATTCGATTTCGAATCGGTTGAGACATGCGAACCATGCCTCTTGGGCAAGATGACTAAGGACCCCGTTTTCTGGTTTGATGGAGCGGGCAAGTGATTTATTGGAAATGATACATGTTTATATATGCAATCCAATGAGTCTTGTAGCATGCGGTGGATATTGTTATTTTCTTACCTTCACCGATGATTTGAGTAGATATAGTGTATATTTGCTTAATGAAACACAAGTCTGAATCGTTTGAAAGGTTCAAGCAAATTCAGAGTGAAGTTTAAGATCATCGTGACAAGAAGATGAAATGTCTATGATATGATCGTTGATATGAATATCTGAGTTACGAGTTTGGCATACTACTTTAGACAATGTGAAAATTGTTTCACAACTCACGCCACCTGGAACACCATAGTGTGATGGTGTGTCCGAACGTCATAGTCATGTTCTATTGGATATGGTGCATGCTATGATGTCTCTTATTGTTTTGTTACTATAATTTTGGGGTTATGCATTAGAGACAACTACATTCACTTTAAATAGGGCACCATCTAAATCCGTTGAGATGACACCGTGTGAATTATGGTTTGATAGAAACCTAAGGTGTCATTTCTGAATGTTTGGGGCTGCGACGCTTGGGTGGAAAATGTTTTCACCTAATGAGCTCAAACCCAAAGCGGACAAATGCATCTTCATAGAATAGCCTAAGAACAAGTTGGGTGAACCTTCTATCTTAGATCCAAGCATAAAATGTTTGTTGCTAAAACTGGGTCCTTTCTCGAGGAAAGGTTTCTCTTGAAAGAATTGAGTGGGAGGAAGATAGAACTTGATGAGGTTATTGAACCTCTGTTTCAACCAGAGAATAGCGCAGCGCAGGAAGTTGTTTCTGTGAAGCCTATGTTAGTTGAAGAGGAAGTTAATGATGATGATCATGTAGCTTCGGATCAAGTTACTATCAAACTTCGTAGGTCGACAAGGACGTGTACTGCTCGTGAGCGGTACGACAATCCTGTCTTGGAGGTCATGTTGTTGGACAATGATTAACCTACGAACTATGGAGAAGCGATGATGGGCCCGAAAACCAACAAATGGTTAGAGGCCATGACATCCGAGAAAGGATCCATGTATGAAAACCAAGTATAGACTTTGGTGGACTTGCTCGTTGGACGACAGGTCGTTAAGTACAAATGGATCTTTAAAATGAAGAGAGACGCTGATGGTAAATGTCACCATTTGTAAAAATCGACTTGTTGCAAAGAAGTTTACGGCAAGTTCAAGGAGTTGACTGCGATGAGACTTTCTCACTCGTAGCGATGCTAAAGTGTTTTGAAACCATGTTAGCAGTTGCTACACTTTCAATTATGAAATCTGGTAGATGGATGTCAAAACATCATTTCCTTAACGGTTTACTTGACGAAAGGTTGTATGTGATACAACCAGAAGGTTTTGTCAGTCCTAAGGATGCTAAAAGGTGTGCAAGCTTCAGTGATTCTTCTATGAACTAAAGCAAGCATCTCGGAGTTGGAATATACACTTTGATAAGGTGATCAAAGTTTTTGAGTCTATACAAAGTTTACGAGAAACTTGTATTTGAAATAAAGTGAGTGGGAGAACTATAGTGTTTCTGATAAGTATGTGTGGACGACATATTTCTATTCGGAAATGATGTAGAATTTCTGGAGAGCATAAACGGTTGTTTGAAAAGAGTTTTTCAAAGGAAGACCTGGATAAAGCTACATAATTGTTGAGCATCAACATCTATAAAGATAGATCAAGATGTTTGATAAGACTTTCAATGAGTACATACCTTGACAAGATTTTGAAAGAGTTCAAAATGGATTAGTCAGAGAGAAGAGTTCTCGCCTGCTTTGTAAGGTGTGAAGTTGAGTGAGACACAAAGCTCGACAACGGTAGAAGAAATATAAAGGGCGAATGTCGTCCCTTATGCCTTAGCCATAGGCTCTGTATAGTATGCCATGCTGTGTACCGCACCTGTGTGTGCCTTGCCATGAGTCCGTCAAGGGGTACAAGAGTGATCCAGGAGTGGATCACTGGACAGCGGTCAAGATTATCCTTAGTAACTAAAAGACTAAAGAGATGTTTCTCGATTATGGAGGTGATAAAGAGTTTGTTGTAAAGAGTTACGTCGATACAAGCTTTAACACCAATCCGGATGAACCATAATAGCAATCTGGATACATATAGTGGAGTAGCCATTTGGAATAGTACCAAGTGGAGTGTGGTAGTAGTGTTTGCGGTTTGACATAGAGATTTGCAAAGTACACACAGATCTGAATGTTGCAGACCCATTGACTATAAGACCTCTCTCACATGCAAAGCATGATCAAGCCCCAGAACTCATTGGGTGTTAGATTCATAACAATGCGTATCACATGGTGATGTGAACTAGATTATTGACTCTAGTGCAAGTGGGACACTGTTGGAAATATGCCCTAGAGGCAATAATAAATTAGTTATTATCATATTTCCTTGTTCATGATAATCGTTTATTATCCATGCTATAATTGTATTGATTGGAGACTTAGATGCATGTGTGGATACATAGACAAAACCATGTCCCTAGTATGCCTCTAATAGACTAGCTCGTTGATCAAAGATGGTTAAGGTTTCCGAGCCATGGACATGAGATGTCATTTGATAAATGGGATCACATCATTAGGAGAATGATGTCATGGAAAAGACCCAAACTACAAACGTAGCATATGATCGTGTCAGTTTATTGCTACTGTTTTCTGCTTGTCAAAGTATATGTTCCTATGACCATGAGATCACGCAACTCACGGACATCGGAGGAGTGCCTTGTGTGTATCAAATGTCGCAACGTAACTGGGTGACTATAAAGGTGCTCTATAGGTATCTCCGAGGGTGTCTGTTGAGTTGGCATGGATCAAGACTGGGATTTGTTACTCCGTGTGACGGAGAGGTATCTTAGGGCCCACTCGATAATACAATATCACAACAAGCCTTGCAAGCAATGTGACTAAGTGTTAGCCACGGGATCTTGTATTACGGAACAAGTAAAGGGACTTGCCGGTAACGAGGTTGAACTAGGTATGGAGATACCGACGATCGAATCTCGGGCAAGTAAAATACCGAAGAACAAAGGGAACGTTATACGGGATACACTGAATCCTTGACATAGAGGTTTGACCGATAAAGATCTTCGTAGAATATGTAGGAACCAATATGGTCATCCAGGGCCCACTATTGTTTATTGACCGTAGAGGCGTCTCGGCCATGTCTACATAGTTCTCGAACCCGCAGGGTCTGCACACTTAAGGTTTGGTGACGTTTCGGTAGTATAGAGTTATGTATGGTGGTCATCGAAGGTTGTTCGGAGTCCCGGATGAGATCCCGGACATCACAAGGAGCTCCGGAATGGTCCGGAGGTAAAGATTCATATATAGGAAGTCCTATTTTGGTCGCCGAAAAAGTTTCGGGCTCATCGGTAGTGTACCGGGAGTGCCGGTAGTGTACCGGGAGAACTCCGGGAGGGGTATTTCGACCCAAGAGCCTTCATGGGCTGTGGGAGAGTGAATATCAGCCCTTAGTGGGCTGGTGGAAACTCCCACACAAGGCCCATGTGGCCGGAGAAGAAAACCCAAAAGGAAAAAGGTGGAAAAATGCAAAAAAGGCAAATTAGGGAAGGAGTCCTAATCCTACTAGGAGTGGAGGAGGTGGACTCCTCCCTAGTTGGTTCGGACGACTCCTATAGGAGCCTTGGCCCTTGCGCCATCCTCCTCTCCTCTTCTCCTATATATACCGGTGGATTTTAGGGTTTTGCAGTAGTTTTTTACGGCCACGTGCTACCCGTTCCACCGGTGCTCCTCTAGATCGGATTTCCGCAGTGCTTAGGCGAAGCCCTGCCGGAATTGCTCCACCACCATCTCCGGAGTGCCGTCACGCTGCCGGTGAACTCTTATTCCTCTCCACTTCCTCTTGCTGGATCGAGACGGTGGAGATCGTCATCAAGCTGCACGTGTGCTGAACGTGGAGGTGCCATCCGTTCGGCACTAGATCGGAAGGACCGTGATCAAGATCGCGAGACGGTTCGTGATGAGTTTGCGAGACGGATCGTGATGAGTTCATGGGACGGATCGTGATGAGTTCACAGGATGGATCGTGATGACATCACGGGACGGATCATGATGAGTTTGTGGGACGGATTGTGATTGGATCGCGGGACGAATCGTGATGTGATCGCCGGACGCTTGGCGATTTGGATCGCGAAGATGTTCGACTACACCAACCGCGTTTCTTAATGCTTCCCGCTTGGCGATCTACAAGGGTATGTAGATCAACTCTCCCTCTCGTAGATGCTCATCACCATGGATAGATCTGTGTGTGCATAGGAATTTTTTTCTTTCCCATGCGACGTTCCCCAACATTATCATGCTTGATTATTATCTGAGTGAATTCTATTCTCGTAAAGTGCATGAAGCAGGAACAAGGGACTAATGTATGTGCATACTACGTTTGCGAGAACATTCGCTTTATGACCGAAAAGGCCAAAACTACAAGAGATCTTTGGGTACGTAATCACCATTCACATTTTTTAATCATTATCTAATATATATACACACAACTAACATATATTTATATTAATCTCCTTCTTTAAAGATGCAAGAGATGCGGGATCAATTCGTACCAAAGGACCGCATACGAGCAATTCAAGAGGAACTGGCAGGATTTTTGCTTGAGCAGGTCATATCTCTCGAAGGAAAATAGCATTACACCTAATGCCTGCATGTAATGATCTGCAAATTGTAGGAGAAATTGTATATATAACAAATTGTACATATGTGTGTATGCATGGTCGATGATATATATATATATATATATATGATTGGTTCTACAAGAAATTCTATCATATATGCATAATGTGTAGAGTATGTAGTAGTGTAAAATATGTTTTAAATGAAAAATAATTAAATGTAAAACACAAAATGAACATGAAAAATAAACAAGAAAACCTAAACCCACAAACCCCAAAGCCCCTAAATGTTTAGTCCCGGTTGGTGTTACCAACCGGGACTAATGGTCCCCATCCCCCTTCGCGCTGCCGACCACGTGGCGGGGATTTAGTAGCAGGTCGTAGCCAGCGGGTACTAAAGGCTTGAACCCTTTAGTCTCTATACATTAGTCCCGGTTGGGGAACCAGGACTAAAGGCCCTTCCCAACCAGGACTAATGCCCTGTTTTCTACTAGTGGATTGATGTGCCCACCCACCAACGTGCACTTCATTTAAGGCTTCTGAAATTTCATTCCTTGTTGGACATCAAAGGAGGATGTCGTCGAAAGAATCTCTATATAGGGTATCATTTATACATGTATAGTGAACTAACCTTTTTCAAACTCTAGACCTTTCTTCGAAGCCCAAAGGTAAATATTCGTGGAGTAAGTACTCCAAGAAAGGGCTTCGCCAATCTCCGACTTCAATTTCATAGTTTCTTGTAGTCATTGCAACCAATGTCGTCATATCCTCCTCTTCAGTGAGTATAGGTAGGATTCTGCATTCTTCAACACAAACGTCCATCATTTGATGTGAACTTAATGACATACTAGCAACTAGGCTTGCTAAGGCCTGAGCCTTTTCATTTTGACTTCTTATAACATGGTGAATATTTAGATCAGGAAACATGGACATGAGCATTTTGGCTCGTTGGAAGTAAGACATTAATTCCTCTTTATTTACAATGTAAATTCCCATTAGTTGTTGATCACCACTGAGAGTCACCATACACCATAAGTGAATGTAACCCCATATTGAGAGCCAATTCGAGCCCAATTATCAAAGCCTCATATTCAGCCGAATTAATAGAAACTGCGGAAGTTAGGGTAAAGGAGTATGGATTGTTCCTTCACTTGGTGTGACAAAGACAACTCCTGCACCCTTCCTTGAATGTGGACATGCGCCATCGAAGTACATTTGCCATGAAGAACTAGCAACTGATGTAGAGAACCCCTCTTCATCCGGGAAGTCATCATCTATTGGGAAATCATTTTGTATTGGATGCATCGCTAGGAATTCAGCTAATGCTTGCCCCTTCATGGCTTTTTGTGGAACGAATTTTATATCAAACTATAACAAAAACATCACCCATTTAGCTAGTCCACCTGAAAGCACCATTTTATTTAAGATGTATTTGAGAGGGTCTTCTCTCAACACAAGGTGTACGGTATGCTCTAGCATGTAATGGCGTTTTTTTTGTGCAGCAAACAATAATGCTAGACATAATTTGTCCATGTCCGAATAATTGCACTCAGCCCCCACAGAGGTTCGACTAAGATAATATAGGGACATTTCTTTTTCTGACTCATTATTTTGTGCTGAAAGAGCACCCAATGAGATAGAGATGACCGTTGTATATAGGATTAGTGGGCGTTCATTAACCAGCACACCCGGAATAGGTGGGTGTATTAGGTATTTGTTAATATCCAAGAATGCATTTTGGTAAGCTTGATCCCATTCGAATGGGACACGCTTTTTCATGAGACATGAGAAAGGTTTGCATCGTCATGATAAATTTGAGATAAACCTCCTAATATATGCAATGTGGCCTGGGAAACTCTTTAGTTCATGTAGGTTTGTGGGCGGTGGCATTTTAACAATCGCTTTTAGTTTATCTAGGTCGACCCAGATGCCATTCTTTGTGACCACAAAACCAAGAAATTTTCCAAAAGAAACTCCAAATGCACATTTCATAGGGTTCATTGTCAAATTATGTTCCCTCAAACGCTCAAAAACCATTTCCAGATGTTTTATATGGTCTTCCTCACATTTTGATTTTACATAAAATAACCCATCTAAAACTATGGTCATGGCCCGTTGATATGTTGTCCCTGCATTTTTTTAGACGAGATGGCATGACTTCATAATAGTATATGCCTTTGGGCGTCCTAAAAGTCATTAACTCCTCATCCTCTGGGGCCATTTTTATTTGATTATATCCAGAAAACCCATCCATAAAAGAAAACAATTCATGGTGCATGGTAGCATCAACGAGTAATTCAGATATAGGTAACAGAAAATCATCCTTAGGGAATGCTTTATTTAAGTCCCTAAAGTCTACACATACACATATTTGACCATTTTTCTTTTTAACTGGCACAATATTAGAAAGCCACTTAGGATATTTAACTTCTCTAATAAATCCAACAGCTATGAGTTTGTCAACCTCGGCTTCTATCTTAGGAAGTAGCTCGGGTCAAAATCTCCTTTGTGCGTGTTACACTGGTGGAATATCATCTTGCACGGCAAGTCGTTGCAACACTACCTCTGGATCCAAGCCAGACATTTCCTCGTAAGTCCAAGCGAAGACTTCCCTGCTTGCAAAAAGGAACTTATGGTATTCCTCTTTATTTTTTGGAAAATGTGCACCAATAAAAATTGGTCGAGGCTCCTCAGCCGTCCCGATATTTATTTTTTCTAGGTCATCAATAGTTGGCTGATTACCATCCTCCATTTGCGGGGATGCCTCAGTTGGTTCTATAAATTCGGTCGAGGTCATGCAAACCTCATAACCTAGCCCATGTTTTTTTCTTTCAAAGTCTGGCCTTCGTGTAGAGCTTCGAGTTGTTCTCGTGACAACACCTTTTCAAATGGTGCTCGCTGCCCTCGGCCATTGCATAAGGACAAATCGGTGGCAATATCATATCCCATTTTCTGCATCATATACAAAACTTGGTTATCATACAAGCAAATAGGTAATGACTCATCTTGTTTATTTTCCAAGGTGATATGAACCACATTCTTATTTTATTTTCATACTTAGGCGACTCCTCTTTATCTTGTTCAATTTTACGCTGAACCAAAGGAGGCAAGAGCATAGGCACTTTGGTACCTCTTTTGACGGATGATTTATCGATGACGCGGAATATGGGGCCACCTTCTTTTCTTTGGTCACTTGGTATATACTGGTAAATATTTTGTCCTAATGAGGACTCTGCAGTATTTTTCTCTATCATATTTGACTCAGTTACTACCAAAGACTTTGGCTTGTATACTTTCTCGATAGGCTCAAACTAGAATTTTGCGTCAACGTAGAAAGATTCAGCTACGATGAATGGTCTCTTTTCTGCACATATTCTTATGGTTTCCCGAGACTATTCCCTGTATTTGATACATTGATGGAGCATGGATGGTACAACTTGATTCTCGTGCAACCACGGCTGCCCCAAAAGCGCATTATAAAAAGTGGTTGCATCGATCACATGGAATCTCATGTATGTGGACAACGTTTCCAACTTTAATACTAAATAAATGGTACCCATTGCCTCTTGACCCGACTGATTGAAGCGTGAATAACCACATTTCACCGGCTCGAATCCTTGGGAGAATATCCTATCCGTTTTAAAGTACGGAGAGGCAACAAATTTATGGTGAATCCACCATCAATCATTATGCGATTTGTCAGCAAGTCATTAGTATCACCAAACATATGAAGAGGTTTGTTATGCTTCTTTGAACCCAACAACATGTCCTCATCCGTGAATGTAATATTTAACACATCATTTAATTCAGATTCAGTCTGTGAGAATTCCACTCTATAATCTTCAGGAAATGATAATGTTGTAACTAATGCCTTACATAAATCTGAAGAAAGAGACGAAGCATCATACACAGAGAGCATAGCTGGTATTTTCCTCAAACATGATATTACATCATACTTGACCGACACCTTGGAGGTCGGGTCAATTGTCTCATTCTTAGTTACATCTTTGTTCCTAGGCTCCTTTCTAGGTGGGGGATGTGGGTCAGCTAACTGGCGACCCGATCTAAGGTGACCTGATCCATTTCTGGCGCATCTTCTTCTAGGAAGTTAAGAGACCCACTATCATCCTCAAGCACACCTATAGTGAGAACGATGAATTCTTGACTTGGAGGAACCTTCATGCGCTTCGCCCAGTGCTGATATATCTTTGGCACGAAGCGCGGAGGAGCGACATCTTCCATCACTCGGGGTAGTGCATGGCGTTTTGGCCGCTGCTGCCTCCAGTATTGGGCTCCATGCAAAGCTGGTAGACAGGGCGATTCATCATGGTTGCGGGGAAAGTGAGCCTCTCTTTTATGCTAACTTTGTGACGTGGTCCCATGTCCATCGTGCGGGATGAAGCCTTGAGAAACTATTGGAGTAAGTTCATATCCTGATGAAAATATCATATCATCACAAGTTAGCCTCATATTTGAAGGTGAGCAACTCACCGAGCTATCTTGAAGAGTGGCTACATTTGTTGCAGCCGTCCTCTTGCCTTCCTTTAAACTTTCAAGAAGGTCCATATCAATGGTCCCCTCATCAATCATCTTCTAGATGATATTTTTTACCACAAAGCAATCATCAGGTGTATGGCCTAATATGAAGTGGTAAGCAAAAAAGTATGGCACATTAAACATATTGGCTTATTTCGGCCTTTTTGAGTTATATAGCACTATAAGTTTTAGCTCCCGTAAACCTCTGAACAGGGAAGGAGTACTCCCTCTTTTGTCGTTCAGTGAGAGTCGGCCTCCTACCAACTTATGCATCTTTCTGTCCTCGGTTCCTTCTAGGTGTTCTTCTAGGATCAAACTGAGATCTTACCGTTGTTGCTTCCATAGCTTGTGCTGGTTTGGGCTTGATCGCCAATTTTCGCCGCGGAACACCTTTTTCTATAGGCTTGTTGAATGGCATTTTTGTTCAACGAGAGAAAAGATGCAGAAAAATTTCTATGTCCGTGGATTTTGAAGCTAACTCCTCAAATGTAAGGGGTCTCACTCCTTGTAACTGGACAGCCACTTCCGAGCGAAGATTATTCATGCACACAGTCCTCTGAGTGCTATAAAATTGCTCGAGAAATGAATTTTGCATTTGTTCCCAAGTTTATATGAAACTCGGCGTTAGCTTACTATACCAAGTGAAGGCAAGCCAAGACAATGTCTGCACGAACTTCCTGAGGAGGAGTGCTCCATTACGAGTTGTATCTTGGCAAGATGTGAGAAAGTGGGCTATATGTTCATGAGGAGACCCAGTCCCGTCAAATTTGCTGAATTGCGGCTATCTGTAATTAGCTGGGAAGGGAACCATGTCTACATCAGGTGGGTATGGTTTAACATACCCTGGCCACATAGAATATTGGGTTCGCATTAAGTGTGTCTTTACCCCCTCAGCAATCATTCTCTGGATTGACTCAAGGTTTAGTGGAACAGCTCCTTGCTGGGTACTAGCACTTGCACTAACATCTCCTTCATTTCCTTTGTTCTGGTTATCACTCATTTGAATTCGAAGGTCTGCTAGCTCGTCTTCTTTTTGTTGAAGTGCAGTTGTGAGGTTGGCTGGTAGCTCCTCGACAGAACGAGTTTCATTCGCCATTAGAACTTGTTCTATATACTCTCCACCATGATGCAGTTCCGTTTCATTTTTAGAAGGACACGGGGTACTATCCAATACGGGATTATAAGACCCACCACAGCTTGACCACCAGTTCTTCGTTATACGACCCTTTTTGGCTTTGCGTCTTACGGCATGGACCTTCACCTACATTTTTGCATGCCTTTTTCTCTTAAAATCTATCGAGGCATAAGAGGTCTCGCTACTATTGTTCGTTTTCACTTTGACACCGACTGGCATTGCATTGAATACTTAAAAAGAGTTACCTAATATTTCCTTACGAGCTGGCCATGGAGCAAGGTTTGTAGTGGTCTTCTTCATTTCACTTGTTGTCTTATTGACCCCTTGTCCTCAACTGACTTGGCTTGTTGATGGAGAATCTCTTGCTTGTATGCTGCTACACCCTGAATCAGCTCATACTGCCATTTCTCTTTGCTTCAAGGCAGCCCTACTTTTGCGCGCATGAGAAGCCTGCTTCACATATTCTTGACATCGTGAATCCACCTTCACAAATCCTTCATATTCTGTACATTTTGAGAGAGTTTCTGTGTGCCGCATGGTGGCAGCACCAACATTATCAACGGAGATAGAGCAACCTGGAAGTATCTCCTTCAAAGCTTGGCAGACATTCTGTGTGATGATGGCATGGAAACTAGCATGGCTTCCCCCATGGATCCTAGCATTGGTCTTCCCATGTCTTTTTCTAATGGGGTATGCTACTTGCTTCCATTGTTGATTCATCATGTTTGCATCAATTGCCACCTGGAAATTGAGCCATGCACGGTGGGCCGTCTGCCGTCGACGACGATTGCATGCTAGATTGACTGAGCCTTGATATGATGGTCTTGGTGTTGGCACCGACAAGGACAACGGATCAGACATTGAAGCAGTTGGATCCACCTGACCAACATGGAAATCATCTTAATTGACAAACACCCCCTTCCACTGGAGCTAGTGTCTATTGCTTGGCTCACCCACTAAGCATGGTCCAATGGGATTATAGCCCATTGTGGGGATGAATACATGTGCATCAACACGAAGTTGGTTCCTTGAACAAGTGGATCTTCCATGTGATGGAGACTTGGTACCCTAACCATTACAACTTTTCCTTTATCCGCGGAGGAAGCCCTCTGAGCTGCTCTTGTGGGGTTTTGGATAGCCTTATATTGTTGGGGAACGTTGCATGGGAAACAAAAAAAATCCTACGCACACGCAAGATCTATCCATGGTGATGAGCATCTATGAGAGGAAGAGTGGGTCTACATACCCATTTAGATCGCTAAGCGGGAAGCGTTAAGAAAAGCGGTTGGTGTAGTCGAATGTCTTCACGATCCAAATCGCTGAGCGTCCCGCAATCCAATCACTATCCGTCCCGATCAAGCACCGAACGGACGACACCTCCGCGTTCAGCACACGTACAGCTTGATGACGATCTCCGCCTTCTTGATCCAGCAAGAGGGAGCGGAGAGATAGATGAGTTCTCCAACAGTATGACGGCTCAGTGATGAAGGTGGTGGAGCAATTCCAGCAGAGCTTCGCCTAAGCACTGCAGAAAACTGATCTAGAGGAGAAACTATGCACTAGAGGAATGGGTAGCACGTGGCTGAAAATCAAGTGCAAAAACCCTAAAACCTCTAGTATATATAAGACGAAGAGAGAAGGAGGCTTGGCCCAAGGGCCAGCCCTAGGAGGCTTCGGCCGAAGCAAGGAGGAGAGGAGGATTCCTCCTCCAATCCTAGTAGGACTAGGACTCCTTCCCTTTTTTTCCCTTTTGCTTTTTTTCCACCTTTCTCTTTGGGCTTCTTTCCCAGCCGCATGGGCCTTGGGTGGGACTTCCACCAGCCCATTAAGGGCTGGTATTCACTCTCCCACAACCCATGTAGCCACTTGGGTTGAAATATCCCTCCCGATGGTCTCCCGGTACACAACCGGCAATCCCGGTACACTACCAATGAGCCCGAAACTTTTCCGGCGACCAAAATAGGACTTCCTATATATCAATCTTTACCTTTGAACCATTCCGGAGCTCCTCGTGATATCTGGGATCTCATTCAGGATTCCGAAAAACCTTCGGTCACCACCATACATAACTCTATACTACCGGAACGTCACCGAACCTTAAGTGTGCTGACTCTGCGGGTTCGAGAACAATGTAGACATGACCGAGACACCTCTATGGTCAATAACCAATAGCAGGATCTGGGTGCCCATATTGGTTCCGACATATTCTATGAAGATCTTTATCAGTCGAACCGCTATGTCAAGGATTTAGTTAATCCCGTATGATGTTCCCTTTGTTCTTTGGTATGTTACTTGCCCGAGATTCGATCGTTGTTATCTCCATACCTAGTTCAACATCGTTACCGGAAAGTCTATTTACTCGTTCCGTAATACAAGACCCCATGACTAACACTTAGTCACATTGCTTGCAAGGCTTATTGTGATGTTGTATTATCGAGTGGGCCCTGAGATACCTCTCCGTCACACGGAGTAACAAATCCCAGTCTTGATCCATGCCAACGCAATAGAAACCTTCGGAGATACCTGTAGAGCACCTTTATAGTCACCAAGTTATGTTGCGACGTTTGATACACACAAGGCACTCTTCCGGTGTCCGTGAGTTGCATGATCTCATGGTCATAGGAACACATACTTGACATGCAGAAAACAGTAGCAATAAACTGACATGATCATATGCTACGTTTGTAGTTTGGGTCTTGTCGATCACATCATTCTCCTAATGATGTGATCCCATTATAAAATGACATCACATGTCAATGGCTAGGAAATCAACGAGCTAGTTCACTAGAGGCATACTAGGGACAAAGTGTTGTCTATTTACCCACACATGTAATGTGTTTCCAATCAATACAATTATAGCATGGATAATAAACGATTATCATGAACAAGGAAATATAAGAATAAACACTTTATTTATTGCCTCTAGGGCATATTTCCGTTTCTTGTTTTGAGTTGCAAATGTGAGCAATCTAACCGGTATCAAATACCCAGGCACTACAACGAGAACTAGTAAGGTACACATTAATAACATGTCTATCATATATACCTTGTTTGTTGTTGGCCGCCTTCTTGTCAGCCAGGTACTTGGGGCAGTTCCGCTTCTAGTGACCAGTTCCCTTGCAATGAAAGCACTCAAATTCTGGCTTGGGTCCATCCTTGGGCTTCTTTACAGGAGTAGCAACTGCTTTGCCATCCTTCTTGGTTTTACCCTTCTTGCCCTTGCCCTTGCCATTCTTCTTGAAACTAGTGGTTTTATTGACCATCAACACTTGATGTTCTTTCTGGATTTCAGACTCAGCAACTTTTAGCATCGCAAACAGCTCGGCGACTGACTTGTTCATCCCATGCATGTTATAGTTCATCACAAAGCTCTTGTAACTAGGTGGCAGTGATTGAAGAACTCTGTCAGTGATCGCCTCTGGCAGAAGGGCAATTCCCAACTCCGCTAGACGAGTCGAATACCCAGACATTCTGAGTATATGTTCACTGATAGACCCGTTCTCCTCCATTTTGTAAGCATAGAACTTATCGGAGGTCTCGTACCTCTCGATCCGGGCATTCTTCTGAAAGATAAAATTCAACTCCTAGAACATCTCATATGCGCCATGATGTTCAAAACGTCTTTGAAGTCCCGGTTCTAAGCCATACAATATTGCACACTGAACTATTGAGTAATCTCCAGAACGTGCCTCCCAAGCGTTCTTACCGTCTTCGGATGACAGGTCTTCTGGTTGGTCACAAAGCGGTGCGTCAAGGACATATGATTTCTCGGAAGCCGTGAGGATAATCCTCAAATTACGGGCCTAGTCAACAGAGTTACTTCCATCATCTTTCAACTTAGCTTTCTCTAGGAACGCATTAAAATTCAAGGGTGCTACTACGCGATCCATTGATCTACAACATAAATATGCAAAGGTTACTTAGACTATTTTTCAAGATAATGAGTTTAGTTAATCAAATTACTAAAGCTCCCACTCAAATTGACATCCATCGGGTCATCTGAGTGTCACATGATCCAAATTCACCAACTCAAGTCCGATCATCATGTGAGTTGAGGTAGTTCCGATGGTGAACATCATCATGTTGATCATATCTACTATATGACTCATGTTCGACCTTTCGGTCTCTTGTGTTTCGAGGCCATGTCTGTACATGCTAGGCTCGTCAAGTTTAACTCGATTGTTCTACATGTGCAACACTGGTTTGCACCCTTTGTATGTGAACGTAGAGTCTATCACACCCGATCATCACGTGGTGTCTCGATACGACGAACTTTTGCAACGGTGCACACTCGGGGAGGACACAATTCATCTTGAAATTTAAGTGAGGGATCACCTTATAATGCTACCATCGTCCTAAGAAAAACAAGGTGCATAAAATTATTAATGTCACATGCAAATCATAAGTGACAAGATATGGCCATGAACTTGTGCTTTTGATCTCCATCTTGAAAGCACCAGCATGATCTCCATCGTTACCGACACGACACCATGATCTCCATCATCTTGATCTCCATCAACATGTCGCCATCGGGGTTGTCGCACCAACCATGCTTCTACTACTATTGCTACCATTTAGCGATAAAGTAAAGCATTACATAGCGCTTAATGATTGTCATGCAGGTCATACAATAATTAAAGACAACCCTATGGCTCCTACCGGTTGCCGTACTCATCGACATGCAAGTCGTGATATTCTATACAACACATGATGATCTCATACATCACATATATATCATCATGTAATTGGCCATATCAGATCACAACATACCCTGCAAAAACAAGTTAGACGTCCTCTAATTGTTGTTGCATTTTTTACGTGGCTCCTATAGGTATCTAGCAAGAACAATTCTCACCTACGCATAAACCACAATGGTGATAAATAAGTTTCTTTTCAACCTTCTCGAGGACCGCCTTTGTCGAATCCGATTCAACTAAAGTAGGAGAAACAGACACCCGCCAGCCAGCTATGCAAAAAGTTGCAGTTGAGGGAACCGGTCTCTCGTAAGCGTACGAGTAATGTTGGTCCGGTCCGCTTCATCCTACAATACCGCTGAACCAAACCATGACCAAGGGAGTAAGCAATCTAAGCATCAACGCCCACAAACTCTTTGTGTTCTACTCGAGATCTCATCTACACATAGACCTAGCTCATTATGCCACTGTTGGGGAACGTTGCATGGGAAACAAAAAATTTCCTATGCACACGCAAGATCTATCCATGGTGATGAGCATCTACGAGAGGGAGAGTGGGTCTACATACCCTTGTAAATCGCTAAGCGGGAAGCGTTAAGAAACTCGGTTGCTGTAGTCAAACGTCTTCGTGATCCAAATCGCCGAGCGTCCCACCATCCAATCACGATATGTCCCGATCAAGCACCAAACGGACGGCACCTCCGCGTTCAGCACACGTATAGCTTGATGATGATCTCCACCTTCTTGATCCAGCAAGAGGGAGCAAAGAGGTAGATGAGTTCTCTGGCAGCATGACGGCGCCGTGGCGATGGTGGTGGAGCAATTCCGGCAGGGCTTCGCCTAAGCACTGCAGAAAACCGATCCAGAGGAGAAACTATGCACTAGAGGAATGGGTAGCACATGGCTGAAAATCAAGTGCAAAAACCCTAAAACCTCTAGTATATATAAGACAAAGAGAGAAGGAGGCTAGGCCCAAGGGCCAGCCCTAGGAGGCTTCGGCCGAAGGAAGGAGGAGAGGAGGATTCCTCCTCCAATCCTAGTAGGACTTGGACTCCTTCCTTTTTTGCCTTTTGCCTTTTTTCACCTTTTCTCTTTGGGCATTTCTTTCCCAGCCCTATGGGACTTGTGTGGGACTTCCACCAGCCCACTAAGGGATGGTATTCACTCTCCCACATCCCATGTAGCCTCTAGGGTCGAAATACCCCTCCCGATGGTCTCCCGGTAGACTACCGGCACTCCCGGTACACTACCGATGAGCCCGAAACTTTTCCGGCGACCAAAATAGGACTTCCTATATATCAATATTTACCTCTGGACCATTCCGGAGCTCCTCATGATGTCTGGGATCTCATCTGGGACTCCGAACAACCTTCGGTCACCACCATACATAACTCTAGACTACCAAAACGTCACCGAACCTTAAGTGTGCAGACCCTACGGGTTCGAGAACTATGTAGACATGACCGAGACACCTCTACGGTCAATAACCAATAGCGGGACATGGATGCCCATATTGGTTCCTACATATTCTATGAAGATCTTTATCGGTCGAACCTCTATGTAAAGGATTCAGTTAATCCCGTATGATGTTCCCTTTGTTCTTCGGTATGTTACTTGCCCGAGATTCGATCGTCGGTATCTCCATACCTAGTTCAACCTCGTTACTGGCAAGTCCCTTTACTTGTTCCATAATACAAGACCCCGTGACTACACTTAGTCACATTTCTTGCAAGGCTTATTGTGATGTTGTATTACCGAGTGGGCCCTGAGATACCTCTCCGTCACATGGAGTAACAAATCCTAGTCTTGATCCATGCCAACTCAACAGACACCTTCAGAGATACCTGTAGAGCACCTTCATAGTCACCCAGTTACGTTGCGATGTTTGATACACACAAGGCACTCTTCTAGTGTTCGTGAGTTGCATGATCTCATTGTCATAGGAACACATACTTGACATGCAGAAAAAAGTAGAAATAAACTAACATGATCATATGCTACGTTTGTAGTTTGGGTCTTGTCCATCACATCATTCTCCTAATGATGTGATCCCATTATCGAATGACATCACATGTCAATGTCTAGGAAACCTTGACCATCTTTGATCAACGAGCTAGTTCACTAGAGGCATACTAGGGACAAAGTGTTGTCTATTTACCCACACATGTAATGTGTTTCCAATCCATACAATTATAGCATGGATAATAAACAATTATCATGAACAAGGAAATATAATGATAAACACTTTATTATTGCCTCTAGGGCATATTTCCAACATATATAAGCTTTCTCTCGCCCCTTCGTGTGCGCCCACCTTAAGTTTGGTGTAAGGGGCACCGCGACATAATTTGATGCAGTCGTGACAGCTTATGTCAGTGAAGCTGCCCTTAGTGAACCCGTCCGTTTTGCAAGAACAGGCCACTCTTCGGGTGTCACGCGAACAACCATTACTGGAACCTCATGGCTTGTGACCCTGGTAGGTGACATCTTTGTGGAACCAGGAGGAACTAAAGTAGATGAAGCAACTTTGCGTGCATGCTGATCCTTAGATGCTCTTGCCGCTGCATGCATCCTTCTGTTTGCTAACTTTGTGAGAACATGAGTAAACCCTTCCTTTAGAGTGGAGGAGACTTCCATTTATTCTGGCCTAGTTGGGGATGCATATGTGGTTTCCAAACTCTTGCTAACTGACGCCACAAGCGGGCTAATTGGCATGACCAGCCAGAGGTCACCAATGCGGAGAGTGACGAACTGCTCGACTTGTGCCTCCATACCTTTAAAATAAAGAAAACCATATGTTAGTTTTCTTCATCTATTTTATTGGTATATGTGTACATAAAATTTTATGCTTACATACTATGGAAATTCATATGTTGCAATCCTATGTTGGAATTTCAAAGATGAGGGGAGAAATATGTCCCACTTGGCGTGTCAGAATCTAATGACGGGAAAATGGCGGGCGTGAGAACACGCGTCCATGTCATTGATACAGAGTGAATAAATATAGCACATACAATGCATAAAATAAAATGAAGATCAAACATTGTAGGCACTTATTTCCAGAACTCTTATATTTATACAAAAATTATGTTAAATACATCTCCGGAGAGAAAACCCCTGATTAAGAATTCCAACATATCTATTACATAAGATTGCAAAACCTTCCTATTACAATATGCTATAAGATAATCATGCTCGTGGCCGTCTATGAATTCCTGCTTGGCAAACTTGAAGTTTGGTTTTAAAGTGCTCCTCCATAATTTCAGAAGGACATGAGTTACTATCCGATATGGGATTATAAGACTCGCCATAGCTTGATCCCTAGTTCATCATAATCCGACCCTTTTTGGCTTCACGTCTTATGTCACGGACCTTCTACAACAGTTTTACGTGCCTTTTTCTCTTAAAATCTATCGAGGCCGAAGAGTCTCGCTACTATTGCCCGTCATCACTTTGACACCGAATTGCATTGCATTGAATACTTCAAATGAGTTACCTAAGATTTCCTTATGAGCTGGCCATGGAGCAAGGGTTGTAGTGGTCTTCTTCATTGCACTTGTCGTCTTCTTGACCCCTTGTCCTCCACTGACTTGACTTGTTGATGGAGAATCTCGCTTGTATTCTGCTACACCCTTATTCAACTCGTACTGCCATTTCTCTTTGCTTCAAAGCATCCCTCTATTTGTGCACATGAGAAGCCTGCTTCACATACTTTTGACGTCATGAATCCGCATTCACAAATTCTTCATATGCTAGCCACTTTCAAAGAGTTTCTGCGTGCCGCATGATGGCACCACCAACATTATCAGCGGAGATAGAGCAATCTGGAAGTGTCTCCTTCAGAGCTTGGCAGACATTCTGTGTGATGATGGCATGGAAACTAGTATGGCTTTCCCCCACAGATCCTAGCATTGGTCTTCCTGTCTCTTTTTCTAATGGGGTATGCTACTTGTTTCCATTTTTGATTCATCATGTTTGCATCAATTGCCACCGGGAAATCGAGCCATGCACGGTGGGCCCTCTGCTGTCGACGATGGTTGCGTGCTAGATTGACTAGGCCTTCAAATGATGGTCTTAGTGCTAGCACTGATGAGAACAACGAATCAGATATTGAAACAATTGGATCCACACATCCAGCATGGAAATCATCTGAAGTGACAAACACCCCCTGCCACTGGAGCGAGCGTCTATTGCTTGGCTCATCCACTAAGCATCGTCCAATGGGATTAAAGCCCATTGTGGGGATGAATACAGGTGCATCAACACAAAGTTGGTTCCTTGAACAAGTGGATCTTCCATGTGATGAAAACCCTCAACCATTACAACTTTTCCTGTATTCGCATAGGAAGCCCTCTGAGCTACTCTTGCGGGGTTTGGGATAGGCTTATATGAGCTTTTTCCCGGCCCTTCGTGTGCACCCACCTTAAGTTTTGTAGATGTAATGGGCACCGCGACACCACTTGATGTAGTCGTCACATCTTTTCTTTGTGAAGCTACCCTTAGTGACCCCGTCCGTTTTGCAAGAACGGACCACACATCGGGTGTCATGCGAAAAACCTTTGTTGGCGCCTCATGGATTGTGATCCTGGTAGGTGACATCTTTGTGTAACCATGAGGAACTAAAGTGGATGAAGCAACTTTGTGTGCATGATGATCCTTAGATGCTCTTGTAGCTGCACGCATCCTTCTCTTTGCTAACTTTATGAGAACATGATTAAACCCTTCCTTTAGTGTAGAGGAGACTTCCCTTTTTTCTGGCCTAGCTGGGGATGCAGCTGTGGTTTCCAAACTCTTGATAACTGAGGCCACAAGCGGGTCAATTGGCAATCCAGCCATAGGTCACATAAGTGGAGAGTGACGAACTGCTGGACTTGTCCCTCAGACCTTCAAAATAAAGAAAACCATATGCTAGTTTTGTTCATCTATTTTTTTGGTATATGCGTACATAACATTTTATGCTTATGTACTGTGGAAATTCATATGTTGCAATTCTATGTTGGAATTTCAAAGATGAGGGGAGAAATTGGTCTCACTCGGCGTGCTAGAATCTGATGACGGGAAAATGGTGGGCGTGAGAACACGCATCCACTTCATTGATACAGAGTAAATAAATATAGAACATACAATGCATAAAATAAATGAAGAACAAACATTGCAGGTACTTATTTCCAGAACTCTTATATTTATATAAAAATTCTGTTAATTACATCTCTGGAGAGAAAACCCCTAATTAAGGTTCCAACATATCTATTACATAAGATCACAACACCTTCCTATTACAATATGCTACAAGATAATCATGCTCATGGCCATCGATGAACTCCTGCTTGGCAAACTTGAAGTTTGCTTTTAGAATGCTCCTCAATGATTTCATGTTTCATGTTTTGGAATATGTTTTCCTAGCATACAACAAATTCAGTTGTGTTCAACCTCATTTATATGCACCAGGAAATTGATTTTTGCTAGGCATGGTTTTATACTACATTCGACACATGGGATATGTATATATTGTCCCGTGGGGATCGTATGTGATATATTTGGTTCTGGTAGCATGAGTGTATGTGACATGCATTTTTTATAAGTTTTTTATCATCATGTAACACTGATGTGGTGTCAGCATGTAGCGTAAAGGACTATAGCTTTCTGACACATTGATGCTTTTTATGTTGCATGTGATATGTGCCATATTTTGTTTCTTTTGACTTCACATGGTATCAAAACTAACCACATGGTGCGATAATGTGACACCTATGTGTAGCCTGACCCAAGTGGAGTTTGTCTGTTTAAAGCCTACATAGGCTACATGAAATATGTTTGATTATATGTTTTGCATGAATTTTGCATGCCAATATGCATGTGGAGTGAACACATTTTTATTGAGTTCCGCCTTACTTGTATTACTACTAACATCGCGTAGCACTAAGACGATGCCCGTGTGTAGCATAACAGAGTGAAGGTGTATGGTGAAATTTTAATATTGCACGAGTCATATGATATTTATCATTTTTTTTGTATTTATAACTTACGTGGTATTAAAACTAACTCCACGTAGTGTCATCTGATTGGTGTTTGTGTCACTAGTAGAAAACAGGGCATTTGTTCGGGCCGGGCCAGCCCATTAGTCCTGGTTAAGTGATGAACTGAGACCAATGGGGGCAACGGTCCCGGTTCGTGAGGCTAGGGGGCCAGGCGGGCCACATGGGGCATTGGTCCCGGTTCGTCTGGAACCTTTGGTCCCGGTTCCAGACACCAACCGGGACCAATGTGCCTTGCTCCTGGCCCACAACCATTGGTCCCGGTTCATGGCTGGATCCGGGACCAAAGGGGGTCCTTTAGTCCCGGTTCCAGCCACGAACCGGGACCAATGAGATGCCTATATATACCCCCTCGCCGGCGAGCAGAGCACTCCACACTGCTCTGTTTGTTGGCCGACGAGGGTAGAGCTTTGTGGTGCTCTAGCTCACCTCCTATGCACATGTGGTGTTTGATGAAATGCCTAAGCCAAACTTAAGCTTTCTCCTTTTGAAGCTCCTTGTCCAAACTCCATTCTCGTCAAGATTTGTGTAGGTTTGGCGGTCCGTCCTGTCCCGTCCCCGTCCTGAAACCGCCATCGATCGCCCACACGTGGTGAGACTCTTGATCTTATCTTCTTGCTAAAAGAAAATATACTTACTCGTATGATTTTCTTACTTTTATTATTGTTCACTTCTCTATTCATGATATCTTGTAATGGTTTTTAATACACTTTATTATATAACGCACGCTGATGAACCGGCAATGGATGTACGGTGACCGACGCACCTCCGAGTATATTAAGGGCCTGCATAATTTTCTCGAAGAGGTTGAGGCAAACAAGCAGAATGGTTTTATGCCTCGTCCATGTACTGTCTATGAGAATACGAAGTCTTTCTCCAACTCTAAAACCCTTCACTTCCACCTGCTTCAGAAGGGTTTTATGCCACACTATAATGTTTGGACCAAGCACGGAGAAAGAGGGGTTATGATGGAAGAAAACGAAGAAGAAGAGGATGATGACAACTACCCTCCCCCTGAATACGGTGATGCTGCAATGGGGGAAGCTGAAGATAAGGAGGAACCAGACGATGTGCCCGATGATGATCTTTGCCGGGTCATTGTTGATGCACAGAGAGAATGTGAAAGTGAAAGGGAGAAGTTGAAGTTCGATCGCATGTTAGAGGATCACAAAAAAGGGTTGTACCCAAATTGCGAAGATGACTACAAAAAGCTCGGTACCACACTAGAATTGCTGCAATGGAAGGCAGACAATGGTGTATCTGACAAGGGATTTCGTTCGCTACTGAAAATAATGAAGAAGAAGCTTCCAAAGGATAACGAATTGCCCTACAGTACGTACACAGCAAAGAAGGTTCTATGCCCTCTAGGATTGGAGGTGTAGAAGATACATGCATGCCCTAATGACTGCATCCTCTACCGCGGTGAGTACGAGGAACGGAACACATGTTCGGTATGTGGTGCATTGTGGTATAAGATCAGAAGAGATGACCCTAGTGATGTTGAGGGCCAGCGCATCGGGAAGAGGGTTCCTACCAAGGTGATGTGGTATGCTCCTATAATACCATGGTTGAAATGTCTGTTTAGAAACAAAAAGCATGCCGAGTTGATGCAATGGCACAAAAAAGACCGTAAGAAAGATGGGAAGTTGAGAGCGCCCGCTGACGGGTCACAGTGGAGAAAGATCGAGAGAAAGTGGAGCGACTTTACACGTGACCCGAGGAACGTATGGTTTGGTTTAAGTGCAGATGGCGTTAATCCTTTCGGGGAGCAGAGCAACCAACATAGCAAATAGCCTGTGACTCTATGTATGTATAACCTTCCTCCTTGGTTGTGCATGAAGCGGAAGTTCATTATGATGCCAGTGCTCATCCAAGGCCCTAAGCAACCCGGCAATGACATTGATTTGTACCTAAGGCCATTAGTTGATGAACTTTTACAGCCATGAAATGGAAGAGGTGTACGTGTGTGGGATGAGAACGAACAGGAGGAATTTGACCTACATGCGTTGCTGTTTGTAACCATCAACGATTGGCCTGCTCTCAGTAACCTTTTAGGACAGACAAACAAGGGATACCATGCATGCACACGTTGTTTAGATCACACCGACAGTATATATTTGGACAAATGCGGGAAGAATGTGTACCTGGGGCATCATCGATTTCTTCCGACCAGCCATCAATGCCGAAAGAAAGGAAAGCATTTCAAAGGTGAGGCAGATCACCGGAAGAAGCCCGCCCTCCGTACTGGTGATCACATACTTGATATGGTCAATGATTTACATGTAATATTTGGAAAGGGTCCTGGCAGACTATCTGTTCCAAATGACGCTGACAAACGCGCACCCATGTGGAAGAAGAAATCTATATTTTGGGACATACCCTATTGGAAAGACCTAGAGGTCCGCTCTGCAATCGACATGATGCACGTGACGAAGAATCTTTGCATGAACCTGCTAGGCTTCTTGGGAGTGTATGGGAAGACAAAAGATACACCGGAGGCACGGGAGGAACAACAACGTGTGCATGAAAAAGACGGCATGCATCCAAAGCAGTATGAAGGTTCTGCCAGCTACGCTCTTACAAAAGAAGAGAAGGAAATCTTCTTTGAATGCCTGCTCAGTATGAAGGTCCCATCTGGCTTCTCGTCGAATATAAAGGGAATAATAAATATGGCAGAGAAAAAGTTCCAGAACCTAAAGTCTCATGACTGCCACGTGATTATGACACAACTGCTGCCGATTGCATTGAGAGGGCTTCTACTGGAAAACGTTCGATTAGCCATTGTGAAACTATGTGCATTCCTCAATGCAATCTCTCAGAAGGTGATCAATCCAGAAATCCTGCCAAGGTTAAGGAGTGATTTGGTGCAATGTCTTGTCAGTTTGGAGCTGGTGTTCCCACCGTCCTTCTTCAATATCATGACGCACGTCCTAGTTCATCTAGTCGACAAGATTGTCATTTTGGGCCCTGTATTTCTACACAATATGTTCCCCTTTGAGAGGTTCATGGGAGTCTTAAAGAAATATGTTCATAACCGCGCTAGGCCAGAAGCAAGCATCTCCATGGGCCGTCAAACAGAGGATGTCATTGGGTTTTACGTTGACTTCATTCCTGACCTTAAGAAGGTTGGTCTCCCTCAATCGCGGTATGAGGGGAGATTGACTGGAAAAGGCACGCTAGGAGTGGACTCAATAATATGTAGGGACGGGCATTCTTGGTCTCAAGCACACTACACAGTTCTACAGAATTCCACCTTGGTTACCCCGTATGTCGATGAACACAAGAATATTCCGCGCTCCAAACATCCGGAGCAGTGTGACGACTGGATTACATATGAACACATCAGGACTTTCGGCAGTTGGTTTGCAAACACGTCTCATGGGTGACAACACTGTTTCTGATGAGTTGTACTCGTTGGCCAGGGGACCATCTTTGACTGTATTGACTTACAAAGGGTACAAGATAAATGGGAATACATTTTACACGATCGCCCAAGATGAAAAGAGCACCAACCAAAACAGCAGTGTCCGCTTTGATGCAGCAACCAAGAGGGGAAAGGACACATATTATGGTTACATAGTGGACATACGGGAACTTGACTATGGACATGATTTCAAGGTCCCTTTGTTTAAGTGCAAATGGGTCAATCTGTCAAGAGGCGGGGTACAGGAAGACCCATAGTAGTGAATGACAACAGTGGATCTGAACAATCTTGGGTACACAAACGAACCATTCATCCTAGCCAATGATGTGGCACGGATTTCTAATGTGAAGGACATGTCTACCATACCAAGAAAAAGAAAATATAAGGAATCGAATACATCATACGATGAGCCAAAGCGCCACATAGTTCTTTTAGGAAAAAGAGACATCATGGGATTGGAGGGCAAGACAGACATGTCTGAAGATTATGAAAACTTCAATGAAATTCCTCCCTTCAAAGTCAAGGCTGACCCAAGCACCCTGTTAAACGATGAAGATTATCCATGGTTACGGCACAATAAGAAAAGGACACAAGCGAAGAAAAAGTGAATACTTCATCTCCACAACTATATCATTGCAGTGACATGTGAAGAAATGAAATGCCTTTTGTAACACATGAGTTTTCGTCTGAAACCCTAATACTTCGAAAGAGATTTTCCGTTTCGTACACGAAGTGCATCCAGTTTTTGCCGTAACCCTCTCAACTTTTTATGACATGCTATGTGGGTAAAATGATGATACCATGCCAACTTTCAACCTTTTCAGAGTTCATTTGAAGTGCTTTTCAATTTCAGGGTCATTTAGCTCAAAAAATTCAGTAAGTGCATGAAAAATACCAAATGAAGTCACAAAGGGTTGAAAATTGATGACGTGGCTTTGAATGGTGCATTTTGAACACACAAAAAGTCTGGACTTCAAATGAGTTCAAAAAAATGAAATCCCTTTGTAACAGATGACTTTTCGTCCGAAACCGTGATACTTCGAAATAGATTGTCTATTTTGCACACGAAGTGCATCTAGTTTTTATCATAACCCACTCAACTTTTTAGCACATGCTATGTGGGTGAAATGATGATACCATGCCAACTTTCAACCTTTTCAGAGTTCGTTCGAAGTGCTTTTCAATTTCTTCCAAAACATCGTGGTAGTGGAGTTCAAAAAAGAATCAGCTAAAAAGCTTTTATAAACCTCTAGTATTTTTGAAACAATAATTATATAAAAATTATGCAACTAAAATTATCAAAGTATTTTTTGCTCAAAACATTAATAGCAAAAAGAGTATAATGATAAAACAAACTGGAAATAAATAAAGCAAAAAATAAAAAGCAAGAAACAAAACAAAATAATGGAAATTATGCAACTAAAATTATCAAAGTATTTATTTGTTAAAAAGAATGAACTAAAATAACAAAACAAAAATACTGGAAAAAAATAAAAATATATATAAAGCAAAAAACAAAATAAAAAAACTGGAAAAAAATAAAAAAATGCCACCTACCGGGCCACCACGGCCTGAATACGACTAGAAACCCACCAACCTTGTCGGGCCAAGATTTAGGCCCGCAGAAGGCCTAGTAGCCCCACAGGCACAGACAGATTAGGCCCGGAAGCCTGCAGTTGAGAGGAGTTCGAGATGGTGTGCGCAACAACGCTTATGAACCACTCTCGAGCTCTCTCGGCTAGCGAGGTGGGACTAAAGATTTGGCCCCGGGCAGCACCATCCTTTGATCCCGGTTAGTGGCACCAACCCAGAGCATTGGTCCCAGTTGGTACCACCAACCGGGACCAATGGTCTCTGCTTCCTGCCCTTTGGGCTGCCGAAAAGAGACCTTTGCTTCCGGTTGGTGGCACCAACCGGGTCTAAAGGGGGGCATTGGTCCCGGTTGGTGCCACCAACCGGGACCAATGCTCTGGGTATATAAGTAGCACTTTTTTAGTTCTCATCTCGCCCCCGACGACGCCGACGAAATCGACGCTGCGAGGCTGCCCCGACGCGGTTGTCGTCGCCCGTGCCCCTGCCCTGCCCCCGAGCCCACGCCGATGCCGTCCGCTACCCATGCCGTTGCCGTCTGCCGCCCACGCTGTCGCCGTCCGCCGCCCACGGCCTCGTCGTCCGCCGCCCACGCCGTCGCTGTCACCCGTGCCCCTGCCCTGCCCCCGAGCCCACATCGACGTTGTCCGCACGCCGCCCATGCCGTCGTCGTCCGCCGCCCAACGAGCGCGCCCCTGCGCCCCGGCCACTCCCACCGTCGCTATCATCGCCGGCTCCCTCGTGCGCCGCCCCCTCCGTCGCCCTCGCTAGCCGACACCGTACTTGTCGTCGCCCCGGCCACGCCCCTGCCCAAGCCCGCCCCCACCGTCATCGGCACCCTCGCCACCCCCGCCGTCGCCCTCGCCGCCCCCGCCGTCACCCTCGCCGCCCGCCCCCGCTGTGAGCCGACACCGCCCCCCCTTGTATTTTTTGCTCACATATATAATGTATATATGTATGTGGCTATATGTATGTATGGATGTTCATATATGTATTTATTTTTTTGTTCGGAGCATTTTGTTGTTCATATATGTATTTTTTGTTCATATGTATATTAATTCTTTTGTTCGGGGAGGGGACGTCGGACATGCATGAGAGAGAGGCGGTCCGCTCACCCGACCAACTATCGAGTCCACCCAAACCCTAGAAGAAAGAGCATCATTGTCGATCTACCCCCTCCCCGATAACTTCGACATGAGGGGGGACGTCGGACATGCATGAGTGAGAGAGGCGGTCCGCTCGCCCGACCAACTATCGAGGCCACCCAAACCCTAGAAGAAAGAGCATCGTTGTCGATCTACCCCGTCCCTACCCGATAAACTCTCGAGGCCACCCAAACCGTGACTGAAAAAGCATTTTCAAGACCACCCCAAACCCTAGAAGCGTTGTCGAGGCCACCCATATTTACCAAGTTAAATGAAGAAAACGCCGGTAACATAGATTTATCAAGAATGCCCCCATTATGGATGTGCACAACTTGATCCAATTTTCTTCTCATCTCATCTATGTATATATATATATTCTTCTATATGTCACGTTGTGTGTCAAAGTATTAAAGAAATCCATGGCTTCATCATTAGCCGGGAGTAACATGCGTATGATGCTACGAAGCTCTTCAAAGTTGTTTTGAAACGGAGTCCCGGATAGAATAATTCGCTTTTTGGTACGAATTTCAGCAAAGGCCTTCCAAATAGCGATATTCGGAAGGCTCTTGCTGAACTTCGTACCAAAAAGCTAATTAATTATCCTATCCGGGACTTCGTTACAAAACAATTTTGGAGAGCTTTGTACCATTATGCGCCTGTTACTTCCGACTAATGATGAAGCCTTGGTTTTCTTGAATCCTTTGACACTAGACAACGTGACATATAGAAGGGTAGATGAGATCAGGAAAAATATGGACCATTTTCTGCATATTCAGAATGGCGCCATTTTGTTAATTAAATCCCTTAAAGGTTAACATAATCCCTTGTTTGACATTCATGAGAGAGGCGGTCCGAACGTCGGACATTCATGTTTGTATATTAATTGCCATGTTGTAATATTTGCAGAAACTATGGATCCAAGAGACGAAGAACAAGAACAGTTGTTGGGGGACATAATCCACGGCGGACGTGATATCTTGTCATTTCTCAACGACACCGATGGTCTGGAAGGAGAGGATTATGATGGCTCCGGTGATCGAACAATGGAGGAGGAAGGACATGATCATGATGGCTCCGGTGACCGAATGCTAGAGGAACAAGGAGACCATGATGACGGCTACGGTGACCGGTCGGAGGAGGGAGCTGTTGTAAAGTCTAGCGAGGTATATATATTAATTAAGCCTGTGCTGACTAGCTAATTGATGCATTAATTTTTTTGCTATGTACATATATTAATTAACTCTTCCTTCTTCTTTTATAGCCCTCTGGATCGAGCCAAACTTCGGTAACGAGACGAGGCCCGAAGAAGAGGTTGCGCAAGGATGAAAAGTTCACGATCACAACACTCGCGAACAATGGCCATCCGATTGAACCCAAGTGGACCAAGAACGCATTTTCTTCTCAGTGCGGAGCTATTGTTAGGGACAACATCCCGATCAGCATCAAGCAATGGAATAAGCCTAAGGACGGCACCCCTCAAGGTTATTATGTCACCAATAGACAGAAAGATGATCTTTGGACCGCGCTGAAAGCAAATTTCACCCTACCGCCAGAGGAGGATCCGAATAAGCCAGTTATAGAGCCACTGGTCAAGGCGTGTGCTCTTAAGAAGATGGCAGATCTATTCAGGAGGTGGAAGAATTAGTTGAAATCCAAGTTTGTCGACAAAGGGAAGACTCCAGAATTCATCGGCCGATTTGAGAAGATAAGAGATTACTGGCCCGAATTTGTTGACTACAAGACATTGAAGAAGAGTAAGAAAATGTCAGAGACAAACAAGGTCAATGCTACAAAGAAGCAGTATCGCCATCACACGGGGTTAGGTGGCTACCTCAAAGCCCGGCCGTTGTGGGACAAAGCTGAGAATGACCTGACTGCTAAAGGGGTCATACCACAGACATTGAACTAGCCAGATCGTTCAAGGACTTGGTTCTTCGGGGTTGGGGGAACTTTGGACCCTGAAACAGGGAAGTGTCGTTGGACAGACGAGCAACTTGCAATACCCATGAACAAGCTTCAGAAGTATATCACCGTAGTGCAGGAAGGGACGTTCATTCCCACAGAGAGAAGGACGAGTTGATTGAGGCCCTAGGGAATGCTGAGCACCCTGGACGATTACGAGGCACACCAGGCTCCGTTTCGTGGAAGGTTGGGTTTCCCGACGCAGGCGGTTATAGAAGCCGGGAGAGAAAGAGGAAAGCGGAGCTGAGCAAAATTCAAAAGCTCAATGCAAGACTACAAAAGCTAGAGGAAGCTGAGAGCCAGCGAGCTGCCGGCCAACCATCTCGGCGGCACGAAGCTACCCTAGAAGCTACCCCGCCATCTTAGTGGAGAAGCAGCGTTGCTTCCACAGAGCCCGTTCAGCCTGACTTCACGTCTCCTAGCTACCCCGTGGATACTATCACGGAGGCTCAACATTGCGAGCTTATGATGAAATGTCGGAACCTCACTTTCAAGGCGGTTGTCGGCTCTGTTGCACCTCCTCAACCCAACGAAACTTTTCACTGTTGTCCGATTCCACATGGCTATGCTGTTGTGATGGTGGATGAAGTAATGAAGGAATTTGAGGAGCTCGAGCTTGAACACTCTACAGGTGAAGGAGAGAATACGCTGGTTCGTGCCCTGAGGAGTACATGTCTATGGCAGAAGGAGTACATCAAGCTTCCAAACTGGATGCCTCCGCCTCCTCCTTCTCCTCAGGCGAATTAGGGCACTCCGCCTCCTCCTCCTCCTCCAACGAGTGATCAGGGCACACCGCTTCCTTCTCCGGCTCCTCCGACGCGTGGGGGCACTCCACCTACTCCGGAACATCGGAGTAGTACGCCTCCTCCTAAGCCTCGTCGGCAATGGCGGAAGACAGCCGCCGCTGCTACGGCTCCTCCGGCGCCTAGTAAGCAATGATGGAAGGGAGCCGCCGCCGCTCCGGCGGCTAGCAGTACAAGCATAGGCAGGAGGGGATACAGATACGGTCCATCTCTCAAGCCTATGGAAAAGTTACCATATGAGAGGACCGAGTCTGAAAACGAGGAGATATGTCAGGCCGAATTGAGGGCCCATTTTGCAAAGAAAACTCCATCTCCGAAGGATAAGATAGATCCGGTGAAAGCGATGCGCACTATCGATGCCCTGAAGCGACCACCACCGCCTCCGTCGGATTCCAACTTTGACCGCTGTATTAAAAAGACATATCAAGATGCGCGGCGGTCGGAAAGTATTTCCAGTGATGCAAGGTTAGCAAAACGAAGAAGTTGGAAAAAAAATCCCAAGCTCGGCGAACAGGCGAACCAATCGTGCCCCCCGCTCAAGGTGTCTAGCGATATCGTCGCTAATCATCCGGGGATGGTGCCCAGTACCAAACCTGGTGATTACCTGAGATATGTTGTACAGTTTAAGCCATTGGAGGTGGAAGAATTCCATTACCGGCATGGGCGGCCTCTCGTCAAACCTGATCCTCCTCCTCTAACAACGATGATGCGAAAATTCCATGAATGGTACATGAAAACCTGCCGCGAGTCTAGAAAGGATTCTTTGATACTGTCAGTTAAAAAGGAGCACGACCTCGTTGGAATGGAACTATTGATTGTTGAATTTGTGGAGATATTCCAGTTATACAATCAAAAGGCCCTCGACAAAACAATCGTGACTTGCTACTGCCTGTAAGTACTACTTCTGTAATTAAGTCTCTCTATGTATATAGCTCAGCTCTTTCATTGCATGTATATATAATTATCCTCACTATATTATGCAGATTGAAGATCGTCGAATGCAGAAAAGCACAAATCTATGACATTGGGTTCATTAACCCAAATGTCATACATGAGTATACGGTTCGAAAGAATGCCACAGAAACCGAGGAGAACTTGCTACAATCGTTGCTTAAAAATCAAAACAAAGGGACAATACTCTTTCCTCACAACTTCAAGTGAGTGTTACTGTCTTGTGCATATTCGGTTTCCCTTATTACTCGAGGTTTATAGTAATGTAATTGATGAGTTATGCATGCGTGCGCAGTTTCCACTTTATTCTGCTAGAGATTATGCTTGAGTGGGGAGTAGTAATCGTCTTAGACTCGAAACGAAAAGATCCCCAGGATTATGCGGACATGACTGAAATGCTCCAGAAGTAAGTTCAATCGATCATTATCGCATCATATCAGCAACTTTGTTCATTTCCTGATATGTAATTATTTTCTTTGTCTGACAGGGTTTGGAAAGAGTTCATAGTAATTGTTCCGGCACTGCTAGGGGAGCTGCGATTTACACACCTGAAAGTAAGTACTACTACCTAGTTCCGCACATCTCCCATTGATTCTAGTTTCTTAAATACCATTTATCATGCTTGATTATCAGTTTGATTGAACTCTATTTCTTGTAAAGTGCTTGTGGCAGGAAACCGGGAATAATTTATGTGGATACTATGTTTGTGAGTTCATCTACAACGCGATGACCCCTAAGCGGGGTTACTCTGAAAAACAATTTCAAGTGCGTAAGCAATAATATTCACAATTTTATTTTATTACCATATATATGTATTGACCCCCTTCTTTAAATTAGATGTGGCAGATGCGGGATGAACTCCTACCAAATGATCACATACGAGCAATTCAAGAAGAATTGGCGGGATTCTTTCTTGACCACGTCATAAACAAAACCGGAGAATACCATCTGGAATTGGACATTAGATATTAGGGATTGTAAGAGATCTTATATTGTATATATGTAGCTAGTAGCATCGAATATATATACGAAAACTTGTTATACGACCAATCTCTCGGATAAAGAGAGGTTGATCACTTCTATCTCTATATGTTCATGACGATCTTCTATACTTAATGGTTCCTTCATTTGCTTACTAGCTAGCGTGTCGAGTTCTCTCTATAGTAGCTAGCATCGACCAAGCACGAAGAAAGAGAAGACACTTCTCTCTATTAATTAGCTAGCTAAAACAACATAAAACCCCTAAAATAACCGTCCAATACCCCCTAAACCCCCTCCCTTTTAAAAAAAACCAGCAACTGCTAGATGCTGACGCGTGGATGCCTTTTGGTCCCGATTGGTGTTATCAACCGGGACTAAAGGTCCTCCTGCCTGGGCTCCAAGCACCGGCCATGTGGAGCCCCTTCTGTCCCGGTTGGTAAGCGAACCGGGACTAAAGGTTTTGAGCTTTTAGTTCCGACCCTTTAGTCCCGATTCCGGAACTGGGACAAATGGGCCATATGAACCGGGACAAATGGGCTTTTTTCTACTAGTGTATGTACTGTAACCCAAGTAAAGCGAGTTTGTGATACACATTTATGATGATGCCAATAGTTTAGGCTCGTATAGCATTGGAGCATGTTATAAATATCTTTTATATGACTTTGGCCAGAATTTGTGGCTTTGGTTCAAATGTATGGCTTGACCATTTCATTTAGTTTTGCCTTGCTTGTATTACTACTATGCCGTGTAACACTAATGTGATGTCCACGTGCAGCGTAAGTGCTTCATTGATGCATCATATTTTATAAAACATCTTACATAATTCTGGTCCTTGCGTGTGTAGCATGAACACATTTTCTAACTAGGTTTTGCCTTGCTTGTATTACTACTAACAACAGTGTAGCATTAGAATAATACCCTCACGTAGCGTAACCAAGTGAAGGTTTGTTTTCGTATATTCTTGCCTGTTTTACAACTAGTGTGACAGATAATGTCCGTAGCGTAAACGAACAAGAGTTTTAGTATGCGTTCAGTTTAGCACCTTTGTAATTTGGCTCCAACTTGGTCGTATCAATTTCGTTTATGACCAAAGCAAGACAATTTTCATGAAGTATTCATCCTTATGACATTCTCTTGATTCGTATTCACGTATAGGGACTAAACCAAGGAACGAGACTTACATTCATCTTGGCTTGTATCACTAAGGGGACCAAACCAAAAAGGAAATCATCAGGACAAAGAGTATGCAACGAGTAAAACAACCACACATGTTCCTTGGCTCGTACCGCGATGACCGAACCAAAGACACAAGTTTTAGGTAGATGTAAGATGTTCATGATTTGTACCACGATGACCGAACCAAGGAGAAAGTTTTGGGTAGATGAAACAAGCTCCTTGGTTTGTACCATGATGACCGAATCAAGGACTAAGTTTCGGGTAAATAAAACAAACACCTTGGTTTGTACCTTGATGGCCGAACCAAAAGCAAAACTTTGAGAAAATAAAACAAACACCTTGGTTTGTACCGCGGTGGCCGAACCAAGGGCTAGAGATTTTGAGAGCAGGAAGAAAGAACATCCTTGGATTGTATCGCAATGGCCAAACCAGGGGCCAGGGGAGAGCCATGAATCCCACCTTCAACCCTCCGTCAAGCACCACACCTGTCTCCTTATTCTTCTCTTTGTGTGCGCGTACGTATTGTGTATGTGGCTTAGCAATAGTAGAGAGGAGATGAATGGATGCTGGAGACGAGAGAAAAATAAATCCAACCTTTAGTCAAGGAGCAGGAAGGTATTTAGATGGGAGAGGAGAGCAAGAGGAGGCTCTCGTTGGACGCATGCCCACGTTCTGATCGTGGAATCGCGTGGATCGTGGGAGCGGGGGCTGGCTCCTTTCCTTTTCTCAATTTATTTAATGACTAATTAACCGGCAACGTCTAATCAACTAATATGGGGTTGATTTTTTTTATTAACGTGTGGGTCTTGGGTGGCTGATGGATGAGGCAACGGATGTGCATGTACGTAGCCCTTTTTAAAGTGGGCTATGCCTGATTTTAATGATTCATTAAGACTAATTTCCTTAAGTAGCCTTTTGATCCTGTTATTTAACTGAAACCTAATATATGCATGCATGCATGCATGCATAGACATGATTAGGAGGAAGAAACCAATTACGGTGTGTGTGTGGCTATATGGGCCATGTCATGTACGCATACCTCATGCGCGTGTGTACGCTATCCAATGTTTTTTTATAGCAGATCGATCCTATTATTGGCTTTCTCTGTCAAATTATTTTTGTGCGCATCTGTTAAGATATAATTATGTTTGCTTCGATAATATTAGTGTCGTCTCTGACAGTTAAACTTTAGATCGTTATCCAGCGGCGACGGTGCGCGCACATACAAACCATGTGGCCTCCATTTTTTCGTAGTAGAAAACTTGATGAGTGTTCATTTGTTTCGTCAGATTTTATAATTTCAATTTAATATGTGCATCATCTACGGTAGAAAATATATCGTATACCTATTTTGTCGATCATCAATTTGAGCGGCTCATTATATTTTTAATCGATTATTTTCATGATAAAACTGATTTTGGCTTTTTTGCATTTATATTTTATGTGGTTTATGCATTTTATTCTATCTTGGTCAAAATCCATGTCAACACTCTCCGATCTATCAAGATAGTTTGGCCAAGTAGATTGATATTTCTTTAGTGGGAATGGTGCGTTGTAGTAGGTTCAACCTGGCGAGTTTCTAGACCCCAGTGATAGAAGGGGACAAGATGCGTCTTTGTGTTGTTGCTACTAAGGATAACACGATGGGGTTTATTCATATTGATTGAGTTTACTTTGTCTACATCATGTTATCATTCTTCAAGCATTCTCTGTTTTACTTAATACTCTAGATGCATGCTGGATAACAGTCGATGAGTGGAGTAATCCTAGTAGGTGCAGGCAGGAGTCGGCCTATTTTCTTATGGACGTGATGTCTATATACACATGATCACTGTCGTCAATCATCTTCTGGATTATGGCCCAATATACAGTGGTAAGGACCAAAGTTTGGCGCATTAAACATATTGGCTTCTTCTGGCCTTTTTGACTTAGGAAGCTCTATAAGTTTTAGCTCCCGTAAACCTCTAAAAATATCATGGATTTCTCCTACAGGGAAGGAGTACTCCCTGTTTTGTCGTTCGGTGAGAGTCGGCCTCCTACCAACTTGTGCACCTTTCTGTCCTTGGTTCCTTATAGGAGTTCTTCTAGGCTGAAACTGAGGTCTTACGGCTCTTGCTTCTTGTGCTGGTTTGGGCTTCATCAGCAATTTTTCTCGTTGAACACCTTTTTCCGTAGGCTTGTTGAATGGCATTTTTGTTCGACAAGTGATAAGATGCATGAATTTTTCTATGTATGTGGATTTTGAAGCTAACTCTTCAAATGTAATGGGTCTCACTCACTAGTAGAAAACAAGCCTTTTGTTTCTACCTTTAGTCCCGGTTTGGATTTGGACCGGGACAAATGTGGTCATTAGTCCTGGTTCCAATGGCTAGGAGCGGTCAGGGGGTACAAGCACCATTAGTCTCGCTTCATTTGGAACCTATAGTCCTGGTTTGTATCACAAACCGGGGCTAAAGGGGTGGTGGCAGGCTGGTGTCAGCCTGTGGCTCCCACGAGCCCTTTTAGTCCCAGTTTATGATACAAACCGGGACTATAGGTGGACCTTTAGTCCCGGTTCAAACAACTAACTGGGACTAAAGCTTTCCCTATATAAACCCTTCGTCCAGCCCGACTCCACTTCTCTGTTTTCCCAATTTGAGCTCCCCTCTTTGTTCTTCCCCTAGCTCGAGTTCATCCCTCCATTTTTGCCAAGATTTTTCAAGATTTGAGGCACCCCAATCCTTCCAAGTGTTCACAAAGGTTAGAAACTTTGTCCTTTCATCTCTTATTGCTAGATCACCTCGTGGAATGCTTTATAAGTATAGTGATTTGTGGGTTTTAGTTTGGGTGTAATTATGTGATAGTGCTTTTGATTTATATGCAATCTGAGCTCAAATTGACTCCTTAGTTTCCACATGTGTTGGTGTGGTTTACTTAGTGTGCCTTCCCGTCCTTGTACTAACCACCATCGATCGCCCGCACCGTCCCGTCGCCGGCACCACCTTGGTGAGCCTCTTCTTGTGTTCTTATCCTTTTTACAAAAAACCGTATTTGTATGATTTAGATAGTTACTTGCATAGTTTTCTTACTTGCAGATTGTTGCTATATATAGTGCCATGGTTAAGCTATCTATGCCCGTCGGCCCTCGTTCGGTTTACGATTCGGATGTGGTATACTCTGTTTTATAACTATTTGTTGCATTTCGTGTTAATGACAATTATGCCTATCAAGTTGACATAGATATTTTTATCTAGGAGGTACTTGAACCGGAAATGCCAACCGACTCTACTGTCGAGAAGTTAAATTTAGTTGAAAAAGAAAATGAGGATTTGAAAGGAAAATCGAAAAGAGTTGAAGAAGACAAGATGAATTTGGTGTTGTATGTTGCCGATATCGTCGATGATCACAAGAGCAAGATGGATGCAATGCACTTGAAGATTACAAAGATTAGAAAATATGCCATTAATAAAGAGGCTTGGTGTCATTATGTTGTTGGATCAATTTTTACCTTAGTTGTGATTTTGATTGCATTTGTTGTTGCATTTAAAATGTTTTAGCTACATAGTTGTCTGTTGTTTTATGCGAATAAGTGTGTGTGAACTTTATGTATGAACTTGTATTAATTTGGTCTTTTCGGTGTTGTGTAATGAAGATGAACCGGGAATGGATGGACGATGACCGACGCTCTCCCCATTTCATTAATGGCGTGCATAATATTTTGCATGCGGACGAGGCAAACAAGCAGGATTGTTTTATGTGTTGTCCATGTGGTGTGTGTAAGAATGATAAGACTTACTCTAGCTCAAAACAGATTCATGTCCACCTGTTTACGTACGGTTTCATGCTCGTCTATAATTATTGGACCAAGCACAAAGGAAGAGGGGTTCTAATGGAAGAGAATGAAGAATAAGAGGATGACAACAACTATCCTGGGTGTCCTGAATATGATGGTACTATAATGGGGGAAGAGAATGAAGAAGAAGAAGTTGAGGCATCAGATGAGCCCGCTGATGATCTTGGTCGGGCCATTGCTGATGCAAAGAGAAACTGCGAAAGTGAAAAGGGGAAGTTGAAGTTGCGGCGCATGTTAGAGGATCACAAAAAACGGTTGTACCCAAATTGCAAAGATGACAACACAAAGCTTGGTACCAAACTATAACTACTACAATGGAAGGCAGAGAATGGTGTATCTGACAAGGGATTTGAAAACTTGCTGAAAATAATGAAGAATAAGCTTCCAAAGGACAACAAATTGCATGACAGTACATACAAAGCAAAGATGGTTGTCTACCCTCTAGGATTGGAGGTGCAGAAGATACATGCATGCCCTAATGACTTCATCCTCTTCTGCAGTGAGTACAAGAATTTGAATGCATGCCCAGTATGCAATCCATTGCGATATAAGATCGGTCGCGATGACCCTGGTGATGATGTTCAGGGCGAGCGCCCCCAAGAAAAGGATTCCAACCAAGGTAATGTGGTATGCTCCTATAATACCACTTTTGAAAAGTTTGTTCCTAAACAAAGAGCATGCCAAGTCGTTGCGATGGCACAAAGAAGACCGTGACAAAGACGGGAAGTTATAAGTACTCGCTGATGGGTCGCAATGGAGAAAAATCGAGAGAGAGTGGCCAGACTTTGCAGATGACCCAAGGAACTTATGGTTTGGTTTAAGTGCAGATGGAATTCATCCATTTGTGGAGCAGAGCAACAAGCATAGCGCATGGCATGTGACACTATGTATCTATAACCTTCCTCCTTGGTTGTGCATGAAAAGGAAGTTCATTATGATGTCAGTGCTCATCCAAGGCCCTAAGCAACCCGACAATGACATTGATGTGTACCTAAGGCCATTAGTTGATGAGCTTACATAGTTGTGGAATAAAAAAGGTGTACGTGTGAGGGATGAGCACAAACAACAGGATTTTGACCTGCAAGCATTGCTATTTGTAACCATCAACGATTGTCCTGCTCTTAGTAACCTTTCAGGATAGACAAAGAAGGCATACCATGCATGCACGCACTGTTTAGATGAGACTCAGAGTATATATTTGGACAAATGGAAGAAGAATGTGTACCTAGGACATCATCGATTTCTTCCGACCAAGCATGCCTTAAGAAAGAAAGGCAAACATTTCAAAGGTGAGGCAGATCACCGGAAGAAGCCCGTCCTATGTACTGGTGATGACATACTTGACATGGTCAATGATTTACAAGTAATATTTGGAAAGGGTCTTGAAGGACAATCTGTTCTGACTGACGATGAGGGATGCGCACCCATGTGCAAGAAGAAATCTATATTTTGGGAGCTAGAATGTTGGAAAGTCCTAAAGGTTCGCTCTGCAATCGACGTGATGCACGTGACGAAGAATCTTTGCGTGAACCTGCTAGTCTTCCTAGGTGTGTATGGGAAGACAAAAGATACACCGGAGGCACGGGACGACCAGCAACGTGTGCACGAAAATGACGGCATGCATCCAAAGAAGTATCAAGGTCCTGCCAGCTACGCTCTTACACAAGCAGAGAAAAAAATCTTCTTTGAATGTTTGCTCAGTATGAAGGTCCTGCGTGACTTCTCGTAGAATATAAAGGGAATAATAAATATTGCAGAGAAAAGAAAATCCAGAACCTAAAGTCTGATGACTGCCATGTGATCATGACGCAATTGCTTCTAGTTGCGTTGAGGGGGCTTCTTACCAGAAAATGTTCGATTAGCCACTATGTAGCTATGTTCTTTCCTCAATGCAATTTCTCAGAAGGTAATCGATCCGTAAATCCTACCAAGCTTACATAATGATTTAGTCCAATGTCATGTCAGTTTCAAGTTGGTGTTCCCACCATCCTTCTTCAATATTATGATGCACATCCTAGTTCACCTAGTCAAAGAGATTGCCATTATTTGGTCCTATATTTCTACACAATATGTTCCCCGTTGAGAGGATCATGGGATTATTAAAGAAATATGTTCGTAACCGTGCTAGGCCAGAAGGAAGCATATCCAAGGGCCATGAAATAGAGGAGGTTATTGAGTTTTGTGTTGACTTTATTCCTGACATTAAGCCGATTGGTGTTCCTCAATCATGGCATGAGGGGAGACTGCATGGAAAAGGCACGCTTGGACCAAAATCGATAATATGTAGGGACGAGCATTCTTGGGCGCAAGCACACTACACAGTTCTACAGAATTCTACCTTGGTGACCCCCGTATAATGAGAAACATGTGGATATTATACACTTGAAGAACCCCAAGAAATCTGACCCCTGGATTTAACATACACACATTGAGGCTTTTGGCGGTTGGTTGCAAACACATCTCATGAATGACAACAATGTTGAAGATGACTTGTACTTGTTGGCCAAGAGACGATCTTCGAATATATTGACTTTCCAAGGGTACAAGATAAATGGGAATAAATTTTACACGATCGCCCAAGATAAAAAGAGCAACAACAAAAATAGTGGTGTCCGCTTTGGCGATGCGGCAAACACCAAGGAAAAGGACACATATTATGGTTACATAGAGGAGATATGGGAACTTGACTATGGAGGTGATTTGAAGGTCCCTTTGTTCCGGTGCAAATGGGCCAATCTGACTGGAGGAGGGGTAATGGTAGACCCGCAGTACGGAATGACAACAGTGTATCTCAACAATCTTGGGCACAGAGACGAACCATTCGTTCTAGCAAATGATGTGGCACATGTTTTCTATGTGAAGGACATGTGTACCAAACCAAGAAAAAAGAAATATAAGAAATAGGATACATCATACGATGAGCCAAACCGCCACATAGTTCTTTCTAGGAAAAGAAACATCGTGGGGGTGGAGGACAAGACAGACATGTCAAAAGATTATGAAAAGTTTGATGAAATTCCTCCCTTCATAGTGAAGACTGACCCAAGCATCATGTTAAATGATGAAGATTGTCCATGATTAGGGTGCAATAATCAAGGTACACACGCGAAGAAAAGGTTTTATACCCCAAGATCCCACTCTAGGATATAATTGGCTTCGCCGTCATGAGTTTTCTTCTCTAGTGAGTAGCCATGATGGTCCAGTTTGTACACGAAGTGCATCCAGTTTTTGTTGTAACCGTCTCAAATTTGTACCACATGCTATGTGGGTGAAATGATGATACCATGCCAGGGTTCAACCTTTTCAGAGTTCATTTGTAGTGCTTTTTAATTTCAAGGTCATTTAGCTCAAAACAATTAATTAAATGGATGAAAATAGCAAATGATGTTAGGAAGGGTTGAATTTGAGGATGTGGCTTAGAATGGTTCATATTGAATGCACAAAAAGTTTGGAGTTGAAATAAGTTTAAAAAATGAAATGCCTTTGCAACACATGAGTTTTCATTTGAAACCCTCATACTTCGAAGTAGATGGTCTACTTTGTGCACGAAGTGCATCCAGTTTTTGCCGTAACCCTCTCAACTTTTTACCACTTGCTATGTGGGTGAAATGATGATACCATGCCAAGTTTCAACCTCTTTAGACTTACTTTGTAGTGCTTTTTAATTTCGGGGTCATTTAGCTGAAAAAAATTCATTAAATGGATGAAAAATAGCAAATGAAGTTAGAAAGGGTTGAAATTTGAGGATGTGTCTTAGAATGGTTCATATTGAATGCACAAAAAGTTGGGAGTTGAAATAAGTTTAAAAAAGTGAAATGCCTTTGTAACAGATGAAGGTATAAAACTAAAAGAGTTAAATCGAATTTGGTTTTGATTAAAACACCTATTCAAAATATCCTAAAAATTCCCATATTTAATATAATGATAAAACATACTATTATTAAACTACAGGAAAAACAAACACTCAAAAATATATTTTTAAACTAAAGTTATTCACTAACTTGTGATTCACACAAATTTCAAAAGACTTCAAATTTAAACTATTTAAATTTGAAAACTACTGGGAATAACAGAGAGTTTATATTTTTTTGACATAAATCAAAAGGGTTCATTCAAAAACTAAAAATACTCTAACATGTATTCCAAATCTAAAAATAGAACTTTGCCATTTAGAAAAACAAAAGAAAAAAGAAAACAAACGTTTATTCCCGGTTGGTGGCTCCAATCGAGACTAAAGGTCCCTTCCCGCGCGGGAGCCGAAAAATAGGTCTTTAGTCCCGGTGGGTGGCTCCAACCGGGACAAAAGGGGATCTTTAGTCCCGGTTGGATCCACCAACCGGGACTAAAGGGGGTCTCTATATAATGTGGACTTACCTGTTTTCAATTCCTTCCCCATCCCTCCCCGACGTCGATGCCCCTGATGCCACCAGGCTGCCTGCTTGCCTCCTTGTCGTGCCCTCCTCGCCTTGCCCCGTCACCGTCGCCCCGCCCCGACGCCGCCAGGCTGCCTTGTCGCCATTGCCCAGACCTAGCGCCGACGCCGCTCGTCGCCATCACCGCCCCGACCCAACGCCAGGCTGCCCTATCGCCGCCGCCCCGACCCAACACCATCTCCACTTGTCGCCGTCGCCGCCCCGACCCGATGCTAAGCTGCCCATCACCGTCGCCCCGACCCAACACCGTCCCTGCTCATCGCCATCGCCGTCCCGACTCAATGCCAAGCTGCCCATCGTCGTTGCCCCGACCTAACGTCGTCGCCTCTCGTCGCAGTCGCCGCTTGTCACCATCGCCACCCCGACCCGACGCCAAGCTGCCCCCTCACCGTCGCCCCGACCGAACACCGTTGCCACTTGCCGCCGTCGCTGCTCTCCTCCTCAGCCCCGCGGTGAGCTCCCCAAATCCTGTTAGATGTTCATTTTTAGTTGTTTAGTTTAGTTTTAGTTGTTCAGTTTTAGTTTTAGTTGTTTTATGTTCATTTTATTAGATGTTCAATTTTAGTTGTTTAGTTTTAGTTGTTTTAGTTGTTTAGTTTTAGTTTTAGATATTCAGTTTCAGTTAATTTAGTTGTTTTATGTTTTAGTTGTTTAGTTTTTTCATGTTTAAGTTGTTTTAGTTGGAAAAATCTAGTATCGTCGGTCATCGGTGACGCGATATCTAGGAGTCCCTGCCGATCGTCGGTGAGGGAGAGTCGCGGTCGATCGTCGGTGAGGGAGAGTCCCGGATGATATCGGCGATTTTATATTAGGCAGATATATGATGTTTAAATGTATAGTTGCATAGCGTAGCCATTGAGTCGACAGTGCCCGGCTAGCATCCCCATCATCTACTCGGTGGTAACCACCTGCTTGAGAGGCGCCATGTCCGGGACTGGGCTCCGCTGGGCTGGCACTGGGAGGTGCTGCCTTTGGAGGCACGCAGCTTGGTGAGGAATCAAGGTCCCGTCGTTGACCTGGAAGTTCTTTGGTGGCGGTCGTGTGGACCACTGTCGGTGCAGAGGGAGCCTGCCCCCGCGAAGGTGGTACATCACCGTGTCAGGGAGGAAGACGAGCATGTCTGATGCTACATGGCTACGTTGGACGCCAGGTTCTCCAATACCTGGCAGGTTCTTTAGGATCTCACGCGAGCTATGAACCTATCATAGTTCCTTCTCTTTGGGTAACCACCGCCTACGCCGCAAGACATCAACTATATCTATATTAGTGATACTATTCGATGATGTATTAGTGATATTATTCGATGATGCATTAGTGGTACTATTCGATGATGTATTAGTGATACTATTATTTGATGATGTATTAGTGATATTATATGATCATATTGTTGCATTGACTTGTATTGATTTGCATATCTCCGGTTCTGCTTATTAAATGCATTCTAATTGTTTTGTTCTGGATTAGTTAAGCTATGGATCGTGATCAAGAGAATGCTATGTATGACCTGATACGCTTCGGAAAGGAAGAGAATGAAGTAGATGATGGCTCACAATACCTTAACCCATCCGGTGAGGGAATTGAGCAGGAAGAACAACCAAGAGACGACGAAGGCGAACCAGCCGACAATGACGATGGCGACGAAATTTTTGTCCATTTAACAGAGTCTGGCGAGGTATTACTTGCCCTTTGGTGATCATCAGATGTATTGATTGATTAGTATATATTAATAAATCTTTCATCTTTTAGCCCTCCAGATCGAGCAAATCTTCTACAACGGTTAAACGTGTCCCGATAAAAAAGTTGAAAGAAGGCGTAAAGTACAACATTGATCAAATTAGAGGAGATGGCGAACCGATTGCTGCGAAATAGAATGCGATCAAATTTATACGTCAATGTGGGGTTATCATTAGGGACCAAATCCCGATAACCGTTCAAGAATGGAATCAACCAAAAGATCCCAAAGTTCGTTTTGTTAACGGAAGAGCAAAAAAACTGCTTTGGGAGGCGCTCATGAAACATTTCACCCCACCAGAGGGTCTCACGGATGTCGAACAGGGGAAATTCAAGAAGTGTGCTCTTAAGAAGATGGCCACACAATTCCAGTCTTGGAAGAAAAGACTATGGAACAATTATATGACCGACGGAAAGAAGACTCCAGAATTCAAAGGAGAATATGTGAAGTTAGCAAATGACTGGGACGAATTTGTGAAGTTCAAGGAATCAGAAGCAACTACGGAACGGTCGATAATAAACAATATAAATGCCGACAAAAAATGTGGCACCATCATCTGGGTCCAGGCGGCTACAAGTCTGGGTTACCTAAGTGTGATGAATATGAGAGAAACATGAAGGCTGGAGGGGTCACTCCAGGTACAGAGACTTGATCCAAGAGGTGCGAGACTTGGTTTTATGCACATGGGGGAAAGTTGGACCCAAAGACCGGGGAGGTTCTTGAACGGGAAAGTCTTAAATAAGCCACGGTCGAGATACTTAAAGCAATAGAAGAAACTTGAGCAGGTGTGTACAAGCCAGAGAGAGAAGGACGAGCTTTCACGCGCTCTCAAGAATCTTGAACAACCGGGATGAACACGAGGCAAAGGCATGGTTCTGTGGCTTCTAGGGTTTGTAGATTGGAGCGATAGCTATAGAAGCCATGACAGAAAGAAGAAGCAAGAAGTAGATCAGATTCAGGACTTGGAACGCAAATATAACATGCACAGGAGCAAATCAACAAACTTAGCTAGCAAGCCGCATCTCAGCAGCAAGTGCAACCAGATCCAGCATTGGATGTTACCATTCCATCATCTACACCGAAAACAAGCATGACCACGGGGGTCCTGGCTGATGATGAAGTGTTGGCTCGCTACCCCGTGAATGATGTCCTAGAGTCGACACCTTGTGAGCTACACATGAAACTCAAGAACTTATCCATGAAGTTGGCACACGGCTTTGCTTTACCAAACGCACCTGAAGCACTCCATGGCAATCCGATTCCACCTGGCTATGCTCGTGTTGGGGTGGATCAAGTTCTGTTGGAATATGATACACTAGATCTTGATCACCCTGGAGGTCAAGGGGAGCAAACACTAGGAGAATCCATATGTTGTATCATTGTGTGGAAAAAGTATTGCATCGTGTTTCCAAACTCAGTGCCAAGTCCATTGACTCCTCCTCCAAGTCCGTCGCGTTAGCAGACTCCAAACCACCCCAACATGAAGCGCAAGGTCAGTCTGCCATATCCGTCTCCGCTGCGCCAGCCAAATCCATCCCACCCCAAGACAAAGCGCATGGCGAGTCTGCAATATCGATATCGATCTCTGCCCTGTCAGCCGTCTCCAAAGTGGAAGAGAGCACCAAAGAAGAAACCCGAGTATGTTGCCAGAAAGAAGTTAGCTTACAAGAAGACTGACGAGGAAACCGATGAACAAGTGTCTATCGAATTGAAGGACTTTTTTGGACCGAAAATGCCCCCGCCTCCAAAGGAGAAAGTAATCAACGAGGTCGTACAACACTTTATTGATGCAGCTAAACCAGAGGAGAAAAGGCCGGTATCAGTCTATGAATGTTGTATTACCAAGTCGTATCAATCATCCCAGAAAAGATAGAAGTCGAGCGGTAGGAGTAAATGCGGGAAAACTGTGACCCAGCTCGGAGAACAGGCAGTCCAATCGATCAGCCCGCTTAAGGTGAGTGCCAATAACGTCGTAATAACCGACGCTGATAGAGAGAATGCTAGATTGCTCAGTATCACCACTGAACAACTCCTAGAGACCGAGGAATTTCCATCGTTGGATCCGAAGGAAATAGCATGGCAATATATCCCCAGAAAACCTCTAGTCACTCCTGACGATGAGAAGCTTCTAACAACGCAAATGCACACTTGCATGGCTAGTACATGAGAGAAGTAAAGGTCAGGCGAGAGACCCTCATGGTGAAAGTCAAGAAAGAGCATTACATCCATGAAAAAGATTTGTGGATTGAAAATAAAGAATTTTTTCAGTTATTCAATCAAAAAGCACTCACAAATCTATCGTTAGTTGTTATTGTGTGCAAGTGATTTCTTTCTATAATTTAAGTCTCTAGCTCAGCTCATTCATTGCCTGTTATTGCACTCACTATATTCTTTTGTGTGGTATTATGCAGAATGAAGATTTTTGAATTGAAAAGAGATGGAGTCTATGGCATTGGGTTCATTGACCCAAATACCATTAATGAAGAAGTCTTGAGAAGGAACCCTAAAGACATGGACAAAATTCTTGTAAGGTTTTTGAAGGCCCTAAAGTACGAACCAGAAATACTTTTACCTTAGAACTTCCAGTGAGTGTTACTATCTTGTACTACGAATTCTAATTTTCTTATATATATATATACTCGATGTTAAGTGTAGTTGATGAGTTATGCATGCCTTCTTATACAAATCATGCGCGCAGCTACCACTGGATCCTTCTAATCATTAGAGTTGACGATGGAACTATTGAAGTACTCGACTCGTTAAGTAAAGATCCTGTAGATTACATAAGCTTGCATTCGATGCTCGGAAGGTAATTTCAATCATTGACGCACTATGTCAACTTCTTTATTAGTTCATTTCCTGATATCAAGTAATTAATAACTCATTTATTCAATTTGTTTGCCGGGCAGGGTTTGGAAACGTTTGATCAAAGAGGTCACCGGTGAATGGAAACCAGAGCTAAGATGACGAAAGCCTAGGGTAATTAAGTAGTACTAGCTACATCCATGCATCTCTTTAATTCAAGTTTCAATACCATTGTCATGCTTCATTATTATCTGATTGAATTCAGTTCTCATAAAGTGCATGAGGCATGCACAAGGAACTAATCTATGTGCATATAACACTTGCGTGAACATTTGCTTTATGACCGAAAGCAAAAAAAGTGCAAGAGATCTTTGGTTACGTAAAAACCATTCATATATTTTTATCATGATCTAATAGATATACACATAACTAACATGCATATTCATATTGATATCCTTCTTTATATATAGATGACGCAGATGCGGGATCAACTCCTACCAATGGACCGCATACGAGCAATTCAACAGGAAATTACGGGATTTTTGCTTCAGCAGGTCATATCTCCCGACGGAGAATACCATTTCACCTAATGCCTGCATGTAATGATCTTGGAATTATATGAGAAATTTTATATACCAAATTGTATATATATATATGTATGCATGTGGTCATCCGAGAAATTCTATGACATATGATTGCTTGTATGAGAAATTCTATGATATATGATCGACTCTATGAGAAATTCTATTATATATGCATAACATGTACAATATGTAGTACCATAAAATAAGTTTAAAATGAAATAGAATTAAATGGAAAACATAAAAGGAAAAGGAGAAAATAAACAATAAACCCTATACCCCTATACCCTTAAACCCTTGAACCTTTAGTCCCGGTTGGTGTTACCAACCGGGACCAAAGGTCCCCATGTCCTGGCGCACGCTGCCGACCATGTGGCAAGGGTTTAGTCCCGGTTCATAGCAACCAGGACTAAAGCCTTGGACCCTTTAGTCTCTATACATTAGCCCCGGTTGGGGAACCGGGACTAAAGGCCCTTCCCAACTGGGAGTAATGGCATGTTTTCTACTAGTGACTCCTTGTAACTAGACAACCACTTCCGAGGGAAGATTATTCATGCACATGCGCACTGCCTCTGGCTTAGTATCGGCTGTGGGCAATGTAGACTTAGATTTCTCCATCTGTTTATAAAATCAGCCGCATTCTCATTAAACCCTTGTTTAGTTTGATTTAGCTCAGTGATGCCCACAGTCCTTTGAGTGCTCTAAAATCACTCTAGAAATGAATTTTGCATTTGTTCCCAAGTTTTTATGGAACTCGGCGTTAGCTTACTGTACCAAGGGAAGGCAGGCCCAGACAACGTCTGCACGAACTGCCTGAGGAGGAGTGCTCCATTATGAGCTGTATCTTGGCAAGATGCGAGAAAGTGGGCTATATGTTCATTAGGAGAGCCACTCCCATTAAATTTGCTAAATTGCGGTTGTATGTAATTAGTTAGGAAGGGAACCATGTCTACATCAGGTGGGTATGGTTTAATATACCTTGGCTGCATATAATATTGGGTTCGCATTAAGTGTGTCTTTACCCCCCTCAGCAATCGTTCTCTGGATTGACTCAAGGTTCAGTGGAGCAGCTCCTTGCTGGCTGCTAGCACTTGCACCAACATCCCTTTCATTTCCTTTGTTCTGGTTATTACTCTTTTGAATTTCGAAGGGATGCTAGCTCGTCTTCTTTTTGTTGAAGTGCAGTTGTGAGGTTAGCTAGTAGCTCCTCAACTAAACGAGTTTCATTCGCCGTTAGGACTTTGCTCTGTATACTCTACACCATGTTGAAGTTACATCTCATTTTCAAAAGGACACGGGGTACTATCTGATACGGGATTATAAGACCCGCCACAGCTTGACCCCAAGTTCATCATAATCTGACCCTTTTTGGCTTTGTGTCTTACGGCACGGACCTTCTACAATAGTTTTGCGTGCCTTTTTTCTCTTAAAATATATCGAGGCGGATGAGGTCTCGCTACTATAGTCTGTCATCACTTTGACACCGACTAGCATTGCATTGAATACTTTAAACGAGTTGCCTAAGATTTCCTTGCGAGATGGCCATGGAGCAAGGGTTGTAGTGGTTTTCTTCATTGCACTTGTCGTCTTCTTGACCCCTTGTCCTCCACTGACTTGGCTTGTTGATGGAGAATCTCTCGCTTGTATTCTTCTACACCCTGAATCAGCTCATACTGCCATTTCTCTTTGCTTCAGGGCAGCCCTCTATTTGCGCGCATGAGAAGCCTGCTTCACATACTCTTGATGTCGTGAATCTGCATTCACAAATTCTTCATATTCTGGCCACTTTGAGAGAGTTTCTACGTGCCGCATGATCTCACCACCAACATTATTAGTGGAGATAGAGCAACCTGGAAGTATCTCCTTCAAAGCTTAGCAGACATTCTGTGTGATCATGGCATCGAAGCTAGCATGGCTTCACCCACATATCCTAGCATTGGTCTTCCAGTCTCTTTTTCTAATGGGGTATGCTACTTGCTTCCGTTGTTGATTCATCATGTTTGCATCAATTGCCACCGGGAAATTGAGCCATCCATGATGGGCCCTCTGCTATCGATGACGGTTGCATGTTAGATTGACTGAACCTTCAAATGATGGTCTTGGTGCTAGCACCGACAAGGACAACGAATCAGATATTAAAACATTTGGATCCACACGATCAGCATGGAAATCATCTGAAGTGACAAACACCCCCTACGACTGGAGCGAGCGTTTATTGCTTGGCTCATCCACTAAGCATGGTCCAATGGGATTATAGCCCGTTGGGGGGATGAATACAGGTGCATCAACAAGAAGTTGGTTCCTTGAACAAGAGGATCTTCTATGTGATGAAGACTCGGTACCCTCAACCATTACAACTTTTCCTTTATCCGTGGAGGAAGCCCTCTGAGCTGCTGTTGCGGGGTTAGGGATATGCTTATATAAGCTTTCTCCCATCCCTTCGTGTGCGCCCACCTTAAGTTTTGAAGGTGTAAGGGGAACCGCGACATCACTTGATGTAGTCGTCACAACTTGTCTCGGTGAAGCTACCCTTAGTGACCCTGCCCGTTTTGCAAGAACGGGCCACTCTTCGGGTGTCATGCGAAAAACCTTTGGTGGCGCCTCATGGCTTGTGACCCTGGTAGGTGACATATTTGTGGAACCAGGAGGAACTAAAGTAGATGAAGAAAGTTTTTGTGCATGCCGATCCTTAGATGCTCTTGCAGGTGCACGCATCCGTCTCTTTGCTGACTTTGTGACAACAGGAGTAAACCCTTCCTTTGGTGCAGAGGAGAGTTGATGTCTACTACGCAACTTTATTCTTGTAGACTTTGTTGGGCCTCCAAGCACAGAGTTTTGTAGGAAAGTAGCAATTTTACCTCGGGTGGATGACCTAAGGTTTGTCAATCCATGGGAGGTGTAGGATGAAGATGGTCTCTCTCAAACAACCCTGCAATCAAATATAAGAAATTCTTGTGACCCCAACACCCAATACAATGAAAAATTGTATAGGTGCACTAGTTCGGCGAAGAGATGGTGATACAAGTGCAATATGCATGGTAGATATAAGTTTTTGTAATCTTGAAATATAAAACTTCAAGGTAGCAAGTTACAAAAGTGAGCAAAAATGATTTTGCAATGCTTGAAAACAAGGCCAAGATTCATACTTTCACAAGTGCAAGTTCTCTCAACAATACTGACATAGTTGAATCATATGTAAATCCCTCACATTTGAAAAAGAGTTCACTCCAAAGTCACAAATAGCAAAGAACAAATGAAGAAATTATTGTAGGGTACGAAACCACCTCAAAGTTATCTTTGCCGATCAATCGTATGAGCTATCCCCATAAGTGTCACGAACATCCCTAGAGTTCGTACTAAAATAACACCTTCAGATACACATCAACCAAAACCCTAATGTCACCTAGATACTCGAATGTCACCTCGAGTATCCATGGGATTGCTTATACCATATGCATCACACAATTTCAGATTCATCAGATTCAATCCAACACAAAGAACTTCAAAGAGTAACCCGAAGTTTCTACTGGAGAGTCAAGACGAAAATGTGTGCCAACCCCTATGCATTGATTCCTAAGGTCACGGAACACGTAAGTTGATCACCAAAACATCATCAAGTGGATCAATAGAACATCCCATTGTCACCACGGATATCCTATCGCAAGACATACATCAAGTGTTCTCAAATCCTTTAAAGACTCAATCCAATAAGGAAACTTCAAAGCGAAAACTCAATTCATCACAAGAAGATAGAGAGGGGAAAACTCCCTATGATTCATCTATATTAATAAAGCTCATTATACAGCAAGATCATGCCATCTCAAGAACACAAGAGAGAGAGAGTTCAAACACATAGCTACTGGTACTTACCCTCATCCCCGACGGTGAACTAATCCCTCCTCGTCATGGAGACCGCCGGGATGATGAAGATGGCCTCCGGTGATGGTTTCCCCCTCCGGCAGGGTGCCGGAACGGGCTCCCGATTGGTTTTTCATGGATACAGAGGCTTGTGGTGGTGTAACTCCCCATCTAGGTATCTTTTCGGATGTTTGGATATATAGAAGAATTTTTGGCGTCAATCTCACGTCAAGGGGGTCCCCGAGGGGTCCACAAGCCTGAAGCACCCTCCCTGGGGGTAGGGCGCGCCTAGAGGGCTTGTGGCCTCCTCGTCCAATTCCTGTCCCACCTCTTGTGCTTCGGGGGTCTCTTTTGGTCCATAAAAAAACATTGTAAATGTTCAACCCATTCCGACAACTTTTAAAATGACACCACGATAGTTCTACCGAAAACAGCGTCAGTGCAGGTTAGTTCTAATCAAATCATACACAAACAATATAAATTTGTTGTAACATGGCATGAATAATTCATGAATTATAGATACATTGGAGACGTATCAGCATCCCCAAGCTTAATCGTGCTCGTCCTCGAGTAGGTAAATGATAAAATAAATAATTTATGAAGTCTGAATATTAGCATAGTGCATAAATTTTATCAATGATAATTCCAAACACTTTTTCTAGCATCATTATATATCATAAACATTAGCTCATCTCATAAAACTTCTCATGATGAAGTAACAAGCTATTCACGTGTTAAAGTAGAGACCATAAAGCTTCTTGAAAACTAACAAACTATGCTTTCAATCACCAAACAATTGCAATTCATCTTATTTTCAGGAAGGGTCTATGTAAGAGCTTTGATTTAGCAAATTCCACATACTCAACTATCATATAGTCGTCCATGATTGCTAACACTAAAAGCATATATTTAGAGCAAATGACATCCGTCGAACACAGACAAAGATAAGGGCTTAATGTTTCGCCTCCCAACTTATTTATCATATAGATAATTGTCAACAGTAATAATTCATTATCAAATATATTTGAATGGCCATATATGCTTGGATCTTTCCCCACAACATGATGCTTGCCAACTAAATATTAATTTAGGTTGAACTAAGAAGGAATGTTATTGACTCTTGTATAAAACTAAATACATGAAAGTAAAAGATAGGCCCTTCGCAGAGGGAAGCATAGGTTGTCATGTGCTTTTTAATTTTGGATGTGCAAACCCTTAATGTAAAGTAACGTCACATTATATTGCCCTTTGTGATAGCAACCTTTATTATGCAGTACGCCACTTTTATTTCTTTACCATCACAAGTCCGTACAACGCTTATTTTCCCTTACAATAAAAGATCATACATATTTAGGAGCAATTTTTATTGCTTTTTGCACCGATGAAAAATTACTTGAAGGATCTTATTCAATCCATAGGTAGATATGGTGGACACTCATGGCAAGAAACTGGGTTTAAGGGTTTTGGATGCACAAGTAGTATCTCTACTTAGTACAAATTTTTGGCTAGCAAAAGTTCCTAAGCAAGCACCACATGTTGGAGGATCCATAACAATATAACTTCTATACAAATATAACCAAGCATAACTCATTACGTTGTCTTCCTTTTCTAACTTGAACTAATTTGCTCAAGTTTGAAAATAATTAGTGGGGCTCACAATCATAGAAGATGTCCAAGATAGTATATTTATATGTGAAATCTCTCTTCCTCCAATATTCTTTCGATCAATTTTACCACCTATACTTCTTATATGTGAATTCATTACTCCCCATGGGATAAGCATATAAAACATATTTAATTTCAGATTTATGATATTCAATTCATTCAACCATTTACTCATAGGATATAAGTGAAGCACTAGAGTAAATGACAAAACTACTCCAAAAAGATATAAGTGAAGATTAATGCGTAGTCAAGTAGTTAAATAGCCATGTGAGGAATATCTCTCATTCAAGATTTCAAATCCAATTATTTTATTCAAACAACAATCAAAAGGAAAATAGCACTCCAAGAATAGCGCATATCATGTGGACAAATAAAAATTTAGGCTCAACATAGGCTAACCGATAATTGTTGATGAAGAGAGGTGGGATGCGTAGCATCCCCAAGCTTCGATTCTTGAGAATTATTGAAATATTTACTTGTGGTGCCTTTTGAATACCAAATCTTGAGCTTTTTTATCTCTTTGAAACCTCTCATATCCCGGTTTCACCCATTCTCAAAAACTTCATCCACACAAAATTTGAAAAGAACTTGTGAGATAGGTTAGTGCACATAATAATAATTAAACTCTTTATGTACTTCCAAGACAAGTTGCATAATAATTTGAAACATCATCTAATGTTTACTATTATTACCACAATTTATATCTAATAATATAAGCTATGGAAACTATAGGAAAAGTAGATAACAAAACTATGACATCAATCTGTCCAAACAGAACAGTATGTAGAAATCTATAAAACCAGTGTATTTATTTAACTCAAATAAATATGAAAATTTATGACCTGATAAAAAATTTATATGGAAACACTATGTAATAATTTTATAAATTTTTCACATTCCGGTAAAATAAGAAAATTCAGGCACTACAGCAAAAAGTTTCTGTTTTTTAGACAACACATATCAAAACAACAATGCAAGCATCCTAATGCAATTCTTGGAAATTTTCATTGGAAAAAAATATTGTAAATAAGATCTAAAAGATAAAAATAAATTATAATGACACTCTAAGCAAAACATATATCGTGTGAGGAATAAAAATATAGCTCCAAGTAAGATGTACCGATAATGTTGGAGACGAAAGAGGGGATGCCTTTTGGGGCATCCCCAATCTTAGACGCTTGAGTATTCCTTGGGTATTAAGTTGGGGTTCCTTTGTAATCCCCAAGCTTATTTACTTTCTGCTCTTTATTCACCTCATATCGGTATCTCACCCAAAACTTGAAAACGTCAATCACACAAAACTTAACGGAACTTCGTGAGATAGGTTAGTGTAGTAAATATAGATCATTCACTTTGGTACTGTCAAGACAAGATTCGTAATTTTTATCACATAATACCTACTATATTCCATTATTCCCACAATTTATATTACCACATATAATCTATGGAAACACTTGAAACAAGCAAACTATGCATGCAAAACAGAATCTGTCAAAAATAGAACAGTCTGTAAAGATCTGAATGATCACCATACTTACCTGACTCTAAAAATTCTATAAAATTAGTAAATATCACAGAATTTTCATATCAATGTTGTGTAAATATTTCAGAATTTTTTGACTCTCCAGTAAAATCAGATAATTCATATACTGGACGCAAAACTGTGTGTTTTTGCACAAAATCAACCAAGCAAGTATCTACAGTACCCCAAAGGCTTTACTTGGCACTTGATTGAAATAAAATACACAAAACATGATTACTACACTAGATTAATCATGTTAACACATAAAAACAGAATGTAAAAGTGTTGGGTTGTCTCCCAACAAGCCCTGTTCTTTAATGCCTTTTAGCTAGGCATGGTTATTTCAATGATGCTCGCATAAAAGTAAAGATTTGAAACAAAATGGGAGCATCATGAAGCATATGACAAGAACATTTAAGTCTAACCCACTTCCTATGCATAGCTATTTTGTTATCAAACAATTTATGGGATCAAGAATCAACTAGCATAGGAAGGCAAAACAAGCATATCTTCAAAAATTTGAACACATAGGGAGGAAACTTGATATATTGCAATTGCTACAAGCATATGTTCCTCCCTCATAACAATTTTGAGAAGAATAATTAATGAATTCAACAATATAATTATCACATACAACATTCTCTTCATGATGCACAAGCATAGAATTTTTATCACTCTCCACCCAAGCAAAGTTCTTCTCATTCATAATAGTGGGAGCAAACTCAACAAAATTACTATCATGAGGTACTTGATAGACATAACCACTTTGGATATTAAAATCATGATAACAAGTTTCATGGTTGTCATTATACTTTATGGCATACATGTCATCACAATAATAATCATACATAGGAGGCATGCCATCATCATAATAGTTTTCCTCGTCAAAACTTGGGGGACTAAAAATATCATCTTCATCAAACATATCATCCCCAAGCTTGTGGCTTTGCATATCATTAGCATCATGAATATTCAGAGAATTCATACTAACGATATTGCAATCATGCTCATCATTCAAGGAATTCTCATTATATATTTCATAAATTCTTCCTCTACCAATTGAGCACCATTTTCCTTTCCATCATTTTCACGAAAGACATTAAAGAGATGAAACAATTGATGCAACCTAAACTCCATTTTTTTGTAGTTTTCTTTTATAAAACCAAACTAGTGATAAAACAAGATACTAAAGATTTGATTGCAAGATCTAAAGATATACCTTCAAGCACTCACCTCCCGGGCAACGACGCCAGAAAAGAGCTTGATGTCTACTACGTAACTTTATTCTTGTAGACTTTGTTGGGCCTGCAATTGCAGAGTTTTGTAGGACAGTAGAAATTTTCCCTCAAGTGGATGACCTAAGGTTTATCAATCTGTGCGAGGTGTAGGATGAAGATGATCTCTCTCAAACAACCCTGCAATCAAATACAAGAAATCTCTTGTGTCCCCAACACACCCAATACAATGGCAAATTGTATAGGTGCAGTAGTTCGTCGAGGAAAGGGTGATACAAGTGCAATATGGATGGTAGATATAAGTTTTTGTAATCTGAAAATATAAAAACAGCAAGGTAGCAAGTAACAAAAGTGAGCAAAAAACGGTATTGCAATGCTTGAAAACAATGCCTAGGGTTCATATTTTCACTAGCGCAAGTTCTGTCAACAATACTCACATAGTTGAATCATATGTAAATCCCTCACATGCGACAAAGAGTTCACTCCAAAGTCACAAACAACGGAGAACGAACGAAGAATTTATTGTAGGGTATGAGACCATCTTAAAGTTATCTTTTCTGATTAATCGTATGAGCTATCCCTATAAGTGTCACCAGTAGCACTAGAGTTCGTACTAAAATAACACCTTAAGATACACATCAACCAAAACCCTAATGTCACCTAGATACTCCAATGTCACCACAAGTACCCATGGGCTTGATTATATGATATGCATCACACAATTTCAGATTCATCAGGTTCAATCCAACACAAAGAACTTCAAAGAGTGCCCCAAAGTTTCTACCGGAGAGTCAAGACGAAAACGTGTGCCACCCCTATGCATAGATTCCCAAGGTCACGGAACCCGCAAGTTGATCACCAAAATATACATCAAGTGGATCAGTACAACATCCCATTGTCACCACGGATATCCCATCACAAGACATACATCAAGTGTTCTCAAATCCTTTAAAGACTCAATCCGAACTGAAAACTTCAAAGGGAAAACCCAATTCATCACAAGAAGATAGAGAGAGGAAAACTCCATATGATTCATCTATATTAATAAAGCTCGTGGTACATCAAGATTGTGTCATCTCAAGAACACGAGAGAGAGAGAGATCAAACACATAGCTACTCGTACATACCCTCAGCCTAGAGGGTGAAATACTCCCTACTCGTCATGGAGAACGCCGAGATGATGAAGATGGCCTCCGGTGATGGTTTCTGCCTCCGGCAGGGTGCCGGACTAGGCTCCCGATTTGTTTATCATGGCTATAGATGCTTGCCACGGCAGAACTCCCCATCTAGGTTTCTTTTTGGAGGTTTGGGTATCTATAAGGATTTTTGGCGTCGGTCTCACGTCCAGGGGGTGCTCGAGGGGCCCACAAACCGGAAGCACCCTCCCTAGAGGATAGGGCGCGCCTAGAGGGCTTGTGACCTCCTCTTCATCTTCCTGGCCCAACTCTTGTGCTTCAGGGGTCTCTTTTGGTCCATAAAACAACACCGTAAATTTTCAGCCATTTCGAGAACTTTTATTTCTACACAAAAAAACGACACCATGATAGTTCTGCTGTAAGCAACGTCAGTCTGGGTTAGTTCTAATCAAATCATACAAAAACCATATAATTTTTTTGTAAACATGGCATGAATACTTCATAAATTATAGATATGTTGGAGACGTATCAAGACTTCCCTTTCTTGTGTCCCAGTTGGGGATGTAGTTGTGCTTCCAAACTCTTGCTAACTAAGGCCACAAGCAGGCCAATTGGCACATCCAACCAGAGGTCACCAAAGCAGAGTGTGACGAACTGCTGGACTTGTCCCCCCATACCTTTAAAATAAAGATAACCATATGTTAGTTTTCTTCATCTATTTTTTTGGTATATGCGTACATAACATTTAATGCTTATGTACTATGGAAATTCATATGTTGCAATTCTATGTTGGAATTTCAAAGATGAGTGGAGAAATAGGTCCCACTAGGCGTGCCAGAATGTGATGACGGGAAAATGGCGAGCCTGAGAACACGCGTCCACGTCATTGATACAGAGTGAATAAATATAGCACATACAATGCATAAAATAAAATGAAGATCAAACATTGCAGGTACTTATTTCCAGAACTCTTATATTTATTTAAAAATTATGTTCATTACATCTCCGGAGAGAAAACCCTTGATTAATAATTCCAACATATCTATTACATAAGATTGCAACACCTTCTTATTACAATATGCTACAAGATAATCATGCTCGTGACCGTCGATGAACTCCTGCTTGGCGAACTTGAAGTTTGCTTTTAGAATGCTCCTCCGTGATTTCATATTTCATGTTTTGGAATATGTTTTACTAGTATACAAAAAATTCAGTAGTGTTCAGCTTCATTTATATGCACCATGAAACTGATTTTTGATAGGTGTGGTTTTATACTTCATTGGACAATAGGATATGTATATATTATCAAGTGGGGATCGTATGTGATATATTTGGTTTTGGTAGCATGAATGTATGTGACATACAATGTTTTTATAAGTTTGTATCATCACAGTACTACTATGATCACGTAACAGTGATGTGGTGTCCACGTGTAGCGTAACGGATTATAGTATTATGACACATTGATGCTGTTTATGGTGCCTCTGATATATGCCATATTTTGTTTTTTTTGACTTCACACGGTATCAAAACTAACCACATGGTGCGATAATGTGACAGCTACGTGTAGGATGACCCAAGTGAAGTATGTTTGTTTAAAGCCTACATGGGCTACATGAAATATGTTTGATTATATGTTTTGCATGAATTTTGCATGCCAATATGGATGTGGACTGAACACATTTTTATTGAGTTTCCCCTTACCTATATTACTGCTAACACCGCCTAGCACTAAGATGATGCCCGCGTGTAGCATAACCAAGTGAAGGTTTATGGTGAAATTTTAATATTGCACGAGTCATATGACATTTATCATTTTTTATTTATACCTTATGTGGAATTAAAACTAACTCCACGTAGCGTCATTTGATTGGCGCCCGTGTGTATTATAACCCAAGTAAAGCGAGTTTGTGATACACATTTGTGATGATGCTAACAGTTTAGGCTCGTAGAGCATTGGAGCGCTTTTACAACATATTTTATATGACTTTGGTTCAAATGTATGGCTTGACCATTTCATTTAGTTTTGCCTTGCTTGTATTACTACTACGCCATGTAACACTAATGTGATGTCTGCGTGCAGCGCAAACAAATAAGAGTGCTTTATTGATGCATCGTATTTTATAATACATCTTACATAATTTTGGTCCTTGCGTGTGTAGCATGAACACATTTTCTAATTAGGTTTTTCTTTGTTTATATTACTACTAACAGCCATGTAGCATTAAGATTATACCCGCACGTAGCTTAACCAAGTGAAGGTTTGTTTTTGTATATTCTTGCCCGTATTACAACTAGCGTGGCACATAATGTTTGTATCGTAACTGAACAAGAATTTTATTATGCGTTCATTTTAGCACCTTTGTAATTTGGCTCCAACTAGGTCATATCGGTTTCGTTTATGACCAAAGCAAGACCATTTTCATGAAGTATTCGTCCTTATGAAATTCTCTTGATTCGTATCCACGTATAGGGACCAAACCAAGGAATAAGATTTATGTTCATCTTGTTTTGTATCACTAAGGGGACCGAACCAAAAAGGAGATCATCCGGACGAAGAGTATGCAACGAGTAAAACAACCACACATGTTCCTTGGCTCACACCGCGATGACCGAACCAAAGACAAAGATTTGAGGTAGATGATACAAGTTCCTGATTTGTACCGGGATGGCCAAGCCAAGAAGAAAGTTTTGGGTAGATGGAACAAGCACCTTGGTTTGTACCGTGATGGCTGAGTAAAGAACAAAGTTTTGGGTAAATGAAACAAGCGCCTTGGTTTGTACCTCGATGGCCGAACCAAAGGCAAAACTTTGAGAAAATAAAACAAGAACCTTGGTTTGTACCGCGATGGCCAAACCAAGGACTAGAGATTTGGAGAGACGGAACAAAGAAGATCCCCGGCTTGTACAGCAATGGCCAAACCAGGGGCTATGGGAGAGCCATGAATATCACCTTCAACCCTCCGTCAAGCACCACACATGTCTCCTTCTTCTTCTCTTTGTGTGCTTGTACGCATTGTGTATGTGGCTTACCAATAGTAGAGAGGAGATGAATGGATGCTGGAGCCAAGAGAAAAATGAATCTAACCTTTAGCCAACGAGCAGGGAGGTATTTATAGGGGAGAGGAGAGCAATAGGAGGCTCTCGTTGGACGCACACCCAAGTTCTGATCATGGAAATGTGGGGATCGTGGGAGCGAGGACTGGCTCTTTTCCTTTTCTCAATTTATTTAATCACTAATTAACCGGCAACGGGTGGGCCTTGGGTGGCTGATGGATGAAGCAACGGATGTGCATGTATGTAGCCCTTTTCAATGTGGGCCACGCCTGATTTTAGTGATTCATTAAGGCTAATTTCCTTAAGTAGCCTTTTGATCCTCTTATTTAATTGAAGCTTAATATATGCATGCATGCATACACATGATTAGGAGGAAGAAACCAATGACGGTGTGTGTGGATACATGGGCCATGTTATGTACGCATACCTCATGCGTGTGTACGCTATCCAATGGTTTTTTATGTGGCAGATCAATCCTATTATTGGCTTTCTCTGTAAACTTATATTTTTGCGCATTTAAGATACAATTATATTCTTCTACAATATTAGTGTAATCTCTGACGGTCAAACTTTAGATGATTGTCCATCAGCGACGGTGCGCACACATACAAACCATGTGGCCTCCATTTTTTAGTAGTAGAAAACTTGACGGGTGTTCGTTTGTTTCGTCAGATTTTATAATTTTCAGTTTAATATGTGCATCATCGACGGTCGAAAATATATCATATACCTATTTTGTCGTTAGTTAATTTGAGCGGCTCATTATATTTTAAATCGATTGTTTCCATTATAAAACAAATTTTGGCTGTTTTGTATTTATATTTTATGTGGTTTATGCATTTATTTTATCTTGGTCAAAATCCATGTCAACACTCTTCGGTTTATTAAGATAGTTTGGCCAACTAGATTGACATTTCTTTGGTGGGAGTGATGCGTTGTAGTAGGTTCAACCTCACGAGTTTCTATATCCTAGTTACTGAAGGGGACAAGATGTGTCTTTGTGTTGTTGCTACTACGGATAACACGATGGGGTTTATTCATATTGATTGAGTTTACTTTCTCTACATCATGCCATCGTTCTCCAAGCATTACTCTGTTTTACTTAATACTCTAAATGCATGCTGGATAGCTGTCGATGAGTGGAGTAATAGTAGTATGTGCAGGCAGGAGTCGGCCTATTTGCTTATGGACCTGATGCCTATATACACATGATCATTGTCGTGAAAATAGCATAACTCTGCGTTTTTCTATCAATTGCCCAACAGTAATTTATTTACCCACCATATGCTATTGCCATGAGAGATGCCACTAGAGAATAGTACGCCCCCGGGTCAGTTCACTTATATAGTTACAAACGTTATTATTACCTTGCAGTTATTTTTTAGCTATTATTTTATTTTGCAATTTACAATTATCTACACAACTCACTTGCTTGCAAATAACGAGATCAAGGGGACTGACAACCCTCTTGCCAGCGTTGGGTGCAACTTGTTTGTTCTTTTGTGTGCAGCCGCTGAAGATGGTTAATGATTGGTATTCCTATTGGTTCGATAACCCTTGGTTTCATAACTGAGGGAAATACTTACCCGGATTGTGCTGCGATAACTCGTTCCTCTTCACGGGAAACCCAACACAGATAACAAGTATCACCCCCGTTGATGTCACCACAATCGACATTGGGCTTAAGGGGGTGCCCCTCGCGGCAGCGCCAGACCAGCGAGTTCGGCCACGGCCCCTCGCCATCCCAGGGACGATGCTTACGGAGATGGCGAAAGGAGGAAGAAGAAGACGTTGGTCGATGAACTGGAGTAGACGGGCACAGATTGGTAACGTCCTCCAAGACCCCCTCTCTTTATAGGGCTGGGGAGATGGAGGGGCTGGCTCTTCGCGACCCGAGGCAGACGCATTGGCGCACGGGTGACCCTGTCGACCGCCCCTCCCAGCCAATACGAGAACTCCCACGTGACATGCATCATGCTGGACCGTAAGTGGAGAAGATGAAGCGGGGGGGGGGGGGAGCGTTCGGGTGTCATTAGACGCTTCGGGGGCTGGCTGGTCGATACCAAGAACGCCGCTTGGGGACCACCCCTCTTTCCTAATTGCGAACTTCATGGGCGGCCAACAGCGCATGAAGCGCCTCTTCCAGTTTGACGTGGTGCACCTTTTCAGGGCGTGACTCCTCGGGGCAACTACCCCACTCCACCATTCCCATGTCCCAATGTCATTGCGCGCCATGGGTGAAGCAGGGAATCATCACAACTGCAGGGAATTGCGGCTGCATGTTCCTGTGCACTATTTTTGGGCCTAGCCCAACAAACTTCACGGATGCAAGTGTGACCTAGGACTGGGGGCTCCTGTCGGTGTACTAAAGAACAGGGCCCATCGTACCCAGACTTGTGCACCAAAGGTCCGCCGCCTCGATACCGGCAAGACCTTGCTAGGCTTGATCTGGACACCAAGCTATCCCAAACAAGGGCTCGAGTGAACCGGCAAGCCCTCCTTGTCGGGGAGGGGGGGATCGAGTACTTGTGCACCGGCAAAGGCTGTCGCCAGCCAGCCAAGCCGTCGCTCCACATCGCTAGCCTAATTGTCTACATCGGCTCGGTGTCGAGCGGGTAGGCGGTTAGGTAGAGCCGGTCGGGGCACATGGCGGCTCACCAGATTTACAGATGCTTTAATGACACCCGTCATATGGCGTGGCGAAGGAATAGGAGGTAGATAGGCAATTGACACAAAAGGAGAGGCGGTCCTTTCCGGGAGACGTCGCCAACGCGCCACCTCAATGGCACATTCAATATGCCTGTCCTAGCCTGTCGAACTTAGATATTTCCCACTGTAGCTGTTGCCAGTAGTTTTGGCAGTTAGACATGCACTGTTTTTTTGGTGCAAAAACTATTTTAGCCACTGTGGTAGCCCCTTGGACTATAAAAGGAGGCCCATGGATACCTTGACAAAGGTCAACACTCTGTTCATTTACACGCGCAGCGACACTTCCTGAGCATCTCTTGTCGGGTCGTGACACTCCTGTACTGTGAACTAAATAACCCACCACCACACAGGGCATAGGGTATTACGCATTGGCGGCCCAAACCTGTCTAAAGCCCCGCGTACGTGCATGGTCCGGTGATGCTCTTTGCTCTAAAAGGACTCCCTCGCCGAACCACAAAGGGGGCCTTGCCGGTCGCATAGATCATCGCTTTCACACCCCGACGGTTGGAATAGAGTATGGTGGTAGAGATCAAAAGGATTCAAATTGGAGAGAAAGTCTTGCATGAACTAGGCAGACCAGAAGGGCTATGGGGATATCCATCAATCAATATTAATGCGAGGGGTAGGGATTGTCATGCAACTGATGCACTAGAGTTATAAGTGTATGAAAGCTTGATGGAAGCTAAGTGGGTGTGCATCCAACTGGCTTGCCCATGAAGACCTTGGGCATTTGAGGATGCCCACCATCAAAATATACAAGCCAGGTTTTATAATGAAAAAATGCCACTAGCATACGAAAATGACAACTCAAGAGACTCTCTTTATGAAGAACATGGTGCCACTTTGAGGCACAAGTGTGGAATAAGAAGTACTAGACTGCCCCTTCTCTCTTTTTCTCTCATTTTTTCTTTTATCTTTTTTATGGTGGGCCTTTTCTTTTTTGCCTCCCACATTTCTCTTTATTTTCTCTGGAGTCTTGTCCCGACTTGTGGGAGAATCATAGTCTCCATCACCCTTTCCTCATTGGGATATTGCTCTAATAATGATGATCATCACACTTATATTTACTTACAACTCGATATAACAACTCAATGATGAAGAAATGCCTCTATATGAATGCCTTTGCAGTGTACCAGGATGTGAAATGATCTAGAATAACATGTGATCTATGATAAACGGTGGCTTTGCCACAAATACTATGTCATCTATATGATCATGCAAAGCAGTATGATGATTACCAGACAAGTAATGTGATGTAACGGTGAAAGTTGCATGACAATATATCTCGGAATGACTATGAAAACACCATAATAGGTAGGTATGGTGGCTGTTTTGAGGAATATATAGGGAGTCTTATATGTGATAGAGCATATCATATCACGGGGTTTGGATGCACCGGTGAAAGTTGCACCGATCCTCGAGGTGAGAATGGGCAATGTACGGTACCGAAGAGGCTAGAATATGCGGAAAGGTGAGTGTGCGTAAACCCATGGATTCACATTAGTGACAAAGAACTCATATACTTATCGCAAACCCGTATTAGCTATCTCGAAGCAAATTACTACCGCATGCCCCTAGGGAGGAGGTTGGTAGGAGTTAACCATTGTGCGCCTCTGACTCGAATATCACTAGGATTTCGACGAGGAATAAGAATGCTCACACATCATCACCATGACTTAACCAATATTTAGATTAGCAATAAGTATCAAACTTTAATTACCGATATTTCTACTAACCAACAATAATGTACTCATGCCCTTCCATATTACTACATCAATATCATTAACCCACACTTTCTCTTATATGGTGAGCTACATGAAGGATTTTATTATACACTCCTTGAATACCTATCCTTTTTGGACTAGTATTATAACCAACACAAATTACCATTAATTTTTATCAGACTCTCAAACAAATTTAAGTGAAACACGAGAGTTCAATTATTTCTATAAAATCTACACGCCACCGTGCTCTAAAAGATATAAGTGAAGCACTAGAGCAACTTCTTAGCTCAAAAGATACAAGTGAAGCACATAGAGTATTCTAACAAATCGTGATGTACATGCCTCTCTATCAAATAGGTGTGTCTAGCAAACAATGATTGTGCAAAATAAAATAAAGCAAACTATAATACACGACGCTCCAAGCAATAATCATATCATGTGATGAATAAAAATATAGCTCCAAGTGACATACTGATGGAATGGAGAAGAAAGAGGGAGTGCCTTCCGGGGCATACCCAAGCTTAGACACTTAGGTATTACTAGAATTTTACCTTGGGGTGCCTTGGGCATCCTCAAGATTAGGGTCTTGCCATTCCTTATTCCTTCATACATGGTGATCACACCCAAAACTTGAAAACTTTAGCACACAAAACTCAACAAAGCCTCGTGAGATTTGTTAGTATAATAAACATATCAAATACTTTAGGTACTATTATAAATTGATTCATATTTTATTATTCCATAATAGGTACTGCATTCTAACTTATCCATGGATTATACCCCCGGTACAACCCATAGCATCATCGAAACAAGCAACTATTCAAGCAAAAAACAGAATTTGTCTAAAACAGAACAGTTTGTAATGATATGTAGGAAAACCATACTTATATAACTCCATGATACGTCTCCAACGTATCAATAATTTATGAAGTATTCATGACACATTCACCTATGTTTAAAAATACTTTTATATGGTTTTTATGCACTTTATATGCTTTATTTTGAACTAACCTGGGCTAACGATATTTTCAGCAGAATTGCCATGGTGTTGTTTTTGTGTGGAAAATGTAAGTTCTCGGAATCGTCCGAAACTTTTTTATGATTTTTTCTAGAGGAAAAAGCAACATTGGAGCAAAGCACAACTGGAGGCAAGCCACCTATGGGCCACAAGCCCTTACTAAAACACCTCCAGATTGGTTCTTCGTCAATAAAAGAGAGTTGTTGCGGCAGAACGAGAAGTCTCTCTTTATTTCTATGGTTTCTGGGATTTATAGGATTTTTTAGCGTCTGAATCACGTGCAACGGAGCCACGTGGACCCCACAATCCATCAGGGCGTACCCCTAGACGCTGAAAAATCCTATAAATCCCAAAAACCCTCGAAATAAAGAGAGACTCCTCCTTCCGCCGCAGCAACTCTCTTTATCGACAAAGAACCAATCTGGAGGCATTTTAGTACCATGTCAAAGAGGCAAATCATCATCCGCTGGCCATCTTCCTTATCCCGATGGAGGCCATGACGAGGAGGGAGTAGTTCACCCTCGGGGCTGACGGTTTCTACCAGTAGCTATGTGTTCAATCTCTCTCTCCCTCTCTAGATCTTGCAATTAAATCTTTTCATTTCTTGTTTTTTCACTAGTTTGGTTTTATAAAAGAAAAGTACAAGAAAATGGAGTTTAGGTTGCCTCATTTGCTTTGTATTTATAATGTCTTTCGTGAAAATGATGGTTCAGAAAACTGTGCTCAATTGTTAAAGAATTTATGAAAATGCTTAATGTGAATTCCCTGAATCATGAGCATGATAGTAATATGGTCAGTATGAATTCTCTAAATATCCATGATGCTAATGATATGCAAAGCCACAATCTTGGGGAAGCTTTGTTTGATGAAGATGAAATTATTAGTCCCCCAAGTTTTGATGAGCAAAACTATTATGATGTTGGCATGCCTCCTATCTATGATGATTATTGTGATGACATGTATGCTATAAAGAGTGATAGTAACCATGAAACTTGTCATCATGATGCTACTGAAATTAAGTACCTTGTGATTCAAAGTGGTTATGTCAATCAAGTACCTTGTGATAGTTATATTATTGAATTCTTTCATGATTCTACTGAAATTTATTATGAGGAAGAACATATGCTTGAATGAATTGCAATAATATAAAGTTTCCTCTCTATGTGTTCAATGTTTTGAAGCTATGCTTGTTTTGCATTCCTATGCTAGCTGATTTTTGCTCCCATAAATTGTTTGCTCTCAAAATACCTATGCATAGGAAGTGTGTTAGACTTAAATGTGCTTGACATGTCATTCACGATGCTCTCTTGCATGTTCCAATTACTACTTTTTATGTGAGCAGCATTGAAATCATCATGCTAGCTAAAAGGCTTTAAAGAAAAACACTTATTGGGACACAACCCAACACTTTTACCTTATGTGTTTTTGTGTTCGTATTATTAAGATAGTGTAGTAATCATGTTTTGTGTCTTTTATTTCAATAAAGTGCCAAGTAAAGACTTTGGGATAGTGTGGACACTTGCTTGTTTGATTTTGTGCAAAAACAGAAACTTTTACGTCCAGTGTAGAATTTCTCTTATTTTACTGGAGCATAAAAAATTCTGAAATTTTTACACTTTCTTTATATGCAAATTATCCATGTTATCCTATTTTTTCATAATTTTTGGAGATAGGGATATATGAATTCCATTCAGATCTTCACAGGCTATTCTTTTTTTTTGTCAGATTCTGTTTTACATGCATAGTTTGATTGTTTTAAGTATTTCTATAGCTTATACTGAGTGATAATTATTATGGGAATGTTTCAATACTGTAGGTATTATGTGAGAACAATTATGGATCTTGTCTTGATAGTACCTAAGTGAATGATCTATCTTTATTACATTAACCCTTCTCAGGAAGTTCCATTAAGTTTTGTGTGATTGAAGTTTTCAAGTTTTGGGTGAGATATCTATATGAGGTGAATAAGGTGCAGCAACACCCTAAGATTTGCTATGCCCAAGGCACGCCCAAGGTAATATGCAAGGAAGACTCAAACGTCTAAGATTGGGGATGCTCCGAAAGGCGTCCCCTCTTTCGTCTTCAACACTATTGGTATATCTTACTCAGAGCTATATTTTTATTCGTCACATATTATGAGTTTTGCTTGGAGCATCATTTTATTTTTTGGTTCTCTTTTAGATGTTATTTATAATATATTTTTCATTAAAAAGTTCCAAGAATTGCCTTTAGAATGCTTGAATTGCATGTGTTGATGTGTGGTGTATAAAAACAGAAACTTTTTATGTAGTGTTTGAATTTTCATATTTTACTGGAACGTGGAAACTTTCTGAAATTTTTACACGTTGTTTAATAGATTTCTACAGACTATTCTGTATGGACAGATTGCTATCATAGTTTTGATATCTTCTTATCCTAGAGTTTCCATAGCCTATATTGGTAGATATAAATTGTGGAAACGATAGTAAACAATAGATGATGTATGAAAATTATTGTACAACTTGTCTTGGCAGTAAATGAAGTGTTGATTCATTATTATGTGTACTAACCTGTCTCACGAGTTCTTTTCGAGTTTTTGTGAATGAAGTTTTTGAGATTTACGTGAAACCGGGATATGAGAGGATTGAACAAGACACAAAAGCTCAAACTTGGGGATGCCCAAGGCACCCCAAGTAAATATTTCAAGAATTCTCAAGCATCTAAGCTTGAAGTTGCTATGCATCCCACCTCTCTTCATCAAACAAATATCGGTTAGCCTATGTTGAGCCTAAACTTTTATTCTTCCACATGATTTCTGCTATCCTTTGAGTGCTATTTTTGTTTAGTCTGTTGTTTGAATAAAATCTCAGATCTCAAAATCTTTATTGAGAGATAGTCCTCACATGGTACTTATTTGTTTGACTAATCATTGATCTTCACTTATATCATTTGAGAGTAGTTTGATGTTTACTCTTGTGCTTCATTTATATCCTAAGAGTAAATTATGAATGAACGAAATATCATAAATCTGAAAATATCGATGTGGTATATTCTTAGTAGCAGGTTCACATTGGGTTTAGAAAGTAAAATCTATAGAAGTTTGACAATCATCAAATTGGTCATACAAGCAATTCATGAATGATTAGTATAAGAAAGAGAACTTTCACATACAAATATATTATCATGGACATCTTTTATGATTGTGAATACCATTAATTATTTTCAAACATGATCAAATAGTTGAAGTTGGACAAGGAAGATAACTTAATGGGTTATATTTGGGTATATTTGCATAAAAGTTATATTGTTATGGATCCTCCAACATGTGGTGCTTGTTTAGAACCTTTTGCTTGCCAAAAGTTCGTACTAAGTAGAAATACTACTTGTGCATCCAAATCCTTGAGCCAAGTTTATTCCATGAGATTCCACCATACCTACCTATATATGGTATTTTACTGCCATTCCAAGTAAATTTGCATGTGCCACCTCTAAATCTTGAAATAAACATCTGTTTTGTGTTCTAGTACCGATCATGGAGTGACGGGGCGGTCATTATCTTCCATGCTAAGCGAGTTATTCTTAAGAGGAGTGTTTATTGACTTGTCACTGCACGAGAGAGGCTGGTAAAAAGGATGCCCGGTCCTCCATAATACAAAAATAAATAAAAACTCCCTTGAAAGTTGATTGTTTGGATGGCAACCTTGGATTCGGCCAGCCATGGAATGTGTTTGAATGGTGGAGGGGGACTAAAGATTCAATTTCATTTGGGAACCACCAATAATGTGCTTAGCATGGAAAATATTTAAAACTCTGTTGTGATGTTGACAGGAAAGGCACACCACCCAAAATTGCATATTCATCTATGTTTTAAACAATGAGCTCTGGCACCTATGTAAATCCCTACTTCCCTCTGTGAAGGGACAATCTATTTACTTTCATGTTATTTACTTTTTGAGTCAACTTCCTATTCCAACCTCAGTCTATTAGTTGGCAAGCATCATGTGGCGGGGAAATATCCAAACATACATATCCAGTCAAATATATTTGATCATGATTCATTATTGTTGACAATTATATTCATGATAATTATGTTGGGAGGCAAAACATTAAGCCCCTATCTTTCTATGTGTTCGATGGATGTTGGTTGTTCTAAAAATATGTCTTGACTATTAGCAATCATAAAAGATTGTATGATAATTGAGTATGTGGAGCTCTTACTAGACTTGATGATGCATTGAAATTGTTTGGTGACCAAGAACATAGATTGTTAAGTTTCAAGTGAATGAATTGTTTGAACCATGACATGTGAATTGATTGCTACTCTATCATGATGTTTTTATGAGAAAAAGATGCTGGTTATGATGTTAGAAAAGTGACTGAAATTATCAATGATCGGTATTATACATTATGCTAGCACTCACACTTCATAAATTATTTCTTTTATCATTTACCTACTCGAGGACGAGCAGGAATTAAGCTTGGGGATGTTGATACTTCTCCAACGTATCAATAATTTATGAAGTATTCATGCCATATTCACCTATGTTTACAATACTTTTATATGGTTTTGATGCACTTTACATGATTTATTTAGAACTAACACGGACTGACATTGTTGTCAGCAGAATTGTCGTGGCATTGTTTTTGTGCAGAAAATGAAAGTTTTCGCAATCGGCCGGAACTTTTTGCGATTTTTCCGGAGGAAATAAGCAACATTGGAGTAAAGAAGCGCCGGAGGGTAGCCACCTGTGGGAAACATGCCAATAGGGTGTGCGTGCCCCTAGGGGGTGTGCCCCGATCGCTTGTGGGGCCCACATGGCTCTGTTGCGCATGATTCCAATGTTGAAAAATCCTATAAATCCCAAGAACTCCAGAAATAAAGGGAGACTCCTCGTTCCACCACCATAACTCTCTGTATCGATGAAAAACCAATCTGGAGGTGTTCTAGTACCCTGTCGGAGAGGTAAATCATCATCCGGTGGTCATCTTCATCATCCCGGTGGAGGCCATGACGAGGAGGGAGTAGTTCACCCTCGGGCTGATGGTGTGTACTAGTAGCTATGTGTTCAACCTCTCTCTCTCTCTCTCGTGTTCTTGAGATGTCACGATCTTGATGTATCATGGGCTTTGTTAATATAGTCGGATCATATCATGTTATTCCCTTGCTACCTTGTTGTGATGAATTGAATCTTTACCTTTGAGATCTCGTTATATTGGATTGAATATTATGGTTTGAGAACACTTGATGTACATCTTGCATGGGATACCCGTAGTGATGTTGGGGTATTATATTGATTCACCTGATATATGTTAAAGCATCAACTGGCGGATTCCGATGACCTTGGAGATCTCTGCATAGGGGTTGATTGCACTTTTTCATACCATGTTCTCTGATAGAAATCTTGGGGTGCTCCTTGAAGTTCTTTGTGTTGGATTGAATATGATAGATCTGATATTGTTTGATGCATGTCGCATAATTTACCCACGGATACTTTAGGTGACATTCGAGTATCTAGGTGTCATTAGGGTGGATTGATATGTATCATTCGTGTTATTTTACCACGAACTCTAGGGTTGTTTGTGAAACTTATAGGAATAGCTCAAAACATTGATCAAAAATTATAACATTGAGGTCGTTCTACTACCTACACCAATTTCATCTTATTGTTCTCCACTACATAGGAACTTTGGAGTGATTCTTTCTTGCACGTTGAGGGATGATCATATGATCCATGTATTTTAACATTGTTGGGAGATTGCACTAGTGAAAGTATGAACCCTAGACCTTATTTCCAAGAATTTATACAACGTTTTGCTCACTGTTTTACATTTGTTGCCTTTCTGTTTTTTATATTTTCAGATTATAAAAACCTATATCTACCATCCATATTGCACTTGTATCACCATCTCTTCGCCGAACTAGTGCACCTATACAATTTGCCATTGTACTGGGTGTGTTGGGGACACAAGAGATTTCTTGTATTTGATTGTAGGGTTGTTTGAGAGAGACCATCTTAATCCTACACCTCCCACGGATTGATAAACCTTAGGTCATCCACTTGAGGGAAAATTGCTACTGTCCGACAAAACTCTGCGCTTGGAGGCCCAACATAGTCTATAAGAATAAAGTTGCATAGTGTACATCAATCCATAAGTTCTAAGAATTAGCACAATCTAAAAATATACCAATACTATGTTAAACTTTCAGCAATTCATCACGTTCTAGGAAAAAACAAAAATTCATTTACTTGGCGCAAATGATTCTGTTTTTGCACAACATCAATTCTACTATCATCCAAATAAACCCCAAATGCTTTACTTGGCACAAACACTAATTAAAACATAAAAACATAGTTATTACAGTATCATCATGTTAACACACTAAAACAAAAGATAAAGCAAAAAATTAAGATAACTATTGGGTTGCCTCCCAACAACCACTATTATTTTACACCCCTAGCTAGGCATAATGCATAGTATCAACTATTGTCTTTGTTGTCGTCCATTTTAGATACCTTAGCGAGCCCCTTTTCAGACCCTGGAGGTTCCTTGCACTTACCCATAACCTGTGAAAATGAGGTGTCCATATTCTCCAGGGACTCAACTTTTTTATAAGCAGCTGTGAGGAAAGAATTCATGCGGTGAAGGCTAGGGCCTAAGGTTTTGATAGGTTCTTACTTTTTGCATCACTTAGATTTTTCTAAAAATCCCCTAGATTTTATAATATTTGGATTCATTCATGTGTAAAAGAAGAAATTTGAGGTAATGAAGGAGTTCCTACCATCCCTTTTACTATCTCATAAGCAGCACTAGTATACATCTCAATAAAATTTCCTTCGGAGGCAAAGTCAGGAACTTGCCTATCAGACACCCCAAGTCCTACATAAAAGTTATGAAGGAGGATCTTCATATCATTTTAAATAGTAGCATTATGGTCAGACTCTATGATACGCTACCATGCATCTTTCGATTCTCCCCTGTTTTCGTTTAAAGTAGGGTACTTCAAAATCTAGAGAAACATTAACAGGTAGTCCAGACTTTGTGATGAGCAAGTAAACTAGCAAGCAAATAAGTAAGCTATACAACTAGGCAAACAAGCAAATAGAAATATTTTTGTGTTTTTGATATTTTTAGGGAAGCAACTATAAAGGAAAATAAAAAGTAGAACATGCGAATGACAGTTTTGTGCGAACGAACCTGATAAGAATTTGATGATATCTCCCCGGCAATGGCGCTAGAAATTCTCCCTCCTACTTGTAAAATGCATTGGGTTTTCCCCGGAGACGAGAGGAGATGCAGCATAGTAGAGATAAGTATGTCCTTTAGTGAGAACCAAGTTTATCGAACCAATAGGAGAATCATGCAAAATCCCGTCATCACCACCTACACACACAGAATCAAACACTTGCACCCAATGCGGGAAGAGGGTTGTCAAGCACCTTGAACTCGTTACTTGCAAGGATTAAATACTAATAGTTCGATAGATATAACTATAAAAGAAAATAAAATAACAGAAAATAAATGGCAGCAATATTTTTGGAGTTTTAGTAATAATGTTTATGTAGACCCGGGGGGCCATAGTTTTTGCTAGAGGCTTCTCTCTCGAAGATAGCATACCGTGGGTAGACAAATTACCATTGGCAATTGATAGAAAAGCGCATAGTTATGAAATATTTATTCAAGGCAATGATAATGTATATAGGCATCATTTCCCTAAGAAATTAGGCCAACTCTTGCCTACATCTACTACTATTACTCCACCCATCGACCGCTATCCAGCATGCATCTAGAGTATTAAGTATAAAACAGAGTAATGCTTGGAGCAAGATGGCATGATGTAGACAAAGTAAACTCAATTAGTATGAATAAACCTCATCGTTTTATCCTTAATGGAAATAATACAATATGTGTCATCTCCCCTTCTGTCACTGGGATTGAGCACCGCAAGATTCAACCCATCACAACGCACCACTCCCACTGAAGATAAATCAATCTAGTTGGCCAAATCAAATCAATAGACCGGAGACAAATACTAAGGTATAAAAATCATGCATAAAAGAATTCAGAGAAGACTCAATTAATATTCATGAAAAATTTGATCATAAACCCACAATTTATCGAATCCCAACAAACACACCACAAATAAGATTACACTGAATAGATTATTGTGAGAATAACGATGAACTTTGTATTGAAGATCAGAGAGAGAGAGAGAGAGCTCTAGGTCCTAGCTATGGACCCATAGGTATGTGGTGAACTACTCACACATCACCGTGGGAGTACCAAGGTTGATGTAGAGGCCTTTGGTGATTGATCCACCCTCCGACAGGGCACTGGAACAATGCTCTAGATTGTCACACGGCAGAACAAAGACTTGTGGCATTGCAAAAGTATTTTGCCTCCATCCCTATCAGGTTCCCAATTTTAGAGAATTTATGGAGACACAGTTAAGTCAAACAGAGCCACAAGGTGGTCCCATGGCAAGGGGGCGCGCCTACCCCCTGAGCGAGCCCTGTTGCCTTGGCACTGCCTCGTGCGGCCTCCGCATTCCCTCTGAAGATTATAGGTATTATTTTTGTCCAGAAAAAAATCATAAAAAACTTTTGTAGTGTTTGGACTTTGTTTGGTACTAATTTCTTGAAAAGTCAAAAACAAGAAGAAAAAAAGCTACTAGCACTGGGCACTAGGTTAATAGTTATTTCCCCAAAATGATATAAAATAGCATCAAAATGTATATAAAGTATCCTAGAATGATATTATGGTAGCATGGAACATTCAGAAATTATAGATATGTTGGAGGCGTGTCAGTAGTGAAGTGGAAAATAATGAAATTACAAGTGTAAGTGAAGGGAGGGATAAGAAAATCAAACACAATGAAGACACAAAGATTTTTGGCGTGGTTCCGATAGGTGGTGTTGTCGTACATCCACGCTGATGGATACTTCAAGCCATGGAGGGTAATGGCTACGCGAGTCTGTGAAGGGCTCCACCCATGAAGGTTCCAAAAATAAGCAACCTTGTCTATTCGACCATGGATTACGGCCACGAAGGACCAGCCTTACTCGAGGGACATCTTCACAAAGTAGGCGATCTCCTTGCCCTCACAAATTTCTTGGTACCTCCACACGATTAGAATGCTCCCAAGTGATACCTAACCAATCTAGGAGACACCACCATCCAAAAGGTAATGGATGGTGTATACATGATGAACTCCTTGCGCTTGTGCTTCAAAAGATAGTCTCCTCAACACTCAATCACTCTCTCACAGATTTTGGCTTGGTAGAAGAGAATTATTACGTGGAAAGAAACTTGGGGAGGCTTGTAATTAAGGATCTATTTGTTGGAGTGGAATCTCTTGATTTCAACACATGAGTAGGTGGTTCGATCTCAGAAAATGAATGGTGAAAGTGTAGTTTTGTTATATAGGCTATCTCAATGAGTCAGAGGGGGTGGAGGGGTATTTATAGTTTTCTCCAAAAATCCAACTGTTACAACATCATTTTCCAACTTAGTGAAACCGAAGTAAAGAACTCGGTTCTATCGACTAGTGCAAAATGCCCTAACTTTTGGCTTTTCGGTGAGAACAAATGAAACATCTCGGTGAGACCGATTTGGTTTAAACTAGGAAGATCGAGCACTTCCTTTACACCAAAACATAAATCTCAGAAGTTCCAAAACTAAATATTTCGATCATAGAAATTTGGTCACTACTTTTCGCTCAGTCTCAGTTCTACTGAGGTGCTAGGTTTTGGGATAACTTTTGTCTGGGACGACTCGATAAGACCAAAGTGAAATACTTGGTGGCACCGATTTGGCATTTTAGGGGTTTGGACAGAATGTCTTGTCAGAACAATATTGAGGCTTTTGGTGGCATATCTCTAAGCACTTGAGCAACCAGATCATCATCAGTACCCCACCCCCTCTTATAGTATTGGCTTTACTATGGACTCAACTGTGATCAAATCACATAAAAGAAAATGTGGAGTCTTGAAGCTTTTTCCCAGAAGATTTCTTTGCATCTTAGGGGTTCCTCCTCACAATTCCTAGCCAACCCATTCATTGAAGTTTCCTGAAATATACTTGATAGGCTCATTAGTTCAATGAACTATATGTTGTTTTTAATTACCAAAACCACATAGGGAGAAGTTGTGCTTTTAATCTCCCCCTTTTAGTAATTAATTGATGAAAAAATATAGATCAAAACTTCAACAAAGTATATAATCAATGCATAATATCGTTGCTTTGAGAAGTATGTGATTGATATCTACAATACAACTTTATTCTTGTAGACTCGTGTTGGGTCTCCAAGCGCAGAGTTTTGTAGGACAGTAGAAATTTTCCCCCAACTGGATGACCTACGGTTTATCAATCCGTGGGAGGTGTAGGATGAAGATGGTCTCTCTCAAACAACCCTGCAATCATATACAAGAAATCTCTTGTGTCCCCAACACACCAAATACAATGGAAAATTGTATAGGTGCACTATTTTGGCGAAGAGATGGTGATACGAGCGTAGTAATGAGAGTAGATATTGATTTTTGTAATCTGAAAATATAAAAACAGCAAGGTAGCAAGTGGCAAAAGTGAGCACAAAGGGTATTGCAATGCTTGAAAACAAGGCCTAGGGTTCGTACTTTCGCTAGTGCAATATCTCAACAATGCTAATATAATTGGATCACATAACCATCCCTCAAAGTTCAATGAATAATCACTCCAAAGTTCTTGTCTAGCGGAGAGCATAAGAATAAATTGTTTGTAGGGTACGAAACCACCTTAAAGTTATCCTTTCCGATCGATCTATCCAAGAGTTCGTACTAACATAACCAAGTTATCCTTTCTGATCAATCTAGTTCATACTAAAATAACCAAGTTATCCTTCCCGATCAATCTATCTAAGAGTTTATACTAGAATAACAACATATGATACGCATCAACCAACTCTAATGTCACCTAGATACTCTAATGTCACAATAAGTATCCATGAGTTAATTATACAATATCCATCATACAATTTCAGATTCATAACACTCAATCCAACACAAAGAACCTCAAAGAGTGCCCCATGATTTCTACCAGAGAACCTAGGACACTATAATGCATCAACCCCTATGCATAGATTACCCCAATGTCACCTCAGGAATCCGCAAGTTCGGTACCAAGACATAGATCAAGTGAATCACTTGAATACCCCAATGTCACTACGGGTATCCACATGCAAAATATATATCAAGTGTTCTCAAATCCAACATTCAATCCAACATAACGAAATCTCAAAGGGAAAACTCAATTCATCACAACAAGATAGAGAGGGGAAAACACCATGTGATCCAACTATGTTAACAAAGCCCACGATACATCAAGATCATGCCATCTCAAGAACATGAGAGAGAGAGGTTGAACACATAACTACTGGTACAAACCGTCAGCCCTGAGGTGGACTACTCCCTCCTGATCGTGACTTTATCAGGGTGATGAAGATGGCCATCGAAGATGATCTACCCTCTCCGGAAAGGTATTGTTTTCTCTCCCGATTGGTTTTTCATCGATACAGAGGACTTGCAGCAGCAAAATGAGGAGTCTAGGGTTATTTGTGATGGTTTCTGTATTTATAAGAATTTTTTGCATTGGTTTCATGCAGAGATGGGCCACGAGATGAGCACCCTCCACCAGAGCATGGTTTGGGGCCCTGGCGCGCCCTGGTGGAGGCTGGCCACCTCATGAATCTTCTGGCCCTCCCACAAAGCATCGAATGCCTCTTTTGTTCCAAAAAAATCGTTAAAAAGTTTAGGGCGATTCCGAAAACTTTCATTTTCTGCACAAAAAACAACACCATTGTAGTTCTGCTGAAAACAACGTCGGTATGGGTTAGTTCTAAATAAATCATATAAAGTGCATCAAAACCATATAAATGTATTGTAAACATAGGTGAATATGGCATGAATACTTCATAAATTATCGGTACGTTGGGGACGTATCAGCATCCCCAAGCTTAATTCCTATTCGTCCTCGAGTAGGTAAATGATAAAAGAAATAATTTATGAAGTGTGAATGCTAGCATAGTGCATAAGTTTGATCAATGATAATTTCAATCACTTTTCCTAGCATCATAATAGCAACTCTTTCTCATAAAACACATCATGATAAAGTACCAACCAATTCACACGTTACGGTTCAAACACATCATGAATCCTAACAACCTATGTTCTTAGTCACCAAACAATTGCAATTCAACCTATTCTCAACAAAGTCTAAGTAAGAGCTCCACATACTCAATCATCATATAGTGTTCTTTGATTACTAGTACTCAAAGCATACTTTTAGAACCAATGGCATCCGTCGAACACATAGAAAGATAGGGGCTTAATGTTTCGCCTCCCAGCATACTTATCATAAAGATAATTGTCAACAATAATAAGTCATGATCAAATATATTTGACTTGTCCTATGTGCCTAGATTTTTTCCCACCACATGACGCTTGCCAACTAATAGAAGTAGGTTGGAATAAGAAGTTGACTCAACATGAAAAGTAAATAACATGAAAGTAAATAGATTGTCCCTTCGCAGAGGGAAGCAGGGATTTGCATATGTGCTAGAGCTCATTGTTTAAACAGAAATAAATATAATTTTGCGAGGTGCACCCTTCCTGTCAATGTTATGACCAAGATTTATCAATATCATCCATGTTAAACACATTAGCGGCGGTTCCCAAGCGGTAGAAGTAAAGGTTTACTCCCCTCCACTAACAAACACACTCCATGGCTATCCGAATCCACGGGTACCGTCCATACCAACAACATTCATGGGGGAGTTTTGTTTAATTATTTGTATTTTTTCGATACCGGGAATCCCTATTACCGCCCCTCTTGTGCAAGTATGAGTGAATAAACAGTCATCATGAGAATAACCTACTTAAAATGGAATATACTAACCGCCCCCTGTCGCTCCATGAGTGGTCCAGGCACACAAAACAGATGTTCATTTGAAATTTTAGAGATGGCACATGCCAATTTACTTGGAATAGCAGTGAACTACCATATCTAGGTAGGTATGGTGGAGTCTCATGGAAGAAGCTTGGCTCAAGGATTTGGATGCACAAGTAGTCTCTCTACTTAGTACAAATTTTTGGCAAGCAAAAGGTTCTAAACAAGCACCACATGTTGGAGGATCTATAACAATATAACTTCTATGCAAATATACACAACCATAAATCATTATGTTGTCTTCCTTGTCCAACTTCAACTAGTTTGCTCAAGTTTGAAAATAATTAATGGGTATTCACAATCATAGAAGATGTCCAAGATAGTATATTTGTATGTAAAAATTTCTCTTCCATATACTAATCATTCACGAATTACTTGTATGACCAATATTGTGATTGTCAAACTTCAATAGATTTTACTTTACAACCAGATGTGAAGCTACTACTGAGCATAAAGCACATTGATAATTTCAGATTTATGATATTTCATTCATTCAAAATTTACTCTTAGGATATAAGTGAAGCCCAAGAGTAAACATCAAACTACTCCCAAAATATATAAGTGAAGATTAATGAGTAGTCAAACAATTAGGTAGCTATGTGAGGGCTCTCTCTCAATAAATATTTTCAGATCTGAGTATTTTATTCAAATACAAAACTAAACAAAAATAGCACTCCAATAATAGCACAAATCATGTGGACAAAGAAAAATTTAGTCTCAGCATAGTTTAACCGATAGTTGATGAAGAGAGGTGGGATGCATAGCATCCCCAACTTAGATGCTTGGGGTTCCTTGGGAATCCCCAAGCTTGATATTTTCTATCTCATTCAATCCTCTCATATCCCGGTTTCACCTATTCTCAAAAACTTCATCCACACAAAACTTGACAAGAACTCTTGAGATAGGTTAGTGCACATAATAATAAATCAACTCTTTATGTACTGCCATGACAAGTTGAATAATAAATTTCAAACATCATCTACTGTTTACTATCATTTCCACAATTTATATCTATCAATATAGGCTATGTAAACTATAGGATAAGTAGATAACAAAACTATGACAACAATCTGTCCAAAAAGAATAGTCTGGAGCAATCTCTTAAAACAATGTGCTTCTATAACTAAAAAATTCTAGTTTTTTGTAAATTATAAGTAATTTATATGAAAGTACCGTGTAAAAATTTCAGGAACTTTCCACATTCAAGTAAAATATGAAAATTCAAACAGTACGGTAAAAGTTTCTATTTTTACACAACACATATCAAAACATGCAATTCAAGCATCCTAATGCAATTATTGGAAATTTTTATTCAAAAAATATTATAAATAACGTCCAACAAGTAAAAAATATATAATGATGCTCCAAGAAAAACACATTTCATGTGATGAATAAAAATATAGCTCCAGGTAAAATATACCGATAATGTTGGAGACAAAAGAGGGGATGCCTTCCGGGGCATCCCCAAGCTTAGACGATTTAGTATTCCTGGGATATTTCCTTGGTGGTGCCTCTGGCATCCCCAAGCTTAGGTTCTTGCTAGTCCTTATTCACCTCATATCGGTATCTCACCCAAAACATGAAAAATTCAATCACACTAAAAGGCATCCCCAAGCTTAGACGATTTAGTATTCCTTTGATATTACCTTGGGGGTGCCTTGGGCATCCCCAAGCTTAGGTTCTTGCTAGTCCTTATTCACCTCATATCGGTATCTCACCCAAAACTTCAAAACTTCAATCACACTAAACTTAACGGAACTTTGTGAGATGGGTTAGTGTAACAAAGATAGATCATTCACTTAGGTACTATTAATAGAAGATTCGTAATTGCTATCACATAATACCTAATGTATTCCATCATTCCCAAAATTTATATCACCAAATATAACCTATGGAAACACTTGCAACAAGCAAACTATGCATGCAAAACAGAATATGTCAAAAAAAGAACAGCCTAGGAAGATCTGAATGATCACCATACGTACCTGACTCTAAAAATTCTGAAGAATTAGGCAAAGCATAGAATTTGCATAGAAATTTTGTGTAAAAATTTCATAAGCTTTTGACGCTCCAGTAAAATCAAATAATTCATATACTGGACGCAAAACTTTTTGTTTTTGCACAGAATCAAACAAGCAAGTATCCACACTATCCTAAAGGATTTACTTGGCACTTTATTGAAATAAAATACACAAAAAGATAAAGTAAAAGTGTTGGGTTGTCTCCCAGCAAGCACTTTTCTTTAATGTGTTTTAGCTAGGGATGATGATTTCCATGATGCTCGAATAGGAAATAGTATTTGAGACATGCAAAAGAGCATCATGAATCACATGAAAAGCACATTTAAGTCTAACCGACTTCCTAAGCATAGGGATTTTGTGAGCAAACAATTTATGGGAGAAAGAATCAACTAGCACACGAAGGCAAAACAAGCATATCTTCAAAATTTTGAACACATAGAGAAGAAACTTGGTATTATTGCAATTCCTACAAGAATAATTTCCTCCCTCACAATAGTTTTCAGTAGCATCATGAAGGAATTCAAAAATATAACTATCACATGCAACATTATTTTCATGATTCACAAGCATAAAATTTTTATTACTACCCACATAAGCAAATATCTTCTCATTCATAATAGTAGAAGCATCAAATGAGACTCGAATACTATAAATTGTTTCCAAATTAAAAGAGTAATATTAAATAAAAGGATATTAAAAATTATGACAATAATTATCACTACTTTTTATAGCATAAGTATGATCACAATAATCATCATAAGTAGGAACTTTGTTCTCATCATAGTCAAGTGAAACCTCTTCTGAAATAGAGGGATCATTACTAAATAAAGTCATGACCTCTCCCAATCCAACTTTATCATTATAATAAAACTCAAAACCCTACAAAATAGTGGGATACTAATTATATAAGTTGACACCCTTCCAGATCCACTTTCATAAATATCGCAATCATCATAAATAGGAGGCATGCAATCATCATAACAAATTTGATCATTCAAAGTAGGGGGACTAAAAACATCATCTTCATTAAGCATAGCATCCCCAAGCTTGGGACAAACATTAATTGCAGAAAATAAATTCTCAAACATGTCATTCTCATCAAATATAGCATACCCAGGCTTGTGGCTTGACATATCATTAGCAAGATCACTCTCATCATTAATAGTATGAATAGCACCAATGGTATAACAATTATTATCATCATAATTTTCCAAGTTGATGCCAAAAAGATTTTCAATATTATAAGAAGTATCATTATCTTCCCAATCATAGTCATCAAAACAAGCAATAGGCATAACAAAATCATCATCAAGTGGATCATCTTCCACAATTATTTTTGATTCATCCTCGTGAGGCACAACAATAATAGGAGCAACATCATTTGGGAGAGATACCCTTTTACCTCTACTCTTTCTTCTTCTCTTCTTCTTCAACACATCATGTGTGGGTTTAATTAATATTTTCGAGCTTCTTATTGATGATATTTATTGAATATGGAGCTCCTCCTCGTCACGTATTACATCATGAGAGACAATTGTCGGTGCACTAGAGGTTTTGGGCCATCGAGTGCCCCTCTACTCGTGCACGGGCAGTAGTAGCCGCCCCAGTGACAATGCCCAGCAAAGACTTGTCAAGCGCCAGCATAGAAGATTTAAGGATACCGACAAGACCTTGACGGGAGAGCTATAGAGCCTCCAGGTGAAGCAAGGCCCCCGGCAGGGCAAGGTCCCGGCAAGGCAAGGCCTCGGCAAGCACCGCCAGCACACAGGTCAGGTGTCGATTCGCCTGAACGCGTGTTGCGGCGTCGACGCTTTAGGAAGCTAAGTGGTGCTGATGGGATGGGCCCCCGTCCCATCCCACTGACGGACTGAGGTGCCTGACAGTGCATTTAATGCTCTTGTCCCACTCCATCAGAGTTAGGTACGATAGCACTGTAGCACTGTGCATCCGGTGTGCACACTGTACGCCACTGTTGTGATCCCCTTAGGGATAAGAAGAGGCCCAGGGCGTTACATAAAAGGGCTTTTTGGCTTTTGAAAGATCAGATAGTTGGGCAATTATAGAACCAGACAGTCCGACAGTAAACAACTGGAGGTTACCTAGCTCACGTAGCAGCCGTTCATGGCGCTCCTATAGCTAGAACCCTAGAACACGATCAGTATAACCGAGCAGGAGTAGGGTTTTACGCATCTGTGCGGCCTGAACCTGGGTAAAAATTCCCCGCGTGCTGCTTACCAGACCGGCTCTTTGTGCGAGTCCGCCCCCTATCGAACCGAAAGGGGTCCCTAGGATCCCCATAGGTGCTCATTCACATGACATCTTTGGCGCGCCAGGTAGGGGCAGCGCGTGTGTGCGAACCTGTTCTGGTAATCCGCGCCCTAGCTCCATCATCGCCATGGCCCCCAAGAAGAAGGGCCTGACAATAGTTGGCCCATCCGCGTCCGTCGACCCTGTATCTGCGCAAGCGAAGGACGACGGGGATGCGGGTGGAGGAGGAGGAGGCGGAGGTTCTGTACTTCCGCGATGCTCCGGTGACCAAGGCCAAGCAAGTGGCGACGCCCGCCATGGAGACGCCCATGGCGACGGTGGGAACCCCCACGCCCTTGGGTCCCAGGACAGAGCAGTACCGCCTGTGGGTGGTACGGCGAACTCCAGGGGTGGAAGAGTATCTTCCAGGGCACCCACGCCGGCGCCAATGCCGCGACCTTCTTAGGACGCGCATGGAGAGCCGCACCAGGGCACCCGCAGTTCTCAGCGTCCCCACGGAAAAGCTCATGCGCATCATTCCCAAGATGCACAGGACCAGCATGCAAGCGGGAGTGGGACCGCGGCGGCGATCCTTCTAAAACTGTTAGGAGTCATAGCACCTCGCGTTCCTCCCACCGTTCGCTGCCGACCACGGCGAAGGAAGCGATGGCGCGACCGCAACTACTCCTGAACTTCCCTCCTGCTATGGAGAAACTCGACAAATGAAGAGCCACCATTCAGAGCCTCCTCAGCCTTGTGGATAAGCTTCAGCCCTTAGGGCCGTCTCAGACCAATGGTGAAGTGTTGGAGTCGGCGCGACCTCGGCGCACTCTCCTCCACAATAGCATCACCGACCACTGACGCGACAGACCGACGCCTACGACGGTTACTCAACGGCGTCGTCTGACCCATGGACGTGCCGCGATCAGCGTCATGTTCTTCAGGAACATGGCAAGGAAGATGCCCGAACTACGATCGAGCAGCGACGGGAGGCATGCCTCTAGTCGGACAGGTGCATGGGGCCCACTATAGACAAGTCCACGCTGGGGTACCCTATCAGCCTACCTTACGAGGTGGGCTGGCCAGCGTTTACCCATGAGCTATGGCAGGTCCAGTGGCCCAACTCCCGCATGTTCAAACCAGAAGTCCCGGAGAAGTATGACGGCAAGACCCACCCGTCAGAGTTTCTAAGCATCTACACCATTGCGGTGCAAGCTACCGGGAGCCGCGATGACAAGATATTGGCCAACTACTTCTTGTTAGTGCTGAAGCCCAACGTCAGGTCATGGATGATGCACTTGCCGAAGGGATCCATCGCTTCCTGGGAGGACCTGTGTCACGAGTTCATTGGCGCCTTCACCGAAGGTCATCAAGCTCCTGGCCAGGAGAGCAATCAGCACATCATCCCCCAGAAGGAGGGCAAAACTCTACGCAAGTACATCCAGAGGTTCAGCCGCGTCGACCACAACATCCCAGACGTTCAACCCGCCCCTGTTATTAGTGCGTTCCATCAAAACGTGCGCAACCGCAGGATGCGGGAAGAGCTGGCGATGAACAAAGTCAGGGACGTCGCCGAGCTTTATGCTTTTGAAGACAAGTGCGCTCGGCCTGAAGAAGGAAGAAGACTCCCTGTCGAAGATGCCAGTGCGGAGGTCGAATCTGAAGATGAGGATACCGCTGTCCCAGCAAACAAGGGCCGGTGACGAAACAAGAAGCACAAGATCAAGACCGTTCTCGCCGTTGAGGCATCCGGCAACCCCGGCACCGCCAAGAAAGGCAAGGTCGATGACCCCGACAATGATGTTGCTGGGTGCGCCTCCAGCCACGACCTGGCGGCTGCCGACAAGCCAGAAGACCGTGACAAGCAGTATTGCAAGATCCATCACACCAAAGGCCACGACCTCCAAGACTGCCGGCAAGTTGAGCAACTTGCCGAGAAGCAGAGAGCCGAATATGAGAGGCGAGACAAGGAGAAGGATCAGGATGGTGCTGAGGGGTCCGGCAAAAAGCGTGTTGGCCGAGGAGGTCGACGCGGCAAGCCTAAGCAACAGAAGGATCGGCCCGCCCGTGGTCGCGACAAGCAAGAAGAGGATGATGATGCCGAAGACAACGACGAGTCCAGTGGGAATGAGTTTCAAAAGGCGACAGAGATGATGTGCATAGAGGGAGGCGCCTCGTCACGCTCCTCTCACCGCCAACTCAAACAGTGGGTGCGCAAGGTTAACACGACAGAGCCCTCTATCGATGCCCAGAAACCTCTGAAATGGTCCAACACTCCTATCATCTTCGACGCCGAGGACCATCCGGATCGCATAACTGCGGTAGGATGCTTGTCGTTGTTGGTTTCGCCAAAAATCCGCAACCTCAAGGTGATGAAGATGCTAGTCGACAGTGGGGCCAGCCTGAACCTGATCTCGCCCGGTGTCATCCAAAGGCTGCAAATTCCTAATGAAGATCTCAAGCCAACATGTGCCTTCCAAGGGGTCAACTCGGGAAGAACTTAGATGAAGGGCAAGATCACGCTGCCGGTGACATTCGACAGCGATATCAACTTCAGAATGGAGAAGATCGTCTTTGACGTTGCCGAGATCTCGTTGCCATACAACGGCATTCTCGGCCGTCCGGCACTGGCCAGTTTCATGGCGTCCACCCACTTTGCTTACAACGTGCTGAAGATGCTTGGACCAATGAGCGTCATCACCATCAACTTCCACAAGAAAAGCGTGCTTATCTATGCCGACCAACTCTACCGGGGTGCAGTTGCAGCACCTGCCACCAAGGCACTTTCTCCTTCCGTTGAAGCTCCCGGGGGGGAAGAAGACCGGCAAGGCCTCTAGCGCACATTCCAGCAAGCGCACCTCTTCGGGGTTTTGTGCTACTGTTGACGATGTGCCTAAGAGCTCCACCGGCAAGAGCAAAAAGTCCAAGGCTGCCCCGGCAAAGACCAAGAAGGTGCCCGCCAAGGAGGATGGCACGACGGGAGCTTTCACCACAAGTTCCACCCTTGACGACAAATAGGAAAGCATGCTCATCGCCTTCCTGCGGGCGAATGTCGATCTGTTTGCATGGAAACCATCTGATATCCCCGGTGTTCCCAGGAAGGTCATTGAGCACCACCTTGCCGTCTGCCCACATGCACGACCCGTCATGCAGAAGGTCCAGAAGCAAGCTTTGGAGCAGCAACAGTTTATTGCCGAGGAGATCAAGAAACTAGAGGCAGTTGGCTTGATTAGAGGAGTAATCCATCCGACATGGTTGGCCAATCCAGTTGTAGTGCACAAGGCGAATGAGAAGTGGAGGCTATGCATTGATTTCACAGACATCAACAAAGCCTGCCCCAAGGATCCTTTTCCCTTGCCGTGCATCGACCAGATTGTGGACTCCACTGCTAGTTGCAACATGTTGTCTTTCCTTCATGCCTATTACGGTTATCATCAGACTTTTATGGCCAAGGAAGACGAAGAGAAGACCGCGTTTATCACCCCATGTGGTACATACTGCTTTTTGCGTATGCCTTTCGGGTTGAGAAGCGTTGGTTCTAGTTTCGCAAGAGCAGTCCAGATTGGTTTTGAGCCCCAGCTACATAGAAATATGGAGTCTTATATGGATGACATAGTGGTCAAATCCAAGGATAAGGCTACGCTCATATCAGAGTTAGAAGAAACATTTGCAAATCTACACACGATCAACATGAAGCTCAACCCTGAGAAATGTGTGTTCGGCGTTCAATCGGCAAGCTTCTCGGGTTCTTTGTGTCTCAGCAAGGAATCGAAGCAAATCCCGACAAGATCAAGGCGGTTGAGCAAATTGAGGCACTAAGATGAGTCAAGGACGTGCAACGCCTTGTCGGCTGTGTTCTTGCGTTGAGTAGGTTCATCTCAAAGTCTGCTGAGCGCGCCCTACCCTTTTTCAAAATCTTGAAGAAGGCAGGTCCAATGAAATGGATTCCGGAAGCGGAGGCAGCACTGCAGGACTTGAAGAAGTACCTCTCCTCTCCACCAGTCCTAGTCGTGCCAAAACCACAAGAGCCGTTGCTGCTGTCTCTGGCAGCAACGAATCAAGTGGTGAGTGCTGCACTGGTGACTGAAAGAGAGGTTGACAAAGAAGCAGCAACAACGGCAGGACTGCCGTGTGAAGAACCGGGATAGTCTCCGGCAGGGTCTAGTGCCGGCAAAGAAGGATCTGCGCAGTTGAAAGAGATAGTCCAAAAGAAGAAAGTGGTGCAGCGACCAGTCTATTTTGTCAGCTCCTTGTTGCAGGGGGCTAGATCAAGGTATTCTGCCATGCAAAAAGTGCTCTTCGGCCTTCTTATGGCCTCAAGGAACCTGCGCCATTACTTCCAAGAACATGAGATCACTGTTGTCACCCGCTTCCCGCTACAGCGGATATTGCGAAACCCAGAAGCTATCGGCAGGAGTATGGAGTGGGCCCTGGAACTATCAAGCTTTGGTCTTAAGTTTGAAAGCACTTCGACCATTCTGAGCAGGACCTTGGCAGAGTTCATTGCAGAATGGACCCCAACGCCCGATGAAGAGATTCCAGAGTCAACTCTCCCCGACAAAGAGACTGATCGAGAATGGGTCATGTATTTTGATGGAGCTTTCTCACTACAAGGCGCCGGTGCCGGACTGCTGCTTCTCGCACCCACCGGAGAGCACTTCAGATATGTGGTCCAGATGCACTTTCCCCGGGAGAGAGCTATGAACAACACTGCTGAGTACGAAGTGCTGCTCGTCGGTCTCAAGATCGCGGCAGACCTTAGGATCAAGAAACTTATTGTTAGGCGTTATTCTCAACTTGTCGTCAGGCAAGTGAACAAAGATTACCAGAGCTCAATGATGGAAGCCTATGTAGATGAAGTGAGGAAGTTGGAAGAACACTTTGACGGCATACAAATGGAGCACGTTCCACGTGCGGAGAACAGTGTTGCTGATGGCCTGTCAAAGTGTGTTGCCCTTAAGTTACCTGTGGAACTAGGAACTTGCGTACTCCAACTAACTCAACCCTCTGTGACACCATCAACTGGACAAGAGAAGATAAGAAAGTTAAGTTCCAGCAAGTATTTCCCGGCAAAGCTCCCCGAAGCTACCGGTGAGGAAGTTACCGAAGGAAACAGCAGGCTTGTCGGTGAGTACCATGCTCCGGCGGGGCCCCTGGCTCTTGCCGTAGAAGCATACGCTCCCGCCAGGCTTGCCGGGGCGCAACAGACTCCGGCAGGCCCTCAAGCCCTTGCCGTCGAGGCAAATGCTACCCCGGCAGAGGATACACCTTTAGTCCTTGTTGTCGAGCCCCAGGCTCCAACATGGGCACAACACATTGTCCAATTCCTTCAAACAGGAGAGCTCAACGAGGAACAAGAGGAAGCAGAGAAAGTAGCCCGACGGTCTAATATGTACCAGTTCATAGACAACATCCTGTATAGAAAAATACCGAATGGCATGAAACTCAAGTGCATTTCTTGGGAGGATGGACTGGAGCTATTGGCAGAAATACACACAGGCATATGTGGCTCCCACATAGGATCAAGAGCACTTGTCGGAAAGGCATTCCAGCAAGGTTTCTTTTGGCCCACTGCCCTCCAGGATGCAACTACGTTAGTAACCAAGTGTGAAGCATGCCAGTTTCATTCGAAGAAACTACATCAACCAGCTCAAGCCCTTCAAACAATCCCTCTCTCCTGGGCATTTTCGGTCTGGGGGCTCGACATCTTGGGCCCCTTCCCCCGCGATGCCGAGGACTTTGAGTACTTGTACGTGGCAATCGACAAGTTCACAAAGTGGTCAGAACTGGAAGTGGTGAGAAAGCTGACAACACAGTCAGCCGTCAACTTCTTCAAAGGACTAGTCTGCTGCTTCGGTGTTCCCAACATGTCATCACTGACAATGGCACACAGTTCATGAGCCGCGCCTTCATGCAATATGTCCAAGACCTTGGCAACAAAATTTGTCTTGCTTCCGTTGCCCACCCAAGGAGCAACTTCCAAGCGAAAAGGGCTAATGCTGAAGTGCTGCAAGGCCTCAAAACGAGAACTTTCGACAGGCTGCACAAGTGCGGAAGGAACTGGATTGATGAGTTTCCGGTGGTTCTTTGGTCAATCAGGCCGACACCAAATCGAGCTACTGGTTAGACACCCTTCTCCCTTGTCTATGGGGCAGAGGCAGTTCTCCCCACGGAACTCATATACGGGTCTCCTCGAGTGCTTGCTTATGATGGGCTGGAGCAAGAGAAGTTACAACAAGATGACGCGACGCTCCTTGAGGAAGACCGTCTTCAGGCAGCTGTGAGAGCTGCATGCTACCAGCAAGCTTTGCGCCGCTACCATAGCCACAAAGTCAAGGCCAGAAGTCTTGAGGAAGGCGGCCTTCTTCTTCGGTGAGTTTAGTCTGCCAAGAATCTAAACAAGTTGATGCCAAAGTGGGAAGGCCCTTACCGGGTAGTATGAGTCACTAGGCCCGGCGCAGTCTGCCTGGAGACAGAGGATGGTGTTCCAGTGAGCAACTCCCGGAATATTGAACATCTTCAAAAGTTCTACCCATGAGGCACAGTTGCCGGGCCAGCCCTGGCAACCACCTTTTGTACAATTCTTGCCGCTAAAGCATGTAATCCTTGGTACAAAGCCAGGCTCAGGCCCTACGAGTAGTTAAATAAAGATAAGTACTTCGCAACCTTGGCCGATTCTCATGTTTGTTTACGCACATGTCTATCTGAAGCGTTGCACTATACTTGATCCCGACAAGGACTGATGGACCGCCAAGGTTCCATGCCCATATCTTCTCTTCTTTCTTGTTGCAAAGGATGGAAGGACACCTCGCATGCAGCTTTGCTAGGGGGAATGGGAGTACGAGTACCTATGGATGACGTCCCAAAAAACTTGTGGGAAGGAGAAAGGCAACAAGAAGATAAGTTGCGAAAACACCATGTGAATCCTTGTTGTAAAGTTATTTTCCTTGAGCGATTTCGAATTTTGCATGGAAAACATGCACGTGCGGGATCCTTGCCGCGATTGGATGCACCCTCACTGCGTTCGGGACCGTTGAACGGCTTAAGCGGCTTCGCCTGCACTCCTTCTTTCGTTTCGAGACCTCTCAACGATCCAAGTGACAGCGCTCGCACCCTTATCCCGTTTTCGAGTAAGGCCAACGCCTTGAACGGTCGCGCCAAGGACGCCAATGTATCTTGCCGACAGTGGCACCGCCAGCAGGCTGCTAAGGACCCGTTCCTTAAAGCGCTTGAGGTAGGGCTACACACGCCAACAAGATTCTTCTAGAAAGGGCGTAGAGAAAATTCCATACATGGAAGCAGTCTAACAAGGAATATAATACGCATTCATTCAAAATAGGGTGAGATTTACATAAGATATTGCTTTTTTCTAAGTACATATTTATTTGACTTTCTCTCCTAGGGGAGATTACAAGAAGAAAAGCATGGAAAGGAGAGGCGGGATACAAGAAGAAAAAGATCGCGAGAAGCCCCCAGTAGAAGCCCAGTTTGACCCCTCTGGACCAGCACTGCTCGAAGGAGCAGGGTGGCCAGATGGGCAGACAAGAACCTAGACCCTCCTGGGTCAGCATTGCGCCAAGGAGAGGGTCAGCAGGGAGATAGGCCCGGGAAGCCGAAGTCCACGGGCCTACCGAAAGATCCATCTGGAAGATGAGGCAGCGCCCAGGACAAAGGCCCCCGGCAAGGTCATCTTGTCGGGAGGGGGAGAGGCGTGAGGCTGGCGATGATGGCGCGGCCGGCGGTCAGTCCGAGCTCGAATCCTCAAGCTCCGACTTGATTGATCGAGGACCGGACTCATCGCCGCTGTCTTCGTCAATGTCCCCCCCATCACTCTCGTCGGAGGACAGGCTTTCGGCGTTGCCCGCGCTCTCTTCGCAGTAGCTAAGGCAGATGCCGGAGCTCCCATAAATCTTTATGGAGAAAGTGTTGGCCTCCGTCATTTTAAAATGAAGGGTGTGCCCCACCTGGAGATTATGGGCGCGGGCGAAGGTCTTCCAACCACGCCTGAGGAACATGACACGGCGCGCTGGGTACTCGACGTCCACCCGCGTCGCGCCATTGCAACACCCCGCCACCTGCAGCCACAGGAAGGGTGGCTCGTCTTCCTCCACCGCCCTGGCGAAGAGACGTGGGAGGTGCAGATGGCTCCGTAGGGGGCCACCCAACTCGAGGACGAAGTCCAGCATCGTCTCCTTGGTGTGGCCCTCTTTGTCAGAGACACCTAACGTTGGAGGAGCAGGTGGAGCAACGCTCCACCTCTCCCGAACCCGGCCTCCGTGGTGGCTGCAGCCCCTCGCGCCTCCTCCACCACGCGATCTCGGCCCTCCCTCTACCCCGTGGATGAAGCGGCGGCATGATCCAGACGAGAACTCCTCCTCGCAGCTGAGGAAGGCGGTCGTCCCTGCCCCCTATGCATGGCGAAGGGCGAGCGCTACCTGAAGGTTGAGGAGACGAGGGGGAAGGCAGACTGCGGAGTTTTGCACTCGAAGGGCGGAAGAAGGATGGATGAGCTCCCCCCTCGCTGTCCCCAATTTATAGGAGGAAGCGCGGGGGCTGGCTCTCCCCCACTCGAAAGGACGCCGCCGACCTCCTCCAATAGCGGCGCCCTCGATTACGGGGCGAACAACAATTGCCCCGTCACCCCAATCCATGGTGCCGAGTTACAGCCTTTTCTCAGGGACTTTAAATCACGGGCGCCCGTTCCTAGCTCCCCATTCTGCATGTTGCGCGTGTGGTGGAAAAGACCTGACGTGATAATTGAAAACTCGGCGACCGCACCGTGCACGTATCCCACTACCCGCATTCAATGGGCATCGTGAGGGAGCATAGCGAGCGCAATGATCACAACTGCAAGGCCCTACCACGCGTGCTCGTGCACTTGTTGGGCCTATCCCAACAACGCCTCGCGACGTGTATGGCCCAGACCGGGGGCTCCTGTTAGTGCACTAGAGTTTTTGGGCCATCTAGTGCCCCTCTACTCGTGCACAGGCAGTAGTAGCCGCCTCGGTGACAAGGCCCAGCAAAGACTTGTCAAGCACAGAAGATTCAAGGATACCAGCAAGACCTTGCCGGGAGAGCTGTAGAGCCTCCAGGCGAAACAAGGCCCGCGGTAGGGCAAGGTCCCGGCAAGGCAAGGCCCCGGCAAGCACTGCCAACACATAGGCCAGGTGTCGATTAGCCTAAACGCGTGTCGCGGTGTCGTCGCTGGAGGGAGCTAAGCGGCGCCGATGGGACAGGCCCCCAGCCCATCCCACTGATGGACTGAGGCGCCTGACGGTGCATTGAGTGCTCTTGTCCTACTCCGTCAGAGTTAGGTACGATAGCACTGTAGCACTGTGCATCCCGTGTGCACATTGTACGCCACTATTGGGATCCCCTTTGGTATAACAGGAGGCCCAAGGCATTACATAAAAGGGCTTTTTGGCTTTTGAAAGATCAGACAGTTGGGCAGTTAGAGAACTAGACGGCCCGACAGTAGACAACTGGAGGTTACCTAGCTCACGTAGCAACCGTTCATGGCGCTCCTATAGCTAGAACCCTAGAACACGATCAATATAACCAAGCAGGAGTAGTGTTTTACGCATCCGTGCGGCCCGAACCTGGGTAAAAATTCCCCATGTGCTGCTTACCAGACAGGCTCTTTGTGCGAGTCCGCCCCCTGCCGAACCGAAAGGGGTCCCTAGTATCCCCATAGGTGCTCGTTCACACGACAACAATAGGAGGGAAAGTTGAAATTTTTACCCTTTCATTAGTATTCATTTTATATTCTATTAGTTTTTCCATCTTTCTATAATTGGAAATATAAGCATTCTCATTGCAGTTTACCATGCAAAATATATAGATATTCTTTAGATTAGTTTCAATATCATCCGTGAGAATGAATACTTCAAACCAACTATTTTTATGTGTCAATTCTTCACTCCCCAAAAATAGAGAAATCTCATTATAAAGTTCAAGGGTGATCAAGTCATTACAATATTTGGCCATGATTTGATCATGAAAAAGGTTGCATTGGAAATTAAAATGGCCAACTTTACTGCAAAGTTCACAAGTAATAGTACAAAGAGAACATAATTTTCTATAAAATTAATCTATCACTTTGAGCAAAAAATTGGTTCTATCATGTTTATGCTTCTTACAAAATCTATCCTCCAAATAAGGCACGTCTTCACAAACTTTATGCACTCCACAAAAATTTACATGCTTATAAGAAACATTTTTATCATGACTAGTGCAATCATTAGTATCTTGGATATTCATAGAATTCATACTAACAATATTTCTATCATGCTCATCGTTCAAGGCATTCTCATCAAGTATTTTCATAAATTCTTGCTCTACCAATTGAGCACAATTTTTCGAGCCATCGTTTTCACGAAAGACATTGAAGAGATGAAACAATTGATGCAACCTAAACTCCATTTTTTGTAGTTTTATTTTATAAAACTAAACTAGTGAAAAACAAGAAACTAAAAGATTTGATTGCAAGATCTAAAGATATACCTTCAAGCACTCACCTCCCCGGCAATGGCGCTAGTAAAGAGCTTGATATATACTATGCAACTTTATTCATGTAGACTCCTATTGGGCCTCCAAGCACAGTGTTTTGTACGACGGTAGCAATTTTCCCTCAAGTGGATGGCCTAAGGTTTATCAATCCGTGGGAGGTGTAGGATCAATATGGTCTCTCTCAAACAACCATGCAATCAAATACAAGTAATCTCCTGTGTCCCCAACACACCCAATACAATGGCAAATTGTATAGGTGGGCTAGTTCGGCGAAGAGATGGTGATACAAGCATAGTAATGATAGTGGATATTGATTTTCGTAATCTGAAAATATATAAACAGCAAGGTGGAAAGTGGCAAAAGTGAGCACAAATGGTATTACAATGCTTGAAAACAAGGCATAGGGTCCGTACTTTCACTAGTGCAATCGCTCAACAATGCTAATATATTTGGATCACATAACCATCCCTCAACGTTCAACGAATAATCACTCCAAAGTTCTTATCTAGCGGAGAGCATAAGAAGAAATACTTTGTAGGGTACGAAACCACCTTAAATTTATCCTTTCCGATCGATCTATCCAAGAGTTCGTACTAACATAACCAATTTATCCTTTCCGATCGATGTATCCAAGAGTTCGTACCAAAATAACCAAGTTATCCTTTCCGATCAGTCTATCTAAGAGTTCGTACTAGAATAACATCATATGATACGCATGAACCAACTCAAATGTCACCTAGATACTCCAATGTCACCACAAGTATCCATGAGCTAATTATACGATATGGATCATATGATTTCAGATTCATAACACTCAATCCAACACAACAAACCTCAAATAGTGCTCCAAGATTTCTACCGGAGAAGCTAGGACAAGAACGTGTATCAACCCCTATGAACAGATTATCCCAATGTCACCTCGGGAATCCGCAAGTTGAGTACCAAGACATAGATCAAGTGAATCACTTGAATACCCCCAATGTCACTATGGGTATCTGCATGCAAGACATACATCAAGTGTTCTAAAATCCAATATTCAATCCAACATAACAAAATCTCAAAGGGAAAACTCAATTCATCACAACAAGATAGGGAGGGAAAACACCAGGTGATCCAACTATATTAACAAATCCCGTGATACATCAAGATCGTGCCATCTCAAGAACACGAGAGAGAGAAAGAGAGAGAGATTGAACACATAGCTATCGGTACAAACCGTCATCCCCGTGGGTGGACTACTCCCTCCTCATCATGGACACCACCAGGGTGATGAAGATGGACACCGGAGATGATCTACCCTCTTCAGCAGGGTACTGTTTTCTCGTTATATTGGTTTTTCGTTGATACAGAGGCCTTGCGGCGGCAGAACAAGGAAACTAGGGTTATTTCTGATGGTTTCTATATTTATAGGAATTATTGGCATTGGTTTCACGCGGAGATGGGCAACGAGGTGAGCACCCTCCAGCAGGGCACGGTTTGGGGGCCTGGTGTCGATTTAAAATCTGGCATATCTCATAGTAGGGGTTCTAAGGTAGGCATCTTGGAGCGATGGTAACATGGACACAGGATTTTACCCAGATTCGGGATCTCTCAAGGAGATAATACCCTACGTCTTGATTTTCATTGTATTGATACAGGGGTTAGTACATAATACAGGTATCTACTACGAGATTGTAGTAATGAATATGAGATTGAGATTGTCTATTGACTAGCCTGGCCTCGGTTTGTATAATGCACCGTAGGCCTAGGGTTTAGAGGCCTTGTCTAGTGTTCCAAGTCTTGTGTGAATCTCCCTTGTATGCATCATGGGCGGCCCGAAGTGGCCCCTTAGTAAATCATCATGGGGGTCCTCGGCTCGACCCACTGGTCGAGAGTTGACTTGTGAGTACCCCCTAGTCCAGGACACCGTCAGTAGCCCCTAAACCGGTCTTCAAGTTGAGTATGCTCCTCGGTTCTTCTGAACAATTCTTCGTCTTCGATCATCGGTCTTGAAAACTAGTTCAACAAATCTTACCATGTCCGATCTTGAGGATAGACAAGCTGAATCCGAACAGTTTACATGTCGGGCATCCGAGGAGACCCTTTAAGTTATCGGCTTTTATCAATGCCTTGTAACCTGGGGTTCGAAGTGTTTCCCGCATGGTGGCATCCTCTTGCGTCCGAGCTCCAATGTCGAACTACATCCGAGGCGTCTTTTCCCAGCTGAGCTCCGACACTATTAGACATTCAAGGTGTCATAGATCACATTGGTCTCTAAAAATATGAAGGAGTCCATCCGATCTTAAATACCAGAATTAGTCTTTTATGGAGCTAGCTATTCGCATCCGAGATTTATGTTGGACTGCTTCTGAGGTGTTTTACGCAGCCGAGCTCCAACATTTGTCGGTATCCGAGGTGTCATAGATTACTTCGGTCTTTTAAAAGGTTGAACGTGTTTGGCCAAGCTTAATGCCGGCAATGCTCTCTATTGAGACAACCACCTGCATCCGATCTTTACACCGGTCTGCTATGAAAATCGTGCACTACCTCGGCAGTGGGCTGATTTTTTGTGGAAATAATTTCCGATCAGTGGAATTTATTTACTACCGAGATTTATGGCTGATAGCCCTCAAGGTGTGTGTCGGTATATAACCCAACATGCACCTGATGGAAAAATAATAATAATCAAAATAAAACCACTGATCCCAGTAGCCCCTGAGACTTAGGTCGATTTGCAAAATCGTCCCAAGGATCAAGTTCTTGCTCCGCGGCATACGTTAGGGATGTAAACATGGTACATAGTAGATTTCGAGACTCGGGTTGGGCGCGGCCGACCAACCAAAGGATCGAATCTCCTCGGAAACCATATTGCACTTCAGATTTGTTGCATTGAATAGGTAATGTAGTATCCCCCGATCCTTAATTTAGGCATGGGTGATCGAATTAAGGATCAACATTTGTTTGTCACAAACTTTGTTATGGTCGACACAATTTATGTGTAATGATTCTATGTATCCAAGTACTTTACATCATTACTGCTTGTATCCGCATTGCACAAGACTTTGTTGACCAACCATCGGCTTCAACCTCCTCGGCTAGTAGCCGAGGAGTGTTTGTCCTACTTTATAAAGCCTTTATAAGGGCAAAGATTTATGGCAAACAAGGCAATCCTGCCATACGGTTTTATAGACAAAGTTATGCGGAGAGATATGTTATACTACTATTTAACGTGAGAAACATCTTCTAGGAAAAATAGTTCCTTTATAAGTTCCTTTTCCCAGGTGAGGGAGTTCTGGATTAGGGGGTCCTCGGATAGCCGACCAATTGTTGATGGGCTGAACTGTATGGGCCGCAAGGCAAGCATCGGAACGATCAAAGACCACCTACGCCAGATGGAAGCTTCGAGGAGCTATGACGTATTCTCCAAGTTATTAGCTATAGTTAGGCATGTTTATCACTTCGGCACGTAACCGACCATGTGTAAACCCAAGGCACCCTCGGCATCTATATAAGCCGGAGGGTGTAGGGGTATGGAGAGGACAACTCATCTAGGGTTAGCTATTTGATTTCAAGGTAGATCAACTCTTTAACCCCCATATCATCAATACAATCAAGCAGGACACGAGGTACTACCTCCATAGGAGGGCCCGAACCTGGGTAAATCCGTGTCCCCTTTGTCTCCTGTTACCGTCGATTCTAGTCTCACAGTTCGGGACCACCTACCTGAGATCCCCCGTTTTGACACCGACAGCAGGCTATCATGTTGACCATGATCGTGAAACCTCAACTCCAATCAATGTGGGAGGAAAATATTGAGGATTTAGTTCGGGGGAAATTTCCGAACTCTATGGTCTTGAGTGAACCTAAATTTTCACTTCCGTCGTTGCCAACCAATTATATTCTTAAGATGGCCAGCTTTCGGCTTCACCCAGTCTGAGGTACTAACACGGATGACCCAGAAGTAATAATCATAAAGGTTCTCCCTTTACCCCCTAGCCGAACAATCGAGAACATAGGGGATAAGCACAAGAGTTAGGCAACCTAGCTTGGCCAAAATCTTAAGTCAAATTGATGCATATTTATGGCTTTATACCGATGATTACGGAAGGCGGCACTCGTATATTGAATACAAATGCTTTTATGCTATATGCTATTTTGACTCCTTTGTTACCGTTTATCATTTGAGAGTGGCCCATCGTCGACTTGTACCCCTTTGTAGATGCTACGTAGGTGTTTCCACAGTAACAAGACAACCCTTAGTAGACATCTCGGTGCCCAAAGGTGGTTATGTTGGCGGAAATGAGGCAATTAGATATCTAGGCTTTATAACTTTCACTTCGTCATGGGAGCTTACAGTTTGGGAGGCTGTTACTAGCCCTCGGTTAGTGTTCAGCGTCAGCCAAGGTCAAGTCATTAACACTACGACCAATTTTATGAAAGGCCCGTTGTTTAATACGATCATCGGATCGCCGACCAGTTTACGCTCATTATGACAGTCACTTTTCGGCTTTCTCCACTGAGGTGCTTGACCAGTTAAACCAGAAGTACAATCGTAGTGGTTCTCCCTTTTCACTCCTAGCCGAACAAAGCGGAACGTAGGAGGCAAGCACAAGAGCCAGGCAACCCAACTATTGACCAAAGACACAATTCGAAACCGGTCCATATAAAGCAATATCCAAGAACGTTTTGCCGAGTACTCCTCGGAGTACCTTGGCTTTTGGTGGGTTCGTCTCTAGTCGCATCCCCCCATTGATATTGTCGATGCTTTAAAAGTGTACTACGAGAGTTATGCTCGGAAAAAACAAAAAATTATGCAAAAACATTTTGTTTAGATAAAAGAAAATTGTGCCAATCTGAAACTGGTGTTAAAATTAATATGTGCTTCGGTCGTGCTTTAACATGATATATCCGATCTCCGAGCTCCAAGTGGGCCAGCCTTTGGATTCAACCTCCATATCCCGAGCTGTTGGCTTCAACCTCCATATCTCCGAGCGGGCCAGCATTTGGCTTCAACCTCCATATCTCCGGGCTCCAAGCGGGCCAGCCTTTGACTTCTCCGAGACCTTTTTAGCAAACTAAACTCGAGCGGCTTTAGAAAGAAACCAGGCTATCCGGCTATTGACCACACACTAGTGTCAGAAAAAGGAGTAGTAGAAAAAGACTTTTCAATGACCAAGAAGAAAGCACATTTGTTATAAAATAGCTCATACAAATTAAAGAGACCCGAGTTAAATCAGGTAAACAAATTTTTAACAAACAAATTTTTTAACAAACATTTTTTTGTTGTTTAACAAAAAATATAATGTTTGGTTGAACCGAACAAAAAATAAAATTTCAAAGAGAGCTGAGCACGAAAACAACTTAGCTTGTTATTGTGCTCGGTGTAGTCTCGGGTTGTGGCGGGATGGAGACGTAGTCCTCGGCCTGGCCGAGGTCCCAGCCCCCAAGCATGAGGTAATCGAGCGAAGAGCTTTGGTTGAGACGTGGTGATGCAACACGGTTGCTGCGATGAGGCGAAGCCCCCGATCCAGATGAGGAGACAGAGTAGTTCGGTAGCGCGACGACGAAGCCCCCAGTTATCATGGAAAAAGGAAGTGTTTTTAACAAACAAACTTTTTTATTTAACATAAATATAATGCTTGGCCAAACTGAACAAAAATTGAAATGTGAAAAAAGTTGAGCATGAAAGCGACTTAGCTGATTAATGTGTTGGGTGTTGATGACGTGGTCCGACCTTGCGGCGGGTCGTGGTCCTAGCCCCCAAGCCGGTCCCGAGGCGCCCGGGCGGAAAGCTCGGCTTGATGAAGTGGCGATGCAACACGGTCGATGTGATGACGCGAAGCCCAGGTCCAGACGAGGAGACGAAAGTGGTCAGCTGGTGACGCCGAAGTCCCAAGAGAAGCTTGATGAAGAGATGGAGAAGCCCTCAGTCTAGCCGGGATGTCGAAGCAAATCGACAAAGAGATGCTGGAGCCTCCATGTCAGCCGACGTGTTAAAGCAGGTCGACGTGGTGTTTATTGGCTTGAAGAAAAGGCGTCACGTCGTTGCTAACGCGGGTCAAAATTTGTGATGCGGTCGATGCTAGCTTGATGAAGTGACCGTGCAGCGATTCCGGTGTGCCAGCCCCGTGCAATCTATGGGGCGACAATGCCGAACACTTGGTCGGGTTGCCAAACTCTTAGTTGGGTTGCCGAACTCTTGGTTGGCTTGCCGAGGTGATGAATCTGAAGAGGTTGATCTCAGCTCAACAAAGCGACGATCTAGCATAGGTTGGCAGCCGTGGAGCAATGTTGTCAGGCCGGTTTGACAATGGCACGACGGTCAAAATCTCCTAAAAAACTTAAAATTTGTGGGCACGTGTTTGAGAACAACAAAATACCCTAGAAAAAATTCATGTCGACATTGACGATGTGGCTCGATTCCGACACATAGATTGCGATGGAGCCGGTCTGAATTCCTATCGCACCATGGCAACTACCCAATAGGCTCTCAATAGAAGCACCAATGTCGGTGTCAAATCCGGCATATCTCGTAGTAGGGGTCCTAAGCTAGGCGTCTTGGAGGGATGGTAACATGAACACATGATTTTACCCAGGTTCGGGCAATCTCAAGGAGATAATGTCCTACGTCCTGCTTTTCATTGTATTGATATGGGGGATAGTACATAGTACATGTATCTACTACGAGATTGTAGTAATGAATATGAGATTGAGATTGTCTATTGACTAGTCTGACCTCAATTTATATAATGCACCATAGGCCTAGGGTTTGGAGGAGTCCTTGTCTTGTGCTCCAAGTCTTGTGGAATCTCCCTTGTATGCATCATGGGCCGCACAAAGTGTCCCACTAGTAAATCATCAGGGGGTCCTCGGCCCGACCCACTGGTCGGGAGTCGACATGGTGAGTACCCCCTAGTCTAGGACATCGTCACCAGGCATGCACTGGTGGAGGGTGGACACCTCGTGACTCTTCTGTCCCTCCCATGAAGCGTCGAATGTCTTTGTTCTTCCAAAAAAAATCAAAAAGTTTTGGGCGATTCCAAGAACTTTCATTTTCTACATAAAAAACAACACCATGGTAGTTCTGCTGAGAAAAGTGTTAGTCCGGGTTAGTTCTAAATAAATCATTTAAAGTGCATCAAAACCATATAAAAGTATTGTAAGCATAGGTGAATATGGCATGAATACTTCATAAATTATCGATACGTTGGGGACGTATCAGTGATAAACAAGAGCTCCCCCTAAATTTGTGCATTATTTTGAATTTGTGTTTGACTGCAAATGCACAATTGATTAGGATCATGGGTCACTCTTCCATGTAAAACACATCTTGGTGGAGCGCATAAATGATATGAACGAATTTCAGTGCACACAACACCAAGCATAGAAGTGAATGATAATGACATATATCACAATGGTAGGCAATAGTAGAGTCAGCCATAAAGCATATGATCAAACACAATATAGTTCAAGCCATGAGGTGAGAAAAAGTATAAAATAACAAACCAAATGTATCAGGAATGATCAAGAAAAGAAAAATCAAAAGGAAACGTGCTCACTCTCAAAGCCCTATGATCTATACAAATTCTCCCCCTTTGGCAACAAGTTACCAAAAAAATTGAACCGTATAGAGCTAAACGTCGCTCCGGGATGGATATCCTCCTGTCATCGATGAAGTTTGATGGCTTGCCGTTCTAGTGGCTATGGAACGAGTCGAGATAAGTGCATCTGCAAATGCTTCGCCTCAGGTCTGCAGGACTAGTGAAGTACATACTAGAGGCACCGATGGCGTAGCAGTAGTGGTAAGAGGAGTAGTAGCAGCGGGAGCATAGATAGTGGCTCTAGACTATGAAATAGGCACTGTTGAAGATCTAGGCTCATGTTGAACTACCTAGAGCTAGATAGAGTCTCATTGTCATCACTGACTCCGTCTACATCTCGCTGAAGCTTCTCTACGATAGTGTGGATCTCCATCACCTTGACATCTAGATCGTGAATTTTTGTCTCAACTATCCTTTCTGGGTTGGCTTGGTTCTTGACTAGATCAACCAAGATCTTCTCTCAATCCTCTAGGTGGCCCTAATCAGGTAGGCCATTTGATCATTCTTCGTCTTGAGTTGTGGAGAACTAGCGGCTCTGGCTGCCTCTGCCTCTACCTTAGCCTCAATCTCTGCATGATTTGCAAATGAGGTAGGATGGGAAGGGTCCATCTTCATGACATTGTTCTCGAACTCTGGCTAAAGCGACATGTGTGGGCGATCAAGTAAATAAATCTTACTCCCAACCTTGGAGTTAATCAGCATCTCGATGTATGGTGCATATCCAGAAGACCTCTTTTGGTCAGTAGCAGTCCTCTTGTTGGTCTCGACAATGAGATCCATCATACTAATCCTGGTGTTCTAATCAACATGGTGCAACATGTTGATGGAATAGACTCTAATTATCTTTCATCTCCAGATTTAGACATCAGGGTATACCACATAATGGTGTTGGAGGTAGGAAGGCCAGCAGGAAGGAAATACACTGATCCAAGCTTGTGTTACTTGAGATATTCCTTGGGAATAGGAGTGTACATGTTCTTCATAGAGTTGTGGCCTTTCTTGAACTCGGCATAAACATCCACATCTCCATATTCCACCTTAGGGGCACCTATGAGTGCTGCACACTCATCAATTATAGACTGGTATCGAACTCTCTCATACATCCACACAATTCTGCCATCTGGACAAAAATGTGCGGTGGAGTAAAACTGCATAATCAACTCATCAATCCAAGTTGTCATCTTTGTCCCAACAAACTTGTCAATGCCCATCATCCCAAAACTCTCATGAACATGGGGGAAGTAGTCAACATTGTAGGCAATGTACTTGCAATCCACATACCTCATATCGCTAACTATTGGGCTCTTGTCGACAAGAATAGTTTCATAGATGTCCATTTACTCCTTGGTGTGGAATCTTTAGTACATGGCAGTTTTCCTCCTAATGGCATAGGGTCCCACTGTTCTCCATCTCCTAAGTCATTGATCCTTCCTTTCCTTCATATTTTATGCCATTGGGTGTGTATCATCATGCTCTCGCAATATGGTTCTAATCTTCTTAAGCACAATAGAATCATCATCATCAGATGTCCCCTCACGCACTTGGGCCTTGTTCTTGTCTACAACTAGGATGTCCCTCACGGTCCTCTTAGGCTTAGAAGGTGACTTGGAAATGTTGGCAGCCTTCTTGGGCATATCATCAACCATCAACTTGTGTTGCTTGGCAGGGGTGGTTGAGCAGCAGGTTATTCCTCTTCAGTATCAGCTGGGTCCTCATACATAGATGTAAGCATGTCAACAACGTGAACAATCCTCTTTGATAACCCACAAGTATAGCGTATCATAACAGTTTTTGAGGGTAGAGTATTCAGCCCAAATTTATAGATTCGACACAAGGGGAGCCAAAGAATATTTGAGAGTATTAGCAGTTGAGTTGTCAATTCAACCACACCTGCTACAAAGTGATCAGTAGCACAATAATATGATAGTTTGATAGTAGTAGTAACAGTAACAATAGCAGTAATAGTTTTGTAGCAAGTGCAATAGTAACAGCAGTAGAAGTAACTTAGCAAGAACAATAAGTGTAAAACTCATAGGCACTGGATCGATGTATTCATTGGATGATATTCATCATATACCAGTCATAACCTAGGGCGACACGGAACTATTTCTAGTTGATCAATGTAACGTAGGCATGTATTCCATAAATAGTCATACGTGCTTATGGAAAAGAACTTGCATGACATCTTTTGTCCTACCCTCTCGTGGCAGCGGGGTCCATAAGGAAACCGAAGGATATTAAGGCCTCCTTTTAATAGAGAACTAGAACAAAGCATTAACACATGGTGAATACATTAACTCCTCAAACTACGGTCATCACTGGAAAGTATCTCAAATATTGTCACTATGGGGTTTACAGATCATGACACGTAATAGGTGTATATGACTAGGCAAGATCGGATCAAGAACATAGATATAATGGTGATAACATAAACGGTTCAGATCTGAAATCATGGCACACGGTCCCTAATGACAAGCATTAAGCATGGCAAAGTAATAGCAACATCAATCTTAGAACATAGTGGATACTAGGGATCTAGCCCTGACAAAACTAACTCGGTCACATGATGAATCTCATCCAACTCCTCACCGACTAGCAAGCCTACGAAGGAATTACTCACTCCTGGTGGGGAGCATCATGGAATTGGCGACGAAGGAGGGTTTATGATGACTAACACCAAAGATTCCCTTCTCTGGAGCCCCAAACGGACTCCAGATTCGGCCTCCCGATGAAGAACAGGAGGTGGTGGCGGCTCCATCTTGTGAAACGTGGTAAAACTTTCTCCTTGATTTTTTTCCCAGAAACAAGATTTTATAGCGCTGGAATTAGGGTCGAGGGGGCCCACGTGGTGAGCACCACCCACCAGGCCATGCCCAGGGGGGCTGGCGCACCCTTGTGGGTGTTCCTGACCCTCGCCCCCTTCTTTGGTGGTTGTTGGCTCCAACATTCCTCAACTATTCTGAAATAATTCTCCAAAAGGTTTGATTCCATTCCAAGAATTTTTATTTTTGCATAAAAACAACACCATGGTAGTTCTGCTGGAAAAAAATCAGTCCGGGTTAGTTTCATCCAAATTATGCAAATTAGAGTCCAAAACAAGAACAAAAGTATTAGAAAAAGTAGATATGACGGAGACGTATCACTCTTCCTCTCTCTCTCTTCTTCTCTGGCTTCTTAGACAATGACTTGGACCTCTTGGATCCTCCTGGGTTCTCCAAAGTGAGTGAGATACGTCTCTTGACAGAAACTGGCTCAGGCATCTTCCTAGCAACACATCTCTCCTTTTGTGTACATGCAGATCCTTTCCTCACAATGCTCCTCTTGGAACTGACCTATTCCACCTCAAAATCCTCCTCATTAACATCTGAGTTCTTACTTTTCTTGGTCCTTGTGGCAGCCTTAGACATACTATGAGAACTCCTCTCCCCCTCGTGGTAGCTCTCCTTAGGGCTAGTACCAGTACTCATGTCATTGGGGTTCTCTGAACTGTTCTGCCTATCATTTGAAGCAGACATCTTGAGATGTAACCTACGAATTAGATATAGAAGAGTGGAGTGGATAAGCATCACATAAGTCAGATACTTTTGAAAAAATTCAAGTAAAAACTTAGTTTTAGGGTTTCACGGTGTGCAAGTCGGAACCACCGAATTTGGAATTTCGGAAGCTCCGAGGCAACAGCAAAAACGTGGTAGAGCCATTAAGGTTTCACCGAGGTGTGCTTCGGTCTCTTTGAAGTTGCGCATGTCACTCCTAGATCCCTTTTCGGTGACACTTATAGGATCCTCTGGGTTTCATCGAGGATCCCTTTGTGTTGTGGCCGAGACCAAATCGATGATGCTGAAACTTTTCGGTCCAAGGGTATGAGATTGCTCACTTCGGAAACCTAACCCTAATTTTTTTGTTCAAATCGATCTAATGGATTTTTCTCGAGGATGGGAAGTTTCATACAGTGGCAAGAAGTAGAACAATCCAAATTGTGTATGAATCGGATAAAGGAACATAATGGAGATCCGAGCTTTACTCCAACTTGGCGGCGTTCCTCTACGGTGACAATGGCGGCGAGGATTGTCATTGACGACAATGGAATCCTATGGCGAAGCTCGCTGGAGACAAAGGTGATGTCTGAAGACCTAGGGGGATGACAACAATGGGGTGAGCGAGTGGAGAGGGTTTGGAATTTTCAAATTCCCACCTGTGCGATATATATACCCATGTGATGTCAGAGAATTTGTTGATGGCACCGAAGCTGATAACTCCTTAGAGCGGATGAACTTGGTGACTCCGAGAATTTTCGATCAGTGGTACCAAGGTAGGAAAATCATATCAATCTAAGTGCCTTCGGTGGAACCGAGTTTGTAGTAATTGGTCACACCAAAAAATACTTATATGGTTTTGGAAGTCAGGCATTAACGAATCGGTGGTTCCGAGTGCTCCTCACCCAGAGGGTCCGAAAATGTGTTTGTTCAACTTTTATGATGAAGCATGAATAAAATTTGAGACAAGATATAATACATAGAAGAGAGGGTACTTAGTCATTATTGTGCATCCAATTGGCCATAAAAATAAAACCCAAATAATTACAATTGGATGTCCTTGAACAGGGAAAAATATGCATACCAACATGCTCACACAATAAAATGGCAAATGAAATATGTCAAACATGCAAACCACTCTAGTATTTGTTAAGCAATTTGTTGATGACAAATTCATCTATATATGTGTATATTGACATAGGGTTCCAGTGAGACCACTTGATCATAGGTCATACTCATCGTTTAAGCAACATAATGCATTAATGTGTTCACACCATTAGAGATGCTTTCGCTCAAGACTTAGAGCAAAGCTCCCCCTAGATGTGATATACCCCGTAAGAGGGGTGAACTAACCTTGGGTTTTGTTTTGTCATTTTAGAATTCATGTAAATGTTTTAGTAGTGGATGCTCATTGTTGATGAATATCATCTTTGAGTTGGGAGCGATCCTTTTTGTTTTGATACTCTCCACACCTACATGGGTTAGTCCCATACAAGGAACAATAACAAGGATGTCTATGGACATGGAGTGAAATGCTCGTGCGATGATGTCTACTGATGCATTGAATACCTTGTGCATTGCTTACCAACAAGAGGTTTTATGAGTCCTTGAGCTAGTGCATAACATTGGAGTTGATTGCACAAGTTCTTTGCAAGGAATGAATACGAGTGAGATTTGTTGGCAGAGTTACCCCTCGAGAACTCTCTAGTTCTTCTTCTTTGGAATCCACATCAACTTGATGGGAATACTTGGAGTTGAAGTAGCACTTGACGAAGTAGAGCTTGACGAAGACTTGAGAACCCACTTGACCATAGCTATATATAGGTGGTTCTTCAAATGAGTCAATCTCCTCTTGAAGCTTGTCCTTGCCGTTTAGCTTGTCATCTTGTGGTGGAATATCATCTTGACATTTTGTTCCCTTGCACAGATTAGGATCATAATTCTCTTGTTGAGGAACAAACTTTGTCTTCGGGTATTGATCTTCCACCGATTCAACTCCATTGGCATTGAATTTTCATTCAAAACCAACACCTTGATTCTTCCGATGCCATCCTTGCTTGCATGCAATCGCTTTGAATTGCTTACTCATGGCAAGACTTTTGTAGACACCTTTCTCTATAATTCCTTTCAATAAATTGTTTTTTTGCTCACGTGTAACTTGTCTAAGAGGATCATTACTGGAATCAATAGAAGTACTAGGAACAACATTATTGGATTTAGCATTTTTATTGTTGCTAGATGAAGAATCTTTCTTACTCTTGTTACTAGTCTTAGATTTAACTTGAGGCATAAAAGTAGACAAGAGAAGTCATTTTGAAATATAAGAAGAACTATTCTTTCAAAGATCGTCATTGATATCTTTAAGAAACTCATGCTCTTCCTCTAAATTTAGCTTCTCGAAGCGTAGCTTCTCATGAGTTCTTAGAAGCTCTCTACGATCTTCTTGAGTAGATTCATGAGCTAACTTAAGAGTGTTTAGTTCTTTAGTCAAGCACTCAATCTCATTCTTAGCATCAACATATGATTCATATTGGCTATCATGATTACTAGCAAGTTCATTTGAGATAACATCACTAGTTTTACCAACGAGCAAGTCATTGACGTGGCTTGAGACTGCGTTCGTCTTTCCCCAAAGAGGAAGGGATGATGAATAACAACTACGGTAACTATTTCCCTCAGTTATGAAACCAAGGTATCGATTCTAGGAGGAATACCATGCAATGCTATGTAAATGGTACCTGCACACAAAGAACAAATACTTGCAACCCGACGCATAAGAGAGGTTGTCAATCTCTCAACGGTAAAAAGATAGATTATATTGTAATTGATTGGGTAAATAGTTCTCACAAGAACACAAAATAAAATAAGCAAATAAAAAGTGCAGCAAAGTATTTTTGGCTTTTTGGAATAATAGATTTGAAATGAAAGCGGCAAAAACATAGATCGGAAAGCAATATGGTGGAAAAGTAGACCCGGGGGCCGTAGGTTTCACTACTGGCTTCTCTCATGAGTATAGCACACACCGGGTAAACAAATTACTGTTGGGAAATTGATGGAAGATAAAATAATCATGACGATGTCCAACGCGATGATCATTATATAGGCATCACGTCCAAGATAAGTGGACCGAAATGATTTTGCATATAGTACTATTACTCCACACATCAACCGCTATCCAGCATGCATCTAGTGTATTAAGTTCATGGAGAAATGGAGTAATGCAATAAGAATGATTACATGATCTAGACAAGATCTATTCATGTAGGAATAGACCCCATATTGTTATCCTTAATAGCAACAATACATGTGTGCCTGGCTGCCCCTTTTGTCATTGGGAGAGGACACTGCAAGATCGAACCCATCACAAAGCACCTCTACACATGGCAAGAAAAATCGATCTACTTGGCCTAACTAAACCAAATATTCAAAGAAGAAGTACGAGGCTATAAGTAATCATGCATATAAGAGATCAAATAAGACTCAAATAATATTCATGGATAGAAACTGATCATGAACTCAAAACTCATCGGATCCCAACAAACACACCACAAAAAGTCATTAGATAAAATAGATCTCCAAGAGACCATTGTATTGAAAATAAAAAGAGAGAGAGGAAGCCATCTAGCTACTTCCTACAGACCCGTAGGTCTATGGTGGACTACTCACTCACCATCGAAGAGGCACCCATGAAGACGATGCACCCCTCCGTGATGGATAGATTGGATCTCGCGGTTCTGGAACTTGTGGTAGCTGGAATTGTGTTTCGTCGACTCCCCTAGGGTTTTGGGAATATTTGGGTATTTATAGAGCTGATAGGCGGTGGAGAGGCTTCCCGAGGAGGGTACAAGCCATCAGGCCATGTTAGGGGCCTCTAGCATGCCGTGGTGGGTTGTGGCCTCCTCGGCCCTCCTCTCTAGCACTTCTTTGGTCCTCCAGGTGTCTTCTAGCACAAAAAATCTCCAAAAAGTTTCATGGTGTTTGGGCTTCATTTGGTACTGGTATTCTGCGAAGTAAAAAAACAAGCAAAAACATCAATTGGTACTTGGCACTATGTCAATAGGTTAGTCCCAAAAAATGATATAAAGCTGCTATAAAATGATTGTAAAACATCCAAGATTGATAATATAACAACATGGAACAATCAAAGGTTATAGATACGTTGGAGATGTATTAGCATCCGCAAGCTTAATTCCTGCTCATCCTCAAGTAGGTAAATGATAAAAAAACAGAATTTTTGATGTGGAATGTTGCCTAGCATTTTCATCACATATTTTTTTCTTTTTTAGCATGGACATTTGGACTTTTATATGGTTCAAAGGACTAGTCTACTTTTGACATGAAGACTTTAATAGTCAAGCATACCAACAAGAAACCATGTCTTTCAAAATATCAATACTAAAGAAAGCTATCCCTAGCCCATAATGCTCAATCGTTGATCCATTCATAGAACACACTCAAATAATAGCTACACCTAATACTCAAGTACGATAATAGTGCCCCTAGTTGGTGCTTTATAAGAGAACATGGAGACTCAAATAAAAGTAAAAAAATTGCATAAAGTAAATAGATAGGCCCTTCGCAGAGGGAAGTAGGGATTTGTAGATCTACCAGAGCTCAAGGTTTAAATCGAGAGAGAAAATATTTTTGGTGGCATGCCTTTCCTGTCAACGAAAACGATCGAGAGCTTTCAATACCTTTCCATGCTAGATATATCATATGCGGTTCCCAAATAGAAAATAAAGTTTATTCCTTTTCTACCATTCTTTCACAATCCATGGCTAGCTGAATCCATGGTTGCCTTCCATACCAACACTTTCGAAGGAATTTATTATTTACTGACATAAAGTAAATTTATTTTTCATTCTCGGACTGGGCATCCCTATTACCGCCATACTCTCATGCAATGATAAGTGAATAAACACTCATCTAGAGAATAACACATCTAGAATGGAAAATATCGGTCACCCCCTTCCACTTCATGAGAGGTACGAGCACACAAAAAGGAAATTCATTTTGAAAATTAGAGATGGCACATACAAATTTGCTTGGAATGGCATGGAAATACCGCATATAGGTAGGTTTGGTGGATTAATATGGCAAAAATGGGTTTAAGGATTTTGGATGCACAAGTAGTATTTCTACTTACTACAAGTGGAGGCTAGCAAATAGATTGAGAAGCAACGAACCAAGAAATGAAAATTCACATAAGCGAGCTTTAAGCATAACTAACATCGAATAATGCACCATAAGTAGGATGTAATTTCATTGCACAACTATTGACTTTCGTGATTGTATAGGGAATCACAAACCTTAACACCAATATTCTTACTAAGCATAATTACTCACCAACATAACTCACATATTACTATAATCATGTCTCAAAACTATTACAAGGAATCAAGTTTAATTTATCTAATGATCTTCATGAAAGTTTTTATTATATCCCTCTTGAATATCTATCACTATGGCAATAGTTGCATATTTTTTTCATTGCTTTTTGGCAAGCTCACATAGATTTAAGTGAAGTTCTTGAGCATAAAAATTTCATCTCTCAAAATAATATAAGTGAAGAATGAGAGTATTTCTTTAAAACTCACTAACTCTCCAATTAATCTAAGTGAAGCATGAGAGTATTTCTTCAAAAATTTAAAGCATGTCGTGCTCAAAAAGATGTAAGTGAAGCACTAGAGCAATTCCATAGCTCAAAAATTTAAGTGAAGCATATAGAGCGATTGTAACATATCATAACATAATTTTGGCTCTCTCAAATAAGTGTGTATAGCAACGATACTTGTGAAAAAATAAAAAGAAAATCAATAAAATACTCATATAATACAAGACACTCCAAGCAAAACTCATGATATGTGACGAATAAAAATATAGCTCCAGGTAAAGTACCGACAGTTGTTAGAAGAAAGAGGGGATGCCACTCGGGGCATCGCCAAGCTTAGTTGATTGTTCCTCTTTGGATATTATCTTGGGGTGCTGTAGCATCCCCGTGATTAGGCTCTTTTCACTCCTTATTCCTTCATCCATCATGACATCACCCAAAACTTGAAAACCTCAGTCACACAAAACTCAACAAAATCTTTGTGAGATCCATTAGTATAATAAAGAAAATCACCACTCTAAGTACTGTAGCAAACCCATTCTATCGGATTTCGGGCTCCGCAAAACCCTTAAGATTCGAACACAGGGGCGTGCGCGAAGATCCCCTGCAGCCTCGCCCAACCTGGCTCACTACTCGATGAACACAACAGCAAACTCGCGCAATGACGAGGAAGAAGATGAACACGACAGTTTACCCAGGTTCGGGTCACTGCGAAGCGTAATACCCCTGCTTTGGTGGATTACCTCTTGAGGAGGTGGTGTGGATGAACTTGTACAGTGTTCTAGGGCCTCATGAGGGCTCCCTTTGATGTGTTCGAGGCTCTCTGTGGCCCGGTGGTGGGTGGATGATGGAATGGATCGGATCCCTCTCTACAGTGCACCCTATCCTCTATATATAGTGGAGGCTCGCGTCCTCTTCCCTTATCACAATGGCGGGAAGGGATCCCACAATGACCAATTTTGAAGAGGGACAAGAGTACGTGCTCGCCCTGTCCAAAGGCAGTCTTCGCCTGCAAAGTAGCTGTCGACGGTGCAGGGATGGGCTCAGCGATGACATCCGCCCTGCGGATTGGGTGGTTGTGGCCTTGTTGCACCATAATGGAAACCTTTGGGGGTGCTTTGGGAACCCACGTACATCCTTGCTCCCTTTGCACCAAAGGGGAAACTATGCCGCCTTGCACGCTGGCACCCACCTGTCCTTCCTTGCGTCACCCTTGACTCTCGAGGCCGAGCCTTGTATAAAGATCTCCGCCACTCCGGAGGGGGACTTAGGAGGCCCCTCCTTCATCCATCCCGATGTTGTTCCTCCTCGCGAGGCTAGGGCCCTCGTGAGGGCCTTGTCTTGAGTGAGGCCACGCCCAGCCGTGTTCGGCCAATGAAGTGGGCCATGCCTTGGGCCGCAGGCAGGCAGGTCTGGGTACCCCCATTCCCAGAACGCCGACAGTAGCCCTCGGGCCCAAGGTGCGCATGAGCTGGCCTCAGGGTGAAGCCTCGGGGTCGTCTTGAAGCGTCGTGGGCCCCAAATGCCTGCGGGCCAGGCTGAGTGCGCGTCGCACAGTTGGTGTTGGGTGTCCTTCGCCCCTTCGGCCTCCGCTCGAATCGACAAGAGCCCGACTTCTAGTGTTGGGCCATTACGGCTTCCCTTTCTCACACACCTGCTCTTGCCTTCTAGGTCTCCAGCTCTAGCAGGCGTATCCCTAGATCTGGCGTCGCTCCGTCCTTCCCCTTGCTGCCTCCGTCCCGTGCGCTTTCTCGATGACGCCCCGATAAGCAGAAGCCAGAGGCACAGGGCTCCGCCTCTGCTCCCATGTCACCGGCACTCTCGGGGTCCACCCTTGCCAAGGACGAGGACCTCCTCCCAGAGCTCCCATGGATGGCGGATGGGTCCAACGAGCAGGGGTGGACCTTGATTTGGGGTGGCTCCTCAGCGAAGCAGCCCTCATCCGAAACGGTCTACCCCTTCTTCCTCCACAGCGTCTTCGCCGGGCTTGTCCTGCCCTACTTCGTGTTCTTCACAGCCATCCTTGACCACTACCGGATCCAGGCCCTTCATCTTCAACCCAACTCCATCTTGCTCCTGTCTAGTTTTGCTTTCTACTGCGAGGCCTTCGTGGGCGTGCGGCCTTCGATGGCTATCTTCCTCCATTTCTTTAGCTTGCATTTGCACGACGGCGCCCAACAGTTGGCGTGTGTCACCTTTGTCGCGGTCCAGAGCGGCAACATGCTCTTGGAAGCCGAGAAGAAGGTGGAGAACTTCAGGCACCAAAGGGTCCTCATGGATCTCAAGAGCACCAACCCTCAGTTGGATCTGCCAGAGGGGCTGTCGGAGAAGACCTCTGCATGGAGCTCCGCACAACTTTCTAACCCTGGGGACGGGCCCATCCTGGAGCACTTCTCCTCCGACATCAGCGCCAGGAAGCTGACTGGGGGATGATAGTGAAGGAGTTCCTGGTGCAGCGCCTCATGCCCCTCAAGGCCCATTCTAGGCCCTTGTGGGACTACCAGGGCAGCGATGACAATCTTAGGCTCTGGTCCGCACGCATAACCTCCAAGGAATTGAGCAGGGTTGTGGCGACCCTTCTCAAAGGCGACCCGGATGGCCTCCCTGAAGCCTACACCCTCTTGGACTGCCATGACGATGGGGCCGGTCTGGTTGCCGCGATGCCTGTCTTCAATGAACTTGGGCTTCTCCCTGTGGAGGGCCTTGGTTCCCTAGTGATGGTGTCCTCCGATGACACCTCGCATGGGAAGGGCTAGGAGAAGACCGCCAGCAACGACGCGGCAGGGCGTCTCGCCCGTTACAGGGCACACTTTTATGCGAGCTTGAGGATGACGACGATGCTGGTGAAGTTCCTGTTGTGGGCTCCTCTCGTGCCGCCAAAGCCCCCAGAGGGCTTGGTCCCGCCCCTCGTACCATGCGGTCCGCCTGCGTGACGACTCCTGAGAAGCGCGGGGTGCGGTCTTGTCAAGTGAGCCCTGCCTCCACGGGCAAGGCAGCCGAAGTGCCGGCCTCGCCCTTGCTCGGGCCGCAACTCGTGGGCAAGGCGAGCGCGGCCACAGCCACGGCGATCCCTCCAGCGTCCGCCCTCACGGGTAGTGCCCTAGCTCCCCCGCGCGATGGCACCCCCGCTGAGGTGGGCTTGGGTTCCTCCATCACTGTCAGAGTGGAGAGGAAGAGGAAGTGGGTCGACAGCGAGGAGTAAGTGGTTCGGCTTGGCCCGTCTCGCATTCTTGTGGATTGTGCGTTGATGCCCTTCCTTTGTTTTGTAACCAAGGATGCCGCTATGCCAAATATGAGGAGGAAGAAGGCGGGCATTAAGCCGAAGGTGACTTCTGACCCGCCACCTGCCCCCACTGACACACTGTCGCCTGCCACTGAAGGCGAGGAGGCTTGCGAGGCTGCCTCCCTGGTCGTTGTCACGGAGCCCCCCGAGCCCCCAGTACCCACCAACATGGTCGCTCCTGCCCTTGAGAGCGCGGTGGCACTGATGTCTGGGGGGCCAGCCCCTGAGGGCCGACCGCTTGCCGATTCGTCCATGTCCATGGTCGCCGAGCGGCCTCCAGGGCCGCCTGCTTATCACGTCATCGCCCCAGTGGGGGCGCCCCCTGCGATCACACAGGGGACTCCTCCTGAGGGGCCCTTGATGCCTCCGGTGCGCGGCCTCAACATCCTGGACTGGGCCTTCACTGCTCTGGATCAGGTCTGTGATGCCCTCAAGAGTGTCGGTAATCGCCCCACGAGTAGGCGCCTAGAGCTCCTCTCGAGGTGGCTCCAGGACGTCGCCTCTATCGAGGCGGCTTGGGACCAGGCTGAGGTTGCTGCAGCGAAGAGCAAGGAAGAAGCCGCGACCGCCCGGGTAGTGCGTGCAAAGGCGCTGATTGAGGCGGCATCTGCTGCAAAGCGTTGCGAAGAGGCGGAAGCTTGTCTGAAGGCTTCCAATGAGGAGCAGGCCAAGCTTGCGGGGCAGCTTCATGAGCGGGAGGAGGACCTCAATACCCGTGAGGCCGAGCTTGCTGCTCGGGACTCTGAGCTGTACCAGGTGGCGATCTGCCAGGACGCGGAGCAGGTGTGCCTGGACGCGGAGAGGAAGGAAATTGCTTTGAAGAAGGCCCTTCTTGACGCTAGGGAGGGAACTCTTGTCGTGGCCGAGGAGTAGAAGGCCGCAGAGCTGAGCGCCTTCCCTATCATCAAGCTCAAGCTTCGCCAAGCGCTTCATGCCCTTTGCCGGGACTGGTTCATGGAGCCCCTGGCGCCTACGGAGAGCGGCTTTGCTATGCTCGCCTCGAAGCTTGTCAAGGCGCTGGAGAGCGTCGTCCTCCAGGTGGAGAGGGTCCTGGAGAGTGCGTGTCGCGACGTTTGTTCCGAGTCCGTGACACGTGTCTTTAGCCATCTTCATCTTCGCGAGCCGGGGTTTGACTTTGACTCCGTGATCCGCTCAGTCGCCCCTGAGGTCCATGTTAGCGCCACGGCGGCGGTGAAGGGCGCCGTGGAGACACTAGTGAAGAGGTTCGCTCCCGTCACGGTTTCTCCGCCTCCGATGCTGCTGGGGCTGGTGGCGAGGTCGACGACGCCAGCGATGTCGATGACGAGCCCCCCGAGGACGAAATGAGTGGTGGTGGCGGTTCCTCCTGATTCATCTCCCCTGCTTCTTTCCTGCAATTCACATCATGCCTCATGGAAGCGTTAAATTTGTTTGTGTTCGTGAAGACTTTTAATGCTTGTAATAACTATTTGACTGTGTGGTTGCTCCCTTCGCCTTGTTTCCTTCTTGCTTGTTGTGATGCTCTGCGTCGGCAGGGCCCGGCCCCCGCATACCTTTGCCGCCGTTGGACTGACCGGATCACCAAGGACGGTCCAAGGGGTGAGGTGCTATGGGTCCAGTTAGGCTCTTGAGTCGCGATGCCCAGGAGTCCCCTTGACGTGCGAGCATCCCTCATAAAGGGGACAAGGCGGAGGTCGGGTTAACTTGAAACATTCGAAGACCATTAGAGCTTAGCGTCGGCAGGGCCCGGCTCGTGCATACCTCAGTCGTCGTTGGACCGACCAGATCACCAAGGACGGCCCAAGGGGTGAGCGGCTACGAGTCCAGTTAGGCTCCTGAATCGCGATGCTTAGGAGTCCCCCTTGACGTATGCTACTTCTCGAGCATGCGTTGGTTTCCCGTGAAGCGGAACAGTTTGATGCAGCAAAGTAGATAAGTATTTCCCTCAGTTTTTGAGAACCAAGGTATCAATCCAGTAGGAGATACAAGCGAGCCACCAATAGATATACCTGCACAAAGAATAAAACACTTGCACCCAACGCTATAAAGGGGTTGTCAATCCCTTCACAGTTACTTGCAAGGATGAGATCTAGTAGAGATAGATATAATAGGATGGTTGAATGGAAAGTAAAACTAAAAGTAAAAATAATGCAGCAAGTATTTTTGGTTTCAGATCTGAAAATATAATATGGAAAATAGACCCAGGGGGCATAGGTTTTGCTAGATGGCTTCTCTCATGATGGCAAGTATTACGATGGGTGAACAAATTACTATCGAGCAATTGATAGAAAAGCAAATAATTATAAAGATATCCAAGGAAATGATTATGCATATAGGCATCACATCCATGACAAGTAGACCGAAACGATTCTGCATCTACTACTATTACTCCACACATCGACCGACTCCTGCCTCCATCTAGAGTATTAAGATCATGAAGAACAAAGTAACGCATTAAGCAAGATGACATGATGTGGAGGGATAAACTTAAGAAATATTATGAAAACCCCATCTTTTTACCCTTGATGGCAACAATACAATCGTGCCTCACTACCCCTACTTTGTCACTGGGTGAGGACACCGCAAGATTGAACCCAAAACTAAGCGCTTGTCCTGTTGCAAGAATTACCAATCTAGTTCGCCAAACCAAACCAATAACTCGAAGAGGTTGCAAAGATATGAAATCATGAAAATAAGAATTCAGGAAAGACTCAAATAATATTCATGGATAATCTGAACATAAACCCACAATTCATCGGATCTCGACAAACACATCGCAAAAGAGTATTACATCGGATAGATCTCCATGAAGATCATGAAGAACATGGTATTGAGAAGCAAAGAGAGAGAGAAGAAGCCATCTAGCTACTAGATATGGACCCGTAGGTCTATGGTGAACTACTCATGCATCATCGGAGGGGCAATGGAGTTGATGTAGGTGCCCTCCGTGATCGAATCCCCTTCGACAGATTACCGGAAAAGGCTCAAACATTGGATCTCTCGGGAACGGAGGATTCTGGCGGCGAAAAGTATTTTCATGGATCCTTCTAATAATGATGGAATATTTGGGTATTTATAGGCCCGAGATTAGGGTTAGGAAGTTGCCAGGGGCCCACAAGCCTGCCCGGCACGGGTGGCCCCCCTGGCCATGGCAAGCGGGCTTGTGGCCTTGTCGCAGCTCCTCTGCCTTGGTTCTCAAGTCTCGTGGCTTCCTTTTATTCCAGAAAAATCATTCTGGAGGTTTTATTCCATTTGGAATCCGTTTAATATTCCATATCTGCGGAACTCAAAAACAAGGAAAAAACAGAAACTGGCACTAGGCTCTAGATTAATAGGTTAGTCCCAAAAATAATATAAAATAGCATATTAATGCATATAAAACATCCAAAACAGATAATATAATAGCATGGAACAATCAAAAATTATAGATACGTTGGAGATGTATCAGCATCCCCAAGCTTAATTCCTGCTCATCCTCGAGTAGGTAAATGATAAAAATAGAAGTTTTGATGTGGAATGCTACCCAACATATTTATCCATGTAATATTCTTTATTGTGGCATGAATATTCAGATCCGTTAGATTAAAAACAATAGTCTAATATTGACATAAAAATAGTAATACTTCGAGCACACCAACAAGGTAGTCATGTCCTTTCCAAATAACATAGCTTTAGAAAGTCATCCCTACAAAATCATATGGTCTGGCTATGCTCCATCTTCCCCACACAAAGTATCTAAATCATGCACAACCCCGATGAACAAGTCAAGCAATTGTTTCACACTTTTGGTGTTCTCAAACCTTTTCAACTCTCACACAATACATGAGTGTGAGCCATGGATATAGCATTATAGGTGGAATAGAATATGGAGGAGGTGCAAAGGAAAAAGAAGAAGATAGTCTCACATCAACTAGGCGTATCAACGGGCTATGGAGATGCCCATCAATAGATATCAATGTGAGTGAGTAGGGATTGCCATGAAACAAATGCACTTGGAGCTATAAGTGTATGAAAGCTCAAAAATAAAACTAAGTGGTCGTGCATAATGAATATCCACTAGTTATATGAAAGTGACAAAATAGGAGACTCTCTATCATGAAGATCATGGTGCTACTTTGAAGCACAAGTGTGGAAAAAGATAGTAGCAATTTTCCCTTCTCTCTTTCTCTCATTTTTTTTTATTTTGGTGGGCTTCTTTGGCCTCTTTTTTTGTTTGGGCTTTGCTGGCCTCTTTTAGTTTTTTGTAAAGTCCGGATACTCATCCCAACTTGTGAGGGAGTCATAGCCTCCATCATCCTTTTCTCTCATGGTAAAATGCTCTACTAATGAAAAATCATTACACTTTTATTTACTTATAACTCAAAGAAAAAGAAATTACAACTCGATTCCTATGACAAGATATAACTCTATATGCAATATGAAGTGATGATGCAAGTCATAGAAAACTATATGGTGGAAGTTGCATGGCAATATATCTCGGGCTGGATATGGAAATGCCATAATAGGTAGGTATGGTGGCTGTTTTGAGGAATATATGGTGGCTATTTTAAGGAAGGAGGGTTTGATGTACCGGCGAAAGTTGCGCGGTACTAGAGAGGCTAGCAAACATGGAAGGGTGAGAGTGTGTATAATCCATGGACTCACAATTAGTCATAAAGAACTCACATACTTATTGCAAAAGTCTATTAATTATCAAACAAAGCATTAGACGCATGCTCCTAGGGGAGAGGTTGGTAGGTGTTAACCATCGCGCGATCCTGACCCTCACACAAAGGTCGACAATCATTAGACAAGTCATGCTCCGACTTTGTTACATAACGGTTCACCATACGTGCATGCTATGGGAATCACAAGCTTTAACACACGTATATCTTAAATTAACAACTACTCACTAGCATGACTCTCATATTACCATCCCTATTATCTCAAAACTATATGCAAGGAATCCAACTTCTCATAGTTGTTAATGCACTTAATATGAAAGTTTTTATTATATCCCTCTTGGATGCCATTATATTAGGACTAAATTCATAACCTAAACAAAATACCATGCTGTTTTACTCAAAATAATATAAGTGAGTAACAAGATTTCAATAATTTCTATAAAATATAACACCACCATGCTCTAAAAAGATATAAGTGAAGCACTAGAGCAACATTGCCTAGCTCAAAAGATATAAGTGAAGCACATAGAGTATTCTAAAAAAATCACGATTCAGCGTGTCTCTATCAAAATATGTGTGCAGCAAGGATGATTGTGGCAAACTAACAAGCAAAGAATCATATCATACAAGACGCTCCAAGAAAAACACATATCATCTGGTGAATAAAAATATAGCCTCAAGTAAATTTACCGATGGATTGAAGACGAAAGAGGGGATGCCTTCCGGGGCATCCCCAATCTTAGGATTTTTGGTATCCTTAAATATGACTTTGGGTGCCTTGGGAATCCCCAAGCTTAGGCTCTTTCCACTCTTTATTCCATAGTCCATCAAATCTTCACCCAAAACTTGGAAACTTCACAACACAAAACTCAAGAGAAAACTCATGAGATCCGTTAGTATAACAAAAATAAATCACCACTTTAGGTACTGTTGTGAACTCATTCTTTATTTATATTTGTGTAATACCTACTGTATTATAACTTTTCCATGACTCATACCCCCCGATATGACCCATAGATACATCAAAATAAGCAAACAACACAAAGAAAACAGAATTTGTCAAAAATAGAACAGTCTAGAGCAATCTGTAAACTTCGAATACTTATGGAACTGTAAAAATTCTGAAAAATTAGGAAAACCAGGGAAATTTGTATATAAATCCTGTGTAATAATTTCACATCAATTTGATGCTCTTAAAAATTCAGTAAATTCTATACTGAGTGCAAAAGTTTCTGTTTTCCAGCAAGATCAAATCAACAACTACCATAGATCACCCCAAAGGTTTTACTTGGCTCAAACACTAATTTAAACACAAAAACACAATTACTACAGAAGTAATAATGTGCCAAACACACCCAAACACAAGAAAAATGCAAAAAGCAAAATAAAATTGGGTTGCCTCCCAACAAGTGCTATTGTTTAATGCCCCTAGCTAGGCAAAATGCAATAGATCTAGGTATTGTCATCTTTGGTATTGGCAATTTTTGTGAGGACTTTCTCAAACCCAAGAGGTTCTTTCCTCTTTCCCCCAATTGTAGGGGGAGGATCAATCTTGGTGTCCAAAATTTCTAATCACTTATTGCAAAGGGTGATCAAAGTATTCAAGCGAGTAAGGTTCCCGTTAATATGTTTGAGTGGTTCATGATGTTGTTGTCACTCGACAAAGTGCTTATGTAAGTCACCCAATTTTTTGAGAAGTTGAACTCCCTCTTGAGAGAAATCAACCCCCTTTTTGGTGGAGGAACCCCCAAAATCCCTTCTAAAACTTCATAGGCTGCATTCGTGTCAAGCTCAATAAACTTTTGAGGCGAAATCTAAAAGCTCCCTATGATGCAAAGCTAAACCAATGTAAAAAATTCTGAGCAAAACTTTTGCATCCCCTTTTAGATTGGAAACACGATAAGATTCCATTAGCCTATACCAAGCATCCTTAAAAATTTCCCCTTGTTTTTGTTTGAAGTAAATAACTTCAACGTCTCGTGACAAGGGGTATGTGGTGATGTTCGACATAGTTCAGGTAATCAAAAGGCAAGCGAAAGAAGGGCGAATAAAAAGGCAAACCTTTTTGGTGTTTTATAAAAATTGTTTTAGAAGTGGGGGAGAGGAAAACAAGAGGCAAATGGAAAAAAATGTAAATGCAAGAGATGAGTTTGTGATGGGTACTTGGTATCCTGAACTTGCTATGTATCTCCCCGGCAACGGCGCTAGAAATCTGTAACATCCCAAATTTTGGAATGTTATAATAATTATTAGAATGAATTGTTGTTTGCTTGAGTGATTGAAAGTGAGTGAAATTTGAAACTTTTTGAAAGTTTGATGAGAGGGAATGAAATGACCTTCCCAAAACTTTCAATCTGCATTTTGATCACCAGGAATTCAAATTCATTTCATCACAAAACCCTAGAGTGAAGATGACATGACTTCTTCCATTTAAAGAAATGAAAAGGGATTTGAAAAGAATTTGAATTTCATTTGAAAAATATTTCAAATTCAGAAAACTTTATGCAACTCAATGATTTTCATGAGAGAGGATAATATGACTTCCTCAAATTTTAAGAAATATGAGTTGGAAGTTTAAAAGAAGGAATTGAAAAGGCTTTTGAAAACCTCTGGATTATTTTGAAAATCCATTTCATATTTGGTTCCTATTCAAAATTTTCAAAGTATTCAAACCCCTGACAAAGATTTGAAAGGAGTAACATGACACTCCAAGCCAGGGGGTAATTTGTGAAGTTTTTTGAATCATCAAACCCAAAAAGTTATTTGAAAAATATTTGCAAAATTAAATAAAGCCAATTAAGGCATTTTCTGAAAAATGATTTTTTTAATGTATTCAAATGCCAGAATAAAAATGTCCATTAAATTGCATTTATTATTCTGTTAATTTTGATATATGATACTCCTATATTTAGAGACGATTTTAATGCTTTAAAGGTTTTTGAGACGCTCTGGAAAAACATTAAATAGAAACGGTAACGGTTTTAGAATTAAAACGGGCCGGCCCACAGGCTTTATTTCGCGAATTCAATATGCGCCGGCCGACCGACGCGGAAACCTCTCCCTCCCTCTCGCTGACGTGTGGGACCTGCCGCCCGATTTACTCTCCCGCGCGATCACTTTCCTCCCCTTCTCCCCGACGCCGTCGCCGGTTCCCCTCGCCGCGGATCTCCTCCTCCTTCTTCTCCCTCGCCCCACCCGTGGCCCTATATAAGAGCCCGAGACCTCCCGCGTCCATTCCCCTACTTTCCCCCAACTACCACCGCCTCCCGTCGCCGGAATCGTTCACCAGATCTTTCGGTGCCGCCGCGCCATTGCCATCGCCTAGCTCCATTCCGACCTCCCCGTCCTCTCCCGAGCGCACCGCCGAGCCCCTCTCGATCGCCCGCACCTCCCCATCCCCCTGCCCGTGCTCCACCGCCCCCTGGAACGCCGTACCCACAACCTCGCCGGAGTCCGAACCACCCCGAGCACGTGCCGCTCACCTCCGTCGCCCCGAGGCCCCTCCGACGCTGCCATCGTCATCGCCGAGCTCCCCTGCGTCGACCAGTGCCAGAGCCATCGCCGGATACCCTCGGAAGCCATCTCCCCGATGACCTCGCCGTCCCTGCCGTCGACGATGACCTCGCCGGACTTCACCCCGCCGCGGTGAGCCTCCCTCTCCCTCCCCACCGTCAGATCCAGATGAACGGCTTAGATTAGAAGGAATAAATCCCCGAACCGTTTTCTGCAAAGGTTCGGTCGACCGTCCGTAACACCCCGCGCGTGCACCCCTTTATCGAATCAAGAAGCGACACGTGTACCCCCTGACCGATAGAAACACATTTTCTTTTCTGTTTTAATTTCTGTTTCCAGAATAAGTTCTGATTTTATTTCCTTTATATCTTTTAAACTGTTTAATGTTTTTAAATGATTCTTTTTGTATAGTGTCACAAATTTCATCTAGTTTCTGTGGATATCAAATTTGGCTATGTTTGAACATTTAAATTTGAATTTAAACAGATTGGATTTAAATTTTGTTTTCTGAATATCTTGAGTTTTAAAACGTATTTTTGATTGATTCTTTTTGCTACTTGTCACTAGTGATATTAGTTATAATTAGGAGGAGTTTGAGAAAAAATTTAGAATATTTTAAATAGTGTTTTCAACTAAAACAGAATCTGTTTAGTTTCTTATTAGTTTAATTAAATTGATTTAATTGTTTTATTTTGAAAATCTGAATATGATTTACATTATGTTTTAGATTTCATTTAGTTTTGTTGTTCCAAACCTTAGTAATTTACTTGCTGTTAACAAAAGTTAATTTGTTTAGTTTATAAATTTTGTTGTAGGGATCTATACCCTCTTTCAAATAGGTATAGTTGTTTTAAAAGCAAATTTGTTAGTAACAATTCTTTTAACTAAAGTTTTATATAATTAGATTCTGTTCTCTAATAAAATTTGTAGTAATTTATTTCTGTTAAGAAATACTTAGTTAATAAAAATAATTTAGATTAGTTCTATTATGATAGGAAAACTATATTATTTTCATTAGGTAATATGTTATAAAACCAATTTAGTTTCATAGAAACTCTTTGCACAAAGTTATAGATGACTTAATTTTGTTTTATAATAAATGCTTTTACTATTTATTTTCTGTTAACTTAGTGGTTTTATAAAAGTGTTTTCTCTTATGTTAGTGTTTCACTCATTGTTAAGTTTATTAGGCAAACATTTATGTTGTTAGAATGTTGTTTTCATAGTTTTACTTATTCTTCAAAAGTAATTATTTTTGCTACTAAAATATTTACTAAAATACTTTTGTTGTATTTTACTTTGTTATTGTTTTGTTACTATTGAAAATAGTTGTTTGTAAGGGAAAACTATTTTAATTGTGTTCTTGAAAACTTTCTTGATTTTAACTTTTGTCTTAAGTATTTCCTTCATCAACCTTGTTGGTTTTGTTTCTTGTGTTATCTTGTGATTGTTAGAATTGATTGCTAGTATGATTGCTTATGAATGCAATGTTTGCTGTATAGACTTCCATCGGAGAGTGACGAATAGTCTATCAAGTTATTTCTGAGAGCGATCTTTATCTTCATCAACAGTACAGGCAAGTTCACCTTGACCATCTATTTCATACCTATGTTTTTATTGCATGTAGTGACATCATTCAGCACATCCCTCCCGTAGTGTTATTGAAATTCTTGTAGTTGAGTAGAATGCATGAGGTAGGAACCCACCACCTGGTTACTAAAGCCCCGGGAACGTTAGTTACTTTTATGCTATGCTATAGTAGACGGGGTTTGGTATGAGTGTTCGTGAGTGGTGTGAAGAAGGACTCCACGTCAAAACGACGACTTCATGAAGACATCTTCAAGTCCTGCATCTTCAAGACTTCAAGACTTCAAGACTCGAGAAGACAAGTTTTCAATACACACTACTGGGTGAAGGATGGTTGATTGGGCATCCCTGGAGAAACCAGTGGATGGCCGGGATGCATGGAGAAGCGCCATGACATCTTGCGGAAAGCTTCACCCAGACTCAAAGAGAAGGATGAATACTTCATGCCCGGAAGCTTACCTGTGTAGCCACAAGTCATTATGGGCTCTGGCTTGGTTGATCTTTGTTGTGACTCTGCTGGGCAGTGCTACGAGATGTAGTCGACGTTAGGATTGGGATGGGCACTGTCGGACAGTCAGGGAAGCACTCTGAAAGACCATGTTTCTTTCATCCTGTTCTCAAACACCAGGCAGTGCGAGGACTTACCAGGAGGGAAAGAATCTTGTGGGTAAAGTACACAACACTCTGTAGAGTTAAACCTAATCGATTAGACGTGTCCCCGGTTACGGACAATTTGAGCTTCTAGACTTGGATCAATCTCTGAACTCTCAACACTGGACTGATAACTAATTGTGGGCAACTTAATGATACTTATGGGCATTGAGACATTGGTTGGCGGAACCATGTCATGATAGGTAACTCCATAGTGAAATTCCTGATATTCCTTTGTTGTAGGAAAACAAAATCAGCTTTTATGCAAAAACTTAGCCACAAAGCCATAAAGCCTTATTGCATATAGTATGGTTTATTATTCTGTTCTTCTATGGTGATCTTGCCAGCATATTCAAAATGCTGACCTACACGGCTGCAACGTCTTATGTTGCAGATACTCTTCTACGACGGGTAAGAGTACGATTCAGGGTTACGGTCCGCACTCAACTTGCCGTTGGTGTTATTGGGACTCCACTCCCGTTGACTGTATCCGCTGCTATTTTAAGGTATATATCAGTTTTACGTTATTTACATGTGATTGCACTTTGATATATACATTGATGTACTGTGTGTGCCAGCATACTGATCCAGGGATGGCACAGAAAACACAGAGGCTTGACTCATTTTGAGTCAGGTCGCTACAAAATCCTTCTTGCTACTTCTCGAGCATGCGTTGGTTTCCCATGAAGAGGAACGGTGATGCAGCAAAGTAGATAAGTATTACCCTCAGATTTTGAGAACCAAGGTATCAATCCAGTAGGAGATACAAGCGAGCGACCAATAGATATACCTGCACAAAGAATCAAACTCTTGCACCCAATGCTATAAAGGGGTTGTCAATCCCTTCACGGTTACTTGCAAGGATGAGATCTAGTAGAGATAGATATAATAGATGTCTGCACGGAAAGTAAAACTAAAAGTAAAAAAATAATGCAGAAAGTATTTTTGGTGTTTTTTGTTTTAGATCTGAAAATATAATATGGAAAATAGACCCGGGGGCCATAGGTTTCACTAGATGGCTTCTCTCATGATGGCAAGTATTACGGTGAGTGAACAAATTACTGTTGAGCAATTGACAGAAAAGAGAATAATTATGAAGATATCAAAGGCAATGGTTATGCATATAGGCATGACGTCCGTGACAAGTAGACCGGAACAATTTTGCATCTACTACAATTACTACACACATCGACCGACTCCTGCTTGCATCTAGAGTATTAAGTTTTTGAAGAACAGAGTAACGCATTAATCAAGATGACATGATGTAGAGGGATAAACTCAAGAAATATGATGAAAACCCCATCTTTTTACCCTTGATGGCAATAATACAATATGTGCCTCGCTACCCCTACTTTGTCACTAGGTGAGGACACCGCAAGATTGAACCCAAAACTAAGCACTTCTCCTATTGCAAGAATTACCAATCTAGTTGGCCAAACCAAACCAATAACTCAAAGAGACTTGCAAAGATATGAAATCATGCATATAAGAATTCAGGAAAGACTCGAATAATATTCATGGATAATCTGAACATAAATCCACAATTCATCGGATCTCAAAAAACACCCCGCAAAAGAGTATTACATCGAATAGATCTCCATGAAGATCATGAAGAACATGGTATTGAGAAGCAAAGAGAGAGAAGAAGCCATCTAGTTACTAGCTATGGACCCATAGGTCTGTGGTGAACTACTCACACATCATCGGAGGGGCAATGGAGTTGATGTAGATGCCCTCCGTAATCGAATCCCCCTCCGGCAGATTACCGGAAAAGGCTCCAAGATTGGATCTCTCGGGAACGGAGGCTTCTGGTGGCAGAAAGGTGTTTTCTTGGCTCCTTCTGATAATGATGGAATATTTGGATATTTATAGGCCGAAGATTAGGGTTAGGGGAGTTCCACGGGCCCACAAGCCTGCACGGCGCGGGTGGCCCCCCTGGCCGCGATAAGTAGGCTCGTGGCCCCGTGGCAGCTCCTCTGCCTTGGTTCTCAAGTATCGTGGCTTCCTTTTATTCTAGAAAAAACCATTCCGAAGGTTTTATTCCTTTTTGGCTCCGTTTAATATTCCTTATCTACGAAACTCAAAAACAAGGAAAAAACAAAAACTGGCACTAGGCTCTAGATTAATAGGTTAGTCCCAAAAATAATATAAATAGCATATTAATGCATATAAAACATCCAAAATAGATAATATAATAGCATGGAACAATCAAAAATTATAGATATGTTCGAGACATATCAACGTACGAGCCCTTGCGTCCTCCTTAATGGTTTTTGAGCGATTTTTTGAGTGCTTTGAGCTCTGCGTCGGCAGGGCCCGACCCGTGCATACCTCAACCGCCATTGGGCTGACCGGATCACCAAGGATGGTCCAAGGGGTGAGGGGCTATGGGTCCAGTTAGGCTCCTGAGTCCTGATGATCAGGAGTCCCCCTTGACGTGCGAGTGTCTCCTATACATTTCCTCGGCAGGTTTTCCGGAGATGAGAGCGTGAAGACCAGGTTCGGCAGACCTGGGAAGGTGGCGTGTACCAGGCTTGGCCTGGTGGTAGCCCCCATGCAGCCCCCTCCCGCGTGCATCCCCAGGAAACACGGCAAGAAGGGGTGCCGCTAGGGGTCTTCCTGAGGTTGGATGCAGCCACTGGGGGTGCCCTTAGTTGTTTATCCCCCCGCATCGGGCGTGGGGCTTCCACATTGCATGGGCATCGCCATTGGAGGGCCGTGTCGTCCGCCAGCATGGAGCTGTGGCTTCCACATTGCATGGGCATAGCCATTGGTGGGCCGTGTTGACATCTCTGCCAGCGCTGGGTTTTGGCTTATACATTGCGTGGGCATAGTCATTGGTGGACCATGTTGACCGCCAGCACGAGGTTGTGGCTTCCACATTGCATGGGCATAGTCATTGGTGGACCGTGTTGGCTTCTCCATCAGCGCTGGGCTATGGCTGCCACATTGCATGGCAAGGGACCCCTCCGCGTCCTCGGGGGGGGGGGCGTGTTGGGGAACGTCGCATGGGAAACAAAAAATTTCCTACGCTTCACCAAGATCAATCTAGGAGATGAGCATCTACGAGAGGGGTGAGGGGATCTACATACCCTTGTAGATAGCTAAGCGGGAACCATTAAGAAACGCGGTTGATGTAGTCGAACGTCTTCGCGGTCCAAATCACCAAGCGTCCCGCAATCCAATCATGATCCGTCCCGATCTAGCGCCGAATGGACAGCACCTCCACGTTCAGCGCATGTATGGCTTGATGACGATCTCCGCCTTCTTGATCCAGCAAGAGGGAGAGGAGAGGTATACGAGTTCTCCGGCAGCACGACGGTGTTGCGGTGATGGTGGTGGAGTAATTCCAGCAGGGCTTCGCCTAAGCACTGCTGAAACCGATCTAGAGGAGAAACTACGGACTAGAGGAGAGGGCAGCACGTGGCTAAAACTCTATAGCAAAAACCCTCAAAACCTCTAGTATATATAGTAGGAGGGGAGGGAGGAGACTTGGCTCCCAAGGGAGCCAAATCCACTTCGGCCGAAGTGGAGGGAGGAGTCCTCCTCCTCCACTCCTAGTAGGATTAGGACTCCTTCCTTTTTTCCACTTTTGCCTTTCTTTCCACCTTGGGTTTCTTCCCTAGCCATATGGGCTTCCTGTGGGCCTTCGTCCAGCCCACTAAGGGCTGGTATTCCTTCTACCACAGCCCATGTAGCCTCTTGGGTCGAAATACCCCTCCCGATGGTCCCCGGTACCCTCCCGGCACTCCCGATACACTACCGATGAGCCTGGAACTTTTCCGGTGACCAAAACAGGACTTCCTATATATGAATCTTTAACTCCGGACCATTCCTGAGCTCCTCGTGACGTCCAGGATTTCATCCAGGACTCCGCACAAGCTTCGGTCATCACCATACATAACTCTATACTACTGAAACATCACTGAACCTTAAGTGTGCAGACCCTGCGGGTTCGAGAACTATCTAGACATGACCGAGACACCTCTATGGTCAATAACCAATGGTGTGACCTGGATGCGCATATTGGTTCCTACATATTCTCCGAAGATCTTTATCGGTTGAACCTCTATGTCAAGGATTCAGTTAATCCCGTATGTTGTTCCCTTTGTTCTTCGGTATGTTACTTGCCCGGGATTCAATCGTCGGTATCTCCATACCTAGTTCAACCTCGTTATCGGCAAGTCTATTTACTCATTTCCGTAATACAAGATCCCATGGTTAACACTTAGTCCCATTGCTTGCAAGGCTTATTGTGATGTTGTATTACCGAGTGGGCCCTGAGATACCTCTCCTTCACACGGAGTAACAAATCCCAGTGTTGATCCATGCCAACCCAACAGACACCCTCGGCAATACCTGTAGAGCACCTTTATAGTCACCCAATTATGTTGTGATGTTTGATACACAGAAGGCACTCCTCTAGTGTCTGTGAGTTGCATGATCTCATGGTCATAGGAACATATACTTGACATGCAGAAAACTATAGCAATAAACTGACACGATCATTTGCTACGTTTATAGTTTGGGTCTGGTCCATCCCATCATTCTCCTAATGATGTGATCACGTTATCAAATGACATCTCATGTCAATGTATAGGAAACCTTGACCATCTTGGATCAACGAGCTAGTCTACTAGAGGCACACTAGGGACAATTATACAGTTATATATCCACACATGCAATGTTTTTCCAATCATACCGTTATAGCATGGATACTAAACAATTATCATGAACAAGGAAATATGATAATGACTAATTTATTATTGCCTCTAGGGCCTATTTCCAACAGTCTCCCACTTGCACTAGAGCCAATAATCTATCTCATATCGCTATGTGATTTGTTATGAATCTCACACCCAATGAGTTCTGGGGTTCAGTCATGTTTTGCATGTTAAAGAGGTTTTAGTCAACGGGTCTGCGACATTCAGATCCATGTGTACTTTGTAAATCTCTATGTCATACTGTAGACACTGCTATCATGCTCCACTTGGAGCTATTCCAAATGGCTACTCCACTATACGTATCCAGATTGCTGCTAAGAGTCATCCGGATTAGTGTTAAAGCTTCCATCGACATAACTCTTTACGACGAACTCTTTATCACCTCCATAATCGAGAAACATCTCCCTAGTCCTCTAGTTACTAAGGATAATTTTGACCGCTGTTCAGTGATCCAGTCCTAGATCACTGTAGTACCCCTAGACAGACTCATGGCAAGGCACACAAAGGTGCGGTACATAGCATGGCATACTATATAGAGCCTATGGCTAAAGCATAGGGGGGAGACCTTCGTCCTTTCTCTTTCTTCTACCATGGTTGCACTTTGATTCTTACTCAACTTCACACCATACAAATCAGGCAAGAACTCTTTCTTTGACTGATCCATTTTGAACTCTTTCAAAATCTTGTCAAGGTATGTACTCATTGAAAGTCTCATCAAGCATCTTGATCTATCTCTATAGATCTTGATGCTCAACAATTAGGTAGCTTTATCCAGGTGTTCCTTTGAAAAACTCTTTTCAAACTACCATTTATGCTTTCCAGAAATTCTACATCATTTTTGATCAATAATATGTCAGCCACATATGCTTATCAAAAATTCTATAGTGCTCCCACTCGCTTTATTGTAAACACAAGTTTCTCATAAACTTTGTATAGACACAAAAACTTTGATCACCTCATCAAAGCGTATATTCCAACTCTGAGATGCTTGCTCCAGTCCATAGAAGGATCACTGGAGTTTGCACACCTTTTAGCATCCTTAGGACTGACAAAACCTTCTGGTTGTATCTCATACAACCTTTCCTCAAGGAAAGAAATGATGTTTTGACATCAATCTACCAGATTTCATAATTGAAAAACATAGTAATTACTAACATAATTCCAACAGACTTTTAGCATCACTACAGGTGAGAAGGTCTCATTGTAGTCAACTCCTTGAACTTGGCGGAAACTTCTTTGCGACAAGTCGAGCTTTAAAAATAGTGACATTCACAATCAGCGTCTGTCTTCATCTTAAAGGTCCATTTGTACTCAACGACCTGTCATTTAATGGGCAAGTCTACCAAAGTCCATACTTGGTTTTCATACATGGATCCTTTCTCAAATTTCATGGCTCCTAGCCATTTTTCGGAATCCGGGCCCATCACCGCTTCTCCATAGCTCTTAGGCTCATCGTTGTTCGACAACATGACCTCTAAGACAGGGTTGCCGTAGCAGTTAGGAGCAGTATGCGTCCTTGTCGACCTACGAGGTTCGATGGTAACTTGATCCGAAGCTTCATGATCATCATCATTAACTTCCTCTTCAACTAACGTAGGCTCCACAGAAACAACTTTATGCGTTGCGCTACTCTCTGGGTAAAACAAAGGTTCAACAACCTCATCAAGTTCTATCTTCCTCCCACTCAATTCTTTTGAGAGAAACTCTTTCTCGAGGAAGGACCCATTTTTAGCAACAAACACTTTGCACTCAGATTTTAGTTAGAAGGTATACCCAACTGTTCTTAGGGTATTGCATGAAGATGCATTTGTCCGCTTTGGGTTCGAGCTAATTAGGTGAAAACATTTCTCACATAAGCGTCGCAGCCCCAAACATTAAGAAATGACAGCTTAGGTTTCTATCAAACCATATTTCATATGCTGTCATCTCAACAGATTTAGATGGTGCCCGATTTAAAGTGAATGTAGTTGTGTCTAATGCATAACCCCAAAACGATAGTGGCAAAACGATAAGAGACATCATAGTACGCACCCTATCCAATAGAGCACGACTATGACGTTCGGACACACCATCACACTATGGTATTCCACGTGGCGTGAGTTGTGAAACAACTTTCACATTGTCTAAAGTTGTATGCCAAACTCGTCTCAGATATTCACCTCCACGATCATATCTTAGATATTTTTATCTTCTTGTCACAATGATCTTAAACTTCACTCTGAATTTGTTTGAACTTTTTAAAAGTTTCAGACTTGTGTTTCATTAAGCAAATATACTCATATATACTCAAATCATCAGTGAAGTTCAGAAAAATAACGATATCCACTGCACGCTACAACACTCATTGGATCACATACATCAACATGTATTATTTCCAATAAGTTACTAGCTAGCTCCATCATACTGAAAACGGGGTCTGTAGCCATCTTGCCCAAGAGGCATGGTCCGCATGTCTCAACTGATTCGAAACCGAATGAGTCCAAAGATCCATCAGCATGGAGTTTCTTTATGCGATTTATACCAATATGACAATTAGCAGCAGTGCCACAAGTATGTGGTACTATCATTATTAACTTTGTATCTTTTGGCATCAATGTTATGAACATGTGTATTACTACGATCAAGATTCAACAAACTATTCTCATTGGGTGCATGACCATTGAAGGTATTATTCAAGTAAACAAAATAACCATTATTCTCTAGCTTAAATGAATAACCATGTTGCAATAAACACGACCTAATCATGTTCATGCTTAACGCAAACACCAAATAACATTTATTTTGGTTTGTCACTAATCCCGAAGGTAGAGAGAGCGTGCAATGTTGATCACATCAACCTTGGAAACATTTCCAACAGACATTGTCACCTCACACTTAGCTAGTCTCCGTTTATTCCGTAGCTTTTACTTCGAGTTACTAACATTGAGCAACCGAACCGGTATCCAATACCTAGGTGCTACTAGGAGTACTAGCAAGGTACACATCAATAACACGTATATCAATTACTTCTGTTGACGTTGCCAGCCTTCTTATCTACCAAGAATCTAGGGTTTCTCCGCTTCAGCGACCGCTCTCCTCATAATAGAAGCATTTAGTCTCGTGTTTGGGTTCAATTTTGGATTGCTTCACTGGAGCGGCAACTGACTTGCCAACCATGAAGTGTCCCTCCTTACCCTATCCCTTTTCGAAACTAGTGGTTTTACTAACCATCAACACTGGATGCTCCTTCTTGATATCTACCTTCACGGTGCCAAACATCACGAACAGCTCAGGGATCATTATTTTCATCCCTGGCATTTTATAGTTCATCACGAAGCTCTAGTAGCTTAGTGACAGTGACTTGGAAAACTATATCAATCACTTTCTTATCTCAAAGATCAACTCCCACTCGATTCAAGCGATTGTAGAACCCAGACAATCTGAGCACATGCTCAACGATTGAGCTATTCTCCTTCATCTTGCAGGCAAAGAATCTTGTTGGAGATCTCATATCTCACAACACGGCATGAGCCTGAGATCCTAATTTCAGCTCTTAGAACATCACATATGTTCCGTGACGTTCAAAACATTTTGGAGCCTCAATTCTAAGTCGTAATGCATGACACACTGAACTATCAAGTAGTCATCGAAACATGCCTATCAGATGTTCACAACATCTACAGACGATGCTAGAGGGGGTGGTGCACCGAGCGGTGCATTAAGGACATAAGCCTTTTGTGCAGCAATGAGGACAATCCTCAGATCACGGATCAACTCTGCAATATTGCTACCATCATCTTTCAACTCTATTTCTCTAGGAACATATAAAAATTCAAGGGAGCTACAGCGTGAGCTAGTAATCTACAACATAATTTGCAAAGACACTACTGACTATGTTCATGATAATGAGCTCAATTAATCATATTACTTAAGAACTCCCACTCAAATTGACATCCCTTCGGTCATTCGAGTGATACATGATCCAAATTCACCAACTCAAGTCTGATCATCATGTGACTTGAGGTGGTTTCAATGGTGAACATCATCATGTTGAGCATATCTGCTATATGACTCATGTTCGACCTTTCGGTCTCTTGTGTTCCGAGGCCATGTTTGTACATGCTAGGCTTGTCAAGTTTAACCCGAGTGTTCTGCATGTGCAACACTGGCTTGCACCCGTTGTATGTGAACGTAGAGTCTATCACACCCGATCATCACGTGGTGTCTCGACACGACAAACTTTCGCAATGGTGCACACTCGAGGAGAACACAATTGATCTTAAAATTTTAGTGAGGGATCACCTTATAATGTTATCGTCGTCCTAAGAAAAACAAGGTGCATAAAAGGATTAACATCACATGCAAATCATAAGTGACATGATATGGCCATGAACTTGTGCTTTTTATCTCCATCCTTAAAGCACCGGCATGATCTCCATCATCACCTGCATGACACCATGATCTCCATCATCTTGATCTCCATCAACGTGTCGCCATCGGGGTTGTCGCACCCACCATGCTTCTACTACTATTTCTACCGCTTAGCGATAAAGTAAAGCATTACATAGAGCTTAATGATTGACACGCAGGTCATACAATAATTAAAGACAACCCTATGGCTCCTATCGGTTGCCGTATCATCGACATGCAAGTCGTGATATTCTATACAACACATGATTATTTCATACATCACATATATCTCATCATGTAATTGACCATATCACATCACAACATACCCTGTAAAAAACAAGTTAGACATCCTCTAATTGTTGTTGCATGTTTTACGCGGCTGCTACGGGTATCTAGCAAGAACAATTCTCACCTACGCAAAACCACAATGGTGATACATAAGTTGTTTTTCAACCTTCTCAAGGACCGCCTTTGTCGAATCCGATCCAACTAAAGTAGGAGAAACAGACACCCGCCAGCCATCTCTGTGCAAAGAAGTTACACGTCAGTCGATGGAACCGGTCTCTCGTAAGCGTACGAGTAAGGTTGGTCCGGGCCGCTTCATCCCACAATACCGATGAACCAAAACACGACCAATGGAGGAAGCAATCTAAGCATTAACACTGGCAAACTCTTTGTGTTCTACTCGAGATCTCATCTACACATAGACCTAGCTCATGATGCCACTATTGGGGAACGTTGCATGGGAAACAAAAAAATTCCTACGCTTCACCAAGATCAATCTAGGAGATGAGCATCTACGAGAGGGGAGAGTGGATCTACATACCCTTGTAGATTGCTAAGTGGTAAGCGTTAAGAAACGCGGTTGATGTAGTCAAACGCCTCCGCGATCTAAATCGCCGAGCGTCCCGCGATCCAAGCACGATCCGTCCCGATCTAGTGCCGAACGGACGGCACCTCCGCGTTTAGCACACGTACGGATTGATGAAGATCTCTGTCTTCTTGATCCAGAAAGAGGGATCGGAGAAGTATATGAGTTCTCCGGTAGCGTGACGGCGTTGCTGCGACGGTGGTGGAGTAATTCCAGTAGGGCTTCACCTAAGCACTGCTGAAACCGATCTAGAGGAGAAACTACGGACTAGAGGAGAGGGCAGCACGTGGCTAAAATTCTGTAGCAAAAACACTCGAAACCTCTAGTATATATAGGAGGAGGGGAGGGAGGAGACTTGGCTCCCAAGGTATCCAAATCCACTTTGGCCGAAGTGGAGGGAGGAGTCCTCCTCCTCCACTCCTAGTAGGACTAGGACTCCTTCCTTTTTTCCACTTTTGCCTTTCATTACACCTTGGGTTTCTTCCCTAGCCACATGGGCTTCCTGTGGGCCTTCGACCAGCCCACTAAGGGCTGGTATTCCTTCTCCCACAGCCCATGTGGCCTCTTGGGTCGAAATACCCCTCTCGATGGTCCCCTGGTACCCTCTCGGCACTCCTAGTACACTGTCGATGAGCCCGGAAATTTTCCGGTGACCAAAACAGGACTTCCTATATATCAATCTTTACTCCAGACCATTTCAGAGCTCCTCGTGACATATGGGATCTCATCAGGGACTCCAAACAACCTTCGGTTATCACCATACATAACTCTATACTACCAAAACGTCATCGAACCTTAAGTGTGCAGACCCTGTGGGGTCGAGAACTATGTAGACATGACCGAGACACCTCTATGTTCAATAACCAATAGCGGGACATGGATGCCCATATTGGTTCCTACACATTCTATGAAGATCTTTATCGGCTGAACCTCTATGCCAAGGATTCAGTTAATCCCGTATGTTGTTCCCTTTGTTCTTCGGTATGTTACTTGCCCGAGATTCGATCGTTGGTATCTCCATACCTAATTCAACCTTGTTACCGGCAAGTCTCTTTACTCGTTTTCGTAATACAAGATCCTGTAGCTAACACTTAGTCCCATTGCTTGCAAGGCTTATTGTGATGTTGTATTACCGAGTGGGCCCTGAGATACCTCTCCATCACACGGAGTAACAAATCCCAGTGTTGATCCATGCCAGCCCAACAAACAGCCCCGGAGATACCCGTAGAGCACCTTTATAATCACCCAGTTATGTTGTGACATTTGATACACATAAGGCACTCCTCCGGTGTCCGTGAGTTGCATGATCTCATGGTCATAGGAACATATACTTGACATGCAGAAACTGTAGCAATAAACTGACACGATCATATGCTACATTTATAGTTTGGGTCTTGTCCATCTCATCAGTCTCCTAATGATGTGATCCCGTTATCAAATGACATCTCCTGCCAATAGCTAGGAAACCTTGACCATATTTGATCAACGAGCAAGTCTACTAGAGTCACACTAGGGACAAAGTGTTGTCTATATATCCACACATGCAATGTGTTTCTAGTCAATACTATTATAGCATGGATAATAAACAATTATCATGAACAAGGAAATATGATAATAACTAATTTATTATTGCCTCTAGGGCATATTTCCAACACCCCGGGCGTGTACAGCCCATGGAGTTCGTAAACGTGGATGGCACGGTAGAACTGGGAGGTGTATCTGGGAGCTCGTGAGGGCGCATTGGCCTCACGAGGTCCCTACCTCAAAGTCGGTTTGCGCCTGAGTATTCTTGTAGATGGGGCCGTCTGAAGACATGCTAACTTCTTCTTCTTGGGTGAGGCAGGTTGGGATCCCTTTTGGCACTCTACGTCATCAGGTCTCGGTCCCACATATTTCCCCACCATCGTTAGGTACGACCGGAAACCAAGGACGCACTTCACGGGGCGAGGCCCCGACACCCCTTACGCCGACTGCAAACCAAGGACGACATCAGGGGGTCGAGTGGCATTATGACCAGTAAGGCCATGAGGAGCCCCCCTTCGACGCTCAAGTGGCTCTACGTCGACAGGTCCCAGTCTCGTGCATTTCCCTACCACCATAGTATACGACCGGAAACCAAGGACGCAACTATGGGGCAAGGCCCCGACACCCCTGATGCCGACCGGAAACCAAGGACGACACCAAGGGGGCGAGTGGCTATGTGACCGGTGAGGCTCCTGAGGTGCGGTGCTCAGGAGCCCCCTTTGATGCCCAAGAAACTCCCATTTCGCCATGTCTGTTGCTGCCTCAGGAGGCCCTAGGGCCTCCCGAGACTCCATGGCGAGGCACCGCATGGTGGCTGAAGCCCCAAGTGGGGGTCGACCACCCCAAGATGCAAGCCCCTGAGGCTACAAGGGCTTGCATCCCAGCTCCGGGGCACCCCAGGAAAGGCCATAATGTACATCCCCTTGTGAGACACCAACCCAAAGGGGGTGGTATGACGCATTCACGCTGCCAGGGTGCCATGCAAGCAAGGCAGAACGTTATAAAGCAGACCAAATACCTGAGAAGCTATGGAAATACGCATAAAAGAGGCAACTACACGGGTGCTCCCTGATCATCTGACGATAATGCGGCCTAGTGGGCGCCCTCAAATGGAGTAAACCAAAAAATTACCTGGCAATAGCCAACAAAAAAGGGGTCACCTGGCGACCATGCCACTGAAGAGCCGAAGCCGCTGTCTTATCCTAATCTTTCTCCTCCACGAGCGCGACCTTCATGGGTCTGTCGTCTCCCGAGGCTCGAAACCTTCGCCAGGTCTAAGAATCTCCTCCAACTCCTCGCCGCACCTCGCCAAGCAAGGCATGAGCATGGCTCGGTAAAGGAACTGGAACGTGGCGCCTGCATTCGCCAATCCGAAGGGCATGAGGATGTAGGTGTTCAGGTTGACCCATTCATGATCGGCACGCGCTGGCCAGAAGGGGCCATGGGCTGCAGCATGGTTAATCGTGAGCGCATTGACGTACACGCGTGGCCGATCGACCGTGCCGATGACGGCAGCTCCGATTGATGGTGTTGGGCAGTCCATGCCTTGCACGGCCTGTGCTGCTCGAAGCTCCTCGGTCGCTCTGATGACGGACTCTTGCAAGCCCGGCACCCCGTGCCGCGCCCTCAGGATGTGCTCGAGCGCCTCTCTTGTCTCATCGGCCGGGCCCAAAGCTCCCTAGGTGGGATCCTCTAGGCTCGACCCAAGAGCGGCACCGAGCACGTCTTCCTATGCGATGGGGGGTGGGGCCCCATCCCTGGGCGCAGATAGCTAGAGGCCCCTAGGCTCCCCGTGGAAGTGAGTTGTTTCTTCTTCTTGTGTGGGTCCTCACGGGGCGGAGCGTCCTCCTCGTCGTCCGAGCGTTTGGCTGCCGCGACGCGGTAAGAACGCTTGAGGGTGCAGACAGCATCCTTCTCGTCGAAAGCGATGGTGATAACTCCACCACTCCCTGGCATCTTGAGGACATTGTAGCCATGATGGTTCACTGCCATGAACTTGGAAAGGGTTGGGTACCTGAGGATCGCATTGTATGGAAGGAGGATGTGCGCGACATGAAAGACGATGATCTCCGTGTGGTAGTTCTGGCACCCACCTAAGGTGACAGGCAGACGCACCTACCCGATGGGCATGGTGGATTCGTCCGTGATCCCTAAGAAGGGCTTGGTCGGCATGAGCTGCTCATAAGATATCTGGAGCGTCTCGAAGGTCTCGATGGAGAGGACGTTGAGCCCCGCTCCACTGTAGATGAGGGTGTTGGTGGCGAGGACGTTGCTGATGGTTAGAGTGCATAGCATTGGGAGCTTGCCGGCCATGGCCGAGCACCTGAGCTAGTCCCTCGAGTCGAAGGTGATGGAAGTCTAGGACCAATTGAGGGGGCGCTTGGCTTCGAACTTAGGGAGAGTTGCATTCACCTCCCGTGCAAATTGCTTGAAGGCTCGGTTTGATGTGGGGGTCTGGGCGCTGCCTAGGATACAGGCCACGACCTTGATCTCCTAGAAGCCCCCAGCCCCATCGTCTTGCATCTCCTCTTCCTTCCTTCTAGGTGGAGGTGGTAGATGTGGTAGGCCGACCTCACGAGGGTGAACCTCACGAGGCTGGCCGCGTTGCGACCCCTCCGGATGGTCGTCATGCCAGCGGTCCTCATGAGGCTGGTCGCGCCAGCAGTCGTCCCGAGCCTGATCGCGCCAGCAGTCCTCCTGGGGTTCGTCGTGCCACCCTTGACGGTGTTCCCAGTTGTCCCAGTGGTTTCCATCGCGGCCACCGCCGCGTCCAAACCATGATCAGCTTGTCCTGGGCGCCTGCTGAAGTGCTCGGCGCGGATCAGTCTGAGTTCCTGGCAATCGATAGTGTCGTGGTTGTTGGTGCCATGGAAGATGCAGGTGCGCCTTCCTCTTGAGGGGTGTTCCTCGCCCCGGCTGTGCTTCGCCTCAGGCTCGGCCGCAAGTACCGCTAGGGCCTTGCGCTTTGCCTCCTTGGACTTGGTCTTCTTTTCTTCGGGTTTCGCCGCCGGAGGCCCACGGAGCGACAGGCGGCCCTCCTCTGCCTTGGCGCACTTGTTCGCCAAATTGAAAATATCCAGGGCGGAGCACAGTTCGTCATTCATGGTGAGATCCTCCTTCATCTTGAGGTTGGTGACTCCGTCGGTGAATGCTGAGATGATGGCTTCGTCTAAAGCCCTCGGGATCTTGAGGCGCATGGTCGTGAAGCATTGTATGAACTTGTGTAGGGTCTCTCCCTCCTGCTACTTGATTCTCCATAGGTCGTTGATAGTGGGCGCGCAATCCCGGGTGCATTGGAAGTTGGTGATGAAGCGTTTGCGCAGGCTTTCCCAGGAGGTGATACATGCCTCCGGGAGATTGAAGAGCCAGGAGAGTGCGCCGCCCTTGAGCGCCATGGGGAACCAGCATGCCATGACCTTTTCGTCTCCTCCAGCCGCCCGAATGCCCAGGGAGTAGAGTTGCAGGAATTCTGCTGGATTTGGGGTACCATCATAGAGTGGTGGCAGGTCAGGCTTGAACTTACAAGGCCACGTAGTTGGGTAGAGCTCTGGGGTGATGGCAAGGCACCCTACCGGCTCGACGGGTGTTGCGTGCGCGGGAGGGTCCTAGCCTTGACACTCTTGTGAGGCCTCCTGGAGTGGTACCTAGTCACAGCGCTGGGTCGGCAGCACGGGGAACTCGCGCGCGTCGATGTGTTGCCGGGGAACCACCTGGCAGCTTACCTCATCTCCTAGCCTTGCCTGTGGTTTGCGGGGGCGCAACTCCTGCCTGGGCTCGGGGTCGACGTCGCGTTGCGGAGGTGGAGGCTGCGCGTCATGCGCCATGTCGTCCATGATGGATGGTTGGGGTCGAAGCGGGTTGAAGAGCACTGAAGCGTCGCCGGCAGCGCTGATGAGCTCAGTGATGCGCCAAAGCCAATCATCGAAGTGGTCAGGGGCGGGACGGTAGTGAAGCAGCTTGTTAGCCATGGCGAGCACGCCCTGGCTGCGCACCGGCCTAGGCCGAACATGGGAGGAGAACCCGGAAGCTGGGACGATCGATGGAGTGGCGGTGTGGCCGTCGCGCTGTGCGGTGACCGGCTGGGAGGAGTCCTGCTGCTCGTGGGCGTCGGGGCCCATGGTGGCATTCGCCACAGGTGAGGGCGACCTACGCGCACCGACGTGGCCCACCAGCGCCGTCTAGGCCATGCGGGTGGCTCGGCGCTCAGCGTGGGCTCGATGAGCGTCAGACATCAGAGCAGCAAGGTGGGAGAAGATCTTGGCTTGAGGGAGACTCCGACACGCCCCCTACCTGGCGCGCCAGATGTCAGATTTCGGGCTTTGCAAAACCTTTAAGATTCGAACACAGGGCCGTGTGCGAAGATCCCCTGCAGCCTCACCCAACCTGGCTCGCTACTCGATGAACACAACAGCAAACTCGCGCGACGACGAGGAAGAAGATGAACACGATAGTTTACCCAGGTTCGGGCTGCTGCACTCAAGGAGGTGGTGTGGATGAACTTGTACATTGTTCTTGGGACTCATGAGGGCCCCCTTTGATGTGTTCGAGGCTCTCTGTGGCCCGGTGGTGGGTGGATGATAGAACGGATCAGATCCCTCTCTACGGTGCAGCCTATCCTCTGTATATAGTGGAGGCTTAGGTCCTCTTCCCTTATCACAATGGCGGGAAGGGATCCCACAATGGCCAATTTTAAAGGGGGACAAGAGTACGTGCTCGCCCTGCCCAAAGGCGGTCTTCGCCTACAAAGTAGCTGTCACGGCGCAGGGATGAGCTTAGTGATGACATCCGCCCTACGGGACGGGTGGTTGTGGCCTTGTTGCACCGGAATGGAAACCTTTGGGGGTGCTTTAGGAACCCGCGTATGTCCTTGCTCCCTTTGGACCAAAGGGGAGACTGCGCCGCTTGGCACGCTGGCGCCCTCCTGTCTTTCCTTGCGTCACCCTTGACTCGAGAGGTCGGGACTTGCATAGAGATCTCGGCCGCTCCAGAGGTGTCTTGAGGAGGCCCCTCCTTCGTCAATCCCGACGTTGTTCCTCCTCGCGAGGCTAGGGCCCTCGCGAGGGCCTTGTCTTGAGTGAGGCCACGGCTGGCCGGGTTCGGCCGATGAAGTGGGCAATGCCCTGGGCTGCAGGAAGGCAGGTCTAGGTACCCCCATTCCCAGAATGCTGGCACATTCATATATAATTATAGCATTATATCTACTGTATTCTAACTTTACCATGTCTTATACCCCCCAATACTAGCCATAGATTCATCAAAAATAAGCACACAATGCAACAAAAACAGAATCTGTCAAAAACAGAACAGACTGTAGTAATATGTATGTTAACCATACTTCTGTAACTCAAACAATTGTGAAAAATATGAAAACTTCAGCAATTTGTATATCAATCTTGTGTAGAAAATTCAGAATTTTTTGTCGCTTCTGTGACTTTTAAGAATTCTTTTACTGGATGCAGAAGTTTCTGTTTTTCAACAAGATCAAATCAACTATCGCCCAACATGATCCAAATGGCTTTACTTGGAACAAACACAAATTAAAACATAAAAAACAAAATTATAATAGTAAAATAATTGTTTACACACTCAAAAACAGAAAGGAAAAGGTAAAATAAAGTTTATTCATTGAGTTGCCTCGCAACAAGCGCTATCATTTTACGCCACTAGCTAGGCATAACACATAGATTCAAGTATTGTCATCTTTAGTTTCCAACTCCTCAATCACACAACGGGAACTATTCAAGGATCTAGCATGCATAATTTCAGTGAAAATACTTCTAGGAATAAGATTGAAAAATCTTTTTGCAAATAGGGTCATGTACCACTTCAACAAAATTGGGGTGAATACTAATTATTTTAAGATCCTCATTGTTTCTACTAGAAGTGGCACCATTGTTGTTAGGAACATGTGTAGATTTGAAATCTTTATTTGTAGGATTTTTTCCAATAATCTTACCTGTAGAAAAAGCTGAACTCAAGTTGCTACAAATTTCTTCCAACTTATCAATTATAGCGGGGCTCTCTTCCATTCTTTTGTTTACTTCGAGTTTCTTTTCCTTTAGCATTTTAAGAGCGTATCCCACATTTGATCCGATTTAATTAGCAAGATTATGCATCTTTTATATAATTTTTCAATATATTCTTCGGTGTGCATTTTCTTTTTAATAGCATCTAACTTTTGCATAACATGCTCAAGAGTTAAAATTGTTTCATTGATAGTGATAGGTGGTGCACCAACTAAATCTCCCATAGCAATAAAATCATCCAAGGTGGGGCACATCAAGAAATTCCTACCAGTAATCGTATCAAGGATGAATCACTACCACGTGGTGATGCCCACATAATAACTGCAAAGAAGAACAACGGTAGATTGCCTACGAATAGATCTATTATGAGCATTGCAAATCCAATACCAAGCATCTTTTAGATTCTCCCCTCCCCTTTGTTCAAAGTTAAGAACCTCATTATCGGGAGTACATGCAATAGCAGAATAATTAGCCATAGTAGAAGGGTAGATGAACAAGATGTCTAACGAGAAAAAGGCAAACAGAAAATAAGGCGAATAAAACAACAAATTTTGTGAAGTGGGGGAGAGAAAACGAGAGGCAAATGGCAAATAAAGTAAATTACAAGGAGATGAGATTTGTGATTAGGAAACTGATAGATGTTGATAATGTCTCCCTGGCACCAGAGATTGGCATGTTGAAGAGAGACTGCTTCCGCACCTCCTCCCCAGCAAAGGCACCAAAAATTCCTTTGACGTGGCTTGAGACCGCGGCGGTATTTCCCCAAAGAGGAAGGGATGATGCAGCGAAGCTATGGTCAGTATTTACCTTAGTTATGAAACCAAGGTATCAATCCTAGGAGGAAGACCATGCAACGCTATGTAAACTGAACCTGCACACAAAGAACAAATACTTGCAACCCGGTGCGTAAGAGAGGTTGTCAATCTCTCAATGGTAAAAAGATAGATTAGATAGTAATAGACTGGGTAAATAGATCTCACAAGAACAAAAAATAAAAGAAGCAAATAAAAATTGCAGCAAAGTATTTTTGTGTTTTTGGAATAACAGATCTGAAATAAAAGCGGCAAAAAGATAGACCGAAAAGGAATGTGTTGGAAAAGTAGACCCGGGGGCCATAGGTTTCACTAGTGGCTTCTCTCATGAGTATAGCACATGGTTGGTAAACAAATTACTGTTGGGAAATTGATAGAAGATCAAGTAATCATGACAATATCCAAGGCTATGATCATTATATAGACATCACGTCAAGCATAGGTAGACCGAAACGATTATACATCTACTACTATTACTCCACATATCGACCGCTATCCAGCATGTGTCTACTGTATTATGTTCATGGAGAAACGGAGCAATGCAATAAGAATGATGACATGATGTAACATCTTGTTATCCATAATAGCAACGATACATGCGTGCCTTGCTCCCTCTTCTGTCATTGGGAGAGGACACCGCAAGATCGAACCCATCACAAAGCACATCTTCCCATGGCAAGAAAAATTGATCTAGTTGACCTAACTAAAACAAAGATTTGAAGAAGAAATACGTGGCTATAAGTAATCATGCACATAAGATATCAAAGAAGAATCAAATAATATTCATGGATACAAACTGATCATGAACTCAAAATTCATCAGATCCCAACAAACACACCGCAAAAGGTCATTACATCAAATAGATCACCAAGAGACCATTGTATTGAGAATCTAAAGACAGAGAGGAAGCCATCTAGCTACTGTCTACGGACCCATAGGTCTATGGTGGACTACTCACGCATCATCGGATAGGCACCCATGAAGACGATGCACCCCCTCTGTGATGGTGTTGGATTGGATCTCGCGGTTCTGGAACTTGCGGTGGCTGGAATTGTGTTTCGTCGACTCCCCTAGGGTTTTTGGCATATTTGGGTATTTATAGAGATGATAGGTGGTGTATAAGTGTCCCGAGGAGGGCACAACCCACCAGGCCGCATGAGGGGCCTCTGGCACGCCCTGGTGGGTTGTGTCCTCCTCGGCCCTCCTCTTTGGCACTTATTTGTTCCTTCAGGTGTCTTCTAGCCCAAAACAAATCTCCTAAAAGTTTCACGGTCTTTGGGCTTCATTTGGTACTAATATTCTGCGAAGTAAAAAACAAGCAAAAGCAACAACTGGCACTTGGCACTATGTCAATAGGTTAGTCCCAGAAAATGATATAAAATTGTTATAAAATGATTGTCAAACATCCAAGATTGATAATATAACAGCATGGAACAATAAAAAATTATAGATACGTTGGAGACGTATCAGTCATCCTCATCACTATTGAAGTCAATGTGTTCGGGGTGTGATACCTTGGGCCTTTTAGCCATAAAGGACTTTCTAATTTCATTTGGTGAATCAAATAGGTCATGGGAGTTGGAGGATACGAGAGCTAGACTGGAAACACCTTCATCTTGATTATAGTTGGACTCGGTGTAATAACTTCTCTCGGATTAGTTATTGGAGCCGGAGACCCATTCACCAACATGAGGTTGATGCCTTCTTCTTGTGTAAGTCTTCGTGTATGATAACCCACAAGTATACGGGGTCGCAACAATTTTCGAGGATAGAGTATCCAACCCAAATTTATAGATTTGACACAAGGGGTGCTAAAGAATAGTTGAGAGTATTAGCAGTTGAGTTGTCAATTCAACCATAGCTGGAGATAAATATCTGCAGCAAAGTGATCAGTAGCACAGTAATATGATAGTTTCATAGCAGTGGTAACAGTAACAGTAGTGGTAAAAATAGCAGTAGTGATTTTGTAGCAAGTGTAACAGTAACAGTAGTAGTAGTAACTTAGCAAGAACAATATGTGGAAAACTCGTAGGCACCGGGTCGGTGTATTCGTTGGATGATATTCATCATATAATAGTCATAACCTAGGGCGACACAAAACTAGCTTCGGTTCGTCAATGTAATGTAGGCATGTATTCCGTAAATAGTCATACATGCTTATGGAAAAGAACTTGCATGACATCTTTTGTCCTACCCTCCCATGGAAGCGGGGCCCATAAGGAAACTAAGGGATATTAAGGCCTCCTTTTAATAGAGAGCCAGAACAAAGCATTAACACATAGTGAATACATGAACTCCTCAAACTACGGTCATCACCAGAAAGTATCTCAATTTCTATCACCCTGGAGTTTACGGATCATAACACGTAATAGGTGCATATGACTGGGCAAGATCATATCAAGAACATAAATATAATGATGATAACATAAACGGTTCAGATCTGAAATCATGGCACTCGGGCCTTAGTGACAAGCATTACACATGGCAAAGTCATATCAACATCAGTCTTAGAACATAGTGGATACTAGGGATCAAGACCTAACAAAACTAACTCAATTACATGATAAATCCCATCCAACTCTTCACTGACCAGCAAGCTGACGAAGGAATTACTCACTCCCGGTGGGGAGCATCATGAATTTGGCAATGAAGGAAGGTAGATGATGACAAAGACCAAAGATTCCCCTCTCTAGAGCCCCAAACGGACTCCAGATCTGGCCTCCCGATGAAGAATAGGAGGTGGCGGTGGCTCCGTATTGTGAAACACGATGATACTTCCTCTATGATTTTATTCTTCAACAATAGTATTTATAGCGCTGGATTAGGGTTAGGGGGCCACAAGGTGAGCACAACCCACCAGGCCGCGCCCAGGGGGGCTGGCGTGCCTTGGTGGGTGTTGTCCACCCTGGCCCCTTTCTCTGGTGGTTTTTGGCTCCAATAATTCTTAAATATTCTGAAATAATTATCCAAAAAGTTTCGTTTCGTTCCGACAACTTCTATTTCTGCACAAAAACAACATCATGATAGTTCTGTAGAAAACAGCGTCAGTTCGGGTTAGTTTTATTCAAATCATGCAAATTAGAGTCCAAAACAAGAGCAAAAGGGTTAGGAAAAGTATATATGATGGAGACATATCAACTCCCCCAAGCTTAAACCCTTGCTTGTCCTCAAGCAATTCAGTTGACAAACTAAAAGTGATAAAGAAAAACTTTTACGAACTCTTTTGTTCTTGTTTACATACATATGCTTAAGTACTACCCAGGTTTTTAGCAAAGATAATGACTGACCATGTGGACCAACTCTTAAAGATTATATTAACTCATATCAAAGACGTAAACAACTAGCAAGCAATAATAAAATATCTGAAATGCAAACACTTTGTCAAACACAATCATGATATAATATAACAATAGTGGTATCTCGCTAGCCCTTTCTGAGACCGCAAAACATAAATGTAGAGCACCTCGAAAGTTCAAGCAGCGATTAAACACTGAAATTCATGGTAGAAAATATCCAGTCATGATGCATCCAACATTCACTATACACAATGCATGAGGATGACAATAATGCTCTGAGATCTGGCGCTTATTTGAGAAGGTGATGACTCAACATAAAAGTAAATAGACAATCCCTTCGCGGAGGGAAGCAAGGATTTGGAGAGGTGCCTGATCTCAAGGCTTAAGTAAGGGATAAGTATAATTTTTGGGAGGTACACCCTTCCTGTCAACGTTATGACCAAGAGCTATCAATACCTTCCATGTTAAACAAATTAGCGGCGGTTCCCAAGCGATAAATGTAAAGGTTTACTCCCCCTCCACCAACAAACACACTCCACGGCTAGCCTAATCCATGGGTACCGTCCATACCAACAACATTCCTGGGGAGTTTTGTGTAATTATTTTCATTTATTTGACTTCGGGACTAGGAATCCCTATTACCGCCCCTCTCGTGTAAGGACGAGTGAATAAACACTCATCATGAGAATAACCCGCTTAACATGGAAGATATTGACCACCCCCTGTTGCTCCATGAGCGGTCCAGACACACAAAACTGATGTTCATTTAAAATTTTAGTGGTGGCACATGCAAATTTACTTGGAACGGCAGGGTAATACTGGATATAGTTAGATATAGTGGACTCATCTGGAATAACTTTGGTTTAAGGGTTTTTGATGCACAGGCAGTATTCCCGCTTAGTACATGTGAAGGCTAGAAAATAGATTGAGAAGCGGCCAGCTATAGAGCGGAGACGGTTATAAACATGCATTATGAATAATAAAAAATTGAATGCTATCATGAGTACGATATGGAGACCATGAACATAAATATCGTGAGGGCTATGTTGGTTTTTATTCAACTACATGCGTTAACATGTGCCAAGTCAAGCCACTTGAAACATTCAGAGGAGGATACCATATCATCATACTACATCACAACCATTTTAATGCATGTTTACATCCAAGATAAATCATTAGCCACTCCTAGCTACTTAAGCATGGCATGAACAACTATAATCTCTAATTGTCATTGCAAACATGTTCAATCATAATAAGCTGGATCATGGATACCAGGTTAAACATATTTACAAAAACAAAAACAAGTTGAGTTCATATCCGCTTCTCTCTACCACAGTCAATTCATCAAATATCGGCATTATTGCCTTTCACTTGCATGATCGAATATACGAGCATAATAATAAGTGCAAGAGTGCCATGGACTAAGCTGGAATATGCAAATATTTTATTCAAGAGGAGAATACAAAGTAATATAGGCTCTTTGTTAGATCAACAGTAATGCATACAAGAGCCACTCAACATTTTCATGGTGATCTTTCCCTTGGTATGCCTCGATAAAAGAAAGAGAATTTCAGAGAAACACACTAAAACATTTTTTGAGTTTTTAGTTTTTCGCGAAGAAAGCAAATAAAAGAAGGAAAAACAAAAATGAGAAAAAAACTATTTACACGGGAGAACTCCCAACAAGCAAAAGAATAAATGAGATATCTTTTTGGGTTTTATTTTAATGCTACAACTAATTTAACTTAAAAAGAAAAGCCGAAAAGAAGCAAAAACAAATTGGATTTTCTCAAAGTTTTTAAAACACACAAAAAGAAAGTAAGAAAATAAATCTAGCATGGATAATACAATCAAAAAGTGTGAACACCGACAACTGGAATGAAATGTGTGAACATGAATATAATGTCGGTGGAAATACGTACTCCGCCAAGCTTAGGCTTTTGGCCTAGCTTGGTAATCACCATCCGTAGTAGCCATCCGGTCCTAGGTTGAAGTGCGGTGGTGACGACACCTGAGCGTCCCACTCCTGGGGCTCCTCCTCTGTCGCTGCCTGGTTGTTCCGGTAGGCCATAATGTCATCTGGCATGATCAAGTATTCGTTTTGTCCGAGAAACGACACCTATGGGATCGGAAGAATCCCTTTACGCTTCGGTGGGGAATAAGGCTCGCTCAGCGAGCAGAACTGATGATTAACACGTGGGATTTTACCCAGGTTCGGGCTGCAAATATGCGTAAAACCCTACTCCTGCTCTGTTGTATTGGATGAGTTCTAGCTCAGGTTCTGGGAGCGCTATAGTACACAGCTGCTACTCATGCAGAATCGACCAAAGAAGCTCCCCCTGTAGATGTGCCTTGGGCCTCCTTTTATACTCTCGAAGGGGTCACCAACAGTGGTGTATAGCGCATACATGAGGTGTAAAGTGCTACAGTGTTATCATACCTAACACTAACGGTGTAAGACAAACGCATTTAATGCTACGTCAGGCGTCCCTGACCTTCTACGGGACGGGACAGGAGCCCATCCCATCGACACTGCTTAGCCTCCTTCATCCTCGGCGCCTCGACATGTACCCAGGTGGGATGATACCTGGTCTCCGCGCTGGTAGGATGGCGGGGCCTTACCGGACGCACTTGTTGTCGGGGCTCCGTAGGCCATCCCGGCAAGATCTTGTCGGGGTCCCAGCCTTCGGTCTTCGGTCCTGATTGTTGGCTTGAATGCTTTCTTGACTTCCTTGTGCTTGCATCCAATAGTTGTCTGGTGGGCCTTGCCGCTAGTGCGGCTACAACTGTTTGTGCACAAGGGGTACTAAAGGAACCAAACTTTAGTACACCGACAGGAGCCCCCGGGCATGGGTCACACACAGGCACGAGAATTGTTGAGCTAGGCCCAAACAGGGCATGGGCACGCGTGGCAGGACTCTGTGGTTGTAACCATTCTGCTTACTGTGCCTCCCCATGATGCACGTTAAGTGCGCGACGTGGGATACGTGCACAGAGCGGCTGTTTCCGCCACGTGCACCGCATGCATGTCGGGGGGGATTAGCAACGGACGCACGTGACTTAAAGTCTTGATCGTGGCAGAAATCATAGCGCCATGGATTGGAGTAACGGGGTGGTTACCTGTTTGCCCCGTGATCGAGGGCGACGCTATTGGTGGAGATGGGCGGCGACTCTTGGAGCGTGGGATAGCAAGCTCCGGTGCTTCTCCCTATAAATTGAGGGGTAGCAAGGGCGATGCTCATCCATCCTTCCTTCCTCCTTGAGTGTGAATCTCCAGAGCTTGCCCTTCTACACATTCCCGATCTTCGAGTTGTGCTCGCCCTTATCCATGAATAGGGGGCGAGGGCGGCCACCGTCCTCTGCACCAAAGATGAGGAGTTCCCGTCGGGATCATGCCACCGCTTCAGCCACAAAGGCGGAGGGCGGGTCGAGCGCGCATGGCGGAAGAAGCACGAGGAGTTGTGGCCCACGTGGAGATCGAGGTCGGGGGAGGCAGAGTGCCATCCCGCCTCTTCCTTCGGCACAAGACCCCCTCCTTGAAGGAGCCCACACCGAGGGGACGACGCTGGAGTTCATCCTCGAGTTGCGCGGTCCCCTTCGGAGTCGTCTGCATCTTCCTCACCCTTTAGCCAGGGCGATGGAGGTCGAGAAGCCGTCCTCCCTATGGTTGTGGGCGCATGGCTACTACAATGGTGCGGCACGGGTGGAGGTTGAGTACCCGGAGCATCACGTCATGTTCCTCAGGCATGGTTGGAAAACCTTCGCCCGCGCCCACAACCTCCAGGACGGGCACATCCTCTGCTTCAAGATGACGAAGGCCGATCTGCTCTCCGTCAAGATTTATGGGCGCTCAGGCATCCGTCTCAGCTGTTGCGAAGAGAGCTCAAATGGCGCTGAAAGCTCATCCTCGAGCGACAGCGACGAGGAGGACAGTGTCGGTGAAAGCGACAATGAGTCCGAGCTCCAGGCCGTCAAGTCAGAATACGATGACCTAAGCTCTGACTAATCGGCGGCCGCACCACCATCGTCAGCCTCACGCCTCTCCCCCTCCCGGCAAGACGATCTTGTCGGGGGTCCTCGTCTCGGGCGTTGCCTCTTCTTCCAACTGGATCTCCCAGCAGGCCCGTGGACTTTGGCTTCATCTTCCCTTCTAGAAGCTCTGCCCCTCCGTGCAGTGCTTGTCCAGAGGGGTCAGGCTGGGCTTCTGTTGGGGCCTCTTCCTATCTTTTTCTTCTTATAATATGCCCCTAGAGGAGAAAGTCAAATAAAGATGTACTTAGGAAGAGACGCCATGTCATGTAAATTTCACTCTCTTTGAATGACTGGCTATGTTTTGCATGTTATTCCTCTTATTTGATTCCTCTCTGTATGGTTTGCTCCCTACGCTTTATCGGAAACTTGTCGGTACATGCAGCCCTGCCGCAAGCGCTTTGAGGAGCGGATCCTTAGCAGCCTGCTGGCGGTGCTGCTACCGGTAAGATACCTTGGCATTTTTAGTGCAGCCACTTAAGCTGTTGAGCGGACTCGAAACAAAGTAAGGGTGCGACTAATCATGACAAGGTTACCTTGACGTTTTCAGTGCAGCCACTTAAGCTGTTGAGCGGACTCGAAACATAGTAAGGGCATGACCGATTATGACAAGGTTCCTTCACGTCTAGGTTTCCCATGAAAGAGTCGAAATCGTCCAAGGAAAATAACTTCACAGTAAGAATTTTTACTCAGAGTTTTGCAACTTAGCTTTTCGTTGCCGTACTCCTTCCGGCAAGATGTTTTCCTTGAATGTTGTCTGTCGGTATCCATACCACCATCCCCCCCGGCAAAGCTGCATGCGAGGTAACCTTCTGTCCTTAGAGAAAAAGAAAGAAGAGAAAATAGGGATATGGAACCTTGGCAGTCCGTTAGTTCTTGCCGGGAGTAAACGCAATACAATATCTCAGACAAACATGTACATAAGTAAACATGAGAATCAACAAGATTTGCAGAACACTTACCTTTATTCAACTATGCACAAGGTCTGCGCCTGACTTTGTACAAAGGATTACATGCTTCGGCGGCAAGACTTGTACAAAAGATGCTTGTCGGGATACCCAGCAATCGTGCCTCATGGATAGAACTTACGAAGATGTTCGATATTCCAGGAGTTGCTCACTGGGATACCATCCTCGGTCTCCAAGCAGACTGCACCAGGCCTAGTGACTCGCACTATCCGATAAGGGCCTTCCCACTTCGGCATCAACTTGTTGGAATTCTTGGCGGACTGAACGCGCCGAAGAACAAGATCGCCTTCCTCAAGACTTCGGGCATGAACCTTACGGCTATGATAGCGGCACAAAGCTTGCTCGTAGTGCGCAGCTCGCACAGCAGCCTGAAGACGATATTCCTCGAGGAGCGTAGTGTCATCTTGCCGCAACTGCTCTTGCTCAAGCTCATCATAAGTGAGTAGTCGAGGTGACCCGTATGTGACTTCCGTGGGGAGAACTGCTTCCGCCCCATATACTAGGGAGAAGGGTGTCTGGCCGGTAGCTCGATTTGGAGTCATCCTGATTGACCAAAGAACCACCGGCAACTCATCAATCAAGTGCCTTCCGCACTTGCGCAGCTTGTCAAAAGTTCTTGTCTTGAGGCCTCACAACACTTCAGCATTAGCCCTTTCCGCCTGGCCGCTGCTCCTTGGGTGGGTAATAGAAGCAAAACAGATCTTGCCGCCAAGGTCTTGGACATACTGCATGAAGGTGCGGCTTGTGAACTGTGTGCCATTGTCGGTGATGATCATGTTTGGTACACCAAAGCGGCAAAGTATTCCTTTAAAGAACTTGATGGCTAATTGTGCTTTCACCTTTCTCACTGCTTCCACTTTTGGCCACTTTGTGAACTTGTCGATTGCGACGTACAAGTACTCAAAGCCCCCGGTAGTACGGGGAAAAGTACCCATGATGTCGAGCCCCCAGACCAAAAATGTCCAGGAGAGAGGGATTGTCTTAAGAGCTTGAGCTGGTTGATGCATTTCTTTGAATGAAATTGGCATGCTTCACACTTGGTTACTAGCAGTTGCATCCTGGAGGGTAATGGGCCAAAAGAAACCTTGCAGGAATGCCTTACCGGCAAGCGTTCTTGATCCTATGTGGGAGCCACATATGCCTCCATGTATCTCCGCCAATAGCTCCAGTCAATCTTCCCGAGAAATGCACTTGAGTTTCACACCATTCGGCCTCTTTTTGTACAGGACGTTGTCCACGAACTGGTACATATTAGACCGGCAGGCTACTTTCTCTACTTCTTCTTGTTCCTCGGGTAGTTCTCATGTTTGAAGGAAATGGACGATGTGTTGTGCCCATGCTGGAGCCTGGGGCTCGACAACAAGGACTAAAGGCATATCCTCTACAGGGGAAGAATTTTCTCAATGGCAAGGGCTCGAGGCCCTGCTGGAGCCTGTTGCCCCCCGGCAAGCTTGGCGGGAGCGTGTGCTTCCATGGCGAGGGCCTGAGGCCCTGCCGGAGCATGACGCTCTCCGACAAGCATGGCGTCGTTCCCGGCAACTTCCTCGTTGGCGGCTTCTGGGAGCTCTGTCGAGAAATACTTGCCAGAATTCAACTTTCTTATTTTCTTTTGCCCAATTAATGGTGTCACGGATGGTCGAGTCAGCCGGAGCACAAAAGTTCCTGGTTCCACAGGCAACTTCAGGGCAGCACACTTTGACAGGCCATCAGCAACACTGTTCTCTGCACGTGGAACGTGCTCCATTTGCAGACCGTCAAAATGTTCTTCCAACTTTCTCACTTCATCTACATAAGCTTCCATCAATGGACTCTGATAATCCTTATTCACCTGCTTGACAACAAGCTGAGAATCACCCCTGACAATAAGTTTCTTAATCCCAAGGTATGCCGCGATCCTGAGACCGGCAAGCAGCCCTTCGTATTCAACAGTATTGTTCGTTGACCTCTCCCGGGGAAAGTGCATCCGAAAAACATATTTGAGGTGCTCTCTGGTGGGTGCGACAAGCAGCACTCCAGCGCCGGCACCTTGCAGCGAGAAAGCCCCATCAAAATACATGATCCACTCTTGATTTGTTTCCTTGTCGGGGAGAGTTGACTCTGGTACTTCTTCATCTGGTGTTGGGGTCCATTCCACAATGAACTCCGCCAAGGCTCTGCTTTGGATAGTCGAAGTACTTTCAAACTTGAGACCAAATCTTCATAGTTCCAAAGCCCACTCCACAATCCTGCTAGTAGCATATGGGTTCTGCAAAATCCGCTGCAATGGGAAGCGAGTGATAACAGTGATCTCATGTGCCTGGAAGTAATGGCACAGTGTCCTCGAGGCCATAAGGAGGCCGAAGAGCAACTTTTGCATGCCAAAATATCTTGACCTAGCCCCCTGCAAAAGTGAGCTAACAAAATAGACTAGGCACTACACCATATTCTTCTTCTGAGTTCTTTCATTCGACTATGCAGATCCTGCTTTGTCGGCACCAGACCCTACCGGGGAATATCTTGGCTTGTCGCTTGGCGGTCCTGCCGCTACCGCTGCTTCTTCATCAACTTCTCTTTCATCCACTAACGCAGCACTCACCACTTGATTTGTTGTCGCTAGATATAGCAGCAACGGCTCTTGTGGTTTTGGCGCGACTAGGACTTGCGGAGATGAGAGGTACTTCTTCAAATCCTACGGCGTTGCCTCCACTTCCGGGGTCCATTTCATCGGACATTCCTTCTTCAAGATTTTGAAAAGGGCAGGGCGCGCTCAGCATATTTTGAAATGAGCCTACTCAGAGCGGCAACACAGCCGGCAAGACGATGCACATCCTTGACATGTCTTGGTGCTTCAATTTGCTCAATTGCTTTGATCTTGTCGGGATTTGCTTCAATTCCACGTTGAGATACAAAGAACCCGAGAAGCTTGCCGGATGGGACACCAAACACACACTTCTCAGGGTTGAGTTTCAAGTTGATCTTGCGTAGATTTGTCGCCTTGTCTTTGGTTTTGACCACTATGTCATCCATATAAGCCTCCATATTTCTATGTAGCCGGGGCTCAAAACTAATCTAGACCGTTCTTGCAAATGTAGAACTAGCACTTTTCAACCCGAAAGGCATACGCAAAAAGCAATACTTACCACATGGGGTGATAACTGCGGTCTTCTCTTCGTCTTCCTTGGCCATGAAAATCTGATGATAACGTGAATAGGCGACAAGAAAGACAACAAGTTGCAGCCGGCGGTGGAGTCCACAATCTGGTCGATGCGCGGCAACCTGGCAAGGGAAAAGGATCTTTGGGGCGGGCTTTATTGATATCTGTGTAGTCAATACATAGCCTCCATTTCCGATTCGCCTTGCGCACTACAACTAGATTGGCCAACCATGTTGGATGAAGTACTCCTATAACCAAGCCAGCCGCTTCTAATTTCTTGATTTCTTCGGCAATAAACGGTTGTCGCTCCAAAGCCTGCTTCCTGACGGGCCGCGAGTGTGGACAGACGGCAAGGTGGTGCTCAATCACCTTCCTAGGACACACTAGGGATATGAGATGGTTGCCATGCAAACACATCGACATTCGCCCACAAAAAGGCGATGAGCGCGCATTCCTATTTGTCGTCAAGGGTGGAAGTTATGGTGAAAGTTCCTCCTATACCATCCTCCTTGGCAGGCACCTTCTTAGTCTTTGGTGGAGCTGCCTTGGACTTCTTGCTCTTGCCGGTGGAACTCTCTGGCACGTCCTCAACGGGAGCGCAGCACTCTGAGGAAGTGCGCTTGCTGGAGTCTGTGCGAGAGGTCTTGTCGGGCTTCTTCCTCCCGGGATTTTTAGTGGCAGGAGCAAGTGCCTTGCTGGTAGATGCTGCAACTGCCTCCCAGTAGAGTTGATCGGCACGGACAAGCGCGTCCTTCTTGGCGAACTTGACTGTAATGACGCCCATCGGCCCGGGCATCATCAATACATTGTAGGCGTAGTGCGACGCCGCCATGAACTTCGCTAATGCTGGACGGCCAAGGATCCCATTGTATGGCAACGGAATCTTGACGACATCAAAAACAACCTTCTTCGTCCTGAAGTTCAGATTGCTACCAAATGTTACCGGAAGCGTGAGCTTTCCCTTGGGCTGGCTCCTTCCTAGATTGACCCCCTGAAACGAGCCCATTTCCTCAAGATCTCCATCGGGAATTTGCAATCTCTTGATCACCTCGGGCGAGATCAAGTTCAAGCCAGCTCCACCATCAACTAACATTTTCGTCACTTTGAGGTTGCGAATCGTTGGTGAGACCAACAACGGCAAACACCCAATCGGAGTTACATGATCAGGGTGATCCTCAACATCGAAAATGATAGGCGTGTTGGACCATTTCAAAGGCTTCTAGGCTCCGACAGATGGCTCAGTTGCATTAACCTCACGCGCCCACTATTTAAGTCGGTGGTGGGAAGAATGCAACGAGGCACCTCCATCGATGCACATCGCATCTATAGCTCTCTAGAATTTTTGCTCGCTGGACTCGTTGTCCTTTTCAACATCATCATCACCCCCCTCTTGCTTGTTGCGGCAACGAGCATGCCGGTCCTTCTGTTGCTTGGCCTTGTTGCGGCGACCTCCTTGACCACCGCACTTCTTGCCGGACCAATCTGCACCATCCTGGCCCTTCTCTTTGTATCGCCTCTCGTACTCGGATTTTTGCTTCTCGACAAGCTGCTCAACATGTCGGCAGTCCTGGATATCGTGGTTCAAGGTGCGATGGATCTTGCAATATTGCTTGACGGAGCCTTCCGGCTTGTCGACAGCCACCAAAGCCTGACAGGAGGCGCACCCAACAACATCCTTGCCGGGGTCATCAACCTTGGCCTTCTTGGCAGTGTCGGGGTTGCTAGATCCCTCGACGATAAGCATGGCCTTGCCCTTGCGTTCCTGTTATGCCGCCAACCCTTCTTTGCCGGGGTGGCGGTGTCCTCATCCTCAGAGTCAACCCCTGCGCCAGTGTCCTCGTCGGGAAGCCTCCTCCCTTCTTCAGCTCGGGCACATTTATCTACCAGAGCATAGAGCTAGGCCATATCCCGGACCTTATTCATCGCCAGCTCTTCCTGCATCTTGCGGTTGCGCACGTTCTGATGGAACGCGCTGATAACGGCGGTAGGATGAACCTCTTGTATGTTGTGGTGTATGCGGCTGAACCTCTGGATGTACTTGCGCAAAGTCTCGCCCTCCTTATAGGGGATGATATGTAAATCATTTTCCTGGCCAGGAGCTTGATGACCTCCGGTAAAGGCGCCAACAAACTCATGGCATAGATCTGCCTAGGAACAAATGGATCCTTCCGGCAAGTGCATCAACCACGAACTGATGTTGAGCTTAAGCACCAACAAGAAGTAGTTGGCGAGTATCTTGTCTTCGTAAGCCTTGGCAGCCTACATCGCAATGGTGTCGATGCTCAAGAACTCTAATGGGTGAATCTTGCCGTCATATTTCTCTGGGACCTCCGGCTTGAACGCGCGGGAATTGGGCCACTGGACTCGCCGCAGCTCACGGGTAAACGGTGGACAACCCACCTTGTAAGGTAGATCGACAGGATACCCCGGCGTTGGCTTGCCTACAGTAGGTCATGCGCGCTTGTCAGACTGATAGCGCGCTTACCACCGCCGCTCGATGGTAGTTCGAGCGTCTTCCTTGCCTTGCTCCAGAAGAACTTGACGTTGGTCACGGCAAGTTCGCGGATCATACGATGCCGTGGAATCGTGATCACGAGTGTCGATCCGATGAGTCAGCGATTGCTGTTGCCGCTGTGGAGGAGAGTACATCGTAATTGTACCACCTCCAGTCTTCTCACCATCGGCGCGTGTCATCTCGATAGACCGTCGCCGTGAAGGCTCCGCCTGCTGTGGCTTATCTTCGTTGGCGAGGCCAATGAGGCTCTGAATGGCGGCTCTCCATTCTTCGAGCTTGTCTGCAGTAGGAGGAAAAGTTGAGGAGCAACCCTGCTCGCGCGAGTGCTTCTACTCGCGTAGGCGGTGGCGATAGGTGCGAGGAACATGAGGTGCTCTGACACCCAACTATGTTGGAAGGAGCTACATCACAGTCTCGCGACCGTACGCCGCTTCCACCAGCACATGGACGTGCATGTTCATCTCGCACATCCCAAAGATGATGCTCAGGAGATTTTCCATGAGGACGCTCGGACCCAGCAACATCACGGCGATGCTCATCACGCGCGCCCTGAGAAGGTCGTGGCGTGTGCGCCGGTGTGGGTGTCTTGGAAGTTTGCTTCATCGCCTGCTGGTAGTACAGCGCCATCCTTAGATCTAGCGGCACGGACGACGCCGCTCGCCTGGCTATGATCACTGGAACATCGCGGAAGCTCTGAACCTCCACCTCCTCCACCCGTGCCTACACCGTCATCTATTTGTGTACCTACAGGGACAATGGACGTGGATGGACCAACCGTCGTAAAATCCTTCCACTTGGGGGCCATGGCGATTATGATTATGAAGGAACTGGCGCGCTGGTCACTAGATCAGGTTTGTGCAACTTTCACCCCTACCTGGCACGCCAAAGGTGTCGGGGAAACAACACCTATGGGATCGAAACGATCCCTTTACGATTCAGCAGGGAAGAAGGCTCGCACAGAGAGCAGATCTGATGATTAACACACGGGATTTTACCCAGGTTCGGCCCACAAAGATGCCTAAAACCCTACTCCTTCTTGGTTGTATTGGATGAGTTCTAGCTCAGGTTTTGGGAGCGCTACAGTACATGGTTGTTACTCATGCAGAATCAGCCAGAGAAGCTTCCCGTGTAGTTGTGCCTTGGGGTCACCAACAGTGGCGTACAACGCATACATGAGGTGTAAAGTGCTATAGTGTTATCGTACCTAACACTAACGGTGTAAGACAAACGCATTTAATGCTCCGTCAGGCGTCCCTGGCCTTCTACGGGACGGGACAGGAGCCCGTCCCATCGGCACCACTTAGCCTCCTCCATCCCCGGTGCCTCGACACATACCCAGGTGGGATGACACCTGGTCTCTGCTCTGGCAAGATGGCGAGGCCTTGCCTGGTGCAATTCTTGCCGGGGCTTCGTAGGCCATCCCGACAAGATCTTTCCGGGGTCCCAGCCTTCGGTCTTCGGTCCTGATTGTTGGCTTGAATGCTTTCTTGACTTCCTTGTGCTTGCATCCAGCAGTCGCTTGGCAGGCCTTGCTGCTGGTGCGGCTACAACTGCTCGTGCACAAGTAAGGGGTACTAAAGGACCCAAACTTAGTACACCGACACATTCCTGGCAATAGAATCAAATAGAGTAGGTACAGGAAATGGGATAATATCACGGGATTCGATGCTGAATATTAAGTTGTAGCGAATGTTATGAAAAGAATCAGCTGCATCAATAAATTGGTGATCTTGCAATGACTTATGATCTAGATAAACCTTGGACAAAGGATAATCATGGGGGCGTATCTGAACATTAAAACGACTCACAAAACAAGAAGCATAAACACCACCATGTATCTTGCCCTTACTCCTGTTGAGGTGTAGGCGACGTGCAACAATAGCCCCTAGGCTAAAGGTATGATTATTATGTAATGCGCAGCGTAAAATAGCGAGATCAGGGGCACTAAGTGCACTGACCTTCTCCCTAGCAGTTAGACACTTTGCGATAAATAAAGCAAAGTAGTGCACGGAAGAAAACTGTAGACCGATAGGAGTGGCGCTTGACATGCCTCTTTCATCACCCACTGTCAAAGTGAGGATAAAGTCCTCAAATTCTCCTGGTCTAGGGTATCTTAATTTCCCATTAGAGGGAATCATACATATGTTGCAAAAGTTAGTAAGCGGTATCTGGTAGGTTTCAGCATATAGATTAAACTGTACCTCAGGAGGATTATTCTTACTCAGAATATGAAAACTTTGCACAAAGGAATTTGTAAGGATGGGGTGCTGGTCACACTTATCTACGAGGAAGTTGGTCAGCGCATCATTTTGAACAAATTGGGCAAACTCTTGATGGAACCCGGCCTTCTCCATAAAGGGGTTATGTCGCCGTTCGTACGGCCGCACTTCTGCCTTCCTCGGAGTGTTGAGGTCATTGTCCAGTGATTCCCCAATGACTCCTTTAGCATTCCTCTTGGAGGACTACTTCCTAGAGAAATTCATCTTATTTATACAAATAAATTTCTAAAAAATTTAGTTCACCAAAATTTTTGTCAATGGAACTTAATAAGATTGATAGCAACTACTCATAAGGATGCCTAGAGGCCATATCAAGCATTCGAACTATGTAGAACTCTAAGAATTCAACATGCAAGCTCATCTACAGTAGCACCAAGAGTAGCTAATTATTTTGTAAATAAACCATTAAATCAAAAACTAATTGGAGCAATGGGGGAGTCACATACGAAGAAGCAATCCCTCAAAACAGTTTCGGAAATGGACCTTCGAGCAAAGAGATCGAAATCCATGGGTTTGTGAGCAAGAACACGAGAGAGAGAGAGGGAGAGAGAGAGCTATGGTGATATTTTCTTTAGGTAGGGGATGACATGGGGTAAATAGGCAAGTGAGGGGACCTACGTGAGGGCCACAACCCACCAAGGTGCGCTTGGGGTTGTTGGCATGCCCTGGTGTCTTGTGGACACCAGGTGCGCCCCCTCTGGTATTATTTGCACCAAAAATTCAGAAATATTTGGAAAATCGTGTTAAATTTTCAAGACATTCTGAGAACTTTTATTTTTGGGACATTTTTTGTTGTACAGAGAAATCGGAAAACAAGATAAACATGGCATTTTATTTTATTTTTAACTAAGAAAAACAGAAACAAAAAGTGGATACAAAGAGTTGTGTCTACTAAACTCATCAACTTCATACCTCTCAAAAATGATCCATTAATAAGGTTGATCAAGTCTTATTAACAACCACTTTCCATTAGCATGAAACCGAAGAACTTTCATAAAACACTAACTTACTGATGTCTACTACGCAACTTTATTCTTATAGACTCGTGTTGGGCCTCCAAGCGTAGAGTTTTGTAGGTAAGTAGCAATTTTCCCTCAAGTGACCTAAGGTTTATCAATCCGTAGGAGGTGTAGGATGAAGATGGTCTCTCTCAACAACCCTGCAATCAAATGCGAGAAATCTCTTATGTCCCCAACACACCCAATACAATTGAAAATTGTATAGGTGCACTAGTTCGGCAAAGAGATGGTGATACAAGTCTAGTAATGATAGTAGATATTGAATTTTGTAATCTGAAAATATAAAAACACCATGTGATCCAACTATATTAGAAAAAGCCCGTGATACATCAAGATTGTGCCATCTCAAGAACACAAGAGAAAGAGATTGAACACATAGCTACTGGTACAAACTGTCAGCCCCGACGGTGGACTAGTCCCTCCTCGTCATGGAGACCATAGGGATGATGAAGATGGCCTCCGGAGATGATCTACCATATCCGGTAGAGTACTAGAACACCTCTAGATTAGTTTTTCGTCAATACAGAGAGTTGCGACGGCAAAACGAGGAGTCTAGGGTTATTTCTGATGGTTCCTATATTTATAGGAATTTTTGGCATTGGTTTCACGCGAAGGTGAGCCACGAGGTGAGCACGATACACCAGGGCGCGGTTAGGGGCCTAGCGTGCCCTGGTGGGTGGTGCCCACCTCGTGGCTCTTCTGGCCCTCCAAGGAATCGTCTAGTGCATCTTATGTTCCAAAAACAATCATCAAAAAGTTTCGAGCGATTCGAAGAACTTTCATTTTCTACACAAAACAACACCATGGTAGTTATGCTTAAAACAGTGTCAGTCCGGGTTAGTTCTGAATAAATCATATAAACTGCATCAAAACCATATAAAAGTATTGTGAACATAGGTGAATAGGGCGTGAATACTTCATAAATTATCAATACTTTGGAGATGTATCAGCATCCCCAAGCTTAATTCCTACTCGTCCTCGAGTAGGTAAAAAATAAAAGAAATAATTTATGAAGTGTGAATGCTAGCATAGTGTATAAGTTTGATCAATGATAATTTCAACCACTTTTCCTAGCATCATAACAACAACTCTTTCTCATAGAACTCATCGTGATAAAGTAGCAACCAATTCACATGTTATGGTTCAAACAATGAATTCTCTTGAAACTTAACAACCTATGTTCTTAGTCACCAAACAATTACAATTCAACTTATTCTCAACAAAGTCTAAGTAAGAGCTCCACATACTCAATCATCATATAGTCTTCTTTGATTGCTATTACTTGATATGTCTCCATCGTATCCGCTTTTCCAAACTCTTGTGTCCTTGTTTTGGACTCTAATTTGCACGATTTGAATGGAACTAACCCAGACTAACGTTGTTTTCAGCAAAATGGCCTTGGTGTTATTTTTGTGCAGAAATAAAAGTTCTCGGATTGACCTGAAAATTTACGAAGAATATTTTTGGAATTAATAAAAAATACTGGCGAAACAATCAACTGGAGGGGGCCACCCATTGGCCACAAGCCAGGGGCACGGCCACCCCCTCCCCACGCCTAGCAGGCTTGTGGGCCCCCTGGAGCTCCACCAACCTCAATTCCAACTCCATATATTCACATCCACGAAGAAAAAAATCTGAGAGAAGAGTTCATTGCATTTCATGATACGGAGCCGCCGCCACCTCCCGTTCTTCCTCGGGAGGTCAGATCTGGAGTCCATTTTGGGCTCGAGAGAGGGGAAATCAACGCCATCGTCATCACCAACCATCCTTCATCACCAATTCCATGATGCTCCACGCCGTTCATGAGTAATTCCATCATAGGCTTGCTGGACGATGATGGGTTGTATGAGATTTATCATGTAATCAAGTTAGTTTTGTTAGGGTTTGATCCCTAGTATCCACTATGTTCTGAGATTGATGTTGCTACGACTTTGCTATGCTTAATGCTTGACACTAGGGCCCAAGTGCCATGATTTCAGATATGAACCTCTGAACCTATTATGTTTTCATGAATATATATGTGCTCATGATCCTATCTTGCAAGTTGTAGACACCTATTACAAGTTACGATCCGCATCTCCCAGGGTGACAACAACTGGGATTCTTTCGGGTGATTACCGTAGTTTGAGGAGTTCATGTATTTACTAAGTGCTAATTCTTTGGTCTGGTTCTCTATTAAAAGGAGGCCTTAATATCCCTTAGTATCCATTAAGACCCCGCTGCCATGGGAGGGTAGGACAAAAGATGTCATGCAAGTTCTTTTCCATAAGCATGTATGACTATATATGTAATACATGCCTACATTACATTGATGAATTTGAGCTAGTTCTGTGTCACCCTATGTTATAACTATTGCATGATGAATGCCATCCGACGTAATTATCCATCACTGGTCCATTGCCTACGAGATTTTCACATATTGATATTTGCTAAGGTACTTTTCCGTTGCTACTGCTACAATCACTACAAAACCGCTACTGTCACTTTTGCCATCATTATTGTTACTTCCATACTACTTTGCTACTAAATACTTTGCTGCAGATATTAAGTCTTTCAGGTGTGGTTGAATTGACAACTCAGATGCTAATACTCGAGAATATTCTTTGGCTCGCCTTGTGTCGAATCAATAAATTTGGGTTGAATACTCTACCCTCGAAAATTGTTGCGATCCCTTATACTTTTGGGTTATCAAGACCTTTTTCTGGCGTCGTTGACGATGAGCATAGATCATTCTCTGAGTCTCTTGGGATTTATATCTATTGATCAATATTAAGAATATGAAAGACCCAAAAACCAAGATCTATCCCTCTACTACGAGGGGAGGTAAGGAACTGTCATCTAGCTCTGCACTTGATTCACCTTCTTTTATGAGTAATTTTGCAACCCCACGACCTGCTATTGATTTTGATATGTCGCAAGTAATTGATGATGCCACTTCTGCTATGCATGATGCTTATGATGATACTTTGCTTGATAATACAATCCCCCTGTGTGAATTTCTTGATGAACAAATTGCTAGATTTAATGCTGAAAGTGATGATATCTCTGAAAATGATGAAATTGTTGAAACTGAACGCTATGAGACACCTGATAGACCTATCTCTCCTAGATATGAATTACCTAATATACCTAAGGGTTATGTTATGGGAAGAGGGGTAGCTAGGGACTTTCTTTCTTGTAAGGATGGAGATGATCTTAAGAAATTGCTATGCAAGTGGAAGAAAAAAATCTTCGAATGCTAGAATGCAATATGATCCTAAGTTTGCTACTTCACCTATCTTTGTTACTGATAAGGATTATGAATTCTGTGCCGATCCTGAGTTAATTACTTTGGTTGAATATGATCCTTTCCATGGTTATGAATCTAAAACTGTTGTGGCACATCTTACTGAATTGAATGATATAGCCACCCTATTTACTAATGAGGAAAAATGTTATTACTATATTCTTAAGTTGTTCCCTTTCTCATTAAAGGGTGATGCTAAGATATGGTTTAATTCTCTTGCTCATGGTTGTGTGCGTAGTCCCTAGGATATGATTTACTTCTCTGAAAAATATTTTCCTGCCCATAAGAAACAAGCTGCCTTGCAGGAAATATTTAACTTTGTGCAAATTTAAGAAGAGAGTCTCCCACAAGCTTGGGGGAGGCTTCTCCAATTACTTAATGCTTTTCCTGATCATCCTCCCAAGAAAAATGAAATATTTGATATCTTTTATAATGGACTAACCGATGCTTCTAGGGACTACCTTGATATTTGTGATGGTTGTGTTTTCAGGGAACAAACTGTTGAACAAGTTGAACTACTATTGAATAATATATTGAGCAATGATAATGATTGGACTATTCCCGAACCACCTCCAAATCCCACTCCAAAGAAAAGAGGTATTTGTCGGTGTACTAAAGTATGGGCTTTTTAGTACCCCATACTTGTGCAAGGATAGTTGTAGCCATACCAGCGGCAAGGCTTTCCAGGGAGCAACTGAGAGAAAATACAACAACATCGAGAAGGCATTCAAGTCAACAGACCGAAGACCTAATGCTGGGACCCCGGCAAGATCTTGCCGAGATAGCCTACGGGGCCCCGACAAGGCGAAGCCCCGGCAAGACCCCGCCAGCGCAAAGTCCAGGTGTCGCCCCACCTGGGCACGTGTCGAGGCGTCGACGATGGAGGGGCTAAGCGGTGCCGATGGGACGGGGTACTATCCCGTCCCGTGGATAGTCAGAGGCACTAGATGGGGCATTAAATGCACATGTCTTACACCGTCAGAGTTAGGTACGATAGCACTGTAGCTCTATACACCTCGTGTATGTACTGTATGCTACTGTTGGGATCCCCTTAGTCATATAAAAGGAGGCCCAGGGCATTACGATAGAGGGACTTTTTTTACTTTTGGACTTTTGGATCTTCTCTCGCCCATTCTGCATGAGTAGCGGCTGTGTACTGTAGCACTCCCAGAACCTGACCTAGAACTCATCCAATACAACCAAGCAGGAGTAGGGTTTTATGCATATTTGTGGCCTGAACCTGGGTAAAATTCGTCCGCGCTGTTCGTTCGTCCTGATCTTTGCGCACACCCATCTCCCTGCCGAACCGAAAGGGGTCCTCCCGATCCCATAGGTGTTCGTCCCCCAAGACATCTTTGGCGCTCCAGGTAGGGGCGTTGGCTGCGTAAACCTGGTCCAACGACCAGCTCGTCAGTTCCTTCGCCATATCCATCGCCATGGCTCCCAAGAAGAAGGGTTTCATGGCGGTGGAACCCTCCACGTCCGCCACGCCCATAGCTGCCCAAGCGGGCGATGGAGTGGGCGCGGGCGGAGGGAGAGGAGACCTTGCACCCACGCGGAGCTCCGATGATCAAGGCCAAGGAAGCGGCGACGCCCACCGCGGAGACGCTCGCAGCGGCGGCGGAAACCCCCATGCCGCTGGGCCTCAAGATGGGGTTGCACCGCCTGCGGGCGGTACAGTGATCTCCGGGGACGGAAGGGCACCTTCCAAGACACCCATGCTGGTGCATACGCCACGACCTTCCCAGGACGCGCGCGAAGAGCAGCGCCGCGGTGTCGGTGATTCTCAACGTCCCCACGGAAAAGCTCATGCGCATCGTTCCCAAGATGCGCGGGACCAGCATGCGTGCCAGCATGCTAGTGGGAGTGGCGTGCAATCATAGGACCGTGACGGAGCTCCTTCTAACACGGTTACGAGTCACAGCACCTCGCATTTTTCGTGCCGTTCACTGCTGACCACGTCGGGAGAAGCAGTGTCACGGGCACAACTACTCCTGAACTTCCCTCCTGCTGCGGAGAAGCTCGGAGAGTGGAGAGCCACCATTCAGAGCCTCCTCAACCTCACTAATAATTTTCGGTCCACCGAGCCGGCTCGCGCCAGTGGAGAGAAGGCCGAAGGCGGTGCGACCACGGTGAACTCTCCTCCACGGCAACAACACTGGTCACCGACTCGACGGACCGACGCTTGCGATGGTTACTCGACGGCAGCGTCTGATCCACGGACTCGCCATGATCAGCGTCAAGTTCTTCGGGAACGAAGCAAAGAAGACGCTCGAACTACGATCGAGCGACGGTAGGAAGAGCGCCATCAATATGATAAGCGCGGGGGCCCACTGTAGACAAATACGCGACCGGGTATCCTGTCAGCCTACCTTATGAGGTGGGTTGCCCAGTGAGGGAGTCCTAGATTAGGGACTCCTTGGATATCCGACCTGTTGTTTATGGGACAGACGATATGGACTACTTACCGAACACTGGATGGTTTGAAGGCCCGGTTTCCCGGATGGAAGCTTCGAGGAACACGGCCTGCGCTCCATGTTTGATGTAGTAAATAGGCATGTTTATATCTTCGGCATGTAACCAACAGTGTGTAAACCCTAGGCCTACTCGGCATCTATATAACCCGGAGGGTTTTAGGGTATAGAGGCAGGATAACTCATCTAGGGTTAGACATACGATCTCGAGGTAGATGAACTTTGTATTCCCATACACCGTCAATACAATCAAGCTGGACATAGGGTATTACCTCCATTGGAGGGCCCGAACCTGGGTAAACTTGTGTCCCCTTTGTCTCATGTTCCCGTTGATCCTAGTCTCACAGTTCGAGACCCCCTACCCGAGATCTGCCGATTTTGACACCGACATTGGTGCTTTCATTAAGAGTTCCTCTGTGAGCAAGATGGAATCGACGCCTCGCCTGGTCATCAACGAAGTGGTCCGCAACATGGACGTTTTCGTCCCCTGGCAGATCTTCGCCTTCGGCAACATTGTGATGCATGCTGGTTCCACCGGCCATCTAGGCCGCGTTGAGAGCTTTGCCCCTGATCAAGAGGTCAGGTTCAAAAACTTAGAGTTTTCCGTCGACTCTTGGGGCGACTTGTCACTAATCGGTCTCACGGCTCCGTCCGTAGCCCCCAAGGACTCTGAGGCTTTAACCTCGAGCCCCTTCATCGGACGTACCAATGGGGTCGCCCATGACGGCAGTCCGATCTCTCATCCCGGTCGGGCCATCAAGCCATATGACCAGACATGCGTTCTTTCCGAACACTCCCCATGGGTGGGCCTCGTGGGGGTTAATTCCTCTAGTTCCGAATAGTTGGATCTGATCCCCTCAGCGGTCGACGAGGCCTTGGAGCAATTCTCATCGATGAGAATCACCGAAAATCCGGCCCCGATCTACATCCCGCCTGATTACAGTTCAGGCACGGACAGATTTTTTGACCCACCCACCACCCACTTAATAGCCACCGTTGAAGACTTAACCGACGTACTAGACTACACCTCCGAGGAGGCAGAATACATGCATTAAGAGGACCGTCCTCCCACTCCCGTTAACACCGGGAATTGGACCGCCACTTCTACATATGACATCTACATGGTAGACACTCCCACCATGAACGGCGTCAATACGCCTCACAGCGACGGCGACAAATCGAGCGAAGCGCCATCAAGGCGTCGGAGATGGCATAAGAGGTCCAAAAGCAAAAAGGGGCGAAGAACTATTATCAGCAGCAGGGATGGTAATGCCCCTGTCGATCATGACCATCCCGATGTTCCTGAGCACCCGTTTGAGGGTCCGAATGAACTTGCAGACCAAAACGGCCCCGTTACCGTCAATGACCCCAAAGGCACCGATTACCTCCTCCCCCCATTGAGGAGGAAGACATACCAGAAGCCGATAACTTGTACATCCTTGATAACCTCGAGGATCAAGAAGAAATCAGGCAGCGGCTCGTAGCAATGGCTCGCAGCCTAAAGGCCAAAGAGCGGCAACTCAAAGCCGAACAAGCCGACCTCACTGATCGATGGACGAAAGTCCTCTCAGCCGAAGAAGTATACGGTACTGGTCTGTCAAACCATCCCAAAAGCTACCCTCAGAGGAGGCTGCTGCCACAATTCGATGATGAGCTCACTGACACTCCGTCTCCGCATCATACCACATATGATGAGCCGGACCGCCCTCCTCATGGGCAGGACAGAGCGGCCAAAGACATCGGTTATGCACCGGTGATGCCCCGAAGACAGGGTAAGGAGCCATTTGAGCCCAATGACAGGTTCGACCTGCGCAACGACTTAAATCACAGAGCAGGCCGTACAAGATCCATCTACGGGTCCGGAGATTACTCACCGGATAGACAGGAAGAATATAGACCATGGTTCGACCAAAACCATAGAGGTCGGGAACGCAACCAGTCCCATACAGATGCCGAGTACAGGCAGGATATAGCTCGGGTCAGAGGCGCCGCTCACCCATGGTGCTTCACAGATGAAGTAATGCAGCATCAGTTCCTCGAAGGGTTTGAACCAGTAAATATAGAATAGTATGACGGGACCACTGACCCAATTGTATGGATCTAGGACTTCCTTCTCCATATCTATATGGCGTGAGGAGTGATCTCCATGCCATCAAATATTTACCTATTAAGCTTAAGGGGCCATCTCGGCACTCGTTCAACAGCCTCCCCGAAAACTCCATAGGATGCTGGGAAGACTTGGAAGACGCGTTTCGCTCTAACTTCCAGGGGACCTATGTCCACCTGCCGGACTCTTCTAACCTCAGTAACATCATCCAGAAGCCCGGTGAGTTTGCCCGACAGTTTTGGAATCGGTTCTTGACCAAGAAAAAACAAATTGTCGACTATCTGGACGCTGAGGCCATTGCCTCCTTCCAGCAAAATATTCGAGACGAATGGCTGGCCCACCAGCTAGGCAAGGATAAGCCTTAGACTATGTCTGCCCTTACCTCCCTCATGACCCGCTTCTGTGTGGGCGAGGATAATTGGCTGGCAAGATGCAGCCACAACTCTAAAGATCCAGTGGCACCTGAAGCCCAGGATGGCAATGCAAAGCCGAAGCGCAATAAGAACAAACGCCGGCACAACAGCACCGACGCCGATGACATTACGGTTAATGCTGGATTCCACAACTCCCGACCCGGGCAGCGGAAGAAGCCCCCTAAAGGTAATCGTGATGGACCCACTCAGCTCGAGAAGATCATGGACAGGACTTGCCAAATTCATTGAACTTCCGAAAAGCCAGCCAATCATACAGACCGCAATTGTTGGGTGTTTAAACAGGCCAGCAAAATACAACCCGGAAACCAGGGCAAGAGCTGGCGCGGCAAGGACGAAGAAGAGCCTCGGGGTCCAATAGGTGGCGGTCAAAAGAAAATCCCTCCCGAAGTCAAAACGGTGAATATGATATACGCCACCCATATACGTAAGAAAGAGAGGAAGCGGGCCCTTCGGGAGGTCTATGTCGTCGAGCCCGTAGCTCCGAAATATAACCCATGGTCGGCATACCTGATCACCTTTGAACGGCGCGACCATTCGACCAATATCCGTCATGGGGGCTCGGCTGCCCTTGTCCTAGATCCCATTATAGATGGGTATCACCTCACTAAAGTCCTAATGGATGGAGGAAGTAGCCTCAATCTGATTTACTCAGACACGGTGAAAAAGATGCGTATAGATCCTTCAAGGATCAAGTCCAGCAGTACTACCTTCAAGGGAGTGATCCCAGGTGTTGAGGACCGATGTACAGGCTCTGTAACCCTAGAGGTTGTGTTTGGCTCGCCTGATAACTTCCGCAACGAGGACTTGGTCTTCGACATTGTGCCCTTTCAGAGCGGCTATCACACGTTGCTCGGCCGTTTGCTCGGTTCAACACAGTCCCGCATTACGCATACGTCAAGCTCAAGATGTCGGGCCCCAAGGGGGTCATCACTGTCAATGGCAATACAGACTGGTCCCTTAGAACGGAGGAACATGCACTAGCACTGGCGGCCGAATTCAGCTAGAAGGATGACCGACAAGCTTCGGCATTCACCGTAAAGGCACGAAAGGTTGGGAAGCGAGTTCAGATTCAGACTGAACACTCCGACCCTCCTTCCCCCCTCAATAGGTACTTGACCCCACCACACAACCTCACGACCAGCGAAGTACGTGCCAAGGAGGCACAACTTCGCACTTAAGATTCCATGGGTAGCGGTGGGGAATGTATGATGGGTGTTCGGTCATCCCGAACTATAACCATTAACACGTCTTCGGACAGGATGCAGGCACTCCTCAAAGAGCCTGCCCACGGCGTAAAGCTCACCTTTAACACTACGCCCTCTCAAGACTTTGTTCGCAAGATCTGCCCGCACCAACACCCATCAACGTACATCCAAAAGCGGGGGTCAACTAGCAATAGGGCATATTGAAGGCGTCGTCTGGTCACCAATTGAAGACCCCTGGTACAACAGCTCCTGTAGGACTTTATTTCTTAGCACATACCTGTAAAATAGTTGCTTTGGAAATCCGAGTCATAAGAGTTGTTGAGGAAATGCGAAATTGCATGGTGCATGTATGCCTCATTTGTCCTTCCTTTTTTTGGCACATACTTTTTCCTTTCCTCCCTCTTCTCGTGAAACTGTTCGGTATGACTCGAGGTCACTGGCTAATAGACCGGGGCTTGATTTCAAACACAAATCGCCTTAACCATTGTGTGTCTGGCGTCTTGGCATTCGCTTTATATGCATCGGTTCCGAACTATGTCTTTAGTCATTAAGTTGGGTTACCCGGCTCCTATGCTTGCCCCTTTATGTTCCGCTCATTTGGCTAAAAGGGCAAAGGGATTACCCCTACGATTGTGCTTCCGGATAGTCCGGTCAAGCACCTCAGGGGAGAAAGCCGAAAATGGACTGTCATAGTATGCGTGATCCAATCTATGAAACCCAGGCTAGAAGTATTATACTTCAAACCTCGTAAGCGGTTATTCCGTGTTGTGCGAGGAAATTGCCCTTTGTGCAAATATCATTATGTCGGCTTCGACCCTGGTTCGTGCCCCTTCGGTTAAGTGAAAGAAATAAAGCATAATAGTCCGATTGCCTAGTCTGGTGCACTAAAGTCGCCTTCGGGTTCTGGTAATACGGCTAAGGGACACAGTGCACTGGCATAGACACTCCATGTATCTACGTGGGGGATGAAGCCGACGACTCGCATCTTTCAGTATTAAACAACAACACAGGAGTTATAAAGAAGTGCAAAACCATATAAGAGCGGATACCAATATCATCGAAAGTTATAGCAAGTCTTCGGACATATTACAAGCTCACTCAATTTTTTTTGCCCGAACACTATGACTCTATCACCCGTGCACTCTCCATTACCCCATCGAAGTAAAGCTTGGGGCGTCAGTGCTCCTTTCCAGGCGGCGGTCGGTCGGTGCCGACCTTCATTGGATTGAGCCCCGGCCAGTGCATTTTGGCCTTGGCAAGGGCCATCCGGACTCCTTCGATGCAGGAGGAGCGCTTGATGGTGTCGAGGCAGGGTGTATGATATGTCTCCAACGTATCTATAATTTATGAAGCATTCATGTCATGTTTACAATAATTCTATATGATTTTGGTATGATTTTATTAGAATTAACCTGGACTGACGTTGTTTTCAGCAGAACTATTGTGGTGTTGTTTTTGTGCAGAAATAAAAGTTTTTGGAATGGGCTGAAAATTTGCGGAGAATACTTTTGGAAAATATAAAAAATACTGGAGCGAAGAGCTGGGCCAGGAAGTGTACGAGGAGGCCACAAGCCTGTTGGGCGCGGCCACCCCCTGGCCGTGCCTAGCAAGCTTGTGGGCCCCTCGAGCACCTCCTTGACGTGATTCCAATACCAAAAAGTCCTATAAATCCAGAAACCTTCGAAAAGGAACCTAGATCGGGAGTTCCGCCACCGCAAACCTCCAGAGCCACGAGAAACCAATTGGGATCCCATTCTGGCACCATGTCGGAGGGAGAAACCATCACCGGAGGCCATCTTCATCATCCCAGTGCTCTCTGTGACGAGGAGGGAGTAGTTCACTGTGACAACCCAAGTGTTGTCCCTACCTTATTTGGCATGTCCCCCATTGTATGAACCTTGTGTCATGAGCTATGTATGGATTGCACCTTGTCATCCTTGTGTTGTTGCATCATGTCATCCATCTTTTCATTCTTCATGCATTGCTTGTTCTCATGTGTCTTGATATGATGTGGTGTGTGTGAGTGTGCGTTGTGAGGTGTTGGTATTTGAGTGTGCTTGGATTTATGTGTGCAACTCCTCCTTCTTCCCCTCTCCTTCTTTCTCAAACCCCAACCTAATGCTTTTCTTTCCCATATTATTTCATAGCAGAATTAACTTGCTTTTAAATTGATTAAAAAATGTTCAAGAGGTAGTCCTAATTATCTTATTAATTTAGAGTCTGCCCCTTGTGATGTTTGGGGGTTTCGTTGTTTGGTATTTTAATTTAACAGGAGCTTCCCTTTTATTAAAGTATTTAAATAACTTGCTAAATAAATCAACTTGATATTTTTATTAACTAGTGTGTATTATTTCCTCCACAGAAGTATTTTTGTTTTGCTCTATAACCTTTTAAAATGCTCTGGGGATTTATTTTTGAGTGGCTGGTTTTATAAATGAAAACCTTTCCTGTTTCTTTCTTTGAGATAGAGAGAGAAGTGTGGGCACTGGGCCTTCCCCGGCCCAGGCAAGCCCCCTCGCGCAGCCCAGCAGGTAGCTGACGGCTACCTGCCTCGTTGTTGCCGTTAGTGCAGGTTCAGAGAGGAGAGTGCAGCAGAGTCGTCGCCATCGCTGTCAAGGATCACGGACGTCGAGGGTCGCCCCCTTTTTAAAGTGTGGAACCCTAGGGTTCGGGCTTCCTCCTCGAGCCGCCGCCATCTCCCTTCTCCTTCTGTTCCTCCTTCCTTCTTCCTCCCCTTCTCTATCAGAGAGAGAGCAGAGAGGTGAGTGCAGAGTGAGAGCAGAGCCCGCGTCGCCGTCGCCGTCTCCGATGGCTCTCGTCACCGGTGGAGATGGAGTGTAGCACGGCGTCGTCGTCCGCCTTCCTTCCCCGCTGCTAGGAGGTGAGGAGCACCTCCTTTGCGGTGTCGCGTCGCCGTCGTACGAAGCAACGGCTCGTCACCGAAGCTCTTCTTCCCCTCCGTCGTTGACGCATCTTCAAGCCTCTTCCTCCCTTTCGCTTCGTCCAGTTCGCCGTCGTCCTCCCCTTGGTGAGCGTTGCGTTCCCATCCGTTTCTGCTCTCCGCCGTAGCGTGCGTCGCCATAGTCTGCTCAATGCCGCCGCCATGTGAGGTGGAGCCTTGAACTCGCCAGTGTCCTCCTCATCGTGAGACGAGCGTGGGAATGGATTCGAAGATGTGCCTCCTTCCTCCTCTGCTAGTTAGTGTCGCCGGAGGACCCCTGTAGTAGCCGGAGTTGCCGCCGTCGTTTCCTGTCGCCGGTGCCCTGTTTCGTCTTCAGTTTCGTCAGATAGCTGGTGCTTGTGTGTATTAGTCGCGCAGGGATCCTTCTTTGTTAGCACCCGAGTGCATAGCGCAGTGGTTGGACAAAGGGGGAGACGACCAACCGGTCATGGGTTCGACCCCAGGCTTCCCCCCTTTTTTATTGTGTTTGTTTCTCTTTGTTTTCTTTTTGTTTGTATGACCTGCTACATGTGTATGTGTGTGTAGGTATTCTAGGCAGTGTTTTTCTTTTTCTAACCTGTCATTGTAGATGTTTGTTGTAGTGTGTTGGTGGTGTATGTGCATGTGGGCATACAGTTATGTGTTGTGTGTGTGTGCCTTTGCACACATGCTTGTGCATGTGTTGATGCATGAACATGTGTTGTGAGTGTAGTGTGTGTGTGTATGTTGTGCATACACACATGTGTGCTTAGTGTATGTGTTGTGCATGTGAGATGCACACAAGTATATGCTTGTGTGTGTTGAGTGTGAGAGTGTGTGTGGTGTGAGGGTGCAATGAGAGTGTGTGTGTGTATGTTATACATACACACACACATGTGCTTGAGGTGTGTGTGTGGTTTTTCACTCATGTGGTGTGAGTGTGTATGGTTGGGTGTATATAGAGTGTGTGTGTGTACACCCAAGGTATACATGCATATGGATGAATAGGTGTGTGGGGGGTTATAATATGTATGTGTTCTTATGAGGTCTTGTGTGTGTAAGTAAGTGTCATGTGCACTTGTGTTGGTGTGTGTCTATATGCTCTAAGAATATGTGATATGTGTGTGTGGTGGGGACTAGTGGGTTTCTCCACTAGAGACACCCCTTGTTGCTTGTGAGTGAGGTGGTAGTTTTGCTAGCTTAGGGGTGCCATGATGCTTGACATGATCATAGGAGTATGACCCATGGTTTTGGGGTAGGAAGAGCCAATGAACTCATTGGAACTCTCAGATTTCACTTTTGAGCAAGTTCATAAATCTGTCATTTAGCTGAGATGCCATTTTGTTATTTTGGCATGGTTTAATCCATGCTTGCCTTGGGATATGTGCCAACTAGGAAGTGCTAGTATTTTGTATCTAGTATGCCATGATATTTTTGTTTAACATGAGAATCACCCTTATAAATGGGAACCATGCTGTTAAGTGACCTACTTGATGTTTCTGTTTCAGCATGCTAAAAACGACTTAAGTCTGAGAGTCTGCTGATATTTTCATGCCATGAAGAGTGGGTTGTATCTAGTGATATGTTTGGAATTTGCTCATGTTGTTAGTTATTTGTAGTAGGTATTGCCTTCTACCATCCTGTTAATTTTCATGCCAATAGGAGCTTTCTAGCATATTTAACTACTGCTGTCAACTTGCTACTTTATAATCTCAGATTCCAGAAAACTGGAATTTTCACTAAGTCCCAGAAAACTGTTTCATCATGTCAACTTGATAGCTTCATGCATATTGATGTGTGCCTCCTTTGCTGTTTGTGTAGTTGGATAAGTTGATGTATATGTTGAGTAGATTCTGTCAATATCTTGTTTGTGGCTGTAGGGTTCCCGTAGCTCAAGTTGTGAGCTGTAGAAGTTGATATGGTGCTGTTTTGTGGCAGATTGAGGGTTTTATTGTTTTGTGACTTGTGGGCGCTATGCTCCATGGAATGTATTGATCTTTGAGTCTATTGTGCATGATTTTTCATAACCTATCCAGTGGCTACCTTGGAATGCCAGGAAATAGCCCAGGGCTTGGTGGTCTTGTATATTTGCCTTCGTACCTTGTCGTGAGCGTATCGTGAGAACCGTAACTCCGTTTCTTGCGTTCTTTATATGCATTTCTATCGTTTTGCATGATGCATACATATTTGACATGTTCATGCATGTCTAAATAACTTAACATGAGGCTCTGTCTAGATTCACTAACATACCAACTTTGCATGTGAAACATGACTAGTTTTGGATTGCCATGTTGAATTCTTCATAAATGAATCATGCATCATATTGTTTGTGCATTGCAACTTGGTTGGATGTTTATTGTTGTTGTTTCTCTTGGGTAGACGCGAGTGTCGATACAGAGTACGAGGACCCAGGAGAGTACCACTACGAGGATCCTGCTACTTGTTCGACTGAACAACCAACAGGCAAGATGATCGTACCCGGATCCTAATACTATTTTTTGCTTGCTAGTTTCTCGCTCTGATCATTACAATTGTGCTACCTACCACTTGATATCAGCCTCCTAATTTCCATGACAGCCTCTAACCTCCACATCCTAGCAAACCTTTGATTGGCTAAGTTACCGTTGCTCAGCCCCTCTTATAGCATTCTTAGTTGCAGGTGCAGGTTGTTCCATGTGATAACATGGATTTGGGTATCACCATATTATCTGTCATTTAATTTAATGCACATATATATCTTGGTATTGGTGGAAGGCTTGGCCTTTTGCTAGGTGATTTGTTCCGCTGTTACCGCCATTAGTTCCTGGTTACCGGTGTTATGTTTTCCATATTTTGCGCTCCTAACATGATCGGGGTTGTTATGGGGACCCCCTTGTTCATTCGGTTGAGATTAAAACTTGTCTGGCAAGACCCAACTTTGGTACTACATTTGCTAATAACTTAATAAAACTTGCATAGGGCCTTGCAAAACCGTGGATAATTTAATCAACCCCTGGGCCAGTGCTCCTCATGCGTGTTGGTCCAAACTAGAGCACTGTGCGGGGCCAACCCAGGGCAACTTGGGAGATTTCTATCAGGCCTACGTACATGTCTATTATCCGTCGTGTCCTGAGAATGAGATACGCGGCTCTTATCGGGTTCGTCGACACGTCGGGTGGTCTTGCTGGATTTGTTTTACCTTTATCGAATGCCTTGCGTGTGGAGTCTGACTTTCTTCGGGTTTTCTCGAGGTGTTGGAATTCCTTTGGAACTACCTATGATGACCGCGAGATCCGTGGTCGAGGCTATTCCCGCGGAGTGTTGTTAATTTGTGATGGATTAGTTGGAGCACCCCTGCAGGGTTAAATCTTTCGGAAAGCCATGCCCGCGGTTATGTGGCAACTTCGATATTTGTTTAACACCCGGTTATAGTTAATTTGAAGTAAACTCTAATTAAAAATACACCAACTGGGTGAGTAACCGTGATCGTCTCTGCTCGTGAACCTATTCCGAGAGAGAATGCGGTGGGGTTATGATTGACGTAAGTAAGTGTTCAGGATCTCATAGAGATCATACTAGATTCGATCGTTCATCGTAGACCACTCATATTTATTTTCATGTTGCGTAAATTAGCCACCTTAAATGCTTAGTGTTGCTGCAAACTAAACACTTACCCCATCCCAACCTTTAAGCTTGAATAGTCTCGGTACCCGGGCACACGATAGCTGAGTCCCCTGTGGCTCACAGTTTACTACAACACTCTATGTACAGGTTTAGATGAGTTCGTGCAGGATGATCTTACCCAGCTGCAGTGGGAATATGATGAGGAAAGAGGCAGGATGTACGTGACGTATCCGGATGAGTAGAGGACCTGGTTGTGATCTTTGGGATAGCTTGATAGTATCATTTGCAGCTGTTTTTATCGTTTGATTTCGTCTATAGTCAGACCCTGTGTTCAAATTGATGATATGAATTTGAGTGACATTGTAAGTTAGCATGTGGCGAGTGTAAGCCAATCTTGTATACTCATCTCTTTCAGTACTGAATGTTGTGATGATACTATTCTTGCTAACGGCAAGATACACATCTATCCCTTGCGAGGCCCTCGTGCCTTAAAATGGATAGGCGCGCATCTTGGGCGTGACATTCACCCTCAGGGCTGAGGGTATGTACCAGTAGCTATGTGTTTGATCTCTCTCGCTCTCTCGTGTTCTTGAGATGGCACGATCTTGATGTACCGCGAGCTTTGTTGATATAGATTGAATCATATGGAATTTTCCTCTCTCTATCTTGTTGTGATGAATTGAGTTTTCCCTTTGAAGTTTACTTATCAGATTGAGTCTTTAAGGATTCGAGAACACTTGATGTATGTCTTGCGATGGGATATCTGTGGTGACAATGGTATGTTCTATTGATACACTTGATGTATGTTTTGGTGATCAACTTGCGGGTTCCATGACCTTGGAAATCTATGCACAGGGTTGGCACATGTTTTCGTCTTGACTTTCCAGTAGAAACTTTGGGGCACTCTTTGAAGTTCCTTGTGTTGGATTGAATATAATGAATCTGAAATTATGTGATGCATATAGTATAATCAAGCCCACGGGTACTCGAGGTGACATTGGAGTATCTAGGTGACATTAGGGTTTTGGTTGATGTGTGTCTTAAGGTGTTATTTTAGTACGAACTCTAGGGCTGGTTGTGACACTTATAGGGACAGCTCATAAGATTGATCGGAAAAGATAATTTTGAGGTGGTTTCGTACCCTACAATAATTTCTTCATTAGTTATCCACTATTTGTGACTTTGGAGTGAACTCTTTGTCGCATGAGAGGTATTTACATATGATTCAACTATGTCAATAATGTTGAGAGAAATTGGACTAGCGAAAGTATGGACCCTAGGCCTTGTTTCCAAGCATTCATACAATGTTTTGCTCACCGTTTACTATTAGTTACCTTGCTGTTTTTATATTTTCAGATTACAAAAACCTATATCTACCATCCATATTGCACTTGTATCACCATCTCTTCTCCGAACTAGTGCACCTATATAACTTACCATTGTATTGGGTGGGGACGCAAGAGACTCTTTGTTATTTGATTGTAGGGTTGTTTGAGAGAGACCATATTCATCCTACACCTCTCGTGTATTGATAAACCTTAGGTCATCCACTTGAGGGAACATTGTCGTTGTCCTACAAAACTCTGCGCTTGGAGGCCCAACACGAGTCTACAAGAAGCAGGTTGTGTAGTAGACATCACCGTAGCATCAATCAGCCATTGAACCAGGCCGAAGTAGTTGCCTGGGAGTGGCTCACCGGGCCATAAGCGGACACAGAGGTCCTGGATGGCCAACTCCGCCACCCGGTGCATCTCCATCAGTTGTTTCAGCTGCTCCACCAGAAGAGGAGGACACTCGGGGGCTCCGAATTGCGCCCAGAATTTCCAAGCTTCGTCTTCCTCTCCCCGCGTGGCAAGCAATTGATTGGCGTCCGCCACACTCTTTTGGAGATCGGCGGATGCGCCTAAGGATCGCCACACCCGGGTGAGCAATTCAAATCTGCTATCCCCGAATATGCACTTTAGGGAGTATGGCTTACCATCGGCTATCTCCTTGGCCTGGCAAACTTGTTCCTCGAAGAACCGTCTATCCACCCACTCCTGATGGAGATCGGACTTCATGGTGGACAGTTCGGCTGAGAGCGCCTTATTCGTTTGCTCCAAGGCCTCGCACTTGTTGCTGGCATCCTTGAGCTCATCTTGTGTCTCCGCCACACGAGCCTGGTGTTTATCACTGGTGGCTCGTAGGGCAGAGAGAGCTGTGGTCGGTTCTTTGGCCGCCGCCTTCTCCATGGCCGCTTCATCTTTGGCGCATCCAAGCTTGTCCTTGAGGTATATGATCTCTTTAGACGAGGCTGCAAACACGATAAATCCCTATATAGAAGGAATCGGCATAGACAGAATTCGGGGGGAATATTAAGATTTAATTCGAACTTACCCTATGCCTCGTCGAACCTCTTGTTGAGGGCTTCCACCTCATCCTCGGAGCGCTTCAGCTTCTGATGTAGCTCGTCCAGCTCGGCGCCATTTTTGGTCGCCATCAATGATGAGGCCTACACCGCACATAATGCATACATTACATCGGCACTTACTTCCCGAATATAGAAATGACCCCTAGGCGAGTTTGCTCACCTCACCTAGGGCTCGGGGGCTGCCATGTATACAATACGACTAAATTAAATCTTAGCAAAAATGACGGGCGACTTACTTGAAAGCCTGGAAGGAGACCCTTGAAGGCCTCCTTCACTCCGTTGTCAATGGACTGGATGCTTTGTAGTACCGCACCCATAAGGGTGTGTTGATCCTCTAGGATGGAGGCGCTAGATAGAGCCTCCCCCATGGCCGACCACCCGATGGTCGGCGGTGCCGGCGATGATCGGATTTCCCGGTCACCCACCGCGGATTAGACTGATGCCTCCGGAGGCACCGTGGGCTCCGGAGATGTCCTGGGAGGGGACTGATTGCCCCGCTGGCCAGCCTCTTCGGTGGTCGGACTGGGGATCATCCTCGGATCTTCTGTGGCCGAAGCGTTAGCCTCGGACACGGTGATATCTGCCTCGCCCCCTATGTCCGCCTCCATTGGAGTATGCTAGGACGAAACCTCCATGGCGTCCTTTGTAGCGCCTGGACTGGTAGGGTGCGAGGCATCCCCGCTCTACGCAAGTTCGGCGGGCGGGATCTCCCCATCTGATACCACCTCGGCGGGAATGACGCGCGGGGGGGTTGTAGGACCAATAGCCTGCGTGTCAGCAAACTCTGAATTTACTGGTTATAGGAAGGAGGGTCTTTGAATCCTAACCTGGATGGAGGGGGATTGACCCTGAGGCTCCTTCAGGGAACCTCCTCGACATCTTTGGATGCGGAGCTCGAGTCTGAGTTGTCGTTGGACAGGATCATCCGCACTGGTCGTGCCCTCTTCGGGGCAGGAGAAGTTGCCTGCCCTGAGGCATTCGAAGACGCCGCTCTCTTCTTGGCGCGGGGGAGATCGCCTCCCCCCTCGCTCTTGACCTCCTCCTCTTCTTCTTCCTCCTCTTTGGCCTCCTCCTGATTCGAGGAGGCGGGCGTGTCTTCGGAAGCAACATCAGGCTGATCCTTGATGTGAAGGCCAGCCTGACCTGGTTTCTTGTTCTTCTCCTTCTTCGTGGGAGCCTCGTAGGGCTTCTCCATGAGCATCTTGGCTAACAGCCCGGTCCTCTCATCTTCGGGTTGAGGAGCCGGACTGTTGATGTTATGGCTTTTTTCAGCCATATCTGCATAAACAAATCGAACACTGGGTTATGGACCTTCTGTGTAATAAAGACAATCAGGCTAGGATGTGTCGTACCTCGGAGTCCAGCTTGGCGGCATGTAGGGCCTTGTCCTCCTCCTCGGCTGGCCAGTTCTTCATTGATTTGAAGGATGCCTTCCACGGCTTCTCCCGTGTTGTGTGGAAGAGTTTCCGGACTGTGGGCTCGGTGTCGAGTTTCTGACCCCACATGGGAGTGTCCCGGCGTTGGCAGGGGAGGATGCGTCTTCGGAACATTACCTGGACCATGTAAGCCAGCTTGGTGTCGTTCTCGACCAGGGAGCGGATCCATTTTGTAGATCGGCCACCTCCTTGCTCGACCCCCAGACGAGGCCATTTTCGAGCCATGAAACTAGTCTGGTCAGAGGACCAGATCTGAATGCGGCGGCAGGGTGTAGACCTTGTTCTTGTGGTTCGGTGATGTAGAACCACTCTTTACGCCACCCCTTGTTGGTGTCGATGAGGGTGCGCGATGACCACTCAACGCGCATGAGTTTGCCAATGACGGCACCACTACAGTCGACGTGCTTGCCACCGACGCACTTTGGTTTGATGTTAAAAATCTGCAGCCAGAGCCTGAAGTGCGGCTCGATGTGCAGGAATGCCTCGCAAAGGAGGATGAAGGTGGAGAGGTGCATGATGGAGTTCGGCGGGAGGTCATGGAAGTCGAGGCCGTAGAAGAACATTAAACCCCCGACGAAGGGATGGAGCGGAAAGCTCAACCCCCTAATGAAGTGGGGTATGAACACCACCCGCTCGCCTGGTTTGGGGTGGGGATTACTTGTCCCTTCTCCACTGCGTGATGAGGGATGTCGGTGGGAAGATAACCGGCCTTCTTGAGGTCGATTATGTCTTGGTTGTTGACCATGGAAACTTCCCATTGGTCATTGGAGCCCGCCATTGTTGATCTCGGAAGCGGGGGTGGAGAAACCTAGATCTGTGCTCCTGAGGCGTAGGTGAATAGGAGGCGAAGAAGTCCAATGGAGAGCGTGAGGGCCTTCAAGGTTTTCTTTCCCCTTTTATGAGGTCTGTCGATTTGGGCTCCCCTTGCCGCGCCGTGAATCCCTCCACTTCCCGAGACGTGCAAGCCGTTGTGGGCGCATGATTAAGTATATCCTGTATAAAACGGGAAATGATCGACATGTTGATAGATCGTGTGGATGGAACGGCCTCAAACCGCGCATCGAGTGCCTGTAACTGGCCTATTGGTCATGGTGGGATGTGACCTTTTGTCAGAGAGGTTGTCAGGAAACATTAACATTTCCCACCTGATGTTTGGCCTTCAAAGCCAACTTATCTCGCAGGATTCGGAAGTGCCACTATGCAGAAAACTACTTATCATTAGAGGCCGAACTATGGTTCGGCAGAAAGGAACTCACCTCGCAAGCCAAAGATTCTGTTCGCGAAGCAATTGGAGGTGAAAACCCTTGGTGTTGGAGGAAAGTTTGGGGGATACTGAGGGGGTCCTGGATTCGGGGGTCTTCGGATATCTGACCTGTTGTTTATGGGCCGGACTATATGGACTACTTACGGAACACTGGATGGTTTGAACGCCCGATTTTCCAGATGGAAGCTTCAAGGAACACATCTTGCGCTCTAGGTTTGATGTAGTAAATAGGCATGTTTATCTCTTCGGCATGTATCCGACCATGTGTAAACACTAGGCCTACTCGGCATCTATATAAGCCAGAGGGTTTTAGGGTATAGAGGCAGGATAACTCAGTTAGGGTTAGACATACGATCTTGAGGTAGATCAACTCTGTATTCCCATACACCATCAATACAATCAAGCAGGACATAGGGTATTATCTCCATTGGAGGGCCCGAACCTAGGTAAACTTGTGTCCCCTTTGTCTCATGTTCCCGTCGCTCCTAGTCTCACAGTTCGGGACCCCCTACCCGAGATCTACCAGTTTTGACTCACCCGTTAGAGTTCTTGAGCATCTACACCATTGGGGTGCAGGCTGCCGGGGCTCATAATGACAAGATACTCGCCAACTACTTCCCGTTGGTGCTTAAGCCCAACATCACGTCATGGTTGATGCACTTGCCGGAAGGATCGATTTCTTCCTGGGCAGATCTATGTCATGAGTTTGTTTGCGCCTTTACCAGAGGTCATCAAGCTCCTGGCCAAGAAAGTGATTTAAATCTCATCCCCTAGAAGGAGGTCAAGACTTTGTGCAAGTACATCCAGAGGTTCAGCCGCATACACCACAACATACCAGACGTTCATCATGCCGCTGTTATCAACGCGTTCCATCAGAACGTGCACAACTGCAGGATGCGGGAAGAGCTGGCGATGAACAAGGTCAGGGATGTTCATGAGCTCTATGCTCTGGCGGATAAGTGTGCGTGGGCTAAGGAAGAGAGGAGGCTCCCCGACGAGGACGCTAGCGTAGGGGGTCGACTCTGAGGATGAGGACACCACCGCCCCGGCAAAGAAGGGCCGGCGGCATAACAAGAAGCGCAAGGGCAAGGTCGTGCTTGCCGTCGAGGGATCCGGCAACCCCGGCACCGCCTAGAAGGGAAAGGTTGATGACCCCCGGCAAGGATATTGCTGGGTGTGTCTCCTGTCAGGCTTTGGCGGCTGCCGACAGGCCAGAAGGCTCCGTCAAGCAGTATTGCAAGATCCATCGCACCAAAGGCCACGATCTCGAAGACTGTCGGCAAGTTGAGCAACTTGCCAAGAAGCAAAATGCCGAGTACGAGAGGCGAGACAAGGGCCAGGATGGTGCGGAGGGGTCCGGCAAGAAGTGCGGTGGCCATGGAGGTCCCCGCGGCAAGGCCAAGCAACAGAAGGACCGGCCCGCTCGTGGCCATGACAAACAAGAGGGGGATGATGATGATGACATTGAAGAGGACGATGAGTCCAGCGAGCAAGAATTCCAGAGAGCTACAAACACCATGTGCGTTGACGGAGGTGCCTCGTTGCATTCTTCCCACCGCCAACTTAAACAGTGGTCACGTGAGGTTAATGTGACTGAGCCATCTGTCGGTGTCCGGAAGCCTTTGAAATGGTCCAACACGCCTATCATTTTTGATGTTGAGGATCAACCTGATCATGTAACTGTGGTTGGGCGTTTGCCGTTGTTGGTCTCATCAACGATTTGCAACCTCAAAGTGATGAAAATGTTAATTGATGGTGGGGCTGGCTTGAACTTGATCTCACCTGAGGTGATCAAGAAATTGCAAATTCCTGATGGAGATCTTGAGAAAACGGGCTCGTTTCAGGGGGTCAATCCAGGAAGGAGCCACCCCAAGGGAAAGATCATGCTTCCGGTAACATTTGGTAGCGATCTGAACTTCAGGACGGAGAAGGTTGTTTTCGACATCGCCAAAATTCCATTGCCATACAATGGGATCCTTGGTCGTCCAGCGTTAGCCATGTTCATGGCGGCGTCACACTACACCTACAATGCCCGGGCCGATGAGCGTCATCACTGTCAAGTCCGACAAGAAGGACGCACTTGTCTGCGCCGATCAACTCTATCGGGAGGCAGTTGCAGCATCTGCCATCAAAGCACTTGCTCCTGCCGTTGAAACTCCTAGGAGGAAGAAGCTCGGCAAGACCTCTCGCACAAACTCCGGCAAGCACACCTCTTCGGAGTGTTGCGCTCCTGTTGGGGACATGCCAGAGAGTTCCACCGGCAAGAGCAAGAAGTCCAAGACAGCTCCACCAGAGACTAAGAAGGTGCCCTCCAAGGAGGATGGTACGGGAGGAACTTTCACCATAAGTTCCACCCTTGACGACAAATAGGAAAGCGCGCTTGTAGCCTTCCTGCGGGCAAATGTCGATGTGTTTGCATGGCAACCATCTAATATCCCCGGTGTTCCCAGGAAGGTGATTGAGCACCACCTTGCTATTTGTCCACATGCGCAGCCCGTCAAGCAGAAGGTCAAGAAGCAGTCTTTGGAGTGGCAACAGTTTATTGTCGAAGAAATAAAGAAATTAGAAGCGGATGGCTTGGTTAGAGGAGTACTTCATCCAACATGGATGTCCAATCCAGTTTTAGTGCGCAAGGCGAATGGGAAACGGAGGCTATGTATTGACTACACAGATATCAATAAGGCCTGCCCCAAAGATCATTTTCCCTTGCCGCACATCGACCAGATTGTGGACTCCACCATCGGCTGCGACTTGTTGTCTTTCCTTGTTGCCTATTCAGGTTATCATCGGATTTTCATGGCCAAGGAAGACAAAGAGAAGACCGCATTTATCACCCCATGTGGTACGTATTGCTTTTTGCGTATGCCTTTCGGGTTAAAAAGTGTTGGTTCTATATTTGCAAGAGCAGTCCAGATTGGTTTTGAGACCCAACTACATAGAAATATGCAGGCTTATATGGATGACATAGTGGTCAAAACCAAGGATAAGGCTACACTCATATCAGACCTACATGAAACATTTGCGAATCTGCGCAAGATCAACTTGAAGCTCAACCCTGAGAAGTGTGTGTTTGGTGTCCCATCCCGCAAGCTTCTCGGGTTCTTTGTATCCCAACATTGAATTGAAGCAAATCCAAACAAGATCAAAGCAATTGAGCAAATTGAAGCGCCAAGGCGTGTCAAGGATGTGCATCGTCTTGCCGGCTGTGTTGCCACTCTGAGTAGGTTCATTTCAAAATATGCTAAGCGCGCCCTTCCCTTTTTCAAAATCTTGAAGAATGCGGGTCCGATGAAATGGACTCCGGAAGCGGAGGCAGAGCTGCAGGATTTGGAGTTCCTCTCCTCTCTGCCAGTCCTAGTTGCGCCAAAACCATAAGAGTCATTGCTTCTATATCTAGCGGCAACAAATCAAGTGGTGAGTGTTGCGTTAGTGGATGAAAGAGAACTTGATGAAGAAGTAGCGGCAGCGGCAGGACCGCCAAGCGACAAGCCCGAATATACCCCGGCAGTGTCTGGTGCCAACAAGGCAGGATCTGCATAGTAGAATGAAATAATTCAGAAGAAGAAGATGGTGCAGCACTCAGTTTATTTTGTCAACTCCCTTTTGCAGGGGCTAGGGTCAAGATATTCTGGCATGCAAAAGTTGCTCTTCGGCCTCCTTATGGCCTCGAGGAAGCTGCGTCAATACTTCCAAGCACATGAGATCACCCTTATCACTCGCTTCCCATTGCAGCGGATTTTGTGGAACCCAGATGCTACCGGCGGGATTGTGGAGTGGGCTTTGGAACTGTCAAGCTTTGTTCTCAAGTTTTAAAGTACTTCAACTATCCAGAGCAGAGCATTGGCGGAGTTCATTGCGGAATGGACCCCAGCGCCAGATGAAGAAGTTCCAGAGTCAACTCTCCTTGACAAGGAAACAAATCAAGAGTGGATCATGTATTTTGATGGGGCTTTCTCGCTGCAAGGCACCAGTGTCGGTGCACTAGAGTTTTGGGCTCTCTAGTGCCCCTTACTTGTGCACGGGTAGTAGTAGCCATCCTGGCAGCAAGGCCCAGCTGGGACTTGCCATCTATCAACACAGGAAAATCAAGACCACCGGCAAGGTCTTGTCGGGAGGGCTATTGAACCCCCAAGCGAAGCAAGGCCACAGCAAGGCAAGGCCCAGGCAAGGCAAAGCCCCGGCAAGGCCCTGCCAGTGCACGGGCCAGGTGTCGATCCACCTGGACGCGTGTCGCGGCGTCGATGTTGGAGGGGGCTAAGCGGCGCCGATGGGACGGGCTCCCGTCTCGTCCCACTGACGGACAGAGATGCCTGTCGGTGCATTAAATGCGCATGTCCTACTCCGTCAGTGTTAGGTATGATAGCACTATAGCTCTGTACACCCCGTGTACACACTGTATGCCACTATTGGGATCCCCTTCAGAGTATAAAAGGAGGCCCAGGGCGATATGGGAGAGGACTTTGGACTTTGCGACTTTTGGGACTTTCTAGCTTACGTATGTGGTGACTGCTCATAGCGCCCCTGTAGCTAGAATCCTAGAAACACTCTCAATGCAACCAAGCAGGAGTAGGGTTTTACGCATCCGTGCGGCCCGAACCTAGGTAAAGATCCCCGCGTGTTGTTCATCAGACCGACTCTTTGTGCGAGCCTTTCCCCCGCCGAACCGAAAGGGATCCCTATGATCCCATAAGTGTTTGTTCCCACGACAACTGGTGCTGGAGTGCTGCTTGTCGCACCCATCGGAGAGTACCTCAAATATGTGGTTCAGATGCACTTTCCCTGGGAGAGGTCAACGAACAATACTACAGAATACAAAGGGTTGCTTGCCGGTCTCAGGATCGTGGCACACCTTGGGATTAAGAAACTTATTGTCATGGGTGATTCTCAGCTTGTCGTCAAGCAGGTCAATAAGGATTATTAGAGTCCATTGATGGAAGCTTACGTAGATGAAGTGAGAAAGTTGGAAGAACATTTTGATGGTCTACAAATGGAGCATGTTCCGCGTGCAGAGAATAGCATTGCTGATGGCCTGTCAAAGTGTGTTGCCCTTAAGTTGCCTGTGGAACCAGGAACTTTTGTGCTCTGACTGACTTGACCGTCCGTGAAACCATCAATTGGAAAAGAGAAAAGAATAAAGTTGAGTTTTGGCAAGTATTTCCCGGCAGAGCTCCTAGAAGCCACCGGCGGGGAAGTTGTCAGGAACGACGCTAGGCTTTCTGGTGAGCGTCACACTCCGGCAGGGCCTCAGGCTCTTGTCGTGGAAGCACACGCTCCCACCAAGCTTACCGGGTGGCAACGGGCTCTGGCAGGGTCTCGAGCCCTTGACATTGAGACAAACGCTTCCCCGGTAGAGGATATGCCTTTAGTCCTTGTTGTCGAGCCCCGGGCTCCAGCATGGGCACAACACATCGTCAATTTCCTTCAAACAGGAGAACTCCCTAAGGAACAAGAAGAAGCAGAGAAAGTAGCCCGCCGGTCTAATATGTACCAGTTTGTGGACAGTGTCCTATACAGAAAGAGGTCGAATGGTGTGAAACTCAAGTGCATTTCTCGGGAAGATGGACTAGAGCTGTTGACGGAAATACATGGACGCATATGTGGCTCCCACATAGGATCAAGAGCGCTTGCCGGTAAGGCATTCCGGCAAGGTTTCTTTTCGCCCACTGCCCTCAAGGATGCAACTGCACTAGTACCCAAGTGTCAAGCATGCCAGTTTCATTCGAAGAAAATGGATCAACTAGCTCAAGCTCTTTAGACAATCCCTCTCTCCTAGCCATTTTCGGTCTAGGGGCTCGACATCTTGGGCCCCTTTCCCCGTGCTAACGGGGGCTTTGAGTACTTGTACGTCGCAATCGACAAGTTCACAAAGTCGCCAAAAGTGGAACCAATGAGAAAGGTGACAACACAGTCAGCCATCAAGTTCTTCAAAGGAATAGTTTGCTGCTTTGGTGTTCCGAATAGGATCATCACTGACAATGGCACACAGTTCATGAGCCGCACCTTCATGCAGTATGTCCAAGACCTTGGTGGCAAGATCTGTTTTGCTTCTGTTTCCCACCCAAGGAGCAACGGCCAGGCGGAAAGGGCTAATGATGAAGTGCTGCGAGGCCTCAAGACAAGAACTTTTGACAAGTTGCACAAGTGCAGAAGGCACTGGATTGATGAGCTGCCGGTGGTTCTTTGGTCAATCAGAACGACACCACATCGAGCCACCGGCCAGACACCCTTCTCCCTGGTATACGGGGCGGAAGCAGTTCTCCCCACGGAACTCATATACGGGTCACCTCGAGTGCTCGCTTATGATGAGCTTGAGCAAGAGTAGTTGCGGCAAGATGACGCTACGCTCCTTGAGGAAGATCGCCTTCAGGCTGCTGTGCAAGCTGCGTGCTACCAGCAAGCTTTGCACTGCTATCATAGCCACAAGGTTCATGCCCGAAGTCTTGAGGAAGGAAACCTTGCTCTTCGGCACGTTCAGTATGCCAAGAATTCCAACAAGTTGACGCCGAAGTGGGATGATCCTTATCGGGTAGTGTGAGTCACCAGGCCTGGCGCAGTCCGCATGGAGACCGAGGATGGCTTTCCAGTGAGCAACTCGTGGAATATCGAACATCTTTGTAAGTTCTACCCATGAGGTGCGGTTGCCGGGTCTCCCAGCAACCACCTTTTGTACAAGTCTTTCCGCTGAAGCATGTAATCCTTGTTACAAAGCCAGACGCAGACCCTGTGCATAGTTGAATAAAGCTAAGTGTTTTGCAAATCTTGTTGATTCTCATGTTTACTTATGTACATGTTTGTGTGAGATATTGTATTGCACTTACTCCCGGCAAGAGCTAATGTACCGCCAAGGTTCCATATCCCTATTTTCTCTTCTTTATTTTTCTCAAAGGACGGAAGGTTATCTCGCGTGTAGCTTTGCCGGGGGGAATGGTGGTATGGATACCGACGGACGACGTTCAAGGAAAACATCTTGCCAGAAAGAGTAATGTGACGAGAAGATAAGTTGCTAGACCCTAATTGAATTCTTTTTGTGAAATTATTTTCCTTGGATGATTTAGACTTTTGTGTGGAAAATTGCACGCTAAGGAACCTTGTTGTGATTGATGGCGCCATTGCTCTGTTTCGAGTCTGCTCAACGGCTTAAGTGGCTGCGCTCGCGCCTTTGTTCCGTTTTGAGTACGCTCAACACCATGCAGAGAGGAATCTAACAAGGAGAATAATATACAGTCACTCAATTAGGGTGAAACTTACATGAGATGTCCCTCTTCCTAAGTGTCGATGTCAAAACCAGTGTATCTCGTAGTAGGGGTCCTAAGCTAGGCGTCTTGGAGTGATGGTAACATGGACACATGATTTTACCCAGGTTCGGGCTCTCTCGAGGAGATAATACCCTACGTCCTGCTTTTGATTGTATTGATATGGCGATAGTACATAGTACAAGTATCTACCACGAGATTATGAGATGTCATATATATATATTGATCTATCGACTAGCCTGGACTCAGTTTATGTACACACCGTAGGCCTAGGGTTTAGAGGAGTCCTTGTTTCGTGCGCCGAGTCTTGTGGAATCCTCCTTGTATTCGGCATGGGCTGCCCAAAGTGGCCCATTAGTGAATCATCACGGGGGTCCTTGACCCGACCCACTGGTCGGGAGATGATGTGGTGAGTACCCCCTAGTCCAGGACACCGTCAGTAGCCCCCTGAACTGGTCTTCAAGTTGGGGATGCTCCTCGGTTCTTCCGAACAGTTCTTTTTCTTTAGTTGTCGGCCTTGGAAACTGGTTCAACAAATCTTCCCATCTTCGATCTTGAGGGTCATCGAGCTGAATCCAAAGAGTTCACACGTCGGGCATCCGAGGAGACCCTTTAATTTATCGTCCTTTATCAATGCCCTATTACTTTTTACGCCACACCTCGAGTTTGAAGTGTTTCCCGTGCGGCGGTGTCTTCTTGCGTCCGAGCTCCAATGTCGGACTGCATCCGAGGTGTATTTTTACAACCGAGTTCCGATGCCGGACTATGTCTGAGCTCCAACGCCGGACTGTATCTGAGGTATCTTTTTACAGTCGAGCCCCAACGCCAGACTGTGTCCAAGATCCAACGTCAGACTGTGTTCGAGGTGTATTTTTAGCCGAGCTCCAACATTGGTCGGCATCCGAGGTGTCATAGACTACCTCGGTCATGAAAAGTTTGGAGGAGTTCAACTCAACATAATGCCGGAAAATCCCTCTAGGGAGACAACCACTCGCGTCTAAGCTTGATGTTGGACTGCGTCCGAGGTGTCTTTTTGTAGCCGAAGTCTAATGTTGTTTGGCATCCGAAGTGTCATAGATTACCTCGGTCTTGGAAATTTTGGTGACTTAATCCGAGCTTAAATGCCGGAATAGTCTTTTATGGAGCCAGCCATTCACATCCCAGTTTTATGTCGGACTGCTTCTGAGGCGTCTCCGATCTTGAGCCTTATGTTGGACTGCTTCCGAGCTCCAATGTCGGACTGCATCCGAGCTCCAATGATGATCCGAGTCCGAGGTATCATAAACTACCTTGGACCTTAAAAAATTAAGGGAATTCGTCCGAGCTTAATGCCGAAAACGCTCTCTATGGAGCCAGCCACTTGTGCCCGAGCTTTATGCCGGACTGCTTTTGAGGTGGTGCACCACCCCGACCATGGGCTGATTTATTATGGATATTTTCGATCGGTGCAATTTATTCTCTGCCAAGATATATAGCAAGTAGCCCTAAAGGTGCGTGTCGGTCTAAAACCCGAGACGCACCTGAAGGATGACATAAGACCGCTGATCCCAGTAGCCCCTAAGACTCAGGTCGATTCGCAAAATCGGCCTGAGGATCAACTTCTAGCTCGACTTAGCAACACAATAGTGGTGTGCGCAGACCTCAAGACTCAGGTTGGGTGCGGCCGACCAACCTGAGGATCATAATCTCCTCGGAAATTGTATTGCGGTTAAACTTTTTGCATTGAATTGTCAATGCAGTAGCCCCCGAGACTTGGGTCGGGCAACATGGCCGACCCTAGGATCGTACCTCCCCAGGAACTAGTTCAACAGTCATGTATGTTTTGACAACACTGAGGTGGAGTTCAACAGGAAAGATGCCGAAGGCGGAGTGTGTCTCGGGCCAGTTTAGCGAACTAAACGCGAGTGGCTTTAGAGAGAAACCAGGCCACCCGGCTGTTGATCATACACTTGATTCAAGAAATGAGTGGTAGAAAAAGACTTTGCAACGACTAAGAAGAAAACATCTATTATAAAACGGCTCATATTATTTTAAGAGCCCCTGGTGACTTGGGTAAAAGAATTTTATGTATAATGACTGTATCTATCGAAGTACATATATAATATTTGTGTTCGCCCGAACTTTGAACGCGTCATAACCGACCGTCGGCTTCTCCCTCTTCGGCCAAGGGCCGAAAAGTGTTATATACTCCTCCTACCGAGAATATCGATGGTATTTTAGATAACCAGGCAGTCAGGCCATGAGGCTGTAACAGACAAAGCGTGCCCAGGGAACTTATGCTATATTACTTATGTAACGTAAGAAGCATCTTCAATGAAAATAGTGCCCCCAATGGTACCTTTCTTTGGTCGCTCATGATTACTTAGGCCATCAGTGAGGGTGAGAACATAACAATAGCCACCGCGAGCCTCAACGCTCATTGGACCGCATACATCGGTATGTTTTATTTCCAACAAGTTGGTTGCTCGCTCCATTGTTCCAGAGAACGGAGTCTTAGTCATGTTGCGCATGAGGCATGGTTCGCACGTGTCAAATGATTCATAATCAAGAGACTCCAAAAGTCCATCTGCATGGAGTTTCTTCATGCGTTTCATACAAATATGACCAAGGCGGTAGTGCCACAAGTATTTGGGACTATCATTGTCAACCTTACATCGTTTGGTATTCACACTATGAATATGTGTAACATCACGTTCGAGATTCAATAAAAATAAACCATTGACCAGCGGGGCATGACCATAAAACATATCTCTCATATAAATAGAACAACCATTATTCTCGGATTTAAATGAGTAGCCATCTCGCCTCAAACGAGATCCAGGTACAATGTTCATGCTCAAAGCTGGTACTAAATAACAATTATTGACATTTAAAATTAATCCCGAAGGTAGGTGTAGAGGTAGCGTGCCGACGGCGATCACATCGACCTTGGAACCATTCTCGACGCGCATCGTCACCTCGTCCTTTGCCAGTCTCTGCTTATTCCACAGCTCCTGTTTTGAGTTACAAATGTGAGCAACCGCATCGGTATCAAATATCCAGGAGCTACTATGAGCGCTGTTAAGGTACACATCAAAAACATGTATATCATATATACCTTTGACATTGCCAGCCTTCTTATCTCCTAAGTACTTGGGGCCGTTCTGCTTCCAGTGATTGGTTCCCTTGCAATAAAAGCACTCAGTCTCAGGCTTGGGTCCATTCTTGGACTTCTTCCCGGCAACTGATTTACCGGGCTCGGCAACTGCTTTGACATCCTTCTTGAAGTTCTTCTTACCCTTGCCTTTCTTGAAACTGGTGGTCTTATTCACCATCAACACTTGATGTTCCTTTTTGATCTCCACCTCCGCTGATTTCAGCATCGAATATAACTCAGGAATGGACTTCTCCATCCTTTGCATATTGAAGTTCATCACAAAGCTCTTGTAGCTAGGTGGAAGCGACTGGAGGATTCTGTCAATAACTGAGTCATCTAGAAGATTAACTTCCAGCTGAGACAAGCGGTTGTGCAACCTAGACATTTTGAGTATGTGCTCGCTAACAAAACTATTTTCCTACATCTTACAACTGAAGAACTTGTCGGAGACTTCATATCTCTTGACCTAGGCATGAGCTTGAAAAACCATTATCAGCTCTTGGAACATCTCATATGCTCCGTGTTGCTCAAAACGCTTTTGGAGCCCCGGTTCTAAGCTGTAAAGCATGTTGCATTGAACCAGGGAGTAATCATCATTACGCGACTGCAAGGCATTCATAACGTCTTGAGTTGCTAGGAAAATGGGTGCGTCACCTAGCGGTGCATCAAGGACATATAGTTTCTTGGAAGCTATGAGGAGGATCCTCAAGTTACGGACCCAGACCGTATAGTTGCTTCCATCATCTTTTAGCTTGGTTTTCTCTAGGAACGCGTTGAAGTTGAGGGCAACATTAGCGTGGGCCATTGGATCTACAAGATAGATTGTAAAGAAATTTTTAGACTAAGTTCATGATAATTAAGTTCATCTAATAAAATTATTTAATGAAATCCCACTCAGATAAACATCCCTCTAGTCATCTAAGTGATACATGATCCATATCGACTAGGTCGTGTCCGATCATCACGTGAGACGGACTAGTCATCAATGGTGAACATCTCCATGTTGATCGCATCTACTATATGACTCATGTTCGACCTTTCGGTTTCTCGTGTTCCAAGGCCATGCCTGTACATGTTATGCTCGTCAAGTCAACCTAAGTGTTTTGTGTGTGTAAATCTAGCTTACACCCGTTGTATGCGAACGTTAGAATCTATCACACCCGATCATCACGTGGTGCTTCGAAACAACGATCCTTCACAACGGTGCACACTTAGGGGAACACATTTCTTGAAATTTTAGTGAGGGGTCATCTTATTTATGCTACCACCATTCTAAGCAAATAAGATGTAAAAACATGATAAACATCACATGCAAATCATAAAGTGACATGATATGGACAATATCATCTTGCGCCTTTGATCTCCATCTTCAGGGCGTAGCATGATCACCATCGTTGCCGGCATGACACCATGATCTCCATCATCGTGTCTTCATGAAGTTGTTTCGCCAACTATTACTTCTACTACTATGGCGAACGGTTAGCAATAAAGTAAAGTAATTACATGGCATTTTTTGATTGACACACAGGTCATACAATAAATTAAGACAACTCCTATGGATCCTTCCGGTTGTCATATTCATCGACATGCAAGTCGTGATTCCTATTACAAGAACATGATCAATCTCATACATCACATATATTTCATCACATCCTTTTGGCCATATCACATCACATATCATACCCTGCAAAAACAAGTTAGACGTCCTCTAATTGTTGTTGCAAGTTTTACATGGATGTTATGGGTTTCTAGCAAGAACGTTTCTTACCTACGCAAAATCCACAACGGTGATATGCCAATTGCTATTTACCCTTCATAAGGACCCTCTTCATCGAATCCGATCCGACTAAAGTGGGAGAGATAGACACCCGCTAGCCACCTTATGCAACAAGTGCATGTCAGACGGTGGAACCAGTCTCACATAAGCGTATGTGTAAAGTCGGTACGGAATGCTTCATCCCACAATGTCGTTGAATCAAGATAGGACTAGTAACGGTAAGCAAATTAACCAAATCATCTCCCACAACTACTTGTGTTCTAATCGTGCATGGAATCTACGCATAGGCCTAGCTCATGATGCCATTGTTGGGGAACATAGTAATAACTCAAAAAAATTCCTACGTGTCACCAAGATCAATCTAGGAGATGCTAGCAGTGAGAGAGAGGGAGTGCATCTTCATACCCTTGAAGATCGCTAAGCGGAAGCGTTGCAAAGAACGCGGTTGATGGAGTCGTACTCGCGGCGATTCAAATCGCGGAAGATCCGATCCAAGCGCCGAACGGACGGCGCCTCCGCGTTCAACACACGTATATCTCGGGGACGTATCCTCCTTCTTGATACAGCAAGGGGGGAGGATAAGTTGAGGGAGAGCTTCGGCAGCACGATGGCGTGGTGGCGGTGGAGCTCGTGGTTCTCCGGCAGAGCTTCGCTAAGCACTACGGAGGACGAGGAGGTGTAGGAGGGGGAGGGCTGCGCCAGGGGAAAGGGTGTGGCCTCCGTCCCAACCCCCCCCCCCCCACTATTTATAGGCCAAAGGGAGAGGGGGCCGGGCCCCCTAGATCCAATCTAGGGTGGGGGCAGCGACCAAGGGGGGGACTTGCCCCCCAAGTTTGGTGGGGGTGCCCCCACACCCCTAGGGTTGGCTGCCCTAGGTGCCTTGGGACCTAGGGGGAGGCTCACCAGCCCACTAAAGGGCTAGTTACCACCCAACTACAGCCCATTAGGTCCTTCGGGGCAGGTGGACCCTCGCGGTGGACCTCCGGAACCCTTTCGGTGGTCCCGGTACAATACCGATAAACCCCGAAACTTTTCTGGTGACTGAAACTAGACTTCCCATATATAAATCTTCACCTCCGGACCATTCCAGAACTCCTCGTGACGTCTGGGATCTCATCCAGGACTCCAAACAACTTTCGGTAACCACATACAATTCCCATTACAACTCTAGCGTCACCAAACCTTAAGTGTGTAGACCCTACGGGTTCGGGAACCATGTAGTCATGATCGAGACACCTCTCTAGCCAATAACCACTAGCGGGATCTGGATACCCATATTGGATCCCACATGTTCCATGATGATCTCATTGGATGAACCATGATGTCGGGGATTCAATTAATCCCGTATACAATTCCCTTTGTCCATCGGTATGGTACTTGCCCGAGATTCGATCGTTAGTATCCCTATACCTTGTTCAATCCCGTTACCGGCAAGTCTCTTTACTCGTTCCATAACACATGATCCCGTGACTAACTCCTTAGTCACACTGAGCTCATTATGATGATGTATTACCGAGTGGGCCGAGAGATACCTCTCCGTCACACAGAGTGACAAATCCCAGTCTCGATTCGAGCCAACCCAACAGACACTTTCGGAGACACCTGTAGTGCACCTTTATAGTGACCCAGTTATGTTGTGACATTTGATGCACCCAAAGCATTCATACGGTATCCGGGAGTTTCACAATCTCATGGTCTAAGGAAATGATACTTGACATTAGAAAATCTCTAGCAGACGAACTACACGATCTTGTGCTATGCTTAGGATTGGGTCTTGTCCATCACATCATTCTCCTAATGATGCGATCCCGTTATCAATGACATCCAATGTCCATGGTCACGAAACCATGACCATCTATTGATCAACGAGCTAGCCAACTAGAGGCTCACTAGGGACATGGTGCGGTCTATGTATTCAAACATGTATTACGGTTTCCGGTTAATACAATTATTGCATGAACAATAGACAATTATCATGAACAAGGAAATATAATAATAGCCATTTTATTATTGCCTCTAGGGAATATTTCCAACAGAGAGGACCACCAAGAAAAACACAGTAAGCAGAAAGTGAACGGCAATCTAAGGGATCACTAGCCCACGTAGCATCCAAATAGGCCTGAAGTTGTAAAGAACTGGAGCGAGGAAATAATAGACTGTGAGAGATCGTGCCCCAAAGATATCGGAGAACACGAAAGAGGTGACTATAGTGAACCGAAGTGGGAGCAGAGACAAACTGACTCAGAATGTGAACCGGATAAGAGATATCAGGACGAGTGACAGCTAGATAGACAAGACTCCCAACAAGATGATGATAACGTGTTGGATCAGGCAAGGGGTCACCATCAGTATCACGGAGGTGAACATTGAGCTCCATGGGAGTCTCAACAATGCGCTCATCAATAAGAGCAAAACAAGCAAGAAGATCATGTATATACTTTTCCTAAGATATAAAAAAGCCATCAGAGGTAGAAGAGACTTCAACCCCAAGAAAGTTGTGAAGAGGTCCAAGATCAGACATAAGAAACTGCTCACTAAGACGGGCCTTTACAAAGGCAATATACTCGGGATCGTCATCAGTGATGATCATATCATCAACATAGAGAAGAAGAAGAGTCCGGCCACGAGGAGAAAGGTGGAGAAACAATGTTGGATCATGACCACTCGCGGAAAAACCAGCGGCCGTCACCACAGAGGCAAAATGCTTAGGCGCAGGGGGCTTGCTTTAGGCCATATAGAGAGCGACGGAGACAACATACCATGCCATCAGGAACAGAATATCCAGGTGGTGGCTGCATGTATACCTCCTCACACAGCTCACCATTAATAAAGGCATTCTTAACATTAAGTTGGGATACAGACAAGTGGCGTGCAGAGGCCATAGCAAGAAGTGTACGAATAGTGGTCATATGGGCCACCGGAGCAAAAGTCTTGTCGTAATCACGACCATGCTCCTTCTGAAAACCACGAGCCACAAGACGAGCTTTGTAATGCTCAAGAGAACCATCAGAGCGAGTCTTAACCTTGTAGACCCACTTACAAGTGATGGGACAGACACCTGGAGGAAGCAAAACAAGATCCCATATACCAGTGCGTTCAAGAGCAGAAATCTCATCTGCCATCGCAAACTGCCACTTAGGATGAACAATAGTGTGACGATAGGAAGTCGGCTCAAGAATAGAAGCACCGGCGGTGGAAAAAACAAGGCGATCATCAAGCGGAAGCGGACGAGTATGCAAGCTATAGGTAGGCTGAGATGAGGAGGAGGGCACATCAGTAGATGCATCCAAATTATGTGAATGACGAGTATAATACTGAGGAAAAGATGGAAGAATAGGAGGAGGAATCGTCGAGGTAGAATCAGGGGATGGAGACGAAGAAGGCATCGGGGTGAAGGTGTAGAATCCGGTGGCATGCAAGATGAGGAAACCGTGGGAGATGGTGGCAGCAAATCATCGGCAATAGGTGGAGAAGCAGAGTTAGCAGGACGGATAGACAAAGGCTCGGTGGGGGTGACAGGTGTGTCAGCAAAGGTGAGGAAAGAGACATCCTGCACTGAAAAGGTCAAGGAAGATGGATGCGGGTAGAAGGGACGAGACTCATCAAAAGTCACATCCCGAGAAATGCGCATCCGACGACCAATATGATCCCAACAACGATAGCCCTTATGCTCGGCACTATAGCCTAAGAAGACACACTCAACAGACTGAGCAGACAGTTTGGTGCGTTCGCGAGGGGCAAACACAATCAAACAAACGAAGCATCGAATAATCAGGAGAACGATCAAAAAGACGCTCGAAAGGAACACCACCCTGTAGATCAGCGTACGGCTGAAGATTGATGAGATAGGTGGAGGTGGAGACGGCCTCAGCCCAAAAGTGAGGCGGGGGAGAGGAGGCGATCATCAATGCACGAGCCGTCTCAAGAAGGTGATGATGCTTGCGTTCAGCCACACCATTCTGAGCATGAGCACCAGGGAAAGAGAACTGATAAAGAGTCCCTTGCTCAGCAAGAACACCACGCAACATCTTGGAAATATACTCGCGAGAGGAGTCAGCACGAAACACACGAATAGGCGAAGAGAACTGAGTGTGAACCGTGGCAGCAAAATGTTTATAGATGGATAGAACTTCACTGCGAGAAGTCATAAAATATAGCCAAGTGTAACGAGAGAAATCATCTATAAAAATAATATAGTATAGATGACCCCCTTTCGAAGCGAAGGGAGCCGGACCCCATACATCGGAGTGGACTAAATCAAAAGGACGTTGGGACACTAACTCACTAGAAGGATACGCTAACTGAATCTGTTTGCCAAGCCGATAGCCCTGACACTCTAAAGAGATATCTCCTGAGACAGACCCCAGAAGGCCTCGACGAACTAAAGATGACAAACGAGCACCACAAAGATGACCAAGTCGATGATGCCACTGCTGGAAGGAGCCGGTAGCTGAAGCGATAGAAGCGGATGGACTGGCAATAGTGGTGGCAGCAAAAGGAACAAGAAGCCAGTCAAGCTCCCAAAGACCTTGAGAGTCACGACGGCGAGGGCCAGCCCCAACCAAAGTGTGCGTTCAACGATCCTGAACAGAACAAGATTCAACGTCAAGGATGACGCAACAACTAGAATCAGTAAGTTGACTAGCAGAAAAAAGATTCATGGTAAGTCGAGGAACATGAGCAACATTAGGAACAGAATAAGAAGGTGTGGTAAGATTGCCTCGACTGCAATAGAAAGAGGAGTACCATCAGCAGTGAGTACATGAACAGAAAAATCAAGTGATTTAAGAGAGGACAAATTGGAAGAATGAGAAGACATATGAAAAGAAGCTCCGGAGTCCAGAACCCACGAGGATGTACCTGACTGTGTAGAGGGTGGTTGCTCAGTGCGGGAAGCATCGGTCACAAAACTTGTAGTACTCATCGAAGGAGAACCTGAAACGGCAAGTAGACGCTTAAGTCACATAATATCATGCTCAGTCAAAGCGGTGGCTAAAGATGGCGAAGTAGAAGAAGAAGTCCCTAAAGCTGATGATTGCGCCTTACGCAGGTGTTTCTTCTTCTAGAAGCACTGAGACTCAACATGACCATTCATATTGCAGTAGCCGTGGTGAGGACGAGACCGACCCTGACCGCCCGTAGGAGTAGGCAAGAGCGGAGGAGCACTAGAGCGAGATGGAGTCAGTGCAGGAGGCGACATAGCAGGAACTCGAGCAGCGACCACAGAGGGAACCTCAAGTAGACCAGCGTCGCGTAGGCGAGTCTCCTCAGCACGAATCTCAGAAAGCGCATCCATGAGGGAGATACGACCACGAGCAAACAACTAAGCACGCCGGGGTTCAAACTCCTTACGGAGCCAAGACAAGAACTCGTAAACACGATGAAACTCCAAATCAGCCCACACAACCTGGCAACACTGACAAGTACGACAACCAGCAGTGCGGAGAGAATCAAGCTGACGCCAGATGGCAGAACTCTCATAGAACGTCAACACTGGAGTCACCCTACTGAAGAGCATGTTCCTGTCAGACCACAGACAGATATAAGGCATCACCAGAGGGCCGATAGCGCTGACGGAGATGGGTCCACATCTTAGATACGGTAGGGAGCCCCAAGAACTCAGAGGCAAACTGAGAAAGAACACTAGCAGTGAGAATAGCTGCAACACGGGCATCCTCATCAAGCCATTGACTGTAAACAGAAAGAGCCTCATGTTCTTGTTCTTCTTTTGTTGTTGTTCTTGCTGAATATGCCTTGTGTGTGTTGCATGCTGCAAAATTGGTGATAAGTCCACATTTGAAAGGGACGAACAGAATAACTACTTGCACACATTTAAAGAGTTGTGATTTGCATATGCTCACCCCTAAAGCACAAACACATGTAACCAAGTAATATGCCACTATCTGGCCTTGATGCAATGCAAGCAACCAATCATCATGCAGATGCTGGTTTTCTGTGTGCATTACTCAACCAGCCCCAGATGAGTCAAGGATGTAAAGTGGTAAAAAAACAGATAAGCAAACGCATCCTATGTTTCTCACCGAGTCACTTTTGACCTTTTCTGAGTCACTTTCTTTTTGCATGGACACATAAGTCACTTTGACCGTTTAGTATTGCACGTCCTTTCAAAGAAACACGCACGGCATGTAAAAACTAAAACACTTCTACTCCCTCCGTTCCAAAATATAAGCCTTTTTAAAAGTTCATAAAAAGACTACATGCGGGTGTATATAAACATATTTTAGAATATAGATTTACTCATTTTGCTTCGTATGTAGTTCGCTAATGAAATCTCTAAAAAAAATTATATTTAGGAACGGAGAGAGTATGATAAAACACTTCAAAAAGAAAAACAGGGCACAGAAGCCCACACAAACGTGTGCGGAGACAACAAAACAGATATTTCTCAGCTAGATGAGAAACAGCAAAACCGAATTGTTACAATACAGTTCTTTTTTGAACTTGAGGCATACTTTTATTCAACTCAAATAAGTGATACCTCAGAAACAAGTTCAGCTAGAATAAACTGTGGAGCATCATTATGCCGCAAGATTACAGAATTAGAATGGTAACAACATCTAGCTATCTTGTGTGCCACTTGGTTTGTCCCTCTTGGACAATGAGCATTCTTTGAGCTAATATAAAGCAGCCCCTCAAAATCGCCGAATAAGGCTTCAGAATGTCCACTTCCCCTTATTCGAGTTGTTACAGTAGAGTTAGCAATCAGTTTGATGGCTAAAACAGCAAACTCGGAATTTCAAACTGCAGAGCATAAACCATGCCCATGGCACTGCCAATCTTATACGAAGGGATATCAAACAAACACAGGCCACAAAACTCAGGACAAGCTCTTCTTCAAGCACAATAACAGGATCTTAGAGACACTTCATTTCTCGTTTTTTGGGTTCTTTCCGTGAAAAAATTACAGAATACAACGCCAGAACTGTCTGGCAGTACAGAAGGAGCAACACTTGCCGCTGAATCCAATCGCTTCATGTACAGGATCGCAACTGTGCCCGTGGTATCATGTGATGTGCAGAACAACCTGACAGACAACAAAACCCTCAACTGGTGTCACTGGCAGTTTAGTGGCCAGAAATCTCCGCAACAAAACCATGCTGGACAGTGGGCCGCATGACAGCAAAACGAACAAGTGAGTCCATCTTCTGCCCTTCCAGATCATAGCCCAGAATTATGAAAGCCGTCCAGTCGACATGCTCATAATGGATTTCATCACATTATAAAGGAACAACATAGGGCAGAGCAACTACATCAGCGGAATCGATCAGCTGTGCTTCAGCCCAGACCTGGGGTGCTTCTGCGGCCTCAAACTTCATTGTTTTCTGGTGAACAAAAACACGGTCCCCAGAACACGGCCAGTCTTGATCAACGTACTCTGAGGGGTTGTCAACCGCTGGTATGGAGTACACTTGGCTCAGATACTTGGTATCAGGGTGAGGTGGCCGCAGAGAGACTTCACTACTGCCATAGCTGGATGGAGAGACTGCAGAATTGTGTTCCTCTAGATGGTGAGGGCCAGTGATGCCATTATTGCAGCGTTCCTTGCTGTCTTCAAGCACCTCTGCCTCACGAGGATGTGTGCCCACTGGTAATGTACGTGTAGTTCCCTGAGAATGCTTCAACATTTCCCCATTCATACAAACATGATTGGTAGGGGACGTCCTTGGCATCTTAGTCATTGGCACACTATGATCTGACAACATTATGCAAGTGAGCCTAAAATAAAATCAAAATCATAGCTAGAAGACTATAAATCTAAGTGTATGCGTCCAACGAGTACACACACATAAAATCAGCCCCACGATAACGAGTGAAAAAACTTACCATGTAGAGGACTGTTAGCGTTTAAGCATTTCCTTTTCTTGACATCATCAGAAGTGAACTCGTTCCCATTAAGATGAGCCGAGTCCATTAGATCATGAATATAGTTCTTGCTTGCCTCATGTCCGTCAAGCTCTCTGAGCTTCTGCTCATCTATAGTACTTCTTTTCTCCCTGGCTTTGCTTTCATTACCATCTTTAGCCTTTCTTTTCTTTACATTGCGGTCTCTATCTCTGTCTTTAACAACCTTCTGATTTGCATCATGCCTTCTATCTCCATCTTTAACACTCTTCTGATGATTAGCTTTGGCCTCCTTAATCTTTGCAATCCCTTGATCTGCTCCACTTTTGCCTCTTGCTGATTGCTTATCCACCCCGAAATGAAAATTGGTCCTCACGCTGTCACTTTTTCCATATGCAGACTGAGAAGAACCATCTGGATGTTGGTCCACTTGTTCAGTTTTCTGCGCAGCATTTGCACTTGGTGTAGTTCTGCACTTCTGTTCAGAGGCTGTGGTGGTAACAAATATACCTTTAGAGCTCTCCTGTTGCAGACCCACTCCACTACTATCATGTATTCTGGTATAACGTTTTTCAGCTGACCCAAGTTGAAGGCTCATACCATTCAAGATTCTAGTTTTATTCTTTCCCTTTTCACTGGCATGATTGTGCTGAGCAATTTGCCTGGATTTCCCATTCCCTCTACTGATAGAAGTTCTTTCCTTCTCTTTAGAACCTGCAACACCAAAGGACTCGATGCTCCGAGGAAGCAACTTGCCAGTATTACTCCTGGCGTGGTTTGCATGACCTTCTTGGCCTGTGATTTGGGTAGCCAACTCATCTTTATGTTTGCTATATTTGACTGCTTCGTTATGCACTATTTGTTTTGGTCTTCTATTGTCAAGACCATCGTTCTTCTGGGTTCCCAGTTCCAAATTTTGTCTTTTGTCTTTATCTCTTTCTTTCTTCTCTCTCCTATATTTGTGCTTCTCTCTTTTGTGTTTCTTCTTGTGCTTATCTTTCCTATGGCCAGGATCCTTTTCTTTTCTTTCCCTTTTCCCCCCATCCGTCTTTTCCTTTTTGTGCTTCTTTGCCTTGTGGTTTTCCTGAAAAACATTGCCACAGATTAATCGTTAATAACAGCAAATGTAGAAATGGTGCCACAGATTGAATATTAACACAATTAAACAAGCCAAAATAAAGGTATAAGAGTACATATTCAATACCAATCATAACAAAATCAAGACCTCACTGCGGATTCTATCAAACACCATCATGTTACACGCACAGATAATCAGCAAGGGCAACATGATATTTGAACATATAGGTATTTCTTAGATCAGGGTATAAAGATTCGTTAGTGAATATTCTTAATGATCCAGCATAAGTGAACATATAAACTATCGTGAGGATAGGCTGTCCTTCTAAGGCAGGAAATAGTGTTGCTCCGAAAAATAACTATCCATCCCAAATTCCCAGCCTAGATTACAAAGGGGCAAATATAAAGAGAAATACTGTAGGACTGGTCTTTTCCACTTTTATGTTTCTGACAGTAAAAGGAACATGCCTGCTAGCAATAATATTTTTTTTGACGCGTAGCAATATATATATATATATATATATATATATATGTGGGAAAATACCTCCTACTACCGGGTGTAGTTACTCCCATGTCTCATATACTACCATGTGATAGTATATATACTAATTTATCACTTTGGATATGTTCACATACTATATATAAGATACTCCAAAGTGTGTTACATGTAAAAAATTGAAGTTGACCCATAGTTTTTATCATATTGTGAAATACATATATTGTACGTAAAAATGAGTATGGTAAAAAATATGGTACATACTACCAAGAAAGTAGTATATATACTATCTAAATATTCTTATATACTACATACATACTACGCGTATATACTCTCCGATGCGATAGATACTACCTACAACATACCAAACAAAAGTGGGAGTAACTACACCCGGTCGTACAAAACATTTGTCCATATATATATATAGGCTTTTATAATCTTTAAAACAAGCAAATGTTTTGCCCCTCTTTATAATTAATTAAGCCTCGAACGTTTTGCAAATAAATGAGCTAGTTCCATAGAATCATTGGAATCCTAAATAAGTTGCTTCACTACATACTACTTATGGCCACCTTTCTTGTGAGAAAAGAACAAGAAAATAATGTGAATATTGTAGCTCTAACACCTGCTAGATACAGACAATATTTAAAAAACACGGCAGACAAAATGGCGAAGTCTCCACACAAGAAAATAAACTACTAACAAGAATCAACATCCACCCTCTATTTGCAACAGATGAGGATGATTCAGTGTATGTTAACCCGCAAACAGCAGGACAAGACCCTTATCATTTCAGCCATGTTCATCCTCTCAACAACTGCATAGTTAGTCTAGCACCGCCTAGTTTTGTGAAGCATAAAGTGCAGACTTATTTGCAAGTGATTTTAAAGGTAAAAGCATGAACCTTCTTTAGCAGATCCTTGTGCTCACTCCTGGGCTTTGCCTCATACCCGGGAGGCGGGAATGGGAAGCACCGAGACATCGTGTCAAGCAAAGCACTCGAACAAGCTCTCCAGGTTCTTCCGCATGCACCATATCCAGCTGCAGCAACCCTGCAAAGCTGGATTTGCGCGATTCCACGGCTCAAGTTACCACACAAAGACTGGTTCCTCAGACAAATTAACCAACTCCGGATTATGCTTCTGCTTGCAGCGATTGGCCAACTGCTCCCAAAAACCACCAAGCACCTGCTCCGGCGAGCACGAGCACGACCAGACCCTCTAAGCTCTGATCGGCAAGCAAGATCGGCTAATCTACTCTCTAACTGGAGCGAAATCCAAGTGGTAGCGAGAATAGTAAAGTGCAGTCCTCTTCCATCTGCTCGCTCCCCAGGCTTTACTCCCCACCACCGATCCCCAACCACAGCCACAGCAAGTGGAAGGACAACCCGCGGCCGGCTCCGCGATCTGAAGCACCAGTCTCGCCGTACGTCGCAGCAGTGGCGCCGCAGACGCCGCGCATCAACCTCAAACCCGACACGACCCGGCCGCCCTGGACACCGCAGAAGAAGCTTCCGGTGACTCCACGGCAGCTCCACAGAAATTCCGCCGCGATCCGAGAATCGCAGCCCCGGTAGACGTGGATTCCCGCGCGAACAACGGTGGTATCCCAGCGGCGGGGCGCTCAATCCAATCGAATCGGAGACGGGTTCCTTCTGGCCGGTGCACGCGGCAGGACTCGCGCTTGGGTCCGAACGCGTGCGGATATTTTGCGAGGAGGAACAGGAATGGTGCCTGGTTGTATCCTCTTCCGTCTTCCTCTTATTACTGAGTGGAGAAGATGCCCATGTACTGTACTACTCTAGCTTGCTTCGCCGCACCGAAGATCCCCAAAGCGGCAGTATCGATAGTGAGGTTCACTTACGACTGCGTACCGAGGCCATTTGTGGTGGCAGGCGTCTTCGGGCTACAAGTGTATTCTTTTTCTAAAAGAAAAAATGCATGCGCTCGTAAACTCATCTTTATGAACGCACACTCGCATATCTTATTTTTAATTTTTAAGATTGACAAAGTTGTCATAGACGTTTTGATAGTCGATGAAAACGTCTCCTCTTACTAAAGGCATACTATCGAAAGGCCCGGAATAAATTTAAGAAAATGCGGACACCAATATCAAGTCTGAAACTTAAACTCTGATGACAAGATATTACTGTTCTCCTAACCATTCAACTACGTTGGTTCGTTGTGCTCTTCCTTTTCTTTCAGTAATCTCTACCTCTGCAGACCTTAAGAGATCGGACTACTCAAATTTGTCCCCTCAAATATCTACGGACGCGTCCGATAATTGTCCGGACGTGTTAGTTCTAAGCCATATTTATCTATGTATGCAGTTATGACTCTATTTTTCTTTTTATATGTCCGGCCACACCATGTGATTCGTGGGGCTAAAAAGAAAAAAAAGAAAAGAAAGAAGGGGTCGTCTAAACGTCAAGTACCTAAAAATAGATCGAGCGTCAATCACTTTCTTTCTTGGCCATACGATGAGCATCCAATCGGTTGTCATGCGTGCATTGTTCTTCTTCCTTCTCTCTTTATTCTTCCTTTCCCACGACGCTTCCTCCACCCCCGCAGCCTACAGTGCCCTAAGTGCCCCCTCCCTCCCACCAGCGCGCGGACGGCGGCTATCGTTGCCTCCCCGTCCCGCCCTCCCCTCGACCTTCGCCCACTGCTGTGCTGACCGCCGCCCCCGTCATCCCTTGAAGTCCGGCATCACTGATGAACACCTCTGTCTATCCCCTGCACCCCACCCCTAACATAGATAATGGGGTTGTGACTTCCCCCTAAGATAGATAATGAGGCTATGACTTCCCCTTAAGATGGATAATGGGGATGGTTCATCTCCGATGAGGTCTAGTGTGACACAAGGAATGAATGAATGAAGGGAGGAAGAAGGTCACTGACGTAACAAAAAATTCAAGGTGCCTTAAAAATGCAAAACCAAAGAAAGAATAAAGAAAGAGAAAATATGGTCCATGGTGGGTAAAATTGGAAGATGGATATGATACATCCTCTCAAGCCAGTAAACTTCTTTCCACTCAAGCTCCTTTTCATTCTCTTTATTTCTTGCTTGCTCGAGGATGAGCAAATCTTAAGCTTGGGGAAGTTGATGTCTCGAGAGTTTGTGATGTTTTTCATAGTGATTCTTGCTTGGTTTCATTGGATTTTCGTTACTCTCCGAATATTTCTAATGCTAATCCAGCAAAAGAGAACAAAATCTGCTATTTTCTATGTTTGATAAGAAATAACAATTATCGAAGGAAACCAAGAGGGATTGCTGCAAATCAAGACAAATGGAGCAACTTCCCTGAAGAGAGCCAATCCAATAGGCGTACCAGAGCAGAAGATGGCATTCCATGCGAACGCAAGCGCTCGTATGAGCGTATGGACTGCCAACAACTCCTCCACGTCTATACAAGCACTTTTGTGAAGGATCTAGGGAGAGAAGAAAACCCTAGCCACCGCCACAACTCCGAGAACAGGAGAAACGAGGATCTGAAGAACTTTCGAAGATCATCATAGTTTTAGTCCTTTCATATCCATCATCATCATCATCATCACCTTCAATATTGTAAGAGGAACTCCAATTTTTAAAGTCTACTCCGTCGCATCTGAAATCAAAACTATTTGAATTACCATTTCATCTCATCGTGGATAGATCTTCCCGATATTATCGATATGGTTTTCATGGGCCTTATCTTTGTTGTGATTGATTCCCCTCTTATGATGTGTGAGTAATTCCCCTGGGTGTGGAAGATGTAGGTAAGTGGTCAGATTGATATGATCCTATTCTATATGTCGTTATTTGCATTTGTAGTAGTATGATCTACCTAGTATGTTGTTATACTATGGTGAACTCTATGCATTTTGTCCAATTTAAGGGCCGAGGCAACATGATCTTAAGACCTACACAGGTAACACATATTATTTAGGAAATCTGTGACCTCTGACGTGACAGGTGGAGGTGTCTATAAGAACTGGACAATATGAGATAACAGTGATCCATTGAACTTAATGCTTAGTTTCGGTCTAAGGACCTTGATTATTGAAACGACCCCTCTATGGCAACCAAGAAGCAAGACCATGGAATGAAATGTAATCCCACGAGGAGGAGTTTCATAACCTTAGGGGGAACCGCCTACAGAACACTTATATCAAATACTATGAGTACAATACAAGGTAACCGGTATTACCATCGCACTCACACAATTCATATATTCTTACCATGAACTGAAATCTCCGTGCACCTAATCTCTTCATCGCGAGAAACTCGATCTATAGCTCTACTTATGTTATTTAGCTTTACTGGTTACTTTAGCAGACACTTTTAAACTCTCTTTATATTAGCATATTTGGTTTATCGTTTATCCGGGATAGTAACAATACTTGCAGAAGCTCAAGAAGTTAGTTCACACAAGAATTGTGACACCTTGTGTGTGACAGAAGTGACACTACAAATACTCTCCTCCGCTCTTCGTTGGGACAGTTACTCGTTGGGATACTTCTGCGAAAGTGCTACACTACCATGTTTGGCTTGCAGGTACCGATTACGCAGCGAGCACCGCTTGGGAAATCCTTTCTTTTCACCTTTCTATTGCCTATTTATTTAAAGCGGTAGTAGCCCAGTAGTACCGCTCAAGCGGTACTTCCGCGTGCTACTTCTGCTGCGAGTATCGCTTGAGAATCAGAGTGTATGCAAGTTCTGTTGCCCAAATTGCTTTTATGGTAGTTGGACGGTACTTAGACGATAGTACCACTCCTTGCGGTACTTTCACTTTGGTGCCACTCCACTATCGCTGGCTTCTCTATTACTGTGGACACTTAGCAGGAGTCCCGCTCGTGTGTGGATGGTAGTACCACCCCTGCATCACTACCACTCCAGTACTCATGTAATCATAGGTAATGACTGGAACTACCGCACTAAGTGGTAATACCGCTCCCCGAGCGATACTACTGCTTGTGTGCGGACTGAGAGCAGAAAATATTACATTTGCCCCCTGCCATATATATGGTCTTCTTCCCCAAGAAGACCTACCTCTTATCCCCAAGTTCCATTGTTGTCCCCAAAGCTCATTTTCGCCCGATCTCTCTCCTTAGCCATCAAAACTTGGTCATTCTCTATGGTTTGAAGGAAAGGTCCTTGATATACACTTCCACCAAGAGATATTTGATTCCCCCACTAATCACTTGTGGATCTAGTTACTCTTAGGTGTTTGGGCACGCTAGACGGAAGTGTCGGCCCAGTGGTGCCGGGGGTACCACAGCCCGTCTAGCGGTCACACTAGGAGGCGATAGGGGCTGGCCCGAGAAGGCCGATCCCCACTTTTCCTCTCCCAAGAGAGCAGCCTCATGAGGGGCAGGGTCCCTTGGTGTGACACCAGCCCCCTCGCGAGGCCTCCCACATGGGATAGCCTCCCGAGGCGGGTTGAGTGGGGCCAACAATGGGACGCGCCCCTCGCCACAAAGGTGATTCCCCCGATATCATGGCGAGGACAGAGGGGAAGAGCGGGACAGTTTCCATTTTGGTGATAAGGGAGGCAGTGGATCCCGCCTCCCCCAAACCGAGTCCCAAAGTGTTTCCCCTTCGATGTATGGAGATCAGGACGGATCGGCGTTGCAGACAGAGATCATTGCTGAGCCCACCAGCGCGTCACGAAGATCACTTTAGCTGGCGGAGACCACCTTTTGTCAGGATAGGACTGAGTTCCTGCCCCCTTTGAGTTGCCTCCCTATGGACACCCTTTTCGCCGATGTTTTTGGGGAAGAGGACCAAGGCATTACAAAGGGGGAGGGACACCTTCATGTAAGGGGATCAAGCCATTTTCTCTCCCAAAGACCCTGTGTACCTCGAGCACAGCTCTCCCAGACAGAGCAATCCAACACAAAGCAGGAGTATGGTATTACACCGCTCGGTGGCCCGAACCTAGGTAGCTCGTTTGTACCTGTCGTATCCGGCGAGCAGCAGGGGGCTCAACGTCAATCCTCTTGCGTCCGTCATCGAGTTGTAGGTATCTAAGCCAAGCCCCCAGTGTTCGAATCTTATTCACGAAGAAGTTCTTGGACACAGATCCCAAACTCCGACATTTAGCGTGCCAGGTAGGGGGACTTGTCGTCTTCATGCCTTCAACCTGGACATCAACCTCGACATGGACAGAGCTGTCACTTGTCGCAAACATGCTGCATGCCGAGCTGCCGCCAGGGTCTACGCGGAGCCGCCTCCTCCACCCACCCGTTGGTGAACGAGCAAGCACGCGGCCACTCCATCGCCACCTCTTCGCACGCGTGCCGTGATGACCCCGTGCCGAACGCCACTCTTGTCATAGCACAAGAGCTATTGTGCTACCGCCCTTCCGAGGACACCTACGAAGCCTGGCTCAAGCACATCGCCGAGCTCGTCGACGCCATGCGTGACGGCCTGGCACCATCGCGCTCCCTGCCCGCTCCGCCGTCGCATGTTGGCCATGCGGAGCACAACGTTCCTCCTCCTTCTCCATCGCCAGCTCGCTGCATGGCCGAGAGGCGCCCCGAGACACATGTTCCGACTCCGTCCCATGAGTTGTCCACGCCGGTCGGCAACGACGACAGCTGCGAGATCGTTTGCTACGCACCCCCAGATGTGCGCACGACCCTTGAGAAGGCTCCCAACCGCCAGGACGTCGCTTCGGCGGGGCGCCAGAGCCATGCGTCCCCTGAAGGTGGCGTTTCTACCACCGGGGACTACCTGGCTCTCACGCCCGAGCTGAGCTGCGCGGTGTGGCCCGACAAGTTCAAGACGGATCTCCCTCCCACTACGACGGCAACACCAACCCTGTGGAGTTCCTTCTGCTCTATACCCTCAGCGTCCATGCCACAAGGGGAGACGAGCGGATCATGGAGAACTGGTTCCCCATGGCCCTCAAAGACGATGCGCGCTCGTAGCTCGTGAACCTCCTCGAGGCGTCCATCTCCTCGTGGGACAACCTGCGCAAGCAGTTCATCGCCAGCTTCGCGGGCACAAGCAATCGTCCCCTAACGCTCAACGACCCACGGGTCGTGCACTAGCGCCTAGGTAAGTCCCTTTGTAAGTTCGTCCAATGTTTTAGCTAGGTGTGCAATAGGATCCCGAAGACCTCTGATGCCTCCATCATATCCGCCTTCACCAACAGCATCATAGATGTGAAGATGTGCGAGAAGATCTCTGTCAAGGACGAGCTTGACTCCGTGGCAGAGCTGTTTCTCCTTGCCGACCGTTGTGCCAAGGCTGAGGAAGTGCGGCTCTCCCTCTAGGGTGACCCTAACGCAGAGCCTGGCGCCGCGAAGTCCAAGGGCAAGGATGTCAAGCAGAAGGGGCCCACCATGCTTGCGGTAGAGCCAGACGACAAGCACGCCAGCGGCAGCACGGATGCCAAGAAGGATGGTCGCCCTTCTTGCGCTTACCACAACACAAACACACACAATACAGAGGACTGCTACGAACTCAAGCTCCTTCGTAAGGATCGTGTCAGCAGTGGCGACAACCATAAAGAGTGCCTCGGGGGCCACGGTGGAGGTAGCGGCGACCGATGGGGAGATAACCACAACAACAGAAACAACGGCAATAGTCGTCAGCGCTGGCAGGGCCAACCGTGGTAGGCGGACCTCCTGGCCCTCACTGCCCCGCCCCGCGCCAACGACCCCCTCCTGTTGAGAATGATGGGGCCTACCAGGAGCCCCGCAGGGTGGCCTGCATCCTAGGCGGGGCCCGGGCCCCTCCGTCCAACCGCCGCTTCAAGCAGTTTTCTCGCGAGGTGAACACGGCCCTCTCGGCGCCCAAGTCCGCCAACTGCCTCAGGTGATCGGAGTTCCCCATCGCCTTCGACGCCCGCGACCACCCCAAGTCCACCAGGGTCGTGGGTGTCGTCCCCCTGCTGTGCACACCCACCATGGGTAATGTGGCTGCCACCAATACTCTCATGGACGGCGGGGCGAGGCTCAACATGCTCTCCATAGAGACCTTCGAGACACTTCAAGTGCCCTATGAGCGTGTGATGCCCACTAGTCCCTTCTCGGGTGTCACCGATGACTCCACCCTCCCCATCGGTCAGGTGTGCCTCCCCATCACCTTCGGTACCCGCTAGAACTATCGCATGGAGTTCATCGTCTTTGACGTGGCCCACATCAGCCTACCCTACAACACCATCCTGGGCTACCTCGTGCTCGCCAAGTTCATGGCGGTGATCCACCACGCCTACGGTCTCGTCCAGATGCCCGGTTGCAGCGGAACCCTCACCATCTGTTGCAACGAGAAGGACGCCATCCACAACCTCGAGCACGCCTACAAGGTCGCCTCCGCCGAGCACCCTACCGACGAGGACATCTTCAGGCTTGCTGAGGAGTCGCCTACGAGGAAGAAGCCTCTGCTCCCTCAAGAGCAGGATGAACCCGAGAAGGCGCCACCAGACGGGTACGGTGCCAACACGTCCCTCGTCACCAGTAGTGGCTTGCCTTCCAAATAGGAACGTGCGCTCATCGCCTCCCTTTGGGACAACTCTGGTGTGTCAGCTTGGACAACACTAGGGGAGCCTGACCCGTAGAGGGAGGTGATCGAGCGTCACTCAGCCGCGTGTCGACACGTGTGGCTCGTCAAGTGCTAGAAGGGATTCAACCGCCTCGGAAGCATGGGACAACAAGCTCCACGATGCGGGAGGCACCCGCGGGGCTCATAGCCTCGAGATGATACTCAACCTCGCCCCGTCTCCGAGTGGCACATGTGCGTCGCCTACATCTCCATCAACCAGGCTCACCTCGCGAGCCCCCCTCTGTATCCACACATGTGCAAGCCGTTCGTCTTGGAGGGTGCTACGGCTACCTTCCAAAGGTTGATGTGCATGAGCCTAGAGTCCCACACTGCAAGGTATGTGGAAGTGGTCCACAACCAATCTCCAGCCAGGTGTGGCACCCCTCATGACGGCGGTGGGTGTTCCAGTGCCAAACACATGGAATGCCCACCATCACCATAAGTTCTATCCATTTTCACACATACGAGCAACATGGAGTTGTACACGCTCTGGGACTCCCTCTACCCACGCTACCCTCAGCATGCGAGAGTCCCTTCCGACTCTCGTGGAAGCCCCGGGTTCTGTGCTGGTGGATTTTGAAAATGAGGGCGCTTTTCAGTTGCATCAACCTCAGGCTGTCTCGTGTCCGTCATGACAGCGTTTTTGTCACACGATGAGGGCCCTTTTTAGTTGCATCGACCTCAGGTTGTCTCGTGTCTGTCATGGCAGCGTTTTTGTCACACAATGAGGGCACTTTTCAGTTGCATTAACCTCAGGCTGCCCCGTGTCCATCACGGCATCATCTCCAAACTTAACAAGGGCGCTTTTCAGCTACATTAACCTCAAGTTGTCCCTTGTCCATCACAGCAGCATCTTTGTCACCTCATGAGGGCGCTTTACAGCTGCATTAACCTCAGGTTGTCCCTTGTCCGTCACGGCAACATCTCCAAACTGACGAGGGCGCTTTTCAGCTGCTTTAACCTCAAGTTGACCCGTGTCCAGCATGACAACATGTACCTTTCTGTTATGTAATGAACCCGTTTCATGCATGAGTGAAGATCATTTCCTCCAAAAAAATTGCTTGCGGGTAGTAGAGCATGCCTCAAGAGGTGTACACTTGAGATCTCCCTCGTGTCTGTCATGCGAGAGGGGGTTGGGCATGATGTCTGTGCTCGGGTCAGTCCCAGCAGTGCTGCAAAACCTAAGTGGCTGAGCTCTGGCTCATGGGCCTGGCCCCATATACGTCACCTCACTAGCTCCTTGGTGCTCTAGTCTCCTGACATAACACCCACTAGCGACCCCGCAAGCGTTCTCTACTGCATACTTTGCACAAGCTTGGCAACATCTTTGATGCAGGATACCAAAGACCCTGGGGCCTCCCCTTGGGAGGCTTCGCGAGCGCCATGCCGCAAAGGGTAGGGAGTCTCACGAGGACCCATGCTTCGCGAGCCATTCCCTGTGGAGGATTCTCCTTAGGTCGCACACCCTGAAAGTGTTAAGTTTAGACACTCCTCGGTTTCCTCCCTCTCACTTCCCTCTCATGAAAGTATGATTCCCTTTGACATGAGCCGCATGCGCGTCAAGGGGGGGACCCGCCTTAGGGACTCCTACCAGCCCTAAAAGCCCTACACCCTCTGGCCTTGCCGAGCGCACGCTCCTAGCATACCAACGATCGTGTAGCCCACCTCAGGGGCTGGGTCCAAGCAATGCAGGGCACTAAGGCAACATAAAAGGGAAAGAAGGGCCTTGGGAGAAAAGCAAAAACACAAAAAAACATCGAGTACTTAATATAAATGTGCCAAGCAAATGTTTTACGCCCCCGCGGGGCCGCATCTACTCTATTCCAACAATAGGTCAGGGGGGAGTCTAAGCACGAGGGGCGCCACTAGCATTGTTCTCATCATCGCCTCAAGAGGGCTCACCGCGGCTCAGACCGCCTTCGAACCCGAACGCATACAACTAGACGAAGCTGGCTACCCGCTCCTTTGCAACCGCTTTAAGCTTCCGCGGAGTTCCCTTGGGACCGGGTCACAATCTACCCAAGGTCAAAGCGGAGGTCGAGGCGAAGCGGGTTGGAAAAGATTCGCGTCATCGCCTGGCTCAACAGGTTGCGACACGCCTCCTCGGTTGCAACGTTCGCGTCACTCAACTGCTCCCTGAGGTCTTCAACCTCATCCTGGAGCTTTCCCAGACGAGCCATGAGATCCCTATGCCCATCGAGGGAGCCATGGGATGCCACCAGCTCATGCTTCTTCACCGCTAGACGCTTCTTCTCCGCCTCCTACAAAGACACAGTGGCTGCGAGCTGGCACTCCAGGGTGTCGGCACCCTTCTCACAGGTCGCGAGTTGTTTCTCTTGAGTCTCGGAGGCCTCCTCCCGCGCATCAAGACGGACCTCGCGTGAGGCGGCCTGCTCACCGAGTACTTTGTCGTGGGCATCGGCCTCCTCTAGCTACCACTTGGCCTCTCGGGCATCCTCGTGAGCCCTCAGTAGGGCTGTCTGGGTATCTTCAGCGAGCCACTCCCATTGCGCCCGGGCCTCCTCGCTCCGCAGGTGATGTCATCGTTTTCTCACGACAGATGCCATAGGGTGGCTTATCGGTGGTGTTGCGGCCATAGGACGCTGATGGGCTCCGGGTGCGAGATTGGGTACAAGAAGGTGGAGACACGCAATGTACCTAGGTTCGGGGCCCTCCGTGGGAGGTAATGCCCCTAGTCCTGCTTGGATTCGTTGGATGGGTGGATAAGTATACAGAGGTGCTCCTAGAGCTGTGTTCGGAGGAGGAAGAAAGGAGCAGCCGACTCGTCTCCCTCCGCTACTGGGAAGGGTATGAGAGCTCCCTATGTGTGTGTTCTTGATCGGGGGTTCCGTCCCCGTTGCATGAGGGGCTCGGGGGGTTTTATAGGCCAACCCCCTGACTCTTACAATATGATTTAGGTATGAGGGTGGAGGGACCCGACTGGCAGCCTCTCCGCCTGGCTAGGGGGTCCTGCGGCTTGTATCGTCTCGTCGTGGGTGGGGCCCGCCGGCCGAGCGGTTCCATCCCTGCTGGGACCCGCCGATGGGTGCCGCGATTGGCCCTCCCCCACCTGCCCCGGCACAGGCCGCATGGGGAGGCGTCGCTTAGCGCCAGTCGGCTGAGGTTGTCGGTATGGCCGGCAGCATTGTAGCCATGCCGAGGCAGGCACTCGAGTGACGGAGGCGTGCTGGAACTGTTCCCCGTACGGTCGCGCTCACTGAGGTCAGCGGGCCGGACAGATGGACTGTAGCCATGCGGGATGGTGCATCGGCGACCACTGTGGCCACAAGGCCGCTCGCCCCGCCAGTCACGTTGCGCTGCCGTACCTGCGGACAGGGAGACCGGACATGGCGTGTCCATACCCAAGTCAATGGATAGCCCGGCTCGTGGGCAGCGGGCTGCTTGGCCAGCCGGGCAGGAGCACGCCCGGCCGCTAGACCAGTGCCCCCCTTGCCCCCTTGCAGCCCTTCTCGCCATTGCTCCTCGCTTCCTGACCTCGCCTCTCCTCGTCCTGCCGCACTCGAGCCCGCGCACGCGCCTGCACGCCGCCCCACCGCTGAGATGGCCGACGGACGCGACGGTAGCTGGGGAGGATCCTTCGTCACTGATGCCGATATCTGCGCAAGGCGCGGATGCTGCCGCCGCCCGAGCGGGTGGCCGCCCGTGCGCCGGGCGGCGAGCTGGTGCCGGCGCCGCAGCCAGGGGAACGAGTAGTGTTCCTCTGGCACTTCTCCCGGGGCTTCGTGCTCCCGGTGAGCAACTTCTTCCACCTCTTCCTTGAAACCCTCGACCTTCAACCCCACAATCTTGGTCCCAATGCCATCTTGTATCTCTCTGCCTTCGTGGCGTTGTGTGAGGGGTATCTGGGAGTTCTTCCTTTTCTTGGCCTCTTCAACGTGCTTTTCTATCTCAAGCCGTTGATCAACAACGTGTGCGGGGGGCACTGTAGTGTGCTGCCGTGGCGTTGCCCGCTTCCCTCCCCTTTCTTTGATTGACTCCGTCAAGGGGTGGCACTGCACATTCTTCTACGTACGGAATGTTGACCCGGCGACGGACTACATCGGGCTACCGCCGTTCGAGGACCGCCAGTCGTCCCAGCAGAACTGGCTGGCGTCGGCCCCACGCGGCGTCACTTTGGAGGAGCTGGGCCGGCTCGGGGAGCTGAAGAGCTCTAAGGGGCTAGTTGCCTCCGACCTGGTGGCGGCCTTCATATCGCGCCGGGTGTCGCCTCTTCAGATGAGGCCACACCGGATCTGCGACATGTCAGGCCGGCATGAACCCTGCCGGCAGTCCATCGTAGAGCTGACGCCGGCTCAGGTGGCGAAGCGAGTGAACGCCCTCACGACGTTCAAGTTGAATCCCGCCTCATGGTCGTTCGGCATGGAGCCGTATGACTGCATCAACTGCCCCCCTGGCAAGTCTTCTTGTAGCGGTTTGTCTTTTGCTTGATATCCCCAGCCGGCAGCCAGCGGGAGAACTTATGATGGGGTGCTGACCGCAGCGGCTGGTGCGACAGAACACCCTAGACGGCCTGCATCCGCAAATCTTCGAGGCGGAGCGGGCGGACTCTGACTCCCGGGACTTCCTGACGGGGGGTCCTACGGAAGAGGGTGTGGACTCCTCCGGGGAGGCCGACGAGCCGGCGGGGCCGCAAGGCGGCGTTCCTAGCAGAACCGGAGGGTCCGGAGCAGCCGGGGGACCCGGCAGAGCGGGTGAGTTCCCTCTTGGTCCCACCATCCGCGTTGGACGGACGACGACGACGACGATGATGATGAGCTGATGATCCTCGATGGACCTCCTCCTGCAGCGCGCTCGGACCGGAGGAGCGAGGAGCGCTCGCTTCGAGGCCCGGCCGCCGAGCCGACCGGCAGGGGAAAAAGGCCGGCCCAGGAGGGGTCGGCAGCTCCACCGCTCGACAAGAAGCGGGTCAAGGTGGCTGCAGGGAAGCTGCCGCCTCACGCCAAGCGGGCCTTGCCCCTTGTCGTCACGTAAGTCCTCTGCGCTTCTTCCGTTGTGTTTTTCCTGTTTTCGTCTTATGAGCCGGTCGATGACCGGGGCTTGGATGCCACAGTGACCCCATCGAGCTCCAAGAGGAGGGGGCGCCCGATGAGCAGGCGGACGCCGCCAGCCGGTTGGCCGGCGAGCATGCAGCCACCCAGAGGGAGGAGAAGAGGAGGCTTGCGGAGCTGCGAGCCTCCCGGTCCGGCACGCGGGGAGGGGCCGCATGCTCCGGAACTTCAAGCGGCCGGCAGCGCAGAGGGGCGACCAAGCCGCCGCGGGCCTCGGACTCAGCGGCGGAGTCCACCCGCATGTCAAGACCCTCCTCCAGCAAGACAATGACGGAGCCGGCCCTCGAGACGGCTCGGCATGAAGTGCCAGAGGTGACCCCGCCAGCTCCCGAGCCGGCCCGGGAGGAGGTGATCTCGCCGGCTCCGAAGGCGACAACGGAGGCGTCACCGGAGGCGGTCGTTATGGAGGTGGAGCGGCCCTCTGACGCGACCGACACGCCAGAGCGGCCGGCAGGTGAGGCGGCAATGGTGCCCATCGGGGGGCCAGAGGGAGGCGACTCCCGGTCCCTCGCTGTTAACAATCCGCCCCCAGTGGCCGGAGCCGCGGCGAGCCCGGGCGGTAGTGGTGGCCGTGCTCGGCGAATCTTGCGGTCGATGCAGGAGGTCAGCCGGGACTGGGAGGCGCTAGCGAACGTGTCGACCCTACCGGCGCCTCCGGCAGGCGGCCCGGTCCCCTCCTTTGGGGATCTGGGGAGTGTCCTGGACCGGTGCCGGCAGGAGCTGGCCCAGTTCGCGGAGGCAGCGGACACTGCCCTTCGGCATGCTGAAGTAAGCTTCTCCTTTCGTCTTTAGTATTTTTAGTGGGGGCGTGCAAGCGCACCCACTGGATGTAGCCCCCGAGATGCGGGCCGGCTAACCAGCTGACGGGCAGCCGGGCCGGATCTCCTTCGAGCGCGTTTTTGACGTTCTCCCCCCATGAGGGGGCTGCGACGGCAGCCGGCTGGAGAACTCTCAGGGCTAGTTGATCAGCCCCCAGGACCGGCTCGCCAGCCCCCGGGACCTGCTCGGGAGCCCCCGAGGCTGGTTGGTCAGCCCCCGGCCCTGGCTCGCCAGCCCCTGGAGCCGGTTGGTCGATGACCATCATGACGACCGCGTCGTCGGGTCCGTACGCTCCGGGTGCCGCCGGTTTGAGAGCCGACGACGGAGTTGCTGGGGAGGCGGCCGACGCCGTTGATGGGCCGGCGGCGCTTGTCGACACGAAGATTGACTCTGACTCTGGGGAGGGCTTGACCGACGGCTTGAGCGGCCGCTCGAGAGAGACGCCGACTGGGATGGCCTACCGAGTGGAGCTGATTTTTGCCAACACGTCTGCCACCTCGTTATCCGCTCGAGGGATATGATGGAACTCGCGGCCCTCGAAGGAGCCAGTGAGTTGTTTCACGAGGAAACGGTATCTGGCCATGTTGGCATCCCTGGCGTCCCATTCGCCAGAAACTTGCGGCACCACGAGGTCAGAGTCGCCGAAGCAGAGGATGCGCCTGATGCCGATCTCCTTGGCGAGCCGGAGGCCATGGACGATGGCCTCATACTCCGCCATGTTGTTGGAGGCGGCAAAGTGGATCTAGAGGGCGTACTTTAGTTGATCACCTTTTGGGGAGGAGAAGACTATGCCGGCACCCAGGCCAGTCCTCATCTTCGAGTCGCCGAAGTGCATTCGCCAATGCGTGGAGTCCGGGGGAGGCGGGACGAACTCCGTCTCCGCCCAGTCGATGAGGAAATCCGCCAATGCTTGCGACTTGACGGCGGTTCTTGGCAATCCGGCCGGTGGAGTCCTGGCCGCTCATGATCTCGCCGAGCGGGGCCGTGCTCACCACGGTGATGGTGTGCTCTTGGAAGTATTGTTTGACCTTCTTGGCAGCAAAGTATATGCCGTAACACATCTTCTGGTAGTGGGGGTAGTTCTGCTTGGACGCGGAGAGGACCTCGCTGAGGTAGTAGACAGGCCGCTAGACCGGCAGGGCCTTGCCCTCCTCCGGCCGTTCGACCACCAGCACGATGCTGATTACCCGGGTCGTCACGGCGATGTACGCGAGCATTGGTTCCTTCTCAGCCGGCGCAACCAAGATTGGCGCGCGGGTGAGAGCCTTCTTGAGGCCGCGGAAGGCCTCGTCTGCCTCTTTAGGCCAGTCGAAGGTGCCCGGCTTCTTGGTTTGACCCGGCTTGATGAGAGCCATCTTGCGAAGGAGCCCGTAGAGGGGCAGAGCCTTCTCCCCCAGCCGGCTGATGAACCGGCTGAGCGAGGCAAGGCAGCCGGTTAACTTCTGGACGTCGCGGAGCCGGGTCGGCTTTGGCATGCGCTCGATCACGCGGATCTTCTCGGGGTTAGCTCCAATGCCGCGTGCGGACACGTAGAAACCCAAGAGTTGACCGTCGGGAACGCCGAAGACACATTTCTCCGGGTTGAGCTTGACCTTGTATTCGCACAAGTTCGCGAAGGTCTCCCGGAGGTCGTCGAGGAGGCTGAAGTGCTTCTTGGTTTTGACGACAATTTCATCGACGTAGACGTGGACATTCCTGCCTATCTAAGGCAGGAGGCACTTTTGCATGCACCGTTGGAAGGTGGTGCCTGCGTTCTTTAGGCCGAAGGACATGGTGATGTAGCAGTATGCCCCAAAGGGCGTGATTAAGGAGGTCATGAGCCAGTCTTCCGGGTCTAGCTTGATTTGGTGGTAGCCAGAATAGGCGTCCAAGAAGGACAGCAAGTCGCAGTCGGCCGTGGAGTCGATAACTTGATCGATCCATGGCAGGGTGAATGGGTCCTTGGGACATGCCTTGTTCAGGCTGGTGTAGTCGATACACATGCGCCAGGTCTTGTTTTTCTTCAGCACCAGGACTGGGTTGGCCAACCAGTCTGGGTGGAACACTTCCATGATGAACCCGGCCGCGAGCAGCCGGGCGATCTCTTCTCCTATAGTGCGCCGCTTCTCCTTGGAGAAGCGGCGTAGGGGTTGCTTGACCGGCTTGACGTCTGGCCGGACGTGTAGTTTGTGCTCAGCGAACTTCCTCGGAACACCCGGCATGTCCTTGGGGGACCACGCGAAGATGTCCCGATTCTCACGAAGGAAGTCGACGAGCTCGCCTTCCTATTTGCTGTTGTGGCGGGAGCCGATCGTGACGCACTGAGCTGGGTTGGTTGGGTCGAGCGGGATTTGCTTGGTGTCCTTGGACGGTTGGAAGGAGGCCTCGCCAGTGGATTGCGAGGGAGGAGCCGGCATGGCCGGCTGGCTGGTGGTGAGGGCCACGAGCCGGTCGAGCTACCGTTTCTCCTCGTCGATTTCCAGGGCCTCGGCCAGCCGGCTACCATCTCGAGCGCATTCGAGCGACATCTTGTAGTCGCCCTTGACGGTAATGATTCCCTTGGGGCCCGGCATCTTGAGCTTGAGGTAGGCATAGTGCGGGATCGCCATGAAGCTGACTAGAGCCGGCCGACCCAGCAGCGGATGGTAGGGGCTTGCGAGGTCCATGACCTCGAATAGTACTGGCTCGCGGCAGAAGTGGTCGGGTCCACCGAAGAGGACGTCGAGCGTGATCTTGCCTACACGGGAGCAAGACTTTCCACGTACGATGCCATGGAAAACCGTCCGGCTCGCCTGTAGGTCTTCTATCCTTAGCCCCAGCTTGTGCATCGTGTCGAGGTAGAGGATATTGATGCTGCTGCCACCATCTATCAGCACCCGCGTAAAGAGGCAGGCTCGATCCTTGGTGGCGATGGTAGGGTCGAGGACCAAGGCGTAGCCGCCGGGATTCGGCATCACCGCGGGATGGTCGGCCTGGCTCCACGTGACCGGCTTCTCCGACCAGTGCATGAACTAGGGAGTTGCCGGCATGGTGGCGTTCACTTCACGGCGGAGCCGGCGCTCCGCGTGCTTGCCCGTCTCTTCATTGGTGAAGACTTCGTAGCAACCGTCTTGGTTGGGGTACTGGTCGACTAGGTGACCATCGTTTGGGGCCGTTGCCGGCACCGGGGCGGCAGCTTGGACCGGGGCCGGCGCACGGGCTGGCGGCGTGGGAGGAGCCGAAAGGCCGTCCCCCCGAGCCAATAGCTGTGAGAAGCTGCACTGCCGGAGCGTGTGCGTGGAGGGTTTGGCCCCCGAGTGATTCTTGCATGGAAGATCGAGCATTTGCTCGAAGGTGAGCTTCGGCTGTCAGGCAGCCTTGCGGGTGCGCTGGCGCTGGCTGGAAGGCTGGGCAGCCGGCTCTTGATCCTTGACAGTGTTGACTTGCCGGCTCCTGTAGCGAGGATCCGGCTATTCATTCTTGCGCTTGTTGCTCTATGGTTGCCGGTTGTCGGCAGCCGGCTGGGTCGCGGTCGGCGTCGTTGTTGCCTTGGCCGGCGGGGTCGTCTTGACCCGGATGGCCAAGTCGGCCATGGCGTATTTGTCCGCCTTGGTCATGAGTTTGGCCAGCATGGCCGGCTCGGAGCACAGAAGCTTGTGCTTGAGAGGGGTGCCGTCCTGGCAACCCTCGATGAAGTATTGCAGGGCTTGCACCTCTTGCACTCCCTCGCAGGAGTTGCGGAGCTCGGTCCACCGGGTGAGGTAGTCGCGGAGGGATTCGTCCGGCCCCTGAACGCACATAGCAAGTTCACGGGACCGGCCAGGCCGCTTGTAGGTGCCGGTGAAGTTGCGGATGAAGGCCTCCTCGAAGTCCGTCCACGTGTTGATGCTGCCAGCCGCCAGGCTGTTGAGCCAGGTGCGGGCCGAGCCGATGAGCATGAGGGGGGCGTAGCGGATGGCCACGCGTTTGTTTCCCCTGGCGATGCCCACTACGGTGGTGTAGTCGATCAGCCAGTCTTCTGGCTTGGCAGCCCCGTTGTACTTCGGGGTGTCCCTAGGGAGCGTGAAGCCCTTCGAGAATGGCTTGGTGTGGATTCGGGGGCCAAAGCAAGCCGGGCCGATCGACGAAGCAAGCAAGGGCGAATTGCGCGAGTTGGTTGATGCGGTTGCGAGCATCGTCCTTGCTATGGGGGATGCGTGGCCCGAGCCGGGCTGAGAGCTCGGGGCGGATGGTGGGCGGCGTTGATTGTCGCGACCCGTGTTGCGGGGGTGGTGTGTGCCCCCGGCTGCGCCGGCTGCCGGATGCCGGTGCTTCGCGGTAGCAGCCGCTACGAGGCAGCTCGTTGGTGCACTGACTGCTAACAGCCGGCTGCTCACTCCTCGGCGGCTGAGAGGGCCGAGGGTCATGTGTCTCGACCCGACGATCGGAGATGCGAGGGGAACAGGAGTACTACGCCGCCTGGCGGCCGGCAGTTCCCGTGCCCTCGCGCTCGGGCCGGGGGCCTTTAGCGGCGGTGCCGCCTGGCGCGAGCTGATGTTGCTGTGCGTTAGCAGCATCGATAAGCTCCTTGATGTGGCGCTCGTGGGCGGCACGCTCTTCGCCCTCCAAGGTGTCCAGTTCCTTGTAGGACACCTTTAGGGCCCGCAGGTTAGCTGTGGGGGTGTCATAGACGGGCATTTTGCCGCCGAGGATTTCGGCGACCACGCGGCCGCGATCATGCACGGCCCCATGCCGGCTGGGCTCGGCGCCAACCGGGGTAAGGCCGTAAGCGGAGGCGTATTCCCGCTGTGCCGCTTCCATGCGGCGGCGCGTGGCGGCGAGGGCGGTGGCATCCTCGAAGAGGATGCGACGAGCCGCCTCGAGGTCGGTCGCGGCGGTATCGGGGTTTGCCGTCGGGGCGATCGGGGTGCTCAAGCCCCGGAGGGCCGCACCGACCGGGTCGGACGTGCCGACGCGGGCGGCAGCAACGTTGCCATTACCCGCGCCCGTCCGGAGGCGGTGGAGGAGGTGATGGCCATCACCCCCTCACGATCGCAGGACCCGCTGGGGCGGGCCGCAGTGAGTACGTCTACGGTTGTGGGCGGGCCGGCGCAAACGAGTACTCCCGTGGGGTACTCACCCGTGGCCGGAGCCTTGGCAAGGCTGAGCCTACCGAAGCGCTCGGTGTGCGCGTCGATGTCGGCCGCTAGGCCGTCAGAGTCGCCCGTAGGGCATGCCGCAGCAAGCCCCACGAGCCCCCCATGGTTTCTCCGGGCCGAGCGGTGGTGGCGGGGAATGGCGAGAGGTCCCGCCCGGAGCATGAACCCGAACGGCGCCGCGGATGGCCCCACGATGGGCGCCAACTGTCGTCGTTTTCTCACGACAGATGCCATAGGGTGGCTTATCGGTGGTGTTGGTGCCATAGGACGCCGATGGGCTCCGGGTGTGAGATTGGGTACAAGAAGGTGGAGACACACGATGTACCCAGGTTCGGGGCCCTCCGTGGGAGGTAATGCAGTCCTGCTTGGATTCGTTGGATGGGTGGATAAGTATACAGAGGTGCTCCTAGAGCTATGTTCGGAGGAGGAAGAAAGGAGCAGTCGGCTCGTCTCCCTCCACTACTGGGAAGGGTATGAGATCTCCCTATGTGTGTGTTCTTGATCGGGGGTTCCATCCCCGTTGCATGGGGGGCTCGGGGGGTTTTATAGGCCACCCCCCGGCTCTTACAATATGATTTAGGTACGAGGGTGGAGGGACCTGGCTGGCAGCCTCTCCGCCTGGCCAGGGGGTCCTGCGGCTTGTATCGTCTCGTCGTGGGCAGGGCCCGCCGGCCGAGCGGTTCCATCCCTGCTAGGACCCGCCGACGGGCGCCGCGATTGGCCCTCCCCCACCTGCCCCTGACACGGGCCGCCCGGGGAGACGTCGCTTAGCGCCAGCCGGCCGAGGTCGTCGGTACGGCCGGCGGCACTGTAGCCATGTCGGGGCAGGCACTCGAGTGAAGGAGGCGTGCTGGAACTGTTCCCTATCCGGTCGCACTCACTGAGGTTAGCGTGCCGGATGGATGGACTGTAGCCATGCGAAATGGCATGTCAGCGACCACTGTGGCCACAGGGTCGCTCGCCCCGCCAGTCACGTTGCGCTACCGTACCTGCGAACAGGGAGACGGGACGGGGCATGTCCGTCCCCAAGTCAATGGACAACCCGGCTCGTGGGCAGCCGGCTGCTTGGCCAGCCGGGCAGGAGCACGCCTGGCCGCTAGACCAGCCGGGCGAAACGCCAGCCGGAGACGGCTCATGTGGCGTGTCCCCAGCCAGCCTCGTCAAGCCGGCCGATTGTTTTTTCTTCGAAGTGGAGAGGGGAGGACCCCGTTGCCTTGGCCTACCCGGGGATATAAACCCCATCAGGCTATCACGCTCGGAAGCCTCTCGAAGCCGCCTGCACTCCCCCGCCAGGTGCCGACGCTCCTCAACATAGAGCTCTGCCTCCTTCCTGATTTCTCCCTCAAGGGTGTTGATGACTGCCCAGAGACCGCGACAGGCTCCATCCCAGGGAGCTGTATGATTCGTCCATTTTGCATCATGCTTTTATATTGATATGTATTGCATTATGGGCTGTTATTACACGTTATGGTACAATACTTATGCCTTTTCTCTCTTATTTTACAAGGTTTACATGAAGAGGGAGAATGCCGACAGCTGGAATTCTGGACTCGAAAAGGAGCAAATCTGAGATACCTATTCTGCACAACTCCAAAAGTCCTGAAAAAATTACGGAGAATTGTTTTGGAATATATAAAAAATACTGGGCAAAACAGATACCAGAGGGGGCCCACCAGGAGGTGGCAAGCTTGCCAGGCGCGGGCACCCCCTGGTCGCGCCTACCAGGCTTGTGACCCACTTGACAGGTCCCCCATGCCCATCTTCTGCTATATGAAGGGTTTTGACCCAAAAAAATCATAAGGAAGCTTTCGGGACGAAGCGCCGACGTCTCGAGGCGGAACTTGGACAGAACCAATATAGACCTCCGGCAGGGCTGTTCTGTCGGGGAAACTTTGCTCCCAGAGGGGGAATCGGAGCCATCGTCATCACCAACGATCCTCCCATCAAGAGGGGGTCAATCTCCATCAACATCTTCACCAGCACCATCTCCTCTCCAAACCCTAGTTCATCTCTTGTATCCGATCTTTGTCTCAACACCTCAGATTGGTACCTGTGGGTTGCTAGTAGTGTTGATTACTCCTTATAGTTGGTGCTAGTTGGTTTACTTGGTGGAAGATCATATGTTCAGATCCTTTATGAACATGAACATGCTTTGTGAGTTGTTACGTTTGTTCCTAAGGACATGGGATAAGTCTTGTTATAAGTAATCATGTGAATTTGGTATTCGTTCAATATTTTGATGAGATGTATGTTGTCTCTCCTCTAGTGGTGTTATGTGAACTTCGATTACATAACACTTCACCATTATTTGGGCCTAGGGGAAGGCATTGGGAAGTAATAAGTAGATGATGGGTTGCTAGAGTGACAGAAGCTTAAACCCTAGTTTATGCGTTGCTTCGTAAGGGACTGATTTGGATCCATATGTTTCATGCTATGGTTAGATTTATCTTAAGTCTTCTTTCGTAGTTGCGGATGCTTGTGAGAGGGGTTAATCATAAGTGGGAGGTTGTCCAAGTAAGCAGCACCCAAGCACCAGTCCACCCACGTATCAAATTATCAAAGTAACGACCGTGAACCAAATGAGCATGATGAAAACTAGCTTGATAGAAATTCCCATGTGTCCTCGGGAGCGTTTTGCTTTATACAAGAGTTTGTCCAGGCCTTTCCTTTGCTACAACAAGGATTGGGCTACCTTGCTGCACCTTTGCTACACTTGTTACTTGTTACTCGTTACAAATTATCTTATCACAAAACTATTTGTTACTGATAATTTCAGTGCTTGTGCAGAATAGCTTACTGGAAACCGCTTGTCATTTCCTTCTGCTCCTCGTTGGGTTTGACACTCTTACTTATCGAAAGGACTACGATAGATCCCCTATACTTGTGGGTCATCAAGACTCTTTTCCGGCGTCGTTTCCAGGGAGTGAAGCGCCTTTGGTAAGTGGAATCTGGTAAGGAAAAAATTATATAGTGTGCTGAAATTTACTGTCAGTTGTCACTATGAAAAGTAATCCTTTGAGGGGCTTGTTCTGGGTATCTTCACCTCGACCGGAAACACAAAGAGTTGTCCCTCAACCTACTAAACCTACTGAAAATATTTATTATGAAATTCCTTCGGGTATGATAGAGAAACCGATGGTTAATCCTTATGCAGGAGATGAAACACTACATCCTGATTTGCATCTAATCTATGTGGATGAAGTTTGTGGATTATTAAACTTGCAGGCCGGCCTAAGGATCATGTCAAGAAGAAGGTATTTCCTTTATCTTTGAAGGAGAAGTCATTGCCATGGTACAGGCTATGTGATGATATTAGATCATGAAGCTACAACCGATTGAAGATGGAATGTCACCAGAAGTTCTATCCTATGAATCTAGTTCATCGTGATCGGAATTATATCTATAAATTTTGGCCTCATGAAGGAGAAAGAATCGCTAAATCTTGGAGTAGGCTTAAGTAAATGTTATATTCATGCCCCAGTCATGAGCTCTCGAGAGAAATTATTATTCAGAATTTTTATGCTCAGCTTTCTCGTAATGATCAATCCATGCTCGATACTTCTTGTGATGGTTCCTATATGCAGAAAGATATTGACTTCAAATGGGATTTATTGGAAAGAATTAAATGCAACTCTGAAGATTGGGAACTCGACAAAGGTAAGGAGTCAGGTATGAACCTTAAGTTTGATTGTGTTAAATCTTCCGTAGGCACCGATGCTTTTCATGAATTTAGCACTAAATATGGACTTGACTCTGAGATAGTAGCTTCTTTTTGTGAATCTTTTGCTGCTCATGTTGATCTCCCTAAGGAGAAGTGGTTTAAATATCATCCTCCCATTGAAGTGAAAGTAGTTGAACTTATTAAAGTTGAAGAGGAAACTATTATTTATAATGTTGATCATGTTATTCCTGTTGCTTATATTGAAAGACCACCTTGTCATTTCAATGCTTGCAGAGAATAGCTTACTGGAAACCGCTTGTCATTTCCTTCTGCTCCTCGTTGGGTTCGACACTCTTAGTTATCGTAAGGACTACGATAGATCCCCTATACTTGTGGGTCATCACTATACTTCTCCCCTCCGATGTCAGGGCGAAGCATGCCCGAGCCTCCTCGCCTCCCACCAGCATTGTTGGGCTAGGAGGCACATCTTCGTGTTCCTTCGGCAGCTCCGCGCCGCCTCCTCTAGTGGGAGGCACGCTCGTCATCAGGCGCAGGAAGCTCGGCGCAACCACCTCTGCAGCCAGCTGCGTCGCCCCACATGTGCTAACCGCCTAGGAGCGCCTGGAGTCGAGAGCTTGAGTCCAGAGGCAGTCCCAACCTGGGTCGTGGGGGGCTCCTTCACAGCGGGCGCGGTCTACAGAGCTGGGGTCGGTGTCTCACCTCCCTTCGCTCCCGTGTCAGCCATCGTTGAGGGGGCTGCCCCAGGGATTACCTCCTTGATGGGCTTGGGAGGCATCGCCTCGCCCCCCCTCGCCCTGTCCGCTTCCCGTCTTCAACGACGTCATCGGACGCGACTCCATGGCAAAAGCAGCGGACTTCGGGGACGAGGACCCTTTTGCTGTGGGAATTTTCTTCCTCTTGGTTTTCTTCCCCTCCTTCTCCTTGGCAGCCGACTCGAAGCTCTTGCGCAAGAGGGGGCTCATCAAAACCATGGAAGCCAGGGGTAAACATCAAGGAGTGGGAAAGGGGGTGAACTTATTCATCCATGAGGCCCCAGCGCATCCGCTTTCGCATCCGGACGGAGTCGCTGCTCCCGCTCCTCTCTCCTTGAGGCACGTCTGGGTGACCGCGTGAGGGAGCATCGAAGGGGTTGGCGTCAAAAGGCACATCGTTCTCCTCGCCGCGCTCCTCCGGGGGCTTGTTAGCTCCTGCGTCTTCTCCCCTCCTCCTCTGGCCTGGCGGGGCATGGCAGGGGCGACGTGGAACTCGCTAACGTCCGCATCGTCGTCATCGTCATCCAGCCGGAACGAGCGGCACACTGGTGGCGGCCACGAGGGTGACGGCGACGACTACCTGTTACACTCCTCGTCGGAGTTGGAGGTGCACCCTCTCCTGAGGTTGATCCCGTTGCTGAAGCGTCCTCGCGCACCTTAGGGTTAGTCTGGATTGGCCCCTAGATTTTGAACTGGGGCATTGCCGCGACAAGATCTTCCCGGTTGTCCTGGTTGTACAGGGAACGCACGGCCCCGGGCGTTGCCCCCATGGCCCTGGGAAAGAGGGCTTTCCAGATCGAGGTCGCCATTCCGTCAGGAAGGTCCTCCTACGCCACCAGATCAGGTCTTTGACCCCAGTAATTCCCCACACGAGGTGTGGGCGCTTCTATAGGGGAGCGATGCGACCGAGGAGGAACTCCTTGGCAATCATGCCAGCCATGAGCCCAACTGCGCGCAGCTCCGTCAACCTTGCCAGGACCGGCTCCAAGGCCTGGCGGCTGAGCCTCTTGAGCTCCCAGCGCCCGGTCTTCACGACCGGCTCGGTTGGAACCTATAGGAGGGAGCTGTTCTGCTGGGCGTTGACGTAGAGCCAGCGCGACCTGAAGTTCTCCACCTTCTTCAAGATCCTCATGTTGACGAAGACCCCCTCATCCCATCATTAAGAGGAAAGAGGCGCACCCAGAGTGTTGGTTTCCAGCAGAGATCCACCCTCTCATCTAGTCGACCATATCGATCCTTTCACTGTGCCCTATGCCGTACCCAACATCTGGGCTCAAGGTCTATAGAGGACTATTGGTAGGAGACATCTCGAGGGCATTTTGTTGAAGCTATACTTGTCCTATTACTTAACATAGCCTTTTGGTTCCCTTGATACCGTTGTGGGTCATTTCCTCGTATGGGCATGATGAGGTGTCATATGGCTCTAGTCCTCATGATCGGCGGCGTTGTTGCAACACCGGCCATACAAATTCGCAGTCCCTAGAGTGAAGAATTCTTGAGGTTCGTTGTTCAGAATTTTCGCCAGTCCAGGGTTGTGTGGATGCGCGTCCCCTTATTATTGCTGGCGCCACAGTCGTGTTGGTTAACTTAGGAGCTTCTTGGTCGGCGGTTTCACCTTCTACTTGTGTCAGAATGACCTAGTGCAACGATATTGGTTGTGGGACCTACTCCTCCATGGCCTCTTCGGGCATGTCTTTGGTCATGTCGATCTCTACTTGTTTGTCAGGGCTCGATTTTGTTTGTGGCTCAGTGCTATTGCTCGCTTCTTTTGCGTCTGACAGCGGTGTCGCGACCTCTTTGGCCGCGTCGTCGTGTTCTGAGGCTTGTTCTTTCTCGTCGTTCTCATAATCGATGAACGAGATTAGATCTGCAGTGTTGAAACTGCGGTCCGAGATGGGTCATCAAGGAAACAATCCCCTGAAGAGCAGTCTATGTGACAATTGTCGCAAACCATGGTGACCAGCTATGAATTTGCGGTTGGTCGATCCGACCTTATGAAATCAAGGTTTCTTGGTGCTTCGTGCTCGTATGTTTCGAGCTTCGGGGCTTTATGGTCGTCCTCCAGATTTGGGGGCAAGAGGTGAAGGTTTAGAACAGTTGACCAAGCACCACTCTTGTCGTCAAGCTGGTGACGCAGACGCTGGTAGATCTCCCACTAGTATGTGGCTCCTGAATTTTGTGGCCCGATCGGGTATGAGCAGCTTATTTCTGATGACGAGGTCATCGCGACCAAACAGGTTGTCATTGTTGTGTGTCGAATTGGTAGCAAACACAATCAGAGGTCGCCGCCATTGTTGATGGTGAAGGCAATATAGCCTACGTAGATCGTGCATGCAAGGTGGGCCGTTGAGTTGATGTTTACCCGACCCACCCCATCGATGGTGAACATAAGGGAGACGAAAGTTAGGTTGTCCCCCGATGAGTGGCCGCCGGAGGATGGGATAGATCTGATCAAATATCGGTCTCCAGCCAGTGTCGTTCGTGGCTAGCGTGCCAACTGACGGTGTGAAAAACCACCAAATCCCTCGGTAGGGATCAAAGATCACACGAGGGTTTACCTAGGCTCGGCCCTCCAAAGAGTAATACCCTACATCATGCTTGTTTGCTTACTCATGGTGGAGGGAAAACTTCGTGCGAGGGGTTACAATGGTGTTTGAGGTTGCTATCGATAGTTTCTCTCTGAGATTAGATGAGATTGAGAGCTCACTGGCCTCCCCTTATATAGACGGAGGAGGTCTAGGGTTTAAAAAGGTGTAGATGAGATCTAATCCATCGCTGACCTTGTCTTGGAGGGCAAAAGGTCTCCAGCGCCCTCCTTAGGGTTTTCCCTAGTCCTGGGCCTTGTGGGCCCTGGCCAAGCCTTAGTCCGGGCTCCCCTGGGGTTAGCCACCCCTGGTGCATGACACTATTAATTTGCCTTCTTTTCGAGAGAGATACCTCCAGTGCACATATGGCCCCCAGGTCTATTCTTCCATCAATAAAAAGTCTTACAAAATTTCTATTTACTCTTTTCTTTTACTTTGGCCATACCACCATCTATCCATTTGCTTTTAACCTTATAACTAGCAAGACAGGGGGTGTCGTGGTTTTGTCACGACATATGTCCGAGTGAACGGACTTAGGTTCGGGGCGGTCACAACTATGTGGCGGCTTGAGAGGGGTTGGTCGGAATCGTGAGACGCGAGTTTTACAGGTTCGGCCCCTCCGATGGAGGTAAAAGCCTACGTCCTGCTTGTCTGGTATTGCTCATGAGGAAGATCTCTTGGTTACAAGGGTGTTGTTTTTGCTACCTCTAATCACAAGAGTCTCTAATATCTTGTCTATCTTAGACCTATCTATTGAGACGTCTAAAAACTTGACCCTCTCGGGGTGACCCGCCCCTCCATATATAAGCTGAAGGGGCATCTTACATGTAGAGTCTAAGTCGGATTGAGACAACTTATTATAACTTCCCGTCATGGGCTTCTCTTCATGGGCTTCTGAGTCACCGGGCGGCGTACACCAGGCGGCTTACACTGGGCGGCTTATACTGGGTGGCTTACACCGGAGATTCATCTTCAGGGACTCACAACTAGAGAATCATTCGGGGACTTACAACTGGAGAGTCATCCGGGGACTTACAACTGGAGAGTCATCTTCAGGACTCACAACCGGAGAGTCATCTAGGGATTTACAACCGGAGAGTCATCCAGGGACTCACAACTAGAGAGTCATCCAGGGACTCACACCCGGAGACTCATCTTCCGGCCAGGTCATAACTATCTCCCGGGTCATACCGCGGGGTATATCCCCGACATTAGCCCCTAGGTTAGCTTGAATTTATTCATGGTAACCTCCTGAAATAAGAATAGTAAATACGTTAAGTGGCCGGCTTGCTCCTTTGTCCGGCTTATGAAGTGGCTCTTCAGAACGCCAGGTTTTTTCAATATGCCATTGAGTCAGATTCCAATACTTTGGTTTAATGAAAATCTTGAAAATAAGAAGTCTTCATGACGTAGATCCGGAATTCCATTGTTGTGAAGCAGGGCGACTTATATAAACTCCGTCGGGTTATGATCTTTTAATAACGTCGGGTTATGAATGTTGGCGACGCCAGGTCTAACAACTGAACTCCATAATTAACATCTTGAAAATTCTTCTCAAAGTTTTTGATATGTCTATATTACCTGTAACCCCCAAGCTCCGAGATTATCCATGATAACTTGGTGCTTTGCAATAATATTTTGGACTGTGTAGCCCCCAAGTACCAGGTTGTCTTGCCTGCAGCAGCCTGGGACTTATAACTGTTTTATACCTTTATGAAATTTCAGCGGGTGTATCCCACAAGGGCCGGCTCATCAGAATGTGATGCGTCGGGTCTTCAATTTGATCCTCATACTTTGTTTGAACAGCTGAATACTATAGCCCCTAAGTACCGGGTCACACGCTTGTGGCGACTTGGGACTTTAGAAAATTTGATCTGAGCGGTGTAGCCCCTAAGTGCCGGGTCAGTAAGAATTACTGGGCCGGGACTTACAAAAATATAGAAAGGCCGGCTCATCTCCTTGAGATAATAGGGTCTTGCTAATAATGTAATGAATTGAAAACTGACTTGCATTAGCCCCCAAGTGCTGTGGTGCATGCTTGCAGCGACATGGGACTTGCATATTTGATATAAACTAGACTTGAATAGTGTAGCCCCCAAGTGCCGGGTTGTCTGCCTGCAGCGACTCGGGACTATGTAGGAATAATATGACTCACCACAATTTGTTGAATGAATCCATGACCGTGGTTGTAATATAACCCGGAATGAATATCCTGGAATAATTCCCTTGTCTTTGACATGAAATCCCTGCTCGTGGTTGCGGTGCAACCCGGCAAATATATGTTGGAGAAATCCATGAGTGTTGTAGATTTACTACAGAGCACATTTGAAGAAATCCGAGAATCGGTCAATTAGATGACACGACATTATATCTGACAGGGCGGCTCTTGAAAAATAATAACTTCTCTGAGCTGGCTTGAAAACCCCAATCATTTAGTACTAGTTATGATAAACCATGAAGATCCAACCAGGTTGGCTATTAAAGATCCACTTGGTTTTGCAGAATACTTAACAACGGCTCATCTTAAGAGACAAAACCTGCAAAAATAAACAAGACATAATTTATTCTGTATTGTTGTGAGGGCGGCTTGAAAAACCACAATCCGGAGATGTTTAGATCTTTCATAACATTGCTCCTTCTTTCATAATCTTGCTCTGACCCGGCTTGATAAGCTGGATGACATGTAAATATGATGCAATGTATGATGCAATATGTGATGTAATGCATGATGATCTTGTTTTTGCCTGACTTGTTTTTCATAACAGCTCATGTGCCGGTTCTACTGGGTTGACTCGCCACTTAAAACTCCTTAGCAGTACAGGGTCACTGTGGAGATTGGCCGTCAATTTCTTTGAACCGGCTGAGAGTCTCTAAGCAAGATTAACTGAAAGGAAGTGTGACGTCCCAGGAGAGACACAACAGGGCATGAGCACCCTTATAGCCCACAAACTGCCTCTCATGTGACATAATCTGTCGTTTTAACCTTAAACAGTACAGGGTCCTTAAGGATTAACTGTCTAAGAGTACGAACAAGCCACATAGCGGAGATTCGGCAGTAGATGGGAGAGTTTATCCTTCCTTTCTGTAAGCCGGCCCTCTCGTGACAAGAGCCGCCGTTTTAACCTTAACCAGTACAGGGTCTCTATGGAGATTGGTCGTCAATTTCTTTGAGCTGGCTCAGGGTCTCTAAGCGAGATTAACTGGTAAGAGTTCAGCGGGTCACCTACCAGAGTAGCATCAGCTTACAGGAAGGTTTAACCCTGTTTGGCTTAAGAGCCGATCAAGAGGGTGTGTAAGCTACACCCGGTGGGTGGGAAGCCCCCAAGTGACCTTTGTTGATGGAATCAACTGTCTGGCTTGAGAGCGACCGATAGGGTTTGATAAGCTACACCTGGTGGGTGGGAAGCCCCCTGGACGATCATGTTGACGGAGTCAACTATTTGGCTTGAGAGCCGACCGATAGGGTTTGATGGAATCAACTTGTGCACCATCTTGTAAGTCACCATCTTGTATGAAGAAACGACAGAAGCCTCCGAGTGACTTTATGATGATCCAATATATATCTGGGCACCCATGTATGAATGGTGTATCTCGGCAGTTCATCCTCTTGGGCGACTTTTTTAATTCTTCCGCCAATAATGTAATAGCCCCCAGGATTGGGTCTTCTCTTGTAAAGACCCAGGGTTCTCGTGGAAAACGACCAAGTGTGTCGAGCCATGTCTGTAGCCCCCGAGTCTTAAGTTGACTCGAAGAGGTGGCTTGAGAATCTCCACTGAAGGTTGAGGTTGATCGTGGTGGGTTTATAGATGACCCCTATGAATTGTTTCAATAATCCGGTCGATGGCTCGTCCCGGCTGGTTGCTGAAGTTAACCAAACTATAGTGGCGGCGACTTGTGCACCTATCCATTCGGGCGGCTCGTGTAGACGAACATTGCACCGATATACTGATGTAGAATCAGATTGTGGGCGGCGTCTTGTGCTCGTTCGTTGGGCGGCTCGTACAGGCGAGCCCGACACTATTATGCCAATGTAGATTGGACCGCAGGGCGGCGAATCAAAACCATCCGTTGGGCGGCTTGTACTGGTGTATGCAGCCACTAGCGTGTTGATGTAGACGTAAAAACTAGCCATGGCGTTTGAAGACGGCGCGGTCGCAAGAGACGACTGCCGCGTTGTAAGCTGGCATGGTCGCAAGATACGACCGCGACATTGTAAGCCAGTGTGGTTGCGGCGTCGTAAACCGGCGCGGTTGCAAGAGACGGCCACAGCGTCATGAGCCGGGCGGACGGTGAGTCGCCCGCGGCGTTGTAAGAGGGTGCGGTCATGGGAGACGGACACAAGAGACGACCGGCGCAATTGGTGAGTCGCCCGTGGCATTGGAAACCAGCATGGTTGGTAAATCGCCGTGGCGTTTCTTAAGCCGACGTGGTTGGTGAGTCGCCCAGGGTATTCATAAACTAATGCTGATGTACGGGTCATTTCTGGCACGTTGATGTAGCCTGGACCGCGGGGCGGCGGCTCAGGAATGTCTATTGGGCGGCTGGTATAGGCGGCCACGGCACCGGCTTGCTGAGTTGAATGCGAGAGTTGTCCGGCGACTTGACACGAACGCGAGAGTCGGTTGCGGCGTTGTAAGCCGGCGCGATCGATGAGTCGCCCGTGGTATTTATAAACCGGCGCAGATGCGAAGGTATTTTGTGGCATGTTGATGTTGACCGGATCATGGGGAGCGGCGGTTAGCAGACTTGTCCGTCAAATAGTGCGGCATAGATGGATGCTGGCACATGATAATGTTTGCGCAAGCTACATATCCATGACACAACCATTGCTCCTTGCAGTGAATAGTTGTCCTGCATCAAAAAATACCGCAAGCCAGAGTAGTAGTTTCTCAAAAGAGAAAAAATACACCAATAAAAATAAATCGAATGGATTTCACCTGATTCACCTGATCCGTATACAACGTCTGTAAATCACCTTTTGGTATAGTTGCCGAATTCTTTATGATCCGTATAGGTATACAAATGATATCTTTGTTGACCCGCTCGAGGACCCTGCCGGATGCTGCCATCGATCCTTCTTTTGTTATATGGCAGCCTTTGAATTTTTAGTTCCTCTCCACACGGGCAGCCGACCCCATGTCTTTTTTATCGGGCACCCAGACCCGCGAAGGAGCCACGCGGCCGGGAGCAAGCGGTCTGCGGCGTGCCAGACGAAACTGACGGCGCGGCCAAGGAAGCTCGTCTCGCAGCGGTCGAGGAGGAAAACGCGAGGCGCGCGGGAAGTCGGCACAGGCGGCTCAGAGAGCAGTAGAGGCGGGGTGATCCAGAGCAGCAGCTAGCCGGAGGAGGAGGCACAGGGCACGCGGGCAGCCGGTGCGGGATGGTAGAGGCGGCGCTCGACCCGAATGCGGCTGGCGGAGCCCCCAGCAAAGCGGATTGAAGCGATGAAGGAAAAGGCAAGGCGCTCGGCAACTTGGCGCAGGCGGAGGTGGCTTGACGCGGCCGCGAGGGCAGCGGAGGCAGCCAGGCGCGGCTGTGGCCGAGGCCCGCCGCGACTTGGCCGTGGCCATCGAGTTAGGCGGCGCTCGACCCGGTTCGGCGGCTCGGGACAAGGGTGAGGTGGCACGAGAGGCCTGCATGGCAAGGGCGCAGATGAGGAGCAGGGCCGGCTTGCTGGGCGGCTGGCGGACTGGCACCAGTGACATGGGACCTTGGTGACGGTGACCCGACGGCCACAAGGACAAGCTCATAGTGGAGACCAGCGAAAGCGGAAACATCTTGGAGCTGCGGTTGTGACCGCGGGGTCGCGGATCGACACAGCTTGACGGCAGAGGTCAGGCGGCTCAAGACTGGGGCGAGTAAAGCCAGAGCGAGGCGGCTTGGGGTAGAACAATGGCGGAAGCTGGTGAGGCCGCAACGGCGGCCGCGGATGGAGGTGGCTCAGAGGCGGCCGGCCGTCTGAGGTGGCTCGAGACCGGATCGAGGTGCGGCAACGTCTGTTCATGGTAGAGGAGAGGATGCTCAGAGGCACAGAGCAATGGCGGTCGCCATTTGAGGGCTCGGCGGCCGCGAAAGAGCCAACGGCAGCAAGGGCGCTTTAATGACAGCGCGTGGTCTAGGTGGCCGTGGCCGGCTCAACGCGTGGCCGTTGAGGGGACGAAGACGGTTTAGTGATCGGATCCAGCCGTGGCGACGACTTGGAGAGGCGGCGGTTGACAACGGCCGCGGTTGCAGCTTGAGGAGGCCAGGCGAGGGCGAGGTGCAGCCGGCACGGGTTAGCGTGGAGATGCGACTCGGAGAGGTGGCTTGACGTGCGGCGTTTTAGAATGACTTGGAGCGGAGCTGGCGCGACCGTAGCGGCGACGGAAGCGCCTTTATTCCGCACCCACGACCGCATCTGTCTCCGGGTCGTAATCGGAGGTGGAAGCGACTCAGGGGTACTAGGCGACTTGGAACAGACCGGTGGGGCGGCTCGCGGAGCCCCTCCGGTGACTCGGAGCAAGGCCATGCCGGTGAGTTAGAGAGGCGGCAAAGGGTGACTTGCAAGCCTGATGATGCCGGCGAGGGGAGACCGCAGTGACGGCCGAGGCACGGCTCGCGCCGGAAGGTGGACGGCTTGAGGCTGCTTCGGCGAAGGCGGCTCGGAGGTGGAGGTGGCATCCGACTCGCAGGCGGAAGACGACGAAGATCACAGGGCTTCTTGGTGCGCTAGGGCAAGGGCGAGGCTGTTGGTGTGGCCAAAAGCGCGGTGTTCAACTCACAGGGTGTACGACGGCTGCAATCTGATCTTACCCTTGTTCTCCTCATCGTCTGGTTGATGAAAAATCCATCGAAATCTTCAAACTGTAGTATTCTCTCGCCTCAACTAGTAGCAGTCAACCGGGTCTTTCTCTTCTCGGAAACCGATCCCACTAATTGATGCTTTTCTTGCAAACAGCCACACATGTAGCTCTTTCAATTTTAACATACACTAATCTTTTGAAGTTGATTGGTGTAATGATGTTTATCGGATGCACTCCGCCGCCGTTGATGCCACCTTTTTACTCTAATCTGATTTATGCTGACGATTCGACTGATGAGCCCTGGAGTCGATGTAGATCTTTCCGAGCCAAATCTTCTTCATCCGGTCAGTCGCGAGCATCTTGATCCCTGGTAAGGCTCCCTCCAAAAACACAACACCACCGTGCGCGGCCCCACGGTGGACGCCAACTGTCGTGGTTTTATCACGGCAGATGTTTGGGTGAACGGACTTAGGTTCGGGGCGGTCGCAACTATGTGGAGGCTTGAGAGGGGTTGGTCGAAATCGAGAGACGCGAGTTTTACCTAGGTTCGGCCCCTCCGATGGAGGTAAAAGCCTACGTCCTGCTTGTCTTGTATTGCTCATGAGAAAGATTTCTTGGTTACAAGGGTATTGTTTTTGCTACCTCTAATCACGAGAGTCTCTAATCTCTTGTCTATCTAAGACCTGTCTATTGAGACGTGTAAAAACTTGACCCTCTCGGGATGACCCGCCCCTTCTTATATAAGTTGAAGGGGCGGCTTACATGTAGAGTCTAAGTCGGATTGAGACAACTTATTATAACTTCCTGTCGTGGGCTTCTCTTCATGGGCTTCTGAGTCACCGGGTGGCTTACGCCGGGCGGCTTACACCGAAGACTCATCTTCAGGGACTCACAACTGGAGAGTCATCCGGGGACTTACAACTGGAGAGTCATCTTCAAGACTCACAACTGGAGAGTCATCCAGGGACTTACAACCGGAGAGTCATCCAGGGACTCACAACCGGAGAGTCATCCAGGGACTCACACCCGGAGACTCATCTTCCGGCCGGGTCATAACTGTCTTCCGGGTCATACCGCGGGGTATATCCCCGACAGGGGGATTGACAACCCACTTGCTAAGTTGGGTGCACGTATGTTTTTGTTTGTGTGCAGGCATTGTTTACCTCTCTAGCTTGGTGATTCCTACTAGTTTGACTAAATATTGGTTCTCAACTAAGAAAAATACTTTGCTTTTGTGCTATATCATCCTTCCTATTTCAGGAATTACCCAATCAACAAAGATATGCGTTGCTAAAGGGCTCTATAATACTTCACTATGGATCGCCTTATGTCTAGCAGTCCATATTACCCATAGAGTTACTGCTGCCTCGACGAACTGAGCATGTGATAATGAATTCTGCACATGGAATATCCAATGTTTTGCACTGGGTTTACTAGCCTCGGCTATCACTTTGATAACTTTCTCATCCGTCAATGCCCATACACAGTGCGTCATCGAGCATTCAATCAACGAGTGTCTCCAGGAATCATTGTTACCGCATAACTGAAAATTAGCAAAAATACTTCATATGGCTATGCTTCCTGATATCCTTGGTAGGCACGGATTGTTTAGGTAGTCTGCACAAGAAGGCTCTAAGTTTGGATGGGATCTTCATATTCCACAACGAGACCCATCCTTTTCTCCTCCATTAACTCATTTGATGATAAAGCTTGCATCCCCCAGCAAATTGTCTCTTCTATTCTTTGTTTCAACTAACATTCGATAGTTTCCTCAACAAAAAAACTAACATTCGATAGGGGAAAAGTTCCTTTCTTCTCGAACTGCCACGCCCAAAAGTCGGACGTATGGCTAGTACAAAACGTGATGTTTTTTATAGCACTAATATCTCTTGGCAAGAAAAAAATATTGTAGCAGATCTGACCTCCATGTAAGCATTGCAAAGTCAATTAACTCGGATACTAGAAAGATTCGAAGTGGCTATATTACATGAACAAACATACTATGATCCTCACGAAGATAAGAACATTCTGCCATCCTCGCAAACACAAAAACATTCTACAATGCACCTGGGCTATTTTGTGTATAGGCTTGAGTGCACGTGTATTCTCGATGCCACACGGACAAATCCCCCGACGGCTCTTTGGCGCACTGCGCCGGTTAAAGCCAATTATGCCAACCTTTCTTTTCTAGTTAAACACAAAAATTGTATGTGCAGGAGTTTGACGTAGAACTCACACTAACAAACCAGACACGTTCTGATATTGTAAATCCTTTCTTCCTTTTATATTTTCTTATGTTCGCGAAAGCTCCCAGTTTTGGGAAGCTTCCCATTCGTTTCTTTTCATTCTTCATTGCGGGTTTTTTCTCGACCGGTTTTTGCTTTCTTATTCCGTTTCTTTTCTTTATTTTTTCCTTGTTTTCTTAAAATGCATACACTTTTCAAATTTGAAAGACTTTTTTTCAAGTTCGATGATTCTTTCAAAATTGGTGAACTTTTCCAAATTTTATGATTTTTTAAATTGGCGAACCTTTTTCAATTTGGGTAAAAACATTCAAATTCAGTGACTTTTTCTGAATGTGATGAACTTCTTTTCAAATATGTTTTTGTAATTCGATGAATTTTTTCAAGTCAATGGACCTTTTGAAGTTTGTGAACTTTAAAAAGAAAAACCGTGAACATTTTTGAATTCAAGAACTTCTTCATGTTTTGTGATTTTTATTCTTTTTCCTTTTTTTCTCTTGAAGTGTCAACGGTTAACCGGTCAACTAGTCAACCTGTCAACCAGCTGGAAGCGAACGAGCGAGTTTTGGGAAGGTCCTATTGGACGCATTTTGCGTCAATTAGCAGGGGCTTCGCACAGAGGTGCAGACTGGCCAGCTTTAATGGGGCGCGATTGTTTTGGCGTGAGTTCAACTTTTTCCGCGAATGTTTTAGCGCTCTTTCGGCCTGTTTCTACTGTTTCTTGCTGTTTGAATCTTGAAACAAATTTTGAAACCGAGAACAATTTTGAGAAACCCTGAACAAATTTGGAAGCGCGAACAATTTTTGAAAGCACAAACATTTTTTGAATCTTGATAACAAATTTTGAAACGGAGAACAATTTTGAAAAATCTCGAATTTTTTTGGAAGCACGAATAATATTTTTAAGCACGGACGTTTTTTGAATCTTGAGAACAAATTTTGAAAGTAGAAATTTTATAAATAATACTGAAAAATTCATAAAAACTAACAAATTTTGCAAACACGAACATGTTTTGAATCTTGAGAAAAAAATGAAAAATACAAACATTTTTTTGGAAAAGGGATACATTTTTTTGAAAAATAACAACATTTTTTAAAACCCAGAACATCCTTTGAAAATCCAGAACAATTTTTGAATTTATGAAAAAGTTTGAAAGGCAACGTTTTTTTGAAATTTGGAACATTTTATAAAAGCAGGAACAATTTTCGAACATGAACTTAGTTTATAAATTTAACAAATTTTTGATATTCAGAACATTTTGTGAAAATACCGAGCATTTTTTTTAAATACCGAACATTTTCTGAAATTATGATTGTTTTTCAAAAACGGCAACTATTTGAAATTTCGAACATTTTTCTAAAAAGCAAAATCATTTTTTGAATTCGAAGAACAATTTTCGAACATGACTTATTTTCAAAAACATAAAATAATATCAGGAAAAGGAAAAAAACAGAAACATAAAATGAAAAAAAAAAGGTTCAAGGAACCTCCTAGAAGTTTCCCAAAACCTGGATCGAAGCAAACATTAAAGGGCAGGCCCATATTGCATCGCTTTATCGTGCTTCCTTTGCGAAACCTCGACATCTTGACGCATATAGCGTCAAATAGAATTTTTTCCATTTTTGTGCCACGTACGAGTTCCATGCGATTGATTGAAGTTTAGTTGGGCCGGCCAGTAGCGTCAACCTTCGAGTGTGCCCGGTTAGGAGCTCCTCAAATCCATCTGCTTCTGTGCAAAAACCAAAACGGAGAAGATCATGTATTAGTACATTTGTTAGAGCTTGCATTACTGGCCAGCCCCGATATAAGATATCTCTTCCTGCATCACTGTGACTAGCTTTTCTTTCTCGTAGTAACTCCGAAAGTGCAAGGCGCCAGCTATTTGCTATTTCCTTGGTCTCACAATGTAAAATCGTTTCTCAAGCTAACACGGCTTGAAAGTACCCCAAAAAAAAAAGGACAAAGAAACTCTCAAGCACGATACTGCGACAGGGACCAAGAAAGGTTTCAGAGTGGCGACCACAGAAAAGGCTCACTAGTTGTGCTCTGCGATTGCCGTGCTTCCACGGAAGGAATTGACCCAGTGCATGTGTGCAACTGCATTTGCACTGGCAAATAAAGCCAGGAAAAGAGGCCCATCATCTGACGCATAGGTGTCTCTGAATAATGCGGTTTAGCCACTAATCAGCACAACATAGGAAGTGTGTGGGACCGATCAAACAAGAATCTACAGGTGGAAAGAAGTTTCCATCCACTAGTGGTAGTGGTGCCGTAAGTTCTTTTGCTTTTGTTTTCCTTTTCACTTGCATTTCGTTTGGCCCTTTGGAGACATGCCATGCGCCAAAGCAACGAATCATACTAAATTCAGATATTATTATATCGAACCTGGATGTTAGGAACCACATGCGAGAGTTATTATCCGCCCTGGACGAAACTTGGAATGCGTCTTGAAAGGTAGTAGCAGGGAGTTGGCCGCAGTACAAAATTTAACTCAGTGTACAGCGCTGAGGTACAGACAGGCAAGCCCATTTATCACACAAATGCTATGGCAAACGACAAGACATGTAAGAAGAGCACAAATTAGTACTCAAGATGCAATTGAATTGAAAAGACAGGCTGAAATCCAACATACATACAGGTCCAGCTGCCTCCATAACTCCTTTGCAGGCGAAAAGTGAAAAGAGACCTAGGGCAACTCCAAAGATAGACGTGTGTGTGGTGATCGGGCGTCGGTCTTCCAAATGCGACGGCAAACGACAAGACATGTAAGAAGAGTACAAAATAGCACCGACATCATTTTTCGTTGATATCTAAATTAAGTTTTATACAAAGCAAAAGGGTCCTAATAGCAACTTCAACCGGTCCATCCAAACAGACGCGCGATTTGTCCGTCTTTTATTCGTTTAGGCCATGTCCGTCCTCTCTTTCTAAATGGGTCGGCCGGTCGTCCAACGCATCGACCTATTTTTCCTTCGCAATTTTCAGTTTTCAAATTAAAAAGGGCCCGCGGCCATCGATCATACCAGCGACCATGCCATCCAAGGTAGAGTTCGCACCGGCAACATGCCAACGGCCGGCAGACGTATAGAATAAGACAAATGAAAACATAGTTCTAATAAATAGTTACAAACCCACATAAATATGGCATAGTTATTAAAAATCAAATGAACATTAAATTGTTTCAAATTGCATTTCAAAGAATAAAAGTCCGATACTTCTATTGGTCGCCGACATGAGCCCACATGTGCTCCAACAAATCATCTTGCAGCTGCTTGTGAGTTTGCCAATCACACATCTGATGATGAAACTCCATGAACTATGCAAACGCTGCTGGGTCGGCATGCTGAGGCTCAACATTGATACCCTGAAACTGAAACCCCTGGTCGCAGGGGCGTTCTGGGCGCTCATCCTCTACGATCATGTTGTGCATGATCACACAAGGAGTCATCACCTTCCAAAGCTTTTGTATGCTCCAAGTTCTTGCAAAGTGTCGGACAGTGCCCCATCGAGATTGCAGAACACCGAAGGCACGCTTCACATCCTTCCGAGTACTCTCTTGCTCTTGGGCAAAGAGCTCTTTTTCTTCTCTCCTTGGGGGTTGGAGATTGCCTTGACAAGAGTTGTCCGCTGTGGATAGATACCGTCAGCTAGATAATATCCCTTGTCCTAGTGGTGGCCATTGATCTCAATATCGACCTGTGAGGCATTGCCTTCTGCCATCCTAGCGAACACTGGAGAACGCTGGAGCACATTGATATCATTGTGAGATCCAGCCATGCCGAAAAAAGAGTGCCAAATCCAGAGATCTTGTGAAGCAACGGCCTCAAGTATCACAATGCATTTTCAGACATGACCTTTGTACTGCCCTTGCCAAGCAGAAGGGCAGTTCTTCCACTGCCAGTGCATGCAGTCTATGCTACCAAGTATCCCAGGAAACCCCCTGCTGACATTCATCACCAACAACCATTTTGTATCAACAACATTTGACTCTCTCAAGTACTCTGGGCCAAACACAGCTATGACAGCCTTGCAGAAACGATACATGGACTCAAGGCAGGTGGACTCACTCATCCAGACATACTCATCAATGAGATCACCGGGAACTCCGTATGCAAGCATCCGAATGGTAGCAATGCATTTCTGGTAAGAGGAGAAACCAAGCTTTCCAAGTGCATCTGTCTTGCACTCGAAATACTTGTCATACTCCACCACCCCCTCCCGAATACGGTTGAACACATGCCTAGCCATACGGAAACGACACCGGAACATGTGATGTTTGTATAAGGGTCTCGGGGTCCCGAAGTAGTCATTCCAGAGTAGGATATGGCCACTCTCCCGGTTGTAATTCAACGCCGACGTATGCCCCGGTATAGAGCCCCTGAACATAGGTCGCTGCCTACCGAGGTGGTCATGGATGACCAAGGTAGCTGCCATGATCTCCTCATCGTCGGATGAAGAATCATCCGAGTCCATAAGAACATTGTAGAAAAAGAACTCGTTGTCAGAGTCCATTTGTACCTTGGGGCAAACCGTCGAACAGCTTGCGGACGTTGTGGAAGGAGCCGGCCGATGATGAGCCCCGCGCGACACCGAGACAAGGCAGAAGCCCTGCCGCCTACCGGCGAGCGCGCCGACGTCCTGTGGGCGTGCCGGCGTCTGGGAGAGAGGATGCCGTGCTCGAGTTGTTGGGAGACGTAGTAGTAAATCAAAATTTTCCTACGATCACCAAGATCTATCCATGGAGAAACCAGCAACGAGTGGGAGAGATTGGATCTCCGTACCTTTGAAGATCGCTAAGCGGAAGCGTTACAAGAACGCGGTTGATGGAGTCGTACTCACAGCGATTCAGATCGCGGTAGATCCGATCAAGTGCCGAACGGACGGCACCTCCGCGTTCAACACACGTGCAGCCCGGTGACGTCTCCTACGCCTTGATCCAGCAAGGAGGTAGGAGAGGTTGGGGAAGAGCTCCAGCAGCAGCACGACGGCGTGGTGGTGGTGGAGTAGCAAGGTATTCCGGCCGGGCTTCGCCAAGCGCTGCGGAGGAGGAAGAAGAGAGGTAGAGCTTCGCCGAGAGAGAGAGAGAGAGTTCAGATCTGTTCTCAAAGGGCCAAAACCTCAAGTATATATAGGAGGAGGGAGAGGGAGGGCTGGCTTGACCCCTCCTCCAAGGAGGAGAGGTTCGGCCGAGCTAGGGGAAGAGTCCACCTCCCACAAGGGAGGTGGATCTCCTCCTTTTAAATCTTTTTCAGCCCTATCTCTTATCTCCAGGCACATGGGCCTTTAGAAAAAGTATTTCCCAGCCCAATAAGGGCTTACACACTTTATTTAACAGCCCATGAAGTCCTCTGCTCGTCACACCCCTCCCGGGGTCCTCCGGCACCCTCCCGGCACTCCCGGTACACTACCGATGAGCCCGAAAACTTTCCGGTGACCAAAACTGGACTTCCTATATATCAATCTTCACCTCCGGACCATTCCGGAGCTCCTCGTGACGTCCGGGATCTCATCCGGGACTCCGAACAACCTTCGGTAATCACGTATACCTTTTCCCTATAACCCTAGCGTCATCGAACCTTAAGTGTGTAGACCCTACGGGTTCGGGAGACACGTAGACATGACCGAGACACCTCTCCGGTCAATAACCAACAGCGGGATCTGGATACCCATGTTGGCTCCCACGTACTCCACGATGATCTCATCGGATGAACCACGATGTCAGGGATTCAATCAATCCCGTATACAATTCCCTTTGTCTATCGGTATGGTACTTGCCCGAGATTCGATTGTCGGTATCCCTATACCTTGTTCAATCTCGTTACCGGCAAGTCTCTTTACTCGTTCCGTAACACATCATCCCGTGGCTAACTCCTTAGTCACATTGAGCTCATTATGATGATGTCTTACCGAGTGGGCCCAGAGATACCTCTCCGTCACACGGAGTGACAAATCCCAGTCTCGATTCGTGTCAACCCAACAGACACTTTCGGAGATACCCGTAGTGCACCTTTATAGCCACCCAATTACGTTGTGACGTTTGGCACACCCAAAGCATTCCTACGGTATCCGGGAGTTACACAATCTCATGGTCTAAGGAAACGATACTTAACATTGAAAAGCTTTAGCAAACGAACTACACGATCTTGTGCTATGCTTAGGATTGGGTCTCGTCCATCACATCATTCTCCTAATGATGTGATCCCGTTATCAACAACATCCAATGTCCATGGTCATGAAACCGTGACCATCTATTGATCAACGAGCTAGCCAACTAGAGGCTTACGAGGGACATGTTGTGGTCTATGTATTCACACATGTATTACGGTTTCCGGTTAACACAATTGTAGCATGAATAATAGACAATTATCATGAACTAGGAAATACAATAATAACCATTTTATTATTGCCTCTAGGGCATATTTCCAACACGAGTATCGGCAAAGGGGGCAGTGGCGGCGTCGACATCGGGAGGCTGCCGAGGTCAGCGGAATGGGGCGGCGGCATGGAGAGGAGGGGCGGCCATCGGGATGACCTATCTATGGACGGATGGCCGGCGGAGTCGGCAAAAAATGGGCGGGAGCGGGAGGCAGAGGCGGCCGAGTGGCAAGGGAGAGGACAGAGGAAATGACCCTTGTGTTGACGACAGGCGGGCCAGGGGGAGGAGAAGGGCGGGCGACGCGCTCGTCCGTCTCGTGTCCGTGCCGCCGCAAATGCGGCCCAAATTTTGACCGCGAATGGGTCGTGGGTGGACAAAAAACGGACGCGCGTCCGTTTGGGTCAGTGCGTTGGACCATCTTTTCTGTCTGCATCGACCCAAACGGACGCGGGCGGACGAAATGGGTCGGCGCGTTGGAGTTTCTCTAATAAAAGCTTCGTCCATTCGGATCAGCTGAAGGCGTTTTGTCCTCCCACGTTCGACCAGTGCGTCCAACCGGTTGTCGCACTTTTCGTCCTCGTCTAATTTTTTGACGAGCAGTTAATAGATAAGACCAGCGACCATAATTCACGCCAGCGACATGCATGCATGTTAGCTTAAAAAACAATAGTTCATGCCGACATATTTGCCAGCACACACAAAAAACTCATAGTTCAACCACGTCATACATCTCGGCCGTGTTTCTATTGGGGAGCGTTGCATGGGAAACAAAAAAATTCCTACGCACACGCAAGACCTATCCATGGTGATGAGCATCTATGAGAGGGAGAGTGGATCTACATACCCTTGTAGATCGCTAAGCGGGAAGCATTAAGAAACACAGTTGGTGTAGTCGAACGTCTTCGCGATCCAAATCGCCGAGCATCCCGCGATCCAATCACGATCCGTCCCGATCAAGCACCAAACGGACGACACCTCCGCGTTCAGCATACGTACAGCTTGATGACGATCTCCGCCTTCTTGATCTAGCAAGAGGGAGCGGAGAGGTAGATGAGTTCTCCGGCAGCGTGACGGCGCCGTGGTGATGGTGGTGGAGCAATTCTGGCAGGGCTTCGCCTAAGCACTGCAGAAAACCGATCTAGAGGAGAAACTATGCACTAGAGGAACGGGTAGCACGTGGCTGAAAATCAAGTGCAAAACCCCTAAAACCTCTAGTATATATAAGAGGAAGAGAGAAGGAGTCTTGGACCAAGGGACAGCCTTAGGAGGCTTCGGCCGAAGCAAGGAGGAGAGGAGGATTCCTCCACCAATCCTAGTAGGACTAGGACTCCTTCCTTTTTTGCTTTTGCCTTTTTTCCACCTTTTCTCTTTGGGCTTTTCTTTCCCAGCCTCATGGGCCTTGTGTGGGACTTCCACCAGCCCACTAAGGGCTGGTATTCACTCTCCCATATCCCATGTATCCTCTTGGGTCGAAATACACCTCCCGATGGTCTCCCGGTACACTACCGGCACTCCCGGTACACTACCGATGAGCCCGAAACTTTTCCGACGACCAAAATAGGACTTCCTATATATCAATCTTTACCTCCGGAGCTCCTCGTGACGTCCGGGATCTCACCCAGGACTCCGAACAACCTTCGGTCACCACCATTCATAACTCTATACTACCGAAACGTCAACGAACCTTAAGTGTGCAGACCCTGCGGGTTCGAGAACTATGTAGACATGACCGAGACACCTCTATGGTCAATAACCAATAGCGGTACCTGGATGCCCATATTGGTTCCTACATATTCTATGAAGATATTTATCGGTCGAACCTCTATGTCAAGGATTCAGTTAATCCCGTATGATGTTCCCTTTGTTCTTCGGTATGTTACTTGCCCGAGATTCGATCGTCGGTATCTCCATACCTAGTTCAACCTTGTTACTGGCAAGTCTCTTTACTCGTTTCGTAATACAAGATCCCATGACTAACACTTAGTTACACTGCTTGCAAGGCTTATTGTGACGTTGTATTACCGAGTGGGCCCTAAGATACCTCTCCATCACACGGAGTAACAAATCCCAGTCTTGATCCATGCCAACTCAACAGACACCTTCGGAGATACCTGTAGAGAACCTTTATAGTCACCCAGTTACGTTGCGACGTTTGATACACACAAGGCACTCTTCCGGTGTCCATGAGTTACATGATCTCATGGTCATAGTAACACATACTTGACATGCAGAAAACAGTAGCAATAAACTGACACGATCATATGCTACGTTTGTAGTTTGGGTCTTGTCCATCACATCATTCTCCTAATGATGTGATCCCATTATCAGATGAGATCACATGTCAATGGCTAGGAAACCTTGACCATATTTGATCAATGAGCTAGTTCACTAGAGGCATACTAGGGACAAAGTGTTGTCTATTTACCCACACATGTAATGTGTTTCCAATCAATACAATTATAGCATGGATAATAAACGATTATCATGAACAAGGAATTATAATAATAAACACTTTATTTATTGCCTCTAGGGCGTATTTCCAACAGTCTCCACTTGCATTAGAGTCAATAATCTAGTTCACATCACTATGTGATTTACATTGTAATGAATCGAACACCCATGCAATTCTGGTGTTGATCATGTTTAGCCCTTGGAAGAGGTTTAGTCAACGGGTGTGCAACATTCAGATCCGTGTGCACTTTGCAAATATTTATGTCCTTCTCCTCGATGTAATCGCGGATGGAGTTGAAGCGTCGCTTTATGTGTTTGGTCCTCTTGTGAAACCTTGGTTCCTTGGCCAGAGCAATGGCACTAGTGTTGTCACAGAACAGGTTCATTGGATCAGTGCACTGGGCACTACTCCAAGATCTGTCATGAACTGCTTCATCCAGACACCTTCCTTCGCCGCCTCTGAGGCTGCGATTTACTCCGCTTCGCACGTAGAATCGGCTACCATGCTTTGCTTGGAACTGCACCAGCTTACCGCTCCCCCGTTGAGAATAAATACGTATCCGGTTAGTGACTTAGAGTCATTCGGATCAGTGTCAAATCTTGCATCGACGTAACCCTTTACGACGAGCTCTTCATCACCTCCATAAACGAGAAACATTTCCTTAGTCCTTTTCAGGTACTTAAGGATATTCTTGACCGCCGCCCAGTGCTCCATTCCAGGATCACTTTGAAACCTTCCGGCCATACTTATGGCAAGGCTGACATCGGGTCTTGTGCACAACATTGCATACATGATAGAGCCTATGGCTGAAGCATAGGGGATGACACTCATCTTTTCTCTATCTTCTACAGTCACTGGGCATTGAGTCTTACTCAACTTCACACCTTGTAACACAGGAAAGAACCCCTTCTTGGACTGATCCATTTTGAACTTATTCAAACTTTCTCAAGGTATGTGCTATGTGAAAGTGCTATTAAGCGTCTCGATCTATCTCTATAGATCTTAATGCGTAATATGAAAGCAGCTTCTCCTACGTCCTTCATTGAAAAACTCTTGTTCAAATATTCCTTCACGCTTTCCAGCATTTCTATATTGTTTCCAATCAGCAATATGTCATCCACATATAATATTAGAAACGGAGCTCCCACTCACTTTCTTGTAAATACAAGCTTCTCCATAAACTTGTATAAACCCAAACGCTTTGATCACCTCATCAAAGTGCTTATTCCAACGCCGAGATGCTTGCACCACTCCATAAATGGATTGCTGGAGTTTCCAAACTTTGTCAGCATTCTCTGGATCGACAAAACCTTCCGGTTTCATCATATACAACTCTTCCTCAAGGAAACCATCGAGGAACGCTATTTTGACATCCATCTGCCATATTTCATAGTCGAAATATGCAGCTATTGCTAACATGATTCTGACGGACTTAAGCATTGCTACGGGTGAGAAGGTCTCATCGTAGTCAACCCCTTGAACTTGTGAAAAACCCTTTGCCACAATTCGAGCTTTATAGATGGTGACATTATCGTACGCGTCCGTCTTCTTCTTAAATATCCATTTGTTCTGAATGACCATTCGCCCTTCAGGTAATACTTCCAAAGTCCATACTTTGTTTTCATACATGGATCCCATCTCGGATTTCATGGCCTCTAACCATTTCTTGGAATCCGGGTCCATCATCGCTCCTCCATAGCTTTTAGGTTCATTGTTGTCCAACAACATGACCTTTAAGGCAGGGTTGCCGTACCACTCAGGAGCAGTACGCGCCCTTGTTGACCTACGAGGTTTAATAGTAACTTGATCCGAAGCTTCATGATCATCATCATTAACTTCCTCTTCTACTATCGTAGGCTCCACAGAAACATCTTTCTGTGCCGCGCTACTCTCTGGTTGAAGTAAAGGTTCAATAACCTCATCAAGCTCTATTTCCCTCCCACTCAATTCTTTCGAGAGAAACTCTTTCTCAAGAAATGTTCCATTCTTAGCGACAAACACTTTGCCTTCGGATCTGAGATAGAAGGTATACCCGATTGTCTCTTTCGGGTATCCTATGAAGACGCATTTCTCCGCTTTGGGTTCCAGCTTTTCAGGCTGAAGCTTTTTGACATAAGCATCACATCCCCAAACTTTAAGAAACGACAACTTTGGCCTCTTGCCAAACCATAGCTCATATGGCGTCGTCTCAACGGATTTCGATGGTGCCCTATTTAAAGTGAATGCAGCTGTCTCTAATGCATAAACCCAAAACAATAGTGGCAAATCAGCAAGAGACATCATAGCACTCACCATATCTAATAAGGTTCGATTACGACGTTCGGACACACCATTACGCTATGGTGTTCCAGGCGGTGTCAACTGTGAAACAATTCCACTCTGTCTTAAGTGACTGCCAAACTCATAACTCAGATATTCACCTCCTCGATCAGATCGCAGGAATTTAATCTTCTTGTTACGATGATTCTCAACTTCACTCTAAAATTGCTTGAACTTTTCAAACGTTTCAGACTTGTGTTTCATTAAGTAAATATACCCATATGTACTTAAGTCATCAGTGAAGGTGAGAAAATAACGATATCCACCGCGTGCTGTAACATTCATTGGACTGCACACATCAATATGTATGATTTCCAATAAGTCACTTGCCCATTCCATTGTTCCAGAGAACGTCATTTTAGTCATCTTGCCCATGAGGCATGGTTCACATGTGTCAAGTGATTCAAAATCAAGTGACTCCAAAAGTCCATCAGCATGGAGCTTCCTCATGCGTTTTACACCAATATGACCTAAACGGCAGTGCCACAAGAAAGTGGTACTATCATTATCAACTCTACATATTTTGGCATCAGTGTTATGAACATGTGTATCATTACTATCAAGATTCAATATGAATAAACCCCTCACATTGGGTGCATGACCATAAAAGATATTACTCATATCAATAGAACAACCATTATTCTCTAATTTTTAAATGAGTAACCGTCTCGCAATAAACAAGATCCAGATATAATGTTCATGCCTAATGCAGGCACTAAATAACAATTATTCAGGTTCATCACTAATCCGGATGGTAATCGAAGAGAGAGCGTGCCGACGGTGATCACATCAACCTTGGAACCATTTCCCACGCGCATCGTCACTTCGTCCTTCGCCAGCCTTCATCTGTTCCGTAGTTCCTGTTTTGAGTTGTAAATGTGAGAAACCGAACCGGTATCAAATACCCAGGCACTACAACGAGATCTAGTAAGGTACACATCAATAACATGTATATCATATATACCTTGTTTGTCGTGGCCGCCTTCTTGCCAGCCAGGTACTTGGGGCAGTTCCGCTTCCAGTGACCAGTTCCCTTGCAATGAAAGCACTCAGTTTCTGGCTTGGGTCCAGCCTTGGGCTTCTTTATAGGAGTAGCAACTGCTTTGCCATCCTTCTTGGTTTTACCCTTATTGCCCTTGCCCTTGCCATTTTTCTTGAAACTAGTGGTTTTGTTGACCATCAACACTTGATGTTCTTTCTGGATTTCAGACTCAGCGACTTTTAGCATCGCAAACAGCTCGGCGACTGACTTGTTCATCCCGTGCATGTTATAGTTCATCAGAAAGCTCTTGTAAGGTGTCAGTGATTGAAGAACTCTGTCAGTGATCGCCTCTGGTGGAAGGGCAATTCCCAACTCCGCCAGACGAGTCGAAAACCCAGACATTCTAAGTATATGTTCACTGATAGACCCGTTCTCCTCCATCTTGTAAGCATAGAGCTTATCGGAGGTCTCATACCTCTCGATCCGGGCATTCGTTTGAAAGATAAACTTCAACTGCTGGAACATCTCATATGCTCTATGACGTTCAAAACGTCTTTGAAGTCCCGGTTCTAAGCCATACAATATTGCACACTGAACTATTGAGTAATCTCCAGAATGTGCCTCCCAAGCGTTCTTAACGTCTTCAGATGATAGGTCTTCTGGTTGGTCACCAAGCAGCGCATCAAGAACATATGATTTCTAGGAAGACGTGAGGATAATCCTCAGATTACGGGCCCAGTTAACAAAGTTACTTCCATCATCTTTCAACTTAGCTTTCTCTAGGAACGCATTAAAATTCAGGGGTGCTACTGCGCGAGCCATTGATCTACAATATAAATATGCAAAAGTTACTTAGACTATTGTTCAAGATAATGAGTTTAGTTAATCAAATTACTAAAGATCCCACTCCAATTGACATCCCTCAGGTCATCTGAGCGTCACATGATCCAAATTCACCAACTCAAGTCCGATCATCATGTGAGTTGAGGTGGTTTCAATGGTGAACATCATCATGTTGATCATATCTACTATATGACTCATGTTCGACCTTTCGGTCTCTTGTGTTCCGAGGCCATGTCTATACATGCTAGGCTCGTCAAGTTTAACCCGAGTGTTCTGCATGTGCAACACCGGCTTGCACCCGTTGTATGTGAACGTAGAGTCTATCACACCTGATCATCACATGGTGTCTCGACACAACGAACTTTCGCAATGGTGCACACTCGGGGAGAACACAATTCATCTTGAAATTTAAGTGAGGGGTCATAATGCTACCGTCGTCCTAAGAAAAACAAGGTGCATAAAAGGATTAACATCACATGCAAATCATAAGTGACATGATATGGCCATGAACTTGTGCTTTTGATCTCCATCTTGAAAGCACCGGCATGATCTCCATCATCACCGGCATGACACCGTGATCTCCATCATCTTGATCTCCATCAACGTGTCGCCATCGGGGTTGTCGCGCCCACCATGCTTCTACTACTATTGCTACCGTTTAGCGATAAAGTGAAGCATTACATAGCGCTTAATGATTGACACAAAAGTCATACAATAATTAAAGACAACCCTATGGCTCCTACCGGTTGTCGTACTCATTGACATGCAAGTCGTGATATTCTATACAACACATGATCATCTCATACATCACATATATCTCATCATGTAATTGGCCATATCACATCACAACATACCCTGCAAAAACAAGTTAGACATCCTCTAATTGTCGTTGCATGTTTTACGTGGCTGCTACAGGTATCTAGCAAGAACAATTCTCACCTACGCATAAACCACAACGGTGATACATAAGTTACTTTTCAACCATCTCAAGGACCGCCTTTGTCGAATCTGATCCAACTAAAGTAGGAGAAACAGACACCCGCCAGCCATCTATGCAAAGAGTGCAGTTGAGGGAACCGGTCTCTCGTAAGCGTACGAGTAATGTTGGTCCGGGCCGCTTCATCCTACAATACTGCTGAACCAAAACACGACCAAGGAAGGAAGCAATCTAAGCATCAATGCCCACACACACTTTGTGTTCTACTCGAGATCTCATCTACACATAGACCTAGCTCTGATATCACTGTTGGGGAACGTTGCATGGGAAACAAAAAATTTCCTACGCACACACAAGGTCTATCCATGGTGATGAGCATCTATGAGAGGGATAGTGGATCTACATACCCTTGTAGATCGCTAAGCGGGAAGCATTAAGAAATGCGGTTGGTGTAGTCGAACGTCTTTGCAATCCAAATCGCCGAGCGTCACGCGATTCAATCACGATCCGTCCCGATCAAGCACCGAATGGATGGCACCTCCGCGTTCAGCACACGTACAGCTTGATGACAATCTCCGCCTTCTTGATCCAGCAAGAGGGAGCGGAGAGGTAGATGAGTTTTCAGGCAGCGTGTCGGCGCCACGGCGATGGTGGTGGAGCAATTCCGACAGGGCTTCACCTAAGCACTGTAGAAAACTGATCTAGAGGAGAAACTACGCACTAGAGGAACGGGTAGCATGTGGCTGAAAATCAAGTGCAAAACCCCTAAAACCTCTAGTATATATAAGAGGAAGAGAGAAGTAGGCTTGTCCCAAGGTCCATACCTAGGAGGCTTCGGCCGAAGCAAGGAGGAGAGGAGGATTCCTCCTCCAATCCTAGTAGGACTAGGACTCCTTCGTTTTTTGCCTTTTTGCCTTTTTGCCTTTTTCCCATCTTTTCTCTTTGGGCTTTTCTTTCCTATCTGCATGGGCCTTGTGTGGGACTTCCACCAGACCACTAAGGGCTGGTATTCACTCTCCCACAGCCCATGTAGCCTCTTGGGTCAAAATACCCCTCGCGATGGTCTTCCGGTACACTACCGGCACTCCCGGAACACTACCGATGAGCCCAAAACTTTTCCGGCGACCAAAATAGGACTTCCTATATATCAATCTTTAACTCCGGACCATTCCGGAGATCCTCTTGACATCCGGGATCTCATCCGGGACTCTAAAAAACCTTCGGTCACCACCATACATAACTCTATACTACCGAAACGTCACCGAACCTTAAGTGTGCAGACCCTGCGGGTTCGAGAACTATGTAGACATGACCGAGACACTTCTACGGTCAATAACCAATAGCGGGACCTGGATGCCCATATTGGTTCCTACATATTCTACGAAGATCTTTATCGGTCGAACCTCTATGTCAAGGATTCAGTTAATCCCGTATGATGTTCCCTTTGTTCTTCAGTATGTTACTTGCCTGAGATTCGATCGTCGGTATCTCCATACCTAGTTCAACCTTGTTACTGGCAAGTCTCTTTACTCGTTCCGTAATACAAGATCCCATGACTAACACTTAGTCACATTGCTTGCAAGGCTTATTGTGATGTTGTATTAACGAGTGGGCCCTAAGATACCTTTCCGTCACACGGAGTAACAAATCCCAGTCTTGATCCATGCCAACTCAACAGACACCTTCGGAGATACCTGTAGAGAACCTTTAGAGTCACCCAGTTACGTTGCAACGTTTGATACACACAAGGCACTCTTCTGGTGTCCGTGAGTTACATGATCTCATGGTCATAGGAACACATACTTGACATGGAGAAAATAGTAGCAATAAACTGACACGATCATATGCTACGTTTGTAGTTTGGGTCTTGTCGATCACATCATTCTCCTAATGATGTGATCCCGTTATCAAATGAAATCACATGTCAATGGCTCGGAAACCTTGACCATCTTTGATCAACGAGCTAGTTCACTAGAGGCATACTAGGGACAAAGTGTTGTCTATTTACCCACACATGTAATGTGTTTCCAATCAATACAATTATAGCATGGATAATAAATGATTATCATGAAAAATGATATATAATAATAAACACTTTATTTATTGCCGCTAGGGCATATTTCCAACAGTTTCATGCCGACATAAAAAAAGATGGTTCTATTGGTCGTAGATCAATCATGTAACTCGAGCATTTTTTTGCTCTTTTTCGAACCAACCCCTTCTCATTCGACACAACTTACTCAAGTCCACCGTCATGATCTCCACCTCCTTCACCATCAAAAAGCAATTGCCACATCTTTTGCTTTTGTCTTGGCATTGGCTGCCTCTATCTCGAGCTTCTTCGTTTGTATGTCCACCTCCATCTCGAGCTTCTTCATTTGCATCTCGATGAAGGTGGGGAGGTTCATTTTCTCATCTTTCTCTTGCCAATGCTTCTCCTCCCTTGTTCCATTTTGGGTCATCTTGCCATGCAAAGTTTTTTGCAAGGCAAATATCATTGCATCACGTTTCTTGTCCTTCTTCGAGTTGGTCTTCCCCCTGTGCCTATTTGTTGGGGAACGTCGCATGGGAAACAAAAATTTTCCTACGCACACGCAAACCTATCCATGGTGATGAGCATCTACGAGAGGGAGAGTGGATCTACATACCCTTGTAGATCGCTAAGTGGGAAGTGTTAAGAAACGCGGTTGGTGTAGTCGAACATCTTCGCGATCCAAATCGCCGAGCGTCCCGCGATCTCATCACGATCCGTCCCGCGATCCAATCACGATCCGTCCCGTGAACTCATCACGATCCATCCCGTGATCTCATCACAATCTGTCTCACGATCTTGATCATGATCTGTCCTGCGAACTCATCACGATCCGTTCCGCGATCTCATCACGAACTGTCTCGCGATCTCGATCACGGTCCTTCCGATCTAGCGCCGAACGGACGGCACCTCCGCGTTCAGCACACGTGCAGCTTGATGACGATCTCCACCGTCTCGATCCAGTGAGAGGAGGTGGAGAGGAGAGAGAGTTCACCAGCAGCGTGACGGCGCTTCGGTGATGGTGGTGGAGTGATTCCGGCAGGGCTTCGCCTAAGCGCTGCGGAAAACCGATCTAGAGGAGAAACTGTGCACCGGTGAAACGGGTAGCACGTGGTCGGAAATTCTGTCCAAAAACCACCCAATCCACTAGTATATATAGGAGGAGAGGAGAGGAGAGGCATACAAGGCCTTTGGGTCGGCCGAAATAGGAGGTGGGAGCAATCCTACTTCACCTCCAATCCTAGTTGGAGTAGGATTGCCTCCTATTGGCTGATTTTCCACTTTTTGCTTTAGGACTTTCTCTCCTGCGCCATGGGCCTTTGTGGCTGTTTTCCCAGCCCACTAAGGGCTGGTTATTATTATCCCACAGCCCATGGACCTCTTGGGGTCGAAATACCCCTCCCGGAGGTCCTCCAGTACACTACCGGCACTCCCGGTACAATACCGATACTCCCGGTACACTACCGATGAGCCCGAAACTTTTCCGGAAACCAAACTGGGACTTCCTATATATGAATCTTTACCTCCGGACCATTCCGGAGCTCCTCGTGACTTCCGGGATCTCATCCGGGACTCCGAACAACCTTCGGTCACCACCATACATAACTCTACACTACCGAAACGTCACCGAACCTTAAGTGTGCAGACCCTGCGGGTTCGAGAACTATGTAGACATGACCGAGACACCTCTACGGTCAATAACCAATGGCGGGACCTAGACGTCCACATTGGTTCCTACATATTCTACGAAGATCTTTATCGGTCGAACCTCTATGTCAAGGATTCAGTTAATCCCGTATATCGTTCCCTTTGTTCTTCGGTATGTTACTTGCCTGAGATTCGATCGTCGGTATCTCCATACCTAGTTCAACCTCGTTACCGGCAAGTCTCTTTACTCGTTCCGTAATACAAGATCCCGCAACTAACAATTAGTCACATTGCTTGCAAGGCTTATTGTGATGTTGCATTACCGAGTGGGCCCCGAGATACCTCTCCGTTACACGGAGTAACAAATCCCAGTCTCGATCCATGCCAACTCAACAGACACCATCGGAGATACCTGTAGAGCACCTTTATAGTCACCCAGTTACGTTGCGACGTTTGATACACACAAGGCACTCCTCCGATATCCGTGAGTTGCATGATCTCATGGTCATAGGAACATATACTTGACATGCAGAAAACAGTAGCAATAAACTGACACGATCATATGCTATGTTTGTAGTTTGGGTCTTATCCATCACATCATTCTCCTAATGATGTGATCCCGTTATCAAATGACATCTCATGTCCATGGCTAGGAAACCTTAACCATCCTTTGATCAACGAGCTAGTCCATTAGAGGCATACTAGGGACATGGTTTTGTCTATGTATCCACACATGCATTTAAGTCTCCGATCAATACAATTATAGCATGGATAATAAACGATTATCATGAACAAGGAAATATGATAATAACTAATTTATTATTGCCTCTAGGGCATATTTCCAACAGTCTCCCACTTGCACTAGAGTCAATAATCTAGTTCACATCACCATGTGATTCGCATTGTTATGAATCTAACACCCAATGAGTTCTGGGGCTCGATCATGCTTTGCATGTGAGAGAGGTCTTATAGTCAACGGGCCTGCGATATTCAGATCCGTGTGTACTTTGCATATCTCTATGTCAAACCGTAAACACTGCTACCACACTCCACTTGGTACTATTTCCAAATGGCTGCTCCACTATACGTATCCAGATTGCTACTACTAGTCATCCGGATAGGTGTTAAAGCTTGCATCGACGTAACTCTTTACGACGAACTCTTTATCACCTCCATAATCAAGAAACATTTCCTTAGTCCTCTGGTTACTAAGGATAATTCCGACCGCTGTCCAGTGATCCACTCCTGGACCACTCTTGTACCCCTTGACAGACTCATGGCAAGGCACACATAGGTGCGGTACACAGCATGGCATAATATAGAGCCTATGGCTAAGGCATAGGGGACGACGTTCGTCCTTTCTCTTTATTCTGCCGTTGTCGAGCTTTGAGTCTCACTCAACTTCACACCTTACAAATCAGACGAGAACTATTTCTCTGGCTGATCCATTTTGAACTCTTTCAAAATCTTGTGAAGGTATGCACTCATTGAAAGTCTCATCAAGCATCTTGATCTATCTCTATAGATTTTGATGCTCAACAAATAGGTAGCTTTATCCAGGTCTTCCTTTGAAAATCACTTTCCAAATAACCGTTTTATGCTTTCCAGAAACTCTACATTATTTCTGAACAACAATATGTCATCCACATATACTTATCAGAAATTCTATAGTGCTCCCACTCACTTTATTGCAAATACAAGTTTCTCATAAACTTTGTATAAACATCAAAACTTTGATCACCTCATCAAAGCGTATATTCCAACTCCGAGATGCTTGCTTCAGTCCATGGAAGGATCACCGAAGCTTGCACACCTTTTAGCATCCTTAGGCCTGACAAAACCTTCTGGTTGTATCACATACAACCTTTCCTCAAGTAAACCATTAAGGAAACGATGTTTTGACATCCATCTGCCAGATTTCATAATTGAAAACACAGCAACTGCTAACATAATTCCAACAGACTTTTAGCATCGCTACGAGTGAGAAAGTCTCATCGTAGTCAACTCCTTGAACTTGTCACAAACATCTTTGCAACAAGTCGAGCTTTACAAATAGTGACATTCACCATCAGTGTCTGTCTTCATTTTAAAGATCCATTTGTACTCAACGACCTGCCGTCCAACGAGCAAGTCTACCAAAGTCTACACTTGGTTTTAATACATGGATCCTATCTCGGATTTCATGGCCTCCAACCATTTGTCGGAATCCGGGCCCATCATCGCTTCTCCATAGCTCGTAGGTTCATCGTTGTCCAACAACATGACCTCCAAGACAGAGTTGTCGTACCGCTCAGGAGCAGTACACATCCTTGTCGACCTACGAAGTTCGATAGTAACTTGATCCTGAAGCTTCATGATCATCATCATTAACTTCCTCTTCAACTAACGTAGGCTTCACAGAAACATCTTTCTGCGCTGCGCTACTCTCTGGTTGAACAAAGGTTTAACAACCTCATCAAGTTCTATCTTCCTCCCACTCAATTCTTTCGAGAGAAACTTTTTCTCGAGAAAGGACCCAATTCTAGCAACAAACACTTTGCAGTCGGATCTGAGATAGAAGGCATACCCATCCATTCTTAGGGTATTCTATGAAGATACATTTGTCCGCTTTGGGTTCTAGCTTATTATGTGAAAACATTTTCCACACAAGCATCGCAGCCCCAAACATTAAGAAATGACAGCTTAGGTTTCTATCAAACCATAATTCACACGGTGTCATCTCAACGGATTTAGATGATGCCCTATTTAAAGTGAATGTAGTTGTCTCTAATGCATAACCCCAAAAATTATAGTAGTAAAACGATAAGAGACATCACAGTATGCACTATATCAATAGAGCATGACTATGATGTTCGGACACACCATCACACCATGGTGTTCCAGGTGGCGTTAGTTGTGAAATAAATTTCACGTTGTCTTAAGTTGTATGCCAAACTCGTAACTCAGATATTCACCTCCACGATCATATCGCGGTCATTTTTATCTTCTTGTCACGATGATCTTTAAACTTCACTCTGAATTTGCTTGAACCTTTCAAACGATTCAGACTTGTGTTTCATTAAGTAAATATACACTATATCTACTCAAATCATCAGTGAAGGTAAGAAATTAACGATATCCACTGCACGCTACAAGACTCACTAGATTGCATACATCAACATGTATCATTTCCAATGAATCACTTGCCCGCTCCATCCAACGGGGTCCTTTAGTCATCTTGCCCAAGAGGCATGGTTCGCATGTCTCAACCGATTCGAAATCGATGAGTCCAAATATCCATCAGCATGGAGTTTCTACATGCGCTTTATACCAATATGACATTTAGCGGCAGTGCCACAAGTATGTGGTACTATCATTATTAACTTTGTATCTTTTGACATCAATGTTATGAACATGTGTACTACTACGATCAAGATTTCAACAAACCATTCTCACTGGGTGCATGACCATTGAAGGTATTATTCATGTAACCAGAATAACTATTATTCTCTGACTTAAATGAATAACCGTATTGCAACAAACATGATCTAATCATGTTCATGCTCAACGCAAAACACCAAATAACATTTATTTAGGTTCGTCACTAATCCTGAAGGTAGAGAGAGCGTGCGATGTTGATCACATCAACCTTGGAAACATTTCCAGCACACATCGTCACCTCACCCTTAGCTAGTTCTCCGTTTATTCCGTAGCTTTTATTTCGAGTTACTAACATTTAGCAATCTAACCGGTATCCAATACCCAGGTGCTACTAGGAGTACTAGCAAGGTACACATCAATAACTCGTATATCAAATATACTTCTGTCGATGTTGCCAGCCTTCTTATCTACCAAGTATCTAGGGTTGTTCCGCTTCAGCTACCTCTCACCTCATAATAGAAGCACTTAGTCTCGGGTTTGAGTTCAACTTTGGGTTGCTTCACTGGAGCAGCAACTGACTTGCTATCCATGAAGTTTCCCTCCTTGCTCTTGCCCTTTTCGAAACTAGTGGTTTGATTAACCATCAACACTTGACGCTCCTTCTTGATTTCTACCTTCGCGGTGTCAAACATCGTGAACAGCTCAGGGATCAATACTTCTATCCCTGGTGTATTATAGTTCATCGCTAAGTTCTAGTTGCTTTAGTGACAGTGACTTGGAGAACTATATCAATCACTATCTTATCTGGAAGATCAACTCCCACTTGATTCAAGCGATTGTAGTACCTAGACAATCTGAGTACATGCTCAACGATTGAGCTATTCTCCTTCATCTTACAAGCAAAGAATCTTGTTGGAGATCTCATATCTCGCAACAAAGGCACGAGCCTGAGATCACAATCTCTGCTCCTAGAACATCTCATATGTTCCGTGATGTTCAAAACGTTTTGGAGCCTCAATTCTAAGCCGTAATGCATGACGCACTAAACTATCAAGTAGTCATCGAAACGTGCCTGTTAGATGTTCACAACATCTATAGACGACGCTAGAGGGGGTGGCGCACCGAGCGGTGCATTAAGGACATAAGCCTTCTATGCAGCAATGAGGACAATCCTCAGATCACGGACCCAGTCCGCAATTTTGCTACCAACATCTTTCAATTCTATTTCTCTAGGAACATATAAAAATACAAGGGAGCTACAACGCGAGCTAGTAATCTACAACATAATTTGCAAAGACACTTTGACTATGTTCATGATAATGAGTTCAATTAATCATATTACTTAAGAACTCCCACTCAAATTGACATCCCTCCGATCATTCGAGTGATACATGATCCAAATTCACCAACTCAAGTCCGATCATCACGTGAGTTGAGGTGGCTGCAATGGTGAACATCATTATGTTGATCATATCTACTATATGACTCATGTTCGACCTTTCGGTCTCTCGTGTTCCGAGGCCATGTCTGTACATGCTAGGCTCGTCAAGTTTAACCCGAGTGTTCTGCGCGTGCAAATCTGGCTTGCACCCGTTGTATGTGAACGTAGAGTCTATCACACCCGATCATCACGTGGTGTCTCAACACGACGAACTTTCGCAACGGTGCACACTCGGGGAGAACACAGTTCATCTTGAAATTCAAGTGAGGGATCACCTTATAATGCTACCGCCGTACTAAGTAAAACAAGGTGCATAAAAGGATTAACATCTCATGCAATTCATAAGTGACATGATATGGCCATGAACTTGTGTTTAAGATCTCCATCTTCGAAACACCGGCATGATCTCCATCGTCACCGGCACAACACCATGATCTCCATCATCTTGATCTCCATCAATGTGTTGCCATTGGGGTTGTCACGCCCTGCATGCTTCTACTACTATTGCTACCGTAGCGATAAAGTAAAGCATTACATAGCGCTTAATGATTGACACGCAGGTCATACAATAATTAAAGACAACCCTATGGCTCCTGCCGGTTGCCGTACTCATCGACATGCAAGTCGTGATAATCTATACATCACATGATCATCTCATACATCACATATATCTCATCATGTAATTGGCCATATCACATCACAACATACCCTGCAAAAAAACAAGTTAGACGTCCTCTAATTGTTGTTGCATATTTTACGTGGCTGCTATGGGTATCTAGCAAGAACGATTCTCACCTACGCATAAACCACAACGGTGATACACTAGTTTGCTTTTCAACCTTCTCAAGGACCGCCTTTGTCGAATCCGATCCAACTAAAGTGAGAGAAACTGTCACCCGTAAGCCATCTAGGCAACAAGTTGCGTCGAGGGAACCGGTCTCTCGTAAGCGTACGAGTAATGTTGGTCCGGGCCGCTTCATCTCACAATCCCGCTGAACCAAAATACGACCAAGGGAGGAAGCAATCTAAGCATCAACGCCCACAAACCTTTTGTGTTCTACTCGAGATCTCATCGAACCATCAACCTAGCTCATGATGCCACTGTTGGGGAACGTCGCATGGGAAACAAAAATTTTCCTACGCACACGCAAACCTATCCATGGTGATGAGCATCTACGAGAGGGAGAGTGGATCTACATACCCTTGTAGATCGCTAAGTGGGAAGCGTTAAGAAACGCGGTTGGTGTAGTCGAACATCTTCGCGATCCAAATCGCCGAGCGTCCCGCGATCTCATCATGATCCGTCCCGCGATCCAATCACGATCCGTCCCGTGAACTCATCACGATCCGTCCCGCGATCTCATCACAATCTGTCTCACGATCTTGATCACGATCTGTCCTGCGAACTCATCATGATCCGTTCCGCGATCTCATCACGAACTGTCTCGCGATCTCGATCACGGTCCTTCCGATCTAGCGCCGAACGGACGGCACCTCCGCGTTCAGCACACGTGCAGCTTGATGACGATCTCCACCGTCTCGATCCAATGAGAGGAGGTGGAGAGGAGAGAGAGTTCACCGGCAGCGTGACGGCGCTTCGGTGATGGTGGTGGAGTGATTCCGGCAGGGCTTCGCCTAAGCGCTGCGGAAAACCGATCTAGAGGAGAAACTGTGCACCGGTGAAACGGGTAGCACGTGGCCGGAAATTCTGTCCAAAAACCACCCAATCCACTAGTATATATAGGAGGAGAGGAGAGGAGAGGCAGACAAGGCCTTTGGGTCGGCCGAAATAGGAGGTGGGAGCAATCCTACTTCACCTCCAATCCTAGTTGGAGTAGGATTGCCTCCTATTGGCTGATTTTCCACTTTTTGCTTTAGGACTTTCTCTCCTGCACCATGGGCCTTTGTGGCTGTTTTCCCAGACCACTAAGGGCTGGTTATTATTATCCCACAGCCCATGGACCTCTTGGGGTCGAAATACCCCTCCCGGAGGTCCTCCGGTACACTACCGGCACTCCCGGTACAATACCGATACTCCCGGTACACTACCGATGAGCCCGAAACTTTTCTGGAAACCAAACTGGGACTTCCTATATATGAATCTTTACCTCCGGACCATTCCGGAGCTCCTCGTGACGTCCGGGATCTCATCCGGGACTCCGAACAACCTTCGGTCACCACCATACATAACTCTACACTACCGAAACGTCACCGAACCTTAAGTGTGCAGACCCTGCGGGTTCGAGAACTATGTAGACATGACCGAGACACCTCTACGGTCAATAACCAATGGCGGGACCTGGACGTCCACATTGTTTCCTACATATTCTACGAAGATCTTTATCGGTCGAACCTCTATGTCAAGGATTCAGTTAATCCCGTATATCGTTCCCTTTGTTCTTCGGTATGTTACTTGCCCGAGATTCGATCGTCGGTATCTCCATACCTAGTTCAACCTCGTTACCGGCAAGTCTCTTTACTCGTTCCGTAATACAAGATCCCGCAACTAACAATTAGTCACATTGCTTGCAAGGCTTATTGTGATGTTGCATTACCGAGTGGGCCCCGAGATACCTCTCCGTTACACAGAGTAACAAATCCCAGTCTCGATCCATGCCAACTCAACAGACACCATCGAAGATACCTGTAGAGCACCTTTATAGTCACCCAGTTACGTTGCGACGTTTGATACACACAAGGCACTCCTCCGATATCCGTGAGTTGCATGATCTCATGGTCATAGGAACATATACTTGACATGCAGAAAACAGTAGCAATAAACTGACACGATCATATGCTATGTTTGTAGTTTGGGTCTTATCCATCACATCATTCTCCTAATGATGTGATCCTGTTATCAAATGACATCTCATGTCCATGGCTAGGAAACCTTAACCATCCTTTGATCAACGAGCTAGTCCATTAGAGGCATACTAGGGACATGGCTTTGTCTATGTATCCACACATGCATTTAAGTCTCCGATCAATACAATTATAGCATGGATAATAAACGATTATCATGAACAAGGAAATATGATAATAACTAATTTATTATTGCCTCTAGGGCATATTTCCAACAGTCTCCCACTTGCACTAGAGTCAATAATCTAGTTCACATCACCATGTGATTCGCATTGTTATGAATCTAACACCCAATGAGTTCTGGGGCTCGATCATGCTTTGCATGTGAGAGAGGTCTTATAGTCAACGGGCCTGCGATATTCAGATCCGTGTGTACTTTGCATATCTCTATGTCAAACCGTAAACACTGCTACCACACTCCACTTGGTACTATTTCCAAATGGCTGCTCCACTATACGTATCCAGATTGCTACTACTAGTCATCCGGATAGGTGTTAAAGCTTGCATCGACGTAACTCTTTACGACGAACTCTTTATCACCTCCATAATCAAGAAACATTTCCTTAGTCCTCTGGTTACTAAGGATAATTCCGACCGCTGTCCAGTGATCCACTCCTGGACCACTCTTGTACCCCTTGACAGACTCATGGCAAGGCACACATAGGTGCGGTACACAGCATGGCATAATATAGAGCCTATGGCTAAGGCATAGGGGACGACGTTCGTCCTTTCTCTTTATTCTGCCGTTGTCGAGCTTTGAGTCTCACTCAACTTCACACCTTACAAATCAGACGAGAACTATTTCTCTGGCTGATCCATTTTGAACTCTTTCAAAATCTTGTGAAGGTATGCACTCATTGAAAGTCTCATCAAGCATCTTGATCTATCTCTATAGATTTTGATGCTCAACAAATAGGTAGCTTTATCCAGGTCTTCCTTTGAAAATCACTTTCCAAATAACCGTTTTATGCTTTCCAGAAACTCTACATTATTTCTGAACAACAATATGTCATCCACATATACTTATCAGAAATTCTATAGTGCTCCCACTCACTTTATTGCAAATACAAGTTTCTCATAAACTTTGTATAAACATCAAAACTTTGATCACCTCATCAAAGCGTATATTCCAACTCCGAGATGCTTGCTTCAGTCCATGGAAGGATCACCGAAGCTTGCACACCTTTTAGCATCCTTAGGCCTGACAAAACCTTCTGGTTGTATCACATACAACCTTTCCTCAAGTAAACCATTAAGGAAACGATGTTTTGACATCCATCTGCCAGATTTCATAATTGAAAACACAGCAACTGCTAACATAATTCCAACAGACTTTTAGCATCGCTACGAGTGAGAAAGTCTCATCATAGTCAACTCCTTGAACTTGTCACAAACATCTTTGCAACAAGTCGAGCTTTACAAATAGTGACATTCACCATCAGTGTCTGTCTTCATTTTAAAGATCCATTTGTACTCAACGACCTGCCGTCCAACGAGCAAGTCTACCAAAGTCTACACTTGGTTTTAATACATGGATCCTATCTCGGATTTCATGGCCTCCAACCATTTGTCGGAATCCGGGCCCATCATCGCTTCTCCATAGCTCGTAGGTTCATCGTTGTCCAACAACATGACCTCCAAGACAGAGTTGTCGTACCGCTCAGGAGCAGTACACATCCTTGTCGACCTACGAAGTTCGATAGTAACTTGATCCTGAAGCTTCATGATCATCATCATTAACTTCCTCTTCAACTAACGTAGGCTTCACAGAAACATCTTTCTGCGCTGCGCTACTCTCTGGTTGAACAAAGGTTTAACAACCTCATCAAGTTCTATCTTCCTCCCACTCAATTCTTTCGAGAGAAACTTTTTCTCGAGAAAGGACCCAGTTCTAGCAACAAACACTTTGCAGTCGGATCTGAGATAGAAGGCATACCCATCCATTCTTAGGGTATTCTATGAAGATACATTTGTCCGCTTTGGGTTCTAGCTTATTATGTGAAAACATTTTCCACACAAGCATCGCAGCCCCAAACATTAAGAAATGACAGCTTAGGTTTCTATCAAACCATAATTCACACGGTGTCATCTCAACGGATTTAGATGATGCCCTATTTAAAGTGAATGTAGTTGTCTCTAATGCATAACCCCAAAAATTATAGTAGTAAAACGATAAGAGACATCACAGTATGCACTATATCAATAGAGCATGACTATGATGTTCGGACACACCATCACACCATGGTGTTCTAGGTGGCGTTAGTTGTGAAACAAATTTCACGTTGTCTTAAGTTGTATGCCAAACTCGTAACTCAGATATTCACCTCCACGATCATATCGCGGTCATTTTTATCTTCTTGTCACGATGATCTTTAAACTTCACTCTGAATTTGCTTGAACCTTTCAAACGATTCAGACTTGTGTTTCATTAAGTAAATATACACTATATCTACTCAAATCATCAGTGAAGGTAAGAAATTAACGATATCCACTGCACGCTACAAGACTCACTAGATTGCATACATCAACATGTATCATTTCCAATGAATCACTTGCCCGCTCCATCCAACGGGGTCCTTTAGTCATCTTGCCCAAGAGTCATGGTTCGCATGTCTCAACCGATTCGAAATCGATGAGTCCAAATATCCATCAGCATGGAGTTTCTACATGCGCTTTATACCAATATGACATTTAGCGGCAGTGCCACAAGTATGTGGTACTATCATTATTAACTTTGTATCTTTTGACATCAATGTTATGAACATGTGTACTACTACGATCAAGATTTCAACAAACCATTCTCACTGGGTGCATCCAACAATGGGTGAAGGTGAACGGCTTGTTTCCATGTTGGGACTTGAATGATTCCAAAGGTTGGTATGCCTACAAAATAAAAATGAAGGCATCAATGGACATTCATATGAAATGGACACGCAAGCATCAATCAATGGTCAAGAGGACATGAAGCTGGAGAAAATTTTACAAAATGCCATTGACGCCAAGGCCGCTCACGGGGCGGCCTTCAATGCTCTCAAGGGTGGCACAAAACTTGTCGCACTCTTTGAATTAACCCCCACCTTTTTGAGATTGACACCCAACCATGCTTGATCTCAAACCAATTGAAAGGGCGTGGATGTTGCCTATAGGGGGGAGGGTGAATAGGCGCTTTAAAATAATTATGGTTTAGGCTTGAACAAATGCGGAATAAAACTATCGTTTAATTAGTCAAGCACAAAACCTAAAACAACTAGGCTCACCTATGTGCACCAACAACTTATGCTAAGCAAAATATACAACTAGGTGATAGCAAGATATATAACAAGAAACAATATGGCTATCACAAAGTAAAGTGCATAAGTAAAGGGGCTTGGGTAAGAGATAACCGATGCACGCGGAGACGACGATGTATCCCGAAGTTCACACCCTTGCGGATGCTATTCTCCGTTCGGAGCGGTGTGGAGGCACAATGCTCCCCAAGAAGCCACTAGGGCCACCATAATCTCCTCACGCCCTCGCACAATGCAAGATGCCGTGATTCCACTAAGGGACTCTTGAGGGCGGTTACCGAACCCATACAAACGAGGTTGGGGCACTCTCCACAACTTGATTGGAGGCTCCCAATGACACCACGAAGCTTCACCACAATGGATTGTGGCTCCGAGGTGACCTCAAATGCTCGGGGCAATCTCCACAACCTAATTGGAGACCCCGAAGCTTGCCCGGAGCTTTGCACCACAATGATTGAGCTTTGAGACACCACCAACCATCTAGGGCGCCAAAGCACCCAAGTGGAACAAGCTCTAAGGCGCTCAAACACCCAAGAGTAATAGCTTCTCAACTTCTCACTTCCCCGTATCACCGTGGAGAACTCAAACCTATGCACCAAATGCAATGGCAAGGGCACACAGAGTGCCCAAGTCCTTCTCTCCCAAATCCCACCAAAGCAACTAATGCTAGGGAGGGAAATGAGAGGAAGAACGAAGAAGAAAACGAAGAACTCCAAGATCTAGATCCAAGGGGTTCCCCTCACTTAGAGGAGAAAGTGACTGCTGGAAATGTGGATCTATATCTCCTCTCTGTTTTCCCTCAAGAACTAGCAAGAATCATTGGAGGGATTGAGAGTTAGCAAGCTCGAGGAAGGTCAACAATGGGGGAAGAACACGAGCTCAAAAGATGAGATCCATTGGGGAAGAAGACCCCCTTTTATAGGGGGGAAAAGATCCAACCGTTATCCCCACACTCATCCCCGCGCATCGCGGTACTACCGCAAAAGATCACGGTACTACTGCAAGGGCTTGCGGTACTACCGTTGAGACATGCGGTACTACCGCTCCCATGAAAGTATTAAACTCAGGCTGATTGCACTAGGCAGCTAGCGGTAGAACCGCCGGAGCGGTACTACCGCGAGCCCATGCGGTACACCGCCTGGTCGGTAGAGACTGGCACTTGGAGATGCACGGAAGTAAAAAATTACTTTTATGCCTACCTCCGCTGAGGACGAAGCTGCAAAAAAGTCCAGTGCGGTAGTACCGGAAGTCATTTGCGGTACTACCGCCCAAGGGGCGGAAGTAAAAAAATTACTTCCGTGCAACTTGCGGTACTACCGCCCTCGTGGCAAAAGTAAAAAATTACTTCCATGCCACTTGCGGTACTACCGCTCCGAGGAGAGGTACTACCGCTATCCACTGAACTGCAGCACCTACAACTACTCGGCTAGGAAAACGGAAGGATATAGTCAAAACTAGAACTGCCCCAACTTCTGCAAATGAGCTCCGAATTGAGAAAACTCAGGCTTGTTGGATTCAGGTTTTCTTAAGAAGAGGCAGTATAAAAATGCCAAAGGCATAGAGATGAGAAACCTCTTTCAATGAATAATCGACAATAACTCCAACATTGAAAACATCATAGAAGATGCATATGGACTCCGTTTTCGATGAACTTGAGCTTGTCATGAAGTTGACCATAAGCTCAAGAATCCTCAAAGAGAAAAAACAACCAAGAACCAAGAAAGATGATGATGCCAATAATGCAATGGTTTGAGCTCTCAACGAACGATACGATCAAGCTACTCACTTGAGAGCCCCCTTGATAGCACGGTTACCTACCCTACAACCCAGTCTCCCAACTACCACTATGAGATCGATAAAATAGAAAACCCTATCAAGGTCAAACCTTAGCCTTGCGCATAGTCCACTTGAGCTAGATGATGACGATCTTGACTTCCTCAACATGGACCACCTTTCTTGATTGCGTTGGCTTGAAGAAGACTAGATGATTGCTCCCCATACTCCACTATGGGTGAGATACTCTTCGGCACATCTTCACGAGTCCATTTACATCACAATGGATGGCAAGATTCAAGCCTGATCTCTTCGTGATGCTTCACTTGAACTTGCACACCGCAACCTTGATAACGATCACCACTTGATGTCATCTTCCATGGGTTGTATGGGATCTTCCTCTTGATGCAATCCCATGGAAATATGCCTAAACCCACAAAGAACTCTCACAAGGAACATGGGGTTTGTACACAAAGTGTAATGGACAATGCTTACCATACCATGGGATCACTTGATCCCTCTCGGTACATCTTGCATGCTTTGTGTGTTGATCACTTGATTCACTCTTTGACTTAGTCTTGATCTGTTGGAAATATGCCCTAGAGGCAATAATAAAATGGTTATTATTGTATTTCCTAGTTCATGATAATTGTCTATTATTCATGCTACAATTGTGTTAACCAGAAACCGTAATACATGTGTGAATACATAGACCATCGCATGTCCCTAGTGAGCCTCTAGTTGGCTAGCTCGTTGATCAATAGATGGTCACGGTTTCATGACCATGGACATTGGATGTCGTTGATAACGGGATCACATCATTAGGAGAATGATGTGATGGACAAGACCCAATCCTAAGCATAGCACAAGATCGTGTAGTTCGTATGCTAAAGCTTTTCAATGTCAAGTATCATTTCCTTAGACCATGAGATTGTGTAACTCCCGGATACCGTAGGAATGCTTTGGGTGTGCCAAACGTCACAACGTAACTGGGTGGCTATAAAGGTACGCTACGGGTATCTCCGAAAGTGTCTGTTGGGTTGACACGAATCAAGACTGGGATTTGTCACTCCGTGTGACGGAGAGGTATCTCTGGGCCCACTCGGTAAGACATCATCATAATGAGCTCAATGTGACTAAGGAGTTAGCCACGGGATGATGTGTTACGGAACGAGTAAAGAGACTTGCCGGTAACGAGATTGAACAAGGTATGGCGATACCGACGATCGAATCTCGGGCAAGTACCATACCGATAGACAAAGGGAATTGTATACGGGATTGATTGAATCCCTGACATCGTGGTTCATCCGATGAGATCATCGTGGAGTACGTGGGAGCCAACATGGGTATCCAGATCCCGCTGTTGGTTATTGGCCGGAGAGGTGTCTCGGTCATGTCTACGTGTCTCCCGAACCCGTAGGGTCTACACACTTAAGGTTCGATGACGCTAGGGTTATAGGGAAAAGGTATACGTGATTACCGAAGGTTGTTCGGAGTCCCGGATGAGATCCCGGACGTCACGAGGAGCTCCGGAATGGTCCGGAGGTAAAGATTGATATATAGGAAGTCCAGTTTTGGTCACCGGAAAGTTTTCGGGCTCATCGGTAGTGTACCGGGAGTGCCGGGAGGGTGCCGGAGGACCCCCGGGAGGGGTGTGACGACCAAAGGACCACATGGGCTGTTAGATAAAGTGTGCCAGCCCTTATTGGGCTGGGCAAGACTTTTGCTAAAGGCCCATGCGGCTGGAGATAAGGAGATAAGGCAAAAAGGATTTAAAAGGAGGAGATCCACCTCCCTTGTGGGAGGTGGACTCTCCCTTTAATTCAGCCGGCCATCTCCTCTTTGGAGTAGAGGCCAAGCCAGCCCTCCACGTCCCTCCTCCTATATATACTTGAGGTTTTGGATGTTTTGAGACAGGATTTGATCTCTGTCTCTCACGGCGAAGCCCTACCTCTCTTCTTCCTCCTCCGCAGCGCTTAGGCGAAGCCCTGTCGGAATACCTTGCTACTCCACCACCACCACGCCGTCGTGCTGCTGTTGGAGCCCTTCCCCAACCTCTCCTTCCTCCTTGCTGGATCAAGGTGTTGGAGACGTCACCGGGCTGCACGTGTGTTGAACGCGGAGGTGCCGTCCGTTCGGCACTTGATCGGATCTACCGCGATCTGAATCGCTGCGAGTACGACTCCATCAACCGCGTTCTTGTAACGCTTCCGCTTAGCGATCTTCAAAGGTATGAAGATGCAATCTCTCCCCTCTCGTTGCTGGTTTCTCCATAGATAGATCTTGGTGAACGTAGGAAAATTTTGATTTACTACTACGTCTCCCAACAGTGGCATCATGAGCTAGGTCTATGCGTAGAATCTATGCACGAGTAGAACACAAAGCAGTTGTGGGCGTCGAGTTTGTTAATTTGCTTGCCGCTACTAGTCTTATCTTGATTCGGCGGTATTGTGGGATGAAGCGGCCCGGACCAACTTTACACGTACGCTTACGTGAGACCGGTTCCACCGCCTGACATGCACTAGATGCATAAGGTGGCTAGCGGGTGTCTGTCTCTCCTACCTTAGTCGGATCGGATTCGATGAAAAGGGTCCTTATGAAGGGTAAATAGCAATTGGCAAATCACGTTGTGGTGTTGACGTAGGTAAGAAACGTTCTTGCTAGTAACCTATAGCAGCCACGTAAAAACTTGCAACTACAAATTAGAGGACGTCTAACTTGTTTTTGCAGCATGTGCCTTGTGATGTGATATGGCCAAAGGATGTGATGTGATGCATTGTGATGTATGAATTGATCATGTTCTTGTAATAGGATTCACGACTTGCATGTCGATGATTATGACAACCGGCAGGAGCCATAGGAGTTGTCTTATTTATTGTATGACCTGCGTGTCAATCATAAACGCCATGTAATTACTTTACTTTATTGCTAAGCGTTAGCCATAGTAGTAGAAGTAATAGTTGGCGAGACAACTTCATGAACACACAATGATGGAGATCATGATGATGGAGATCATGGTGTCGTGCCGGTGACAGTGATGATCATGGTGCCCCGAAGATGGAGATCATAGGAGCAAAATGATATTGGCCATATCATGTCACTATATTGATTGCATGTGATGTTTATCATGTTTACATCTTATTTGCTTAGAACGACGGTAGTAAATAAGATGATCTCTCAATAAAATTTCAAGAGAAGTGTTCACGCTAACTGTGCACCGTTGCTAAGGATCGTTGTTCCGAAGCACCACGTGATGATCGGGTGTGATAGGTTCTAACGTTCGCATACAACGGGTGTAAGCCAGATTTACACACGCGAAACACTTAGGTTGACTTGACGAGCCTAGCATGTACAGACATGGCCTCGGAACACGGAAGACCGAAAGGTCGAACATGAGTCGTATAGAAGATACGATCAACATGAAGATGTTCACCATGGATGACTAGTCCGTCTCACGTGATGATCGGACACGGGCTAGTTGACATGGATCATGTATCACTTGGAAGACTAGAGAGATGTCTGTCTAAGTGGGAGTTCATTAATTTGATTAAATGAACTTAATTATCATGAACTTAGTCTAAAATTGTCTTTACAATCTATGATGTAGATCCAATGGCCAACGCGAATGTCACCCTCAATTTCAACGCGTTCCTAGAGAAAACCAAGCTGAAAGATGATGGAAGCAACTATGCGGACTGGGTCCGTAGCTTGAGGATCATCCTCATAGCTTCCAAGAGATTGTATGTCCTAGATGCACCGCTAGGTGACGCACCCGTTCTCCCAGCGGAACAAGATGTTATGAACACTTGGCAATCACGCTGCGATGATTACTCCCTTGTTCAATGCGGCATGCTTTACAGTCTAGAACCGGGGCTCCAAAAGCGTTTTGAGCAACACGGAGCATATGAGATGTTCCAGGAGCTGAAACTGGTTTTTCAAGCTCATGCCCGGGTCGAGAGATATGATGTCTCCGACAAGTTCTTCAGCTGTAAGATGGAGGAGCATAGTTCTGTCAGTGAGCACATCCTCAAGATGTCTGGGCTACACAGCCGCTTGACTCAGCTGGGGGTTAATATCCCGGATGACTCGGTCATTGACAGAATCCTCCAGTCGCTTCCACCTAGCTTCAAGAGCTTTGTGATGAACTACAACATGCAAGGTATGGAGAAGTCCATTCCTGAGTTGTACTCGATGCTGAAATCAGCGGAGGTCGAGATCAAAAAGGAGCATCAAGTGTTGATGGTGAATAAGACCACTAGTTTCAAGAAAGGCAAGGGTAAGAAGAACTTCAAGAAGGACGGCAAAGCTGTTGCCGCGCCCGGTAAGCAAGTTGCCGGGAAGAAGAAGAAAAATGGACCCAAGCCTGAGACTGAGTGCTTTTATTGCAAGGGTACCGGTCACTGGAAGCGGAACTGCCCCAAGTATTTAGCGGATAAGAAGGACGGCAACATTAAAGGTATATGTGATATACTTGTTATTGATGTGTACTTGACCAGCGCTCGTAGTAGCTCCTGGGTATTTGATACCGGTGCAGTTGCTCACATTTGTAACTCCAAGCAGGAGCTGCGGAATAAGCGGAGGCTGGCCAAGGATGAGGTGACGATGCGTGTCGGGAATGGTTCCAAGGTCGATGTGATCGCCGTCGGCATGTTACCTCTACATCTACCTTCGGGATTAGTTTTAAACCTTAATAATTGTTATTTAGTACCAGCTTTGAGCATGAACATTGTATCTGGATCTCGCTTGATGCGAGATGGCTACTCATTTAAATCCGAGAATAATGGTTGTTCTATTTATATGAGAGAAATGTTTTATGCTCATGCCCCGCTGGTCAATGGTTTATTTTTGATGAATCTCGAACGTGATGTTACACATGTCCATAGTGTGAGTACCAAAAAGTGTAAAGTTGATAACGATAGTCCCACTTACATGTGGCACTGCCGTCTTGGCCATATTGGTGTCAAACGCATGAAGAAGCTCCATGCTGATGGAATTTTGGAGTCACTTGATTTCGAATCATTTGACACATGCGAACCATGCCTCATGGGCAAGATGACCAAGACTCCATTCTCCGGAACAATGGAGCGAGCAACTGACTTGTTGGAAATAATACATACCGATGTATGCGGTCCAATGAGCGTCGAGGCTCGCGGTGGCTACCGTTATGTTCTCACCCTCACTGATGACTTGAGTAGATATGGTTATGTCTACTTAATGAAACACAAGTCTGAAACTTTTGAAAGGTTCAAGGAATTTCAGAGTGAGGTCGAGAATCAACGTGACAGGAAAATAAAATGCCTACGATCTGATCGTGGCGGAGAATATTTAAGTCACGAGTTTGGCACGCACCTTAGGAAATGTGGAATTGTTTCACAACTCACGCCGCCCGGCACACCCCAGCGAAATGGTGTGTCTGAACGTCGTAATCGCACTCTATTGGATATGGTGCGATCTATGATGTCTCTTACCGACTTACCGCTATCATTTTGGGGATATGCATTAGAGACTGCCGCATTCACTTTAAATAGGGCACCGTCTAAATCCGTTGAGACGACACCGTATGAATTGTGGTTTGGAAAGAAACCTAAGCTGTCGTTTCTAAAAGTTTGGGGATGCGATGCTTATGTGAAGAAACTTCAACCTGAGAAGCTCGAACCCAAAGCGGAAAAAGTGCGTCTTCATAGGATATCCCAAGGAGACTATTGGGTATACCTTCTACCTACGATCCGAAGGCAAAGTCTTTGTTGCCAAGAATGGATCCTTTCTCGAGAAAGAGTTTCTCTCGAAAGAAGTAAGTGGGAGGAAAATAGAACTTGATGAGGAAATTGTACCTCCACTCGAACCGGAGAGTAGCGCAGCACAGGAAGTTGTTTCTGTGGAGCCTACACCGGCTAGAGAGGAAGTTAATGATGATGATCATGAAACTTCAGATCAAGTTGCTATTCGAAGGTCCACCAGGACACGTTCCGCACCAGAGTGGTACGGCAATCCTGTCCTAGAGATCATGTTGTTGGACAACGGTGAACCTTCGAACTATGAAGAAGCGATGGCGGGCCCGGATTCCAACAAATGGCTTGAGGCCATGAAATCCGAGATAGGATCCATGTATGAGAACAAAGTATGGACTTTGGTGGACTTGCCTAATGATAAGCGAGCCATTGAAAACAAATGGATCTTTAAGAAGAAGACTGACGCGGACGGTAATGTCACCGCCTATAAAGCTCGGCTTGTCGCTAAGGGTTATCGACAAGTTCAAGGAGTTGACTACGATGAGACTTTCTCACCCGTAGCGATGCTAAAGTCAGTCCGAATCATGTTAGCAGTTGCCGCATTTTATGATTATGAGATCTGGCAAATGGACGTCAAAACGGCATTCCTTAATGGCTTCCTCAAGGAAGAACTGTATATGATGCAGCCGGAATGTTTTGTCGATCCTAAAGATGCTAACAAGGTATGCAAGCTCCAGCGCTCCATCTATGGGCTGGTGCAAGCATCTCGGAGTTGGAACATTCGCTTTAATGAGGTGATTAAAGCGTTTGGGTTTGTACAGGTTTATGGAGAACCTTGTATTTACAAGAAAGTGAGTGGGAGCTCTATAGCATTTCTTATACTGTATGTGGATGACATGCTGATAATGGGAAATAATATAGAACTCTTGGAAAGTATCAAGGCCTACTTGAATAAGTGTTATTCAATGAAGGACCTTGGAGAAGCTGCTTACATATTAGGTATTAAGATCTATAGAGATAGATCGAAACGCCTCATTGGTCTTTCACAAAGCACATACCTTGAAAAGATATTGAAGAAGTTCAATATGCATCAGTCCAAGAAGGGGTTCTTGCCTGTGTTGCAAGGTGTGAGATTGAGTACGACTCAATGCCCGACCACGGCAAAGGATAGAGAAGAGATGAGTGTCATCCCCTATGCTTCAGCCATAGGCTCTATCATGTATGCCATGCTGTGTACCAGACCTGATGTGAACCTTGCCATAAGTTTGGTAGGGAGGTACCAAAGTGATCCCGGAGCGGAACACTGGACAGCGGTCAAGAATATCCTGAAGTACCTGAAAAGGACAAAGGACATGTTTCTCATATATGGAGGTGCCGAAGAGCTCGTCGTAAAGGGTTACGTCGACGCTAGCTTCGACACAGATCCGGACGACTCTAAGTCGCAAACCGGATACGTGTATATTTTGAATGGAGGGGCAGTCAGCTGGAGTAGCAGCAAGCAAAGCGTCGTGGCAGCATCTACATGTGAAGCGGAGTACATAGCTGCTTCGGAAGCAGCAAAGGAGGGAGTCTGGATGAAGGAGTTCATCACCGACCTAGGAGTGATTCCAAATGCGTCGGGCCCGATGACTCTACTCTGTGACAACACTGGAGCTATTGCCCTTGCGAAGGAGCCCAGGTTTCACAAGAAGACAAGACACATCAAGCGCCGCTTCAACTCCATCCGTGATTACATTCAGGAGGGAGACATAGATATTTGTAAAGTGCATACGGATCTGAATGTCGCAGATCCGTTGACTAAACCTCTCTCACGAGCAAAACATGATCAACACCAGAACGCTATGGGTGTTCGATTCATCACAATGTAACTAGATTATTGACTCTAGTGCAAGTGGGAGACTGTTGGAAATATGCCCTAGAGGCAATAATAAAATGGTTATTATTGTATTTCCTAGTTCATGATAATTGTCTATTATTCATGCTACAATTGTGTTAACCAGAAACCGTAATACATGTGTGAATACATAGACCATCGCATGTCCCTAGTGAGCCTCTAGTTGGCTAGCTCGTTGATCAATAGATGGTCACGGTTTCATGACCATGGACATTGGATGTCGTTGATAACGGGATCACATCATTAGGAGAATGATGTGATGGACAAGACCCAATCCTAAGCATAGCACAAGATCGTGTAGTTCGTATGCTAAAGCTTTTCAATGTCAAGTATCATTTCCTTAGACCATGAGATTGTGTAACTCCCGGATACCGTAGGAATGCTTTGGGTGTGCCAAACGTCACAACGTAACTGGGTGGCTATAAAGGTACGCTACGGGTATCTCCGAAAGTGTCTGTTGGGTTGACACGAATCAAGACTGGGATTTGTCACTCCGTGTGACGGAGAGGTATCTCTGGGCCCACTCGGTAAGACATCATCATAATGAGCTCAATGTGACTAAGGAGTTAGCCACGGGATGATGTGTTACGGAACGAGTAAAGAGACTTGCCGGTAACGAGATTGAACAAGGTATGGCGATACCGACGATCGAATCTCGGGCAAGTACCATACCGATAGACAAAGGGAATTGTATACGGGATTGATTGAATCCCTGACATCGTGGTTCATCCGATGAGATCATCGTGGAGTACGTGGGAGCCAACATGGGTATCCAGATCCCGCTGTTGGTTATTGGCCGGAGAGGTGTCTCGGTCATGTCTACGTGTCTCCCGAACCCGTAGGGTCTACACACTTAAGGTTCGATGACGCTAGGGTTATAGGGAAAAGGTATACGTGATTACCGAAGGTTGTTCGGAGTCCCGGATGAGATCCCGGACGTCACGAGGAGCTCCGGAATGGTCCGGAGGTAAAGATTGATATATAGGAAGTCCAGTTTTGGTCACCGGAAAGTTTTCGGGCTCATCGGTAGTGTACCGGGAGTGCCGGGAGGGTGCCGGAGGACCCCCGGGAGGGGTGTGACGACCAAAGGACCACATGGGCTGTTAGATAAAGTGTGCCAGCCCTTATTGGGCTGGGCAAGACTTTTGCTAAAGGCCCATGCGGCTGGAGATAAGGAGATAAGGCAAAAAGGATTTAAAAGGAGGAGATCCACCTCCCTTGTGGGAGGTGGACTCTCCCTTTAATTCAGCCGGCCATCTCCTCTTTGGAGTAGAGGCCAAGCCAGCCCTCCACGTCCCTCCTCCTATATATACTTGAGGTTTTGGATGTTTTGAGACAGGATTTGATCTCTGTCTCTCACGGCGAAGCCCTACCTCTCTTCTTCCTCCTCCGCAGCGCTTAGGCGAAGCCCTGTCGGAATACCTTGCTACTCCACCACCACCACGCCGTCGTGCTGCTGTTGGAGCCCTTCCCCAACCTCTCCTTCCTCCTTGCTGGATCAAGGTGTTGGATACGTCACCGGGCTGCACGTGTGTTGAACGCGGAGGTGCCGTCCGTTCGGCACTTGATCGGATCTACCGCGATCTGAATCGCTGCGAGTACGACTCCATCAACCGCGTTCTTGTAACGCTTCCGCTTAGCGATCTTCAAAGGTATGAAGATGCAATCTCTCCCCTCTCGTTGCTGGTTTCTCCATAGATAGATCTTGGTGAACGTAGGAAAATTTTGATTTACTACTACGTCTCCCAACATGATCAACCTTGTATGTTATATTCTCTCTTCATAAAGATGATGTCTTGAAGGTAATCATGAATGCTCACACAATCTCCTTCTTCAAGACATGCTTGCAATAAGCTCAACTTTCACATGACCAATCTTTGGATAAACCTTGAATACCACCTTGATCATCGTATAAACTCCTTGAAACCCAACAGATGGACTTCAAGAAGTGCCTATGGATAGATCTTTCGAATATAACTCAAGGCAACCATTAGTCCATAGGGGTGTCATCAATTACCAAAACCACACATGGAGAAATGTGCTCTTACACTTGTAGGACACGACTTTTTGCATTCATGGAATAGTGTATGAACTCTCAACCAAAAAATTTGATCCTATTTGCTCGGCGCCGATCTTGGGATCTTTTCCAATACCCTTCGAACATTCACAAATGAGGCTATCCTCATCCTTTGTGCATGCCCCCGTACGAATGATTTTCCGTCTCTTCTTTTGGTCAATGGATTTGTAGGAACGGAGTATGTCTACCAGAGGGGGTGAATGGGAGTTTAAATGTTTTTTCAAAAAATTTAAACTCTCAAAACCAGCAGCAGAATGAAGCGAAACTGAACTACAACAACTGACAACTAAAGCACAAAAAGAAACAATAACCCATGCATCAAAGGAAATCACATGTTCGATAATTTTCATATAACACCGAAAGGAATGACAGATGCGATAAAGATCACCGTGGGTGCTCGATGGCGACAAAGCGTTTGATAGACTAGTTCACCCTTCTACCAATGAACTATGTATGGTTGGAGGGGCTTTCATTTAACACCGGATATAAACTCTCTTCACCCTATTCTCCTGAAAATTGGTTTTTCAAATAATGTCTATTACTCATGGTAGATACTTGAGGCGATCTCCAAACCTTTACAGACTTCTTCGACAACCACAATTACTCTTGGTTTCTGAAGACTTTCAAACCTAAGCGTCTAGAGAGTTGGCAGCTCTAAAGAGTAATAGGTTGAGCATAGTAGACTTCGATTCGACTGATGCTAAACCACTATCTAAATTTTTGGCTCTAGGGTTTTCTCCTAGTGGATTTTAAACTCAAATCACTCAGGAGAGAGGGTTTCTCACAAACATCTCCAAATTAAATGAAGCACTCGCCCGACAGATCCGGTGCGGGGTGGCTATTTATATCCTAAGCCTTCCCTAAAGGGAAATGACCATTTTGGACACACGGTCCAACCATTGGCCAACCGACATGTTCTCAATAGTTTGATTTTAAGAGCAACGATAACATTACTTGAGTAACAAGTAATGCTAACTCCTCGGCCTAATACAAATATCTAGCAACAATGAAGAACACAGTCTCTTGTTGGCGAGTATTTGCTTGGAGCACAAATAGATTTCTCTCTCAACCCACATAGGATTGGATTTAGCATCAATGAATCACATCTTTCAAACACTATACCCCTCTTAGTAGTACGGTGCTCCTATTACTCTGAAAGACAAAAGGAACAACGAAACAAATGCTATGTCTTCACTTCGTCTTCATCTTATCGACTGCATTCATATCCTTCAGATAGACACCGAACCAATTGCTTAGCATCAACAATTTTTAGGGTCCACTCTTGCCAGCACAATCTTCGGTAATAACATAGGAGTCTATCTTTAGAGTTTGACCAGACTCCTCAAGACTCTAGCAACCTATTTCTTTGTGTGCACTAGCAAACACATCAGTCCTCAACTATTTATGTCAACAAACTCCAAAACATAAGAAGGAAGATTACTGCACCAATAGTTTCCTCCTTTTTGGATGATTTTTCACAAAATAGATAATCATCGAATAAGAGATAGATAATTGAAAGCATTTTGAACACAAGTGAACAAGTGTTACTTTTCTCGATGATGAAATAGACCCCCCCTAAATGTATGTGGGTATAAAAATCTGAGATTCTTTTTTTTGTATTTGTCAGTATGTATAGTGGAAATTTCAATCAATCGAGATGTTGCACTGATAAGATGAATTCCATCGAGAGCATAGCGCAAACATTTGCAACTTGTCAGTTGATATGCACTTGATGCGTTTCGCACTTGATGCATTTGCAACTTCTCAGTTGATATGCACTTGTCAGTTGATATGCACTTCGCAGTGATCTCCATGCTCAAAGCGAGGAAAATGAAAGTGCGACACGAAGTCAGTTGATATGCACTTGATGTGTTTTCCTTCGGTCATCAAATCCATGATCCACTTAGAGATGTCATCGTCATCACTACTGATGTAGAGGGTAGCATAAAACTGGATAACAATTTGGACATTCCATAGATGCTTGAAGGCAAACACCTCAGTGAGACATAAATCATCGAGGTCTTGAAGAAATTGAGCAAAACGTCTAATATCTCTCATGGCGGCAATAATCATATATTCATGAGGAAATATTTATGGCTTTAATAGAGCACCAGAGAGTAATAAATTGCTTGTTCTTGAGTTCAGAATTGAGGAGAAGGCGAGGTGCAAGGGCCGTAGTATGGACTGGTATGAAAGAACTTGGTATGCGGTTTGAGATTGAAAATATGTCTTTTGGCACCTGCACCAACTGAGAACAGTGGCAATTCTTCTCATGGGTTGGGATGCTGCAATTCTTCTTCGAGTGAGAGAAATTCATCAGCATAGACCATAGAGTTATGATTTCTGACAAAAATAGATATCTTTTCAAAAGGGACAGCCTTCTCATCTTTGGTTGGTACATCAACAGTGAGCTTCAAAGGGGGAGTGGGAGCCATTTCAGTGCTCGAGAGGCAGTTGCTTGATGTGCAACCTCATCTTGAGGGAGTACTAGGGTCGAATCATGAACATGCTCGTTTTGTTCGGGCTCTTGGGATGCGACTAGAGGTGAAACGACATCTCTTTCCCTTTGTTAATAACCGGATCCGAGGGTTGTGGGGCATCTTGAGCACACGAAGCATGATTCACTAAACAAATGATTTGACCTTCCTAAGAAGCAGATCACTGCGAAGGTATATCAGTGGCCACGGGCGAAGCCACATGCACTGAATCAATTTTTCTTGTTGATGGAGGAGCATTATTCTAAACATGGGGTTCCTAAGGAATGACAAGCTGAGGTGTGTTTTCCTTCACTGATGGAGCAGGAAGTGGTTCAAGTGAATCTTTTGTTGCAACAGGAGGAATATTTTTCAAAGTGGGCTTCTTTTGATGTTTCTTCTTTTGCTGAATAGCTTGATCAATGTAGCCTTTGGCCAGACCATTGTAGCCCGTGAACTCACCTTGATGGGCTTCACAAATTTTGCAAACTATTTGATCAACATCAGAATGGAAACGCACATGAAGATTCCATAGGATCAAAATGGCACAATTGACATCCTTAAGAGAATATTCGAGTTCTATGATGACAACTTTGAAGGAAGTGGACTTCATCTTCTGTGTCGGTTCAAGAGCCTTGGGAGATAGTTGGGAGGTATGGGCAAACATTCCACTTCTCCTTTGCTAAAGGGGTTTTCAATGACGGGATTGACCTTCTCCATGATGAAAACGTGGTCGTAGTTGTGGGGAGCACCAGACTTGGCCTTAGGAGCAGGTTGTGAATGACTGGCCCAAGAGGAGGCTTGGAAGTTGAAGGTTGAGCCAGAGTCATACTAAACTTAGTTGCTTTTTTCTTTCTGAGCTGCAAGAGGAGGAGCACTATGCTCAGTGGTAGGATCTTGAGATTCTTTAGGAGAGACTTTGGAATCCTTTTTCTTGGATGGGAAGCTTTGAGTAGTGCATCCACAACCGAGTCTTTCAGATCTATAGCCTATGGGCCAGGGCTCGTATTGACATGTTGTTTCATAGTATCAGTTGTCACAGGAGTTTTTCAAATCTTAATTTCCTTCAAAGGTTCTGGAGGAGCAACGTGGTTCCGAAGGTCTGGCCGTATGGTTGAGGTAATGATAGTTACTTGCCCGCTGAGATTTTCCTCAACTTCTTCCTTAGTAAGAGGGGGATCATCTTCGGAAGAAGAGCTATGGTTTTTTTAGGGCTAACGACAGTGGGAAAGGCTCCCACTAACCTTCTTTTTCTTTTTATTAAGTTGTGTCAAAGGTTAGCAGTACAAAATGTTTACATGTGTGTGTGTGTGGGGGGGGGTAGAGAAAGCAGAGGGGGGTGAAAGGGAGAGAGCTAACTAGTGGGTTACAAGGATTGCACAAAGGATAGCACGAATGGTACTAGTTTATGCTTTGATCTATGTTCAAGCAAGGCAAAGTCCCTTTTAAACTTGACCAGCCACGAGTCGTGAGATGGAGGTATCCCTCTGAAAAGTTTGTCATTGCGTTCCTTCCAGATCCCCCATGCAGCCACAACAAAAACCTCCATGAACATGGGTTTATTCCAAGCGGCTCTCCCAGCATGTATCATCTGAAGTCTGCAGTCAGACTGAGGCCAGGCGATCCCAAATGTGGTCCAGCAAGAGATGACAGTTAAAGAAGAGCTATGTTTGGCCTCAAACGATACCTTCTCTCTCTTTTTCCCAGGTGTATTTCTTCTCAAAGGGGTGGGAGCATTGGCATGCTTTCAATTGGAGCGACCTTCAGACGGTCCTCTAGCCTTTTTGCTCTCAATATCTACCTTGAGAAGGTGATGATTTTTAGCTTCTCTGGCAACCTTCTTTACAGCTTTCTCACCATTCTTTTGTGTATTCCTTCGGCACTTGTCCAACTCGTCAAATATGACTCTGGAGTCCAAAGAGAGGACTCGTGATCATTTTGTGGAGGAGGGGGCCTTTCCCGGGGTCCTCATGGCTTGATGAGTGAAATAGAACGACAGTGTCCGCATGGAGGCTGAAAGGCAAAGTTCTGTGCAAAGCGAGGATGCACGGTTTCATAGTGGAACCAACTTCGAACTGAGTGTCACCAAATCCATTGATGTCTCATTTGCTTGGCGCCACTCCTCTCTCCATACACGATATTTTATCATTCATGTGGAATGAACTGTACAGAATGTGCATACAACTCTCTGCCACCTTTTGTTTTCTTGGCAGGGGCATTCTCTTCTTGCTCGTGTGCATTTTTATTGGTCATTCTCTTTCATTTGCTTGTTGAGGGGTTATTTGCTGGTTTGTTCATGGCAGTTGGGATCTTTGACTGCATTTTATGTGTTCTACCCACTGGTTGAGTCAAATCTACAACTGACTGCATTTTCCTGTGAATAAGAAAGATGAGAGGGAAAATGGAGACAGGGTTACGAATGCATGCAGATGGGTTTTTCAAGCAAATTTTTTTGGAGAGAAGGTAGATGCAAAGTTTGAGCAATGTTTCAAATGAGAGAGATGAAATGGGACGACCTAGTACATCCAAAGGGAAATACTAGATAACCTGTAGAGCATTCCATTCATGCGAGACATAACTCGAACCCTAGATATGAATAGTGTGATGCGAGGAACAACTACAAACCGCATCCAACGAAGTTACCTACTTCAGTGGATCTACAAATTGCGGTAAAAAAATAGTCAATATCGCGGAAGAACTCAAACCAAACAGAAAGAAGAACGAGTTCACACTACACATACCCTAACTCAGTGATGTGCAGCAACTACGACGACGCGGTAAAGGAGATGATCCGCATCGATGATGGAGGAATCCGGCGACCTCTTTCCGGCAATAAAGAGTCAAAGAGAATGTCATTGTCGGTCTGGAGATTTTGAGCAAGCATTGAATGGGAAGAATGAATCTAAGGAGCAGTTTATATACACGAGAAAAAAATACCACACATGGTGAGGGATATCGGATGGTCATCGGTTGATGCCTTTTGCAATTCAATGGCTCAGATTTCAAGGCGGTTGTGTAGAGCACGTGGTAACCGCCATCAAGGATGTTGTCCTCACTTGGGTGGGAAACCCCAAATTTTGGACGGCTTTCGCCAAAGTGGATAATGTTCAGTTCAAGAGGTTTATCATTGACAAGGATTCCAGATCAAATTCGCAACCTGATAAAGTTATGCATTCACAACATATCAGGATAGAGTTTGAGAGATGGATAAGAGGTAAACCGAGGTCCTAGTCATTCCACTTAGGCAAAGAACACAAATCCATCGAATGAGAACAATGAGGGAAATGTTCTGGACAAAATCAAACACTCGTATGAATCAGAATAAAAAATGTGGAAAATAGTGGTGGCATGACCCATCGTATACTAACTATATGGCCCCAACTGGCGCACAATTATCATGGCACCAGAAAGTTAGTTCTTCGTTAATGTATTTACTCTCCAAAAGAAAATTTCACTTTGTCAAAAATTTCAAACTCTTCGAGCGTTATGCACCCATTCCTTTGAAGATGTGGGAGTGTTGGCATGGGTGCCGAGTCCAGCATACTGCACGTTTGCTGAATCTAGGATGTTTAGCACACACCTTGATGTACATAATCTTTTATTATTGAGAGGCTTGGTGAAAAGTTTTGCGAGATTTTCTTTGGTCTTGACCTGAATGATGGAAATAGCCTCTCGAGCAACATGATTGCGAAGGAAATGATGCTTGATCTGAATATCCTGGGTGCAAGAGTGCTGCATTGGATTGCGTGTGATTTTGATTGCATTCTCATTGTCACATAATAAAGTAATCTTCTTGACCTTGATGCCATAATCATTCAATGTTTGCTTCATCCATAGTAACTGAGTGCAACACGTGCGAGTAGCAATATATTCGGCCTCATCCATAGACAATGAGACACAATTTCACTCTCTTCACGACCAACAATATAAAGATCTATCGAGGAAATGGCATGTCCCGAGGTAGATTTCTTGTTAACACGGTCACCTGCATAATGTGAGTCTAAATAGCCAATGAGATCAAAATGTGCTCCCTTAGGATACTATAAACCTAAGGTGGGGGTGTGAGACAAATTTCTCAGAATACACTTGACCACTTGGTGATGGGATTCTTTCGATGCATCTTGGAAACGGGCAGACATACAAACACTCAACATAATGTCAGGTCCAGATGCACATAAGTAAAGAAGAGAACCAATCATTGAACTATAAGGTTTCTGATTGTAATCTTTACCGAACACATCTGCATCAAGCTGACCATTTGTGGGTATAGGAGTTTTGTAGCCGTTGTGATTGCAGTCTTGCATTTGGAACTTGTTCAGGCAATATGTTAAATACTTCTCTTGAGATACAAAAATCCCATTTTCATGTTACGAATTTGGAATCCAAGAAAGAACTTGAGTTCACCCATATAGACATTTTATACTTCATGGACATCGTTCACCCTAATTCCATGCCGCAAGCATTGTTGGTATAGCCAAACATAATATCATCCACATAAATTTGAGAGACGAGAAGATCTCCATCAATAGCACTAGTGAATAATGTGGAGTCAGTGGATCCTGGCTTGTCCTTTGCCGATCATAAACCTTTGTCCATTTTCATCTTGCTTGTTTCAAAAAAGCCACTTGGTGTTAATAATATTGTGCTTCTTAGGATTCGGTCGATCGATCAATTCCTACATAACATTTATTTCGAATTGCACCAGCTTCTCTTGCATGTCATTAATCCAATCAGGATCATTCATGGCTTCCTCATACTTAGTAAGTTCTATTAATGAGACGAAGGAGAAACTTCCACAATAGTTACCAAATGAGTGCGAGAATTACTTGTGGGTCTGCCACTCAAGGAAGAGGATTTCCATCGGGATATCATTTTCAATTTCTTCAGCATCAGCATCTGGATTAGCATTTCATGTGCAATTTTCATCAGGATTGCCATTAGGTTTGATGTCCCAAACATATATCCTTTTCCAAACACTTTTGCTCTTGTTTTGGACTCTAATTTGCATGATTTGAATGAAACTAACCCAGGCTAACGTTGTTTTCAGCAAAACTACCATGGTGTTGTTTTTGTGCAGAAATATATGTTCTTGGATCGAGCTAAAAATTGACGGAGATCATTTTGAGAATATATATTTGATATTGGTGGAATAAATACTAGTAGGGGACCCACGAGGAGGCCACGAGCCTGCGGGGGGCCCTACCCCTAGGACGCACCCCCTGAGCTCGTGGCCCCCTTTTCTGGTGCCGTTGTCGAGGACAATAGCTCTATTTACCGAGTTCACTTGGGATTTATATTGATCACTATGAAGAATCTGAAAGATGCTAAGACCAAGATAGTACTCTCTAAGACGAGGGGAGGTAAGGAACTGGCATCTAGATCCGCACTTGATTCACCTTATGTTTTGAGTAAGCATGCGACACCGCCACCTGCTATTCATTATGATATATCGCAAGTAATTGATGATGCTACTTCTATTATAAATGAAACTCGTGATGATGCTAATCCTTTCCTTGATAAAACTGTGCCACCAGGTTAAAATCATTGATGAACAAATTGCTAAATCTAGGGAAATTGAGAATGATGTAATTGATGAAAACTATGAATCACCTATTATGTCTAATCTCCTACTAGAATCAAAATACTTGGTGTACCTGATGGTTATGTTATGGATGGTGAGATAGATAGATACTTTCTAGCTTGAAATGATAGAGATGATCTTAATAAACTATTGAATAAACTGAAACAAAAATATATGATGGAGAAAATGAATATGATCCTAAGTTTGCTACTTCTCCTATCTATGTTACCAATAAGGATTATGAATTCTCTGTTGATCCTCAGTTAATTACTTTGGTAGAATATGGTCCTTTTCATGGTTAGGAAACTAAAACTGTTTTGGCATACCTTACCAAATTAAATTATATTTCCATATTATATCCTTAAGCTTTTTTACTTTCTCATTAAAGGGTGATGCTAAGAAGTGGTTTCATATTCTTGCTACTAGTTGTGTGCGTAGTCCCCAGGATATGATATATTACTTCTCTGAAAAATATTTTCCTACTCATAAGAAACAATCTACCTTACGGGAAATATTTAACTACGTGCAATCTGAAGAAGAGATTCTCCCTCAAGCTTGGGGGAGGCTTCTCCAATTACTTAAAGCTTTGCCTGATCAACCTCTTATGAAAAATGAAATACTTGATATCTTTTATAATAGACTAACCGATGCATCTAGGGACCATCTAGATGGTTGTGCTAGTTGTGTTTCCAAGGAACGAATTGCTGGACAGGGTGAAGAAGTATTGCATAATATCTTAAAGAATGCCAATGATTGTACACTTCCTGGACTACCATCATAACCAATTCAAAAGAAGAGAGGTATTATATTTCTTAGTCTAAAATATATGCAAGAAGTCAAGAAATCTATGAGAGAAAAAGGTATTAAAACTGAAGATGTCAAGAATTTACCACCTATTAAAGAAATGCACAGACTCGATATCCCTACACACGTAGTAGAGGTAAATTCTGTTTGTCGGTTTGATGAGGGTGATATACCTTATAATAAAACTACTTGTCAATGCATGGATGAATTTGATAACTACATTATTAAGCAAGAACATTTCAATATGTATGTTAAGGATCAATTCAAACGAAATGCCATGATGATTGATCATTTGAGTGATTTGCTGTTTAGAATTGCTAATGATGTTAAAGGTTTAGGTAAACTTTCATCCATGGTTCATACTCAGATATAACAAGTTGCTAAGTCACAAAATGAGTTTCTCATTGAAATGAATAATAAATTAAATGATCGTGCTATTAGAGTTATGACTAGAGGGGGTACAAGGAGTCAAGAGCCCCTTTTTCCTGAGGGACATCCTAAAAGGATTGAATATAATTCTCATAACATTAATGAATACGAACCTAGTTCATCTAAAAGGAAAAAAGCAAATTAAAAATTATACAACTTTGCATGCTCTAATGAACCAGTGGTAGAAAAACCTTCTGAGAATCATAATGATGTTTCTATTTATCATGGTGAGACACAATCTGGTAGTGAACATCCACATAATGATAGTGATAATGATAATGACGATGTTCATGCTGATGTTCATCCAGATAATGAAAAGAACCTGATAATGATGTAGGAATAGAACCTGCTGCCTATCTTGACAACCCACCTCCTATGAATAAATGTTATGATTAGAGGGATTTCATTGCTAGAAAACATGGTAATGAAAGAGAGCCACGGGTTAAAAAAACCATGCCATTCCCTATAAGCCTTCGAAAGATAAGGACAAGGGGAATTTTGAGGGCTTTGTTGAAATGCTTAGGCCCGTCTTTTTGCGAGCACGTATGATAGATATCTTGAAAATGCCTCCTTATGCTAAATACATGAAAGATATTGTCAGTAATAAAAGAAAGATACCTGAAGCTGAGATTTCCACCAGTCTTTCTAATTACTATTTTGATTGTGGAGTACCTAACAAATTGGGAGATCCAGGAATACCCACTATGCCTTCCTCCATTAGACGAAGTTATGTTAAAACTGCTTTATATGATCTAGGAGCCGGTGTTAGTGTTATGCCTTTCTATTTATATAGAAGACTTGATTTTAATAAGCTTACACCCACTAAAATGTCTTTGCAAATGGCTGACAAATCCACTACAATACCTATTGGAATTTGTGAGGATGTCCATGTTGTGGTTGCAAATGTTAGTATCTTAATGAACTTTGCTATTCTTGATATGCCACAGGAGGACAACATGTCAGTTATCCTTGGTATACCCTTTTTGCATACTGTAGGGATGTTATTGATTGCACCAAAAGCAATGTTAATTTTCATGTCAATGGTAATCAACACATGGTATATTTTTTTAGAAACAAAGTTTGATGAATAATATCAACTCCATTGAACAAATTACAACTATAACTATTGTAGAGTTCAAATTTCCTCTGCCTACTGCCAAGAAGAGATATGATATTCTTATTATTGCGGAAATACAAATCCTCATTGAGGTAACTTAGTATTATACAAAAAAAATCGGTTTCATGTCACTCGGAAATAGTTTGTTAATAACACCTAATCAACCTTATTAATGGATTCTTTTTGAGGAGCACGTGGTCGATAAATTTAGTAAGCACAACCCACTGTACCCATAGTTTTATCTCTATTAATTATTGTTTTAATGAATAAAAATATCATATTTTTTCTGAATTATCCATGCAATGAAAAATGATCAAAAAATAAAAGTTCTCATAACGCCCTAAAAATTTAGTATGTTTTTTCTAGAATAACTAAGAATTTTTGGTAATGAACACACCCCAGGGGGCACCTGTGAGCCACGAGCTCACAGGGCGTGCCCAGCCCCCTAGGGCACGCCATCCAAGCTCGTGGGACCCATAGGGACCCATTCACTTAGTACACATGACCACAACCTTCTTCCACCTCCAAAAAAATCAAACTTGCCTCCTACCCCGTGTTCTTTCTCATTTTTGAGTGATTTTTGATCTCCTTGCTTGGAACTTAATTTCCAAAACTATTTTGAGGAATTACTCCTTGGTATGTGACTCATCAAATGATCCAATTAGTTTTTGTTCTAGTGTTTTATATTTTCAAAACTTTGCTACTATTGGTGACCATGTATATGAGCTTGCATGTTGAATTTGTATGGTTCAAAGTAGTTTTGATGCATGATATAGCCTCTAGGCAATTTGTGGGAATAGTTTCTATCAATTTTGTTGAGTTTCGTTCACTTCTATTTTAAGGGGCTAAAAATTTCAAAATTATTTAAGAACAATGAAGGATATTTAGGAAAATGTACCATGGTGGTTCTTCGAGCAAGAGCTCCCCAAGTTCAGCAATTCGTGAGCCGAACCTCGAGCCGCATCGGGACACGCTCGTCAAACCATGTGGGTGGATGTATGATGCCTTCATGAACTGAGTAGGCATCAAGCAAGAATTCGATATATACATGAAAAATGCAGAGTTGACAGACTTCTTATTAGATAAGTTCCCCCAATTCCATGATCTCACTGATTCATTCGTACGGAGATTCAAGTATGTGGTCCATCACCCCTCTCATGAATTCATGTTTGCTTTATATGATAGTGCTTTTGGCATGACTGTTGAATAGTTTTGCATTGCTTGTACAATTCCTTGTTGGGGAACTTGTCGCGAATCACATAAAACTGATTGCAATGAATTTCTCATGATCTCCACTCAGGGTGAAACTAGAGTCATAACACAAGCTAGAGTTGGTAGCATTCATTTTCCTACAATTCACTATTTCACTTTGTTCATAGGAAGATGCATAAACGGTAAAAATGACCTTATTACCTTGTACACAACTGATTTGAGCATTCTTAAGAGTGCGGTACCGAGAGACAGAAAATTTAACATTGGGTCCATCATTGCATGCCGCTTACATAATAACTCTCTCGATGGTGACCTTTAGGGTGGGATTTATGCTACTCACTTAGCTACCTATTTAGGCATACCCATCAAATAAAATGATCCCTAGTTGCCACCTTGTTACCTTGTTTATCATGCTATGGAGCATCATCAGTTTCTCAAAAGAGAGACCACACCATTCAAATACAGACTAATCTTTAACAAGCACAAGGTCTACCGTATTACTTTTCCTGCTCCTTCCTACTTTAACTTTCAGGAAAACAAAGTATTTTATACTTGAGGAGGAGGTGGAGGCATACCAGACGACAGAGGAGGCTGCTCGTTGAAATGAGGCAGCCAACCAGGCATTCGCGGTTGCGATGGAGTATAACCCAAACCATCTCCAGGATTTCTATCCAGGCCAGTAGTGGCCATAGACCAAGTTAGTCCAAGAGCCTAAGCTTGGGAGGGTACGTACTTCTCATCAACATTACATTCATGTACCACACATTCATTCCAGTTGTTAGTGTTCATCCTCTTTCATTTTATATCCATCATTAGTTTTCTTTACACTTTCTTTTGTATGTTTGAAAAACTTTGGATAATGCAAAAATATTTCTCATTTCTTTTCTATTTTATTTATTGTCTGAGTAGTTTACATTATTAAAAGAAAACCCAAAAATATTTCTCGTTCTTCTTCTTATTTGTTAGGAGCTTTCCCGTGTAAATAGTTTTTCTCGTTTTTCATTTTCCTTCGTTAATTTGCTTTCTCCGGAAAAACTAAAAAGCTCCAAAAATATTTTAGTGTGTTTCTCTTAAATTATTTTCTTTTATTTGATTCTTCGTAAGGAGAAGACTATGCTATAACTGTTGAATGGCTCATATGCTACATTGTTAATCTAACAAAGAGCCAATATTACCTTGTCGTCTCATTTGAATAAATGGCTTTGCAGATTCCAACTTAGTGCACAAGACACTTGCACTATTATTATTTTCACATCATTCGGTCGTGCAAGTGACATGCAATAATGACGATAATTTGATGAAGTGATTGTGGCAAAGGAAGCTGATATGAACTCTTCTTGTTTTATGTTTTTGCAAATATGTTTAACCGGTCGATCTTGATTCAACATATTATGAGTAAATATGTTTGTGATGACAATTAGAGATTATAATTTCTCATGCCATGCTTAAATAGCTATAGTGGATAATGATTTATCTTATGTGTCAACATGTATTAAAATAGTTGTGATGTAGTATATTAGCATGGTATCCTCCTCTGAGTAATTCGAGTACTTTGACTTGGCACATGTGCAAACATGTAGTTGATTAAAAACCAATGCAGCCTCCATGACATTTATGTTTAGAGTGTTTTTATATCCTACTCATGCTAATGTGCAATGTCAACTATTCGCAATGCATTACTATGACTGTTGTCGCTCTCTAGATGGTGCCTTCTCAATCTATTTGCTACCCTTCGCCTGTACTAAGCTATAGTGCTGCTTGTGCATCCAGACCCTAAAACCAAAGTTGTTCCAGATGAGTCCACCATATCTACCTGTATACGGTATTACCCTGCCATTCCAAGTAAATTTGCATGTGCCACCTCTAATCATTCAAATAAATATTTGTTTTGTGTGCTCGTACCGCTCATGGAGCGACAGGTGGTCAGTATATTCAATGGTAAGCAAGTTATTCTCAAGATGGGATTTTATTCACCTGCCATTGCATGATAGAGGCTGGTAAAAAGATGCCTAGTCCTTCATAATAAAAAAATCTCTACTAGAAAGATGAATGTTGGAGGACACCAATGGATTTGATCAGCCATGGCTTGTGTATGTATGGTGGAGGGGAGTAAAATTTACGATTCCGCTTGGGAACCACCAATAATGTGTTTACCATGGAAGATACCGAAATCCTTTGTGGCGACATTGACAAGAAAGGCACACCACCCAAAATTATACTTTCACCTCTGTTTTAAACCATGAGCTCAAGCGCCGCTGCAAATCAATGCTTCCCGCTACGATGGGTTTTTCTATTTATTTTCATGTTATTTACTTTTATTGTTGAGTCATCATCTTCTCATCAAATCACAAGTCGTGAGAGCTATACTCATTTTTATGCATCAAGTCTAATTAATGTTGGATGTGAGCAGGACTGGATATCTTCTACCCTGAATTACAATGTTTAGTCGTTGCATGAACCTCAAAGGTGCTCTGCATGTATGTTTTGTAGTCGCAGAAAGGGCTAGCGAGATGCCTTTTTATCATATTATATCATGATTTTTTGACAAATTGTTGCCACTCAAAATATCTTATTATTCCTTGCTAGTTGGTTATGGTATTGTCATGACTAAATATGAGACCTAACTGTTATGATTAACATGGTTAGTATATAATCTCTGCTGAAACCTGAACACTAGTTAAGCATACATACAACAGCAAGAACAGAAGAGTTTGTAAAAGTTTTCTTTGTCACTTTCACCTTATCAACTATATTGCTTGAGGACAAGCAATGAGTTAAGCTTGGGGGAGTTGATACGTCCCAAACATATCTACTTTTCCAAACACTTTTACTCTTGTTTTGTACTATAATTTGCATGATTTGAATGAAACTAACCCAGGCTGGCGTTGTTTCCAGCAGAACTACCATGGTGTTGTTTTTGTGCAGAAATAAAAGTTCTCGGATTGAGCTGAAAATTGATAGAGATTATTTATAGAATATATAAAAAATATTGGCATAAGAAATACCAGCAGGGGACCCACCAGGTGGCCACAAGCCTGGGGGCGCCCTATCCCCCAAGGCGCCCCCGTGAGCTCATGGGCTCCCTGGCTGGACTTCGGCACCCATCTTCTCCTATAAGGTGTCATTTACCCTAAAAAATCATGGAGTTACTTTCATTGTGTTTTGAGAGATAGATCCGCCACGATCTCTTGTTCTACATTGGAAGGGCTGATTTGGATTCCATTTGGGGCTTCAGAGAGGGGGATTCATCATCGTTGTCATCACCAACCCTTCTCCGTCAACCATTCCATGATACTCACCACCGGGAGTCAGTAATTCCTTTGTAGGCTTGCTCGACAGTGGTGGAGTTGGATGAGATTTGTCATGTAATCGAGTCAATTTGTTAGGGTTTGATCCCTAGTACATTCGGAGATTGATGTTGCTAAGGCTTTTCTATGTTATGCTTGTAACTAGGGCCCGAGTGCCATGATTTCAGACCTATTATGTTTTCACGAATATGAGAGTGTTTTGGACCCTATCTGGCAAGTTGTATGCATCTATTATGTGTTATGATCCATAGACCCCAAAGTGATACACGTTGGGATCATCTCCGGTGATGACCGTAGTGTGAGGAGTTGATGTATTCACCATGTGTTAATGCTTTTTTCTAGTTCTCTATTAAAAGGAGGCCTTAACATCCCATAGTTTCCCTTTGGACCCTGCTACCATGGGAGGGTAGGACAAAAGATGTCATGCAAGTTCTTGTTATAAGCACGGATGACTATATACGGAATACATGCGTACATTACATGATGAATTGGAGCTAGTTCTGTGTCACTCTAGGTTGTGATTGTTACATGATGAATATCATCCAACACAAATATCCATCGCTGATCCAATGTCTATGCTTTTCGCATATTGATCTTCGCTAAGTTACTGTTGTTGTTGCTGCTATTACAATCACTACAAATTGTTGCTTTTGTTGTTCCTGTTACAATTGTTACTATCCTACTAAACACTTCGATGGTGAAAGAAGTTCCAGGTGTGGTTGAATTGACAACTAAACTGTTAAGACTCATAAATATTATTTGGCTACTCTTCTATCGAATCGATAAATTTGGGTGAAATACAACCCTTGAAGATTGTTGCGATCCCCTATACTTGTGGGTTATCATTTTGACATTTTGATTTCCAGGTGCATTTCGAGTGCCATTTTGTTTGCCAGTTGCTTGGTGAGTTCTTCGATCGAAAGGGACATCTTCATCCGAGGATTCAGGAGCATTTCCTTAGACATGTCTGACATTGCCAACCTCCACTTTTCGAATGGCATCCAAAATCGGGGGTTCATTTATCACTTTTGGCAGGTGCTTCTTTTGAGAGTCGTTAGATTCATCGATCCGCACATTTACCGTTTCCATATTTTTTTTGTGGTTAGAGTTATGTTCGGAACAACATGAAAAGCAAAAAAATTCCTATGGAACACCGAAGATCTAATATAGGAGATGGATAGAAACAAGAGGGGAGAGTGTATCTACATACCTTCATAGACCATTAAGCGGAAGCGTATATTACATGGTTGATGTAATCGTACTCGTTCGATCCAATCGCGATACAATTCGATCTAGCAACAAACAGACGACACCTCCATGTTCAGCACACATGTGGCTCGATGACGTCTCCACCTTCTTCATCCAGTAAGAAAGGGCAGAGAAGTAGATGGGATCCCCGGCGGCACGATGACGCGACAATGATGGTGGTGATGTGGTGCCGGCAGGGTTCACCAAGCACAACCAGAACGAATCTGAGGAGAAATGGTGTAACGGGAGAGGTAGGGTTGCTATCGGGGCGTGGGAATTGGTGCGTGGCATCCCTCCTCTACTCTCCACTATTTATAGGAGGCAACGGGGAGGGGAAGCCATACCTAACCCCTCCTCCAAGGGAAGGGCAACAGCCTAGGGGGTGCCTTGCCCCCCAAGGCATGGGGGTGCCCCATCTAGGGTTCCCACCAAACCCTTGGCGCCTTGGGCCTTGGGGGAGGGGTGCCCAACCCACCAGGGTCTGATGCTCCTCCTGTCTCAGCCCATGTGCGCCCCCGGGGCGGGTGGACCTCCCGGAGGACCCTCGGAACCCTTCCAGCACTCCTGATAAAAAACTGGTAAAACCCGGAACCTTTCCGGTGGCCCAAATATGACTCCTCATATATAAATCTTTACCTCTATACCATTTCGGAGCTCCTCCTCACGCCCTTGATATCATCCGGGACTCTGAAAAACATTTGTTCACCAACGTACATATCCAGATACAACTCTAGCCTCATCGAATGTTAACCATGCGGACCTTACGGGTTCGGGAATCATGTAGACATGACCGAGACACCTCTCCAGTCAATAAACAATAGTGGATGATTCGGTTCCTACATATTCCACGAAGATTATTCATCTGTTGAATCACGATCTGGAGGATTGAGTTAATCCCATATGCAATTCCCTTTCTATAGCGATATGTTACTTGCTCGAGATATGATCGTCGATATCTCCACACCTCGTTCAAAATCGTTATCGGCAAGTTTCTTCACTCATTCCATAATACAAGATCCCATGACTAACTCATTAGACACATTGCTTTCAAGCTCTCTACGATGTTGTATTACCAAGAGGGCCCAGAGATATCTCTCCGTCATACGGAGTGACAAATCCCAGTCTCGATCCATACAAAGCCAACAAACACCTTCGGAGATACGCGTAGAGCTCCTTTATGATCACCCATTTAAGAAGTGACGTTTGATAGCACACAAGGTATTTGATGTGGAGCATCCCACCATCATCCCCATGAAGACTACACCATCAAGCCAACCCCCAAGTGGCCCTACGACGACAGCACGCACACGCGACATTGAAGCTAAGGTGAACTCACTCCTCTTCGAGTATGACTTTGATGGCAAAGGAACTTGGATGCTACCTCACAATGAAACCCTGTGTATCCTTAGGTACGCGGGAGACGACCTCGAAGGGCCAAGGAAACATCCCCAAGACCAAGGCCGGGGAGGAGAAGGAGCTAGCACCCAGGACAAGTCTCTAGATAGCCCGGAACTTCTGGATCACCGTCGACCCAAGGCCAAGTCCATGGATGAAGACTTTCAGGTTATCCCGGAACCTTCCTGGAGCCTCCGGCCCCTAGAACTTCCGGCCAGCCCGGAAATTCCGGCCGGCCCAGAACTTCCGGCCCTCCATCAGCCCCGCCACCGAAGCCTACGCCAACACTCAGAAAAGCCCGGAACCCGCCTAGAACCAGCCCGGAATTTCCAGCCTTCACAGAGTGATGCCACTCAGGCCCGAGGCCCATGTACTCTTTCACTTACCCCTTCGCCCCTAGACTATATATACTCTTCTTCCACCTTGAGTTAGGGTTAGCTAATGTTTGCTCTCGAGCTTAGATCCATTACTTGCTTCTCCTAGGGAGTTTGCCCTCCTTTGGGAGTAGATCCAAGTGATTCCAAGGCCCCTCTAGAGGGAAGATCCCTCGTGGATTCCAGGTTCCTCCTCCGGAGAGAGAGAACACTACCGCTACTTGTCTCATTTGTTGATTTGGGATCTTGTACCTCTTGTGATGTTATGGGCCTAGTTGATGTGTGGTTGAGTTTGCTCTTGAGTGTTTCCTCTTGCTCTTCCTCATGTTCTTCGTGCTTTCCCTCTCCAATTCGTGAAAGATCGGCCACCACGGGGTATTGCCCCATACCATATTGGTATCATGAGACACGTTGATCACGAATTTGGAGGCCCCTCCCCTTGTTTCTAGCCTAATTTTGTTTTCATCCCAATTTCGAAAATCCCCCCAAAAATTGCCTTACCCAAAATTCCTTGGATTTGTTGGATTTGATGAGATTTTGTTGATTTGGATCCGTGGATTTCGTTGTGGATGTCTGGATCTAGCTTTCCATACAACCAATCCCCACCAATTTTTCTTTTTCGCCGTCAGATTTGGGGTTTTCCTCACGATTTTCCGCCCAAGTCCAAGATCTCGAAATTAGGGTTCGTCCCAATTTTCTTGACTCCTGCAACTTCCGTCTCCGCCCGGACCTTCCTGCCATGGGACAGTCTGCCCCTCGGACCTTCCGGCTACCGGAACCTCCAGCCGACCCGGACCTTCCGGCCTTTACAGAAAGTTTCCCCTCAGCAGTTTTCTTTTTCCTCTATTTTTTCCACCACAGATTATTCCGCAAAATTCCACCATTTCTATTGCAACCCTTTTCATTTGAGATTTTGAGTCGTGAGCCTCGCCACTTCCTAAGGTGTTTCGGCTACTTAGGAGTGGTTCTTCATCGACATCGTCGCTCATCATCTCCCCGGATCATCGGCAACCAACTCTTCATTGACACCACACCATAAGAAAGGACGGTAACCGCGACGACACTCTTGACTTTCCCTTGTCATTGCATTGTTACCCCGAGCTTATTTGCGTTAATTACATATTGAGACTAGCCATTGAGTATTGTCAAGCCACACTACTTGTGCACATTAGTGATACATACTCTGCATAGCTACAATTTCATGCATATACATCTTAGTATCATCTCTAGTTTTACAAAGTACCTGCATACATAATTGCTATCTTGGTGTGCACGTCCCGCGTCGTGACAATCCAAATATCATTGCTAAAATAAAGAGAAGCAAAGCTTTTAAGCAAGGACAAAAGTGCAATAGCATCGCCAAATTTGCATATCATACTTGATCATCTTGGATCACTTGAGTGAGTGACTCGTGCCTCATACACACATAGCCAGTCGGGAATAGGAAGACGACACATTTTGTTTCTTATAGGTTGTGCACAAGTTCGTACCATGCCCATCTAAGCAATCGTGCTAGCGTCTCTCTAGTGTTGTGCAACACGAGCGTTTTCCGTGGATTCCACATTTTGTGCTCATTTTTTGGTTGCACAACCCCACTTATCTATTCGTGCATGTGTTTCCGAGATTACTCATTGCTATTGATTCACATTGCCTTACTTGCGACTTTACAAATCTCTTTCTACTTTATTGCATCATATTCTCGAACTGCTTGAAATTTTGTGCCACCATCCTAACCAAGCTACTCCATAAGCATTACTTGTCTAGGTGCGAGAAGGGCAAACTCGGTACCAATTCTACTATTTCCATGATTTCACATTGAGTGATTGATCCTCATTTCAACCTTCGAAATGGTATTTGGTATTGTGTTTTCTCATTATTCTACTTATATCTACTTGAGTGCCATGGATAGGAACACTATGACGAACCCGGCCTTAGAGGAGCACGACGACGACACGAACAACTATGTCACCAAACTACAATTCTTCGGTGCACAAAAGGGAATGTGCCTAGCACTTGATGTCATCACAGACCGCATCGAGCACCTCTCCACCAACATACGTGAATCTTAGGAGTGAACGCGGGACTTCATGATAACCCAAATGGACGAGCTCCATGCCTTGATGGTGAATCGCACATCATCCACTTCTACCTCAACTCGATGGCGCACCACAAGTTGACACTCATCCGAGGACTCCTCCGGCGAGAGTCCTCCTCCTCGAGCTCGACCACAAGAACGTGACACACGTCGCCTCTCTCAAGACTCGAGCAACCCCTTCCATGACAACAAGCCTCAAGGTCGACATCGCGAGCGTGACCACCGTCACCCACAAGAGCAAGATGCATACCAGCAGGAACGCCTACGTCTCCGCCGTGAGGAAGACCGACGCCGTGAAGAGCAAGAAAATGAGGGACATCGCATGCTTCACGAATCAACCCATGCCTTGCAGGAATGCAACCGACTAGCTTGCAAGGAACAAGAAGCTCTACGTAGAGAACACCAAGGGGAAGCTACACGTCAAGAGGAGCACCAAGAACGCCAACAACGGATGCGACCAGAACATCAACAACACCCAAGGCAAGAGGAGCAATACATGAATGAGCTCGCTCCAAGGCAAGATCAATATCAACATGACAACAACGCCCCTCCACGACATGAAGTGAGACCTCAAGAAAAACCCATTGACCATGTGGATGATCAAGCTCCACGCCAAGGCCAATGTCAACAAGACAATTATGCTCCTCCATGACAAGGATACCGCAATCACAACAACAATGAGGAAAATCTCTTTGGCAAGCTCAAGTTCAATATTCCTAAGTTCTCCAGAAGCAACAATCCCGAAGACTATCTCTCTTGGGCACTCAAGGTTGACAATATATTTTGGTTGCACAACTATGAAGAGGACAAGAAGATTGCCATGGCCTCCCTTGAGTTCCAAGATTACGTGCTTATTTGGTGGGAACAAGTGATTGAGCGAAGAAGAGAAAGAGGTGACCCTCCAATCACCACTTGGGAACAAATGAGAGATCTCATGAGAGCTCGATTCGTCCCAACACACTAAAATCGTGATCTATTCAAGAAGCTACAACTACTCAACCAAGGCACCAAGTCGGTGGAAGAGTACTATCAAGATATGGAGATGGCCATGATAAGAGCCAATGTGAAGGAAGATGATGAGCAAACTATGGCTGTTTCTTGAATGGTCTCAACTACCAAGTCAAGAAAATTGCAGATTTACAACCCTACTCCAACTTGCTCGAGCTAGTGCATCAAGCCACCAAGGCGGAACGTCAAGTTCAAGAGGACTACAAGTACTCCAAGACTTCCTACAAGACCTACGGTGCAACTACTCAAGCTTCTCCAACTACGACAACTTCCTTTACAAGAACCTCCACAACAAAAGATGACAAGTCAATCTACCAGGACAAGTCATCTTCATCATCTCGCAAAGTTTCTACAAGCAAAACAAGAGCGTCATCCTCTACACGAACATCGGATGACGTGAAAACAAGCTCCATCAAGTGTTTCACGTGCCAAAGCCGAGGACACAAGATGTATGAGTTCCCTTCAAGACGGACCATGATCCTTCAAGATGACGGTTCCTATGACTCCATGAGTGAAGATGAGATGGAAGCTTTGGAACACGTGGCTATTCACAGACAAGTCGATGAAGATGAAGACTCTCAAATCTTTTGTGACAACGATCTGAGCCCCGCTCTTGCTCAAAGGTTTTGACTCTACAACAACAAAAAGATGAGGACCAACATTGCCACATCTTCCACACCAAGGCCGGTATCCAAGGAAGATCCGTCAAGGTCATCATCGACGGAGGAAGTTGCCACAATTTGGCAAGTGAGGAACTTTGCTCAAAGTTGCACTTGGTCAAGAAAAAGCACCCTCGCCCCTACAAGGTCCAACGGCTAAGTGACTCCGGCACAATACAAGTCGACCACACCGTGCAAGTTTCCTTCAAGACTGGAGCTTATGAAGACACTGTGGAGTGTGATGTGATGCCCATGTCCGTTTTCCACCTGCTCCTTGGGAGACCGTGGCGTCATACATAATGGGCGCACAAATCAATATAGCTTCAAGATGAAGGGCACCTAATATGTGCTTCGCCCTATGTCTCCAAGTCAAGTAACCGCCGAAAAGCAAGCTTCGTCCCATCATGGAGAGAAAAGTGAGAGTGTGATCCACCTCATATAAAGTGAGCGCCACAAGCCAAAATTCAGTGAATCCACAATGAGGGACATGAGTGACGTAATCCTTTTTGCCACAAAACGAGATTTGAGGGATGTGACTGAGAGCCCATCGATCGTCCTTCACTACGCGATAGTGTGCAAGGATGATGTTACCCAGCCTAACCCTTCACAACATCTTCCTCTTGTGTTACCTCAATTATTACAAGAATTCCAAGCTATTTTTCCCGATGAGCTACCTCCGGGACTACCACCAAAACAAGGGGTCGAACACCACATCGACCTCATCCCCGGCGCACTGCTCCCTAACAAGGCTCCCTACCGCATCAACCCCGATGAAACAAAGGCGATACAAAGGCAAGTCCAAAGACTCCTAGATAAAGGGGATGTACGTGAGAGTTTGAGTCCTTGTGCGGTTCCCGTGATCCTAGTGCCTAAACAAGATGGTAGTATGCGCATGTGTTCCGATTGCTGACCTATAAATGCTATCACCATTTGCTATCGTCACCCCATCCCACGCTTAGATGACATGCTAGATGAACTTAGTGGTGCCACTATATTTTCCAAAATAGACTTGAAAACTAGTTACTACCAAATTCGCACACAAGAGAGTGATGAGTGGAAAATGGCTTTCAAAACTAAATTTGGTCTCTATGAATGGTTAGTGATGCCCATGGGCTTATCTGAAGCACCAGATACGTTCATGTGCATGATGCATCATGTTTTGCGCCCCTACATTGGATATTGTGTTGTGGTCTACTTTGATGACATCCTTGTTTTCAGCGACTCTCTAGAACAACACACCATACATGTTAGGGACATTTTGCAAACTCTTCATAAATAAAAACTTTATGCAAACATGGGCAAATGCATTTTTGGTGTTGACAAAGTTGTTTTCCTAGGATTTGTGGTTTCCTCTAAGGCTGTCCATGTTGATGAAAGGTTGAGGCAATTAAAAATTGGCCCACACCCACCAATTTGCAACAAGTGGATAGTTTCTTAGGACTAGCCGGTTTCTACTGTTGGTTTGTGAAGGACTTTAGCACCATTGCCACTCCTCTACACGCTTTGATCAAGAAAAATGCACCTTTTGTTTGGGGACCATCCCAAGACACCGCTTTCCATGAACTTAAGAATTTGCTCAGTCACGCACCTTTGCTTTCCTTGCCTAGCTTTGAAAAAACTTTTGAAGTGCATTGTGACGCTAGTGGTAATGGCATAGGAGGCGTTCTTATGCAAGAAAAACGCCCAATTGCGTATTTTAGTGAGAAAAATTCGGGCGCTCAACTCAAGTATCATAGTGTTGACAAAGAATTGTATGCATTGGTGAGAGTCTTACAAGCGTGGGAACATTATTTGCGACCACATGAATTTGTCATTCATACCGATCTTGAAACTCTCAAGTACCTAAAGTGTCAAACTAAGTTGAACAAACGACATGCTAAATGGAGTGAATTTATTGAGTCTTCCCTTATGTCATCAAATACATTAAGGGCAAAGAAAAAGTTGTGGCGGATGCTCTTTCCCGCAAATGCATGCTCCTTGCTCAACTTGAATTGAATGTTATCATTTTTGAGCACATAAAAGATTTGTATGAGCATGATGTTTCTTTGGCTATCCCATATGCCAATTTTCAAGTGAAACCTTGTTGGGAAAGTACTATATGAAAGATGGCTATCTCATTTGTGCTAACAAACTTTGTATTCCCAAGTCTTCTCTTTGTTTGTTGCTTTTGCAAGAGGCTCACGGTGGAGGACTAATGGGTCACTTTGGACGCGACAAGACATATGCCACCCTCTCTGACAAGTTCTATTGGCCAAAGATGCTTCATGATGTCGCACGCTTCACCAACCGATGCTCTACATGCCGCAAAGCTAAGTCAAAAGCTCAATCCCATGGTCTTTACATGCCTCTTCCTATACCATTTCAACCTTGGGAAGATATTAGCATGGATTTTTTGCTTGGTTTGCCACAAACAAAGAATGGCCATGATTCCATTTTTGTTGTTCTGGATCGTTTTTCCAAAATGGCTCATTTCATTCCTTGCTACAAGATAGACGATGCTTCACATATTGCCAATCTCTTTTGTAGGGACATCTTACGCCTACATGGAGTACCCAAGACCATTGTCTCGGATCGCGACGTCAAGTTCTTGAGCTAATTTTGGAAGACTCTTTGTGCCAATCTCGGCATCAAGTTACTCTTCTGTTTGGCCTACCATCCGCAAACCGATGGCCAAACACAGGTGAAAAACCGGATGCTTAGGACCCTCCTCTGCATGTTGATCAAGAAGAACATCAAGGAATGGGAAGATTGCCTCCCCATAATCAAGTACGCCTACAATTGCGCACGACACTTCACCACCAACAAGTCTCCCTCCGAGGTGGTCTATTGCTTCAACCCTTTGTCCCCATTGGACATTCTCCCGCTACCACTACAAGAACGCGTCAACATGGATGAAAGTGCAAGGGCAAGATACACCAAGAAGATGCACGAAGATACAAAGAACACCATCGAGCGCCAAGTGGAACGCATCACCGCCAAGCGCAACACCAACAAACACCACATGGTGTTCGAGGCCGGTGACCTTGTGTGGCTACATATCCGGAAGGAGAATTTTCCCAATGAGCGCAAGTCCAAGCTACTACCTCGAGTCGATGGCCGTTTCAAGGTGTTGGAACGCTACAACAACAATGCCTACAAGATCGACATTCCACGTGACAAGTACAAGGTGAGAGACATCTTCAACATCTCTGACCTCTCCCCATTTCATGGTGATGAAGATCTTGATCCGAGGATGGATCTTCCCCAAGGGGGGAGATGATGCGGAGCATCCCACCATCATCCCCATGAAGACTACACCATCAGGCCAACCTCTAAGTGGCCCTATGACGGGAACTCACTCCTCTTTGAGTATGACTTTGATGGCAAAGGAACTTGTATACTACCTCATAATGAAACCCTGTGTATCCTTAGGTACGCGGGAGACGACTGATACGTCTCCAACGTATCTATACTTTCTAAAGTATTCATGCCATGTTTACAATAATTCTATATGATTTTGGTATGGTTTTATTAGAAGTAACCCGGACTGACGCTGTTTTCAGTAGAACTACCACAGTGTCGTTTTTGTGCACAAATAAAAGTTCTTAGAATGGGCTGAAAATTTATGAAGAATATTTTTAGAAAATATAAAAATACTGGAGCGAAAAGATACTGGAGAAGAGTCCCGAGGGTGTCACAAGCCACTAGGGCACGGCCACCCCCCTGGCTGCTCCTAGCTGGCTAGTGACCTCCACGGGAACCTTCTGGGCGTAGGACCAACGCCAATTATTCATATAAATACAGAAACCTCTCAAAAGAAACCTAGCTCGGGAGTTCCGCCACCGCAAGCCTCCAGAGCCACGAAAAACCAATCGGGGCCCGTTCCGGCACCCTGCTGGAGGGGGAAACCATCACCAGAGGCCATCTTCATCATCTCGGCAGTCTCCATGACGAGGAGGGAGTAGTTCACCCTCAGGGCTGAGGGTATGTACCAGTAGCTATGTGTTTGATCTCTCTCTCTCTCTCTCGTGTTCTTGAGATGACACGATCTTGATGTACCGCGAGCTTTATTGATATAGATGAATTATATGGACTTTCCCCCTCTATATCTTCTTGTGATGAATTGAGTTTTCCCTTGAAGTTTTCTTATCAGATTGAGTCTTTAAGGATTTGAAAACACTTGATGTATGTCTTGCGATGGGATCTCTGTGGTGAAAATGGGATGTTCTATTGATCCACTTGATGTATGTTTTGGTGATCAACTTGCGGGTTCCATGACCTTGGGAATCTATGCATAGGGGTTGGCACATGTTTTCGTCTTGAATATCCGGTAGAAACTCCAGGGCACTCCTTGAAGTTCTTTGTGTTGGATTGAACTTGATGAATCTGAAATTGTGTGATGCATATTGTACAATCAAGCCCATGGGTACTTGTGGTGACATTGGAGTATCTAGGTGACATTAGGGTTTTTGTTGATGTGTATCTTAAGGTGTTATTTTAGTTCGAACTCTAGGCCTCTTCGTGACACTTATAGGGATAGCTCATAAGATTGATCGGAAAAGATAACTTTGAGGTGGTTTCGTACCCTACAATAATGTCTTTGTTAGTTCTCCGCTATTTTTGACTTTGGAGTGAACTCTTTGTCACACGAGAGGTATTTACATATGATTCAACTATGTTAGTATTGTTGAGAGAAATTGCACTAGTGAAAGTATGAACCCTAGTCCTTGTTTCTAAGCATTGCAATACCATTTTTGCTCACTTTTATCATTAGTTACCTTACTGTTTTTATATTTTAAGATTACAAAAACCTATATCTACCATCCATATTACACTTGTATCACCATCTCTTCGCTGAACTAGTGCACCTATACAATTTACCATTTTATTAGGTGTGTTGGGGACACAAGAGACTCTTTGTTATTTGGTTGCAGGGTTGTTCGAGAGAGACCATCTTCATCCTACGCCTCCCACAGATCGATAAACCTTAGGTCATCCATTTGAGGGAAAATTGCTATTGTCCTACAAAACTCTGCGCTTGGAGGCCCAACACGAGTCTACAAGAAGAAGGTTGTGTAGTAGACATCAACAACCTCAAAGGGCCAAGGAAACATCCCCAAGACCATGGCCGAGGAGGAGAAGGAGCTAGCACCAAGGGAAAGTCTTTGGATAGCCCGGAACTTCCGACAGCCCAAAACTTCCGGCCAGCCCGAAACTTCTGGATCACCATCGACCCAAGGCCAAGTCCAGGGATGGAGACTTTCAGGTTAGCCCGGAACCTGCCCGGAGCATCGGGCCCTCCATCAGCTCCGCCACCGAAGCCTGTGCTGACAGTCGGAAAAGCCTAGAACCCGCCCGAAACTTCCGGCCTAGCCTGGAACTTCTGGCCTTGACAGAGTGATGCCACTCGGGCCAGAGGCCCATGTACTCTTTCACTTACCCCTTCGCCCCTAGACTATATATACTCTTCTTCCACCTCAATTTAGGGTTAGCTAATGTTTTCTCTTGATCTTATCTCCATTAGTTTCTTCTCCTAGGGAGTTTGCCCTCCTTTGGGACTAGATACAAGTGATGCCAGGGCCCCTCTAGAGGGAAGATCCCCCGTGGATTCAAGGCTCTTCCTCCGGACTGAGAGAACACTACCGCTACTTGTTTCGTTTGTTGATTTTGGATCTTGTACCTCTAGTGATGTTATGGACCTAGTTGATGTGTGATTGAGTTTGCTCTTGAGTGTTTCCTCTTATTCTTCCTCATGTTCTTCATGTTTCCCCCCTGCAATTCGTGAAAGATCGACCACCATGGGTCTTGCCCCGTAGCAGTATTCCTCCAGTATCCAAAAGTTTCACAATCTCGTGGTCTTAGGAATAGATACTTGAAATGATGAAAGTTGTGGCAATAAACTTAAGTCATACGATCAAATGCTAAGCTTGCGGTTGAGACTTTTTCATCACATCATTCTCCTAATGATGTGATCCCGTTATCAAATGACAACCGATGTCCATGGTTAGGAAACCTTAACCATCTAGGATCAACGAGCTAGTCTAGTAGAGGCTCACTAGGGACACTGTGTTGTTTATGTATTCACACATGTATTTAAGTTTCCGTTCGATGCAATTCTAGCATGAATAATAAATACTTGTCATGAACAAGGAAATATGATAATAACCAATTTATTATTACCACTAGGCATATTTCCAATAGTCTCCCACTTCCACTAGAGTCAATAATCTAGCTTAAATAGTAATGAATGAAACACCCACAGTGTTCTGGTGTTGATCATGGTTTGCTCGTGAGAGAAGTTTAGTCAACGAGTCTGCAACATTCAGATCCGTATGTACTTTGAAAATCTCTATGTCTCCCTCTTTGATCCAACCTTGGATAGAGTTGGAATGGCGCTTTATATGCTTGGTATTCTTGTGAAACCTAGGCTCTTTGGCAATGGCAATGGATCAAGTGTTGTCACAAAGGATAGTCATCGGATTCGATGCACTAGGCACAACTCCTAGATCGGTCATGAACTGCTTCATCCAGATGCCTTCCTGCATTGCTTTTGAAGCAACATATATTCCGCTTCGCATGTAGATCCTTCCATGACGCTCTACTTGGAACTACACAAACTGACAACTCCACCATTAGAATAAACACATATCCAATTTGAGACTTAAGAGTCATCTGGATCAGTGTCAAAGCTAGCATCAACGTAACCCTTTATGAATAGCTCTTTATCACCTCCATAAACGAGAAACATTTCCTTATTCCTCTTTAGGTACTTCCAGATATTTTATACCGCTCTCTAGTGATCAACTCCTAGAACACTTTGGTACCTCCCTGCCAGTCTTATGGAAAGGCACACATCAGGTCTGGCACATAGCATGGCATACACTATAGAGCCTATGGCTGAGGCATTGAGGACAACTTTCATCCTTTCTATTTCTTATGTTGTGGTCGGGCTTTGAGTCTTACTCAACATCACACCTTGTAACACAAGCAAGAATCCCTTCTTGGATTTGTCGGAAACCCTTTGCGACAAGTCGAGCTTTATGGACGGTGACATTAACATCAATGTTTGTATTCTTCTTAAAGATCCATTTGTTTTAAATCGGATGACGGTCATCGGGCAAATCCTCCAAAGGTCATACTTTGTTTTCATACATGGATCCTATCTCGGATTACATTGCCTCTAGCCATTTGTCAGAATCCAGGCCCATCATCGCTTCCTCATGGTTCGTAGACTCATCTTGTCCAACAACATGGCTTCGAAGATAGGATCACTGTACCACTCAGGGACAATACATTTCCTTGTCGACCTATGATGTTTGGTAGTAAATCGATCTGAAGTTTCAGGATCATCATCATTAGCTTCCTCTTCAACTAATACAGGCATCACATGAACATCTTTCTGTGTTGTTGTACTCTCCAATTGAAGTGAAGGTTCAATAACCTCATCAAGTACTACCTTCATCCCACTCAATTATTTTGAGAGAAACTAATTCTCTAGAAAATATCCATTCTTAGCAACAAAAAAATTGCTTTCGGATCTGAGATAGAAGGTATACCCAGTAGTTTCCTTAGGGTATGCTATGAAGACACACTTCTCTGCTTTGGGTTTGAGCTTATTAGGTTGAAGCCTCTTGACATAGGCGACAACACCAAACTTTAAGAAATGATAACTTAGGTTTATTGCCAAACCATAATTCATAGGGTCTCATCTCAACGGATTTATATATTGACCAATTTAAATGAATGCAATTGTCTCTAATACATAACCCCAAAACGATAGTGGCAAATCGGTAAGAGACATCATAGAACGCACCATATCCAAAAGAGTACGACTACAACATTCAGAAAAACCATTACGTTGTGGTGTTCCGGGTGGTGTGAGTTGTGAATGTTGGAAATATGCCCTAGAGGCTATAATAAATTAGTTATTATCATATTTCCTTGTTCATGATAATAGTTTATTATCCATGCTATAATTGTATTGAATGGAAACTCAAATACATGTGTGGATACTTAGACAACAAAGTGTCCCTAATAAGCATCTACTAAACTAGCTCGTTGATCAAAGATGGTTAAGGTTTCCTAGCCATAGATATGAAATGTCATTTGATAACAGGATCACATCATTAGAAGAATGATGTGATGTACAAGACCCAAACTATGAACGTCGCATATGATCGTGTTACTTTATTGCTATTGTTTTCTACATGTCAAGTATCTCTTCCTATGACCATGAGATCTTGCAACTCACTGACACCGCAGGAATACCTTGTGTGTATAAAACGTCGCAACGTAGCTGGGTGAATATAAAGGTGCTCTAGAAGTATCTCTGAGGGTGTCTGTTGGGTTGGCATGGATCGAGACTGGGACTTGTCACTCCGTATGATAGACAGGTATCTCTGGGTCCACTCGATAATACAACATCACAAGAAGCTTGCAAGCAATGTGACTAAGTAGTTAGTCATAGGATCTTGTGTTACGGAACGAGTAAAGAGACTTGCCAGTAACGAGATTGAAATACTTATGGAGATACCGATGATTGAATCTCGGGCAAGCAACAAACCGATGGACAGAGGGAACTGCATACGAGATTGTGTGAATCCTTGACATCGTGGTTCGACCAATAAAGATCTTCGTAGAATATGTAGGAACCAATATGGGCATCCAGGTCCCGCTATTGGTTATTGACCGTAGAGTTGTCTCGGTATGTCTACATAGTTCTCGAACCCCCAGATTCTGCACACCTAACGTTCGGTGACGATTTGGTATTGTTAAGTTATGTATGTTGGTGACCGGAGGTTGTTCGGAGTCCCGGATGAGATCCTGGACATCACGAGGAGCTCCCGAATGGTCCGTAGGTAAATATTTATATATGGGAAGTCATATTTTGGCTAGCAGAAAAGATTCGGGTTTTTCCGGTATTGTACTGGGAAGCTTCTTGAAGGTTCCAGAGGGTTCCGGAGGAGTCCAGAAGGGTCCTGCCAGGCCCTAGGACATGCATGGTCTGTAAGGTGCGTCCAAGCCTTGTCGGTCCAACATCTAAGGGCCCATGCGGCTAGGGGGTAGGAAACCCAAAAGGGGAAGGCACCTAGGAGGTACCTTGGGGAGGGAGGACTCCTCCCTCCTGGCCGCCGCCCATTTCCTTGGAGGAAGGGCTAGGGCTGCACCCCACCTACCCCTCCTCCTATATATATAGAGGGAGAGGGAGGGAAGCAACACCCTAAGGCATAGGTGCAGCTCTCCCTCTCTCCCTAGATCTATTTCTCCATCGAAAACGCATATGCGGCAACGCTTGGCGAAGCCCTGCTGAGATTGCTCCACCACCACCGCTACCACGCCGTCGTGCTGCCGGAGAACACATCTACCTCTCCAACCTTGCTTGATGGATCAAGATGGTAGATACATCATCGATCTGTACGTGTGCTGAATGCGAAGGTGTCGTCCGTTCGGCGCTAGATCGGGACGGATCGTGATTGGATCGCGGGACGGATTGCGATTTGGATCGAGAAGACATTCGACTACATTAACCGCATTTCTTAACGCTTCCTGCTTAGTGATCTACAAGGGTATGTAGATCCACTCTCACTCTCATAGATGTTGATCTCCATTGATAGATCTTGGGTGTTCGTAGGAATTTTTTTGTTTCCCATGTAATGTTCCCCAACAGTGGCATCATGAGCTAGGTCTATGCGTAGATAACATGCCCGAGTAGAACACAAAAGAGTTTGTGGGCATTGATGTTCAGATTGCTTACCTCCTTAGTCTTGTCTTGATCTGGAGGTATTGTGGGATGAAGCGGCTCGGACTAACCTTACTCGTCCACATACGAGAGACCGGTTCCATCGACTAACATGCAACTTGTTGCATAAAGATGGCTGGCGGGTGTCTGTCTCTCCCACTTTAGTTGAATTGGCGACAAAGGCGGTCCATGTAGAAGGTTAAAAGGCAACTTTATTATTACCTTTGTGGCTTTGCGCACCGCAGCCATGTAAAACTTGCAACAGGAAAGTAGAGGAGGTCTAACTTGTTTTTGTAGGGCATGTTGTGATGTGATATGGTCAAGACGTGATTTGATATATGTTGATGTATGAGATGATCATGTTTTGTAATAGTTATCATGACTTGCATGTCGATGAGTATGGCAACCGGCAGGAGCCATAGGGTTGTCTTTCATTATTGTATGACCTGCGTGTCAATCATTAAGCGCTATGTAATGCTTTACTTTATCGCTAAACGATAGAAATAGTAGTAGAAGCATGATTTGCGTGACAACCCCGATGAGAACACAATGATGGAGATCATGGTGTCATGTTGGTGACGATGGAGATCATGTCGGTGCTTTGGAGATGGAGATCAAAAGCACAAGTTCATGTCCATATCATGTCACTTATGATTTGCATATGATGTCAATCCTTTTATGCATCTTATTTTGCTTAGGATCATGGTAGCATTATAAGGTGATCCCTCACTAAAATTTCAATATAAAATCGTGTTCTCCTCGAGTGTGCACTGTTGTGAAAGTTCGTCGTTTCGAAGCACCACGTGATGTCGGGTGTGATAGACTCTATGTTCACATACAACGGGTGCAAGCCAGTTTTGCATATGCGGAACACTCGGGTTAAACTTGACAAGCCTAGCATGTACAGACATAGCCTCGGAACATAGGAGACTGAAAGGTCCTAAATGAGTCATATAGTAGATATGATCAACATGGTGATGTTCACCATTGAAACCACCTCTTCTCACGTGATGATCGGACTTGGGTTTGTGGATTTGGATCATGTCACACTTAGACAACCTGAGGGAAGTTGATTTGAGTGGGAGTTTTTAAGTAATATGATTAATTGAACTAATTCTCATGAACATAGTCAAAATTTCTATGGAAATTATGTTCGCGTTATAGCTCCCCTGAATTTTGATACGTTCCTAGAGAAAAAGTAAGTTGAATGATAATGGTAGCAATAATGCGGACTCGGTCCATGATCTGAGGATTGTCCTCATTGCTATAGAGAAGGCTTATGTCCTTGATGCACCTCTCGGTGTGCCAACCCCTCAAGCATCGTCTGTGGGTGTTGAGAACATCAGAGATGCTTGTTTTTGATGACTACTTGATAGTTCAGTGTGTGATGCTTTATGCCATAGAATTGAGGCTTCAAAGATGTTTTGAACGTCACGGAGCATATGAGACGTTCCAAGAGCTAAAATTGGGATTTCAAGCTCGTGCCCATGTCGAGAGGTATGAGACCTCCAACAAGATTCTTTGTCTGCAAGATGAAGGAGAATAGCTCAATCGGTGAGCGTGTGCTTACATTGTCTGGGTGCTACAATCGCTCTAATAAAGTGGGAGTTGATCTTCCAGATAAGATAGTGATTGGTATAGTTCTCCAAGTCACTGCCACAAGCTAGTAGAGCTTCGTGATGAACTATAAACATGCCAGGGATGGAAAATATGATCCCTGAGCTATTCGCGATGTTTGACAGCGTGAAGGTAGAAATCAAAAAGGAGCATCAAATGTTGATGGTTAGTAAAACCAGTAGTTTCAAGAATGACAAGAAGGGAAACTTCATGAATGGCAAGCCAGTTGCTGCTCCAGTGAAGAAACCCAAAGTTGAAAACAAACCTGAGACTAAGTGCTTCTATTATGAGGAGAATGGTCACTGAAGTGGAATAACCCTAGATACTTGGTAGATAAGAAGGCTGGCAAGGTCAATAGAAGTATACTTGATATACGTGTTATTGATGTGTACCTTACTAGTACTCCTAGTAGCACATGGGTATTAGATATCAATTCAGTTGCTAATGTGAGTAACTCAAAATAAAAGCTATGTAATAAATGGAGACTAGCTAAGGGCGAGGTGACGATGTGTGTTCGAAGTGTTTCCAAGGTTGATGTGATCACCATAGCACACTCACTCTACCTTAGGGATTAGTGTTAAACCTCAATAAATGTTATTTGGTGTTTGCGTAGAGCATGAACATGATTAGACCGTGTTTATCGCAATACGGTTATCCATTTAAGTCAGAGAATAATGGTTATGCTATTTACATGAATAATACCTTCACTGGTCATGCACCCAATGTGAATGGTTTATTGAATATCGATCGTAGTGATACACATGTTCATAATATTGATGCCAAAATATGCAAAGTAAATAATGAAAGTACAATATATTTATGGCACTGCCGCTAAGCTCATATTGGTGTAAAGCGCATGAAGAAACTCCATGCTGATGGATCTTTGGACTCACTTGATTTCAAATCGGTTGAGACATGCGTACCATGCCTCGTGGGCAAGATGACTTAGACCCCGTTTTTGATCTGATGGAGCGGGCAAGTGACTTATTGGAAATAATACATGTTGATGTATGCGGTCCAATGAGTGTTGAAGCGTGTGGTGGATATTGTTATTTTCTTACGATCACTGATGATTTGTGTAGATATGTGTATATTTACTTAATGAAACACAAGTCTGAAACGTTTGAAGAGTTCAAGCAATTTGAGAGTGAAGTATAAGATCATCGTGACAAGAAGATAAAATGTCTACGATATGATCGTGGAGGCTAATATCTGAGTTACGAGTTTGCTATGCAACTTAAGACAATGTGGAAATTGTTTCAAAATTCACGTCACCTGGAACACCATAGTGTGATGGTGTGTCCGAACGTCGTAGTCGTGCTCTATTGGATATTGTGCGTAGTATGATGTTTCTTATCGTTTTGCCACAATCATTTTGGGGTTATGCATTAGAGACAACTACATTCACTTTAATAGGGCACCATCTAAATCCTTTGAGATGACACCGTATTAATTATGGTTTGGCAGAAACCTAAGCTGTCATTTCTTAGAGTTTGGGAATGCGACACTTATGTCTGATAAGCTCAAACGCAAAGTGGAAAAGTGCATCTTCGTAGGATACCCTAAGGAAACAGTTCGGTATGTCTTCTATCTCAGATCTGAGGGCAAAGTGTTTTTTGCTAAAAAAGGGTCCTTTCTCGAGAAAGAGTTTCTCTCGAAGAATTGAGTGGGAGGAAATTAGAACTTGATGAGGTCGTTGAACCGTCACCTCAATTGTACAGTAGCACGATGCAAAAAGATGTTTCTGCAGCGCCTACACCAAGTGATGAGGAAGCAAATGATGATGAGCATGAAGCTATAGATCAAGTCACTACCGAACCTCGTAGGTCGACAAGGACGCCTTCCGCCCTAGAGTGGTACGGCAATCCTGTCTTAGAGGTCATGTTGTTGGACAACAGTGAACCTACGAGCTATGAAGAAGCGATGGTGGGCCTGGATTCCAACAAATGGCTAGAAGCCATGAAATCCAAGAAAGGATCCATGTATGAAAAGCAAGTATGGACTTTGGTAGACTTGCCCGATGAACGGCAGACCGTTGAGTACAAATGGACCTTTAAGAAGAAGAGAGACGTTGATGGTAAATGTCACCATTTATGAAGCTAGACTTGTCACAAAGAAGTTTCCGATAATTTCAAGGAGTTGACTACGATGAGACTTTCTCACCCATAGGAATACTAAAGTCTGTTGGAATTTTGTTAGCAGCTGCTGCTTTTTTCAATTATGAAATCTAGCAGATGGATGTCAAAACAGAGTTTACTTAACCGTTTCCATGAGGAAAGGTTGTGTGTGATACAACCAGAAGGTTTTGTCGGTCCTAAGGATGCTAAAAGGTATGCATGCTTTAGCGATCCTTCTATGGACTGGAGCAAGCATCTTAGAGTTGGAATGTACACTTTGATGAGTTGATCAAAGCTTTTGGGTTTATACAAAGTTTATGAGAAACTTGTATTTATTAGAAAGTGAGTGGGAGCACTATAGAATTTGTGATAAGTATATGTCGATGACATATTGTTGATCGGAAATAATGTAGAATTACTGGAAAGCATAAAGGGTATTTTGAAAGGAGATTTTCAAAGGAAGACCCGGATAAAGCTACTTAAATATTGGGCATCAAGATCGATAGAGATAGGTCAAGACGCCTGATAAGATTTTCATTGAGTACATACCTTGACAAGATTTGGAAAGAGTTCGAAATGGATCAGTCAAAGAAGGATTCTTGCCTGATTTGTAAGGTGTGAAGTTGAGTAAGACTCGAAGCTCGACCACGGTAGAAGAAGAGAAAGGACGAAAGTCATCCCCTATGTCTTATCCATAGGCTCTATATAGTATGCCATGCTGTGTACCGCACCTGGTGTGTGCCTTGCCATGAGTCTATCAAGGGGTACAAGTGTGATCTAGGAGTGGATCACTGGACAACGGTCAAAATTATTTTTGGTAACTAGAGGACTAAGGAAATATTTCTCGGTTATGGAGGTGATAAAGAGTTCGTCGTAAGGAGTTACGTAGATGCAAGCCTTAACACCACTCCGGATATGTATAGTGGAGCAGACATTTGGAATAGCTCCAAGTGGGGCGTAGTAGCAACATTCTAGTATGACATACATATTTGCAAAGTATACACGGATCTGAATGTTGCAGACCCGTTGACTAAAACCTCTCTCAAAGCAAAACATGATCAAACCCCAGAACTCATTGGGTGTAAATCACATGGTATTGTGAACTAGATTATGGACTCTAGTGGAAGTGGGAGGCTGTTGGAAATATGCCCTAGAGGCAATATTAAATTAGTTATTATCATATTTCCTTGTTCATGATAATCGTTTATTATCCATGCTATAATTGTATTGAATGGAAACTCAAATACATGTGTGGATACATAGACAACATAGTGTCCCTAGTAAGCCTCTACTAAACTAGCTCGTTGATCAAAGATGGTTAAGGCTTCCGAGCCATAGACATGAGTTGTCATTTGATAACGGTATCACATCATTAGAAGAATGATGTGATGGACAATACCCAAACTATGAACATAGCATGTGATCCTGTCAGTTTATTGCTATTGTTTTCTACATGTCAAGTATCTCTTACTATGACCATGAGATCAAGCAACTCACTAACACCGGAGGAGTACCTTGTCTGTATCAAATGCCGCAATGTAGCTGGGTGACTATAAAGGTGCTCTACATGTATTTCCGAGGGTGTCTGTTGGGTTGGCATGGATCGAAAATGGAATTTGTCACTCCGTATGACGGATAGGTATCTCTAGGCCCACTTGGTAATACAACATCACAAGAAGCTTGCAAGCAATGTGACTAAGGAGTTTGTAATGGGATCTTGTGTTATGGAACGAGTAAAGAGACTTGCCAGTAATGAGATTCAACTAGGTATGGAGATACCGATGATCGAATCTCGGGCAAGCAACAAACCGATGGACAAAGGGAACTGCATACGGGATTGTCTGGATCCTTGACATCGTGGTTCAACCGATAAAGATCTTCGTAGAATATGTAGGAACCAATATGGGCATCCATGTCCCACTATTGGGTATTGACCGTAGAGTTGTCTCGGTCATGTCTACATAGTTCTCGAACCCGCAAGGACTGCACACTTAACATTCGGTGACGATTTGCTATTGTTGAGTTATGTATGTTGGTGACCGAAGGTTGTTTGGAGTCCCGGATGAGATCTAGGACATCATGAGGTGCTCTATAATGGTCTGGAGGTAAAGATTTATATATGGGAAGTCATATTTTTGCTACTGGAAAGTTTCAGGTTTTCCGGTATTGTCCTGGGAACCTTCTGGAAGGTTCTGGAAGGTTCTGAAAGGTTCCAGAGGGTTCCGGAGGAGTCCGGAAGGGTCCCTCCAGCCCCTACTACGTGCATGGGCTGTAAGAGGGAGTCCAAGCCTTGTTGGTCCAGCCCCCAAGGGCCCATGCGGCTAGGGGGTATAAAACCCTAAAGGGGAAGGCACCTAGGAGGTGCCTTGGGGAGGGAGGACTCCTCCATCCTGGCCTCCACCCACTTCCTTGCAGGAAGGTGTAGGGATGTACCCCATCTGCCCCCTCCTCCTATATATAGAGAGAGCACGAGGGAGGGCGGAAACACCCTAAGGCAGAGGTGCAGCCCTCCCTCTCTCCCTAGATCTATTTCTCCATCGAAAACGCATCTGCGGCAGTGCTTGGCGAAGCCCTGCTGAGATTGCTCCACTACCACCGCCATCACGCCGTAGTGCTGCCGGAGAACTCATCTACCTCTCCTCCATTGCTTGCTGGATCAAGAAAGTAGAGACCTCATTGAGTTGTACGTGTGCTGAACGTGGAGGTGTCTTCCGTTCGACGCTAGATCGGGACGGATCGTGATTGGATCGCGGGATGGATTGCGATTTGGATTGCAAAGACGTTCGAGTATATCAACCGTGTTTCTTAACGCTTACCGCTTAGCAATCTACAAGGGTATGTAGATCCACTCTCCCTCTCGCAGTTGTTGATATCCATAGATAGATCTTGGGTGTTCATAGAAAATTTTCTGTTTCTCATGTAACATTCCCCAACAGTGAAACAATTCCACATTTTCTTAAATGCATACCAAACTTGTAACTCGGATAATCACCACCATGATCAGATCATAGAAACTTTATCTTCTTGTTGCGATGATTCTCAACTTCACTCTGAAATTGCTTGAACTTTTCAAACATTCCAGATTTGTGTTTCATTAAGTAAATATACCCATATCTACTCAAATCATCCGTGAAGGTAACGAAATAACAATATCCACCATGCACTTCAACAATCATTCGAGCGCACACATCAGTTTGTATTATTTCTAATAAGTCACTTGCCCGCTCCATTGTTCCAGAAAACGGGGTTCTCATCATCTTACCCATGATGCATGGTTCACATGTTTCAAATGATTCATAGTAAAGTGATTCCAAAAGTCCATCGCCATGGAGCTTCTTTATGCGCTTTACACCAATATGACCTAAGAGGCAGTGCCACGAGTATGTGGTACTATCATCATTAGCTTTGCATATTTTGGCATTAATATTATGAACATGTGTATCACTATGATCAAGATTAAATAATAATAAACCTTTCAAATTGGGTGCATGACCATAAAAGATACTATTCATATAAATAGAACAACCATTATTCTCCGAGTTAAGTGAATAACCATCTTGCAATAAACAAGATGCATGTATAATGTTCATGCTTAATGCAGGCGCCAACTAACAATTATTTAGATTTAAAACTAACCTCGAAGGTAGAAATAGAGGGAGCATGACGACGGTGATCATATCAATCTCGTCCTTAGCCAGTCTTCGTTTATTCCACAGCTCCTGCTTTCAGTTACAAATATTATCAACTGAACCGGTATCAAATACCCAGGCACTACTACAAGCACTCGTAAGGTACACATCAATAACATGTATAGCAAATATACCTTTGTTTATGTTGCCAGCCTTCTTATCTGCCAAGTACTTGGGGCAGTCCGCTTCCAATGACCATTCCTCTTGCAATAGAATCACTTAGTCTCGAGTTTGGGTCTAACTTTGGGTTTCCTCATGGGAGCAACAAATGAGTTGACATTCTTCTCGAAGTTTCCTTTATTTCCCTTGCCTTTCTTGAAACTAGTGGTATTTTTTACTATCAACATTTGATGTCCTTCTTGATTACTACCTCCGCGACCTTCAACATCGCGAATATCTCATGGATCATCTTATCCATCCCTTGTATGTTATAGGTCATCATGAAGCTCTTGTAGCCAGGTGGTAGTGACTGGAGAACTTTGTCAATCACCACTCCATCCACAAGATAAATTTCTAGCTCACTCAAGTGATTGTTGTACCCAGAGATTCCGAGGACATGCTCACCGATTGAGATGTTCTCCTTTATCTTGCATCTAAAGAACTTGTCGGGGTATCATACCTCTTCACATGGGCATGAGCTTGTAATACCAATTTTAGCTTTTTTATCATCTCATATGCCCCATGGTGCTCAAAATATTTTTGGAGCCCAGGTTCTAAGATGTATAGCATGGCCTGCTACACTATCGAGTAGTCATCAGAACGGGTTTGCCAGATGTTCATAGCATCCGGGTTCTCTGGGTATGGTGCTTCACCAAGTGCTGCATCAAGAACATAATTCTTATGTGCAACCGCGAAGATAATCCTTAGATTATGGATCTAGTCCGCACAATTTCTTCCATCATCTTTCATCTTAGCTTTTTCTAGGAACGCAAATTCAGGGGAAGTAGAGCATGAGCCATTGATTTACAACAAAAAATTTAAAAGACAATTTGGACTATGTTCATGATAATTTAGGTAAGGTAATCAAATTACTAAAGAACTCCCACTTAAATCAACATCCCTCAAGTTGTATAAGTGATACATGATCCAAATTCATGAACACAAGTCTGATCATCCCGTGAGATGAGGTGGTTTCAATGGTGAACATATCCATGTTGATCATATATACTATATGACTCATGTTTGACCTTTTGGTCCTTCGTGTCGTCATGTAGTTGTATCTGCCAACTATTGCTTCTACAACTATTGCTAACAGATAGCAATAAACTAAAGCATTTACATGGCGTTTAATTATTCACATACAGGTCATACAATAAATTAAAGACAACCCTATGGCTCCTACCGGTTGTCGTACTCATAATCATGAAAGTCGTAAAATCTATTACAAAACATGATCATCCCAAACATCATCGATATATAAAATCACGTCTTAACCATATCATATCACAACATTCCCTGGAAAAACAAGTTATATGTCCTCTACTTTGTTGTTGCAAATTTTACGTGGCTGCTATGGGAAACTACCCATAACCTTCTTATTTAGACAAAGCCACAACAATGATATTCAAGCTGACTTTTAACCTTCTACAAGGACCTCTAATGTCAAATAAAATCCAAGCAAAGTGGGAGAGACAAACACCTGCCAGCCACGTTAAGCAATACAAGTTGCATGTTAGTCTGTGGAATCGGTCTCTTGTGCGAGGACAAATAAAGTTGGTCTGGGTTGCTTCATCCCACAATATCGCAAAATCCAAATAAGACAAACATAGGTAAGCAAAACGAACATCAACGCCCACAACTTCTTTGTGTTCTAGTCATGCATATCATCTACGCATAGACCTAGCTCATGATGCCACTATTAGATACGTAGCATGAAAATAAAAAACTCCTATGAAACACCCAAGATCTAATATAGGAGATGCATAGCAACGGGAGGGGAGAGTGTGTCTACGTACCCTCATAAACCATTAAGCAGAAGCGTATATTACGCGGTTGATGTAGTTGTACTCGTCATGATCCAATCATGATCCAAACCGATCTAGCACCGACGACACCTATGCCTTCAACACACGTGTGGCTCGATGACGTCTCCGCCTTATTGATCCAACAAGAAAGGGCAGAGAAGTAGATGGGATCACCAGCAACACGACATAGTGGTGGCAATGGTAGTGATGTGGTGCCGGCACGGCTTCACCAAACATTGTCGCAACAAATCTGGGGAGAAACAGGGTAATTGGAGAGGCAGGGATGCCACCGAGGCACGGGAATTAGTGCGTGGTAGCCCTCCTATACCCTCCACTATTTATAGGAGGCAAGGGGAAGGGGGCGCGAGCCCTAGCCCCTCCTCCAAGGGAGGGGCGGCCTAGGGGCTGCCTTGCCCCCCAAGGCAAGCGAGGCGCCCCATCTAGGATTCCTGGCTACCCCTTGGTGCCTTGGGAGGGGGCACCCAGCCCACCAGGGGCTGGTGCGCCTCCCCTCTTAGCCCATGTGCCCCCGTAGGGCGGGTGGACCCCCCCTCGAACCCTCTTGGCACTCCCGGCAAAAAAGGTAAAACCCGAAACCTTTTCGGTGCCCAAATTTGACTTCCCATATATACATATTTAGCTTCGTACCAATCGGGAGCTCCTTCACATATGTAATCTCATCCTGACTCCAAACAACATTTGGTCACCAATGTACATATCCCAATACTACTCTAGTTTCACCGAACGCTAAGTGTGCGGACCCTATAGGTTTGGGAATCTTGTAGACATGGCCGAGACACCTCTCTGGTCAATAACCAATAGCAGAACCTGAATGCCCATATTGGTTCCTACATACTCCACAAATATCATTCATAGATTGAACCACGGTGTCGAGGATTCGGTTAATCCTGCATTACCCGTGGCAGCGGACGAGCCCGTGCTCGTCATTGTCATGTCATCAGTGGCTACAATGGTCGGTTGCCCGTGCTTGAATCGTAGAAGCATCAAGTCCCGTTGTGCGGCCTTCATGACAAGTGCCTCCTTCTCCGTGATGGTGGCCTCTTGTTGCACGATGGTGGTGACGACGACGGTGACAACAACTTCTAGTTTGTCGATGTGAAACTTCTACAGGACAACCGTCTTCACCGACTGTATGGCCCGATGATACTTGTCCAACGTATCTATAATTTTTTATTGTTACTATATTATAATAATAATCTAGGATACTTTATATGCAATTATATGCTATTTTATATCATTTTTGAGAACTAACCTATTAACCCAGTGCCAAGTGTCGGTTGTTGTTTTTGCCTATTTTGTTTTCCAGGAAATCTGTATCAAACGAAGGCCAAACGCTATGAAACTTTTTGATGATTTTTTCTTGACTGGCCTAGGAAGCTTCGGGCGTCACGAGGCTGCATGAGGTGGCCACAAGGCTGGTGGGCGCGCCTACGGGGTAGGCACATGGACCTACCTTGTTGGCCCCTGTGGCTCTGATTAACCTAATTCAGCTTCTATAAATTCTCAAATATCAGGAAACCAACACAAGCCACCCGAAACACTTTTTCCGTCACCGCAAGCCTTTGTTCCGACAGGGGGGCATTTGGAGACCTTTTTCGGTGATACGTCGGAGGCGGAATCGATCACGGCAACCATCTTCATCAACCTTGCTGCCTCCATGATGATGCATGAGTACTCAACCACAGACCCACGGGTCCATAGCTAGCACCTAGATGGTTTCTTCTCTCTCTATTATTTTCAAAATAAAGTTCATCGTGATATCCGTGTTGATCTATTCGATGTAATCTTCTTGTGCGATGTGTTTGTTGGGATCCGTTGAATAGTGGGTTTAAGATCAGATTATTCATGAAAATTTATTGAGACTCCTCTGAATTTACATATGCATGATATTGTAGCTTCGTATTTCTCTCCGATCTATCGGCTTAGTTTGGCCAACTACATTGGTTTATCTTCAGTGGGAGTGGTGTGTTGTAATGGGTTCAATATTACAATGCTCTATCCTAGTGACACAAGGGGTCAAGAAACATATTTTATTTGTTGCCATTAAGGATAAAACGATGGGGTCTGAACATATTTCTTGTCTTACTTTGTCTACATCATGTCATCTTGCTCCAAGCATTACTTGGTGTGTCATGAACTTAATACCATAAATGCATGTTGGATAGTGGTCGACTCGTGTAGTGATAGTAGTAGATGCAGAATCGTTTCGGTCTACTTGTTTATGGACGTGATGCCTATATATATGATCATTGTCATGAAGAACATGTCATAACTAAGTGCAATTATATCAATTGCCCAGTAATAATTTGTCTACCCATCATATGCTACTTTCAAGAGAGAAACCTCTAGGGAAAACTATGACCCTCAGGTCTATTAATCATAAAAAAATAAAAAATATTTCCTTTTATTTTATTTTGCATTTACAATATCTATTCTGTCAAGATTTTAATCATTGCAAGTAGCGAGTTCAAGGGTCTTGACAACCCTTTTGCCAGCGTTGGGTGCAAGTGTTTGGTTTTGTGTGTGTAGCTGCTGTTTAAGGGAATTTGCACATTGGTTCGACAACCTTGGTTCTAACTAAGGGAAATACTTATCTCTATATTACTAAATCTCCTATCATCTCCGAGGAAAATCCCAACACAGCTCACAAGTAGCACTCGCTTCTCCGACATCTACTCCTTCTTCACCTGCCTCTTGTCGTGGGCGCGGGGCTTTGAGGCCTTGGTGTCGACCATGGCAGTGGGGACAACACTGGTCAGGCCTAATAACCCACAAGTGTAGGGCATCTTTTGTAGCCTTTTTTGATAAATAAGAGTGTCGAACCCAATGAACAGCTAAAGGTAGAACAAATATTCCCTCAAGTTCTATCGACCACCGATACAACTCTATATACACTTTAACATTTGCTTTACCTAGAACAAGTATGAAACTATTTTGTAGGTGGTAGGATAGTTTGCACGAATAAAACTAGAAGTACTTTGCGGGAATAAAACTATGAGTAAATTGCAAGATAATAAAATTTAGTTGTTTAGTAGAAAGCTTTTGTCAAACAAGAAGGTTATTTGTCCCTAGGCAATTGATAACTAGACCGGTAATCATTATTGCAATTTTATATGACGGAGAGGCATGAGCTAACATACTTTCCGTACTTGGATAATATGCACTTATGATTGGAACTCTAGCAAGCATCTGCAACTACCAAAGATCATTAAGGTAAAACCCAACCATAGCATTAAGTATCAAGTCCTCTCAGACACTCCCGGGTGACCAACTCCAGGATGGTGCAACATGCGCTGGTGGAGGAGTGTTGGCACGTCGACATCTCGGACACTCCCTGCATGATGGCGCTCATGCAGATAATGCACTTGAGGTAGGCCATCGCATCTATCCAAAGGGATCCCGAGGCCGCTGATACTTTTGCCTGGCCGTGTGCACCCTCCGGAAAGTATTTAGCGAAAGCTACCTACAAGCGGCTTTGCATCGACCTCCCGATTTGTGCTTATGCTAAGTCGATCTGGAGAAGTTGGGCTCCCTTGAAGTGCAAGATATTCGCCTGGCTAGCTGCACAATACAGACTCTGGACAGCGGATCGTCGAGCCCGTCACGGATTGCAAGAGCTCACTTCGGCTTGTTACACTTGCCTTCAGGATGAAGACACGGTGGATCACATTCTTGTGCAATGTGGGTACGCGTGAGGCACTTGGTTTGAATGTTTCGATGCACTACATTTTCCTTCGCAGATACTGTCATGTACGGAGACGTTCCTAGAGTGGTGGATGGCTCAGCGTCAAGGATATAGGAAGGAGGACAAAAGAGGCTTCGACACCCTAGTCATATGCACGGTGTGGTCGCTGTGGAAACAACAGAACGCACGTGTGTTCAATAGATCTGAGCAGCAGATCAGTTTCCAAGCCCTAGTGGGAAAAATCCTAGACGAAATCAAGGATTGGATGCTAGCTATCAACGGTAGAGGAGGTTTACAACGTTTTGTGAGAGAGTAGCTTTAGTATTTTGGAGTGGTGTGGGTGCATTCTTGGGCTACTTGTACCCAATAAACTCTTGTATATTGTCTTGCTCTCTTCTATAAAATTAAGGCACGCGATTTGCATGCTCTCGAAAAAAAGTATCAAGTCCTCTGTACTCCCATACACAACAACCCACCTACTCGGGTATGTGCTTATGTCACTCATGCCACCCACCATAAGAAAATCATGAACATATTGCAACACCCTATAGAGGGGATCCCTCACATTTGTGCGGCATGAAGGGCACCATAGGACAACACCAAAATAAAACGTACAACTCATACCAACCACGAACATCAATTAGCTCATAGGACAAAACGGATCTACTCAAACATCATAGGATAGACACATATCATTGGAAAATAATATATGGAGTTGAGCACCATTTTTAAGTAGAGATTACAGCAGGGAAGAGAGGTGTTACACCGCTACATAGAGGGGGAGACAGTTGGTGTTGACGGCGGTGAAGTTGTTGGTGTAGATCGATGTCACGATGATTGCCCCAGTAGTGTTCTGGCGCCACCAGGAGAGAGACCCCCTCCTTATTATTCTTCCTTGGCCTCCCTCCTAGATGTGAGGAGAGTTTCCCCTCGGTTCCATGGCCTCCATGGCGGCGGAGGGGCAGGAGCCCCTCCAAGATTGGATCTCCCTCTGTGTTCTCTTCTATTTCACGTTCCTGTTTTTTGATAGAAAAATGTTTCTTATATTCCCAGAGATCCATAACTCCGATTGCACTGTGATTTTCACACAATTTGTTTTCCATATATAAGCTTCCTTGCGCCCGAAGTAGAGCCCCAACGAACTTACGAGGTGACGACAACCCACCACCACGCGCCCGGGCCCTGGGGTGCGCCCTGGTGTCTTGTGGTGGTTGTGTGCCTCCTTTTGTGTTGATTCCACCGCCCAAAATAACAAATATTCCAAAATAATTCTCCATAAAATTTATCGCATTTGGACTTCGTTTGATATGGATATTCCGTGAAAGAAAAACATTTAACAAACAATAACTAGCACTGGGCACTGGATCAATATGTTAGTCCAATAAATCATATAAAATGTTTCCAAAATATGTGAAAGTTGTATAATATTGTCTTGAAACAATCAAAAATTATAGATATGACGGAGACGTATCAGCACCCCCATGCTTAATCCCTGCTCGTCCTCGAGTAGGTAAATGATAAAAAAGATAAGTTTTGACGTGGAATACTACCCAGCATAATCTTGATCATATATCTAATCATGGCATGAATATTAAGACATGAGTGATTCAAAGCAATAGTCTATAATTTGACATAAAGACATTAATACTCACGCATCCCAACAAACAATCATGTCTTTTGAAATATCATGGCTAAAGAACACTATCCCTACCAAATCATATAGCCTTGTCATGCTCTGTCTTCTTAACACGAAGTATAAATCATGTACTACCCCGGTGTTAGCCAAGCAATTGGTTCATACTTTTTAACACGCTTCAGCATTCCCAACTCTCACGCAATACATGAGCGCAAGTGATACGTCTCCAATGTATCTATAATTTTTGATTGTTCCATGCTATTATATTATCTGTTTTGGATGTTTTATATGCATTAATATGCTATTTTATATTATTTTTGGGACTAACCTATTAATCTAGAGCCTAGTGCCAGTTTCTGTTTTTTCCTAGTTTTTGAGTTTTGTAGATAAGGAATATTAAACGGAGTCCAAATGGAATAAAACCTTCGAAGTTATTTTTCTGGAACAAAAGGAAACTACGAGACTTGAGGACCATGGCACAGGAGCCACCGTGGGGCCACAAGCCCTAGGGGTGCGGCCAGGGGGTAGGCTATGTCGGGCAGGCTTGTGGGCCCATGGCAGCTCCCCTAACCCTAATCTTTGGCCTATAGATTCCCAAATATTCCATCATTATCAGAAATAGCCACGAAAACACTTTTCCGCCACCAGAAGCCTTCGTTCCCGAGAGATCCAATCTTGGAGCCTTTTCTCGTAATCTATTAGAGGGGGATTCGATCACGGAGGGCATCTACATCAACTCCATTGCCCCTCCAATGATGCGTGAGTAGTTCACCACAGACCTACGGGGCCATAGCTAGTATCTAGATGGCTTCTTCTCTCTCTTTGCTTCTCAATACCATGATCTTCATGATCTTCATGGAGATCTATCCGATGTAATACTCTTTTGCGGTGTGTTTGTCGAGATCCGATGAATTGTGGGTTTATGTTCAGATTATCCATGAATATTATTTGAGTCTTTCCTGAATTCTTATATGCATGATTTCATATCTTTACAAGTCTCTTCGAGTTATTGGTTTGGTTTGACCAACTAGATTGGTAATTCTTGCAATAGGAGAAGTGCTTAGTTTTGGATTCAATCTTGCGATGTCCTCACCCAGTGACAAAGTAGGGGTAGCGAGGCGCGTATTCTATTGTTGCCATCAAGGGTAAAAATATGGGGTTTTCATCATATTGCTTGAGTTTATCCCTCTACATCATGTCATCTTACTTAATGTGTTACTCTGTTCTTCATTAAGTTAATACGCTAGATGCAGACAGGAGTCGGTCGATGTGTGGAGTAATAGTAGTAGATGCAGAATCATTTCAGTCTACTTGTCACGGACGTGATGCCTATATCCATTATCATTGCCTTGGATATCTTCATAATTATTCGCTTTTCTATCAATTGCTCGGCAGTAATTTGTTCATCCACCGTAATACTTGCCATCATGAGAGAATCCAAATAGTGAAACCTATGTCCCCCGGGTATATTTTCCGTATTATACTTTCAGATCTAAAACCAAAAATACCAAAAAAATACTTGTTGCATTATTTTTACTTTTAGTTTACTTTCCATTCAAGGATCCTATTATATCTATCTCTACTAGATCTCATCCTTACAAGTAACCGTGAAGGGATTGACAACCCCTTTATAGCGTTGGGTGCAAGAGTTTGATTCTTTGTGCAGGTACATCTATTGGTGACTCGCTTGTATCTCCTACTGGATTGATACCTTGGTTCTCAAAAACTGAGGGAAATACTTATCTACTTTGTTGCATCAAACCGTTCCTCTTCACGGGAAACCAACGCATGCTCGAGAAGTAGCAGCAAGCCATGGATATAGCACTATGGTTGGAATACAATGCGGTGGTAGATATTAATATAGAGAATACAAAAAGGAAGATAGTCTCACATCGAAGCAGCTAATCAACGGGCTATGGAGATGCCCATCAATTGATATCTATGCGAAGAGTAGGGATTGCCATGCAATAGATGCACTAAGAGCTATAAGTGCATGAAAGCTCAAACTGAAACTAAGTGGGTTTGAATCTAACTCTATAATGACAAATTCCCACTAGTATATGGAAGTGAAAACATAGGAGACTCTCTATATGAAAAACATGATGCTACTTTGAAGCACAAGTGTGGAATTAGCATGCCCCTTCTCTCTTTGTCTCTCAATTTTTTTCCCTTTTTCCTTTTTTACTTTTTCCTTTTTTATATATTTGTCCGGAGCCTCATACCGACTTGTGGGGGAATCATAGTTTCCATCATCCTTTCCTCACTGGGTCATGCTCTAATAATGAATAATGATGATCGTCACACTTCTGTTTACACAACTCTACAGTAGAACAAAGTATGACTCTCGCAGTGTACCAGGATGTGGAATGATCTAGTGTAGCAAAGATATCAAGAAATGAACAAACCATGGAAACATCATGCTAGCTATCTTACGATCATGTAAAGCAATATGACAGTGAATGCTCAAGTCATCAAAATGGAAGCGGTGGAAGTTGCATGGCAATATATCTCAGAATGGCTATAGAAATGCCATAATAGCTAAGTATGGTGGATGTTTTGAGGAAGATATAATATGGCTTATGTGTGATAGAGCATATCATATGATGGGGTTTGGATGCACCGGCGAAGTTTGCACCGACTCTTGAGGTGAGAAAGTGCAGTGGACGATACCGTAGAGGCTAGCAAATTGCGGAAAGGTAAGACTACGTATAATCCATGGACTCACATTGGTCATAAAAAACTCACATACTTATTACAAAAGTTTATTAGCCCTCTAAGCAAAGTATTACTATGCATGCTCCTAGGGGGGAGGTTGGTAGGAGTCAACCATCGCGTGCCCCCAACCTTCACACAAAGATAGACAATCAAGGATAAATTGTGCTCCGACTTCCTGGCTTAATGGAAGACTATGCGTGCATGCTGCGGGAATCACAAACCTTAACACCAATATCTTACTAAAAACATATCATCCACTAGTACCTCCCACATATTATCATCTCTATATCGCAAAATTATTGCAAGGAATCAAACATATCATATTAAGTGATCCATAAGTTTTATGTAGGATTTTATGACTAACCATGCAAATGACCAATTCATTTTGACTCTCTAAATAGATATAAGTGAAGGAAGAGAGTTTAATTCTTTCTAAAAAAGACCATTCTCTAATAAATATAAGTGAAGAAAAATAGCATTTTACGAATAAAGGTTTTTTATGTGAAGAGAAACACACAATCCAAACTTTAAGTGATCTAAGTGAAGCACATGAAGCATTCAATAAAGCCATACTCAAAAGATATAAGTGATGTGCAATGAGCATTATATAAATCAACCATGGACTATCTCCTACCAGGATGGTGCATAAAATAAAAGTGAAAACTAAACACAAAAGACTCTCCAAGATTTATACATATCACATGAACGAAACGAAAGCGAAAACATACCGATACTTGTTGAAGAAAGAGGGGATGCCTTTTGGGGCATCCCCAAGCTTAGACGCTTGAGTCTCCTTGGATATTTACTTGGGGTGCCTTGGGAATCCCCAAGCTAGAACTCTTGCCTCTCCTCCTTCTCCTCATATCGAGACCTCCTCAATCGTTGAACACTTCATCCACACAAAACTTAACAGAAAACTGGTGAGATACGTTAGTATAATAAATCAAATTACTACTTTAAGTATTGTTGCAAGACCATTCATATTTTATATTTGTATTATACTTGCTGTATTATAACTTCTTCATGGCTTATACCACCAATAAAATGATAGTTTCATCAAAACAAGCAAACCAATGCATCAAAAACAGAATCTGTCTTAAACAGGACAGTCTGTAGTAATCTGAACGTTTACCATACTTATGTAACTTCAGTTTTTTTGAAAAACTACTATGAAATAAAAAAATTGTATAGAAATACTGTGTAAACATTTCAGAAACTTTTGGCATTCCAGTAAAAAATATAAATTCACGCACTAGAACGAATGTTTCTATTTTTACACCGCACATACGAGCAAGCAATCTAATTATACTAAAGGGAAATCTTGGCACATTGTATTTATAATACAATGGATTTATACAAGGGGATAATTATTTTGGTTGAAAAGTTTCTGTGATTCAAGATTCACAAAGTTTTCATGGGCATGAACAAGTTCAAGGAGTTACCCCACTTTCACGATGTTCATATCTCTCACTTTCACTTTTCTATTTTTAGGTTCCCCTATACTTTTTTATTTTTTAAACTTCATAAAAGCACTCAAAAGAATGAAATTACTCTCTAAAACTTCCGGGTTGTCTCCATGGCAGTGCTTTCTTTAAAGCCATTAAGCTAGCCATAAAGTGCTCAAGTAATGGATCCACCCAGATCCTAAGCTATATCAAAGCCAATTCTAATTAACAATGATTTGTAATTTAGTAGTGAGCACAAATAAACATATATCATGCAATGATGAAGTCTAAGTCTCTTCCTATTCATCGGCATGTCGTAAAAGAACAACTCATGCACATCAAGTAAAGGCCAGTGCATAGTATAAACAGTTTGTTGCAATTTTATCGTATTGGAAACATAAAGAAGTGGAGATGTTGTTCCTCTCTCACAATAATTGCAAGTAGGAGCAGAAAGCACATGCATATTATATTCATCAAAATCATCATGTGTAGTAGCAAAACGCAACCCATCAATATGATACTTAATAAGAGCAAACTTTTTTGATATAGTGTAGCTGGGAGAATTAAAAAAGATAATAGGACTATCATGTGCGGGTGCAATAGCAACAATTTAATTCTTAACATAAGGAACTATAGCAAGTTCATCTCCATAAGCACAATTCATATTGGCCTCTTGGCCATAGGCATAGACAACATCAACTTCATCAAAAAGGGATATTTCAAAAGAATCCATGGGATCATAGCAATTATCATAGCATTCCTCCTTCGGTAAGCATGGAGGGAAATTAAATAATGTATGAGTTGAAGAGTTACTCTCATTAGAATGTGGGCACGGGTAGCTAATCCGCTCTTCCTCCATTTGTTCTTCGCTCTCCTCCTCATCTTTTTCATCTAATGAGATACAATTTTAGTAACTTCCTCTTCCATGGTTGCCGCAAAATATTAGTTTCTTCTTGAAAGTGGAGGCGTCCTCAGTATATTCTTTAACATAATCATTAGAAGCATAGTTTTCATAGTAGTATTTAAGTATGCAATTTTTTTAGATTTGTAAGGAGTAGCATTATACTTTTCAATCAGAGAATCAATTTCATAGGCACCCTTAAAAGCAAGAAATTCTTTAATTTGTTCAATATAATAGTAATTATAAACACCCTTGGCATAAGAAGATATCATTCCATTATCCTTACACTCACATTGGAAGAAAAGGTGTATCTTAGGGTCTTCTCAACAACAAGTAAAATCACATATTTCACATAAATTCAAAGCACGGCAATAAAAACAATTAATATGATGCCATAAAAGTTTCCCTTTTTGAGATAAGCGGTGTCGCACAAAATAAGCATGACCATTTAATGATTTTCCCTCAACTAAGCTAGTTGAATTTTCAGCACGTGCACAAATGGATCGAAGATGATCCAAATAATATTCTTCAGTAGTCTAGAACACTAGTGGTTCCTCAACTTTTGGAGCAGCAAGTACAACTATTTTTTTTGGTATTTTACATTTCCTATCCACAACTAAAGATAGAAAACAAGAGCACAAAATAAAAAGTACTTAGAGATAAAGCAAATAAGCACACACGAGAATATTCACCCCATGCTATTGCTCCACGGAAACGGAGCCAGAAAAAGGTCTTGATAACTGTCGGTGTCAAAACCGGCGGATCTCGGGTTGGGGGTCCCGAGCTGTGAGACTAGAATCGATGGGAACAGGAGACGAAGGAGACGATGTTTACCCAGGTCCGGGACCTTCTATGGAGGTAATACCCTACGTCCTGCTTGATTGTATTGATGATATTTGGGTTACAGAGTTGATCTACCTCGAGATCAAATATCTACACCCTAGATGAGTTGTCCTATCTTATAACTTAAAACCCTCCGGCTTATATAGACGCCAGGGGTACCTAGGGTTTACACATAGTCGGTTACACGTCGAAGGGATAAACATGCCTATTCACTACTCCAAACGTGGAGGATACAATACGATTCCTGAAGCTTCCTTCCTGGAGACAGGGCCTTCAATCGATCCAATGCTCGGTAAGCGGCCCATATAATCCGACCCATAAGAAATAGGTCGGCCACCCGAGGACCCCTTAAACCAGGACTCCCTCAGTAGCCCCTGAACTTGCCTCCAACGCCAAGGGTCCTAGCTCCAGCTGCTTCGTATAATCAGTCTTCGGCTTGCGAGGTGAGTTCTTCCCTCCGAGTTTAGTTCGGCCTCCAATGACATGTAATTTTCCCGATCAGAAGATTGTCCGAACACCATGAATAGCTCAGCCCCAAAGTCCAAAAGTCAAGGAGTAAATAGTGTTACCTAGCAACCTTTTTGACGAAAGGTCATGTCCCACCACGATCGCCACACCAGTTGGAAAAGCTCGATTCGCGGTTCGAGGTCGTTTTCATCAGCACGATCCATCAATGCACAGACCGCGCTCTGTTTCACATGGGATATGTTTAATCATGCGCGTATAAAGGCACGCATGTCTTGGGAAGCGGAGGGATACTCGACGCACTAAAGGGAGGTTAACCAGTGACTAGCCCCATAAGAAGGGAAAAACCCCAAGGCACAGCCACGCTTCCCATTCACAACCTTTGCTTTCCCAATCTCCTGAACCTCTAGAGCACAAATCTAGGTTTTCCACAACTCCCCCTCCGAGCTCGGCCATGGCTAGTTCTGGTTCCAACGGCAAGTGGCAAGCTTCCACGGTCACCGACCAGGACATCCGGGATCTCAAGGATGCCGGCTACCTCTCCGCCAACATCTATCACCGCGCACCAGAGAAGGGACAGGTGATTCCCACTCCCAAGCCGTGCGAGAGGGTGGTCTTCATCCGTCGATTCATCTGGGGACTGAGCTTCCCGCTCCACCTCTTCATTGGGGGACTCATGTTCTTCTACGGGCTTGACTTCCATGACCTCCCGCCAAACTCCTTCATGCACATATCGGCCTTCATCATCGTTTGCGAGGCCTTGTTGCGGGTCGAACCGCACTTCGGACTATGGCTCAAGGTATTCAATATCAATCCGAAGTGTGTCGCAAGCGAACAGGCAAATTGCGGTAGGGCAAAAAGAGTGGTTTTATATCACCGAGCCAACGGAGAAAGGCCGAGCTGCTCCGGCCGAATTCAGATCTGGTCCCCCCACCAGATTGACCTCATAGCTCCGAAAGGGCCACAAATGCGGATCGTATATGGAAGTGGACAACCTGTAGAGGCGCATCGCCTCCATGATCAAAGGCGACATTGAGCTGGCCAACATGGTCCAAATTATGCTTCGGTGGCGCATCCTCCCCTGCCAGCGCCAGGACTCTCCCATGTGGGCTTATCAACTTGACGATGACCCAACTATTCGTCGGCTCTTACGCACCACTCGGGAGAAGCTATGGAAGGCATTGTTCAAGGTGTAAGAGAACTGGCTAGTCGAGGAGGAGGATCGGGGTCTACACACCGATAACCCTCCTTCCTAGGTATAACATAGTTTTGTTTGATCGGCTCTGTTTTTTCGAAAGAAAATCTAAGCACTTTCCAATCACCTCTTTAGAAATGGCTGAGCAAGACCACGGGCATCAACTGTCTGGCGCCTCAGCCCGAAGACATCAGGTCCATGCTGTTGTCAGAGATGCTCGTTTTGGTGCCTTACAAGTCGCCGGAAAAAAAGGAGAAGAAGAAGACAGGACGAGGACGATCAGTCGGACGATGTGTCCGGGGAAACCCATGCCTCCTCTAATCAGGAGGAGGAGGAGCATGATGATGAGGGGGAAGGTGATTCCCCCCTCACGAGGAAGAGGGCGATGTCATCGGACGCCGAAGAGGAGGTACCTCCTCCTGCCACGAAAAAGGCACGTCGGCCGCGGTTGATTCTGCCCGACGACAGTTCGGACTCGTACACCGAGTCTGAGGACTTCTAGAAGGTTCCTCAATGGAACCTAAGGGTTAAGCCCCCAGTTTGAAGGTAAGAATCCGAAGACCACCCGAATTATTAATGTCAAGTTTTCAATGTTATTAATATGTGGGCGCCTATTGATATGCAGCCCACCACACATTCTCCCCACCGACCAAGTTTCGGATGGGGAGACCCTGCCGGCCGAGCTAGCGAAGAGCAGGACCGCGTCGCATCACACTCCTTCGGGCGCCGCAAAGGATGCCACGGAGGTGTCATCCCAGCGGTCTCCTTTGGAGTTGGACAGCAGTGGTGGGGGCGACGACATCATAGTCGAGGCTAACGCCTCGGCCACCGAAGACCGGGGGGGAAAAGTACCTCCCGAATACTGAGGATACCGGATGAGGGGAAGTCCAATCCCCTCCAAGGTCGTCTCCGGAGCGCACAATGCCTCCGGAGGCACCAGTTCAATCCCCGGTTGGAGATCGGGTTAACCGATCATCACCGGCGCCACTGAACAATGGGTGCCCGGTGATGGGGGAGGCTCTAACAAGCGCCTCCATCTCCGAGGAACGCCGCATCCTTATGGGTGCAGTGTTGCAGAGCATTCAGTCTGTTGATATCAGACTGAAGGAGGCCTTTAAAGGTCTCCTGACGGACTTCCAGGTGAGCCAAGTAATGTTCTATTTCTAGAATATTAATTTGTTATATTTGTGCTATCGTTATGTATAGCAGCCCCCGAGCCCTAGGTGAGTTTTAGAAAAACTCACCTCGGGGTCAGCCACAAATAGTGTCCGGAATGTTCTAACGGCCCTTAGGAGGACCAAACATAGGGTCATGTTTATGTCAGTTCGGAGGTCTGAACCCATGTAATCTGATAGGGGGGTTGTTATCTATAGGCTTCATCATCGGCGGCGACTGCTAATGCCGCCGAGCTAGACGAGCTAAATCGGAATATCAACCGCTCCGAAGATGAGCTTGACGCTCTGAATAAGATATTCGACGAGGCGCGAGGTAAGATGGATTATAATATCTGAGTTTTTCATCACCATACCGTCGACTTAGTATTTATATGTTTGATGCTTACGCAGCCTCGGCAAAAGAAATTGAGAAGCTCAAGGCCGATCTGCAGAAAGCGAAGCAGGAGGCCACCAACGAGAGGGCGACGACCGAACAAGTGGTTGCCGCACTTTCCGCTCTAAAAGCCACTAGTGCCAAGCATGAAGCTCGGGTGGAGGAAATCCAACAAGATCTTAAAGACGCCGGCCAGAAGTGCGAGGACTTCGAGCAGAAAGGCAAGGAGAAGGCCGCCGAACTATCTGAAAGCACACTTGCTCCCTTGGTGGTTTTGGTAATTAATTACAACATATATGTGATTGAACTAATGTTTTCCACTAAGCATATTTCAGGAAAAGTTCAATGATGGATTGGCAAAAGGATTGTGGAATACCTCAAGATGCAAGGAAATAGTTTGGCAAAGCTACAAGAAAATGACTCTACATTTTACCTTTTGTCAGAAACACTTTGAGTCCATAGGAAAGCCAATACTATTAAAAGGGGGTAAGGTTGTGTTGGTGAAGAAAATGATCATATGTGCACAAGTGATAGTCACCACATACACCCACAAGCTCTTCCACAAAAGTCTGTCCAAAGCCAAACACTCAAAATCGGTGCAACCAACACATTCCACTCAGTGCCACCGATACCAAACCTCTGACAGACTCAGCCAAACCCTAGCTTTTCGATGCAACTGATTCTTCTTCGGTGCCATCGAGTTTGGGTTGACAACTTCCTGTTACACAAGTTTAAAAAATGGATCCCTCCAAGTTTTGTGAATTGGCGTCACCGAGATTGGCAATCTGATCGTTGGTCAACTTATCGGTGCAACCGAGTTTTATGTATCGGTCTCACCGAGATTCAAAAGTTGCTATTTTTGAGTCAACTCGGTACAACCGAGATTCACACATCGGTTCCACCGAGTCTGACTTATTAGGTGTAACGGTTGGTTTTTTGGAGATGCCTATATATACCCCTCCACCACCACTCACTCGCAAGAGAAGCACTCAGAACGGTTCCCCACTCATACCTACTGATTTTCTGAGAGAGTGTCACCTACTCATGTGTTGAGATCATGACATTCCATTCCAACCATATGAATCTTGATCTCTAGCCTCCCCAAGTTTCTTTCCACCGTTGGTCACCTTATCGGTGCAACTGAGATTCCTATATCGGTCTCACTGAGATTCAAAAGTTGCCACCTTTTGGTCACTTCGGTACCACCGAGATTAACACGTTGGTGTCACTGAGTCTGACTTATTGTGTGTAACGGTTGGATTTTTAGGGATGCCTATATATACCTCTTCACCACCACCTACTCGAAAGAGAAGCACTCAGAACCATTCCATACTTATCCTATCAGTTTTCTGAGAGAGAACCACCTACCCTTGTGTTGAGGTCAAGATCTTCCACTCCAACCATATGGAACTAGATTTCTAGCCTCCCCAAGTTGCTTTCCACCAACCCATCTCTTCTACCAAGTCATATCTGTGAGAGAGTGATTGTGTGTTGAGGAGTCTATCATCTTGAAGCACAAGAGCAAGGAGTTCATCGACACTATCGAGCCTATTACCTTTTGGAGGGTGGTGCCAACTAGATTGGTTAGGTGTCTCTTGGGAGCCTCCTACTTCGTGTTGTGGAGTGAACCAAGAAGTTTGTAAGGGCAAGGAGATCACCTACTTCATGAAGATCTAACCCGAGTTAGGCTAGTCCTCCGTGGACGTACGCCGTCATGGTATAGTCAAGGTTGCTTCTTCATGGAACCCTCTGTGGGTAGAGCCCTCCGTGGACTCTCATGACTGTTACCCTCCGTGGGTTGAAGACTCCATGAACGTGGACGTACGATAACACCACCTATCAGAACCACAGGAAAAATCATCGTGTCACCAATTGTGTTTACTCTTCCTACCCTCTCTTTACTTACATGCTTGTCTTTACTTTCCGCTGCTATACTCTTACACATGCATGTGTAGGGTGTACTTGACATAGTATTAATGCTTAAATCTGCCAAGAATTAAAATTGGGAAAAGGTAGATTTTTTTGGTCAAGTAGTCTAATCACCCCCTCTAGCACTACTTTCGATCCTACATTATCCACCCTGAAATCCGATCTCCAAAAGGAGCGGGTGGATAGGCGGTTCTTTGAGGAGCAAGTACGCCAAGCGAAGGTTATCACAGATGGTAAGCCGTATTTACTGTAGTGTGTCTTCGGGGATAGAAAGTTCGAGTTGCTTACCCAGGTGTGGTGTTCCTCAGGCGCCTTCTCCGACCTCCAGAAGAGCACAACGGACGTGAACCGGTTCATTGCTTCGCGGGGAGAGGGAGATGAAGCTCGGCTGTTTTGGGCACAATTCGAAGCCTCCGAGTGCTCTCCTCTTCTCGTCAAGCAGCTGAAGCAGCTGATGAAACTGCATCGGATGGCGGAGCCGGCCATGAAGGACCTCTGTATCTGGCTATGGCCTGACGAGCCATTGCCGAGCAGCTACTTTGGCATGGTGCAGAAGCTGAGCAATGCCTCGCCTCGGATCGACGTACTAAGGCATTCCTCCTGTATCGAGGGAGCTCGGTTTGCCTTCACAAGGGCCAAGGTGCAGTGGTTGGGTCTTGATCCGACAAAGATAGCCACCGCTCCTCCACCGCCTCGAAAGGAGCATAGGTTCCCTGAGCGATACTTCTCCATAGTGATGGAGGGTGCTCGGGCAATAGCAGCTCAATGCTCCAAAGAAAACATTTATGAGTAGATGTATTGTAATATGTCCGAAGACCATTTAATGTTTTATGGTTATGATGCATGGTTTATCATGTTTTTTAATGTTTTGCATTCCTTATAACTCCTGTGTGGCCATTGAAACTGAAAGCTGCGAGTCGTCGGCTTCATCCCCCATGTAGATGCTACGCAGGGTATCTCTACTTACGCACTATAACCCTTAGCCAAGCTATCGGTACCCGAAGGCGGTAGTGTGTGGCGGACCAGGCAATCAAACCATAATGCTTTATTGCTTTCACTTAGCCGTAGGGGCGCGAAAAAGGACTACGAGGGGCTGATGACTAGCCACCGATGATTTGTGATGTTCGGATGAACCGCGGCTAAAGCCGATATCACATGGTTTGTACGAATACCAAACCCTTCGTATGGCAGAATAACCTCTAACGAGATCTTTAGTATAATATTTAATCTCGGATTCACAGACCGGTTCTCGCATACTATGACAGTCAGTTTTTGGCTTTCTCCCCTGAGGTGCTTGACCAAGCTAGCTGGAAATGCAATCGCAGAGGTTCTCCCTTTGCCCTTTTAGTCGAACGAGCGGAACGTAAAGGGGCAAGCACAGGAGCCAGGCAACCCAACTATTTACCCAAGACCTAGTTCAGAACCAATGCATATAAAGCGAATTCCAAGACGCCGAACGCATAATCAATTGTGCATAAGGCGATTTTTTTTAAACTCGAGCCCCCGGTCTATTAGTCGGTTGCATCGTAATGAACCGAATAGTTTCGCAAGAAGAGGGAGAAATAGAATATGTGACAAAAAGGACAACAAGACAACCATGTATAATGATTGTATATTTTCGTCAATAACTCTTATTGCTCGAATTGCCGAAGCAACTGTTTACAGGTATCTGAAATATAAATTTTACAGGAGTGGTTGTACCAGGGGTCTTCGATTGGTGACCTGATGTGCTCGATGTGCCCTGTCGCTTGTCCGCTTCTGTGCCTCCTAGGGAGTGGTGCACCTAAATGGGTGGTACTGTTTGGCAAAAGGATCTTGCAAACAAAGTATTGATAAGTCGCCGAAGTGTGGATTAGCTTTACGCCTTTAGCAGGCCCTTGATGGTACATCCAGTGTGTCAAAAGACATTTGATGGTAGTAGTTCGGTCCAGCCAAACACTTACCCATTTTTTCCCCACCGCCGTCCATGGAATTTTGAGCACGAAGTTGTGCCTCCTTGGTATGTACTTTGCTGGTCTAGGGCTGTGCGATGGGGGGCGAGTCCCTATTTACGAGGAGAGGAAGGTTCTGAGAGTTCGGGCTGAAACCGAGCTTGCTTCCCAACCTTACGTTCCTTTATGATAGGTGTCGGTGTTTGCCAATCATCATTGTAATGGAATTCGGCCGCCAGGGCCAACGCATGTTCCTCAGTACGGAGGGAGCGCTCTGTGTTTCCGTTGACAGTAATGACCCCCTTGGGGCAGGGCATCTTGAGCTTGAGGTGTGCGTAGTGTGGGACGGCGTTAAAGCGAGCAAACGTTGTATGGCCAAGGAGGGCATGATAGCCATTCAAGAAAGTTACAATGTCGAAGATAAAGTCTTTGCTTCGAAAGTTGTCAGGCGAGCCGAACACTACTTCCAGGCTTACGGAGCCCGTGCACCGGGCTCGACGCCTGGGATCACTCCTTTAAAGGTAGTGTTGCTGGGTTTGATCCTTGATGGATCTATACCCATCTTTTCACCGTGTCTGAGTAAATCAGGTTATGGAAACTTCCTCTATCCATTAGGACTTTCGTGAGGTGATACCCGTCTATAATGGGGTCTATGACGAGGGCGACCGAACCCCCATTACGGATACTGGTCGGGTGGTCACGTCGATCAAAGGTGATCGGGTACGCCGACCATGGGTTATACTTTGGGGCTACATGCTCTACTGCGTAGACCTCTCAAAGGGCGCTCTTCCTCTCCTTCTTGGGTATATGGTTGGCGTATATCATATTTACTGTTTCCACCTCTAGAGGGAACTTTTTTTGTCTACTACCAATCATACCCCGAGGCTCATCCTCGTCCTCGCTGCATGGGCTCTTGCCTTGGTCCTCGGATGTGAGTTTGACGGCTTGTTTGAATACCCAACAGTTGTGGTTGGTGTGGTTGGCGGGCTTCTCTTGAGTGTCATGGATTTGGCAAGGCCTCTCCATGATCTTGTCCATCGGGATGGTCCGTCGTGATTGCCTTTAGGAGGCTTCTTCCTCTGCTCGGGTCGGGAATTGCGGAAGCCGGCGTTAAAGGTCGTGTCATCGGTATCACTATAGTTGTGCTGACGCTTATTCTTGTTGCTCTTTGGTTTCCCTTTTCTGTCCCGAACTTCAGAGGTTTTGGGGTCTTTGGGGTTGTGGCTCTGCCTTGCTAACCAGTTATCCTTGCCAATGCAAAAGCGAGTCATGAGTGATGTAATTGTTGGGAGACGTAGTAGTAAATCAAAAAAATTCCTACGATCACCAAGATCTATCTATGGAGAAACCAGCAACGAGTGGGGAGAGATTGCATCTTCATACCTTTGAAGATCACTAAGCGGAAGCGTTACAACAACGCAGTTGGTGGAGTCGTACTCGCAGCGACTCAGATCGCGGTGGATTCCGATCTAAGCGCCGAACAACGGCCCTCCGCGTTCAACACACGTACATCCCGGTGACGTCTCCCACACCTTGATCCAGCAAGGAGGAGGGAGAGGTTGGGGAAGAGCTCCAACAGCAGCACGACGGCGTGGTGGTGGTGAAGCAGCAGGGTATTCCAGCAGGGCTTCGCCTAAGCACTACGGAGGAGGAAGAAGAGAGGTAGGGCTATGCCGTGGGAGAGAGAGACATCGTATCTCAAATCAGCCCCAATACCTTGGATATATATAGGAGGAGGGAGAGGGAGGTCTGCCTGGCCCCTCCTCCAAGGAGGAGAGGTTCAGCCGAACCTAGGGAGGAGTCCACCTTCCACAAGGGAGGTGGATCTCTTCCTTTTGAATCCTTTTCATCCTTATCTCTTATCCCTAGCCACATGGGGCCTTCCTAAAGGTCTTGTACAGCCCAATAAGGGCTGGTACACCTCCTCTAAGGGCCCACGAACTCCTTTGGTCGTCACACCCCTCACGGGGTCCTCCGGCACCTTCCCGGCACTACCGGTACACCACCGATGAGCCCGAAAACTTTCCGGTGACCAAAACTGGACTTTCTATATATCAATCTTTACCTCCGGACCATTCCAGAGCTCCTCATGATGTCCAGGATCTCATACGGGACTCTGAAAAACCTTCGGTAATCACGTATACCATTTCCCTATAACCCTAGCGTCATCGAACCTTAAGTGTGTAGACCCTACGGGTTCGGGAGACACGTAGACATGACCAAGACACCTCTCCGGTCAATAACCAACAGCGGGATCTGGATACCCATGTTGGCTCCCACATGCTCCACGATGATCTCATCGGATGAACCACGATGTCGGGGATTCAATCAATCCCGTATACAATTCCCTTTGTCTACCGGTATGATACTTGCCCTAGATTCGATCGTTGGTATCTCTATACCTTTTTCAATCTCATTACCGGTAAGTCTCTTTACTCATTCCGTAACACATCATCCCGTGGCTAACTCCTTAGTCACACTGAGCTCATTATGATGATGTCTTACCGAGTGGGCCCAGAGATACCTCTCCATCATACGGAGTGACAAATCCTAGTCTCGATTCGTGCCAACCCAACAGACACTTTCGGAGATACCCGTAGTGCACCTTTATAGCCACCGAGCTACGTTGTGACGTTTGGCACACCCAAAGCATTCCTACGGTATCTAGGAGTTTCACAATCTCATGGTCTAAGTAAATGATGCTTTACATTGGAAAAGCGTTAGCAGACGAACTACATGATCTTGTGCTATGCTTAGGATTGGGTCTTGTCCATCACATCATTCTCCTAATGATGTGATCCCGTTATCAATGACATCCAATGTCCATGGTCATGAAACCATGACCATCTATTGATCAACGAGCTAGTCAACTAGAGGCTCACTAGGGACACGTTGTGGTCTATGTATTCACACATGCATTCTGGTTTCCGGTTAATATAATTATAGCATGAACAATAGACAATTATCATGAACAAGGAAATACAATAATAACCATTTTATTATTGCCTCTAGGGCATATTTCCAACAATCTCCCACTTGCACTAGAGTCAATAATCTAGTTACATTGTGATGAATTGAACACCCATAGCATTTTGGTGTTGATCATGTTTTGCTCGTGAGAGAGGTTTAGTCAACGGATCTGCGACATTCAGATCCGTATGTACTTTACAAATATCTATACCTCCCTGCTGAATGTAATCATGGATGGAGTTGAAGCGGCGCTTGATGTGTCTTGTCTTCTTGTGAAACATGGGCTCCTTCGCAAGGGCAATAGCTCGAGTGTTGTCACAGAATAGAGTCATCGGGCCCGACACATTGGGAATCACTCCTAGGTCGGTGATGAACTCCTTCATCCAGACTCCTTCCTTTGCTGCTTCCGAAGCAGCTATGTACTCCGCTTCACATGTAGATGCGACCATGAAGCTTTGCTTGCTGCTGCACCAGCTGACTACCCCTCCATTCAAAATATACACGTATCCGGTTTGTGACTTGGAGTCGTCAGGATCTGTGTCGAAGCTAGCATCGACGTAACCCTTTACGAGGAGCTCTTCGGCACCTCCATATATGAGAAACATCTCCTTGGTCCTTTTCAGGTACTTCAGGATATTCTTGACCGTTGTCCAGTGTTCCGCTCCGGGATCACTTTTGTACCTCCCTACCAAACTTATGGCAAGGTTCACATCAGGTCTGGTACACAGCATGGCCTACATAATAGAGGCTATGGCTGAAGCATAGGGGATGACACTCATCTCTTCTCTATCCTTTGCCATGGTCAGGCATTGACTCATACTCAATCTCACACCTTGTGACATAGGCAAGAACCCCTTCTTGGACTGATCCATATTGAACTTCTTCAATATCTTGTCAAGGTATGTGCTTTGTGAAAGATCTATGAGGCGTCTCGATCTATCTCTATAGATCTTAATACCTAATATGTAAGCAGCTTCTCCAAGTTCCTTCATTGAAAAACATTTATTCAAGTAGGCATTTACACTTTCCAAGAGTTCTATATCATTCCCAAGTATCAGTATGTCATCCACATATAATACGAGAAATGCTATAGAGCTCCCACTCACTTTCTTGTAAATACAGGGTTCTCCATAAACCTGTACAAACCCAAACACTTTAATCACCTCATTAAAGTGAAGGTTCCAACTCCGAGATGCTTGCACCAGCCCATAGATGGAGCGCTGGAGCTTGCATACTTTGTTAGCATCTTTAGGACCGACAAAACCTTCCGGTTGCATCATATACAGTTCTTCCTTGAGGAAGCCATTAAGGAATGCCATTTTGACGTCCATTTGCCAGATCTCATAATCATAAAATGCGGAAATTGCTAACATGATTCGGACAGACTTCAGCATCACCACGGGTGACAAAGTCTCATCGTAGTCAACTCCTTGAACTTGTCAATAACCCTTAGTGACAAGCCGAGCCTTATAGACGGTCACATTACCATCCGCGTCAGTCTTCTTCTTAAAGATCCATTTATTTTCAATGGCTCGCTTATCATCAGGCAAGTCCACCAAAGTCCATACTTTGTTCTCATACATGGATCCTATCTCGGATTTCATGGCCTCAAGCCATTTGTTGGAATCCGGGCCCACCATTGCTTATTCATAGTTCGAAGGTTCACCGTTGTCCAACAACATGATCTCTAGGACAGGGCTGCCATACCACTCTGGTGCAGAACGTGTCCTGGTGGACCTTCGACGTTCAATAGTAACTTGATCTGAAGTTTCATGATCATCATCATCAACTTCCTCTCCAGCCGGTGTAGGCTCCACAGAAACAACTTCTTGTGTTGCGCTACTCTCCGGTTCGAGTGGAGGTACAATTACCTCATCAAGTTCTATTTTCCTCCCACTTACTTCTTTCGAGAGAAACTCTTTCTCGAGAAAGGATCCATTCTTGGCAACAAAGACTTTGCCTTCGGATCTGAGGTAGAAGGTATACCCAATAGTCTCTTTGGGATATCCTATGAAGACGCACTTTTCCGCTTTGGGTTCGAGCTTCTCAGGTTGAAGTTTCTTCACGTAAGCATCGCATCCCCAAACTTTTAGAAACGACAACTTAGGTTTCTTTCCAAACCATAGTTCATATGGTGTCGTCTCAACGGACTTTGACGGTGCCCTATTTAAAGTGAATGCGGCAGTCTCTAATTCATATCCCCAAAATAATAGCGGTAAGTCGTTAAGAGACATCATAGATCGCACCATATCCAATAGAGTGCGATTACGACGTTCAGACACGCCATTTCGCTGAGGTGTGCCAGGCATCGTGAGTTGTGAAACAATTCCACATTTCCTTAGGTGCGTGCCAAACTCGTGACTTAAATATTCTCCGCCACGATCAGATCGTAGGCACTTTATTTTCCTGTCACGTTGATTCTCTACCTCACATTGAAATTCCTTGAACCTTTCAAAGGTTTCAGACTTGTGTTTCATCAAGTAGACATACCCATATCTGCTCAAGTCATCAGCGAGGGTGAGAACATAACGGTAGCCACCGCGAGCCTCGACGCTCATTGGACCGCATACATCGGTATGTATTATCTCCAACAAGTCAGTTGCTCGCTCCATTGTTCCGGATAACGGAGTCTTGGTCATCTTGCCCATGAGGCATGGTTCGCACGTGTCAAATGATTCAAAATCAAGAGACTCCAAAAGTCCATCAGCATGGAGCTTCTTCATGCGTTTGACACCAATATGACCAAGGCGGCAGTGCCACATGTAAGTGGGACTATCGTTATCAACCTTACACTTTTTGGTGCTCACACTATGGACATGTGTAACATCACGTTCGAGATTCATCAAAAATAAACCATTGACCAGTGGGGCATGACCATAAAACATTTGTCTCATATAAACAGAACAACCATTATTCTCGGATTTAAATGAGTAGCCATCTCGCATCAAACGAGATCCAGATACAATGTTCATGCTCAAAGCTGGTACTAAATAATAATTATTGAGGTTTAACACTAATCTCGAAGGTAGATGTAGAGGTAGCGTGCCGACGGCGATCACATCGACCTTGGAACCATTCCCGACACGCATCGTCACCTCGTCCTTTGCCAGCCTCCGCTTATTCCGTAGCTCCTGCTTGGAGTTACAAATGTGAGCAACTGCACTGGTATCAAATACCCTAGAGCCACTACGAGCGCTGGTTAGGTACACATCAATAACAAGTATATCACATATACCTTTAACGTTGCCGGCCTTCTAATCCGCTATGCAGTTCCGTTTCCAGTGACCGGTACCCTTGCAATAAAAGCACTCAGTCTCAGGCTTGGGTCCATGCTTGTTCTTCTTCCCGACAACTTGCTTACCATGCGCGGCAACAACTTTGCCGTACTTCTTCAAGTTCTTCTTACCCTTGCCTTTCTTGAAACTAGTGGTCTTATTCACCATCAACACTTGATGCTCGTTTTTTATCTCGACCTCCACTGATTTCAGCATCGAGTACAACTCAGGAATGGACTTCTCCATCCCCTACATGTTGTAGTTCATCACAAAGCTCTTGTAGCTAGGTGGAAGCGACTGGAGGATTCTATCAATGACCGAGTCATCCAGGAGATTAACTCCCAGCTGAGTCAAGCGGTTGTGCAACCCAGACATTTTGAGTATGTGCTCACTGGCAGAACTATTCTCCTCCATCTTACAGCTGAAGAACTTGTCGGAGACGTCATATCTCTCGACCCGGGCATGAGCTTGGAAAACCAGTTTCAGCTCTTGGAACATCTCATATGCTCCGTGTTGCTCAAAACGCTTTTGGAGCCCCGGTTCTAAACTGTGAAGCATGCCGCACTGAACAAGGGAGTAATCATCGCAGCGTGACTGCCAAGCGTTCGTAACGTCTTGGTCCGCTGGGAAAATGGGTGGGTCACCTAGCGGTGCATCAATCACATACAATCTCTTGGAAGCTATGAGGATGATCCTCAAACCACGGACCCAGTCCGCATAGTTGCTTCCATCATCTTTCAGCTTGGTTTTCTCTAGGAACGCGTTGAAGTTGAGAGTGACATTAGCGTTGGCCATTGGATCTACAATATAGATTGTAACTACAGTTTTAGACTAAGTTCATGATAATTAAGTTCACATAATCAAATTATTTAATGAACTCCCACTTAGATAGACATCTCTCTAGTCATCCAAGTGACACATGATCCATGTCAACTAGCCCACGTCCGATCATCACGTGAGACGAACTAGTCATCCATGGTGAACATCTCCATGTTGATCGTATCTTCTATACGACTCATGTTTGACCTTTCGGTCTTCCGTGTTCCGAGGCCATGCCTGTACATGCTAGGCTCGTCAAGTCAACCTAAGTGTTTCGCGTGTGTAAATCTGGCTTACACCCGTTGTATGTGAACGTTAGAATCTATCACACCCGATCATTACATGGTGCTTCGGAACAACGATCCTTAGCAACGGTGCACAGTTAGGGTGAACACATTTCTTGAAATTTTATTGAGAGATCATCTTATTTAGCTACCGTTGTTCTTAGCAAATAATATGTAAACATGATAAACATCACATGCAACCAATATAGTGACATGATATGGCCAGTATCATCTTGCTCCTTTGATCTCCATCTTCGGGGCACCATGATCATCACTGTCACCGGCACGACACCATGATCTCCATCATCATGATCTCCATCATCGTGTCTTCATGAAGTTGTCTTGCCAATATTACTTCTACTACTATGGCTAACGTTTAGCAATAAAGAAAAGTAATTACATGGCGATCTTGATTGACACGCAGGTCATACAATAAAATAAGACAACTCCTATGGCTCCTGTCGGTTGTCATACTCATCGACATGTAAGTCGTGAATCCTATTACAAGAACATGATCAATCTCATACATCACAATGCATCACATCACATCCTTTGGACATATCACATCACAAGGCATATGCTACAAAAACAAGTTAGACGTCCTCTAATTTGTAGTTGCAAGTTTTTACGTGGTTGCTATAGGTTTCTAGAAAGAACGTTTCTTACCAACGCCAAAACCACATAGTGATACGCCAATTGTTATTTACCCTTCATAAGGACCCTTTTCATCGAATCCAATCCGACTAAGGTGGGAGAGACAGACACCCGCTAGCCACCTTATGCAACAAGTGCATGTCAGGCGGTGGAACCAGTCTCACGTAAGCGTACGTGTAAAGTTGGTCCAGGCCGCTTCATCCCACAATACCGCCGAATAAAGATAAGACTAGTAGTGGTAAGCAAATTAACAAGATCGACGCCCACAACAACTTTGTGTTCTACTCATGCATAGATTCTACGCATAGACCTAGCTCATGATGCCACTGTTGGGAGACGTAGTAGTAAATCAAAAAAATTCCTACAATCACCAAGATCTATCTATGGAGAAACCAGCAATGAGTGGGGAGAGATTGCATCTTCATACCTTTGAAGATCGCTAAGCGGAAGCGTTACAAGAACGCGGTTGGTGGAGTCGTACTCGCAGCGATTCAGATCGCGGTGGATTCCGATCTAAGCGCCGAAGAATGGCACCTCCGCGTTCAACACACGTACAGCCCGATGACGTCTCCCGCACCTTGATCCAGCAAGGAGGAGGGAGAGGTTGGGAAAGAGCTCCAACAGCAGCACGACGGCGTGGTGTTGGTGAAGCAGCAAGGTATTCCGGCAGGGCTTCGCCTAAGCACTGCGGAGGAGGAAGAAGAGAGGTAGGGCTGCGCCGTGGGAGAGAGAGATCGTATCTCAAATCAGCCCCAATACCTTGGATATATATAGGAGGAGGGAGAGGGAGGGCAGCCTTGGCCCCTCCTCCAAGGAGGAGAGGTTCGGCCGAACCTAGGGAGGAGTGCACCTCCCACAAGGGAGGTGGATCTCTTCCTTTTGAATCCTTTTCAGGCTTATCTCTTATCCCTAGATACATGGGGCCTTCCGGAAGGTCTTGGCCAGACCAATAAGGGCTGGTAAACCTCCTCTAAGGGCCCACGAAGTCCTTTGGTCGTCACACCCCTCCCGGGGTCCTCCGGCACCCTCCCGGCACTCCCGGTACACTACCGATGAGCCCGAAAACTTTCCGGTGACCAAAACTGGACTTCCTATATATCAATATTTACCTCCGGACCATTATAGAGCTCCTCGTGACATTTGGGATCTCATCCGGGACTCCGAACAACCTTCGGTAATCACGTATACCATTTCCCTATAACCCTAGCGTCATGGAACCTTAAGTGTGTAGACCTTACGGGTTCGGGAGACACGTAGACATGACCGAGACACCTCTCCGGTCAATAAACAATAGCGGGATATGGATACCCATGTTGGCTCCCACATGCTCCACGATGATCTCATCGGATGAACCACGATGTCGGGGATGCAATCAATCCCGTACACAATTCCCTTTGTCTACCGGTATGATACTTGCCCGAGATTCGATCGTCGGTATCTCTATACCTTGTTCAATCTTGTTATCGGAAAGTATCTTTACTCGTTCCATAACACATCATCCCGTGGCTAAATCCTTAGTGTCACTGAGCTCAGTATGATGATGTCTTACCGAGTGGGCCCAGAGATACCTCTCCGTCATACAGAGTGACAAATCCTAGTGTCGATTCGTGCCAACCCAACAAACACTTTCGAAGATACCCGTAGTGCACCTTTATAGCCACCCAGCTACGTTGTGACGTTTGGCACACCCAAAGCATTCCTATGGTATCTGGGAGTTTCACAATCTCATGGTCTAAGGAAATGATACTTGACATTGGAAAAGCTTTAGCAGACAAACTACACGATCTTGTGCTATGCTTAGGATTGGGTCTTGTCCATCACATCATTCTCCTAATGATGTGATCATGTTATGAATGACATCCAATGTCCATGGTCATGAAACCGTGACCATCTATTGATCAACGAGCTAGTCAACTAGAGGCTCACTAGGGACACGTTGTGGTCTATGTATTCACACATGCATTCTGGTTTCCGGTTAATACAATTATAGCATGAATAATAGACAATTATCATGAACAAGGAAATACAATAATAACCATTTTATTATTGCCTCTAGGGCAGATTTCCATTAGTAAGGGCGGACATTGTCCTAGGTTTATCCTGGCCAAGTTGGCGAGCCAACCATTCATCCTGAATGTTGTGTCGGAAGGAGGCTATTGCCTCGGTGTCCGACAGTCAACAATATGGTTTTTCTTGGTCAAGAACCAATTCCAAAATTGTCGCGCGGACTCTCCTGGCTTCTGGACGACTTTGCGAGGTCGGAGGAGTCCGATGGTCGGACATAGGTGCCATGGAAGTTAGATTGGATTGCATCCTCTAGATCTTCCCAGCACCCGATGGAGTTTTCGGGGAGGCTGTTTAACCAGTGCGGATCTGGCCCCTTAAGTTTTAGGGGTAGATATTTGATGGCGTGGCCATCATCTCCTCACACCATGTGGATATGGAGGAGCAAATCCTCAATCCATACAGTTGGGTCATTTGTCCCGTCGTACTGCTCTATGTTCACGGGTTTAAACACCTCCGGGAAATGATGTTGCATCACCTCGTCCGTGAAGCACAGTGGGTGGGCAGCGCGTCTGACCCGAGCAATGTCGTGCTGGTAATCGGAGCCTGTTCTAGCCCAGTTCCGCTCCCGGACTCTGTTGTTGCGGGCAAGCTAGGATCGGTACCCTTCCCGTCTATCGGGTGAGTACCCTCTGGATCCATAGATGGATCTTGTGTGACTGGCTCTGTAGTCCAGGTCGCGTCGTAGGTCGAACCTGTCATCGGGCTCTATTGGCTCTTTTCCCCGTCTTTGGGGTATCATCGGCCTATAACCGGTATCATCAGCCGTCCTGTCTCATCCTCGGGGAGGGCGTTGTGGCTTGTCGTATGGGGTATGTTTGGGAGACTACGTATCAGTGAGCTCGTCATCGAATTTTGGCAACATCCTTCTACATGGATAACTCTTAGGTTAGTCCGATATACTGGTACTATAGCCTTCCTTGACTGAGAGGACTCTCATCCATCGATCGTTAAGGTTGTCATGTTCGGCTTTAAGTTGCCGTTCCTTTGCTTTCAGGCTGCGGGTCATGGTTATAAGTTGTTGTCTGAACAGTTCCCGATCTTCAAGATTATCTGGGATGGAAAAGTCATCGGCGTTCGGGATGTCCTCCTCCTCGACAGGGGGAGGGAATTGTCGTCCTCGGAATCGTTTAGCTCACCAGGGTTGCGCTAGTCTTTAGGCCTCTCCTGACCCTCTAGCGGGTGTTCAGGGATATCAGGATCGCCGAGGTCTTCTGAGGTATCTTCGTCCCCCGGTGCCGATGATAGCTTTCCTTCCCTTTTTGCCTTTTGACCGTTTATGCGGCTTCCAGCGCCTTGACAGTGCTTCACCCGATTTGTCGCCATCATTTTTTTGGTGTGTGCTCACCATTAGCGGCTGGAGTGTCCACCATGTAGACGTCGTACGTGGAGGTGGCGGCCCATCGGCCGCTGTTAACGGGGGTGGGAGAGCGATCCTCCTCATCCATGTATTCTGCCTCCTCGGAGGCATAGTCCAACATGTCAGTTAAATCTTCGACAGTGGCTACCAAGTGGGTGGTGGGTGGGACGAAAAAATCATCCTGACCTGCCCTGAGACCGATCTAAGCACGAATCGTGGTTGGGTCGTCGGTAACCTTTATCGACGAGATCCGGTCTAGGGCCTCATTGAGTATCGAGAGCTCGATCGGGTCAACCAGCTCGGAGCTTTCGGAGTTGAACTCCGATGTGTTTGGGCGAGGGGAATGTCTGGCAAAAACAGGTATCCGGTCATCTGGCACTATGGCCGGATCCGGACTAGGAGTGAGATCATCACCGGGGTAGATCCCGTGGGCGAGATCGAAAGAAGAATCCGAGGTTAATGCCTCGGAGTTTTTAGGTGCGGCACGCGAGACTGCGAGCCCGGTTAGCGAGAGATCGCCCCGAGAGTCTACGGAGAACTCGAGGTTCCCGAATCTGACCTCTTGGTCAGGGGTGAAGCTTTCGACCCGTCCTAGATGGCCTCTTGGGTCGGTGTGCAGCACAATGCTGTTGAAAGCGAAGATCTGTCTGGGGACAAAAGTGTCCATGTTGCGGACCTCTTCGTTGATGACGACGCGAGCCATTGATTCCTTTGGCGATCACAGCGGAACTCTCAATGAAAGCACCAATGTCGGTGTCAAAACCGGCGGATCTCGGGTAGGGGTTCGGAGTTGTGAGACAAGAATTGATGGCAACAGGAGACGAAGGAGACAATGTTTACCCAGATTCGGGCCCTCCTATGGAGGTAATAACCTATGTCCTACTTGATTGTATTGATGATATGTGGGTTACAGAGTTGATCTACCTCGAGAACGAATAGCTAAACCCTAGATGAGTTGTCCTCTCTTACAACCTAAAACCCTTCGGCTTATATAGACGCCGAGGAAACCTAGGGTTTACACATGGTCGGTTACACGTCGAAGGGATAAACATGCCTATTCACTACTCCAAACATGGAGGTTACGCCACGATTCCTGAAGCTTCCTTCCTGGAGACAGGGCCTTCAATTGATCCAATGCTCGATAAGCGTCCCATATAGTCCGGCCCATAAGAAACATGTCGGCCACCCGACGACCCCTTAAACCAGGACTCCCTCAATAAACCACAACTGTAGGGGATCGTTTGTAGCCTTTTTCGATAAATAAGAGTGTCAAACCCAACGAGGAGCTAAAGGTTGAAAATATATTCCCTCAAGTTCTATCGACCACCGATACAACTCTACGCACACTTTAACATTTGCTTTACCTAGAACAAGTATGAAACTATTTTGTAGGTTGTAGGATAGTTTGCATGAATAAAACTAGAAGTACTTTGTAGGAATAAAACTACGAGTAAATTGCAAGATAATAAAAGTTAGTTGTTTAGTAGAAAGCTTTTGTCAAACAAGAAGGTTATTTGTCCCTAGGCAATTGATAACTAGACCGATAATCATTATTGCAATTTTATATGAGGGAGAGGCATGAGCTAAAATACTTTCCATACTTGGATCATATGCACTTATGATTGGAACTCTATCAAGCATCCGCAACTACCAAAGATCATTAAGGTAAAACCCAACCATAGCATTAATTATCAAGTCCTATTTACTCCCATACGCAACAACCCACCTACTCGGGTCTGTGCTTTTGTCACTCATGCCACCCACCATAAGCAAATGATGAACATATTGCAACACCCTAGCAGGGATCCCTCATGTTTGGGCGACACGAAGGGCACCACAGCATAGCACCAAAATAAAACATACAACTCATACCAACCACAATCATCAATTAGCCCATAGGACAAAACGGATCTACTCAAACATCATAGGATAGACACATATCATTGGGAAATAATATATGGAGTTGAGCACAATGTTTAAGTAGAGACTACATTAGGGAAGAGAGGTGTTACACCGCTGCATAGAGGGGGGAACAGTTGGTGTTGATGGCAGCAAAGTTATTAGTGTAGATCGTCATCACGATGATTGCCTCGACGGTATTCCATCGCCAAAGGGGGAAGCCACCCCCTTCTTCTTCTTCCTTGGACTCCCCCTAGATGGTAGGAGAGTTCCCCGTATGGTCCATCGCCTCCATGGCGATGGACGGATAGGAGCCCCTCCGAGATTAGATCTCCCTCTCTGTTCTCTTCTATTTCACGTGTCTGTTTTCTGGCCGAAAACCTTTTCTTATATTCCCAAACATCCGTAACTCCGATTGTGCTGAGATTTTAACACGATTTGTTTCCGGATATGAGCTTCGTTGCGCCCGAAGTAGAGCTCCAACCGACTTACGACGTGACCATAACCCACCACCACGCGTTTGGGCCCTAGGCATGCCTTGGTGTCTTGTGGTGGCGGCGGGTCTCCTTTTGCGTTGATTCCATCTCCCAAAATTCACAAATATTCCAAAATAATTCTTCGTCAATTTTTATTGCGTTTGGACTTCGTTTGATATGGATATTCTGCGAAACTAAAAACATGCAACAAACAAGAACTGGCACTATGCACTGGATCAATATGTTAGTCCAATTAATCATATAAAATTTGGCCAAAAATATGTGAAAGTTCTATAATATTGGCATTAAATAATCAAAAATTATACATATGATGAGACGTATCAAGGATTGGCACATCAGCCATAGTGGGGGGAGGGCGGGAGATTTTTGTGAGAGAGGGGACAACAGAATGGTTTTGCCACTGTATGGCGGGATAGGAGAGGACAATGACGGAGTCGCGTGCCCGTGCCGACACAAACCTGACCTAATTTTCTGCTGGGAATGGGTTGCGGGCGAATAAAACAGCACACACTCGTTTGTTTGCGTCGGCAAATTGGGACGCATTTTGACTCCATTCCGACCCAAACGGATGCGCGCAGACGAAATGTGTCGGCACATGGGAGTTGCTCTAAAAACAATTAATATGAGCTACTATATTCCCCCTACCATCATCTAAAGTGAGGTCGATGACCCCCGCGTTAGACATTGAACTCGTTGTCGTGGGCAGCCAGCATGAGTGAACCGGAGTTGCCAACGTGTGCTCTTTGCCATTGTCCTCATGCTACTCTAGCATGTGTGTTGATGCGCGGTGCTCGTGGTGGAGAGTGTGAGCGCTTCCTATGGGCACGAGGACCTCCCATTTCACGTCTATGATGTCCAGCTCCGTAGCAACCGTGCAAACAAATTTGCTCCCTTGGTGGTTTTGGTAATTATATCACCATACATAGTGTTGGAGCAATGTTTCCCTTAATTATATTTCATGAAAAGTTTTACTTAGGCAACTGAATGGATGGAGATGTGGACCTCAAAAGCTACTAAGGAACCATACTGGCAAAGCTTCAAGACTCGATATTTCTGGTTAAGTGGTCCAAGATCACATTGAGTCCATCAGAAGGCCAATACTATTTCAAGGGAATGATATTTATATCATGGGTATTTTTCTCAAATGCTTAGAAATATTTCTCCAAAAACCCTCAACCACACCCTCATATTCCTATCTATCCAATGCCCTAAATACATTATTGGTCTTACTGAATTCATCTACCCTGGACACGTCGAGATACCCTTGACAGAGCCATTACCTAAACCCTAGAAACTAGGTCTCACCAAGTTAACATTCAGTATCACCAAAGTGTGTGTGCCAACCTTCTATAACCAATCGACTTCATCTCGGAGTTTCCGAGTGGTTTCGATCAATGTCATCGAAGTTTGGAAAGTGATTAAGTCATCACACATCGGTCCCTCCGAGTTGTTTCATCCGGTTTTCATGACTTTTGTACTAGTTGGTCTCACCTAGTGGTTTCACCTGGTCCCACCGAGTAGTGCATAAAGTTTTGTAATGGCTACATTTTTGGTGGAGCCAATATATACCCCACCCACTCCACCTACTCCCAGTGAGAGCAACCACGACAAAGCTACCACTTCCCATTTCCATTTTCTGATAGAGAACCACCTACACTTGTGTTGAAATCCAGGGGATTCCACTCCAACCTTTGATCCTAGATTTCTAGCCCCCTCAAATTGATTTCCACTCCAATCCTTCTCCTACTATCATGCCAAATATGTAAGAGAGTGATTGAGTGTTGAGGGTCCTATCGATTGAAGCACAAGAGCAAGGAGTTCATCATCATCAACAACATCTATTACCTTTTGGAGAGTGGTGTATCCTAGATTGGTTAGGCGTCAATTGGGAGCCTCCGGATCTTGTGGAGTTGAACCAAGGAGTTTGTAAGGGCAAGGAGATCACCTAATTTGTGAAGATATGCCTTGAGTGAGGCCAGTCCTTTGTGGACGGAAGCCATGATGGGATAGACAAGGTTGCTTCTTCCTGGACCCTTCATGGGTGGAGCCCTCCATGGACTCACGCATTGTTACCCTCCATGGGTTGAAGTCTCCATCAATGTGGACATACAATAGCACCACCTATCGGAACCACGCCAAATATAACCGTGACTTCATTGCGTTTGATTATCTCTGAAATCCACCCTCTTACTTTCTAGCACTTGCATGTTATTTATTACTCATTGCCTATATATACCCTATATATGCATGTCTACGTTGTATTGCTAGTCACTTAATTTGTGCTAAATCTGCCTACATTTCAAGATAACTAAAAATTACGCCTTTTGCATTTTTAATGTCTATTCACCCCCCTCTAGACCGATCCTTTCGATCCCACAAACCGGCGCTGCGATGGAGGCAATACCAGAGCGTTGTGCCTCCAATTGAGCCACCACTACATGATGCTCCTCAAGGAGCATGAGGTTGAACTGCTGCTCCGCCAACATCATAGTAAAGCCAGAGATCGATTGGGCGTCGACGGCCATGGCCTCATCCTCCATCATGGTCATCTTCTCCTTTGCCATGGCAATGGGGTCGTCTCCTCCTCATCCTCCGGCATATCGTCCTCCTTGCAGCCCACCATGACACAAGCCTGTCCTCAGGCGTCCATAGAATGCACTCTAGTGTCAACGTCTTGTAGTAGGTGAGCTTACTGTGCACAATGGCGATGAAAGACGAGGAGGGATGGAGGATGTGAAGGTGGAAAACAGATGCAGATGGTAGATGCGAACTTTGGGAGAATGGGATCAGATGTAGAGTTTTGGGTGGTAGTCAATTGACCTTAAATAGTTGAGCACGCGGAGTGGTGAAGGTTCAAGCATATGGAGTAGGCCTCCCAAGTGGCGCACCAACGTCAATGCGGGTAGGCGGACAGGTGGTAATGTGGTGTGAATGCGAGCATGCAATGGGCTCCATAGATGATCGAAGTTGGGTTTTGGAGTGGGTCTAAGGTGTTATAATATGATGTGGCGGACGTCCGGACTTCCCTTGAGCCCCCCTAGGACATCGGACCCATATGTTGGATTTCGAACATCCAGAGCATTTCGGCCCCTGTTGGTGATCTATGTTGGATGGCTCAAGCGTCCAATCATATCTAAACATTTGTGGGCGTCTTAGGGCGTGTAAGGTAGCATGCACCAAATTTTGCACACTTGCATATGTGACTGAGTTGGACCTATCTGAGTGAATACAGGCTAAAAAGCATGTTGTACACATCATTGGGTTGTCAGCATCCTCCTCTGCATGGCCGCAAAGATACACACGCACATTATTTAGTTGTAGGCTTGTTCTAGGAAGATGCAGAGTGTGTGATGTTTGGTTAGATGCAATGCATGTTGCCTAATAACCTTCTTTTGGAGTGGTGAGGTCACCAACACACTCATAAGCATGGCATACATAAATAGGCATATCATGAAACCTTAAATCTAACTCTTAAACACACAATTAAACGTTAAACATTCACAACAAAGTCTAAACATCCTATCCAAAGTATTGGGTAAATCTTGCTAGGAATGCATGGCAAAGGCCTCCTCATGCTTCTTGCACTTAGTTGCTATGCCGACACCCTCGTCATTGAAGACAAACACCTTGAGGGTGTTGGGACTCACCATCTTGAAGGTGACCAGGTACCTAATCCTGATCTGGTGAACAACAAAGAAGGAGGCCTAACAATTATGAAGGGTGAGCATGTCGTTCATCATTTGGACTGTCACCCTCCAGGCACAAATGGTATTCATCTTCAGCTTGAACTCCTCTCACAGGGCGGTGAAGTGCTTGATGAACTTGAGTGGCATTGACAAACACTACAGCTTTGGTGGAAGGATGTCGGGACCCCGATCATAAGTCATATGAATCCAACCTATAACATATCACATCACTTTGCGGCCTCACACACGGTAATCCATGCGGGTGCCACCATATCTTGGCCAGGACTGTTTGCGTCTTTTGGCTCACATATATGAGTATGTTGCTAGCAATCATACATCATAGAACCCGGGTGGACATAACTAGTTATAGAACCCAGGTGTCACATCCAAACCAGAATAGACATACATAACCCAACAGTGCAGGTGTTGGTCATCAGTGTGTGTAGACGAGTCATAGCAAGCTACACGAACCCCAATACACCATGAGACATTTCTGTCATCAACTATGTGTATACGAGTCATAGCAGGCTACATGGACTCAGTTACATCGCTTGACATTTCCCCGTAAGGACAGACACAACAACAAAGAAGGGTACACGTCAGTCGATCAATGTGTCCGTAGGAGTAGCAAGCTACCATGGCTCAATGCAAGCACAAATAGACATTTCCCTGTAAAGAGGGCTACTAAAGACACACAACTAGGTGTCGAATGCCACAAATACGATGCACGTCACACATACGCACAACATGCACAATATGCGTAGATATAACATGGCATCACAACAAAACTTTATGACGCGTCATTTATTTAAAAGGCTCAAAGATCCTTGCATAATAGGTTCATGCAGGTAGGGGTCACATGACCCGACACTCAAGTCATACAGACAAATTCATACAAGCCATGCAGAAGCATAAAGATGTCAGAGTACAAACTGATGAAAGCATAAAAGGCATGTGGCCTGACTATCTACAATCCCCTCACAAGGGGCCATGTCATAGCTGAGATACCGACAACTCATCATCATCGACGTCTAGGAAGAACCCACCAAATGGATTGTGGGTCTCGTCTGCAACAGTTTATTAAGAAAATGTGAGTACAACGGTACTCAGAAGGTCTTAAATAAGATCTAAGTACTAATGCATATGTATCAACAAGGGGAGTTGTGGTGTTTCATGCAGCAAGCCAGCTTTTACCCTTGGCTATTGTGTACTACGAGAACCAGTAGTTCAGGTAAGTTGATATAGCGCACACGAGTCCACTAATCACCACAACAATAAACTACCATGGATCCTCTCACGTCTTCCTACGAGAGTGCCATCCACAATACTCACACTTGTCTTGTGACTTTTATGAGTGTCCATTTAGATTATCTATGAACATCATATGTTTCCAAATAGTCCATATCCGAAGACGCAACTATTTGAACATATCATAACCCCGTAGGGGTGTACTTCTTCAAACACACTCTCGCCACTTATCGCCATATGCATGTTATGCATCTCAACAACCTTCAAGTGGAGGCCCAGCGAGGGAGTCGGCAATGACCATTAAGCAAACAATACCCTAGTCCAGGTTTATCGCATATTTGAGACTGAACCCACATGGAAGTCCGGCCGAAGTTTCCGCTACGGCCTCAAATGATGTGTGCAGGGTACCAAAACCCACCGTTCGGGTGACACTTGGTATATCGTGCCACGTGTCTGCCGCGTCATAGGCCACCCCTAAGGTCAGCACTACACACTCCTTCCAGCATAAGCTACAAACATCAGAAACTACTTGCAACTCCTGGACAGAGTACGAGGCGATTAAGAAACGAAGAGGATCAATTAATGATCCCAATGCACGGTAGCAGCTAGTCTTAATGAGACAACCCGCCATGTACTCCTACATAGCCTCTCATCGCTACCTTTTCCAAATCTGGTTAACGATTTAACTCTCATCATCAAAACACATTCGTTTCACTCCGGTTCATCACCCACATGAATCAGACCTGACATAACTCTAAGCATAGCAAGCATAATAGGGTAAAGGCACATCATGTCTCAAGTATCTACCGTGTATGCTATGTTGCTTAGTTTAGCTATTTACTGTGACAAAGACAGATCATGCAGAAGAATGGATTCAACTACCGAAATAGGTAATAGTTGAAACATTGTTGTCCTAATGCAATAAATGAGAGCAGGAGTGAGACCATGGGATTGTATCGGAATGTTCAAAAGGGTTCCTTGCCTTACAGGTCGGTAGTAGGGTATTGCTCTTCAGCTGGATAATCGCGGGTATCCTCGGAAGCATAACCTACCACGGTACAAACAAAGAAGCAATCGACACATGACAAGTGCAGCAATATGATGCATGATCATGACATGGCATAATGGATTTGGATGAGATAATGCAACTATCATCATGTTGGTTGAAGCTGGTTTGAATCAAGGATTCAAAATAAAACTTCAATTTTGAGGTTACATATTACATTTGAGCAAAATGTCCAAGTTATCCTATTTAGGTTTCTCTATCATGCATGAAAATAGCATAGATGGATTCTTTGGATTTTCCTAATAAATTTTTACATATAAATTATTTTCATGTGACTTACAGATTAATTTATATGAATTTTGGGACAAATGCATTTTTGCCCCTAGTTGGAACCTACCCATGGGGTTTGCCCTTACTTTTCGACTCTGCTCAGTTTTGCCCTTAGATTTGCCCGAGAGGTCATCTGAATGCCCTTTGACCGTTTGACCATTACTTTAAAAATTCATAACTAATTCATATGAACTCAGAAAAATGCAAATAAGATATCAAAATATTTAGCTAAACATTACCTTTATGTGGATGCCATTTGCATTCAAAACAAAAGTACCATTTAAATTGTCCAAGATTATTAATGTTATTGACATTATTAAAATTAAAATGGTATAAAAAAACTTTTTCATGAATTTAAATTACATGCAAATTTAGGCGATGTTTTCTGAACATCCTGATATATTATTTGCTTTTTTCTAAGTTCATATCGACTTCTTATGAAGTTTCAAAATAATGGTCAAAGTCGTTTGAACATTCATAACAAGTTGATATGAATTAAGAAAACTGCAAATAAAATACTAGATTGTTCAGAAAGTCTCACCTACATTTGCATGTAATTTTTATTCATGAAAAAATATTGTTTATACATTTTTATGTATAGTGATGTTAATAACATTAGTATCTTCGGGTTGTTTAAACGGTACTTTTTGTCCTCAATGCAAATAGCATCCACATAAAGGTAATGTTTATCTAAACATTTTGATATCTTATTTGCATGAATTTGTTATGACTTTTAAATGTATTGGTCAAAAAGTAAAAGGGCATTTGGACGACCTCGAGGGCAAATCTAAGGGCAAAACAGAGGAGAGTCGAAAAGTAAGGGCAATCCCCATGTGTAGGTTTCAACTAGGGGTGAAAATGCAATTGTCCCATGAATTTTAGAAGTTTAAACCATTTTCTAGGATTTCCTGATTATTTAAAATACGATAAAATGGTTTAGTGCATCAGCATTGCATCATCCTCACGTGAGCAGGTCAACTGACTGTTCCGGGTCAAACCTGACCAGTGGGTCCCATTGGTCAGTGTCTTAGTAAATCAAATAGAACTAATTAAGTTAACTAATCTAGTTTAGATTAATTAAGTGGTTGTCAGTGGTTGTGCCCACATGTGAGTGACCCATTAGTTTAACTAAACTAATTAATTTAATTAGTGACTAATCTGCACTTAATCAGGGGCCGGGCCCCACCTAGCATTGATCCAGGGAGGTCAAATCCCTGGTCAAATGGCCAGGGCGCACCAATGTTGAGCCAGCGGTGAGGCCAGAGACGACGGAGAGCCTCAGATTTCCTCCTCTGGCGACCAAAACTACGGGAGAGGACATCTATGTGCGCATCCATTGCGGGCAAACCATAGGGGTTGGGTTGTACGGAGTCATCGTAGGAAATGGACATGGAGGGTGGCCGAGATCGGGTGAGCTCGGGTCCAAGGCCACAAGGTGCTAGGGGAGGGCTGGGAGCTGCTACGGCTTCCTGGGGACCTCCTGAGCACGATGGCAGGCTCGGTCGTGAGCCTAGCTAGTCCTAGTGGCAGCAGCAACATGACCGGTCGTGAGAAGCTTTCGGGTTCGGTCGATTCAACGGCTGTGCTAAGCAATCGAGTGCAGGGAGAGAAATGATTGACTCGGGAGCTCATGACGGTCACTGCGAGCAACTCAACGGGCTTGGGGGTGGCCTGGTCTGGTGATACAGACGACGGCGATCTCCGACGACTTGAGGTTGAAGACGAAGGCTGGTGGATGATGTAGCACTTCTAGTGTCGGGGGAAATGACACCTATGGGATCAGAGGGACCCCTTTATGGTTCAGCGGGGAAGGAGGCTCGCACAGAGAGCGGATCTGATGAACAACGCGCGGGATTTTACCCAGGTTCGGGCTGCAAAGATGCGTAAAACCCTACTCCTACTTGGTTATATTGTGGATGTCTTTAGGGTTCCAGCTACATGAGCGCCATGAATAGCTGCTATGCGCATGAGCTAGAAGGTGGGAGTCAAAGGTCTAGAAGTAGACCCAAAGTGAAAAGTCCAAAAGTCCCAAAAGAGCCCCCTGCTGTAATGGCATGGGCCTCCTTTCATATGACCAAGGGGATCCCATGTGGCGTACAATGTGTACACGGGGTGTACAGAGCTACAATGCTATCATACCTAACACTGACGGTGTAAGACAGGCACATTTAATGCATCATCAGGCATCTCTGACTGTCTACAGGACGGGACAGGGGCTTGTCCCATCGGCACCGCTTAGCCCCTCCATCACCGGTGCCGCGACACATGCCCAGGCGGGGCAACACCTGGCCTCTGCGCTGGCACGGTCTTGCCGAGGCTTTGCCTTGCCGGGTCTTCGCCTTGCCGGGTCCTGTCGGGGTTTGCCTTGCTGGGGGTTTGAAGGCCATCCCGGGAAAGGCCTTGCCTTTGGTCTTGATTCTCCTGTACTTGTATCTAGCACCTCCCTGCAAGGCCTCATCGCCAGGGTGGCTACTACTGCCCGTGCACGAGTAAGGGGCACTAGAGAGCCCAAAACTCTAGTGCACCGACAGGAGCCCCCGGGCCTGCGCCACACGCGATGCGAGGCGTTGTTGGGCTAGGCCCAAATAGTGCACGGGCACGTGTGGCAGGATCCTTGCGGTTGTGATCATTGCGCTTACTGCCCCTCCCAACGACGCCCATTGAATGAGGGACGTGGGATATGTGCGCGGTGCGCTCGTCAATTTTTCAATTATTGCATCAGGTCATTTCCGCCACGCGCACCGCATGCATAGTGGGAAGTCAGCAACGGGCGCCTGTGACTTGAAGTCCTGGGAGGGGCAATAACTGCAGCGCCATGGATTGGGGCAACAGGGTGGTTGTTGTTCGCCTCGTGATCGAGGGCGTCGCTATTGGAGGAGGAGGGCAACAACCCTTGGATTGGGGGAGAGCCAGCCCCCGTGCTTCCCGCTATAAATTAAGGGGTAGCGAGGGCGGTGCTCATCCATCCTTCCTCCCTCCTCCGAGTGTGCACCTCCATAGCTTGCCCTTCCACGTCTTCCCAACCTTCGAGTGGAGCTCGCCCTTAGCCATGAACAGGGGGCGAGAGCGGCCACCGTCCTCAGCTCCAAGGAGGAGTTCACATCGGGATCATACCACCGCTTCAGCAACAAAGGCGGAGGGCGGCTCGAGCGCGCGTGGTGGAAGAGGCGCGAGGGGTCATGGCCGTTGTGGAGGCCAAGGTTGGGGGAGGCGGAGCGCTGCCCCACCTCCTCCTCCGACGTTAGGCCTCTTCCTTGAGGATACCCACGCTGAGGGGACGGCGCTGGAGTTTGTCCTCGAACTGGGCGGTCTCCCCCGGAGCCATCTACGCCTCCCTCGCCCCTTTGCCAGGGCGATGGAGGTCGACGAGCCGCCCGCCCTGTGGTTACGGGCACATGGTTGTTGTAATGGTGCGATGCGAGTGGACGTCGAGTACCCAGCGAGTCGCGTCATATTCCTCAGGCGCGGTGGAAGACCTTCGCCCGCGTCCACGACCTCCAGGAAGGGCATGTCCTTCGTTTCAAAATGATGGAGGCCAATCTGCTCTCCGTCAAGATTTATGGGTGCTCAGGCGTCCGTCTCAGCTACTGCGAAGAGAGCTTGAGCGGCACAGAAAGTCCCTCCTCGAGCGAGAGTGACAAGGAGGACAGTGGCGAAGACGACGACGATGAGTCCGGTCTTCGGGCCGTCAAGTCGGAGCACGACAACCCAAGCTCAGACTGACCGTCGGTCGCACCATCACCGTCAGCCTCACGCCTCTCCCCCTCCCGGCAAGATGATCTTGTCGGGGGTCCTTGTCCTAGGCGCTGCCTCATCTTCCTTCTGGATCTTCCGACAGGCCCATGGACTTCGGCTTCTGGGCTCCTCCCTCCTTTTCGTCCGCGCAGTGCTGGTCTTCTCCTCTACGCAATGCTGGCCCTCTCCTCCATGCAATGCTGGTCCAGGAGGGGCCAGGCTCTTGTCGGAGGCCCCTTGCCATCTTTTTCTTCTTGTAGTCTGCCTCTTCTTTCCATCTTTTCTTCTTGTAATCTCCCCTAAGGGAGAAAGTCAAATAAAGATGTACTCTAGAAAAGGCGACATCTCATGTAAATTTCACCCTATTTCGAATAATTGTACATTATCTTCCTTGTTAGACTGTTTTTTGCATGGAACTTTCCCTACGCCTTTTCGGAAGAACTTGCCGGCGTGTGTGGCCCAACCACGAGCGCTTTGAGGAACAAGTCCTTAGCATCTTGCTGGCGGTGCCACTGCTGGCAAGATACCTTGGCGTCCTTGGTGTGGCCGCTTAAGCTGTTTATCGTGCTCGAAACAGAATAAGGGTGCGAGCGCAGCCACTTGAGTCGTTGAGCGGACTCAAAATGAAGCAAGAGCGCGGGCGCGGCCACTTAAGCCATTGAGCGGACCCAAAACAAAGCGAGGGCGCAGCCAATCATGGCAAGGTTCCCGTGCGTGGAGGTTTTCCATACAAGAGTCGAAATCGTCCAAGGAAAACAACTCCACAACAAGAATTCACTTGGGGTTTTGCAACTTATCTTTTCGTTGCCGTACTCCTTCGGGCAAGAATTTTTTTCAACGTCACCCGTCGGTATCCATACCTCCATCCCCCCCGGCAAAGTTGGACGCGAGGTAACCTTCTGTCCTTTGAGAAAAAGAAAGAAGAGAGAATATGGATGTGGAACCTTGGTGGTCCGTTAGCTCTTGCCGGGAGTAAGCACAATGCAATATCTCATATAAACATGCACATAAGTAAACATGAGAATCAACAAGATTTGTGGATGCTTAGCTTTATTTAACTACGCACAGGGTCTGCGCCTGGCTTTGTACCAGGGATTACATGCTTCAGCGGCAAGATTTGTACAAAAGGTGGTTGCCGGGAGACCCGGTAACCGCGCCTTATGGGTAGAACTTATGAAGATGTTCGATATTCCAAGAGTTTCTCACTGGGATGCCATCTTTGGTCTCCAGGCGGACTGCGCCAGGCCTAGTGACTCGCACTACCCGATAAGGGCCTTCCCACTTCGGCGTCAACTTGTTTGAATTCTTGGCGGACTGAACGCACCGAAGAACAAGGTCACCTTCCTCAATACTTCGGGCATTAACTTTGCAGCTATGATATCGGCACAAAGCTTGCTGGTAGCATGCAGCTCTGACAGCAGCCTAAAGACGGTCTTCCTCAAGGAGCATCGTGTCATGTTGCCGCAACTGCTCTCGCTCAAGCTCATCATAAGCGAGCACTCGAGGTGACCAGTATATGAGTTTCGTGGGGAGAACTGCTTCCGCCTCGTATACGAGGGAGAAGGGTGTCTGGCCGGTAGCTCGATTTGGTGTCGTTCTGATTGACCAAAGGACCACCGGCAACTCATCAATCCAGCGCCTTCTGCACTTGCGCAGCTTGTCAAAAGTTCTTGTCTTGAGGCCTCGCAGCACTTCAGCATTAGCCCTTTCCGTCTAGCCATTGCTCCTTGGGTGGGCAACAGAAGCAAAACAGATTTTGCTGCCAAGGTCCTGGACATACTGCATGAAGGTCCTCTGAAGAACTTGACGGCTGACTGTGTTGTCACCTTTCTCACTGCTTCCACTTATGGCCACTTTGTGAACTTGTCGATTGCAACGTACAAGTACTCAAAGCCCCCGATAGCACGGGGAAAGGGGCCCAAGATGTCGAACCTCCAGACCGAAAATGGCCAGGAGAGAGGGATTGTTTGAAGGGCCTGAGCTGGTTGATGCATTTTGTTTGAAAGAAACTGGCATGCTTCACACTTGGTTACTAGCGCAGTTGCATCCTGGAGGGCAGTGGGCCAAAAGAAACCTTGCCGGAATGCCTTACCGGCAAGTGCTCTTGATCCTATGTGGGAGCCACATATGCCTCCATGTATCTCTACCAATAGCTCCAATCCATCCACCCGAGAAATGCACTTGAGTTTCACACCATTTGGCCTCTTTCTATACAGGACGTTGTCCACGAACTCGTACATATTAGACCGGCGGGCTACTTTCTCTGCTTCCTCTTGTTCCTCAGGAAGTTCTCATGTCTAAAGGAAATGGACGATGTGTTGTGCCCATGCTGAAGCCTGGGGCTCGACAACAAGGACTAAAGGCATATCCTCTATCGGGGAAGCATTTGTCTCAACAGCAAGGGCCCGAGGCCCCGCCGGAGCATTCTGACCCCCGACAAGCTTGGCGGGAGCGTGTGCTTCTATGGTAAGAGCCTGAGGCTCTGTCGGAGCACGGCGCTCACCGGCAAGCCTGACGTTATCCCTAGCAACTTCCTCACCGGCGGCTTTTGGGAGCTCTACCGGGAAGTACTTGCCGGAACTCAACTTTCTTCTTTTCTCTTGTCCAATTGATGGTGTCACGGAGGGTTGAGTCAGTCGGAGCACAAAAGTTCCTGGTTCCATGGGCAACTTAAGGGCGGCACACTTTGATAGGCCATCAGCAACGCTGTTCTCTAGACGAGGAGGGTGCTTCATTTGCAGACCATCAAAATGTTCTTCCAACTTCCTCACTTCATCTACATAAGCTTCCATCAATGGACTCTCATAATCCTTGTTCACCTAACTGACAACAAGCTGAGAATCACCCCTGATGATAAGTTTCTTAATCCCAAGGTCTGCCACTATCCTGAGACCGGCAAGCAGCCCTTCATATTCAACAGTATTGTTCATTGATCTCTCATGGGGAAAGTGCATCTGAATCACATATTTGAGGTGCTCTCCGGTGGGTGCGACAAGCAGCACTCCGGCATCGGCACCTTGCAGCGAGAAAGCCCCATCAAAATACATGATCCACTCTTGGTTCGTTTCCTTGCCTGGGAGGGTTGACTCTGGAACTTCTTCATCTGGCGTTGGGGTCCATTCTGCAATGAGCTCTGCCAAGGCTCTGCTCTGGATAGTCGAAGTACTTTCAAACTTGAGGCCGAATCTTGATAGTTCCAAAGCCCACTCCACAATCATGTCGGTAGCTTCTGGGTTCAACAAAATCCGCTGCAACGGGAAGCGAATGACGATGGTGATCTCATGTGCTTGGAAGTAATGGCGCAGCTTCCTCAAGACCATAAGGAGGCCGAAGAGCAACTTTTGCACGCCAGAGTATCTTGACCTAGCCCCCTCCAAAAGGGAGCTAACAAAATACACTGGGCGCTGCACCACCTTCTTCTTCTGAATTGCCTCGTTCAACTGCGCAGATCCTTCCTTGTCGGCACCAGACCCTGCCGGGGAATGTCCTGGCTTGTCGCTTGGCTGTCCTACCGCTGCCGCTTCTTCTTCATCAACTTCTCTTTCAGTCACTAATGCAACACTCACCACTTGATTTGTTGCCGCCCGATATAGCAGCAACGGCTCTTGTGGTTTTGGCGCGACTAGGACTGGTGGAGAGCAGAGGTACTTCTTCAAATCTTGCAGTGCCGCCTCCGCTCCCGGAGTCCATTTCATCAGAACCGCCTTCTTCAAGATTTTGAAAAAGGGCAGGGCACGTTGAGCAGATTTTGAGATGAACCTACTCAGAGCAGCAACACAGTCGGCAAGACGACGCACATCCTTGACACGTCTTGGTGCTTCAATTTTCTCCATTGCTTTGATCTTGTCGGGATTTGCTTCAATTCCATGTTGGGATACAAAGAACTCGAGAAGTTTGCCGGATGGGACGCCAAACACACACTTCTCTGGGTTGAGCTTCATGTTGATCTTGTGTAGATTTGCAAATGTATCTTCTAGGTCTGATATGAGCGTAGCCTTGTCCTTGGTTTTAACCACTATGTCATCCATATAAGCCTCCATATTTCTATGTAGCTGGGGCTCAAAACCAATTTGGACCGCTCTTGCAAATGTAGAACCATCACTTTTCAACCCAAAAGGCATACGCAAAAAGCAATACGTACCACATGGGGTGATAAATGCGGTCTTCTTCTCGTCTTCCTTGGCCATGAAAATCTGATGATAGCCTGAATATGCATCATGGAAAGACAACAAGTCGCAGTCGATGGTAGAGTCCACAATCTGGTCGATGCGCAGCAAGGGAAAAGGATCTTTGGGGCAGGCTTTATTGATGTCTGTGAAGTCAATACATAGACTCCATTTTCCATTCGCCTTGCACTACAACTGGAGTGGCCAACCACATTGGATGAAGTACTCCTCTGATCAAGTCAGCCGCTTCTAATTTCTTGATCTCTTCGGCAATGAATTGTTGCCGCTCCAAAGCCTGCTTCCGGACCTTCTACTTGACGGGTCGCGCGTGTCGACAGACGGCAAGGTAGTGCTCAATCACCTTCCTGGGAACACTAGGGACATCAGATGGTTGCCATGCAAACACATCGACATTCACTCGCAGGAAGTCGACGAGCGCGCTTTCCTATTTGTCGTCAAGGGTGGAACTTATGGTGAAAGTTCCTCCCGTGCCATCCGCCTTGGTGGGCACCTTCTTAGTCTCTGGCGGAGCTGCCTTGGACTTCTTGCTCTTGCCGGTGGAGCTCTCTGTCACATCGTCAACGGGAGCGCAGCACTCCGAGGAGGCGCACTTGCCGGGATGTGCGCGAGAGGCCTTGCCGGTTTTCTCCCCCCCCCCCCGGGAGCTTCAGCGGCAGAAGCAAGTGCCTTGGCGGTAGGTGCTACAACTGCCTCCCGATAGAGTTGGTCGGCGCAGATAAGTGCACCTTTCTTGTCAGAGTTGATCGTGATGACGCTCATTGGCCCGGGCATCTTCAGCACATTGTAAGCAAAGTGGGTGGCCGCTATGAACTTGGCGAGCACTGGGCGACCAAGGATACTGTTGTATGGTAATGAGATCTTGGCGACATCAAAAACGATCTTCTTTGTCCTGAAATTTATATCACCGCCAAACGTCATCGGCAGTGTGATTTTGCCCTTCGGTTGAGTCCTCCCTGAATTGACCCCTTGGAAAGCACCTGTGGGCTCGAGATCTTCATCAGGAATTTGCAGCCTCTGGATGACATTAGGCAAGATCAGGTTCAGGCAGGCCCCACTGTCGAATCGCATCTTCATCACCTTGAGGTTGCTAATTGTTGACGAAACCAACAATGGCAGGCATCCGACCGCAATTGTGCAATGAGGGTGATCCTCGGCATCGAAAATGATAGGAGTGTTGGACCACTTCACAGGTCTCTGGGCACCGATAGACGGCTCCGCCGCATTAACCTCGCGCACCCACTGTTTAAGATGGCGGTGAGAGGAATGCGATGAGGCACCTCCCTCGATGCACATCATCTCTGTAGCCTTCTGGAACTCATGCTCGCTGGACTCGTTGTCCCCTTCGACGTCATCATCATCACCCTCTTGCTTGTTGCGGCCTCAAGCGGGCCGGGCTTTTGTTGTTTGGGCTTGCCGCGGTGACCTCCTCAGCCAACGCGCTTCTTGCCGGACCCCTCCGCACCATCCTCGCCCTTCTCCTTGTCTCGCCTCTCATACTCGGCTTTTTGCTTCTTGGCAAGTTTCTCAACTTGTTAGCAGTCCTGGAGATCATGGCCCTTGGTGTGATGGATCTTGCAATACTGATGTTGAGCAGCCTAATCTGCACTTAGTCAGCGGCCCCTAATGGCCAGGGGTCGCTAGGGAGGTCAAACTCCTAGTCAAATGGCAAGGGCACACCGATGTTGAGCAGCCAGCGAGGCCAGAGACGGCGGAGGGCCTCAGATTTCCTCCTTCGGGGAGCAAAACAAGGGTGGAGGGCATCTACGTGCGTGTCTCACTCGTTCGCATCCATTGGGACAAACCACAGGGGCTGGGTGGACGGAGTGGTCGCCGGCGATGACCTTGGCGGATGGCAGAGCTCGGGTGAGCTCGGGTCCGAGACCACATAGCGCTAGGCAAATAGCCGGGAGCTTCTACGGCTTCCTGGGGACCTCCTGAGCATGATGGCATGCTCGGTCATGAGCCTAGCTAGTCCTAGCGGCGGCAACGACATGATCGGTGGCAAGAAGCTTTCGGGTCCGGTCTAATCAATGGCTACACTTAGCAATCGAGCGCGGGGAGAGAGGGGATGGACTCAAGAACTACACACGCATTACCATAGGGGTGACAAGGTTGATGAAGATATCCTCCCCCAATGATACTTGCTCTAGCAGATTGCCAAAATAGGTATCCAGATGGGATGACGTCGGAACAGAGGCTTGTGGCAGCGATAAAATTGTTTCAACTCTCACTTTGAGGGTTTTGAAATATATGTGAATTTATAGGCCAAAGCTTAGGGCGAATGGAGCAGCATGGGACCGACAAGCCTGGATGGCACGCCCTACCCCCAAGAGCACGCCCCCTGGCATGTGTCCCTTGGTACATCTTTTTGTCACCTCGCGAAGCTTCCAGGGTCTCTTATGTTCCAAAAAAATCGTCAAAAAGTTTCATCGTGTTTGAACCTTCGTAGGTATCAATTTTATGTACAACCAAAAACTAGCGTAAACTGCAAATGACACTAGATTAATATGATACTCCATAGAAATGATGTAAAATGATATAAAATATTGTCCAAAGTATGTAAGAATAATAATATGGCCACCACCACCTGATTGCCCTTGGAGTCCACCGAAGTAGCCTGGTCGATCTACATTATGAGCAGGATGAATGAAGGTAAATGGTGGGACAAAATGCATATGAGAAAGAGCAATAGAGGTATGATGAATTGTTTGAAAACAATTACCCTAGTTGTTGACCAAAGATCGACATTCATTCATCCCACCCACCTACTCAAAAGCCCCTATTATCTACCACCACTCATTACCTCTTCCAGCCATCTCTCTATGTCTTACCGTCTCCTCTTGCACAACCCTCTTTATTCGTATCACCACAGGTCCATTGCCTTCAATCACATCCCCAACCCCTTCCCCAATGACATTGGATGAAGGGCATTCCTCCTTGGGTGCTCGCTCAGTGAGCATGCCAAGTTCGCAAAGACCATGGAGGTGTGATATCAATTCAAGAGCATTGACGAGATGCATAAAGAGGCAGGCGTTGTGCTATTGAAGGTGATGAAGACGGAGTTAAAGAGATCATATCCTGACTCAACCGAAGTCACTACGTCAGTGGACATAGAGTGATGGGAGATGGATGAGGTTGATTCGATCGATCTAGATTAGAGATCGAGATGGGCCAAGTACAGGCTTGTCAGGAATCCTCATTACCAATCGGCTGTCGCGACGGCTCCGGCTACCATCATTCTAGAGGAAGATGACAAGGAGGAGATGGTGTATGCTTCCGAAGGCAAACCGGTAGAGCCTCAATATGCTCGCAAATGCCGAAGAGGTGGAGATGGTGGTTAGGGCTCCTGAGCCAGGCAACAGTACACTGCCTTTGGAGGTCAAAAGTTGCATGCTCAAGGCTACTGCCGCTCCTAACGCCTCTAGGACTGTCGCGTCTAGGATGTAGTGCTTGTTGGAATGGATATCAATGGACTCCCATTGTAGTGAAAATCATACTCAAACCAGTTTGAACCGCTCAAGTCCTAATCAGGTATGCATACATCCAACACGGGCACGATAAATCGATTCTATCAGGGATAGAGGGGCTACTATTGTTTGTAAGTGACGCGACGAGACCACTGTTGGGATTAAATCCATAAGATCTCGGCTAGGGGGTCTCGAGCTGGTGATCTTAGCTTGATGGTAACAGGATGAAAGAGAGACACAATGTTCAGGCCCTCTCGAAGAGGTAAAACCCTAAGACCTGATTGTTGTATTGATTGTGTCCAAGTACAAAGTAAAATATGATATACCTCGAGATCTTTTATATGAATCTAAATTAACCTAACCCTACGGATTAAATCCCTCGGGTTATATAGGGACAACAGGTACCTAGGGTTACATGATGGACGGTTACATCTAGGGATAAACTTGTCAATTATTTGAACATGTCTTGAAGTGTGTGCCAAGTATTTGGAGGATTCCATATTGAGTACGTCGGGGACCATGATAAAAATGGCCCATTCTTCGGTTCTCTCGGGGTCCTCGGCCCGGCCCATGACTCGCAAGACGACATGGCTAGTAAACTAGGACACCGTCCGCCAGAATTTGATGTTGGTGCTCCCCGTCCAAAACTTTTCCTGATGCTCGCCGTCCTTGGTGTGAGAGTGGAGAAAGGGGAGAGTGAGCGGTAATAGAAGGTTGATGGGAGTTATGGTGGCCACTTTGGGAGGCAATGTGACATCTACAACGTGGCTCCTCACGTGCATCCTCTGATGCCACATGCCTCCAGTTGCTTCACTTGGGCCTGGATTTGGAATAATAATGGATTCGAGCGTTCCTGCTCGGAGAGGCCCGAAGATGCTTTAAACATCGTGCATGCCGAGACTTTGGTGCAACCTAGACAACCAAACGGGGCAAAATTGCATCGCGTGGGTCTGGCTGGACCTAATGTGTGCTACCAAACACGCGATTAGTCATCCACTGAGATGCCCTTAGAGAATCTCCAATAGCAGGTGATGTAAAATACATCACTTGATGTAAAACCTTTTATAAATCCACGTTCTCAAAAAATGAGCTCCAACGGGTGATGTAAACGTATAATTATGTGGTCCCATTACATTGCTGGCCAAAAAATCACTCATGGGTTATGTATATTTACATAAAAATGGCTGAGACCCACGTGTCGCTCCACTCTCGGGCACGTGAAACTTTCAACCACCCCCACCCACGCACCGTCGTTCCCAAATCCTTCTGCATCGTTGCTGAATCCACCATTGCGGATATGATCTCTTGCTGCCTCTCTGTCCCACTCCGTTCTTCGCGCCACTGTTTCTATCGCCACGGATTCCGCCCACCCGTGCGACCGCCATCACCGAATCTGCCGTCGTCGACCGTTGCCGTCGTAGATCCATCAGCCCCCACCTCTCCTGCTTTTCTCCTCCCGTCGGTGCTACTATTTAAGCCACCAAAGTGATGCCTCCACGCCACCGAGGAACTCCATAGGCTTCCATGGCGTTCGTCAGTGGGTATCCAGTCGTTTCTCGATCAAGATCACGCTCGAGGGCGTGTGGTATTTGCTCGGTAAAGCATTTTCGAGAATGTGTGTTCGTGGCTCGACAGTCAAAGCGGGATTTTAACATTCCGTAGGTCGACACTCAGGCCAAACACAGTGTTCTTCCGTCCTACGATCAAGAATGGGACAACCCGTGAGCAGTTTGCATTCTAGTTTGTAGTCGAAGTATCTGTATCGAAACTATGTTTAAGTTTGTATCGGAACAACGTTGTGGTTTGTATCGAAACTATGTTTTAAATTTGTTTGTTTGATCGAATTTGTAATGTTTCAATGTTTCCGTGCCTAATATAAGACATTTATTAGAGAAAAATGGTGCCCTACTTTGCATCAAATGTTGAAGAAAGTTGTTCTAGGTGATGCAAAACGCACTTTTTTAATGGTGTAAAAATACTTTTTGTGTGCCCAAGATGCATCCCTTGGAACATTTTTCTCCGGTGCCGCAAAGGGTGACCATCGTCCCCTGCCGTTGCAATCACGTTGTGATGGATGAGTCGGCCTTCGACCATGACAGATCCAACGTCGATATAACGTCCACCGTCGACGTGAAGGCTCCGGGCTCCGACAAGGAAGAGTAAGGCATAGAAAATGTCATCGCCTCAAGTCCCGTCAGCCGATGCGTGTTCCATGTCCTACTCTACCTTACCAACGAACGCACCTCCACTCTAAAGAGCACAGCTAGCCGCGGGACATCGACACAGTTGGAACAAGACAAAAAGACGGCGGTGAAAATTTAAAGTAGTTTTACCTTGGATGTAATTTTGTGAATTAATAATTTGTAATTGAAGCATTCGGTTGTAAAAATAATTTTTTGTGCCCTGATGGATCATTGTGCGCGAACATGTATGTGGGTCTTTGGGACGGGTCTTGTGACATATGACGGTAGATGGTCTTACTGCACTCATCTTGCTACATTTTTTGTGTCTATGATACGTGGGGTTTACTACTTATTAAAAATATTCTTGTCTTAGGTGACCAAACATCCACCTAATTTAATCAAATTTACCTAAGACCAAACAGCCCCTTGGCTCAGAGCTTATGCAAACGGTGAGGCACTAATGGCCAAGGGGGCCGTGTCAGGATGAGGTCAAATATCTGCCTGACCATACTCTAAATGCAAGTCAAAGACTGCTAAGTTCTCCAGCTCACCGGTGTCCTTGAGGGCTAATCTTCGGGTACAGCAGCCAGCAGCAGCCAAGTCAAGTTGGATAGCTGCTGTACTGGGGCAGTGAGCACTGCAACTTAAGAGCATGGTTAATGCATAGTTTTAGGTTGATGCTTCCCATATTTTGTAGGATTGAATGTAGGTTTGGATGGTGTAGCAGGATCATCAATCTGAGACGGATGCTTGAAAAGGAAAAGTGTGATTTGATAAAAAAGCGAAAACGTTAGAATGAAAAATAAAGATGTATGTATAACAGAATTTCTATTTTACTTTTCTTGATGAGGCCTACTAATGATAGCTTACATTAAAGAGAAAAAAAACAATCTAGACGGTTCAAGCTACTTTTTGTAATGGGTCATATCTATCTGTATGCTATCATTGTACATACCAACTTGTAGCAACTACTGTATTTCATATCTGATTCTTTTTATGTTGGAAAGCAATAGTAACTCGGGATAATGCGTTATTATCAACCAGTACAACTTTTTGACCTGAAGCAGTACAGCAGATGAGAACGTCGTCAATTGCTTCAACTGATAAAGGGATTGCGACCCACAGTCAAGCTTGAGGTATTCAGATCCGGAATTCCAGATTGTCTCCATGGCATGCTCATCATGAATGCTGGGTCTCCTATGCTCAGAAACGTGAGCATACAGGCGAGCTTTGATCTTCAGTGTCCATCATCACAATTGGGAGCTCAGGCTTCAACAAGAGCCTGTTTGTTGTGTTCCGCCTACAAAAATGTATGCGACGGGCCTCTATTCTCCTCTGCGTGTGGTCCTATTTAGTTGTCCATGTTCACTGCATTGCCCTTCACACTTTCTCGCAGGCTTGCAGCAGCATGGCATGAAATGCAGGCTTATCTAGATCAAATGGCCCTTCCAGAGAGACAAGGTTAGGCAAGTGAGGACACCATTCGCCCTTCAAGCATATGATGCCAGGCAGACGGATACTACTGGCCATTACTGATGCAGCTTCACAGTTCCACAAGAGGATTCAGACAGCTTGACAAACTAAAATGTGCATTAGCCCAACTCCAGTCATCCCGCCGCCTTGTAGACAGCAAGAAACATCAATGTACGAAAGACTGGTGTGGTGCTATTGCAAAGAAGCAGCACCAAGTCCAAGGCTCAAACAAATTAACTCTCCCACTCACTTGCCACCAAACGTCAGTACGACGGTACCTTGCATATAATGCCACACAAATCAGAAGAAGATGCACGCACAAGTCAGGGACGCCCCACATGCAGCAACATGGTTTTGTTCAGAGAACAAAAACCATGAATCGGAAGAGGTCTGTACATACATATGCAGACATAAATTGCACCAAATCCATCGTCGAGATTATATAAAATATTTTTACCAATCCGGAAAACTGCAGCTGTTCGGACGGACTTACATCCACCACAGCATCTTGTGTTCTTGTCGTGAATACGTAATCGTTCACATTTTTCACAAAACACAAGACCAATTAACCAAATGAGCAATAACAGAATAGTAACTGACAAAATAAACAAGAAACTGAGCAAAAACAATCTGAACCGTCCCAAAAGGAAGCCCAGGACTTCATCTTTATCATGTCCTCCTCGCCCCTTCCCACGGCTCATGTCATCTCACTCATCCTTTTCCCTAAATAGTTTAGTTTTGCTTATATGCTATAAAGAAAGAATCGCTTCTCCTTTGCCTTGCCACCTCCACGATTCCCTTCCCACCGAGCTCTAGCATGGTTGCATCATGAAGGGAAAAGAGCAGCAGCAATGGCTTAAACAATGGGGATGCACTTACAAAGTTGTGCAAGACAACCGCCAGCCTCCAAGGAGGACAGAATGCACACTTGGTGGACTGGACATCCGGGCCGGGAGACACGCGGGGCGCGCGCTCTCCTCACGATGCTGCGGACATGGCGCCCGTGGGTTTCTTCTTGGTGGTCTTGCCGCCGCCGTTACCAGCTCTGCTACCCTTGGCGAGCTTCGCGGGGTCGATCTTGTAGTACTGGAGGAACCATTCGACGAATTTCCGGAGACCGGCGTCGAGGGAGGTGGTGGGGTGGTATCCGAAGTCGCGCGCGGCGTGGCTGACGTTGGCGTGCGTGAACGGCACGTCGCCGTTGCTCGGCATGGTGACGACGCGCTTGTTCGCTTTCTTGCCGAGTAGCTTCTCGAGGATGGCGACCATGCGGGTGACGGCCACCGGCGAGGTGTTGCCGAGGTTGTAGACGCGGAGGGGCGCGGGCCCGCGCTTCTTGCCGGACTTGGAGCCCGTGCTCTTGCCGGCCGTGTCGAGCGCGCCGAGGCACCCCTTCACGACGTCGTCGATGTAGGTGAAGTCGCGGCGGACGTCAGTGCCGTCGGCCGCGCGGAAGAGCGTGATGGGCTCGCCGTCGACGATGCTGCGTGCGAAGGAGAAGTAGGCCATGTCGGGGCGTCCCCACGGACCGTACACCGTGAAGAACCGGAGGCCGGTGATGGAGAGACCGTAGATGTGGTTGTACGCGTGCGCGATGGCCTCGCCGGCCTTCTTGGTGGCCGCGTACAGCGACGCCGGCCGGTCCGTGCGGTGGTCCTCGGAGAATGGCGCGTCGGTGTTGAGCCCGTACACCGACGACGACGATGCCCACACGATCGCCGGCTGCGGGTCGGCGTGCCTGGCGGCAGCCTCGAAGACGCTGACGAGGCCAGCGACGTTGGAGGCCACGTAAGTCTGCGGCGCCCGCATCGCGTACCGCACGCCGGCCTGCGCGGCGAGGTGCAGCACGTGCGTGAAGGGCACCGCGGCGAAGAGCCGCTCGAGCAGGGCCGCGTCGTTGATATCGGCGGCGAGCACCACCACCCCGCGCGACGCGAGCAGCCGCTGCCGCGCGCGCTTCAGGTCCGGTTCGTAGTACGCGTTGAAGTTGTCGAGGCCGAGTACGCCGTCGCCGCGCGCCCTGAGCGCCAGCGCGCAGTGCGCGCCCACGAACCCCGCGGCGCCCGTGACCAGCACCGACATGCCCCCGACCCGGCGCGGCGTGGCGCTCCGCCGTACCTCCCGCTCCCACGCGGCGCCCGCGTACGCTGACGACGACCCGAGCAGGTTCCGGTGCCGTGACGTCGGCCGCGGCGGGGAAGAAGAAGAGGAGGCCGCGGACAGCCGGAAGGAGCGGGAGAGGAGGGAAGGGTAGTGCACGGCGAAGAGGCAGACGAGCGCGAGCGTGGCGAGGACGGTGGCGCGGAAGAGGAGGTGCGAGGACGCCGCGACGATCTTGGAGCTCCCCGCGCGCCGCATCAGCAGCGCGCCGCCGCCGCTCGCGTACCGCTCGAGCTTGACGCCCTTGGCGGCCGCGTCCACATTGGCCGAGGAAGAAGACGACGACGACGACGGGTGCGGCATTTGGTCCGTACTCTGATCGCTCACGGGCTCACGTACTGTACGGCCCAGCTCCGCGTGCGCGCGAGTAGGGTGGAGTCGAGCTGGTGAGTGGTGAGGGTGGGAGTGAGAGTGAGCTATAACGAGGGGGAGGGGACAGTGGGGTTCGGGACGCGGCTTTGCCTTATTTGTGTGCTGCTACTCCGTTTAGCTCCATGTTAAACATCATGTATAGAGATAGGTTTACGTATTGTGTTCTGTTGTAATTCTGCTAGATTGTTATGGATGGACTCCTCCTTAGGCTTACGTGAGGGTCTAAGTCTCCTAACAGCCTACGCATTTTGTATCTCTTCCGATCAATCTTTATATAACATGAACACGTCCCTGACGCTAAGACATACGCTTCCAGCCTTTTCTTACGTGGTATAAGGGCTTCTTCTTCTCTATCCATCTATGATGATTGCATCTTCCTCGTTCTCTATGGCTGCCCCATCTCTTGCATCGCTTGGTCACACAATCTCTGAAAAGCTTGCAAGGGATAACTTCCTGGTGTGGCAAACTCAAGTCCTCCCGCACATCAGGGCTGCGGGGATGATGGGCTTCCTCGATGGTGACATGGCAGCACCCCCTGCTGTTCTTGTCGAGGAGAAGGATGTCTCGGGGAAGAAGGAGACCACCGAGACTCCTAATCCTGCTTATGCCGTATGGTATACTCAGGACCAACAGGTCCTAACGTTCCTGCTAGCTACGCTCTCGCGGGAAGTACTCCTGCAAGTCATCGGCATCAATTCTTCTGCTGGTGTTTGGAAGGCGATCAACCAGATGTTCGCCTCGCAATCTCGTGCCAAGATCATCCAGCTACGTGGGCAACTCAACAACACACGCAGAGGTGATCTACCTATTGCTACTTATTTCACTAGGATGAAAAATTTCGCAGATGAACTTGCCGCAGCCGGGAAGCCCCTCGATGAAGATGAGGTGGTCTCCTATATTCTTGGCGGGTTGGACGCGGATTTCAATCCATTTGTCTCAGCTCTCTCAGTTCGTACCGAGCAGGCAGGCAGCCTGGGCGAACTTTTCTCCATCCTCCTCATAGCCGAAGCGCGTCTTGAGGCGCAGAACGGGGGCAATAGCTACTCCGTCAACCTCACTGCCAAGGGCGGCAATCGTGGTCGCTTCGCTGCAGGTGGCAGCAGCGGGAGTGGCGACTCCCGTGGTCATGGCTATGGCGGCCGTGACTCTGATGTGGGCGACCACTCCAACAACAACCAAGGCGGGGGCGAGCTCAAGTGTCAATTGTGCAAGCGTGAAGGCCATGGTGCGTGGTCCTGCTTCAAGCGCTTCGACAAGTCCTTCAACAACAACCCAAAGCGTCGCGGTGGCGGCAACAATGGTGGCAATGGCGGCGGCTATGGCGGTCGTCGCTCGACAAACGCCGCATCATCATACGGTGTTGATACCAATTGGTACCTAGACACCGGTGCTACAGACCATGTGACCGGGGAACTCGAGAAACTTGTTGTTCGAGAGCGCTACATCGGCGATGATCAAGTCCACACGGCAAGTGGTCAAGGTATGGAAATCGCTCAAATTGGTCATGCACTTCTTCCCACTCCGCATAGTTCTCTTCGTCGTAATAACATTCTTCAGGTTCCAAGTGCTTCACAAAGTCTCCTTTCTGCTTACAAACTTATGGTAGACAATCAAGCCTTTCTTGAAATTCACCCTGAATTCTTTTCTGTTAAGGATCAGGAAACAGGGAACACACTCCTTCGCGCAAGGAGTAGGCGTTGTCTTTTTCCCGTCTCTGGTCAACCGGGCGCTCATCCACATCAAGCACCAGGCTCCATCAAACCATCCACTTCGCGGTGGCATAGGCGTCTAGGACACCCCTCACTTTCGGTGGTCCAGAAAATTCTTCAAGATCATAGTCTTCCAGTGTCGAATAAAAAATATAGTCATGTTTGTGATGCGTGTCAAATGGCCAAGAGTCATCAATTACCTTATTCTCGATCAACTAGTGAGTCAGTAGCTCCTTTGGAGCTTTTTTTCCGGATGTATGGGGCCCCGGGCCTGTTTCAGTTGGTAGACAAAAATTCTATGTCAGTTTTATTGATGATTTTAGTAAATTCAGTTGGATCTATCTCCTCAAATGTAAATCTGAAGTGTTTGAAAAATTCCGTCATTTTCAGCAACATGTTGAGCGTGTCTTTGATTGCAAGATTATTGCGGTACAAATGGATTGGGGAGGTGAATACCAAAAGTTGAATCCGTTCTTTGAACGTATAGGTATTTCCCATCACGTTTCGTGCCCCCATGCACATCAACAAAATGGATCCGCTGAACGCAAACATAGACATATTGTGGAAGTTGGTCTCTCTCTTCTTGCCCATGCTTCCATGCCTCTCAAGTTTTGGGATGAGGCATTCCTCACGGCTGTCTACCTCATTAATCGTGTTCCTAGTCGTGTTATTCATAATCAGACACCCTTAGAGCGTCTCTTTGGCACAACACCCAACTATTCTGTTCTTCGCATTTTTGGTTGTGTCGTTTGGCCCAATTTGCGTCCATTCAATAAACACAAACTTGAGTTTCGGTGTAAACAATGCGTCTTTCTTGGCTATAGTACACTTCATAAGGGTTACAAATGCCTTGACGTCTCCACTGGCCGTGTCTATGTCTCTACGGATGTTGTTTTTGATGAACATATTTTCCCATTCGCTAGCCTTCATCCAAACACCAGAGCACAACTTCGAGCAGAATTAGTACTTCTTCCTCCGTCCCTTCTTAATCCATTAAGTATTGATCATGGGGAAGAATGTCGTACTGACAATATGTCTATTTCCCATGCTTTTGATCCATCCTCTGCTACCAGTGTGCAGGAAACAGGAGCTGATGATGCGAACAGTGGCGAAACTGGGGCAAACAGTGGTACAGTTAACCATCATTTTATGCAGGGATCTGGATCCAACTCGGCTGCCACAGAAGATCCGGCCGGCGCATCTCCCGGGCCTGATTCCCCTGCCCCGCTCTTCTCGTGATCGCCCCGGCTGAGCGCAGGTGGCGTTTCCACTAGATCCGAGGAATCCAGCCAGTCGGATGATGCATGCAGGAACTTGTTGCTGGAACTTGTTGTTGGCTCCTCCCTGGGCCCGCGACGCTGCATGTAGGAAACGACAGCACTAGCGACAGCGGCTCCTCTCGTGCATCTGGTTCGTTGCATGCTGGCGCTGAGTTAGCGTCCTCTGATTCGCTGCATGTTGCTGCTGATTTGTCACCCTTTGGTTCGCTGCGTGAGGCGTTTGATCCTGCAGCTAATGAGGAAATGTCTGATGCTTCACAACTTGCGCGTATTCGGCAACAACTTGCACCTGCTCCACCACCACCTTCACCTCAACATGCTCACACTAGGTCTCAGAGTGGTGTTCATAAGCCCAAAGAGTACAAGGATGGATGTATTCGTTGGTGTATTTTTTGTGCCACCGGTGAACCTAACAATTTGCAAGAAGCTCTCGGTGATCCTAGATGGAAGGCAGCAATGGATCAAGAGTTTGTTGCTCTTATGCGCAACAAAACATGGCATCTGGTTCCTCCCATTGCTGGCCATAATGTTATTGACTGTAAATGGGTGTACAAGGTAAAACAGAAATCTGATGGTACTATTGATAGGTATAAAGCACGTCTAGTTGCAAAGGGATTCAAACAACGGTATGGCATTGATTATGAGGATACTTCCAGTCCAGTTGTTAAGGCTGCTACTATTCGGTTGATTCTTTCCATAGCTGTTTCTCGAAATTGGTGCATGCGACAGTTAGATGTGAAGAACCCATTTTTGCATGGTGTTCTGGAAGGAGATGTCTTCATGAGACAACCTCCTGGGTATGTAGACTCCAGAAAACCAAGGTATCTTTGTAAGCTTGATAAAGCTTTATATGGACTAAAACAGGCACCTTGAGCATGGTATTCTCGCTTGTCATCTAAGCTTCAATCCCTTGGGTTCTCTCCATCCAAAGGAGATACCTCGTTGTTCTATTATCATCGACATGGGATCACCATATTTATGCTCATTTATGTTGATGATATAATTGTTACCAGTTCCTCTGCCTCAGCAGTTGATGCTCTCCTTCATGATTTGCGCATGGACTTTGCACTCAAGGACTTGGGCAGTCTACATTATTTTTTGGGCATTGAGGTAAAATCTGTTTCCGATGGCATTGTTTTGTCTCAAGGCAAATATCTACTAGATCTTTTGAAACGTGTTGATATGAAAGGTTGCAAGCCGGTCACTACACCTTTACCTATCTCTGAGCAGTTGTCCTTGTCTGATGGTACCGCACTTGGAGGGGATGATTCCACCAGATATCGTAGCATTGTAGGTGCATTGCAATATCTGACTTTAACTAGACCTGATATTTCATTCTCTATCAATAAAGTTTGCCAGTTCTTGCATGCTCCCACTAGTGTACATTGGACAGCGGTCAAACGTATTCTCCGCTATTTGCAAGGAACTCTGTCTCATGGATTAAAGATTGTCAAGTCAGATTCTATGTTAGTCAGTGCTTTCTTAGATGCAGATTGGGCAGGTTGCCTTAATGACAGACGTTCTACTAGTGGCTTTGCAATTTTTCTTGGAAGTAATCTTGTTTCCTGGAGTGCGCGTAAGCAACCAACTGTATCTTGTTCAATCACAGAAGCTGAGTACAAGGCACTTGCTAATGCTACTGTAGAGATTATTTGGGTACAAAATCTTTTGATAGAGTTGGGTGTGCTACATCCCAACTCAGCCTCTCTTTGGTGTGATAATCTAGCGCCACTTATTTGTCTGCTAATCCTATTTTTCATGCTAGAACGAAGCACATTGAGATTGATTATCACTTTGTTCGGGAGAGAGTAGCAAATAAATTGTTGAAAATTCGGTTTATACCTACTGGTGATCAAGTGGTAGATGGATTCACCAAACCTCTCATGGCTCGACAGTTAGAGGCATTTCGGCGCAATCGCAACTTAGATAGTTGTGATTGAGGGGGAGTATTAAACATCATGTATAGAGATAGGTTTACGTATTGTGTTCAGTTGTAATTCTGCTAGATTGTTATGGGTGGACTCCTCCTTAGCCTTACGTGAGGGACAAGTCTCCTAACAGCCGACGCATCGTGTATCTCTTCCGATCGATCTCTGATCGATCTCTATATAACATGAACACGTCCCTGCCGCTAAGGCATACACTTCCAGCCTTTTCTTACACTCCAAAACCAAAATTAGGTGTGCTTAGCTTAGCTTGGCAGGATCGCTCATCGACGTTACCGTGGGGAGGAAGAGGGGAGGTGCTTTATCTGCTTTGCCAGGTGGTGGCCGCCCAATCAAGTTGTTGCTACAACTAAAAAAATAGGAGTAGTTCCCGCATTTTCTCCCATTGTCTCTCTCTCTCTCCGCCTTGGACGCGCCAGGGGGCTCCGTGCCCCTGCTCACGACATTTCCTTTTGGGCCAACACACCTAGGGCAGACGTGAAAATCCCCTGATTTCTGTGACCACCTATTTCGTGCTCCATAGTCGATGCGAGAGAAGAGATGCCGCCAAAAATCTAGCCCAAGGGAAGCCTGACGTACCTGCCCAGGTGACTCGACAGAGCAATTCCACAGTCAGCTCACGGGGGGAGGATAAATACCGCACCAGGGGTGAACTCGATCTAGGGTTTATGTTCACGGAAATCCCACTGCCGTTGCCACCACCAACATCCCAGACATGACGAAAAGTGGCCGAGGCAGAGGAAGAGGGAAAGGAAAAGGCGGCAAAGAAGATAACTTTGGAGGCTAGCAACAACAGCAACAACACATCAATAGCAGATGCAGTCGCCGATGGCTTTTTTCAGTTTTTTTCATTAAATTAGTTGCATATTACATTGGTTTGATATTTCATATAAATAATAAAAATGTCTGCTTCTGGGAAACCGACTGGATCCGATCGGCTTTGGATCCGATCCAGCCCAGTTCCTACTCCGCGCTGATGGGTTGTGTGCATCGGTAAAGCCGGCCTGTTTAGGTATAAACCTTTTCCTTTTTCTTTTTCTGTGATACTAAATAAATCCTAGTATATTCATCATAGCTCCAAATTTGGTGATTCAAGTTTCTAAAAACTCCTAAATTCATGTCTTATTCAAATATGCACATTGATCATTGTTAGAGCAAACTTTTCTGTGTAGTTCAAACTCAAATTCAAATTTGAACTATAAAAACCCCTCATTGCAAAAATCCTTGAGCCTTCATATCAACTCCAAATGGAGTGATTCAAGTTCCTAGTTGTATCCAAATTCATGCCCTAAGTGGTAAACATTTTGTCTTACAATTATTATGCTATGGCAAATATTGGGCCATTTCCTCATATATATCTACTTTGCAAATCTCTAGGAAATTCATCCCAACTCCAAATCCAGTGAAACCACTTTCTAAATTCTTCTAAAAAAATGCCCTTTTTGGTGAGTGCCTCCACTCATTTTTATAAAAATGTTTTCTGTGGACATCTTATAGGATCATCATTCCCTTCATTTCCACCATTCGAAACTCCCCCTTGACCCACATCTACCCAAACCTCCTTGGTTATTTCTATCATGACTAGAGGTGTCCAAGAAAAATAAATCTCCTATTTATAGAGCACTTTTATTTTCTGCTTGTTGTGTTTGTAGGATCGAAAGTAGGTCTAGAGAGGGGGGGGGTGATTAGACTACTTGACCAAATAAATCTATGCCTTTTCCCAATTTTAATTCTTGGCAAGTTTTAGCATGCATAACATATCAAGTATACCCTACACATGCAAGTCTAAGAGTATAGCAGCGGAAAGTAACACCAATCATGAGTAAAAGGATAGGGTAGGTAGATCAAACACAATTGTAGACACGATGATTTTTCCCGTGGTTCTGAGAGGTGGTGCTATCGTACATCGACGTTCATGGATTCTTCAACCCACGGAGGGTAACGGTCACGAGAGTCCCTGGAGGGCTCTACCCACGGAGGGTTCCACGAAGAAGCAACCTTGACTATACCATGATGACCTACGTCCACGGAGGACTAGCCTTACTCGGGGTAGATCTTCACAAAGTAGGCGATCTCCTTGCCCTTACAAACTTCTTGGTTCACTCCACAACAAGAAGTAGGAGGCTCCCAAGCGACACCTAACCAATCTAGGAGACACCACCCTCCAAAAGGTAATAGGTTCGGTAATGACGATGAACTCCTTGCTCTTGTGCTTCAAGATGATAGACTCCTCAACACACAATCACTCTCTCACAGATTTGGCTTGGTAGAAGAGATGGGATTGGTGGAAAGCAACTTGGGGAGGCTAGAAATCAAGATCCATATGGTTGGAGTGGAAGATCCTGACCTCAACACAAGGGTAGGTGGTTCTCTCTCAGAAAACTAAGTAGGATAGGTATGGAATAGTTCTGAGTGGTTCTCTTTCAAGTGGGTGGTGGTGAAGGGGTATATATAGGCATCTCCAAAAATCCAACCGTTACACACAAAATGACCTACTCGGTGACACTGATGTGTTAATCTCGGTGGTACCAAAGTGATCAAAGGGTGGAAACTTTTGAATCTCGGTGAGAGCGATATAGGAATCTCGGTTGCACCGACAAGGTGACCAATGGTCAGAAATGCCAAATCGGTGACGCCAATTCAACATTCTCGAATGGACCAAAAGTGTGAACTTGCGTAACAGAAAGTTGGCAACCCAACTCGGTGGCACCAAAAGCAGTGTCGGCTGCACCAAAGTGGCTGGGGTTTGGCTGAGTCTGTCTAGGGTTTCGAATCGGTGGCACCGGGATAGGAATGTTGGTTGCACCGATTTTGAATGTTTGGCTAGAGACAGACTTTGGTGGGAGAGCTTGTGGATGTTTTTGGTGACTATCACTTGTGCACGTATGAGCATTTTGTTCACCAACAAAACCTTACCCCCTTTTAATAGTATTGGCTTTCCTATGGACTCAAAGTGATTTCTCACAAATGTAAAATGTAGAGTCCTCTTGCTTGAAGCTTGGCCAACCTATATCCTTGCATCTTGGGGTGATTCCACAATCTCCACAATGCTTTTTCCATCCCTATCATTGAACTTTTCTTGAAATATACTTGGTGGAAACATTAGTTCAATGACTTATATGTTGTTATTAATTACCAAAACCACCAAGGGAGCAAATGTGCTTTCAATCTCCCCCTTTTTGGTAATTGATGACAACATATAGATCAAAGCTTCGACAAAGATATAATCAATGAACATAATCGTCGCTTTGAGAAGTATGTGGTAAGAAAGAGCTCCTCCTAAATTTGTGCATTATTTTAAATTTGCATTTGAATGCAACTACACAATCGATTAAGTACATGGGTCACTTCTTACATGTCACATACCACTTGGTGGTGTGCGAGAGTAATTAGAATGAACATCATAACACAACACAATCAACCAAAGATGAATGATCATCACATAAGCATTAAGATGATAGGAAATAGTAGCATCACACATTAAAGCATATGATCAAACATCATCAAACGTGTATCACAAGCAACCAAAAGTGTGTCACAGCAACCAAAAGCAATTGTTTTTGAAAACAAGCAACAAACACCAAACGCAAACGCTCTCTCACTCGAAGCCTAAAGGTCTATATACACTTCTCCCCCTTTGGCAACAAGTTACCAAAAAGTTCAAAGGCATATATCTAAGCGTTCTTGGGCTGATCTCCTCTGGTTGTTGATGAAGGAGTCAAGAGAACAACGTCGGTGAAGATCTCTGCAGATGTCGTGGATGGAGCTGGAGTGGTCACTGGAGAAACTGGAGCTGATGGAGCAGGAGCTGTGCTGACAGTAGCAGGAGCTGATGAAGAGGGCCTCAAGTCTGTTGCAGGCACTATGACTGATCTAGCCTGAGTAGTGAACTGTGTGCTCGGCCTGAGAGGTGATCCATCCTTCTCCTCCTCCTCCTCATCATCATCAGAAGAAGAAGTAGAAGAGACCCGAGGAATGTGCACTGAGTCAACTTCCTTCTGAAGCTCTATGACTGTCTTAGTCACCTTGTCAACCTTATCACCAAGAGTCTTGATCCTTGTCTCAAAGATCCTCACAAGACTGTTTTGGTTGTCCAGAATCCCCTTGATATCCTTCTGCATGCCCTGAACTGCTGAGATCAAAAGATCCATTTGCTCATTTATGGATCTGGGGGCTTGAGCACTAGCGGCTCGAACTGCGTCTGCTTGTGCGTGTGCTGTAGCAGATGTGGGATGATTTGGGTCCATCACCACAACATTATCCTCAAGTTCTGGCTGTAGGGGCAAATATGGACGATCTAGAGCAAATATGTGCTTCTCCAACTAAGAGTTGATAAGCATTTGGATGTAGGGTGCATAGCAGCAAGAGCGCTTTTGATCAGCAGTAACCCTCTTGATTGTCTCTACAATCAAATGCATGACTCTAATCCTGGTGTGTCCGTCAAGGTGGATCAACATGTTGATGGAGTAGCCTCAGATCATCTTGTCATCTCCTGACTTGGGCATCAAGGTATGCCTTAGAATAGTGTTCATGGTACGAAGGTCTGCTTGCAGATAGTAGATGGATCCTAGCTTGTAAGATTGCACTTTATCTGCGGGGACCGGAGTATACATGTCCTTCATGGCATTGTGCCTCGCCTTGGATTCTGAGTATACATCCAGATCACCATCTTGAACCTCTGGAACTCCTAGAAGTGCATCCCACTCATCAACAGTGGATCCATACCTTGCTCCTTTAGTCATCCATACAATTCTACCATCTTTAAAGAAATGTGCAGTGGAGTAGAATTGCATGATCATCTCATCATTCCATGCAGTAAGCTCTCTGCCAATGAACTCATCCAGACGAATGTAGTGGAAATTATCTCGGACACTTGGAAAGTAGTCCTCATTCCCCTTAATGAATTTCCAATCAACATATCTCATATCGCTAAAAGTTGGGCTCTTGTCTAGCAGCACTCTCTCATAAAAGTCTTGTTGCTCTTTGGTGTAGAACCTGTAGTCAACAATAGTTTTCTTCCTCTTGGCATAAGGATCTATAGCTCTCCAAGTCCTCAATCCTGAGTCTTTCCTCTTCTTCATATCTTCAGCAACTAAGTGGCTGACATCATGTACTGGAAGATGTGGTCTGAGCTTCATCAATGTTGTCAAGTCATCATCATCTTCAAATCTGGAGGCAGTTCCCTTGTTCTTCTCAGAAGCTGGAATCTGCCTGGATGTCCACTTTGGCTTCTCAGCAGCAGCCTTCTTGGATGTAGGCTTGGTGCTCTTGGATGTGCTAGTCTTTGGCATAGCATCAACCATAAGCTTCTTGGCCTTCTTCTTGGGAGGAGCCTTTGCAGCTGGCTCATCCTCCTCTTCCTTAGCAGCAGCACCAGCAGCCTCCTCTGGATCTTCATACATGGAGGTAGGCCTGCCAATCACATGAATAATATCCTTTATGGCTTTCTTCTCCCCTGCCTTCTTAAGCATAGACTTCCTTAGGGGATCAATAGACATTGTGGCTCTAGCACTCTCATGTGCTTTGATAGTTTCAGAGCTAGCATAGACCTTGCTTCAGTAGCAGACTTCTTAGCAGCATTTTTTTGCTTCTTGGTAGTAATCTCCTCAGGGATAAAGTTTGAATCTTCTACATCAAAATTTAGCTTCTTCCTGGTCCTGGTGGCAGCCTTGGGAAACCCATGGGAGCAAGGTGTGCCTGGATCTGAAAAAGAACTGGGCTCTGGGCTTGTGCCTGAACTCATGTCAACTCCTTGCTCTGGAAAATTCTAACTGTCCTCAGCATCTGACATACTGACCCTATGAATAGAGTATAGAAGAGCAGAAGTAGATGAGTCATCACAAAATGAGGTTGGTTTTTGAAAGTTTGAACAATAGATTTTCAAAGTGTTTGCATTCTGTCAAATGAATATCGGTACAGCCGAAGCAAAATTTTCGGTGCCATCGAGACTGGCTGTCTCTCTTAATAGAACCTTGGCACTCTTTTTGGTGAGACCGAAAACAAGTACTCGATTCCACTGAGACCGTTCTCAGCAACACAGAAAGACAAATCGGTGAGACCAATTTGTTTGCTTGGTTCCACCAAGTTCCATCGGGCGGACGGCAAAACCCTAGAAAATCTAACATTCACTAGGCTATTGGAATTTTGAGTGGATAGGAGTGCATGCAAAGAGTGGTTTATAGATAAACTTAAATCCATTGCGCAAGAATCGGACGAGGAGCGCAAAGGAGGTCGAATCCGTACCCTAACTTGGCGCGGATCCGCTACGACAGCAACGATGGAGAGGATTTCGTCGGCGGCGGCGATTCCCAACAGCGGAGGAGCGTAGGGAGACAAGGGAGACGACCAGAGGTCTGGAAGGCGGCATCTTAGGGTTCTAAGCGCGATGGTTTGAGGGTGAAATTCAAAGCGCAGGGTCCGCAGTATATATACCTACCAGTATTGGTGTCACCGATTCAAACTTTTCGGTGTCACCGAGTTCCTCAAGTGTCAATTGACAGGGAAACTTGGTGTAACCGAGAAGATTGAATCGTTGGTACCGAGATTGAAAACCAGATCAACCCTAGGCATTCGGTGAGACCGAGTTTTTGTGGTTGGTTCCACCGAGATGCACTTGGGAGGTTTTAATGGTCAGTCCTTGTCGATACGGAACTCCTAGTGCTCCACACACAGAGGGATCGAAAAGCACTTGTTCAAATTTTGTGATGCAACATGAATAGAGTATGAGGTGAGAAAGCATAGATAGCTAAAGAAGTGGTCCTAGGCATTCTTGTATATCCAATTGGCAAAAGATAAATCAAAAGCCAAATAGCAACAATTGGATATCCTTGAATGAGTAAATAAATGCAGACCAACATGCTCACACAATAAGATGTCAAATGAAGCATGGCAAACATGCACAAACACTCTAGCATCTAACAATCACTTGGGCGATGACGAAGTCATCTATATATGAGTATTTTGACTTAGGAGCCAAGTAAGAATACTTGATCATAGGTCATACTCATCGTTTAAGCACAAGTGGTGTTACCACTTTAACATAAAGCATTTAATGTTGTCAGATACTAAGAAATGCTTTGACTCAAGTCTTAGAGTAAAGCTCCCCCTTGATGTGACATCCCCCCATAAGAGGGATAAACAAACCTTGGGTTTTTTCGATGAAGACTTCATGTTGGTTAGGTAGTGGTGGATGCTCAAAGTTGATGAAGATCACCAAGAGTTGGGAGCATCCTTGTTGTTTCCTTACTCTTCTCACCTACATGGGTTAGTCCCAACACACAAGAGACAAATACAAGCATATCTATGGACATGGAGTGCAAAGCATACGTGATGATGTCCATTGATTTGTTGAATACCTTGTCCCTTGCTTACCTTTGAGGGAATGTGTGACTCCTTGACCTATTGCATAGGGTTGATGTTGATTGCAAATAGATCTTGCCAATAATGAATGTGAGTGAATTTCATTAGCGGAGTTACCCCTCAAGAACTCTCTAGTTCTTATTCTTGGGGACCCACATAAAGTTGATGGGGATCCTTGGTGTTGAAGTAGCACTTGTAGAAGTTGATCTTGTAGTAGCCTTGGTAACCCACTTCACCAAATATTGGGATTCATATTCATAAGAGTCAAATTCCTCTTGGAGCTTGTTCTTGCCCTTGATCTTGGTGTCTTGTGGTGGAAGGTCATCTTGCAAGTTTGTTCCCTTGGGAAGAGTATTTTCATACTTTTCCTTTTGAGGAAAAAACTTGGGATTGGGGTATTGACATTCTTCCCATTCAACTCCATTAGCGTTGAAGTAGCCAACACCACGATTCTTCCGGTATCCTCCATGCTTGCGTACAATCTCATAAAATTGTTTGTACCCTTCAAGACTCTTGTAGATACCTTTCTCTATAATTCCTTTCAATAAAGCATTTTCTTGCTCAAGTGTAACTTGGCTAAGAGAGTCATCATTAGTGAAATAAATAGAACTACTAGGAGCAACATCATTGGATTTAGCATTTTTATTGTTGCTACTAGATGAAGAACCTTTCTTGCCTTTGTTACTAGTTTGCTTAGATTTGACTTGTGCCATGAATGTACACAAGAGTAGTTGTTTGGCAAGATAAGATGAACTCTTCTTTCGGAGATCGCATTGATAGCTTTAAGAAATTCATGTTCTTGCTCCAAATTGAGCTTCTCGAAGCGTAGCTTCTCATGAGTTCTTACAAGCTCTCTATGATCTTCAAGAGTAGATTAATGGGCTAACTTAAGAGTGTTAAGTTCTTTAGTTAGTTCTTCTATTTTCATCTTATCATTGTCAATTGACCTATCTTGACTAGCATGAGAAATATCAAGTTCATTATGATCAACTTCACTAGTTTTATCACATAGCAAGTCATCATCGTAAAGCAAATCATCTTCATCACTATCAAAATCAAGATATTCAGGGTGTGATACATTGGGGCCTTTATCCATGAAGCAACTTCCACTCCCTTCATTTGGTGAATCAAATAGATAATAGGAGTTGGTTGTCACTAGTGCAATTTCGGCAACACCATCATCTTGACTATAGTCGGAGTTGGAGTGATAGCTTCTCTCAAAGCAGTTGTCGGAGTCGGAGCGGAAACCCATTCACCAACATGAGCTTGATGTTTCCTTGTTGAGTAGCTCTTGGTGTCCTTGTCCTTCTTCTCCGAGTCCCTACTTCACCTTGAGGGTCTTCGTCCATAACGATCATCTCTACTCGTTCTCTCTCTTCGAGGTGATTCATCTCTTGAGCTTCGTCTTCTAGGTGACTATTCTCTTCGTTTGTAGGGAGCCGTGCACTCATTGGAGTAGTGTCCGGGCTTCCCACAATTGTTGCAGTTTCGGTCACAACTTGACGAACGCTTCTCTTCATGTCTTGAGTTGGAGCTACGATCTTTGCTTCTATTCTTGTAGAACTTGTGAAATTTCTTGACCATGAGGCTTATCTCTTTATTTGTAACAAGGTTGTCGCTTGAGGTAGCGGGAGCATCACTTGTGGCTTTGTAAGCACCACTAGACTTGTGGTGAAGCTCTTCCTTGTGTTTGATAGTCATCTCGTGAGCAGCAATTCTACCAATCACTTCCGTTGGTTTGAGATCTTTGTGGTTGGGCATCATTTGGATCAAAGTGCACATGGTGTCATATCCCTCATGCAAGGCTCGAAGTAACTTCTTGATGATGAATTTGTCTGTCATTTCTTCTCTTCGTAAGCCGGCAATCTCATTGGTGATGAGGCTAGCCTAGAGTACATTTCAGCGACTCCTTCACCATCCTTCATCTTGAACTTATCAAGCTGACCTTGAATAACATCTAACTTGGATTCTCTCACGGACTTAGTTCCTTCGTGCATATCAACAAAAGTATCCCAAATCTCTTTTGCCTGTTCAAGACGACTGATTTTGTTGAATTCTTCGGGGCATGGGCAGTTGATGATAATGTCACATGCTTGAGCATTGAGTTGTAACATCTTCAATTCTTTCGTGTTCGCTTCATGATCCGGTTCTCTTCCATCACCAAATAATTCACCTTGCAAGCCAACACGAACAACAACCCAAACAGCAGGATTATGACCAAGCAAATGCATTTTCATTTTATGCTTCCAACTAGAAAAATCAGTGCCATCAAAGTACGGACCTCTATGGTGATAATTTCCCTCACTAGATGCCATACTTCTTCTAGGTTGTGAAATCAATGCAATGGAGATGAACGCTCTGATACCACTTGTAGGATCGAAAGTAGGTCTAGAGGGGGGGTGATTAGACTACTTGACCAAATAAATCTATGCCTTTTCCCAATTTTAATTCTTGGCAAGTTTTAGCATTCATAACATATCAAGTACACCCTACACATGCAAGTCTAAGAGTATAGTAGCGGAAAGTAACAACAAGCATGTGTAAAAGGATAGGGTAGGAAGATCAAACGCAATTGTAGACACGATGATTTTCTCGTGGTTCCGATAGGTGGTGCTATCGTACATCCACGTTCATGGAGTCTTCAACCCACGGAGAGTAACGGTCGCGAGAGTCCACGGAGGGCTCTACCCATGGAGGATTCCACGAAGAAGCAACCTTGACTATACCATGACGGCCTACGTCCACGGAGGACTAGCCTTACTCGGGGTAGATCTTCATGAAGTAGGCGATCTCCTTGCCCTTACAAACTTCTTGGTTCACTCCACAACACAAAGTAGGAGGCTCCCAAGCGAAACCTAACCAATCTAGGAGGCACCACCCTCCAAAAGGTAATAGGCTCGGTAATGACGATGAACTCCTTGCTCTTGTGCTTCAAGATGATAGACTTATCAACACACAATCACTCTCTCACAGATTTGGCTTGGTAGAAAGATGGGATTGGTGGAAAGCAACTTGGGGAGGCTAGAAATCAAGATCCATATGGTTGGAGTGGAAGATCTTGACCTCAACACAAGGGTAGGTGGTTCCCTCCCAAAAAAGTAAGTAGGATAGGTATGGAATAGTTCTGAGTGCTTCTCTTTCAATTGGGTGGTGGTGAAGGGGTATATATAGGCATCCCCAAAAATCCAACCTTTACACACAAAATGACTAACTCGGTGACACCGATGTGTTAATCTCAGTGGTACCGAAGTGATCAAAAGGTGAAAACTTTTGCATCTCGGTGAGAGCGATATAGGAATCTCGGTTGCACCGATGAGGTGACCAACGGTCAGAAATGCCAAACTCGGTGACGCCGATTCAACATTCTCGGGCGGACCGAAAGTGTGAACTTGCGTAACAAAAAGTTAGCAACCCAACTCGATGGCACCGAAAGCAGTGTCGGCTGCACCGAAGTGGCTAGGGTTTGGCTGAGTCTGTCTAGGGTTTGGAATCGGTGGCACCGGGAGAGGAATGTTGGTTGCACCGATTTTGAATGTTTGGCTAGAGATAGACTTTGGTGGGAGAGCTTGTGGATGTTTTTGGTGACTATCACTTGTGCATGTATGAGCATTTTGTTCACCACAAAACCTTACCCTCTTTTAATAGTATTGGCTTTCCTATGGACTCAAAGTGATTTCTCACAAATGTAAAATGTAGAGTCCTCTTGCTTTGGCCAACCTATTTCCTTGCATCTTGGGGTGATTCCACAATCTCCACAATCATTTGGCCATCCCTATCATCGAGCTTTTCCTGAAATATACTTTGTGGAAACATTAGTTTAATGACTTATATGTTGTTATTAATTACCAAAACCACCCAGGGAGCAAATGTGCTTTCAGTGTTGCTTATTGTGGTTGTTTACCAACGGTAGTTGGATGAGAAGCGTGCGAAGACCTCAAAGACTTTGTGAAGCCAGGCAAGCAGCCCTTTGACCATGACTATGAAAACTTTTATTGCATGGCATATAGCCCTTTATTTCGTTGTATTGATCATGATAATGTGGTATTCCCCTTCGGTGGGATGCCTCCGATACATTCTTGTTGATACTTGCTTCGTGCATGACCCTACCTCCTTATGAGGGTTATGCGGGTGGGAGTTGTTAGGATGCTAGTAGTTGCTACGCCAGTGGGATGGGAATATGCATGGTGATGGAAATAAAGAGATGATTTCAAAGACTTTTCGAAAACCCCGTCGGGTGCCGCTAATGCCCGAGGGAGATGATGATGAGTTGGGTGACCACTTGAGTAAGAAGTGGTGTACCGAAACAAGTTGAGGTTGTGTTTTCGAAAACGGAGAGTTTTAAGGTCTGCTGACCGTCCCAGCTTACATGCACAACCAAGATACCCCTTATGGGACAGGGCTCTGTTGATTACTTTGGTGGGTACTGGCAAGGATCCCGCATTACTAGTGGCGGGAGTGGCATGGTCACTCTTAATACGGAGTTGTGCCGATATGGACGATCATGCGCTGTCTTCACAGGCACCGGGCACACCGTTGGTCCCTGCATGGATGCTACAAGTGATATACATCATGCGGGATGGGTACCAATCGAGTGGACTCTTTGTTTAGTATCGCCAGGGGAAAGGCATTGTTCGGGTGCTTACCTCGGGTATGTTATATACCGCGAGTCGTGGATAACACGGAAGTTCCCCGAGTCTTGTGGGTAAAGTGAGCAACCTCTACAGAGTGTAAAACTATTCGAATAGCCGTGTCCATGGTCATGGACAGTTGGAGGTCCTCCTTAAACTACGTCGAGATGTTTTCGCAAACTTGGTGTGTGTGTGTGTGGTTGACACAGAGATGACAATTGAGATAAATCAGATGACTTGATGACATGACTGAACATGAGATGTTCAACCCTTTCTTATGATGATATCTATAATGTGATCATATGGATATCTGCCAACTGTTGATGCATGCTTACATATGTTAATTGATCATGTCACTGCACTCAAAATTAGTATTATGCAAAATTACCTACTTAGTGCTATATCATGCTCTGTTGAACCTTGTTCCGAACATGGGTTGCTTGCGAGTACATTCAAAGTACTCATTGGCTTGACACTGGTTATTTTATTGGCCAGGCATGAAAGATTAGGTTATGATGAAGATTAGCTTGGTGATGAACATGCGAGCTAGGACGCTTCCCAGTCAGAATGCCTGTAGGGTTAAGGTAGATGACATGGTTTCACGCTATCGTTGAATATTCCAGCTGAAATCATATGAAGACTTGGCCATAAAGGCCATATTTGAGTAAACCGGTATGTAATGGATGTAAGACTCTTGTTATTCAGTTTCTGTGTGTTCAGTGAGCATTGATCTCTGGGATCATTGTGCACGTACATTTGGTGATCACGACTTTTGAGTCGGGGTCCCCACAGAGCTGGTATCCGAGCTATCCTGCCTGTAGGAAGCCTTTAGTTAGCATGGACGTTAGTTAGGAGCAAACTATTTTTCCAGACCCTTCAAAATCACTTACAAAACCTCTATGTTTCTCACCTCTCCTATATTTTCAAAGGAAGCAAAGGTTTTCGCCTTAGCATTTCCACCATCTTTCTCTTAGCTCTACTCGTCTACTTTTCAAACTTTGCAAATGGTTGCTACTACCCTTGTGCCCCTGACCACGGGATTCCTTGTAATCCTCATGGGTAACCTGGAAGGGAGACACCTTGCCACACATTTCCCCACATATCTTGGACATAAGTTGGCAATATTAGACAAGGAGCTACCAGTAGAGGCTAACTTCTTGAAGGATGAAGGTATCAAGACTAGGAAGATGGTGACACCCTCGACATAGCCCCAGGATGATGCCACCCTGGCCTTCGATGACCAGGGCACAAGACATGCAATGTCATGATAATGCATCACTAATAGAGCAACCCTGTCCTTTTCGTTGTTATATCGGTAACCACCGGTGTATGAGAACCTCGCCATTTGGTCCGCCTCACTATAGTGAGAAGGAAAACGGTTCTCATCATCCCCCGCTCTTGGTGCCAATGATATCGTCAACATGACCCGCATGATACAATCTACCATGCCTTGTTAATGTCATTGCATAAAAGATTGCCTACCTGGAATGCTCGACATATCAAGAGACGAGAAGGCATTGTCACGATCACGAGGACACTAGAAGACCCTGTCAACAACAGTCGTGAAGAATCACCTTCGTCGTCAACTCAACAGACCCGAAGTCGTCAAGGACTCTTCAGGCGCAACTAGGATCGTTTTGATGAACAACAACCAAAGACATAGCGACACCTGAAGAAGACCTAGAAGGCTAAGCGGACTCCTCTCCAAGACACGAAGCAAGGACGACTACTGAGTCTGAGAACCTCTAGGGTAGGATAGGTCATGTGTCCCCCATGCGAATTCGAGTCCGTATGATGGTTCAGATAGAACCATAATTGTGTGTTGCTTTTTTTTGCTTGTTTGTGCTTTAGGTGAAAGTCACACTTTTGCCCCAGGCAACAAGTATGCGACTAAACACCCACCTTATCTTAATAAGTGTGTTTTGCCTTTTCGGCACTTGTTTGATTGCACTTGCACTATACCACCCCCTTAGGCACTCTCCTATATGCTACTTTCCCTCTTCCCCCTCTCGTCAACTGAAGACCAGCAAGACAAGATGCACCAAGGATCCACCTCCACGGACAACTAGTGTTGAAGACTATGACCACAACATACTCAACCAGATGCAACCCCGTAGGGATTAGTCTCTTCCCTCAAGACTGGAAACCCCTCCGTAGACCAGCCTCTACCTCACGAGCTTCCTTAGCACAAGCCTCTGATCACGTGTTTAATACACGGATTTGCGAGAGCACTTATTGAGCTTCAATAACCCCTGCTTTGCACTGGGTTCATTATGGAGCTAGTGATCATAGTGAACAAACATCCTTCATTCCTACGCTAGCACTAGAACCTTGATGCCATAGGATCATTCTGAGGATATACTATTTGTGGACAATGATTTGATTTAGCCATAATAGATTTCTTGAGGAAATAGTTGATACCTTTTGGTGGATTACGAGGCTTAATTTTGGTAGACGAACTTGGTGGATCAAGATTGATAGAGTAGCATAACTTACTTGTCCCTTGAGCAAATTGGATTAGTAGGACAAATATTACCACAGGCTGAAATTCTTGGTGGATTAATGACTTGACTCTGGCAAGTAATATTGATAGTGGATTGATGATGTTACAATAGTAACTGGAGTAAACAGTAGGGAATTATTCCTAGATATAAACCTTGGACTTAAATAGGTGATTCTAATAGGTGCTCGATATCAATTAAACCACATGGTTCGAAGTAATTTGGATTTAGTTTGATGATCTTGATAATGATACCATGTTTCTAGGTGGATGATAGTAGAAGGAATTGGATGATGTTAGGGATAATTTAGGGATCTATATAAGCTCGACCTTGGAGTATAGTTGGCCATGAGATTGGAAGTTCATGACAATAGTCCTTGCAATGTTATGTGGATTATATGAACTCGAAGAGATTATGTTGGATGCCATCGATGGTGCATTTGTAGCAGTAATGGATCATGTAATAGTGGATGATATTCATGGGTCGTTTAACTAGATTCGTAGGAAGGAAACGATATCTCAGATTGGTATACTACATGTTTCCTTAGCATAGAGATGCAACCTCTCAAACTTTGGGTATATTAGCTGAACACTTGGATTTGTAGTGTCATGATCAAGCTTAGCGGCTTGTAAATTATCCCGAGGATTTTTATATAGGGATATATGTGAGTTAGCTATAGTATACATATGATATTTTCAGCATAGTCCTTCCCTCAAAACCTTGGGGATATGAGTAGCATGTGTAATATTGGAGTTGACTTATACGAGATGATACCTTCGAGGATATAGGGTGATTTTGTTTGGAGTAATAGGTTGTACTATTGGCATCTAAGAATTGTGCTCGAGGATAAGATGATAGACATTCACTCACATCCTAAGCTCCTTGAAACCTCTAAGCTTTACCGAGCCACAATGTGGTCAGGTTATGACCATAGGCCTTAGCTCTAAGTCACTAGACTCTGGTCGATACTCCACCTCGACCGCCACCAATCTTGTTCAAAAGGAAGGTGGCCACAAAGACCTCTATTAGGTTGGACCACAAACCCCTCATACTAGTGACCATCCGGAGCAAACGACCGCCTCTCTCACACATCCCATGAGCAATGTGTTTATGAGGTACTTGGAGGAATATGTTGTTATTCTCACAGATGAGACACTTATTTACCCAATGAGAGGAAGGAACACCTTGGTCCTGTTTGGACCAGCCCCAGGAACACAAATTACCATGCCTCTCGAGTATAAGGCCTCACCTTGAAGAAGCTGGACTCCTCGAAGCACCCTCCCTACAAAAGAAGACTTTATTGCCCAAGCAAGATGGAGAACCACTACCCTTGCGAGGCCATGACAACGAAGAAGGAGAAGCAAAACTAGTCAACCACCCCTCCTCTGCCGGCTACATCAACTAGACTATATCAAGAAGCACCGACGTCCAAGCATGATAAAGCCCTTGCACATCAAGAGGATTATAGAGCCCCTTGTCTTATCAATCACCTATTATTGCCTAACTATGAAGGAACCGAGGAGCTGATAACACTCCTCACTCCACCACCTTGAAGGTCTACGATGAGTAGGACGTCCCTACTCCCTTCAGATGCCTAGAATCGAGTGGACGACTATCATGACTTCATTACCAGCCCCTTTTTAGACAATCTAGGGCGTAAACCCTGACTCGATCATGGTAAACCACCTGTCGAAGATGGTTCACCCCACTTGCCAAGCGTCAGACCTTGGGGAGTAGATGGATGATCTATACTCTAAATAGTCAGCTTATCTAAAACCCCACTGGAACCTTCCCAGATGGTAGGACCCGTTTCGGCAGCAAGTCTCTAAGCTTAGTCTTAGGGACGAGACTCAGCCTAGACCTTCCCATAATGGCTTCAGAGAGACGAGTAGACCAGACGCTCAAAGACCCTCTAGAAATGTGCGTCTATGACGATGAAGAAAAATGACCAAAGAAGAATGAAGAATCTACCTGGGAAACTTACTCAAGCAGAAGGTCTTGACGAGAAGCCCACGATGACACACCTCAGCACTCTCAAGGATGGAGACCACCTACGACTGAAGACCCCTTGCTTTAAGGAAGATAAGGACTTCCCCGTCAATGAGAAGCTACACCGAGACATCTATATGTCACTAACCAACGTGAGTAGTCCCAGGACCAACACACAGACACACTACTTGGCCATGTATTCCGACCTTGGAATACACACGCAAGCCAGGCCCTTGACAAAACCCCGTTCACCCTTAGACGAAGTCAACGATGCACTCGAAGACATATCTTCAGGCACTTAATATCTAGAAGGACAACCACACCGGAGTAGAAGCAACATAGAACGTGGAGACCACCTCACTCCTGGATTTTCACATCCTTTCTACACCTAGCCTAGGAATCTTGGGGACGAGATTCTTGTAAGGGGGTAGGTCTATCACACCCTGTGTTTTGCCTCATGACTAAGTTACATGACTGAAAAATTAGGGAAAATTAAAACTTTTGGAGTGCATATGAGTGCTTGACTTGTGTGTTATTTGCTTGCTTGTATGATTGCTTGCTAGTGCTCTATAATTCATAAAACATCCACCTACCCTCAAGAACTCTTTTCCTTGATCCCAACTCTTCTCCAATGATCATGCCATGTGAATAGGACTTCAAAATATTTTTACAAAATTTTATTTTGGTCAAAAAGCATTTATTTAAATTAGCTTTTCAAACCCCCCCGATTTGAGGTTTGCACTACAAGTCCCCAAATTGGGTGGATCCTTTTTCCCCAAATGCCTGTTTTCGAACCTACTATATATATAACCCCCCAAAACCACCAAATATTATTTTTAAAAAATATTTTCCTATTTTATTTAAAGGCTTTTTCTTAAGGCCGGAAATGGTCTTTTATAGTGAAAAAAATATTCAAATTCTTTAAAAATATTTGAGAAAATTAAGGGAAACTCAGTGGACATATATTTCCCATATATATGAGTTTAAACACATGGTCATGTTCAAAATATTGGACAATACCCTTCAAGACCATTTTTGCCTATCTCAAGCATTTGAAATATTTCTATAAGAAATATTCTCAAATAAATCTAGTAAAATTCTAGTATGTCACATATGATTATGTGATCATCTTGCCAAGTTTCATCTCAAGACTAATTGATTCGGTTCAACAAAATATTCCAAAACCCCTTCTGTCCAGAACCAAATTTGAGCAACTTTACATTGTGAAGTTTGTCCTTTTGATCTCAAAACTTGTGGACATGTTATAATCCCCAAGTAGTGATGGTACACCATGTGGTGCATCAAGGGGAGCAGATAAACTTGTCCATATCCCCTCAAACCCATTTATGTTGATTCCAAGAAAGTGGTAATACTACATTGCCAAGTTTCCCCATTGGCCCCCAAAATTGTTGTGCCTGTTATATCCCATAAAATTATGCCACCACATCAAGTGGTGCATCAGGGAGGGTAGTTTTTCTTAGCTAGATCTAAGCAACTACATTTCTGCCCATTTCTAGGGTTTGAAACTTTTACATCAGACACTTTCTCTAAATGTGGCCAAAACTTGTGCTCAAGCTCATTTATACCTATTTCTCAATCATGTTAACTCGCATGTCAATCACACAACTTAGCTGGCCCAAAACTCCATCAAACACCTTCTAGTAGAAAACCAGAGCTTATGTTTTCACCCCTTCCCTTGCCCTCCTTGGGCCTATAATTTGACCACAGCCTCTTGTAGGTACCTTGCACCCCTAGTACCAATATCAAGTCCATGGCTCAATTGTTGATGAGGAAAAGTCCCCATTTACCTCCCTGGATAGCCAAGACAGAGCTAGTTTTACCCTTCTCTCTCCATTCCAGCCACCCTCCAGAGCATCCTATGCTTTCTTCACTTTGTTTATGCCCTCCTAGATCCCCTAGACACGGGAGGCCATGCAGAAGTTGCCAAAGGCATGCCATGGCATGCCAAAATGGCGCTCCAGAGCGTGCTACAGTGCCGACCGCACTGTAACCGCCACCCTATGCATGGATCCGACAGCCTCGGGGATCCCCATCTTGCCACTTGGTTGGCCTCGGCTTCTGGGACACGTCGGACGATCGCCCCCTCCTCTCTCCCCCTCTGTGGCCACTCCTCGCACGCGCACGGCGCCGCTTGGGCGCACCAGTGAGCGCACTCACATGCGCGAGGACCTGGTCCTCATCCGCTCCTCCTCTCCCTCCCCCCCAGTCGTGGAAGACGTCCACCAACACCCCGGACACACTCCTGTGGCCCATCGTGCCCTCCAGTAATGGCAGTGGCCGAGCCGATGCACGAGCTCACAGTGCTCTGACGCTGAGCCACTTAAGGTCTCCCCAAGCCCCCTCCCGGCTTCCTTAGACCTCTCTCCCTCCCGCTATCACCCCCGGACCACTCTTTCGTCCTCCCATGCCATCTCCATTCCCCCATGGCTGACATTGCCGCTTTGGCCTCCTCTCAAATCTGAGCTCCCTCGAGCTTCCACTCTCTCCGTGACCACTCTAGTTCCATTACCAAGTCAAGGCGGAGCCCTCCCCTGTGCCATTCGTTCCAGAGCACCCCAAGCTTGTAGCTAGTGATGGCCGACGGCCGTTTCCGCCATCACCAAAGCCGCGGTCACCTCGATCCCCTCTGGTGGTCGAGACCTACCCTAGCATATGCGTCGCTTCGCGCTGAGCTTGCCCATAGGTGGAACACCGCTGGAGACGACGGAGGTGCCGGCTATCACCGGAAGAGCATCAGCGTGCGCTCTGCCTCCCCTCCTCTGCCTCGAGCAAGAGGCAGACGACGACCGCCCCGCCAGCTAGCATGGGGGACCGCCTATAAGCGGCACGCCGGCGGGGCCCAGAGTATTAAGTGGAGTCAGCTCCCACCAATTCCGCCTCCCTGCAGTGAAAACACGCAGGGCCATTACGCATTCGACGTCCCCCGGCCTACCACCGCAGCGGATCTGTTGGGCCAGCCCAGTTCCTACTCCGCGCTGATGGGCTGTGTGCATCGGTAAAGCCGACCTGTTTAGGTATAAACCTTTTCCTTTTTATTTTTCTGTGACACTAAATAAATCCTAGAATATTCATCATAGCTCCAAACTTGGTGATTCAAGTTTCTAAAAACTCCTAAATTCATGTCTTATTCAAATATGCGCATTGCTCATTTTTAGAGCAAACTTTTCTGTGTAGTTCAAATTCAAATTCAAATTTGAACTATAAAAACCCCTCATTCCAAAAATCCTAGAGCCTTCATATCAACTTCAAATGGAGTGATTCAAGTTCCTAGTTGTATCCAAATTCATGCCCTAAGTGGTAAATATTTTTTCTTACAATTATTCTGCTATGACAAATATTGGGCCATTTCTTCATATATATCCGCTATGTAAATCTCTAGGAAATTCATCCCAACTCCAAATCCAGTGAAACCAGTTTCTAAGTTCTTCTAAACACATGCCCTATTTGGTGAGTGCCTCCAATCATTTTTATAAAAATGTTTTCTGTGGACATCTTATAGGATCATCATTCGATTCATTTCCACCATTCGAAACTCCCCCTTGACCCACATCTACCAAAATCTCCTTGGTTATTTCTATCATGACTAGAGGTGTCCAAGAAAAATAAATATCCTATTTATAGAGCACTTCTATTTTCTGCTTGTTGTGTTGCTTATTGTGGTTGTTTACCGACGGTAGTTGACGAGATAAACGGAGTGCTTAGAGTTGGATGAGAAGCGTGCGAAGACCTCGAAGATTTTGCAAAGCCAAGCAAGCAGCCCTTTGACCATGACTATGAAAACTTTTATTGTCTGACATATAGCACTTTATTTCATTGTATTGATCATGATGATGTGGTATTCCCCTTCGATGGGATGCCTCCAATACATTCTTGTTGATACTTGCTTCGTGCATGACCCTATCTCCTTATGAGGGTTATGCGGGTGGGAGTAGTTAGGATGCTAGTAGTTTCTACGCCAGTGGGATGGGAATATGCATGGTGATGGAAATAAAGAGATGATTTCAAAGACTTTTCGAAAACCGGGCACACCGTTGGTCCCTGCAGGGATGCTACAAGTGATGTACATCATGTGGGCTGGGTACCAACCGAGTGGACTCTTTCTTTAGTATCGCCAGGGGAAAGGCATTGTCTGGGTGCTTACCTTGGGTATGTTATATACACGAGTCATGGATGACACGGAAGTTCCTCGAGTCTTGTGGGTAAAGTGTGGAACCTCTGCAGAGTGTAAAACTATTCGAATAGCCATGTCCACGGTCATGGACGGTTGGAGGTCCTTATTAAACCACATCCAGATGTTTTCGCAAACTTGGTGTGTGTGTGTGTGTGGTTGACATAGAGATGACACCTGAGATAAGTCAGATAACTTGATGACATGACTGAACATGAGATGTTCAACCCCTGCTTATGATGATATCTATAACTTGATCATATGGATATCTGCCAACTGTTGATGCATGCTTACATATGTTAGTTGATCATATCACTGCACTCAAAATTAGCTTTGTGCAAAATTACCTAATTAGTGCTATATCATGCCCTTTTGAATCTTGTTTCGAACATGGGTTGCTTGCGAGTACATTCAAAGTACTCATTGGATTTCCACTGGTTATTTTATTTGCCAGGCATGAAAGATTAGGTTATGATGAAGATTAGCTTGGTGACGGACATGCGAGCTAGGACGCTTCCCAGTCAGAATGCCTGTAGGATTAAGGTAGTTGGCATGGGTTCACGCTATCGTTTAAGATTCCCCTGCAATCATATGAAGACTTGTCCATAAAGGCCATATTTGAGTAAACCGGTATGTAATGGATGTAAGACTCTTGTTATTCAGTGTCTATGTGTTCAGTGAGCATTGATCTCTGGGATCACTGTGCATGTACATTCGGTGATCACGACTTATGAGTCGGGATCCCCATAGTCTGGTGAAGCAAAAGGCAAGGAGGCAAGCTCCGGAGAAGCAGGCGTTCATTTCCCACGAGGTCGGCAAGCTTAAGAAGGCAGGGGTCATCCGGGAGGTGCGCTACCCGGAGTGGGTGGCCAACCTGATGGTCATCCCGAAGAAATGCAGGAGGGAGCGTATGTGCGTCACCTTCATGAGCGTCAACAAAGCCTATCCCCAAGACCCGTTCCCACTGCCGCGCATCGACTAGATCGTGGACTCTACCGCGGAGTGTGACCTCCTATGTTTCCTGGACGCCTTCTCGGGTTACCACCAGATCGAGATGGCGGTGTAGGACGTCGAGAAGACGGCTTTCCTTACTTCATGTGGGCTTTTCTGCTACAGGTGCATGCCCTTTGGGCTGCGGAACGCAGGGGCGACCTTCCAGTGGCCGATGCACATCGCCCTGGGGCCGCAGCTCGGGAGAAATGCGAAAGCTTACATCGACGACATCGTGGTCAAGTCTAGGGCGGCCTAGATCTTGGTTGAAGACTTGGAGGATACATTCGCCAACCTGAGGGAAGTGAACATTCGCCAACTTGGAGGATACTGCTCGGTTTCCTGGTGTCGTACCTGGGAATCGAGGTGAACCCGGAGAAGGTCAAGGCTATAAGCAAGATGAGCCCGCCCCAGACCCTCAACGAAATGCAGAAGCTGGTAGGATGTGTAACCTCCTTGGGGCATTTCATCTCCAAGCTTGGCGAGAGGGCCTTGCCGTTCTTCAAGATCATGAAAAGGAAGGGTCCTTTCGAATGGACTCCTGAGGCGGGCGCGGCCTTTGAGGAACTCAAGCGATACCTCACGAGCCCGCCGGTGATGGTAGCACCTCGCCCTCGGGAGACCCTGGTGTTGTACCTGGCTGCCACCCCCACTCCGTCAGCGCTGCACTGGTGGCAGTCAAGGAGGAGGGGGTCATCACGCGCACCGAGAGAACATGCATTAGCGGGCTCCCAAACACGGAGCCAGTTGGCTCGCAGGATCCTTAGGAGCCTGTTCCCCCCAAGACGAAGCACCTGAGCCCCAAGCTACTCCAACGGCCCCTGAAGCGCTCTACCCTCCTGAGCCCCAAGCTACTCCATCGGTCCCTGAAGCGCTCTACCCTCCTGAGCCCCAAGTTGCTCTAACGGCCTCTGAAGTGCTCGTCCCATGCGAGGCTTTCCCCGTGTTGATGGCCCCTGAGGCTCCCAGGCATCTAGGGCCCGCAGCAGGGCAGGACACCTCGGAGGGCCTCACTCTCGTCGAGCACCCAGTGTATTATGTCAGCACAGTGTTGCGGGGCGCGCACTCACGCTACCCCATGCAGCAGAAGCTCCTCCTAGCGCTCCTCGTCACTTCAAGGAAACTGCGCCATTACTTCCAGGGGCATCCCATCAAGTTCGTCTCTACTTACCCCTTGGAGATGATCCTGCGTATCCCCAACGCGACAGGAAGGGTTGCCGAATAGAACATCGAGCTACAGGCCTTCAACATCGAGTTCAGCACGGCCAGAGTTATCAAAGGGACAACTGATACGTCCATTTTGCATCATGATTTTATATTGATATTTATTGCATTATGGGATGTTATTACATATTTTTGGTACAACACTTATGCCTTTTCTCTCTTATTTTACAAGGTTTACATGAAGAGGGAGAATGCCGTCAATTGGAGTTCTGGACTAGAAAAGGAGCAAATCTGAGATACCTATTCTACGCAACTCCAAAAGTCCTGAAAATCTACGGAGAATTAATTTGGAATATATAAAAAATAGTGGGCAAAAGAAATACATCAGGGCCCCACCAGGCAGCCACAAGCCTGCAGGGCGCGCCCTACCCCCCTAGGCACGCCCCTGGGGCTTGTGGCCCACCTGGCAGCCCTCCGATGCCCATCTTCTACTATATTGAGGGTTTCGTCCTGGAAAAAATCATAACAGAGCTTTCAGGACGAAGTGCCGCCATCTCGAGGCGGAACTTGGGCAGAACGAATCTAGAGCTCCTGCAGGGCGATCTTGCTAGGGTAACTTCCCTCCGGGAGGGGGAAATCTAAGACATTGTCGTCACCAACGATCCTCTCATCGAGAGGGGGTCAATCTCCATCAACATCTTCATCAGCACCATCTCCTCTCCAAACCCTAGTTCATCTCTTGTATCCGATCTTTGTCTCAAAACCTCAGATTGGACCTGTGGGTTGCTAGTAGTGTTGATTACTCCTTGTAGTTGATGCTAGTTGGTTTACTTGGTGGAAGATCATATGTTCAGATCCTTGAGCATCATTAATACTCCTCTGATTATGAACATGAATATGCTTTGTGAGTAGTTCCATTTGTTCCCGAGGACATGGGATAAGTCTTGTTATAAGTAATCATGTGAATTTGGTATTCGTTCGATATTTTGATGAGATGTATGTTGTCTCTCCTCTAGTGGTGTTATGTGAATGTCGACTACATAAAACTTCACCATTGTTTGGGCCTACAGGAAGGCATTGGTAAGTAATAAGTAGATAATGGGTTGCTAGAGTAACAGAAGCTTAAGCCCTAGTTTATGCGTTGTTTCGTAAGGGGCTGATTTGGATCCACATGTTTCGTGCTATGGTTAGATTTATCTTAATTCTTCGTTTGTAGTTGCAGATACTTGCGGGAGGGGTTAATTATAAGTGGGAGGATTGTCCAAGTAAGGGCAGCAACCAAGCACCGGTCCACCCACATATCAAATTATTAAAGTAACGAACGCGAATCACATATGCATGATGAAAACTAGCTTGACATAAATTCCCATGTGTCCTCGGGAGCGCTTTGCTTTATATAAGAGTTTTTCCAGGCTTGTACTTTGCTATAAAAGGATTGGGCCACCTTGATGCACATTTGTTACAATTGTTACTTGCTACCCGTTACAAATTATCTTATCACAAAACTATCTGTTACCGATAATTTCAGTGCTTGCAAAGAATACCTTACCGAGAACCGCTTGTCATTTCCTTCTGCTCCTCGTTGGGTTTGACACTCTTACTTATCGAAAGGAGTATGATAGATCCCTATACTTGTGGGTCATCAAGACTCATTTCTGGTGCCGTTGTCGGGTAGTGAAGCGCCTTTGATGAGTGAAACTTGGTAAGGAAAAATTTATATAGTATGCTGAAATTTACTGTCACTTGTTTGTTGGAAATATGCCCTAGAGGCAATAATAAATTAGTTATTATCATATTTCCTTGTTCGTGATAATCGTTTATTATCCATGCTATAATTGTATTGAATGGAAACACATTACATGTGTGGGTAAATAGACAACACTCTGTCCCTAGTGTGCCTCTAGTGAACTAGCTCGTTGATCAAAGATGGTCAAGGTTTCCTAGCCATTGACATGTGATGTCATTTGAATAACGGGATCACATCATTAGGAGAATGATGTGATGGACAAAGACCCAAACTACAAACGTAGCATATGATCGTGTCAGTTTATTGCTACTGTTTTCTGCATGTCAAAGACTGTGTTCCTATGACCATGAGATCATGCAACTCACTGACATCGGAGGAGTACCTTGTGTGTATCAAACGTCGCAACGTAACTGGGTGACTATAAAGGTGCTCTACAGGTATCTCCGAGGGTGTCTGTTGAGTTGGCATGGATCAAGACTGGGATTTGTTACTCCGTGTGACGGAGAGGTATATCAAGGCCCACTCGTTAATACAACATCACAATAAGCCTTGCAAGCAATGTGACTAAGTGTTAGTCATGGGATCTTGTATTACGGAACGAGTAAGGAGACTTTCCGGTAACGAGGTTGAACTAGGTATGGAGATACCGACGATCGAATCTCGGGCAAGTAACATACGAAGAACAAAGGGAACATCATACGGGATTAACTGAATCCTTGACATATAGGTTCGAACGATAAAGATCTTCGTAGAATATGTAGGAACCAATGTGGACATCCAGGTCTCGCCATTATTTATTGACCGTAGAGGTGTCTCGGTCATGTCTACATAGTTCTCGAACCCGCAGGGTCTGCACACTTAAGGTTTGGTGACGTTTCGGTAGTATAGAGTTATGTATGGTGATGACCTAAGGTTGTTCGGAGTCCCAGATGAGATCCCGGACGTCACGAGGAGTTCCGTAATGGTCCGGAAACGAAGATTGATATATAGGAAGGTGGTGTTTGGACTCCGGAAAGATTTTGGGCACTTTCGGTAGTGTACGGGGAGTGACGAATGGGTCGCGGGGGTCCACCAGTGGGGCCAACCCACCCCATGGGCCAAAGTGGTGACCCACCAGCCCCTAGTGGGCTGGTGGGGTTGGCCAAGGTGGCCTAGGCGCAGGGGAGAGAGGCCCAAACCGAATTGGGGTGGAGTCCTCCCCAAGTTCCACCACCATCGTCGGAGCGCCGTCAGGCTGCCGGAGAACTCTTCTTCCTCTCCACTCCCTCTTGCTGGATCAATACGGTGGAGATCGTCATCAAGCTGTACGTGTGCGGAACGTGGAGGTGCCATCCGTTCGGCGCTAGATCGGAAGGACCGTGATCAAGATCGCGAGACGGTTCGTGATGAGATCGCGGGACGGATCGTGATGTGTTCGCGGGACAGATCGTGATCAAGATCATGAAACGTATCGTGATGAGTTTGCGGGACGAATCGTGATGTGTTCATGGGACGAATCGTGATGTGTTCATGGGACGGATCGTGATGAGATCGCGGGACGCTCGGCGATTTGGATCGCGAAGACGTTCGACTACACCAACCGCGTTTCTTAACGCTTCCCGCTTAGAGATCTACAAGGGTATGTAGATCCACTCTCCCTCTCATAGATGCTCATCACCATGGATAGATCTGCGTGTGCGTAGGAAATTTTTTGTTTCCCATGTGACGTTCCCTAATAGTGGCAACATGAGCTAGGTCTATGTGTAGATGAGATCTCGAGTAGAACACAAACGGTTTGTGGGCGTTGATGCTTAGATTGCTTCCTCCCTTGGTCGGATTTTGGTTCAGCGGTATTGTGAGATGAAGCGGCCCGGACCAACATTACTCGTACGCTTACGAGAGACCGGTTCCCTCGATGCAACTTGTTGCCTAGATGGCTTGCGGGTGGCAGTTTCTCTCACTTTAGTTGGACCGGATTCGACAAAGGCGGTCCTTGAGAAGGTTGAAAAGCAAATTATGTATCACCGTTGTGGTTTATGCGTAGGTGAGAATCGTTCTTGCTAGAAACCCGTAGCAGCCACGTAAAACATGCAACAATAATTAGAGGACGTCTAACTTGTTTTTGCAGGGTATGTTGTGATGTGATATGGCCAATTACATGATGTGATATATGTGATGTATGAGATGATCATGTGATGTATAGAATTTCACGACTTGCATGTCGATGAGTACGGCAACCAGCAGGAGCCCTAGGGTTGTCTTTAATTATTGTATGACCTGCGTGTCAATCATTAAGCGCTATGTAATGCTTTACTTTATCGCTAAACGGTAGCAATAGTAGTAGAAGCATGCAGGGCGTGACAACCTCGATGGCGACACATTGATGGAGATCAAGATGATGAAGATCATGGTGTCGTGCCGGTGACGATGGAGATCATGCGGGTGCTCCCAAGATGGAGATCTAAAGCACAAGTTCATGGCCATATCATGTCACTTATGAATTGCATGTGATGTTAATCCTTTTATGCACCTTGTTTTTCTTAGTACGACGATAGCATTATAAGGTGATCCCTCACTTAAATTTCAAGATAAATTTTGTTCTCCCCGAGTGTGCACCGTTGCGAAAGTTCGTCGTGTTGAGACACCACGTGATGACCGGGTGTGATAGACTCTACGTTCACATACAACGGGTGCAAGCCAGTGTTGCACGCGCAGAACACTCTGGTTAAACTTGACGAGCCTAGCATGTACAGACATGGCCTCGGAACACAAGAGACCGAAAAGTCGAACATGAGTCATATAGTAGATATGATCAACATGATGATGTTCACCATTGTAACCACCTCAACTCACGTGATGATCAGACTTGAGTTGGTGAATTTGGATCATGAATCACTCGGATGACCGGAGGGATGTCAATGTGAGTGGGAGTTCTTAAGTAATATGATTAATTGAATTCATTATCATGAACATAGTCAGTAGTGTCTTTGCAAATTATGTTGTAGATTACTTGCTCGCACTGTAGCTCCCTTGAATTTTTATATGTTCCTAGAGAAATAGAGTTGAAATATGATGGTATCAATATTGCGGATTGGATCCGTGATCTGAGGATTGTCCTCGTTGCTGCACAGAAGGCTTATGTCCTTAATGCACCGCTCGGTGCGCCAACCCCTCTAGCGTCGTATGTAGATGTTGTGAACATCTGATAGGTACGTGCTGATGACTACTTGATAGTTCAGGGCATCATGCATTACGGCTTAGAATTGAGGCTTCGAAACGTTTTGAACGTCATGGAACATATGAGATGTTCTAAGAGCTGAAATTAGGATCTCAGGCTCGTGCCCGTGTTGCGAGATATAAGATCTCCAACAAGATTCTTTGCCTGCAAGATGAACGAGAATAGCTGAATCATTGAGCATGTGCTCAGATTGTCTGGGTGCTACAATTGCTTGAATCAAGTGGGAGTTCATCTTCCAGATAAGATAGTGATTGGTATAGTTCTCCAAGTCACTTTCAGTAAAGCTACTAGAACTTGGTGATGAACTATAAAATGCTAGGGATAGAATTAATGATCCCTGAGCTGTTCGCGATGTTTGACACCGCGAAGGTAGAAATCAAGAAGGAGCATCAAGTGTTGATGGTTAGTATAACCACTAGTTTTGAGAAGGGCAAGGGCAAGGAGGGAAACTTCATGGATGGCAAGTCAGTTGCTGCTCCAATGAAGCAACCCAAAGTTGAACCCAAACCCGAGACTAAGTGCTTCAATTATGAGGAGAGAGGTCGCTGAAGCGGAACAACCCTAGATACTTGGTAGATAAGAAGGCTGGCAACGTCGACAGAAGTATATTTGATATACGTGTTATTGATGTGTACCTTGATTGTAGTCCTAGTAGCACATGGGTATTGGATACCAGTTCGATTGCTAAATGTTAGTAACTCGAAATTAAAGCTACAGAATAAACGGAGAACTAGCTAAGTTTGAGGTGACGATGTGTGTTGGAAATGTTTCCAAGGTTGATGTGATCAGCAACGCACGCTCTCTCTACCTTCGAGATTAGTGACGAACCTAAATGTTATTTGGTGTTTTTGCGTTGAGCATGAACATGATTAGATCATGTTCATTGCAACACGGTTATTCATTTAAATTAGAGAATAATGGTTATTCTATTTACATGAATAGTACCTTCAACGGTCATGCACCCAGTAAGAATGGTTTGTTAAAACTTGATCGTAGTAATACACATGTTCATAACATTGATGCCAAAAGGATACAAAGTTAATAATAATAGTACCACATACTTGTGGCACTGCCGCTAAATGTCATATTGGTATAAAACGCATGAAGAAACTCCATGCTAATGGATCTTTGGACTCATTCGATTTCGAATCAGTTGAGACATGCGAACCATGCCTCTTGGGCAAGATGATTAAAGGACCCCGTTTTCTGGTTTGATGGAGCGGGCAAGTGATTTATTGGAAATGATACATGTTGATGTATGCAATCCAATGAGTCTTGTATCATGCGGTGGATATCATTATTTTCTTACCTTCACTGATGATTTGAGTAGATATAGTGTATATTTACTTAATGAAACACAAGTCTGAATCCTTTGAAAGGTTCAAGCAAATTTAGAGTGAAGTTTAAGATCATCGTGACAAGAAGATAAAAATGTTTGCGATATGATCGTGGAAGTGAATATCTGAGTTACGAATTTGGCATACAACTTTAGACAATGTGAAAGTTGTTTTCACAACTCACGCCACCTGGAACACCATAGTGTGATGCTGTGTCCGAACGTCATAGTCGTGCTCTATTGGATATGGTGCGTGCTATGATGTCTATTATCGTTTTGTTACTATAATTTTGGGATTATGCATTAGAGACAACTACATTCGCTTTAAATAGGGCACCATCTAAATCCATTGAGATGACACCGTGTGAACTATGGTTTGATAGAAACCTAAGCTGTCATTTCTTAATGTTTGGGGCTGCGACGCTTGTGTGGAAAATGTTTTCACCTAATGAGCTCGAACCCAAAGCGGACAAATGCATCTTCATAGAATACCCTAAAGAACAGTTGGGTGAACCTTCTATCTCAGATCCAAGCATAAAATGTTTGTTGCTAAAACTGGGTCCTTTCTCGAGAAAGGGTGTCTCTTGAAAGAATTGAGTGGGGGGAGGATAGAACTTGATGAGGTTATTGAACCTCTGCTTCAACCAAAAAGTAGCGCAGCGTAGAAAGATGTTTCTATGAAGCCAACGTTAGTTGAAGGAAGTTAATGATGATGATCATGAAGCTTCGGATCAAGTTACTATCAACCTACAAGGAAAATAGAGCTTGATGAGGTTATTGAACCTTTACTTCAACCAGAGAGTAGCACAGCGCAGAAAGTTGTTTTTGTGAAGCCTACGTCTGTTGAAGAGGAAGTTAATGATGATGATCATGAAGCTTCGGATCAAGTTACTATCGAACTTCGTAGATCGACAAGGACGTGTACTGCTACTGAGCGGTATGACAACCTTGTCTTGGAGGTCATGTTGTTAGACAACGATGAACCTACGAACTATGGAGAAGCGATGATGGGCCCGGAAACCAACAAAAGGTTAGAGGCCATGAAATCCGAGAAAGGATCCATGTATGAAAACCAAGTATAGAATTTGGTGGACTTGCTTGTTGGAAGGCAGGTCGTTAAGTACAAATGGATCTTTAAAATGAAGACAGACGCTAATGGTAAATGTTACCATTTGTAAAGCTCGGCTTGTTGCAAAGTAGTTTACGACAAGTTCTAAGGAGTTGACTGCTATGAGACTTTCTCACTCATAGCGATGCTAAAGTCTGTTGGAATTAAGTTAGCAGTTGCTACATTTTTCAATTATGAAATCTGGCAGATGGATGCCAAAACATCGTTTCCTTCCTTAAGGAAAGGTTGTATAAGATACAACCAGAAGGTTTTGTAAGTCCTAAGGATGCTAAAAGGTGTGCGAGCTTCGGTGATTCTTTTATGAACTGAAGAAAGCATCTCGGAGTTGGAATATACACTTTGATGAGGTGATCAAAGTTTTTGAGTCTATACAAAGTTTACGAGAAACTTGTATTTCAAATAAAGTGAGTGGGAGCACTATAGAGTTTTTGATAAGTATATGTGGATGACACATTGCTATTCGGAAATGATGTAGAATTTCTGGAGAGCATAAATGGTTGTTTGAAAAGAGTTTTTCAAAGGAAGACCTGGATAAAGCTACCTAATTGTTGAGCATCAAGATCTATAAAGATAGATCAAGATGTTTGATAAGACTTTCAATGAGTACAAACCTTGACAAGATTTTGAAAGAGTTCAAAATCTATTAGTCAGAGAGAAATGTTCTCGCCTGCTTTGAAAGGTATGAAGTTGAGTGAGACTCAAAGCTCGACCATGGTAGAAGAAAGAGAAAGGAAAAATGTCGTCCCCTATGCCTTAGCCATAGGCTCTGTATAGTATGCCATGCTGTGTACCACACCTGTGTGTGCCTTGAGTCCTTCAAGGGGTACAAGAGTAATCCAGGAGTGGATCACTGGACATCGGTCAAGATTATCCTTAGTAACTAAAACTAAGGAGATGTTTCTCGATTATGGAGGTGATAAAGAGTTCGTCGTAAAGAGTTACGTCGATGCAAGCTTTAACACCAATCCGGATAACTCGTAGTAGCAATCTGGATACGTATAGTAGGAGCAGCCATTTGGAATAGTACCAAGTGTGGTAGCAGTGTTTACAGTTTGGCATAGAGATTTGCAAAGTACACACGGATCTGAAGTTCACAGACCCATTGACTATAAGACCTCTCTCACATGCAAAGCATGATCGAGCCCCAGAACTCATTGGGTGTTAGATTCATAACAATGCGAATCACATGGTGATGTGAACTAGATTATTGACTCTAGTGCAAGTGGGAGACTATTGGAAATATGCCCTAGAGGCAATAATAAATTAGTTATTATCATATTTCCTTGTTCGTGATAATCGTTTATTATCCATGCTATAATTGTATTGAATGGAAACACATTACATGTGTGGGTAAATAGACAACACTCTGTCCCTAGTGTGCCTCTAGTGAACTAGCTCGTTGACCAAAGATGGTCAAGATTTCCTAGCCATTGACATGTGATGTCATTTGAATAACGGGATCACATCATTAGGAGAATGATGTGATGGACAAAGACCCAAACTACAAACGTAGCATATGATCGTGTCAGTTTATTGCTACTGTTTTCTGCATGTCAAAGACTGTGTTCCTATGACCATGAGATCATGCAACTCACTGACATCGGAGGAGTACCTTGTGTGTATCAAACGTCACAACGTAACTGGGTGACTATAAAGGTGCTCTACAGGTATCTCCGAGGGTGTCTGTTGAGTTGGCATGGATCAAGACTGGGATTTGTTACTCCGTGTGACGGAGAGGTATATCAAGGCTCACTCGTTAATACAACATCACAATAAACCTTGCAAGCAATCTGACTAAGTGTTAGTCATGGGATCTTGTATTACGGAATGAGTAAAGAGACTTGCCGGTAACGAGGTTGAACTAGGTATGGAGATACCGATGATAGAATCTCGGGCAAGTAACAAACCGAAGAACAAAGGGAACATCATACGGGATTAACTAAATCCTTGACATAGAGGTTCGACCGATAAAGATCTTCGTAAAATATGTAGGAACAAATGTGGACATCCAGGTCCCGCCAATGGTTATTGACTGTAGAGGTGTCTCGGTCATGTCTACATAGTTCTCGAACCCGCACGGTCTGCACACTTAAGGTTTGGTGACGTTTCGGTAGTATAGAGTTATGTATGGTGGTGACCTAAGGTTGTTCGGAGTCCCGGATGAGATCCCGGACGTCACTAGGAGTTCCGTAATGGTCCGGAAACGAAGATTGATATATAGGAAGGTGGTGTTTGGACCCCGGAAAGATTTCGGGCACTTTCGGTAGTGTACCGGGAGTGACGAATGGGTCCCGGGGGTCCACCAGTGGGGCCAACCCACCCCATGGGCCAAAGTGGCGACCCACCAGCCCCTAGTGGGCTGGTGGCGTCGGCCAAGGTGGCCTAGGCGCAGGGCAGAGAGGCCCAAACCGAATTGGGGTGGAGTCCTCCCCAAGTTCCACCTCTCGTGTGAGAGGTCGACTGCCAATAGGAGGAGGACTCCCCCTACCACCAGTTCGGCTGAAGCCAAGGGAGGCCCTCCCCTTGGGCGCAACCTCCTATCCCCTCCTCCTATATATACTAGTGGATTTCTAGGGTTTTGCACAGTTTTTCCAGCCACGTGCACCCTAATCTCTAGTGCATAGTTTCTCCTCTAGATTGGATTTCTACAGTGCTTAGGCGAAGCCCTGCCGGAATTGCTCCACCACCATCGCCGGAGCGCCGTCAGGCTGCCGGAGAACTCTTCTTCCTCTCCACTCCCTCTTGCTGGATCAAGATGGTGGAGATCGTCATCAAGCTGTACGTGTGCTGAACGTGGAGGTGCCGTCCGTTCGGCGCTAGATCGGAAGGACCGTGATCAAGATCGCGAGACGGTTCGTGATGAGATCGCGGGACGGATCGTGATGTGTTCGCGGGACGGATCGTGATCAAGATCGCGAAACGGATTGTGACGAGTTCGCGGGACGGATCGTGATGTGTTCACGGGACGGATCGTGATGAGATCGCGGGACTCTCGGCAATTTGGATCGCGAAGACGTTCGACTACACCAACCGCGTTTCTTAACGCTTCCCGCTTAGCGATCTACAAGGGTATGTAGATCCACTGTCCCTCTCGTAGATGCTCATCACCATGGATAGATCTGCGTGTGCGTAGGAAATTTTTTGTTTCCCATGCGACGTTCCCCAACATTGTTACTATGGAAAGTAATCCTTTGAGGGGTTTGTTCAGGGTATCTTCACCTCGACCGGAAACACAAACAGTTGTCCCTCAACCTACTGAGCCTACTGAAAATATTTATTATTAAATTCCTTTGGGTATGATAGAGAAACTGCTAGCTAATCCTTATGCAGAAGATGGAACACTACATCTGGATTTGCATCTAATCTATGTGGATGAAGTTTGTGGATTATTTAAGCTTGCAGGATTGCCTGAGGATGTTGTCAAGAAGAAGGTCTTTCCTTTATCTTTGAAGGAAAAGGCATTGGCATGGTACAGGCTATGTGATGATATTGGATCATGGAACTACAACCGACTGAAAATGGAATTTCATCTGAAGTTCTATCCTATGCATCTGGTTTATCGTGATCAGAATTATATTTAAAAAATTTGGCCTCGTGAATGAGAAAGAATCGCTCAAGCTTGGGGTAGGCTGAGTTCAATGTTATATTCATGCCCCAATCATGAGCTCTCAAGAGAAATTATTATTTAGAATTTATATGCTCGGCTTTCTCCTAATGATCAATCCATATCCATGCTCGATACTTCTTGTGCTGGTCTTTTATGAAGAAATATATTGAATTCAAATGAAATTTATTGGAAAGAATTAAACGCAACTCTTGAGATTGGGAACTCGACGAAGGTAAGGAGTAAGGTATGAACCTTAAGTTTGATTGTGTTAAATCCTTCGTGGACACCGATGCTTTTCGTGAATTTAGCACTAATTATGGACTTGACTCTGAGATAGTAGCTTCTTTCTGCGAATCTTTTGCTACTCATGTTGATCTCCCTAAGGATAAGTGGTTTAAATATCATCCCCCCATTGAAGTGAAAGTAGTTTAACCTATTAAATTTGAAGAGGAAATTATTACTTATAATGTTGATCCTGTTATCCCTACTGCTTACATTGAGAAACCACCCTTACCTGTTAGGATAAAGGAACATGCTAAAGCTTCAACTATGGTTCGTAAGAGTTGTATTAGAACACCTACACCCCCTGAACAAATTAAAGTTGAACCTAGTATTGCTATAGTTAAATATATCCTGGTTGATAATATTAATTGGCATGTTATTCATTTCTGCAATGAAGCGGCTAGAATTTCTAGACCTGATACTAAGCATAAACATAGACCAGTTGTTGGTGTGCCTGTTGTTTTGTTAAAATAGGAGATCATTGTTATCATGGCTTGTGTGATATGGGTGCTAGTGTAAGTGCAATCCCTTATTCCTTATACAAAGAAATCATGCATGATATTGTACCAATTGAACTAGAGGAAATTGATGTTACTATTAAGCTTGCTACTAGAGACACTATTGCACCGATGGGGATTGTTAGAGATGTTGAAGTCTTGTGTGGGAAAACAAAATATCCTACTGATATTCTTGTTCTTGGTTCCCCGCAAGATAATTTTTGTCCCATTATATTTGGCAGACCCTTCTTAATTATTGTTAATGCTAGGATTGATTGTGAGAAAGAAATAGTTACTGTGAGTTTTGGGGATGTGTCTCATGAGTTTAATTTCTCTAAATTTTGTAGACAACCCCATGACAAAGAATTGCCTAGTAAAGATGAAATTATTGGTCTCGCTTCTATTTTTTGTGCCTCCTACTGATCCTTTAGAACAATATTTGCTAGACCATGAAAATGATATGCATATGAATGAGAGGAATGAAATAGATGAAATTTTCTTTGATCAGCAACCTATTTTGAAACACAACTTACGTGTTGAAATACTTGGGGATCCTCCTCCACCCAAGGGTGATCCTGTGTTTGAGCTCAAGCAGTTCCCTGATACGTTGAAATATGCTTATCTTGATGAAAATGAGATATATACTGTTATTATTAGTGTAACCTTTTAGATCATGAAGAAAAGAGATTATTGAAAACTCTAAGGAAGCACCGTGTTGCTATTGGTTATACTCTTGATGATCTTAAGGGCATTAGTCCCTCTCTATGTCAGCATAAAATTAATATCGAGCCCGATGCCAAACCAGTTATTGATCACCAACGACGATTGAACCCTAAGATGAAATAAGTGGTAAGAAAGGAAATACTAAAGCTTCTGGAGGCAGGTATAATTTATCCTATTGCTGATAGTAGATGGGTTAGTCCTGTCCATTGTGTTCCTAAGAAGGGAGGTATTACCGTTGTTCCTAATGATAAAAATGAATTGATCCCGTGAAGAATTGTTACAGGTTATAAAATGGTAATTGATTTTAAGAAATTGAATAAAGCTACTAATAAAGATCATCACCCTTTACCTTTTATTGATCAAATTATAGAAAGATTATCCAAACATACTCATTTTTGCTTTCTAGATGGTTACTATGGTTTCTCTCAAATACATGTATCAAGCCAGGATCAAGAAAAAAACACTTTTACTTGCCCTTTCGGTACCTTTGCTTATAGATGTATGCCTTTTGGTTTATGCAATGCACCTGCTACCTTTCAAGGATGTATGATGGCTATATTCTCTGACTTTTGTGAAAAGATTCTTGAGGTTTTCATGGATGATTTTTCCGTTTACGGAACGTCATTTGATGATTGTTTGAGCAACCTTGCTCGAGTTTTGCAGAGATGTGAAGAAACTAATATTGCCTTGAACTAGGAAAAGTGCCACTTTATGGTTAATGAAGGTATTGTCTTGGGGCACAAGGTCTCCGAAAGAGGTATTAAAGTTGATAAGGCTAAAGTTGATGCTATTGAAAAAATATCGTGCCCTATGGATATCAAAGGTATAAGAAGTTTCCTTGGTCATGCTGGTTTCTATAGGAGGTTTATCAAAGATTTCTAGGACTCTCACACATATTTTGCGAAAAGATGTCCCATTTTGTTTTTGATGATTATTGTGTAGAAGCATTTGAAATTCTTAAGAATGCCCTAATTACCGCACTTGTTGTTCAACCACGCGACTGGAACCTACCCTTTGAAATTATGTGTGATGCTAGTCACTATGTTGTTGGTGTTGTTCTAGGACAAAGAGTCGATAAGAAATTAAATGTTATCCATTATGCTAGTAAAACTCTAGACAGTGCTCAAAGAAACTATGCTACTACTGAAAAAGAATTTTTAGCAGTCGTGTTTGCTTGTGATAAGCTTACACCTTATATAGTTGATTCCAAAGTAACTGTTCAGACCGATCATGCTACTATTAAGTACCGTATGGAAAATAAAGATGCTAAACCTAGAGTTATTAGGTGGGTCCTTCTGCTACAAGAATTTGATTTGCATATCATTGATAGAAAGGGTGCTGATAACCCTATGGCACATAACTTGTCTAGGTTAGAAAATGTTCTTGATGACCCACTACTTATTGATGATAGCTTTCCTGATGAACAATTAGCTATCGTGAATGCTTCACATAATGCTCCTTGGCATCTTGATTATGCCAATTACATTGTTGCTAAGTTTATACCTCCTAGTTTCACATACCAACAAAAGAAAAAAGTTCTTCTATGATTTGATGCATTACTTTTGGGATGATCCACACCTTTATAAAGAAGGAATAGATGGTATTATTAGACGTTGTGCACCTGAGCATGAACAGGAACACATCTTACGCAAGTGCCACTCCGAAGTCTATGGAGGACACCACGCTGGAGATCGAACTGCACATAAGGTACTACAATATGGGTTTTGTTGGCCTACTCTCTTCAAGGATAATCGTAAGTTTGTTTTGTCTTGTGATGAATTTCAAAGAATTGGTTATATTAGTAGACGTTAGGAAATGCCTATGAATTACTCTCTTGTTATCGAACCATTTGATGTTTGGGTTTTTGATTATATGGGCCTTTTCCACAATCTAACAGGTATACTCATATTCTAGTTGCAGTTGATTATGTTACTAAGTGGGTAGAAGCTATTCCAACTAGTAGCATTAATCATAACACTTCTATTAAAATGCTTAAAGAAGTTTTATTTTCCCTAGATTTAGAGTCCCTAGATATTTGATGACTGATGGTGGTTCACACTTTATTCATGGTGCTTTCCGTAAATTGCTCGCTCCATACGATGTTAATCATAGAATTGCATCTCCTTATCATCCTCAGTCTACTGGTCAAGTCGAATTGAGTAATAGAGAAATTAAATTGATTTTGCAGAAGAGTGTTAATAGATCTAGGAAGAATTGGTCTAACAAACTTGACGATGCATTGTGGGCTTATAGAACTGCTTATAAAAATCCTATGGGTATGTCTCCGTATAAGATGGTTTATGGTAAAGCATGTCACTTACCTCTAGAACCAGAACATGAAGCTTATTGGACAATCAAAGAGCTCAATTATGATTTCAAACTTGCTGGTGAGAAGAGGTTATTTGACATTAGCTCACTTGACGAATGGAGAACCAAAGCCTATGAGAATGCCATGTTGTTTAAGGAAAAGGTTTAGAGATGGCATGACAGAATGATACAAAAGCGTGAATTTAATGTAGATGATCATGTCTTGCCATACAATTCTCGTTTAAGATTCTTTGTAGGAGAACTTCTCTCTAAATGGGAAGGTCCTTACGTTATCGAGGAGGTATAGCATTCCGGTGCCATTAAGATTAACAATGCCGAAGGTACAAACCCGAAGGTGGTGAATGGTCAAAGAATCAAACATTATGTCTCACATACTCCCATAAATGTTGAAACCAATGTCATCAACATCGTAACTCCGGAGGAGTACATTAGGGAGACTTACTAGAATGTTTCAGACTCCGAAAAGGAATAGGTATGTGGTACGGTAAGTAAAAAGACTCCAAAACTTTTTCAATGCCAATTTTTTATCTGTTTTGGAATATTCAAAAAAAGGAAAATTTAAAGTAGTCCGAATAGTGCATGAGGAGGCGACAAGCCTGCAGGGCCCGGCCTACCCCCCTGGGGGCTTGTGGCCACCTCGTGCACCATCCAGACTCCTTTTTCTTGTAGCATACTCCTTCGGGTCGGTAAAAATTCATTATATAATCTCCCGAAGGTTTTGAGTCTCATATGATGACAATACCTCATGTTTTCTCTTTAGGCTGTTTGTAGCAGAATTAGAGCAAGATGTCTTCGCAAGAGTCGGTCGGGGAGAATTGCTCCGGGCAAGCTACGGAAGAAGAGATGGAGGCCGACTTAAAAAGGATGGATGCCATGGAGGAAGACCAATAAGTTAGCTCTCATCCACAACCTGGAGCCATGTTGGAAGAACTTCAGAGCTCAACAATTCCGAATTCGGTTATCCCTTCCAATGCTAAATTTCTTACTTTTGAAAATATGAAACAGAGTGTTGCTTCTTCCCCTGCAGGAATGAAACATGCATGGGATAAAGGAGCTCTAGCCATCGCTGAAAAAATTTACAAGGAAATAATGGATCTCAGAAAGAAAAATAACAAGCTTGAGGAGGAGAATCGTATTCTGAAGGGCCTCATCGCCAAGTACATAGCATCACCACCTCCAAAGCAAGACAACTAAAGACATGGGTACGGGCACTCCCCTTGGCTTGTGCCAAGTTTGGGGGGAGGTGCCCGGTATCATATCACCATCACATGTTTTATTTTACTTTGATTTATTTTATTTTTATTTTTATCATCTTTCCTTAGTTTGATCCTTTTGGCTATATCTTGATCTAGTAGAATAAAGTCTTCGTGTGATCTAGTTTCGAGTCTTTGCTTTATGATTTCCCCTGTGTAAGCAAGTCCATGAGTTATATAATAAAAATTGCTTTTGAGTTGAGGGCTTTTGCTTGTTTGGCATGATCTTGATCTTGAGAAAGATGAAGTAGAAAGAAGTATAGAATAAAAGCAAATAGTATATATGATGATCCTATGGGGAGTGATGGCTTCACATATAAGAAGTATGTCGATTGAAACCTGTTGTGGGTTGACAAACATAGCTATTGGTCATTGGGGAAATTAAAAGGAAGTAATAAAGAAAGAGAGGTTCACATATAAATATATTATCTTGGACATCTTCTATGATTGTGAGCACTCATTAAAATATTATATGTTAAGAAGTTGATGTCGGACAAGGAAGACAACATAATGGTTTATGTTGGCTTATTTCCAAATAGAAGTTATATTGTTATGGATCCCTCAACATGTGTCGCTTGCTTCCACCTAATATTAGCCAAAACCTCCGCACCAAGTAGAGATACTACTTGTGCATCCAAACACCCTTAACCCAGTTTTGTCGTGAGAGTCCACCATACCTACCTAAGGATAGAATAAGATCCTTCAAGTAAGTTGGCATCGGTGCAAGCAATAAAAATTGCTCTCCAAATTTGTGTGATCTATTAATGTGAGGAAAATAAACTTTATACGAACTTGTGATAGGGAAGAAATAGAAGCGACGGACTGCATAATAAAGTTCTCTATCACAAGGGGCAATATAAAGTGACGTTCTTTTTCATTAAGAGATTGTGCATCCAACTATACAAGTGCATGGCAACCTCTGCTTCCCTCCGCGAAGGGCATATTTGCTACTTTTATTCTCTAGTTCTTACCTTTATGCAAGAGTATATGGGTTAGTCCCTTCCATTGTGTCCCTAAGAAGGGAGGTATTACCGTTGTTCCTAATGATAAAAATGAATTGATCCCGCAAAGAATTGTTACAGGTTATAGAATGGTAGTTAATTTTAGGAAATTGAATAAAGCTACTAAGAAAGATCATCACCCTTTCCCTTTTATTGATCAAATTATAGAAAGATTATCCAAACATACTCATTTTTGCTTTCTAGATGGTTACTATGGTTTCTCTCAAATACCTGTATCAAGCCAGGATCAAGAAAAAACCACTTTTACTTGCCCTTTCGGTACCTTTGCTTATAGAAGTATGCCTTTTGGTTTATCCAATGCACCTGCTACCTTTCAAAGATGTATGATGGCTATATTCTCTAACTTCTATGAATAGATTCTTGAGGTTTTCATGGATGATTTTTCCGTTTACGGAACTTCATTGATGATTGTTTGAGAAACCTTGATCAAGTTTTGCAGAGATGTGAAGAAACTAATCTTTTCTTGAACTGAGAAAAGTGCCACTTTATGATTAATGAAGGTATTGTCTTGGCGTACAAGGTATCCGAAAGAGGTATTGAAGTTAATAAGGCTAAAGTTGATGCTATTGAAAAAATGCCATGCCCTACGGATATCAAAGGTATAAGAAGTTTCCTTGGTCATGCTGGTTTCTATAGGAGGTTTATCAAAGATTTCTCTAAGATTTCTAGGCCTCTTACAATTATTTTTCAAAAAGATGTCCTATTTGTTTTTAATGATGATTGTGTAGAAGCATTTGAAATTCTTAAGAATGCCCTGATTACCGCACCTGTTGTTCAACCACCCTACTAGAACCTACCCTTTGAAATTATGTGTGATGCTAGTGACTATGCTTTTGGTGCTGTTCTAGGACAAAGAGTCGATAAGAAATTAAATTACCCAGTATGCTAGTAAAACTCTAGACAGTGCTCGAAGAAAATATGCTACTACTGACAAAGAATTTTTAGCAGTCGTGTTTGCTTGTGATAAGTTTACACCTTATATTGTTGATTCCAAAGTAACTGTTCACACCGATCATGCTGCTATTAAGTACCTTATGGAAAAGAAAGATGCTAAACCTATACTTATTAGGTGGGTCCTTATGCTACAAGAATTTTATTTGCATATAATTGATAGAAAGGGTGCTGATAACCCTATGGCAGATAACTTGTCTAGGTTAGAAAATGTTCTTGATGACTCACTACCTATTGATGATAGATTTCCTGATGAACAATTAGCTATCATGAATGCTTCACATAATGCTCCTTGGTATGCTGATTATGCCAATTACATTGTTGCTAGGTTTATACCTCCTAGTTTCACATACCAACAAAAGAAAAGGTTCTTCTATGATTTGAGGCATTACTTTTGGGATGATCCACACTTTTATAAATAAGGAGTAGATGGTATTATTAGACGTTGTGTACTTGAGCATGAACAGGAACATATCTTACGGAAGTGCCACTCCGAAGCCTACAGAGGACACCATGCTGGAGATCGAACTGCACATAAGGTACTATAATCTGGGTTTTATTGGCCTACTCTCTTCAAGGATGCTCGTAAGTTTGTTTTGTCTTGTGATGAATGTCAAAGAATTAGTAATATTAGTAGACGTCAGGAAATGCCTATGAATTACTCTCTTGTTATCGAACCATTTGATGTTTCGGGTTTTGATTATATGGGGCCTTTTCCACAATCTAATGGGTATACTCATATTCTAGTTGCGGTTGATTATGTTACTAAGTGGGTAGAAGCTATTCCAACTACTAGCGTTGATCATAACACTTCTATTAAAATGCTTAAAGAAGTTATTTTCCCTAGATTTGGAGTCCCTAGATATTTGATGACTAATGGTAGTTCACACTTTATTCATGGTGCTTTTTGTAAATTGCTCACTAAATACGATGTTAATCATAGAATTGCATCTCCTTATCATCCTTAGTCTAGTGGTCAAGTAGAATTGTAATAGAGAAATTAAATTTATTTTGCAGAAGACTGTGAATAGATCTAGGAAGAATTGGTCTAAGAAACTTGACGATGCATTGTGGGCTTATAGAACTTCTTACAAAAATCCTATGGTTATGTCTCCGTATAAGATGGTTTATGGTAAAGCATGTCACTTACCTATAGAACTAGAACATGAAGCTTATTGGGCAATCAAAGAGCCCAGTTATGATTTCAAACTTGCTGGTGAGAAGAGGTTATTTGACATTAGCTCACTTGAGGAATGGAGAAGCCAAGCCTATGAGAATGCTAGGTTTTTAAGGAAAAGGTCAAGACATGGCATGACAGAAGGATACAAAAGCGTGAATTTAATGTAGGTGATCATGTCTTGCCATACAATTCTCGTTTAAGATTCTTTGTAGGAAAACTTCTCTCTAAATGGGAAGGTCCTTACGTTATCGAGGAGGTATAGCGTTCCGGTGCCATCAAGATTAACAACACCGAAGGCACAAACCCGAAGGTGGTGAATGGTCAAATAATCAAACATTATATCTCAGGTACTCCCATAAATGTTGAAACCAATGTCATCAACACCATAACTCCGGAGGAGTACATTAGGGAGACTCACAAGAACGTTTCAGACTCCGAAAAGGAATAGGTATGTGGTACGGTAAGTAAAAAAGACTCCAAAACTTTTTCAATGGCAATTTTTATCTGTTTTGGAATATTCAAAAAATTAGGAAAATTTAAAGTAGTCCGAATAGTGCATGAGGAGGAGACAAGCCTGCAAGGCGCGCCCTACCCCCCTGGGCGCACCCCTGGGGCTACTTTAAAAGGATGGATGCCATGGAGGAAGACCAAGAATTTACCTCTCATCCACAACCTGGAGCCATGTTGGAAGAACTTCAGATCTCAGAAATTTTGAATTCAGTTATCCCTTCCAATGCTAAATTTCTTAATTATGAAAATATGAAAAGGAGTGTTGCTTCTTTCCCTGCAGCAATGAAACATCCATGGGTTAAAGGCGCTCTAGCCATCGTTGAAAAACTTTACAAGGAAATAATGGATATCAGAAAGAAAAATAACAAGCTTGAGGAGGAGAATCATATTCTCAAGGGCCTCATCGCCAAGTACATAGCATCACCACCTCCAAAGCAAGACAACTAAAGACATGGGTACGGGCACTCCCCTTGGCTTGTGCCAAGTTTGGGGGAGGTGCCCTCGTATCATATCACCATCGCATCTTTTATTTTTACTTTTATTTTTTTACTTTTATTTTTATCATCTTTCCTTAGTTCGATCCTTTTGGTTATATCTTGATCTAGTAGAATAAAGTCTTCGTGTGATCTAGTTTCGAGTCTTTGCTTTATGATTTCCCCTGTGTAAGCAAGTTTGAGAGTTATATAATAAAAATTTCTTTTGAGTTGAGGGCTTTTGCTTGTTTGGCATGATCTTGATCTTGAGAAAGATGAAGTAGAAAGAAGTTTAGAATAAAAGCAAAGAGTATATATGATGATCTTATGGGGAATGATGGCTTCACATATAAGAAGTATGTCGATTGAAACCTGTTGTGAGTTGAAAAACATATTTGTTGGTCATTGGGGCAATTAAAAGGAAGAAATAAAGAAAGAGAGGTTCACATATAAATATATTATCTTGGACATCTTCTATGATTGTGAGCAGTCATTAAAAGGAAGTAATATACAGCCAAAGACCGCCCGGCGCCCCCTCGCATTTCGGGGGCGCATGGCTCGTTGAAGGGCCGCATCCACCCGGGCGTCCTTGAGGAGCAATGATGGCCCGCGCTGCACCCGGGCGTCATGTCAGTTTGACTGGGAGCGGTTTCGGACGCCCTCAGGGAGCGGAGGCGCCGTAGGAGCGTTTGACGCGTGCCAGGCCTGGCCCGCGGGCGTTTGGCGCCCACGGCGCTTCGGGCCATCCTCGAGGCTTTGCCACAAAGCCAGCTCGAGCACGCCTTCGGCCCGGGGGCTACTGTCAGTGTTCTAGGAACGGTGGTACCCAAACCTGCCTACCTGTGGGCTAGGGCATGGCCCACTCCATCGACCAAACGCGGCAAGACGTGGCCTCACTCAAGACAAGGCCCTCGCGAGGTCCCTTGCCTCGCGAGGAGGAACAACGTCAGGACCGGCAAGGGTGGGCCTCCTCAGGCCCCTTCCGGAGCGGTGGAGATCTCTATGCAAGCTCCGGCCTCGGGAGTCAAGGGTGACACAACGAAGGACAGGTGTGCACCAGCGCGCCAGGCGGCGTAGTTTCCCCTTTGGTGCAAAGCGAGCAGGGACGTACGCGGGTTCCCAAAGCACTCCCCAAAGGTTTCCATTCTGGCGCAACAAGACTGCAACCACCCACCCCGCAGGGCGGATGTCATTGCTAAGCCCGTCCCTACACCGTCGACAACTACTTTGTAGGCGAAGACCGTCTTTGGGCAGGACAAGCACGTACTCATAACCCTCTTCAAAATTAGCCATTGTGGGATCCCTTCCCAACATTGTGATAAGGGAAGAGGACCCGGGCCACCGCTATATATAGAGGGTAGGCTGCACTGTAGAGGGGGATCGGGATCCATTCGACCACTCATCCACCACCGAGCCACAGAGAGCCTCAGACGCATCAAAGGGAGCCCTCATGAGGCCCTAAAACACTGTACAAGTTCATCCACACCACCTCCTCGAGAGGCAATCCACCAAAGTAGGAGTAGGGTATTCCACTTCGCAGCAGCCCGAACCTGGGTAAACTGTCGGGTCCATCTTCTTCCTCGTCATTGTGTGAGTCTGTTGCAGTGTTCATCGAGTACCGAGCTAGGTTGGGTAAGGCTGCAGGGGATCTTCGCACACGTCCCTGTGTTCGAATCTTAAGGGTTTTGTGGATCCCAAAACCCGACAGCATTCCATGCAATGAATTTGGACATAGGGACCCGGAATGTCCCACTTTCGTCGCTATCAGAGGCGCTAGGCATGGACGAGGCAGCCATGGACGAAGAGGAATAAGAGGAAGAGCAAGAGGAAGAAGCTGGGCTATCCTCTTATTTGTATTAACTATGGTACTAGGCTTTAAATTTGTACTGAGTGTGGCATTATCCTCTTTTTTGTATAGGTGTGGCACCATGTTTTAAATTTGTATTAAGTGTGGCACTATCCTATTATTTGTATTAAGTGTGGCACTGTGTTTTAAATTTGTATTAAGTGTGGCACTGTCCTCTTATTTGTATTAAGTGCACTATTGTAGGAATGGAGGGAATGTTCTAGCTTAATCCGAACATTGATAGTAAGCATCGTGCTTCGCTATTATGTGAGGGCAAGATCGACCCCCCTTGTCACTCACACTCCTAAGGTGGACTGGAGGATACACCCGGATTGGGTTGATAGGTACGTGTTTTATTTGTTTATTGCAAGCAGGTATATTAATGGGACACACTAACCAAATTGTTATGCTTTCTGGTATGTAGGTTGAAATGGGATGGGCTATTACCTTTCGCACGTCTTGTTTAAAAGTACGCACTAATGTAATGCATCTTCTTTGCATACACTAGTGCTAAAACTCACTTATGTTTTGTGCAGAGACGCTATGTAGTGATAAGACCAGGTGAGCCTACACGACATAGAACGAGCAGTTCGATAAATACACTGGGTGATCTGGCAGCCGTACATGCAAGTAGTCATAGATGGCAGATACCCCGGCGGTATTTTTGAGCTATGCACAAGAGATCGGGGGTACTGGATGATGAATTCGAAGATCATCTTCGAGATCTTTGTCAAGGAGATGGCGCGTCAACGGTTTATGAGGCAGTTTGGTCTTCGGCAGATGGTCTAGCCCCCCCCCCCCTCAGAGGACCCGTTGCCATGAGTAGTCCACAAGTACTGTATACTTATTCAATGTTGAATTGTGTTTCACAATTGTTCACAGTGAAGCATCAATTAATTCTTAAACACACACCTCAATTGCAGGAACACTAGGAAGGGGATAAGCAGGACACAGGCTCAGTGGCTCATAAGGCTTCACAAGTACATTACAGATTGGGATACTGTAACGACACGTCTCTCGCACGAGGATGCCAGGTTTGATATCGGTGAATTCAATGCCTATTTGGATCAGTACATGAGCAGGACACGATTATGCATCATTCAACACTCTTAGCCAGAGGAGATACCAGCCCCTTTTACGTCGGATACATACCCGAGCTATGATACTTCAGGCTCTAGGCAGTACGCGGTAACATCTATTGTCTTTATCCAATGCATCTTGTTGTTACATACTTTATCGTTCATACTTAATAATCATCATGACAATTTCAGGCTGAGTTGGCATTCGATCTTCAACTATGGATGTTCACTTTTCTCTGGACCTCTTTTGGTACCTAGGTTTCAGCTCTAGCCATGGTTCACGCGCATGGAGCAGAAGATACAAGCTGTCTACGTGGCTATCACATGCACCCGCACTTCGGACATTGTTCCCCACCACCACCACCACCAACAGCAGCCACATCCCTTCACCCAACGACAACAGTCATGTCCACGCCTAGCACAGGACACGACGCCCCCTCCACCCCATCCTGACCAGGATAGCAGTTCGGTGTGGTAGCATCCACAATAGCATGGTCCCTCATCCAGCTTCGCGTTTCGGCCTCCACGACAACAGAAAAGTCACACATCGGGTTTCATGTTTGAGCCACATCCAGGTGGTACGTCTCTTCATATTTATTCTTTTCAATATTAATTGATAGTAGATATTTCTTTAGTACTTATATTCCTTGTTGTAGGATCCTATGGATATTAGGACTCGTTAGCGTCTGGATCCGGGTGGGGAGTGAGGAAGGTCCACTCTCGCAGCACAACGTGTGGATAGACATGTTGTCGACTCCTCCACTAGGGCCCACCCATGATACACGGCATGACCAGGACGGATCCGAGATTCCTTCTTAACATTAGGCCACGCCACAGGTTGGGCTGGAGTACGCCCAGCACACCGCCTAAGCGCCAAGACAGGTGTCTTCAGTGATGCTTCTATGTATCAGTAGAGACATGACTATCTAATTGTGTATGAGACATATGTCTATTCTATGTATGGGACAAATGACTATCTACTTATGTATGAGACATATTCCTGGTCTATTTTAGTCCTCAGTTAGTTTAGCGGGGATAATACTTAAATAGAATAGAATGCCCCGACAACAAAACAGTACAAACAAATAATACAAAATACATCTGAATTAAACGATACAACTAAATTTACAAAATGTAGTTTTAAAAACTACATGAAGGCATCATCCTCATCTTCTGTCGATGCACAGCTCTTGCCCTTCGTTGATGCATACCCCTTCACCTTCGATGATACGGTAGTCTTGGCCTTGGTGTTCGGCATGATGATGTCGTCTTCATCCTTGTTGTCGTCTATCCATAAATTTTTATTTTCTATTGCAAACTTGAGGTACGATTCACTCTTATGAAGTTGCTTCTGCCATCTTCCAGGCAACCTGAGAAGTTCTTTCCATATCTCCTAAAAGGTCCTTGGAGGCCAGCCGCTCCTAGCTAATGCATGAGCCAGCTCATTCACTAGGGTGTCACTACTAATGAGTTCGTCCCATGGAACTATTATATTGTACCTCTTGAAATTGTTAGCTAAACGCAGAAGACATCGACACATCTCAGGGTGAAAACTATGATCAAAAGGATAACCGGACATCTTGACGCTACTACAAGACTACACTACACTGCCGTCCCACCTTAGTGTGGAGGGGTTTCATAGGGTGAGAAGAGAAGAGTATGCGGGAACTCAGAAGCGGGAAACTTTGGCGGTAGATATAGGCGGGAAATATGAAGTTGAAACTATGGAGGGAAGCTAGAAGCGGGAAATTATGGGGGATGTCAGAAGCGAGAACTTATGGCGGGAAGTCAAAAGCGGGAGTTTATGGCGGGACAAAATCTTGTCACGTGGGAAACTATGTTTTTTTTGTTATTTAGCTAACCAAAAAGTTGTAATTACTTGTTAAAAATGAATGCATGCATCAATTGACCTTGCCAAAATCGACTGGAACTAATTGGTCACGGCTAAACCAATTAGTACTAAATAGTTGTGCTTAAGCCAACTGGATCCTATCGGCTTTTCCAAAGCCGACCTGGCCTCAATCAGGCAGCCGAGAGGCCTATCGGCCCAACCGAAGCCGATTAGGGTCTAATCGGCTTTACCAAATCCCACTCGAGCCAATTGGCTTCCCCATGGCTGACGATGTATTATTTCCCTAATTGACTTTGCCAAAGCCCACTCGAGCCAGTTGGCTTCCCCATGGCTGACGATGTATAATTTTTCAAAATTTTCTAAATACCATAATATGTGACTAATTTAATAAAAAAATATTTGAAAAATTAGCTCGCTGATGGGGCCTCCCCCATAATAGGTAGTTCTTTGGGTTTGGATTCCAAGGTCTACCCCTCCATGGGCATTTCTTGTCATATTTCCTGGACCTTACCCATAGCAACAATGGGGTGGAGCTGCACAACCTTGATATGGGCCTCCTCCTCCTCCTCTGCAGGGGTAACCTGCGGTGCAACGAGGTGTGTCACGATAATTATGAGATCAAGGAGGTGCTCAAGGTGGGAATGAGAAAGACAACAGGTGCAAGTCCAAGAACCAACAATGGAAGAAACGGGGTCACTTGCACAAGAGTATCAATGTTGGTTCATGTGGACCGATCGCATTTGGATATGTGGTATGCTTAAACTGTGGACAGTCTGACCATCATATGGAGAAAATATGACAAGCTGAAGAGTTGGTTCATCTTAAAAGTTGTCACTCATAAGGTTAGGAGCTATGCTGTGAAGTAGAAACCACATACCCGTAGGTGCTAAAACTGGCAGATCTTAGGTAGGGGGTCCTGAGCTGTGTATTTAAGAACAATGGTAACACGGAGAGTAGGGACAAGATGTTTGATACGTCCATTTTGCATCATGATTTCCTTATGTTATTTACAATGTTTTATGAATAATAATGCTTCATGTAGTATTTCTAATGCATTTTCTCTCATAATTTGCAAGGTTTGCAAAAAGAGGGAGGATGCCGGCAGCTGGAAATTTGGACCTAAAATCATATTAGAGATACCTATTTTGCACATCTTAAAATGAGCTGAAACTTCACGATGATTTTTTATGGAATATATAAGAAATATTGGAGCAAATAACTATCCGAGGGGCCGACCCTGGTAAGCATAAGACACCAAGGCGCGCCAGGCCCCCCAGGCTTGCCTTGGTGGGTTGTGCTTAGCATGGCCCACCTCCGGAGCCCATCTTCTAGTATAAAATGTCTTTTGACCTAGAAAAAATTAGGATAGGACTTTAGGTATAGAACGCCGCCGTCTCGAGGCGGAATTTGGGCAGGAGCACTTTTGCCTCTAGCGGAGCGAGTCCGCCGGGGGAACTACCCTCACGGAGGGGTAAATCAAAGCCATCGTCATCACCAACAACCGTGTCATCTTTGGGAGGCCATTATTCTTCAACATCTTCAACATCACCATCTCCTCTCAAAATCCTAGTTCATCTCTTGTGTTCAATCTTTGTACCAGAACCTCAGATTGGTACTTGCGGGTGACTAGTAGTGTTGATTACCTTGTGCAGTTGATTACTATATGCTTTATTTGGTGTAAGATCATATGTTCAGATCCATTATGCTATTCAATACCCCTCTAATCTTGATCATTCATATTATTTGTGAGTAGTTACCTTTGTTCTTGAGGTTAGGGGAGAAGTCATGTTGCAAGTAATCATGTGAATTTGATATGTGTTCGATATTTCGATGATGTGTATGTTGTGACTCCCTTAGTGGTGTCATGTGAATGTCGACTACATGACACTTCACCATGTTTGTCCCTAAGGGAATTCATTGTGGAGTAGTTATTAGATGATTAGTTGCTAGAGTGACAGAAGCTTAAATCCTAGTTTATGTACTACTTCGTAAGGGGCTGATTTGGATCCACATGTTTAATGCTATGGTTATATGTTATCTTAATACTTTTCTAGTAGTTGCGGATGCTTGCGAGGGGGTTAATCATAAGTGGGAGGTTTTTTCAAGTTAGAACATCACCCAAGCACATGTCCACCCACATATCAAATTATCAAAGTAGCGAACACGAATCAAACCGACATGATGAAAGTGACTAGATGAAATTCCCGTGTACCCTCAAGAACACTTTGCTTATTATAAGAGATAGTTTTGTCCTGTCCTTTGCCACAAAAGGATTGTGCTATATTGATGCACCTTATCTATCTTTACCGTTACTTTCTCATTACCAATTATCTTGCTATCAAACTACCTATTACATACCATTTCAGTGCTTACCGAAATTACCTTGCTCAAAACCGCTTGTCATTTCGTAAGGATAGTTGTTGGGTTCGACACTCTAACTTATCGAAAGGACTAAGATTGACCTCCTACACTTGTGGGTCATCAAGACTCTTTTCTGGCGATGTTACCGGGGAGTGAAGCGCTCTTGGTAAGTGGAAATCTGTAAGGAAAAACTTATACTACGTGCTGAAATTTATTATCACTTGTCACTATGGAGAACAATCCTTTGAGGGGTTTGTTCAAGATATCTTCACCTCGATCGGAACCACAATTATTTTCCACTCAACCTACTGCACCTACTGAAAATATTGGTTTTGAAATTCCTTCGGGTATGATAGAACAACTGCTAGCTAATACTTATGCAGGAGACGGAACTGAACATCCCGATATGCACCTAATACACCTGGATGAAATTTCTGGATTGTTTAATCTTGCATGATTATCCGGAGAGGAAGCTAAGAAGAAGGTATTCCCTTTATCTTTGAGGGCAAAAGCATTGACATATTATAGGATATGTGATGATATTGGATCATGGAACTGGAATCGATTGAAATTGGAATTCCACCAAAAGTTTTAACCTATGCATCTAGTTCATCGTGATCGGAATTACATATATAATTTTTGGCCTCATGAATGATAAAGCATCGCTCTAGCTTTGGGGAGGCTTAAATAAATATTATATTCAAGCCCCAATCATGATCTCGAGAGAAATTATTATTCAAAAAATTTATGCTCGACTTTCTCATAATGATCGATCCATGCTCAATACTTCTTATGCTGGTTCTTTTATGGTGAAGACTATTGAATTCAAGTGGGATCTATTAGAAAGAATTAAACGCAACTCTGAAGATTGGGAGCTCGACGAAGTTAATGAGTCAGGTATTAAGCTTGAGTTTGATTGTGTTAAATCTTTTATGAATACCGATGCTTTTCACAAGTTTAGCACTGAATATGGACTTGCCTTTGAGATAGTAGCCTGTTTTTGTGAATCATTTGCTACTCATGTTGATATCCCTAAGAAGAAGTGGTTTAAATATCACCCCCTATTAAATAAGAAATCAAAGAACTGGTCATAGCTAAAGAAGAAACTATCATTTACAATGTTGATCCAGTTGTGCCTACTACTTATATTGAGAAACCACCTTTCCCTGTTAGGATAAAGGAACATGCTAATGTATCAACTATGGTTGGTTTGCAAGAGTAATATTAAATCACCTAAGCCTTCTTAACGAATTAAAGTATAACCTAGTGGTGCTATGGTTAAAGATCTCTTGGTAGAAAATATCGATGGGCATGTTATTTAGTTATGTGATGAAGCTGCTAGAATTGCTAAACTCGATGAAAAAGATAACCATAGACCTGTAGTTGGCATGCCTGTTGTCTCAGTTAAAATAGAAGATCATTGCTATCATGGCTTTTGGGATTTGGGTGCTAGAATGAGTGCTATTCCTTTTACTTTATACTAAGAAGTTATGAATGACATAGCACCTGCTGAAATAGTAGATATTGATGTGACTATTAAACTTGCTAATAGAAACACCATCACACCAATTGGGATTGTTAGAGATGTGGAAGTCTTGTGTGGTAAAATAAAGTACCCTACTGATTTTCTAGTTCTTGGTTCCCCACAAGATGACTTCTGCCCCATTATCTTTTGTAGACCTTTCTTGAACACTGTTAATGCTAAGATAGATTGTCAAAAAGAAACCTTCAGTGTTGAGTTTGGTGATGTGTCTCATGAGTTTAATTTTTCCAAGTTTAGTATACAACCTCGTTATAAAGAATTATCTGGTAAGGATGAAATAATCTGTCTTGCTTCTATTGCCATTCCTCCTACTGATCCACTAGAACAATATTTGCTAGACCATGAAAATGATATGCACTTGCGTGAAATAAATGAAATAGATAAAAAAATTCTTTGAACAAAAACCTCTACTAAAACAAAATTTGCCTATTGAAACTCTAGGAGGTCCCCCTCCACCTAAAGGTCACCCTGTGTTTGAATTAAAACAATTGCCTGACACTTTGAAGTATGCTTATCTTGATGAGAAAAAAATATATCTTGTTATTATTAGTGCTAACCTTTCAGAACATGAAGAAGAAATATTATTAAAAATTCTAAGGAAGCACCGGGATACTATTGGATATACTCTTGATGACCTTAAGGGCATTAGTCCTAATCTATGCCATCACAAGATCAATATGGAACCTAATGCTAAACCTGTTGTTGATCACCAATGGCAATTGAATCCTAAGATGAAAGAAGTGGTAAGAACTGAGATACTAAAGCTTGTGGAAGTAGTTATAATCTATCCCATAGCTGATAGTAGATGGGTATGTCATGTTCATTGTGTCCCTAAGAAGGGAGGTATTATTGTTGTTCCTAATGATAAAAATGAACTTATCCCACAAAGAATTGTTATTGGCTATAGAATGGTAACTGATTTTAGAGAAGTAAATAAAGCTACTAGAAAATATCATTACCCTCTGCCTTTCATTGATCAAATGCTAGAAATATTATCTAAGAACACACACTTTTGTTTCCTGGATGGATATTCTGGTCTTTCTCAAATACCTGTGTCACAATATGATCAAGAGAAAACCACGTTTACCTGTCCTTTTGGAACCTATGCTTATAGATGAATGCCTTTTGGTTTATGCAATGCACCTGCTACCTTTCAGAGATGTATGACTGTTATATTCTCTGATTTTTGTGAAAAGATTTTGGAAGTCTTCATGGATGGTTTTTCCATTTACGAAACTTCTTTTGATGATTGCTTAAGCAACATTGATAGAGTTTTGCAGAGATGCTAAGAAACTAATCTTGTCTTGAATTGAGAGAAGTGCCACTTTATGGTTAATGAAGTTATTGTCTCGAGGCATAAATTTTCAAACGAGGTATTGAGGTGGATCAAGCTAAAGTTGATGCAATTGCGAAAATGCCATATCCTAAAGATATCAAAGGTATTCGAAGTTTCCTTGGTCATGCTGGTTTCTATAGGAGATTTATCAAAGACTTATCCAAAATCTCTAGGCCTCTTACTAATCTTTTACAAAAGTATATTCCCTTTGTTTTTTATGATGATTGTGTAGAAGCCTTTGAAACACTTAAGAAAGCCTTAACAACTGCACCTATTATTCAACTGCTTGTCTGGAACTTGCCTTTTGAAATTATCTATGATGCTAGTGATTATATTGTTGGTGCTATTCTAGGACAAAGAGTTGATAAGAAATTAAATGTTATCCATTATGCCAACAAAACTCTAGACAATGTTCAAAGAAATTGTGCCACTGCTAAAAAGGAATTTTTACAATTGTGTTTGCTTGTGGTAAATTTAGATCTTATATTGTTGATTCCAAAGTTATTGTTCACACCGATCATGCTGCTATAAAATATCTTATGCAAAACAAAGATTCCAAACCTAGACTCATTAGGTGGGTTCTCTTACTTCAATAATTTGATTTCGTATCACTGATAGGAAGGGAGCTGAGAACCCTGTAGCTGATAACTTGTCTAGGTTAGAAAATATTCTTGATGACCCACTACCTATAGATGATAGTTTTCTTGATGTATAGGTAGCTGCAATAAATGTTTCTCAAAACACTCCATGGTATGCTGATCATGCTAACTACATTGTTGCTAAATATATACCACCTAGTTTCACATACCAACAAAAGACAAAACTCTTATATTATTTAAGATACTACTTTTGGGATGACCCACATCTTTATAAAGAAGGAGTAGATGGTACTATTAGACGGTGTGTACCTCAACATGAACATGAACCAATCCTACGAAAATGTCATTCCAAAGCTTATGGAGGACATCATGCGGGAGATAGAACTGCTCATAAGGTATTACAATCTGGTTTTTATTGGCCTACTCTCTTCAAGGATGCCTCTAAGTTTGTCTTATCTTGTGATGCATGTCAAAGAATTGGTAATATCGGTAAGCGTCAAGAAATGCCTATGAATTATTCACTTGTTGTTGAGCCATTTGATGTTTGGGGTTTCGATTATATGGGACCTTCTCCTTCCTTTAATGGGTATACTTATACTTTGGTTGTTGTTGATTATGTCACTAAGTGGGTAGAAGCTATTCCAACTAGTATTGCTAATCATAACACCTCCATTAAAATGCTTAAGGAAGTTACCTTCCCGACGTTTGGAGTCCCTACATACTTAATGAATGATGGTGGATCATATTTTATCCATGGTGCTTTCCATAAAATGCTTGCTAAATATGATGTTAACCATAGAATTGCATCACCCTATCATCCTCAATCTAGTGGTCAAGTTGAACTTAGCAATATAGAAATAAAATTGATATTACAAAAAACTGTCAGTAGATCCCAAAAGAATTGGTCTAAGAAATTAGATGATGCACTTTGGGCTTATAGAACAACTTATAAAAATCCTATGGGTATGTCTCCACACAAAATGGTATATGGGAAAGCTTTTCATTTGCCTCTAAGGTTAGAACACAGAGCATTTTGGGAAATTAAAGGACTCAACTATCACTTCAAACTTGCCGGTGAAAATAGGTTATTTGATATTAGCTCACTAGATGAATGGAGAACCCAAGCCTTTAAAAATGCCAAACTATTCAAAGAAAAAGTTAAAATATGGCATGACAAAATAATCCAAAAGTGAGAATTCAAAGTTGGGGAATATGTTCTTTTTCACAATTCTCGTTTCAGTTTTTGTAAGAAAACTTCTCTCCAAATGGGAAGGACCATATGTTATCGAAGAGGTTTATCGCTCTGGAGCTATCAAGATTAATAATGATGAAGGTACTAACCCTAAGGTGGTAAATGGACAAAGAATTAAACACTATATCTCACGTATGCCTATTAATGTTCAAAGCAATGTTATCCAAACCATGACACCGAAGGAACACATAAGAGAAACTTCTGGAACACTCTAGAATCATGAAAAAAAGAGGTAAGTGATACGGTAAGTAAACGGACTCCAAAAATCCACAATTTTTTTTTCTAGTTTTGGAATATTAGAAAAATTAGGAAAATAGGAAATAAACAGGAAATCAACTGAGGTGAGCACGATACCCCCTCCTGGCGTGCCCCCGATTTGTGGTCCTCATGGCTTGTGCCCACCTCGGGAACCTTCCTGGCTTCATTTTCCTTCCATATTCTTGTTTTACAAGAATAAAAATTCTCTATATATACCCCCGATTGTTTTGACCACCGCATCGTGGAAATATTCTCTGTTCTTGTTTCATGTTGTTTTCCTGGCAGATCTGAAAATATGTTGTCTCAAGATTCGGAGGGAGAGTGCTATGTATCCAAAGATCTTTGGGGAAATTTACCCCTCTTTGTGGTCCTCGGAGGAGGAGGAAGACACCGACCTAGAGGAAATAGAAGACATTGTCCCGGACGCTGGCTCAGATGAATATGAAGCTTCACTACCTCAACTTGGAGATATGCACGTGGAGTTAAAGAAGTCAAGCCTTCCTAATGATGGGAATAAACCCAATACTCCTTTTATCCCTTCTCATTTTTTACCTGAGAGCAAGGAAGCTCTATGCAAGAGGATATTGAAACTTGAGCAAGAGAATGATGATTTAAGGGAAGAGAACTTCATCCTCAAGCGTAAATTGGGGAGGAAGAATAACGCTTCTTCATCACCACCTCCTTCATCATATTCACCACCAAAGGATACTTGAGTACACGGGTATGTGCACTCCCATTGGCTTGAGCCAAGCTTGGGGGAGATGCCCCGGTATCGTATCACCATCACTTTTTACCTTTGCTTTTTTATTTTGATCCTTAGCCTTTTCGTCATTTAGTTGAATAAAAATTTAGCATGATCTATTTTCGAGTGCTAGTTTCGTGATCTATCTATCTATGTAATCGAATATGAGTTATATAATAAAGTTTAGTTTGAGCTTTTGCCTCTTTACTTTCTTGTGGCAATCATAATAAAAGAGAATAAATGAAAAAGATCATATGCTAATCTTATGGTGAGTAATGACATCACATAAGGAAAAGTATAAGTGGTAAAATTTCTTGGAGGTTAAGAAATAATATCATTAGTCAACGATGCAATTCATGGAATAATTAATTAGGTAAGAGAAGATTCACATGCAAATACACTATCTTGGACATCTTTTATGATTGTGAGCTCCCATTAAATATTATATGCCAAAATTGTTGATATTGGACAAGGAAGACAACATAATGATTTATGTTTGTTCATATTCACATAGAAGTTATATTTTCATAGATCCTTCAACATGTGGTGCTTTGTCGGGACCCCGATCCTAAGTCATATGAATCCAGACAGTAACATATCACATCCCTTTGTGGCCTCACGCACGGTAAGCTCCATGGCTGGAGCCTTACCTTAGCCGGGACCGTTTGCGTCTTTTGGCTCATGTATGTGAACATGTCGCTGGCAATCAAACGACAGAGAACCCGGGCCGACATGACTAGTCATAGAACCCAAGTGGCACATCCGTACGGAAACAGGCATACGTAACCCAGCAATGCAGGTGTCGGCCTCAAGCGTGTGTAGACGAGTCATAGCAAGCTACAAGGACTCCATTACGCCGTGAGACATAAATGCCATCACTGCACGTAGACGAATTAGCAGGCTACAGGGACTCCATTACACTGCGAGACATTTCCCCGAAGGGACAGACACGGCAGCAAAGAAGGATACATGCCGGTCAATCAATGTGTCTGGAGCAGTAGCAAGCTACCATGGCTCGGTGGAAACACAAAGAGGCAGTTTCCCGTAAAGGGTACTACTAAAGGCACACAACTAGGTGTCGGATCCCATACATACCGTTGCACGTCACACGTACGCACGACATGCCTGATATGCATAGATACAACCATGGCATCACAACATAACCATACAATAACATGACTTTTATTTAAGAGGCTTAGATGAGCCTTGCATAATATGTTCTTACAGATAGGGGTCACATGACCCGACACTCAAATCATACAAACATGTTCATACAAACCAAGCGGAAGCATAAGGCTGTGTGAGTACAGACAGATGAAAGGGGTAAGAAGGCACATGGCCTGACTATCTACAGCCCACCACAAGGCAAAGATCGTAGCTGGGACACCAGCTATGAACATCTAGAAAGAACCCACCCGAAGGGTCCTGGGTCTCATCTGCAACATTTATTAAGCAAACGTGAGTACAAATGTACTCCACAAGTCTTTAAAGCAGATCTAGTCTATTCATGCTCATGTATCAACAAAGGAGTGGTGGAGTATATGCAGCAATGCCAGCTTTGACTCATGGCTAACCTACACTACTCAATTTTAACTCTTTGTTTACATTTTATAAATTGCACACGAGTCCACTAACTCCATAACAATACACCATCATAGATTCACTTCCCTCTCCTGGAAGAGTGCCATCTACGGTACTCACACTTGTCTTGATATTTTTATGAGTATCCATTTGGTTATCTATGAACTGCGTAAGTTCTCCAAGTGGTCCATATCTGAGGACGCGGCTATTCGAATAGTTTCATACCCTGCAGGGGTGTACTTCTTCACACACGCTCTCGCCACTTATCGTTGTGTGCTCATAAAACCATGCACCTAGGCAACCTTCAAGTGGAAGCCCAGTGAGGGAGTCGGCCACGACCGTCAATCACGTAAGACCTCTTGTCCAGGTTATCGCCTATTTGAGACTGAACCCGCATGAAAGTCCGGCCGAAGTTTCCGCTACGACCCCAAACGATGTGCGCAGGGTTCCCAAGCCCACCATTCGGGTGACCCCTGGTACACCGTGCCACTGCCTACCGTGTCGTAACCCACCCCTAGGGTCAGCGCTACACACGGCGTCCAGCATGCTATAAACACCAGAAACTACTTGCAACTCCTGGACTCAGGACTAAGCGAATGATAAGTCGAGAGGGGTTGAGTTACCGGAACCCAATGTTTGGTAGCAACTAGTCTTGGATCACAAACACGGAACTCAGTTCCTAAGAACGGTCCCAATGAGACAACCCGCTATGTACTCCTGCATAGCCTCTCATCGCTACCTTTACCAAATCGAGTTCATCATAACATCATCACATCAGGTAACATTGTTTTACTCAGTTCATCACCCAGATGAATCGGACCTGACACAACTCTAAGCATAGCAAGCATAGCAGGCAAAGTAAGCTAAGCATGTCATGGCACAAGCATCTACCAGGTATGCTAGGTTGCAAGGTTTAACTATTTACTGTGACAATGTCAGGTTATACAACAGAATAGGATCATCTACCGTGTATGACTGACATGTGATCGGTTGTCCTAATGCAATAAACGAGAGCAGGAGCGAGAGAGTGGGATATTATCAAAATGTTCAAAGGGGTTTCTTGCCTTTCTGGGTAGCGGAAAGGTTCTCTCCTTCGTCGGGATACTCGGGGGTATCCTCAAAAGCAGGGCCTACCGCAATGCAGATAAGACACAATCAACACACGCAAGTGCAACAGTATGATGCATGATCATGGCATGATAGCATTTATAGATGAGCTAATGCAACTAGTGTTCATGTTGATTTGAAATGAATTTGAATATAGGTTCAAAATTGTTCTTCATTTCAAATTCCATTTGCTAACCTATTAACAAATGTCAATGGTCACATACTTAGAGTGCTCTAACATGCAATACAATAGCACCATTGGATTCATTGGATTTTTCTGATAAATTTTCATATATAATTTATTTTCATCTGACTTACAGATTAATTTATATGAATTTTTGAAGTTTTAAACAATTTCTGGCTTTATTTTAAACTGAAAATGGTTTAATGGCATCAGCCTGACGTCATCATGGCGTCAGCTGGTCGGCTGACCAGTCCCAGGTCAAACCTGACGTGCGGGGCCCGCACGTCAGTGACAGGGGCTTAACCTCCGTGCTGACCAGGGGTTTGACCCACCCTGGGGCCCACTGGTCAGTGGCAGGGGCTAAACTAATTAGGGGGATTAGCCCCCTAATGACGGCCATGTCGGCGCCCACCGGAGTGGGGCCGGCGGCGACCATCCGACGCGGCAGAGGCACGGCGGAACGCGCCTCCGGCGACCAAACGGACGGCACAGGGCACCAATCGAACCCACGCTCACGCGCGCGTCCATTCCGGCACCTCCCACGGACGGAGATGGACGCAATCGACCCCGGCGATGAGCGCGGCGGCTGCCGGAGCTCGGGCGAGCACGGGCTCGTCGAGTCGAAGCTCAAAAGAGCCAAATAATGCCTCCTAGGGCTGCTTGGGGCTATCCTGAGCACGATCGCGTGCTCAGACGCGAGCTTGGGCCGCTGCAACGGTGGCCACGGCCTTGCCGGTGGCGAGGAGCTTTCGGGCTCGGGGAAATCCGGTGTTATCAGGCCTTATCGAAGGGGAAAAGGGGGGGAAGAGGATCAGGAGCTCACGGCAATTACAGTGTCTTCGAGAGCGGGCTCGGGGAAGGTCTGGAGCGGCGGCGACCTTCACTTCCCTTCCGACGACCGGAGGTTGAAGACGACAGCGATGGCAGCAATGGGGAGCTCCCGGCGGTGCGTGGCTCGGCTAGTAGGGAGAGGGCAATGAGGCGGTCTGATTGAGAGGCTCAGGGGCGAGGGGGAGTAGCTAGAACGGCAGCGGCGCGGCGAGGAGGGGCTCGGCCATGGTGGTAGAGAAGAGAGGGAGAGGGAAGGGGGAATGCGAGCGAGAGAGAGAGAGGGAGATGGGGACGGCAGCGACATCCTCATCCTCTCGCCAGCGCGGCAGGAGGATGAAGGCAGGCGGGGTGCTGCGTGGCAGATCCGACGAGCGCGCGCGGCGAGCACATGCCTGTCCCCCTGGCCGCTAGGAGGACGACGACCTCCTGGGCGAGGTGGGCCGGCCTGGGCTCTTCCTTTTCTTTTCTTTTTCTTTTAAGTTCTTTTTGTTTTCCATTTTCTGACATTTGTTTATTTTCTTTTCAGGTACAAATGCTAATTAATAATATCCCAAATATTTTATAAACTAAAGTTTGAATATTTTAAACTTATCTGAAAGTTTCAGGATATTTTGAAAACAAAAATAATGATAGTGCTTTATTTAATGATTTTAGGAGCCTTATCCATTATTTTTGAATTACTTTGATTGTTCAAATAATTAGAATGGTCCCTATTATAATCATGCCCAAATTTACCAGACATAGGGAACATTTTTAGTGGGCATTTTGGATTTGTTGAATTTTCACCAAATTTGAATTGTTTTGATTCAAAGTTAGCTTGGGGTTTTCTTTTTGTTCCCCATTTCATGTTAATGCAAAATGAAACATGATGCAAGCACAATACTATTCGTAGGACATCTAGCTAGGGTTGTGACAACTCACCCCCACTCAAAAGAATCTCGTCCCGAGATTTTGAAGTCGTCGGGAAGAGCGCGGGCTACTCTAGTGGAAGACGATCTTCTCTTTCCCATGTCGCTTCCTTTTCAGAATGGTGCGACCACTGAACCTTAAGAAACTTGATGTTTCGACGCCGAGTGGTACGCTCAGCTTGACCAAGAATACGAGCAGGGTATTCTCGATATGTAAGGTTATCTTGGAGATCAAGCGCTACGTGGTCTACCTCACGGACAGGGTCCGAGAAGCAACGCCTGAGTTGCGAAACGTGGAAGACATCATGAACCTTGGAAAGATGCGGCGGAAGTTCCAATTGGTAGGCAACCTCTCCTCATTTGGCAAGAATGCGAAAAGGTCCAATGTAACGAGGAGCCAACTTGCCCTTGATACCGAATCGATGGGTACCCTTCAAAGGTGTAACCCGAAGGTAAGCCTTCTCGTCAACTTCATAGGTCACAGCCTTATGATGGCGATCATATTGGCTCTTTTGACGAGATTGGGCTGTTTTCAACTTTTCACGAATAATGCGAACTTGCTCCTCTGCATCCTGGATCATATCCGGACCAAAGAGTTGCCTCTCTCCGGTTTCTGACCAGTTAAGAGGTGTTCGACACCTTCGTCCAAAGAGAACTTCAAAAGGGGCTTTGCCCAAGCTTTATTGATAACTATTGTTATATGCTAACTCGGCAAATGGAAGACATTTCTCCCAGCTCATACCGAAAGATATAACACAAGCTCGGAGCATGTCTTCGAGAATTTGATTGACTCGCTCAACTTGACCACTTGATTGTGGGTGGAAAGCAGTGCTAAAGGATAGATGAGTCCCCATAGCGGTTTGAAAACTTTCCCAAAATCGGGAAGTAAAGATACTTCCATGGTCTGAGTTAATTTCCAAAGGAACACCATGAAGAGAAACTATTCGAGAAACATACAACTCCGCTAGCTGGCTAGCAGTTATACTTTCCCGAACAGGAAGAAAATGAGCCACTTTGGAAAGACGGTCAATGACCACATATATAGCATTATTCCCTCTCTTAGTCCTGGGAAATCCGGTAATGAAATCCATACCGACTTTATCCCATTTCCATTCAGGAATAGCTAATGGTTGAAGGGTGCCAGCAGGCCTTTGATGTTCTGCTTTCACGTGATGGCAAACGTCGCAGTTAGCAACATACTGAGCAATTTCCCTTTTCATTCTAGTCCACCAGAACCTCTGGCGTAGGTCCTGATACATTTTGGTACTACCTGGATGAATTGTGAGAGGAGAATCATGAGCCTCCTTAAGGATCAACTGTCGTAGATGTTGTTTCTTCGGGATCACCAAACGGTTTTCAAAGAAGACAACACCTCGATCATCTTCCGAGAAGCATTTAATATTGCCCTTCTTAATGTTTTTCTTGATCCGAGATATCCCGGCATCATGCTTCTGGGCTTCTAAAATTTGATCCGTAAGAGTAGGTTTTGCCACCAGGTTGGATAGGAATCCTCGAGGAACAATGTGAAGGTTTAACTTCCAAAGTTCCTCATGAGGAAGTGGTTGACCTTGTTGTAACATCAGGTTGTTACAATAAGACTTATGACTTAGTGCATCAGCCATGACATTGGCTTTCCCCGGGGTGTAAGTTATCCCTAAGTCGTAATTTGTAATCAACTCTACCCACCATCTTTGCCTGAGATTCAAATCCGGCTGGGTGAATATATATTTTAGACTTTGGCGATCGGTGTAAATTTCGCAACGATTACCCAGAAGATAATGTCGCTAGGTTTTCAGTGCATGGACTACGGCTGCATGCTCAAGATCGTGTGTTGCATAATTATCCTCATGTGGACGCAATTGCCGAGAGGCGTATGCAATCACATGATGATCTTGCATGAGAATGCAACCTAATCCTTGTCACGAGGCGTCGCAATAGATAACAAAGTCCTTTGAGAAATTAGGTGGCACCAGAACGGGAGCAGATGTCAGTTGTCCTTTTAACTCCTGAAAACTGTGCTCGCATTGTGGAGTCCACTCGAACTTTTTATCTTTCTTGAGGAGTTCAGTCAGAGGTTTTGCAACTTTGGATAAATTCTCGACAAAGCGGCGACACTAGCTCGCTAAGCCAAGGAAACTCCGAACTTGCTTAACCGATTCAGGTTGAGTCCAATCAAGGACAGCCTGAACTCTCTCGGGATTGACAGCAATACCTTTACGAGATATCACGTGGCCCAGATAGGTCACTTCTGGCAACCAAAATTCACACTTGGAGAATTTGGCGTACAAGCGGTGCTCTCGAAGTTTCATCAATACCAGCCTTAGATGCTCAGCTTGTTCTTGTTCGTTCTTCGAGTAGATAAGTATATCGTCAAGGTAAACCATGACGAATTTATCTAGATACTCCATGAAGATCGAATTCATCAAGCGAGAGAAGGTGGCTGGGGCATTGATTAAACCGAAGGACATGACATTGTACTCATATTGGCCATAACGAGTAACAAAAGCCGTTTTTGGAATGTCCCCGTTCCTAATTCTGATTTGATGGTATCCCAACCTCAAATCCATTTTGGAAAAGACAGATGATCCAGTGAGTTGATCATGCAAATCATTGATCCTAGGGAGCGGATACTTGTTCTTTATGGTGACTAGATTCACTGGTCGATAATCCACAACCATCCGATCCGAACCATCCTTCTTCTTGACGAACAGGACGAGACAAGCCCAAGGAGAAGAACTGGGACGAATGAAACCTTTCTTCAAAGCCTCATCAAGTTGGATCTTAAGTTCGGCTAGTTCTAAGGATGCCATCTTATAGGGTCTTCTGGCTATCGGGACAGTCCCTGGAATGAGCTCTATCACAAACTCAACATCTCTGACAGGAGGAATTCCTGGTAGTTCTTCTGGAAAGACATCCTAAAAGTCACGGACTACCGAAATATCTTCTACCTCTGGAAGAGGGCTAGCATTGAGGGAATAGAGTTGGCGCTTGGTTGTTCGAGTGGAGACATTAACTATCTCACCCGATGGATGTGTAAGTTGAACATTCCTAGAGTGAGTATCAATCTTGGCATAGTGGCTTTCATCCAATCCATACCTAGAATGATATTGATGTCCGAAGACTTGAGGGCTATCAAAGATGCTAGGAAGACTAATCTATCCACCAAAATCTCATTATCATGGCTCACTCTAGAAGTTTGCCATTTTGAACCCGGAGTCTGCACTACTAAAGGAGTAGGCATGTCACAGAAAGACATGTTATGCAACTGTGCATAACTTTCTGAGATGAAGGAATGAGATGCACCAATATCAAATAGAACAAATGCTGGATGACTATTAACAAGGAGCGTACCTAGGATAACGTCGGGATCCTCAAGAGCTTCCTCAGCAGACACATAGTTCACTCGACCATGAGCAGGAGCTGGCTTCACAAAGAAGGCTTTTCCTAGCTTTCCACGTCCAACGGGCTTAGTTATTTTGGGGACACTCACGGGAGTAGTGTCCTGGTTCTCCACACTTATAGCAAACCACAGTGGCACGGGGAGCCACATTTGCAGGCGGTCCTCCAAATGGTGTGACTGGAGGGTTGGGCTGAACTGGGCAAGGCGCCTGGAAGGATGGCCTCGCATTGTATTTTGGCAGCAGAGCTGCGTTGGGCACCCAGATCCGGCGTTTATTGGAGCCCGAGCCAGATGCAGGGTTGAAGTCACAGTTGTGCTTTCTCGTGGCCTCATAATCAGTCTGTCCAGTCTTGGCATTGATAGCCTTGTTGACGAGAGCCTGGAAAGTGGTGCACTCATGCAGGCGCAGATCTCGGCAGAGCTCAGGGTTAAGTCCCTTGAGGAACCTAGCCTGCTGCTTGGCATCAATAGAAACTTCCTCAGGAGCATAGCGAGCAAGGTTTCCAAACTCGTGACTATAAGCATCCACTGACAGTCTGCCCTGGGTGAAAGCGCAGAATTCCTCTCTCTTACGATCCATCAGCCCTTCCGGGATGTGATGGGTACGAAATGTGGTACTGAACTCTGCCCAAGTTGGTGCGGGGCCTGCGGGACGCATGGCTTCAAATTTCTCCCACCACAGATTGGCGGGACCTTCCAGAAAGTAAGTTGCAAAGGTCACCTTGTTGGCCTGAGTCACATTGGCAGCCCGGATCTTACGGTACATGCTAGTCAGCCAGTCATCCGCGTCGGGTGGGTCTACCGAGTGATGATATTTGGGTGGGCTCAGTCTGATGAAATCACCAAGTGATACGCCATCATTGAGGTCATTGCGGGGAGCATGTGCTGTGTTCTGCTCGATTCTTTCCAACAGCCTATTGGTCTCCCTCTTATTCCTTTCAGCTTCTAGCATTACTTCCGCCAAAGAAGGCGCATGTGGCAGATCCTCTTGCCTTGGCTGGCTTCCCTCGCCCTACTCAGGGGCAGGCACGGGGTTATTCCTAGTTGCCACCATCTTGGGAAAACAAACCCAAAACTTAGTCATAGGGAACAACAACTCTAAGACATGAGATAAGGGATGTACTGGACAACATGGCATGCAGGGCAAACACCAATCAACATGGTAAACAACTGCCATATGAACACCATGACTCATAAACACCATGACATAGTTCAGTACAAACCAAGCTGAAAAACAACTATGGAGAGATGACACAACTCATCGGAGGCATTAAAAGCTTCCTATACATAATCTATCTACACCTCCGGAACTCAACTCTCAACCTCATCATATCCCACATCACACGCAGGACTGTGGTGATACGATTACTACCATACTAGAACTTACATCGACGTGCTCAAGCAGCGCCGTAGAATGCCTCATACAGGTTACCCCCATGACCTGGGAGCTGAACCTGAGGATCTGGAAATACTCTAGCCTGTGATCCCTGGGAGCCATAAGGACACGGATGTGACCTTGGTCCCCTTGTCGGCGGCAACAGCGGTCCTTGAAGAGGGGTGATGCCTCCAACATCGGGCCAGTATACGTGTGCTGGCAGATGAGTCCGCGATGGGGTCAGCATCTCCAAATCTCCATAGCCTGTCTGCACGACAGGTGCCAACTGCGTTAGGGCGGTCCAAAGACGTGCACGAGTAGCATAAAGCTCCATGCGAAGGGCACGTGCATCATGATCCCTGTTCTCCAACATCTGAGTGGTCACCTGCAGCCTAGGGTCCTCATGGGAATGATCATAGTAGGTTGCATTAAGATAACCATCCTCTCCTCCCATGGAATCAAGAACATAGCAGAACTCCGTGTTCTGGAGCAGACCATGGTGAAACCTCATGATAGTCAACATAGTATAGGCGGCCTCCTGAACTGCCATGTCTATGGTGACACCTAATCCCTAAGTCCAGTGAAGCGGCTCTGCACCTCCAGGGTATGAAGGATAAATCTTGACGGTACACAGATACTGGCTCTGGTTGAAATCTCGATATTGTTCCTCCACTGTGTACTCCGGGTACCAACGGTATCCAGCGTCCATCATCACTCTAACCAACATGGCCGTGTGACCCGGTACATCGATGCACCTGGTCAGACGGACCACCTGACGGGAAGGACGAGAGGGCATCTAAAACAGAGGAAGATGCAAAGACATAAGAGATTCTAGCAGAAATTGGACAACATAACAGCTGTAATTGCTCAAAAAGGATTTTGAGACAACTGCAAAAGATTGGAAAAGCATAACCACTCGACTTTCTAGACTCAAATCTCTTCTCCATCTGTTTGTCACACCAACAATACTTGAGTACCCACATTCACTTGCAACAAGCTAGCTAGTGGTCCATGGTTAGTAACTCGGCACCCTAAGCAATGGATGAGTAGCCTAATTCTTATCCCCGAAGAAAAGATGGGAATGACTCGGCATAGAATAACTTGGGAAGAGGAATAAAAAGAGCCTTACGTTCCCTCCCACAATCAATTCCCCTACTTTTCTATAGTGTTTCTAGACTCAACTTCGACCGGTTTGTCTTGGTAGTCCTACAGTCAGTCAAGCTCTGATACCAACGCTGTCGGGACCCCGATCCTAAGTCATATGAATCCAGACTGTAACATATCACATCCCCTTGCGGCCTCACGCACGGTAAGCTCCACGGCTGTAGCCTTACCTTAGCCGGGACCGTTTGCGTCTTTTGGCTCCCATATGTGAACATGTCGGTAGCAATCAAACGATAGAGAATACGGGCCGACATGACTAGTCATAGAACCCAAGTGGCACATCCGTACGGAAACAGGCATACGTAACCCAGCAATGCAGGTGTCGGCCTCAAGCGTGTGTAGACGAGTCATAGCAAGCTACAAGGACTCCATTACGCCGTGAGACATAAATGACATCACTGCATGTAGACGAATTAGCAGGCTACAGGGACTCCATTACACTGCGAGACATTTCCCCGAAGGGACAGAACAGCAGCAAAGAAGGATACATGCCGGTCAATCAATGTGTCCGGAGCAGTAGCAAGCTACCATGGCTCGGTGGAAACACAAAGAGGCAGTTTCCCATAAAGAGTACTACTAAAGGCACACAACCAGGTGTCGGATCCCATACATACCGTTGCACGTCACACGTACGCATGACATGCCCGATATGCATAGATACAACCATGGCATCACAACATAACCATACAATAACATGACTTTTATTTAAGAGGCTCAGATGAGCCTTGCATAATATGTTCTTACAGATAGGGGTCACATGACCCGACACTCAAATCATACAAACATGTTCATACAAACCAAGCGGAAGCATAAGGCTGTCTGAGTACAGACAGAAGAAAGGGGTAAAAAGGCACATGGCCTGACTATCTACAGCCCGCCACAGGGCAAAGATCATAGCTGGGACACCAGCTATTCGGCATCGTCGACATCTAGAAAGAACCCACCCGAAGGGTCCTGGGTCTCACCTGCAACATTTATTAAGCAAACATGAGTACAAATGTACTCCGCAAGTCTTTAAAGCAAACCTATCAACAAGGGAGTGGTGGAGTATATGCAGCAATGCCAGCTTTGACTCATGACTAATCTACACTACTCAATTTTAACTCTTTGTTTACATTTTATAAATCGCACACGAGTCCACTAACTCCATAACAATACACCACCATAGATTCACTTCCCTCTCCTGGAAGAGTGCCATCTACGGTACTCACACTTGTCTTGATATTTTTATAAGTATCCATTTGGTTATCTATGAACACCATAAGTTCTCCAAGTGGTCCATATCCGAGGACGCGGCTATTCGAATAGTTTCATACCGTGCAGGGGTGTACTTCTTCACGCACACTCTCGCCACTTATCGTTGTGTGCTCATACAACCATGCACCTCGGCAACCTTCAAGCAGAAGCCAAGCGAGGGAGTCGGCCATGATTGTCAATCACATAAGACCTCTAGTCTAGGCTATCACCTATTTGAGACTGAACCCACACGGAAGTCCGGCCGAAGTTTCCGCTACGGCCCCAAACGATGTGCACAGGGTTCCCAAGCCCACCATTCGGGTGACCCTTGGTACACCATGCCACTGCCTACCGCGTCATAACCCACCCCTAGGGTCAGCGCTACACATGGCCTCCAGCATGCTATAAACACCAGAAACTACTTGCAACTCCTGGACTCAGGACTAAGCGAATGATAAGTCGAGAGGGTTCGAGTTACCGGAACCCAATGTGTGGTAGCAACTAGTCTTGGATCACAAACATGGAACTCAGTTCCTAAGAACGGTCCCAATGAGACAACCCCCTATGTACTCCTACATAGCCTCTCATCGCTACCTTTACCAAATTGAGTTCATCATAACATTATCACATTAGGTAACATTGTTTCACTCAGTTCATCACCCAGATGAATCGGACCTGACTTAACTCTAAGCATAGCAAGCATAGCAAGCAAAGTAAGCTAAGCACATCATGGCACAAGCATCTACCAGGTATGCTAGGTTGCAAGGTTTAACTATTTACTGTGACAATGTCAGGTTATGCAACGGAATAGGATCATCTACCGTGTATGACTGACATGTGATCGGTTGTCCTAATGCAATAAATGAGAGCAGGAGCGCGAGAGTGGGATATTATCGGAATATTCAAAGGGGTTGCTTGCCTTGCTGGGTAGCGGAAAGGTTCTCTCCATCGTCGGGATACTCGGGGGTATCCTCAAAAGCAGGGCCTACCGCAATGCAGATAAGACACAATCAACACACGCAAGTGCAACAATATGATGCATGATCATGGCATGATAGCATGTATAGATGAGCTAATGCAACTAGTGTTCATGTTGATTTGAAATGAATTTGAATATAGGTTCAAAATTGTTCTTCATTTCAAATTCCATTTACTAACCTATTAACAAATGTCAATGTTCACCTACTTAGAGTGCTCTAACATGCAATACAATAGCACCATTGGATTCATTGGATTTTTCTGATAAATTTTCAAATATAAATTATTTTCATCTGACTTACAGATTAATTTATATGAATTTTTGAAGTTTTAAACGATTTCTGGATTTATTTTAAACTGAAAATGGTTTAATGGCGTCAGCCTGACGTCGTCATGGTGTCAGCTGGTCGGCTGACCAGTCCCAGGTCAAACCTGACGTGTGGGGCCTGCACATCAGTGACAGGGGCTTAACCTCCGCGCTGACCAGGGGTTTGACCCACCTTGGGGCCCACTGGTCAGTGGCAGGGGCTAAACTAATTAGGGGGATTATCCCCCTAATGACGGCCATGTCGGCGCCCACCGGAGCAGGGCCGGCGGCGACCATCCGACGCGGCAGAGGCTCGCCGGAATGTGCCTCCGGTGACCAAACGGATGGCGGAGGGCACCAATCGAACCCACGCTCATGCACGCATCCATTCCGGCACCTCCAATGGACGGAGATGGATGGAATCGACGCCGGCGATGAGCGCAGTGGCTGCCGGAGCTTGGGCAAGCACGGGCTTGTCAAGCCGAAGCTCAAAAGAGCTAAATAATGCCTCCTAGGGCTGCTTGGGGCTATCCTGAGCACAATCGCGTGCTCAGACGCGAGCTTGGGCCGCTGCAACGGTGGCCACGGCCTTTCCGGCGGTGAGGAGCTTTTGAGCTCGGGGAAATTCGGTGCTATCAGGCCCTATCGAAGGGGGAAAGAGGGGGAAGAGAAGCAGGAGCTCAGCACTATGTCCGTATTTCCAACAAGGTTTATGCTTTGTACTTCTATGATGTTGTTATGAAATAAAAGTTATATGAAAGAGTTATATGATAAAGTTTTTTGTTGTCATGATAGTAAGCATGATGCTACTATGTCCGTATTTTCTTATCGACGCCTCTCTCTCGAAACCATGTGGACATGTTTTTCGATATCGGCTTTCGCTTGAGGACAAGCGAGGTCTAAGCTTGGGGGAGTTGATACGTGTAACATCCAATTTTTTTTATTTTGGAATGTTATGATATATAGCTATGCATCATCATCACATTGTTTGAATGAATAAAATGGTGGAAATGCTTCCTTTGAATTTCTGAAAGGCCACTTTCATCTTTCCCTTTTCCTGTTTCACCTATTTGAAAATCTCTAGTAAAGTTCAAAGAAAAGAGGGGAGTAACATGACACTCCACACCAGGGACATCTTGGTGAGATATTTGAGCAATTAAACCAGGGGGGTTATTTGAATTTTTCTCTCAAAAGGGTTTAAAATCAATTAAACAATTTGTGAAAATAATGTTTTTCAAAGTATTCAATATGACAGAGGAAAAATGTTCATTGAATAGCATTAATTCTCTTGATCATTTTGATATATATATTTCCTATATTTGGAAATGTTTTGAATGATTTAACAGAGTTTTGAATGCCCTGGAATAGAAAAGCAAAAGTTTTAATTTGAAACGGGCCGGCCCACCTGCGTTTAAGTCCCAAAATCGCTCCGAGCCGACCGACTGACGCGCTGACGCCGCCCTCTCTCTCTCTCTGACACCCCGTCCCCATTGTCCGACCCCGATAACCCCGCGGTCACCTTCCTCTTCGCGCCACACAGAGCTCGCCGGAGATCCCTCCTCTCCGGATCTCCCTCCTCTTTCCCTCCCCGACCACCGCACCGGCCCTATAAATAGCCCCGACTCCCCATGCTCCATTTCCACCCCGATCCCCCACTCTACCTCGCCAGAGCGCTGCCCCACAACCTCGCCGGAGTTCGGCACTCGATCGAACCTCCCGAAGCTCGTGCCCATCGCCACCCTCACCCCAACCCCCTCCGACACCGCCAATCGACGCCGGAGCTTCGCCGCCATCGCCTGAGCACCTCGGACGCCGTCCCCAACCATCGGAGCACCGCCCCCGTCGACTCGCCGCCTCGGCCTCGCCGAAGAAACTCCACCGCCGGTGACCCTCCCTCTGTGAGCCCCTCTTCCCCTCCCTGGACCGTCCGATCTAAATCCAACGCCTAGGATTAGATTATTTTAAAACCCGAACCGGTATCCTCTATAGCTCGGACATCCGCTCGAATCGTCAGATCTCACACACCCCGTGACCAATCAGAGAATGCCACGTCACCCTGTTTGTTCGATCAGTTTTATTTTCCTTTCTGTTTCTATTTTAGAAAACAAAATGCATCCTGATTTTGTTTTTATCGTATCTTTTAAAATAATTAGTGCTTTTAATTGATTCTTTTTGCATTAGTTCAAAAATTTGATGTAGTTTATGTCTGTGAGCTTATATTTGAACTTTGACCTTTAAATTTTGAATCTAATCAAATTTGTATTAATTACTAAAATCTATATAACTAGAGTTTAAAAATATATTTTTGAGTGAATCTTTTTGCCACTTTTTGGTATTAGTTAAACCTATCATTCTAACTAATTTGAGATTTTTTTACTAAATTTAGTTACTGTTTTTAACAAAAACAGAATCTGTCTAGTTCTTAATAGGTTTTAACTAAATTGATTTTTATTCAATTTGAACCCAAATTAGTTTAACTTTTGTTTTTAGATTTCATTAGGTTCTATTGATTCAAATTTAGGTGTATTTTTTTCTGTTAATAAAATATGTTTCAAAATTGTTTTGTACTCTAGTTGGAATAGGTTCATCTTGTTTTCACCATATATATTGTTTACAAGGAGTTTTGTAATATTTCTTTTAGCACAATATTTTCATAATGAAATACCTTCTGTTTTCAAATAAAATTTTATAATTACTTTTTTGTTACCTAAATGTCTAGTTGTTCAAAACCAAATTTTGACTTGTATGTCTTAGTAGGGATTTTAACACCAAAATTCTTATAGTCTTATACTTTAAGTGAATATTCTCTTGATTGTGATTTTGTTTGTTGAAACATTTGTTTACCTTAATGTTGTATGAATTGTTTTGTGTTTATGCTTATGGTGTGCTCTTGTTTGATTCGTTAGATCATCCGGAGTGCGAAGCTTGTTATCTAGAGTCACTTGATTATGAGGATCGTCAGCGAGGCAAGTCACTTTGACCATGTATACCTATGTTTTATTGCATTAGTTGTTCCATCTCCCCAATTGCATGCAAAGTAGGTAAATTGGAAACTTGGTTACTTGTTGTAGTATCATGTGGTAGGTACCCCTCAACCCTTTGACACATTGCCCCCGGGAAACGTTGTTTTACATTTTGCTATGCTATTAGTAGACGGGGTTGGTTCTGTGATTCATGAGAGTTGTGAGTTAATAATTTCAAGACCTACATGATGATCAAGTCTTTAAGACTTCGAGTTCTTCAACTTACCTCTGGGTGGATGATGGTTGAACGGCGCCCTAGAGAAACCAGTGGTTAGCTTAGATGATGCTCGAGAAGTGCAAGTATTCATGCGGAAAGGTCCACCCAGGCACAAAGAGATGGATGGATGCTTCAAGGCCCAAGGCTTACCTGCACAGCCACAAGCCATTATGGGCTCTGGCTTGGTTGGATATCATGGTGACCCTGGACAGGCGGTGCTACGAGATGTAGAAGAACGGTAGGAAAGGATGGGCACCGACAGAGTCTCGGGGAAACCCTTTAAAAGACCATGTTTTGGTCATCCGTTTCTCAAACACCATGAAGTGCGAGAAGTCCAACGGAGGCGACCAAATCTTGTGGGGAACGTGTGCAAAACTCTGCAGAGTACCCAAACCTAATCGATTAGTCGTGTCCACGGTCATGGACAGTTTGAGCCAAAGGAACTGAAACTATCTGGAACTCTCAACACAATAAATTATATTTATATGGGTTATTAATGTCAACTTGGGTATGAGAATTGGTTGGTGGAACCATCTCATTAATCAACCAACATTGTAGTAATTATGCCTTTGCCCTCTCTTGTTGCAGGAAAAATTTGGCTTTATGCAAAAACTTACTACCCCACCTACCATATTTGCATATAGACTAGATGATTACTTTACCCCCTCTCTTGTGACTTTGCCGGCATATTCAATATGCTGACCTATACGGCTGCAACGTATCATGTTGCAGAGTACTTTTCCAACCAGGAGTGAGGATACGCTCTACGCTCGGTGAGATGCCCTTGGAGTCAGATGGACTCATCTACCTTTGGAGCTTCTGCAAGATTAGTTATTCTCATGAGTTGGCCTTCGACCACTTTATTGTAATTCTTATTGTAATAAAGGACTCGATATGAGATTTCGATTTATTAATGTTGTGTGATTTCCCTTTTATATATACATTGATGTACCGTGTGTGTACCAGCATGATCTTGGGGTGGTACTGAAACACCAAAGATTCGACCTTTCAGGTCGGGTCGCTACAGAAATGGTATCAGAGCACACGCTGACCGTAGGACATAACCTCTAGGATTGGAAAAGACTTAGGATTTATTTCTCTTCTGTCTTTAAAATTCTTATACTCTCATCTACTCGTTTCTGACTTCCCTCCGATTTATTTCAAAATTTATAGATGGCCACCTTCATCCCAGTTTTGATCATGGAGTTTTGCCAGCCTGACGCAACAATGCCCTTTGGCAAGGAGCTGATGAGGATCGTGAGGGACGTGAGGATTGCTTTGTCGAGCATCACCGAGACTCCTATCATGTCTTTTCCACAAGATGGACGCTACAGGATCGAGGTGCACATCCCCGGGAAGACCTTTGGGAATCGGAAGGAACCCATCGACTTCAAGTTTGTGGCACCTAGCTGGATACTTGGGAGAGACATGGCCATTCATCGTGCCCTTGGACGTATTCACGAGGACTACAAAGGTGGAACCATTTCACCTGGACTCAACGTGGTTTGTAGCAGGGATGCCAATGGAAATATCATAACCACTCCCATTGAAGACACCACCATTTCCTATATCCAGACCTTGGAGACGCACGTCAGAACCTTGGAGCTTCGGGTATGTGCCGACACGAAGACGATCAAGAGGCTGATGAACCGTGAGATTGATCTCGAAGCCGACTTACAGGAAGCCGAGTACGAGCATGAGTATGAGGTGAAGCTGAACAATCGCATCGCAACTCTGGAAGAACAGATGGACCTGGGTGAAAATCTTCATCCCGAAGGCGACATGGCTCCTTTGATCAGCAACGATGATGACTATGAGGAGAGCACCACCAGAGGAGGCTCTGTCACCATGTACTTTTGAGGAAAACTTTAGTTATGCCTCCCATGTATCTCATTTTCGTCGTTAAAGCAAAGGTCGATGTTTAGTTTGAATGGAGATTTGTATCTCAATGTTTGACTTTGAGTTGAATAAATGAATGAGTGTTTGGTGTGATATATTTGTTGCATTGGATATGGGTAGTGAATTTCCCTTTTAGGTCATTGTTCTATTCTAATTCTCACCCCTCTGTAAACAGCAAGATGCCTCCGCGACGTGAGCCCGACTTCACTTTCCCGCCAGAGATCACACAACTTCTTCAGCAGCAGAACGCCCTGATGCAGCTGTTGATTCAGAATCAGACCAACAACCACCCTCCACCTCAAGGCGACAACCTCACCCATTTTTGAGACTGAATCCCCCAACCCTCTCCAGCAGCACACAGCCCATTGTGGCAGATGATTGGCTCCGCAAGATGGAGAGGGAACTCACCACCGCAGGATGCATTGAGGCTAAGAAAGTGCGTTTTGCCGCCCATCAACTGGAGGGAGCAGCAGCTTCATGGTGGGAGAACTACACCACCACGTACCCCATTACTGGTGTGACTTGGGAGCAGTCCAAGCAAGCTTTCCGCACCGCACATGTCTCAGTTGGAGCCATGAGTCTGAAGAAGCGTGAGTTTCGCAACTTACGCCAGGGGAACCGTTCCGTGGCCCAGTACGTGGATGACTTTAGCACGTTGGCTCGTTATGCGCCAGGAGATGTGGCCGATGATGCAGCCAAGCAGGAAAAGTTCTTGGAAGGACTCAATGATGAGTTGAGCATGCAGCTGATGGTGGCTACCTTCAGCAACTACTAGGAGCTGGTAGACAAGGCCCTCATCTTGGAGGGGAAGCAGCAGCAAATTGAGAACCGCAAGAGGAAGTATGCATAGGGGAATTCTACCTCAGGAGCTCATCAGAAGCCGCGCTACTCCCCATACTCAGGAAATACTGGATCAGGGACCGGTAAGTATGGAGGACACACTCATCCCGTGCACAACCATGGAGGCCACAACCATGTAGGAAATGGGAATAATCGTCCCAACAATGGCAGCTTCAAGAATGGTAATGGAAGTGGGAATGGCAACCAACACCGTCCCACTCCAGCTCAGAAGGATCTGAACCATATCACCTGTTTCAAGTGTCAGAAGACAGGGCACTATGCCACTGAATGCCCTCAGAACAAGCAAGGGAATGGAAACGGCAACTCCGCAGCTAAGAAGCGAAATCCGTTTCCTTGTGCTCAGGTGAATCACCTCGATGTGGAAGAAGTCTATGATCAGCCCGAGACTGTGGTTGGTAAGTTTTTATTGCATTCACGTCTAGTTATGGTACTTTTTGATTCTGGTGCAACTCATTCATCCATATCAAGGGTAGTTGTGGAAAAGTATGGTTTACCCACCAGAACCCTTAGTCAGCCCATTAAGGTCAATTCCCCAGGAGGAATGATGACGGCAGGGATAGGATGCCACGCCTTGAAACTCCACATAGGAAACCATATTTTTCCTACCGACCTCATCGTCTTACAATCCCAGGGATTGGATGTAATCCTAGGCATGGATTGGATGACCAAGTATGAAGGAAACCTTGATTGCCCAAGCAAGTCTATTTCACTCACCACTCCGGAGAACAAGAGGATTAAATATGTATCCCGACGCACACAAATGAGTGGTCGGTTAAATTCCCTCACAGGAGTTGTTCAGGAGGAAGTGCCGGTTGTACGAGACTTTCCAGATGTATTCCCGGAGGAATTACTAGGCACGCCACCAGATAGGGAGATTGACTTTCTGATAGAGCTACTACCCGGGACAGCCCCAATTTCCAAGAGACCCTATCGGATGCCCACAAATGATTTAGTAGAAATCAAGAAGCAGATTAAGGAGCTATTGGACAAGGGATATATTCGCCCAAGTTCATCACCTTGGGGAGCCCAAGTTCTTTTGGTGGAGAAGAAATACAAAACCTTGAGAATGGTGGTCGATTATCGAGCATTGAACAAGGTGACTATCAATAATAAGTACCCTCTGCCGATGATTAATGACCTGTTTGACCAGCTAGTAGGCGCCAAAGTATTCTCCAAGATCGATCTTCGATCAGGGTAGCACCAACTAAAGATTCGTGAACAAGATATACCCAAAACAGCTTTCACCACCAGGTATGGCTTATACGAGTATACAGTCATGTCCTTTGGTTTGACTAATGCTCCTCCCTACTTCATGAATTTGATGAACAAAGTGTTTATGGAATCTTTGGACAAGTTTGTCGTGGTGTTCACCGATGACATTTTGATATTCTCCAAGAGCGAGGAAGAGCACAAGGAACACTTGTGTTTAGTTTTGGAGAAGCTTAGAGAGCATCAGTTGTATGCCAAGTTCAGTAAATGTGAATTCTGGCTGACGGAAGTCGAATTCCTTGGACATGTTATTTCCGGAGAAGGAATAGCAGTAGACCCCGCTAAGGTTGAAGCAGTCACTGAGTGGAAGTCACCCACCTCAGTTAAGGAGATCCGCAGTTTTCTCGGACTTGCCGGATATTACCGGAGATTCATTGAGAATTTCTCAAAGATTGCCAAGCCCATGACAGAGTTGTTGAAGAGAGAGTCTAAGTATGTCTGGACTGAGGAATGTGAGGCCAATTTCCAGGAGTTGAAGAATAGTTTGGTCATAGCCCCAGTGTTGATACTACCAAACATTCGGAAGGATTTCCAGGTTTATTGTGACGCATCCCATCAAGGACTTGGAGGAGTACTCATGCAGGAAGGAAAAGTTGTAGCATATGCATCTAGATAGCTACGACCCCATGAGTTGAATTATGCCACCCATGATTTGGAACTAGCAGCCATAGTGCACGCACTCAAGACCTGGAGACATTTCCTTATCGTAAATAGTTGTGATGTGTACACTGACCATAAGAGCCTGAAATATATCTTCACGCGGAAGGAGTTGAACCTCAGACAGAGGAGATAGTTAGAGTTAATCAAGGACTATGACATGAGATTACATTACCATCCAGGAAAGGCAAATGTTGTGGCAGATGCTTTGAGTCGGAAGAGTTATGTGAACACACTCGTAGTCGGAGGATTACCCCAGGAGTTAACCAAAGATCTGAGAGAGCTTCAGTTAGAGATAGTTCCGCAAGGATATGTTGCCACACTAGAGATTCAGTCCACCTTGACCGAAAGAATTCGAGAAGCCTAGAAATCAGACAAGGAGATAGCTGAGATAAAGCAGAGAATGAAGGAAGGCAAGGCTAAAGGCTTTCGTGAAGATGAACAGGGTACTCTATGGTTTGAGAACCGAATCTATGTGCCCCATGACCCAGAGCTCAGGAAGTTGATACTTCAAGAAGCCAATGATTCCCCATACTCGATACACCCAGGCAACACCAAGATGTACCTAGATTTGAAGGAAAGTTACTGGTGGACAGGTATGAAGAAAGATATTGTCGAACATGTTGCGGTATGTGATGTTTGTCAGCGAGTAAAGGCGGAACATCAGAAACCAGCAGGGTTACTCCAACCTTTGCCGATACCCGAGTGGAAGTGGGATAAGCTTGGTATGGACTTCATCACAGGACTACCGAGGACCCGTTCAGGATATGATTCCATTTGGGTAGTGGTCGATCGTTTGACCAAGGTGGCTCATTTCATTCCAGTGAAGACCACCTATACCAGTGCTAAGTTAGCCAAGATCTATATGACCAGGATCGTATGTCTGCATGGAGTTCCGAGGAGTATCATGTCAGATAGAGGAACACAATTTACCTCAAAGTTTTGGCATCAGCTACATGAAACTTTGGGTACAAGACTGGAGTTCAGTACAACTTTTCATCCGCAGACCGATGGACAGACTGAGAGAGTCAACCAGATTCTGGAGGACATGTTGAGAGCCTGTGCGCTAGACTATGGGTCCAGTTGGGATGAAAACTTACCTTACGCAGAGTTCTCGTATAACAACAGTTATCAGACCAGTCTGAAGATGGCTCCTTTTCGAAGCTTTATACGGAAGGAGGTGCAGAACACCATTGACGTGGGATGGTGTTGGAGACCGAAAACTTTTTGGTCCCGATCTTATCAGAGATTCTGAAGATAAGGTCAAACTGATTCGAGACCGACTCAAGATAGCTCAATCCCAGCAGAAGAGCTATGTTGATAACAAACGCAAGGAGGTGACATATGAAGTAGGGGATCGAGCATATCTCTGTGTGTCGCAACTTCGAGGAATCAAGAGGTTTGGTGTTAAAGGAAAGTTAGCACCCAGATTCATAGGCCCCTACAAAATTCTGGAACGCAGAGGCGAAGTTGCATACAAGCTGGAATTGCCGGAAGGATTGTCTGGAGTTCATGATGTTTTCCATGTTTCCCAGCTAAAGAAATGCCATGCTGAGATGGCTGATATTCCTTTGAGAGACACAGTGCCCCTAGAGGCCATACAACTTGACAGTGACGTGACCTACGGGGAGAAGCCTGTCAGAATCCTCGAGACTGCCAACAGAGTCACCCATAGCAGGATCATCAAGTTCTGTAAGGTTCTATGGAGTCACCACAATGAGGAACAAGCCACCTGGGAACGCGAAGAAGATCTTCGTAGAGACCACCCGCACCTATTTTCTAGCCAACCCGAATCTCGAGGGCGAGATTCATCTTAAGGTGGGTAGGTTTGTAACATCCCAAAATTTCATTTTGGAATGTTATGATATATAGCTATGCATCATCATCACATTGTTTGAGTGGATAAATGGTGGAAGTGCTTCCTTTGAATTTCTGAAAGGCCACTTTCATCTTTCCCTTTTCCTGTTTCACCTATTTGAAAATCTCTGGTAAAGTTCAAAGAAAAGAGGGGAGTAACATGACAGTCCACACCAGGGGCATTTTGGTGAGATATTTGAGCAATTAAACCAGGGGGGTTATTTGAATTTTTCTCTCAAAAGGGTTTAAAATCAATTAAACAATTTGTGAAAATAATGTTTTTCAAAGTATTCAATATGACAGAGGAAAAATGTTCATTGAATAGCATTAATTCTCCTGATCATTTTGATATATATATTTCCCATATTTGGAAAGGTTTTGAATGCTTTAACAGAGTTTTGAATGCCCTGGAATAGAAAAGGAAACGTTTTAATTTGAAACGGGCCGGCCCACCTGCGTTTAAGTCCCGAAATCGCTCCGAGCCGACCGACCGACGCGCTGACGCCGCCCTCTCTCTCTTTGACACACCGTCCCCACTGTCCGACCCCGATAACCCCGCGATCACCTTCCTCCTCGCGCCAGACAGAGCTCGCCCGAGATCCCTCCTCTCCGGATCTCCCTCCTCTTTCCCTCCCCGACCACCGCACCGGCCCAATAAATAGCCCCGACTCCCCGTGCTCCATTTCCACCCCAAGCCGCCACTCTACCTCGCCAGAGCGCTGCCCCACAACCGCGCCAGAGTTCAGCACTATGTCCGTATTTCCAACAAGGTTTATGCTTTGTACTTCTATGATGTTGTTATGAAATAAAAGTTATATGAAAGAGTTATATGATAAAGTTTTTTGTTGTCATGATAGTAAGCATGATGCTACTATGTCCGTATTTTCTTATCGACGCCTCTCTCTCGAAACCATGTGGACATGTTTTTCGATATCGGCTTTCGCTTGAGGACAAGCGAGGTCTAAGCTTGGGGGAGTTGATACGTGTAACATCCAATTTTTTTATTTTGGAATGTTATGATATATAGCTATGCATCATCATCACATTGTTTGACTGAATAAAATGGTGGAAGTGCTTCCTTTGAATTTCTGAAAGGCCACTTTCATCTTTCCCTTTTCCTGTTTCACCTATTTGAAAATCTCTGGTAAAGTTCAAAGAAAAGAGGGGAGTAACATGACACTCCACACCAGGGACATCTTGGTGAGATATTTGAGCAATTAAACCAGGGGGGTTATTTGAATTTTTTTCTCAAAAGGGTTTAAAATCAATTAAACAATTTGTGAAAATAATGTTTTTGAAAGTATTCAATATGACAGAGGAAAAATGTTCATTGAATAGAATTAATTCTCCTGATCATTTTGATATATATATTTCCTATATTTGGAAATGTTTTGAATGCTTTAACAGAGTTTTCAATGCCCTGGAATAGAAAAGCAAACGTTTTAATTTGAAACGGGCCGGCCCACCTGCGTTTAAGTCCCGAAATCGCACCGAGCCGACCGACTGACGCGCTGACGCCGCCCTCTCTCTCTCCGACAACCCGTCCCCACTGTCCGACCCCGATAACCCCGCGGTCACCTTCCTCTTCGCGCCACACAGAGCTCGCCGGAGATCCCTCGTCTCCGGATCTCCCTCCTCTTTCCCTCCCCGACCACCGCACCGGCCCTATAAATAGCCCCGACTCCCCATGCTCCATTTCCACCTCGATCCCCCACTCTACCTCGCCAGAGCGCTGCCTCACAACCTCGCCCGAGTTCGGCACTCGATCGAACCTCCCGAAGCTCGTGCCCATCGCCACCCTCACCCCAACCCCCTCCGACACCGCCAATCGACGCCGGAGCTTCGCCGTTGTCGCCTGAGCACCTCGGACGCCGTCCCCAACCACTGGAGCACCGCCCCCGTCGACTCGCCGCCTCGGCCTTGCCGGAGAAACTCCACCGCCGGCGACCCTCCCTCTGTGAGCCCCTCTTCCCTCCCTGGACCGTCCTATCTAAATCCAACGCCTAGGATTAGATTATTATAAAACTCGAACCGGTATCCTCTATAGCTCGGACGTCCGCTCGAATCGTCAGATCTCACACACCCCGTGACCAATCAGAGAACGCCACGTCACCCTGTCCGTTCGACCAGTTTTATTTTCTTTTCTGATTCTATTTTAGAAAACAGAATGCATCTTGATTTTGTTTTTATCATATCTTTTCAAATAATTAGTGTTTTTAATTGATTCTTTTTGTATTAGTTCACAAATTTGATGTAGTTTATGTTTATATACTTAGATTTCAACTTTGACCTTTAAATTTTGAATCTAATCAAATTTGTTTAAATTACTAAAATCTATATAACTAGAGTTTCAAAATATATTTCTGAGTGAATCTTTTTGCCACTGTTTGGTATTAGTTAAACCTATCATTCTACCTAATTTGAGAAAAAAATTAATAAATTTAGTTACTGCTTTTAACAAAAACAGAATCTGTCTAGTTCTTAATAGGTTTTAACTAAATTGATTTTTATTCAATTTGAACCTACATTAGTTTAACTTTTGTTTTTAGATTTCATTAGGTTCTGCTGATTCAACTTTAGGTGTATTTTTTTCTGTTAATAAAATATGTTTCAAAATTGTTTTGTACTCTAGTTGGAATAGGTTCATCTTGTTTTCACCATATATATTGTTTAGAAGGAGTTTTCTAATATTTCTTTTAGCACAATATTTTCATAATGAAATACCTTCTCTTTTCAAATAAAATTTTATAATTACTTTTCTATTACCTAAATTTCTCATTTTTCAAAACCAAATTTTGACTTGTATGTCTTAGTAGGGATTTTGACACCAAAATTCTTATAGTCTTATACTTTAAGTGAATATTCTCTTGATTGTGCTTTTGTTTGTTGAAACATTTGTTTACCTTGCTGTTGTATGAATTGTTTTGTGTTTATGCTTATGGTGTGCTCTTGTTTGATTCGTTAGATAATCCGAAGTGCGAAGCTTGTTATATAGAGTCACTTGATTACGAGGATCGTCAGCAAGGCAAGTCACTTTCACCATGTATACCTATGTTTTATTGCATTAGTTCTTCCATCTCCCCAATTGCATGCAAAGTAGGTAAATTGGAAACTTGGTTACTTGTTGTAGTATCATGTGGTAGGTACCCCTCAACCCTTTGACACATTGCCCCCGGGAAACGTTGTTTTACATTTTGCTATGCTATTAGTAGACGGGGTTGGTTGTGTGATTCATGAGAGTTGTGAGTTAATAATTTCAAGACCTACATGATGATCAAGTCTTCAAGACTCCAAGTTCTTCAACTTACCTCTGGGTGGATGATGGTTGAACGACGCCCTTGAGAAACCAGTGGTTAGCCTAGATGATGCTGGAGAAGTGCCAGTATTCATGCGGAAAGGTCCACCCAGGCACAAAGAGATGGATGGATGCTTCAAGGCCCAAGGCTTACCTGCACAGCCACAAGCCATTATGGGCTCTGGCTTGGTTGGATATCATGGTGACCCTGGACAGGCGGTGCTACGAGATGTAGAAGAACGGTAGGAAAGGATGGGCACCGACAGAGTCTCGGGGAAACCCTTTAAAAGACCATGTTTTGGTCATCCGTTTCTCAAACACCATGAAGTGCGAGAAGTCCAACGGAGGCGACCAAATCTTGTGGGGAACGTGTGCAAAACTCTGCAGAGTACCCAAACCTAATCGATTAGTCGTGTCCACGGTCATGGATAGTTTGAGCCAAAGGAACTGAAACTATCTGGAACTCTCAACACAATAAATTATATTTATATGGGTTATTAATGTCAAATTGGGTATGAGAATTGGTTGGTGGAACCATCTCATTAATCAACCAACATTGTAGTAATTATGCCTTTGCCCTCTCTTGTTGTAGGAAAAATTTGGCTTTATGCAAAAACTTACTACCCCACCTACCATATTTGCATATAGACTAGATGATTAGTTTACCCCCTCTCTTGTGACTTTGCCGGCATATTCAATATGCTAACCTATACGGCTGCAACGTATCATGTTGCAGAGTACTTTTCCAACCAGGAGTGAGGATACGCTCTACGCTCGGTGAGATGCCCTTGGAGTCAGATGGACTCATCTACCTTTGGAGCTTCTGCAAGATTAGTTATTCTCATGAGTTGGCCTTCGGCCACTTTATTGTAATTCTTATTGTAATAAAGGACTCCATATGAGATTTCGATTTATTAATGTTGTGTGATTTCCCTTTGATATATACATTGATGTATCGTGTGTGTACCAGCATGATCTTGGGATGGTACGAAAACACCGGAGATTCGACCTTTTAGGTCGGGTCGCTACAATACGTCCATTTTGCATCATGATTTCCTACTGTTATTTACAATGTTTTTATGAATAATAATGCTTCATGGAGTATTTCTAATGCCTTTTCTCTCATAAGTTGCAAGGTTTGCACAAAGGGGGAGAATAACGACAGCTGGAAATAAAAGATACCTATTCTGCACATCATCAAATGAGCTGAAACTTCATGGGGATTTTTAATGGAATATATGAGAAATATTGGAGCAAATAACTACCGGAGGGGCCACCCTAGTGAGCACAAGACACCATGGCGTGCTAGGCCCCCCAGGCATGCCCTGGTGGGTTGTGCTCAACAGGCCCACCTTCGGAGCCCATCTTTTGGTATAAAAGGTGTTTCGACCTAAAAAAATTAGGAGATAACTTTCGGGATGGAACGCCGCCGTCTCCAGACAGAACTTGGGCATAAGACCTTTTGCCCTTCGGCGAAGTGATTCCATCGAGGGAACTTCCCGCCAGGAGGGGTAAATCGAAGCCATCGTCATCACCAACAATCCTCTCATCTTTGGAGGCCATATTTCATCAACATGTTCAGCATCATATCCTCACAAACCAAAGTTCATCTCTTATGTTCAATCTTTGTACCAAAACTCAGATTGGTACCTGTGGGTGACTAGTAGTATTGATTACCTTGTGTAGTTGATTACTATATGGTTTATTTGGAGGAAGATTATATGTTCAGATCCTTTATGTTATTCAATACACCTCTGATCTTGAGCATGCATATTATTTGTGAATAGTTACCTTTGTTGTTGAGGTCACGGGAGATGTCATGTTGCAAGTAATCATGTGAATTTGAGATGTGTTCGATATTTTAATGATATTTATACTGTGATTCCCTTAGTGGTGTCATGTGAATGTCGACTACATGACAATTCACCATCTTTGGGCCTAAGGGAATGCATTGTGTAGTAGTTATTAGATGATGGGTTGCTATGGTGACAGAAGGTTAAACCCTAGTTTATGTGCTACTTTGTAAGGGGATGATTTGAATCCACATGTTTAATGTTATGGTTAGATGTTATCTTGATACTTTTCTCGTACTTGCGGATGCTTGTGAGGTGGTTAATCATAAGTGGGAGGTTTGTTCAAGTAATAACAACACCCAAGCACCGGTCCACCCACATATCAAATTATCAAACCAACATGATGATAGTAACTAGATGAAATTCCCGTGTACCCTCAAGACCACTTTTCTTATTATAAGAGATAGTTTTAGCATGTCCTTTGCCACAAATGGATTGAGGTACCTTGCTGCACCTTATCTACCATTACCGTTACTTGCTCGTTACCAATTATCTTGCTATGAAACTACCTATTACCTACAATTTCAGTGCTTGCACAAATTACCTTGCTGAAAACCGCTTGTCATTTCCTTTTGCTCCTCGTTGGGTTCGACACTCCTACTTATCAAAAGGAATACGATTGACCCCCTACACTTATGGGTCATTAATGTTTACCCAGGTTCGGGCCCTGTCGAACAGGTAAAACCCTACGTCCGGCTTTGTTTGTATTGATGATGGTGTATCGATTACAAGTTGATGATCTACCCCGAGATCAACGTGTAAGCTCTAAACCCTAAGGTGAATAATGGTCCCTCTATGGACAAAAACCCTAGGCTTATATAGCTACCCAGGTGGAGCTAGGTTACATCTTTTAGGTCGGTTGAGGCAATGCCAAATATAGAACCATCATTGGAGTGCACGCCATATCTTTGGAGATTTGCTTACTTCCCATGGGCAAGTCAAGGCGCCCCCATAGTCCTTCAGTCGTTGGCTTAGCGGGCCCATAGTTCTGCCCATACAGACCTATTACTTCGGGCTATTACCCCCTAGTCCAGGACATCCTCAATATCCCCTGAACTAGTCTTCAATCGTCGAGGACAAACACACTCTTCGGATCCTTGGGCTCCGGATGTCTTCGCCTTGGCAGGTGACTTCCCGTAGTAAAGCAGTAAACCGGCCAAAAAAACTGGGTTACTTCTCAGCCAATGTGAGCATCAAACTACTTCAAATCATTGTTCTTATTTTGGGGGGGTCTATTGACACTGGCCCCCTGCTAAGTCTTTATGGCTTTTTTTATCAATTCACGTGCCCCTTAATGAGGCGAGCGGCCTGATGGCTGGTAAATGAAGCATCCAACTGGGCTTATTACTTAACGAGGCACAGTGTACAAAAAATAACCGCACGTCCACTTCTTCCTATCGCAGTCTAATTCCCCTCTCTCCCTCATCCTCCAAAGGCATCCCGACATGGCCAATGCTCCTAGCTCCTCCATGCATCCAAACGGACCTCTCCCGGGAGAGTGGCGAAGTTTCTATGGGTCTCGCTTCCGCCTAAACATACTAGCGACTCAAGGGTATCTTCCTGACACGCATCAGGCTCCCGTTCGTGCTCGCATGACCTCAATCGATGGCCAGGCTCACGCTGAGAAGCATCCGTCTTCTCACGGGATGGAAAGAGTAGGCTTCATTCCCTTCCTCTTATGAGCCCTCGGCTTTCCTATTTGCCCATTCCTTCTAGGCATGCTCACTTTTTACGGGGTCCAGCTCCATCACCTTACCCCCAACTCCATCCTACAAATCACGGGATTCGTTGCCCTCTGCGAGATGTACCTCTGTTGCAAGGCCCACTTCGTCCTATGGCAAATGGTGTCATCTATGAGGTGGGCAGAGCCGAGGTGTGCCAAATCGCAAGAATCGGGACTCCATCAGGTACTACCAAGGAAGACACTATCGCATGGGCCTCGATGTGGTTTTACATAGCAGCGTCCCATTGTTCAACCCTGTCCATCGAGTTCTGCCCGAATACTCATTGGCACCTCCCAAGAAGCGCTCCGACTAGCAGCCGAGGAGTTTATCCCAGGTGCTAGATGAGGAGGTAAAGTGATTACCGGCTCAAGTCTCATGCCTGGCCACAACAAGATTTCCATCGATGACATGATGGCCATCACCATTCTTCGATGCGTTCAACCTCTTAAATAGCGAGTACATCCTCTATGGGAGTACAATTGTACGAGCGAAACAACTCTTTCTGTGGAGGAAGACTTTGCCGATCAGGCATCCCTAGCTCTCGCTCTAGCCGATATCTTCAAAGAAGAAGAAGTTGAATTCACTCAGCAAAAGTTTATTGATGGCCTTTTGTCCCATAGGTCGGGTGAGGCGCTAAGTCTTGTTGTCTCACTTGTCATCCGAACAACTTCATAACTTATAAACAACTTTTTAATATTTCAGAGCAAGGCTGGAGATGCTTCGTAGAGTTAGTGAACCATCCCAGTCCTCACCTGGAATCTTACTCAAAGGATGATGCCCCTGGCTTTCATGAGGACCCCGAGTTATCCGTCATCTTCAAGGACAAATTCTACTATCAAGAGAGTACAGATGGCTCCAAAATGGCTCTTCTTCCTGATTCACTAGGGGTTTTGCCGTCAGCAATAAGTATTTGTCGGGCCTCATCTTTGAAGAGACATTCCACCCCTGAAGTTGTGTTTCTCCTCCCAAGGGTCACCTCGCAAAGTGTCAAAAATGTGTGGAGACCACTCAACCAGACAAACCTCGGATGGGAGGAGCATCCAAATGACCAGCCGCCGGTCGTGTGCCTTTGACCACCTCGTCTTATCGAAGGTATCCCAGTTTCAATCTTCCGAAGTCTTCTGACATTTTTTGTTGTTAATTTTCCGTTGTTCGTTTGTCTATACAATCGGTTCAACAAAGCACCTGCACCCGAGGGGGCGATAACCATAAGGGCAGACGCCGATCTAAAGATCTATGCCACTACCGTGCCCGAAGTTCCACATTTCGAAGACCCCACTGAGCACCCTCAGCCTGAGAGCTCAGAGGCCTTTTCTGCCTCTTACTCAGAGGCAGAAAGTATGATGCGTCATCGCAAGAGGAAAACCTCCTTGAGGAGTCTGGCCTTCTATAACCAACAGCTCAATGTTATTAACGGAGTTGATACCTATCTTGGAGCATCTCAGACTAGCCTTACTGACGCGACAAGCATCCTTTCCGATGGCTTACATGTATAATATTCTATAACCTTAGAAATCTCGCATATATGAATTCCCCCCGACTTATTAACCAATAGCCTCTAACACACTCGTCGACCCAAAAGGCCAACAAGTGTGTCGAACCTTGAGCACAAAATCCACTTTCATAGCATGGCGTGATAACCGGCTTGGCCCCAAGCCTTAATTTTGGAAGATTGGCCAACTTTTGAAAGATTGGACAAATTAACCGTCTTGTCTCCCATATATGTATCACGTAGAGTGCTCGGGAGAAGAACACAGAACTCTCTAAAGAGTTAAAGTTAAGCAAGGCCGAGCTATCTTCCGCCAAGTCTAAGCTAGAGAACATTAAGAAGTTCACTCGAGAAGCCCATGTTATACGATTATAAATAATGTCGCATGCTTTGGTCCCAATAAAGACATCCATGATCCATGGAATTTGTCGCAGCCGAAACCATTGGCCAGTTGGAGAAGGACCTCAAGCGTGCTAGAGAGGACAAGCGATATGTTGAATCTCAGGAGGAGGCGGGCCACTGTGTGCATATGCAAGTTCTTGATGAAAAGAATCGGTTAAAAGCAAAAAAATGAAGAGAAAGTGCATGCCATTGAGAGTGTAGAGGCCAACTAGCCATGGCAGAGGAGAAGATTTGGAGGACTGATGAGACTGTATCTGGTAAGTGCAACCACCGCTGAAGAATTCATGTCTAATTTCACAACATATATGCTCAGAGTTTGATGCCTCCGAAATTTTATTTATTGGACGGCTGGAGAGGGAGGAAGACACCTCGAGAGCTAATCCCATAGCTCGTTTGAGAGAGCTTCTAGAGAGATCACGACGCGTAATGAAGACATCATGTAAGGCGTTATGGCATAATGAGCCAGTCCCTAAGGGCATCCTCGAACTCTTGGAACACGTGAAGGGTGTTCTATGCTGTCTGCAGATATGGAAGATGTCTGCCTATCGAGAAGGAGCCCGGGAATCATGGGCAATGATAAAGACTTGGTTCACCAAGGAGGATACTGAACATCTTGCCTGAGTTGGCCTGAAGGGTCCAGACGGCAAGTAGGTTCTGACGCACCTGGTTTATCACTAAGTCATGCCCGTAATCCGTCTTTCCCAACATGACACTATGCTTGAAAACATTATAGATGGTTTAGACCAACTATAATGTATTTAATGTTGGCGGCTCTATGTATTTATGTACTTTACACCTCTGTGCTCAGATCCATAATGTAAACTTTATTAACCAACCTTCGGCTTCTCCCTCCTCATCTAGTTCTATCAAAAGTTCCTTTCCCCAGGTTTATCATGTTAACCTCGACCAGATTATTACTTGCCGATTTACTTGGAGGAAAAATGTTGAGTCGGGGTTGAAGCTTCTAGGTTTAACTTATAGAATGTCACCGATTCATTTACTTCCATCGTAGTCGGCAAGTTGTACACTTAAGAACGCTAGCTTTCGGCTTCACCAACCTGAGGTACTTGACCGGGTGAACCGAAAGTAGCAATCACACATGTGCCCCCTTTACCTCCTAGATGAACAATCGGGAACGTAGGAGGCAAACATAGGAGCCAGGAAACCTAGCTTGGCAAAATCTTAAGGCCAATCGATGCATATATTGGCGTAATAGCATTGTAAAGGGAAGGTGGCACATAAATACAAAACATAAGTGTGCAAACAAAAAGGGAAAAGATGCTTGATTAATAGAGAGCTTGTGGGTCGGTACAAGTGTACATGTAAAGATGTCGCCGAAGTAGCTGGCATACGTCGGATGTATCGAACACTATGGGGGTATGTTTATAATAACCTAAGCAAACGGACGCTAGCCGGAAGGTCTTGCCATACTAGATAGTTACAAAAATTGACTTCAGAAAAGGAAAATGGGGAGGGTTTGTGCATTTTATCCGTAAAGGCGTCGGAACCGAACATTATTCCATGGATGGGGTTCCAGCCTATTGTCTTCAAGGCCTCGGAGGCGGTAAGCCCCCCTGTAAGTACCCTGTGGATGATAAACGGGCCATCCTAAATAGGCAAAAGTTTATGCTTTTTCTTTTTGGGATGATTATGAAGAACTACGTCCCCCACATTGTATGCCTTGGATCAAACTTCCCTCCTTTGGTAATGGCTGGCCTCATGCTGATAAAACATAGAACGTGCATGAGACACGTCCCTCTCCTTTTCCAAGGCATCCAAGTCATCTTGTATGTCGAGCTCGGCCTCCCTTTCCTTAGACATGCGCACTCTAGGTGAATCATGAATGAAATCACATGGGAGGACCGCTTCTGCTCCACACACCATGAATAGCTCGTGGACCGATTAGGTGTAGTGTGCAAGCCCCACAATATGGAGTTGAGCCATCCAGTGGGTATCGTACTCCGTTAAGGATCAAACCAAACATCATTTTATGCCACTTAGTATTAGTCAGTTTGCATGCTCGACTTGTCCATTGAACTGGGGGTGATATACCGAGGCTCAATCAAGCTTAATGCCCTTATCCACACACCAATCCTTTACTTCTTGGGTTGTGAAATTTCTTCCATTATCTGTGATGATGCTATGGGGTACTCCATAACGGCGCACTACATCGGAGAGGAAATCAATTACTGCTTCAGCTTTGGCCGAGGTCACCGGCTTGGCCTCGATCCACTTTGTGAAATTATCTAGCATGAGTGGTAGATATTTGTTTTTTCTGGTCCCCTTTTAAGTGGTTCGACCATGTCTAGCCCCCAGGCCGCAGAGGGCCAAGTGAACGGAATAGTCCGAAGAGCCGTTGGGGCATGCAACTTTTATTGGCAAAAACATGGCATCCTATGCACTTTTCCACCAATGTTTTTGCATCTGCCCAGGCTGTTGGCCACTAAAATCCCCTTCGAAATGCCTTGCTTACCAAGGACCGACGACATGATGACTGCCCATGCCGGAGTGTATTGCCGCAAGAAACTCTCTCCCTTCCTCATCGGGTATACACCTTTGGAGGACACCATTAGCACTCTTCTTATAGAGTTTGCCCTCATGGACCTTGTACGCCTTGGATCATTGAATAATTCATCGGGCCTCTCATTGGTCCTCGAGTAGCTCCTTGCGGAGGAGATATGCAAGGAAGGCTTCGCTCCATGGGGAAATTACTACCATTATATCATGGACCGAGGAGGTTTCCTCGACCCCCGAGCCCCCGATTATCGCGTTGTCGTCAGCGCCTGATGATTTTTTTCTTTTCTGGTTCACCGGGAGGAGGTGCCATTTTTTCCTTCTACCACACCATAGATGGTTTAAACAACCGCTCCAGGAAGGCGTTTTTCGGGACGGGGTCTCATTTCGTGCCCATCTCAACGAGGATATCTGTGACTTGGTTGTTATCCTACGGGATATGATGAAACTTTGAGCCCCTCAAACTGGCAGAGATCGTTAAGACTGCATTTCTATATGCTGTCATCTTGGGATCCTTTGTGTCAAATTCGCCATTGACCAATGATATAGTGAGGTCAAAGTACCCACAGACCTCTAGACATCGGACTCCCATTGACATTGTGATCTAAGGACCGTGCAACAATCCCTCATATTTTGTTGCGTCGTTTGAGTCGGTCTACGTAAACATTGTCTCCAGTGGGTGATGTGAGTACCACACTAGTGCCTAATCAGGTGAGCATTTTAGAGCCATCAAAGTATATTGTCCAATGTGGGTACATACTATACTCCCGAGGGAGCTCGACATCAATCCATTCTTGCACAAAGTCGGACCTTTGAATTAATAGCTCGGCATGGCCGGTATGTAATTTCAAAAGGTAGTAGTTCAATCGCCCATTTTGTAATGCGTCCCATGGCTTCCCTATTCTCTATAATATCATTGAGAGGCACTTCAGAGGCCATGGTCAGTGAACATTCTTGAAAGTAATGCCGCAATTTCCGAGATGCCATAAACATGGCGTATGTTATCTTCTAGTAGTGACGGTTCCTTGTTTTACAGAGGGTGAGCACCTTGGAGATGTAGTACACATGTCGCTGGACCTGGAATGTATGTTCTTCCATGTCACATTCGACAATGAGGGCTGCACTAACAACCTGCATTGTGGCCGATATGTATAATAACATCAACTCTCTTGCGCCAGGTGTGGCTAGTATGTGATTTGTGGTGAGGAGTGTCTTAATGTCCTCCAGTGCGGCCCCTGCTTCGCTGGTCTATTTGAAGTTCTTGGTCTACTTTGGTAGACTGTATAGGTGCAATGCCTTTCTATCCTGCCAGCCACTTGGCATGTTTCAATTCGGTTGGCACCTCTAGGCGGGCAAGAGAACGGATCTTTTCGGGGTTGGCTTCTATCCCTTTGTGGGATATAATAAACCCGAGAAGTTTGCCTGCAGGAAGGCCGAAGATGCACTTCTCTTTGTTAAGCTTAATGTGATTTGTCCTAAGACTGCTAAATGTTTCGCAGAGGTCATTCACGAGATGGTTGACATTTCTAGTTTTGACAACGACGTCGTCCATGTAGGCTTCCAGTGTTTTGCCGATCTGTTTCTCCGGACATGTTTGAGTCATGCGTTGATATGTTGTGCCAATGTTCTGTAGTCCAATGGGCATTGTATTAAAACAAAATGGCCCATAGGGTGTTATGAATGTCGTGGCGGCTTGGTCAAATTATTTCATCTTTATCTTATGGTATCCCAGTTAGGCGTCCAAAAAGCACATCGATTTGTGCCCGCTATTCTGTCCATGATCTGATCAATTCATGGTAGTGGGAAAGGATCCTTGGGACACGTAATGTTGACATACTTGAAGTCGACGCAAATGTGCCATGATATTTCCTTCTTGGGTATCATCACCAGGTTTGCCAATCATTCGGGTTGTTTGATGTCTTGGATGTATCCGGCTTCAAGTTGTTTCGCAAGCTCCTCGCCTATGGCCTGACGTTTTGGTTCGAATAATTTGCAGAGGGCCCTCTTGTCAGACTTAAAACCCTTTGTTATGTTTAGGCTGTGCTTGGCTAAGTTGTGTGGGATTCCTGGCATGTTGGAAGGATGCCAGACAAAGATATACTAGTTTTGATGGAGGAAATTACGCAATGCTTCGTCTACTTCGGGGTGTAGCCGTGCTCCTGTAGAGGTTGTCTTTTTCTAGTCCATTAGACGAACATGCAACTTGATAATCTCGTCGGCTGGCTTGAACAAGGTGCATTTGGACCTTTTATCAAGGATAACACCATCCTTGTCCATCGTGGCCTGAAAAGCAGGCAACTCTCCGGCGACGAATGTTTCGGCTAGCCATTCTAGGGAGAGCGACACAATTTTGTTTTGTGCCCCAAGTGCTTTATTTGGGTTGCTAGTGAGGGTAATGACCCCATTGGGTTCTGGCATCTTCAGTTTCATATATCCATAATGTGGGATGACATGAAATTTTGTGAATGCCTCCCGCCCCAATTGGGCGCTCTAACCACTTCGGAAGAGCACAATATGGCAGGTCAACTCTTCGGACCGGTAGTTCTCGGGAGTTCTGAACACCACATCCAATGCAATTTTTCCAATCCATCCCGCCTCTTTTCCTAGGATGATCCCTTGAAATGTGGTATAATTATCCTCAATTCGACTTCTGTCGATTTGCATCTTGTCCAGTGTATCCTCATATATTAAGTTGAGGTTGTTGCTTTCGTCCATCAGTACCTTGTGCAATATTTAGTTTCCCACAATTGGTTCAAGGACTAGGCCAACTGGACATCGGTTGCGACAAGAAGTCGAGTGGTCCTGTTCTCCAAAAGTAGTCGGTGTGTCCGTCCAGGCCTCCGCATTTAATATGTGGTGGACCTGGTTTAATTGATGGAGTCCTCTTTTCCGCTTGTTCTTGGATATCCACGTTCCATAATCATGAAAACTTCCTATTCATCCGAGGATGTTGCTTGGCATCTAGGCATGGTTATTCCTTCGAAGATGGCTTCTCCACCTTTTGCCACCTGTTGGATGACCCAGAATGCTCTCAGGTTGTGAGTGGGACTGGCGTTTAGTAGGATCGAGTATATATGGCATGGCTTGTCCAACAAGCCAGCAATGACAGAACTAGATCCGACTGCTATCTCTTGTTCTTTCGAGGTCTCTTCCTTGGTGTGGTGGAATGGGTAGGCTCTATTAGGTTTTTCCTTGTGATTTTGCATTGACCCTTCGGCATGGATCGGGTCTGCTTATTCCTTTCGAGCCATCCAGGTATCCTCCAAAACAGAGAATCTTTCCACTATGTCAGAGAGTTCGGAGAAGGTTTGAACCTCACGCCGGTGAAGGGTGTTCGAAAGTCCTCCATCCTGGCAATTGTAGCAAAAAGTTGCAAGGACCTCAGCATTGCAGCAGTTTGCTATTTTGTACTTGATGAACAGGAACCTGCCCCAAAATTTCTGAACTTTTTCCTCAATGTTCTATTTGACATAAGCTAGGTCCCAGACATTGGTTGGCCCAGAGTTACTCACGCAATACTCGATGTGGGTGGTGGGGTAGGATTAAAAATTCAACTCCATGTGAGTGCGGGCCCGAGGGTCCAAAGCCTTTGTCGGGGGAGGGACATGCTCACATCACGTTTCAGAGGTAAACTTGGGTGTCCGAGCTCGTAGGCTCTTTCAGTCGACCGAGTTTGATGGCATTCACCGGCCGCTAAGTTGGTTCTAAAAAACCTTTGGGCAAGCCCGTAGAGGACACTAAGCGCGCCGGCAAGAGCTCCTCCCCTCCGTTCTTAAGATCACGGGGGAGGCGATGTGATATGTTTCCTTCATTGTTTGATCAGGTGAGGGTTTGTTTTGGTGCGGAACGCACTCCACTCGGGCTTTAGTCATAGATTGATACTTTCATTTCTCTGGGTTGATCACACAGCAGGACCTATATGGGGCCACCAATGTCTATGCCGATGACTCACATGTATAGGGGATCAATCATAGTCCTTTAGACAAGTAAGAGTTACAAACCCAACAAGGAACAAAAGGAAATGAGAAGCGGTTTTCAGCAAGGTATTTTGTGCAAGTGTTGTGAGTAACAATGATAGATAGTTTTGCAGCAAGATAATTCGTAACAAGTGACAAGTGACAATAGTAATAAAGGTTCATCAAGATAGCCCAATCCCTTTTATAGCAAAGGACGGGCTTGAAGGTTCTCTTATATTAAGCAAGCGCTCCCGCGGACACATGGGCATTTCTGTCTAGTCATGTTCATCATGTTAATTTGATTCACATTGGTTGCTTTGATAATTTGATATGTGGGTGGACCGGTGCTAAGGTGGTGTTCTTACTTGAACAAACAACGTACATATGATTACTGTTGGGAGACGTAGTAGTAAATCAAAATTTTCCTACGTGTCACCAAGATCTATCTATGGAGAAACCAGCAACGAGAGGGGAGAGATTGCATCTTCATACCTTTGAAGATCGCTAAGCGGAAGCGTTGCTAGAACGCGGTTGATGGAGTCGTACTCGCAGCGATTCAGATCGCGGTAGATCCGATCAAGTGCCGAACGGACGGCACCTCCGCGTTCAACACACGTGCAGCCCGGTGACGTCTCCTACGCCTTGATCCAGCAAGGAGGGAGGAGAGGTTGAGGGAGAGCTCCGGCAGCACGACGGCGTGGTGGCGGTGGAGCTGTGTGGTACTCCGACAGAGCTTCGCTAAGCGCTACGGAGAACGAGGGGAGGAGGAGGTAGGGCTGCACCAGAGAGAGAGGGAGAACCGTGTGTTGTGCAGCCCCAAATACCTCCACTATATATAGGAGAGAGGGAGGAGGGGTGGCTGCGCCCTAGGGTTCCACCCTAGGGGTGGCGGCAGCCACCAGATGCCATCTGGCCGGCGGCTAGGGCAAGGGAGAGGTGGGGCGCCCTAGGGTGGGCCTTAAGGCCCATCTAAGCCTAGGGTTTGCCCCCTTCCACCTTTGCCACGCCTTGGGCTGGGGTGGGAGGCGCACCAGCCCACCTAGGGGCTGGCTCCCTCCCACTCTTAGCCCACGGAACCTTCCGGGGCAGGTGGGCCCACTTGGTGGACCCCCGGAACCCTTCCGGTGGTCCCCGTACACTACCGGTGACACCCGGAACACTTCCGGTAACCAAATCCTCACTTCCCATATATCAATCTTCGTCTCCGGACCATTCCGGGACTCCTCGTGACGTCCGGGATCTCATCCGGGACTCCGAACAACCTTCGGTAACCACGTACACTATTTCCCTATAACCCTAGCGTCATCGAACCTTAAGTGTGTAGACCCTACGGGTTCGGGAGACACGTAGACATGACCGAGACACCTCTCCGGCCAATAACCAACAGCGGGATCTGGATACCCATGTTGGCTCCCACGTACTCCACGATGATCTCATCGGATGAACCACGATGTCAGGGATTCAATCAATCCCGTATACAATTCCCTTTGTCTATCGGTATGTTACTTGCCCGAGATTCGATCGTCGGTATCCCCATACCTTGTTCAATCTCGTTACCGGCAAGTCTCTTTACTCGTTCCGTAATACATCATCCCGTGACTAACTCCTTAGTCACATTGAGCTCATAATGATGATGTCTTACCGAGTGGGCCCAGAGATACCTCTCCGTCACACGGAGTGACAAATCCCAGTCTCGATTCGTGTCAACCCAACAGACACTTTCGGAGATACCCGTAGCGTACCTTTATAGCCACCCAGTTACGTTGTGACGTTTGGCACACCCAAAGTATTCCTACGGTATCCGGGAGTTACACAATCTCATGGTCTAAGGAAATGACACTTGACATTGAAAAGCTTTAGCAAACGAACTACACGATCTTTGTGCTATGCTTAGGATTGGGTCTTGTCCATCACATCATTCTCCTAATGATGTGATCCCGTTATCAACGACATCCAATGTCCATGGTCATGAAACCGAGACCATCTATTGATCAACGAGCTAGCCAACTAGAGGCTCACTAGGGACACGTTGTGGTCTATGTATTCACACATGTATTACGGTTTCCGGTTAACACAATTATAGCATGAACAATAGACAATTATCATGAACTAGGAAATACAATAATAACCATTTTATTATTGCCTCTAGGGCATATTTCCAACAGTCTCCCACTTGCACTAGAGTCAATAATCTAGTTACATTGTGATGAATCGAACACCCATAGCATTCTGGTGCTGATCATGTTTTGCTCGTGAGAGAGGTTTAGTCAACGGATCTGCGACATTCAGATCCGTATGCACTTTACAAATATCTATGTCTCCCTCCTGAATGTAATCTCGGATGGAGTTGAAGCGGCGCTTGATGTGTCTTGTCTTCTTGTGAAACCTGGGCTCCTTCGCAAGGGCAATAGCTCCAGTGTTGTCACAGAGTAGAGTCATCGGGCCCGACGCATTCGGAATCACTCCTAGGTCGGTGATGAACTCCTTCATCCAGACTCCCTCCTTTGCTGCTTCCGAAGCAGCTATGTACTCCGCTTCACATGTAGATGCTGCCACGACGCTTTGCTTGCTGCTGCTCCAGCTCACTGCCCCTCCATTCAAAATATACACGTATCCGGTTTGCGACTTGGAGTCGTCCGGATCTGTGTCGAAGCTAGCATCGACGTAACCCTTTACGACGAGCTCTTCGGCACCTCCATAAACGAGAAACATGTCCTTTGTCCTTTTCAGGTACTTCAGGATATTCTTGACCGCTGTCCAGTGTTCCGCTCCGGGATCACTTTGGTACCTCCCTACCAAACTTATGGCAAGGTTCACATCAGGCCTGGTACACAGCATGGCATACATGATAGAGCCTATGGCTGAAGCATAGGGGATGACACTCATCTCTTCTCTATCCTTTGCCATGGTCGGGCATTGAGTCGTACTCAATCTCACACCTTGCAACACAGGCAAGAACCCCTTCTTGGACTGATCCATATTGAACTTCTTCAATATCTTTTCAAGGTATGTGCTTTGTGAAAGACCAATGAGGCGTTTCGATCTATCTCTATAGATCTTAATACCTAATATGTAAGCAGCTTCTCCAAGGTCCTTCATTGAAAAACACTTATTCAAGTAGGCCTTTATACTTTCCAAGAGTTCTATATTATTTCCCATTATCAGCATGTCATCCACATACAGTATAAGGAACGCTATAGAGCTCCCACTCACTTTCTTGTAAATACAGGGTTCTCCATAAACCTGTACAAACCCAAACGCTTTAATCACCTCATTAAAGCGAATGTTCCAACTCCGAGATGCTTGCACCAGCCCATAGATGGAGCGCTGGAGCTTGCATACCTTGTTAGCATCTTTAGGATCGACAAAACCTTCCGGCTGCATCATATACAGTTCTTCCTTGAGGAAGCCATTAAGGAATGCCGTTTTGACGTCCATTTGCCAGATCTCATAATCATAAAATGCGGCAACTGCTAACATGATTCGGACAGACTTTAGCATCGCTACGGGTGAGAAAGTCTCATCGTAGTCAACTCCTTGAACTTGTCGATAACCCTTAGCGACAAGCCGAGCATTATAGGCGGTGACATTACCGTCTGCGTCAGTCTTCTTCTTAAAGATCCATTTGTTTTCAATGGCTCGCTTATCATTAGGCAAGTCCACCAAAGTCCATACTTTGTTCTCATACATGGATCCTATCTCGGATTTCATGGCATCAAGCCATTTGTTGGAATCCGGGCCCGCCATCGCTTCTTCATAGTTCGAAGGTTCACCGTTGTCCAACAACATGATCTCTAGGACAGGATTGCCGTACCACTCTGGTGCGGAACGTGTCCTAGTGGACCTTCGAATAGCAACTTGATCTGAAGTTTCATGATCATCATCATTAACTTCCTCTCTAGCCGGTGTAGGCTCCACAGAAACAACTTCCTGTGCCGCGCTACTCTCCGGTTCGAGTGGAGGTACAATTACCTCATCAAGCTCTATTTTCCTCCCACTTACTTCTTTCGAGAGAAACTCTTTCTCGAGAAAGGATCCATTCTTGGCAACAAAGACTTTGCCTTCGGATCGTAGGTAGAAGGTATACCCAATAGTCTCCTTGGGATATCCTATGAAGACGCACTTTTCCGCTTTGGGTTCGAGCTTCTCAGGTTGAAGTTTCTTCACATAAGCATCGCATCCCCAAACTTTTAGAAACGACAGCTTAGGTTTCTTTCCAAACCATAATTCATACGGTGTCGTCTCTACGGATTTAGACGGTGCCCTATTTAAAGTGAATGCGGCAGTCTCTAATGCATATCCCCAAAATGATAGCGGTAAGTCGGTAAGAGACATCATAGATCGCACCATATCCAATAGAGTGCGATTACGACGTTCATACACACCATTTCGCTGAGGTGTGCCTGGCGGCGTGAGCTGTGAAACAATTCCACATTTCCTAAGGTGTGTGTCAAACTCGTGACTTAAATATTCTCCGCCACGATCAGATCGTAGGCATTTTATTTTCCTGTCACGTTGATTCTCGACCTCACTCTGAAATTCCTTGAACCTTTCAAAGGTTTCAGACTTGTGTTTCATTAAGTAGACATACCCATATCTGCTCAAGTCATCAGTGAGGGTGAGAACATAACGGTAGCCACCGCGAGCCTCGACACTCATTGGACCGCATACATCGGTATGTATTATCTCCAACAAGTCAGTTGCTCGCTCCATTGTTCCGGAGAATGGAGTCTTGGTCATCTTGCCCAAGAGGCATGGTTCGCATCCGTCAAATGATTCGAAATCAAGTGACTCCAAAAGTCCATCAGCATGGAGCTTCTTCATGCGTTTGACACCAATATGGCCAAGACGGCAATGCCACATGTAAGTGGGACTATCGTTATCAACTTTACACTTTTTGGTACTCACACTATGGATATGTGTAACATCACGTTCGAGATTCATCAAAAATAAACCATTGACCAGCGGGGCATGAGCATAAAACATTTCTCTCATATAAACAGAACAACCATTATTCTCGGATTTAAATGAGTAGCCATCTCGCATCAAGCGAGATCCAGATACAATGTTCATGCTCAAAGCTGGTACTAAATAACAATTATTAAGGTTTAAAACTAATCCCGAAGGTAGATGTAGAGGTAGCGTGCCGACGGCGATCACATCGACCTTGGAACCATTCCCGACGCGCATCGTCACCTCATCCTTGGCCAGCCTCCGCTTATTCCGCAGCTCCTGCTTGGAGTTACAAATGTGAGCAACTGCACCGGTATCAAATACCCAGGAGCTACTACGAGCGCTGGTTAGGTACACATCAATAACAAGTATATCACATATACCTTTAACGTTACCGTCCTTCTTATCCGCTAAATACTTGGGGCAGTTCCGCTTCCAGTGACCGGTACCCTTGCAATAAAAGCACTCAGTCTCAGGCTTGGGTCCATTCTTGTTCTTCTTCTTCCCGGCAACTTGCTTACCGGGCGTGGCAACAGCTTTGCCGTCTTTCTTGAAGTTCTTCTTACCCTTGCCTTTCTTGAAACTAGTGGTCTTATTTACCATCAACACTTGATGCTCCTTTTTGATCTCGACCTCCGCTGATTTCAGCATCGAGTACAACTCAGGAATGGACTTCTCCATCCCTTGCATGTTGTAGTTCATCACAAAGCTCTTGAAGCTAGGTGGAAGCGACTGGAGGATTCTGTCAATGACCGAGTCATCCGGGAGATTAACTCCTAGCTGAGTCAAGCGGCTGTGAAGCCCCGACATCTTGAGGATGTGCTCACTAACAGAACTGTTCTCCTCCATCTTACAGCTGAAGAACTTGTCAGAGATGTCATATCTCTCGACTCGGGCATGAGCTTGGAAAACTAGTTTCAGCTCTTGGAACATCTCATATGCTCCGTGTTGCTCAAAACGCTTTTGGAGCCCCGATTCTAAACTGTAAAGCATGCCGCACTGAACAAGGGAGTAATCATCGCAGCGCGACTGCCAAGCGTTCGTAACGTCTTGGTCCGCTGGGAGAATGGGTGGGTCACCTAGCGGTGCATCAAGGACATACAATCTCTTGGAAGCTATGAGGATGATCCTCAAGCCACGGACCCAGTCCGTATAGTTGCTTCCATCATCTTTCAGTTTGGTTTTCTCTAGGAACGCGTTGAAATTGAGGTTGACATTTGCGTTGGCCATTGGATCTACAATATAGATATTAAAGGCAATTTTAGACTAAGTTCATGATAATCGAGTTCACATAATCAAATTATTCAATGAACTCCCACTCAGATAGACATCTCTCTAGTCATCTAAGTCACACATGATCCATGTCAACTAGCCCGTGTCCGATCATCACGTGAGACGGACTAGTCATCCATGGTGAACATCTCCATGTTGATCGTATCTTCTATACGACTCATGTTCGACCTTTCGGTCTTCCGTGTTCCGAGGCCATGTCTGTACATGCTAGGCTCGTCAAGTCAACCTAAGTGTTTCGCGTGTGTAAATCTGGCTTACACCCGTTGTATGCGAACGTTAGAACCTATCACACCCGATCATCACGTGGTGCTTCGGAACGACGATCCTTAGCAACGGTGCACAGTTAGGGTGAACACTTCTCTTGAAATTTTATTGAGAGATCATCTTATTTACTACCGTCGTTTTAAGCAAATAAGATGTAAACATGATAAACATCACATGCAATCAATATAGTGACATGATATGGCCAATATCATCTTGCTCCTATGATCTCCATCTTCGGGGCACCATGATCATCATTGTCACCGGCATGACACCATGATCTCCATCATCATGATCTCCATCATTGTGTCTTCATGAGGTTGTCTCGCCAACTATTACTTCTACTGCTATGGCTAACGCTTAGCAATGAAGTAAAGTAATTACATGGCGTTTGTGATTGACTCGCAGGTCATACAATAAATAAGACAACTCCTATGGCTCCTGCCGGTTGTCATAGTCATCGACATGCAAGTCGTGAACCCTATTACAAGAACATGATCAATCTCATACATCACAATGCATCACATCACATCCTTCTGGCCATATCACATCACAAGGCATATGCTGCAAAAACAAGTTAGACGTTCTCTAATTTGTAGTTGCAAGTTTTTTTTATGTGGTTGCTATAGGTTTCTAGCAAGAACGTTTCTTACCTACGCCAAAACCACAACGTGATATGCCAATTGCTATTTACCCTTCATAAGGACCCTTTTCATCGAATCCAATCCGACTAAGGTGGGAGAGACAGACACCCGCTAGCCACCTTATGCAACTAGTGCATGTCAGGCGGTGGAACCGGTCTCACGTAAGCGTACGTGTAAGGTTGGTCCGGGCCGCTTCATCCCACAATACCGTCGAATCAAGATAAGACTAGTAACGGCAAGCATATTAACAAAATCGACGCCCACAACTGCTTTGTGTTCTACTCGTGCATAGATTCTACGCATAGACCTAGCTCATGATGCCACTGTTGGGAGACGTAGTAGTAAATCAAAATTTTCCTACGTGTCACCAAGATCTATCTATGGAGAAACCAGCAACGAGAGGGGAGAGATTGCATCTTCATACCTTTGAAGATCGCTAAGCGGAAGCGTTGCTAGAACGCGGTTGATGGAGTCGTACTCGCAGCGATTCAGATCGCGGTAGATCCGATCAAGTGCCGAACGGACGGCACCTCCGCGTTCAACACACGTGCAGCCCGGTGACGTCTCCTACGCCTTGATCCAGCAAGGAGGTAGGAGAGGTTGAGGGAGAGCTCCGGCAGCACGACGGCGTGGTGGCGGTGGAGCTGTGTGGTACTCCGACAGAGCTTCGCTAAGCGCTACGGAGAACGAGGGGAGGAGGAGGTAGGGCTGCACCAGAGAGAGAGGGAGAACCGTGTGTTGTGCAGCCCCAAATACCTCCACTATATATAGGAGAGAGGGAGGAGGGGTGGCTGCGCCCTAGGGTTCCACCCTAGGGGTGGCGGCAGCCACCAGATGCCATCTGGCCGGCGGCTAGGGCAAGGGAGAGGTGGGGCGCCCTAGGGTGGGCCTTAAGGCCCATCTAAGCCTAGGGTTTGCCCCCTTCCACCTTTGCCACGCCTTGGGCTGGGGTGGGAGGCGCACAAGCCCACCTAGGGGCTGGCTCCCTCCCACTCTTAGCCCACGGAACCTTCCGGGGCAGGTGGGCCCACTTGGTGGACCCCCGGAACCCTTCCGGTGGTCCGGGTACACTATCGGTGACACCCGGAACACTTCCGGTAACCAAATCCTCACTTCCCATATATCAATCTTCGTCTCCGGACCATCCCGGGACTCCTCGTGACGTCCGGGATCTCATCCGGGACTCCGAACAACCTTCGGTAACCACGTACACTATTTCCCTATAACCCTAGCGTCATCGAACCTTAAGTGTGTAGACCCTACGGGTTCGGGAGACACGTAGACATGACCGAGACACCTCTCCGGCCAATAACCAACAGCGGGATCTGGATACCCATGTTGGCTCCCACGTACTCCACGATGATCTCATCGGATGAACCACGATGTCAGGGATTCAATCAATCCCGTATACAATTCCCTTTGTCTATCGGTATGGTACTTGCCCGAGATTCGATCGTCGGTATCCCCATACCTTGTTCAATCTCGTTACCAGCAAGTCTCTTTACTCGTTCCGTAATACATCATCCCGTGACTAACTCCTTAGTCACATTGAGCTCATAATAATGATGTCTTACCGAGTGGGCCCAGAGATACCTCTCCGTCACACGGAGTGACAAATCCCAGTCTCGATTCGTGTCAACCCAACAGACACTTTCGGAGATACCCGTAGCGTACCTTTATAGCCACCCAGTTACAATGATAGATAGTTTTGCAGCAAGATAATTCGTAACAAGTGACAAGTGACAATAGTAATAAAGGTTCATCAAGATAGCCCAATCCCTTTTATAGCAAAGGACGGGCTTGAAGGTTCTCTTATATTAAGCAAGCGCTCCCGCGGACACATGGGCATTTCTGTCTAGTCATGTTCATCATGTTAAGTTGATTCACATTGGTTGCTTTGATAATTTGATATGTGGGTGGACCGGTGCTAAGGTGGTGTTCTTACTTGAACAAACAACGTACATATGATTACCCCCTATCGCAAGCATCCACAACTACGAAAGAAGAATTAAGATAAATCTAACCATAGCATTTAGAATTTTGTCACTCTAGCAACCCATCAGCTACTTGATAGTCCACAATGACTTCCCTTAGGCCCATTGCATGGTGAAGTGTCATGTAGTCGACATTAACATGACACCACTAAGAGAAGTAACAACATACATATCATCAAAATTTCGAACGAATACCAACTTCGCATGGTTACTTATAACAAGACTTCTCTGATGTCCTCAGGAACAATAGTAACTACTCACACCTCATCAAAATGTGCAAGATCAGAGATATAAGAAAGGAGATTAAGGATCTGAACATAATAACTTTCACCAAGTAAACTAACAAGCACTAACTACGAGATGTAATCAACACTACTAGTAACCCATAGGTACCAATCTGAGGTTTTGAGACAAAGATTGAATACAAGAGATGTACTAGGGTTGGAGTTGAGATGGTGCTGGTGAAGATGTTGATGAATATTCATCCTCCCATGAAGGAGGAGGCGTTGGTGATGACGATTTCTTTGATCTCCCCCTCCCAGAGAGGAGTTTCCCCGGCAGAATCAGCCTGCTGGAGTGCAAAAGGGCCTCTTCCAAGGTTTCCACCTCAAGACGGCGGCGCTTCGTCCCGAAAGATTTTTTTTAAGATTTTTTCTTGGGTAAAACACTCCATATAGGAGAAGAGATTAGTCAAGAGACCTGGTGGGGCCTCACAAGCCATCAGGACACACCCAGGGGGTGGGCGCATCCTGTTGGCTTGTGGCTAGCAGGTGGCCCCCTCTGGTATATGTTTGGCCCAATAATTCTTAAATATTCCATAAAAATCTTCCTCAAGTTTCAGGTCATTTGGAGCCTGGTGATTTTTCTACCTTTTTCTTGGTTTCCCGGTCCAGAATTCCAGTTTCCAGATATTTCCCTCTTTCTGATGTATGTTGCATATTCAGAAAGAAAAGGCATAAGGATTGTATGATAATATGCAATAATGGACAAGAATAAGATAAATATCATTAAGAAATCCTGGTGCCAAATGGACGTGTCAACTCCCCCGAGCTTAGACCTCGCTTATCCTCAAGCGAAAGCCGAGCTTGAAAATAGTGATAAGATGTTTTGAGAGACAGAAGTCGATAAAAACAAAATACGGACATGAGAGCATCATGAATATTGGTATATAAGCAAGTTTTTCATCATATAGATTCTCATAAACAAGTAACAATCTATTCACAACCGAGGTAGTATGAAGCATAAACTTTATTGACAACCAACAAACAGTCTCATTAGTCATTGAGATACTCATAATCCATCATATTCAAGAGAAGAGTCTATGTAAGAGCTTTTATTTATAACAAGTTCACATACTAACCTATCATGTATCCTTCTATGATTGTTGACACACATTGCATATTTTTGGATCTAATGTTTCCGTCGGACACATAGGAATATGGGGGCTTAATTATATTTGCTACCCAACTCATTTACCTCAAGGATAATGTCAACAATAATGAATCATGACCACCTACATTCAGCTGGATATATTTGTCTGGCTCTTTCCTCAGCACATAATGCTTGCCGACTAAAGAGTTAATAGGTAGGTACAAGGCTAAATATTATTGATTGTGCATGAAAATATTTTTTGTAAGAAGATAAAAGATAGTCCCTTCGCACGTGGAAGTAGAGGTTGTCATTCGCTTTGTTTGTTTTGAACGTGCAAACTCTTAATGCAAAGTAACGTCACTTTATTATGCACTCTGTAGCTCTTATTTCTTTGCTATCACAAGATCGTACAAAGCTCATTTTACCTTACAATAAAAGATCATACATATTTAGATGCAATTCTTATTGCTTTGTGCATCGATGACAACTTACTTGAAGGATCTTATTTAATCCATAGGTAGGTATGGTGGACTCTCATGGAAATAAAATGGGTTCAAGGGAATATTTGATGCACAAGTAGTATCTCTACTTGGTGTAGAAAATCTTTGGCTAGCAAAAAGATCTAAAGAAAGCACCACATGTTAAAGGATCCATGACAATATAAGTTCTATGCAAATGTAAACAACCATGATCATTATGTTGTCTTCCATGTCCAACATCAACACTCGATCATAAAAGGCTTTTCCTTCGCAATTGTTAGTAGGGAAACCTTTTAACCCCATCATCTCATGAAGTAGTTATTGAATCATTGTAGTGTTGTTTTGCACTTCCATCATGATATGTTTATTTTTTGGCCACCAAGAGCTTTTTCCTGCATCACTTTCACTTGGACGAGAGATGTCCCAGTTGGACAGTATATGGGAGCGAGAGATATTCTCAACTCCATAATTGTGAATCAAATTGTGAAAGTTATTTGCATGTAACCTGTTGAGGGGCCTCCTCGGAGTTAGCAGAGCTCTCCTCCCCATTGGTGGCCAAGGATTCAGAGAGGTACAGATGTCGGCTAGCGTCCGACATTCTGAAGAAGGAGGATGCACTTCCATGGAGTCCATAGGTTCTTCTCCCAAGATAACTTCATCATATCCTTCTCGTTCGTGTTCCATCTGCAACAGCCATGCTTGGTCGTCAATGTTGTTGGAGGAGGACGAAGCCATAGAACCCATACCTTCGGTAATCTGTCAGGAAAACAACCTGAAATAAGAACAGATGAGAAATTTGCGATGCGGCAGTCAAAACATATAGGGGTATATATAATGATTTTTTCTAGGTCATAATACATGCTTTGGAAGAAAACGGAGTCCGAGAGGCACACGAAGGCCCCATAAGCCATAAGGGCGTGCCCTATTGGCTTGTGCCTCCCTCGTGGGACCCCTGGCCCCTTTTTATTGTTGGATTTTTCAAAAAATACCAAAACCAATAGAACATAATTTTTGGAATTTTGGGAGCCGGTTTACTTATCATATCATGTACCTACTCATTTTTTAGATTTCTGGAGTGTTTCGAAAGGTCTGTCTTATGTGCTCTTCTGGTGTTATCACTTGAATAATATTAGTTTCAAGGGACAAATACATTTTTGCCCCTAGTTGGAACCTACCCATGGGTTTTGCCCTTAATTTTCGACTCTGCTTAGTTTTGCCCTTAAATTTGCCTCCGAGGTCGCCCAAATGCCCTTTGACCGTTTGACCAATATTTTAAAATTCATAAAAAATTCATATGAACTCAAAAAAATTCAAACAAGATATCAAAATGTTCAGAAAAACATTACCTTTATGTACATGTTATTTTCGTTCACAAAAATGTACCATTTAAACAACCTATGGTTATTAATGTTATTAATATTTTCAAAATAAAAGGGTATAAACAATAATTTTTCGTGAATAAGAATTATATGCAACTGTAGGTGATGTTTTCTGAACATGCTGATATCTTATTTGCATTTTTCTGAGTTCATATGAACTTGTTATGAAGTTTCAGTTGACTTTGACCATTATTTTGAAACTTCATATCAAGTTGATATGAACTCATAAAAATGCAAATAAGATATCAGGATGTTCGGAGAACATCACCTACATTTGCATGTAATTTTTATTCATGAAAACGCTATTGTTTATACCTTTTTTTATTTTCATAATGTTGATAACATTGAACACCATGCGTAACTTAAATGCTACTTTTTCGTGAATGAAAATGACATGTACATAAAGATATTGTTTTTCTGAACATTTTGATATCTTGTGTGCATTTTTTGAGTTTGTATGAATTTGTTATGAATTTTCAAAGTATTGGTCAAACGGTCAAAGGACATTTGGGCGACCTCGGAGGCAAATCTTGGGGCAAAACTGAGCAGAGTCGAAAAGTAAGGGAAAAACCCGTGGGTAGGTTCCAACTAGGGGCAAAAATGCAATTGTCCCTAGTTTCAACATTAATGGGTGTACCTAAAATTTAATGCTTAATTATTTTCCCATTTACCACTCTCGGATTTTTGCATTCGAAGTTGTTAATCTTTATAGCACTGGAGCGATAGACCTCCTCGACAACATATGAGCCTTCCCTAATCGAAAGGATCTTACCTGCAAAAAATCTGAAATGAGAATTGTACAAAATAATTAGGTCTCCTACATTGAATTCTCGTTTTTGTATCCTCTTGTCATGCCATCTTTTAACTTTTTGTTTAAATAACTTGGCATTTTCATAGGCTTGCGTCTTCCATTCATCTAATGAGCTAATATCAAATAACCTCTTTTCATCGGCAAGTTTAAAGTCGTATTAAGTTCTTTAATTGCCAAATAACCTTTATGTTCTAACTCAAGAGGTAAATATCAAGATTTTCCATAGACCATTTTATAGGGAGACATTCCCATGGGATTTTTATAAGTAGTTCTATAAGCCCATAAAGCATCATCTAGTTTCTTAGACCAATTATTTCTAGATATATTAATAGTATTTTGCAAAATTAATTTTATTTCTCGGTTACTCAATTCAACTTGGCCACTAGACTAGATGATAAGGTGTACCATTCTATGGTTAACGTCATATTTAGCTAGAAGGTTACGGAAAGCACCATGAATAAAATGTGAACCACCATCAGTCATTAAATATCTATGGTCTCCAAACCTCGGGAAAATGATGTCTTTAAGCATTTTAAAAGAGGTGTTATGATCATCACTACTAGTTGGAATAGATTCTACCCACTTAGTAATGTTATCAACAGCAACAAGAACATGAGTATACCCATTAGAGGAAGGAAAAGGACCCATATAATCAAAGCCCCAAACATCAAATGATTCAATAGCAAGTGAATAATTCATAGGCATTTACTAACGTCTACCAATGTTACCAGTTCATTTATATTAACCACAAGAAAGGGCATACTTACAAGCATCTTTAAAAAACAGTAGGCCAATAGAAATCGGATTGTAATACCTTGTGTGCGGTTCTGTCACCAGCATGGTGTCCTCCATAGGCCTTGGAATGACACTTCCTTAGCATCTATTCCAGTTCATGATCAGGTACACAACATCTAATAACACCAGCTACTCCTTCTTTATAAAGATGTGGGTCATCCCAAAAGTAATTTCGTAAATCATAAAATATTTTTTTTGTTTTGTTGATAGGTGAAGCTAGGCAGAATATATTTAGAAACAATGTAATTAGCTTAATCCGCATATCGAGGAGTACCACGTAAAGTATTTATAACAACAAGTTGCTCATGAGGAAAATTATCATCAATAGGAAGTGGGTCATCAAGATATTTTCCATCCTAGACAAGTTATCTACTATAGGGCTTTTTTAGCTCCCTTCCTATCAATGATATGCAAGTCAAATTATTAAGTAAAAGCACCCACCTAGTAAGTCTAGGTTTAGCATCTTTCTTTTCCATAAGATATTGAATAGCATCATGATCAGTGTGAATAGTTAGTTTGGAATCAACGATGTAAGGTCAAAACTTATCACATGCAAAAACAACTGCGAAAAATTCCTTCTCGGTAGTAGAATAATTTCTTTGTGCGGTGTCTATGGTATTGCTAGCATAATGAATAACATTCAATTTCTTGTATAATCTTTGCCCTAGAATAGCACCAACAGCATAATCACTGGCATCACACATAATTTGAAATGGTAAGTTCCAATGAGGTGGTTGGACAATAGGTGCATAAATCAAGGCTTTCTTAAGTATTTCAAAGGTTCTACACAATCATCATCAAAAACAAAGGGAATATCTTTTTGAAGAAGTTTAGTTAGTGGCCTAGAAATCTTTGAGGAATCTTTAATGAAACACCTACAAAAACCGGCATGACCAAGGAAACTTCTTATACCTTTGTTATCTTTTGGGCACGACATATTCTCTATTGCATCAACTTTGGCTTTGCCTACCTCAATGCCTCATACAGAAATTTTGTGACCAAGTACTATACCTTCATTCACCATAAAGTGGCCTGTCTCCCAATTCAAAACAAGATTTCTTCACATCTCTGAAAACATGATCAAGGTTGCTCAAGCAATCATCAAAAGAACTCCCGTAAACAGAAAAATCATCCATGAGAACCTCAACAATATTTTCACAAAAGTCAGAGTATATAACAGTCATATATCTTTGAAAGGTAGCACGTACATTGCATAAACCAAAAGGCATACGCCTATAAGCATAAGTTCTGAAAGGGCAAGTAAAGGTAGTTTTCTCCTTCTCCTCTTTTAACACAGGTATTTGAGAAAAACAGAGTACCAATCAAGAAAACAAAAGTGTGTGTTCTTAGATAGTCTCTCTAACATTTGATCTATAAAAGGAAAGGGGCAATGATCTTTTCTATTAGCTTTATTTAATTTCCTGAAATCAATCACCATCCTATACCCAGTTATGATTCTTTGTGGAATAAGCTCATTTTATCATTTGGAACAACGGTATACTCGTTTCTTAGGAACACAATGAACATGACTTACCCATCTACTATCGGTAATAGAATAAATTATAGCTGCTTCCAGAAGCTTTAGTATCTTAGTTCTTGCCACTTTCTTCATCATAGGATTTCGACGGCATTGATGATCAACGACAGGTTTAGCATCTGATTCCATATTAATCTTGTGCTGACACAGAGTGGGGCTTATGCCCTTAAGATCATCAAGACTATATCCAATAGCAGCCATGTGCTTCTTTAGAGTTTTAAGTAATCTCTTTTCTTCATGCTGTGAAAGGTCTGATAATAACAAGATATATCTCCTTTTCATCAAGATAAGCATATTTCAGAGTATGAGGCTATGTCTTTAGCTCAAACATGGGATACCCCTTGGGTCGAGGAGGATCCCCTAATATATCAACTGGTAAGTTGTGTTTAAGAATAGGTGTTTGTCTAATAAATATATCATCTATTTCATTCCTTTCATTCATACTCGTATCGTTTTCGTGGTCTAGCAAATATTGTCCTAACGGATCAGTAGGAGGTACGTCAATAGAAGAAAGACCAATTATTTCATCCTTATTAGGAAATTCTTTTTCATGTGGTTGTCTAATAAACTTAGAGGAATTAGATTCATCAGACACATCACCAAAGATTACTTTGACCTTCTCAGTAGCACAATTAATTTCAGCATTAACAATATTAAAGAAAGGTCTACCAAATATAATGGGACAAAAGTTATCTTGTTGCGAACCAAGTGCTAAGAAATTTGTTGGGTACTTGACTTTTCCCCACAAGACATCAACATCTCTAACCATCCCAAGTGGTGTAATAGTATCTATGTTTGCAGTTTTAATAGTGACATCAATATCTCTAATCTTAGAGGGTGTTATGTCATGCATAATTTCTTGATATAATGTAAAAGGTATAACACTAACACTAGCACCAATGTCACACAAGCCATGGTAACAATGATCTCCAACTTTAACTGAAACAACATGCATGCCTACAACTTGTTTGTTTTTATCGAGCTCATCTCGCTCGTTTCTAACAGTTTTTGCAATTCTAGCAGCTTCATCACAGAAGTAAATAGCATGACCATCAATATTATTAACTAGGAGATCTTTAACCATAGCAACATGAGGCTAAGCATTTATTTGTTCAGAGGGTTTAGGTGTCCTAACATGACTTATGAACCATAGTTGTAGCTTTAGCATGTTCCCTAATCCTAACAGGAAATGGAGGTTTCTCAATGTAAGCACTAGGAACAATTGGATCAATATGGCTAATTGTTACTTCTTCCTTCTTAATTTTAAAAGGTTCCTCTAATGGTTTTTCAATGGGAGGATGATATTTAAACCACTTCTCCTTGGGAAGATCAACATGAGTATTAAAAGATTCATAGAAAGTAGCTACTATCTTAGACTCAAGACCATATTTATTGCTAAACTCATGGAAAGCAATAGTTTCCATAAAATATTTAACACAATCAAAATTAAACTTTATACCCGATTCTTTACCTTCATCGAGTTCCCAATCTTCAGAGTTGCTTTTAATTCTTTCTAGAAAATCCCATTTAAATTCAATAGTCCTCTTCATGTAAGAACCAGTAGCACAAGAATCGAGTAATACTTTATCATCATGAGAAAGCCGAGCATAATTTTTTTGTATAATCATTTCTCTCGAGATCTCATGGTTGGGGCAAGTGTGCATCATAGATTTAAACCTCCCCAAAGCTTGAAAGATACTTTCTCCTTCACAAGGTCAGCAATAATAAATAAAGTTCCGATCATGATGAACTAGATGCATAGGATAAAACTTCTCATGAAATTCAAGCTTCAAGCGATTCTAGTCTGATGATGCAATATCATCCAATAACCTATACCACATTAATGCCTTTCCCTCCAAAGATAAATGGAAAACCTTCTTCTTAACTTTGTATCCAAACAAACCTGCACGAAGAAATAATCCACAAACCTCATCGACAAATATCAAATGGTAATTAGGATGAATTGTACCATCATGAGGATTAGATAGAAGGTTTTCTAACATACTCGAAGGAACATCATAATAAATATTTTCAGTAGGTCTAGTAGGTTGAGGAACAACTTCTTCAACTTCTGTTCGAGGCAAAGATTCCTTGAACAAGCCACTCAAAGGGTGACTGTTCATAATGACAAGCAATAATAAATTTTAGCACGTATCGAAAAAATTTCCTTACCAATTTCCACAAACCAAAGGCGCTTCACTCGCCGGAAACTGCACAAGAAAAGAGTTTTGATGACCCACATGGATAGGGGATCAATCATAGTCCTTCCGATAAGTTAGAGTGTCGAACCCAACGAGGAGCAGAAGGAAATAATAAGCAGTTTTCAGCAAGGTATCCTCTACAAGTGTTGTGAGTAACAGTGATAGATAGTTTTGCAGCAAGATAATTCGTAAGAATTGACAATAGTAACAAAGGTGCAGAAAAATGGCCCAATCCCTTTTATAGCAAAGGGCAGGCCTGGAGGTTCTCTTATATTAAGCAAGCGCTCCCGAGGACACACGGGAATTTCTGTCTAGTCATGTTCATCATGTTAAGTTGATCGCATTCATTACTTTGATAACTTGATATGTGGGTGGACCTTTGCTAAGGTGTTGTTCTTAGTTGAACTACCTCCTTATTATTACCCCCTCTCACAAGCATCTACAACTATGAAGAATTAAGATAAATCTAACCATAGCATGAAACATGTGGATCCAAATCAGCCCCTTATGAAGCAAACTGAGGTTTAAGCTTCTATCACTCTAGCAAGTCATCATGTACATTTTACTCCACGATGACTTCCCTTAGGCCCATGGCATGGTGAAGGGTCATGTATTTGATGTTCACATTACACCACTAAGAGAAGTAACAACATACATATCATGAAAATATCGAACGAATACCAACTTCACATGATTACTTATAACAAGACTTCTCCCATGTCCTCAGGAACAACAGTAACAACTCACACCTCATCAATATGTTCAAGATCAGAGGTATAATAATGGAGATTAAGGATCTGAACATAATAACTTTCACCAAGTAAACCAACAAGCATCAACTACGAGATGCAATCAACACTACTAGTAACCCACACGTACAAATCTGAGGTTTTGAGACAAAGATTGAATACAAGAGATGAACTAGGGTTGGAGATGAGATGGTGTTGGTGAAGATGTTGATGAATATTGGTCCTCCCACGAAGGAGGAGGCGTTGGTGATAATGATGCCTTCGATATCCCCCTCCGGAGAGAAGTTTCCTCGGTAGAATCAGTCTGTCGGAGTGCAAAATGGCCGCTGACCAGGTTTCCACCTCGAGACGGTGGCGCTTCGTCCCTAAATATTTCTTGTGATTTTTTCTAGGGTAAAACACACCATATAGGAGAAGAGAGGGGTCCGGAGACCTGCTGGGCCCCCACAAGCCATTAGGGTGCGTCGAGGGGGTGGGCGCACCCTGTTGGCTTGTGGCCAGGAGGTAGCCCCCTATGGTATATTTTTGGCCCAATAATTATTAAATATTCCATAAAAATTCTCCATGAAGTTTCAAGTCATTTGGAGACTAGTGATTTTCCTGCCTTTTTCTTGGTTTCCATGTCCAGATATTTCCCTCTTTGTGATGTACCTTGTATATTCAGAGAGAAAAGGCATAAGGATTGTATAATAATAGGGAATAATGAAAAATAATAACATAAATATCATTAAGAAAGCATGATGCAAAATGGACATATCAAGTACTAAAATCGACAGATCTTGGGTAGGGGGTCCCGAGTTGTGGATCTAAGAAGAATGGTAAGGAGGAAAGTAGAGACACAATGTTTGCCCGGGTTCGGGGCCTCTCGAAGAGGTCAAACCCGATGCCGTGATTTCATTGTATTGAGATGGGGTATCGAGTACAGATTGGTGATCTACCTCAAGATCGTGATGTAAGCTCTAAACCCTAAGGTGAATAATTTTCACTCTATGGACTAAACCACCGAGCTTATATAGGTACCCTGGGGGAGCTAGGTTATATGTTTTAGGTCGGTTGAGGCAATGATGAATACAGAACCATCCTTGGAGTGCATGCCAAGTCTTTGAAGGTTTCCTTACTTCCCATGGGAAAGTCTTGGCACTCCCGTGGTCCTTCAATCGGTGGCTTAGCAGGCCATAGTTCGGCCCGTATGGACCAATCACTTCGGGTCGGTACCCCCTAGTCCTGGACACCCTCAATACCTTTGTAAGTTATGTGGGTAGTGTTGCACTTGGGCTCGAGATTTATCATGTAGACACCCTAGATGTCAATTCTCAACACTCAGGCTCTCTTAAGAATTAGGGATTGTGTTTATTGAGTGTGGGGAGATAACCAAGCAATAATTGTCCAAAGAATTTGCTAATATTCACAAGACTAACTCGCCTTGGCCAATTAGCACTTTGTATGAATGGACTTTCTTAGTGAAGTTCCCACCTGAGATTGCAGTGAAGCAAGTGGCAGGATACTCCTTTTTCTAATAAAAACGAAAGTTTCATATTAAAAGTGGAAGTCTCAAAGGGCAATGTAGATTGTGAACCTGGCCTAGAGGATGTGTGGATGAAGCTTAAAAAGTTGAATAAAAAATGGTGTGAGTTGCACCTGCTGGACGAGATGACATCCACCTTTGGTGTACTGATGGATGTTGACTGGCAACATAAATCCCAGTCTTTATATGAGACATGGAGAGTCAAGATAGCCCACAAAGACTACACAAAAATCCCTGAGGACGGTGTTTTTTATGTGAGTGGGAAACTGTTCAGAATTCAAGTTGAGGTGGAGCCCCCCAACACAACTACTCATGATCATGCACTTATTAGCCCATCAACGGATACTCATATATATATACATGAATATTGAAAAAAGGAGACAATGCCTATGTTGATGATGTTGGATCACATAGGAGCTCAATAGTTGGGTCTGATTGTGGGCCTCACACTGGCTCTAGAACATGCAACAACCCTAGGAGTAATACCCATGACCTTTTACATTAGGCTGATTTGGAACCACCCACAACCACTTCTTTGTTAAAAACAGATCACCGAATCTTCGCAGACCAACAGGTTTTGGACTTCTTCATTAGAATGAACGAGAAGAGGTTGTTGGATTCAACTTACTCAGGGAGAAGGAAGTGTTGCCGGATGCTGAATTGGAATCTGATGGAAAAGATGGGCTAACACAAGATGAACAAGAGGCGAGAGCAATTGACAATATTGTAAAGCAATATGAACTGGACTTCCATGTTCTGACCAAGGAGCCAACAACCAACAACAAACATTGGGGTCGTGTGGAAGCTATCAGAGCAAGCATAGGACTAGCTAGAGCCCCAAGCATGTGATACAGAAGGTGCAACACATTAAAGAAGTGCAGAGCTTATAGATCACAAAGGACCCTTGTAAGAAAGAAATGTCGTTGTCCTTGTTCAATAACCCCTCTTTCATCTTTGCTGCTAATAAGGTAAGAGTATATATAGATTTACCTCAAAATGTTGTTGGTGCTGATAGCTTGAGATCAGACTGCAGCTTTGATGTTGATTCAGAACTCACATCACCTTCAATACTCACTAGCAATCATTTTATCCATCTTTGTGGAGACCTGTGACTAGTTCCTTCGGTGATCGGGAAATGGAGCAATACAGATTCTTGCCCTTTTACCGAGAGGCAGCCCGGAATTCTTGAACCCACGAGAGGAAGGTGCCCTTTAAGCTAGGGTATCAAACAAGCTTCTACTAGAGAATTAAATTCCACCTTTTGAATAGTTCGTAAATCAAGCTGATGCTCAAAACACTTATAATAAAAATAGGCATGGGTATGAGGACTTATGCTTACAAACATATATTTGTGTTGGGATCATCATGATCTTAGTTTGTCCTCTCAAAGTAATTCATCAAGATGTGCTTGCTCGTATTGAAGTGGGGGATTGATGACCCACAAGTATAGGGTATCAATTGTAGTATTTTTGATAAGCATGAGTGTCGAACCCAACAAGGAGCAGAAGGAAATGATAAGAAGTTTTCATCAAGGTAATTTGTGCAAATGTTGTGAGTAACGATAGTGGATAGTTTGGTAGCGCGATAATTCGTAACAAGTGACAAGTAATAGTAGTAGACAGTGTGCAGCAAGATAGCCCAATCCTTTTTAGATCAAAGGACAGGCCGAAAAGTACTCTTACATTAAAAAAGCACTCCGGAGGACATATGGGAATTTATGTCTAGTCGTGTTCATCATGTTGAGTTGATTAGTGTTTGCTACTTTGATAATTTGGTATATCGGTGGACCGGTGCTAAGGTGTTGTTCTTACTTGAACTATTAACCCCCTTATTATTACCCCCTCTCACAAGCATCCGCAACTACAAAAGAACAATTACGATAAATCTAATCATAGCATGAAACATGTGGATCCAAATCAGCCCCTTATGAAGCAACACATAAACTGGGGTTTATGCTTTTGTCACTCTCACAACCCATCATCTACTTGTTACGCCACAATGCCTTCCCTTAGGCCCATAACATGGCGAAGTGTCGTTTAGTCAACGTTCACACGACATCACTAAGAGAAGCAACAACATACATATCACAAAATATAAAATGAATACCAACTTCACATGATTACTTTACTTATAACAAGACTACTCCCATGTCCTCAGGAACAATATTAACTACTCACGTCTCATCAAGATGTTCAAGATCATAGGTATAATAATGGTGATAAGGGATCTGAACATAATATCTTCCACCAAGTAAACCAACAAGCATCAACTACAAGATTTAATCAAAACTTCTAGCAACCCCCAGGTACCAATCTGAGGTTTTGGGACAAATATTGAATACAAGAGATGAAGTAGGGTTTGAGATGAGAGGGTGCTAGTGAGATGTTGATGAAGATTGGTCCTCCCACGAAGGAGGAAGCGTTGGTGATGACGATGGCTTTGATCCCCCCCTCCCGGAGAGAAATTTCCCCGGTATAATCTCTCTGTCGGAGATCACAAAGGCCTTTGCAAAGCTTTCTGCCTCGAGACGTCGGCGCTTCATCCTGAAAGTATGCTTATGATTTTTTCTAGGTTAAAACACACCACATAGGAGAAGAGGGGGGTTGGGAGACCTATTGGGTCCCCACGAGGCAATAGGGCGCGCCCAGGGAGTGGTCGCGCCCTATTGGCTCGTGGCCAGTAGGTAGCCCCCCTCTGATATATTTTTTTGCCCAATATTTCTTTTATATTCCGTAAAAATTCTCCTTTAATTTTTAGGTCATTTGGAGTCTATGGAATTTTTTGCCATTTTCCTGGTTTTCAGGTAGAGAATTCCAGTTTCTAATGATTTCCCTCTTTGTGATGTACCTTTCACATTTAGAGAGAAAAGGCATAAGAATTATATCATAATGAGGAATGATGGACAAGAATAACATAAATATCAATAAGAATTCATGATGCATAATGGACGTATCAACTCCCCCAAGCTTAGACATTGCTTGTACTGAAGCGAAAGCCAAACTCAATCCTAATGATCACATAATTTGAGAGAGAGGTGTCGATCAAAATAGAATACGGACATGAGGGCATCATGATTATTGACATAGCAGCAAATTATTCATCATGTAGCTTCTCATAAGCAAGTACCGATCTATGCACAATATTGAAGTATGAAGCATAAACATTATTGACAATCAACAAACTGTGTTCTTAGTTATTGAGACAATCACAATTCGTCATATTCCAGAGAAGAGACTACGTAAGACCTTTCATTCTAGCAAGTTCACACACTCAACTATCATTTACTCTTCTATGCTTGTTGACACTCATTGCATATTTTTGGAGCTAGTGTTTCTGTTGGACACATAGGAAGATGGGGCCTCATAGTTTGTTTTCCACCAACCTATTTACCTCGAGGATAATGTAAACAATGATGTTTCATGATCACCTACATTCAACGGGGTATATTTATCCAGATCTATCCTCAACAGATGATGCTTGCCAACCAGAGAGTTGATAGGTTGGGATAAGGATGAATATTATCGACTCATGCATAACAGTGAATTCATGAAGATAAAAGAGAGGCCCTTCACAAAGGGAACCAGAGGTTGTCATGCGCCTTTAAGTTTTTGGATGTGCAAACTCTTAATGCAAAGGAACTTCACTTTATATTGCCCCTTATGATAGCAAACATTATTATGCACTCTGTCGCCTTTATTTCTTTCCAATCACAAGATCGTAGAAAGCTTGTTTCCCTTCAAATAAAAGATCATACATATTTATGAGCATTTTTTATTGCTTTATGCACCAATGAAAACTTACTTGAAGGATCTTATTCAATCCATAGGTATGTATGGTGGACTCTCATGGGAAGAAACTAGGTTTAAAGAGTTATGGATGCACAAGTAGTATTTCTACTTGGTGCGGAAACTTTTGGCTAGCAAAAGATTCAAAGCAAGCACCACATGTTAAAGGATCCAAGACCATATAACTTCTAAGTGAATGTAAACTATCATGATCATTACATTGTCTTCCATGTCCAACATCAACACTTGATCATTATATAATACTTTATGGGGGCTCACAATCATAAAAGATATCCAAGATAGTGTATTTATAAGTAAATCTCCTCTCCATCATAATATTGCATGGATTGTATCAATGAATAATGATATGTTTGTTTATTCTCAACAACTTCTATCACTTATACCTTTTCTATGTGAAGTCATTACTCCCCATGGGATTAGCATATGATCTTTTATTTCAATGCCATCATGATAGATGCATGAGAGTAAAGCACACAACTCAACAAATCTTTATTATATAACTCTCACACTCGATTAAAAGGATAGATAGAGATTAAACCAAAAAATCTAAGCAAAGCAAATCTGAAATTTTATTTATCTAAATCACGGAATAACTAAGTATCAAAGTAAGATAGATGGTAGTGGTGAAAGTGATGGTGATAGGATACCGGGGCACCTCCCTATAGGGGATCATGTGTAGCATTTTTCGATAAGTAAGAGTGTCGAACCCAATGAGGAGCTAAAGGTAGAATTAATATTCCCTCAAGTTCTATCGACCACCGATACTGCTCTACTCACGCTAATGCTTGCTTTACCTACAACAAGTATGAAACTACTTTGCGGGAATAAAACTAGAAGTACTTTGCAAGAAAATAAAGGACGTAGAAATAAAAGTTAGGTGCTTTTTTAATAAAAGAACAATGAAAGTAAATAGTTTAGTAGCAAGCTTTTTTTGTAACGCAAGATAAAGATTGTCCATAGGCAATTGAACATGATACGATAGATACTTGTTATATGCAATGAGGGAGAGGCATACGCTAACACACTTTTCGTATTTGGATCATATGCACTTATGATTGGAAGTCTATCAAGTATCCACAACTACTAAAGATCATTAAGGTAATAGCCAACCATAGCCTTAAGTATCAAGTCCTCTTTACTCCCATACGCAACAACCCACCTACTCGGGTTTATGCTTCTGTCACTCAAGCAATCCACCATACGCAAATTATCAACATATTACAACACCGTACAGCGGGAATCCCTCACGCTTGCGCGAAACGGAGGGCACCATGGGACAGCACCATATCAACATACAACTCACATCCATAACATCATACCACAATTAACTCGATTGACAAAAGAGATCTACTCAAACATCATAGGATAGTCAAATATAATTGGGAAATAATATATGGAGTTGAGCACCATGTTTGAGTAGAGATTACAGCAGGGAAGAGAGGTCTTACACCGCTACATAGAGGGGGAGAGAGTTGGTGTTGACGGTAGCAGGATTGTTGGTGTATATCGAAGTCATGATGCTTCCCCCGGCAGCGTTCTGGTGCCACTGGGGGAGAGATGGTGAGGGAGTCCTGGACTAAGGGGTCCTCGGGCCGTCGACCTATCCCTTAATAGGCCGGCTTGGTGGGCCATTCTTTGATTGTTGCGGGAAGGGACGAATACATTGAGAGCCCACATTCCAAAAGGAAGTCCCGAAGGCGCGTTGTGCACTCCAAGTCAAGATGAGGAAATCGGCATCTCCATCCTTGGCAGGAAACCTACCATGTGTAAAACCCTAGTTCCCCTCGGTGTCTATGTAAACCGGGAGGGTTTTAGATTGTAGGGGAGAAAAAAATTCTAGGGTTTAGCTATTCGATCTCGAGGTAGATCAACTCTGTAACCTTCATATCATTAATATAATCAAGCAGGATGTAGGGTTTTACCTTCATAGGAGGGCCCGAACCTTGGTAAACATCGTCTCCTTCGTCCCCTGTTACCATCAATCCTAGTCTCATAGCTCGGGACCCCCTACCCGAGATCCGCCAGTTTTGACACTGACATTGGTGCTTTCATTGAGAGTTTTGATGTGATCGCCAAAAAGGTTGATGGCTCGTGTTGTCATCAATGAAGAAGTCCGCAACATGGACACTTTTGTCCCCAGACAGATCTTCGCTTTTGGCAGCATTGTGCTGCACGCTGACCCGACCGGCTGTCTTGGCCGGGTCGAGAGATTCGCCCCTGATCAAGAGGTCAGATTCGGGAACCTAGAGTTCTCCGTAGAATCTCGGGGTGATCTTTTGCTAACCGGGCTCGCAATTTCGACTGTCGTGCCAAAAGACTCCGAGGCTTTAACCTCGGATTCCGCTTTCGGTCCCACCCATGGGATCCACCCCGATGATGACCTGACTTTTAGTCCGGATCCTACCATAGCGCCAGATGCCCGGATACTTGTTCTTACCGAACACTTCCCTCACATGGATGCATCGGAGGTTAACTCCGAAAGCTCTGAGCAGGTTGACCCGATCGAGGTCTCGACACTCAACGAGGCCCTAGATTGGATCTTGTTAATGAAAATTACTAACAACCCAACCCTGACCCATGCTCAGATCGGTCTTAAGGCGGGTCAGGAAGAATTTTTCATCCCACCCACCACCCACTTGATAAACACTGTTGAGGATTTAACCGACATGTTGTACTACGCCTTCGTGGAGGCAGAAGACATGGATGAGGAAGATTGCGCTCCCACCCCCATTAACACCGGGCGATAGGCCGCCACCTCCACGTACGACGTCTACATGGTGGACACTGCAGCCAATAATGGCGACCACACACCCAAAAACGACGGTGAGAAATCGGGTGAAGCGTTGTTAAGGCACCAGAAGCCGCATAAACGATCAAAGGCAAAAAAGGGAAGAAAAGCTATCGCTGGCACCGAGGATGGAGATACCCCGGAAGACCTCGGCGATCCCGATATCCCTGAACACCCACTAGAGGATTGGGACAGGCCAGAAGATCAATGCAACCCCGATGACCTAAACGATTCCAAGGATGACAACTACCTCCCCCTGTCGAGGAGGAGGACATCCCAGAAGCCGATGACTAAGCCATCCCCGATAACCTTGAAGATCAGGAACAGTTCAAGCAACAGCTTATAGCCACGGCCCACAACCTGAAGGCAAAAGAACAGCAGCTTAATGCCAAACAACACAACCTCAACAATTGATGGACGAGGGTTCTATCAGCTGAGGAAGGATGTGGTACCATTCTATTGGACCAAACCAAAAGCTATCCATGCCGAAGGCTGCTGCCACAATTCGATGACGAGCTTACACATACGCCGTCTCCCAAACATACTCCATACGACAACCCAGACCGCCCTCCTCGAGGACAAGACAGGACAGCTGACGACACTGGTTATAGGCCAACGATACCCCGAAGACGGGGAAAAGAGATAATAGAGCCCGATGACAGGTTCGACCTGCGACACAACCTGGACTATAGAGCAGGTCGTACGAGATCCATCTACGGATCCGGAGGATACTCACCCGATAGATGGGATGAGTACCAACCTTGGCTCTGTCGCAACAATAGAGGTCGGGAACGAAACCGGGCCAGAATAGATACCGATTACCAGCGCGACATAGCTCGGATCATAGCTGCTGCCCACCAAGTGTGCTTCACGGACGAGGTGATGCAGCATCAGTTCCCTGTGGGGTTTAAATCCGTGAACATAGAATAATACGATGGGACAACTAACCCAATAGTATGGATCGAGGATTTCTCCTCCACATCCACATGGCGCGGGGAGATGATCTCCATGCCACCAAGTATCTACCCCTAAATCTTAAGGGGCCAGCTCGGCACTGGTTAAACAGACTCCTCAAAAATTCCATCAGGTGTTGGGAGGATCTAGTCGATGCATTCTCATCTAACTTTCAGGGCACCTATGTTAGGCCGTCGGACTCCTCCGACCTGAGCAACGTCGTCCAGAAGCCAGGAGAGTCTGCTCGGCAATTCTGGAATCAGTTCTTGACCAAGAAAAACCAGATCATTGACTGCCCGGATGCCGAGGCAATAGCCTCCTTCAGGCACAATATTCTGGATGAATGGCTAGCTTGCCAGCTCGGCCAGGATAAACCTAGGACAATGTCCACCCTTACATTACTCATGACTCGCTTTTGTGTGGGCGAGGATAACTGGCTAGCAAGACGGAGCCACAACCACGAATACCACAGAACCTCTGAATTTCGGGATGGAAACGGGAAACCAAAGCGCAACAAGAATAAGCGCCAGCATAGCAATAGTGATGCCGATGACACGGTCGTCAATGCCGGTTTTCGTAATTCTTGACCCGGGCAGTGGAAGAAGCCAAGGCAATTGCGAAGGACCCACCCCGCTGGACAAGATCATGGAGAGGCCTTGCTAGATCCATGGCACTCAAGAGAAGCTAGCCAACAAGACCAACCGTAACTATTGGGTGTTCAAACAGGCCAGCAAACTCGCAGTCGAGGACCAAGGCAAGGGCCCACACAGCAAGGACGAGGATGAGCCCCGCGGTCCGATCGGTGGCGGACAGAAGTAGTTCCCTCTAGAGGTAAAAACCGTCAATATGATATATGCCACTCATATACCCAGAAAGGAGAGGAAGCGTGCCCTTCGAGAGGTCTACGCCGTAGAGCATGTAGCCCCAAAGTACAACCCATGGTTGGCATACCCGATCACCTTCGATCGACGCGACCACCCGACTAGTATCCTTCATGGGGGTTCAGTTGCCCTCGTCCTACACCCCATCATAGATGGGTATCACCTCACCAAAGTCCTCATGGATGGAGGAAGTAGCCTTAATCTGATTTACTCAGACACGGTGAAAAAGATGGGTATAGATCCATCAAGGATCAAATCCAGCAACACTAGCTTTAAAGGAGTGATCCCAAGCGTCGAAGCCCGGTGCAGGGCTTTGTAAGCCTAGAAGTAGTGCTCGGTTCTCCCGATAATTCCAAAGCGAAGACTTGATCTTCAACATTGTACCTTTACGCAATGGCTAGCACGCCCTACTAGGTCGTACAACGTTCGCTCACTTTAACGTCGTCCCACACTACGCATACCTCAAGCTCAAGATGCCCGGCCCCAAGGGGGTCATTACTACCAACGGCAACACAAAGCACTCCCTCCGAACTGAGGAACATGCATTGGCCCTGGCGGCCAAATTCCAGTACAATGATGATCGGCAAATGCCGATATTTGCCGTAAAGGCACGTAAGGTTGGGAAGCAAGCTCGGTTTCAGCCCAACCTCCCAGAACCTTCCTCTCCCCATAAATAAGGACTCGCTCCCCATTGCACAGCCCTAATGCCAGCAAAACACGTGCCAAGAAGGCACAACTTCGCACTTAATGTTCCATGGGTAGCAGTGGGGAACAACTATCAAAGCACAAGTGTTCGGCTGGACCGAACTACTAGCAATATAAGTCTTCTGACATACAACAGGTACCATCAAGGACCTGCTAAAGCGGAAAGCCATCAATATTTCAGCGACTTATCAAGATCCTCTTTCCAAGGTCCACGCGTTGGCAGCTTTACCCATAAAGGAATGCAATCCCTTAGGAGGCACATGAGTGGACAGGCGACAGGGCATATCGAGGACGTTAGGCCACCCATCGAAGACCCCTGGTACAACCCCTCCTGTAAACTTTATATTTAATCTCCAAGTACATGTAAACAGTTGCTTCGGTAATTTGAGCTATAAGAGTTATGAAGCAAAATATAAGGCCATTATGCATGGCTGCTTCGATGTCTTTCTTAGTACATACTCTTTTTCCTCCCTCCTCAACGCTTCTTGCGAAACTGTTCGGTACACTTCACAACGAACCAACTAATAGACCGGGGGCTCGAATTTACAATATCGCCCTAAGCACAATAGATCGTGTGTTCGGCGTCTCGGAATTTTCTTTATATGCATTGGTTCTGAACTATGTCTTGGGTCAATAGTTGGGTTGCCCGGCTCCTGTGCTTGTCCCTTTACGTTCCGCTCGTTCGGCTAAAGGGGTAAAGGGAGAACCATAGCGATTGTGTTTCCAGCTAGCCTGGTCAAGCACCTCAGGGGAGAAAGCCAAAAACTGACTGTCATAGTATGCGAGAACCGGTCTGTGAATCCGAGTTTAGGTGTTATACTAAAAACTTCGTTAGAGGTTATTCCATGTCATACGATGGGTTTGGTATTTGTACAAACCATGTGATGCCGGCTTTAGTCGTGGTGCATCCAAACATCACAAACCACTGGGGGCTAGTCATCAGCCCCTGCATTCCTTTTTTAGCGCTCCTATGGCTAAGTGAAAGAAATAAAGCATTATGGTCTGATTGCCTTGTCCACCCCACATTACCGCCTTCGGGTATCGATATCTCGACTAAGCGTCACAGTGCGGAAGTAGAGACACCTCGCGTAGTATCTACATGGGGGTTGAAGCCGACGACTCGCAACTTTCAGTTTAAACGGCCACACAGGAGTTATAGAAAATGCAAAACATAAAAGACATCATAAACCATGCATCATAACAATAAAAGCATTCAAAGGTCTCCGGACATATTACAACGCGTTTACTCATAAATGTTATCTTTCGAGCACTGTGCCTCTTTTGCCCAAGCACCCTCCATCACTACGGAGAAGTGTTGCTCAGGGCACCTATGCTCCTTTCCAGGGAGCGGAGGAGCGGTGGCTATCTTCGTCGGATCAAGCCCCGGCCAGTGCACCTTGGCCCTTGCAAAGGCCATCTGAGCTCCCTCGATGTAAGAAGAACGCCTTAGCGCGTCAATCCAAGGCAAGGCATCGCTCAGCTTCTGCACCAGGCCAAAGTAACTTCCTGGCAATGGCTCATTGGGCCATAGCCGGATGCAGAGATCCTTCATGGCCGGCTCCGCCAACCGGTGTAACTCCATAAGCTGCTTCATTTGCTCGATGAGAAGAGGAGAGCACTCGGGGGCTTCAAACTACGCCCAAAAGAGCCGAGCTTCATCTCCTTCTTCTCGGAAGCATAGAACTGGTCCGCATCCTCTACGCTCTTCTAGAGGTACGAATAGGTGCCTGAGGAACACCACACCTGGGTGAGCAACGCGAACTTGCTATCACCGAAGGCACACTGTAGTAAATAGGGCTTACCATCTGTGACAGCGTTGACTTGGCGGATCTGCTTTTCAAAGAACCGCCTATCCACCCCTCCTTTTGGAGATCGGATTTTAAAGTGGATAGCTCAGTAGCTTGCTCCTCGCCCTTCTACTCAAGGCCCTCGCACTTCAGGATGACGTCCTTAAGCTCCTGCTGAACCTCCTCCACCCGAGCCTCATGCTTAGCACTTGCAGTTTTCAAGGCGGACAGCGTAGCAGCTACTTGTTCAACTACTACCTTCTCGTTCATGGCCTCTTGCTTCATCTTCTAAAGCTCGGCCTTGAGCTTTTCAATTTCCTTCGTCGAGGCTGTGTAAGCAATAAACATATAACCATACTACGTCGACGGTGCGAGTCACTAATGATGAAAAATTCGGATATTACAATTCGGCTTACCTTGCGCCTCGTCGAATCTCTTTCTCAGAGCGTCAGGCTCATCTTCGGAGCTCTTGAGCTTGCGATTTAGCTCGTCAAGCTCGATGGCATTAACGGCCACCGCTGATGGCGAAGCCTGTAAATATCACATATTTATCAGTTTATATAAGTTCAAACACCCGAGCTGTCAAGACCTTGACCCTATGTTCGGTCCTCTTATGGACTGTTAGAACATTTTAGGATGAATAATGTCTTATACATTGTTTGTTCATTTCTTTGTATTTGACCCCCTGGGTGAGTTTTTTAAACTCACCCAGGGCTCGGGGGCTGCTACATATAATGATAGCACAAACCTAATAAATTATAATTTTAAAAAAATACATGGCTCGCCTGGAATCCCATCAGAAGACCTTTGAAGGCCTCCTTCGGTCCGCTATCAACGGACTGAATGCTTTGCAAAACCGCACCCATAAGGGTGCGGTGATCCTTGCAGATGGAGGTGCTCGATAGAGCCTCCTCCATGACCGGGCACCCAGTAATCAGTGGCGCCGGTGGTGATTGGTTAGCCCGATCTCCAACCGGGGATTGAACCAGTGGCTCCAGATGTGTGGTGTGCTCCGGAGGTGACCTTGGAGGGGACTGGACATCCCTTCTTCCGGTCTCCTCAGTGTCCGGGAGGGGCTCCTCCTCCCGGTCTTCGGCAGCCGAGGAGCTAACCTCGACCATGACATCGTCACCACCACCGCTGGTGTTCGGCTCCAAAGGAGCCTAGTGGGATGACACCTCCATGGAATCCTTCGCGGCGCCCGGAGGTGTGGGATGTGACGCTGTCCCACTCTCCGCTAGCTCCAAGTGGGGTCTCCCCATCCGAAACTTGGTCGGTGGGGAGAACACGTGGTGGGTTGCAGATCAAAAGGCACTCACATGTTAATAACATTTAAAACTTGGCATAAATAGCTCAGGGAGTCTTCAGATTCTTACATTCGAGCTGGGGGCTTGACCTTTAGGTTCCTTTGAGGAACCTTCTTGAAGTCTTTAGACTCGGTATCCGAGCCGAACTTTCATAGGACACGACCAACGTCGCCCGACGTGCCCTTTTTGGAGCAGGAGGAGGTACCTCCTCTGTGGTGTTTGATGACACCACCCTCTTTCCTGGGAGGGGGTATCCTCCTCCTTCTCATCCTCATGCTCTTCCTCATGATTAGAGGAGGCATGGGTTTCCTCGGACGCAGCGTCCGGCTGGTCCTTTATGCGGAGGCCTCCTCGGCCCTTCTTCTTCTCTTTCTTTTCTGGCGCCTTGTAAGACGCTGCGGCGAGCATCTCCGACAACAGCTTTGACCTGGGTTCTTCGGGCTGTGGTACCGGGCACTTGATGCCTGTGGCTTTGCTCAACCATTTCTACAAAGATGAGGGGAAAGGTGTTTAGATTTTCTGTCAGAAAACAAAGCTGATCAATTGAAATTACGCTATACCTGGGTAGGAGGGTTATCGGCGTGTAGTCCCCGATACTCCTCTTCGGCTGGCCAGCTCTTCTGAGCCTTGAACAACGCCTTCCACAGCTTCTCCAGAGTTGCGCGGAAGAGCCAATGAACGGTAGGTTCGTCGTCAAGCTCATAAGCCCACATGAGGGAGTCCTGGCGCTGGCAGGGAAGGATGTGGCGCCGAAGCATGATCTAGACCATGTTAACCAGCTTGATTTGGCCTTGATAATCGAGGCGATGCGCTTCTGCAGCGTGTCCACCTCTGCATCCGACCCCCAGTCAAGGCCCTTTCGGAGCCATGAGGTCAATCTCATGGGGGGCGCATCTGAACTCGGCCGGAGAGATCCGGCCTTCTTCTCTTGGCTTGGTGATATAAAACCACTCCTTCTGCCAGATCTTAATGGTGTCGATGAAGGTGTCGGTTGGCCATCTGACGCGAGGGAGCTTGCTGATGAACGCCTCTTTGCAGTTTGCATGCTCGCTCGCAACGGTCTTCGGATTGATGTTGAAGACCTTGAGCCACAGGCCAAAGTGCGGTTCGACCCGCAAAAAGGCCTCGCGGACAATGATAAATGTCGATATGTGCATAAAAGAGTTTGGGGGGAGGTCATGGAAGTCTAGTGCATGGAAGAACATGAGCCCTCGGACAAAGGGGTGGAGTGAAAAGCTTAGTCCCCGGATAAAGTGGGGGACGAATACCACCCTCTCGCTTGGCTTGGGGGTGGGAACCACCTGGTTCTTCTCCGGAGCACGGTGGTAGATGTTGGCGGGGAGGTAGCCGACGTCCTTTAGGTCCTAGATGTATTGGTTAGTGACCTTGGAGGCCTCCCACTTTGCATTGGAGCCCGAACCCGTCATGGCTAAACCTCGGAGGAGAAGTTGAGGAAGAACTGGATCTAGGTTCTCGGAGCTTAGGAAGATTGAGGAAGGAGAGGGTGCGAATGGGGAGCGTGAATAGGCCTTGAGGGTTTTTTCCCTTTTATGACGCGTGACGACGAGTAGCCTCCCTTTGCTATGCCATGAATCCCTTCGCTTCCCGAGATGTGTGTGACGTTATACGCGCATGATTAATCATATCCCGTGTGAAAAGGAGCACGATTTATGCATTGATGAATCGTGTTGAGGTAAAAATGGCCTTGAACCGAGAATCGAGTTTTTGTAACTGGTTTGGTGGTCCTGGTGGGACGCGACCCTTCATCAGAAAGGTTGTCAGTATACACTGTTTGCACTTTGACGTTTGTCCTTCGGGACTAAGCGACTCATGGTGTTCGGACGATCATATGATCGGAAACGTTAAGCGTCATCGGAAGCTGAACTAATTTTGGTCGGTCATTAAAGGGGAAGAAGAACTCAACCCGCAAGCCGGAGACTCTAGTCATGTGGAGAAGCCAAAGCTAAGACCCTTGGCGTTGGGGGCTAGTTCAGGGGCAACTAGGGGAGTCCTGGATTAAGGGTTCCTCGGGCCGTCGACCTATCCCTTAATAGGCTGGCTTGGTGGGCCATTCTTTGATTGTTGCAGGAAGGGTAGGATACATTGAGAGCCCACATTCCAGAAGGAAGTCTCGAAGGCGCGTCATGCACTCCAAGTCAAGATGAGGAAATCGGCATCTCCATCCTCGACAGGAAACCTACCATGTGTAAAACCCTAGTTCCACCCGGTGTCTATATAAACCGGGAGGGTTTTAGATTGTAGAGGAGAAAAACTCGTCTAGGGTTTAGTTGTTCGATCTCGAGGTAGATCAACTCTGTACCCTTCATATCATCAATATAATCAAGCAGGACATAGGGTTTTACCTCCATAGGAGGGCCCGAACATGGGTAAACATCGTCTCCTTCGTCCCCTGTTACCATCGATCCTAGTCTCACAGCTTGGGACCCCCTACCCGAGATCTGCTAGTTTTGGCACCAACAGGGGGAGGGAGCCCCCTCCTTCTTCTTCCTTGGCCTCCCCCTAGATGGTAGGAGAGTTCCCCCTTTGGTCCATGACCTCCATGGCGGCGGAGGGGCGGGAGCCCCTCCGAGATTGGATCTCCCTCTCTGTTCTCTTCTATTTCGTGTTCCCGTTTTCTAGCCGAAAACCATTTCTTATATTCCCGGAGATCCGTAAATCCGATTGGGATGAAATTTTGATGGGGGGTTTATCCAAAAATTAGCTTTCTTGCGACCGAAGGAGAGCTCCAACCGACATACGAGGTGAGCATGGTCCACCAGGCTGTATTTGGGCCCTGGCCCGCTACCTGGTGGACTATGCCCACTGTGAGCCTCCGTTTGCATTGATTCCACTTCTCAAAATTCAAAAATATTCCAAAAAAATCTTTGTTAATTTTTATCGTGTTTGGACTTCATTTGATATGGAATTTCTGCAAAACAAAAAACACACAAAAAGAGGAACTGACATTGGGCACTGGATCAATAGGTTAGTCCAATAAATCATATAAATTGTTGCCAAAAGTATGTGAAAGTTGTATAATATTGGCATGAAACAATAAAAAATTATAGATATAATGGAGATGTATCACTCCCACAGGCTTGGAAAAAGCTAAGGGTGGTGCCCATACCCATGTACTCAATTATCTTCCTTCTTGTTTGATGGTGATGGTGATGTAGTAGGGTTGTCCTCCGCTTTCCAAGGCATGGTCTCCCTATCATATAAAGAGGACCTTGTCATCCGGATCCTAAAAGTGGCACCAATGCTCATCCTTCTAAACTTGGATTCATACTCACAGTTTTGGTTTGGTAGGTAAAAATGGGATATCCGATCCGCTCTTGAAGTTGTAGAGAGCCTCCCCCACGTTCCTTGTCTACAACTTCTTCTCCCAGATGAAGTCTCTGATCATAGAGTGATTAGCACTCAAACCAAGTTCAACCATCCCTTGGCACTTGAAGATCTCCTGCTCTACCGCTGCAAGCCTGGCCTTCTCACTCCCCTCCTTATTGGGGCCATGAACATCCTGGATGTGGAGAACCCCCTCACGCATCTCAATGGCTTAAGGGTGCTTCATCACCTTCGGAAGGTAGGGGTTGATGACCTTCTCGTAGAACTTGTCTGTGGAGTAGCTTGGCAAAGTCATGGTGGTCTAGATCTATCAGGAAAACAGCCCAAAACAAGAACAGAGGAGAAACTTGCAATGAAGTGGTCAAAACATAAGGGAGTATATATCATGATTTTCAGGCTAGAATACATGTCCAGGAAGAAAATGGAGTCCGGGAGACACACGAGGTAACAGGGCATGCCCAGGGGGTGGTCGTGCCTTGTTGTCTCATGGCCCCCTCATGGGTCCCCCTGACTCCTTTTTATTTATGAATTTTTTTCTAAAATACCAAAACCAAAAGAAAATATATATTTTGGAATTTTTCGAGTCGGTTTACTTACCGGTCACATACCTACCCATTTTGAGCTTCCTAGGATGTTCTGTAAGGTCTCGCTTATGTGTTCTTCTAGAGTCATAACTTGGGTAATGTTAGTTTCAACATTAAGGGGCATACCTAAGATATAGTGTTTAATTCTTTGTCCATTTACCACTCTTGGATTTTTTCCTTCGAAGTTATAAATCTTTATAACACCGGAGCGATAGACCTCCTCAATGACATAAGGGCCTTCCCATTTGAGGAGAAGCTTAGCTGAAAAAATCTAAAAGGAGAATTGTAGAAAAGAACTATGTCTCCTACATTGAATTCCCATTTTTGGATTCTCTTGTAATGCCATCTTTTAACTTTTTCCTTAAATAACTTGGCATTTTCATAAGCTTGTGTCCTCCATTCATCTAATGAGCTAATATCAAATGTCCTCTTTTCACCAGCAAGTTTAAAGTCATGGTTAAGTTATTTAACTAGCTAATAAGCTTTATGTTCTAACTCAAGAGGTAAATGACAAGCTTTTCCATATACCATTTTATAAGGGGACATTCCCATGGGATTTTTGTAAGTAGTTCTATAAGCCCATAAAGCATCATCATGTTTCTTAGACCAGTTCTTTCTTGATCTATTAATGGCCTTTTGCAAAATTAATTTTCTTTCATGATTGCTCAATTCAATTTGGCCACTAGACCGAGGGTGATAAGGTGATGCAATTCTATGGTTAACATCATATTTAGCTAGAAGTTTATGGAAAGCGCCATGAATAAAATTTGAACCACCATCGGTGATTAAATATCTGGGGACTCCAAACCTCGGGAAGATAATATCCTTAAGTATTTTAATAGAAGTGTTATGATCAACACTACTAGTTGGAATAACTTCTACCCACTTAGTAACATAATCAACAACAACCAGAATATGAGGGTACCCTTTAGAGGAACGAAAAGGTCGATACAATCAAAGCCCCAAACATCAAATGGTTCAATAGAAAGTGAATAATTCATAGGCATTTCCTGACGTCTACCAATATTACCAATTCTTTCACATTCATCACAAGAAAGGACATACTTACAAGCATATTTAAAAAGAGTACGCCAATAAAAACCAGATTGTAGTACCTTGCGTGCAGTCCAGTCACCGGCATGGTGTCCTCCGTAGGCTTCGGAGTGGCACTTCCATAGGATCTTTGATATCTTTCGGACATGGCATTTTATCTATTGCATCAACTTTACCTTTGTCTACTATGATGCATTGTTTAGAAATTTTATGCCCAAGCACTATTCCATCATCCACCATAAAGTGGTTCTTCTCCATTTTCAAGACAAGATTAGTTTCTTCACATCTCTGCGAAACTCGATCAAGGATGCTCAAGAAATAATCAAAATAAGTCTCACAAAATCATCCATGAAAACCTCAACAATATTTTCAAAAAATTCAGAGAATATAGTTGGCATACATCTTTGAAAGGTAGGATGTGCATTGCATAAACCAAAAGGCAAACACCTATAAGCATAGGTTTGAAAAGGTCATGTGAAAGAAGTTTTCTCTTGGTCCTCTTTTGACACAGGTATTTGTGAGAAACCAGAATATCCATCAAGAAAACAAAAGTGTGTGTGCTTAGATAGACTTTCTAACATTTGACCAATAAAAAGAAAGGCGTAATGATCTTTCCTAGCAGCTTTATTCAGTTCCTTAAAATCAATTACCATCCTATAACCAGTTACTATTCTTTGTGGAACAAGTTCATTTTTATCATTAGGAATGACAGTTATGCCTCCTTTCTTAGGAACACAATGAACAGAACTGGCCCATCTACTATCAACAATAGGATAAATTATACCTGCCTCCATAAGCTTTAGCATTTCAGTCCTTACCACTTCCTTCATCTTAGGATTTAAGATGCGTTGATGATCAACAACAGGTTTAGCATCCGGTTCCATATTAATCTTGTGCTGACAAAGAGTGGGTTTATGCCCTTTAGATCATCAAGAGTATATCCAATAGAAGCCATGTGCTTCTTTAGAGTTTTGAGTAACCTCTTTTCTTCATGCTCTGAAAGGTTATCACTAATAATAATAGGATATATCTTCTTTTCATAAAGGTAAGCATATTTCAAAGTATGAGGTAATCTATTTAACTCAAACACGAGATCTCCTTTTGGTGGAAGAGGGTCCCCTAAGATATCAACAAGGAAGTTGTGTTTGAGGATAGGTGCTTGTCTAATAAATATATCGCCTATCTCATTTATTTCATTCATATGCATATCATTCTCATTGTCTAGCAAATATTGTTCTAAAGGATCTATAGGGGGCACAAAAATATAAGCAAGACCAATAATTTCATATTTACTAGATAACTCCTTCTCATGTGGTTGTCTACCAAATTTAGAGAAATTAAATTAACGAGACTCGTTACCAAAGCTTACTTTAACTTTCTATGTGACACAATTAATTTCGGCATAAATACTATTCAAGAAAGGTCTACCAAATATATTGTTCAGAACCAAGTACTAAGAAGTCAGTTGGGTACTTGACTTTTCCACACAAGACTACCACATCTCTAACAATCCCAAGCAGCGACATAGTATCTCGGTTTGCAAGTTTAATAGTGGCATCAATATCTGCATTCTCAGAGGGTGCTATATCATTCATAATTTCTTTATGTAAGGTAAAAGGTATAGCACTAATACTAGCACCCATGTCACATAAACCATGATAGTAATGATCTCCAATCTTAACAGAGACAACAGGCATGCGAACAACTCGTTTGTTGTTATCTAGCTTCTCCTGCTCATTTCTAACAGGCTTTGTAATTCTAGCAACTTCATCATAGAAGTAAATAACATGCCCATCAATATTAATCTTACTGTAGCTGCTGATGATGACTTTGTTCACAAGGATTCCAACCGATGAAGTATGCCCAGCTTACCACTGGTGCCGACAGACATGATCCGAGCCTAGGGTAACTTCTCCCTACACCTGAGAACGAGGTCTTATTTCCCCGGAAATATCCAGGTATCCTCCCGGGAGAATCCCGCAAAGAGACGCGCGTGCTTGTTTGGCGCCTCGCCCGGGGCCTCCCTTCTCGGGGCTGGCTAAGACCCGTTGGGTATCATAGAGTCTTCAGAAGTGTTCCTTCCTTTCCATCAAAGCCATATGGGCCATTTGTTTAAGCCCAATGCATCAGGCTGACACTACCCTAGTTTTATTTACGCCGACACGAAGGGAACAACTCGGTGAGACGGATTCTACACGACCTAAGCAGATCCAGCACTTCAGAGGTTCCGATCAGTTCATCTCGGAGATTCCAAAATGAAACAACCTAACCATAAAAACTTGGTCACTGCCTTTTGGTTTCACCGATTGCAAGCTTGGTTGCACCAAGATGTTAGGGTTTGTCTTAGGGTTCTGTCATGGGTAACTCGATGGCAACAAAATGAGAGAATCGGTGGTACCGATTTGGCTTTTAGGGTTTTGGGCAGAAGTGATATCAAGAAGTTTTAAAATATTTTTGGTGGCAAATCTTTAAGTACTTGAGCAACCAGATCATCATCAGTACCTCATCCCCTCTTAATAGTATTGCCTTTTTATTGACTCAATGTGATCAAATCACTTAAAGAAAAATACAAGGTCTTGGAGCTTTTGCCAATATGTTTCCTTTGCATCATAGGCTTCCTCATTACATATCCTAGCCATTCCAATCATTGAACATTTCCTAAAATATACTTGATTGATCATTAGTTCAATGAGTTGTATGTTGAAATTAATTAGCAAAACCACCAAGGGATAATTTGTGTTTTCACAAGGCCTTGGCCATCAAACCAAGGGTGGACGTAATGACACGAAGCTGCGATGAGCCCCGTGAACAAAACAAATCTAACAGCGCAGCTGCACAGCAAATGGCAACATACTGTACATCAAACAAGAGAATGGGAGAGGAAACACTATCAACAGCAAAGACTCACTATCTGTTGCAACCTCGAGCCGCTCATGGTGCACATGGTGCTCTTGGAGGGCCTGTCGCAGAACGACCACGGGTGACCAACCATCATTGGAGTTCGACCTCCATCTCTAGACCTTCTCTCAACTGTGAGCGGAGGCCCTCGATGGTACCGGAGTTGCGATCCAGCACGTCATTGTCCACCCTGAGTAGCTCCTGGCACAAGTGAGCCTCCATGCCCTTGGGATCAGCAGCGTCCTAGGCATAGCTCGTCGCCCTGCGATCGGCCTCTAGCCGAGCCTATAGTTCTTGGAGCTGCTCCAAAGCTATTTTAGAAATACAACGACAGTAAGAGAAGAACTATCTTGCATCCCACTACATATGAAAAAGAACTCTGGAGACTCATAGCATACGTCTACGAGCTGTTGAAAATATGCCCTAGAGGCAATAATAAATTGTAATTATCATACTTCCCTGTTCATGATAAAATTCTATTATCCATGCTAGAAGTGTATTGATCGGAAACTCAGATACATGTGTGGATACATAGACAACACCGTGTCCCTAGTGAGCCTCTACTATAATATCCCATTGATCAAAGATGGTTAAGGTTTCCTAAACATAGACATGAGTTTTCATTTGATAACGGCGTCACATCATTAGGAGAATGATGTGATGAACAAGACCCAAACCATACGCATAGAATTTCATCGTATCAGTTCATTGCTATTCCTTTCTTCATGTCAAGTATTTGTTCCAAAGACCATGAGATCATGCAACTCCCTGACACCGGAGGAAAGCCTTGTGTGTATCAAACGTCACTTCATAACTGGGTGATCATAAAGGTACTCTATAGGTGTCTTCGAGGGTGCTTGTTGGGTTGGCATGGATCGAGACTGGGATTTCTCACACTATTTAGGGAGAGGTATCTCTAGGCCCTCTCAGTAATACAACATCACAAGAAGCTTGCAAGCAGTGTGACTAAGGAGTGAGTCACGTGATCTTGTATTATGGAACGAGTAAAGATAATTTCTGGTAACGAGATTGAACTAGGTATCGAGATACCGACGATCGAATCTCGGGCAAGTAACATACCGCTGGAGAAAGGGAAGTGCATACGGGATTGACTGAATCCTTGACATCGTGGTTCAACCGATGAAGATTTTTGTGCAATATGTAAGAACCACTATGGTCATCTAGGTCCCTCTATTGGTTATTTCCCAAAGAGGTGTCTCGGTCATGTCTACATGATTATCGAACCCGTAGGGTCCGCACGCTTAATGTTCAACGAAGCTAGAGTAGTATTGGGATATGTACGTTGCTGACCGAATGTGTTAGGAGTCCCAGATGAGATAACGAACATCACGGGGAGTTCCGAAATGGTCTGGAGGTAAATATTTATATATGGGAAGTCCTATTTTGGTCATTAGAAAAGTTTCGAGCATTACCAGTAGTGTATCGGGATGACAAAAGGGTTCCTAGGTCCATCGGGGGGGTCCACCTACCCTATGGGCCCACAAGGGACATAAGGGGTGCGCCCTAGCAATAATGGCTAGGTGCATAATCCCCTAGAGGCGAGTTAGGCTTGGGGGCAAGACTCCCAAAGGGACAAGGCACCCGGGAGGTGCCTTGGAGGAGGGGGACCTGTCCCTTCCTTGTAAAGGGAGGGCTCTCCCTTGGCTGCCGGCCCCTCCCTTGGAGGAGGGGTCAAGGATGTGCCTCCCCTCTACACACACCAATTCCTACGCCCCAGTGGCAGCCCTTCATGTCCCGTTACTCCATTTTCTCCTTAGATCGCACCTACGGTAGCGCTTGGCGAAGCCTCCCGAAATTGCTCCACCACCATCTCCACCATGCCGTCGTGTTGGTTGAGATCTGACGTGGCTTGAGACTGTATCAGTATTTCCCCAAAGAGTAAGGGATGATGCAGCACAAGGACGGTAAGTATCTCCCTCGGTTAATAAACCAATGTATCAATCTGTAGAGGAAGATCAAGAAACTATGTAAACAAGTCCTTCACACAAAGAACAAATACTTGCAACCCGACACGTAAGAGCGGTTGTCAAGATCTCAGCGATAAAAAGATAGATTAGGTTGTGATATTTTGGGCAAATAGATATCGCAAGAACACAAAATAAAAGAAGAAGAAAAAATTGCAGCAAGGTATTTTTGGGGTTTGGATTAATAGATCTGAAAACAAACGCGGCAAAAGGATAGATCGGAAAGGAATATGTTGGAAAAGTAGACCCGGGGGTCGTACGTTTCACTGGTGGCTTCTCTCATGAGTATAGCACACGGTGGGTGAACAAATTACTGTTGGGCAATTGATAGAAGATCGAATAGTCATGACGATATCCAAGGCGATGATCATTATATAGGCATCACGTCCAAGATAAGTAGACCGAAACGATTCTGCATCTACTTCTATTACTACACACATCGACCGCTATCCAACATGCATCTAGTGTATCAACTGTTGGGGAACGTTGCATGGGAAATTAAAAAAATCCTACGCACACGCGAGATCTATCGATGGTGATGAGCATCTACAAGAGCGAGAGTGGATCTACATACCCTTGTAGATCGCTAATGTGACACCCCGTTACGCCTGGCAGGATCTAGACTATCCCCACAGACAAACACTAGTCTTTCCTACGCACTTTGTCCTCACTCATGCGCACCTGGGACCAACTTCCCGATCGGTCACCCATCCTAGAAGCGCTCCAAGCCAAGCACGCTTAACTTTGGAGTTCTTTTTGAGTGGGCTCCAGGCAAAGAAGGAATTCCTTGTTTATATGAGTAGTCTATCATTCCTATTAAGCCAGGCTCTCACATACACCCCCACTCAAAGGAACCGACATCCTCGTCGGCCCATCAGGAACTTTCCCTTTTGGCACACGTATGTGTGTCCAGTCCAGCACATGTGCCATGATGTGTTCCACGACGGGCCATACAAGCCATGCACCACATGCGTGTGCACCTGACCCGCGCATGCCCGTGTAACCGCAAGGGTCGGCTCTGCTACCAATTGTAACACCCCGTTACGTCCGACAGGATCTAGACTGGACCCACAGAGAAACACTAGTCTTTCCTATGCACTTTTTCCTCACTCGTGCACACCCGGGACCAACTTCCCGGTCGGTCACCCATCCTAGAATCGGTCCAAGCCAAGCATGCTTTACTTTGGAGTTCTTTTCGAGTGGGCTCCCAGCAAAGAAGGAATTCCTTGTTTATATATGTAGTCTATCATTCCTATTAAGTTAGGCTCTCACAGCTAAGCGGGAAGCGTTAAGAAACGTGATTGATGTAGTCAAACATCTTCGTGATCCAAATCGCTAGTCGTCCCAATCTAGCGCTAAACGGACGACACCTTCGTGTTGAGCACACATACAGATCGATGACAATCTCTGCCTTCTTGATCCAGCAAGAGGGAGCGGAGAGGTAGATGAGAACTTCGGCAACACGACAGCGCGATGACGGTGGTGGTGGAGCTATTCCGGCAGGGCTTCGCCTAAGCACTACCGAAAAGTAGAGGAGGAGATGATCTAGTGGGGGGAGACAGGGTTGCACCATGGCTTGGGGTGCGGCTGCCCTCTCTCCCCTCCAATATATATAGGAGGGAGGGGGAGGGGCTGGTTCCCTAGGGTTCCTCCCCTAGGGTCGGCCGAACCAGGAGGTGGAGGAGTCCACCTCTAACTAGGAGGTGAGCGTGGGAGGAGTCCTCCTACGATTAGGACTCCTCCCCCTCTCCTCTTTCTCCTGCGCACAGGCCCTCTTGGGCTGGCTGCCCTGCCCACCAGGGGCTGGTGCGCCACCACTAAGGCCCATGTGGCCCCTTGGGGTGTGTGGCCCCCATGTGATGCCAGTCTTGATCCATGCCAACCCAACAGACACCCTCGGAGATACCTATAGAGCATCTTTATAGTCACCCAGTTACGTTGTGACATTTAATACACACAAGGTATTCCTCCGGTGTCAGTGAGTTGCATGATCTCATGGTCATAGGAACAGATACTTGACATGAAGAAAACTATAGCAATAAACTGACATGATCATATGCTACGTTCATAGTTTGGGTCTTGTCCATCACATCATTCTCCCAATGATGTGATTTTGTTATCAAATGACATCTCATGTCTATGGCTAGGACACCTTGACCATCTTTGATCAATGAGCTAGTCTACTAGAGGCATACTAGGGACACAATGTTGTCTATGTATCCACACATGTATTTGTGTCTCCAATCAATAAAATTATAGCATGGATAATAAACGATTATCATGAACAAGGAAATATAATAATAACCACTTTATTATTGCCTCTAGGGCATATTTCCAGCAGTCTCCCACTTGCACTAGAGTCAATAATCTAGCTCACATCATTATGTGATTTACATTGTAATGAATCTAACACCCATATAGTTCTCATGTTGATCATGTTTAGCCCTTGGAAGAGGTTTCGTCAACAGGTCTACGACATTCAGATCTGTGTGCACTTTGCAAATATTTATGTCCTCCTCCTTGTTGTAATCACGGATGGAGTTGAATCGTCACTTCATGTGTCTGGTCCTCTGGTGAAACCTTGGTTCCTTGGCCAGAGCAATGGCACCAATGTTGTCACAGAACAGAGTCATTGGGTTCAGTGGACTGGGCACTACTCCAAGATTTGTCATGAACTCCTTCATCCAGACACCTTCCTCCGCCGCCTCCGAGGGAGCGATGTACTCCGCTTCGCATGTAAAATCATCTACCATGCTCTGCTTGGAGCTGCACCAGCTTACTGCTCACCCATTGAGAATGAATGTGTATTTGGTTTGAGACTTAGAGTCATCCGGATCAGTGTCAAAGCTTGCATCGACATAACCCTTTATGACGAGCTCTTGATCACCTCCATAAACGAGAAACATTTCCTTAGTCCTTTTCATGTACTCAAGGATATTCTTGACCATCGTACAGTATTCCATTCCTGGATCACTTTGAAACCTTCCGGCCATACTTATGGCAAGGCTGACATCAGGTCTTGTGCACAGCATTGCATACATCATAGAGCCTATGGCTGAAGCATAGGGGATGACACTCATCTTCTCTCTATCCTCTACAATCACTTGGCATTGAGTATTACCCAACTTCACACCTTGCAATACAGGCAAGAACCCCTTCTTCGACTGATCCATTTTGAACTTCTTCAATACTTTGTCAAGGTATGTGCTCTGTGAAACTCCTATTAAGCGTCTCGATCTATCTCTATAGATCTTGATGCCTAATTTGAAACAGCTTCTCCTAGGTCCTTCATTGAAAAACTCTTGTTCAAATATTCCTTCTCGCTATCCAACATTTCTATATTGTTTCCACTCAGCAATATGTCATCCACATATAATATTAGAAACACTATAGAGCTCTCACTCACTTTCTTGTAAATACAAGCTTCTCTATAAACTTGTATTAACCCGAAGGCTTTGATCACCTCATCAAAGCGAAGATTCCAACTCCGAGATGCTTGCACCAATCCATAAATGGATCGCTGGAGTTTGCAAACTTTGTTAGCATTCTCTAGATTGATAAAACCTTCTGGTTGCCTCATATACAACTCTTCCTTAAGGAAACAGTTAAGGAACGCTATTTTGACTTCCATCTACCAAATTTCATAATCGAAAAATGCACCTATGGATAACATGACTCTGACAAACTTAAGCATCGCTACTGGTGAAAAGGTCTCATCTTAGTCAACTCCTTGAACTTGTGAAAACCCCTTTTCCACAAGTTGAGCTTTATAGACGGTGACATTACCGTCTGCGTCTGTCTTTTTCTTAAAGATCCAGTTGTTCTGAATGGCCTTTTGACCTTCAGGTAATACTTCCAAAGTCCATACTTTGTTTTCATACATGGATCCCATCTCGGATTTCATGTCCTCTTAACATTTGTTGGAATCCGGGACCATCATTGCTTCTCCATAGCTCGTAGGTTCATCGTTGTCCAACAACATGACCTCTAAGACAGGGTTACCATACCACTTAGGAGCAGTGTGTGCTCTTGTCGACCTATAACGTTCGATAGTGACTTGATCCGAAGCTTCATGATCATCATCATTAACTTCCTCTTCAACTGATGCAGGCTCCACAAAAACATCTTTCTATGTTGCGCCACTCTCCGGTTGAAACAAAGGTTCAACAACCTCATCAAGTTCTATCTTTCTCCCACTCAATTCTTTTGAGAGAAACTCTTTCTCAAGAAATGACATGTTTTTAGCGACAAACACTTTGCCTTCGGATCTGAGATAGAAGGTACACTCAACCGTCTCTTTTGGGTATCCTATGAAGACGCATTTCTCCACTTTGGGTTCCGGCTTTTTAGGCTAAAGCTTTTTGACATAAGCATCACATCCCCAAACTTTAAGAAATGACAACTTTGGCTTCTTGCCAAACCACAATTCATACGGCATCATCTCAACGGATTTCGATGGTGCCCTACTTAAAGTGAATGTAGTTGTCTCTAATGCATAACCCCAAAACGATAGTGGCAAATCGGCAAAAGACATCATAGAACGCACCATATACAATAAGGTTCAATTAAGACGTTCGGACATACCATTGCGCTGTGGTGTTCCAAGCAGTGTCAATTGTGAAACAACTCCACATTGTGTTAAGTGGCTGTCAAACTCATAACTCAGATATTCTCCTCCTAAATCAGATCGTAGAAATTTAATCTTCTTGTTACGATGATTCTCAACTTCACTCTAAAATTTCTTGAACTTTTCAAACGTTTCCGACTTGTGTTTCATTAAGTAAATATACCTATATCTACTTAAGTCATCAGTGAAGGTGAGAAAGTAACAATATCCACCGCGCACCTCAATGCTCATTGGACCGCACACATCAGTATGTATGATTTCCAACAAGTCACTTGCCCGTTCCATTATTCCAGAGAACGGGGTTTTAGTCATCTTGCCCATGAGGCATGGTTCACATGTTTCAAGCGATTCAAAATCAAGTGACTCCAAAAGTCCATCAACATGGAGCTTCATCATGCGTTTTATACAAATATGACCTAAGCGACAGTGCCACAAGAGAGTGGTACTATCATTATCAACTCTACATCTGTTGGCATCAATGTTATGAATATGTGTATCGTCACTATCGAGATTCAATAAGAATAAACCCCTCGCATTGGGTGCATGACCATAAAAGATATTACTCATATAAATAGAACAACCATTATTCTCTGATTTAAATGAGTAACCGTCTCGCAATAAACAAGATCCAGATATAATGTTTATGCTTAACGCATGCACTAAATAACAATTATTTAGGTTCATCACTAATCCCGGTGGTAATCGAAGAGCGAGCGTGCCGACAGTGATCACATCAACCTTGGAACCATTTCCCACGCACATTGTCACTTCATCCTTAGACAGCCTCCGTCTATTCTGTAGCTCCTGCTTTGATTTGCAAATGTGAGCAACTGAACCGATATCAAATACCCAGGCACTACAACAAGAGTTGGTAAGGTACACATCCATAACATGTATATTGTATATACCTTGTTTGGTGTTGGCCGCCTTCTTGTCGGCCAGATACTTGGGGCAGTTCCACTTCCAGTGACCAGTTCCCTTGCAATGAAAGCACTCAGTTTCTGGCTTGGGTCCAGCCTTGGGTTTCTTCACGGGAGGGGCAACTGCTTTGCCACTCTTCTTGGAGTTATCATTCTTGCCCTTGCCATTCTTCTTGAAACTAGTGGTTTTATTGACGATCAACACTTGATGCTCCTTCTGTATTTTAGACTCAGCGACCTTCAACATCGCAAACAGCTCGGTGACTGACTTGTTCATCCCTTGCATGTTATAGTTCATCACGAAGCTCTTGTAGCTAGGTGGCAATGATTGAAGAACTCTATCAGTGATCGCCTCCGGCGGAAGGGGCATCCCTAACTTAGACAGATGGTTCGAATACCTAGACATTCTGAGTGTATGTTCACTGACAGACCCATTCTCCTCCATCTTGCAAGCATAGAACTTATCGGAGGTCTCATACCTCTCGATTCGGGCATTCTTCTCAAAGATAAACTTCAACTCCTGGAACATCTCATATGCTCCATGACGTTCAAAATGTCTTTGAAGTCCCGGTTATAAGCCATACATCATTGCACATTGATCTATTGAGTAATCTTGAGAACGTGCCTCCCAAGCATTCACAACGTCTTCAGACGACACTCTAGCGGGTGCTTCACCGAGCGGTGCATCAAGGTTAAGATTTTTGGGAAGCCGTGAGGATAATCCTTAGATTACGGGCCCAGTCTACAAAGTGATAGAGGCGAGGTTGTCCCTGTCTTTCGATAAGATGGTGGCTATCATTTTTGGCGGAGTAGACTTTGACGATCCGACTATGAACGTGTTGTAGTGACCCGACCTGAAAGGTCGAATCTCCGGTGTTTCCGTACCCTCCCAAGATCATGCTGGTACACACACGGTACATCAATGTATATATCAAAGGGAAATCACACAGCATTATATTAATCGAAATCGCATATCGAGTCCTTTATTACAATAAAGATTACAATAAAGTGGCTGAAGTCCAACTCATGAGAATGTCTAAATCTTGCGAAAGTGTCGAAGGTAGATGAGTCCATCTGACTCCAAGGGCATCTCACCGAGCGTAGAACGTGTCCTCACTCCTGGTCGGAAAAGTACTCTGCAACATGATACGTTGCAGCCGTGTAGGTCAGCATATGGAATATGCCGGCAAAGTCACAAGAGAGGGGTGAAAAGATAATCATCTAATCTACATGCTTATATGGCAGGTGGGGTGGTAAGTTTTTGCGTAAAGCCAATTTTTCCTACATCAAGAGAGGGGTAAGCAAAAATTATTACTAAGTTGGTTGATTAATGAAATGGTTCCACCAACCAATTCTCATACCCAAGTTATTAATACCCATATCATCATATTAATTGTGTTGAGAGTTCCGGAAGTTTTAGTTCCTTTGGCTCAAGTCGTCCATGACCGTGGACACGACTAATCGATTAGGTTTGAGTACTCTGCAGAGTTTTGCACACGTTCCCCAAAAGATTTGGTCGCCTCCATTTGATTTCTCACACTTCAGGGTGTTTGAGAAACGGATGACCAAAACAGTCTTCCAAAGGGTTTCCCTGTGACTCTGTCGGTGCCCATCCTTTCCTACCGTTCTTCTACATCTCGTAGCACCGCCTGTCCAGGGTCACCACGATATCCAACCAAGCCAGAGCCCATAATGACTTGTGGCTGTGCAGGTAATCCTTGGGTCTTGAAGCACCCATCCATCTCTTTGTGCCTGGGTGGATCTTTCCGCGTGAATACTGGCCATCTCCAGCAACACCTAGGCAAATCCACTGGTTTCTCCAGGGTGCCGTTCAACCATCATCCACCCAGAGGTATGTTGAAAACTCGGAGTCTTGAAGTCTTGATCGTTAGGTAGGTCTTGTAATTAATCTCACAACTCTCATGAATCACACAACCAACCCCGTCTACTAGTAGCATAGCAAAATGTAAAACAACGTTTCTCGGGGCCAATGTGTCAAGGGATTGGGGTACCTACCACATGATACTACATCAAGTAACCAATTTCCAACTAACCTACTTTACATGCAATTGGGGTGATGGAAGAACTAATGCAATAAAAACATGGGTAAAGATGATCAAAGTGACTTGCCTGATTGATGATCTTCGTACGTGAGTGACTCTAAGTAACAAGCTTCGCACTCCGGATAATCTAACGAAGCAAACAAGAGCACTCAATAAGCATACAACAAAATATTGTAACTCACAACCATCAACCATGAACTAGTAACCAATCAAGACAAAACAATGCACAAATCACAAGCAAGAAAACGCACAAAGTTTTGTTTTCTAGAAGATGATTGATAAAACACTACTAACATAATGAAACTATTGGTATTAACCAAAAAAATAGTTGACAGCAAGAAAACAATAAAATATTTTATTAATAAACAGAATAAAATCAATTTAAAGTTTTGTAAGAAAAACTTTAGTAAAGTTTTTAAAAGTTTTGATAAACACTATATGAAACAACTATAGTTTTACTAACAAAAGAGCAAAACAAAACTTATTATTTATTAACAAAACATGTTCTTAACAGGAAGAATTTACAAATAAACTTGTCTTAGAAAACAAAATTAAATTATATAAAACTTTGTTGAAAGAAACTATTATTAACTAGTTGTTTTAATCAAATTAAACCTTTTTGAAAAGAAGTTGTGATTCCTATATTAACAAAGAAATAAACTAAACAATTTTATATTTTTATTAACAGTAAGTAAAACACTAAATGTTCAAGCAACAGAACCTACTAAATCAAATTAAAACTAAATCTAATTTAAACTAACTAGAACTAAGTTAAATAAAACTATACTAACTAATAGGCAGAATCTGTTTATAGCTAGAACACTAATCAAAATCATCCTAAAAAACCTCAAACTAAGCAATAAGATAGTCCTAACTAATACCAAACAGTAGCAAAAAGATTCATATAAAAATCTATTTTTAAACACTAGTTATTCAGATTTGAATGTTTTGAGAAAATTTGATTCAATTCAAATTTTATAGTTCAAATTTGAAATTTAAAGGTACAGGGTGAAACTACATGAAAATGTGAGCTTTTGCAAAAAGAATCAACTCAAAACATTAAATAGTTTAAAAGATATAAGCAAAACAAATTCAGAATAGTTTCTGTTAACTAAAACAAAAACAGAAAAGAAAAGAAAAACTACCGAACGACCAGGGGGTGACGTGGCACGATCCTATTGGCTGGCTAGCGCGTGCGTTGGGTGGTTTCGAGCGGGCGACCGAGCTCTAATGGAAAACGGTTCGGGGAAAAAATGGCTTCTAATCTGGGCCGTTGAGGGGGGGATCCGACGGATGGGGTGAGCTCGAAGACTTTACCGGAGGGGGAAGAGGAACTCCGGCGATGGTGGCGGCGGCCGGTGGTCGAGGACGTCGCCGGAGGGGTCTCCGATGGTCGAGGGAGGCAGCGAAGGGGCTGGGCGACAGCGGCGGTCCTCCGGCATCTAACGGAGGCGTCGGGGAGGCGAGGGGTGGCCGGAGTCGACCGGCACGGCGATGGGGAGGTCTGGTGGTGGTGGCAACTCCGGCGAGGAAAATGGCGGCGTTCTGGCGACGGGAGAGGGGCTCGGGGGGGAATGGAGGCGGGGAGTTGGGGCTCTATTTATAGGCCGGGGAGGGGGCTCGGGAAGGAAGGGAAGAGCGAATCCGGCGAGAGGGGATCGCGGCGGCGGCGCGCGCGGAGGTTGGGGGTGACCGTTGCGGGATCCGCGGTGGACGGGTGGGGCCCAGGGGTCAGCGAGAGGAAGGGCGTCGGTGGCGCGTCGGTCGGCCGGCTAGTAATGAGTTCACGAGTAACTGCCCGTGGGCCGGCCCGTTTAATTACAAAAACCGTTACTCTTTTTAATAGTCAGAGCAGTAAAACCTCTTTAAAAGCATTCAAAACATTTCTAAATATAGGAGTATTATATATCAAAATTAACAGAATAATAAATGAAATTTATTGAACATTTTTATTCTATCATTTGAACACTTTGAAAAAAATATTTTCAGAAATTGCCTAATTGTTTTTAAATCCTTTTTGCAAATATTTTCAAAACAACCCCTGGTTTTTATTGTTCAAATAAATCACCAATTAGGTCCTGGTGTGGAGTGTCATGTTCCTCCTCTTATTTGAAATTTTTACCAAGATTTTCAAATAGGTGAAAGCAACACATTGAAAGTAGAAAGGGGTTTCAGAAATTCAGAGAAGGCATTTCAACTAATACATGTATTCAAGCAATGATGATGATAGATGCATAGCTATATTTCATAACATTCCAAAATGTAATTTTGGAATGTTACACGTTTGATGACGTCGCGCCTTAGCAATCGCTAAACCAACTCCAAAAGGTTATTGACCACGCCGGAGCACGATCAACCTGACCACGAGGGTCTGTTTTCAACAAGCAAATGAAGAACAAGCAAGAAACTAAGATTGCAATCTGGATATTGCGAATATAAGAGGAAAGCTTTATTGATGGAAGTGGGGTCCTGTGAAGCCTTTGTCTGGTCGTGGAACACAAATGAAGAACGCGAAGTTGCAGCTATGGCGAACTTGTAATCTAAACAAAACCCAAACCTAAAACGAAGCCCTAAGGGCTGTTTATATGGGGGAATAGAGGGGAATTTCATGGCCCCTTGGAGCAGGGGTCCGAAACCGACCCTAACTCAGTTTCCCCATACATACGGACTCTAAAAATAGCCTATAATATGGTATTTCAAAATTACATGGGCCTAGCCCAAAAATAAGGTGGCGCAACACCTATATTAGCCTATGGACGAATTTTATAAAGTGGCATCATGCATATTTCGTCCAAGGCTTCGCTATGTCAGCCTGTCTTATTAGGGATGATAGACTACTCATATCAATAAGGAATTCCTTCTTTTCCGAGAGCCCATTCGAACAGAACTCCCAGGTTAGGCGTGCTTGGCTTGGAGTAGTTCTAGGATGGTTGACCAATCGGGAAGTTGGTCTCGGGTGCGCATGAGTGAGGACAAAGTGCGCAAAAAAGACTAGTATTGATCTATGAGGCCAGTCTAGATCCCGCCAGGAGTAACGACTACCGGCGGGTGTGTCTAGGGCGTTACAAGTTGGTATCAGAGCCGACCCTTGTGGTTACACGGATGTTTGCCGGTAGGTGCGCAGTCATGTTGTTCACGAAGTTGGTGACCCGTCGTGGCACATGGAATGACACATGTATCGGACTGGAAGCACAGACGTTTGTGCCAAGAGGGAACGTTCCTGGACCCGACGAGGACGTCGGTTCCTCTGAGTGGTGGTGTATGTGATAGCCTGTCTTATTAGGATGATAGTCTACTCATATAAATAAGGAATTCCTTCTTTTCTGAGAGCCCATTCGAACAGAACTCCCAGGTTAAGCGTGCTTGGCTTGGAGTAGTTCTAGGATGGTTGACCAATCGGGAAGTTGGTCTCGGGTGCGCATGAGTGAGGACAAAGTGCGCAGAAAAGACTAGTATTGATCTATGAGGCCGGTCTAGATCCCGCCAGGAGTAACGACTACCGGCGGGTGTGTCCAGGGCATTACAAGTTGGTATCAGAGCCGACCCTTGTGGTTACACGGATGTTTGCCGGTAGGTGCGCGGTCATGTTGTTCACGAAGTTGGTGACCCATCGTGGCACACGGAATGACACATGTATCGGACTGGAAGCACAGACGTTTGTGCCAGGAGGGAACGTTCCTGTGACCCGACGAGGACGTCGGTTCCTCTGAGTGGTGGTGTATGTGATAGCATGTCTTATTAGGGATGATAGACTACTCATATTAATAAGGAATTCCTTCCTTTCTGGGAGCCCATTCGAACAGAACTCCCAGGTTAAGCGTGATTGGCTTGAAATAGTTCTAGGATGGGTGACCGATCGGGAAGTTGGTCATGGGTGCGCATGAGTGAGGACAAAGTGCGTAGAAAAGACTAGTATTGATCTGTGAGGCCAGTCTAGATCCAGCTAGGAGTAACGACTACCGGCCCGCTCCAATGGTCATCCTTCTTGTCCATGCTAGGTCCTTCATTCATAAGTAAAACAAGAGTATCTAATTTAGGCAGCATCATATGTTCATGAACATTAGAAGGATTTCCAAGAAACGAAAGTACCTGGTAATTCAATTGACATGCGCAAGCTCTAGTAATTGGTCATGTATGTATAGCAGTCGGGGTTGTGGGTGTAACATTAGTAGGGATGTCCTCATCATCCTCCCCTTCTAGAACTAAAGTCGTCCTCGACGGAAGCTCATCTTCCTCACCCATATAAGGCTTCAAATCTGCAATGTTAAAAGTGGGGCTAACCCCAAACTCTGCAGGCAGCTCAAGTTTATATGCATTATCATTTATTTTCTCTAACACCTTAAAAGGACCATCAGCACGTGGCATTAGCTTTGACTTGCGCAAATCAGGAAATCTATCCTTACGCAAATGTAACCAAACAAGATCTCCAGGTGCAAAGACAACATGTTTTCTACCCTTATCTCCAGCAAGTTTGTATTTAGCATTCATGCGCTCAATGCTTTCCTTAGTTAACTCATGAATCTTTAATATCAATTTAGCACTTTCTTTAGCATCAAAATTAACCTTCTCCGAAGATGGAAGAGGCAACAAATCAATAGGTGCACGAGGTAAGAAACCATACACAACTTCAAAAGGGCACATCTTAGTGGTAGAATGTAGCGAACGATTATAAGCAAATTCAATATGAGGCAAGCATTCTTCCCACATTTCCAGGTTATTCTTCAAAACAGCCCTAAGCATAGTAGACAAAGATCTATTGACTACTTCGGTTTGGCCATTAGTTTGGGGATGACATGTAGTACTAAAAAGCAGTTTAGTCCCCAACTTAGCCCATAAACATCTCCAAAAGTGGCTAAGAAATTTAGCATCACGATCTAAAACAATTGTATTTGGTACACCATGCAACCGAATAATTTCATGAAAGAACAAATCAGCAACATGAGTAGCATCGTCACTTTTATGACATGGTATAAAGTGTGCCATTTTGGAAAATCTATCCACGACAACAAATATGCTATCCCTCCCCTTCTTTGTTCGAGGTAAACCTAAAACAAAGTCCATAGATATATCCTCCCAAGGAACACTAGGTACAGGCAAAGGCATATATAAACCATGAGGATTGAGTCGTGACTTAGCTTTTTGACATGTAGTGTAGCGAGCAACAAAACGCTCAACATCCCGTCTCATCTTTGGCCAAAAGAAATGTGTATAAAGTATGTCCTCCGTCTTCTTCACGTCAAAGTGTCCCATTAATCCTCCTCCGTGCGCCTCCGGTAACAACAAAAGATGAACGGAGCTAGCTGGAATGCATAGCTTGTTAGCACGGAACACAAATCCATCATTAATAACGAACTTGTTCCATGTTCTCCCTTCTTTACAATTCTGCAACACATCTCTAAATTCAGCATCATGCACATATTGATCTTTGATGGTCTCCAAACCAAATATTTTAAAGTCAAGTTGTGAAAGCATAGTATAACGACGAGACAATGCATCAGCAATAACATTTTCTTTACCCTTCTTGTGTTTAATGGCATAAGGGAAAGTCTTAATGAATTCAACCCATTTAGCATGTCTACGGTTCAGTTTTGCTTGACTTTTAATATGTTTCAAAGATTCATGATCAGAATGTATAACAAATTCTTTGGGCCATAAATAATGTTGCCATGTTTCCAAAGTCCGAACAAGAGCATATAATTCCTTATCATAAGTAGAATAATTCAGACTAGGCCCACTCAATTTTTCAGAAAAGTACGCAACAGATTTACCATCTTGTAATAACACACCTCCTAACCCAATTCCACTAGCATCACATTCAAGCTCAGAAGTCTTATTAAAATCAGGAAGTTGGAGCAAAGGAGCATGTGTTAACTCATCTTTCAAGACCGTGAAGGCTTCTTCCTGTGCGGTACCCCAAGCAAAAGGCACGTCCTTCTTTGTAAGCTCAGTGAGAGGCGCAGCAATGGTGCTGAAATCTCTCACAAAACGCCTATAGAAACCAATGAGGCCAAGAAAACTCCTCACTTGTGTGACCGTTTTGGGCTGCGGCCAACTCTCAATCGCTTCAATCTTGGCTTTATCAACTTCAATTCCTTGTGGAATAACAACATAGCCAAGAAAAGACACTCGGTCGGTGCAAAAGGTGCACTTCCCAAGGTTACCAAACAAATGTGCATGACGTAGAGCAATAAAAACAGCACGTAAATGTTCCAAATGTTCCTACAGGGATCTACTAAAAATAAGTATATCATCAAAATATACTACCACAAATCGTCCAATGAAAGCACGTAAAACCTCGTTCATTAATCTCATGAAAGTGCTAGGTGCATTAGTTAACCCAAAAGGCATGAATAACCACTCATATAATTTGGACTTAGTTTTAAATGTTGTTTTCCATTCATCTCCCAATTTCATACGAATTTGATGGTATCCACTACGCAAATCAACTTTGGAGAAAAATGTAGAGCCACTTAATTCATCAAGCATATCATCTAGCCTAGGAATAGGATGACGATAACGAATAGTAATATTATTAATGCCTCTACAATCCACACACATACGCGATGTACCATCCTTTTTTGGCACTAAAATAATAGGAATAGCACAAGGACTAAGGGATTCGTGTATATAACCTTTGTCGAGCAGCTCCTGTACTTGACGCATAATCTCCTTCGTCTCCTCTGGATTGGTACGGTATGGTGCATGGTTGGGTAGCGATGCACCAGGAATTAAGTCAATCTGATGCTCAATCCCGTGAATAGGTGGTAATCCCGGTGGCACGTCTTTTGTAAAGACATCAGCAAACTCCTGCAAAACCTTAATGACAACAGGAGGCAAAGAGGGAGACATGTCCTCGAATAAAAATAATACCTCTTTGCATACAAAAGCATAGCAAACAGATGTAGCAACATCCAAATCATTAATATCAGATTTAGTAGCAAGTAAGCATCCACTCTTAAATTTTATTTCGGATGCAACACTAGATGATGGTTTATTAGGCTTATGGTGTTGCTCAAATTCCTGTGCTACAATCTGATTTTCACTCTTATTTTCCCCCTGTTTTGATTTACTAGCTCTAGCAATGTCATCTTTCATAATATGTTCAGGAGACATAGGAAGCAAAGTGATATTTTGATCCTTATGAACAAGAGTATACTGATTTGTCCTACCATGGTCTACATAATTTTTATCAAACTGCCATGGCCTACCAAGTAAAACAGAACATGCCTGCATGGGTACCACATCACAATCCACATAATCAGAATATGTAGCAATGCTAAAATGCACACAAACAGTACGTGTTACCTTAACCTTGACACTATTGTTGAACCATTGGATGTAGTAAGGATGAGGATGTGGTCTGGTGGTTAGAGACAGCTTCTCCACCATCTCCATGCTAGCCAAGTTATTGCAACTCCCTCCATCGATGATGACGCGAACAGAGCGCTCCTTCACAACTCCCTTTGTGTGGAACAAGTTGTGCCTCTGATTTTGCTCAGTCTGTGTAACCTGCACCTAAGAACACGTTGAGCAACTAAACTTTCATACCTGTCAGCGTAATCAGCAACCATGTAGTGTGTCTCTGGTTCTGTATCCTCGCCACCCTATTCTTCACTCGCAATGAGAGATAAAGTATCCTCATCATAATTACTGGCAGACGCATATCCACCATCCTCAGTAACAATCATTACACGCTTGGAAGGGCATTCTCTCGCAAAGTGACATCCACCCTTGCAACGACGGCATATAACCTCATGTGTTTGCCCTGTGGATGCAATAGATGAAGAAGAGCTCTGTGCAGGCCCAGAAGGTGTGCTCTTCGCGGAGGGTGGAGTAGGAGCCTGTTTCCTGGTATCTCGGTTGGAGTTGGAGGTTGAAGTAGGTGGTGTTGCAGCGGGACATGCGGAAGTAGAGGAGGTATCTGGCGTCCATGATGAAGTGCGACCTATAGAAAAAGTAGTTCTCGCCATTGCCCGTCGATCCTGCACTTCACGTTCAGCTTTGCAAGCAAGATGAATATACGAGTGATAGTGTTATACTCCTTATACTCTAGAATAGTCTGAATCTCTCTATTTAATACACCCATAAAATGTGCAAGCATAGCTTCATTCTCCTCAACAATACCACATCTAATCATGCCAGTTTATAATTCCTGATAATATTCCTCTACATAATTTTTTCCTTGTCTTAAACGCTGCAAATTTTGAAGCAATTCACGTTGATAATAAGGTGGCACCCAACGATTACGCATAGCAGTTTTCAAAGCAGCCCAGGTAGTTGGAATATTAGCATGGTGTATTCTATAATGTTCTGACCACCAAACACAAGCAAAACTAGTGAATGAACAAACAGCAGGAGCAACACGTCTATCCTCAGGAAATTGTAAGCATGTAAAACGTTGTTCTATTTCTAACTCCCATGTACGATATATATATCAGGAACATATCTACCCTCAAACGTCAGAATATTCAATTTAAGTTTAGGGAGATGGTCATGATCCCGTACCTGAGGGGGTGGTGCAGCCCTACCGTTACGGTTGTAGCCATGTGGTCGACCTGGTGTGTATGGTGGTGGTTGCCCCTGAGGCTGATCTGGAGCAACCTCTCCCTCATCATCGTGATCACCATCATAATGCTCAACCTTCTCAATGACAGTAGCAGCAGGAGCCACTGAAGTAGCAGCAGTATCAATAGTACCAGCATGTTGGGCTTGACCGAGAGGCACATGTCGCGCTCGTCGTTCGAGAGGGATAGGAGTTGCAGCTGGTGGTGGTAGACGGGCAAGCACCTCATTGAACTTGGCGTCCATCTTGGTGTCGAATGTCTTCTCCAAACCATCTAGCTTCTCCATGGCCTCTCCAAAGTTGGTCATGACATCTTGTACCTGGTCAGTCGTCATTTGCTGAAATTTATCATATAGTGCTTTGTTGGTCATGCTCTCCCAGTCAATCCCGTCGTCGTGTGATCCTCGCATGGTTAGAAGAAATAGGAAACACACAAGAATATGAAACCTACAGACTACTGGGACGTAGTGGTGGTGGTGGTGGTGGTGTGTCACAAATCCTTCAAGCGAATCTCAAATTCTTACCAGTTCTTACCCAACAACAGGCGGTGATCGGAAACCGTTTGTAGTCAAAACTCTCAAAGCTTGGATAGGGTGATTTCCACATGGTGTCAAACACACGACGTAGATGTATGTGGAGTTGGGATGGCTTATAATATGGTAGCAAAAAGGGTTAGCAATAATCAATTCAGAGACGCAAGGTTGAATAAACACTCAACGACGGTGTTGTGCTGGTCCTAGGCTAGACAGTGCTAGAGACGCGAGCCTAAAACACTAACAAAATCACGATGCTACACGTAATCAAGGGAAGAGCACAGTCTGGAAAAAAATCATTTTTTGCGCCTTTTTTTGCTCAGAAAATCGCTACAGTGGCCAGTGTCTCAAAACTCTTCCCAAGTCGTATAAGTAAGATAGACACGAAAAAAATTTGACTGCTTTTTTTTTCTGGAGCGATTCGGGGGCTGCGCCGACCAAAAATTTCGAAAAAAATCACTATGATGGCAAGTGTCTCAAAACGCTTCGGAGAACCTAAAATCAAGATGGGGAAAAATATTTTCAGCCGAAAATTTTTTTGCGCCAAAACCTGCTCTGCAAAGCGTGCCAGACCCTTTTTTTCTTTTTTTCCGACACCTACTCAGGTAGCAAAACGCGAGTCCGAAATCAAAAGGATCTCGAAACTAAACCTAAAACGAGATGGACTCAGATTGGTGGCGGATTTGTGGTGGTATATATGGACACCAATGGATAGTGATGGTGGGTGGTGATATATGGCAGCGGTGATGATGGTGGTGGTATATGGCAACTATGAAGACGATGCAGTGGTGGCGTGACAACATGTGAATAGAACTCAAAAGTCTAAAGGACTAGACACTAAGACCAGCAACTCGACACGACGATGTAACCATAAATTCAACAAAGCAAATTACTGAAAAGACTATGCAAAGGCTCGGATTGGTTCGGATATGATGATCTAACCCTAATTAATTTTTTGTGGCTTTTTCGTGGACTATAGGTATGAAGAACAGATGCGATCTAAACTACAAAAAACTGGTAAATCTCACCGAGCAACCTGGAAATCTGATACCACTTGATAGAGGCGGGGTTGTCCCTGTCTTTCGATGAGATGGTGGCTATCGTTTTTCGTGGAGTAGACTTTGACGATCCGAGTACGAACGTGTGATAACGTTGTGCCTTAGCAATCGCTAAACCAACTCCAAGAGGTTATTGACCATGCCGGAGCACGATCAACCTGACCACGAGGTTCTGTTTCCTACACGCAAACGAAGAACAAGCAAGAAACTAAGATTGCAATCTGGATATTGCGAATATAAGAGGAAAGCTTTATTGATGGAAGTGGGGTTCTATGACACCTTTGTCTGGTCGTGGAACACAAACGAAGAACACGAAGTTGCAGCTATGGCAAACTTGTAATCTAAACAAAACCCAAACCTAAAACAAAGCCCTAAGGGCTGTATATATGGGGGAATAGATGGGAATTTCGTGTCCCCTTGGAGGAGGGGTCCGAAACCGACCCTAACTCAGTTTCTCCATACATACGGACTCTAAAAACAGCCTATACATTATGGTGGCGCAGCACATATATTAGCCCAAAAATAAGGTGGCGCAGCACCTACATTACCATATGGACGAATTTTATAAAGTGGCATCACGCATATTTCGTCCAAGGCTTCGCGCTCCCATTATGGTGGCTTCAATGTGCGAAAATCATTATTGGAAGCTCCATTGTTCTTTCCCCCGTGCACACCTTCTCCTTCATGCTTGATCCCGCTCCAATGGTCATCATTCTTGTCCATGCTAGGTCCTTCATTCATAACTAAAATAAAAGTATCTGATTTAGGCAACATCATATGTTCATGAACATTAGAAGTATTTCCAAGAAACAAAAGTACCTGGTAATTCAATTGACGTGCGCGAGCTCTAGTAATTGGTCATGCATGCATAGCAGTCAGGGTTGTGGGTGTAACATTAGTAGGGATGTCCTCATCACAAAGTTGCTTCCATCATCTTTCAACTTGGCTTTCTCTAGGAACGCGTTGAAATTCAAGGGAACTACTACGCGAGCCATTGATCTACAAGATAAATTTGCAAAGGTTACTAAGGCTATTTTTCAAGATAATGAGTTTAGTTAATCATATTACTTAAAAACTCCCACTCAAATTGATATCCCTCCGGTCATCCAAGTGATACATGATCCAAATTCACCAACCCAAGTCCGATCATCACGTGAGATGAGGTGGTTTGAATGGTGAACATCTCCATGTTGATCATATCTACTATATGACTCATGTTCGACCTTTCGGTCTCTTGTGTTCCGAGGCCATGTATGTACATGCTAGGCTTGTCAAGTTTAACCAGAGTGCTCCACACGTGCAACACTAGCTTGCACCCGTTGTATGTGAATGTAGAGTCTATCACACCCGATCATCACGTGGTGCTTCGAAACGACGAACTTTCGCAATGATGCACACTCGAGGAGAACAAAATTTTATCTTGAAATTTTAGTGAGGGATCACCTTATAATTTTACCGTAAATTTTAGTGAGGGAGCAAAATAAGATGCATAAAAGGATTAACATCACATGTAAATCATAAGTGACATGATATGGCCATGAACTTGTGCTTTTGATCTCCATCTCCAAAGCACTGGCATGATCTCCATCGTCACCGGCATAACACCATGATCTCCATCATTGTGTTGCCATCGGGGTTGTCGCGCCGACCATGCTTCTACTACTATTGCTACCGCTTAGCGATAAAGTAAAGCATTACATAGTGCTTAATGATTGACACGCATGTCATACAATAATTAAAGACAACCCTATGGCTCCTGCCGGTTGTTGTACTCATCGACATGCAAGTCGTGATATTCTATACAAAACATGACCATGTCATACATCACATATATCTCATCATGTAATTGGCCATATCATATCACAACATACCCTGCAAAAATAAGTTAGACGTCCTCTAATTGTTGTTGCATGTTTTACGTGGCTGCTACGGGTATCTAGCAAGAACGATTCTTACCTACGCAAAACCACAATGATGATACACAAATTGCTATTCAACCTTCTCAAGGACCGCCTTTGTCGAATCCGATCTAGCTAAAGTAGGAGAGACAGACATCCGCCAGGCATCTTTATGCAACAAAGTCACATGTCAATCAATGGAACCGGTCTCTCGTACGTGGACGAGTAAGGTTGGTCCGGTCCGCTTCATCCCACAATACCGCTGAATCAAGCAAAAAAACAAGGGAGGAAGCAATCTGAGCATCAACACCCACAAACTCCTTTATGTTCTACTCATGATCTCATCTATGCATAGACCTAGCTCATGATGTCACTGTTGGGGAACGTTGCATGGGAAACAAAAAAAATCCTACGCACATGCAAGATCTATCCATGGTGATGAGCATCTATGAGAGGGAGAATGGATCTACATACCCTTGTAGATCGCTAAGCGGGAAACGCAGTTGATGTAGTTGAACATCTTCGCGATCCAAGTCGCTAGTCGTCCCGTGATCCAATCACGATCCGCGTTCAGCACATGTACAGCTCGGTGACGATCTTCGCCTTCTTGATCTAGCAAGAGGGAGCGGAGAGGTAGATGAGAACTCTGGCAGTGCGACGGCTCAGCGGCGGCGGTGGTGGTGGAGCTATTCCGCCAGGGCTTCACCTAAGCACCGCCGAAAACTAGAGGAGGAGACGATCTAGTGGGGGGAGAGGGTTGCACCGTGGCTTGGGGTGCGGCTGCCCTATCTCCCCTACAATATAAGTAACAATACTAAAGCGGTAGTGATTCGAATTTCCTCCTTTTTGACTTTACTTTTTACTACTCCTGTAGAGAATTATGTGGGGGTGTACGTGGGGTGTTAATGCCTCATGTATGTATGTATTTGTAGATGTAATGTGTGGATGGTTTCTTCCACGTACGTACCTATAGAAGCCTCCCACACCTCCTCTTCTCAATCGCCATCCCCATCTGAAAAATCTCCCCGTGCAACGCCTCCTCCTCTCCTCTCAATGCCTGTCGTGCCGCCTCTCCTCTTTTGTCTTTCCTCCACCTCTAACGTGACAGGCCGCCTTCATCTCCGATGTGCCCCCTGAAGCGCCTCCCTCGCGAACCCTAGCTACCTCTATCTCCAGTGCGATGGCTGATGTCAGAGAGCCACTTTGTGCTCCTCAGCTTTGGCATCCGAGCTCAAGGATGACCTAGACGTGGTATGCATGCGCGTCATCCGTGGCTAGCAGCAGCCTGTTCGTACCCACCTTGCCTTTTCCACTGGTACCCACGCGACCTCTCTCTCCATGTCCCCTTCTCTCCCCTGAAATTGACGCTGATCTCATTACATATTTTTGTGATATGGGTTGTTCCATTCTTAATTTAGACACGACATCTCCATGCCTGAATTTGTAAGGTCCTTGTTAACTGTTAATTGAGTTCCATGCCGATGTGAAAGTGCCTGAGTGGTAACTGAAAATATATAAACCCCAACCATACATCTATGCAAGTACTATCATGTTCTCTATACATACAAATTTTAAGCCAAACTTTTAAAAATTCTCATCCAATTGTGTGTCACTACACAATCAAGTTGTAGAGCTCACCTAACTTTCATTTAGTAAGTAGGTTTGTAATTTGTAAGTTATTTAGTAATGCCTTTTCTTCTTCTCTTACAACTTGCTTTTGCTTCACTTTAATAGGTTTGTTAATTGATATTTTCATGAGTTGCAAAAACAATTGTTGTTGATGGCTTCATTCTATTTGGCTTTCTTTAGTAAATATAGATGATATTTAATAAGGCTTACCTCTCTTTTATCCTACTTCATTTATAAATTGATATTCTGATGTGCTGTAGGGAATACTGCTCTAAATGGAATATATATTTTTGAAGCTTCAGTGCTCTGTCTTCGCTTTCTTTGTTTTGGACAAGCCACGTTGCTTGGTGCTTGCTGCAGAGATATACTATGTATGATATGCATGTCATTCGAATGTAATTACTGCCATCTCTTTGTTGCTATGTCCAGTTTGCAACATATATTATCTCTCTAATAAACATTGTTTTCAGGTTGGTGACAAAGATTTTCACTGAAGATTTTACAGTTTGGCCATAAAGTTAAGTCCATCAGTCGCATTATTCAGACAGAAATTTAGATGATGATCAGTTGACCTACTACCTATGCTGACTCCATTATTTCCTGTGTTTAGGCTTTTTATTCTACTTAGATGTAAAAAAAGTCAAACAACAGCTAATGTGCATACTTTATCCAGTGGTATTGTGTTCTTTGTACTGTTCTGGAGAGTTTTTCACTAAAGATTTTATAGTTTGGTCATAAAGTTAAGTCCATCAGTTGGATTATTCAAACAAAAATTTGGATGATGATCAATTGACCTAGTACCAATGTTGACTCCATTAATTCCCATGTTTCGACTTTTTATTCTACTTATTAGATGTCAAACAACAGCTAATGTTCACACTTTACCGAGCGGTATTCTGTTCTTTGTACTGTTCCGGAAATTGTGATTGGTCAGATGATTCGTGCCTTGTCAACTCAAATTTCATGCTCCATCTCATTCTCACTTACCTTCTCAACTGGAAGCAAACCTAAGAAAATAAAAATACAGATAAGCAGGAGAACAATTTGTACTTTGTTTCAACTAAAAAGAAGAAATGAAATTCATCCCAACAAAATATATTAGACTTAAATCTTATATTGCAGCGTCCACCACGGGCTTATGCAAAATACAAACGGCGTCCGCCACAGGCGCGGTGTGCCGCCGCACTTCTTTGGCGCTAGTATATAGGAACGAGGGGGAGGGGCTGGCACCCTAGGGTTCCTCCCCTAGGGTCGGCTGAACCAGGAGGTGGAGGAGTCCACCTCCAACTAGGAGGTGGGCATGGGAGGAGTCCTCCTATGATTAGGACTCCTCCCCCTCTCCTCTTTATCCTGCGCATAGGCCCTCTTGGGCTAGCCGCCGAGCCCACCAAGGGCTGACGTGCCACAACTAAGGCCCATGTGGCCCCTTGGGGTGTGCGAGCCCCACTTGGTGGACCCTCAAAACCCATTCGTCACTCCCGGTACACTGCCAGAAATGCCACAAACTTTTCCGGAGTTCAAACACCACTTTCCTATATATCAATCTTTACCTCCAGACCATTCAAGATCCTCGTGATGTATGGGATCTCATCCAGGACTCCGAACAACCTTCGGTCACCACCATATATAACTCAATACTACTGACACGTCACCGAACGTTAAATGTGCAGACCCTGCGGGTTCGAGAGCTATGTAGACATGACCGAGACACCTCTACGGTCAATAACCAATAGCGGAACCTGGATGCCCATATGGTTCCTACATATTCTACGAAGATCTTTATCGGTTGAACCTGTATGTCAAGGATTCAGTTAATCCTGTATGTTGTTCCCTTTGTTCTTCGGTATGTTACTTGCTCGAGATTCGATCATCGGTATCTCCATACATAGTTCAATCTCGTTACCGACAAGTCTCTTTACTCGTTCCGTAATACAAGATCATGTGGCTAACTCTTTAGTCACATTGCTTGCAAGGCTTATTGTGATGTTGTATTACCGAGTGGGCCCTAAGATACCTCTCCGTCACACGGACTAAAAAATCCCAGTCTTGATCCATGCCAACCCAACAGACACCCTCGAAGATACCTGTAGAGCATATTTATAGTTACCCAATTATGTTGCGATGTTTGATACACACAAGGTATTCCTGCGGTGTCAGTGAGTTGCATGATCTCATGGTCATAGGAACAGATACTTGACATGCAGAAAACTATAGCAATAAACTGACACGATCATATGCTACGCTCATAGTTTGGGTCTTATCCATCACATCATTCTCCCAATGATGTGATCCCGTTATCAAATGACATCTCATGTCTATGGCTAGGAAACCATGACCATCTTTGATCAACGATCTAGTCTACTAGAGGCATACTAGGGACACTGTGGTGTTTATGTATCCACACATGTATTTGTGTTTCCAATCAATATAATTATAGCATGGATAATAAACGATTATCATGAACAAGGAAATATAATAATAACCACTTTATTATTGCCTCTAGGGCATATTTCCAACATTAAGTTCATGGAAAAACGGAGTAATGCAATAAGAAAAGTGACATGATGTAGACAAAATCTATTCATGTAGGAAAAGACCCCGTCTTGTTGTCCTTAATAGCAATGATGCATGCGTGCCTTGCTGCCCCTTCTGTCACTGGGAAAGGACACCGCAAGATCGAACCCATCACAAAGCACCTCTTCCCATGGCAAGAAAAACCGATCTAGTTGGCCTAACTAAACCAAAGATTCAAAGAAGAAACACGAGGCTATAAGTAATCATGAAAATAAGAGATCAAAGAAGACTCAAATCATATTCATGGATAGAAACTGATCATGAACTCAAAATTCATCGCATCCCAACAAACACACCGCAAAAGTCATTACATCAAATAGATATCCAAGAGACTATTGTATTGAGAATCAAAAGAGAGAGAGAAAGCCATCTATCTACTGCCTACGGACCCGTAAGTCTATGGTGGACTATCGGCGCACCATCGGAGAGGTACCCATGAAAACGATGTACCCCTCCGTGATGGTGTTAGATTGGATCTCGAGGTTCTCGAACTTGTGGCGGCTGGAATTGTATTTTGTCGAATCCTTTAGGGTTTTCTGAATATTTGAGAATTTATAGAGGTGATAGTCGGTGGAGGGGGTCCCCGAGGCGGCCACAATCCATCAGGGCATGCCTGGGGCCTCTGGCGCTCCCTGGTGGGTTATGGGTGGCCTGGGCTCCCTCCTGGCTGCTTCTTTGGCCCATTGGCACTCTATCTCCAAAAAAGTTTCGTCTCGATGACTCCATTTTGTACTGGTTTTCTGCGAAGTAAAAAAACAAGCAAAAGGGCAGTTCTTCCACTCCCAGTGCATGCAGTCTATGCTGCCAAGCATCCCTGGGAAGCCCCCGCTGGCATTCATCGCCAACAAACGGGATGTATCTTGAGGAGTCGGCTCTCTCAAGTACTCAGGGTCAAACACAGCAATAACAGCCTTGCAGAACTTATACAGGGAGTATAGGCATGTAGACTCGCTCATACGTACATAGTCGTCAATGAGATCACCGGACACTCCGTATGCAAGCATACGAATGGCTGCAGTGCATTTCTGATAAGAGAAGAAGCCAATCTTTCCAACGGCATCCTCTTTGCACTCGAAATAGTCATCGTAGCCGACCACCCCCTCTCTAATACGTAGGGCTGGACGAAAAGCTCGAAGCTCGCGAGCATAATGAGCACTCGGTTGTTTGACTCGTTTTGGCTTGTGCTTGTTAGTTAATGAACCAAGCTGAACAGTGTTTTTTGCTTGTTAATATTAACAAGCTTAATGATCAAGCAAACGAGTTTCGCGAGCTAACTCGTTTAGCTCGATAATTTCCAATAGTATAACTTTTTATTTCTTTAGTAAATCCAATAGTGTTTTACCTGAACCACTGGTAGCACACTAAATAACGTGGTGCCTTGGGGCCTAGGCCCCCGACACCCCAGCCCACTTCAACACATGGCCTTGCTGCACCCGCACCTCCTATTATCCTATGAGCCACCACCTGCCAGCGCCTGGAGACCTGGAGTCAACTACGACGGCGACCTATATGTGCACTTTAGTCAACCACGAGCCAGACATGAATTTTATGGGATTCTTTTGTGTAATATATGCCACTGTGAAATGTTAACGGGATCATGGGATTCTTCTATGTTGTTTATTACCTTAACAAGCACTCGTGAACGCTCGTGAGCATAACGAGATCTTAATGAATCGAGCCGAACAGAGGTTTTAGATCATTAATATTAATGAGCTTAGTGATAACGAGCTTAACGATAACGAGCCGAACGAGCCGAGCAGCTCGTTAATCCAGCCCTACTAATACGATTGAAAAGATGCCTACTCATACGAAAACAGCGCCGGAATTTCTGATGTTTGAACAATGGGTTCGTTGTGTCAAAGTAGTCCTTCCAAAGAAGGAAATACCCGCTCTCTCGGTTGCGATTCAATGCCAGAAGGTGCCCCAGAATGGAGCCACGGAACAACGACCGCTGGCTATTGAGATGGTGATGGACCAACACGGGAGCCAAGATCTCCTCATCATCATCGGACGAGGAATCGTGGAGTCGCAAAGAAAATTGTGAAAAGGGAACTCGTCGACGGAGTCCATTTTGTACCTTGCCGAACTGTCGAACAACTTGTGGGCGTCGATGAAGGAGCCGATCGGCGAAGGGAGTCGCGCCGCCCTTGGACCAGCTAGCTGTCCTGGCGGCGTCCGACGAGCGTGCCGGTGTCACGGCGAAGGATTTGATCGGGACGGCGAGGCGGCTTCTTGGTCGCGGTCGCGGTTATGTCATGGGAGTGGGGGTGGGAAGCTTTTGATTCCCAGGTGGCAAGACGACGGTGGCGGGCGACGTGGGAGGTGGCAGCGTTGCAGGTGGCGGCACCGGCAGTTGGCAGAGGCACCGGAAAAATAGGCGACGGCGTCGACGATGAAGGAGGTGGGCGAGGGTTTGCTGTTGGAATGGGAGAGAATGGTCAATGTGCCACCGACTAACGGGTCAGGGAAGGAGTAGACGAGCGCGCGTTTGTCTCGTGTCCGCATGGACGTAAATCCGACTCAAAAATAGGCTGCGAATGGGTCGATGGACGGATGAAAAGCGGACACACGTTCATTTGGATTGACCCATTGTATCGACATTTCTATTCACGCCGACACAAACGGACACGCGTGGACGAAATAGGTCGTCGTATTAGAATTGCTCTTAAGCCTAAAATGGATTACGGGTGGATAAAAAACGGACTGCGTCCACTTGGGTTTGGGTTAAAGGCCGTCCAAACCGGTGAAACGGTCGACACGAGATGGATCGATTTAACCCGTGCGCGTGAGAGCATCACGCGGGATCAAGAGTCACGTGCACGCGCGGCGCCGCGGCATGGGCAGTCGGCGGAGTACGCACCACTGTGCACTGCACGCAGGGAGAACACTGTGCACGAGGATGCTTGCCCGGTGCGTGAACCCGCGGATCGTAGCAAAGGTCTCCCTGGACACCAACACATGCATACGCACGGAATCACTATGCGTACCTTGTCGATGTTCGGAGAGAAACGAGAGGCCGTCAGGGCTGACAACGCGCTCCGGCTGGCTGGTCTTGGATCGTGCTAGTAGCAGCAAGACTTCCAGCACAGGCTACGCGGTCAAATAATTCCATGCGGTTCAGGGGCGGACCTAGAGACAGCAGGTCAGAAAGGATTCAGAGCCCGACGCGCTATTCAGGCACAAAGTAGTAAAACCACACGGGATGTTTGTCGCGTCGCCGGCCTCCTCTCGGCCGGGTTAATTAATCGCATTCGTACGCCGCGCCACACTAAACCAAGATTTGCCTAGGACAGTACTTGTAGTCGGTAGCTCTTGGATGCCAAGATTTGACCATCATATAGATTTGCCTATTTTCTTCAGTGTCTGTCGTCGTGTACTATGATAACGCGTCGTTTTCCGGCTTTGCATCCAAGATCCGCCACTTGTTTTTATCTCTACGAACAGAGGTTTAAAAGCTTGTCTTCTTGCCCGTAAAAAAGAACACTTGTGTCCTGAAATGCTGCCAACCATCAGCACTCCGCAGTTACTATGGTCTAGAGTCTAGACTCTAGAGCCCACATAAAAAAAACGCAACAACTAGGGGGAACATTGAAGTTTTTCTTTTGTTTCAAAAATCAAGATAACGTAAGAAAATGACGCGTTATGAAACGACATTGTTGGGCGTTGCTGCGCCCCATGGCCACGCCGGCCATACTTCCGGCGTCACGCCGAGCAAATGAAGGCGACCCACGCCATACTTTGGCAACCGGTAAATATGCCTTCATGCGCGCGCGCGCGCGAGGAATCGACTGATCTCACGCACAAACCTGAAGCATCCGGTGACGACTGATGACAGGAACGGTGCGTCAACCGGCAGGAGGTGGCGCACGGGCCAGGCTCACATGACCGAGGTCCGAGGCCCACAGTACAGTGGGTAGCCCGGCCCGGGCGTGGGCCTGACTGCCTGAGGACATGATGCATGGAAGGTTCTTGAGTGAGGCGCCATGATTCCCATGGAGGAACCTTGAGGGTTCAGGTTCATGCAATCATGATGATCCAAATCTCGATCTGGTTCCATTCAACACATGGGTGGGTGTCCAAATCGAGGCAGGTACAATCCAAACCCATTTCGGCATCTGGTCCGGACACGGGGCTCTCTCCTGATTTAAGTGGACTTGATGATCCTTTTTGCGGCAAAAAAAGAGATATACTGTCATGTGATGAAGTACCATGCTGTTCTCCGGAGAAAGGAAAAAAGAAGACCTAATAAAGAATTAAGGAGGAATAAAGTAGAGAAACACAGGCTAGTGGAGCTTCTCTGAAAGATGTTTCGTCAAAAGAAGCAATCGCCAAAGCGATGACATGTTTGCCAAGCTACCGCTGCACACTGAGTCAGGGAGAGGCAAACGGAGTCGACCAGATCACATCACATATCACCGGTTTGGGCGAATCAGATGGGTAAGGGTTTAGTCATTTTCTTAGGGTCATAGAAGGTTATCTCTTCAGAGAATTGGGCAAAACACATCCCACTTCCGTTTGTTGGGACATCAACATAGGGACACTGATCTACCGTTTGATCCGAAACCTGCATGCGCCATTCTGCCCAAGTAAATTATGCCACACATAGAAAATGCAAAAGCACTACTATCGCACCACACTTCACATGAGGGACATATGCAGATCCATGAACCATGATCTCAAGTCAAGACCATGAAGCGCTATTCTTAGAAGAAAACTAAGGTGGTGCCCCAGGTGGTGCATCGATCGATGCACACGACCAACAAGAGCGTCACTATATCTAGTCACTGACCTGTTCCAGAACACAAGCTACATGATGTCAACTTCATGCAACACTTGCCAAATACAGGCTCTATTTGTTTGATTGCCCACCATCCTAATTTCTTTGCCGCCAAGATTGTCTGAAAAAAATGGAGGACTTTAAGCTCAGACTTGATCAGCAGTTGCCGGGAGGTAAACTCGGCAGTAGCTCTTTGGCCCCAGCTTCTTCCTACAAGTAGGGCATTTCTTCTGGGCCTTGATGGCCGCCTTGATGCACTTGTCACAGAAGACATGGCCACAGCTCGTCACGGACGGCAGCTCCATCTTGTTCAGGCACACCGGGCAAGTGAACGTCGTTTCCCTTGGAGCAGCATTGGCACTCGGTCTACTTACTCGCACCGTGCTGTTTCGCTGTGAAGGTGAGGAAGGGTGAGCCTACAACATAGTCCATGTAAAGCACAAAAGAATCACAATTCAACCATAAATAAGGATGCGGCGTTTCAAAAAAAAAACTGAAGGCACATTTTAAAAATTATCAATTGGGAGTATGTAACATTAGTAGTGCAGTGTTCAGAAGATGTTGGATATGGGTCAAAGTTTCATGTCACTGGATCCATTTCTGTTCAACAAATACATGGAAAGATATGTGCACACTCTACTGCATTTCAGAGTGCCCACCTAAATATTCTGAATAAGAGAGAAAGCACAGCACAAATGCAGCATAATTATACATGTTCCATTCTACCAGTTAAGATAGATGCAATATACCTTGAGAAAATAATACATAGGCTAACTATGGTTATCTGTAAAGCATAGAAAATTTAATTCACAGAAACAAAAGAAGAAAAATCAAAACCTGATTGCTGAATCGTTCTTCCCTGTCCGGCGAAAGGGATATAACAGGTAGAACCTTCCGCCGTTTGTTCCCACTGAGATGGCTAACTGTTGTCCTTGCATCACCACAACCTTTAGTCGCAACGAAAACATGGAATCAGATGCTGCCCAAACAAATGTTTCTATATCAGTCTAATATATATGGCATCTTATTTATGCCTCCATTAGAATGAACTTTGTTGTAACAGTAATCTACAGAGAATGTACTTTTGGAAAGAAAAACGCAGAGCATGAGGAATAAAAATCTGAAGTTCAGTTTCACACTTGTCCCAAAGAACAAATACGCGCCGATCGGAACATGAATATAAAAGGTAAATTGAACCAAGCACTCAATACTCTGCAGTAACTACTAACCCATGGTTTGCAATTTCGTGCTTGCAGTATTAAACTACTCGAGATCAGCAGTAAGCTCACCTTCCTGATCAGCATCCGCCTCCAGATCCACAACAGCCACACGGCGCCTTATCTTAGCTCTCGACCTCCCCTGATTAAACGAAACATCGTCTCGATGTAAAATCATGGTGATTGAAACAAGGGGACAGACCGACTCAAAAAAAAAAAAAAAAAAAAACAAGGGGACAGAGAGAGAAAGCAAACACACCTCGTAGACTACCGCTTCGACGTCAATGGGCGAGGCCCGTGTGCCCGCGGTGATCGGGGCCCCGTGCTGTCCGCCGCCGCCGGCGTCGGGATAATGATCCAAGTCCAGGACGACTTCGCCGGTAGTGACGGAACCATCATATGCTCGCCGCCAAGCGCCAACCGTGCCCATTCCCTTCCGAAGCTGCTCGCCAATCGTAGTAAACCCTAATCGGCAGATGTGGATCTTGGTTTGCAGCGAGGTGGTCAGATGAGCGGATGCGTGGAGGGGTAGTATATATATAGTATCTATGGGTGGAAGGATCGGGTTGGTCCGTGATTCCTGCCTGAATCGGAGTGCGGCGGGCGGGCGGGGGGCCTGCGTAGATGGGGTTCTCCGGAGCGCGCCGCGCGACGTTTCGCGTCCGGATTCGAGTAGTCGGATCGAGTCTTCGTTTGGGGACCGCGCGCGTTTTTTTTTCGTTTCCCGCTTCCTTCCTCTACTCGGCGGATATCGTGGGATCGCACGGCGTGGGCTAAAATGGCGCAGTCAATCGAACACGGTTTCTTTTGAGCATCTCTATCAGATTCGATAAATCTGATTTGTTAAATTCGGCAAAATTTGTGCTGCAAATTTAAAAACGAATTCACACTATCTTTTTTTTTTGCGAAATTACGAATTCACACTATCAATAGAACATACGCCACCATAGTTTGTACATAGCAAATACAAAGTTCATACAACGTAAAACAAGTGTTGTGAAGGATAGTATTGCACCCCCTCTATCCTTTTCTCTCGTTTTTTGATGGGCTCTTTTTGGTATTTTTTTATTTTAAGTTTCTTATATTATTATTTTTATTCTCACAGGCAGCGACACACTCTAGATTTCATCACATTTTTATTTACTTACACTCATGATATGAAATAAAGTGATGACTACATATGAATGCATGTGTTAGTGTATCAGGATGTGCAATGATCTAGCGCAACATGTATAATAATGATAAATGATGCTTTTTCCACAAATATCATGTCGTCTCCATATGATAGTGCAAAGCCAAAAATGACAATGAGTGCTCAAGTCATGTAATGAATAGTAACAGTGAAAGTTGCATGCCATAGTAGGTAGATATGGTGGTTATGTTGAGGAAGATATAATGAGGCTTATGTGTGAGAGAGTGTATCATCTCACGAGATATGCATGCATCTGTGCGCTTCCGACTAGGGTTTTGTTTTCCTCTGGCAACTTCACGTCCCGGAGTCTAGTACTTCCGCCATATCTTCGATCTAATAGTTTTGTTTCTTGAGCGGATACGGAGTGGCCCTCGTGTTTCTTCCTGGACGTGACTAAGTAGCGGCTGATCAGATCGCAGGCTTCTAAGCGATGGAGTCAAGGGCAGGAAAACCTAACAAGAGGTCTTCTCACAAAGAAGAAGTGAAGGAACTGCTCGGTAGGTTGGACCTCCATGGGGACGATGGAGATGAGTTCGTGTGGGAGGACAAGGAGGATCTGCCCAAGGTGCAAGCGAAGTGGCTAGCGATTGCCAGGGTTCATACCTCGTAAAGCTTCAGTTCATCCGCCATGTATGCAAACGTGAGGTCTGCCTGGAATCTGGCGAGGGACGTGCGGTGGCGCCTAATTGATAAGAATCTCTTCACATTACAATTTGGTTGCCTCGCTGCTTGGAACACGACGATGATGAACGGGCCTTGGCTATTCAGAAATCAAGCGGTGATATTCAAGGAGTATGATGGTTACATGAATCCTAGATCGGTGGTCCTTGATAGGGTTGTTGTTTGGGTAAGAATCCTTGGTTTGCCGGACAATTATCTTAATGAGTCGGTGACTAAGGGTATGTGCAGGAAGTTGAGGACGATAATGGAGGTTCAGATTGAGTTACTGGTTGGTTATGTTGGTGCTTTCGTGGGGGTTAGGGCGATCTGGATGTGAATGAAAAACTAGAGCACTTTGTGTCAATAACTCGAGGAGGCAAGAAAGACTGGCATATGGTCAAGTATGAGAAGATGCCTATTTTCTGTAATCATTGTGGCTTACTTGAGCATTGGTATGAAGAGTGCGGCACCGGCGAGCATGATATGAGTAAGTTTGAATGGGGTGACTTTATTTTAGTAGATGCATGGAAAAATAGAGGGGGTGTACGAGGTACTGGTAGTGGAGCCGATAGGGGACGTGGTGGTTATTCCTTCGGGCGAGGTGCGGGTACATGGGAGAAAAGGAGACATGATATTGTTTACCAGGATGGTGTACATGCTCGTAGCTGGAGGTTTAACAGTATGGGTGTAAGTGCATCTAGTGCCACCCTTTGTTGGTTTTGGAGTATTGAAGAAAAACGTGGTTGAGGGACTAATGTGTTTGTGAGAGTTCATGGGTTAACATAGATAGAAGTCCCTGGAGTTTCGATTTAGCCGTCGAAGTCGACCACCAAAAATGTCCGAAGACATTGACGACGGTTGAAGCCATTGGTGGGATGCGAAGACATTCGTCTGAAGACAATGAAACGTGAAGACAAAGTCTTTTGGTAGTTTTGTTTCTTCTTTCCTGAGTCATAGAACCACCGTACTATTAAGTGGGGTCGAAGTGATTGAAGTCAGATGTTGATGTGATGCTCAACCCATACATATGTCCTCGAGTGAAGACGATGAGAGGAAAACTCTTTCAGAGCTTGTTGAGTCAGCTTTACTTGTAGCCCAAGTAAACTTGACACGTGCGTTCAAAATCCGACCGTTGTGACACGTGTCGGCTGGCCATTGACCCAGGGTCATTTCGGTCATATCAGGTCAGGTTGCTTGCTGGCTATAAATAGCCCACCCCCTTCACTATAGAGAAGGTGGCTGCTTAGAGAGAGATACGACTGTTGTCGTTTTGGAGCAACCCACCACGAATACATTGAGAGAGATACATCTTGTGAGGATACACCTAAACGCCTAGAGCTAGTGTGTTTGAGCATCACCGAAGACTTTCTGTTCTGAGAGAACCGAAGACTTATTACACTTGAAGATTGTGATCTTACACACGGTTAGGCGTCTGGGTCTAGAGCGTCCAAGAGTCATTATGGACTGTCGGGTGATCAAGTTTGTACGGGTTTCAGGAGTCTCCCCTGAAGAATTACCTAAGTGATTGGGTGTTGTCTAAGTGACTTCGGCTCAAGGGGAATAAGATGAAGACGAGGTCTTCTGAGTTCAATCTCAACCTCCCTAACCAGACGTACAATTGTCATAGGAACTGGAACTGGTCCAACAAATCATGTGTCTTCGTCAAGCATTTGGTTCCATCCTGCACTCTCTTGCATTCCTACTATGAATAGTTGTAACAGCCCGGGACCGACGCTCCAGAAGATTCCCCTTTGATTCCATTCTCGTCTCGTGGTTCGTTTGGTTGTTGCATTCTATTGGGGAACATTGCATGGGAAACACAAAATTTCCTACGCGCACGCAGATCTATCCATGGTGATGAGCATCTACGAGAGGGAGAGTGGATCTACTTACCCTTGTAGATCGCTAAGCGGGAAGCGTTAAGAAACGCGGTTGGTGTAGTCGAACGTCTTCACGATCCAAATCGTCGTGCGTCCCGCGATCCAATCACGATCCGTCCCACGATCCAATCATGATCCGTCCCGCGATCCGATCATGATCCGTCCCACGAACTTGATCACAATCCGTCCCACGAACTTGATCACGATCCTTCCGATCTAGCGCTTCAACGGACGGCACCTCCACGTTCAGCACACGTACAGCTTGATGACGATCTCCACCATCTTGATCCAGAAAGAAGGAGCGGAGAGGAAGAAGAGTTCTCCGGCAGCGTGACGACGCTCCGGCGATGGTGGTGGAGATATTCTGGCAGGGCTTCGCCTAAGCACTGCAGAAATCTGATCTAGAGGAGAAAGTATGCACTGGAGGAACGGGTAGCACGTGGCTGTAAAAACTAGTGCAAAAACCCAAAACCCTCTAGTATATATAGGAGGAGAGGAGGAGAGGAGGCAGCCTTGTCTTCCAAACCAAGATGGTTCGGCCGAACCTACTAGGAGAGGAGGACTCCTCCTCCAATCCTAGTAGGACTAGGATTGCTCCTTTTTGCCTTTTTTCCACCTTTTCCTATTGGGTTTTTTCCTCCAGCCACATGGGATTTGTGTGGGAGTTTACACCAGCCCACTAAGGGCTGATATTCACTCTCCGACAGCCCATGAAGCCTCTTGGGTCGAAATACCCCTCCCGGAGGCCTCCCGGTACACTACCGGCACTCCCGGTACACTACAGATGAGCCCAAAACTTTCCCGGCGACCAAAACAGGACTTCCTATATATGAATCTTTACCTCCGGACCATTCCGGAGCTCCTCGTGACGTACGGGATCTCATCCGGGACTCCGAACAACCTTCGGTCACCATCATACATAACTCTATACTACCGAAACGTCACCAAACCTTAAGTGTGCAGACCCTGCGGGTTCGAGAACTATGTAGACATGACCGAGACACCTCTACGGTCAATAACCAATAGCGGGACCTAGATGTCCATATTGGTTCCTACATATTTTACGAAGATATTTTATCAGTCAAACCTTTATGTCAAGGATTCAGTTAATCCTGTATGATGTTCCCTTTGTTCTTCACTATGGTACATGCCCGAGATTCGATCGTCGGTATCTTCATACATAGTTCAACCTCGTTACTGGCAAGTATCTTTTCTCGTTCCGTAATACAAGATCCCGTGACTAACACTTAGTCACATTGCTTTCAAGGCTTATTGTGATGTTGTATTACCGAGTGGGCCCTGAGATACCTCTCTGTCACACGGAGTAACAAATCCCAGTCTTGATCCATGCCAACTCAACACACAACCTCGGAGATACCTGTAGAGCACCTTTATAGTCACCCAGTTATGTTGCGATGTTTGATACACACAAGGCACTCCTCCTATGTCCGTGAGTTGCATGATCTCATGGTCATAGGAACATATACTTGACATGCAGAAAACAATAGCAATAAACTGACACGATCATAAGCTACGTTTGTAGTTTGGATCTTATCCATCACATCATTCTCCTAATGATGTGATCCCGTTATCAAATGACATCACATGTCAATGGCTAGCAAACCTTGACCATCCTTGATCAACGAGCTAGTTCACTAGAGGCATACTAGGGACAGAGTGTTGTTTATTTAACCACACATGTAATGTGTTTCCAATCAATACAATTATAGCATGGATAATAAATGATTATCATGAACAAGGAAATATAATAATAAACACTTTATTTATTGCCTCTAGGGCATATTTCCAACAGTCTCCCCACCTCGTGCAGGCCTGCCGAGCCCATTTGGAGGCCCGCTCGGGCCCAAAACCAGCCGCTACCGCCCTGCCTTCGTGCGGGAGCAGGAGGACGAGCACCGCTCGCCCTGCCCAATCCGCCCGTTGACCGAGCGCCGCCCCGCGGCCCAGCGCCACCTCGCCCGTGGCCCACCTCGCCTCTGAGCCGGCCTACCGGGCCCAAGGCATGCGCCAGCCCCGTAAAGCCCGCCCGTGCACATTTTATTAAGTTGCACCCATGTTCCATGTTGGGCCCTGTTCAGATTCGGCCCGAGTCGGGGTTTGTTTTCCTGCGTAGTGAATTTTGTTAATTAACCAATAAAAACAGATTTACAGAAAAACCCTAATCTTCATGCATTTAATAACTTATCAACTGTGCATCGGATTAAAAAACTTTATATGTGAAACTTGTCTAAAATTTTGTGCAGATTCACAATACCCAACTCTCACATGTGTTTGAGATGTTTAACTTGCTGTTTTCATGTAATTTGCGTAAATGCCATGTAAAATGAATTGTTTAATAACTTTTGATCCCTGACTCCGATGCAAATGATTTATATATGTAACTTGACTAGAAAAACATGTAGAATCTCATGCCACACTTTATTTCCATGATTGATAAATATAAAGTTACGTTAGGACAGATCTGCACCAATTTCATAATTTGCATATGAGGCTATTCCGGAATTGTTATTCGTTGCTTCCGGCCTCATTTAAAATGCCTAGATGATGTAGTTTGTTATCGCTTCACCTCTTGCCATGTTTAACAACATTTAATGTTGCTGAGTAAATAAACAAGACTCAACTAAATATTTGATCGTGGAGTTTCGTCAATATGCAACCCGTTGCATATCGAGCTTCACTTAATGTGTAGTAGTTGTTGATGTGATTTGTCATGCGTTGCATATTAAACCAGACATGCATTATATTGGTTTGTGCATCATGCCATGCATATGTTGTGGTGTATCTTGTGTTGATTGTTTGTTTCGGATTGCTTCTTCTCGATAGAGTTCCGAAAGCGTTCGGAGTGTGAGGATTCGTTCGACTACGTTGGATCGTCTTCTTCATGGACTCGTTCTTCTTCTGAGCAGGATCTCAGGCAAGATGACACATTTCCCTGGATACCATTACTATCATTGCCATGCTAGATGTCTCATTTTCTATCGCTATGTCTCGCTACCTACCACTTATTTGACAAGCCTCCCAACATTGCCATGAAAGCCTCTAACCCCTCCACATCCCAGCAAACCTTTGTTTGGCTATGTTATGGCTTGCTCAGCCCTTCTTATAGCGTTTCTAGCTGCAGGTGCAATTGCTTCCATGTGTCAACATGGACATTCTTTTGTTATCACAATATTACTGCTATTTAAGTTAATGCACATATATACTTGGTAAAGGGTGGAAGGCTTGGCCTTTTGCTCGGTGTTTTGTTCCACTCTTCCCGCCCTAGTTACTTGTGAACCGGTGTTATGTTCCATAATTGAGCGCTCCTAACATGCTCGGGGTTGTTATGGGGACCCTCTTGATTTTCGTTTTGGCATAAAACTCATCTGTTAAGGCCCAACATTGGTTTTACCATTTGCCTAATAACTAAAATTGCATAGGGACCCGCCGGCACTCGCGGATCTTTACTCTACAACCCGGGCCAGTGCTCCTCATGAGTGCTGGTCCACCTACCTAGCAGTCGGCGGTGCCACCTCGGGGCAACTCGAGGCATTTTCGGGCTACTGTCTACTTCGCATAGACAGATGGTGCACGTGGATAGAGAGCGGACGACTCTAGATGCGGATCTGGTTCACCGGGAGGCCTTGCTGGATTTGTTTTACCTTTCTCGAATGTCTTGAGTGAGGAATTCCGAATTTTCTTCGGGCTATATCGAGGTGGCGAATTTCCTTTGGAATTGCCCAGGAAGATCACGAGATCCATGGTCGAGGTTATTCCCGCTGCGTGTGGTTAATTTGTGATGGACGAGTTGGAGCATCCCTGCAGGGTTAAATCTCCCGGAAAACCGTGCCCGCGGTTATGTGGCAAACTTGGAAACTTTGTTTAACACCCGATCATAGTAAACTTGAAGTGAACTCTAATAAAATACACCAATTATGTGCGTAACCGTGACTGTCTCTTCTCGTGAGTCCTTATCCGAGAGAGAACATGGTGGGGTTATGTTTGACGTAAGTAGGTGTTCAGGATTAGTTAGTGATCATTACTAGTTTACGTATGTTATGCGTAGACTACCATACTTTACTTTCTGTACTCGTAAGTTAGCCACTCAAATAAATGCTTAGTCGCTTGCTGCAGCCTCGCCACTTAACCATACCTCACCCATTAAGCTTTAATAGTCTTGATACCCTTGGAAATGAGATTGCTGAGTCCCTGTGGCTCACAGATTACTACAACAACAGCTACATGTACAGGTAATGCGGTGCTTTCACGTGAGAGCGATGCTTGTTTGATTTGGAGTTCTTCTTCTTCTTCATCAATCTAGGATGGGTTCCAGACGGCATCCTGGGATAGCAAGGGTGGATGTCATTTTGTCGTTTGTTTTCGTCCATAGTCGGACCCTGCTCTTCTGTATGATGTTTGAATATGTTGTTGTATTGAAGTGATACTGATGTAGCTTGTGGCGAGTGTAAGCCAATTCCATATACTCATCTCTTCTGTACATGTACTTGTAATGATATCCATTCTTGCAACACGACAAGATGCGCTTCTATCCCTGTCGAGGCCCTCCTGCCAAAATAAGGATAGGATCGCATCTTGGGCGTGACAATAGTGAAGTCATTTCTTGATCATTGCGTGAAGACTTTCTTTGAAGACATTAATATCTATTGTTTATCTTCATAGTGTCTAAGTTTGTCTTCGAATCATCTTAGTGTGCATGATGATAATACTTGATTTGTTTGTATGTCTTCACTTTATTGCATGCCTAGACTAGATCCTTGATTACTATCCCTAACTGATCCTGGTTACGTTTCCGCATAATTCGAATACATTCCTTGTTTCGAAGACTTCCATAAAATTCACCTATTCACCCCCACTCTAGTTGATAATTAGCACTTTCAATTGGTATCAGAGCAAGGTACTCCCTTGTTCTGCGTTTCGGTTTAACTACCTAGATTTTTAGCTATGTCGACTACAGGGATACTCAAGGTCTCTGTTGCGTGCCGTGTCTTCGATGGTACCGACTACCCCTACTGGAAGAACAAGATGTGCATGCTTCTCGAAGCCATTGACAACGACCTATGGTATGTCATCATGGCGGGCATTTGCGAAGTTGGCGAAGGTGCTACTGCTACTGATGTGAAGAGGTTCGCGCAATTGGACTCCACCGCCAAGAACATCATCTGTAGTCATCTGACCAAGAGACAATATGGCCATGTGAGTGCACTCAACACCTCCAATCAAATCTGGGAATGGTTGTCCAAAGTGAACGAAGGTGTCTCGTCTCAAATAGACTCTCGTGTTGATGTGCTTCACAACCTGTTCAACCATTTCAAGAGACTCGACAATGAAAATGTTCAACTCACCTTTGATCGCCTCACTGACATCTCAAATGAGCTGAATGCACTTGGCGCCACTGATATTACCAAACATGAAGTCATGAAGAAACTACTTAGATCACTTGATAGTTCCTTTGATATGCTTGCACCCTGACTTCAATAGTGTGGATCCCGCTGACATTCTTGAGAGATTGAACACCCACGAGTTCCAACAAGCCAAGAAGAGAGAATCTACGGACCCAACTTAAGTCGCTCCCGTGCATTGAAGGCCAAGGTTGTGTCCTCATCTGAAGAAAACTCTGACTACAGTTCTGATGGTGTTGAAGACTTTGGAAAAGAACTTGCCTTGATTGTTAGGAAATTTCGGAAATTTGCCAAGTCAAAACGCTATGCAAAATCTTCAAGGCGTGATTCCAAGAGGTCTAGTGAAATGTCTTCGAAGGACAACAAGAAGCAAACCTGTCACAAGTGCAAGAAAGCTGGTCACTTCGTTGCTGATTGTCCTTGATGGGAAAAGGAATCCAAGAAGAAAAACAAAGATTATGACTGAGATGAAAACAATAAGAAGAAGTATGCAAAGTCTTCGTCACATAAGAAGAGGTCATCTGGCAAAGCACATGCCTTCATCGGAAAGGATATGGATTCATAGTCTGAATCTGGTTTTGAGGATGAGGAAGCATGTGGGGAGGAATCTGACGCTGAATTCGCTGGACTGGCAATGGCTTCGGCATATCTCTCCACATCTGTCTTCGAACCAGAAGACAATGGCTCCTTCTTCCACACCTAAGGCAGTGATAATGATGCTACTCCTGCTTACTACTTCATGGCGGAAGCCTCCAAGGTATCCTCAAAGTCCTCACGTCATGACTTTGAATCTGAATCTGGTAATGACATGAAACCAAGCTATGCTAAACTTATAAAAAATTCCACCAAGCAACAAAGTGCCATGAAGAAAATGCAAACTACTCTAGAGAAAAGCGATGAGCTTTTATGCGAAGAGATGAGTCTGAACGAAACTATGGCTGAAGACATGCATAGTCTTCGTTCAAGGTTTGAGGATCTTCAAAGTCGTCATGATGCCCTCTCAACTGATCATGAGAAGCTTTCTCTCGAATATCTTCAGAAAAAGGTTGATCTTGAGAAGTTGAGCGAAGCACATGATGACCTACAAAAGGAAAATGACTCACTCCAAACAGAGCAGATGAGTAGCGCTCAAGATGAATTTGATGCTCCATGCTTAAGATGTCTTGCTCGAGAAGCTAATGACTCAACTGCTGAATGTTCTAATGCTTCTGAGAATGCTTTATATTCAACTATATCATGTGGCACCTAACCCCTCATCTGAGGAAGCCACTGCTACCACTGATGACAATGACAGGTTGAAGGCATTGCTTGAAACTGGCATGTACAAGAGTCTGAATTGTGATGTCGTAAAGAAGACTATACTGAACAACAACCCTAGGAAAGAGGGTGTGGATTTCGAAAGAAATGTCAATGTTGATTGATCCTACTGGACACCTGAGTAGTACCCCAAAACCACATGGGATGCTGCGAAAGGTCCGTCAGTTGATCCTTCCACATTATCAGGCTTTAACTGTGTGAATCCTCTCATTGTTGATGAATCCTTTGATTCCAACTATAAATTGTTCAAATGCCAAAATGGTGAAGTGTTTGCCAGGTTTATTGGTACCAACTACAGGAATGGTTCTCCTTTGAAGAAGATCTGGGTTCCAAAAAGTCTTCTTGAGAAGCTTCGTGTCAATGTCCTGACGACATCTCTCAAGAAGAAGACAAATCCCGGATCAATGTCTTCGAGAAGACAAAGGCCTTCACATGACCGCTCTAACAAATTTGTTTCGCAGGGAAGGACTCAGATGACACATGAATATGTTCATTATGGCATGAACCGCTATGTTCATCCAGCCAAGAATTTCTCAGCCTATTCATTTGAGTACACTAACCCTCCTGTGAAACATGCTATTAGGGCATCTTTGCCTAAATTCTTTGATGCTGCATTATGTATCATTGCTTGTAAACCACCCCTTCGCATGTGGGTGGTTAAGAAGAACTAATATCTTCATGCAGCATAGGGTCTCCAGATAGGAAGAAGCATATCCCAAAGATTATCTCTGGAGACCCGAAAACAATCTTGTCTGGACGCAAGATAATCAATGCGAATGTTATCATTCATGTTGACCAACGTCTTCATTCAATCATGCAGTGCAATATCATCATCAATGCATGTTACAGCTGCATGCCTTGGTGAACTATAGTAATTCTCAATGCAGGAAGACAAATCCAAAGCCACTGAATGGATTATGGATACTGGATGCACCAGTCACATGACTGGTGATCGAAGCCTATTGATGGAATAAAGTCTTCGACCTCCAACAAAAGACCACATTGTCTATGCTGACAAGAGCAGCAACAAAGTATTGGGGCTAGGTAGAGTTACTATATTAAGGGACCGACACATGGAAAATGACATGCTTGTCGAATCCCTTGTTTACAACTTGATGTCTATCTCAAAGCTCCGTGACTAAATATGCTTGTCATATTCGGCAAATTTTGATGTGTGGTACAATGGCTTTGACAAAACCAAAGTCTTTGAAGGTTTGTGAAGAGGTGCTTTGTATATGGTAGATTTCTCTGCAGGACCACAGGTAGCCTCATGTCTTCTAGCAAAAGCTTCGGAGTGCTGGCTATGGCACAGAAGGCTAGGACATGCTGGGATGAGGAACTTTCTCACACTCACCAAGAAGAAGCTCATCATTGGCATCGAGGGTGTCAAGTTCTAGAAGGACCACCTCTGTGGTGCCTGTGAAGCTGAGAAGATGACCAGGGCCAAACATCCCTCGAAGACAATCATGACTACCTCACGCTCCTTTGAGCTACTACACATGGATTTATTTGGCCCCACTCACTATTCCACCTTCTCTACCACTGCATATCTATATGGCTTCGTGATTGTTGATGACTATTCTCGATTCACTTGGGTGCATATCATTCTTTACAAAACAAAAGTGCAGGATGTCTTCAGGCACTTCGCAAATTGGTGCATGAACAACTACAACATCAAGATCAATCACATCAGGAGTGACAATGGAACTGAATTCAAGAACACATGTTTGGACACCTATCTTGACACTCTTGGAATAACTCATGAGTTCTCTGCTCCATACACTCCGCAGCAGAATGGCGTCGTGGAACGCAAGAATAGGACTCTGATACGTCTCCAAGGTATCTATAATTTTTGATGATGTCATGTTATTATATTATCTGTTTTGGATGTTTTATATGCATTAATATGATATTTTATATTATTTTTGGGACTAACCTACTAATCTAGAGCCTAGTGTGAGTTTTTGTTTTTTCCTTATTTTTGAGTATTGCAGATATGGAATATTAAACGGAGTCCAAACGGAATAAAATCTTAGCGATGATTTTTTCTGGAACAAAAGAGATCTACCAGGCTTGGAGTGCAAGGCAAGGACCTTGCCAGGAAGTCACAAGCCAGGGGGCGCGACGACCCCCCTGGCCGCGCCTGGCAGGCTTGTGACTCCCTGGCAGGAGTCCTAGCCCTAATCTTCGTCCTATAAATACCCAAATACCCCCCAATACCAAAAAGAGCCAAGAAAATACTTTTTCGCCGCTAAATGCCTCCGTTCTCGAGAGATCCAATCTTGGAGCCTTTTCCGGTAATCTGCTAGAGGGGGATCCGATCATTAAGGAATCTACATCAACTCCATTGCCCCTCTGATGATCTGTGAGTAGTCCACCATAGACCTACGGGTCCATAGCTAGTAGCTACATGGCTTCTTCTCTCTGTTTGTGCTTCAATACCATGTTCTTCATGATCTTCATGGAGGTCTATCCAATGTAATACTCTTTTGTGGTGTGTTTGTCGAGATCCGGTGAATTGTGGGTTTATGTTCATATTATCCATGAATATTATTTGAGTCTTTCCTGAATTCTTATATGCATGATTTCATATCTTTGCAAGTCTCTTCGAGTTATTGGTTTGGTTTGGCCAACTAGATTGGTAATTCTTGCAATGGGAGAAATGCTTAGTTTTGGGTTTAATCTTGCGGTGTCCTCACCTAGTGACAAAGTAGGGGTGGCGAGGCACGTATTGTATTGTTGCCATCAAGGGTAAAAAGATGGGGTTTTCATCATATTGCTTGAGTTTATCCCTCTACATCATGTCATTTTACCTAATGCATTACTCTGTTCTTCATGAACTTAATACTCTAGATGCAAGCAGGAGCCGGTCGATGTGTAGAGTAATAGTAGTAGATGCAGAATTGTTTCGGTCTACTTGACACGGACATGATGTTATATGCATAATCATTGCCTTGGATATCTTCATAATTATTCGCTTTTCTATCAATTGCTCGACAGTAATTTGTTCAGCCACCGTGATATTTTCCTTCAAGAGAGAAGCCTCTAGTAAAACCGATGGCCCCCGGGTCTACTTTTCATAATATATTTTCAGATCTATAAACCAAAAATACCAAAAATACCTTGCTGCAATTTATTTACTTTTTACTTTCCGCAATCTATTACATCTGTCTCTATCAGATCTAATCCTCGCAAATAACTTTGAAGGTATTTACAACCCCTTTATAGCGTTGGGTGCAAGAGTTTGATTGTTTGTGTAGGTGCATCCATTGGTGACTTGCTTGTTCCTCCTATTGGATTGATACCTTGGTCAGGGCCGGCCCTGGCGTATGGCCGAAGGGGCGACCGCCTAGGGCCCCGCGAGATGGCAGGGCCATGATCTGGTATGGATATGTATAGCCTTGTAAAATGTTTAGGTAAACGAAAGAAAAAACAAGGAAGGAAGAGTGACGGGCTAGGCCTAATTAGCTGATCGCTAGGGAAAGGCGAAGCATCCTCAAGTGAATCACGCATTGCAATCCTCACGAGATCGATTCTTCCGTTCTTCGTCCGTCTTCCGTCGCTTCCGATTCATGCGGCCGCTCGCCGCCCAACACTCCGGTCTGCTCTTGCACTGTGTCGACGTGCCACCGTTGGCCTATTGATCGTTACCTGCATGCCTTGGCCAGCGGTCGCTCATGTCTGCCGTTGGCCTATTAGTCATTACCCGCTTGCCTTGGCCGGCATCCGCTCACGTCTGACCATACGCAACTGCGAGTTCAGTTCAATGTCCTCTGATCCTCTTGGTGTTTCACAGTCACAAGTACGTATATCATTCAGTCATCCCCAATTTCCAATCTACAGAGTATAGAATTTTTAAGGTTCTAATGCATGAATTTCTAATTCTATGTATTCTCTCTTTTTCTCATAATTTTAGGTTACAATGTTTTCTACTTCCTCCGTTCCTAAATACTCCCTCCATTCCTTTATGTAAGGTGTATTATTTTTGGCATGGTGACCAAGACACATAATTATAGACATGTTAAGACTAAATTAATCTTGGCAAATTTGTTGGTCAGTGGAAAGTGAATAAATTTGTCTAGAAAAGTACGAGATACATGAAGTTGACAAAGAGATAATTTCCTTCTTTTGCTATAAAGAGAGATACAGACAATTAGAAAAGAGATACTTTCCTTTATTTAGAGGGGTAACAAAGGAATTATAGAAAATTAGAAGAAGTGCACCTTACATTCTGGAATTTTATCAAGAAAAAAATACACCTTATATAGAGGAACGGAGGGAGTATAAGTCTTTTTAGAGATTTCAATAGTGGGCTACATACGAAGCAAAATGGGTGAATCTATACTCCAAACTATGTCTATATACACCCGTATGCAGTCCTTTTGTAAACCTCTTAAAAGACTTATATTTAGCAACGGAGGGAGTAAGAATTACTTGCCTGGTTCTAAACAAAAGGAGAAGAAGAAAACAATGTGATCTCTCAATTAATCCACCATATAGTTCTTTAATTATTTTTGAAGCGCCAAAGCATTATTGTTACCGATCAAGTCGCTAGAATTGTTTGTTGTTTTAGGTAATCATGCAAGTATTATTTTGCTGTATTTCTAGTCTTCTAGTCGTAATATGACATTGCCCAATAGTTACTATTATAAATCTTGAACTAAGGGTGTATGGTTGTTGAAAGTTTACTCTTGAAGTTTTGCAAATGAGTTGAACATATGTATGTTCATATAGAGCACACGAATACATTTTATTTTGAGTAGGCACACACGCATATACAGTCTTAGGGGCCTATGTTATCAAGTTTGCCCTAGGGTCTTCCAAAACATAGGACCAACCCTGACCTTGGTTCTCATCAACTGAGAGAAATACTTATCTACTTTGCTGCATCACCCTTTCCTCTTCAAGGGAAAACCAACGCAAGCTCAAGAGGTAGCAAAAATGATTTCTGGCGCCGTTGCCGGGGAGGATACACATCAAGCCTACCAAGTACCCATCACAAACTCATATCTTGCATTTACATTATTTGCCATTTGCCTTTCATTTTCCTCTCCCCCACTTCTAAAACAATTTTCAGAAAATACCAAAAAGATTTGCCTTTTTTATTCACCCTTCTTCTGTTCGCCTTTTCATTTGCCTTTTGTTTGCTCGTGTGTTGGATTGCTTGAACTCATGGCTAATCTTGACACTATAGCTAATACTCCTGATAATGAAGTTCTTAATTTTAAGCAAAGGGAGGGGGGAACACTTAAAAGATGCTTGGTATAGAATTTGCAATGCTCAAAATAAATATACTTGTAAGCAATCTACTACCGTTCTCCTTCGCAATTTTTATGTGGGTATTTCTCCATGGAATAGATATGTTCTAGATACCATTATGGTAGGAAATTTCTTGGGAAGTCATACCTTTGATTCTTATAGCACTATGATAAATTTAGTAGGCTCACCTCCAATCATGGTTAATGGAACAATCTTGACTTTGGAACATGTGGTGCCAAGGCTAGATATTAATGAAAAAAGGTTGCTACTGTTGAGCTTATTGAAAACTTGGATAAAAAGATTCATAATCACATTACTCAATATGGATCTAAGGTAGGAGTTACTCTAAAAAATCTAAGGGGAGAGGAACCCATAGTTAATGAAAAATTGGATCAGGATTCCTCTAGAATTGGCAAGCTAGAGGACATTATTACCAACTTGGGATACGCTTTTGCCTTGGTTCAACCCACTCCAAATCCTTCTCCTCCTAAATCTGCCAAGTTTGTTTATGTTCCTAAAAATAAGGGTGAATCTTCTAGTAAAGGAGGTGAAGATCTTAAGATGATAAGTATTCACCCTAACTTTTTCAATATTGTTAAGAAACCAATTGCCACAATTGAATCTCTTGACTTCTTGCCTAGGAGCATTATTATTGATAAGAACAACGGACCTCCTAGGACTTATAATTGTGCAATTGAGGAGATGCATACCAAAGATGACAATACCTACATCTATTGTGTTTTGCCTAGCTAGGGGCGTTAAACAATAGTGCTTGTTGGGAGGCAACCCAATTTTTTTTATCTTCTATTTTTGAGTGTTTCCCACATTATTACTTCTGTAGTAATTGTGTTTTGGTGTTTCAATTAGTGTTTGAGCCAAGTAAGACTTTTGGGATGGTCTATGGTGGTTGTTGATTTGATCTTGCTGAAAAACAGAAACTTTTGCGCCCAGTCTAGGAATGTTATAAATTTTTAAGAGAGTAGAATGAGTCTGCAATTTTTACAAAAGATTGATGCACAAATTTGCTAGGTTGTCCTAATTTTTTAGAATGTTTTGAGTTACACAAGTATACGAAGTTTTTGGATTGCTACAGACTTTTTTGACAGATTCTGTTTTCTTTGAGTTGTTTACCTATTTTGATGTATCTATGGGTTGTATCGGGGGTATGTTAAAGCACATTTGCTCCCTTGGTGGTTTTGGTAATTAATAACAACATATATGTCATTGAACTAATGTTTCCACTAAGCATGTTTCAGGAAAAGTTCAATGATGGGTTGGCAAAAGGATTGTGGAATCGCCCAAGATGCAAGGAAATAGATTGGCAAAGCCTCAAGCAAAGGACTCTACATTTTACCTTTTGTGAGAAATCACTTTGAGTCCATAGGAAAGCCAATACTATTAAAAGGGGGTAAGGTTTTGTTGGTGAACAAAATGCTCATACGTGCACAAGTGATACTTACCACATACACCCACAAGCTCTTCCACAAAAGTCTGTGCAAAGCCAAATATCCAAAATCGATGCAACCAACACTTTCCACTTGGTGTCACCGATTCCCAGACTCAGACAAACTCAGACAAACCCTAGCTTTTCGGTGCAACCGATTCCACTTCGGTGCCATTGAGTTTGGGTTGCGAACTTCCTATTACGCATGTTTACAAAATCGGCCCCGCCGAGTTTTGTGAATCAGCGTCACCGAGTTTGGCAATCTGACCATTGGTCACCTTATTGGTGCAACCAAATTTTATGTATCGGTCTCACCGAGATTCAAAAGTTGCTACCTTTGAGGCAACTCGGTACAACCGAGATTTACACATCTTTTCCACTGAGTCTGACTTATTAGGTGTAACGGTTGGATTTTTGGAGATGCCTATATATACCCCTCCACCACCACTCACTCGCAAGAGAAGCACTCAGAACATTTCCCCACTAATACCTACGGATTTTCTGAGAGAGAGCCACCTACTCATGTGTTCAGATCATGCCATTCCATTCCTACCATATGAATCTTGATCTCTAGCCTCCCCAACTTGCTTTCCACCCAATCAACCTCTTCCTCCAAGCCAAATCTGTGAGAGAGTGATTCTGTGTTCAGGAGTGTATCATCTTGAAGCACAAGAGCAAGGAGTTCATCGACGTTATCGAGCCTATTACCTTTTGGAGGGTGGTGCCTCCTAGACTGGTTAGGTGTCGCTTGGGAGCCTCCTACTTCGTGTTGTGGAGTGAACCAAGAAGTTTGTAAGGGCAAGGAGATCGCCTACTTCATGAAGATCTACCCCGAGTTAGGCTAGTCCTCCATGGACGTAGGCCGTCATGGTATAGTCAAGGTTGATTCTTTGTGGAACCCTCCATGGGTAGAGCCCTCCATGTACTCTCGCGACCGTTACTCTCCGTGGGTTGAAGACTCCATGAACGTGTATGTACGATAGCACCACCTATCGGAACCACGGGAAAAATCATCGTGTCACCAATTGCGTTTGATCTTCCTACCCCCTCTTTACTTACATGCTTGTCTTTACTTTTCGGTGCAATACTCGTAAAAATGCATGTGTAGGGTGTACTTGACTTGTTATGAATGCTAAAATCTACCAAGACTTAAAATTGGGAAAAGTAGATTTTTATTTGGTCAAGTAGTCTAATCACCCCCCCTCTGGCACTACTTTCGATCCTACAGTATGAACCATGGAGAAGTTAGAATATAGGAGGTATTACACCAATATAAATAAAGAATGAGTTCACAACAGTACCTAAAGTGGTGATTTATTTTCTTATACTAACGGATCTCACGAGTTTTCTGTTAAGTTTTGTGTTGTGAAGTTTTCAAGTTCTGGGTAAAGATTTGATGGACTATGGAATAAGGCATGGCAAGAGCCTAAGCTTGGGGATGCCCAAGGCACCCCAAGTCATATTCAAGGATGCCAAAGAGCCTAAGCTTGGGGATGCCCTGGAAGGCCTCCCCTCTTTCGTCTTCAATCCATCGGTAAATTTACTTGAGGCTATATTTTTATTCACCACATGATATGTGTTTTGCTTGGAGCGTCTTGTATGATATGAGTATTTGCTTTTTAGTTTGCCATAGTCATCATTGCTGCACACATATTTTGAGAGAGACATGCATGAATCGTGAATTTATTAGAATACTCTATGTGCTTCACTTATATCTTTTGAGATAGGCAATTTTGCTCTAGTACTTCACTTATACCTTTTTAGAGCAATGTGGTGTTTGGTTTTATAGAAATAATTGAAGTCTCATACCTCACTTGTATTATTTTGAGAGTCTTTAAACAACATGTAATCAGTTTGGGTTATGAATTTAGTCCTAATATGATAGGCATCCAAGAGGGATATAATAAAAAATTCCATATTAAGTGCATTGAGTATTATGAGAAGTTTGATTCCTTGCATAAAGTTTGGAGATATAAAGATGGTAATGTTAAGTGTCATGTTAGGAAGTAACTGTGAATTGGTAAAAATACTTGTGTAAAGGTTTGTGATTCCCGTAGCATGCACATATGGTGAACCATTATGTAAGGAAGTCAGAGCATGATTTGTTTATAGATTGTCGACCTTTGTGTGAGGGTCGAGAGCGCGCAATGGTTTACTCCTACCAACCTCTCCCCTAGGGGCATGCGTCTAATGCTTTGCTTTGATGACTAATAGACTTTTGCAATAAGTATGTGAGTTCTTTATGACTAATGTGAGTCCATGGATTATACGTACTCTCACTCTTCCACCTTTGCTAGCCTCTCTAGTACCACACAACTTTCGCCGGTGCGATAAACTCACCTTCCTCAAAACAACCACCATATATCTTTCATCAAAACAGCCACCATACCTACCTATTATGGCATTTCCATACCCATTCCAAGATATATTGCCATGTAACTTCCACCATTCCATTTATTATGACACGCACCATCATTTTCATATTGCTTTGGATGATCGTAAGATAGCTAGGATGATGTTTTCATGGCTTGTCTATTTTTGATGTCATTTGCTATGCTAGATCATTGCACATGCCGGTACACCGCCGGAGGCATTCATATAGAGTCATAATTTTTTCTAGTTATCGAGTTGTAATTCTTGAGTTGTAAGTAAATAAAAGTGTGATGACCACCATTATTAGAGCATTGTCCCATGTGAGGAAAGGATGATGGAAGCTACGATTCCCTCACAAGTGGGGATGAGACTCCGGACTTTATGAAAAATAAAAGAGGCCAGCGAATTCCAAATAAAAAAAGAGGCCTTAGATGCCCACCAAAAAAATGAGAGAAAAGAGAGAAGGGACAATGCTACTATCTTTTTTCCACACTTCTGCTCCAAAGTAGCACCATGATCTTCATGATATAGGGTCTCCTATTTTGTCGCTTTCATATACTAGTGGGAATTTTTCATTATATAACTTGGCTTGTATATTCCAATTATGGGCTTCCTCAAATTGCTCTAGGTCTTCATGAGCAATCAAGTTGGATGCACACCCACTTAGTTTCCTTTTGAGCTTTCATACACTTATAGCTCTAGTACATCCCTTGCATGGCAATCCCTACTCACTCACATTGATATCTATTAATGGGCATATCCATAGCCCGTTGATACGCCTAGTTGATGTGAGACTATCTTATCCTTTTCCTTCACAACCTCCACCATTTTCTATTCCACCTATAGTGCTATATCCATGGCTCACACTCATGTATTGTGTGAAAGTTGAAAAAGTTTGAGAAAATAAAAGTGTGAAACAATTGCTTGACTTGTCATCGGGGTTGTGCATGATATAAATACTTTGTGTGGGGAAGATGGAGCATAGCCAGACTATATGATATTGTAGGGATAACTTTCTTTTGCTAGTATATTTTGAAGGGATGCAATTGCTTTGCTAGTATGCTTGAAATATTATTGTTTTTATGTCAACATTAAGCTTTTTTTTGAGTCTTACGGATCTGAATATTCATGCCACAATAAATTATATTACATGGATAAATATGTTAGATAGCATTCCACATCAAAAATTCTGTTTTTATCATTTACCTACTCGAGGACAAGCAGGAATTAAGCTTCTGGATGCTGATACGAATCCAACGTATCTATAATTTTTGATTGTGTCATGCTATTATATTATCTATTTTGGATGTTTTATATGCATTAATATGCTATTTTATATTATTTTTGGGACTAACCTACTAATCTAGAGCCTAGTGTCAGTTTCTGTTTTTTCCTTGTTTTTGAGTATTGCAGATATGGAATATTAAACGGAGTCCAAACAGAATAAAATCTTCGCGATGATTTTTTCTGGAACAAAAGAGATCTACCAGGCTTGGAGTGCAAGGCAAGGACCTTGCCAGGAAGTCACAAGCCAGGGGGCGCGGCCACCCCCTCTGGCCGCGCCTGGCAGGCTTGTGACTCCCTGGCAGGAGTCCTAGCCCTAATCTTTGTCCTATAAATACCCAAATATTCCCCCAATACCAAAAAGAGCCACAAAAATACTTTTTCGCCGCTAGAAGCCTCTGTTCTTGAGAGATCTAATCATGGAGCCTTTTTCGGTAATCTGCCAAAGGGGGATCCGATCACGGAGGGCATCTACATCAACTCCATTGCCCATCGGATGATGCGTGAGTAGTCCACCACAGACCTACGGGTCCATAGCTAGTATCTAGATGGCTTCTTCTCTCTCTTTGTGCTTCAATACCATGTTCTTCATGATCTTCATGGAGATCTATCCGATGTAATACTCTTTTGCGGTGTGTTTGTCGAGATCCGATGAATTGTGGGTTTATGTTCAGCTTATCCATGAATATTATTTGAATCTTTCCTAAATTCTTATATGCATGATTTCATATCTTTGCAAGTCTCTTCGAGTTATTGGTTTGTTTTGGCCAACTAGATAGGTAATTCTTGCAATGGGAGAAGTGCTTAGTTTTGGGTTCAATCTTGCGGCGTCCTCACCCAGTGACAAAGTAGGGGTAGGGAGGCACGTATTGTATTGTTGCCATCAAGGGTAACAAGATGGGGTTTTCATCATATTGGTTGAGTTTATCCCTCTACATCGTGTCATCTTACCTAATGCGTTACTCTGTTCTTCATGAACTTAATACTCTAGATGCAGGCAAGAGTCGGTCGATGTGTGGAGTAATAGTAGTAGATGTAGAATCGTTTCGGTCTACTTGACACGGATGTGATGCCTATATGCATAATCATTTCCTTGGATATATTCATAATTATTCACTTTTCTATCAATTGCTCGACAGTAATTTGTTTACCCACCGTGATATTTTCCTTTAAGAGAGAGGCCTCTAGTAACGTATGTCCCCTGGGTCTACTTTCCATAATATATTTTTAGATCTATAAACCAAGAATACCTTGCTGCAATTTTTTACTTTTTTACTTTTCGCAATCTATTACATCTATCTCTATCAGATCTAATCCTCGCACATAACCGTGAAGGGATTGACAACACCTTTATAGCATTAGGTGCAAGAATTTGATTGTTTGTGTAGGTGCATCCATTGGTGACTTGCTTGTTTCTCCTACTGGATTGATGCCTTGGTTCTCATCAATTGAGGTAAATACTTATCTACTTCGCTACATCACCCTTTCCTCTTCAAGGGAAAACCAATGCAAGCTCAAGAGGTAGCACACACCCTAGTGAAACCTTTGTCGAAGCCAATGGCAGATGATAAACCATCCAAGAAGGGTGGAAAACAAAGACGCAAGAATACTGCCAAAGATCTTCCTCTAGAGCTATATGAGCAATACAAGTCTAACAATGATGAAGCATATGCCCAAAACAAGAATCGAATCCAATGGATTCGATGATATTGGAGTGTGGAGTGGTTTTACTACCACTTTGTGACTGACGAGTATGCTGAGAAAGCACCATGGACTGACATAGTCTATAGAAATCTTCATACAAAGACAAAGGATGATGCTATCAAAATGGGATTCTACCCATGCATGTTCAGACATTGTTCTGGGCTGCCCAAAAGGTAGAAGCCAAGAAGCGCAAGGCTGCTGCCTATGAAGCCCAACCTCCGAAGAGGCTGAAGACAAGGAAGTTGAAGCCATTTGTGCCAGCTCAAGAACCTGCCCCCCTACTGCTCCGTCATCAACCCCCGCTCCTCAACAGGAGCCACTGCAAGTGACGCCCATATCCATGGTGCCTCCTGCCTATGAGAATCAAGAGAGGCAAGTGATAATGCATGAGCCTGCTACCACAGAGGCTCCGCCTTATGAAGACATTCCAGCTGCTGACAGCACTGCAACTGAAGACATTGCTCCTGAAGACAATGTTGAGAAGGCCATGGTGCCTCAAATTGACGCACCAATGGTATCATCACCCAATTAGCAAAGCGAGTTTGTGGACATTGGCACTCCTATAAGGCCTGAGATTCCTAAAGCTGAACAAGGAACTCCCTCTCCACCATCCTTTCCACCTGCTCCACGCGCTCCTGAATCGCCATTTGTTGCCAAGGAGACAGACACTACTCCTCGCACGTGGCCTCTCAAAAGGCTTCACCATGGACCAAGACCTACTATGGCTTCAATGCATAGCATTCCTGAGGATGAAGCTCATGTCTCAGCAACTGCACCAGTTGATGAAGTACTTATGATTGAAGACCAGGGCCGGCCCTGACAATCCGGGACCCCAGTGCAAGAGAAAAAATGGGGCCTCACTCACAACAACACCCGAGCCTATACTTTCATTACCATTAGCATTGTTATCGTTCTCATCTAAATTTTTAACTGGTTGTTAAAAAATTACTAGAGTTGGTTCCTGATTATTACGAGGAGAACTTCTATTTGGCCTAACACATTTGTTCATGGTTCCCTTTTGGGATTATATAAATTCATTGTCTCTTTTTCTCTTATGTTTCTTCTCAAGACCAAACTTACACTTCCTAGATGACATCTCATAACGTAGACTAAAAAAATTATGAGATGAAACTGAATGCTGGAAAAAGGCACCTTTATCTGGTTGCCCTTTCTTGCTGTAGCTTGCTGTCGGTGTAAAAACCGGCGAATCTCAGGTAGGGGGTCCCGAACAGTGAGACTAGAATCGATGGTAACAGGAGACGAAGGGGACACAGATTTACCCAGGTTCGGGTCCTCCTATGGAGGTAATACCCTACGTCCTCCTTGGTTGTATTGATGGTATGGGTGGTTACAGAGTTGAGCTACCTCGAGATCGAATAGCTAACCCTAGATGAGTTGTTCTACCCTATAACCTAAAACCCCCCAGCTTATATAGACGCCGAGGATACCTAGGGTTTACACATGGTCGATTACATGCCGAAGAGATAAACATGCCTATTCGCTACATCAAACGTGGAGCACAAGCCGTACTTCCTGAAGCTTCCATCTTGGAGATAAGGTCTTCAATGAACCCTGTGTACGTTAAGTGGCCCATATAATCCGGCCCATAGAAATAGGTCGGCCTCCCGAGGACCCCTTAATCCAGGACTCCCTCAGTAGCCCTCGGACTAGCCTTCAACGCTAATATATATCCGGTCGATCTCCTCGTGTCATCATCTTCGGCTTGCGAGGTGAGTCCCTCACTCCTCCTTGTTCGGCAACCGACCAGTCTTCGGCAGGATCCCAAGCGTTGGGAGCGTAAGTCCATTATAATAACCGCCCATGTTTATCGATTTCCGTGCGTCGTGGGGAGGTGAGTGGCCAGTGATTTTTACAATCTTACCCCTCCGCAACGGAGGCACCACCCATTTAATCAAACAAAATCGAGGTTCAGACCACATCCTCTTCCTCCCCATCGGAAAAATCTCTAAGTGGAAAATCCACGAAAAACATGGCTAACGCCCCCAACTCCTCTGCATGCCCCTATGGTTCACATCCAGGGGACTGGACTAGCTGCTCCGTAGCACTCCTGCAGCTCCATGATCTAGAGACCCAGGGGTATCTCCCTCCTTCAGATCTGGCGATGCCTCACACAGGTTTAATCTCCTGCAACAATGAAGCTTTCGCTGAGCGTTTCCCCAATCCTCACGGGTGGGGGGAGTGTATGCTTCATCCCCTTTCTCCTACGGGGCCTCGAGTTTCCCATCCACCCGTTTCTAAGGGGATTGCTGAAATTCTATGGGATCCAGCTTCACCACCTTACTCCGAGGTCCATCTTTCACATCTCAGGCTTCGTTGTCCTCCGTGAGATGTTCTTAGGTTGCGAGGCGCATTTTGAATTGTGGAGAAAATATTTCTGTCTCGTCCCCCGAACTTGGGACAAGACCATTTTGGAGGTCGGCGGAGCCGAAGTGTGCCGTATAGCGGGGATGGGGTATCCAGTGGGTACACCGAAGGAATCCAAAGAGTGGACTTCGGAATGGTTTTATATTGAAGGCGTATCCTTGTTTGAGCCAGCTCGGATAGGTCTACCCGAATACTCTGACGCCCTTTGAAGAAAAGATACAACTGGCAGCCGAGGAGTCCATCCCAGGAGGAAAGTGTCGAGGTGCAATGCCTGGTGGCTCAGGTGCGGATGCTTGCCCACGATCAATAGACCATGATCGATTTCATGGCCGCTGCTATCTCCCGGTGTGTGCAACCCCTTCAACAGAGGGTGCAGCCCTTGTGGCGCTATAACGGGACAAGCGACACCACGTGCTCCCGAAAACTAGGGCCCACTAACCAGGCCGCGTTGGCCGCCGCCCTTACCGACTCGTATAAAGGGGAGCAAGAGGACTTTATTCCGCGGGCAACCAAGGAAGGATACTCAACCCACATTCCTATTGTATGGGTAAGCCCTTTTCCCTCTACAAACATAGTTCAGGGTTTCCATTTCGTACTTCATTTGATCGAAGTCTTGTGTGAATAGGAATGGAGGAGCTTCATCAAGACAGTCAACTGTCCGGCTCCTCAACCCGAAAGCTATTCACATGCTGATGATTCGGGTTTCCATGAGGACTTGGATCTTCTATTTGATTTTCAAGATGGAGTCTATTATAAGGTTAGCCTCGACCAATCCCCGGTGCCTATCATAATCGATTACCCCGGGTCATTCTCCATCCCTGCCATGGAGAAGAAGAAGAAGAGCTCGTCCCGCAAGAGGCAAGCTACCAACAGCGCCTCGAAAGCGTCGGCTCTAACTCCCAAACTCCGTCGATCTGCGTGCCATACGCCGGAAACCGAGACTGTGGCCGAATCGGAAGCCAACGGGGATCCTACCAAAGAGCCGTCCACGAGGACGAATCAACCTGCTCGCTCAACCTAAAGGTACATTGTTCGGCTACCCGCTTATTATTATAATGAATAGAGCCTTACGGCAATTTATTTCATTGAAATACATAGGCGAAATGCCCAGTCTTCTCCCGTCAAAGAGGTCGCCAAGGTGTCTGGCAAACCCCAAAATTCCAGAGCCCTAGCTCATGCCGATCCTGCTACAGGAGCCCCCATGGCCAATCCAGTACCTACCAATTCTGGTGATGGTGTATCCGTTACCAAATCAGAAGTGGGAAGTGCCATGAATCATCGGCGATGATGGGAGGCCATGCAACACCCAATACTCTTCGAACAAGAGTTCAATGCCCTTCACTCGGCGGACGCACACATTGGTGCTGCCCGAGCCGGGTTCGGCGAAGCTAGGAAGTTGATATCGGCTAGCATGCAGGTAAGTAATCAATTTTTATAGAGTCCAAACACCCATGCAAACCCAATAGCCCTCGAGCCTTAAATTGGTTCGGAGCAACCGAATTAAGGGTCTTTAACATTGTTGTGCTGCTAATGCAAGCTTCGAAGCAAAAAAACGTGCAACTGGCCAAGGAGCTAAAGGAGAGCCAATCACAGGTTCAAGCTGTGAAGGCGAAGCTAGAGCAAGTGAAGAGGTTCATCCGGAAGGGCCATGGTGAGTATACTGGTGCTCTTGATTTCTAGTAAATGTCCATGATGACGCAAGGATTCTATTTAGCATTCGAATCCATAGGGCATATGCAAAAAGAGCTGGATGAAGCCCAAGAAGCTCAGCGGTACGCCGAGTCCCAGCACGAGGCTGGGTGTGGTATTATGAACCATCTCCATGTGGAGAAGAAAAAACAGGCCGAAGAAATTGAGAATTTAAAGGCTCAATTAGCCAAGGCCCAGGAAGAAAATCAGAAAATTCAGAGGGGCATGTTCGGTAAGTATGATCAAAATATTAGTAAGTACTTCGTGTAAAGGAAATATGATAAGAATGTCTTTCCCTCATGTATAGTTCTTGTGTCTGGGCATCCTGAAGAAGAGTTCGGATTCTACCGGGGGAACTTGCTAAAGGAGATGTCTGCCCTCCATGAGCGTGCTCGGAAAGCAATGAAAGGCATGGTAAAAGCTCTATGGCCTGTCGAACAGCCACCAGAAGGGATGTCCGAAATAACCGATCAATTCAAGGGAGCTCGAAGCAGGTTCGAGCTGTGGAAAACACCGGCTTTCCAGGAGGGAGCACGGGAGGCGTGGGCAATAATCAAGACCCCTTACACCAGACTTGACCCCAAGCGGATGGCTCGGGTTGGTCCCGTGGGATTGAATGATCAAGAAGTGCCCCTCCACCTGGTGTATGACCAAGTGATGCCTACCACCCACCTTTCACAGGAAGACTGCTCCCTAGACACCATAATCGATAACTCAGATCGACAGTCGGATGTGTAATTTTGTATACTTTCATACGAACAATCTGTGTTGTAAATTTTGTCCTAAACGTCCATCGGCTTCTCCCTCCCGTGCGAAGAGCACGGGAGTGTCCCTCGCTATTTGTTATTCCAAAAGAGCGAATTGTGTTTGGGGAACCGGGCAATCTGGCCATGTGGTACGAACAGACAAAAATCACACAGAGAGATATGTTATATTACTGCTTAGCGTAAGAAACATCTTCCGAGGAAAATAGTATCTCTATCGATACCTTTCTTCGGGCCCCTACGAAGATCGTAGGTAAAGGTCCGCATACTGCTAGTATGTGGCTAAGGGTGTTTTTAGAAGAAAAAACGAACCCAAATAATGGCGATAACGGCCATAGCCGTATTAAGCGCTTCCGTCACGGCCGACCAATTGTCTACATAAGATAGCTAGCTTTCGGCTTCACCCGTCTGAGGTACGTCTCCGGATGAACCGGTCGTAACAATCACAGAGGTGCTCCCTTTACCCTCTAGCCGAACAATCGGGAACGTAGAGGGTAACCATAGGAGCGAGGCAACCCAGCTTGGCAAAGTCTTAGTTCGAATTGATGCATATGATGGCTTGAGCGTGACAAAGGAAACGTGTGTACACAATAAGTGTGAGTAAATACTTATAATATAAAAACGTTGGCTTCGAGAAGAAGCCCCCGGGTGCTATATTCGGATTTAACACTTTATAGTGTATGCCTACAACCTTAGTACAAGATTGGTTTGACCGAAGATGGAAAAAGAAATCAATCCTATCAAACAGCAAAGTGGGAAGGGAAGAAAAAGGAAAAAGGAAAGATGAGAAAAAAGAAAAATACTGGAGAATTGGACTACACCGGTTTATTCATAGAAGCGACAAAGACGAGCTGCGTTCCTTGGGTTTGATTCAAGGCGATTGTCCGACGGGCTCCGAAGACGATAGGCTCCTCCCGCGAGTACTTCATCGATGATGAAGGGGCCCTCCCATTTGGGGTTGAGTATATGCTTCTACTTTGCCGGGAGCCGTAGGACGAGTTTGCTTACGTTGTATGCTTTTGCACTGACCTCCCTACTCTGGTAGCGTCACGCTTGGTGCTGGTAGAAAGTAGAGCGAGCCCGAGCTATGTCGCGCTCTCCCTCTAAGGCGTCTAGGTCATCCTGCCGATCCAACTCGGCCTCCCTTTCCTCATACATGTGCACTCTTGGTGCGTCATGAATAATGTCACAGGGGAGGACTGCCTCTACCCTATAGAACATGAAGAATGGTGTGTAACCCGTTGATCTGTTCGGGGTGGTGCACAGGCCCCATAAACGGAGTCGAGTTCCTCCACCCAATGACAGTCGGACTCGTGAAGAGATCGGACCAAACGGGGCTTGATGCAGCTCATAATGAGGCCATCTGCTTGTTCGACTTATCCGTTGGTCTGCAGATGATAGACTGATGCTTAATCGAGCTTGAAAGGACGTGGATGTCGCATAGAGGGGGGGGGTGAATAGGCGCTTTAAAGTAATTACTGTTTAGGCTTGAACAAAGGCGGAATAAAAATATCACTTAATTTAGTCAAGCACAAAACCTAAAACAACTAGGCTCACCTATATGCACCAACAACTTATGCTAAGAAATATAGACAACTAAGTGATAGCAAGATATATAACAAGAAACAATATGTCTATCAAAAAGTAAAGTGCACAAGTAAAGGGGCTTGGGTAAGAGATAACCGAGGCACGTAGAGATGACAATGTATCCTGAAGTTCACACCCTTGCGGATGCTAATCTCCATTCGGAGCGGTGTGGAGGCATAATGCTCCCCAAGAAGCCACTAGGGCCACCGTATTCTCCTCACGCCCACACATAATGCAAGATGCCATGATTCCACTAAGGGACCCTTCAGGGTGGTCACCGAACCCGTACGAACAAGGTTGGGGCAATCTCCACAACTTAATTAGAGGCTCCCAACGGCACCATGAAGCTTCGCCATAATGGATTGTGGCTCCAAGGTGACCTCAAATGCTTGGGGCAATCTCCACAACCTAATTGGAGACCCCGAAGCTTGTCCAGAGCTTTGTACCACAATGATTGAGCTCCAAGGCAACACAAGCCGTCTAGGGCGCCAAGGCACCCAAGAGGAACAAGCTCGAGGGTGCTCAAACACCCAAGAGTAATAAGCTTCTCAAACTTCACTTCCACATATCATGGTGGAGAACTTAAACCTATGCACCAAATGCAATGGCAAGGGCACACAGAGTGCCCAAGTCCTTCTCTCCCAAATCCCTCCACAACAACTAATGCTATGGAAGAAAATGAGAGGAAGACCGAAGAAGAACACGAAGAACTCCAAGATCTAGATACAAGGGGGTCCCCTCACTTAGAGGAGAAAGTGATTGGTGGAAATGTGGATCTAGATCTTCTCTCTCTTTTCCCTCAATAAGTAGCAAGAATCATTGGAGGGATTGAGAGTCAGCAAGCTCGAAGAAGGTCAAGAATGAGGGAAGAACACGAGCTCAAAGGATAATGTTCAATGGGGAAGAAGACCCCCTTTTATAGGTGGGAAAAAATCCAACTGTTATGCTCACAGCCCGCACAGAGCGGTACTACCGCTCATGGGAGCGGTACTACCACTAGGGCGGTGGAAGCCCTTTGAAAAACAACAGCGAGGAGGCAAAAGGCCAGTAGAACTGCCGGAGCGGTACTACCGCTCGTCCTCACGGTACTAGCGCTAGGGATAGCGGTACTACCACTAAGGGTAGCGGTACTACAGCTTGCGAGCGGTACTAAAAAATTACATTCGTGCCTACCACTGCTGGACTTAACACCAGCTTTTGGTCCGGAGCGGTACTACCTCTCTGGATCCACGATAGTACCGCTCTGGAGCGGTAGTAAAAAAATTACATCCTCTTCAAGCGGTAGTACTGTTGTAGCCTTTTAAGAACACCAAAACTGCCACAACTTCTGCAAATGGACTCCGAATTCAACGAAACCAAGTTTGTTGGAAAGCTAACGAATGGGATAACACAATCTCGATATAAATATTAATAAAAAGCAAATTAGAAAAGTCCCATAAGAAAATGGTGAGAACCCTTCCTCAGATAAGACTGGTGAAACCTCCAACATCGAAAACACAATAGAAGAAGCATATGAAATCCGTTTTTGATGTACTAGAGCTTGTCACGAAGATAACCACAAGCTCTAAAACCTCGAAAATAGGAAATACAAATAATAATAAAGAAATATGATGGTTTGAGATCTCGACAAACGATACGATGAAGCTACTCACTTGAGAGCCCCCCTTGATAGTATGGCTATCGATCCTATTACCCGGTCTCCGAACTATCACCATGTGACCGGTAAAATAGAAAACCTATCAAGGACGAACCTTTGCCTTGCATGAAGTCCACTTGAGCTAGATGATGGCGATCTTGACTCCCTCAAGTTGGACCACCTTTCTTTATTGCGTTGGCTCGATGACGGCTAGTTGATCGCTCCCCCAAACTCCACTATGGGTGAGTCACTCTTTGGCACACCTTCACAAGTCCATTGTCAACACAATGGATGGAAAGCTACAAGCATGATTTCTTCGTGATGCTTCACTTGAACTTGCACACCGCAACCTTGATGACGATCACCACTTGATGTCATCTTCCATGGGTTGTGTGGGATCTTCCTCTTGATGCAATCCCATGGAAATATACCTAACCCTAAAAATAACACTCACGTAGACCATGGGTTAGTACACAAAGCGTAATGGACAATGCTTACCATACCATGAGATCACTTAATCCTTCTCGGTGCATCTTGTATGCTTTGTGTGTTGATCAACTTGGTTCACTCTTTGACTTAGTCTTGATCAACCTTGCATCTTATGTTCTCTCTTCATAAAGATAATGTCTTGAAGGTAAACATGAATGCTCACACCGTCTTCTTCTTCGAGACATGCTTGAAGTAAACTCAACTCTTACATGACCAATCTTTGGATAACACCTTGAATACAACCTTGGTCACCATATAAACTCCTTGAAACCAACAAATGGACTTAAGGAAGTACCTACGGACAACTCCTTCGAATATAACTCAAGGCAACCATTAGTCCATAGGGGTGTCATCAATTACCAAAACCACACATGGGTAAATGTGCTCTTACAATCTCCCCCATTTTGGTAATTGATGACAACCACTTTCAAGAGAGTTTATATAAGTAAAGAAGCAAAACCAAGCACACACACATGCAGAGCAATGCATGGGTGTGAGATGCAACTGCTTAAGCAATAAAAGCAAAGCTCTCTAAGCTTTCCAAACTAAACTCTCTAAACTTCTCCCCTATTGGCTTGCTAAAATGGACGAAAAGCTTAGAAAGCCAATATAATAAGTGTTCCTCCAAAAGGTTTGTATTTCTCAAAATATGAGTGCAATGAAATACACATATCCAATGATAATTAGTTGGAGGAAAACAAACTATATCGAGGATCCAAAGATTGCAAAGAAGATCGTATGGCACAAAGACATACCATAGAGTGAAGCAAGCAATCAAGAGATACCAATTGGAACAATCAATCACATGGTCCTCCTAGCCACATGAATAAAAGATATTATGATCTGGGCAAAAGAGTGTTTATAAAGAAACTAGAGTAGCTCCCCATGATTTGTGCACAAATAAGAATTTTTGTATTGGAATACAAGTGCACAAAATAGGATCATGACTCCCCCAAAATCAATATAAACACACAACAAGTGAAAGCAAGTAGATAAGACAATGAGCATAGTACTTGCACTAAACATATGGTTGAGCAACATGTAAAAGAGGCAATCTTAAGAATAGGCTCAACCAAAATGATGTGAGTGAGTCATGGCAAAGCACTTGAGAAGACTAGTATAAGGATGAGCATTAAGCATCAACATAATCTTGATGAAATGAGATACAAAGTGCAAGCCATATCCTTCCCACATATGCAAACTACTGGCAAATGGATCCACAAGATTACTAAATAAGAAATATAAAACCAAAGCTTGTGACAACCCCAGGTGAAGGTAAGAAGAAAAATAGCCTTGTTAGGAGGAGGGATACCAAACCCTCATGAAGACAAGCATGAGGAAAATAATCTTCACCACCAAAGAGTGCATCAAGATGCAAGGATATAAGATCCGCACTCAACACTATTTATTTCACGAAACCACCAAGGAAATAAAAAAGGGAATGCAACGATGGACATGAAAGAAAAGAGGATATCAACTAGAGATATAACTTCTCTCATGTGTATAAGATTCTAGGTAGAGGACAACCATGATGATATATCCACAAAGAATGATGTACAAACGAAATAGTTACAAGAAGGAATGGACAAGATATCCAAAAGGAAGTCATAAATATACCAATAAGATATTTGCTTGAAAGCATAACACATGGCCTAGTATTTTATTATTGTACATAAATGAACTCGCAGCACATGAACATCAAAGACATCACAACTAGCAACAAGAGATCATCATTGGGATGCTTTGACAAAGGAAACAAGTATCAAAAGAATGAATCAAGAACTTCATGCCATGATGCAACCTACAAAAGGTTGAATGCAATAAATTTATGCATTAAGTAGGTACTTGTTACCGAGATAGCATTGGATGATGTAGTAGACAATGGTTCATCGATCATCCTAGTATGGCTCCAATAAGCACATAGTGTCAACACCTTCCTTGTAAGTGAGCCGAGTGTCCAATGTATCTCCAACTGTTCCTAGAACAACACCACAAACAAAGTGGTACCCAAACTCATTGGGACCAAAAAGTTAGTGGACCAACAATACATAGGAAAAAAGTCCACATAAATATGTGCATATAGATATGAAATTGAATTTCATGCACACTTTAGCCAATTTATGTCATAGTGGAGTCTGCCCTATATATTGGGACAAGGAGAGAGAACATGCCAACGAAAGTACATGTAGAAAATATGCATGCTCAAGGCTTTCAAGAATCGAATCAACACACAGTTGATAAGGTACCGAAAGATAAGGTATCAAGTGAAAATAAGATACCAAATGAAAAAATATCACTTGAAGGATACCAACTAAAATATACATCAAGGAATGAGATATCCAATGACACATGCCAAATAGAAGGAAACAAGATACCAAATGAAGGAAAACAAGAGGTATCAAGTTCCCAAAAGAGAGCCAGGTTCCAAACAAACCAAACCCTCCACAAATTTTCATGATGGCACAAAGCACCATAGAGAAAAAGGATTGTCTCCCACCAACACACGCTTGTTGAAGATAAAAGGATTTTATGATAAATACATAACGAGAGTGTTCTAAAGAAAATAGGATAGCTACCCCAAGAGATGTGCATTATATAGAATTTGCATTTGAATACAAATGCACACGATGGGATCATCACTTTCCCTATATCTATAGAAACACTAGACATGCTCAAAAAGATCCACAAGAGGCAAGGAAGACAAAGGATAAACAAAAACCTATGTAAAGATGATTAGCAAATTCTACCAATTAAAAGGAATACCAATTGCCAAAGAACAAGAAGTATTTGGAAATAATTCCCATTGGTAGATTGCAAATAGATCCAACATCATCTTTACTCCTAAATCACAAGAAAATGACACTTGTAGATCTAGCATGCCACCTAGGAACAAGATAAATTATAATATCAACTCTTCATGGCAATATCTCAAATGTACACATTCTCTGGGCTTGTAATATGCACATAGTATATCACTCACCCACAATATGGTAACCCATTGTTATTAACAAGTGGCAAATGAAATCCAACAAGAGATGATTAATGGACCATTTAGAATTTGAATTTATCATGAGAAGACATACCAAATATAAGCTAGATAATCTTGTAATATCAATACTAAGTGGTATTCCTCATGATCACACATTTTTAGGATCGTGAAGTGCATAAAGCACATCACTCCCACAAAATGAGATAATCCATTAATCTCTAACATAGAGCCAATTAAGATACAAACAAAATGCAAAAAGGCTCTATGCAAGACTCACACATACATGATTTGCAACCCATCATACATACTTGATTTCTCAAGATAAACAAATAGGAAGCACAACATATACAAATACATGCAAGGTACAAAACCACAACATGCAAAGGGGCAAATAACTAACGATGTATTCAATTTAAGTACAAGTTACCTCAAGGAGGAACATTGGTATATGATATACACTTGATTATCCACATGACTTGGCTTGAGACAATATGAATGATGAAGAACCCTTAATTCTTCATAATGTAGCCAAGTCACCAATGCCCTCCATCAACACCTATTGATCAAGTTTGATCTTGTTGGTCCCCAACCAAGTTGGGTCCTAAGAGGTTAGTCACAATAAGCTTGGCTACCCAAATGGTTCTTTTCTTGACACCACTTTGAGTACCAACACATTTGGCAAACACATTGCCAAGATTATCCTTCCCAACAGAATAGATATCATCAATAATGATTGGGTTGGATAAGTAACCTTTCATGCAAGAAGAAGCGAAGTGACCCTTCTCACGACATAAGTAGCAACATCTACCCTTTACTTTCTTCTCAATTGATTTCTCAAATTGAGGAGCGATGACTTGGGTCTTCTTGGGAAGAGGCCTTTCTTAAACTTGTGGTTGAGCATGCGATTGAACTTGTGGCCGCTTCCCTTATTGCTTGTTACATTGAGGCTTCTTCTTCAATGGGCAAGATCTTATATGGTGACCTTCTATTTTTACTTGAAGCAAATAATCTTGGCTGAATTCTTGACTTGTTCTTGGCCCTTCTTCTTGTACTTCGTGGACATCTTCTTCTTCTTGGACTTGAATCCAAGTCCACCTTTGTCATTTGGGAAGTTTTGCACACTCAAGATATTGTTGAGTGTGGACTTCCCTTCATGACTCTTTTCTATGTATTTCTTCAAATAAGTGACTTGGGACTTGAGCTCATTGATTTCCTCTACATGATTAGAATCAACACAAGTGCTAGAGGAAGTATAAGCTTCATCGATAGAGCAACAAGGCAAGGAAAGTAATTCATCACAAGATGTACCAACATTATGAGTAGATGAACTACGAGGACTAGAACATGACAATAAAGCATTTCTACTTGATGCGGTGCTAATGTCCACATGAGGCTCACTAGATGTTACCTTAGTGGTACTAGCCTCATGAGCTATGTTTAGCACATTATGCGATACTACAAGATCGCCATGAGAGCTAGAAATGTTTTCATAACTTTCTTCCAATTTCCTATAATTGCTAGATAGCAACTCAAGTTGAGCCTTTAGCTCAACATTCTCCTTTAATATGGATGCTTCACAAGAAATAGAGTTAGTAACACAAGCATCATCATTAACAACAAGTGGAGAAGGAAACTCGGCAAGATCTTTAGCATATGAAACTTTAAGTTGAGCATGAGACTTGGTGAGTTCAATGAGAAAACTCTTAACGACCCTTGAGCCATTTTCGAGGTGCTCAAAGTCCTCAAGGAGTTTAGCATGTCCAGCTTCAAGCTTATCATTTTTAGTTCTCAAATCATTAGCCACCTTGAGGCTCTTTCATGGGATTCCTTTAATCTAGATAATTTTAGAGCAAAGGTCTCCTCAAGAGATTCCTTGTTGGTTTGTTCATTTTCAAGAGATTGAGATAGCTCTGCGATCTCATTAGCGTAATCACATTCATGACCTTCCATTTTGTCAATGGTGGTCTCATGCTCCTCGAGATGAGCTTCCAACTCCTCAATATATTTCTTGCCCTCGATGGCAATAGACATGATTTCCATGAAGTTAGAATGAGCAATTTTATTCTTATGAAGAGCTTTAAAAACCATTTCTCCCTTAATTTTTAAGGAAGCAATATTATCACTCTCTTCATCATTATCATCAACATCATCATCGTGAGATATATTGGAATTCAAAGTAGGAGATACCTTTGAAGCCTTAGCCATAAGGCAAAAGTGATAAACAATAGATGATGATGTAGGATCCCTTGAAGCACCATTCAAGACCACATCTTGTTCCATGGAGTGTTGGGTTTCCTCTACATTGTTAGCACACCAACTCGAGGAAACAGATACAATTTTATCATGGCAACAAGATATAGCAAGCATATCATCATGAGATTTAGTCAAGCAACTTGTACATGATATGCAAGGACTATCAACACAGGAATTTGAAACATTTAAAGTGATCGAGGTGTGAAACTCCAAATATGAAGCATTGCAATAAGATAGTAAAGAATAATTATCAACAATAAGCCCACTATCATCATTACAATGATCATCGCTACTCACCATATAATTACGTTGTGGCAATCCACATGTAGGTGAAGTAGATTAAGTTGAGAAGACAACACGACCGGAAGTGGAGGGAGAACAATCATCCCTACAAATCTTGGACTCACCAAATTTATCTTGAAGCTTTGTCCACAACTCATGAGCATCCTGAAACGGCATGAGTTCAAATATAACTACATTGCTCAAAGCATCAAAAACACATTAGAAGCTTGAGCATTGAGATAAGAGTTTGTAGGATCGATAGAAGAGTGTCTAGAGGGGGGGTGTGTGAATAGACTACTAGGAGGAATTTAAAACCTAACCTTTTCCCAAGTTAATTGGTTGGCAGATTTTAACTAGTTTAGCAAGTCTAGCAAGTCTAACATCCCTACACATCCATGTCTACAAGTATGGCAGCGGAAAGTAAAGACATTGCACATGTAAGTAAAGAGATGGGATAGGAAGATCAAACGCAATAGGAGACGCATGAATTTTTCCCATGGTTTCAATAGGTGGTGCTATCGTACGTCCACGTTTATGGAGTCTTCAAACCACGGAGGGTAACGGTCGCGAGAGTCCATGGAGGGCTCCACCCATAAGGGTCCACGAAGTAGCAACCTTGACTATTCCATACGTCTTCCATCCACAAAGGACTATCCTCACTATGGGTAGATCTTCACGAAGTAGGCGATCTCCTTGCCCTTACAAACTTCTTGGTTCACTCCACAACACGAAGTAGGAGTCTCCCAAGTGACACCTAACCAATCTAGGAGGCACCACCCTCCAAAAGGTAATAGGATCGGTAATGACGATGAACTCCTTGCTCTTGTGCTTCAAGATGATAGACTCCTCAACATACAATCACTCTCTCAAAGATTTGGCTTGTTAGAAGAGATGGTATTGGTGGAAAGCAACTTGGGATGGCTATAAATCAAGATCCATATGGTTGGAGTGGAAGATCTTGACCTCAACACAAGGGTAGGTGGCTCTCTCTTAGAAAACTGAGTAGGATAGGTATGTAATAGTTCTGAGTGCTTCTCTTTTGAGTGGGTGGTGGTGAAGGGATATATATATAGGCATCCCCAAAAATCCAACTGTTACACACAAAATCACCAACTCGGTGACACCGATGTGTTAATGTTGGTGGTACCGAAGTGACCAAAAGGTGGCAACTTTTGAATCTCGGAGGGACCGATATACGAATCTCGGTTGCACCGACAAGGTGACCAACGGTCAGATTTCCAATCTTGGTGAAGCCGATTCAACATTGTTGGACGGACCAAAAGTGTGAACTTGTGTAACAGAAAGTTGGCAACCTGAATTCGGTGGCACCGGTATGGAATCGGTTGCGCCAAAGTGGCTAGGGTTTGGCCGAGTCTGTCTAGGTTTTGGAATCGGTGGCACCGGGATAGCAATGTTGGTTGCACCGATTTTGAGTGTTTGGCTAGAGACAGACTTTGGTGGAAGAGGTTGTGGATATTTTTGGTGACTATCACTTGTGCACGTATGAGCATTTTGTTCACCAACAAAACCTTACCCCCTTTTAATAGTATTGGCTTTCCTATGGACTCAAAGTGATTTCTCACAAATGTAAAATGTAGACTCCTCTTGCTTGAAGCTTGGCCAACCTATTTCCTTGAATCTTGGGGTAGTTCCACAATCTCCACAATCCTTTTGCCAACTCAACTCTCCATGGACTATTCTCTGAAATACACTAGATAGAGATGTCAGTCCAAGAGACAATGTATGTTGTCATGAATTATCAAAACCACTAAGGGAGCATGTTGTGCTTTCAGAGTTTTTCTCATCCTCCAAATATAGGTGTTGAGAATCCTCTGGAGGAGAAAAACCCATATCTACAATTCACTCTAAAGACAGGTCCATGACCCTAAAGAGATTAAGCATGCGAATTACCCAAACATCAAAATTTGTGCCATTGAAACTAAGAGTGTTAGAGAATCCTAATCCCATAGTCGATATCCTTACTCTCTAGGTTGTTAAACCTAATAACAAGAGACCTAGCTTTGATACCAATTGAAAGGACGTGGATGTCGCCTAGAGGGGGGGTGAATAGGCGCTTTCAAATAATTACGGTTTAGGCTTGAACAAATGCGGAATAAAACTATCGTTTAATTAGTCAAGCACAAAACCTAAAACAACTAGGATCACCTATATGCACCAACAACTTACGCTAAGCAAGATAGATAACTAAGTGATAGCAAGATATATAACAAGAAACAATATGGCTATTACAAAGTAAAGTGCATAAGTAAAGGGGCTCGAGTAAGAGATAACCGAGGCACGCGGAGACGACGATGTATCCCGAAGTTCACACCCTTGCGGATGCTAATCTCTGTTTGGAGCGGTGTGGAGGCACAATGCTCCCCAAGAAGCTACTAGGGACATCGTAATCTCCTCACGCCCTCGCACAATGCAAGATGCAGTGATTCCACTAACGGACCCTTGAGGTGGTCACCGAACCCGTACAAACAAGGTTGGGGCAATCTCCACAACTTAATTGGAGGCTCCCAATGACACCATGAAGATTCACCACAATGGATTGTGGCTCTGAGGTGACCTCAAATGCTCGGGGCAATCTCCACAACCTAATTGGAGACCCCGAAGCTTGTTCGGAGCTTTGTACCACAATGATTGAGCTCCGAGGCAACACAAGCCGTCTAAGGCGCCAATGCACCCAAGAGGAACAAGCTCTAGGGTGCTCAAACACCCAAGAGTAATAAGCTTCTCAAACTTCACTTCCACATATCACAGTGGAGAACTCAAACCTATGCACCAAATGCAATGGCAAGGGCACACGGAGTGCCCAAGTCCTTCTCTCCCAAATCCCTCGACAACAAATAATGTTATGGAATAAAATGAGAGGAAGAACGAAGAAGAACATGAAGAACAACAAGATCTAGATCCAAGGGGTTCCCCTCACTTAGAGGAGAAAATGATTGGTGGAAATGTGGATCTAGATCTCCTCTCTCTTTTCCCTCAAGAACTAGCAAGAATCATTGGAGGGATTGAGAGTTAGCAAGCTCTAAGAAGGTCAACAATGGGGGAAGAACACAAGCTCAAAGGATAAGGTTCAATGGGGAAGAAGACCCCCTTTTATAGGTGGGAAATAAATCCAACCGTTATGCTCATAGCCTGCATAGAGCGGTACTACCGCTCATGGGAGCGGTACTACCGCTAGGGCGGTGGATGCAGGAGATATGCCCTAGAGGAAATAATAAATGTTATTATTTATCTCCAAGTTCATAATTATGTTTATGTGCCATGCTATAACTGCTATGGTTCTCGAGTCTTCTATAACACGAGACTTGGAGCAAGACTCATATGCATGTGTGGAATAATAAACGGTAAAATGTATTCCTACTCTGGCCTCTAAGACTAGCTCAAGTGTTGCATGATGGTTTTGTTTTCCTGATCATGTGCATGGCTATGCCGGCAACTTCGAGGGCACAATGTTAGGAGAACAGTTGTGTTGAATAGACCCGAATTGACGTTATGCTATGAGATACATTCATCACAAGTTAATGGTTAATAACACAGAGATGGTTAATGTTTGCATGATTCCTTAGACCATGAGAGTATCGAGTTTCTTCATGCTTGCTTCATGAACTTTGGGGTTTGTTAAACGTCATCCGTAAATGGGTGGCTATTACGACGTCTTAAAGGTTCATGGAAAAGTGTGTCAAGAACTTGATAGTTCAAGATTGGGATTTGCTCCTCTCATGATGGAGAGATATCTCTGGGACCTCTCGGTATTACAGTATAAATCATCGTCTGGCCAGACACAGGGTGATTTGATCATAGGAATGCCGGAAGACGGTATCGAGAAAATAGAACAATATCAGTAACGAGGTAACTGGCATAGTGGACAAGTTGTTGATCCACGGGGATGACAACATGTCTCACCTCGGGTATTGTAACATATCGCGAAGGAATATGAATAGCACACGACAAATAGAGGTTCACTCGAATATTTATTCGTGTGGGTATAGGGGTCAATATGGGTGTCCACGACTCCGATGCTGATCATTGATCTGAATGCATTCCGGTCATGTATATACTTCAATGAACCTATAGGGTCACACGCTTAAGGGCCATCTATCTGCTGAATACTATACAAGGAGTCCGAGAGAAAGTCACTGGAAAAGTTTCGGAGACAACGGAAAAGTTTCGGAGAGAACACCGAAAAGTTTCGGTAAAACCGAAAAGTTGTTTCGGATAAAACCATTGATCCCAAAAGGTTTCGTCAAGCACCGGGAATGTTTTGGAGGTTACCAGATTGGTTTGGTAATTTCTGGAATTTTTCTGGAGGAAAAACCGAAAAAAAGTTTTCGGAGCTGCCAGAATTGTTTACCGGGTAAACGAAGATGGTTTTGAATTAAACCACCATACTAGAAATGTTCCGGAGCATGTGCAAATAACTCTAGAGGGTGCCGGAAATGTTCTGGGACCTTCCGGAATTTTTCAGAAGTAATAGTCACGAAAAACATCTTGACCCAACATGAGGGGACAAGATCCGATGTTACGTGGGGGCTGTTTTGGGGGGCACCCCCTTGTGGCTGGACAAAGGTGTTGGGGCCCCCCATGGTGGGGGCAGCCTCCACAAATGGTGGAAAGTGTTGGGAGGTGGTGGGGCCCCATGTGAGATCACCATGGACAAGGGAACATGTTTTCTCCATGTTTGATGGGAACATGTTTTGCTTGTTTGGTGGGTGCAAGTTTTGTGGGCTGAAATTTCAGCCCCCCTCCACCCCTTCCACCACTATATAAGGAGGAGGAGAGGAGCTCTCCAACTCACTCCAACTGTCTCAGACAAGCCATGCATGATCTGGCATTCTCTCTCCCTCCCAGCGAAATAGTTTCGTAGAGCCGAAAGGCTGTCTGGGTTCCGATGGGAACTAGTTCTGGACGGCGAAGCCCTGCCGGATAGATGACACCGTATGTGTGCATATCTGTAGAGAGATTGTAGTTTCAGTCTTAGTTCGAGAGTGCCTCCATAAGGGCTGTCTGGGTGACTTCCGAGTTTCGAAAGTCCTCCCGAAGGGCTGTCCGCGACACCGTCCGGGGGACTGTCCGACCGCCTCCCGGAGGGCTGTCCGAGTGGCGGATGAGGGTATACATCCTCGCAGTTGGTAGGTTGTAAATCCTAGTTGCAGGGATCTGCACCGCCGATCGTCATCGATTCTACTTCCACTGCGCTACGAGTCGGTAACGAAAAAGATCAAACCTTGTATGTAGTCTTCATAGTGGTCCTAGGCTGGTGCGTAGGTTGGATTTTTTTGTTTTCTAGAATACATAGAGATATATGGGTGTTATACAATATAATTAGGTAGTAGATGAGATCTATTGCTGAAAATTATTTGTGCGGGTAGCAGATGAAATATGTTACTTGATGTTCCAGTTGCTTCCCTGGAATTTGCATATTTATGATCTTGATGACAACATGGTGGAGTTTCAAAGTTCTGGCAATCCACGATCCTGATTGATCAATGAAGTGCTAACGGTTCATTGAATTCCACCATAGTCAAAAAGAAAGATGAAATTTTGGAGACGAAAGGGTAATGCAGATATGATCTACACAGGGGTCATGCGATGACGATGTTCAGTATGGGGCTCGAGATTTTATTATCTCGTGTTTCGTACACCACACAATGTTAATCTAGCGACTTGGATTATCATGCTTGATGATGGACGTTGGTAGCTTCGGTTTGTTTCAAAACCTTAGAAGCCGCATAAAACAAGTTTTTGCATGAACTGATTAGAGGTGTCTAACTTGGGTTCGCAGGATATTTTGCATGTGCATATGATGTTGTATAGCAGTGCTCATATTAATTTGATTATGTATGAGATGACTATATAATGTAATATTAACATGACCTGCGTGTCATGATTTGACATGATGGATGGAGCCATATGATTGTCACTTTAATGACCTGCGTGTCAACCTTAAGTAATGCATTTATTTTATTAGCTATAGAGATAGCAATATTATCTGGTGCATCGACAAGGTGGTGGCAATCTTCGTGAAGGTGAACACCAACGCGAATGCCGAAGACGAAGAAATGAAAGACTTCTTCGTCAGAAAGGGCTATGCCATATCATGCTATTATGAATTGCCTAAGATGTTTATCCCTTATGATGCCCCCTTCTTGATTGCATGCTAGTCGCTTTTTATTAGGGTGATCTCTCACTTTAAAATATCAAAGTAGTTAGTGTTCACCCAAGTGTAGCACTGTCTGAGATTCGTATCTTTTTGGGGTGCGCCATGTCCACATGGGTACGAACGAATCGAGAGGAATGATGCGGTGAGGTTAGACCTCGCAGCAAGATCACTTGGTTGTCTTTGACGTTCAGGCAGGATAGTCCTGAGCTCAGAACACACCCATCGAAAGATGAACAAGAGTCACATAAAGATGTGATTGGCAAGTTTTCCTACCTATTTAAATTCTCATCATCAGCGATGTCCACATCAATGGCGTTGAATTAAAATGAGGATCTTGAATCACTCACAATCAATTATGAGAGATATTGATTTGAGTGGGAGCGCACTTCAGAATTAATTCTTTTAATTCTTTGTGCAAATTAATTTTGGACACAGTCTAAGTGTGATTTGCAAAATAGTTGTAGAAGAATGGCTCATGTTTCCACCTTCCCTATTAAAATTGAATAAGCTGTTATTTATCTGGTTAAAACTTTATGGTTGGTAACATAATATGAGGATTGTCCTCAAGAGTGCCAAGAAGGACTTTGTCCTATCACATACTTTCGGTATTCTTCCACTAATGCTATGGATGATGTGACTCTCATCCTTCGACCCAAAAGCTAAAATTTCATTACGGTCAAGTGAAATATGTTTGCTTCCGTGAGACCCGGACTTCGAAAGTTTGGATAGTTATGTGATATTCATGTAATCTGAAAATCATTTTCAGAGACAGACAAAGGCTAAAAGATATGAGATATCCAAAGCAATGTTTGTTTGCGAAACATTAGTACGGTGTTTACTATGCATTTGGTTGATAAGAGAGGGATCCAGAAGAACGTCTGTCATATGATGAAAGGTGAATAAAACAACAACTTAAAGAGAAAGCAAGTGTCCGAAGGGTGTTAGTGAAACTTTCACGCCTAGGAAGTCTGGGGCTAAACGCTACTCTTAAGTTGGGTGGTTCTTCTGAGATTAGGAGAGATACTAAAAGTTAAACTGTTAGAAGTATAATGGCAAAAAGAGAGAAGACCGGAATATCCAGCTCATGTATGAATAGCATACAAGTTTTTGATGTATAGAAGGCTAGTCCAATATATAGTTCTTGTGAATTATGGTTAAACATGTTAATCACTAATTCTTGGGTATTATGAGTTGATCACAAATATACCCGCTCGATTGCATTCTGTTGCAACTCGATGTAAGAACTACTATGGCCTGAAAGACTAGCCACGAATGAGGTCTTGATACACGTTGGGAACATAGTAAAAGTTACTATACCTTCCATAGGTGTATTACCTATGTGTTTTCTTTCATAATTCATTTTAGAGATTTACACACTCTAGCCCTTTGCATAAGGTATCTTGCAAGAAGGTTGTTCATAAGAGAACTTTTAATGTTCGGTGTTATGAATAAACATAAGGGCCATACTTTCATTATGAATGAGATGTATGTTATGAAAAATGATATTAATACATTACCTCTGGGTTTACTTTCATAATTTATTTTATAGTTTCATACACTCTAGCCCATTGCACAATGTTTGTTGCAAAAGATTTGTTCATATAAACAACAATTGTTGTTCAGTATCATGAACAACATGAAGGACCATGCTTCCATCCTAGATGGGATGTATGTTATGAATATTGATGGAAATATGAAAGATCCATAACACTGACGCTATATGTCACAAGACTAAAAGAATACCACAGAAGTGTTGTAGCAACCCGACCTGAAAGGTCGAATCTCCGGTGTTTCTGTACCATCCCAAGATCATGCTGGTACTCACACGGTACATCAATGTATATATCAAAGGGAAATCACACAACATTAATTAATCGAAATCTCATATCGAGTCCTTTATTACAATAAGGATTACAATAAAGTGGCTGAAGGCCAACTCATGAGATAAACTAAACCAAAAACTTGCGGAAGCTCCAAAGGTAGTTGAGTCCATCTGACTCCAAGGGCATCTCACCGAGCGTAGAGCGTATCCTCACTCCTGGTCGGAAAAGTACTCTACAACATGATACGTTGCAGCCGTATAGGTTAGCATATTGAATATGCCGACAGAGTCACAAGAGAGGGGGGTAAAGTAATCATCTAGTCTATATGCAAATATGGCAGGTGGGGTGGTAAGTTTTTGCATAAAGCCAAATTTTTCCTACAACAAGAGAGGGAAAAGCATAATTACTACAATGTTGGTTGATTAATGAGATGGTTCCACCAACCAATTCTCATACCCAAGTTGACATTAATAACCCACATCAATATAATTAATTGTGTTGAGAGTTCCAGATAGTTTCAGTTCCTTTGGCTCAAACTGTCCATGACCGTGGACACGGCTAATCGATTAGGTTTGGGTACTCTGCAGAGTTTTGCACACGTTCCCCACAAGATTTGATCGCCTCCATTGGATTTCTCGCACTTCATGGTGTTTGAGAAACGGATGACCAAAACATGGTCTTCTAAAGGGTTTCCCCGAGACTCTGTCGGTGCCCATCCTTTCCTACCGTTCTTCTACATCTCGTAGCACCGCCTGTCCAGGGTCACCATGATATCCAACCAAGCCAGAGCCCATAATGGCTTGTGGCTGTGCAGGTAAGCCTTGGGTCTTGAAGCATCCATCCATCTCTTTGTGCCTGGGTGGACCTTTCCGCATGAATACTGGCACTTCTCCAACATCATCTAGGCTAACCACTGGTTTCTCCAGGGCGCCGTTCAACCATCATCCACCCAGAGGTAAGTTGAAAACTTGGAGTCTTGAAGACTTGATCATCATGTAAGTCTTTAAATTATTAACTCACAACTCTCATGAATCACACAACCAACCCCGTCTACTAATAGCATAGCGGAATGTAAATCAACGTTTCCCGGGGCCAATGTGTCAAAGGGTTGAGGGATACCTACCACATGATACTACGACAAGTAACCAAGTTTCCAGATTACCTAATTTGCATGCAATTGTGGATATGGAAGAACTAATGCAAGAAAACATAGGTATACATGGTCAAAGTGACTTGCCTTGCTGACGATCCTCGTAATCAAGTGACTCTAGATAACAAGCTTCGTACTCCGGATGATCTAACGAATCAAACAAGAGCACACCATAAGCATAAACACAATACAATCCATTCAACAGCAAGGTAAACAAATGCTTCAACAAACAAAAGCACAATCAAAAGAAGAATCACTCAAAGTATAAGACTATAAAAAATAGTGGGGTCAAAATCCCTACTAAGACATACAAGTCAAAAAAATTGGTTTTGAACAACTAGACATTTTAGATATCAGAAAAGTAAATATAAAATTTTATTTGAAAACAGAAAGTATTTCATTATAAAAGTTTTGTGCTAAAAGAAGTACTACAAAACTTCTTCTAAACAATATACATGGTGAAAACAAGATGAACCTATTCAAACTAGAGCACAAAACTATTTGAAAAAACATATTTTGTTAACAGAAAAAAATACACCTAAAGTTGAATCAACAAAACCTAATGAAATCTAAAAACAAAAGTTAAACTAATTCAGGTTCAAATTAAATAAAAATCAATTTAGTTAAAATCTATTAAGAACTAAACAGACTCTGTTTTTGTTAAAAACAGTAACCAAATTCATTCTAAAAATTCTCAAATTATGTAGAATGATAGGTTTAACTAATACCAAACAGTGGCAAAAAGATTCACTCAAAAATATATTTTTAAACTCTAGTTATACAGATTTTAATAATTTAAACAAATTTGATTAGATTCAAAATTTAATGTTCAAATTTGAAATGTAAGTATACAGACGTGAACTACATCAAATTTGCGAACTAGTGCAAAAAGAATCAACTAAAAACACCAAATATTTTAAAAGATATGATAAAAACAAAAACAGAATACATTCTGTTTTCTAAAACAGAAAAGAAAAAGAAAAAACTTCCTATCTATCGGACAGGGTCTACGTGTCAGGTTGTGATTGGCCGCGAGGGCGTGCCCGTGAGAGCTAACGAGCGGAATACCAAAGCATAGAGGAAAACGTTTCGCTGATTAAATCTTATAATCGGGAGCGTTGGATCTACATCTAACGGTCTAGGGGGGTCCGGTGGCTTACAAAGGGGAGGAGGAGGTTCCGGCGAGGTCGACGACGGCCGGAGGTCAAAGGTGGTCGGGGGCGATGTCCGAAGTCCTCAGGCGACTGTGGCGAAGCTCCAGCGTCGATTGGCGGCGTCGGACGGGGCTGGGGACGACGGAGGCGACGGTCTCGAGCTCGGGAGGGTTCGGTTGGAGTCCGAACTCCGGCGAGGTTGTGCGGTGGCGTTCTGGCGAGGTAAAGTGGGGGCTCGGGTTGGAATGGAGCGCGGCGAGGGATGTGGCTTTCATAGGCCAGGTGCGGGGTCGGGGGAGGGAGAGAGGAGGGAGATCCGGAGAGAGGGATCTCCGGCGACAGTGGCGCGCGCGAGGAAGGAGACGGGCGCGCGGATGACGCCATCGGTTAGTGGGTCCCGCTTGCCAGTGAGAGGAAAGGCGAGGTTAGCGCGTCGGTTGACCGATTCGAATTGAATTCGGGAGTTAAAGCCTGTGGGCTGGCCCGATTCGTTTTAAAAACTTTCCTTTTCTATTTCCAGTGCAGTAAAGACTCTTTTAATGCATTCAAAACAATTCCAAACTTAGGAATTATATATATCAAAATGATCAGGAGAAATAATGCTATTTAATGAACATTTTTCCTCTGTCATATTGAATATCTTTTTAAAATTTATTTTCAGAAAATGCATAATTGATTTTAAATCCTTTTAAGATAAATTTTCAAATAACCCCCTAGTTTAATTGCTCAATTATTTCACCAAGATGCCCCTGGTGTGGAGTGTCATGTTACTCCTCTCTTTCTTTGAACATTTCCAAAGGTTTTCAAATCGATGAAACAGATACATGGAAAAATAGAAGTGGCCTTTCAGAAAATCAAAAGAAGCACTTCAACAAATTCATTACATTCAAACATAGTGATGATGCAAAGCTATATATCATAACATTCCAAAATGAAATTTTGGGATGTTACAAGTGTGGCATTGCATTTGGTCACATTGGAGAAACCCGCATGGAAAATTCCATTATGATGGATTTTGAAGTCGTTTGATTTTGAATCATCTGACACTTGCAACTTTCCTCTAAAAAGTGAAGTGATTGAAATACCGTTCACATGCCATAAGGAACGAGCAAAGAACATATTGGTGATCATACATTATGATTTGTGTAGTCCAATAAATGTTGTTGCAAGCAGTGGATTTATCTATCTTCAGAAATGACTCAAGTAGATATATGGATATTTACTTGTTGAGACGTAAGTCTGGATCTGTTGAATTCATTCATAAGGTTTTCAAAAATGAAGTATAAGTTATTGTAACAAGAAAATTATTTGCAAATTGATTAAGGATAGGAATATTTGAGTTACAAGTTTAGCGAATGTCTGATGAGTTGTGAAAGGGGTTTTATAACTTGCACCTCCCGGAACACCACTCCAAGTGAAAAGTCCATGAAGATGTAATCGAACCATTTATGACATGGTAAGATCAAAGATGACATAAATAAATTTGCCATTATCCATTTTAAAGTGATGCTTTAGAGACTGCACCTTTTACACTGAAAAGAGCTCCATCGGGTCTGTTCAAATGAGGTCATGGTATGGTACGCCCAACCATGTTATACCTTTTCTTAACATTTGGAATATGGGGCTTGTGTAAAAGGTTACAAACCTATTCGAAATCAGACAAGTGCTACTTTGTAGGTTATCCCAAGTTATTGGGTTTTCCCCCACCACTATACCGAGCCTAAGGTTTTTGCCACAAAGAACGGTATGTTTTTTGAAGAAAACTGTTCTTTCAAACAGGTGAGTGGGAGAACAGTGCAACTCGACGAGATAAATAGTATCTTCGTCATCAGATCAAAGGAAAGAGAAATTGGAAGTAATTCCAGAGTTTCCTACTGCGACTAATATGGAAGCTTCTACATGAGATGTATGGACTTCGGTCGAACTTGCAGCTGAACCACGTAGGAAAAACTCGTGCAAACCTCTCAGGTGCGCATACGAGATATTGTTGTTAGACAACAGTATACCTATGATACACAAGGAAGCATTGATGGGCCCTGACTCCGGAATTGGCTAAATGCCAATACAATCCGAGATAGTTTCCATATAAGTGATTCAAGATGAAAATCTTGATACACCTTACGAAAGACTTAGAGTCTAAGAAATATTTATGGAACTTAAAACTGATACGGATAAAAATGTTTTATCCATAAAGCTCGACTTGTTGCAATTATAAGTTCAAGGAGTTGACTATGATAAGGTTGTTTCATCGTAGTGATGCTTAAAGTCGGTTCGGGTTGAACTAGCAATTAACACATGTTTCAATCATGAGATATGAAACAAGGATGACGAAAGGATTTCCATGTAATGGAAATGAAACCAAGGACTTGCATGTGTTACAGTCGAAGGTATTTTGTCAGTCCAGAGGATGCTAGTAAGTATGCAAACTTCAGAGTTCCAGCAATGGACAGAAGAGAGCAAAATGGAATTGGAATCTTCATTTTGATGAAATGATCAAAAGAGTTTGATTTCATCAATGGATAATGAAGATGCTTGTGGTTTCAAGAAAGTAAGTGGGAGCATAATAATATTTCTAAAACCTTGTGTTCTCGACACATTGTTAATTGGAAATAAATTTCTTGACACGAGTTAGGACTTCATTTGAAAATAGTTTTTCAATGAAGTGCTTGGGCTAAATAGCCTTGCTATTAGGCATAATGATCTATGGAGATAGATTTGCCTAATGGGGCTAAGAAAAAATACATATTGACAAGATGTTAAAACCATTTAGCACTAAAACCGCCAAAGAGTGATTCTTGCCGAAGTCACATGGAAAGAGTTTTTGCAAGACTCGGTGTCCTAAAAACATTGATGAGCAAAATACATGATGGATATTCCACACAAATCTGTGTTTGGATTAATCTTGTATTCCATGGTATGTAAATCAACCGGATATGTCTGATACTCCCAAACTGTTGCGAGTATAGATACCAAATTGATCAAAGTATTGATCATGGGACAACAGTGAAAAAGGGTCATTGAGTGCCACGGTGGCACTGATGACATGTTTTCTCGCAAACAGAGATCATGAAGAGTTCGTTGTAAAAGGTTACATTGATACAATCTTCATCCATGCTCCATGCAATTTTCGGTTTAAATTAAGGGTTTTGTGTAATACCCAATACGGTGGCACGGTAAGTTGGAATTGTTCTAAACAGGTTATTATCGCGAATTCTACACCAAAGGCTAAGTATGTTGATGTTTTAGAAGCAACAAAGAAGATGTTGAATCATATAGTTCATTCATGAACTTAGTATGGTTCCAAGATGGCTTTGGTCAATGGGACACTATTGCAGATAGTTGCTCCATAGCTCGGTCTGAGGAATCAAGGTTTGACCTGTGATTCACATATATACAAAGCCAAGTCCACACAAAATATGAATTTTGTGAAAGCGTGAAAACGCGAGGATATGCAAAGTTAGACACGGAGCTGAAGTTGTCAGATCCGTTGGACATCAGGCTATACCACAAGCGAAGCATATTTTACACCAGTATGCCATAGGTGTAAAGTGCATTAGTATTAACTAGATTATTGACTCTAGTGCAAGTGGAAGTCTGTAGGAGATATGCCCTAGAGGCAATAATAAATGTTATTATTTATCTCCAAGTTCATAATTATGTTTATGTTCCATGTTGTAACTGCTATGGTTCTCGAGTCTGCTATAACAGGAGGCTTGGAGGAAGACTCATATGCACGTGTGGAAAAATAAATGGTAAAATGTATTCCTAGTCTGGCCTCTAAGACTAGCTCAAGTTTTGCATGATGGTTTTGTTTTCCTAATCATGGGCATGGCTATGCCGGCAACTTCGAGGGCACAATGTTAGGAGAACAGTTGTTTTGAATCGACCCGAATTGATGTTATGCTATGAGATACACTAGTTAATGGTTAATAACACATACATGGTTAACGTTTGCATGATTCCTTAGACCATGAGAGTATCGAGTTTCTTCACGCTTGCTTCATGAACTTTGGGGTTTGTTAGATGTCATCCGTAAATGGGTGTCTATTACGGCAGCTTATGGGTTCATGGAAAAGTGTGTCAAGTAACTTGATAGATCAAGATTGGGATTTGCTCCTCCGACAATGGAGAGATATCTCTGGGCCCTCTCGGTATTACGGTATCCATCATCGTCTGGCCAGACATAGGGTGATTTGATCACAGGGATGCCAGAACACGACAACGAGAAAAGAGAACAATACTGGTAACGAGGTAACTGGCATAGTGGACAAGTTGTTGATCCATGGGGATGCCAACATGTATCATCTCGGGTATTGTAACATATCGCGAAGCAACAAGAATAGCACATGGCAACTAGAGGTTCACTCGAATATTTATTCGTGTGGGTATAGGGGTCAATATGGGTGTCCACGGCTCCGATGCTGATCATTGATCGGAAAGCATTCCGGTCATGTCTATACTTCATCGAACCTATAGGGTCACACGCTTAAGGGTCATCTATCTGCTGAGCACTAGACAAGGAGTTCGAGAGAAAGTCACTGGAAAAGTTTCGGAGACAACGAAAAAGTTCCGGAGAGCACCGAAAAGTTCCGGTAAAACCAAAAAGTTGTTTCGAATGAAACCATCAATCCTAAAAGGTTTCGGCAAGCACTGGGAATGTTTTTGGAAGTTACTAGATTGGTCTAGTAATTTCTAGAATTTTTTCGGAGGAAAAACCGGAAAAAAGTTTTCAGAGGTGCCGGAATTGTTCATCGGGTAAACGACGATGGTTTTAAATTAAACCACCATACCAGAAATTTTCCGGAGCATGTTCAGATAATTTTAAAGGGTGCCGGAAATGTTCTGGGACCTTCCGAAATTTTTCAAAAGTAATAGTCGCGGAAAACATCTTTTCCTAGCGTGAGGGGACAAGATCCCACGTTACATGGGGGCTGTTTTGGGCTGTTTTTGGGCGCGCCCCCTTGTGGCTGGACAAAGGTTTTGAGGGGCCCCATGGTGGGGGGAAGTCTCCACAAATGGTGGAAAGTGTTGGGAGGTGGTGGGGCCCCATGTGGGAACTCCATGGACAAGGGAACAAGTTTTCTCCATGTTTGGTGGGAACATGTTTTCCTTGTTTGGTGGGTGCATGTTTTGTGGGATGAAATTTCAGCCCCCCTCCACCCCTTCCACCACCATATAAGGAGGAGGATAGGAGCTATCCAACTCACTCCAACTCTCTGACAGAAGCCATGCATGATTTGGCATTCTCTCCCCCTCCCAGCGACATAGTTTTGTAGAGCCGAAAGGCTCTCTAGGTTCCGGTGGGAATAGTTCTGGATGGCGAAGCCCCGTTGGATAGATGACACCGTATGTGTGGAACTCCACAGAGAGATTATAGTTTCATACTTAGTTCGAGAGTTCCTCCTGATGGGCTGTTCGAGTGACCGTCCGAGTTTCGAAAGTCCTCCCGAAGGGCTGTCCACGACACCGTTCGGGGGACTGTTTCACCGCCTCCTGGAGGGCTGTATGAGGGGCGGATGAGGGTATACATCCTTGCAGTTGGGAGGTTGTAAATCCTAGATGCGGGGATCTGCACCACCGATCGTCATCTACTCTACTTCCGCTGCGCTACGAGTCGGTAATGAAAAAGATAAAACCTTGTATGTTGTCTTCATAGTGGTCCTGGGCTGGTGCGTAGGTCGATTTTTTTGTTTTATATTGTGTTCCCCAACAGTGGAAGCCCTTTGAAAAACAACAGCGAGCAGGCAAAAGGCCAGTAGGACCGCCAGAGCGGTACTACCGCTCATCCTCACGGTTCTACCGCTAGGGATAGCGGTACTACCGCTAAGGGTACCAGTACTACTGCTTGCGAGCGGTACTAAAAAATTACATTCGTGCCTACCACCACTGGAATTAACACGAGATTTTGGTCTGGAGCATTACTACCGCGCTGGAGCCGCGGTAGTACCGCTCTGGAGCCGTAGTAAAAAATTACATCCGCTCCAAGCAATAGTAGCCGCGGTAGTACCGTTGCAGCCTTTTAAGAACACCAAAACTGCCACAACTTCTGCAAACGGACTCTGAATTCAACGAAACCAAGTTTGTTGGAAAGATAATGACATGGGATAACACAATATTGATATAAATATCAATAAGAAGCGAATTATAAAAGGTCCATAAGAAAATGGTGATAACCCTTCCTCGGATAAGACCGGTAAAACCTCCAACACCGAAAATGCAATAGAAGAAGCATATGATATCCGTTTTCGATGTACTAGAGCTTGTCACAAAGATAACCACAAGCTCTAAAACCTCGAAAATAGAAAATACAAATAGGAATCAAGAAATATTATGCAAGTATGCAATGGTTTGAGCTCTCGACGAACGATACGATCAAGCTACTCACTTGAGATCCCCCCTTGATAGTACGGCTATCGATCCAATAACCCAGTCTCCAAACTATCACCATGAGACCGGTAAAATAGAAAACCTATCAAGGGAAAACTTTTTCCTTGCATGAAGTCCACTTGAGCTAGATGATGACGATCTTGACTCCCTCAAGTTGGACCACCTTTTGTGATTGCGTTGGCTCGATGAAGGCTAGTTGATTGCTCACCCATACTCCACTATGGGTGAGTCACTCTTTGGAACACATTCACAAGTACATTGTCACCACAATGGACGGCGAGCTACAAGCATGATTTCTTCGTGATGCTTCACTTAAACTTGCACACCGCAACCTTGATGACGATCACCACTTGATGTCATCTTCCATGGGTTGTACGTGATCTTCCTCTCGATGCAATCCCATGGAAATATACCTAACCCTACAAAGAACACTCATGTAGACCATGGGTTAGTACGCAAAGCATAATGGACAATGCTTACCATACCATGGGATCACTTGATCCTTCTCGGTACATCTTGTACGCTTTGTGTGTTGATCAACTTGGTTCACTCTTTGACTTAGTCTTGATCAACCTTGTATCTTATCTTCTCTCTTCATAAGGATGATGTCTTGAACGTAAACATGAATGCTCACATGGTCTTCTTCTTCAAGACATGCTTGCAGTAAGCTCAACTCTTACATGACCAATCTTTGGATAACACCTTGAATACCACCTTGGTCACCATATAAACTCCTTGAAACCAATAGATGGACTTCAGGAAGTACCTATGGACAAATCCTTCAAATATAACTCAAGGAAACCATTAGTCCATAGGGATGTCATCAATTACCAAAACCACACATGGAGAAATGTTCTCTTATAGAGCTTTATGCCCATTTTTGGGCACCAGTCCTTGACCTCTTGGGCTGTGAATTTGGATCCATTATCCGTTATTATGTTATGCGGGACACCGTAACGGTGTACCACACCGGAGATGAAGTCGATCACCGGTCCGGAGTTGGCTAATTTTATAGGCTTTGCTTCTATCCATTTGGTGAATTTGTCAACCATGACCAGTAGGTATTTATTTTCTTGGTCCCCCATTTAAGGGGTACGACCATGTCCAGCCCCCAGACCGCGAAAGGACAAGTGATCAGAATAGTCCGAAAAGTTGTTGGGGGCATGTGACTTTGATTTGCGAAGAGTTGACACCCCATGCAATGTTTGGCAAGCGACTGGGCGTCCGTCCGAGCAGTGGGCCAAAAGAAACCAGCTCGGAAGGCCTTGCTAACTAAGGCTCTTGCCGCGGCGTGATGGCCGCCCATCCCTGAGTGGACTTCGGCAAGGATCTCCCATCCTTCTTCCTCGGATATGCACTGCTGTAATATTCCGGTTGTGCTTTTCTTGTATAATTCACGCTCATGTACTTTGTAGGCCTTGGATCGCCGAACTATGCGTCGCGCCTCTGTCTGATCGTTCGGGAGTTCCTTGAGAAGAAGGTAGGCAAGGAAGGGCTCTGTCCATGGCGCGATTACTGCCATTACCTCATGAGCCGAAGGCGTTTCACCCACTATGGAGCCACCGATGATGTGAGTGTCTGGTTCGTTTACAGGGGGAACAACATCATCCGCCATATCTGGACTGGCGCCTTTGTCATCGTCTTGCCACACTACGGATGGTTTGAAGAGCCGTTCCAGGAAGGTGTTTCCCGGGACAGGGTCGCGCTTGGATCCCGTGCAGGCCAGTATGTCGGTGACTCGGTTGTTGTCACGAGCAACGAGGTGAAATTCCAACCCTTCGAACCGAGCAGATATCTTTAGGAAACATTTCTCTATGCCGCCATCTTTGTGTTTTTAGCGTCGAATTCGCCATTAATTTGGGAGATGGCCAAGTTAGAGTCTTCTCGTACCTCGGGCCGTCGTATGCCCATTGATACTGCCATCCGAAGACCATGAAGAAGAGGTTCATATTCGGCTGCATTGTTGGAGTCGGCATACATGATTTGCAACACGTATCGCACATTGTCGCTTGTGGGGGATGTGAGGACAACTCCAGCCCCCAGTCTGGCCAAGGTTTTGGATCCATCGAAGTACTTTGTCCAATGGGAGTATGCGCTGTATCCCTTGGGGAGCTTGGCCTCTGTCCATTCAGCCAGGAAATCTGCCAATACCTGAGATTTTATGGCACGGCGTGGCTTATAGGTTATTTCAAAAGGAAGGAGCTCAATGGCCCACGTGCCTATGTGGACGATGGCGTCCCTGTTGTGATTATATCATTCAGGGGGACTTCGGATGCCACTGTTACCGCACACTCTTGGAAGTAGTGTCTGAGTTTCCTTGATGCCATGAATATTATGTAGGCTATCTTTTCGTAGTGCAGATATCTGGCCTTGCACTACGTTAGCACTTCGGACACATAATAGTCTAGTTTTTGAGTCTGGAATTTGTGTCCCTCCTCATCTCGTTCAACGACGAGCACCGCGCTGACCACTTGATTGGTGGTCGATATGTATAACAACATGGGCTCACCGGTGCCTGGTGTTGTGAGTATGGGATTGGTAGCCAGTAGTGTTTTGATTTATTCTAACGCAGCTGCTGCTTCGTCGGTCCACTCAAATTTGTTGGTCCATTTCAGCAGCTTATAGAGCGGTAAAGCTATCTCTCCAAGGCGGGAGATAAAGCGGCTTAATGTCACTATGCACCCAGCTAGCCTCTGGACGTGCTTCAACTTTGTAGGAATTACAAGTTCTGATAGGGCGCGTATCTTAGCTGGATTCACTTCTATTCCTATATGGGAGACGATGAATCCAAGCAGCTCACTAGAAGGAACTCCGAATACACATTTTTCCGGATTGAGTCGTATGTCATATTCGCGTAGACTAGCAAAGGTTTGCCATAGGTCGTCGATCGGCTGGCTGACGTGTTTGGTTTTGACTACCACGTCGTCCACGTATGCTTCGACTGTCTTACCGACCTGTGTCGCGAGACACGTCTGGATCATGCGCTGGTATGTGACCCCAGCGTTTTTAGCCCGAAAGGCATCATGTTGAAGCAGAATGGCTTGTAGGGGGTGATGAATGCGGTTGCCACTTGATCGGATTCCTTCTTTTTAATCTGACGGTATCTAGAGTAAGCATCAAGGAAACACAATGAATTGTGTCCGACTGTGGCGTCAATGATCTAGTATATGCGTGGTAAGGGGAAAGGGTCCTTGGGGCAGGCTTTGTTGAGGTCTTTGAAATCGACACACAACTGCCAGGACTTGTCCTTCTTTGGTACCATCACTAGGTTTGCCAACCATTCGGGGTGCTTGATCTCCCGATAAAGCCAACCTCTAGCAGTTTAGCTAATTCTTCCCGCATAGCTTGCCGTTTGGGTTCGGAGAAGCGACGTAGAGTCTGTTTAACGGGCTTAAAGCATGCGATAATGTTCAGACTGTGTTCGGCAAGCCGTCGTGGGATTTGGGGCATATCGGAAGGATGCCAGGAAAAAATGTCCCATTTTCTCGGAGAAAATTCCGCAGTGCCTCATCCACAAGTGGATCGAGCCGGGCTCTGATGGATACAGTCTTATTGGGGTCCGTCGGATGTACTTGAAACTTGACAATTTCCTCTACGGGTTTGAAGGACGTGGACTTGGGCCTTTTGCTAAGGATCACATCATCCTTGTTAACTATTGACCGTAGTGCAGTCAGTTCTTCTGCAGCAAAAGTTTCAGCTAATGCCTCGAGGGCGAGTGTTGCCGTTTTGTTTTCGGCCCGAAGGGCTATGTTCGGATCACTAGAGATCATGATCACTCCGTTTGGTCCTGGCATTTTAAGTTTCATGTACCCGTACTAGGGTATAGCCTGGAACTTTGCGAATGCGTCATGTCCCAATAGGGCGCGATAGCCTCTTGGGAAGGGTACGATGTGGAAGAGAAGTTCTTCGGATCGGTAGTTTTCGAGCGTGCCGAACACTACATCAAGGACGATGCGTCCGGAACAGCGCGCCTCTTTCCCTGGGATGATTCCCCGGAAGGTTGTACTGCTAGGTTCGATTCATGATCAGTCAAATTGCATTTTTTCCAAGGTGCCTTCATATATTAGGTTTAAACCAATGCCGCCGTCCATTAGCACCTTATGTAGCCTCTATCCATCAATAATGGGGTTCAAGACTAGTGCAACCGATGAGTGACCGGGAAGAATGGCCGGCTGGTCAGTATCTCCGAAGGTAATCGGTATGTCTTCCCATCCGCTAGTAGCTACCACATGGTAGACCTGTTCGAGCTCTCTTAGAGCCCTTTTCCTCATGTTCCTTGAGGGGAACGTTTCTTGGACCGTCAGGACTTTGGCATTGTATTCGGGCAATGATGGGGTGCGCCCATCCGACTGAGGTGTTTCAAGGATAGCCTCACCGCTTTTTGCCACTTGCCTGACGACCCAGCAAGCTCTAAGGCTGTGAGTCGGGCTTGTATTTAGCAACGCAAAATGTATAGGGCAAGGTTTATTCAGTAGTCCGTCAAGTATAGTGCCGACCCCTGAAGGAGGCCTGTTTCTTTTTTCGGCGGGTTCGTATCTCGCTAGCCGCTTTGGAGGTACCCTTTTTTCCGATCTCCGCTAGGGTGCTTGGGAAAAGTTGGTTCCGAAAACAACCATTCAGATTGCCAAGCGCTTTCCATGGCACAATATTTCTGTATCAAATCGGATAACTCCAAAAAGTAACGAACGTGTCTATGGGCCAGGGCTTTAAAAATCCCTTCATCATGGCAATTGCGAATGAAAATTGCCATTATCTCTTGGTCACCAAGACCTTTTTCTCTGCTTCTAGCCAGTAGGAGTCTCGCCCAAAAGTGACAGACTGATTCCCCCCTGTAATTGCTTGATATCCCGAAAGTCCGAGGACACGGGCTGTGGTGCGATACCGGGATGATCGTCCTGGGTGGTGGGTGGGAAAAAATTCGATTCCACGCCACATTGAGTGTCCGAAAGTGCAGATTCTGAATCATGTGGTAGGTCCTGAGCCGATGACGATCCAGCTAGAGGGTGGTCTTCGGCATGTGATTCGCCAATGAAGCTCGGTGATCAGGGACCGGGAAGTAGAGTGTTTTCAGTTTCGGCTGTCGAGATGAATCCTTGGCTGGGCACTCGATGGTAGCGACAAGGTGGGTGACCGGAGGGACATGAATCTCCATGTCATCGGGCCTGATCCCGAGCCGGCCATAGATCCCAAATTGGTCATCCGACATACGCATGGCTTCAATCCAATCGAACAACTCATTTAAGAACGAGGCGATGGTAGGATGCGTGTCGCTGAGGCGAGTAGATTCTATGAGCGGCGTGACGGTTCCAGAGCCGTGCCAAAGCGGATCTGTGTTCCGTATAGCAGTGGGGCCTGATGTCTTCGACATCAAGGCATCCGAACTTACAAGCTTCTCCTCAAAGGTCGAGAGTTCCATTAGAACAAGTATCCCCCGTGAATCAGCGACAAACTCTAAGGTTCCGAACTTGATCCTCTGATCGGGGGAAAGCTCCCGATCTGGCCATGGTGGCTGATCTGGTTGGCGTGTGACAAGATATCACCACCTGCGAGATTCTCATCGGAGGTGAGAATCCCCTGGATGCAGATCTTGTCGCTCGTGACGAGGCAAGCCATCGATTCCTTAGGCGTTCACAGAGGAACTCTCAATGAAAGCACCAATGTCGGTGTCAAAACCAGCGGATGTGGGTAGGGGGTCCCGAACCGTGAGACTAGAATCAATGGTAACCGGAGACGAAGGGGACACAGATTTACCCAGGTTCGGGCCCACCTATGGCGGTAATACCTACGTCCTGCTTGGTTGTATTGATGGTATGGGGGGGTTACATAGTTGATCTACCTCGAGATCGAACATCTAACCCTAGATGAGTTGTTCTGCCCTATAACCTAAAACCCTCTGGCTTATATAGACGCCGAGAGTACCTAGGGTTTACACCTAGTCGGTTACATGACGAAGAGATAAACATGCCTATTTGCTACATCAAACATGGAGCACAAGCCGTACTTCCCGAAGCTTCCATCTTAAAGATAAGGTCTTCAATGAACCCTGTGTTCGTTAAGTGGCCCATATAATTCGGACCATAGAAATAGGTCGGCCTCCCGAGGAACCCTTCATCTAGGACTCCCTCACTTGCCACAAATGAATTCACCAACATTTTGGCATCAACAGTAGTACCAGCCAGCAGCAACACCGTCTCGGGTCTCCCCTCAACCCCCCTTGCTGCCGGCCTCCAATCCCTCCCCTCCCTTTATTATATGGTGGAGAAGCTTGAGCGAATTGAATAAGTCCAGGGAAATCGAATGAAAAATAACAAGAAGATCTAACCCTTGCTGATTGTTAGAAATCAGGGAAATCAAGCTCCCCTCCTCCAATTATCCCACGTGATTGGGGCGGAGAAGTGAAGAACAAGGAGTCATGAGGCAAAGGAGAAGTAGGAGTCGTCGAGGAGAACGAGCAGGCGTGGTCAACGATTCCTTAATTTCTAGCGAAATTACGGGGTGCTAATTTTCTTTTTTCTTTTTTGGTGATTACTTCAGTCAAGCTGCTGGCGCTTTGCGTTTTTATAGCAATGTCGGTATTTTGCCTGACTGGACCTTCATATATACATACCTACGTGGGGACCCCAGGTAGGTGAGGGCCCTGTTGTAACAACCCAAGTGCTCCCCTTGCCATTTTGGTCATGTAACCTATGTGAACCTATGTTCCATGTGTTTGAATGATATGATGTTCCTCATTGCCTTTCCATCTCATGCATCATGCATCATGCCATCTCATCATGTCATGCATAATATATTTTTGTGGTGTGCTTCCATGTGACAATTATTGTGATGCTGTTAGTAGATCTTGTGTGCAAGTGTGGGTTACCACCCCCTCTCCTTATTTTTCAAACATCTTCATAAATCCCCTTTGCATAATTATCATTTCCCATTGTGTTAAAAACTTGATAATTAATTCTGTTAAAAATGTTCATTGTTTAGGGAATATTATTTTGAGTATACGTGTGTTGCTCTCTTTGGTGTTTGAGCTTTGGGCTCTTGGGGTTTTGCAATAAACAGGGGCTGTTTATTCATAAAAGTATTTAATTTACTTGTCCTAAAAACCATCTTTGTAATTTATTTAAATAGGTTGCATTTATGCTAGTGTCAAAGTATTTTTGGTTTTCCAAAAATCCTTTTATTTTATTCTGTGGTTTTTTTGGGCTTTAACTGATTTATTAAAAGATAACCCTTTTGTGTTTTCTAAGAGAGAGAGCTGGGCACTCGGCCTTTTCCCCTCGCGGCCCGGGAACCCTTCCTGCGCAGCCTAGCCAGCCTAGCGCTAGCGGCGACCTACTCCGTTCCCTTCGCCGTCAGGATTCTGTGAGTGAGTGCCTGAGAGAGTGTGTTGCCATCGCCGTGAGAGGCTCACGGACGCCGAGGCCGGTGCCGTTTCGCCCCCCTTTATAAGGGCATGGATTCCTAGGGTTACTCCCTTCTTCCTCCTTATCGCCGCCGCTCTTCCTCCTCCTCCTTCTCCCTTCTTCTTCTTCCTTCCCCCTCAGGTATTCAGAGAGAGTGAGCGAGTTTTAGAGAGTCATCGCCGGTCTTCTTGGCGTCGTCCTCGCGTCTTCGGTGGTCCTCCTCCGCGTTCGGCATGTCATGGAGGTCAGGGACCGTCCCCGTAGCCCGTTCCTGTCGCTAGGAGGGGCTGGGCTTCCCCTCCTCGACGGCCTCGTCCCCAACGGAGCCGTGGACAGGGTGCTCCCACGCCACTTCTTCCTCTGCTTCGGGCTCACATCATCGTCATTCTTCCTCCTCTTCGCTGCGATCCAAGCCATCGTCGTTCCCCTCGGTGAGCCGCCGCGTCCCTGCTTCGTAGCCGTTGTCGCCCCGGTCGTCGTAGCTCCTCGTGTCGCCGCCGTTCAGCCCAAGGCAGGGCCTTGAGGGCCTCGCCTCTGTCCCCATCTTCGCGAGACGAGCAGGGGAACGTCTTCCCCTAGATTCCCGTAGCTCCCGTAGAAGGTCCACGTCGCCTGCAAGCCAGGTAGTCGCCGGAGATCGTTGCCGCCGTTCTTCGTTCGCCGCTGTCATTTGGATTCAGTTTCGTCAGAGTTTTGCGTGCGTGTTAGTAGAGATTCAATGAGAGCCCCTCCTGTGCAGACGAACATGCATAGCGCAGTGGCTTTCGACTCGGGAGATGACCGGATGGTTGTGGGATCGAATCCCCGGTTCCCCCCTTTTTGTTTCTCGTTTTTTCATTGGATGGGAGTGCTGTGTGGTTTGCGGATTCGCTGTGACCACGACAGATCCCATGTGGATGTGCATTTAGAGTGTGTGTGCCAGATCTGATGTGGCTGGACATATCTGGTCTGGGTATGGGTATGTGCGTGTGTGCAGCAGAGTGTGTGTGTATGTGTGCTTGTGTGTGTATGGAAAGTGGGCCCTGGCCCCACTTGTCATCCACTAGGGGGCCCTGGTGACTATGCCAGGTGGGCCCCTCCTCCATATTGTTTTCTTTTAGTTTGTTTGGTATATTAATGTCTAGATGTGTTATAAATGGAATATTTCTTTTTCTGGTATAATTCCAAATCTGGTTATGTGCATATATGAACATGAGAATTTTAGGTAAGTTTGACTTATGGGATTGTAGGATAATTTTCGAGCTAGGTTGTGCTATGTTGTTACATACAAATATATGAGTGTGATATATGATTTTGGGGTAGAATCACCCAAGGAATTCATTGGTGCAACTTGTTTGGTCATTTGAGCAAGTCTGACAAAATGTCATTTTGTCTCAAGGTGCCATTTTGTCATTTTAGTTATAATTAATCCATGCATGCTATGATAATTGTGACAACATGAAAGTGGTAGCCTTTTATGAGTGGAATGCCATGGTATTTTCTTTTGACATGATAAACTTGCATATAAGTGGGAATTATGCTCCAAAGTGGCTATTAAAATGTTGCTGACTTCAACATGCTAAATATTTTTATGCCATGATGAGTCGGTGCTACCAAGTGATATGTTGTGATTTAGCTCAAGCTCAGTGCTAGTGTTTTGAAGTAGATGATGCCCTCTACCATCCTGGTAATTTTCATGCCATGAGGTGGTCTCTATCACCATTAGTTTCTGTTGTTAATGTGCTATCAGCTTAACTCAGATTCTAGAAAACTGTGATTTTCTCTAAGTCCCTAGAATATGTTTCATCATGCCAACATGTGAGCTTCATGCTTATTGATATGTGCTTACTTTCCAATTTGTATAGTTGGATGATTTGATAAGCATATCATGTAGTTTTTGTGAATGCTTTGTTTGAGGTTGGAAACTTCATGTAGCTCTATATATTTGCTGTGAAAGTTTCTATGATGCTGTTTTGTGACAGATTGTTTGTTTTAGTGTTTTGCGACTTGTGGGAGCTATGCTCCATGGAATTGCTTGATATTCAACTCTATTGTGGTTGGTTGTTCATTTCCTAACGAGTGGCTACCTTGGAATGCCAAGGAATAGCCCATGACCTTCATTGTCTTGTATTTTGCCGTCGTAACTTGCCGTGAGCGTAGCGTGAGAAACGTAACTCCTTTTCCTACGTTCTACATATGCATTTGCATCATTTTTGAATGAAGCATCCATAATTGCCATGACCATGCATGTTCATACAACTTAACATAAGGTTCTAACCATAATTGTAAATAACTTAAATATAGCATGCAATCATGACTAGTTTATGATGCCATGTTAAATACTTCAAATGAATCATGCATCATCTTGTTTGTGCATTGCACCTTGGTTGGCTGTTTATTGTTGCTGTTTCTCTTCGGTAGACGCGAGTGTTGAACCTGGGTACGAGGATCCAGGAGAGTACCACTACGAGGACCCTGCTCCTTGTCCCTTTGAAGAACCAACATGCAAGATGATCGTACCCGGATCCCAACACTATTTTTGTTTTGCTCTTATCGTACATATGTGTTACCTACCACTTGAATGTCAAGCTTCCTACATTTCCATGATAGCCTCTAACCCCTCCACATCCTAGCAAACCTTGTTTCGCTATGTTATCGCTGCTCAGCCCCTCTTATAGCGTTCTTAGTTGCAGGTGCAGGTTGTTTCCATGTGGTAACATGGATTTCGGGCATATCACAATATCAACTACTATTTAATTTAATGCACATATATATCTTGGTATGGTGGAAGGCTTGGCCTTTTGCTCGGTGTTTTGTTCCACTTTTACCGCCATAGTTTCTTGTTACCAGTGTTATGTTTCCATATTTTGCGCTCCTAACATGCTCGGGGTTGTTATGGGGACCCCCTTGATTATTCGGTTGAGATTAAAACTTGTCTGGCAAGACACAACCTTGGTACTACGTTTGCTTAACAACCTAATAAAATTACATAGGGACTAGCTACCCCGTGGATTAATCAACCACCCGGGCTAGTGCTCCACATGAGTGTTGGTCCAAAATGGTAGTAGCTAGGGCCACCAACGGGTGTGTCAGCCGGAAACTTATCCCATCCATCGTGTCCTGAGAACGAGATACGCGGATCTTATCAGGTTCGTTGACACATCGGGAGGTCTTGCTGGGCTTGTTTTACCTTTCTCGAGTGTCTTACGTGAGGGACTCTGATTTTCTTCGGCCTATCTCTTTTGGGGAACGTTGCATGGGAAACAAAAAATTTCCTACGCACACGAAGATCTATCCATGGTGATGAGCATCTACGAGAGGGAGAGTGGATCTACATACCCTTCTAGATCGCTAAGCGGGAAGTGTTAAGAAACGCGGTTGGTGTAGTCGAACGTCTTTGCGATCCAAATCGCCGTGCGTCCCGCGATCCAATCACGATCCATCCCGCGATCCAATCATGATCCGTCCTGCGATCCAATCACGATCCGTCCCACGAACTTGATCACAATCCGTCTCACGAACTTGATCACGATCCTTCCGATCTAGCACCGAACGGATGACACCTCCGCGTTCAGCACACGTACAGCTTGATGACGATCTCCACCGTCTTGATCCAGCAAGAAGGAGTGGAGAGGAAGAAGAGTTCTCCGGCAACCTGACGGTGCTCTGGCAATGGTGGTGGAGCAATTCTGGCAAGGCTTCGCCTAAGCATTGCAGAAAACCGATCTAGAGGAGAAACTATGCACTGGAGGAATGGGTAGCACGTGGCTGAAAATCTAGTGCAAAAACTCTCAATACCACCAGTATATATAGGAGGAGAGGAGGAGAGAAGGCAGCTTGGCCTACAAGCCTCCTAGGCTTCGGCCGAACTAGGAGAGGAGGAGTCCACCTCCTCCACTCCTAGTAGGATTAGGATTCATCCTTTTTTTCCCTTTTTGCCTTTTTCCACCTTTTTCCTTTTGGGTTTTCTTCTCCAGCCACATGGGCCTTGTGTGGGAGTTTCCACCAGCCCACTAAGGGCTGATATTCACTCTCCCACAGCCCATGAAGCCTCTTGGGTCGAAATACCCCTCCTGGAGGTCTCCCGGTACACTACCGGCACTCCCGGTACACTACCAATAAGCCCGCAACTTTTCCGTCGACCAAAACAGGACTTCCTATATATGAATCTTCACCTCTAGACCATTCCGGAGCTCCTCGTGATATCCAGGATCTCATCCAGGATTCTGAACAAACTTCGGTCACCACCATACATAACTCTATACTACCAAAACGTCACCAAACCTTAATTGTGCAGACCCTGCGGGTTCGAGAACTATGTAGACATGACCGAGACACCTCTACGGTCAATAACCAATGGCGGGACCTAGATGTCCACATTGGTTCCTACATATTCTACAAAGATATTTATCGGTCGAACCTCTATGTCAAGGATTCATTTAATCCCGTATGATGTTCCCTTTGTTCTTCGGTATGTTACTTGCCCGAGATTCGATCGTCGGTATCTCCATACCTAGTTCAACCTCGTTACTGGAAAGTCTCTTTACTCGTTCTGTAATACAAGATCCCGTGACCAACACTTAGTCACATTGCTTGCAAGGCTTATTGTGGTGTTGTATTACCGAGTGGGCCCTAAGATACCTCTCCATCACACGAAGTAACAAATCCCAGTCTTGATCCATGCCAACTCAACAAACACCCTCGAAGACACCTATAGAGCATCTTTATAGTCACCCAGTTACGTTGCGACGTTTGATACACACAAGGTACTCCTCCGACATCTGTGAGTTGCATGATCTCATGGTCATAGGAACATATACTTGACATGTAGAAAACAGTAGCAATAAACTGACACGATCATAAGCTACGTTTGTAGTTTGGGTCTTGTCCATCACATCATTCTCCTAATGATGTGATCCCGTTATCAAATGACATCTCATGTCCATGGCTAGGAAACCTTAACCATCTTTCAATCAACGAGCTAGTTCACTAGAGGCATACTAGGGACATTGTGTTTGTCTATGTATCCACATATGTATCCATGTTTCCAATTAATACAATTATAGCATGGATAATAAACGATTATCATGAACAAGGAAATACAGTAATAAACACTTTATTTATTGCCTCTAGGGCATATTTCCAACAGTCTCCCACTTGCACTAGAGTCAATAATCTAGTTCACATCACTATGTGATTTACATTGTAATGAATCGAACACCCATGCAGTTCTGGTGTTGATCATGTTTAGCCCTTGGAAGAGGTTTAGTCAACGGATCTGCAACATTCGGATCCGTGTGCACTTTGCAAATATTTATGTCTTTCTCCAAGATGTAATCGCGGATGGAGTTGAAGCGTCGCTTTATGTGTCTGGTCCTCTTGTGAAACCTTGGTTCCTTGGCCAGAGCAATGGCACCCGTGTTGTCACAGAACAGGTTCATTGGATTCAGTGCACTGGGCACTACTCCAAGATCTGATGATCTTATTGCAAACCCGAAGAAGGCGTTCTTACAAATTTTTTAGTAGGAAGGCTGTTATGTTATTTGTTCAATTTATTTCAAGTCATTTGATGTAGCTAATTGCTATCATCTTTGTCAATGAGGTGTTGATGTTCTTGTCCATCTCTAGGATGGCTCCAACAACTTGCAGAAGTGCGGGTCGTGATGGGGAGCAGTCTGATGTTCCACCACCCCTGCCATCGTCTCCTCCTCCAGAAGCTTGGCAAGCTGTGATGGCCGCAACCAATGCGAATACTCAGATGTTGCTCAGGCTGTTGCAAGAAAGAGATCAGGGTCAGCAAGGCTTTCAAGGGAATTTTCAGAATCAACCTCAGTTTGCGACGCTCAACCAGTTCCTTGCCAACCAGCCCAAGTCTTTCACCTATTGTGAGCAGCCTTTCGATGCAGATGATTGGCTCCGTGACATGAGTAAGCATTTTGAGTGCAACAATGTCAGACCAGTGGACTTTGTCAGATCCGCGTCGTTCCAGCTCAAGGGTCAGGCAGCAGATTGGTGGCAGCGGTACAAGGACTCCAGGGATGATCGTGTTGTTACTTGGGACGATTTCTGTCGTGACTTCAGGGCCCATTACATTCCGACAAGCTTTGTCGAGGAGATGCGTGAGAAGTTCAGGCACCTGAAGCAGGGAAGCAAGTCTATCTATCAATACAACATCGAGTTCCATAATTTGGCCCGCTAAGCTAAGCAAGATGTTCCAGATGACAAGTCCATGATCTATCAGTTCAGAGGTGGTCTCAAGGATGAGCTTCTGCCGGGTCTGGTCCTTCAAGAGCCTCATGAGTTTGATCAGTTCGACAATACGGCTTTGAAGGTCGAGGCAACACAGCTCAAGCTGGAGAACTCAAGGAAGTGTTCCAGGGATTCCTATTCTTCTTCTTCGAGCTCTTAGATGGTCCCTAAGCAGCAGAAATTTTGGGTTCCTAATCCTCCTCCATTTCGTCCTCCTCAGCAGCAGAGATAGTTCGGTGGCCGTGATTCTTCCCACCCACCAAACCCAGGATATCAGCGGAGGCCCTAGGCTCCCAAGTTAGCTAATGTTCCTCCACCAGGCAACTTCCGTCCTCTATTTGAGGTTACTTGTCACAAGTGTGGTCAGAAGGGTCACTACTTAAACAAGTGCAACCAGCGGCATCTTTCGCCTCCTCCTCCAGTCAGACCTCCAGGCAATGCTATGGTGAGACACAACCCCAAGACAGCAAGAGTGAATATGGTGAACACAATAGAGGTAGAGGATTCTTCTCAAGTGATCATGGGTAATCTCCAAGTTAATTCTATTCTTGCAAAAGTTTTGTTTGACACAGGTGCATCGCATTCATTCATATCTAGACCTTTTGTTGTTAAGCATGAATTCTTCTTGAATGAGTTGCCTAAGCCTATGACTATAGCTTCTCCCAGGAAGATGATGAATTCTCGTTTGGTAGTTCTGGATGTTTCTACCAAGATGGGCAATTATTTTTTCTGGCTTCTCCAATTGTTCTCGGTAATTTCGACATTGATCTCATTCTGGGCATGGACTTCCTGGCTATGAACAAGGCATATGTTGATTGCCAAGCAAAAGAAGTCAAGTTGACTCGTCCTTCAGAAGATGTGACTATTTTCGCAGCCCATGATGACACAATCCATCTCTTTGCTCTTAATGAGAAGGGTGAAATCTCGGCTATTTCTCAAATTCCGGTGGTTTGTGAGTATGAAGATGTCTTTCCAGAAAAATTGCTAGGAATGCCTTCGCACCGGCCAGTCGAGTTCGTGATTGACCTCGAGCCTGGAACTGAACCAGTTTGCAAGCGCCCTTATAAACTTGGCCCCGAAGAGCTGATAGAGTTAAAGAAGCAGCTAGATGAACAAGAACGTCTAGGTCTGATCAGACCAAGTTCTTCTCCATAGGGTTGTGGTGTTTTGTTTGTCAAGAAGAAGGATGGCATGGACCGACTTTGTGTCGATTACCGTCCATTGAACTAGAAGACAATCAGAAACAAGTACCCACTTCCCAACATCAATGAGTTGTTTGAACAACTGAAAGGTGCCAAGGTTTTCTCGCAGCTTGATCTTCGCATGGGCTATCATCAGATTCGCATTCGTGAAGAAGATATTCCAAAGACCTCTTTCAGGACGAGTTTTGGCTCTTATGAGTACACCTTCATGTCATTTGGTCTTGCCAATGCTCCTCCAACCTTCTCAAGAATGATGAACTTCATATTCTCTCCTTTCAAGAATGAGTTCGTCTTGGTCTATTTGGATGATATCCTCGTGTTCTCGGAGACAGAAGAAGAGCATGCAGAGCATCTCTGGCTTGTGCTTGACAAGTTAAGAGAGCATCGATTCTATGCTAAGTTTTCCAAGTGTGAGTTCTGGCTCGATGAATTGGTGTACCTTGGGCATGTAATCTCTGCCGAGGGCATTAAAGTGCACCCTGAGAAAGTTGTGGCAATCTTGAAGTGGGAGCCCCCTCAGAATGTGAAGCAACTTCATAGCTTCCTCGGGCTTGCAAGTTATTGCAGAAGATTCATGGAGAACTTCTCTCAAATTGCTAAGCCTCTGTCTATTCTCGTCCAGAAGAATGTCAAGTATGTTTTGTCTCCTAAGTGTGAAGTGGCGTTCAATACGCTCAAGCAGAGACTGACTTCAGCTCCAGTTCTTGTTCCTCCCGAGCAATCAAAGCCTTTCCAAGTTTTCTGTAATGCTTGTCTCCAAGGCCTTGGTGGTGTTCTCATGCAAGATAAGAAGATAGTTGCATATACCTCGCGTCAGTTGAAGCCTGCCGAGAAGAACTACCCCACTCATGATCTAGAGTTGGCGGCAGTAGTGCATGCTCTAATGACTTGGAGGCATTTGTTGTTAGGTAGACTAGTTGAGGTGTTCACCGATCACAAGAGATTGAAGTACATTTTCACTCAACCCAATCTCAATCTTTGGCAGTCTTGTTGGGTGGAAATGCTTGAGGACTTCAATCCAAGCATTGAGTACACTCCTGAAACCTCTTCAACCCGAGCTTTGTGAAGCCTTTCGCAAGCTCAACCTTCAAATGATTCCGCAAGGATTTCTTGCCAATCTTCAAGTCTCTTCGACTTTGGAAGATCAGGTGCACCAAGCTCAACTTCTTGATGCAATGGTGAAGAAAGTGAAGAAAGGTGTGGCCAAGGGCATTCCAAAGTATAAGTGCTTTCGCGTTGATGACAAAGATACTTTGTTCTTTGAGGACCGTTTGGTGGTTCCAAAAGGTGATCTCAGGAAGCTTATCATGGACGAAGCAGACAATTCTCTTCTATCCATTCATCTAGGCAGTTCCAAGATGTATCAGGATCTCAAGCAAACCTTCTGGTGGACTCGCATGAAACTTGAAATTTCTCAGTTCGTGAACAAGTGTGATGTTTGTCGTAGAGTGAAGGCGGAACATCAACGTCCAGCAGGTCTCTTTCATCCTTTGCCTATTCCAGAGTGGAAATTCGATCATGTGGAGATGGATTTCGTCAGTGGGTTTCCCAAGTCCAAGAGAGGCAACGATGCCATCTTTGTGGTTATCGACAAGCTGACCAAAGTTGCTCATTTCCTTCCGGTCAAAGAATCTATCTTGGCAGCTCATCTAACAGAGTTGTGTACGTCAAGGATGGTTTCTTTGCACGGTATTCCTCAGCTCATCTCATCTGACCGTGGAAGTCTCTTCACTTCAGAGTTTTGGGAGTCCTTCCAGACTGCTATGGGTACCAAGATCCATGTCAGCACTGCATTCCATCTGCAGACAAGTGGTCAAGTTGAGAGAGTCAATCAAGTCCTTGAAGACGTGCTCAGAGCCTGTGTGATTTCGTTCGGCATGAAATGGGAAGACTGCCTTCCATACGCTGAATTTTCGTACAACAACAACTTTCAAGCTTGCTCAGGCATGGCCCCTTTTGAGATTCTCTACAGCAGGAAGTGTAGTACCCCGCTCAACTGGTCTGAAACCGGTGAGCATCAAATCTTGGGCAATGACATGATCACCAAAGCAGAAGAGATGTGTTGTGTCATTCGTGAGAACCTCAAAGCACCTCAATCCCAACAGAAAAGTTATTACGATAACAAACATCGGGATGTCTCCTTTCAAGTTGATGATCTAGTCTATCTCATATTCTCTCCCATGAAGGGCACTCAGCGGTTTGGAATTAAAGGGAAGCTAGCTCCTCATTTTGTGGGTCCTTTCAAAGTTGTTGGCAAGAGAGGTGAACTTGCATATCAACTAGAGCTTCCTCCAAACTTCCCAATGTGCATGATGTCTTCCATGTCTCTCAGCTCCGGAGGTGCTTCAAGACTCCCAAGCGTACCATTGACCATCAAGACATTGATCTCCAAGAAGACCTCTCTTATCATGAGCATCCAGTGGCTATTCTCGATGAAACTGAGCGTAAGACTCGCAACGAATCAATCAAGTTTCTCAAGGAGAAGTGGTCTCATCATTTCGATAAAGAAGCTACTTGGGAATGTGAGGATCTTCTCCGTTCCGAATATCCAGAGTTCTTTCGTTCCTAGATCTCGGGTCGAGATCCTCTTGTAGTGTGGGAGAGTTGTAATAGCCGAAGTGCTCCCCTTGCCATTTTGGTCATGTAACCTATGTGAACCTATGTTGCCATGTGTTTGAATGATATGATGTTGCTCATTGCCTTTCCATCTCATGCATCATGCATCATGCCATCTCATCATCATGTCATGCATAATATATTTTTGTGGTGTGCTTCCATGTGACAATTGTTGTGATGCTGTTAGTAGATTTTGTGTGCAAGTGTGGGTTACCACCCCCTCTCCTTATTTTTCAAACATCTTCATAAAACCCCTTTGCATAATTATCATTTCCTACTGTGTTAAAAACATGATAATTAATTCTGTTAAAAATGTTCATGGTTTAGGGAATATTATTTTGAGTATATGTGTGTTCCTCTCTTTGGTGTTTGAGATTTGGGCTCTTGGAGTTTTGCAATAAACAGGGGCTATTTATTTATAAAAGTATTGTCCTAAAAACCATCTTTGTAATTATTTAAACATGTTGCATTTATGCTAGTGTCAAAATATTTTTGGTTTTCCAAAAATCCTTTTATTTTATTTTGTGGTTTTTTTTGGGTTTTAACTAATTTATTCAAACATAACCCTTTTTTTGTTTTCTGAGAGAGAGAGAGGTTTGGGCACTCGGCCTTTTCCACTCGCGGCCCAGGAACCCTTCCCGCATGGCCCAACTAGCCCAGCACTAGCGGCGACCTGCTCCGTTCCCTTGGCCGTCAGGATTTAGTGAGTGAGCACCTAAGAGAGCGCGTCGCTGTCGCCGTGAGAGGCTCACGAATGCCAAGGCCGGTGCCGTTTCACCCCCCTTTATAAGGGCATGGATTCCTAGGGTTCCTCCCTTCTTCCTCCTTGCTGCCACCACTCTTCCTCCTCCTCCTTCTCTCTTCTTCTTCTTCCTTCCCACTCAGGTATTCAGAGAGAGTGAGTGAGTTTCAGAGAGTCGTCACCGGCCTTCCTTGCCGTCGTCCTCGCGTCTCCGGTGGTCCTCCTCCGTGCCTGGCATGTCGTGGAGGTCGGGGACCATCCTTGCAGCCCATTCCCGTCGCTAGGAGGGACAGGGCTTCCCCTCCTCGATGGCCTCGTCCTCGCCGGAGCCACGGACAGGGTGCTCCCGCACCGCTTCTTCCTCTGCTTTGGGCTCGCATCATCGTCCTTCTTCCTCCTCTTTGCTGCGATCCAAGCTGCCGTCGTTCCCCTCGGTGAGCCACCGCGTCCCTGCTTTGTAGCAGTTGCCGCTCCGGTCGTCGTAGCTCCTCGCGTCGCCACCGTTCAGCCCAAGGAGGGGCCTTGAGGGCCTCACCTCTGTCCCCCTCATTGCAAGACGAGTAGGGGAACGTCTTCCCGTAGATTCCCGCAGCTCCCGTAGCAGGCCCGTGTCGCCTGAGAGCCAGGTAGTTGCCGGAGATCGTCGCCGCCGTTCTTCATCCACCGCTGTCATTTGGATTCAATTTCGTCAGAGTTGTGCGTGCGTGTTAGTAGAGATTCAGCAAGAGCCCCTCCTATGTGGACGAATGTGCGTAGCATAGTGGCTTTCAACTCGGGAGACGACCGGCTGGTCGTGGGATCGAATCCCCGATTCCCCCCTTTTTGTTTCTTGTTTTTTCATTGGCTAGGAGTGCTGTCTGGTGTGCGGATTCGTTGTGACCATGGCAGATCCCGTGTGGCTGTGCATTTAGAGTGTGTGTGCCTATGTGTGCCAGATCTGGTGTGGCTGTGTGTATGTGTGTGTGTGCAGCAGAGTGTGTGTGTATGTGTGCTTGTGTGTGTATGGCAAGTGGGCCCTGGCCCCACTTGTCATCCACTAGGGGTCCCTGGTGACTATGCCAGGTGGGCCCCTCCTCCATATTGTTTTCTTTTAGTTTGTTTGGTATATTAATGTCTAGATGTGTTATAAATGGAATATTTCTTTTTCTGGTATACTTCCAAATCTGGTTATGTGCATATATGAACATGAGCATTTTAGGTAAGTTTTGACTTATGGGATTGTAGGATAATTTTCGAGCTAGGTTGTGCTATGTTGTTACATGCAAATATATGAGTGTGATATATGATTTTGGGGTAGAATCACCCAAGGAATTCATTGGTGCAACTTGTTTGGTCATTTGAGCAAGTTTAACAAAATGTCATTTTGTCTCAAGGTGCCATTTTGTCATTTTAGTTATAATTAATCCATGCATGCTATGATAATTGTGACAACATGAAAGCGGTAGCCTTTGATGAGTAGAATGCCATGGTATTTTCTTTTGACATGATAAACTTGCATATAAGTGGGAACCATGATCCAAAGTAGCTATTAAAATGTTGCTGATTTTAACATGCTAAATATTTCAAAGTCTGAGAATGTGTTAATATTTTATGCCATGATGAGTGGGTGCTACCAAGTGATATGTTGTGATTTAGCTCAAGCTCAGTGCTAGTGTTTTGAAGTAGATGTTGCCATCTACCATCCTGTTAATTTTCATGCCACGAGGTGGTATCTATCACCATTAGTTTCTGCTATCAGCTTAACTCATATTCCAGAAAAATGTGATTTTCTCCAAGTCCCTAGAATATGTTTCTTCATGCCAACTTGTGAGCTTCATGCTTATTGATATGTGCTTCCTTTCCAGCTTGTGTAGTTGGATGATTTAACAAGCATGTCATGCAGTTTCTGTGAATGCTTTATTTGAGGTTGGAAACTTCCTATAGCTCTATATATTTGCTGTGAAAGTTGCTATGATGCTGTTTTGTGACAGATTGTTTGTTTTAGTGTTTCGTGACTTGTGGGAGCTATGCTCCAAGGAATTGCTTGATCTTTGAATCTATTGTGGTTGGTTTTTCATTGACTAACCAGTGGCTACCTTGGAATGCCAAGGAATATCCCATGGACTTCATTGTCTTGTATTTTTCCTTCGTAACTTGCTGTGAGCATAGCGTGAGAACCGTAACTCCGTTTCCTTCGTTCTACGTATGCATTTGCATCGTTTTTGCATGAAGCATACATAATTGCCATGATCACGCATGTTCATACAACTTAACATAAGGTTCTGTCCAGAATTTTAAATAACTTAACTATAGCATGCGAAACATGACTAGTTTAGGATGCCATGTTAAATACTTCAAATGTATCATTCATCATCTTGTTTGTGCAGTGCACCTTGGTTGGTTGTTTATTGTTGCTGTTTCTCTTGGGTAGACGCAAGTGTTTAACCTGAGTACGAGGATCCAGGAGAGTACCACTATGATGACCCCGCTCGTTGTCCCTATGAAGAACCAACGGGCAAGATGATCGTACCCGGATCCCGACACTATTTTTGCTTTGCTAGATGTCTCGCTCTTATTGTACATATGCGTTACCTACCACTTGAATGTCAAGCCTCCTACATTACCATGATAGCCTCTAACCCCTCCACATCCTAGCAAACCTTGGTTGGCTAAGTTACCGTTGCTCAACCCCTCTTATAGCGTTCTTAGTTGCAGGTGCAGGTTGTTTCCATGTGATAACATGAATTTCGGGTATATCACAATATTAACTGCTATTTAATTTAATGCACATATATATCTTGGTATGGTGGAAGGCTTGGACTTTTGCTCGGTGTTTTGTTCCACTTTTACCGCCATAGTTTCTTGTTACCGGTGTTATGTTTCCATATTTTGCGCTCCTAACATGCTCGGGGTTGTTATGGGGACCCCCTTCATTATTCGGTTGAGATTAAAACTTGTCTGTAAAGACCCAACCTTGGTACTACATTTGCTTAACAACCTAATAAAATTGCACAGGGACTAGCTACCTTGTGGATTAATCAACAACCCAGGCCAGTGCTCCACATGAGTGTTGGTCCAAAATGGCAATAGACGGGGCCACCAACGGGTGTGTCAGCCGGAAACTTAGCCCATTCGTCGTGTCCTGAGAACAAGATATGTGGCTCTTATCGGGTTCATCGACACGTCGGGAGGTCTTGCTGGACTTGTTTTACCTTTCTCGAGTGGCTTGCGTGAGGGACTCTGATTTTCTTCGGGCTATCTCGAGGTGTCGGAATTCCTTTGGAGTTGCCTAGGATGATCACGAGATCCGTGGTCGAGGTTATTCCCGCGGAGTGTGGTTAATTTATGATGGACTAGTTGGAGCACCCCTGCAGGGTTAAAACTTGGATATTTGTTTAACAACCGGTGATAGTTAACTTGAAGTAAACTCTAATAAAATAAACAAGCTATGTGAGTAACCGTGATCGTCTCTGCTCGTGAACATGATCTGAGAGAGAACACGGTGGGGTTATGATTGATGTAAGTAGTTGTTCAGGATCTCTTAGAGGTCATTCTAGTTCTCAATCGTTATCGTAGACCACATATTTACATTCATGTTCTCGTAAGATTATCCACCATAAATGCTTAGTGTTGCTGCAAACTAAACACTTACCCCATCCTACCCAATAAGCTTGAATAGTATCGATACCCGGTCGCGAGATTGCTGAGTCCGCGTGGCTCACAGATTACTATGACAAATACAGGTGCGGGTGTAGATGAGATCGAGCCAGATGATGTGACGCAGCTCCAGTTGGAGTATGACAAGGAGCGTGGCAGGATGTACGTCACATATCCAGATGAGTAGAGTGGCCGTGGTCATGATCTTCGGGGCTAGCAAGCCAGTGTCATTGCATCTTTTTATCGTTTGTTTTCGTGTGTAGACGGACCCTGTCTTTGGATTGATGTTTGAATAAACTGTGTGGAATTGTAATTTAGCATGTGGCGAGTGTAAGCCAACTCTTATACTCCTCTCTTCATACATGTATGTAATGATGTTGTACTTGCGAACGACAAGATGCGCCTCTATCCCTGTCGAGGCTCCCATGCCTAAATATGGATACGCGCGCATCTTGGGCGTGACACCTGTGCAGCCACACCACCCGCACTTGCTCAGGGCCGACCCTGCTAAAGACATTCCTAGAGATCAACCTGAGTCTGTCGCCACTATCGCTGAAGACATTGCAGCAAACACCACTCTGGGACATGTTAATACCCCCGATGGTCCTCCTGTCCCTCCCACGCTATCAACCGATGACAACAAGGAAAATATCGTAATGGCTCGCAATTGGGAAGGATAAATGGTTCCCACCAGATGGCCTCGGCTTGTTGCTCCACCACGGATGGGGCCTCAGTATGAGTTCAACTTTGATTGATGCCCCAATGTCATGAACCCTGTCACACAAAACTTAACAAAACCCTTGTGGGATCCGTTAGTATAATAAAGCAAATTACCACTTTAAGTACTGTTGCAAACTTATTCAAATTTTACTTTTTCATTGTATATACTGTATTATAACTTCTTTATGGCTTATACCACCAATACAATCGGTAGTTTCATCAAAACAAGCAAAACGGTGCATCAAAAACATAATCTGTCTTAAACAGAACAGTCTGTAGCAATCTGAACATTTACTATACTTATTTAACTCTAAAAATTCTGAAACAATAGGAAAAAATAAACAATTTGCATAGAAGTAGTGTGTAGAAATTTGAGAAACTTTTGAAGTTCCGCTAAAAATGTAAATTCACGCACTACAGCCAAAGTTTCTGTTTTTGCACTGCACACACCAAACAAGCAATCTAATCATCCTAAAGGCAAATCTCAGCACATTATTTTGTATAATGCAATGGATTTATACAAGGGGATAATTATTTTTGTTGAAACGTTTCTGTAATCGAGATTCACAAAGTTTCCATGGGCATGAACAAAGTTCAAGGAGGTCCCCCACTTCAACGGTGCTCCTCCTTCTTACTTTCACTTTTCATTTTTAAAAAGTTTTAGGTTCCCCTCTTTATTTTTTATTTTTGAACTATATAAAAGCACACAATAGAATTAAAATAACTCTCTAAAATTGTCAGGTTCTCTCCCTGGCAACGCTTTCTTTAAAGCCATTAAGCTAGGCATACGTGCTCAAGTAATGACTCCACCCGGATCCCAAGGTATATCCAAGCCAATTGTAATTAAAAATGATGTAATTTAGTAGTGAGCATAAAATAACATATATCATGCAACAATGAAGTCTAACTCTCTTCCTATGCATTGGCATGTCATAAAAGAACAATTCATGCACACAAAGTAAAAGGCCAATTCATATAGCATAAATAGTTTCTTGCAATTTTATCGTATTGGAAACATAGAGAGGCGGAGATGTAGTTCCTCTCTCATAATAATTGCAAGTAGGAGCATCAAGCACATGCATATTATATTTATCAAAATAATCATGTGTAATAGTAAAAGGCAACCCATCTATATAATTCTTAATAAGTGCAAACTTCTCTGATATAGTGTAGTTGGGAGAATTCAAAAAGATAATAGGACTATCATGTGTGGGTGCAATAGCAACAATTTCACGTTTAACATAAAGAACTATAGCAAGTTTATCTCCATAAGCATAATTCATATTGGCATCATGGCCACAAGCATAGCAAGCATCAAGTTAATCAAAAAGGGATATTTCAGACGAATCCTTGGGATCATAGCAATCATCATAGCATTCATCCTTCTATATGTGCGAAGGGAAATTAAAAAATGTATGAGTTGAAGAGTTACTCTCATTAGAACGTGGGCACGGGTAGCTAATCCACTCTTCCTCCTTTTGTTCTTCGTTCTCCTCCTCATCTTTTTCATCTAATGAGCTTACAATTTCAGCAACTTACTCTGCCATAGATTCCTACAAAATATTAGTCTCTTCCAAGGCAGCGGTCATTCTTTCAATAAACTCTTTAATATAAGCATTAGAAGCATAGTTTCATAGCAATATTTAAGTATGACAAAAATTTCAGATTTGTAAAGAGTAGCATCATACTTTTCAATGAAAGAAGCAATTTCATAGGCACCCTTAAAAGCAACAAATTCCTCAATTTGTTCAACATCATTATAGCAATAGGCCTCCTTGGCATACGAGGATAATATTTCATTATCATTAAACACACATTGGTAGGGAAGGTGTTTTTTAGCTTCTTTAGAACAACAAGTAAAATCATGCAATTCACACAAGTTCCAAGCATAACAACACAAAGTATTGATTTGATGCCACAAGAGTTTCTCTTTACGAGATATGCGGTGTCGCACATAATGAGCAAGCTCATATAATGAATTTCCCTCAACTAAGCTAGTTGGGACTTCAGCACGAGCACAAGTGGATCGAACATGACCCAAGTAATATTCATCGATGGTACAGAACACTAGTGGTTCCTCAACTTTTGGAGCAGCAAGTACATCTTTTTTTGGTATTTTACGTTTCCTACCCATATCTAAAGATAGAAACAACTTAGAACAGAAAATAAAAATTGCTTAGTGATAAAGCAAACAAGCACACACGAGAATACACACCCTACACTATTGCTCCCCGGCAACGGTGCCAGAAAAAGGTCTTGATAACCCACAACTGTAGGGGGTTATTTGTAGCCTCTTTCGATAAGTAAGAGTGTCGAACCCAACAAGGAGATAAAGGTAGAAAAATATTCCCTCAAGTTCTATCGACCATCAATACAACTCTACGCACGCTTAACGTTCGCTTTACCTATAACAAGTATGAAACTAGAAGTACTTTGTAGGTGTAACGGGATAGGTTTGCAAGATAATAAAGAGAATGTAATTAAAAACAAGGGGCTGTTTAGATAAAGAATACTAACTTAGTCTTAGTAGAGAGCTTTTCTTCACACAAAAGTTATTTGTCCCTAGGCAATCGATAACTAGAAATCAGGAAAATCAGGCTCCCCTCCTCCAATTATCCCACGTGATTGGGGCGGAGAAGTGAAGAACAAGGAGTCGCGAGGCAGAGGAGAAGTAGGAGTCATCGAGGAGAATGAGAAGGCGTGCTCAACGATTCTTTTATTTCCACAAATTACGGGGTGTTAATTCGATCAGGCTTTTTGGTGATTACTTCGGTCAAGCTACTGGCGCTTTGCATTTTTTTAGGCAATGTGAGAGTTTTACCTGACTGGACCTTCATATATACATACCTACTAGGGGTCCCCAGGCAGGTGAGGGCCCTATGCAGCCGCACCAGCTGCACCTGCTAGGGGCCGACCCTGCTAAAGACATTCTTGTAAATCAACCCGAGTCTGCTGCCACTGCCGTTGAAGACATTGCAGCAAGCACCACTCTGGGACATGTGAATACCCCTGATGGTCCTCCTGTCCCTACAATGCCATCAACCGATGACAATGAGGAAAATATCATCATGGCTCACAATAGGGAGGATAAATGGTTCCCACCAAATGGCCTCGGCTCGTTGCTCCACCATGAATGGGGCCTTAGTATGAGTTCAACCTTGATCGATTCCCCAATGTCATGAACCCCATGCCATGTCTTCCATGTCTTCAACAGTCAGGCCCTGTTGGACCTACTATCTTCGAGCTAGAATGGTTCAGGTTGAACAATGATAACCCACAAGTGTAGGGGATCAGTTGGAGCCTCTTTTGATAAGTAAGAGTGTCGAACCCAATGAGGAGGTAAAGGTAGAACAAATATTCCCGCAAGTTCTATCGACCACCGATACAACGCTACGCACGCTTAACATTCGCTTTACCTAGAACAAGTATGAAACTAGAAGTACTTTGTAGGTGTAACGGGATAGGTTTGCAAGATAATAAAGTGCACGTAAATAAAAACTAGGGGCTGCTTAGATAAAGAAACAACTACGTTAGTCTTAGTAGAGAGCTTTTTTCACAAGAAAGTTATTTGTCCCTAGGCAATCGATAACTAGACCGATAATCACTATTGCAATTTTGTATGAGGGAGACGCATAAGCTAACATACTTTCTCTACTTGGATAATATGCACTTATGATTGGAACTCTAGCAAGCATCCGCAACTACTAAAGATCATTAAGGTAAAATCCAACCATCGCATTATAAGGTATCAAGTCCTCTTTATTCCCATACGCAAACAACCTACTTACTCGGGTATGTGCTTCTATCACTCATGCCACCCACCATAAGCGAATCATAAAAATATTGCAAACCCTACAGAGGGGATCCCTCATGCTTCCGCAACATGGAGAGCACCATAGGACATAACCAATAATAAATCATGCAACTCAAACCAATCATATCATCAATCAACCCATAGGACAAAACGGATCTACTCAAAAATCATAGGATTGCCATACATCATTGGGAAATAATATATAGCGTTGAGCACCATGTTTAAGTAGAGATTACATCGGGGAGAAGAGGTGTTGAACAGCTGCGTAGAGGGGGAGAGAGTTGGTCATGACGGTGGCGAAGTTGTTGGTGTAGATTGGCGGCACGATGATGGCCCCGGCGACGTTCTGGTGCCATAGGGAGAGAGGGGGAGAGAGGCCCCCTCCTTCTTATTCTTATTTGACCCCCCCTAGATGGGAGGAGGGTTTCCCCTCTAGTCTTTGGATTCCATGGCAGCGGAGGGGCAGGAGCCCCTCCGAGATTGGATCTCTCTCTCTGTTTCCTTCTGTTTCTACGTTCCCAGATTCTGGCCTTTCACCGTTTCTTATATTCCCAGAGATCCTTAACTACAATTGCGCTGAAATTTTAACACGATTTTTATCTGGATATTAGCTTTCTTGCGGTGAAAGAAGGGCACCAATGGCCGTAAGGGGTGACCACAAGCCACCCTGGCGCGACCAGGGGGTAGGCCGTGTCCCCCTAGCTTGTGGGCCTCTCGGGCATCGTCTCACGTTGATTCTTTTTCCTAGAAATCACATATATTCCAAAAACATCTATGTAAGTTTTTACCGTGTTTGGACTTTGTTTGATATGGATTTTGTATGAAACAAAAAACATGCAACAAACAGGAACTGGCACTGGGCACTGGATCAATATGTTAGTCCCAAAAATAGTATAAAATGTTGCCAAGAGTATATGAAAGTTGTAGAATATTGGCATGAAACAATCAAAAATTATAGATACGACGGAGACGTATCAAACAATGCCTTCTTCGACTCCGACCGCAATCCATACAAGCATACAAGAATGCAGTCTGACGGATTCTGGAGTGCTCCACAACGTCAGTACTACATGTGTGTGCTCTATGGTTAGACCATGATCTTTCCCCACAAACATGTCAGCTTTGAAGCTATGAAAGGTCTTCCATGTTTTGATCAGGCACTGGATTGTCTTCGAGATGTGGGTTTGTTGCCATTCTGCACAGATCATGAAGACTGGAATGAGGAACTCATCCTCTAGTTCTATGCAACTCTTCACATCTTTGGCTTTGGTCGTGACTTGAACACCTGGAAGATGGACTTTATGATCAAGGATGAACACATCACTACCTCCCCGTTGGATTTCTTCCTTGCAACACCACTTGCCGCCTCTGGTGAAGAATTGGATCCTCGCTCTAAAGCCTATGAGGCTGCCACTCGAAGCCTCTTGCACATGCGAGAATCCGATATGACTGAGATGCTCACACTGATGAACCCTTTGGCTCAAGATACATATTTTGCCACTTCTTTGTTCGTCGATGATCTTTAGTATCTTCCGAGGACTATCTATCAAATTCTTCGGCACACAATTTGGCCGATAAAAGGGCACAACTCAACCCACAAAATTGAAGGGCCTCTGAAGACATTGCTCTACAACACTATTTATGGCATCAGGTTCAATCTTCAAGATTTGTTCCTTCGCAACCTTGCCGCTAATGGCATCAATGTCCTCGAGCCGAAGATATATGCTCCTTTGATTATCCACTTCATCAAATATAGAACAAACACCAGGTTTCTTCCATCTGGTCGCAACCATGGCATTTATCTTCTAGACATTGAAGTTGTGCAAGCAGATCTATATCCATCCAAGAGCAAGAACCCCATTGTTCAAGTCACAAGTGCAACTGCTAATGTTGAAGGTCTTCCACTTCCACCTAATGATTCAAGGGCAAGACTTATTAGTGCAATTCGGCAACCAAGCCCAGTGCTACCAATATGTAAGCCACTGCTAGCACCCTGCCTCATCAACGCCTACCCAGAAGAGAGCCTGCACTCACTCATAGTGAACTTCTCGTCTCACTGATCTAGAAACAAGATAGACATCATGAATAGACTCACCGCCAGATGCATTATGTAGTGCAATACCTCAAGCACACACGAGAATACACAACCTACGCTATTGCTCCCCGGCAACGATGCCAGAAAAAGGTCTTGATAACCCACAAGTGTAGGGGATCAGTTGTAGCCTCTTTCAATAAGTAAGAGTGTCAAACCCAACGAGGAGATAAAGGTAGAAAGAAATATTCCCTCAAGTTCTATCGACCATCGATACAACTCTATGCACGCTTAACGTTCACTTTACCTAGAACAAGTAAGAAACTAGAAGTACTTTGTAGGTGTAAGGGAATAGGTTTGAAAGATAATAAAGAGCATGTAATTAAAAAGTAGGGTCTGCTTAGATAAAGAAACAACTAAGTTAGTCTTAGTAGAGAGCTTTTTGTCGCAAGAAAGTTATTTGTCCCTAGGCAATCGATAACTAGAAATCAGGAAAATCAGGATCCCCTCCTCCAATTATCCCACGAGATTGGGGCAAAGAAGTGAAGAACAAGGAGTCGCGAGGCAAAGGAGAAGTAGGAGTCGTCGAGGAGAATGAGCAGGCGTGGTCAACGATTCCTTTATTTCCAACGAAATTATGGGGTGTTAATTCGATTAGGCTTTTTGGTGATTATCGGTCAAGCTGCTAGCGCTTTGCTTTTTTTAGGCAATGCCGATGTTTTACCTAACTGGACCTTCATATATACATACCTACATGGGGGCCCCAAGCAGGTGAGAGCCCTGTGCAGCCGCACCAGCCGCACCTGCTCGGGGTCGGCCCTGCTGAAGACATTCATGTAGATGAACCTGAGTCTGATGCCACTGCCGCTGAAGACATTGCAGCAAACACCACTCCGGGACAAGTGAATACCCCTGATGGTCCTCCTGTCCCTGCCATGCCATCAACTAATGACAACGAGGAAAATATCGTCATGGCTCTCAATAGGGAAGGAGAAATGGTTCCCACCAGATGGCCTCGGCTTGTTACTCCACCACGGATGGGGCCTCAGTATGAGTTATACCTTGATCGATGCCCCGATGTCATGACCCCCATGCCACGTCTTCCATGTCTTCGAGAGTCAGGCCCTGCTAGACCTACTGTCTTCGAGCTCAAATGGTTCAGGCTGAACAATGATAACCCACAAGTGTAGGGGATCAGTTGGAGCCTCTTTCGATAAGTAAGAGTGTTGAACCTAGTGAGGAGCTAAAGGTAGAACAAATATTCCCTCAAGTTCTATCGACCACCGATACAACTCTACGCATGCTTACCGTTCGCTTTACCTAGAACAAATATGAAACTAGAAGTACTTTGTAGGTGTAATGGGATAGGTTTGCAAGATAATAAAGAGCACGTAAATAAAAACTAGGGGCTGCTTAGATAAAGAAACAACTACATTAGTCTTAGTAGAGAGCTTTTTGTAAAAAGAAAGTTATTTGTCCCTAGGCAATCGATAACTAGACCAATAATCACTATTGCAATTTTATATGAGGGAGAGGCATAAGCTAACATACTTTCTCTACTTGGATCATATGCACTTATGATTGGAACTCTAGCAAGCATCCGCAACTACTAAAGATCATTAAGGTAAAATCCAACCATAGCATTATAAGGTATGAAGTCCTCTTTATTCCCATACGCAAACAACCTACTTACTCGGGTATGTGCTTCTGTCACTCACGCCACCCACCATAACCGAATCATAAACATATTGCAAACCCTACAACGGGGATCCCTCATGCTTTCGCGACACAGAGAGCACGATAGGACATCACCAATAATAAAACATGCAACTCAAACCAATCATGATCATCAATCAACCCATAGGATAAAACGGATCTACTCAAACATCATAGGATTGCCATACATCATTGGGAAATAATATATATCATTGAGCACCATGTTTAAGTAGATATTATAGTGGGGAGAAGAGGTGTTGAACCGCTGCATAGAGGGGGAGAGAGTTGGTGATGACAACGATGAAGTTGTTGGTGTAGATCGGCGACATGATGATGGCCCCGGCGGCGTTCCGATGCCATAGGGAGAGAGGGGGAGAGAGACCCCCTCCTTATTATTCTTCCTTGACCCCCCTAGATGGGAGGAGGGTTTCCCCTCTAGTATTTGGACTCCATGGCGTCGGAGGGGCGGGATCCCCTCCGAGATTGTATCTCTCTCTCTCTCTGTTTCCTTCCGTTTCTGTGTTCCCAGATTCTGGCCTTTCACCATTTCTTATATTACCGGAGATCCTTAACTACAATTGGGCTGAAATTTTAACACGATTTTATCTGGATATTAGCTTTCTTGCGGAGAAAGAAGGGCACCAACGGCCTTAAGGGGTGACCACAAGCCACCCTGGTGTGACTAGGGGGTAGGCCGTGTCCCCCTGGCTTGTGGGCCCCTCAGGCATCGTCTCGCGTTGATTCTTTTTCCCATAAATCACATATATTCCAAAAAATCTCCATAAGTTTTTATCGCGTTTGGACTTCATTTGGTATGGATTTTCTACGAAACAAAAAAAATGCAACAAACAGGAACTGGCAGTGGGCACTAGCTCAATATGTTAGTCCCAAAAATAGTATACAAAGTTGCCAAGAGTATATGAAAGTTGTAGAATATTGGCATGAAACAATGAAAAATTATAGATACTATGGAGACGTATCAAACAACGCCTTCTTCGACTCCAACCGCAATCGATACAAGCATACAAGATTGCAGTCTAACGGATTCTGGAGTGCTCCACAACGTCAGTACTACATGTGTGTGCTCTATGGTCAGAACCGGATCTTTCCCCACAAACATCTCAGCTTTGAAGCTATGAAAGGTCTTCCCTGTTTTGATCAGGCACTGGATTGTCTTCGATATGTGGGTTTGTTGCCATTCTGCATAGATCGTGAAGACTGGAATGAGGAACTCATCGTCCAGTTTTATGCAACTCTTCACATCTCTGGCTTTGGTCGTCACTTGAACACCTGGAAGATGGACTTTATGATCAAGGATGAACACATCACTGCCTCCCCACTGGATTTCTTCCCTGCAACACCACTTGCCGCCTCTAGTGAAGAATTGGATCCTCGCTCTAAAGCCTATGAGGCTGCCACTCAAAGCCTCTTGCACATGCGAGAATCCAATATGACTGAGATGCTCACATTGATGAACCCTTTGGCTCGAGATACATATTTTCCCACTTCTTTCTTCGTTGATGATCTTCAGTATCTTCCGAGGACTATCTATCATATTCTTCGGCACACAATTTGGCCGATAAAAGGGCACAACTCAACTCGCGAGATTGAAGGGCCTCTGAAGACAATGCTCTACAACACTGTTTATGGCATCAGGTTCAATTTTCAAGATTTGTTCCTTCGCGACCTTGCCACCAAGAATGCATTCGTGGCCTATGAAACTAGTCGTCATTCATGGAGGAATTTGACAGCGCTGGCGCTTGAGGATGAGCTTCGCGAAGATGGTTACAATCCATACTATAGATTTGCTGCACCTCCTCCCAGCGTAGAGAAGTGGCACAAGACTCCATCGCTTGAAGATAGTGACTTCTCTTCTTCACTCCCTCTGCCAATGTCAGGCTTGCAGATGAAGCTGATGATGCAACCTCTTTGCCTCCATCGACTCGGTGTCACGACACTACACCAAGATCAACTTCACCAACACACCATGACTCCACTGCACCGTCTTCTTCGACTCTTGCAGGGGACATGTAGTTTTTCAATGTCTTCATCCCTTTTTGGTCGTTCGATGACAAAGGAGGAGAAGCATTGGATGATAGTCTTCAAACCAGTCTACTAATAAGGGTTGGGTGTTACCTTTTGCTAAGTTTACAACTCTCGTTTATGAACATTTGTTGTTTTGGCTTGTAAAACATAAGTCCTCATGGATGTCTGCACTTTATGTTTACCCAACTCTTTGGCGCTTCTTCAAGTTATTTTATGTGCCTGAAGTTATTTTGCAGACGCCTATTTTTCATTATGCATTTCATTATCTTCGACATATCAATTAATGCATAGTGATTGGATTACATGATATAGGAGGAGATATCCACAAACTACAACCTGCCATGTTCACTTGCATTCCAAGCAAAATCCTCATATGCACATCTTCAGGGGGATCTCTCTATATCTTGTAAACATAATCTTCAAAACCTTATCTTCACATATATTTTCCCCCATTGAAAACTTCAACCAGTCTGTCATCAATCACCAAAAAGGGGGAGGTTGTAAGTGCATCTAGTGCCACCCTTTGTTGGTTTTGGAGTATTGAAGACAAACGTGGTTGAGGGACTAATGTGTTTGTGAGAGTTCGCATGTTAACACAAATAGAAGTCCCTGGAGTTTCGGTTTAGCCATCGGGGACGACCCCCATAAATGTCCTAAGACATTGATGATAGCTGAAGTCGTTGGTGGGATGCGAAGACATTCTTTCGGAGACAATGAAATGTGAAGATGAAGTATTTTGGTAGTTTTGTTTCTTCTTTCCTGAGTCATAGGAACCACCATACTGTTAAGTGGGGTCGAAGTAATTAAAGTCAGATGCTGACGTGATGCTCGACCCATACCTATGTCTTCGAGTGAAGACAATGAGATGAAAACTCTTTCAGAGCTGGTTGAGTCAGCTTTACTTGTAGCCCAAGTAAAGTTGTCGCGTGCATTCAAAATCCGACCGTTGTGACACGTGTCGGTTGGCCATTGACCCAGGGTCATTTCGGTCATATCAGGTCAGGTTGCCTTCTAGCTATAAATAGCCCACCCCCTCCACCATGAGAAGGTGGCTGCTCAGAGAGAGATACGGCTATTGTCATTTTGGAGCAACCCACCTCGAATACATTGAGATAGACACATCCTGTGAGGATACACCTAAAGACCTAGAGCTAGTGTGTTTGAGCATCACCGGAGACTTTCTGTTCTGAGAGAACTGAAGACTTATTACACTTGAAGATTGCGATCTTACAGACGGTTAGGCGTCTGGGTCTAGAGCGTCCAAGAGTCATTGTGGACTGCTGGGTGACCAAGTTTGTATGGGTTTCGGAAGTCTCCCCTGAAGACTTACCTGAGTGACTGGGAATTGTCTAAGTGAATTCCGCTCAAGGGGAATAAGGTGAAGACGAGGTCTTCTGAGTTGAACCTCAACCTCCCTAACCAGACGTACAGTTGTCACAACAACTGGAACTGGTCCAACAAATCCTGTGTCTTCGTCAAGCAAATGGTTCTATCCTTCACTCTCTTGCATTCCTACTTTGAATAGTGAAGTCATTGCTTGATCATTGCCTGAATACTTTCTCCAAAGACATTCATATCAACTGTTTATCTTCATATTGTCTAAGTTTGTCTTTGACTCATCTTAGTGTGCATGATGATAATACTTGATTTGTCTATATGTCTTTAGTGTATTGCATGCCTAGACTAGACCCTTGATTACTATCCCTACCTGGTCCTGGTTACATTTCCGCATAATTCGAATACATTCCTTGTTTCGAAGACTTTCATAAAAATCACCTATTCACCCCCCCTCTAGTCGGTAACTAGCACTTACAATGGATAAAAATGGTTTGGATGCAGCTGCAGCAATGGATGTTGAGGACCCTAAGGCCGCACTTAAGAATCAATCAAGCCAAGATGTCAGGAATGAGCTACTGAATGTGCACGGAAATAGGACTGCTGATGATGTAGTCCTCGTGCGTACTGTGGGATATATGGCCATTGTGCCTGTCAGTGCTAAAGGTGATAAATCGGGATAGTTCATGTACCCTTCTGAGAAGGATGTTGGCGTTCGGAATAATATGCAAGAGGAAATGGATCTAGTCGCTGATAGTACACCACAACAAAGCGCTATCAAGATATTGAGGGGAGATGATGGTAATTTAGTGAATAAGATTAATATTGATTTGGCAGGCTCCCTGGAGGGGTGCCGCCAGGATCAATGATTGCCTTAAGTTGGAAATGTCCGAGGGGACGGATCTCCCAGACAGTTCGAGATCTCGCGACAATGGTGCATTCACATGCCCTCGGTTTTGGTTTTTTATGTGAGATTAGACAAAAAACAAGTATGATGAAAAGGATTAGAAGACGCCTTGGTCTTCAGGGCTTTGAAGGTGTTGACAATAATGGTATGAGTGGTGGTTTGGCTTTATACTGGCATGAATCATGTCATGTTACACTACTAGTGAAAGGTGACCGATATATTGATGTTGTTGTGAGAACGGAAGCTAATGGTGAACAGTGGCGACTAACTGGTATTTATGGAGAGCCAAGAGTCAAGAACCGACAACGTATGTGGGATAAATTGCAAGGTCTAAGAGCGATGTGTGATTTGTCGTGGCTTGTTATTGGCGATTTTAATGAAGCAATGTGGGGCTTTGAACATTTTTCTCTCACACCCAGGCCTAAACCTCAAATAATAGCTGTTCGAAATGCTCTTATGTTCTGTGAGTTGATTGATCTTGGGTTTGTTGATGTTCCATATACCTATGATAATCTCCATTCTAGGTCGACAAATGTGAGAGTTTGTCTTGATCGAGCAGTTGCATCAAATTCTTGGAGGAACTTGTTTGCTTTTCGCACGGTGCATCACCTTGCCTCTCTAGGATCTAACAATGTGCCCTTGCTTCTTAAAGGTAGGGCTAACTCGCATGTTCCTAAAGCTACTCATAGTCATTATGAAATAGTCTGGGGGAGGGATGCGGGCCTCCCTAAGGTGATTAGTAGAACATGGGCGTCCTTGTTGGGAGACGTAGTAGTAAATCAAAAAAATTCCGACGATCACCAAGATCCATCTATGGAGAAACCAGCAACGAGTAAGGGGAGAGTGCATCTTCATACCTTTGAAGATCGCAAAGCAGAAGCGTTACTGGAACGCGGTTGGTGGAGTCGTACTCGCAGCGATTCAGATCGCGGTGGAATCCGATCTAAGCGCCGAACAGTGGCGCCTCTGCGTTCAACACATGTGCAGCCCGGTGATGTTTCCTACACCTTGATCCAGCAAGGAGGAAGGAGAGGTTGAGGGAGAGCTTCGGCAGCACGACGGCGTGGTGACGGTGGAGCTGCGTGGTATCTGGCAGGGCTTCGCCAAGCACTACGGAGAACAAGGAGAGGGAGGAGTAGGGCTGTGCCGTGGGAGAGAGAGATGCGTGTCTCCGGCAGCACCAAGGGCTCCTCTATTTATAGGAGGACGAGGAGGGAGGGCTGAGCCCTAGGGTTCCCACCCTAGGGTGGTGTGGCAGCCCCCGGATCCCATCTGGCCGGCGGCCACAGAGGGAGAGGGGTGCGGCTGCCCTAGGGTGGGCCTTAGGGCCCATCTGCCCTGGGGTTTGCCCCCCTCCCACCTTCAGTTGTGCCTTGGGCCCTTGTTGGGGGCGCACCAGCCCAGCTAGGGGCTGGTTCCCTCCCACTTTCGGCCCATGCAGCCCTCAAGTGCTGGTGGCCCCACTTGGTGGACCCTCGGAACCCTTTAGATGGTCTCGGTATGTTACCGGTAATCCCCGAAACACTTCCGGTGATGAAAACCTCCCTCCTTCGGTGACCTATATATTAATCTTTACCTCCGGACCATTCCGGAGCTCCTCGTGATGTCCGGGATCTCATCCGGGACTCCGAACAACCTTCGGTAACCATGTACACTATTTCCCTATAACCCTAGCGTCATTGAACCTTAAGTGTGTAGACCCTACGGGTTCGGGAGACACGTAGACATGACCGAGACACCTCTCAGATCAATAACCAACAGCGGGATCTGGATACCCATGTTGGCTCCCACATGCTCCATGATGATCTCATCGGATGAACCACGATGTCGGGGATTCAATCAATCCCGTATACAATTCCCTTTGTCTATCGGTATGATACTTGCCCGAGATTCAATCGTCGGTATCCCTATACCTTGTTCAATCTCGTTACCGGCAAGTCTCTTTACTCGTTCCGTAACACATCATCCCGTTGTTGGAAATATGCCCTAGAGGTAATAAATAAAGTGTTTATTATTGTATTTCCTTGTTCATGATAATCGTTTATTATCCATGCTATAATTGTATTAATTGGAAACATGGATACATGTGTGGATACATAGACAAACACAATGTCCCTAGTATGCCTCTAGTGAACTAGCTCGTTGATTGAAAGATGGTTAAGGTTTCCTAGCCATGGACATGATATGTCATTTGATAACGGGATCACATCATTAGGAGAATGATGTGATGGACAAGACCCAAACTACAAACGTAGCTTATGATCGTGTCAGTTTATTGCTACTGTTTTCTGCATGTCAAACATATGTTACTATGACCATGAGATCATGCAACTCACAGATATCGGAGGAGTACCTTGTGTGTATCAAACGTCGCAACGTAACTGGGTGACTATAAAGGTGCTCTACAGGTGTCTCCAAGGGTGTCTGTTGAGTTGGCATGGATCGAGACTGGGATTTGTTACTCCGTGTGATGGAGAGGTATCTCAGGGCCCACTCGGTAATACAACATCACAATGAGCCTTGCAAGCAATGTGACTAATTGTTAGTTACGGGATCTTGTATTACGGAACGAGTAAAGAAACTTGCCGGTAACGATATTGAACTAGGTATGGAGATACCGACGATCGAATCTCGGGCAAGTAACATACCGAAGAACAAAGGGAACATCATACGGGATTAACTGAATCCTTGACATAGAGGTTCGACCGATAAAGATCTTCGTAGAATATGTAGGAACCAATGTGGACATCCAGGTCCCGCCATTGGTTATTGATCATAGAGGTATCTCGGTCATGTCTACATAGTTCTCGAACCCGCAGGGTGTGCACACTTAAGGTTTGGTGACATTTCGGTAGTATAGAGTTATGTATGGTGGTGACCGAAGTTTGTTCGGAGTCCCAGATTAGATCTTGGACGTCACGAGGATCTCCGAAATGGTCCGGAGGTAAATATTCATATATAGGAAGTCCCGGTTTGGTCGCCGAAAAAGTTTCGGGCTCATCGGTAGTGTACCGGGAGTGCCGGTAGTGTACCGGGAGACCTCTGGGAGGGGTATTTCGACCCTAGAGGGTCCATGGGCTGTGGAAGATTAATAACCAGCCCTTAGTGGGCTGGTGGAACAGCCACAAAAGGCCCATGGCGCCAGGAGGAAAAAGGCCTAAAGAAAAAGGTGGAAAAAGGGCCAATAGGGAGCAATCCTAGTCCAACTAGGATTGGAGGAGGAGTAGGATTCCTCCTCCTTTGCTTCGGCCGAAGCCTCCTTGGCTTGGAGGCAAGGCTGCCTCTCCTCCTCCCTCCCTCCTATATATACTAGTGGATTGCTAGGGTTTTGCACAGTTTTTACGGCCACGTGCTACCCGTTCCACCGGTGCTCCTCTAGATCGGTTTTCCGCAGCGCTTAGGCGAAGCCCTGCCGGAATAGCTCCACCACCATCGCTGGAGCGCCGTCACGCTGCCGGTGAACTCTTCCTCCTCCCCACTTCCTCTTGCTGGATCAAGACGATGGAGATAGTCATCAAGCTGCACGTGTGCTGAACGCGGAGGTGTCGTCCGTTCGGTACTAGATCGGAAGGATCGTGATCAAGGCCGCGCGACGGTTCGCGATTGGATCGCGGGACGATTCGTGATTGGATCGCGGGACGCTCGGCGATTTGGATCGCGAAGAAGTTTGACTACACCAACCGCGTTTCTTAACGCTTCCCGCTTAGCAATCTACAAGGGTACGTAGATCAACTCCCCCTCTCGTAGATGCTCATCACCATGGATAGGTTTGCGTGTGCGTAGGAATTTTTTTGTTTCCCATGCAACGTTCCCCAATAGTGGCATCATGAGCTAGGTTGATGGTTCGATGAGATCTCAAGTAGAACACAAAAGGTTTGTGGGCGTTGTTGCTTAGATTGCTTCCTTCCTTGGTCGGATTTTGGTTCAGCGGTATTGTGAGATGAAGCGGCCCGGACCAACATTACTCGTACGCTTACGAGAGACCGGTTCCCTCGACGCAACTTGTTGCCTAGATGGCTTGCGGGTGGCAGTTTCTCTCACTTTAGTTGGATTGGATTTGCCAAAGGCGGTCCTTGAGAAGGTTGAAAAGCAAATTATGTATCACCGTTGTGGTTTATGCGTAGGTGAGAATCTTTCTTGCTAGAAACCCGTAGCAGCCATTGAAAACATGCAACAACAATTAGAGGACGTCTAACTTGTTTTTGCAGGGTATGTTGTGATGTGATATGGCCAATTACATGATGTGATATATGTGATGTATGAGATGATCATGTGATGTATAGAATTTCATGACTTGCATATCGATGAGTACGGCAACCGGCAGGAGCCATAGGGTTGTCTTTAATTATTGTATGACCTACATGTCAATCATTAAGCGCTATGTAATGCTTTACTTTATCGCTAAACGGTAGCAATAGTAGTAGAAGCATGCAGGGTGTGACAACCTCGATGGCGACACGTTGATGGAGATCAAGATGATGGAGATCATGGTGTTGTGCCGGTGACGATGAAGATCATGCCGGTGCTTTCCAGATGGAGATCTAAAGCACAAGTTCATGGCCATATCATGTCACTTACCAATTGCATGTGACGTTAATCCTTTTATGCACCTTGTTATGCTTAGTACGGCGGTAGCATTATAAGGTGATCCCTCACTTAAATTTCAAGATAAAATTGTGTTCTCCCCGAGTGTGCACCGTTGCGAAAGTTCGTCGTGTTGAGACACCACATGATGTTCGGGTGTGATAGACTCTACATTCACATACAACGGGTGCAAGCCAGTATTGCACGTGCAGAACACTCGGGTTAAACTTGACGAGCCTAGCATGTACAGACATGGCCTCGGAACACAAGAGACCGAAAGGTCGAACATGAGTCATATAGTAGATATGATCAACATAATGATGTTCACCATTGAAGCCACCTCAACTCACATGATGATCGGACTTGAGTTGGTGGATTTGGATCATGTGACACTCAGATGACCTGAGGGATGTCAATTTGAGTGGGAGCTTTAGTAATTTGATTAACTAAACTCATTATCTTGAACAATAGTCTAAATGAACTTTGCATATTTATGTTGTAGATCAATGGCTCGCGCAGTAGCACCCCTGGATTTTAATGCGTTCCTAGAGAAAGCTAAACTAAAAGATGATGGAATTAACTTTGTTGACTGGGCCCGCAATCTGAGGATTATCCTCACGGCTTCCCAGAAATCATATGTCCTTGATGCAACGCTTGGTGACCAACCAGAAGACATGACCTCCGAAGACGTTAAGAACGCTTGGGAGGCACGTACTAGAGATTACTCAATAGTTCAGTGTGCAATATTGTATGGCTTAGAACCGGGACTTCAAAGATGTTTTGGACGTCATGGAGCATATGAGACGTTCCAGGAGTTGAAGTTTATCTTTCAGCAGAACGCCCGGATCGAGAGGTATGAAACCTCTGATAAGTTCTATGCTTGCAAGATGGAGGAAAACGGGTCTATAAGTGAACATATACTCAGAATGTCTGGGTATTCAACTCGTCTAGCGGAGTTGGGAATTGCCCTTCCGCAAGAGGCGATCACAGACGGAGTTCTTCAATCACTGCCACCTAGTTAGAAGAGCTTTGAAATGAACTATAACATGCACGGGATGAACAAGTCAGTCGCCGAGCTGTTTGCGATGCTAAAAGTCGCTGAGTCTGAAATCCAGAAAGAACATCAAGTGGTGATGGTCAATAAAACCACTAGTTTCAAGAAAAATGGCAAAGTCAAGGGCAAGGGCAAGAAGGGTAAAACCAAGAAGGATGGCAAAGCAGTTGCTACTCCTGCAAAGAAGCCCAAGCATGGACCGAAGCCAGAAACTGAGTGCTTTCATTGCAAAGGAACTGGTCACTAGAAGCGGAACTGCCCCAAGTACCTGGCTGACAAGAAGGCGGCCAACGACAAACAAGGTATATATGGTATACATGTTATTGATGTGTACCTTAATGGCTCTCGTAGTAGTGCTTGGGTATTTGATACCGGATCAGTTGCTCACATTTGCAACTCAAAACAGGAACTACGGAATAAACGAAGGCTGGCAAAGGACGAAGTGACGATGCACGTGGGAAATGGTTCCAAGGTTGATGTGATCGCCGTCGGCACGCTCTCTCTTCGATTACCATCGGGATTAGTGATGAACCTAAATAATTGTTATTTAGTGCCTGCATTAAGCATGAACATTATATCTGGATCTTGTTTATTGCGAGACGGTTACTCATTTAAATCAGAGAATAAAGGTTGTTCTATTTATATGAGTAATATCTTTTATGATCATGCACCCAATGTTAGGGGTTTATTCATATTGAATCTTGATAGTGATGACACACATGTTCATAACATTGATGCCAAAAGATGTAGAATTGATAATGATAGTACCACTTTCTTGTGGCACTGCCGTTTAGGTCATATTGGTGTAAAACGCATGAGGAAGCAACATGTTGATGGACTTTTGGAGTCACTTGATTTTGAATCACTTGACACATGTGAACCATGCCTAATGGGCAAGATGACTAAAACGCCGTTCTCTGGGACAATGGAACGGGCGAGTGACTTATTGGGAACATACACACTGATGTGTGCGGTCCAATGAATGTTGCAACGCGTGGTGGATATCGTTATTTTCTCACCTTCAATGATGACTTAAGTAGATATGGGTATATTTACTTAATGAAACACAAGTCTGAAACGTTTGAAAAGTTCAAGCAATTTCAGAGTGAAGTTGAGAATCATCGTAACAAGAAGATTAAGTTCTTACGATCTGATCAAGGAGGTGAATATATGAGTTATGAGTTTGGCAGTCACTTAAGACAATGTGGAATTGTTTCACAGTTGACACTGCCCGGAACACCACAGCGTAATGGTGTGTCCGAACGTCGTAATCGAACCTTATTAGATATGGTGCGTTCTATGATGTCTCTTGCTGATTTGCCACTATCGTTTTGGGGTTATGCATTAGAGACAGCTGCATTCACTTTAAATAGGGCACCCTCAACATCCGTTGAGACGACGCCATATGAACTGTGGTTTGGCAAGAAGCCAAAGTTGTCGTTTCTTAAAATTTGGGGATGTGATGCTTATGTCAAAAAGCTTCAGCCTGAAAAGCTGGAACCCAAAGCGGAGAAATGCGTCTTCATAGGATACCCGAAAGAGACAGTCGGGTATACCTTCTATCTCAGATCCGAAGGCAAAGTGTTTGTCGCTAAAAACGGAACATTTCTTGAGAAAGAGTTTCTCTCGAAAGAATTGAGTGGGAGGAAAATAGAGCTTGATGAGGTTATTGAACCTTTACTTCAACCAGAAAGTAGCGCAGCGCAGAAAGATGTTTCTATGGAACCTACGACGGTAGAAGAGGAATTTAATGATGATGATCATGAAGCTTCAGATCGAGCAGCTATTGAACCACGTAGGCCGACAAGGCCTTGTACTACCCCTGAGTGGTACGGCAACCCTGTCTTGGAGGTCATGTTGTTGGACAACAATGAACCTACGAGCTATGGAGAAGCAGTGATGGGCCCGGATTCCAAGAAATGGTTATAGGCCATGAAATCCGAGATGGGATCCATGTATGAACAAAAAGTATGGACTTTGGAAGTATTACCTGAAGGGCGAAAGGCCATTCAGAACAAATGGATCTTTAAGAAGAAGACAGACGCGGACGGTAATGTCACCGTCTATAAAGCTCGACTTGTGGCAAAGGGTTTTTCACAAGTTCAAGGAGTTGACTATGATGAGACTTTCTCACCCGTAGCGATGCTTAAGTTTGTCAGAATCATGTTAGCAATAGCTGCCTATTTCGACTATGAAATTTGGCAGATGGATGTAAAAATAGCGTTCCTCAACGGTTTCCTTGAGGAAGAGTTGTATATGATGCAACCCGAAGGTTTTGTCGATCCAGAGAATGCTGACAAAGTTTGCAAACTCCAGTGATCCATTTATGGACTAGTGCAATTATCTCGGAGTTGGAATAAGCGCTTTGATGAGGTGATCAAAGCATTTGAGTTTATACAAGTTTACGGAGAAGCTTGTATTTACAAGAAACTGAGTGGGAGCTCTATAGCGTTTCTAGTATTATATGTGGATGACATATTGCCGATTGGAAACAATATAGAAATGCTGGAAAGCGTGAAGGAATATTTGAACAAGAGTTTTTCAATGAAGGACCTAGGAGAAGCTGCTTTCATATTAGGCATTAAGATCTATAGAGATAGATCGAGACGCTTAATAGCACTTTCACAGAGCACATACCTTGATAAAGTTTTGAAGAAGTTCAAAATGGAACAGTCCAAGAAAGGGTTCTTGCCTGTATTACAAGGTGTGAAGTTGAGTAAGACTCAATGCCCAATAACTGCAGAAGATAGAGAAAAGATGAGTGTCATCCCCTATGCTTCAGCCATAGGCTCTATCATGTATGCAATGCTGTGCACAAGACCCGATGTCAGCCTTGCCATAAGTATGGCCGGAAGGTTTCAAAGTGATCCTGGAATGGAGCACTGGCAAGCGGTCAAGAATATCCTTAAGTACCTGAAAATGACTAAGTAAATGTTTCTTGTTTATGGAGGTGATGAAGAGCTCGTCGTAAAGGGTTACGTCGATGCAAGCTTTGACACTGATCCGGATGACTCGAAGTCAAAAACCGGATACGTATTTATTCTTAACGGGGGAGCGGTAAGCTGGTGCAGTTCCAAGCAAAGCGTGGTAGCTGACTCTACGTGCGAAGCGGAATACATCGCAGCCTCGGAGGCGGCGAAGGGAGGTGTCTGGATGAAGCAGTTCATGACAGATCTTGGAGTAGTGCCCAGTGCACTGAATCCAATGAACCTGTTCCGTGACAACACTGGTGCCATTGCTCTGGCCAAGGAACCAAGGTTTCACAAGAGGACCAGACACATAAAGCAACGCTTCAACTCCATCCGCGATTACATCTTGGAGAAAGACATAAATATTTGCAAAGTGCACACGGATCTGAATGTTGCAGACCCGTTGACTAAACCTCTTCCAAGGGCTAAACATGATCAACACCAGAACTGCATGGGTGTTCGATTCATTACAATGTAAATCACATAGTGATGTGAACTAGATTATTGACTCTAGTGCAAGTGGGAGACTGTTGGAAATATGCCCTAGAGGCAATAAATAAAGTGTTTATTATTGTATTTCCCTATTCATGACAATCGTTTATTATCCATGCTATAATTGTATTAATTGGAAACATGGATACATGTGTGGATACATAGACAAACACAATGTCCCTAGTATGCCTCTAGTGAACTAGCTCGTTGATTGAAAGATGGTTAAGGTTTCCTAGCCATGGACATGATATGTCATTTGATAATGGGATCACATCATTAGGAGAATGATGTGATGGACAAGACCCAAACTACAAACGTAGCTTATGATCGTGTCAGTTTATTGCTACTGTTTTCTGCATGTCAAGCATATGTTCCTATGACCATGAGATCATGCAACTCACAGATATCGGAGGAGTACCTTGTGTGTATCAAACGTCACAACGTAACTCGGTGACTATAAAGGTGCTCTACAGGTGTCTTCGAGGGTGTTTGTTGAGTTGGCATGGATCGAGACTGGGATTTGTTACTCCGTGTGACGGAGAGGTATCTCAGGGCCCACTCGGTAATACAACATCACAATGAGCCTTGCAAGCAATGTGACTAATTGTTAGTTGCGGGATCTTGTATTACGAAACGAGTAAAGAGACTTGCCGGTAACGAGATTGAACTAGGTATGGAGATACCGACGATCGAATCTCGGGCAAGTAACATACCGAAGAACAAAGGGAACATCATACGGGATTAACTGAATCCTTGACATAGAGGTTCGACCGATAAAGATCTTCGTAGAGGTATCTCGGTCATGTCTACATAGTTCTCGAACCCGCAGGGTCTGCACACTTAAGGTTTGGTGACGTTTCGGTAGTATAGAGTTATGTATGGTGGTGACCGAAGTTTGTTCGGAGTCCCAGATGAGATCCTGGACATCCCGAGGAGCTCCGGAATGGTCCGGAGGTAAAGATTCATATATAGGAAGTCCTGGTTTGGTCGTCGGAAAAGTTTTGGGCTCATCGGTAGTGTACCGGGAGTGCCAGTAGTGTACCGGGAGACCTCCGGGAGGGGTATTTCGACCCTAGAGGGTCCATGGGCTGTGGAAGATTAATAACCAGCCCTTAGTATTCTTCTTAAAGATCCATTTATTTTCTATGGCTCGCTTATCATCAAGCAAGTCCACCAAAGTCCATACAAGCCATTTGTTGGAATCCGGTCCCGCCATCACTTCTTCATAGTTCGAAGGTTCACCGTTGTCCAACAACATGATCTCTAGGACAAGGTTGCCGTACCACTCTGGTGCGGAACATGTCCTAGTGGACCTTCGACGTTCAATAGTAACTTGATCTGAAGTTTCATGATCATCATCATTAACTTCCTCTCCAGCCAGTGTAGGCTCCACAAAAACAACTTCCTGTGTTGCGCTACTCTCCGGTTCAGGTGGAGGTACAATTACCTCCTCAAGTTCTATTTTCCTCCCACTTACTTCTTTCGAGAGAAACGATTTCCCTAGAAAGGATCCATTCTTGGCAACAAAGACTTTTCCTTCGAATCTGAGGTAGAAGGTATACCCAATAGTTTCCTTGGGGTATCCTATGAAGATGCACTTTTCCGCTTTTGGTTCGAGCTTCTCAGGTTGAAGTTTCTTCACATAAGCATCACATCCCCAAACTTTCAGAAACAACATCTTAGGTTTCTTTCCAAACCATAATTCATACGGTGTCATCTCAACGGACTTTGACGGTGCCCTATTTAAAGTGAATGCGGTAGTATCTAATGCGTATCCCCAAAATGATAGTGGTAAGGCGGTAAGAGACATCATAGATCGCACCATATCCAATAGAGTGGGATTACGACGTTCAAACACACCATTTTGCTGAGGCGTGCCAGGTGGCGTGAGTTGTGAAACAATTCCACATTTCCTTAGGTGTGTGCCAAACTCGTGACTTAAATATTCTCCGCCACCATCAGATCGTAGGCACTTTATTTTCCTGTCACGTTGATTCTCTAGCTCACTCTGAAATTCCTTGAACTTTTCAAAGGTTTCAGACTTGTGTTTCATTAAGTAGACATACCCATATCTGCTCAAGTCATCAGTGAGGGTGAGAACATAACGGTAGCCACTGCGAGTCTCGACGCTCATTGGACCGCATACATTGGTATGTATTATTTCCAACAAGTTAGTTGCTCGCTCCATTGTTCCGGAGAATGGAGTCTTGGTCATCTTGCCCATGAGGCATGGTTTGAACGTGTCAAATGATTCAAAATCAAGAGACTCCAAAGTCCATCGGCATGGAGTTTCTTCATGCGTTTGACACCAATATGACCAAGGCGGCAGTGCCACATGTAAGTGGGACTATCGTTATCAACCTTACACCTTTTGGTACTCACACTATGGACATGTGTAACATCACGTTCGAGATTCATCAAAAATAAACCATTGACCAGTGGGGCATGACCATAAAACATTTCTCTCATATAAATAGAACAACCATTATTCTCAGATTTAAATGACTAGACATCTCGCATGAAGCGAGATCTAGATATAATGTTCATGCTCAAAGCTGGTACTAAATAACAATTATTGAGGTTTAAATCTAATCCCGAAGGTAGATGTAGAGGTAGTGTGCCGACGGCGATCACATCGACCTTGGAACCATTCCCGACGCGCATCGTCACCTCGTCCTTTGCCAGTCTCCGCTTATTCTGCAACTCCTGCTTGGAGTTACAAATGTGAGCAAGTGCACCGGTATCAAATACCCAGGAGCTACTACGAGCGCTGGTAAGGTACACATCAATAACAAGTATATCACATATACCTTTAACACTGTCGGCCTTCTTATCCGCTAAGTACTTCGGGCAGTTCCGCTCCCAGTGACCGGTGCCCTTGCAATAAAAGCACCTAGTCTCAAGCTTGGGTCCATTCTTGTTCTTCTTCCCGACAACTTGCTTACCAGGCGCGGCAACAACTTTGTCATCCTTCTTGAAGTTCTTATTACCCTTTCCTTTCTTGAAACTAGTGGTCTTATTCACCATCAACACTTGATGCTCCTTTTTGATCTCGACCTCCGCTGATTTCAGCATCGAGTACAACTCGGGAATGGACCTCTCCATACCCTGCATGTTGTAGTTCATCACAAAGCTCTTGTAGCTAGGTGGAAGCGACTGGAGGATTCTGTCAATGACCGAGTCATCCGGGAGATTAACTCCCAGCTGAGTCAAACGGTTGTGCAACCCAGACATCTTCAGTATGTGATCACTTACAGAACTATTCTCCTTCATCTTACAGCTGAAGAACTTGTCGGAGACATCATATCTCTCGACCCGGGAAGGAGCTTGGGAAACAAGTTTCAGCTCTTGGAACATCTCATTTGCTCCGTGTTGCTCAAAACGCTTTTGGATCCCCGGTTCTAAACTGTAAAGCATGCTGCACTAAACCAGGGAGTAATCATCACAGCATGACTGCCAAGCATTCGTAACGTCTTGGTCTGCTGGGAAAATGGGTGGGTCACCTAGCGGTGCATCAAGTACATATAATCTCTTGGAATCTATGAGGATGATCCTCAAGCTACGGACCTAGTCCGCATAGTTGCTTCCATCGTCTTTCAGCTTGGTTTTCTTTAGGAACGCGTTGAAGTATATAGATTGTAAAGACAATTTTAGACTAAGTTCATGATAATTAAGTTCACATAATCAAATTATTTAATGAACTCCCACTTAGATAGACATCTCTCTAGTCATCCAAGTGACACATGATCCATGTCAACTAGCCCGTGTCCGATTATCACGTGAGACGGACTAGTCATCCATGGTGAACATCTCCATGTTGATCGTATCTTCTATACGACTAATGTTCGACCTTTCGGTCTCCCGTGTTCCGAGGCCATGTCTGTACATTCTAGGCTCGTCAAGTCAACCTAAGTGTATCACGTGTGTCAATCTGGCTTACACCCATTGTATGCGAACGTTAGAACCTATCACACCTGATCATCACGTGGTGCTTCGGAACAACGATCCTTAGCAACGGTGCACAGTTAGGGTGAACACTTTTCTTAAAATTTTAGTGAGAGATCATCTTATTTAGCTACTGTCGTTCTAGGCAAAGAAGATGTAAACATGATAACATCACATGCAATCAATATAGTGACATGATATGGCCAATATCATCTTGCTCCTTTGATCTCCATCTTCGGGGCACCATGATCATCACTGTCACCGGCACGACACCATGATCTCCATCATCATGATCTCCATCATCGTGTCTTCATGAAGTTGTCTCTCCCACTATTGCTTCTACTACTATGGCTAACGATTAGCAATAAAGTAAAGTAATTACATGGCGTTTATGATTGACACGCAGGTCATACAATAAATTAAGACAACTCCTATGGCTCCTACCGGTTGTCATACTCATCGACATGCAACTCATGAATCCTATTACAAGAACATGATCAATCTCATACATCAAAATGCATCACATCACATCCTTTGGCCATATCACATCACAAGGCATATGCTGCAAAAACAAGTTAGACGTCCTCTAATTTGTAGTTGCAAGTTTTTTACATAGCTGCTATAGGTTTCTAGCAAGAACGTTTCTTACCTATGCCAAAACCACAACGTGATATGACAATTGCTATTTACCCTTCATAAGGACCCTTTTCATCGAATCCAATCCGACTAAGGTGGGAGAGACAGACACCCGCTAGCCACCTTATGCAACAAGTGCATGTCAGGCGGTGGAACCGGTCTCACGTAAGCGTACGTGTAAAGTTGGTCCGGGCCGCTTCATCCCACAATACCGCCGAATCAAGATAAGACTAGTAATGGTAAGAAAATTAACAAGATCGACGCCCACAACAACTTGTGTTCTACTCGTGCATAGATTCTACGCATAAACCTGGCTCTGATACCACTACTGGGAGACGTAGAGGTAAATAAAAAAATTCCTACGATCACCAAGATCCATCTATGGAGAAACCAGCAATGAGTAAGGAATATTGCATCTTCATACTTTTAAAGATCGCAAAGCGGAAGCGTTACTGCAACGCGGTTGGTGGAGTTGTACTCGTAGCGATTCAGATCGTAGCGGAATCTTATCTAAGCGCCGAACAACGGCGCCTCCGCATTCAACACATGTGCAGCCCGGTGACGTATTCTACACCTTGATCTAGCAAGGAGGAAGGAGAGGCTGAGGGAGAGCTCCAGCAGCACGACGGCGTGGTGATGGTGTAGCTGCGTGGTATCCAGCAGGGCTTCGCCAAGCACTACGGAGAACAAGGAGAGAGAGGAGTAGGGCCGCGACGTGGGAGAGAGAGATGCATGTCTCCGGCAACCTCAAGGGTCCTCTATTTATAGGAGGAGGAGGAGGGAGGGCTGCGCCCAGTGGGTTCCCACCCTAGGGTGGTGCGGCAGTCCCCACATCCCATCTGGCCGGCGGCCACACAGGGAGAGGGGTGCGGCTGCCCTAGGGTGGGCCTTAGGGCCCATCTGCCCTAGGGTTTGCCCCCCTCCCACCTTTAGCTATGCTTTGGGACCTTGTGGGGGGTGCACCAGCCCACCTAGGGGATGGTTCCCGCCCACTTGCGGCCCATGCAGCCCTCTGGTGTTGGTGGCTTTTGGGGAACGTTGCATGGGAAACAAAAAATATTCCTACGCACACGCAAGATCTATCCATGGTGATGAGCATCTACGAGAGGGGGAGTGGATCTATGTATCCTTGTAGATTGCTAAGCGGGAAGTGTTAAGAAACGTGGTTGATGTAGTCGAACTTCTTCGCGATCCAAATCGTCAAGTGTCCGGCGATCCAATCACGATCCGTCCTGATCTAGCACTGAACGGACGACACCTTCGCATTCAGCACACGTACGGCTTGATGACAATCTCCGCCTTCTTGATCCAGCAAGAGGGATCGGAGAGGTAGACGAGTTCTCTGGCAGCGCGACGGTGTTGCGGCGATGGTGGTGGAGCTATTCCGGCAGGGCTTTGCCTAAGCACTTCAGAAAACCGATCTAGAGGAGAAACTATGCACTAGAGGAGAGGGCAGCACGTGGCAGAAATTCTAGTGAAAATCCCTCAAAACCACTAGTATATATAGGAGGAGGGGAGGAGGAGGTCTGGCCCTCAAGGGGCCAGCCCTAGGCTTCAGCTGAACCAGGAGGGAGGAGTCCTCCTCCTCCACTCCTAGTAGGATTAGGACTCCTTCCTTATCTAGCCCTTTTTGATTTTTTCCACCTTTTTCCATTTTGGGCTTTTCTTCCCAGCCGCATGGGCCTTGTGTGGGACTTCCACCAGCCCACTAAAGGCTGGTATTCACCCTCCCACATCCCATGAGCCTCTTGGGTTGAAATACCCCTCCCGATTGTCCCCCGGTACACTACCAGCACTCCCGGTACACTACCGATGAGCCTGAAACTTTTCCAGCGACCAAAACAGGACTTCCTATATATCAATATTTACCTCCGGACCATTCCGGAGCTCCTCGTGACGTCCGGGATCTCATCCGGGACTCCGAACAACCTTCGGTCACCACCATACAACTCTATACTACCGAAACGTCACCGAACCTTAAGTGTGCAGACCCTGCAGGTTCGAGAACTATGTAGACATGACCGAGAGACCTCTACGGTCAATAACCAATAGCGGGACCTAGATGCCCATATTGGTTCCTACATATTCTACGAAGATCTTTATCGGTCGAACCTCTATGTCAAGGATTCAGTTAATACCATATGATGTTCCCTTTGTTCTTCGGTATGTTACTTGCCCAAGATTCGATCGTCGGTATCTGTATACCTAGTTCAACCTCTTTACCGGCAAGTCTCTTTAATCGTTCCGTAATACAAGATCCCATGGCTAACACTTAGTCACATTGCTTTTAAGGCTTATTGTGACGTTGTATTACCAAGTGGGCCCTCAGATACCTCTCCGTCACACGGAGTAACCAATCCCTGTCTTGATCCATGCCAACCGAATGGACACCCTCGGAGATACCTGTAATGCACCTTTATAGTAACCCAGTTACGTTGCGACATTTGATACACCCTCGGAGATTTCGGTGTTAGTGAGTTGCATGATCTCATGGTCATAGGAACATATACTTGACATGTAGAAAACTGTAGCGTTAAACTGAGACGATCATATGCTACGTTTATAGTTTGGGTCTTGTCCATCACATCATTCTCCTGATGATGTGATCCTATTATGAAATGACATCTCATGTCAATGGCTACGAAACCTTGACCATCTTTGATTAACGAGCTAGTCTACTAGAGGCATACTAGGTACAAAGTGTTGCCTACTTATCCACACATCTAATGTGTTTCTAATCAATACAATTATAGCATGGATAATAAACAATTATCATGAACAAGGAAATATAATAATAAAGACTTTATTTATTGCCTCTAGGGCATATTTCCAACAGTCTCCCACTTGCACTAGAGTCAATAATCTAGTTCACATCACTATGTGATTTACATTGTAATGAATCGAACACCCATGCAGTTTTGTGTTGATCATGTTTAGCCCTTGGAAGAGGTTTAGTCAACGGGTCTGCAACATTCAGATCCGTGTGCACTGTGCAAATATTTATGTCCTTCTCCTCGATGTAATCGCGGATGGAATTGAAACATCATTTTATGTGTCTGGTCCTCTTGTGAAACCTTGGTTCCTTGGCCAGAGCAATGGCACCAGTGTTGTCACAGAACAGAGTCATCGGATTCAGTGCACTGGGCACTACTCCAAGATTTGTCATGAACTGCTTCATCCAAACACCTTCCTTCGCCGCCTCCGAGGCTGCGATGTACTCCACTTCGCATGTAGAATCAGCTACCACGCTTTGCTTGGAACTGCACCAGCTTACTGCTCCCCCGTTGAGAATAAATACGTATCCGGTTTGTGATTTAGAGTCATCCGGATCAGTATCAAAGCTTGCATCGACGTAACCCTTTACGATGAGCTCTTCATCACCTCCATAAACGAGAAACATTTCCATAGTCCTTTTCAGGAACTTAAGGATGTTCTTGACCGCCGCCCAGTGCTCCATTCCAGGATCACTTTGAAACCTTCCAGCCATACTTATGGCAAGGCTGACATCGGGTCTTGTGCACAGCATTGCATACATGATAGAGCCTATGGCTGAAGCATAGGGGTTGACACTCATCTATTCTCTATCTTCTGCAGTCACTGGGCATTGAGTCTTACTCAACTTCACACCTTGTAACACAGGCAAGAACCCCTTCTTGGACTGATCCATTTTGAACATCTTCAAAACTTTATCAAGGTATGTGCTTTGTGAAAGTGCTATTAAGCATCTCGATCTATATCTATAGATCTTAATGCCTAATATGAAAGCAGCTTGTCCTAGGTCCTTCATTGAAAAACTCTTGTTCAAATATTCCTTCACGCTTTCCAGCATTTCTATATTGTTTCCAATCAGCAATATGTCATCCACATATAATATTAGAAACGCTATAGAGCTCCCACTCACTTTCTTGTAAATACAAGCTTCTCCATAAACTTGTATAAACCCAAACGCTTTGATCACCTCATCAAAGCGCTTATTCTAACTCCGAGATGCTTGTACCAGCCCATAAATCGATCGCTGGAGTTTGCAAACTTTGTCAGCATTCTCTGGATCGACAAAACCTTATGGTTGCATCATATACAACTCTTCCTTAAGGAAACCATTGAGGAACGCTGTTTTCACATCCATCTGCCAAATTTCATAGTCGAAATAAGCAGCTATGTCCAACATGATTCTGACAGACTTAAGCATCGCTACGGGTGAGAAGGTCTCATCGTAGTCACCTCCTTGAACTTGTGAAAAACTGTTTGCCACAAGTCGAACTTTATAGACGGTGACATTACCGTCCGCGTCCATCTTCTTCTTAAAGATCCATTTATTCTGAATGGCCTTTCGCCCTTCAAGTAATACTTCCAAAGTCCATACTTTGTTTTTCATACATGGATCCCATCTCGGATTTCATGGCCTCTAACCTTTCTCGGAATCCGTGCTCATCATCGCTCCTCCATAGCTCGTAGGTTCATAGTTGTCCAACAACATGACCTCCAAGATAGGGTTGTCATACCACTCAGGAGCAGTACGCGCCCTTGTCGACCTACGAGGTTAAATAGTAACTTGATCCGAAGCTTCATGATCATCATCATTAACTTCCTCTTCAACTATCGTAGGCTCCATAGAAACATCTTTCTGCGCCGCGCTACTCTCTGGTTGAAGTAAAGGTTCAATTACCTCATCAAGCTCTATTTTCCTCCTACTCAATTCTTTTGAAAGAAACTCTTTCTCACGAAATGTTCCGTTCTTAGCGACAAACACTTTGCCTTCAGATCTGAGATAGAAGGTATACTCGACAGTCTCTTTCGGGTATCCTATGAAGACGCATTTCTCCGCTTTGAGTTCAAGCTTTTCAGGCTGAAGCTTTTTGACATAAGCATCACATCCCCAAACTTTAATAAACGACAACTTTGGCCTCTTGCCAAACCATAGCTCATATGGCATCGTCTCAACGGATTTCGCTGGTGCCCTATTTAAAGTGAATGCAGCTGTCTCTAATGCATAACCCCAAAACAATAGTGGGAAATCAGCAAGAGACATCATAGAACGCACCATGTCTAATAAGGTTCAATTATGACGTTCGGACACACCATTACGCTGTGGTGTTCCAGGCGGTGTCAACTGCGAAACAATTCCACACTTTCTTAAGTGACTGCCAAACTCATAACTCAGATATTCACCTCCTCGATCAGATCGCAGGAATTTAATCTTCTTGTTACGATGATTCTCAACTTCACTCTGAAATTTCTTGAAATTTTCAAACGTTTCAGACTTGTGTTTCATTAAGTAAATATAACCATATCTACTTAAGTCATCACTGAAGGTGAGAAAATAATGATATCCACCGCGCGTTGTAACATTCATTGGACCACACACATCAGTATGTATGATTTCCAATAAGTCACTTGCCCATTCCATTGTTCCAGAGAACGGCATTTTAGTCATCTTGCCCATGAGGCATGGTTCATATGTGTCAAGTGATTCAAAATCAAGTGATTCCAAAAGCCCATCAACATGGAGCTTCCTCATGCGTTTTACATCAATATGACCTAAACGGCAATGCCATAAGAAAGTGGTACTATAATTATCAACTCTACATCTTTTGGCATCAATGTTATGAACATGTGTATCATCACTATCAAGATTCAATATGAATAAAACCCTCACATTGGGTGCATGACCATAAAAGATATTACTCATATAAATAGAACAACCATTATTCTCTAATTTAAATGAGTAACCGTCTTGCAATAAACAAGATCCAGATATAATGTTCATGCTTAACGCAGGCACTAAATAACAATTATTCAGGTTCATCACTAATCCCGATGGTAATCGAAGAGAGAGCGTGCCGACGGTGATCACATCAACCTTGGAACCATTTCCCACGCGCATCATCACTTCGTCCTTTGCCAGCCTTCGTCTATTCCATAGTTCCTGTTTTGAGTTGCAAATGTGAGCAACCAAACCGGTATCAAATACCCAGGCACAACAACGAGAGCTAGTAAGGTACACATCAATAACATGTATATCATATATACATTGTTTGTCGTTGGCCGCCTTCTTGTCAGCCAGGTACTTGGGGCAGTTTCGCTTCCAGTGACCAGTTCCCTTGCAATGAAAGCACTCAGTTTTTGGCTTGGGTCCAGCCTTGGGCTTCTTTACAGGAGTAGCAACTGCTTTGCCATCCTTCTTGGTTTTACCCTTCTTGCCCTTGCCCATGCCCTTGCCATTCTTCTTGAAACTAGTGGTTTTATTGACCATCAACACTTGATGTTCTTTTTGGATTTCAGACTCAACGACTTTTAGCATCGCAAACAGCTCGGCGACTGACTTGTTCATCCTGTGCATGTTATAGTTCATCACAAAGGTCTTCTAACTAGGTGACAGTGATTGAAGAACTCTGTAAGTGATCGCCTCTGGCGGAAGGGCAATTCCCAACTCCGCCAGACGAGTCGAATACCCAAACATTCTGAGTATATGTTCACTGATAGACCCGTTCTCCTCCATTTTGCAAGCATAGAACTTATCAGAGGTCTCATACCTCTAGATCCGGGAATTCTTTTGAAAGATAAACTTCAACTCCTGGAACATCTCATATGCTCCATGACATTCAAAACCTCTTTGAAGTCCCAGTTCTAAGCCATACAATATTGCACACTAAACTATTGAGTAATCTCCAGAACGTGCCTCCCAGGCGTTCTTAACGTCTTCGGGTGACATGTCTTCTAGTTGGTCACCAAGCGGTGCATCAAGGACATATGATTTCTGGGAAACCGTGAGGATAATCCTCAGTTACGGGCCCAGTCAACAAAGTTACTTCCATCGTCTTTCAACTTAGCTTTCTCTAGGAACGCATTAAAATTCACGGGTGCTACTGCGCGAGCCATTGATCTACAACATAAATATGCAAAGGTGCACACTCGGGGAGAACACAATTCATCTTGAAATTTAAGTGAGGGATCACCTTATAATGCTACTGTCGTCCTAAGCAAAACAAGGTGCATAAAAGGATTAACATCACATGCAAATCATAAGTGACATGATATGGCCATGAACTTGTGCTTTTGATCTCCATCTTGAAAGCACCGGCATGATCTCCATCGTCACCGGCATGACACCATGATATCCATCATCTTGATCTCCATCAACGTGTCGCCATCGGGGTTGTCGCGCCCACCATGCTTCTACTACTATTGCTATCGTTTAGTGATAAAGTAAAGCATTACATAGCGCTTAATGATTGACACACAGGTCATACAATAATTAAAGACACCCCTATGGCTCCTGCTGGTTGGCGTACTCATCGACATGAAAGTCGTGATATTCTATACAACACATGATCATCTCATGCATCACATATATCTCATCATGTAATTGTCCATATCACATCACAACATACCGTGCAAAAACAAGTTAGACGTCCTCTAATTGTTGTTGCTTGTTTTACATGGCTGCTACGGGTATCTAGCAAGAACAATTCTCACCTACGCATAAACCACAACGGTGATACATAACTTTCTTTTCAACCTTGTCAAGTACCGCCTTTGTCGAATCTGATCCAACTAAAGTAGGAGAAACAGGCACCCGCCAGCCATCTTTGTGCAACGAAGTTACACGTCAATCGATGGAACCGGTCTCTTGTAAGCGTACGAGTAAGGTTGGTCCTGGCCGCTTCATCCCACAATACTGCTGAACCAAAACACGACCAAGGGAGGAAGCAATCTAAGCATCAATGCCCACAAACTCTTTGTGTTCTACTCGAGATCTCATCTACACATATACCTAGCTCATGATGCCACTGTTGGGGAACGTTGCATGGGAAACAAAAAAAATTACTACGCACACGCAAGATCTATCTTTGGTGATGAGCATCTACGAAGGGAGAGTGGATCTACGTACCCTTGTAGATCGCTAAGCGGGAAGTGTTAATAAACACGGTTGATGTAGTCGAACGTCTTCGCGATCCAAATCGCCGAGTGTTGGGGATATAACCCCGTGATATGACCCGGCTGGAAGGTTCCGGTGGATAGCATTGGTTATGATCCGGCCCACGAAGACATGTATCAGCTGGAGGCCCAAGATGATTGGCGGCTCTTGATGTGGGCCGGACGACAGAGACCCGGATGCACAAGACCTTCCAAAGGATGGTCTTGGCTAGTAAGATAGAGATAGATTCGGAGATGTAAACATGATCCGACTGTACAATTGTAAGACCCGACGGTTCTGACCTCTTATATAAAGGCAGAGTCGGGGCGGCTTAGGGGCAAATGATCGAAAACTAGGTCAAGCTTCTAACCCCTTGTAATCGATACAACAAGCAATAACATCACAAGCAGGACGTAGGCTTTTACCTCGACTTGAGGGGCCGAACCTGGGTAAACTCGTGTCCTTCGTCTCGATCAACCCCTTTGAGTCCACTACCATGGCGATGGCTCCGAACTCAAGTCTGGTAACCCAGACATCTGCCGTGACAAAACCACAACAGTTGGCGCCCACCGTGGGGTATGTGCATAGATTACACGAACCTTAACAAGGCTTGTCCAGCTGATCCTTTCGCACTCCCTCGCATTGATCAGATCATTGATGCAATAGCCGGTTGTGAGAATTTGTGTTTTTTGGATGCTTATTCAGGGTATCATCAGATCAAAATGGCAGTCAAGGACCGGGAGAAGACATCATTTATCACACCTTGTGGGGCGTTCTGTTACGTCTCCATGCCTTTTGGGCTCAAGAATGCCCAGGCGACTTACCAGTGTGTGTGCAGAATTGTCTCCACAGCCAGATTGGTCGTAATGTTCATGCTTATGTGGATGACATAGTGGTGAAGTCTAGGAAGAAGGAAACCCTCTTGGAGGACCTAAAGGAAACTTTGGACAATCTCCGGGTGTACAAAATGATGCTTAACCCGGCAAAATGTGTCTTTGGTGTCCCTGCAGGAAAGCTTTTGGGGTTCTTGGTTTCTGAGCATGGCATCGAGGCTAACCCGGATAAAATCAAGGCTATCACCTCTTTGCGAGAGCCGACATGCATCAATGACGTTCAGCGTATTGCAGGCCGGATTGCGGCGCTGAGCCGGTTCATAAGCCGGCTTGGGGAGAAAGCCATCCCCTTGTATCATATGATGAAGAAGACGGACAAGTTTAAGTGGAACAAGGCAGGCGCAGAGGCGCTGGAAGCTCTTAAGAAGCAATTGACTGAGCCGCCAGTATTAGCCGCTCCGGTTGAGAAAGAGCCGCTACTCCTATATGTAGCAGCTAACAGCCGGGCGGTCAGTGTGGCGATTGTTGTTGAACGTAAGGAAGTAGGGAAAGAGTATCCCATTCGGAGGCATGTTTACTACATCAGTGAGGTCTTGGCTGAGTCCAAGCAGCGATATCCGCATTGGCAGAAGCTGGTATACGGGGTCTTTATGGCTAATCGTAAGCTGAAGCACTACTTTTTGGGCCATCCGATAACTGTAGTAAGATCTGCCCCGTTGGGGGATATTATTGAGAACAGAGAGGCCACGGGAAGGATTGCCAAGTGGGCTTTAGAGTTGGGGCCTCTTAACATCAATTACACCCCTCGTATAGCAATTAAGTCTCAGGCCTTGGTGGATTTCATAAATGATTGGACAGAGTGCCAGGCGCCTGAAGAGAAGCCGGACAACACATACTGGACTATATATTTTGACGGGTCTAAACAGCATGAGGGGTCTGGTGCCGGTGTGGTTCTCACCTCCCCGAAAGGTGATAAGTTTTGTTTTGTGCTTCGGTTGATGTTCCCCTGTACTAATAATGCTGCTGAGTATGAAGCTTTGCTCCATGGTTTGAGAGTTGCTAAAGAGATGAATTTAAGCCGGGTTAGATGCCTGGGCGACTCAGACCTTGTGGCTCAGCAAGTTTCAGGTACTTGGGATTCTAAGGACCCACGGATGGCGGCTTATCGATGGGCGGTTGATGTTGTTGCAGGTTATTTCAAAGGGTATCAAGTGGATCATATTGATCGTCGGCGGAACGAGGCGGCTGATGCATTATCACGACTCGGATCTCAGCTAAGCCGGTGCTGCCTAATGTTTTTCTTGACGTGTTATATCATCCGACTGTCAAGACGCCTTCTGAGGAGGATCTGGCAATTCCTAAACCGGAGGCGGCTCTAGTGGTGGCTCTACATGTTATTCCGGATTGGACTACTCCTTATTTAGCGTACTTGACGCGCGGCGAGTTGCCGGATGATGAGAGCCGGGCTCGGGAGATCATCCGCCGTTCTAAATCCATGACAATTATCAACGGTGAGTTACACAAATGCAGTGTGACAGGTGTCTTCCAACGTTGTGTGTCACCAGAAGAGGGCCAGCAGATCTTAAATGAAATTCATGCTGGCGACTGTGGACATCATGCCGGATCAAGATCTTTAGTGGCTAAAGCTTTTCGGCATAGATTTTTCTGGTTGACGGCTCACAAGGATGCAGAGGAACTGGTTCGTAAGTGTGATGCTTGTCAGAAATTTGGCCGACGTGCTCATGTTCCGGCTCAAGAGTTGAGGATGATACCTATCACTTGGCCGTTTGCGGTCTGGGGGCTTGATATGGTAGGAACCTTCAAGAGGTCCAAAGATAAGAAAACGCACCTCTTGGTGGCAGTTGATAAGTTTACCAAGTGGGTTGAGGCTGAGGGGTTGAGGCTGAGCCAGTAAGCAAGTGTGATGCAGCTACAGCGGTTGAGTTTGTCAGGAAATTGATCTATCGTTTTGGCTATCCACACAGTATTATCACTGATAATGGTACAAATTTGTCCAAGGGGGCTATGAAGGTGTTCTGTGAGAAGGAGCATATCTAGCTTGATGTTTCAGCCGTGGCACATCCACAGTCCAATGGCCAGGCTGAGCGGGCTAATCAGGAAATCCCGCGAGGAGTTAAACCCCGGCTCATGGCTCCTTTGAAACGGACAGCCGGGTGTTGGGTTGATGAGTTGCCTTCCGTCTTATGGAGCATCCGGACTACACCTAACAGGTCTACAGGTTTTACACCTTTTTTCATGGTCTACGGGGCTGAGGCGGTTCTACCCAGTGACATCCGGCATGATTCACCAAGGGTGGCGGCTTATGTTGAGACGAACAATGAGCTGGCACGTATGGATGCGTTAGATGCCTTGGACGAAGCACGAGAGTTAGCAGTGACCAGATCAGCAATTTACCAGCAAGACCTGCGACGCTATCATAGCCGCAGGGTGAAGACCCGGACGTTCCAGGAAGGTGACCTGGTGCTCCGGCTTATTCAAGACCAACCTGGGATGCATAAACTCTCTCCGCCGTGGGAAGGGCCCTTTGTGGTTAGCAGAAAACTTAACAACGGGTCATACTATCTCATTGATATTCGTGATGAGTCAGACACGGCGGGTCAGGAGACTTTACGACCATGGAACGTGGCACACTTGCGGCCATATTATATTTAAGAGATGATGCAGATCCAATATCGTTATACATATCATATTTATATAGAGTGGTACTACTACCAAAGATTGGAGCCCCGGCTCTTATGGGTATCTTTATAATCTCAAGATGACATTCTTCAATACTAGCAAATTTGCGGTTCCTGTGGTTCTTTGACCCGCCAAGGTCTTGCCGATTAATCTCCTTTGGGGACCCTAAACCAATTAAAGTGACCTGTTAAAAGTATTCCAGTCAATCTCGCTTTAGAGACCCTGAGCCGGTTCACAGAGTTGACGGCCAATCTCGCTTTAGAGACCCTGAACTGATGTCAATACAATAAGTTCTGCTCAGTCAATCTTGCTTTAGAGACCCTGAGCCGGTTCACAGAGTTGACGGCCAATCTCTCCTTAGAGACCCTGAACTGATATTACTCTTACCAATCAATCTCGCTTTAGAGACCATGAGCCGGTTCACAAAGTGGACGGCCAATCTCACTTTAGAGACCCTGAACTGTTGTGAGTTAAAAGTTAAGCTCTTATCAGTCAATCTCGCCTTAGAGACCCTGAGCCGGCTCACAGAGTTGACGGCCAATCTCGCTTTAGAGACCCTGAACTGGTATGGTGCGCAATTGGCTTTATGCCTAGTTTGAGTGCATTAAGCGCTGTTGTTGATGGAGGCTTCCTACCTTTGGTATAGCTTAAAAAATTCCCCTAAGGCAACAGCGTGTACATCAAATTCCAGTTGCTTATCAACTGCGGCCATTGAAGGGGGCTTCTTACCGACGGGTATCGCTTATCTCACCCTAATGGTCGGCTTTATGCCACTTCCGGTTACTTATTAACCGCGGTTGTTGAAGGGGGATTCTTACCGACGGGTTCGCTTATATCACCCTAACAACCGGCGTTTATGCCAAAAATAGTTGCGGAAGGAGGCTTCTTGCCCTTGGGTATAGCTTACATAAGCCCTTCACGCAGCCGGCTGGTACAATTACTAGTCGCGGCTGTCGAATGGATGCTTCTTGCCATAAGGTATATCTTACATAATACCATCGGTAGTCGGCCCTATTCAACATCGGCTGATTGGAGGAGGCTTCTCGCCTCCGGGTATAGCTTACATCACCCTCCAACAGCAGGCTTTCTTGAGCTGCGGTTGTCAGTAGAGGCTTCTTACCTTTGGTATAGCTTACATAAACCTATTGACAACCGGTGTTGGAATACAATGGTTAAAGTATTTGCTGTTAAAAGGAGGGTTTTTTTACCATCATGGTACAGTTTACATCACCCCTCATGCAGCCGGCTGTAGGCTGCTTTACAGTTTTCAACAGTCGTCATTGTCACATAGAGGCTTCCTACCGTCAAGTATAGCTTACTTTATCTTATGGCAGCCGGCTCTTCCATGGCATCTCATTATAAGAAAAGGGAAGTCGTGCTGCTCCGGTTGATGGAGTAAATGTCCCGGGTCTAATAACTTCGGGTGAAGGACAGACGTCTCGGACAGATTACGCATTGGTTTATCAGTAGCCGCGTTTGTTTATGGAGGCTATTTGCCAACAGAGATGGAAGCAAAGAGCTGAGAAAGATGATTGACAGTACTATAAAGTAAACCGCCGGCCAGTGTATTCAGATGTCAAAAGGCTATTACAAAAGATGTTCTCAGAGGGAACAAACGATGTTTTCTGACGAAGTTTCAAAACACCATGGGCGGATGATTACAAGAGCCAATACTTGCTCTGACTATTACAAGGTTCGATCACTCGGCCGGCTCATCCTGCTCCGGATCTTCCGCGGTCCGGATCTGAAGATTGCCGAGTTCCTAGTTGCAGTTAGAGACGGCAGGAAATGACCCTTCAAAGAAAGGCGCGACGTTAAGCTCACCAGGGAAGAGATCTTTGCTTCGGGCGGGTGTTAGGTCTTTACACTCGTAAAGAGGCCCGTGGATCCGTTTATCTTCCTGGTCGTATGCTGCTTGGTAGTTCTTCAAGTCACCCTTCGCCTCATCAGCCATTACAGACGCTAGATAGCGAGAGTCCTTGATGACTTTGAAATAGTCTTCGTCGGAGAACTCTGAGCCGTCCACCTTCTTTGAAGGATATCCACCCATCATCTCATCTGGTGTGAGATCCGGCGCGAAGGCCATGGCCCGGCTCAAGCCCGCGACAGCTCCAGAGCGGAAAGCCGACTTCTTCAGCTCTTGGATTTGCTTGGGCACTGTCGAGAACAGCTCTAATACCCCTTTCAGGGCCTTGGGAATATTCTCCTTATACTGTATGCTTTTGATGGTGAACATTGCTCCACAATACAGCTGCTCTGTGAAGGTATATACGGCTTTCAGCGATAGGATGCTGTCGTCTACAAGTTGCCGGCTCAAAGGTCCTGCATAAGCCGGAAGAGACATGTGAGTTGTCAGTTGTTTCATAAAAGATATCAAGTAAGGAGTACAGGAACGATTGACTTACCAAATAAGGCGGCAGACATCTTAGCGATGTGCCTTTTGAGCCCTTGGAGCTCCTCAGCAACGGCGATGAGCCGCTGATCGGCATCATCTGCCCGTTTGATAAGTGCGGCTTTTTCAGAATCAGCTGTTTCTTTCACTATTGTTAGCTCGGAGGTGATCTTGGCTACTTCTTCGGCTAAGAGCCGGCATCTCTCATCAGCAAGGCTTCGTGCTTCCTGTTGAGCTACCAAGTTGGTTTTGAGATCCGCCAGCTGAGAGCCGGCGGTGTTCAGAGCGTCCTGTGCATATCAAAGGCAAAGTATAAGCTATTGAAGCAACAAGAGTATTCATATGCATAAAGGTTCACAGTTCAAGTTCTACAAGTTTCAAACAGATTGCAAGCAATATATTTGACACTTGGGGGCTAATGTATATTTGATCTGTTCACATCTACAGTTCCGGCTCATCTTCCTGAAAATTGACCCGGAACTTGGGGGCTATACATTGCCTCTCTTTTAAACTCAAAAGTCCCGACTCACATAAATTTGAGCCGGCCCTTGGGGACGACGGTTGGTAGTATGCAAGTATTGACAGTATCTAAAGCAGAAGTATTTTCTACATAACCTTCAAAGAAGACCCGAATTCAATTCTACATTAGATTAAATCCGGCCCTTGGGGGCTGGGGAAGGTTATGGCTAAGGAAAGGTAACATACCTCGTATTTTCCTTTCATCATGCTGACTAGCCGGAGTTCCAAGTCTCGGTTGGTGTTGACCTGGTTCATGTAGCCGGAGTGGAGTTCTTCGGCTGTCATTTTGTTGTACGACGAGTCAAACTCAAGTTTCCGCGAAGCTTCAGACGCCTCCGTATGCTGGGTTAAGACATGCGCTGGTGAAGGAGGTTTTTGAGCAGACCCGGTGATGATAACATCCGGAGTCGCCGGGGTCCTGGCGGGTGTACCCGGCCTTGAAGGAGCAGCTGGGGAGTTCTCCTTTATGATGTCATCTGCCGCCGGCTCAGTAGAAGCCGCTGGTCGAGTTTCTTCTTCCGCTGGAGTTTCCTCCGACTATTCAATATCCGGTTGAGCCGGGGCCGGCTGTTCAGGCTCTTGATTGTCAATGACAGGGCTAGAGGAAGGTTGATGGGTCTTGCGGCGTTTGACCTGAGCACTGCAAAGTAAAGGGTTAGCATTTAAAGGAGATTGGTATAACATCAAGACATCTGGATATTTTAACGCTTACAGAGGATTAATCTTTGGTGGAGGTATGACTGAGGCTGAAGAGTCGCCCGATGAGGGTGTTTTTTGAAAAAGCAAGACACGGAAACAATAAGACATTTGGACATGAAGAGAAACAAAAAAGGGAAGTACGGATACTAACCTCTGCAGGCCGCTTCTCAGGAGCCGACGAATTTGGTAGTCCCGATGCAAGCTCTATAGAGCCGGTGCTCCGGGTCTGACATCGTTCAGTTTGATGTCGCTTTTTTGAAAGGAAATCAGGAGCCAGATGAGCGAGAGGGTGAGATAGAGGAAATTTTCTAGACAACCCGCCACGGCTTTCGGAAGAAATATTCTGAATCGGAATACATGCAAGTTACCTCAGGAGTGTTGGCGTGACTGGTTTCTACTTCGTCCTGTGAGACACGGAAAGATATTATTAAAGATCCAGCAAGACGAAAAGTCAAGTAAGTAAAGTTCAAGGATCTTACCTCCGACTCTAAAGAAGTCGGGTGTTCGAACCAGTTCTCTTGAGGAGCTACCTTCTTTGGTTTCTTGGTGGCGACTTTCTTCTTGGTTGTCTTCGGAAGAGGAAACGTATTCCTTCTTCCAGAAGTCGGAGTCAGCCTGTACAAATTGAACTGGAGGAAGAATATCAAGCTTTTAAAAGGAGTATATAAATATACAACAGGCGGAGGAAAGATAAAAATACTTACAAGAGGCGTCGGGTTGGTCGCGCAGAAGGGCGCTAGGCCGATGGTGCTGCATGAGCCAGAGGTCTCGTGCACAAGACTTCGGACAGTCATACAGATGTCATCCTCAGGCAAAGTGGTGGCGCTGAAGCACAGTTCGCTATCGTAAAATCCTGGGTATTCGTACATGAGCCGGTTACGGCGGCTCAGAGGCATGATCCGCCATTGTACCCAGCAGCGGGTAAGGTCCGTTCCAATAAGGCCGTTGGCCAGGAGAGCCTTCACTCTGGCGTGGGGCTTCTCATATCTAGCACGGTCGGCAGCTGAGAGCCGGTCGGGCAGTGAAGTGTCGGTTGAGAGCCGGGAAGGACGATAACCCGGCAGACGATGTTCCGAGTCCGGAGACGTGTCTTTGCAATAGAACCACGTCTTGTTCCAATCCTTTGGGTGGCTGGGCATCTGAATAGCCGGAAAGGTGATACCCCTTCGGCGCTGGATGGTGATTCCCCCGAGTTCTAGACTTGGCCCGCTCTTGTATTCAGTCTGGCGGTTGGCATAGAAGAACTCTCTAAAGAATCCAACTGACGGCCTTGATTGAAGGTATGCCTCGCAGAGGACTTGAAAGTGGCAAATGTTTGATACAGAATTTGGCACCAGATCTTAGGGATGCAGCTTGTACAGGTGCAGAATGTCGCGAAAGAATTTTGACCCGGGTGGCACGAATCCTCGTTTGATATGATCTGTAAAGACTATAACCTCCCCTTTCTTTGGGGCGGGGCAGGTCTCACCAGTCGGAACACGCCAGTTGATCACTTCCTTTGGAGGAACGGTGCCAACGGCTACTAAATCAGATAAATACTCTTCGGTCACACAGGAGCCGACCCAATTGCAGGAATTAGTGGCACGTGTCATCTTGGCGGCTTAAAAGAACTGTGCAAAAAGGAAATGGCGACTAATCAAACAAAGAGCAGATAGCAAATGGTGGCTTACAAATTACAGGGTTCTAAAAATTGAGGGCTTAAGAGGTCCGGCTGACAAAGAGCCGGAGGGGGTCTAGCGGCTCACTATGGGTGGAAGAGCCGGAAGTCATCAAGACTCGGACACACAAGTTTCACAAATCGATACTAAAGTTTTGGATCTATCGAAGCGGAAAAGGGAGTTCTACATCAACCTAAGCCAAGAACAGTGAAGGTGAAAAATCGACCTACAGCCCTAACCGACCGCACATTGCGCACGGGCGGGCCATGTACGGTGGCGGCGATGACAATGCAGCCTAAAAGGATGCGTGGCGGGCCCCGAGACTTGGCCGTGCGGCCGTGCCGGAGAATGAAACACGCGGCGGAGGTCCGCCAGCGGAAACCCTATTTGCTACCGATCTAAAACTACGGGAAGAGGTACTTACCGGAGGTGGAGACGGCAGCGGGCGATATTCTGACGCAAACAGGTTGATGCAGTGGCCTGAGTTGGTGACGGACGAGCGGCAGCGCCGGAGCGGAGCGGACGAGCTCAAGCGATGGACAGGCGACATGAAGAAGAAGAAGAGGCGCACGAGCGGGAATGCAATGGTTTGACCCATGTGCGTCCTATTTAACAGGGAAACGGTGCGGGTTCCCAGGCATCAATACCGGTCTTGCCGAACGGGCGCCTCTATTTTTGGTAAACGGTTAAATGCGAGAGATTTGGTGATACGTCAGCGTATCAGTGACGTCACGCCGGGTCATTCCTGGTAACTCTCAGACGATTGCAAGAGACGGATGAAATGAGCTGGCTCACTTCAGCCTGGGGGCCAATGATGGGGATATAACCCCGTGATATGACCCGGCTGGAAGGTTCCGGTGGATAGCATTGGTTATGAGCCGGCCCACGAAGACATGTATCAGCTGGAGGCCGAAGATGATTGGTGGCTCTTGATGTGGGCCGGACGACAGAGACCCGGATGCGCAAGACCTTCCAAAGGATGGTCTTGGCTAGTAAGATAGAGATAGATTCGGAGATGTAAACATGATCCGACTGTACAATTGTAAGACCCGACGGTTCTGACCTCTTATATAAAGGCAGAGTCGGGGCGGCTTAGGGGCAGGTGATCGAAAACTAGGTCAAGTTTCTAACCCCTTGTAATCGATACAACAAGCAATAACATCACAAGCAGGACGTAGGCTTTTACCTCGACTTGAGGGGCCGAACCTGGGTAAACTCGTGTCCTTCGTCTCGATCAACGCCTTTGAGTCCACTACCATGGCGATGGATCCGAACTCAAGTCTAGTAACCCGGACATCTGCCGTGACAAAACCACAACACCGAGCATCCTGCGATCCAATCATGATCCGTCCCGATCTAGCACTGAACGGATGACACCTCCGCGTTCAGCACACGTACGGCTTGATGACGATCTTCGCCTTCTTGATCCAGCAAGAGGGAGTGGAGAGGTAGACAGGTTCTCTAGCAGCGCGACGGCGCGGCGATGGTGGTGGATCTATTCCGGCAGGGCTTCGCCTAAGCACTACAGAAAACCGATCTAGAGGAGAAACTATGCACTAGAGGAGAGGGCACCACGTGGACGAAATTCTAGTGCAAAACCCCTCAAAACCACTAGTATATATAGAAGGAGGGTAGGAGTAGGCCTAGACCTCAAGGGGCCAGCCCTAGTCTTCGGACGAACCAGGAGGGACGAGTCCTCCTCCTCCACTCCTAGTAGGATTAGGACTCCTTCCTTATCTAGCCCTTTTTGCCTTTTTCCACCTTGTTCCTTTTGGGGCTTTTCTTCCCAGCCGCATGGGCCTTGTGTGGGACTTCCACCAGACCACTAAGGGCTGGTATTCACCCTCACACAGCCCATGTAGCCTCTTAGGTCGAAATAACCCTCCCGATGGTCCCCCGGTACACTACCGGCACTCCCGGTACACTACCGATGAGCCCGAAACTTTTCTGGCGACCAAAACAGGACTTCCTATATATCAATCTCTACTCCGGACCATTCCGGTCCTCGTCATGACGTCCGGGATCTCATCCGGGACTCCGAATAACCTTCGGTCACCACCATACATAACTCTGTACTACCGAAACGTCACCAAACCTTAAGTGTGCAGACCCTGCGGGTTCGAGAACTATGTAGACATGACCGAGACACCTCTACGGTCAATAACCAATAGCGGGACCTAGATATTGGTGAACGTTGCATGGGAAACAAAAAAATTCCTACGCACACGCAAGATCTATCGTTGGTGATGAGCACCTACGAGAGGGAGAGTGGATCTACATACCCTTGTAGATCGCTAAGCGGGAAGCGTTAAGAAACGCGGTTGATGTAGTCGAACGTCTTTGCGATCCAAATCGCCGAGCGCCCCGTGATCACATCACAATTCGTCTCGTGATCACATCACGATCCGTCCCGTGATCCAATCACGAATCGTCTCGCGATCTTGATCACGGTTCTTCCGATCTAGTACCGAACGGACGACACCTCCGTGTTCAACACACATACAGCTTGATGACGACCTCCGCCTTCTTGATCCAACAAGAGGGGGCAGAGAGGTAGATGAGTTCTCCGGCAGTGTGACGGCGTTTCGGTGATGGTGGTGGAGGAATTCCAGTAGGGGTTCGCCTAAGCACCGCTGAAACCGATCTAGAGGAGAAACTACGAACAAGAGGAGAGGGCAGCACGTGGCAGAAAATCTAGTGCAAAAACCCTAAAACCCTCTAGTATATATAGGAGGAGAGGAGGAGGAGGCCTGGCCCTCAAGGGGCCAGCCCTAGGCTTCGGCCGAACCAGGAGGGAGGAATCCTCCTCCTCCACTCCTAGTAGGATTATGACTCCTTCCTTATCTAGCCCTTTTTGCCTTTTTCCACCTTTTTCCTTTTGGGCTTTTCTTCCCAGTCGCATGGGCCTTGTGTGGGACTTCCACCAGACCACTAAGGGCTGGTATTGATCCTCCCACAGCCCATGTAGCCTCTTGGTTCGAAATACCCCTCCCGATGGTCCTCCGGTACACTACCGATGAGCCCGAAACTTTTCCGGTGACCAAAACAGGCTTCCTATATATCATTCTTTACCTCCGGACCATTCCGAAGCTCCTCGTGACGTATGAGATCTCATACGGGACTCCGAACTACCTTCGGTCACCACCATGCATAACTCTATACTACCGAAACATCACCGAACCTTAAGTGTGCAGACCCTGCGGGTTCGAGAACTATGTAGACATGACCGAGACACCTCTACGGTCAATAACCAATAGCGGGACCTAGATGCCCATATTGGTTCCTACATATTCTACGAAGATCTTTATCATTCGAACCTCTATGTCAAGGATTCGGTTAATCCTGTATGATGTTCCCTTTGTTCTTCGGTATGTTACTTGCCCGAGATTCGATCGTCGATATCTGTATACCTAGTTCAATCTCGTTACCGGCAAGTCTCCTTACTCATTCCGTAATACAAGATCCCATGACTAACACTTAGTCACATTGCTTGCAAGGCTTGTTGTGATGTTGTATTACCGAGTGGGCCCTGAGATACCTCTCCGTCACACGGAGTAACAAATCCCAGTCTTGATCCATGCCAACCCAACAGACACCCTCGGATATACCTGTAGAGCACCTTTATAGTCACCCAGTTACGTTGCGACATTTGATACACACAAGATACTCCTCCGGTGTCAGTGAGTTGCATGATCTCATGGTCATAGGAACATACACTTGACATGCAGAAAACAGTAGCAATAAACTGACACAATCATATGCTATGTTTATAGTTTGGGTCTTGTCCATCACATCATTCTCCTAATGATGTGATCCCGTTATCAAATGACATCTCATGTCCATGACCAGGAAACCATAGCCATCTTTGATCAACGAGCTAGTCTATTAGAGGCATACTAGGGACATGGTTTTGTCTATGTATCCACACATGCATCTGAGTCTATGATCAATACAATTATAGCATGGATAATAAATGATTATCATGAACAAGGAAATATGATAATAACTAATTTATTATTGCCTCTAGGGCATATTTCCAACAGTCTCCCACTTGCACTAGAGTCAATAATATAGTTCACATCACCATGCGATTCACAATGTTATGAATCTAACACCCAATGAGTTCTTGGGCTCGATCATGCTTTGCATGTGAGAGAGGTCTTTTAGTTAACGGGTCTGCGATATTCAGATCCGTGCGTACCTTGCAAATCTTTATGTCAAACCGTAAACACTGCTACTACACTCCACTTGGAGCTGTTCCAAATGGCTGCTCCACTATACGTATACGGATTGCTACTAAGAGTCATCCGGATTGGTGTTAAAGCTTGCATCGACGTAACTCTTTACGACAAAATTTTTATCACCTCCATAATCTAGAAAAATTTCCTTAGTCTTTTAGTTACTAAGGATAATCTTGACCGCTGTTCAGCGATCCACTCCTAGATCCCTCTTGTACCCCTTGACGGACTCATGGCAAGGCACACACAGGTGCGGTACACAGCATGGTATACTATGCAGAGCCTATGGCTAAGGCATAGGGGACGATGTTCATCCCTTCTCTTTCTTCTGCCGTGGTCGAGCTTTGAGTCTCACTCAACTTCACACCTTACAAAGCAGGCGAGAACACTTCTCTCTGACTGATCCATTTTGAACTCTTTCAAAATCTTGTCAAGGTATGTACTCATTGAAAGTCTCATCAAGCATCTTGATCTATCTCTATAGATCTTGATGCTCAACAATTAGGTAGCTTTATCCAGGTCTTCCTTTGAAAAACTCCTTACAAACAACCCTTTATGCTTTCCAGAACTTCTACATCATTTCCGATCGACAATATGTCAACCACATATGCTTACCAGAAACTCTATAGTGCTCCCACTCACTATTGTAAATACAAGTTTCTCATAAACTTTGTATAGACTCAAAAACTTTGATCACCTCATCAAAGCATATATTCCAACTCCGAGATGCTCGCTCTAGCCCATAGAAGGATTGCTGGAGCTCGCACACCTCTTAGCATCCTTAGGACTGACAAAACCTTCTAGTTGTATCACATACAACCTTTCCTCAAGTAAACCATTAAGGAAACGATGTTTTGACATCCATCTGCCATTTTCTATAATTGAAAAATGCAGCAACTACTAACATAATTCCAACAGACTTTAGCATCGCTATGAGTGAGAAAGTCTCATCGCAGTCAATTCCTTGAACTTGTCAAAAACTTCTTTGTGACAAGTCGAGCTTTTATAAATGGTGACATTTACCATCAGCGTCTGTCTTCATCTTAAAGGTCCATTTGTACTCGACGACCTGCCGTCCAATGAGCAAGTCTACCAAAGTCTGCACTTGGTTTTTATACATGGATCCTTTCTCGGATTTCATGGCCTCTAACCATTTGTTGGAATCCGGGCCCATCATCGCTTCTCCATAGCTCGTAGGTTCATCGTTGTCCAACAACATGACCTCCAACATAGGGTTGTCGTACCACTCAGGAGCAGTACGCATCCTTGTCGACCTACAAGGTTCGATAGTAACTTGATCCGAAGCTTCATGATCATCATCATTAACTTCCTTGTCAACTAACGTAGGCTTCATAGAAACATCTTCCTGCACTGCACTACTCTCTGGTTGAAACAAAGGTTCAACAACCTCATCAAGTTCTATCTTCCTCCCACTCAATTCTTTCGAGAGAAACTTTTTCTCGAGAAAGGACCCAGTTTTAGCAACAAACACTTTATGCTTGGATCTGAGATAGAAGGTTCACCCGACTGTTCTTAGGGCATTCTATGAAGATGCATTTGGCCTCTTTGGGTTCGAGCTCATTAGGCGAAAACATTTTTCACACAAGCATCGCAGCCCCAAACATTAAGAAATGACAGCTTAGGTTTCTATCAAACCATAATTCACACGGTGTCATCTCAACGTATTTAGATGGTGCCCTATTTAAAGTGGATGTTGTTGTCTCTAATGCATAACCCCAAAATTATAATGGCAAATCGATAAGAGATATCATAGTTTGCACCATATCCAATAGAGCACGACTATGACATTCAGACACACCATCACACTATGGTGTTCCAGGTGGCATGAGTTGTGAAATAGCTTTTCACATTGTCTTAAGTTGTATGCCAAGCTCGTAACTCAGATATTCACCTCCATGATCATATCGCAGACATTTTTATCTTCCTGTCACGATGATCTTAAACTTCACTATGAATTTCCTTGAACTTTTGAAATGATTCAGACTTGTGTTTCATTAAGTAAATATACACTCAAATCATCAGTGAAGGTAAGAAAATAACGATATCCACCGCACGCTATAAGACTCATTGGTTTGCAAACATCAACATTTATTATTTCCAATAAATCACTTGCCCGCTCCATCAAACCGGAAAATGGGGTCCTAGTCATCTTGCCCATGAGGCATGGTTCGCATGTCTCAACCGTTTCGAAATCGGATGATTCCAAAGATCCATCAGCATGGAGTTTCTTCATGCGATTTATACCAATAGGACATTTAGCGGCAGTGCCACAAGTATGTGGTATTATCATTATTAACTTTGTATGTTTTGGCATCAATGTTATGAACATGTGCATTACTACAATCAAGATTCAACAAACCATTCTTACTGGGTGCATGACCATTGAAGGTATTATTCATGTAAACAGAATAACCATTATTCTCTAACTTAAATGAACAACCATGTTGCAACAAACATGATCTAATCACGTTCATGCTCAACGCAAACACCAAATAACATTATTTAGGTTCGTCACTAATCCCGAAGGTAGAGAGAGCGTGCGATGTTGATCACATCAACCTTGGAAACATTTCCAACACACATCGTCACCTCACACTTAGCCAGTCCCCCTTTTTCGTAGCTTTTATTTCGAGTTACTAACATTTAGCGACTGAATCGGTACCCAATACCTAGGTGCTACTAGGAGTACTAGCAAGGTACACATCAATAACACATACATCAAATATACTTATGTTGATGTTGCCAGCCTTCTTATCTACCAAGAATCTAGGGTTCTTCCACTTCAGCGACTGTTCTCCTCATAATAGAAGCACTTAGTCTTGGGTTTGGGTTCAACGTTGGGTTTCTTCATTGGAGCAGCAACTGTCTTGCCATCCATGAAGTTTCCCTCTTAGCCCTTGCCCTTCTCGAAACTAGTGGTTTCATTAACCATCAACACTTGATGCTCCTTCTTGATTTCTACCTTCGCGGTGTTAAAACATCACGAATAGTTTACGGATCACTATTTCCATCCCTGGCATTTTATAGTTCATCACCAAGTTCTAGTAGCTTAGTGACAGTGACTTCGAGAACTATATCAATCACTATCTTATCTGGAAGATCAACTCCCACTCGATTCAAGCAATTGTAGCACCCAGACAATCTGAGCACATGCTCAACGATTGAGCTATTCTCCTTCATTTTGCAGGCAAAGAATCTTGTTGGAGATCTCATATCTCACAACACGGGCACGAGCCTGAGATCCCAATTTCAGCTCTTAGAACATCTCATATGTTCCGTGACGTTCAAAACGTTTTGGAGCCTCAATTCTAAGCCGTAATGCATGACACACTGAACTATCAAGTAGTCATCAGAACGTGCCTGTCAGATGTTCACAACATCTACAGACGACGCTAGAGGGGGCGGCGCACCGAGCAGTGCATTAAGGACATAAGCCTTATGTGCAGCAATGAGGAGAATCCTCAGATCACGGACCCAGTCCGCAATATTGCTACCATCATCTTTCAACTCTATTTCTCTAGGAACATATAAAAATACAAAGGAGCTACAGCGTGAGCTAGTAATCTATAACATAATTTGCAAAGATCTTACTTACTATGTTTATGATAAAGAGTTCAATTAATCAAATTACTTAAGAACTCCCACTCAAATTGACATCCCTCCGGTCATTCGAGTGATACATGATCCAAATTCACCAACTCAAGTCCGATCATCACGTGAGTTGAGGTGGTTTCAATGGTGAACATCATCATGTTGATCATATCTACTATATGACTCATGTTCGACCTTTCGGTCTCTTGTGTTCCGAGGCCATGTCTATCCATGCTAGGCTCGTCAAGTTTAACCCGAGTCTTCCGCATGTGCAACACTGGCTTGCACCCGTTGTATGTGAACGTAGAGTCTATCACACCCGATCATCACGTGGTGTCTCGACACGACGAACTTTCACAAGGGTGCACACTCGGGGAGAACACAATTTATCTTGAAATTTAAGTGAGGGATCCCCTTATAATGCTACCGTCATCCTAAGCAAAACAAGGTGCATAAAAGGATTAACATCACATCCAAATCATAAGTGACATGATATGGCCATGAACTTGTGCTTTTGATCTCCATCTCGAAAGCACCGACATGATCTCCATCGTCATCGGCATGACACCATGATTTCCATCATCTTGATCTCCATCAACGTGTCACATTCGGGGTTGTCGCACCCACCATGCTTCTACTACTGTTGCTACCGTTTAGCGATAAAGTAAAGCATTACATAGCGCTTAATGATTGACACGCAGGTCATACAACAATTAAAGACAACCCTATGGCCCTTGCCGGTTGATGTACTCATCGACATGCAAGTCGTGATATTCTATACAACACATGATCATCTCATACATCACATATATATTATCATGTAATTGGCCATATCACATCACAACATACCCTGCAAAAACAAGTTAGACGTCCTCTAGTTGTTGTTGCAAGTTTTACGTGGCTGCTATGGGGATCTAGCAAGAACAATTCTCACCTACGCATAAACCACAACGGTGATACATAAGTTGCTTTTCAACCTTGTCAAGGACCACCTTAGTCGACTCGTGATTGGATCGTGGGACGGATCGTGATTCGATCGCGGGACGCACGGCGATTTGGATCGCGAAGATGTTCGACTACACCAACCGCGTTTCTTAACGCTTCCCGCTTAGCGATCTACAAGGGTACGTAGATCCACTCTCCCTCTCGTAGATGCTCATCACCACGGATAGATCTGCGTGTGCATAGGAATTTTTTTGTTTCCCATGCAATGTTCCCCAACATTATTTTCATGCTAAGATGCCATTGAAGCAGAAATATGTGCATGCATGGAGGGTTTATCCATTGCTATTCAGCGCACAGAATTTCCAATTTGTATTGATATGGATTCATTTATAGCGGTAAACATGTTGAAGGACAAGGACATTGACACGTCAATCTACGCGTCTTTGGTGGCAGAGATAAAGTATTTGAAGTATCTTTGAACGACTCGTATTGCGCATGTCAACCATAGTAAATATTTGGTTAGTGATTTTTAGCTAGTTTTGGTAGAACTGAGAGTAGTACTATTGTTTGGTTGGGAGTAGGACCCCGATAGGTCATCGGTTTATGTAAGCAGGATTGTACGGTTGATGCTTGAGTAATATAAGTTTATCCGCAAAAAATAGATATGCATGCATTTGTGAAGTATGCACGTTGTCTCAAGGTGAGAATCGGCAATGCACGGTACCCAAGATGCTATGAAGATAAGGATAGGTGGAAGTGTTTTAAAGACCGCAACTTGTAAACCACACGGAGTAACAAATCCCAGTCTTGATCCATGCCAACCCAACAGACACCCTCGGAGATACCTATAGAGCACCTTTATAGTCACCCAGTTACGTTGTGACATTTGATACACACAAGGTACTCCTCCGGTGTCAGTGAGTTGCATGATCTCATGGTCATAGGAACAGATACTTGACATAAGAAAACAGTAGCAATAAACTGACACGATCATATGCTATGTTTATAGTTTGGGTCTTGTCCATCACATCATTCTCCTAATGATGTGATCCCGTTATCAAATGACATCTCATGACCATGACCAAGAAACCATAGCCATCTTTGATCAACGAGCTAGTCTATTAGAGGCATACTAGGGACATGGTATTGTCTATGTATCCACACATGCATGTGAGTCTCCGATCAATACAATTATAGCATGGATAATAAACGATTATCATGAACAAGGAAATATGATAATAACTAATTTATTATTGCCTCTAGGGCATATTTCCAACACTGGATGCCCATATTGGTTCCTACATATTCTACGAAGATCTTTATCGGTCAAACCTCTATGTCAAGGATTGAGTTAATCCCGTATGATGTTCCCTTTGTTCTTCGGTATGTTACTTGCCCGAGATACGATCGTCGTTATCTGTATACCTAGTTAAACCTCGTTATTAGAAAGTCTCTTTACTCATTCCATAATACAAGATCCCGTGGCTAACACTTAGTCACATTGCTTGCAAGGCTTATTGTGATGTTGTATTACCGAGTGGGCCCTGAGATACCTCTCCGTCACACGGAGTAACAAATCCCAGTCTTGATCCATGCCAACCCAACAGACACCCTCGGAGATACCTGCAATGCACCTTTATAGTAACCCAGTTACGTTGCGACATTTGATACACACAAGGCACTCCTCCGGTGTCCGTGAGTTGCATGATCTCATGGTCATAGGAACATATACTTGACATGCAGAAAACTGTAGCAATAAACTAAGACGATCATATACTACGTTTTTAGTTTGGGTCTTGTCCATCACATCATTCTCCTAATGATTTGATCCCGTTATCAAATGACATCTCATGTCAATGGCTAGGAAACCTTGACCATCTTTGATCAACGAGCTAGTCTACTAGAGGCATACTAGGGACAAAGTGTTGTCTACTTATCCACACAAGTAATGTGTTTCCAATCAATACAATTATAGCATGGATAATAAACAATTATCATGAACAAGGAAATATAATAATAACCACTTTATTTATTGCCTATAGGGCATATTTCCAACTGTGGCCCCACTTGGTGGACCCCCAGAACCCTTCCGGTGGTCCCTGTACATTACCTGCAATCCCCGAAACACTTCTGGTGACCAAAACCTCACTTCCTATATATGAATCTTTACCTCCGGACCATTCAGGAGCTCCTCGGGATGTTTGGGATCTCATCTGGGACTCCGAACAACCTTCGGTAACCACATACACTATTTCCCTATAACCCTAGCATCATCGAACCTTAAGTGTGTAGACCCTACAGGTTCGAGAGACACGTAGACATGACCGAGACACCTCTCCGGTCAATAACCAACAGAGGGATCTGGATACCCATGTTAGCTCCCACATGCTCCACGATGATCTCATCGGATGAACCATGATGTCGGGGATTCAATCAATCCCATATACATTTCCCTTTGTCTATCGGTATGATACTTGCCCGAGATTCGATCATTTGTATCCCTATACCTTGTTCAATCTCGTTACTGGAAAGTCTCTTTACTCGTTCCGTAACACATCATCCCGTGGCTAACTCCTTAGTCACATTGAGCTCATTATGGTGATGTCTTACCGAGTGGGCCCAGAGATACCTCTCCGTCATACAGAGTGACAAATCCCACTCTCAATTCGCGCCAACCCAACAGATACTTTCGGGGATACCCGTAGCATACCTTTATAGCCACCCAGTTACGTTGTGACGTTTGGCACACCAAAGGATTCCTACGGTATCCGAGAGTTGCACAATCTCATGGTATAAGGAAACGATACTTGATATTAGAAAAACACAAACTACACGATCTTGTGCTATCCTTAGGATTGGGTCTTGTCCATCACATCATTCTCCCAATGATGTGATCCCGTTATCAACGACATCCAATGTCCATGGTCATGAAACCCTGACCATCTATTGATAAACGAGCTAGCCAACTAGAGGCTCACTAGGGACATGTTGTGGTCGATGTATTCACACATGCATTACGGTTTCCGATTAATACAATTGTAGCATGAATAATAGACAATTATCATGAACAAGGAAATACAATAATAACCATTTTATTATTGCCTCTAGGGCATATTTCCAACAGTCCTTTGGTGATATGGAGGATTTGGGTCAGGTGAGTACTGCTCTCGGAAATACTATGTCTGCCCTAAGGAGTTGCAGTCAAAAGAAATTTGGTACCATTACTAAGGAAATTAATAAGACCAGATCAATCTAGAGGAACTAATGAATATGAATGCAAACCATCAAGAAATTCGAGTTGTTTTGTATAAACTGAATGGTTCACTATATAAAGGGGAGTTGATTTGGCTATAGAGATTGCACATTACATGGTTGAAGGATGGGGATAGAAATACAAGGTATTTTCAAAGCAAGGCAGTTAGGTGAGCTCGGAAAAATAGAATAAGTCAACTTCATGATGATGATGGTAATGTTCATACAAAACCAAAAGTCATGGGTGCTTTAGTATCCACGTATTTCAAGAATATTTTCTCTATGGATCAAAACCTTGACCCTAATCATGTTCTAGACTTGGTTCATTCAGTTATATCAAGTGACGACAATGCAAAACCTTGTATTGATTTCTCTGACCAGGAAATTTCAGATGGTCTATTCGAAATTGGACCTTTAAAGGGTCCTGGGCTAGATGGTTTTCCTACACGATTTTTTCAACGAAATTAGGGCACTCTAAAAGATGGAATTATTACGGGAGTAAGAGAATTTTTCAGGACAAATGTGATGCCTAAAGGAGTTAATGAGACCTCTATTGTGCTTATCCCCAAAATTACAAATCCAAAGAAGGTCTCTGATTTTTGTCCTATTAGTGTCTGCAATGTTATTTACAAGGTGGTCTCTAAGTGCCTTGTGAATAGATTGCGTCCTCTGTTGGATGATATCATCTCCCATGAGCAGAGTGCATTTATTTTTGGGAGAATGATTATGGATAATGCCCTGGTTGCTTTTGAATGTATACATTATATTAAACAGCAAAAGGATTCATCAAAGAGTTATTGTGCTTATAAAGTGGATATGTCAAAGGCATATGATAGGGTAGACTAGAACTTCTTGAAGCAAATGATGCAAAAGCTGGGGTTTGCACATCGATGGGTTGACTGGATTATGACATGTGTCACATCGGTGCCGGTACTCCGTTAAATTAAATGGTACCCCCTTGGATTCATTTGCACCGTCGTGTGGGCTACATCAAGGTGATCCACTCTCCCGTTTTTATTTTTGTTCACTACTGATGGTATGTCTGCAATCCTGAGGAATAGGGTGGACAAACAAAATATTATGCAAGTCAGAATTTGCAGAAGGGCTCCAGGTATATCTCGCCTTTTATTTTCCGATGACACGCTTCTGTTTTTTAAGGCATCTCGTGAGCAGGCGGAATGGGTGAAGTCTTGTCTTGATCTATATGCTTCAGCTTCGGGACAGTCTCTAAATTATAATAATTGTTCTATTTTGTTTGGTGAAAGTTGTCCAATGGATGATCAACAGGAGGTGAGAGATGATCTCAATGTTCCTAGTAGTGGTTTTGAGGATAAGTATTTAGCGCTGCCAACCCTGGATGGATGTATGTTAAAGGGCAACTTTCAAAATTTGTAGGCCCAACTTTTGAAAAGGTTACTCCAATGGGGAGATGGCCATTTGGCACAACCTAAGAGAGAAGCTCTGATTAAGTTGGTTGCACAAGTGTTGCCCACATATATCATGAGTGTATTTAAGATTCTGTTTTCTGTTTGCGATGACCTAACCAGATGGTTAGGAATTTCTATTGGGGAGCTTCTAAAGGAAAAAGGAAGGTAGACTAGAGAACACGGTCAAAGTTGTAGTAACCAAAGCATAAGGGAGGTGTTGGTTTTCGTGACTTCTGTATTTTTAATCAAGAACTTTTAGCTCATCAGACATGGAGATTAATTACAAAGCGTGATAGCTTGTGTGCTAAACTTTTGAAAGCACATTATTACCCACATGGGAAGTTGGAGGTTAGTGTTTTTCCGGAAATGCATCCTCATCTTGGACAACGATATCTCATGGGCTGGACCTACTTAAGAAAAGGTTGATATGGAGGATAGGTAATGGATATAGTGCTCGCATATGGCACGACAATTGGATTCCGAGGCCCTTTTCTTTCAAGCCAATTTCAAATCAAGGTAGATGTCGTATGAGGTATGTCTCACAACTCCTAAATGTCAATGGTTTATGGAACATTAATCTTCTACAAATGATATTTTTGCCATGTGATGTTGTTGAAATTTTGAAAATATGTGCATCGTCAAGGTAGGGACAACATGTGTTGGCTTGGGGCCCAGGAGAACTTGGTTCGTTTTCAGTTAAGTCAGCATAAAACATGGTTTTTAAAGAGTCGTGCAGAGCGACTTCCCAAGCATCGAGTTATGCGTCGGATGGACAACGAGCTTGCTAGAAGCTAATATGGGGAACAAATGTACCGCCCACAGTTAAGAATTTTGCATGGAGAGTTGCTGTTCATTCACTTCCTACATGGAAAAATAAAAACAACCGTGGAATAGAGGTAACAAGTTTCTGTCTGGTGTGTGCAACTGAGCCAGAAGACAGTTTTCATGCCCTATGTCGATGTCCACTGATAGTGCAACACTGGGAATGCATGAGTGAGGTCTGGCGCCTGTCAAAATTAAAGGAGGTGTCTAACACAGGTTTAGAATGGCTGCTAGAGGTTTTGTATCCTTTGGGAGATATCGAGCGAGCTATGTTGTTATTCAACTTATGGAGATGTTGGCATAATCAAAATGAGGTGGTACAGAATAAAATTCCAGCACCAATGGATGTTTTGCGCCAGTATTTATGCAGCAACCTGGAGTCATTAATTTCTATAGCTCAGAATTCTATTTGTGATCCGGTGAAAGGTAAAGCGGTGATATCTTATGATCCAGTAGTAAATAGGCCACATGAAATATAAAAAAGTGTGCCTCTTGCAAAGTGGCTTTCTCCTCTAGTGGGTTGGGTGAAGCTCAATACGGATGGTTCTTTGACTAATGATGGAAGGGCTGGTCCTGGTATGGTGCTTCGCAATAATCTAGGCAATATTATTTACTCGTCTTGTAGGGAGTTATTTGTTGGAAATATGCCCTAGAGGAAATAAATAAAGTGTTTATTATTATATTTCCTTGTTCACTTGTAAACCAAATAAAGTGTCTACACCGGGTTAACCACAAGACCGACTACTCCAAGCATTGAGTTTGATGAACCGAAGCCCGCTAGGTTTTCGGACCTATTCTACAAAGGTGATACTTACAATTCTTAGACTTAGACCCTTCATAATCGGTTTCAGTTAAACAACCACAAGTATTAACGTGTATTACCTTATGAAACCTTTCCACTACTTCGCACATGTCCTTAGGCTACATGAAAATAAATTACTCACTCCCTATCTCAAAATCATTGCAAGGTACTCAATTATCAAGTTCAACTAATCTACAAGTCCATGCAAGTTTTTATTATACCACTTTTATATACCTATTATTTCATATCCCCATTATAAACTATGTTATGTTGGACATCATGGAGCTCCTATCGGCTGGTACTAGACTTGGCCATGGGAAACCTGGCCCCGGTTGGCCTGGCCCAAAAAAGCCCGACCCGACCCGGCCTGACCTTGCCCATGGGCCAGGCCTAGGCCTAGATTTTGAGCCTGGTGGTCAGGCCGGACCGGGCCCAAGCTTGATGTTTTTCCAATTTACGGAAGAATCCTGGTCCGAGGCCCGGTGGACTTTTACACCGATGGGTTGGGCTTGGGCCTAAAATTCAGGCCTGGTGGCCAGGCTCGAGCCTGATTTTTTTTGTCGCGGAATTTGTCAGGCCCGACTCGAGGTATGGCCAGGTATAGCTGGTACGAGTTGGTGCGGTCGTACCGTGCGCCATCTTTTGCTCTGTTGGCATGGCTGCACCTCCATTTTACTTGACTTGTCTCACATGCTTGATGTTTCCTTCTATGTGACGCTTTTCCTCCATGTAATCCCTCCGTTCCTAAATATAAGTCTTTTAAAAGATTCCACTAAAAACTACATACGGATATATATAGACATAGTTTAGAGTACTGATCCATTCATTTTGCTCCATATGTAGTCCGTAGTGGAATCTCTAAAAAGACTTATTTTTAGGAACGAAGGGAGTATATGTCAATTTCTTGCCGAAACACATTAAACAAAGGATTGGTATTATTCGATTTAGTTAAGAGAAAAGTATGTTTCTGGTCCCTCAAGTTCCCCAAAAGTATAGGCTTGGTCCCTCAAGATTTTTTGGTATACATTTGGTCCTTCAAGTCTCAAAACCGGATAAGTTTGGTCCAAAAGCAGATTTCCAGCATGTTGACAAGGTTTGACCATGTTTGACCGGGTTTGACCGCGTAGACTAGGTTTGATTGATGAACAGTAAATTAAAAAAACTAGCACCTAGCACACAATTTTTCACGGACCTAGTGCATCCAAGCATCTTGTCTGCCACAAAATTTCAGATGTTTTTAAATATTTGCTATTTTTTGAATTTAGTGTTCATCGGTCAAACACGGTCAACACCGTCAAACCTGATCAAACCCAGTCCAACGTGTTGAAAATATGTTTTTGGACCAAATTTATATGGTTTTGTGACTTAGAGGACCTAATGTATACCAAAAAATCTTAAGGGACCAATTCTATACTTTTGAGGAACTTGAGGGACCAAAAACATACATTTATCTTTAGTTAATGATGGAATGGGTGCAAAATTATCAGTCGTTGCTGGTCTGGCAATGTCAGCCCAATGGTTTAGAAGAGTTAGGAGATCAAGTGATTGCCAATATGGATGTTGCTAACAGATACATGCTCAATGCCTTCTCCGAGCTTGTGGTCTCCAATTTCCATATCATCAATACAGCCAACATTGTTCTTCTTCCTAAAAAGGATGGTGCGGAGTCTATCGTGGATTTCAGGCCCATAAGCCCGATCCACGCAATCCCGAAGCTCATCGCCAAAGCTATGGCTCGGCGGCTCGGCCCGAAGATGGATGTTCTTGTCCCCCGCTACCAGAGCGCTTTTATCAAGACTAGATCCATTGACGACAACTTTTTATATGTGAGGAACACCGCTCGCAAGCTTCATCGCAGCAAGACCCTGACCCTTCTCATCAAAATTGACGTTGCCAAGGCTTTCGACATGGTCCGCTGGGAGTATATCCTAGATCTCATGCAACGCCTCGGGTTCCCTCCGAGGTGGTGAGCTCTTCTGGCTACTTTGTTCTCGTCTACTTCATCGCGGGTCATCCTCAATGGCATCCCCGGAAAGGACATCATTCATGGCCGTGGTCTTCGACAGGGGGACCCTCTGTCCCCCTTGCTCTTCGATATCGCCATCGACCCGCTGCAACAAATTTTGGATAGGGCCACTACCTCCAGTCTGCTATATGAGATGCCCGGTGGTTCTCAGGGACCTCGCACCTCCTTATATGCAGATGACATGGCCATCTTATTGGCTCCTAACAAGCAGGATGTGACCAATCTGGCTGATATCCTTCAGAGTTTTGGGGAGGTTACAAGGATGATGACTAACATGGCCAAAAGCTCTGTGGCTCCCATATGTTGCCCCGATATTGATCTTGCCTCAGTTCTGGCAAACTTTCCGGCTAACATCGCTCAGTTCCCGTTCAAGTACCTGGGTTTGCCTCTTGCCCTCGACGGACTCAAAAAAGCCGACCTCCAACCTTACATTGATAAGGCGACTGCGCGACTAGATCCTTTAAAAGGCAAATTCCTCTCCCGGGCTGGCTGCTATACTTACGTGAAGTCTATTCTTTCTTCCATGCCGATTTTCCTCCTCACGGCTCTCAAAGCAGATAAGGGTATACTTAAGGCTTTTAACAAGATCAGCCGGGGAATGCTTTCGGATTGCAAAGAAAATGTCCGCGGGGGAAAGTGCAAAGTTAATTGGCAAAAGGTTTATCGTCCCAAGGAACTGGGCGGTCTGGGGATTCTCGACTTGGACAGGTTCTTCCGTGCTCTAAGGCTTCGCTAGCTGTGGTATGAGTGGACGGCATCGGAAAAAACTTGGGTGGGAACTGAAACCCCTAACGACGACGCCAGTCGACAACTCTTCAACGCGGCTACTAGAGTTACTATTGGCGATGGTAGAGAAGCCTCCTTCTGGTCTTCCTCTTAGCTCAACGGAACGCCGCCTAAAGACCTGGTGCCTTTGCTCTTTAAAGGGTCTAGAAGAAAAAACCGGACGGTCCAAGACGCGCTTAACAACCAAAACTGGATCACCGATCTTGCGGTGGATTCCTTTACCGTGGAGCACATCATCCAATTCGTTGACCTTTGGGAGCTTTTGTCGACCATTTAGATTTCTCCGGGTATTGAGGACACCATTACCTAGACTCTGTCGCCTAATGGTTGCTACTCGGCAAGCTCCGCCTACAGGGCTCAATTCATGAGCTCCCTTCCGTGCTCCTTTGGGACTATCGGGTGGAAGACTTGGGCCCCTCCCAAATGTCGTTTCTTTGCTTGGCTTGCCGTCCAGAACTGCCTTTGGACCGCTGATCGCTTGGCGAGCGCGGGTGGCCACACCATCCTACTTGTCAACTCTACAGGTGTACCCCCATGATGACATGGCATCTTCTCTTTGAGTGTCGATATTCCAAGAGGATCTGGCCAACTGCTGCTAATTGGCTCTCATGTCCAGATTTGCTCCTCAGTATGGGATCCAATCGCCCTAAGGTTTTGGATTACTCGCATGCTACGACTAGGATGCCCACCTCCTCTCCCAAAGGCCTGAAAACCGCCATTATTCTCATCGTTTGGGAGATTTGGAAGGAAAGAAATGAGAGGGTCTTCAACAACAAGTCCTCGATGCCTTCAGAGGTCATGCGCAATATCACTAAGGAAAGGAAGGCTTGGATCTTAGCGGGAGCAAAAAAACCTTGCGGAACTTATGGGCTGAGCTTTTACCTCTTCGTGGTTGTACCTTTTTTCTTTTTTCTGGCTTAGGCCCCCCTCTTGTTTTTGCTCCTTCTATATCAATATAAAGGCAAATCTTTTGCCCCGTTTCAAAAAAACATCACCAACCACCCATAGAGCGATGGACAGCAAGCACACAATAGTTTGCTCTTGCTGTCGCACTAGCGCAACTCCAGCACCCATTGCAGCCCCAAGCTTGCAACTTTGCACCTGCACGAAGATGAAACAAGGCGTAGATCTGGTTGTCGAGGGTCCCAATGGAGCAGCCACAAGGGAAAACGACGAGGAGGACCATGGAAGGAAAATCACAAATTTAGGGCTTGTCCTCACGGGATCTGGCAGATACAGCATCCAGCAACGGCTAGGAACCCCATCCTCGACCGTCGTCCCAAACACACCATATGAGCGGTCGCACCTCCAAGAACACGTCAAGTCAACCCACACCACGCCAGCACCCGTCGTAGGTTGCACCGCTACCGGGGAAGGTCATGCCCGATCGAGACGGGGGGTCTTCTGTTGGGGGGAGATCTGCACCGCACAGTCGACTTTGGGAGAAGAAGTGCGCAAGTGGAGAAAGAGAGGGAAAATGAGATGGTGGGAGCGCCCAACCGCCGCCGCCACTGCGGGCCGGCTGGAGGACTCTATCGGCAATGGCAAGGGGGGTGAGAGCGGAGGAGGAGGTGGTTGGGATGATAGCGGAGGTAGCCCCATGACGCGTATGAGCAACCTAGGAGACGCGCTTCCCAAATTTAGATGTGTCATACACACTGAAAAAATAGAGGCTAATAGCACGCTATAGTGTATAGAGTATTGTCTCGCTAAATTTACCAGTATATACTGTCTTGCTAATAGCACGATATATATCGCGTTATAGCACACTAATAACATATTTTTAAGGGCCATGCTATTTTGTATACCGCGTTATTTTTTCTTTGACTCATACATGTATTGTTGAGTATCGTGATTAGTTAGGAAATCAAAGATAGACTAGGATTTATTCCTGTCTTGACTTGTACTCCAAGATGATCATGTACTCCTATGTATATGCCCATGAGGCTCAAGCAATACAACAACTATTTCACCAAATCCCTCTCTCCCTTCCAATATGGTATCAGCCTAACAGATCCAACCCTAGGCGCCGCCGCCGCTTCCACCCCGCGCGCCGCCCCTTGGGTGGTCGGCCTTCATGACCGCCGCCGGGGGCCGCGCAGGCCATACCTAGGGTTCGTCCGCCGGTCGTGTTGACCGGCTGCCCTAGAGAGTCTTTTCCCGATCTCTTCATCCGGGTTTTCTCTCTTCCGCCGGTCGCTTTGATCGGTGTTTTCTTTTCGGTTTTCCGATCTTAGATCGGTTTGCGTCTCCCGCCGTCACCGTCGACCTCTGTGCCTCTACTCCTACATCGGCGCGACCCGGCGGCTCCTCAACGCCGCCGTTCGCACGCCGGCACGCCCGCTGATCTACGTCGGCCGTCATCGCCCTTCTCCGATCGGGACTCCTGCATCGCCCCGACCCGACGGCCTCGCACCATGCGGCGGCCAATCACAGCCGCCGTTCGCGCGTCGCCTGCCCGTCGATCTCCACCGTCACCTCGTTCGGTCGCGCCCCAGCTACGTCAGGCCGCCAGCGTCGCACCGGCTGCCGGCAACGGTCGCCACCGCGCCTCCACCGAGCGACGTCCACGACCTCGCGCGCGATCGGATTGATCATCCGCCCTCCTGCGATTCGCCTCGTCTATGCCGTGCAACCACCCTGGCCCGTTGGTTGCGCGCGCCTCCACAGGTCCCATGAAGACTGTCCCAAGTACTGCGCGCCCCTCCACCGATCGAGCATCGAGCTGCCGCTGCATCGCCTCGTCGGGCCATAGCGTCGCCGCCCCGTTGGTTCTTCCCGCGGCCGCACCGATCCACGTGCTACCTCTGCGTCGCCCCTTCAGGTCGTAGTGATGCAGCCCGCGGTCTACTGGCGCCCTAAGGTCGTCCCCGTGGTCGCACCGACCCTCGCGCTGCCGCTGCATCGCCCCATCAGGCCGTAGGAGCGTGGCACGCGGTCTTCGCCGCCGCCCGAGGCCGTCCCCGCGGCTTCACTGACTTGCGCGCCGCCGCTTTGTCACCCCTTCGAGCCATCACGCCGTGGCACGCGGTCCATGCCGCCGCCCCAAGGTCTTCCCGTCGTCGCCCCGACCTGCCTGCTGCCACTGTGTTGCCCCTTCAGGCCGTAGCGTCGCGTCGCGCGGTCCACTCCGCCGTCCCCACATGTTGACTTCTACGTGGCATGCGCCGCGCCGCCTCCCTAGGTGCGGGAATGTCACCGTCCGCATCGGTCTTCGTCACGCTGTCGGGTTCTTCCTCACCTACTTCGAGCATCACCACCGCGATCCTAACCAGTCGCCGCCGCCGCTTTTCTTCGGCGTTGCTGCAGCTCGCTCACCTGAGCCGCGCCGCCAGCACACCCCCTTCTTCTTCGTCTATCACCAGCTCATCGCCAACGTCACCGTCGTCTACCTCGACCACTTCATCTACTCCGACCACCGCGGGCAACATCGGCCCTCGCCGGTTTGCGCCGGAACCATCGTCGAGTCCTTCTCTGCTAGCCTCCTCGACATGGCATACAAGTTGTGTGCAGGTACCCGTCTACGCATGCCCGGTGCTGGCAACACCGTCGCATGCCTTCGTCCCCGGTGTGTTCCCAGGTCTGGCAAGCCTGAAGCGACGCATCGTCAACATCGACTTCGTCCGTCTACGCATGTGCGTTGCTGGCAACACCGACGCGTGCCTTCGTCTATGACGTGTCCCCAGGTTTGGCAATCCCGACGCGCCGCGTCTCAACTACGTCTTCTTCCCGGCGCATCACTACTTCGACACCACTGCGCCCATGACTAACTTGGCGTCTTCTTGCGCCCGCGGCTTCACGACGACTTCCTCGACACCGGCTACCCCGACTCGACATTGACCACGGCGTTCTTCGCACGGCTACCTCGACCATGGCTACACCACCCTACGCTCTCGGCTACCTCGATATCGGCACAAAGGGCCACCGCCTTGCTTGAGCAACCTCGTCGGTTTCTACTTCAGCCACACCTTCCGCGATGCATCGACCGTTTCGACTGTGGGGGATGTCCGTCAGCTTGCCTTCGGATTCTTCTCCAGTCTCATCGTCTGTGTCGCTACCGTTGTGACTACGGGGCATGTTGAGTATCGTGATTCGTTAGGAAACCAAAGATAGACTAGGATTTATTCCTGTCTTGACTTGTACTTCAAGATGATCATGTACTCTTATATATATGTCCACAAGGCTCAAGCAATACATCAACTATTTCATCAAATCCATCTCTCCCTTCCAATATGTATCATCTGGTGAACTCATTGCACGAGGAACCAAAAAATGTGGCACACAGTTTTGCCCTACAAGCCCCGCAACAATATTCATTGCAACAACCATGGATGAACTCTACATCCCACATCAGAAAGAAATACAGTAGTAGTAGAAGTATATTTCACAATCAAAAGAATATGAACTCTGCTCCGTGCCCAAATTTCCAAATAATGTCCCAAAAAATGGGATCACAGAAGTTTGAAATTGAATCAATGGCAAAAACCTTCTTAATTTCACACAATTTACATTTCCAAAGATCCTTGCTTGCTTTTCCCCATCATCCGTCGAACCATTCCTACTTGCACCACCCAAAGCACCAGCGACTCTGCAGGCGAAACCAAGAGAGACTAATTCAGAGCCCAAACTCATGGCGAGTCAGTGAGATCGATCACCGAATTAGAAAGCGAGGGTCGACATGGACAAACCAATGGCGGACGTGAGCATGAAGTTGTGTTGTGAAACTCACCGAGGCGACGTAGCCGTCGCCGTGCTGCCTGGCGCCGTTGCCATAGGCGAGGTTGTCCTTGGCGAACCCCGGGGCCTTGGCCTGGGTGCTCTTCTCCTCCCTCACCTTGTTGAAGATGTGCGTGTAGCCGTCCGCCGACGCCGGGTTGGAGTCCCAGTCGCCGAACTTGGGCACCGCCGACCCCCTCGTCGGCTGCCATCGATCGCAACAACAACCACCAAGGTAAGGTAAGATACAAGACATCACCTCACGTGCAAAGCCATGGAGCACCGGCCGGTGAGCAGAGCAGAGAGGCTTACCGTTTCATTGCCGCGGGAGGCGCCCCTGGCACGGGGCCGGTCGACGGAGTTGGCCACGAGGCCGTAACCGCTGCCATCGGATTGCTCGGCCCTCGACTGGCCGTACGGGTGCAGCGGCGACGGCGCCGGCGACTGCTCCACGCTGTACCCGCCCGCCCGTCCGCCACCCGGGCCTCTTCTCGGCGGCTCGCCACCGGCGTTGCGGTGGTACGGAGACAGCGGCGGGGCGGGCGGCGGCGCGTCGCTGGGCCGGCGCTCGTGGTGGTGAGCGGGCGGCGGGGAAGCCGGAGGGAGCGCCGGCCTGCCCTGGTCGAAGGAGCGGTTCGGCGACGGCGCGACGACGGAGGAGGAGAAGGCCTCGGGGTTCTCGACGGGGTCGTTGGGGTTGATGGGCTTGCCGCCGACGCCCTTGCCCTTGCGCGCGTTGTCGAAGTAGAGCGTGTAGGGGACGTTGCCGTCGTTGTCCCAGTTGCCGAACTTGGGGACGTGCGCGTTCTTCTGCTGCTTCTGCATGCATGGAACGGGAGAAGAGTCAACCACGTGCTGCCATTTTTCTCTCTCGCTAAAGATCGTTTTTGTTCCAACAAGGCACCTCGATTATTATGAGAAATCACAGCGATAAACTTGGTTTCTGTACTCTCTCCGATCTAAAATAAATGTCGCAGAATTGAACTAAAAAATAAAAGGAACCGCCTAGTGGGCATCATCATTCCCTGAGACAGCACAAGCGCTCCAACTTGGACCCAAGGAAGCTTCGTGCTTAGTGATGATCACTAAACAAACCAGGGTCAGAAGATTATCAACATGTGCGGGGTCATGCATGTCAACTTGGCACACAGCCAAGTAGCACAAGTGGTGGTAGATTGGTACGACCGTACGACCGAGAAAAGGGGCCAAGAGAGAGTAGACCCAGCGCGAAACTGCTCTGCGTACGATTCCACCCAGCGCCACGGCTTCTAGGCACATTTTACACACTGCCATTGACTAATCAATGGAAAGTTTAGATATTTACTGTAATCAAGAAGCTAATCACACGCCGTGACCTCGCCCCTTGGACTAGTTGTGGCCAAATTTCAGGGCGGGTTAATGCACTTCTAGATCAGGTTTGACAAATCTGCACTTCTAGATCAGGCCTGACTAAACGTGACATATCGCAAGGTAGCCAGGTAGTAGGTCTACCTCGCCGACACCTTCCAATTCCAAACCGAAACAGAAAATAAGGCAAGATTCGCCAGTTGAATGCTTGATTACGCACTAGTGGTACAATTAAATCTTCATGTAATAGGTGAGGGTTAATATTGACATCTTCATGCAATTAACAGTTAACCTGCCGGCATGTCCATAATTTGTGGGGATGATTAGTATTTCCACCAGAATATATGTATAGATTGAGATGACAGATCTTAAGTGCGATCGAAAGATACGCCTCAACTGACAAGAAAGCCTTGGATCATACTAGTACCTAGTGCAATTCAAATAGTGCAAAAGAAAACGAACAGGTTCGCTCTGGAAGTCTGTATGATCCTGTCTTATTAAAACTTTTAGCCTGATTAAGCACATGAATGATAGGATAGTACCAGTTAAATTTCTGTACTAGTACAAGCAGCCATAGCAACAGTCGTATCATAGCGATTTTGCTGTTTCTCCTTCAGAAAAAAATCAGGTTCGGGGTATCCATATACCACGAGAAACTACGCCTAGTGGACGCAAACAAACGAAGCTCTCTTGGAAAGGCGAGATCAAAGTACCAAGAAACCGTTTGCAGGAAACATATGTTCTTGCGGATCAAACTCAAACATGTTGAGAAGTATATTTCTATTGACAAATCATACCGTATGAACGAGGATTACCATGAGAGGACGTCGAATTAAGGTTGAGAGGAGTCATGGAAAAGGAGCGGAACTTACAGCCATGGATGGTGGTGGCGGTGAGCGATTCCAAGAGCGGAGAGGGAGATGAAACAAGAGATCCGAGCGGCGGGGGTGCTCTGTGTTCTGGAAGCGAGTTCGTCCAACGGTGGCTCAACTCAGCTGGCCGGGAGGAGGGGGATATATGAGCTGGTTGTTTCTTCCTCCTGGCTCCTGATGGCCTATATGATAGCAAGCTGAGCGTGTTGATCAGCTCAGGCCGGCAGGCGGGATTACAACTAGGAGACAGGGATGGTTTGGTTGCTTTGTGCGTTGGTCGTTCCTCTCGGCTTTTTGCGTAATCGTCCCTGGAATCATTTGTAGTAAGCACTTTGTTATAGTACTATAGTAGATTAGATTACAGATAGAGTAATATATTGAGCATGACTCTGCATTTTTCTATGGCGCAGCCGCTCACGTCACACCCACACACGTGTACCTATTTGCTAAGCATGACACCGACTGAATCAACGCGGTGCGGGGAGGGCGAAGGACAATGGCCGCTACGTGCATTGTATTAGTGTGTGTATGCATGCGGTGTTTTCCAAGGTAATTAATGGGAGAGAAAAGCCTTCACACAATCAACTACTCGCACAAATCAAATCATGGTGGAGCAAATTGATCGTATACTTTCTCACCAGAAAACAAAAAAAAAAATGATCGTGCACTGCTTGCTCGATAAAACAACGAGTCGTCTAGAAAACACGGGAACCCTGGGATGTAAACGGAGAAAAGTGCTGGAAAAAACGGGACCGTTGACGCGCTCCTACTCGCCAACATGCGTGCACAAAAAAGTGCACAGCTGGCCGTGGTCGGGCCTGGTCGATCTATTAAAAATCCTTGGCAAGCGCTTGCCATCTTTGACCGCTCTCCTCCCGGCTCGACCTGGCCGCCTTGGCATCACGGTACTCAGTGGCGAAACCATGTATAGACTGTGTGGTTCAATGACTACACAGCTTTGTGGAAAATTATCACATATAAGCACAAATTATACAAAAGAAATATAAAATTTGTAAAAATACATATATCTTTTTTTAGGGTTAAGGTTGCCGTTTTATTCAAAACAGAAAGTTCGGAACCTCATCCGAGAGTATATGAAGCACAAAATCTGAAGGAGCCCCCAATCAAACCTTACAAAGTTCATCCTCTACATGGACTCTAGCTAATTTATATGCGGCAACATTAGCTGAATGTCTAATCCACGAGACCCTCAAGCCCGCAAAAAACTCAAAATCGTCTTGATCTCCTTAACTAACGGTCCTGCTGCAGAAATACATATATCTTGACTACATAACATTGAGTTGACTACACATGATTACAATCCTAACACCGTCACTGACCGTACTGCCGGTCGCCGAAGTCCACAACCCTCCGCCCCCACTGAGCCGCGATGCTTCCGAGCTCCACGCCGTTTGATTTTGATCCCCGCCATCGTGGTCGCGCACGCGCCTCGGCGGCATTGCGTCGGCGCACGGCGGCGAGCAGAGCACGGCCGGCGACGCGAACTCTGCTTATCTGTGTCTGTGTCTCGACGCTCGCGGGCTATCGGCCGACACGACGCCGGGCGTGTGGTGAAGGCGTGGCGCTTGCGCGTGTGCCGCCGAGTCGGGAGGTCGTCACGACGACTCGTTCCTGATGCCCTGAGTGTTTACGCGGGACGGACGGGATCGAGCGGCGTGCAGTTGAAAGTGTCAATGGCTCTCTGGTGAGACGAAAGAGTCCAAATGATCATCAGGTTGGGAGGGGTCGCTGGATGCTCACTTTATTTTGACATTATCTTATTGTTATTAGTCCGGTTTGACTTTCTGCCGTTTTGGAAGTCGCACATGTACCAGACAAAACAACCGGAAGAGTAAAAACTAAAAACTTTCTATCTATTCATTTTTAATTACAGAGAAAACATATATATAAATAAAATTACAAATGAGCAACGGGCCTCTTTCAAACTCGCTCTTGTGTGGTTCCTAACGGCCGCACCGGGGCGTCCAGATCCAGCCACCGGGGGAACTCCCCTGCCTCTCCACCTCCCCTCGCAGTCGTCGGAGGTCGTCACTGGGCAAAGCCCGGGCGGCGGCGGCAGAGGGGTTGTTTCGGTGGTGGGGTGGTGACGGGTGTGAAGGGCTCGGCTGCGACCTTCGACGGCGGGGCTCCGGCCCAGGCATGGTGGGGCTAGCGTTGTCTTTCCGGAGCTAGACGAGGATTGGCGGTTGCCGACGGAGGTGCGGAGGCACCGAATCGGGGCTTCGGCCCATGTGTTGTGGTCGTCGGCACGGCGAGGGCAGGAGGCATGTCACAATTGTGCCATGTGTTTCTGTAGGGGAGGCGGGCTGTTGGGCGGTGATGCGGGTGTCAGATCTGGCTCGTGCTGAACTGGAACTGGCCGGTGCAGTGGCGGCGGCGGTGATTGGGCTGCGACAGGCTGCGGCAGGTGCGCTGTGGCAAGCTGCGTCCAATGTCGCTCGAGGATGGTGGGGGTTAGCGACGTTTGGAGTCTGCGGTGGCTGGAGTGGTTTGCGGTGGGTGTGCTGCAGTAAGCTGAGGCGAGGGGTCTTCGACAAGCTATGGTGATGTGCCGTTGAGGTGTGGTTGCTGTCGATGATGGGCTGGACGCACACGGCGATCTGCTGCTCGGAGGTCGCAAAGTGGCATGGGGACCTGGGAAGGTGGTCAGATCCAACCGGATTTGACCTGCTGGCTCGATGGAGGGCTTGTTGTACGTGGCTCGAGAGGTTGACCCTAGGCGAAAGCTTGTCTCCAGTGTGTCTGGAGCCGGCGATGGTGACGCTTTCAAGCGTCGTTTCCTTCTTGTTGGCATCGTCGAGGTACTCTCAGCTCCAATCTTCGCAGCTTCGGAGGAAACCCTAGATCCATGGGATCAGACAGTGACGGTGCTCTAGCATCCTATCCCGTCTCGAGGGCTTCGTCTTTTGAGCTAGGCATCATCAAGCAGGACCGATGGAAGTTGGTGTGTTCGCGTCAAGGCTTCTATGGCAACGATGATGAGTGTGTGCGATGGCGGAGATGCAACAATGGTTGCGATAGTCGACTCTTCTCCGGCGTGTTTGTGGGATTACCTCGGGTTGTTTTGTTGTGGTGAAGTCGGAGCTACGACGGTGGGCCTTGTGGCGACGATGACAGGCAACAAGTGGTCTGTTTGGTGGTCTTCCGCGGCACCAGCCTTGCATAGTTCTCCTTCGGAGCTATCTTTCAGAGTCGGAGTTGTGCTGTCCTTGGCGCGAGTGGCTGAATTTGGCACGGGGCTTCTTGTGTTTCACACAGCCTCTACGGTGTGGGTTGGGTCGACATTTTTCTTCGGAGAAGTTGAGATCGCTTGCTTGCAGATTAGGGAGGGCGATGACGCCTATTGGGGAGAAGTGACGACGATGACACCGGTGTGTGATGTTGACGAGACCCTCTATGTGACGTGTATGTGGTATTATGTGTGTGCCGCTCAGCTTTGTGATGATTTTCACCCGGTTTTCCATTTATTAACCAGACAACTCTCTTATTCTTTATTAATGAGATGAGGCAAAACTTTTACCTCTATTTCCAAAAAATACTACCAGCCGTGTGTACCACCTAGCGACGACTACAAACACTGCAGTGAGTCGATGGTGCGCCACCGTCATCGTCCCTCCCTCGCTGGAGCCGAAAAAACTTATTGTAGTATACAGTCGGGAAATCGTCATGCTAAGACCCCATATGACTAGCGGACCAAAGGAACAACCATCACCGATGATGAAAATCATACATCAGCAGGATCAAAACTATAAACTCCCAAATGAAGACGAATGAAGACTAGATCCAAACAGATCACCGAAGACCATCACCGATTGTGTCTCACGAGGTCCCACGGAGATACATCTCCACATGTCGTATGACAATGCTACATACACCTTCATGACGAGAATAGAACGTGGGAGACATTATTCCTAGCGAGGGACATCACCACCATCACATAGCCTTAACCAAGATGTTGAACCTAACAAAAACGAGAACGGGTCCCCCCCGCCAGCGAGGGCCAAGATCCTTCGCACCTCCATGGCCCAAAGGCCACCGGAGATGGGGCGGCCTGGCAGCGGTGCCGACGGAAGGAAGAGGAAAGCCTATCATCTTTTCTTGCAGAGTTGGAAAGATAATTGAGTTGTATTGATGTACTACTTGTTGGAAATATGCCCTAGAGGCAATAATAAAGTGATTATTATATTTCCTTGTTCATGATAATCGTCTATTGTTCATGCTATAATTGTATTAACCGAAAACCGTACTACATGTGTGAATACATAGACCACAACATGTCCCTAGTGAGCCTCTAGTTGGCTAGCTCGTTGATCAATAGATGGTCACGGTTTCATGACCATGGACATTGGATGTTGTTGATAACGGGATCACATCATTAGGAGAATGATGTGATGGACAAGACCCAATCCTAAGCATGGCACAAGATCGTGTAGTTCGTATGCTAGAGCTTTTCTAATGTCAAGTATCGTTTCCTTAGACCATGAGATTGTGCATCTCCCGGATACCGTAGGAATGCTTTGGGTGTATCAAACGTCACAACGTAACTGGGTGACTATAAAGGTGCACTACAGGTATCTCCGAAAGTGTCTGTCGGGTTGACACGAATCGAGACTGGGATTTGTCACTCCGTGTGACGGAGAGGTATCTCTGGGCCCAATCGGTAATACATCATCATAATGAGCTCAATGTGACTAAGGAGTTAGTCACGGGATCATGTGTTATGGAGCGAGTAAAGAGACTTGCTGGTAACGAGATTGAACAAGGTATAGGTATACCGACGATCGAATCTCGGGCAAGTAACATACCGATGGACAAAGGGAATTGTATACGGGATTGATTGAATCCCCGACATCGTGGTTCATCCATTGAGATCATCGTGGAGCATGTGGGAGCTAACATGGGTATCCAGATCCCGTTGTTGGTTATTGACCGGAGAGGTGTCTCGGTCATGTCTACATGCCTCCCGAACCCGTAGGGTCTACACACTTAAGGTTCGTTGACGCTAGGGTTATAGGGGAATTGTGTACATGGTTACAGAAGGTTGTTCGGAGTCCCGGATGAGATCTTGGATGTCATGAGGAGTTCCATAATGGTCTGGAGGTAAAGATTCATATATAGGAAGTGAGGATTTGGTCACCGGAAGTGTTTCGGGCATCACCGGTAATGTGTCAGGACCACCGGAAGGGTTCCGGGGTCCACCGGGAGGGGCCAGTGGCCCAGGAGGCCTGCATGGGCCGAGAGTGGGAAGGGACCAGCCCCTGAGTGGGCTGGCGCGCCTCCTACCTCAGCCCAAGGCGCATCTAGGAGGAAAGGGGGTAAACCCTAGGCGTAGATGGGCCCTAGGCCCACCCTAGGGCGTGCCCCCTCTCTCCCTCTCTTGGCCGCCGGCCATCCCCATCTAGGGCTACCGCACCCCCTAGGGTGGGAACCCTAGAGGGGGCGCACCCTCCTACCCTCCTCCTATATATAGTGAGGGTTTTGGGGGCTACCGACAAACATCTCTCTCTCTCTCTCTCGGTGTAGCCCTACCTCTCCACCTCCTCGTCCTCCGTAGTGCTTGGCGAAGCCCTGCCAGAGTACCATGCAGCTCCACCGTCACCATGCTGTTGTGCTGCCGGAGCTCTCCCTCAACCTCTCCTTCCTCCTTGCTGGATCAAGGCGTAGGAGACATCACCGAGCTCCACGTGTGTTGAACGCGGAGGCGCCGTTGTTCGGCGCTTAGATCGGAATCGACCGCGATGTGAATCGCTGCGAGTATGACTCCACCAACCGCGTTCTTGTAATGCTTCCGCTTTGCGATCTTCAAAGGTATGAAGATGCACTCAAACCCCTTACTCATTGCTGGTTTCACATAGATTGATCTTGGTGATACGCAGGAAAATTTTGAATTACTACTACGTTCCCCACAGTGGCATCATGAGCTAGGTCTATGCGTAGAATCTATGCACGAGTAGAACACAAGTTGTTGTGGGTGTCGCTTTTGTCAATTTGCTTGTCGTTACTAGTGTTATCTTGATTCGGCGGCATTGTGTGATGAAGCGGCCCGGATGGACTTTACACATACGGTTACGTGAGACTGGTTCCACCGCCTGACATGCACTTGTTGCATAAGGTGGCTAGCGGGTGTCTGTCTCTCCCACTTTAGTCGGATCGGATTCGATGAAAAGGGTCCTTATGAAGGGTAAATAGAAATTGGCATATCACGTTGTGGTTTTTGCGTAGGTAAGAAATGTTCTTGCTAGAAACATATAGCAGCCACGTAAAAACTTGCAACAACAAATTAGAGGACATCTAACTAGTTTTTGCAGCATATGCCGTGTGATGTGATATGGACAAAGGATGTGATGTGATATATGTGATGTATGAGATTTATCATGTTCTTGTAATAGGATTCACGACTTGCATGTCGATGTGTATGACAACCGGCAGGAGCCATAGGAGTTGTCTTAATTTATTGTATGACCCGCGTGTCAATCAAAACACCATGTAATTACTTTACTTTATTGCTAACCGTTAGCCATAGTAGTAGAAGTAATAGTTGGAGAGACAACTTCATGAAGACACGATGATGGAGATCATGATGATGGAGATCATGGTGTCATGCCGGTGACAATGATGATCATGGTGCCCCGAAGATGGAGATCAAAGGAGCAAAATGATATTGGCCATATCATGTCACTATATGATTGCATGTGATGTTAATCATGTTTTACATCTTATTTGCTTCGAACAATGGTAGCTTAAATAAGATGATCTCTCACTAAAATTTCAAGAAATGTGTTCCCCTTAACTGTGCATCGTTGCTAAGCTCCATTGTTCTGAAGCACCACGTGATGATCGAGTGTGATAGGTTCTAACATTCGCATACAACGGGTGCAAGCCAGATTTACACACGCAATACACTTAGGTTGACTTGACGAGCCTAGCATGTACAAACATGGCCTCGGAACACGGGAGACCGAAAGGTTGAACATGAGTCGTATAGAAGATACGGTCAACATGGAGATGTTCACCATTGATCACTAGTCCGTCTCACGTGATGATCGGACACGGGCTAGTTGACATGGATCATGTGTCACTTGGATAACTAGAGAGATGTCTATCTAAGTGGGAGTTCATTAAATAATTAGATTATGTGAACTTAATTATCATGAACTTAGTCTAAAATGTCTTTACAATCTATCTTGTAGATCCAACGGCCCATGCTAATGTTGCCCTCAACTTCAACGCGTTCCTAGAGAAAACCAAGCTAAAAGACGATGGAAGCAACTATACGAACTGGTCCATAACTTGAGGATCATCCTCATAGCTTCCAAGAAATTATATTTCCTTGATGCACCGCTAGGTCATGCACCCGTTTTCCCAGCAACTCAAGACGTTATGAATGCCTGGCAGTCGCGTACTGATGATTACTCCCTGGTTCAGTGCGTCATGCTTTACAGCTTAGAACCGGGGCTCCAAAAGCGTTTTGAGCAATACAGAGCATATGAGATGTTCCAAGAGCTGAGAATGGTTTTCCAAGCTCATGCCTGGGTCGAGAGATATGAAATCTTCGACAAGTTCTTCAGTTGTAAGATGGAGGAAAATAGTTCTGTCAGCGAGCACATACTCAAAATGTCTGGGTTGCACAACCGCTTGTCTCAGCTGGGAGTTAATCTTTCGGATGACTCGGTTATTGACCGAACCCTCCAGTCGCTTCCACCTAGATACAAGAGCTTTGTGATGAACTACAGTATGCAAGGGATGGAGAAGTCCATTCCTGAGTTATATTCGATGCTGAAATCAGCGGAGGTGGAAATCAAAAAGGAACATCAAGTGTTGATGGTGAACAAGACCACTAGTTTTAAGAAAGGCAAGGGTAAGAAGAACTTCAAGAAGGACGGCAAAGCAGTTGCCGTGCCCGGTAAGCAAGTTGACGGGAAGAAGAACAAGAATGGACCCAAGCCTGAGACTGAGTGCTTTTATTGCAAGGGTACCGGTCATTGGAATCGGAACTGCCCCAAGTACTTAGCGGATAAGAAGGCCGACAACGTTAAAGGTATATGTGATATACTTGTTATTGATGTGTACCTTACCAGCGCTCGTAGTAGCTCCTGGGTATTTGATACCGGTGCAGTTGCTCACATTTGTAACTCCAAGCAGGAGCTGCGGAATAAGCGAAGACTGGCAAAGGACGAGGTCACGATGCGCGTCTGGAATGGTTCCAAGGTCGATGTGATCGCTGTCGGCACGCTACCTCTACATCTACCTTGTGGATTAGTTTTAAAACTTAATAATTTTTATTTAGTACCATCTTTGAGCATGAACATTGTATATGGATCTCGCTTGATGCGAGATGGCTACTCATTTAAATATGAGAATAATGGTTGTTCTATTTATATGAGAGAAATGTTTTATGGTCATGCTCCACTGGTCAATGGTTTATTTTTGATGAATCTCGAATGTGATGTTACACATGTTCATAGTGTGAGTACCAAAAGATGTAAGGTTGACAACGATAGTCCCACTTACATGTGGCACTGCCGCCTTGGTCATATTGGTGTCAAACGCATGAAGAAACTCCATGCTGATGGACTTTTGGAGTCTCTTGATTTTGAATCATTTGACACGTGCGAACCATGCCTCATGGGCAAGATGTCCAAGACTCCGTTCTCCGGAACAATGGAGCGAGCAACTGACTGGTTGGAGATAATACATACCGATGTATGCGGTCCAACGAGCGTTGAGGCTCGCGGTGGCTACCGTTATGTTCTCACCCTCACTAATGACTTAAGAAGATATGGGTATGTCTACTTAATGAAACACAAGTCTGAAACCTTTGAAAAGTTCAAGGAATTTCAGAGTGAGGTAGAGAATCAACGTGACAGGAAAATAAAGTGCCTACGATCTAATTGTGGCGGAGAATATTTGAGTCACGAGTTTGGCACACACCTAAGGAAATGTAGAATTGTTTCACAACTCACGCCGCCTGGCACACCTTAGCGAAATGGTGTGTCTGAACATCGTAAATGCTCTCTATTGGATATGGTGCGATCTATGATGTCTCTTACCGACTTACCGCTATCATTTTGGGGATATGCATTAGAGACTATCGCATTCACTTTAAATAGGGCACCGTCTAAGTCCGTTGAGACGACACCGTATGAATTATGGTTTGGAAACAAACCTAAGCTATCGTTTCTGAAAGTTTGGGGATGCGATGCTTATGTGAAGAAACTTCAACCTGAGAATCTCGAACCCAAAGCGGAAAAGTGCGTCTTCATAGGATACCCCAAGGAAACGGTTGGGTATACCTTCTACCTCAGATCCGAAGCCAAAGTCTTTGTTGCCAAGAATGGATCCTTTCTAGAGAAAGAGTTTCTCTCGAAAGAAGTAAGTGGGAGGAAAATAGAACTTGATGTGGTAATTGTACCTCCACTCGAACCGGAGAGTAGCGCAACAGAGGAAGTTGTTTCTGTGGAGCCTGCACCGGCTGGAGAGGAAGTTAATGATGATGATCATGAAACTTCAGATCAAGTTGCTATTGAACCTCGAAGGTCCACAAGGACACGTTCCGCACCAGAGTGGTACGACAACCCTGTCCTGGAGATCATGTTGTTGGACAACGCTGAACCTTTGAACTATGAAGAAGTGATGGCGGGCCCGGATTACAACAAATGGCTTGAAGCCATGAAATCCGAGATAGGATCCATGTATGAGAACAAAGTATGGACTTTGGTGGACTTGCCCGATGATCGGCGAGCCATAGAAAATAAATGGATCTTTAAGAAGAAGACTGACGCGGATGGTAATGTGACCGTCTATAAGGCTCGGCTTGTCGCTAAAGGTTATCGTCAAGTTCAAGGAGTTGACTACGATGAGACTTTCTCACCCGTAGCGATGCTGAAGTGCGCCCGAATCATGTTAGCAATTGCCGCATTTTATGATTATGAGATCTGGCAAATGGACGTCAAAACGGCATTCCTTAATGGTTTCCTTAAGGAAGAACTGTATATGATGCAACCCGAAGGTTTTGTCGATCATAAAGATGCTAACAAAGTATGCAAGCTTCATCGCTCCATCTATGGGCTGGTGCAAGCATCTCGGAGTTGGAACATTCGCATTAATGAGGTGATTAAAGCGTTTGGATTTATACAGGTTTATGGAGAACCTTGCATTTACAAGAAAGTGAGTGGGAGCTCTGTAGCATTTCTCATATTATATGTGGATGACATATTGTTGATGGGAAATGATATAGAATATTTGGAAAGCATACATGCCTACTTGAATAAGTGTTTTTCAATGAAGGACCTTTGAGAAGCTTCTTACATATTAGGCATCAACATCTATGGAGATAGATCGAGACGCCTTATAGGTCTTTCACAAAGCACATACCTTGACAAGATATTGAAGAAGTTCAATATGGATCAGTCCAAGAAGGGGGTTTTGCCTGTGTTACAGGGTGTGAGATTGAGTACGACTCAATGCCTGACCACGTGAGAGGATAGAGAAAAGATGAGTGTCATCCCCTATGCTTCAGCATAGGCTCTATTATTTATGCCATGCTATGTACCAGACCTGATGAGAACCTTGCCATAAGTTTGGTAGGGAGGTACCAAAGTGATCCCAGAGCGGAACACTGGACAACAGTCAAGAATATCCTGAAGTACCTGAAAAGGACCAAGGACATGTTTCTCGTATATGGAGGTGCCGAAGAGCTCGTCGTAAAGGATTACGTCGATGCTAGCTTCGACATAGATCCGGATGACTCCAAGTCACAAACCGGATACGTGTATATTTTGAACGGAGGGGCAGTCAGCTGGTGCAGTAGCAAGCAAAGCGTCGTGGCGGCATCTACATGTGAAGAGGAGTACATAGCTGCTTCGGAAGCAGCACATGAAGGTGTCTGGATGAAGGAGTTCATCACCGACCTAGGAGTGATTCCCAATGCGTTGGGTCCAATGACTCTACTCTGTGACAACACTAGAGCAATTGCCCTTGCCAAGGAGCCCAGGTTTCACAAGAAGACAAGACACATCAAGCGCCGCTTCAACTCCATTCGTGGATATGTCCAGGATGGAGATATAGACATTTGTAAAGTACATACAGATTTTAATGTCGCAGATCCGTTGACTAAACCTCTTTCACGAACAAAACATGATCAACACCAGAACTCTATGGGTGTTCGATACATCACAATGTAACTAGATTATTGACTCTAGTGCAAGTGGGAGACTGTTGGAAATATGCCCTAGAGGCAACAATAGAGTGATTATTATATTTCCTTGTTCATGATAATTGTCTATTGTTCATGATATAATTGAATTAACTGGAAACCGTAATACATGTGTGAATACATAGACCATGGACATTGGATGTCGTTGATAACGGGATCACATCATTAGGAGAATGATGTGATGGACAAGACCCAATCCTAAGCATGGCACAAGATCGTGTAGTTCGTATGCTAGAGCTTTTCTAATGTCAAGTATCGTTTCCTTAGACCATGAGATTGTGCAGCTCCCGGATACCGTAGGAATGCTTTGGGTGTATCAAACGTCACAACGGAACTGGGTGACAATAAAGGTGCACTACAGGTATCTCCAAAAGTGTCTGTTGGGTTGGCACGAATCGAGACTGGGATTTGTCACTCCATGTGACGGAGAGGTATCTCTGCGACCACTCAGTAATACATCATCATAATGAGCTCAATGTGACTAAGGAGTTAGTCACGAGATGATGTGCTACAGAACGAGTAAAGAGACTTGCCAGTAATGAGATTGAACAAGGTATAGGGATACCGACGATCGAATCTCGGGCAAGTAACATACCGATGGACAAAAGGAATTGTATACGAGATTGATTGAATCCCCGACATCGTGGTTCATTCAATGAGATCATCGTGGAGCACGTGGGAGCTAACATGGGTATCCAGATCCTGCTGTTGGTTATTGATCGGAGAGGTGTCTCAGTCATGTCTACATGCCTCCCGAACCCGTAGGTTCTATATACTTAAGGTTCGATGATGCTAGGGTTATAGGGGAATTGTGTACGTGGTTACCAAAGGTTGTTAGGAGTCCTGGATGAGATCCTGGATGTCACGAGGAGTTCCGGAATGGTCCGGAGGTAAAGATTCATATATAGGAAGTAAGGATTTGGTCACCGGAAGTGTCTCGGGCATCATCGGTAATGTACCGGGACCACCGGGAGGGGCCAGCGGCCCCGGAGGCCTGCGTGGGCCGAGAGTGGGAAGGGACCGGCCCCTAAGTGGGATGGTGTGCCTCCCACTCAGCCCAAGGCACAGCTAGGAGGAGAGGGGGCAAACCCTAGGCGCAGATGGGCCCTAGGCCCACCCTAGGGCGCGCCCCCCCTCTCTCCCTCTCTTGGCCGCCGGCCATCCCCATCTAGGGCTGCCTCACCCCCTAGGGTGGGAACCCTAGAGGGGGCGCACCCTCCTCCCCTCCTCCTATATATAATGAGGGTTTTGGGGCTGCCGACACATAGATCTCTCTCTCTCTCGGCGCAGCCCTACTTCTCCACCTCCTTGTCCTCCGTAGTGCTTGGCGAAGCCCTGCCGGAGTACCACGCAGCTCCACCGTCACCACGCCATCGTGCTGCCGGAGCTCTACCTCAACCTCTCCTTCCTCCTTGCTGGATCAAGGTGTAGGAGATGTCACCGGGATGCACGTGTGTTGAACGCGGAGGCGCTGTTGTTCGGCGCTTAGATCAGGATCGACCGCGACCTTAATCGCTGCGAGTACGACTCCACCAATCGCATTCTTGTAAGCTTCCTCTTTGAGATCTTCGAAGGTATGAAGATGCACTTAAACCCCTTACTTGTTGCTAGTTTAACATAGATTGATCTTGGCGATACGTAGGAAAATTTTGAATTACTACTACGTTCCCCAACACTACTAGTACTACCGACTAATTTAGGCATTGCCTAAAAGTCATCAAATTTCTAATGAACTGAATCATGTTTTCCTTGTTTCTTTCCGCTTCGTATATATTTTTTATCCAAAACTTGATCAAGTCTATGTAAAATCATTTCTTTCAGAAGTTCTACGGGCATCTCCAATGCGGGCCCTCAAGCATCTGTCGAGACCGCACGATGCGAACGTGTTTTGCCATCCAACATGGTCTTGTATCCATCTGATGGTCAGTCCGTACATTACTTTTCCCGCAAATCAGAAGCAAGTTGATAGGGGCTTTGCGGGCCTACGGACCGTGGCCACACAAGTATCCAACAGTCTGACCCCATCCAAAAACCCTCCCCATGCTTTCTCGAATGTATGTGTTGTTTCCCATGCCGCATTCATGTTGGCGCAAAGCAAGCAGCTGTCGACATTGATGTAGAGTGATGTGATCAGGCAGGAGAGTTGCGCTCACTGTCGCGACCTCTCAAGCAGGGATCGAACCGATGGGGGTTCCATGAGTACCATGACACCCCTGATACTACCTTTCTAGTGTTTCGGTAACGAAATAGAAAGTACCCCCACACCTATTTCCCCAAATAGGTGACCTTGGGCTATGAAACCCGGGAGAGGAAAGTTCCCTTTAAGCGATGGTCTCTAGCAAGAAATTGTTAAAGGAATAATTCCAGCTTTTGAGCGGATCAATCAAGCTGATAGTGATGCAACACTTATAATAATAAGAGGTACGAGATCTTAATGCTTACAATCATATATTTGTGTTGGGACCATATATGATCTTAATTTGTGCACTGAAAGTCACCCATCGAGATGTGCTTGTTACGAACCAAAGTGGGGATGTGTCCAAATAACATCTTGACCGACAGGAGTCCTACATCAAGAATCAATTCCTACCACATGCGCTATCTGTTGTGCGGGGTTGCCTTGATAATTAAGTCTATAATAATCAGACAAGAGCTTTGGCTTTTTAATGAATACACCTCATGAATCCCTAAGGATTGGATCCAGGTTACGTAGTAAACTTTTCTGTTGCTTGTGTTCAGAATAACACTACACGCTCCCCATGCACTTAGCCTCATTGTGACTCACTCTCCATGATCCTAGGTACCTGTAGGGATGAAGAACGCGGACAAGAAAGGAGACATCTACGAAACAACTTTATTTCACCATACATGACATTAATTCAAAGCTATTCCATTGATCCCCACAACAAACACAGAGGGTTGCAAGGCCTATGCCTCAACCAATACCTTACCGAACTGCTCAGGCATGGAGATTGGAACGGATGAAGAAACACATTTAAGAACACATCTTGAAGATCGGTTGATTGATAATATGTCTTACAATGGTTGCCTTGTGTGATATAGGATTACAATTATGAACTAGAGAAAGATGAACTATGGTGATGATGGTGGCTATGGAGATGAAGATGATGACGACTAGGGTTGATTGAAGGGGATGATGATGACTCTGTTTTGGCTTCGCTTGCGGACGTTCTCCTTGATATTCTTTTAACATTTCGGCTTGGCCCCCTTTATAAAAGTTGTTTAGGTGAATGAGACGCCTCAGACTCCATGACATACAAATGCTCATACGAGCGGTCTTGGTCGTATGAAAAATCGCCTTTTGATTTGTCTCTACTGGTGCGACTCCTATTGATTTCCTCTATCACATGTTTTACTTCTTTCCTTGTTTTGGCTTGATTTCGTTCATTTGTAACCCATTTCATGTAGATACACAATAAAGCGAGGAGTTGTGGAATCCTTTGTGTTCATTAGTTATTTGTACCAATATCAGAGCAAATATCATGGTTTTACAGAAATATCTCAATTTAAACCAGGGTGAAATGAGTGTAAAAATATCAACCATCAACTCCCCCATGCTTAAACTTGATCGTCCACGAGCAACATAAAGAGAAATCCGAATGATAAGGAACTCAGTTATTTGAATCAAAATAACGAGAAGGTTTGGGTGCACTTATGATTGGTACGCCTAGATAGCCCTCCACTTCTTGACCTAAAAACTTAGTATAGTTGTAGCGGTGCCATGTTTTATTATGCAAGTGTTAGTGAAGAAAACATAATCAACACAAAGTTTTTGATCTAGTAGCTAAAACAACACTGCAACACTCTATTCTATTTATTTTAGACAACACTTGCTTGTCGGGAATGCACGGATAATTTTCTTTGATAGATCCATAAAAACATAAGTTAGGGAATGAAAGGCGTGTAGAAAAGCATGACACTCTAGTGCTCATAAACATACCGACAGTTATCTCCTCTTCAAGCCTCGCAAGAACTTCATTAGAATCATTGTTCGCTTGAACTTTGGTTGTCACGTGAAGGGGAATATGCCAAATAAATGACCAAGTGTAGAGTTCCGTTGTGGTTTAATTTTAGGAAGTATGGATCTCTGATAATTGTCTCTTTCAAGTTTAATGTTTAGTTCCAGGCAGTTACCACATACACAGATATTCAAGAGGAAGCCGAATAATATTCGTTTGTAGTGTTGCCACTATGTATGGTAACAAACTCATAGCTAAAATCTGAGTTGTTGCTCTGGTGGATCGTTCATTGGCTAGCGAAGTCCTCTGATACGTCCCCAACGTATCAATAATTGATGAAGTATTCATGTCATATTTACCTATGTTTAAAATACTTTTATATGGTTTTGATGCACTTTATATGATTTAAATAGAACTAACCTGACAAATGCTATTTTCAGCAGAATTACCATGGTGTTGTTTTTGTTGAAAATAAAAGTTCTCGGAATCGTCCAAAACTTTTTGACGATTTTTCTGGAGAAAATAAGAAATACCAGAGCGAAGAACCACTAGAGAGGGGCCACCAAGTGCCCCCAACGTAATGGTTATGTTTTTTTATATTCACATAGAAGTTACATTGTCATGTATCCTCTAACATGTGGTGCTTGCTTGGGATATTTTGCTAGCCAGAAATTTGTACTAAGTAGAGATACTACTTATGCATCCAAAAACCCTTAAACCCAGTTTCTTGCCATGAGAGTCCACCATATCTACCTATGGATTGAATAAGATCCTTTAAGTAAATTGTCATCTGTGCAAAAAGCAATAAAAATTGCTCCTAAATATGTATGATCTTTTATTGGAAGGGAAAATAAGCTTTGTACGAACTCGTGATGGTGAAGAAATAAAAGCAACAGACTGCATAATAAAGGTTGCTCACAAGGGGCAATATGAAGTGACGTTCCTTTCCATTAAGAGCTTGCACATCCAAAGGCACATGACAACCTCTCCTTCCCTCTCTAAAGGGACTATCTTTTACTTTTATGTATTTACTTGTATGTAAGAGTCAATAATGTTCATCCATAATCCAATCTATTAATTCTTTAGTTGGCAAGCATCCATGGTGGGGAAAGATCCAAGCACATATATCCAGTTGAATATAGGTGATCATGATTCATTATTGTTGACATTATCCCTGAGATAAATAAGTTGGGAGGCAGAACATTAAGCCCCTATCGTCCTATGTGTTTGATGGAAAATGTTTGGTCTGAAAATATGCTTTGAGTGTCAGCAATCATGGAAGACTAAATGATAGTTGAGTATGTGGAATTTGCTAAACCAAAGCTCTTACATAGATCCTTCCTAAAATGAAGATGAATTGTAATTGTTTGATGACTGGAAACATAGTTTGATGGTTTCCAAGAAAGCTTATGGTCTATACTTTAACATGTGAATAGCTTGCTACTTGATCATGAGAAGTTTTATGAGGAAAGAGTTGTTGTTTATGATGCTAGAAAAACTGATTGGAATTATAATTGATCAAACTTATAAACTATGCTAGCATTCAAACTTCATAAATTATTTCTTTTATCATTTACCTTCTCGAGGACGAGTAGGAATTAAGCTTGGGGATGCTGATACATATCCAACGCATCGATAATTTATGAGGTATTCATGCCATATTTACCCATGTTTACTAAAAATGTGGTTTTGGTGCACTTTATATGATTTAATCAGAACTAACCTAGAATGACGTCGTTTTCAGCAGAATTACTGTGGTGTTGTTTTTTGTGCAGAAAATAAAAGTTATCAAAACCGCCTGAAACTTTTTGATGATTTTTTGGTGAAAATAAGAAATACTGGAGCAGAGAACCATCGAAGGGGGGCCACCAGGTGCCCCCAAGACATCAGGGCGCCATCACCCCCTGGGCATGCCCTAATGGCTTGGGACCACCTCATGGCTCCATTTTAGCGTGATTCCAACACCAGAAAATAATATAAATACCCAAACCCCCAGAAGTTAACCTAGAACTTCCGCGCCATCGGCACAAGCCTCTGTACCGAAGAAAAATCATATGGAGCCCTACTCCGTCACCCTTCGGAGGGGGACAATCATCACCGGATGCCATCTTCATCATCCCAAAGGTCTCCATGATGAAGATGGAGTAGTTCACCCTCGGGGCTGAGGGTATGTAATGGTAGCTATGTGATGTATATGTATCTCTATCCTCACTCTCGTGTTCTTAAGATGTCATGATCTTGATGTATCATGAGCTTTGTTAGTATAGATGGATCATATGGTGTTCTTCCCTTGCTATCTTGATGTGATGAATTGAATCTTTCCCTTTGAGATCTCGTTATATTGGATTGAATACTTTGAGTTTGAGAACACTTAATGTATGTCTTGCATGTGGATACCTGTGTTGAAAATGGGGTATTCTATTGATTCACTTGATAAATGTTACGACATCAACTTGTGGATTATGGTGACCTTGGGGGATCTATGCACATGGGTTGATGCACGTTTTCATCCTACTTTCTCCGATAGAAATCTTGGGGGTACTTTTTGAAGTTCTTTGTGTCCGATTGAATATGATGAATCTGAAATTGTTTGATGCATGTCGAATAATTAACCCACGGATACTTGTGGTGACATTGGAGTATCTAGGTGACATTAGGGTTGATTGATTCATATCATATGGTCTTATTTTAGTACGGACTTTAGGGCTCTTTGTGACACCTATAGGAATAGCTCAATCTATTGATCGGAAAGGATAACTTTGAGGTAGTTTTACTACCTACAACAATTTCATCTTATGTTCTCAGCTACTTACGAACTTTGGAGTGACTCTTTATCGCACGTTGAGGGATGGCCATATGATTCTATCATGTTAGCATTGTAGAGAGATTACACTAGTGAAAGTATGAACCCTAGGCCTTTTTAAAATTAAGAACATGGGGTTGAGCATTTCAAATATCATCTTATCTACAATGATCTCAACACCCAAGTCTTTATAGACTTTATCTCAACACCCAAGTCATTTCATTTACATTTTTTTCCATGGCAAGTCTTGGTTATCTAGGTTAAATAGAACAAAGGCTACAAAACTATTTCAGCTACTAGAACAAAACCTTTGTTTTAATTGTCAAGACTTACTCCCTCTTTCACACATCACACATGCTACTACAACATCTAATCTAAGTATTTCAAGTGCAAAAGAAGGGAGTTGTAGGACATACCATCGTGGTTGTGAATTTACACACTTCTCTTCCTTATTCTTGCATTCCTCGTTGTCTGGCGTAGTTCAACTCCTCTACAAAAAAATGCAAATGAACTCCAAGGGGAAAAAATAATTAGAGCAAAGCAAAGATTATTCTATTTTTTGGTTTTTTGAGTTTTTGAAAACTAACTTGCAAACAAAAAATTGCAAAGTTAACAAAAAAAACTAAAGCAAATAAAAAGCAAAGTGTTGGAACAAACCAACACGAGTGTTTTTAAACACCTCAAGCTTAAGTGCAACCTCATTATAATTTATTAAAATATCGCCACATCTTGATAGAGACGTTGTAGTGACCTCCCCAAAGCTTAAGCTTTTTCAAGCCCAAACCGGCAGGATTATTGTTGTGGTTGGTCATGAGCCCATCCTTGGCTCTAGTTGGAGAAGCTCAAACTCATGTAGGCGCAAGTGTCTCGAATGGACTTAGAGAGGTTACTCATATCATTGATAGAGCCCTGGAGAGTGTAGAGGTCCACGTAGGTGGTGTAGCCTTCTTGATGTGGCTGCTCTTGGGGTTGCTCCTCTTCTTCGTCGGAGTTCTTGAAAGCACATATGCTCCCTTGGTGGTTTTGATAATTCATGACAACATAAATTGTCTCTTGGACTAATAGCTCTACCTAGTTTATTTTAGGTTTAGTCCACATATAGGATTGGCTAAGGATTGTGAGGATAATAGCCAAGAAGAAGAAGAAGCAAAGGACTAAGATTGGCCATGCTTAAAGCTTGAAGACTCTACATTTTATGTTTTGGGAGAAATCACACTTGATCCATAGGAGAGTCAATACTATTAAAAGGGGATGAGGAATTATGATGATCTGGTTGCTCAAGTGCTTAGAGATTTGCCACCAAAAATACTCACCCATTCTCCCACAAAATTCTCTGTCCAAATCCTAAAGTCCAAAATTTGTGATTGAAAGCACAATATGCTCCCTTGGTGGTTTTGATAATTCATGACAACATACATTGTCTCCTGGACTAACACTTTTACCAAGTGTATTTCAGGTGAAAGTCCATAGAGAGAGATGGGATGGAAAAAGGAGTGTGGAGAATATCCCCAAGAAGAAGAAGGAGAAGAAACAACATTGGGAAAAGCTCCAAGTAAGAGGACTCTACATTTTACTTTGTGAGAAATCGCTTTGAGTCCATAGGAAGCCAATACTATTAAAAAGGGGGAAGGTACTGTCGGTGAACAAAATGCTCATACATGCACAAGTGATAGTCACCAAAAACACCCAAAAGAACTTCCACAAAAGTCTGTCCAAAGCCATATATCCAAAATTGGTGCAACCAACAATTCCCATTCGTTGCCACCGATTCCCAAACTCAGACAGACCCATGCCAATCCCTAGCCATTCGGTGCAACCGATTCTGCTTCGGTGCCACCGAGTTTGGGTTGCCAACATTCTATTACCTCGATTCACAAAATCGGTCCTACAGAGGTTGTTGGATCGGCGCCTCCGAGTTTGTAATTATGAGTGTTGGTCACCTAATCGGTGCAACCAGATTTATATATCGGTCTCACCGAGATTCAAAATTTGCTACCTTTGGAACAACTCGGTACCATTGAAATTCACACATCGGTGTCACCGAGTTGGTCACTTAAGGTGTAACGGTTGGATTTCTGGAGATGCCTATATATACCCCTCCACCACCACTCACTCGAAAGAAAAGCACTCAGAATAGATCCCCACTTATCCCAAGTAATTTTCTGAGAGAGAGCCACCTACTCATGTGTTGAGATCATGCCATTCCATTCCAACCATATGAATCTTGATCTCTAGCCACCCAAGTTTCTTTCCACCCAATAAATCTCTTCCACCAAAGCCAAATCTATGAGAGAGTGATTGTGTGTTGAGCAGTCTGTCATCTTGAAGCACAAGAGAAAAGAGTTCATCAACATTATCGAGCCTATTACCTTTTGGAGGGTGGTGTTGGAAATATGCCCTAGAGGCAATAAATAAAGTGTTTATTATATTTCCTTGTTCATGATAATTGTTTATTATCCATGCTATAATTGTATTGATTGGAAACACATTACATGTGTGGGTAAATAGACAACACTTGGTCCCTAGTATGCCTCTAGTGAACTAGCTCGTTAATCAAAGATGGTCAAGGTTTCATAGCCATTGACATGTGATGTCATTTGATAATGGGATCACATCATTAGAATAATGATGTGATGGACAAGACCCAAACTACAAACGTAGCATATGATTGTGTCAGTTTATTGCTACTGTTTTCTACATGTCAAGTATATGTTCCTATGACCATGAGATCATGCAACTCATGGACACCGGAGGAGTGCCTTGTGTGTATCAAATGTCGCAACATAACTGGGTGACTATAAAGGTGCATTACAGGTATCCCCGAGGGTGTCTGTTGAGTTGGCATGGATCAAGACTGGGATTTGTTACTCCGTGTGACGGAGAGGTATCTCAGGGCCCACTCGGTAATACAACATCACAATAAAGCCTTGCAAGCAATGTGGATAAGTGTTAGCCACGGTATCTTGTATTACTAAACGAGTAAAGAGACTTGTTGATAATGAGGTTGAACTAGGTATACAGATACCAACGATCGAATCTCGGGCAAGTAACATACCGAAGAACAAAGGGAACATCATACGGGATTAACTGAATCCTTCACATAGAGGTTTGACCGATAAAGATCTATGTAGAATATGTAGGAACCAATATGGGCATATAGGTCCCGCTATTGGTTATTGACCGTAGAGGTGTCTCGGTCATGTCTACATAGTTCTCGAACCCGCAGGGTCTGCACACTTAAGGTTTGGTGACGTTTCGGTAGTATAGAGTTATGCATGGTGGTGATCTAAGGTTTTTAGGAGTCCCCGATGAGATCCCGGACGTCATGAGGATCTCTGGAATGGTCCGGAGGTAAATATTGATATATAGGAAGTCCTATTTTGGTCGCCGGAAAAGTTTCGGGCTCATCGGTAGTGTATCGAGAGTGCGGGTAGTGTACCGGGGGACCATCGGGAGGGCTATTTCGACCCAAGAGGCTACATGGGCTGTGGGAAGGTGAAAACCAGCCCTCTGTGGGCTGGTGTAAGTCCCAAACAAGGCCCATGCGTCTGGGAAGAAAAGCCCAAAAGGAAAAAGGTGGAAAAGGGCAAAAAAGGGCCAAATAAGGAAGGAGTCCTAATCCTACTAGGAGTGGAGGAGGAGGACTCCTCCCTCCTTGGTTCGGCCGACCCAAGGGATGCCTTTTGGCAAGACAAGCCTCCTCCTACTCTTCTCCTATATATAATATAGGATTTTAGGGTTTTGGCACAAGATTTTCAGCCACGTGCTACCCGTTCCTGTAGTGCATAGTTTCTCCTCTAGATCGGTTTTCTGAAGTGCTTAGGCGAAGCCCTGCCGGAACAGCTTCACCACCATCGCCGGAGTGCCTTCATGCTGCCGAATAACTCTTCCACCTCTCCTCCACCTCTTGCTGGATCAAGAAGGCGGAGATCGTCATCAAGCCGTACGTGTGCTGAACGCGGAGGTGTCGTCCGTTCGGTGCTAGATCGGGACAGATCGTGATTTGATCGCGGGACGCTCGGCGATTTGGATCGTGAAGACGTTCGACTACATCAACCACGTTTCTTAACGCTTCCCGCTTAGTGATCTACAAGGGTATGTATGTCCACTCTCCCTCTCGTAGATGCTCATCACCATAGATAGATCTTGCGTGTGCGTAGGAAATTTTTTGTTTCCCATGCAACATTCCCCAACAGTGGCATCATGAGCTAGGTCTATGTGTAGATGAGATCTCGAGTAGAACACAAAGAGTTTGTGGGTGTTGATGCTTAGATTTCTTCCTCCCTTGGTCATGTTTTGGTTCAGCGGTATTGTGGGATGAAGCGGCCCGGACCAACATTACTCGTATGCTTACGAGAGACCGGTTCCATCGACTGACGTGTAACTTCGTTGCACAAAGATGGCTGATGGGTGTCTATTTCTCCTAATTTAGTTGGATCGGATTCGACTAAGGCGGTCCTTGAGAAGGTTGAAAAGCAACTTATGTATCACCGTTGTGGTTTATGCGTAGGTGAGAATTGTTCTTGCTAGATACCCGTAGCAGCCACGTAAAACATGCAACAACAATTAGAGGACGTCTAACTTGTTTTTGCAGGGTATGTTGTGATGTGATATGGACAATTACATGATGAGATATATGTGATGTATGAGATGATCATGTGTTGTATAGAATATCACGACTTGCATGTCGATGAGTACGGCAACCGGCATGAGCCATAGGGTTGTCTTTAATTATTGTATGACCTGTGTGTCAATCATTAAGCGCTATGTAATGCTTTGCTTTATCGCTAAACGGTAGCAATATTAGTAGAAGCATGGCGGGCGCGACAACCCCGATGGCGACACGTTGATGGAGATCAAGATGATGGAGATCATGGTGTCGTGCCGGTGACGATGAAGATCATGCCGGTGCTTTCAAGATGGAGATCAAAAGCACAAGTTCATGGCCATATCATGTCACTTATGATTTGCATGTGATGTTAATCCTTTTATGCACCTTGTTTTGCTTAGGACGACGTTAGCATTATAAGCTGATCCCTCACTTAAATTTCAGGACGAATTAATTTCTCCCCGAGTGTGCACCATTGCGAAACTTCGTCGTGTTGAGACACCACGTGATGATCGGGTGTGATAGACTCTACATTCACATACAACGGCTGCAAGCCAGTGTTGCACATGCAGAACACTCGGGTTAAACTTGATGAGCCTAGCATGTACAGACATGACCTCGGAACACAAGAGATCGAAAGGTCAAACATGAGTCATATAGTAGATATGATCAACATGAGATGTACACCATTGAAGCCACCTCAACTCACGTGATGATCGGACTTGAGTTGGTGAATTTGGATCATGTGACACTCAGATGACCTGAAGGATGTCGATTTGAGTGGGAGCTTAAGTAATTTGATTAACTAAACTCATTATCTTGACAATAGTTTAAAACCTTTGCATATTTATGTTGTAGATCAATGGCTCGCGCAGTAGCACCCCTGAATTTTAATGCGTTCCTAGAGAAAGCTAAGTTCAAAGATGATGGAAGTAACTTTGTTGACTGGGCCCGTAATTTGAGGATTATCCTCACGGCTTCCCAGAAATCATATGTCCTTGATGCATCGCTTTGTGACCAACCCGAAGACATGTCATCCGAAGACGTTAAGAACGCTTGGGAGGCACGTTCTGGAGATTACTCAATAGTTCAGTGTGCAATACTGTATGGCTTAGAACTGGGACTTCAAAGATGTTTTGAATGTCATGGAGCATATGAGATGTTCCAAGAGTTGAAGTTTATCTTTCAGAAGAATGCCCGGATCGAGAGGTATGAGACCTCAGATAAGTTCTATGCTTGCAAGATGGAGGAGAAGGGGTCTATCAATGAACATATACTCAGAATGTCTGGGTATTCGACTCGTCTAGCGGAGTTGGGAATTTCCCTTCCGCCAGAGGCGATCACTGACAGAGTTCTTCAATCACTGCCACCTAGTTACAAGAGCTTTGTGATGAACTATAACATGCACGGAATGAACAAGTCAGTCGCCGAGCTGTTTGCGATGCTTAAAGTCGCTGAGTTTGAAATCCAGAAAGAACATCAAGTGTTGATGGTCAATAAAACCACTAGTTTCAAGAAGAATGGCAAGGGTAAGGGCAAGGTCAAGAAGGGTAAAACCAAGAAGGATGGCAAAGCAGTTGTCACTCCTGTAAAGAAGCCTAAGCATTGACCCAAGCCAGAAACTGAGTGCTTTCATTGCAAGGGAACTGGTCACTGGAAGCGGAACTACCCCAAGTACCTGGCTGACAAGAAGGCGGCCAACGACAAACAAGGTATATATGATATACATGTTATTGATGTGTACCTTACTAGCTCTTGTTGTAATGCCTGGGTATTTGATACCGGTTCGATTGCTCACATTTGCAACTCAAAACAGGAACTACGGAATAAACAAACGCTGGCAAAGGACGAAGTGACGATGCACATGGGAAATGGTTCCAAGGTTGATGTGATCGCCGTCGGCAGGCTCTCTCTTCGATTACCATCAGGATTAGTGATGAACCTGAATAATTGTTATTTAGTGCCTGCGTTAAGCATGAACATTATATTTGGATCTTGTTTATTGCGAGACGGTTACTCATTTAAATCAGAGAATAATGGTTGTTCTATTTATATGAGTAATATCTTTTATGGTCATGCATCCAATGTGAGGGGTTTATTCATATTGAATCTTGATAGTGATGATACACATGTTCATAACATTGATGCCAAAAGATGTAGAGTTGATAATGATAGTACCACTTTCTTGTGGCACTGCCGTTTGGGTCATATTGGTGTAAAACGCATGAGGAAGCTCCATGCTGATGTACTTTTGGAGTAACTTGATTTTGAATCACTTGACACATGTGAACCATGCCTCATGGGCAAGATGACTAAAACGCCATTCTCTGGAACAATGGAACGGGCAAGTGAATTGTTGGAAATCATACATAGTTATGTGTGCGGTCCAATGAATGTTGCAGCGCGCGGTGGATATCGTTATTTTCTCACCTTCACTGATGACTTAAGTACATATGGGTATATTTACTTAATGAAACACAAGTCTTAAACGTTTGAAAAGTTCAAGCAATTTCAGAGTGAAGTTGAGAATCATCGTAACAAGAAGATTAAATTCCTGCGATCTGATCGAGGAGGTGAGTATCTGAGTTATGAGTTTGGCAGTCACTTAAGACAATGTGGAATCGTTTCACAGTTGACACTGCCTGGAACACCACAACGTAATGGTGTGTCCGAATTTCGTAATCGAACCTTATTAGATATGGTGCGATCTATGATGTCTCTTGCTGATTTGCCACTATCGTTTTGGGGTTATGCATTGGAGATAGCTGCATTCACTTTAAATAGGGCACCATCAAAATCCGTTGAGACGACGCCATATGAACTATGGTTTGGCAAGAGGCCAAAGTTGTCGTTTCTTAAATTTTGGGGATGTGATGCTTATGTCAAAAAGCTTCAGCCTGAAAAGCTGGAACCCAAAGCAGAAAAATGCATCTTCATAGGATACCCGAAAGAGATAGTCGGGTATACCTTCTATCTCAGATCCGAAGGCAAATTGTTTGTCGCTAAAAACGGAACATTTCTTGAGAAAGAGTTTCTCTCGAAAGAATTGAGTGGGAGGAAAATAGAGCTTGATGAGGTTATTGAACCTTTACTTCAACCAGAGAGTAGCTCAGCACAGAAAGATGTTTCTGTAGAGCCTACGATAGTTGAAGAGGAAGTTTATGATGATAATCATGAAGCTTCGGATCAAGTTACTATTTAACCTCGTAGGTCGACAAGGACGCGTATTACTCCTGAGTGGTACGGCAACCCTGTCTTGGAGGTCATGTTGTTGGACAACAATGAACCTATGAGCTATGGAGGAGTGATGATGGGCCCGAATTCCGAGAAATGGTTAGAGGCCATGAAATCCGAGATGGGATCCATGTATGAAAACAAAGTGTGGACTTTGGAAGTATTACCTGAAGGGTGAAAGGCCATTCAGAACAAATGGATCTTTAAGAAGAAGACGGACGTGGACGGTAATGTCACCGTCCATAAAGCTTGACTTGTGGCAAAGGGTTTTTCACAAGTTCAAGGAGTTGACTACGATGAGACCTTCTCACCCGTAGCGATGCTTAAGTCCGTCAAAATCATGTTAGCAATAGCTGCTTATTTCGACTATGAAATTTGGCAGATGGATGTCAAAACAGCATTCCTCAATGGTTTTCTTGAGGAAGAGTTGTATATGATGCAACCAGAAGGTTTTGTTGATCCAGAGAATGCTGACATAGTTTGCAAACTCCAGCGATCCATTTATGGGCTGGTGCAAGCATCTCGGAGTTGGAATAAGCGCTTTGATGAGGTGATCAAAGCGTTTGAGTTTATACAAGTTTATGGAGAAGCTTGTATTTACAAGAAAGTGAGTGGGAGCTCTATAGCATTTCTAGTCTTATATGTGGATGACATATTGCTGATTGGAAACAATATAGAAATGCTGGAAAGCGTAACGGAATATTTAAACAAGAGTTTTTTCAATCAAGGACCTAGGAGAAGCTGCTTTCATATTAGGCATTAAGATCTATAGAGATAGATCGAGACTCTTAATAGCACTTTCACAGAGCACATACCTTGATAAAGTTTTGAAGAAGTTCAAAATGGATCAGTCCAAGTAGGGGTTCTTGCCTGTGTTACAAGGTGTGAAGTTGAGTAAGACTCAATGCCCAGTGACTATAGAAGATAGAGAAAAGATGAGTGTCATCCCCTATGCTTTACCCATAGGCTCTATCTTGTATGCAATGCTGTGCACAAGACCCGATGTCAGCCTTGCCATAAGTATGGCCGGAAGGTTTCAAAGTGATCCTAGAATGGAGCACTGTGCGGCGGTCAAGAATATCCTTAAGTAACTAAACAGGACTAAGGAAATGTTTCTCATTTATGGAGGTGATGAAGAGCTCGTCGTAAAGGGTTACGTCGATGCAAGCTTTGACACTGATCCGGATGACTCTAAGTCACAAACCGGATACGTATTTATTCTCAACGGGGAGCGGTAAGTTGGTGCAGTTCCAAGCAAAGCCTGGTAGACGATTCTACATGCGAAGCGGAGTACATCTCAGCCTCAGAGGCGACAAAGGAAGGTGTCTGGATGAAGCAGTTCATGATAGATCTTGGAGTAGTGCCTAGTGCACTGAATCCAATGAACCTGTTGTGTGACAACACTGGTGCCATTGCTCTGGCCAAGGAACCAAGGTTTCACAAGAGGACTAGACACATAAAGCGATGCTTCAACTCCATCTGCGATTACATCAAGGAGGACATAAATACTTGCAAAGTGCACACGGATTTGAATGTTGCAGACCCATTGACTAAACCTCTTCCAAGGGCTAAACATGATCAACACCAGAACTGCATGGGTGTTCGATTCATTACCTTGTAAATCACATAGTGATTTGAACTAGATTATTGACTCTAGTGCAAGTGGGAGACGGTTGGAAATATGCCCTAGAGGAAATAAATAAAGTGTTTATTATATTTCCTTGTTCCTTATAAGTGTTTATTATCCATGCTATAATTGTATTGATTGGAAACACATTACATGTGTGGGTAAATAGACAACACTTGGTCCCTAGTATGCCTCTAGTGAACTAGCTCGTTAATCAAAAATGGTCAAGGTTTCCTAGCCATTAACATGTGATGTCATTTGATAACGGGATCACATCTTAGAAGAATGATGTGATGGACAAGACCCAAACTAAAAACGTAGCATATGATCATGTCAGTTTATTGCTACTGTTTTCTGCATGCCAAGTATATGTTCCTATGACCATGAGATCATGCAACGCACGGACACCGGAGGAGTGCCTTGTGTGTATCAAACGTCGCAACGTAACTGGGTGACTATAAAGGTGCATTATAGGTATCTCCGAGGGTGTCTGTTGAGTTGGCATGGATCAAGACTGGGATTTGTTACTTCGTGTGACAGAGAGGTATCTCAGGGCCCACTCGATAATACAACATCACAATAAAGCCTTGCAAGCAATGTGGCTAAGTGTTAGCCATGGGATCTTGTATTATGGAACGAGTAAGGAGACTTGCTGATAACGAGGTTGAACTAGGTATACAGATACCAACGATCGAATCTCGGGCAAGTAACATACCGAAGAACAAAGGGAACATCATACGTGATTAACTGAATCCTTGATATAGAGGTTTGACCGATAAAGATCTACGTAGAATATTTTGGAACCAATATGGGCATCTAGGTCCCGCTATTGGTTATTGACCGTAGAGGTGTCTCGGTCATGTCTACATACTTCTCGAACCCGCAGGGTTTGCACACTTAAGGTTTGGTGACGTTTCGATAGTATAGAGTTATGCATGGTGGTGACCGAAGGTTGTTCGGAGTCCCTGATGAAATCCCGGACGTCATGAGGATCTCCGGAATGGTCCGAAGGTAACGATTGATATATAGGAAGTCCTATTTTGGTCACCGGAAAGTTTCGGGCTCATCGGTAGTGTACCGGGAGTGCCGGTAGTGTACCGGGGGACCATCGGGAGGGTTATTTCGACCCAAGAGGCTACATGGGCTGTGGGAAGGTGAATACCAGACCTTTGTGGGCTGGTGGAAGTCCCACACAAGGCCCATGTGGCTAGGAAGAAAAGCCCAAAAGGAAAAAGGTGGAAAAAGGCAAAAAAGGGCCAAATAAGGAAGGAGTCCTAATCCTACTAGGAGTGGAGGAGGAGGACTCCTCCCTCCTTGGTTCGGCCGACCCAAGGGCTGTGTTTTGGACAGCCAAGCCTCCTCCTCCTCTCCTCCTATATATACTAGAGGATTTTAGGGTTTTCGCACAAGATTTTCAGTCACGTGCTACCCGTTCCTCTAGTGCATAGTTTCTCCTCTAGATCGGTTTTCTGCAGTGCTTAGGCGAAGCCCTACCGGAACAGCTCCACCACCATCGCCGGAGCGCCGTCATGCTGCCGGAGAACTCTACCACCTCTCCGCCACCTCTTGCCAGATCAAGAAGGCGGAGATCGTCATCAAGCCATACGTGTGCTGAACGCGACGGTGACGTCCGTTCAGTGCTAGATCGGGATGGATCGTGATTTGATCGCGGGACGCTCGGCGATTTGGGTCGCGAAGACGCTCGACTACATCAACCGTGTTGCTTAACGCTTCCCTCTTAGCGATCTACGAGGGTATGTAGATCCATTCTCCCTCTCGTAGATGCTCATCACCATAGAGAGATCTTGCGTGTTCGTAGGAATTTTTTTGTTTCCCATGCAACGTTCCCCAACAGGTGGTGCCTCCTACATTGGTTAGGTGTCCTTGGGAGCCTCCTACTTCGTGTTGTGGAGTGAACCGAGAAGTTTGTAAAGGTAAAGAGATCTCCTACTTCGTGAAGATCTACCCATAGTGAGGCTAGTCCTTCATGGACGGAAGCCGTTATGGAATAGTCAAGGTTGCTACTTCGTGGACCCTTATGGGTGGAGCCCTCGATGGACTCTCGCGATCATTACCCTCCGTGGTGAAACACTCCATAAACATGGACGTATGATAGCACCACCTATCGAAACCACGGGAAAAATCTTCGTGTCCTTCATGCATTTGATCTCCCTATCTCAACTTCTTACTTCCATGTGGAATGTCTTTACTTTCCGCTGCTATACTTGATGACTTGCATGTGTAGGGTGTGCTAGACTTTCTATAATTGCTAAAATCTGCCTACACTTCACTTTGCACCTTGTGTATATTTTAAATTCCTGCTAATAGTCCATTAACCCCTCTCTAGACATATTCTTCTAGTGATCCCACAATTGGTATTAGAGCTTTGGTCTCCATTGCTTCGGTTTCATCACCGTGGAGGAAGATGGATGTGTCTAGTGTGGAAAGTTTGAGTTCTAGAGTGCCCATTCTTGATGGAGAGTACTATAGTCAATTGAAGAATGCTATGATTGATCTATTTGACAAATTCCATTTGAGAAAACATATTGAAAATCCTTGTGTGTTCCCCATCGATGAATTACATCCCACACACGAAGAGGAAATTGACATGATTGGTAACCTTAGAACTGTCAATCTTATTGTTAGAGGTTTACCAAGATTTGTGCTTTCTCAATTTAAGAACTTTGCATGTGCTTATACTTTGTATAATGATTTGGAGAAATGATATCCAAATCTTACATTAAGTAATCTTGATGAGATTCTTCATAAAACTGTTGATTTTCACAAAATGAAGCCTAGTGATCCAAACTTTGATAAATGCCTATTTGAGCTTCGAGATCTTATGCGTGCTAAAGGAGATGTCACAACTATCAACACCATTATTCTTGAAGCCATTCATATTCATAAACTTGAACATTGTCATGGTTATGATTCTAACGAGTCTCTTGGTTTCTATGACAAGGAGATTCTACCAAATGATGACAATGAAGAAAATGGCTACTATGATGAAGATGAGTTGTTCGACGTCGAGCATGAAAAGATCATGAAGAATCTAAGTCTCATGGCGAACTTCAAGGATTACATGACCGGTGGAGAAGAGTGGATTCTCGACAGTGGATGCACCGATCACATGACTGGAGATAAAGACATGTTCCAAGAGATCACACCTAATAAAGTTCCTCGGAGGTACGTGACCTTTGGAGACAACTCCAAGGGTAAGGTGCTTGGCCTTGGTAAGGTGGCCATATCTCATGATAGCTCTATTCAAAATGTGATGCTTGTTGAATCCCTTGGCTACAATCTTATTTCCGTATCTAGACTAGCAGACTTCGGTTTTAATGTGCTATTTACTAAAGTAGATTGCCAAGTGTTTCATTATGATAATCATAAAATTGTCTTTACCAATATTCATAGAGGTGATCTATACATTGTCGATTTCACTAAAAAGGCTCAACCTCGTACTTGTCTTATTGCAAAATCATCTGAAGGTTGCCTATGGCATAGAAAGCTAGGACATGTTGGCATGTGCAATCTTGATAAGATTATCAAGAGTGATCACATTCTTGGTGTTAAAGATGTTATCTTTGACAAAGATAGGCTTTGTAGCCCTTGTCAAGCAGGAAAGCAAGTAGGTGGAAGTCATCCGATCAAGAACATCATGACCACTAGGAGACCACTTGAGTTACTTCATATGGATCTTTTTGGTCCCAATGCTTACAAGAGTCTCGATGGAAACTCTTATGGTCTAGTTATAGTTGATGATTTTTCCAGATTTACATGGGTATTCTTTCTTTATGATAAGTCATAGGTTCGAAAGATCTTCAAGAACTTTGCACGCAAAGTGCAAAATCAATTTGAAGTGAGGATCAAGAAGGTTCGAAGTGATAATGTATCGGAGTTCAAGAACACCCATGTGGATACCTTTCTTGACGGAGAGGGTATTTCACATGAGTTCTCGGCTATGTACACACCTCAACAAAATGGAGTTTTTGAGAGGAAGAACCGAACCCTCATTGAGATGGCAAGAACGATGCTTGATGTATACAAGACGCCAAGACACTTTTGGGCTAAAGCCGTGGAAACAACATGTCATGCCACAAACCGACTCTACTTGCACAAGCTTCTCTGTAAAACAGCATACGAGCTTCTCACCGGTAACAAACCCCAAGCTGGATACTTTCGGGTATTCCGCTCCAAGTGTTACATTCTTGATAAGCATCGTTGTGCTAAATTTGCTCCCAAGTCTCATGAAGGTTTTCTACTCGGTTACGGATCTAACTCTCACAACCGTGTCTACAACAACTTCACTCCAAAAATTGAAGAGACGGTAGATGTGAAGTTTGATGAATCTAATGGTTCGCAAGTCGAACAATTTCCAAATGATGTAGATGACAAAGATCCTTCGGAAGCTATCCATGACTTTCCCATCGGCAATATTTGTCCCATGGAGGTGAAAGAAAGTACTTCATAAACCCAAGTGGAAGATCCTACTTCGGATCAAGGCTACCAACAAAACGACATGGAAGCATCCACAAGCGGTACACGACAAGATGAAGGGGAGGATGAAGTACATCATGAAGATCCACCACAACCTCCTTCACCACCACCTCAAGGAGATGACCACTTCGACAACAACGGAGATGAATGAGATGATGAGGAAGAAGATCCAGCATCCAACAAGCCAAAGCTACCCCGAGTTCGAGTACAAGTGACCAAGAACCATCCCCTAAACCAAATCTTTGGAGATATACAAACATGGAGGGTCACTCGCTCTAAAACTCGCCTAGCTAACTTTTGTGAGCATTATTCTTTCATATCTAGCATTGAACCCTTGAAGGTTGAACAAGCTCTTGAAGACGTGGATTGGGTGAACGCTGTGCATGAAGAGCTTCACAACCTCGAGAGGAATGAAGTGTGGACACTCGTGGAGAAGCCAAAGGACGAGCAAAACATCATCGACATGAAATGGGTATTTCGAAACATCATCGCCTCGTATCCCAAGGATATACGCAAGTCGAAGGTATGGACTACAGTGAGACCTACGCCCCCATTGCTAGACTCAAAGCTATTCAAATTCTTCTTGCTTATGCCAATCACCATGACATCACTCTTTACCAAATGGATATTAAAAGTGCATTTTTAAATGGTGATATTGAACAAGAGGTCTATGTTAAGCAACAACCTGGTTTTGTAAATCCTAAGAAACATGACCACGTTTACAAACTTCACAAAGCTTTATATGGTCTTAAGCAAGGTCCTCGTGCTTGGTATAAATGCCCAACGAAGTTTCTTATTGAAAAAGGTTTTGAAATTGGTAAAATTGACGCAACCTTATTCACAAAGAGAGTTAATGGTGAATTATTACTGTGCCAAATTTATGTGGATGGTAGTAACTTTGTATCTACTAACCCACAATTTAGTGAGAAATGTGGAAGGTTGATGTCAGAAAAGTATGAGATGTCCATGATGTGTGAGCTAAGATTCTTCCTTGGTCTACAAATCAAGCAAACGAGAGAAGGTACTTTCATCTCTCAAACAAAGTACACCAAGGACTTGATCAAGAAGTTCAACATGCAAGAGTGCAAAGGTATGAAAACTCCCATGCCCACTAGGGGACACGACGCTCTCACTAAGGAGGGTGAACCGGTTGATCAAAAGGTTTATCGATCAATGATTGGTTCATTGCTATACTTATGTGCCTCCCATCCTGATATTATGCTTAGTGTGTGCATGTGTGCCTGATATCAAGCCGCACCTAAAGAGTCTCATCTTAAGGCTATGAAACACATTGTGAGATACTTGATACATACACCAAACTTTGGCATTTGGTATCCCAAGGGATCTTCTTTTAATCTTGTTGGATACTCGGACTCGGACTATGCCCGTGACAAGGTCGATAGAAAATCCACCTCAGGTACATGTCAATTTCTTGGTAGATCTCTTGTGTCTTGGTCCTCCAAGAAACAAAACTTGGTATCTCTATCTACCGCCGAAGCTAAATATATTGCTGCTGGATCATGTTGTGTGCAATTATTATGGATGACACTAATGCTTAAAGATTATGGAATCTATGTGAAAAATGTGCCATTACTTTGTGACATGAGAGTGCTATTAAGATTTGTCATAATATTGTGCAACATTCTCGAACCAAGCATATCCAAGTTCGACATCATTTCATTCGTGATCATGTTTCCAAAGGAGATATTAATCTTAAGCATGTTCGTACTAACAAGCAATTGGCCAATATCTTTACTAAGCCATTTGATGAAAAGTGTTTTGTCATTCGAGGAGTGAGTTGAGCATCATTGATGCTTCAAATTTGAGCTAATCTCACTTGGATGCATGCAAGGGGATGAGCCTTCTTAACCATTCCATGTTATTATTATCATGAAAATCATGTATCTTGGAATTCTATGCTCCCTTGTCTTGCATCTAACCCTTTTTTAGTTACTTGGAAGAACAACACTCTGCAAGATTGCCAACAACTCATATCTTAAGCAATCTTGTCATGACCAAGTATCCATAACCTCTCTTTGATGATGAAAGGAAGAAGACAACAAAACATATCCTTGACATATATTTCTCAGTTGGTATGAACTCACAATTGGTATCTCGTCATTTGGATATATCATGTTCTTCCTTGCATGACTAACCTATGTAGGTGAAAAGTGAACGAAAACACAAGGATTTCTCCCAACTCAAGATGAACTTCATCAACTTCAAATATCCTCATCAAGTTCACCTACAAGCTACGTCAACAACATCACTGAAAGGTATGTACTCATATCCTTGATATAGCTTTACTCCAAGTCATGAGATAAAGCAACTCAAGTGATATGAAGACATTAAAATGCTTAATCAAAAAATGGTATACCCATTTTGACTTTAACGATGAGTATGACCTATGATCAAGTATTCTTGCTTGGCTCCTAAGTCAATATACTGTAATATAGGTGACCTAGTCACCACCCATCATCTAGTTAAGAATCCTGTTTTGTTCATTCTCTATTTTGCAAGATCTCTTGGAACCACTCAAATCTTCTCTAGTTGATATCTCTTTGTAAAGCCTTTTGCATTTCCTTTACAAAATCCTTTTGACACTTTGCTACATATTTTCAAATAAATTTGTAAGTTTCTCAAACAGTGCCAAGTTTATGTTTTAGCCTCCTAGCCTCCGACCCAAAAGACTCGGTTCTACCGATTCAGCAGATGAGCTGCATAACAACATATCGGTACCACCGACTTGATTGTCTCGGAGTCACGAATTTGATATTTTTTAGTCTATGTCGATAAATCCTTGTTTTCATAGTAATCCCATTGTGATATTTTCAATTCTTCGATGATCCCTTTATATATATTAAAAAGGGGGGGAAATCAAATCAAGGATCCCTACATTCCATGACCCTTGGTCTCAAGGATCCCTTCTTAATCAGGGATCTCCGTATCTGACCCTAAGTATGACCTTTTTGGAAATTAATGCCAAAGGGGTAGAAATACCAAAGATTCAAAGCTAAAGGGAGAGATACATGCTTATGCAAAGGGGGAGATATAATTTAGGGGGAGAGGAGAATACCAAAGTAAGGGGAGAAAATATTTTATTTTGTGTTTATTTCATTTGACTACTCATGCTAGACTTTTCTCACCCTATCCAATCCCAATATCTACATGCTGAGATTCAGAGGGAGAGGATGACCTACTATTTCATATCCAGGGGAGAAAGATCTAAATGTTCTTGGAGACATATCAATCCTAAGGAATACTATCTTATATATGTTCTCCATATCTTGGTACTTTTGAGTTCTATTGCTTTTGATTAGTAGTATACTCTCGTGTTTCCTAACATTGTTTTCTCAAGTGTATTTCTACTACAAGAACGCTCAAGAACTCAAGGTAAGTATATGCATCATATCTTTGATCAGGATGATCTGTTGCTTCTTGCACATATTGTTTGCAAGAGTGAAGTCTTCAAAAGGGATACACCTCATTCATATACATTTGATGCATATAGCCAAGATACACATAACCATTATATCCCTTCTACTACGTGTGTGTCCATGCATTCCAAAGCAACTATCCTTTAAAGGGATTGCACACATTGCTGGGAGCAAGTCTAAGTCATGTGCCCCTCAAAGTCTTCATTATATACATGCATACCTTTATTTGAAGCTTTGATTGTATGTTGTCATCAATTACCAACAAGGGGGAGACTGAAAGCACAACATGCTCCCTTGGTGGTTTTGATAATTCATGACAACATACATTGTCTCTTGGACTAATACTTTTACCAAGTGTATTTCAGGTGAAAGTCCATAGAGAGAGACGGGTTGGCAAAAGGAGTGTGGAGAGTATCCCCAAGAAGAAGAAGGAGAAGAAACAACATTGGCAAAAGCTTAAAGCAAGAGGACTCTACATTTTACTTTGTGAGAAATCACTTTGAGTCCATAGGAAAGCCAATACTATTAAAAGGGGTTAAGGTACTGTTGGTGAACAAAATGCTCATACATGCACAAGTGATAGTCACCAAAAACACCCACAAGCTCTTCCACAAAAGTCTGTCCAAATCCATATATAAAAAATCGGTGCAACCAACAATTCCCACTCGGTGCCACCGATTCCCAAACTCAGAGTGACCCATGCCAAACCCTAGCCATTCGGTGCAACCGATTCTGCTTCGGTGCCACCGAGTTTTGGGTTGCCAACATTCTGTTACCTCGATTCACAAAATCGGTCCCACGGAGTTTGTTGGATCGGGGTCACCGAGTTATGCAATATGACCGTTGGTCACCTAATCGGTGCAACCGGGATTTATATATTGGCCTCACCGAGATTCGAAAGTTTCTACCTTTGGAGCAACTCGGTACCACCAAAATTCACACATCGGTGTCACCGAGTTGGTCACTTAAGGTGTAACGGTTGGATTTTTGGAGATGCCTATATATACCCCTCCACCACCACTCACTCGAAAGAGAAGCACTCAGAACAGATCCCCAATTATCCCAACTGATTTTCTGAGAGAGAGCCACCTACTCATGTGTTGAGATCATGCCATTCCCTTCCAACCATATGAATCTTGATCTCTAGCCTCCCCAAGTTTCTTTCCACCCAATCAAGTTCTTCCACTGACGCCAAATCTGTGAGAGAGTGATTGTGTGTTGAGGAGTCTATGATCTGGAAGCACGCAAGGAGTTCATCGACATTATCGATCCTATTACCTTTTGGAGGGTGGTGCCTCCTAGATTGGTTAGGTGTCGCTTGGGAGCATCCTACTTCGTGTTGTGGAGTGAACCAAGAAGTTTGTAAGGGCAAGGAGATCACCTACTTCGTGAAGATCTACCCATAGTGAGGCTAGTCCTTTGTGGATGGAAGCCATTATGGAATAGTCAAGGTTGCTACTTCGTGGACCCTTATGGGTGGAGCCCTCCGTGGACTCTCATGACCGTTACCCTCCGTGGGTTGAAGGCTCCATAAATGTGGACGTACAATAGCACCACCTATCGGAACCACGGGAAAAATCTTCGTGCCCTTCATGCATTTGATCTCCCTATCTCAACTCCTTACTTCCATGTGCACTTTCTTTACTTTCCACTACTATAACAGATGACTTCCATGTGTAGGGTGTGCTAGACTTTCTATAATTGCTAAAATCTGCCTACACTTAACTTTGCACCTTGTGTAGATTTTAAATTCCTGCTAGTAGTGTATTCACCCCCTTCTAGACATACTCTTCTAGTGATCCCAAAGTGACACCAACTTTTCCCATTCGGTCCCGCCGAGTTTTTCCCTAGACAAAACCTAAGCCAAACCATAGCATCTCGGTGACACCAAGTTTCCTTTCAACGCAACCGAAACCAGTGACCAACCTTCTGTTGTCCCGTTTCTTAAAATCAGAATTACCGAGTTCTAAGAACCGGTGACACCGAGTCTTGGTAACTGCCTAGGACACCCATATCGGCACCACCAATATTTATATATCGGTCTCACCAAAATGGCCAAAGTGGCCACATTTTACACTAGTCGGTGGAACCGAGTTTTCACTCGGTTTCATCAAGTTGGGAAATAATGTTGTAACGATTGGATTTTTGGAGATGCCTATATATATCCCTCCACCACCTCTCACTCGTAGAGGAAGCACTCAGAACATACGAACATTTGCCCTATCCATTTTTCTGAGAGAGAGAGCCCCTGCTCATGTGTTGAGATCAAGATCATCCACTCCAACCATGGATCTTGATTTCTAGCCTCCCCAAGTTGCTTTCCACCCAATCAATCTCTTCTACCCATGCCAAATCTGTGAGAGAGTGATTAAGTGTTGATGCGACCATCTTTTGAAGCACAAGAACAAGGAGTTCATCATACTTACCACATCTATTACCTTTTGGAGGGTGGTGCCTCCTAGATTGGTTAGGTGTGTGTAACATCCCAAAATTTCAATTTGGAATGTTTTAAAATTATAGTTATGCATCTATGCATTTTGAGTGAAATGGGTGTGACAATTGAATTTTATTTTGAATTTTGATTTCATTTCTATGGCATCTGATTCTTTCTATTTTCAAATCCCTGACAAAATACCTTGACCAAAGCGTACGATAGGAGGTAACATGACACCCCAAAAGTCAGGAGAAAATAGTCCCGATTTATTTGTAAGTCAAATTTGGTTTTATTTGGAATTTCAAAATAATAATTTTTTAACAATTTTCATTTCACATCTAGAAAAATGCTCACGTTATAGGATTTATTTTTCTGATCGTTTTGATATATAATACCTTATACATTTTGTTTTGTTTGTGGCATCAAAAATGCACTGACTAGGCCAGACCACGCCGTGGCCCAGCCAGCTAGCGCCCAGCCCACCATGTGCGAGGGCAGCTGCCCTAGCGAGGCCAGGAGCCAGCGTACGCTCCCAGCTAGGCCGCCATCATCTCTCACGTTTCAATCTCTCTCCCCCTCGTATCTCTCCCTCTCACACCGACACATGGGACCCCCCGTACATCCTCTTCCTCACGAAAGAAACAGAGATATTTTTTTGCCATGCCATCCGAGTCCATGGTCTTCGGGATTCGATTATCTAGGCTTCCCCTTGCCCATGTTTCGTGTCTTATAAATAGCCCTCGACCTCCTCGACCGACCCCCCCCCCAAAATCCCACGCCAAAACCACCTCTTCCTCTCGCGTTCGTCGTTTGGATCTCGCCACAGAAGCTGCGCTTCATCGCCAAATTACGACACCCGCAAGCCATCCCGAGACAACATCTTCTATAATTCGACTACTCTTGATCCCTAGATTCTTTTTGACATGATTTTATGATCTCTCTCCATCTACAGAGACCGCACCGAGCTCGCAACGCCGCCATAGTTCATGGAGTTCATCTCGACGTCCCGCTCGTCTCCGTCACTCCCGACATCCACCTTCAGCAAAAATAGATCGCCCCCGATGTCCCACATCTGTTGGAAAACCTCACCGACGCAGTTGATCACCGGAGCCGCCGCCCCATCGCTTCTCTGCCCAGGCCGAGCCCTTCTCTGTAAGCGCTCTCTGTTCGTGTAGTTTTTTTTCCAGATCAAAACATTATGGGTTATTAGATTAGATTGGTTTTCCTTCGGTCTAGATTGAACCGACTAGCGGTTTTCTTTTAGTTAGCTGATATGTCCCGAAATAGTTAAGATCGGTCGTTCACTTTTTAGCACCGTAGCAAACACCCAACAGCCACTCACATCGCGTCACCTGTTATCTGCCCGAAATTTCCCCAAGTCTAAGAGAGGCAACGATGCCATCTTTGTGGTTATCAACAAGCTGTCAAAAGTTGCTCATTTCCTACCAGTCAAGGAATCTATCTTGGCAGCTCAGCTTGCAGAGTGGTATACATCAAGGATAGTGTCTTTGCATGGTATTCCTCATCTCATCTCTTCTGACCGTGGAAGCCTCTTCACTTCCAAGTTTTGGGAGTCCTTCCAGACTCCTATGGGTACCAAGATCCGTTTCAGCACTGCGTGCCATCCGCAGACAAGTGGTCAAGTTGAGAGAGTCAATCAAAGCCTTGAAGATATGCTCAGAGCCTGTGTGATTTCATTCGACATGAATTGGGAGGACTGCCTTCCATATGCTGAATTATCATACAACAATAGCTTCCAAGCTAGTTCAGGCAAGGCCCCTTTTGAGATTCTCTATGACAAAAAGTGTCGTACCCCACTTAACTGGTCTGAAACCGGTGAGCGTCAGATATTGGGAAATGACATGATCACTGAAGCTGAAGAAATGTGCCATGTCATTCGCGAGAACCTCAAAGCAGCTCAGTCGTGACAGAAGAGCTATTACGATAGCAAACATCGGGATGTTTCCTTCCAAGTGCATGATCTAGTCGATCTCAGAGTTTCTCCCATGAAGGGCACTCAGCGGTTTGGAATTAAAGGGAAGCTAGCTCCTCGGTTTGTTGGTCCTTTCAAAGTTGTTGGCAAGAGAGGTGGTCTTGCATATCAACTAGAGCTTCCTCCAAATTTTGCGAACGTGCATGATGTCTTCCATGTTTCTCAGCTCTAGAAATGCTTCAAGACTCTTGAGCGAACCATTGACCTCCAAGACATCGATCTCCAAGAAGATCTCTCTTATCGTGAGCACCCAGTTGCAATTCTTGAAGAAACTGAACGTAAGACTCGCAACAAGTCTATCAAGTTCCTCAAGGTGAAGTGGTCTCATCATTCCGACAAAGTAGCTAGTTGGGAACGCGAGGACCTTCTCCGTTCCAAATTTCCAGACTTCTTTCGTTCCTAGATCTCGGGTCAAGATCATCTTGTAGTGTGGGAGAGTTGTGACGGCTCAAGTGTTGTCCCTTCCTTTTATGGCATGTAACCCATGTATGAACCTTGTGTCATGAGCTTAATGTATGAATTGCAACTTGTCATCCATGTGCGGTTTGCATTCATGCATCATTTCATCATGCATCATTTCATTCATCTTGCCATGTTGGGTTTTCATCTGTCCTTGAATGAATGTGTTGTGACTTGTGTTGTGACGTGTTTGAGTGTGAAGTGGTTTGTTAGTGGTTGGTGGAAGTGAGCAAAACCCCTTCTCTTCCACTCTCTTGTCTTTCTACTAAAACCCCACCATAATGCCTTTTATTCCCATGTTATTTTCATAGCAGAATTAACTTGCAAATTAAATTGTTTAAAAATGTTCAAGAGCTAGCCCTATGCATATTATTAATTTTCAGTATGGTTCTTTTGGTGTTAGGGGCTTGTATGATTTGGTGTTTAAATTAAACAGGGGCTGTTATTTATTAAAGTATTAAAATTACTTGTTCAATAAATCAACTTGATATTTTTATTAAATAGTGCATATTATCTCCTCCACAAAAGTATTTTTGTTTTTCTCTAAAACCTTTTAATATGCTCTGGGGATTTATTTTAGTGTGGCTGAATTTTAAAATTATAAAACCTCCCTGTTTTATTTCTGAGAGGGAGAGAGAGAGGCAAGTGGGCCTTGTCTCTCCTGCGGCCCAGCCCGCAGTGAACAGATGGCCACCTGCCCCCGTCCCCTTCTCCGTCAGGTTCAGGCCGAGAGAGGCCACGTCCGTCGTCCCTTTCCGTCACCGTCGTTGTCAGCCTGAGGGTATAAAGCCCCTCGGCGTGCGTGCCCCCTCCTCGCCTAAGGTTTCGCTTCTTCCAGCCGCCGCCGCAGCTCCTATCCTCCCCTCCATCTCTCTCCCTCCTCTCTTCTTTCCCCCTGCCAGGTAAGGTTCAGAGAGCAGAGTGAGGTTCAGATAGTTCGTAGGCGACTAGCTCATCGTCTCTGTCGAGGCCAGCTTCGTTCATGGCGTCCAGGAGCTCTCGGGTGATCCCCACGTTCGATCCCCGTTGCTAGGAGCCCCGGAGAGGCTCTGTAGCGACGGCTCCGTTGTCGTCGGAAGCTCCTGCTCTGGCCGTCTTCTTCCCCTCCGTCGTCTCCTTCTCGACCGACTCATCGTCACCTTCTCCCTAGGTGAGCAACCGGTCCCCTTTGCCCCCTTCTCCCCTCGTAGCTCGTCGGTAGCCGCCGTAGTTCACCGTCGCCGCCGTCCGCAAGGCCGCGCCTTGGGGCGTGCCTCCTTCCTCCTTGCCGCAAGGTCAGCAAGGGAATGGATCCCCTGGTTGTTCCTGCGCAAGTGAGGGCCGTTGGCGTTGCCAGTTTTGCCGTGGGATTGCCGGAATTGCTGCCGGAGTTGCCCTGTCGCCGCTGTCGCGTGTTGTTTTCAGTTTCGTGAGTTAAGCCATGGGTGTGTGTATTAGTGGTGCAGAGGTCCTCCTCTATTAGCATTCGGCAGCATAGCAGAGTGGTTCGGTTCGGGGGAGGTGACCGAGAGGTCATGGGTTCGAGCCTAGGCTCCCCCCCTTTTTTTGCTGTTTTGTTTTGTTTTCTTTTCTTTTCTTTTTGTTTATTACCTGTTGACATGTATGTGTGCATAGGTAAATTTCAGGATGTGTTTCTTTTATTTTTGTTCCCTGCCATATGTGTATGTATGCCATAGTGTGTGTGTGTATATGTGCATGTGGGCATACATATATGTGGGTGTGTGGTGCACTTGTATGTGTGTATGCATGAGAGCATATGTGCATGTGTATGTTTTGTGTATAGGTATGTGTGTGTATGTGCATGTGAGGAGCACATATGCTTGTGCTAGTGTGTATGTATATGTGGTGTGTGTGTGCCTATGCACACATGCTTGTGTGTGTGTTGGTGCATGCACATGTGTGTGTGTGATTGTTATGTGTCTGTGTGTGTGCTAGAGTGTGTAGGTGTATATACATAAGTGTATATACACATGTGTGAGGATATGTGTGGCTAAGCCATATTTAGTGGTGTGTGTATGTGGTTTGCTATTTGCATGTGGCATATGTGTGGTGGTGCATTAGTGGTAGTGTGTGTATGAGAGGGTGTGTGTGGGGAATAGTGGGTTTTCCCACTTGTCATACCCCTTTGATGATTATGCTTGTTATGTAGGAATTGCTAGCTCCGTTCCATTCTTAGCTAATTGCCAATATGTTTATGTCCATTATGTGCATTTCCTATTTAGAGTAAGTTATGCCATGAATAGTAGTAGGTAGTTTAGCTATTTGTTCGTGCCTTGTTGTTTCACATGAGCATATGAGTATGATGTAGGGGAAAGTTGCATGGGAACAAAAAAAATCCTACGCACACGCAAACCTATCCATGGTGATGAGCATCTACGAGAGGGGGAGTTGATCTACGTACCCTTGTAGATCGTTAAGCGGGAAGCGTTAAGAAACGCGGTTGGTTTAGTCGAACATCTTCGCGATTCAAATCGCCGAGCGTCCCGTGATCCAATCATGATCCGTCCCGCGATCTCGTCACAATCCGTCCGGCGATCACGTCACGAACCGTCCCGCGATCCAATCACGAACCGTCCCGTGGCCTTGATCACGGTCCTTCCGATCTAGTACCGAACGAACGGCACCTCCACGTTCAGCACACATGCAGCTTGATGACGATCTCCACCGTCTTGATCCAGCAAGAAGAAGTGGAAAGGAGGAAGAGTTCGCCGGCAGCGTGACGGCGCTCCGGCGATGGTGGTGGAGCAATTCCAGCAGGGCTTCACCTAAGCACTGCGGAAATATGATCTAGAGGAGAAACTATGCACCGGTGGAACGGGTAGCACGTGGCCGGAAAAACTAGTGCAAACAGCCCCAAATCAACCAGTATATAAAGGAGGGAGGGAGGAGGGCTGGCTTGGCGCAAGGGCCAAGCCAATTCGGCCACAAGAGGGAGGGAGAGAAGGACTCTCCTTCTCCAATCCTAGTTGGACTAGGATTGCTCCCTATTGGCCCTTTTTTCACCTTCTCTTTAGGCCTTTTTTCCTCCTGGCGCCATGGGCCTTTTGTGGCTGTTCCACCAGCCCACTAAGGGCTGGTTATTAATCTCCCACAGCCCATGGACCCTCTAGGGTCGAAATACCCCAGCCCATACATAACTCTATACTACTGAAACATCACAAAACCTTAAGTGTGCAGACCCTACGGGTTCGAGAACTATGTAGACATGACCGAGACACCTCTACGGTCAATAACCAATGGCGGGACCTGGATGTCCACATTAGTTCCTACATATTCTACGAAGATCTTTATCGGTCGAACCTCTATGTCAAGGATTCAGTTAATCCCGTATGATGTTCCCATTGTTCTTCGGTATGTTACTTGCCCGAGATTCGATCGTCGGTATATCCATACCTAGTTCAACCTCGTTACCGGCAAGTCTCTTTACTCGTTCCGTAATACAAGATCCCGTGACTAGCACTTAGTTACATTGCTTGCAAGGCTTATTTTGATGTTGCATTACCGAGTGGGTCCTGAGATACCTCTCCGTCACACGGAGTAACAAATCCCAGTCTTGATCCATGCCAACTCAACAGACACCCTCGGAGATACCTGTAGAGCACCTTTATAGTCACCCAGTTACGTTGCGACGTTTGATACACACAAGGCACTCCTTTGATGTCTGTGAGTTGCATGATCTCATGGTCATAGGAACATATACTTGACATGCAGAAAACAGTAGCAATAAACTGACACGACCATATGCTACGTTTGTAGTTTGGGTCTTGTCCATCACATCATTCTCCTAATGATGTGATCCCGTTATAGTCAATGGCTCTGCGACATTCAGATCCGTGTGTACTTTTCAAATTTCTATGTCAAACCATAAACACTGCAGCCACACTCCACTTGGTACTATTCCAAATGGCTTCTCCTCTATACGTATCCAGATTGCTACTACGAGTCATCCGGATTGGTGTTAAAGCTTGCATTGACTTAACTCTTTACGACGAACTCTTTATCACCTCCATAATCGAAAAACATCTCCTTAGTCTTTTAGTTACTAAGGGTCATCTTGACCGCTGTCCAGTGCTCCATTCCAGGATCACTTTGAAACCTTCTGGCCATACTTATGGCAAGGCTGACATCGGGTCTTGTGCACAGCATTGCATACATGATAGGGCCTATGGCTGAAGCATAGGGGATGACACTCATCTTTTCTCTATCTTCTGCAGTCACTGGGCATTGAGTCTTACTCAACTTTATACCTTACAAATCAGGCGAGAACTCTTTCTCTGACTGATCCATTTTGAACTCTTTCAAAATCTTGTCAAGGTATGTACTCATTGGAAGTCTTATCAAACATCTTGATCTATCTTTATAGATCTTGATGCTCAACAATTAGGTAACTTTATCCAGGTCTTCCTTTGAAAAACTCTTTTCAAACAACCGTTTATGCTCTCCAGAAATTCTACATCATTTCTGAATAGCAATATGTCATCCACATATACTTATCAAAAACTCTATAGTGCTCCCACTCACTTTATTGCAAATACAAGTTTCTTGTAAACTTTGTATAGACTCAAAAACTTTGATCACCTCATCAAAGTGTATATTCCAACTCCGCGATGCTTGCTTCAGTTCATAGAAGAATCACTGAAGCTCGCACACCTTTTAGCATCCTTAGGATTGACAAAACCTTCTGGTTGTATCTCATACAACCTTTTCCTTTAAGGAAGGAAATGATGTTTTGGCATCCATCTACCAGATTTCATAATTGAAAAATGTAGCAACTGCTAACATAATTCCAACAGATTTTAGCATCGCTATGAGTGAGAAAGTCTCATCGCAGATAACTCTTTGAACTTGTCGTAAACTACTTTGCAACAAGTCGAGCTTTACTAATGGTAACATTTACCATCAGCGCCTGTCTCCATTTTAAAGATCCATTTGTACTTAACGACCTGCCGTCCAACGAGGAAGTCCACCAAAGTCTATACTAGGTTTTCATACATGGATCCTTTCTCGAATATCATGGCCTCTAACCATTTGTTGGTTTATGGGCCCATCATCGCTTCTCCATAGTTTGTAGGTTCATCGTTGTCCAACAACATGACCTCCAAGACAGGGTTGTCGTACCGCTCAGTAGCAGTACACATCCTTGTCGACCTACGGAGTTCTATAGTAACTTGATCCGAAGCTTCATGATCATCATCATTAACTTCCTCTTCAACTGACGTAGGCTTCACAGAAACATCTTTCTGCGCTGCACCACTTTCTGGTTGAAGTGAAGGTTCAATAGCCTCATCAAGTTCTATTTTCCTCGTAGGTTGATAGTAACTTGATCCGAAGCTTCATGATCATCATCATTAACTTCCTCTTCAACTGACGTAGGCTTCACAGAAACATCTTTATGCGCTGCGCTACTTTCTGGTTGAAGCAGAGGTTCAATAACCTCATCAAGTTCTATCCTCCTCCCACTCAATTCTTTCAAGAGAAACCTTTTCTCGAGAAAGGATCCAGTTTTAGCAATAAACATTTTATGCTTGGATCTGAGATAGAAGGTTCACCCAACTGTTCTTAGGGTATTCTATGAAGATGCAATTGTCCGCTTTGGGTTCGAGCTCATTAGGTGAAAACATTTTTCACACAAGCATCGCAGACCCAAACATTAAGAAATAACAGCTTAGGTTTCTATCAAACCATAATTCAGACGGTGTTTTCTCAACGGATTTAGATGGTGCCCTATCTAAAGTGAATGTAGTTGTCTCTAATGCATAACCCCAAAATTATAGTAGAAATAACGATAAGAGACATCATAGCAAGCACCATATCCAATAGAGCACGACTATGACGTTCGAACACACCATCACACTATGGTGTTCCAGGTGGCGTGAGTTGTGAAACAACTTTCACATTGTCTCAAGTTGTATGCCAAACTCGTAACTCAGGTATTCACCTCCACGATCACATCACATACATTTTTATCTTCTTGTCACGATGATCTTAAACTTCACTCAGAATTTTCTTGAACCTTTCAAATGATTCAGACTTGTGTTTTATTGAGTAAATATACACTATATCTACTCAAATTATCAGTGAAGTTAGGAAAATAACGATATCCACCGCACGCTACAAGACTCATTAGATTGCATACATCAACATGTATCATTTCCAATAAATCACTTGCCCGCTTCTAAACAGAAAACGGGGTCCTTAGTCATCTTGACCAAGAGGCATGGTTCACATGTCTCAACCGATTCGAAATCGAATGAGTCCAAAGATCCATCAGCATGGAGTTTCTTCATGCGCTTTATACCAATATGACATTTTAGCGGCAGTGCCACAAGTATGTGGTACTATCATTATTAACTTTGTATCCTTTTGGCATCAATGTTATGAACATGTGTATTACTATGATCAAGTTTCAACAAACCATTCTTACTGGGTGCATGAGCATTGAAGGTATTGTTCATGTAAATAGAATAACCATTATTCTCTAACTTAAATGAATAACCGTCTTGCAATGAACATGATCTAATCACGTTCATGCTCAACACAAAACACCAAATAACATTCATTTAGGTTCATCACTAATCTCGAAGGTAGAGAGAGCGTGCGATGTTGCTCACATCAACCTTGGAAACATTTCCAACACACATCGTCACCTCACACTTGGCTAGTATCCGTTTATTCCGTAGCTTTTACTTCGAGTTACTAACATTTAGCAATCAAACCGGTATCCAATACCTAGGTGCTACTAGGAGTACTAGCAAGGTACACATCAATAACACTTATATCAAATATACTTCTGTCGACTTTGCCAGCCTTCTTATCTACCAAGTATCTAGGGTTGTTCCGCTTCACTGGAGCTGCAACTGACTTGCTATCCATGAAGTTTCCCTCCTTGCTCTTGCCCTTCTCGAAACTAGTGGTTTTGACTAACCATCAACACTTTGACGCTCCTTCTCGATTTCTACCTCCGCGGTGTCAAACATCGCGAACAGGTCAGGGATCATTAATTCTATCCCTGACATTTTATAGTTCATCACCAAGTTCTAGTAGCTTTGTTAAAGTGACTTGGAGAACTATATCAATCACTATCTTATCTGGAAGATGAACTCCCACTCGATTCAAGCGATTGTAGCACCCAGACAATCTGAGCACATGCTCAACGATTGAGCTATTCTCGTTCATCTTGCAGGCAAAGAATCTTGTTGGAGATCTCATATCTCGCAACACGAGCACGAGCCTGAGATCCTAATTTCAGCTCTTAGAACATCTCATATGTTTCGTGAGGTTCAAAACATTTCGAAGCCTCAATTCTAATCCGTAATGCATGACGCACTAAACTATCAAGTAGTCATCAACACGTACCTGTCAGATGTTCACAACATCTACAGACGACGCTAGAGGGGTTGGCGCACCGAGCGGTGCATTAAGGACATAAGCCTTCTGCGTAGCAATGAGGACAATCCTCAGATCACGGATCCAATCCGCAATATTGCTACCATCATCTTTCAACTCTATTTCTCTAGGAACATATAAAAATTCAAGGGAGCTACAGTGCGAGCTAGTAATCTACGACATAACTTGCAAAGACACTACTAACTATGTTCATGATAATGAGTTCAATTAATCATATTACTTAAGAACTCCCACTCAAATTGACATCCCTCCGGTCATCTGAGTGATACATGATCCAAATTCACCAACTCAAGTCCGATCATCACGTGAGTTGAGGTGGTTACAATGGTGAACATCATCATGTTGATCATATCTACTATATGACTCATGTTCGACCTTTCGGTCTCTTGTGTTCCGAGGCCATGTTTGTACATGCTAGGCTCGTCAAGTTTAACCCGAGTGTTCTGCATGTGCAACACTGGCTTGCACCCGTTGTATGTGAACGTAGAGTCTATCACACCCGATCATCACGTGGTGTCTCAACACGACGAACTTTCGCAACGGTGCACACTCGGGGAGAACACAATTTTATCTTGAAATTTAAGTGAGGGATCACCTTATAATGCTACCATCGTACTAAGCAAAACAAGGTGCATATAAGGATTAACTTCACATGCAATTCATAAGTGACAGGATATGGCCATGAACTTGTGCTTTAGATCTCCATATTGAAAGCACCGGCATGATCTTCATCATCACCGGCACAACACCATGATCTCCATCATCTTGATCTCCATCAACGTGTCGCCATCGAGGTTGTCACGCCCTACATGCTTCTACTACTACTGCTACCGTTTAGCGGTAAAGTAAAGCATTACATAGCGCTTAATGATTGACACGCAAGTCATACAATAATTAAAGAAAAACCCTATGGCTCATGCCGGTTGCCGTACTCATCGGCATGCAAGTCGTGAAATTCTATACATCACATGATCATCTCATACATCACATATATCACATCATGTGGCCATATCACATAACAACATACCCTGCAAAAACAAGTTAGACGTCCTCTAATTGTTGTTGCATGTTTCACGTGGATGCTACGGGTTTCTAGCAAGAACGATTCTCACCTACGCATAAACCACAACGGTGATACATAATTTGCTTTTCAACCTTCTCAAGGACCACCTTAGTCAAATCCGATCCAACTAAATTAGGAGAAATAGACACCCGTCAGCCATCTTTGTGCAACGAAGTTACACGTCAGTCGATGGAACCGGTCTCTCGTAAGCATACGAGTAATGTTGGTCCGGGCCGCTTCACCCCACAATACCGCTGAACCCAAACACGACCAAGGGAGGAAGCAATCTAAGCATCAACACCCACAAACTCTTTGTGTTCTACTCGAGATCTCATCTACACATAGACCTAGCTCATGATGCCACTGTTGGGGAACGTTGCATGGGAAACAAAAAAATTCCTACGCACACTCAAGATCTATCTATGGTGATGAGAATCTACGAGAGGGAGAGTGGACATACATACCCTTGTAGATCACTAAGCGGGAAGCGTGAAATTCTATACATCACATGCTCATCTCATACATCACATATATCACATCATGTGGCCATATCACATCACAACATACCCTGCAAAAACAAGTTAGACGTCCTCTAATTGTTGTTGCATGTTTCACGTGGCTGCTATGGGTTTCTAGCAAGAACGATTCTCACCTACGCATAAACCACAACGGTGATACATAATTTGCTTTTCAACCTTCTCAAGGACCGCCTTTGTCGAATCCGATCCAACTAAAGTGAGAGAAACTGCCACCTGCAAGCCATCTAGGCAACAAGTTGCGTCAAGGGAACCGGTCTCTCGTAAGCGTATGAGTAATGTTGGTACGGGCCGCTTCATCTCACAATACCGCTGAACCAAAATACGACCAAGGAAGGAAGCAATCTAAGCATCAACGCCCACAAACCTTTTGTGTTCTACTCGAGATCTCATATAACCATCAACCTAGCTCATGATGCCACTGTAGGGGAAAGTTGCATGGGAAACAAAAAAATTCCTATGCACACGCAAACCTATCCATGGTGATGAGCATCTACGAGAGGGGGAGTTGATCTACGTACCCTTGTAGATTGCTAAGCGAGAAGCATTAAGAAACGCGGTTGGTGTAGCCGAACATCTTTGCGATTCAAATTGCCGAGCGTCCCGTGATCCAATCACGATCCGTCCCGCGATCTCGTCATGATCCGTCCCGCGATCACGTCATGAACTGTCCCGCGATCCAATCATGAACCGTCCCGTGGCCTTGATCACGGTCCTTCCGATCTAGTACCGAACGGACGACACCTCCGCGTTCAGCACACGTGCAGCTTGATGACGATATCCACCGTCTTGATCCAGCAAGAAGAAGTGGAGAGGAGGAAGATTTCGCCGGCAGCTTGACGACGCTCCGGCGATGGTGGTGGAGCAATTCCGGCAGGGCTTCGCCTAAGCACTGCGGAAATACGATCTAGAGGAGAAACTATGCACCGGTGGAACAGGTAGCATGTGGCTGGAAAAACTAGTGCAAACAGCCCCAAATCCACCAGTATATAAAGGAGGGAGGGAGGAGGGCTGGCTTGGTGCAAGGGCCAAGCCAATTCGGCCTCAAGAGGGAGGGATAGAAGGACTCTCCTTCTCCAATCCTAGTTGGACTAGGATTGCTCCCTATTGGCCCTTTTTCTCACCTTTTCTTTAGGCCTTTTTCCCTCCTGGCGCCATGGGCCTTTTGTGGCTGTTCTACCAGCCCACTAAGGGCTGGTTATTAATCTCTCACAGCCCAGGGACCCTCTAGGGTCGAAATACCCCTCCTGGAGGTCTCCCGGTACACTACCGATGATCCCGAAACTTTTCCGGCGACCAAACTGGGACTTCCTTGTTGGGAGACGTAGTAGTAAATCAAAATTTTCCTACGTGTCACCAAGATCTATCTATGGAGAAACCAGCAACGAGAGGGGAGAGATTGCATCTTCATACCTTTGAAGATTGCTAAGCGGAAGCGTTGCTAGAACGCGGTTGATGGAGTCGTACTCGCAGCGATTCAGATCGCGGTAGATCCGATCAAGTGCCGAACGGACGGCACCTCCGCGTTCAACACACGTGCAGCCCGGTGATGTCTCCTACGCCTTGATCCAGCAAGGAGGGAGGAGAGGTTGAGGGAGAGCTCCGGCAGCACGACGGCGTGGTGGCGGTGGAGCTGTGTGGTACTCCGACAGAGCTTCGCTAAGCGCTACGGAGAACGAGGGGAGGAGGAGGTAGGGCTGCACCAGAGAGAGAGGGAGAACCGTGTATTGTGCAGCCCCAAATACCTCCACTATATATAGGAGAGAGGGAGGAGGGGTGGCTGCGCCCTAGGGTTCCACCCTAGGGGTGGCGGCAGCCACCAGATGCCATCTGGCCGGCGGCTAGGGCAAGGGAGAGGTGGGGCGCCCTAGGGTGGGCCTTAAGGCCCATCTAAGCCTAGGGTTTGCCCCCTCCACCTTTGCCACGCCTTGGACTGGGGTGGGAGGCGCACCAGCCCACCTAGGGGCTGGCTCCCTCCCACTCTTAGCCCACGGAACCTTCCGGGGCAGGTGGGCCCACTTGGTGGACCCCCGGAACCCTTCCGGTGGTCCCGGTACACTACCGGTGACACCCGGAACACTTCCGGTAACCAAATCCTCACTTCCTATATATCAATCTTCGTCTCCGGACCATTCCGGGACTCCTCGTGACGTCCGGGATCTCATCCGGGACTCCGAACAACCTTCGGTAACCACGTACACTATTTCCCTATAACCCTAGCGTCATCGAACCTTAAGTGTGTAGACCCTACGGGTTCGGGAGACACGTAGACATGACCGAGACACCTCTCCGGCCAATAACCAACAGCGGGATCTGGATACCCATGTTGGCTCCCACGTACTCCACGATGATCTCATCGGATGAACCACGATGTCAGGGATTCAATCAATCCCGTATACAATTCCCTTTGTCTATCGGTATGGTACTTGCCCGAGATTCGATCGTCGGTATCCCCATACCTTGTTCAATCTCGTTACCGGCAAGTCTCTTTACTCGTTCCGTAATACATCATCCCGTGACTAACTCCTTAGTCACATTGAGCTCATAATGATGATGTCTTACCGAGTGGGCCCAGAGATACCTCTCCGTCGCACGGAGTGACAAATCCCAGTCTCGATTCGTGTCAACCCAACAGACACTTTCGGAGATACCCGTAGCGTACCTTTATAGCCACCCAGTTACGTTGTGACGTTTGGCACACCCAAAGCATTCCTACGGTATCCGGGAGTTACACAATCTCATGGTCTAAGGAAATGACACTTGACATTGAAAAGCTTTAGCAAACGAACTACACGATCTTGTGCTATGCTTAGGATTGGGTCTTGTCCATCACATCATTCTCCTAATGATGTGATCCCGTTATCAACGACATCCAATGTCCATGGTCATGAAACCGAGACCATCTATTGATCAACGAGCTAGCCAACTAGAGGCTCACTAGGGACACGTTGTGGTCTATGTATTCACACATGTATTACGGTTTCCGGTTAACACAATTATAGCATGAACAATAGACAATTATCATGAACTAGGAAATACAATAATAACCATTTTATTATTGCCTCTAGGGCATATTTCCAACAGTCTCCCACTTGCACTAGAGTCAATAATCTAGTTACATTGTGATGAATCGAACACCCATAGCATTCTGGTGTTGATCATGTTTTGCTCGTGAGAGAGGTTTAGTCAATGGATCTGCGACATTCAGATCCGTATGCACTTTACAAATATCTATGTCTCCCTCCTGAATGTAATCACGGATGGAGTTGAAGCGGCGCTTGATGTGTCTTGTCTTCTTGTGAAACCTGGGCTCCTTCGCAAGGGCAATAGCTCCAGTGTTGTCACAGAGTAGAGTCATCGGGCCCGACGCATTCGGAATCACTCCTAGGTCGGTGATGAACTCCTTCATCCAGACTCCCTCCTTTGCTGCTTCCGAAGCAGCTATGTACTCCGCTTCACATGTAGATGCTGCCACGACGCTTTGCTTGCTGCTGCTCCAGCTCACTGCCCCTCCATTCAAAATATACACGTATCCGGTTTGCGACTTGGAGTCGTCCGGATCTGTGTCGAAGCTAGCATCGACGTAACCCTTTACGACGAGCTCTTCGGCACCTCCATAAACGAGAAACATGTCCTTTGTCCTTTTCAGGTACTTCAGGATATTCTTGACCGCTGTCCAGTGTTCCGCTCCGGGATCACTTTGGTACCTCCCTACCAAACTTATGGCAAGGTTCACATCAGGTCTGGTAACAGCATGGCATACATGATAGAGCCTATGGCTGAAGCATAGGGGATGGCACTCATCTCTTCTCTATCCTTTGCCGTGGTCGGGCATTGAGTCGTACTCAATCTCACACCTTGCAACACAGGCAAGAACCCCTTCTTGGACTGATCCATATTGAACTTCTTCAATATCTTTTCAAGGTATGTGCTTTGTGAAAGACCAATGAGGCGTTTTGATCTATCTCTATAGATCTTAATACCTAACATGTAAGCAGCTTCTCCAAGGTCCTTCATTGAAAAACACTTATTCAAGTAGGCCTTGATACTTTCCAAGAGTTCTATATTATTTCCCATTATCAGCATGTCATCCACATACAGTATAAGAAATGCTATAGAGCTCCCACTCACTTTCTTGTAAATACAGGGTTCTCCATAAACCTGTACAAACCCAAACGCTTTAATCACCTCATTAAAGCGAATGTTCCAACTCCGAGATGCTTGCACCAGCCCATAGATGGAGCGCTGGAGCTTGCATACCTTGTTAGCATCTTTAGGATCGACAAAACCTTCCGGCTGCATCATATACAGTTCTTCCTTGAGGAAGCCATTAAGGAATGCCGTTTTGACGTCCATTTGCCAGATTTCATAATCATTAAATGCGGCAACTGCTAACATGATTCGGACAGACTTTAGCATCGCTACGGGTGAGAAAGTCTCATCGTAGTCAACTCCTTGAACTTGTCGATAACCCTTAGCGACAAGCCGAGCTTTATAGGCGGTCACATTACCGTCTGCGTCAGTCTTCTTCTTAAAGATCCATTTATTTTCAATGGCTCGCTTATCATCAGGCAAGTCCACCAAAGTCCATACTTTGTTCTCATACATGGATCCTATCTCGGATTTCATGGCCTCAAGCCATTTGTCGGAATTCGGGCCTGCCATCGCTTCTTCATAGTTCGAAGGTTCACCGTTGTCCAACAACATGATCTCTAGGACAGGATTACCGTACCACTCTCGTGCGGAACGTGTCCTAGTGGACCTTCGAGTAGCAACTTGATCTGATGTTTCATGATCATCATCATTAACTTCCTCTCTAGCCGGTGTAGGCTCCACAGAAACAACTTCCTGTGCTGCGCTACTCTCCGGTTCGAGTGAAGGTACAATTACCTCATCAAGTTCCATTTTCCTCCCACTTACTTCTTTCGAGAGAAACTCTTTCTCGAGAAAGGATCCATTCTTGGCAACAAAGACTTTGCCTTCGGATCGTAGGTAGAAGGTATACCCAATAGTCTCTTTGGGATATCCTATGAAGACGCACTTTTCCGCTTTGGGTTCGAGCTTCTCAGGTTGAAGTTTCTTCACATAAGCATCGCAACCCCAAACTTTTAGAAACGACAGCTTAGGTTTCTTTCCAAACCATAATTCATACGGTGTCGTCTCAACGGATTTAGACGGTGCCCTATTTAAAGTGAACGCGGCAGTCTCTAATGCATATCCCCAAAATGATAGCGGTAAGTCGGTAAGAGACATCATAGATCGCACCATATCCAATAGAGTGCGATTACGACGTTCAGACACACCATTTCGCTGAGGTGTGCCTGGCGGCGTGAGCTGTGAAACAATTCCACATTTCCTAAGGTGCGTCTCAAACTCGTGACTTAAATATTCTCCGCCACGATCAGATCGTAGGCATTTTATTTTCCTGTCACGTTGATTCTCGACCTCACTCTGAAATTCCTTGAACCTTTCAAAGGTTTCAGACTTGTGTTTCATTAAGTAGACATACCCATATCTGCTCAAGTCATCAGTGAGGGTGAGAACATAACGGTAGCCACCGCGAGCCTCGACGCTCATTGGACCACATACATCGGTATGTATTATCTCCAACAAGTCAGTTGCTCGCTCCATTGTTCCGGAGAACGGAGTTTTGGTCATCTTGCCCATGAGGTATGGTTCGCATGTGTCAAATGATTCGAAATCAAGTGACTCCAAAAGTCCATCAGCATGGAGCTTCTTCATGCGTTTGACACCAATATGGCCAAGACGGCAGTGCCACATGTAAGTGGGACTATCGTTATCAACTTTACACTTTTTGGTACTCACACTATGGACATGTGTAACATCACGTTCGAGATTCATCAAAAATAAACCATTGACCAGCGGGGCATGAGCATAGAACATTTCTCTCATATAAATAGAACAACCATTATTCTCGGATTTAAAAGAGTAGCCATCTCGTATCAAGCGAGATCCAAATACAATGTTCATGCTCAAAGCTGGTACTAAATAACAATTATTAAGGTTTAAAACTAATCCCGAAGGTAGATGTAGAGGTAGCGTGCCGACGGCGATCACATCGACCTTGGAACCATTCCCGACGCGCATCGTCACCTCGTCCTTTGCCAACCTTCGCTTATTCCGCAGCTCCTGCTTGGAGTTACAAATGTGAGCAACTGCACCGGTATCAAATACCCAGGAGCTACTATGAGCGCTGGTTAGGTATACATCAATAACAAGTATATCACATATACCTTTAACGTTGCCGACCTTCTTATCCGCTAAGTACTTGGGGCAGTTCCGCTTCCAGTGACCCGTACCCTTACAATAGAAACACTCAGTCTCAGGCTTGGGTCCATTCTTGTTCTTCTTCTTCCCGGCAACTTGCTTACCGGGCGCGGCAACAACTTTGCCGTCCTTCTTGAAGTTCTTCTTACCCTTGCCTTTCTTGAAACTAGTGGTCTTGTTTACCATCAACACTTGATGCTCCTTTCTGATCTCGACCTCTGCTGATTTGAGCATCGAGTACAACTCAGGAATGGACTTCTCCATCCCCTGCATGTTGTAGTTCATCACAAAGCTTTTGTAGCTAGGTGGAAGCGACTGGAGGATTCTGTCAATGACTGAGTCATCCGGGAGTTTAACTCCCAGCTGAGTCAAGCGGTTGTGAAGCCCAGACATCTTGAGGATGTGCTCACTAACAGAACTGTTCTCCTCCATCTTACAGCTGAAGAACTTCTCAGAGATGTCATATCTCTCGACTCGGGCATGAGCTTGGAAAACCAGTTTCAGCTCTTGGAACATCTCATATGCTCCGTGTTGCTCAAAACGCTTTTGGAGCCCCGATTCTAAACTGTAAAGCATGCCGCACTGAACAAGAGAGTAATCATCACAGCGTGACTGCCAAGCGTTCGTAACGTCTTGGTCCGCTGGGAGAATGGGTGGGTCACCTAGCGGTGCATCAAGGACATACAATCTCTTGGAAGCTATGAGGATGATCCTCAAGCCACGGACCCAGTCCGTATAGTTGCTTCCATCATCTTTCAGCTTGGTTTTCTCTAGGAACGCGTTGAAATTGAGGTTGACATTTGCGTTGGCCATTGGATCTACAATATAGATATTAAAGGCAATTTTAGACTAAGTTCATGATAATCGAGTTCACATAATCAAATTATTCAATGAACTCCCACTCAGATAGACATCTCTCTAGTCATCTAAGTGACACATGATCCATGTCAACTAGCCCGTGTCCGATCATCACGTGAGACGGACTAGTCATCCATGGTGAACATCTCCATGTTGATCGTATCTTCTATACGACTCATGTTCGACCTTTCGGTCTTCCGTGTTCCGAGGCCATGTCTGTACATGCTAGGCTCGTCAAGTCAACCTAAGTGTTTCGCGTGTGTAAATCTGGCTTACACCCGTTGTATGCGAACGTTAGAACCTATCACACCCGATCATCACGTGGTGCTTCGGAACAACGATCCTTAGCAACGGTGCACAGTTAGGGTGAACACTTCTCTTGAAATTTTATTGAGAGATCATCTTATTTACTACCGTCGTTTTAAGCAAATAAGATGTAAACATGATAAACATCACATGCAATCAATATAGTGACATGATATGGCCAATATCATCTTGCTCCTATGATCTCCATCTTCAGGGCACCATGATCATCATTGTCACCGGCATGACACCATGATCTCCATCATCATGATCTCCATCATTGTGTCTTCATGAGGTTGTCTCGCCAACTATTACTTCTACTTCTATGGCTAACGCTTAGCAATAAAGTAAAGTAATTACATGGCGTTTGTGATTGACTCGCAGGTCATACAATAAATAAGACAACTCCTATGGCTCCTGCCGGTTGTCATAGTCATCGACATGCAAGTCGTGAACCCTATTACAAGAACATGATCAATCTCATACATCACAATGCATCACATCACATCCTTCTGGCCATATCACATCACAAGGCATATGCTGCAAAAACAAGTTAGACGTTCTCTAATTTGTAGTTGCAAGTTTTTTATGTGGTTGCTATAGGTTTCTAGCAAGAACGTTTCTTACCTACGCCAAAACCACAACGTGATATGCCAATTGCTATTTACCCTTCATAAGGACCCTTTTCATCGAATCCAATCCGACTAAGGTGGGAGAGACAGACACCCGCTAGCCACCTTATGCAACTAGTGCATGTCAGGCGGTGGAACCGGTCTCACGTAAGCGTACGTGTAAGGTTGGTCCGGGCCGCTTCATCCCACAATACCGTCGAATCAAGATAAGACTAGTAACGGCAAGCATATTAACAAAATCGACGCCCACAACTGCTTTGTGTTCTACTCGTGCATAGATTCTACGCATAAACCTCGCTCTGATACCACTGTTGGGAGACGTAGTAGTAAATCAAAATTTTCCTACGTGTCACCAAGATCTATCTATGGAGAAACCAGCAACGAGAGGGGAGAGATTGCATCTTCATACCTTTGAAGATCGCTAAGCGGAAGCGTTGCTAGAACGCGGTTGATGGAGTCGTACTCGCAGCGATTCAGATCGCGGTAGATCCGATCAAGTGCCGAACGGACGGCACCTCCGCGTTCAACACACGTGCAGCCCGGTGACGTCTCCTACGCCTTGATCCAGCAAGGAGGGAGGAGAGATTGAGGGAGAGCTCCGGCAGCACGACGGCGTGGTGGCGGTGGAGCTGTGTGGTACTCCGACAGAGCTTCGCTAAGCGCTACGGAGAACGAGGGGAGGAGGAGGTAGGGCTGCACCAGAGAGAGAGGGAGAACCGTGTATTGTGCAGCCCCAAATACCTCCACTATATATAGGAGAGAGGGAGGAGGGGTGGCTGCGCCCTAGGGTTCCACCCTAGGGGTGGCGGCAGCCACCAGATGCCATCTGGCCGGCGGCTAGGGCAAGGGAGAGGTGGGGCGCCCTAGGGTGGGCCTTAAGGCCCATCTAAGCCTAGGGTTTGCCCCCTCCACCTTTGCCACGCCTTGGACTGGGGTGGGAGGCGCACCAGCCCACCTAGGGGCTGGCTCCCTCCCACTCTTAGCCCACGGAACCTTCCGGGGCAGGTGGGCCCACTTGGTGGACCCCCGGAACCCTTCCGGTGGTCCCGGTACACTACCGGTGACACCCGGAACACTTCCGGTAACCAAATCCTCACTTCCTATATATCAATCTTCGTCTCCGGACCATTCCGGGACTCCTCGTGACGTCCGGGATCTCATCCGGGACTCCGAACAACCTTCGGTAACCACGTACACTATTTCCCTATAACCCTAGCGTCATCGAACCTTAAGTGTGTAGACCCTACGGGTTCGGGAGACACGTAGACATGACCGAGACACCTCTCCGGCCAATAACCAACAGCGGGATCTGGATACCCATGTTGGCTCCCACGTACTCCACGATGATCTCATCGGATGAACCACGATGTCAGGGATTCAATCAATCCCGTATACAATTCCCTTTGTCTATCGGTATGGTACTTGCCCGAGATTCGATCGTCGGTATCCCCATACCTTGTTCAATCTCGTTACCGGCAAGTCTCTTTACTCGTTCCGTAATACATCATCCCGTGACTAACTCCTTAGTCACATTGAGCTCATAATGATGATGTCTTACCGAGTGGGCCCAGAGATACCTCTCCGTCGCACGGAGTGACAAATCCCAGTCTCGATTCGTGTCAACCCAACAGACACTTTCGGAGATACCCGTAGCGTACCTTTATAGCCACCCAGTTACGTTGTGACGTTTGGCACACCCAAAGCATTCCTACGGTATCCGGGAGTTACACAATCTCATGGTCTAAGGAAATGACACTTGACATTGAAAAGCTTTAGCAAACGAACTACACGATCTTGTGCTATGCTTAGGATTGGGTCTTGTCCATCACATCATTCTCCTAATGATGTGATCCCGTTATCAACGACATCCAATGTCCATGGTCATGAAACCGAGACCATCTATTGATCAACGAGCTAGCCAACTAGAGGCTCACTAGGGACACGTTGTGGTCTATGTATTCACACATGTATTACGGTTTCCGGTTAACACAATTATAGCATGAACAATAGACAATTATCATGAACTAGGAAATACAATAATAACCATTTTATTATTGCCTCTAGGGCATATTTCCAACAGTCTCCCACTTGCACTAGAGTCAATAATCTAGTTACATTGTGATGAATCGAACACCCATAGCATTCTGGTGTTGATCATGTTTTGCTCGTGAGAGAGGTTTAGTCAATGGATCTGCGACATTCAGATCCGTATGCACTTTACAAATATCTATGTCTCCCTCCTGAATGTAATCACGGATGGAGTTGAAGCGGCGCTTGATGTGTCTTGTCTTCTTGTGAAACCTGGGCTCCTTCGCAAGGGCAATAGCTCCAGTGTTGTCACAGAGTAGAGTCATCGGGCCCGACGCATTCGGAATCACTCCTAGGTCGGTGATGAACTCCTTCATCCAGACTCCCTCCTTTGCTGCTTCCGAAGCAGCTATGTACTCCGCTTCACATGTAGATGCTGCCACGACGCTTTGCTTGCTGCTGCTCCAGCTCACTGCCCCTCCATTCAAAATATACACGTATCCGGTTTGCGACTTGGAGTCGTCCGGATCTGTGTCGAAGCTAGCATCGACGTAACCCTTTACGACGAGCTCTTCGGCACCTCCATAAACGAGAAACATGTCCTTTGTCCTTTTCAGGTACTTCAGGATATTCTTGACCGCTGTCCAGTGTTCCGCTCCGGGATCACTTTGGTACCTCCCTACCAAACTTATGGCAAGGTTCACATCAGGTCTGGTAACAGCATGGCATACATGATAGAGCCTATGGCTGAAGCATAGGGGATGGCACTCATCTCTTCTCTATCCTTTGCCGTGGTCGGGCATTGAGTCGTACTCAATCTCACACCTTGCAACACAGGCAAGAACCCCTTCTTGGACTGATCCATATTGAACTTCTTCAATATCTTTTCAAGGTATGTGCTTTGTGAAAGACCAATGAGGCGTTTTGATCTATCTCTATAGATCTTAATACCTAACATGTAAGCAGCTTCTCCAAGGTCCTTCATTGAAAAACACTTATTCAAGTAGGCCTTGATACTTTCCAAGAGTTCTATATTATTTCCCATTATCAGCATGTCATCCACATACAGTATAAGAAATGCTATAGAGCTCCCACTCACTTTCTTGTAAATACAGGGTTCTCCATAAACCTGTACAAACCCAAACGCTTTAATCACCTCATTAAAGCGAATGTTCCAACTCCGAGATGCTTGCACCAGCCCATAGATGGAGCGCTGGAGCTTGCATACCTTGTTAGCATCTTTAGGATCGACAAAACCTTCCGGCTGCATCATATACAGTTCTTCCTTGAGGAAGCCATTAAGGAATGCCGTTTTGACGTCCATTTGCCAGATTTCATAATCATTAAATGCGGCAACTGCTAACATGATTCGGACAGACTTTAGCATCGCTACGGGTGAGAAAGTCTCATCGTAGTCAACTCCTTGAACTTGTCGATAACCCTTAGCGACAAGCCGAGCTTTATAGGCGGTCACATTACTGTCTGCGTCAGTCTTCTTCTTAAAGATCCATTTATTTTCAATGGCTCGCTTATCATCAGGCAAGTCCACCAAAGTCCATACTTTGTTCTCATACATGGATCCTATCTCGGATTTCATGGCCTCAAGCCATTTGTCGGAATTCGGGCCTGCCATCGCTTCTTCATAGTTCGAAGGTTCACCGTTGTCCAACAACATGATCTCTAGGACAGGATTACCGTACCACTCTCGTGCGGAACGTGTCCTAGTGGACCTTCGAGTAGCAACTTGATCTGATGTTTCATGATCATCATCATTAACTTCCTCTCTAGCCGGTGTAGGCTCGACAGAAACAACTTCCTGTGCTGCGCTACTCTCCGGTTCGAGTGAAGGTACAATTACCTCATCAAGTTCCATTTTCCTCCCACTTACTTCTTTCGAGAGAAACTCTTTCTCGAGAAAGGATCCATTCTTGGCAACAAAGACTTTGCCTTCGGATCGTAGGTAGAAGGTATACCCAATAGTCTCTTTGGGATATCCTATGAAGACGCACTTTTCCGCTTTGGGTTCGAGCTTCTCAGGTTGAAGTTTCTTCACATAAGCATCGCAACCCCAAACTTTTAGAAACGACAGCTTAGGTTTCTTTCCAAACCATAATTCATACGGTGTCGTCTCAACGGATTTAGACGGTGCCCTATTTAAAGTGAACGCGGCAGTCTCTAATGCATATCCCCAAAATGATAGCGGTAAGTCGGTAAGAGACATCATAGATCGCACCATATCCAATAGAGTGCGATTACGACGTTCAGACACACCATTTCGCTGAGGTGTGCCTGGCGGCGTGAGCTGTGAAACAATTCCACATTTCCTAAGGTGCGTCTCAAACTCGTGACTTAAATATTCTCCGCCACGATCAGATCGTAGGCATTTTATTTTCCTGTCACGTTGATTCTCGACCTCACTCTGAAATTCCTTGAACCTTTCAAAGGTTTCAGACTTGTGTTTCATTAAGTAGACATACCCATATCTGCTCAAGTCATCAGTGAGGGTGAGAACATAACGGTAGCCACCGCGAGCCTCGACGCTCATTGGACCACATACATCGGTATGTATTATCTCCAACAAGTCAGTTGCTCGCTCCATTGTTCCGGAGAACGGAGTTTTGGTCATCTTGCCCATGAGGTATGGTTCGCATGTGTCAAATGATTCGAAATCAAGTGACTCCAAAAGTCCATCAGCATGGAGCTTCTTCATGCGTTTGACACCAATATGGCCAAGACGGCAGTGCCACATGTAAGTGGGACTATCGTTATCAACTTTACACTTTTTGGTACTCACACTATGGACATGTGTAACATCACGTTCGAGATTCATCAAAAATAAACCATTGACCAGCGGGGCATGAGCATAGAACATTTCTCTCATATAAATAGAACAACCATTATTCTCGGATTTAAAAGAGTAGCCATCTCGTATCAAGCGAGATCCAAATACAATGTTCATGCTCAAAGCTGGTACTAAATAACAATTATTAAGGTTTAAAACTAATCCCGAAGGTAGATGTAGAGGTAGCGTGCCGACGGCGATCACATCGACCTTGGAACCATTCCCGACGCGCATCGTCACCTCGTCCTTTGCCAACCTTCGCTTATTCCGCAGCTCCTGCTTGGAGTTACAAATGTGAGCAACTGCACCGGTATCAAATACCCAGGAGCTACTATGAGCGCTGGTTAGGTATACATCAATAACAAGTATATCACATATACCTTTAACGTTGCCGACCTTCTTATCCGCTAAGTACTTGGGGCAGTTCCGCTTCCAGTGACCCGTACCCTTACAATAGAAACACTCAGTCTCAGGCTTGGGTCCATTCTTGTTCTTCTTCTTCCCGGCAACTTGCTTACCGGGCGCGGCAACAACTTTGCCGTCCTTCTTGAAGTTCTTCTTACCCTTGCCTTTCTTGAAACTAGTGGTCTTGTTTACCATCAACACTTGATGCTCCTTTCTGATCTCGACCTCTGCTGATTTGAGCATCGAGTACAACTCAGGAATGGACTTCTCCATCCCCTGCATGTTGTAGTTCATCACAAAGCTTTTGTAGCTAGGTGGAAGCGACTGGAGGATTCTGTCAATGACTGAGTCATCCGGGAGTTTAACTCCCAGCTGAGTCAAGCGGTTGTGAAGCCCAGACATCTTGAGGATGTGCTCACTAACAGAACTGTTCTCCTCCATCTTACAGCTGAAGAACTTCTCAGAGATGTCATATCTCTCGACTCGGGCATGAGCTTGGAAAACCAGTTTCAGCTCTTGGAACATCTCATATGCTCCGTGTTGCTCAAAACGCTTTTGGAGCCCCGATTCTAAACTGTAAAGCATGCCGCACTGAACAAGAGAGTAATCATCACAGCGTGACTGCCAAGCGTTCGTAACGTCTTGGTCCGCTGGGAGAATGGGTGGGTCACCTAGCGGTGCATCAAGGACATACAATCTCTTGGAAGCTATGAGGATGATCCTCAAGCCACGGACCCAGTCCGTATAGTTGCTTCCATCATCTTTCAGCTTGGTTTTCTCTAGGAACGCGTTGAAATTGAGGTTGACATTTGCGTTGGCCATTGGATCTACAATATAGATATTAAAGGCAATTTTAGACTAAGTTCATGATAATCGAGTTCACATAATCAAATTATTCAATGAACTCCCACTCAGATAGACATCTCTCTAGTCATCTAAGTGACACATGATCCATGTCAACTAGCCCGTGTCCGATCATCACGTGAGACGGACTAGTCATCCATGGTGAACATCTCCATGTTGATCGTATCTTCTATACGACTCATGTTCGACCTTTCGGTCTTCCGTGTTCCGAGGCCATGTCTGTACATGCTAGGCTCGTCAAGTCAACCTAAGTGTTTCGCGTGTGTAAATCTGGCTTACACCCGTTGTATGCGAACGTTAGAACCTATCACACCCGATCATCACGTGGTGCTTCGGAACAACGATCCTTAGCAACGGTGCACAGTTAGGGTGAACACTTCTCTTGAAATTTTATTGAGAGATCATCTTATTTACTACCGTCGTTTTAAGCAAATAAGATGTAAACATGATAAACATCACATGCAATCAATATAGTGACATGATATGGCCAATATCATCTTGCTCCTATGATCTCCATCTTCAGGGCACCATGATCATCATTGTCACCGGCATGACACCATGATCTCCATCATCATGATCTCCATCATTGTGTCTTCATGAGGTTGTCTCGCCAACTATTACTTCTACTTCTATGGCTAACGCTTAGCAATAAAGTAAAGTAATTACATGGCGTTTGTGATTGACTCGCAGGTCATACAATAAATAAGACAACTCCTATGGCTCCTGCCGGTTGTCATAGTCATCGACATGCAAGTCGTGAACCCTATTACAAGAACATGATCAATCTCATACATCACAATGCATCACATCACATCCTTCTGGCCATATCACATCACAAGGCATATGCTGCAAAAACAAGTTAGACGTTCTCTAATTTGTAGTTGCAAGTTTTTTATGTGGTTGCTATAGGTTTCTAGCAAGAACGTTTCTTACCTACGCCAAAACCACAACGTGATATGCCAATTGCTATTTACCCTTCATAAGGACCCTTTTCATCGAATCCAATCCGACTAAGGTGGGAGAGACAGACACCCGCTAGCCACCTTATGCAACTAGTGCATGTCAGGCGGTGGAACCGGTCTCACGTAAGCGTACGTGTAAGGTTGGTCCGGGCCGCTTCATCCCACAATACCGTCGAATCAAGATAAGACTAGTAACGGCAAGCATATTAACAAAATCGACGCCCACAACTGCTTTGTGTTCTACTCGTGCATAGATTCTACGCATAAACCTCGCTCTGATACCACTGTTGGGAGACGTAGTAGTAAATCAAAATTTTCCTACGTGTCACCAAGATCTATCTATGGAGAAACCAGCAACGAGAGGGGAGAGATTGCATCTTCATACCTTTGAAGATCGCTAAGCGGAAGCGTTGCTAGAACGCGGTTGATGGAGTCGTACTCGCAGCGATTCAGATCGCGGTAGATCCGATCAAGTGCCGAACGGACGGCACCTCCGCGTTCAACACACGTGCAGCCCGGTGACGTCTCCTACGCCTTGATCCAGCAAGGAGGGAGGAGAGATTGAGGGAGAGCTCCGGCAGCACGACGGCGTGGTGGCGGTGGAGCTGTGTGGTACTCCGACAGAGCTTCGCTAAGCGCTACGGAGAACGAGGGGAGGAGGAGGTAGGGCTGCACCAGAGAGAGAGGGAGAACCGTGTATTGTGCAGCCCCAAATACCTCCACTATATATAGGAGAGAGGGAGGAGGGGTGGCTGCGCCCTAGGGTTCCACCCTAGGGGTGGCGGCAGCCACCAGATGCCATCTGGCCGGCGGCTAGGGCAAGGGAGAGGTGGGGCGCCCTAGGGTGGGCCTTAAGGCCCATCTAAGCCTAGGGTTTGCCCCCTCCACCTTTGCCACGCCTTGGACTGGGGTGGGAGGCGCACCAGCCCACCTAGGGGCTGGCTCCCTCCCACTCTTAGCCCACGGAACCTTCCGGGGCAGGTGGGCCCACTTGGTGGACCCCCGGAACCCTTCCGGTGGTCCCGGTACACTACCGGTGACACCCGGAACACTTCCGGTAACCAAATCCTCACTTCCTATATATCAATCTTCGTCTCCGGACCATTCCGGGACTCCTCGTGACGTCCGGGATCTCATCCGGGACTCCGAACAACCTTCGGTAACCACGTACACTATTTCCCTATAACCCTAGCGTCATCGAACCTTAAGTGTGTAGACCCTACGGGTTCGGGAGACACGTAGACATGACCGAGACACCTCTCCGGCCAATAACCAACAGCGGGATCTGGATACCCATGTTGGCTCCCACGTACTCCACGATGATCTCATCGGATGAACCACGATGTCAGGGATTCAATCAATCCCGTATACAATTCCCTTTGTCTATCGGTATGGTACTTGCCCGAGATTCGATCGTCGGTATCCCCATACCTTGTTCAATCTCGTTACCGGCAAGTCTCTTTACTCGTTCCGTAATACATCATCCCGTGACTAACTCCTTAGTCACATTGAGCTCATAATGATGATGTCTTACCGAGTGGGCCCAGAGATACCTCTCCGTCGCACGGAGTGACAAATCCCAGTCTCGATTCGTGTCAACCCAACAGACACTTTCGGAGATACCCGTAGCGTACCTTTATAGCCACCCAGTTACGTTGTGACGTTTGGCACACCCAAAGCATTCCTACGGTATCCGGGAGTTACACAATCTCATGGTCTAAGGAAATGACACTTGACATTGAAAAGCTTTAGCAAACGAACTACACGATCTTGTGCTATGCTTAGGATTGGGTCTTGTCCATCACATCATTCTCCTAATGATGTGATCCCGTTATCAACGACATCCAATGTCCATGGTCATGAAACCGAGACCATCTATTGATCAATGAGCTAGCCAACTAGAGGCTCACTAGGGACACGTTGTGGTCTATGTATTCACACATGTATTACGGTTTCCGGTTAACACAATTATAGCATGAACAATAGACAATTATCATGAACTAGGAAATACAATAATAACCATTTTATTATTGCCTCTAGGGCATATTTCCAACAGTCTCCCACTTGCACTAGAGTCAATAATCTAGTTACATTGTGATGAATCGAACACCCATAGCATTCTGGTGTTGATCATGTTTTGCTCGTGAGAGAGGTTTAGTCAATGGATCTGCGACATTCAGATCCGTATGCACTTTACAAATATCTATGTCTCCCTCCTGAATGTAATCACGGATGGAGTTGAAGCGGCGCTTGATGTGTCTTGTCTTCTTGTGAAACCTGGGCTCCTTCGCAAGGGCAATAGCTCCAGTGTTGTCACAGAGTAGAGTCATCGGGCCCGACGCATTCGGAATCACTCCTAGGTCGGTGATGAACTCCTTCATCCAGACTCCCTCCTTTGCTGCTTCCGAAGCAGCTATGTACTCCGCTTCACATGTAGATGCTGCCACGACGCTTTGCTTGCTGCTGCTCCAGCTCACTGCCCCTCCATTCAAAATATACACGTATCCGGTTTGCGACTTGGAGTCGTCCGGATCTGTGTCGAAGCTAGCATCGACGTAACCCTTTACGACGAGCTCTTCGGCACCTCCATAAACGAGAAACATGTCCTTTGTCCTTTTCAGGTACTTCAGGATATTCTTGACCGCTGTCCAGTGTTCCGCTCCGGGATCACTTTGGTACCTCCCTACCAAACTTATGGCAAGGTTCACATCAGGTCTGGTAACAGCATGGCATACATGATAGAGCCTATGGCTGAGTCTATTGTGGTTGGTTTTTCATCACCTAACCAGTGGGTACCTTGGAATGCCAAGAATTAGCCCATGGCTTGGTGGTCTTGTGTTTTGCTTCCGTACCTTGTCGTGAGCGTATCGTGAGAACCGTAACTCCGTTTCTTGCATTCTTTATATGTATTTCTATAGATTTTGCATGATGAATCCATATTTGACATGTTAATGCATGTCTAAATAACTTAACATGAGGTTATGTACAGATTCATTAATAAACAAACTTTGCATGAGAAACTTGACTAGTTTTGGATTGCCATGTTTAATTCTTCATAAATGAATCATGCATCATCTTGGTTGTGCATTGCACCTTGGTTGGTTATTTATTTTCTGTTTCTCTTGGGTAGACGCGAGTGTCGATACTGAGTATGAGGACCCAGGAGAGTACCACTACGAGGATCCCGCTACTTGTTCCGTTGAAGAACCAACAGGCAAGATGATCGTACCCAGATCCCGATACTATTTTTGCTTGCTAGTATCTCGCTCTTATCGTTAAAATTTCGCTACCTACCACTTGATATCAGTCTCCTATTTGCCATGACAGCCTGTAACCTCCACATCCTAGCAAACCTTTGATTGGCTAAGTTACCGCTGCTTAGCCCCTCTTATAGCATTTTAGTTGCAGGTGCAGGTTGTTCCATGTGATAACATGGATTGGATATCACAATATTACCTGTTATTTAATTTTAATGCACATATATATCTTGGTATTGGTGGAAGGCTTGGCCTTTTTCTAGGTGATTCGTTCCGCTGGTACCGTCGTAGTTTCTTGTTACCGGTGTTATGTTTCCATATTTTGCGCTCCTAACACGCTCGGGGTTGTTATGGGGACCCCCTTGTTTATTCGGTTGAGATTAAAACTTGTCTCGTAAGACCCAACTTTGGTACTACATTTGCTAATAACTTAATAAAATTTGCATAGGGCTTTGCAACCTCGTGGATAATTAATCAACCCTCGGGCCAGTGCTCCTCATGAGTGTTGGTCCAAACTAGAGCACTGTGCGGGACCAACCCAGGGCAACTTGGGAGATTTCTATCAGGCCTCCGTATGCGTAGCTTATCCGTCGTGTCCTGAGAACAAGATACGCGGCTCCTATCGGGTTCGTCGACACGTCAGGTGGTCTTGCTGGATTTTTTTCCCTTTATCGAGTGTCTCACGTGTGGACTCTGACTTTCTTCGGGTTTTCTCGAGGTGTTGGAATTCCTTTGGAGTTACCGATGATGACCATTAGATCCGTGGTCGAGGCTATTCCTGCGGAGTGTGGTTATTTGTGATGGACTAGTTGGAGCACCCCTGCAGGGTTAAATCTTTCAGAAAGCCGTGCCCGCGGTTATGTGGCAACTTGGATATTTGTTTAACACCCGGTTATAGTTAACTTGAAGTAAACTCTAATTAAAATACACCAACTGTGTGAGTAACCGTGATCGTCTTTGCTCGTGAACATGATCCGAGAGAGAACACGGTGGGGTTATGATTGACGTAAGTAAGTGTTCAGGGTCTCATAGAGATCTTACTAGATTCGATCGTTCATCGTAGGCCACTCATATTTATATTCCTGTAACGTAAGTTAGCCACCATAAATGCTTAGTGCTGCTGCAAACTAAAACACTTACCACATCCCAACCTTAAACTTGAATAGTCTCGGTACCTGAGCGCATGATTGCTGAGTCCCTGTGGCTCACAGTTTACTACAACACTCCAGGTACAGGGTCAAATGAGTTCGTGCAGGATGACCTTACCCAGCTCCAGTGGGAATATGATGAGGAAAGAGGCAGGATGTATGTGACGTACCCGGATGAGTAGAGGACCTGGTCGTGACCTTTGGGATAGCTTGATAGTATCATTTGCAACTGCTTTTATCGTTTGATTTCGTCTGTAGTCCGACCCTGTCTTCAACTTGATGTTATGAACTTGTGTGGATTGTAAGTTAGTATGTGGCGAGTGTAAGACAATCTTGTATACACTTCTCTTCAGTATTGTATGTTGTGATGACACTTATCTTGCTCATGGAAAGATGCGCATCTATCCCTCGTGAGTCCCTCGTGCCATAAAACGGATAGGCACGCATCTTGGGCGTGACATCTATGATCAGCCCGAGACTGTGGTTGGTAAGTTTTTGTTGCATTTGCGTCCAGTAATGGTACTTTTTGATTCCGGTGCAACTCATTCATTCATATCAAGGGTAGTTGTGGAAAAGTATGGTTTGCCCACTAGAACCCTTAGTCGGCCCATTAAGGTCAGTTCCCCAGGAGACATGATGATGACAGGGATAGGATGCCACGCATTGAACCTCAATATTGGAAACCATATTTTTCCCACCGACCTCATCGTCTTAGAATCCCAAGGATTGGATGTCATCTCAGGCATGGATTGGATGACCAAGTATGAAGGAAACCTTGATTGTCCTAGCAAGTCTCTTTTGCTCACCACCCCAGAACACAAGAGGATTAAGTATGTATCCCGACGCACACCAAAGAGTACTCGGGTGAATTCCCTCATAGGAGTTGTTCAGGAGGAAGTGCCCATTGTACAAGACTTGCCAGATGTATTCCCGGAGGAATTTCCAGGCATGCCACTGGATAGAGAGATTGAGTTCCTGATTGAGTTATTGCCAAGAACAGCCCCAATTTCCAAGAGACACTATCGGATGCCCGCAAATGATTTAGAAGAAATTAAGAAGCAGATTAAGGAGTTATTGGACAAAGGGTATATTCACCCAAGTTCTTCACCTTGGGGAGCCCCAGTTCTTTTGGTGGAGAAGAAGGATAAAACCTTGAGGATGGTAGTCGATTATCGTGCATTGAACGAGGTGACTATCAAGAATAAGTAACCTCTATCGATGATTAATGACTTGTTTGATCAGCTAGTGGGAGCCAAAGTGTTCTCCAAGATCGATCTTCGATCAGGGTATCATCAGTTGAAAATTTGTGAACATGATATACCCAAAACAGCCTTCACCACAAGGTATGGCTTATATGAGTATATAGTCATGTCTTTTGGTTTGACTAATGCTCCTGCCTATTTCATGAGTATGATGAAAAAGGTATTTATGGAATATCTGGAAAAGTTTGTCGTGGTGTTCATTGATGATATATTGATATTCTCCAAGAGCGAGGAAGAACACAAGGAACACTTGCGTTTAGTTCTGGAGAAGCTTAGAGAGCATCAGTTGTATGCCAAGTTCAGCAAATGTGAATTTTGGTTAACGGAAGTCGGATTTCTCAGACACATCATTTCTGGAGATGGAACAGCAGTGGACCCCGCTAAGGTTGAAGCAGTCACCGAGTGGAAGTCACCCACCTCAGTTAAGGAGATCCACAGTTTTCTCGGACTTGACAGATATTACCAGAGGTTTATCGAGAGTTTCTCAAAGATTGCCAAGCCCATGATGGAGTTATTTAAGAAAGAGTCTAAGTATATTTGGACTCAGGAATGTGAAGGCAGTTTCTATGAGTTGAAGAAACGTTTGGTCACAGCCCCAGTGTTGATTTTGATGAACATTCGAAAGGACTTCTAGGTTTATTGTGACGCTTCACATCAAGGACTTGGAGGAGTACTCATACAAGAGGGAAAAGTTGTAGCCGACGCATCCAGACAGCTACGACCTCATGAGTTGAACTATGCCACCCATGATTTGGAGTTAGCAGCCGTAGTGCACACACTCAAGACCTGGAGACATTTCCTTATCGAAAACAATTGTGATATTTACACGGATCATAAGAGCTTGAAGTATATCTTCATGCAGACGGAGTCGAACCTCAGACAGAGGAGATGGCTAGAGTTGATCAAGGACTATGACATGAGATTGCACTATTGAAAGCACATTTGCTCCCTTGGTGGTTTTGTTAATTAATAACAACATATAAGTCATTGAACTAATATCTTCACCAAGTATATTTTAGAAAAGTTCAATGATGGGAATGGCTAAAGGATTGTGGAATTACCCCAAGATTCAAGGAAATAGGTTGGCCAAGCTTCAAGCAAGAGGACTCTACATTTTACATTTGTGAGAAATCACTTTGAGTCTATAGGAAAGACAATACTATTAAAAGGGGGTAAAGTTTTGATGGTGAACAGTATGCTCAAATGTGCACAAGTGACAGTCACCAAAACATCCACAAACTCTCCCACCAAAGTTTGTCCTAAACAAAATATGCAAAATCGGTGCAACCAACATTCCTATCCCGGTGCCACCGATTCTAAACCCTAGACAGACTCAGCCAAACCCTAACACTTCGGTGCAGCCGACACTGCACTCGGTACCACTAAGTTGGTTTGTCAACTTTCTGTAAAACGCAAGTTCTCATTTTCGATCCGACCGAGAATGGTGAATCGGCGTCACCGAGTTTGGTAAATCTGACCGTTGGTCACCTTTTCGGTGCAACCGAGAATTGTATATCGATCCCTCCGAGATTCAAAAGTTGCCACTTTTAGTCACTTCGGTACCACCGAGATTTACACATCAGTGTCATCGAGTCTAACTTATTGTGTGTAGCGGTTGGATTTTTGGGGATGCCTATATATACCCCTTCACCACCACCCACTCGAAAAAGAAGCACTCAAAACTATTCCATACCTATCCTACTCAGTTTTCTGAAAGAGAACCACCTACCCTTGTGTTGAGGTCAAGATCTTCCATTCCAACCATATGGATCTTGATTTATAGCCTCCCCAAGTTGCTTTCCACCAATCCCATCTCTTCTACCAAGCCAAATCTGTGACATAGAGATTGTTTGTTGAGGACTCTATCATCTTGAAGCACAAGAGCAAGGAGTTCATCGTTATTACCGAGCCTATTACCTTTTGGAGGGTGGTGCCTCCTAGATTGGTTAGGTGTCGCTTGGGAGCCACCTACTTCGTGTTGTCGAGTGAATGAAGAAGTTTGTAAGGGCAAGGTGATCGCCTACTTCGTGAAGATCTACCCATAGTGAGGCTAGTCCTTAGTGGACGGAAGCCGCATGGAATATTCAAGGTTGCTTCTTCGTGGAACCCTCCGTGGGTAGAGCCCTCCGTGGACTCTCGCGACCGTTACCCTCCGTGGGTTGAAGACTCCATGAACGTGGACGTACGATAGCACCACCTATTCGAACCATGGGAAAAATCATCGTGTCATCACTTGTGTTTGCATTCCTAGCCCTCTATTTACTTACATGTGCAATGTCTTTACTTTCCGCTGCTACACTCTTAGACATTCATTTGTAGGGTGTTACTTGATATGCTAGGAATGCTAAAACTTGCCAAGAATTAAAATTGGGAAAAAGGCAGAACTTTTATTTGGTCAAGTAGTCTAATCATCCCCCCTCTAGACCCACTTTCGATCCTACGAGTGGTATCAGAGCCAAGTTTCCATTTTATTGGTTTCACAACCTAGGAGAAGTAGTTCATCTAGTGAGGGAAATTATCACCATAAAGGTCCGTACTTTGATGGCACTAATTTTGCTAGTTGGTAGCATAAAATGAAAATGCATTTGCTTGGTCATAATCCTGTCATTTGGGTTGTTGTTCGTGTTGGCTTGCAAGGTGAGTTCTTTGTGGATGGAAAGGAACCGGATCGTGAAGCGTCAGCGGATGAATTGAAGATGTTGCAACTCAATGCTCAAGCATGTGACATACTCTTCAACTGCCTTTGTCTTGAAGAATTCAACAAAACCAGTCGTCTTGAACACGCAAAAGAGATTTGGGATACTTTGGTTGATATGCACGAAGGAACTGAGTTCGTGAGAGAATCCAAGTTAGATGTTCTTCAAGGTCAACTTGACAAGTTCAAGATGAAGGATGGTGAAGTAGTCACTGAAATGTACTCTAGGCTAGCTCTCATCACAAATGAGATTGCCGGCTTAGGAAGCGAAGAAATGACTGACAAGTTCATCATCAAGAAGATAATTTGAGCTTTGGATGAGAGATATGACATCATGTGCACATTGATCCAAATGATGCCCAACTACAAAGATCTCAAACCAACGGAAGTGATTGGTAGAATTGTTGCTCATAAGATGACACTCAAAGACAAGGAAGACCTTAATCACAAGTCTAGCGGTGCTTACAAAGCCACAAGTGATCCTCCCGCTACCTCAAGCGACAACCTTGTCGTATGAAGAGATAAGCCTCATGGTCAAGAAATTCAACAAGTTCTACAAGAATAGAAGCAACGATCGCAACTCCAACTCAAGATATGAAGAGAAGCGTTCATCAAGTCATGACCGAAACTGCTACAATTGTGAGAAGCCCGGACACTACTCAAATGAGTGCTCGGCTCCCTACAAACAAAAAGAAGAGTCACCAAGAAGACAAAGCTCAAAAGACGTATCACATCGAAAATAGAGAAGGGATAGAGATGATCGTTATGAACGAAGACCCTCAAGGAGAAGCAGGGACTCGGAGAAGAAGGACAAGCACACCAAGAGCTACTCAAGAAGAAATCATCAAGCTCATGTTGGTGAATGGGTTTCCGGCTCCGACTCTGACAACCACTCTGAGAGAAGATATCACTCGAACTCCGACTATAGTCAAGATGATGGTGTTGCTGGAATTGCACTAGTGACTACCAACTACCAACTCCTATGATCTATTTGATTCACCAAATGAAGGAAGTGGAAGTTGCTTCATGGCTAAAGGCCCCAAGGTATCACACCCCGAATATCTTGATTTCGCTAGTGATGAAGATGATTTGCTTTACGATGATGACTTGCTATGTGATAAAACTAGTGATGTTAATGAACTTGATAATTCTCATACTAGTCAAGATAAGTCAAGTGACGATGATAATATGAAAATAGAAGAACTAACTAAAGAACTCAACACTCTTAAGTTAGCTCATGAATCTACTCTTGAAGATCATAGAGAGCTTGTAAGAACTCATGAGAAGCTACGCTTCGAGAAGCTCAATTTGGAGCAAGAACATGAATTTCTTAAAGCTATCAATGACGATCTCCGAAAGAAGACTTCATCTTATATTGCCAAATGACTACTCTTGTCTACATTCAAGCCACAAGTCAAATCTAAGCAAACTAGTAACAAAGGAAAGAAAGGTTCTTCATCTAGTAGCAACAATAAAAATGCTAAACCCAATGATGTTGCTCCTAGTAGTTCTATTGATTCCACTAATGATGATTCTCTTAGCCAAGTTACACTTGAGAAAGAAAATGCTTTATTGAAAGGAATTATAGAGAAAGGTATCTACAAGAGTCTTGAGGGTACAAACAATTTCATGAGATTTTACGCAAGCATGGAGGATACCGGAAGAATTTTGGTTGCTACTTCAACGCTAATGGAGTTGAATATGAAGAAGGTCAATATCCCAATCCCAAGTTTGTTCCTCAAAAGGAGAAGTATGAAAATACTCTTCCCAAGAGGACAAACACTCAAGATGACCTTCCACCACAAGACACCAAGCTCAAGGGCAAGAACAAGCTCCAAGAGGACTTTGACTCTTACGAAGATGAACCCCAAGCTTTGGTGAAGTGGGTTCCCAAGGCTACTACAAGCTCAACTTCTACAAGTGCTATTTCAACACCAAGGATCCCCATCAACTTGATGTGGATTCCCAAGAATAAGAACTATAGAGTTCTTGAGGGGTGACTCCGCCAATGAAACTCACTCATATTCATTTTTGGCAACATCTATTTGCAATCAACATCAACCCTATGCAATAGATCAAGGAGTCACACATTCCCTGAAAGGTAAGCAAGGGACAAGGTAATCAACAAATCAATGGACAACATCACACATGCTTTGCACTCCATGTCCATAGATATCCATGTATTTGTCTCTTGTGTGTTGGGACTAACCCATGTAGGTGAGAAGAGTAAGGAAACAACAAGGATGCTCCCAACTCTTGGTGATCTTCATCAACCTTGAGCATCCACCACTACCTCACCAACATGAAGTCTTCATCGACAAAACCCAAGGTTAGTTTATCCCTCTTATGGGGGGATGTCACATCAAGGGGGAGCTTTACTCTAAGACTTGAGTCCAAGCATCTCAAAGAATGTGACAACATTAACAAGCTTTATGTAAAAGTGGAAACCCCACTCATGCTTAAACGATGAGTATGACCTATGATCAAGTATTCTTACTTGGCTCCTAAGTCAATATACTCATATATAGATGACTACATCATTGCCAAAGTGCTTGATAGATGCTAGTATGTATGTGCATGTTTGCCATGATTTCATTTGACATCTTATTGTGTGAGCATGTTGGTCTGCATTTATTTTCTCATTCGAGGATATCCAATTGTTGCTATTTGGCTTTTGATTTATCCTTTGCCAATTGGATATACAAGAATGCTTAGGACCACTTCTTTAGCTATCTATGCTTTCTCACCTCATACTCCATTCATGCTGCATCACAAAATTTGAACAAGTGCTTTTCGATCCCTCTATGTGTGGAGCACTCGGAGTTCCGTATCGACAAGGGCTGACCATTAAAACCTCCCAAGTGCATCTCGGTGGAACCAACCACAAAATCTCGGTCTCACCGAATGCCTAGGGTTGATCTGGTTTTTCAATCTTGGTACCACCGATTCCATTTTCTCGGTTACACCGAGTGTCCCTGTCAGTTGACAGTTGAGGCACTCGGTGACACCAAAAAATTAGAATTGGTGTCACCGACAGTGGTGGGTATAAAGGTGGTGGACCCCGAAGCTTTGAATTTCTATGTCATTCGCCGCGCTCCAAAACCCTAAGCTGTCGTTCCAAAGACCCCTGGTCGTCGCCCTTGTTTCCCCGCGCTCCTCCGCCGCTCGGAATCGCCATCGTCGACGAATTCCTCTCCCTCGTCACCGCTGTAGAGGATCCATGCCAAGCTAGGATATGGATTCGATCTCTATTACACTCCTCGTTCGATTCTTGTGCATTAGAATCTTATTTATCATCATTACACCCTTTGCACATGTTCCTATCCTCTCAAAACTCCAAAATCTCGCGAAATATGAATTTTCTAGGGTTTTGCCGTCCGCCCGATAAATCTCGGTGGAACCGAAACGGACATATCGGTCTCACCGATGTGGATTTTTGTGTGGCTGAGAACTGGCTCGGTGGAACCGAGTACCACTTTTCGGTCCGACCAAAAAGGGTGCCAAGTTTCATTTAGTGAGTCAGTCAGTCTCGGTCTCACCGAAAATTCTGTTTTGGCTGCACCTATATCTATTTGACAGAATGCAAAAATCGTGAAAATTTATTGTTCAAATTTCGAAAACCAACCTCATTTTGTGATGACTCATCTATTTCTTCTCTCCTATACTCTATTCACAGGGTCGGTATGTTAGATGCATAGGACAATCAGAATTTGGCAGAGCAGGGAGTTGACATGAGTTCTGGCATAAGCCCAGAAGCCAGTTCTTTCTCACATCCAGGCACCCCCAGCTCTCATGGGTTGCCCAAGGCTGCCACCAGGACGAGGAAGAAGCTCAATTCTGATGAAGAAGATTTAGATTTCATTCTTGAGGAGATTCTTTCTAAGAAGCAAGAAAAGGCTGCCAAGAAGTCAGCAACTGAAGCTACTTCTTCCCGGAGAGTTCTCAGCAAAGTTTATGCACCTGATGAAACTTTCAAAGCACATGAGAGTGCTAGGGAAACTGTGTCAGTTGAGGTCCCCAGGAAAGCTATGCCTAAGAAGGCAGGGGAGAAAAAGTCCAGGAAGAGGATTGTCCATGTGATTGGTAGACCTACCTTTAGGTATGAAGATCCAGAGGAGGCTGCTAGTTCTGCTGCTGAGGAGGGGGAGGAAGAACATGTTGATATTGCCCCTCCCAAGAAGAAAGCCAAGAAGCTTATGGTTGATGTTATGCCAAAGACTGGCACCTCCAAGAGCACCAAGCCTACTTCCAAGAAAGCTGTCGCATAGAAGTCCAAGAGGACTACCAAAGACATCCCAGCTTTAGAGAAGAACAAAGGGACTGCCTCTAGAGTGGAAGATGATGATGACTTGGCTACTTTGATGAAGCTCAGACCACATCTTCCAGTGCATGATGCCAGCCACTTAGTTGCTGAGGACATGAAGAAGAGGAAAGACTCAGGATTGAGAGCCTGGAGAGCCATAGATCCTTATGCTCAGAGGAGGAAAACTGATGTTGACTACAAGTTTTACACAAGAGAGCAACACGATTTTTACGAGACCGTATTGCTTGACAAGAGCCCAGCTGTTAGCGACATGAGGTATGTCAATTGGAAGTTCATCAAAGATAATGTGAACTACTTCCCGAGTGTCTAAGAAACTTCCAATGCATTGGTCTGGACAAGTTCATTGGCAGAGAGCTTAGTGCATGGAACGATGAGATGATCATGCAATTCTAGTCCACTGCTCATTTCTTTGGAGACGGTAGAATTTTATGGATGACTGAAGGTGCACGATATGAATCCACTGTTGAGGAATGAGTTGCTCTTCTGGAAGTTCCAGAAGCTCAGGAAGGAGATCTGGATGTATACTCTAAACCCAAGGCAAGTCACAAAGCCATGAAAGACATGTATACTCCTATCCCCACAGATAAGGTGCCATCACACAAGCTAGGATCCATCTATTATTTGCAAGCAGACCTCCGGACTATAAACACTATTCTCGGGCATACCTTGATGCCTAAGTCAGGAGATGACAAGATGATCCGAGGCTACTCCATCAACATGTTGATCCACCTTGACAGGAACACTAGGATTAGAGTCATGAATTTGATTGTTGAGATAATCAAGAGGGTTGCTGTTGACCAGAAGCGCTCTTGCTGCTATGCACCCTACATCCAGTTGCTCATCAACTCTCAGTTGGAGAAGCACATTTTTGCTCTTGATCGTCAACATCTTCCCCTACAGCCAGAGTTCGAAGATAGTGTTGTGGTGATGAACCCAGATCATCCCACATCTGCTACAACACAAGTAGAGGCAAAAGTTGTTCGAGCCGCTAGTGCTCAAGCCCCCAGATCCAGGAACGAGCAAATGGATCTTCTGATCACAGCCGTCCAGGTTGTATAGAAGGATATCAAGGGGATTCTGGAGAGCCAGAACAGCCTTGTGAGGATCTTTGAGTCAAGGATCAAGGTGCTTGGTCATAAGGTGGATAAGGTCACAAAGACAGTGATAGAGCTCCAGAAGGAAGTTGACTCCATGCACATCCCTCGGGTCTCTTCTACTTTTTCTTCTGATGATGAGGATGATTCACCTCTCGAGCCAGGCACCCAGTTGTTGGAAATATGCCCTAGAAGCAATAATAAATTAGTTATTATCATATTTCCTTGTTCATGATAATTGTTTATTATCCATGCTATAATTGTATTGATCGGAGACTTAGATGCATGTGTGGCTACATAGACAAAACCATGTCCCTAGTATGCCTCTAATAGACTAGCTCGTTGAACAAAGATGGTTAAGGTTTCCTAGCCATGGACATGAGATGTCATTTGATAAATGGGATCACATCATTAGGAGAATGGTGTGATGGACAAGACTCAAACTACAAACGTAGCATATGATCGTGTCAGTTTATTGCTACTGTTTTCTGCATGTCAAGTATATGTTCCTATGACCATGAGATCATGCCACTCACGGACATCGAAGGAGTGCCTTGTGTGTATCAAATGTCGCAACATAACTGGGTGACTATAAAGGTGCTCTACAGGTATCTCCGAGGGTGTCTTTTGAGTTGGCATGGATCAAGACTGGGATTTGTTACTCTCTGTGACGGGGAGGTATCTCAGGGCCCACTCGGTAATACAACATCACAATAACCCTTGCAAGCAATGTGACTAAGTGTTAGTCACAGGATCTTGTATTACGGAACGAGTAAAGAGACTTGACGGTAACGAGGTTGAACTAGGTATGGAGATACCGAAGATCGAATCTCGGGCAAGTAACATACCGAAGAACAAAGGGAACGTTATACGGGATTGACTGAATCCTTGACATAGAGGTTCGACCGATAAAGATCTTCATAGAATATGTAGGAACCAATATGGTCATCCAGGGCCGGCTATTGGTTATTGACCGTAGAGGTGTCTTGGTCATGTCTACATAGTTCTCAAACCCGTAGGGTCTGCACACTTAAGGTTTGGTGATGTTTCGGTAGTATAGAGTTATGTATGGTGGTGACCGAAGGTTGTTCGAAGTCCTGTATGAGATCCCAGACATCACGAGGAGCTCCGGAATGGTCCAGAGGTAAAGATTCATATATAGGAAGTCCTATTTTGGTCGCCGGAAAAGTTTTGGGCTCATCGGTAGTGTACCGGGAGTGCCGGTAGTGTACCGGGAGACCTCTGGGATGGGTATTTCGAACCAAGAGGCTTCATGGGCTGTGGGAGAGTGAATATCAGCCCTTTGTGGGCTGGTGGAAACTCCCACACAAGGCCCATGTGGCTGGAGAAGAAAACCCAATAGGAAAAGATGCAAAAAGGAAAAAAAGGGGGACGAATCCTAGTCCTACTAGGATTGGAGGAGAGTCCTCCAATCCTAGTGGATTCGGCCGACTCCTAAGGGACCTTGGCCATGCTCCAGCCCTCCTTCTCCCTCCCTCCTATATATACTGGTGGTATTGGGTGTTTTGCACTAGTTTTTACGGCCACGTGTTACCCGTTCCACCGGTGCTCCTCTAGATCGGATTTCCGCAGTGCTTAGGCGAAGCCCTGCCGGAATTGCTCCACCACCATCGCCGGAGCACCGTCACGCTGCCGGTGAACTCTTCTTCCTCTCCACTTCCTCTTGCTGGATCAAAATGGTGGAGATCGTCATCAAGTTGCACGTGTGCTGAACACGGAGGTGCCGTCCGTTCGGCGCTAGACCGGAAGGACCGTGATCAAGATCGTGAGACGGTTCATGATAAGTTCGCGGGACGGATCGCGATGAGTTCGCGGGACGGATTGTGATGAGAACGCGGGACGGATCGTGATGGGTTCGTGGGACAGGTCGTGATTGGATCGCGGGACGGATCGTGATGTGATCGCGGGACACTCGGCGATTTGGATCGCGAAGATGTTCGACTACACCAACCGCGTTACTTAACGCTTCTCGCTTAGCGATCTACAAGGGTATGTAGATCCACTCTCCCTCTCGTAGATGCTCATCACCATGGATAGATCTTGCGTGTGCGTAGGAATTTTTTTGTTTCCCATGCAACGTTCCCCATCAGTGGCATCATGAGCTAGGTCTATGTGTAGATGAGATCTTGAGAAGAACACAAAAGGTTTGTGGGTGTTGATGCTTAGATTGCTTCCTCCCTTGGTAGGATTTTGGTTCAGCGGTATTACGAGATGAAGCGGCCCGGACCAACATTACTCGTACGCTTACGAGAGACCGGTTCCCTCGACGCAACTTATTGCCTAGATGGCTTGCGGGTGGCAGTTTCTCTCACTTTAGTTGGATCGGATTCGACAAAGGTGGTCCTTGAGAAGATTGAAAAGAAAATTATGTATCACCGTTGTGGTTTATGTGTAGGCGAGAATCGTTCTTGCTAGAAACCCGTAGCATCCACGTAAAACATGCAACAACAATTAGAGGACGTCTAACTTGTTTTTGTAGGGTATGTTGTGATGTGATATGGCCAATTACATGATGTGATATATGTGATGTATGAGATGATCATGTGATGTATAGAATTTCATGACTTGCATGTCGATGAGTACGGCAACTGGCAGGAGCCATAGGGTTGTCTTTAATTATTGTATGACATGCGTGTCAATCATTAAGCGTTATGTAATGCTTTACTTTATCGCTAAACGGTAGCAATAGTAGTATAAGCATGTTGGGTGCGACAACCCCGATGACGACACGTTGATGGAGATCATGGTGTCTTGCCGGTGACGATGGAGATCTTGCCGGTGCTTTCAAGATGGAGATCTAAAGCATAAGTTCATGGCCATATCATGTCACTTATGAATTGCATGTGATGTTAATACTTTTATGCACCTTTATTTTGTTTAGTATGATGGTAGCATTATAAGGTGATCCCTCACTTAAATTTCAAGATAAATTGTGTTCTCCCCGAGTGTGCACCATTGTGAAAGTTCTTCGTGTCGAGACACCACGTGATGATCGGGTGTGATAGACTCTACGTTCACATACAAAGGGTGCAAGCCAGTGTTGCACATGCAGAACACTCGGGTTAAACTTGACGAGCCTAGCATGTACAGACATGGCCTCGGAACACAAGAGACCGAAAGGTCGAACATGAGATATAGTAGATATGATCAACATGATGATGTTCACCATTGTAACCACCTCAACTCACGTGATGATCGGACTTGAGTTGGTGAATTTGGATCATGTATCACTCGAATGACCGGAGGGATGTCAATTTGAGTGGGAGTTCTTAAGTAATATGATTAATTGAACTCATTATCATGAACATAGTCAGTAGTGTCTTTGCAAATTATGTTGTAGATTACTTGCTCGCGTTGTAGCTCCGTTGATTTTTTATATGTTCCTAGAGAAATAGAGTTGAAAGATGATGGTAGCAATATTGCGGACTGGCTCCATGATCTGAGGATTGTCCTCGTTGCTGCACAGAAGGCTTATGTCCTTAATGCACCGCTCGGTGCGCCAACCCCTCTAGCGTCGTCTGTAGATGTTGTGAACATCTGACAGGCCCGTTCTGATGACTACTTGATAGTTTAGTGCGTCATGCATTACGGCTTAGAATTGAGGCTTTGAAACGTTTTGAATGTCACGGAACATATGAGATGTTCTAAGAGCTAAAATTTGGATCTCAGGCTCGTGCTCGTGTTGCGAGATATGAGATCTCCAACAAGATTCTTTGCCGGTAATATGAAAGAGAATAGCTCAATCGTTGAGCATGTGCTCAGATTGTCTGGGTGCTACAATCGCTTGAATCGAGTGGGAGTTGATCTTCCAGATAAGATAGTGATTGATATAGTTCACCAAGTCACTGTCACTAAGCTACTAGAACTTTGTGATGAACTATAAAATGCGAGGGATAGAAATAATGATCCCTGAGCTGTTCGTGATGTTTGACACCGCGAAGGTAGAAATCAAGAAGGAGCATCAAGTGTTAATGGTTAGTCAAACCACTAGTTTCGAGAAGGGCAAGAGCAAGGAGGGAAACTTCATGGATAGCAAGTCAGTTGCTGCTCCAGTGAAGCAACCCAAAGTTGAACTCAAACCCGAGACTAAGTGCTTCGATTATGAGGAGAGTGTTCACTGAAGCGGAACAACCCTAGATACTTGGTACATAAGAAGGCTGGCAACGTCAACAGAAGTATATTTGATATACGTGTTATTGATGTGTACCTTGCTAGTACTCCTAGTGGCACCTGGGTATTGGATACCGGTTCGGTTGCTAAATGTTAGTAACTCGAAATAAAAGCTACGGAATAAACGGAGAACTAGCTAAGGGTGAGGTGATGATGTGTGTTGGAAGTGTTTCCAAGGTTGATGTGATTGACATCACACGCTCTCTCTACCTTCGGGATTAGTAACAAACCTAAATATGTGTTATTTGGTGTTTTGCGTTGAGCATGAACGTGATTAGATCATGTTTATTGCAACACGGTTATTCATTTAAGTTCGAGAATAATGGTTATTCTGTTTACATGAATAATACCTTCAATGGTCATGCACCCAGTGAGAATGGTTTGTTGAATCTTGATCGTAGTAATACACATGTTCATAACATTGATGCCAAAAGATGCAAAGTTAATAATGATAGTACCACATACTTGTGGCACTGCCGCTAAATGTCATATTGGTATAAAATGCATGAAGAAACTCCATGCTGATGGATCTTTGGACTCTTTCGATTTTGAATCGGTTAAGACATGTGAACCATGCCTCTTGGTCAAAGATGACTAAGGACTCCATTTTCTGGATTGACGGAGCGGGCAAGTGATTTATTGGAAATGATACATGTTGATGTATGCAATCCAATGAGTCTTGTAGCGTGCGGTGGATATCGTTATTTTCTTACCTTCACTGATGATTTGGGTAGATATAGTGTATGTTTACTTAATGAAACACAAGTATGAATCGTTTGAAAAGTTCAAGCAAATTCAGAGTGAAGTTTAAGATCATCGTGACAAGAAGATAAAAATATCTGCGATATGATCGTGGGGGTGAATGTCTGAGTTACGAGTTTGGCATACAACTTTAGACAATGTGAGAGTTGTTTCACAACACACGCCACGTGGAACACCATAGTGTGAAGGTATGTCCGAACGTCATAGTCGTGCCCTATTGGATATGGTGCATGTTATGATGTCTCTTATCGTTTTGCTACTATAATTTTGGGATTATGCATTAGAGACAATTACATTCACTTTAAATAGGGCACCATCTAAATCCGTTGACCTGACACCGTGTGAATTATGGTTTGATAGAAACCTAAGCCGTCATTTCTTAGTGTTTGGGGCTGCGACACTTGTGTGGAAAATGTTTTCACCTAATGAGCTCGAACCCAAAGCAGACAAATGCATCTTCGTAGAATACCCTAAGAACATTTGGGTGAACCTTCTATCTCAGATCCAAGCATAAAAGTGTTTGTTGCTAAAACGGGTCCTTTCCCGAGAAAAAGTTTCTCTTGAAAGAATTGAGCGGGAGGAGGATAGAACTTGATGAGGTTATTGAACCTCTGTTTCAACCAGAGAGTAGCGCAACACAGGAAGATGTTTCCGTGAAGCCTACGTTAGTTGAAGAGGAAGTAAATGATGATGGTCATGAAGCTTCGGATCAAGTTACTATCAACCTACGAGGAAAATAGAGCTTGATGAGGTTATTGAACCTTTACTTCAACCAGAAAGTAGCGCAACGCAGAAAGATGTTTCTGTGAAGCCTACATCAGATGAAGAGGAAGTTTTATGATGATGATCATGAAGCTTCGGATCAAGTTACTATCGAACTTCATAGGTTGACAAGGACGTGTACTGCTCCTAAGCGGTACGACAACCCTGTCTTCGAGGTTATGTTGTTGGACAACGATGAACCTACGAACTGTGGAGAAGCGATGATGGGCCCGGATTCCGACAAATGGTTAGAGACCATGAAATCCGAGAAAGGATCCATATATGAAAGCCAAGTATAGACTTTGGTAGACTTGCTCGTTGGACGGCAGGTCGTTGAGTACAAGTGGATCTTTAAAATGAAGACAAACGCTGATGGTGAATGTCACCATTTATAAAGCTCGACTTGTCGCAAAGAAGTTTTCGGCAAGTTCAAGGAGTTGACTACGATGAGACTTTCTCTCGTAGCGATGCTAAAGTCTGTTAGAATTATTTTAGCAGTTGCTGTATTTTTCAATTATGAAATCTGGCAGATGGATGCCAAAACATCGTTTCCTTTCTTGAGGAAAGGTTGTATGTGATACAACCAGAAGGTTTTGTCAGTCCTAATGATGCTAAAAGGTGTGCAAGCTTCAGTGATCCTTCTATGAACTGAAGCAAGCATCTCGGAGTTGGAATATACACTTTGATGAGGAGATTAAAGTTTTTGAGTCTATACAAAGTTTACGAGAAACTTGTATTTACAATAAAGTGAGTGGGAGCACTGTAGAGTTTTTGATAAGCATATGTGGTTGACATATTGTTGATCGGAAATGATATAGAATTTCTGGAAAGCATAAAGGGTTGTTTGAAAAGAGTTTTTCAAAGGAAGACCTGGATAAAGCTACCTAATTGTTGAGCATCAAGATCTATAGAGATATATCAAGATACTTGATGAGACTTTCAATGAGTACATACCTTGACAAGATTTTGAAAGAGTTCAAAATGGATTAGTCAGAGAAAGAGTTCTCGCCTGATTTGTAAGGTATAAAGTTGAGTAAGACTCACTGCCCAGTGACTGCAGAAGATAGAGAAAAGATGAGTGTCATCCCCTATGCTTCAGCCATAGGCTCTATCATGTATGCAATGATGTGCACAAGACCCGATGTCGGCCTTGCCATAAGTATGGCCGGAAGGTACAAGAATGATCCAGAAGTGAATCACTGGACATCGGTCAAGAATATCCTTAGTAACTAAAGGACTAAGGAGATGTTTCTCGATTATGTTGGTGATAAAGAGTTCGTCATAAAGAGTTACGTCGATGCAAGCTTGAACACCAATCCGGATAACTCGTAGTAGAAATCTGGATACGTATAGCGGAGCAGCCATTTGGAATGGTACCAAGTGGAGTGTGGTAGCTGTGTTTACAGTTTGACATAGAGATTTGCAAAGTACACACGGATCTGAATGTCGCAGACCCGTTGACTATAAGACCTCTCTCACATGCAAAGCATGATCGAGCCCCAGAACTCATTGGGTGTTAGATTCATAACAATGCGAATCACATGGTGATGTGAACTAGATTATTGACTCTAGTGCAAGTGGGAGACTATTGTAAATATGCCCTAGAGGCAATAATAAATTAGTTATTATCATATTTCCTTGTTCATGATAATCGTTTATTATCCATGCTATAATTGTATTGATCGGAGACTTAGATGCATGTGTGGATACATAGACAAAACCATGTCCCTAGTATGCCTCTAATAGACTAGCTCGTTGATCAAAGATGGTTAAGGTTTCCTAGCCATGGACATGAGATGTCATTTGATAAACGGGATCACATCATTAGGAGAATGGTGTGATGGACAAGACCCAAACTACAAACGTAGCATATGATCGTGTCAGTTTATTGCTACTGTTTTCTGCATGTCAAGTATATGTACCTATGACCATGAGATTCATGCAACTCATGGACATCGAAGGAGTGCCTTGTGTGTATCAAACGTCGCAACGTAACTGGGTGACTATAAAGGTGCTCTACAGGTATCTCCGAGGGTGCCTGTTGAGTTGGCATGGATCAAGACTGGGATTTGTTACTCCGTGTGACGGAGAGGTATCTCAGGACCCACTCGGTAATACAACATCACAATAACCCTTGCAAGCAATGTGACTAAGTGTTAGTCACGGGATCTTGTATTACGGAACGAGTAAAGAGACCTGCCGGTAAAGAGGTTGAACTAGGTATGGAGATACCGACGATCGAATCTCGGGCAAGTAACATACCGAAGAACAAAGGGAACGTTATACGGGATTGACTGAATCCATGACATAGAGGTTCAACCGATAAAGATCTTCGTAGAATATGTAGGAACCAATATGGTCATCTAGGGACCGCTATTGGTTATTGACCATAGAGGTGTCTCGGTCATGTCTACATAGTTCTCGAACCCGTAGGGTCTGCACACTTAAGGTTTGGTGACGTTTCGGTAGTATAGAGTTATGTATGGTGGTGACCAAAGGTTGTTCGGAGTCCCGGATGAGATCCCGGATGTCACGAGGAGCTCCGGAATGGTCCGGAGGTAAAGATTCATATATAGGAAGTCCTATTTTGGTCGCCGGAAAAGTTTCGGGCTCATCGGTAGTGTACCGGGAGTGCCGGTAGTGTACTGGGAGACCTCCGGGAGGGGTATTTCGACCCAGGAGGCTTCATGGGCTGTGGGAGAGTGAATATCAGCCCTTTGTGGTCTGGTGGAAACTCCCACACAAGGACCATGTGGCTGGAGAAGAAAACCCAATAGGAAAAGGTGGAAAAAGGGAAAAAAGGGGACGAATCCTAGTCCTACTAGGATTGGAGGAGAGTCCTCCAATCCTAGTGGATTCGGCCGACTCCTATGGGGCCTTGGCCTTGCGCCAGCCCTGCTCCTCCCTCCCTCCTATATATATTGGTGGTATTGGGTGTTTCGCACTAGTTTTTAGAGCCACGTGCTACCCGTTCCACCGGTGCTCCTCTAGATCGGATTTCCGCAGTGCTTAGGCGAAGCCCTGCCGGAATTGCTCCACCACCATCGCCGGAGCACCGTCATGCTGCCGGTGAACTCTTCTTCCTCTCCACTTCCTCTTGCTGGATCAAGACGATGGAGATCGTCATCAAGCTGCACGTGTGCTGAACGCGGAGGTGCCATCCGTTCGGCGCTAAATCGGAAGGACCGTGATCAAGATCGCGAGACGATTCGTGATGAGTTCGTGGGACGGATCACGATGAGCTCGAGGGATGGATCATGATGAGATCGTGGGACGGATCGTGATGGGTTCGCAGGATGGATCGTGATTGGATCGCGGGACGGATCGTGATGTGATCGCGGGACACTCGGCGATTTGGATCGCGAAGATGTTCAACTACACCAACCGCGTTACTTAACGCTTCCCGCTTAGCGATCTTCAAGGGTATGTAGATCCACTCTCCCTCTCGTAGATGCTCATCACCATGGATAGATCTTGCGTACGCGTAGGAATTTTTTTGTTTCTCATGCAACGTTCCCCATCACCAATTCACCACTCAGACTAGATCAGCCACAGTGCCTGCACCAGACTTGAGGTCCTCTTCATTAGCTCCTGCTACTGTCAGCACAGCTCCTGCTCCATCAGCTCCTGCTACTGTCAGCACAACTCCTGTTCCATTAGCTCATGTTCCTCTAGTATACACTCCAGCTCCATCAACGACATCTGCAAAGATCTTCACCGACGCCTTACTCTCGACTCCTTCATCAACAACCGGAGGAGATCAGCCCAAGAACGATTAGCTATATGCCTTTGAACTTTTTGGTAACTTGTTGCCAAAGGGGAGAAGTGTATATAGATCATTAGGCTTCGAGAGAGAGAGCATTTGGTGTTTTTTGCTTTTTCAAAAACAATTGCTTTTGGTTGCTGTGATACTCTTTTGTTTTGCTTGTGATACACGCTTGATGATGTTTGATCATGCACTTTGATGTGTGATGTTACTATTTCCTATCATCTTAATGCTTATGTGATGATCATTCATCTTTGTTTGATTGTGTTGTGCTATGATATTCATTCCAATTACTCTCGCACACCACCAATTGGTATGTGACATGTAATAAGTGACCCATGTACCTAATCGATTGTGCATTTGCATTCAAACGCAAATTTAAAATTAATGCACAAATTTAGGGGGAGCACTTTCCTTTCACATACTTCTCAAAGCGATGATTATATTTCATGATTATATCTTTGTCGAAGCTTTGATCTATATGTTGTCATCAATTACCAAAAAGGGGGAGATTGAAAGCACATTTGCTCCCTTGGTGGTTTTGGTAATTAATAACAACATATAAGTCATTGAACTAATATATTCACCAAGTATATTTCAGAAAAGTTCAATGATGGGAATGGCTAAAGGATTGTGCAATTACCCCAAGATTCAAGGAAATAGGTTGGCCAAGCTTCAAGCAAGAGGACTCTACATTTTACATTTGTGAGAAATCACTTTGAATCTATAGGAAAGCCAATACTATTAAAAGGGGGTAAAGTTTTGATGGTGAACAATATGCTCAAACGTGCACAAGTGACAGTCACCAAAACATCCACAAACTCTCCCACCAAAGTCTATCCTAAGCCAAATATGCAAAATCGGTGCAACCAACATTCCTATCCCGGTGCCACCGATTCTAAACCCTAGACAGACTCAGCCAAACCCTAACACTTCGGTGCAGCCGACACTGCACTTGGTGCCACCGAGTTGGGTTGCCAACTTTCTATTATGCAAGTTCTCATTTTTGGTCCGACCGAGAATGGTGAATCGACGTAACCGAGTTTGGTAAATCTGACCGTTGGTCACCTTGTCGGTGCAACCGAGAATTGTATATCGGTCCCTCCGAGATTCAAAAGTTGCCACTTTTAGTCACTCCAGTACCACCGAGATTTACACATTGGTGTAACCAAGTCTAACTTATTGTGTGTAACGGTTGGATTTTTGGGATGCCTATATATACCCCTTCACCACCACCCACTCGAAAAAAGAAGCACTCGGAACTATTCCATACCTATCCTACTCAGTTTTTTGAGAGAGAACCACCCACCCTTGTGTTGAGGTCAAGATCTTCCACTCCAACCATATGGATCTTGATTTCTAGCCTCCCCAAGTTGCTTTCCACCAATCCCATCTCTTCTACCAAGCCAAATCTGTGTGAGAGAGATTGTGTGTTGAGGAGTCTATCATCTTGAAGCACAAGAGCAAGGAGTTCATGATCATTACTGAGCCTATTACCTTTTGGAGGGTGGTGCCTCCTAGATTGGTTAGGTGTCGCTTGGGAGCCTCCTACTCGTGTTGTGGAGTGAACCAAGAAGTTTGTAAGGGCAAGGAGATTGCCTACTTCGTGAAGATCTACCCATAGTGAGGCTAGTCCTTCGTGGACGGAAGCCGCATGGAATAGTCAAGGTTGCTTCTTCATGGAACCCTCCTTGGGTAGAGCCCTCCGTGGACTCTCGCGACTGCTACCCTCCATGGGTTGAATACTCCATGAACGTGGACGTACGATAGCACCACCTATCGGAACCACGAGAAAAATCATCGTCTCATCACTTGTGTTTGCATGCCTAACCCTCTCTTTACTTAGATGTGCAATGTCTTTAATTTCCGCTGCTACACTCTTAGACATTCATGTGTAGGGTGTTACTTGATATGCTATGAATGCTAAAACTTGCCAAGAATTAAAATTGGGGAAAAGGCAAAACTTTTATTTGGTCAAGTAGTCTAATCACCCCCTGTCTAGACCTACTTTTGATCCTACGACTATCATCCAGGGAAAGCAAATGTTGTAGCAGATGCCTTGAGTCAGAAGAGTTATGTGAACACACTCATGGCAGGAGGATTACCCCAGGAGTTAGCCGACGATCTCAAAGAGCTCAAATTGGAGATAGTTCCGAGAGGGTATGTTGCCACACTGGAGATTTAGTCCACTTTGACCACAAGAATCCGTGAAGCCCTGAAGTTGGACAAGGAGTTAGCTGAGATAAAGCAGAGAATGAAGGATGGGAAATCTAACGGCTTTCGTGAGGATGAACAAGGAACTCTATGGTTTGAGGGCCGTATATATGTACCCAATGACACGGAGCTCGGGAAGTTGACACTTCAAAAAGCCCACAATTCACCGTACTCGATACATCCAGGCAACACCAAGATGTATCTGGACTTAAAGGAAAGTTTCTGGTGGACAGGTATGAAGAAGGATATTGCCGAGCATGTTGCAGTATGTGATGTTTGTCAGCGAGTAAAGGCGGAACATCAGAAACCAGCCGGGTTACTCCAACCTTTGCTGATACCCGAGTGGAAATGGGAGAAGCTTGGTATGGACTTCATCACAGGATTACCCAGGACCCGTTCAAGTTATGATTCTATTTGGGTAGTGGTCGATCGCTTGACCAAGATGGCTCATTTCATTCTAGTGAAGACCACCTATACCAATGCTAAGTTAGCCAAGATATATATGACCAGGATCGTGTGTCTGCATGGAGTTTCGAGGAGTATCGTGTCAGATAGAGGAACACAATTTACCTCAAAGTTTTGGCATCAGTTACATAAAACTTTGGGTACGGGGTTGGAGTTCAGTACAACTTTTCATCCACAGACAGATGGACAGACTGAGAGAGTCAATCAGATTCTGGAAGACATGTTGAGAGCTTGTGCGCTAGACTATGGGTCTAGTTGGGATGACAACTTGCCTTACGCAGAGTTCTCATACAACAACAATTATCAGACCAGTCTGAAGATGGCCCCTTTCGAAGCCTTATACGGAAGGAGGTGCAGAACACCATTGTTGTGGGATGGTGTTAGAGACCGAAAACTGTTTGGTGCCAATCTTATCCGACATTCTGAGGAGAAAGTTAAGCTAATCCGTGACTCGCTCAAGATAGCTCAGTCCAGGCAGAAGAGCTATGCTGACAGCAAAGGCATGGAGGTGACATACGAAATGGGAGACCGAGCATATCTCCGTGTGTCCCCACTTCGAGGAATCAAGAGATTTGGTGTTAAAGGAAAGTTAGCACCCAGATTTATAGGCCCCTACAAAATTCTTGAACATAGAGGAGAAGTGGCATATAAGCTGGAATTGCCGGAAGGATTGTCTGGAGTTCATGATGTCTTCCATGTTTCCCAGCTGAAGAAATGCCATGCTGAGATGGCTGATATTCCTTTGAGAGACACAGTGCCCCTAGAGGCCATACAACTGGATAGTGGTCTGACCTATGAGGAGAAGCCCGTCAGGATCCTCGAGACTGCCAACAAAGTTACCCGCAGCAAGAGCAACAAATTTTGCAAGGTTTTGCGGAGTCAACACACCGAGGAAGAAGCCACATAGGAACGAGAAGAAGATCTTCGTCGAGACCACCCGCACCTATTTTCTAGCCAAACGAAATCTCGAGGGTGAGATTCATCTTAAAGTGGGTAGGTTTGTAACATCCCAAATTTTCAATTTGGAATGTTTTACAATTATAGTTATGCATCTATGCATTTTGAGTGAAATGGATGTGATAATTGAATTTTATTTTGAATTTTGATTTCATTTCAATGGCATCTGATTCTTTCTATTTTCAAATCCTTGACAAAATACCTTGACCAAAGAGTATGAGAGGAGGTAACATGACACCCCAAAAGTCAGGAGAAAATAGTGTCGGTTTATTTGTAAGTCAAATTTGGTTTTATTTGGAATTTCAAAAAAATAACTTCTAGAAAAGTTTTTATTTTGCGTCTATAAAAATGTTCACGTCATAGGATTTATTTTTCCAATCGTTTTGATATATAATACCTTATACTTTTGTTTTCTGTTTGTGGCGTAACAAAATGAAAAAAGAAAACACTGGTCAGGCCAGACCACGCCGTGGCCCAGCCAGCTAGCGCCCAGCCCACCACGTGCGAGGGCAGCTGCCCTAGCGAGGCCAGGAGCCAGCGTACGCTCCCAGCCAGGCCGCCGCCATCTCTCCCGTTTCGATCTCTCTCTCTCTCTCTCCCTCGTATCTCTCTCTCTCACAGCGACACATGGGACCCCCCGTACTTCCTCTTCCTCACGAAAGAAAACAGAGAGATTTTTTTGCCATGCCATCCGAGTCCATGGTCTCCGGGATTTGATTCTCTAGGCTTCGCCTTGCCCACATTTCGTGTCCTATAAATATCCCTCGACCTCCTCGACCGATGCCCCCAAAAATCCTACGCCAAAACCACCTCTTCCTCTCGCGTTCGTCGTTTGGATCTCGCCGCAGAAGCTGCAGTTCATCGCCGGATTACGACGCGCGTGAGCCATCCTGAGACAACATCTTCTGTAATTAGACTAATATTGATCCCTAGATTCTTCTTGACATGATTTTATGATCTCTATCCACCTACAGAGACCGCACCGAGCTCGCAACGCCGCCGTAGTTCACGGAGTTTATCTCGACGTCCCGCTCGTCTCCGTCACCCCCAACATCCACCTTCAGAAAAACTCGGTCGCCCCCGACGTCCCAAATCCATTGGAAAACCTCACCGACGCGGTTGATCGCCGGAGTCGCCGCCCCATCGCCACCCTCTTCTCTGCCCAGGCCGAGCCCTTCTCTGTAAGTGCTCTCTGTTCGTGTAGTTTTTTTTCCAGATCGAAACGTTACGGGTTATTAGATTAGATCGGTTTTCCTCCGGTCTAGATTGAACGGACTAGCGGTTTTCTTTTAGTTAGCTGAAATGTCCCGAAATAGGTAAGGATCGGTCGTTCACTTTTTAGCACCGTAGCAAACACCCAACAGCCATTTACATCGCGCCACATGTCATCTGCCCGAAATTCATGTTTACAGAAAATTCCCCTTTTTTTAGATTAGTTGCGTTTTTGTTATTTTTGTACCTTTAGTTTTACAACTCCGTTTTTAGTGATTCATTTTGATACGGATTCACAAAAATCTCATCTTTTTAGAGGAACCAACGAAAAATATTTTTAGTCCTTTTAAATTACGAGTTTAAACACATTTGTATTAATCACTAAATTAGACACAACTTTTATTTAAAAATTGTTTTTTGAGTGTTTCTTTTTGCTACTGATTTCTATATATTATACCTATCTAGAGGACTAATAAATATATTTTTTAAAAGTTTCGATCTGGACAGATTCAATGTCTATTTTAATTCGACCATTACTTTTGTTTTATAAAACCTTTTCAATCGTTTCTTTCTACGTAGAAATTTGTAGTAAAATTCCTTTCTTTTTTTATATTAAAACTTTAATTTTATCTCTATTAAAAATATATTATATGCATAAAACTATTTATATTCGTTTTACTTTAGGAGAAGCTTTCCAATGGAGTTTTGGATGAATCTTGGTTTTCCTTTGTTTTGTTTTCCTTGTTTGCATTGTTGAATTGTTTTAGTATTATTTGTTTTACTTGCTGTTATTATCAGTTGTGTTATGGTTATGCTTATTGTGTGTATTGTTTGATTCGTTAGATCATCCGGAATGCGAGGCTTGTTATCTAGAGTCACTTGAATATGAAGATCGTTAGCAAGGAAAGTTCACATTGATCGTTTTTATTGCGTTAGTTCTACCATCTTCACCCATTGCATGCAAAGTAGGTACTTGGAAACTTGGTTACTTGAGTAGTAGCATGTGGTAGGCACCCATAAAACCCTTGTTACTTTGGCCCGGGAAACGTTATTTTATTTTTGCTATGCTTTTAGTAGACGGGGTTTGGTTGAGTGTTATCATGAAAGTTGAGAGAAAATTAAATTATGACTAAGACCTCAAGACTCCAAGATTTTTCAAGACTACATGATGCAATGCACCTCTGGGTGGATGACAGTATGAACGGCGCCCTGGAGAAACTAGTGGTTAGCCTAGGTGTTGCTGGAGAAGTGCCAGTATTCACACGGAAAGGTCCACCCAGGCACAAAGAGATGGATGGATACTTCAAGACCAAAGGTTGCCTACACAACCACAAGCCATTATGGGCTCTGGCTTGGTTGGACATTGTGGTGACTCTGGACAGCCGGTGCTACGAGATGTAGAAGAGCGGTAGGAATGGATGGGCACCGACAAAGTCTGGAAGACCCTGTTTTGATCATCCGGTCCTCAAACACCCTGAAGTGCGAGGACTTCAACGGAGGCGATCAAATCTTGTGGGGAATGTGTGCAAAACTCTGCAGAGTACTTAAACCTAATCGATTAGCCGTGACCACGATCATGGACAACTCGAGCCAAAGGAACTGAAACTATCTGGAACTCTCAACAAAAATAATTATAATGATGAGGGTATTATTGTTAACTTGGGTATGCAAATTGGTTGGTGGAACCATCTCATTAAACAACCAACATTGTCGTAATAATTTTTGCTTTTCCCCTCTCTTGTTGTAGGAAAAAAAATTGCTTTACGCTAAACTTAAACTTACAGCCCCACCTGGCATATATGCATGTAGAGTAGATGATTATTTTCACCCTCTTTTTTGTGACTTGCCGGCATATTCAATATGCTGACCTACACAGCTGCAACGTATCATGTCACAGAGTACTTTTCCAACAAGGAGTGAGGATACGCTCTACGCTCGGTGAGATGCCCTTGGAGTTAGATGGACTCAACTACCTTTGAAGCTTCCGCAAGTTTTGGATTAGTTTTATCTCATGAGTTGGCCTTTAGCCACTTTATTGTAATCTTTATTGTAAAAAAAGACTCGATATGAGATTTTGTTTAATTAAGCAGTGTGATTTTCCCTTTGATATATACATTGATGTACCGTGTGTGTACCAGCATGATCTTGGGATGGTACAGAAACACCAAAGATTCGACCGTTTCAGGTGAGGTCGCTACAGTGTCGCTTGGGAGCCTCCTATTTCGTGTTGTGGAGTTGAACCAAGAAGTTTGTAGGGGCAAGGAGATTGCCTACTTCGTGAAGATCTACCCCTAGCAAGTCTAGTCCATCGTGGACGAAGGCCATGATGGCATAGACAAGGTTGCTTCTCCGTGGACCCTTTGTGGTTGGAGCCGTTCATGGACTCTCGCTGCCGCTATCCTCCGTGGGTTGAAGTTTCCATCAAAGTGGAAGTATGATAGCACCACCTATCGGATCCACGCCAAAAATCTCCATGTCAACTTTGCGTTTGATCTTCCTATCTCATTTCTCTTACATATGATTGTCTTTACTTTCCGTTGCCATATTTGTTGACTAGCATGTGTAGGGTGCACTAGACTTGTTAGAATTGCTAAATTCTGCCAACCAATTAATTTGGGAAAAGGTTAGGTTTCTAATGTGTCAAGTAGTCTATTCACCCCCCCTCTAGACGCCTCTACTAGCGATCTCACAGTACTTCTTCATCTACTTGTTTAGGTTTCAGGCCTTCTTGGTCAAAAGATGCATCTCCATCCCGTGGCATATAATGCAATTTTCCATGTTCTATGGAGAAACAATGCATATGAGTAGGCAACAAGTGTGCCACTCGTGGAATTTTGATGCTATGACGACCATGACTAACTACTACTATTCCAGCGCTAGTGAGAACACAAATAGTAACAAGGTTGTTATCGACAATGGGGCAAAGGTGATTGTAGTTGAGACCAAGGGAGTTGCCCAACATGGTGATCACTCCTCCACACACAATATCTCCTTGTGCATGATTTTCTTGATGCGTGAGGTGTAGCAAAAGTATTACCCCTAGGTTGGGGGGATAACCAACATCAAGGTTTGTTGTTTTCCTGAGAACTAGCATGTTCTCGTCATTCACCTTAGAAACTTGTCCTCGTGCTTGCAATGAGTTAGTGATAACATAATATAAATAATATATATCAAGACATTCAATGAAACTAGCTCTTTGCCTAAAACCATGGATGCTCATCTGGTAGAAGGATTGCCTCGGGTGCGGGTTAGTTGTTAGGGCATATTTCTCCCTTGGTGGTTTTGAGGATTGATGACAATGCGCTTTGCGGACTAACCGTGTGCCTTTAGCCTTTAGAGATTATCAAATGGCACGAGACGGTTTATTTACCCTTGATGTTTAAAAGAGAAGATTGTTATTTTTCGACAATTTCCTTTTGGTGGTTTTGAGTCGTAAGAAATCCGTACTATCAAGATGAGGTCCGCATTTGGAAAGGTTAGGCTGGAATCAACATGTACAGAGTTTCCTTGCACCCCCTTTCCTTCCCGTCACTTGAAACTTTATCCTTCCTCGCTTGGGATTTCTAAAAGTAGCTAAGCGGTAGTACCACTCCAGTGGTATTGCCGCAGTTCAATGCATCTTGCCCTCCGCTTGTATTTTGCTATATATGCAGTACAAGGGAAGTAGAGCGGTAGTACTGCTCGAGCGGCTCTGCGACTCGATCTACTACCCACTTCTGTTGTCCTTACTAGACGAGTGAAACTTAAGCGGAAGTACAACTCCTTGTGCGGTACTTCCGACATCTACATCCAGCTAGACTATCGCTTATATTCTGCTCTCTGGATAGGCCAGCCCTTCGAGCGAAAGTAGAGCGGCAGTAGCGAGTGGTAGTACTGCTCTGCGTGGTGGTACCGCGCTACCCCACTCTACTACCATGTGTTCACCTGCTCTCGCAACACTTAGCGGTAGAACCGCTGGTGTGAGCGGTAGTACCACTCCAGCGCCACTTCTGCCTCCTTGAGCTCCTTAGCTACACCAAGTGGGGGAACCTTCCATGCCATCAGAAGTACCGCTCCCCTGAGAGGTACTACCGCTTATGCACGGGTAAAAGGTGCATAATGGTTGGATTTATTTCCCACTATATATGTGAGTCTTCTTACCCAAGAGGCTACACGTCTTATTGTTCCAAAAGCTCCATTGTTGCTCTAAGATCCATTTTCGCCCGATCTCTCTCCCTAGCCAAGAACTCTTGTTGATTTCTAGGGTTTTCTTGAGAGGGCCTCAATCTACACTTCCACCAATAGAAATTTGATTCCCCCACTAGTCCCTTGCGGATCTTGTTACTCTTGGGTGTTTGAGCACCCTAGATGGAAGAGGTCACCCCAGAGCCACATTCCATTATGGTGAAGATCTATGGTGGTGTTGCGAGCCTCCAATTGAGTTATGAAGATTGACCCAACCTTGTTTGTAAAGGTTCCATCACCGCCTTCAAGGGCACCACTAGTGGAATCATGACATCTTGGATTGTGTGAGGGCGTGAGGATAATATGGTGACCCTACTAGCTTCTTGGGGAGAATTGTGCCCCCACACCGCTCCAATGGGGACATACCTCCCCTTAAAAGGAGGGACCTTCGGTAACACATCCTCGTCTCCACTCGTGGTTACTTATCACCTTTACTTTCTGCAAGATTTATTGTGTGTGTATCTTGTGCTTGCTATTATTCTTCTTATTGTGCTTATCATATAGGTTGCCCACCTAGTTGCATATCTAGATAACCTATTTTATTGTTGAACCTAAATTGTTAAAAGAAGCTAAAAAAAATTAGTCGCCTATTCAGCCCCACTCTAGTCGACCATATCCATCCTTTCATTAGTGAAATCATAAACATATCGAAGATCATCATTGTTGTTGGGAAAGCCAAAGTGGTTACACTACTCGTTGAGAGTTCAAGACAGATGTTGAAGTCTTGGTCTAAGAGACGAAAAGTGATCCGGTCCTCCTCATAAGCATTTTCCACAAGCCCAAACATTATGCGCGAGAATGCTAAGAAACTCAAGAGTCATGCGTGCATATATCTCACATCTTTGATAAACAAAATGAGACAACCCAACGTTATCACAAATCAAATTAAAATCATTAGTAATACCTAGCTTTGTGAGTGTTGACTCGCAAGCCCACTTGATTGCTTTGATATTCTTTGTACTAAGTTTCTGAAACTTCTTGTCTGCTTCACGACAGTGAAGACGATCCCCTGTGTAAGAAGTCGTTGTGGTTGTGCGGTGGACGAACTTGAAGCACTCTGTACGTGAGTGGACCTCCTTGTAAACATCTACAAAATATTTTTCAGTCTGATACAATTAAACAATATTGATCCTATGATAGTCACATCATCATACCCCTCTAAAAGCGTCAACAAATCCAAGCCAAACTCAAAATTGGATAAAAAAATGCATTTCCTAGTCATGGCAATGTTAGGAATGTAGAACATGGATTAATGGAAAATAAATTGTGTATCGGGGACAAATGTATCGTAGATTGATCACACCGAAGCATTTGAACTGAAGTCAAATGAGTAGGGAAATCTGGCAAAGTTTTTGGGTTTGGAGGAAGAAAAATAAATGATATGGGGCAATGTACCTCCTTCCTCGGGCTCTTTGTGGCCTCCGGGGTGTCATATGACTAGCCATAGAAGCGGTAGCGCTCGTATGGAAGGACGTCATTCACTTTGGTTACTTACATGTGCTTGTGCATACCTCACATGACACTGAAACGAGTGGAAACGCTTGTATGGAACGCCGTCAAACATTTTGATCTTTTTCTTCTTTTGGTTGAGGATGTCATACGAAAGCTCAAACGGGCGGGGGCGCCCATAGGGAATGCCATCAAATGCTCTGTACTTCTTTATGGTTTCTGTGATGATGCCACACGACCGCCCATGTGAGTGGTTGCGCGCGTATGAAACATCGTCTATGATGTGTTGCCTCTGGATGTTTTCTATTGGAACCGTCGGGAAGTCATGTGACCGACTAAATGACCATCTCGGTCGGCTGAGACATTGTCTTTCAATCTGTTTCTTCCGAAACTTCTCTTTTTCTTTATTTTCTTGTGTGGTTAGTTCCAACACAATACATAAGCATATTTCCAGGTATCCTAACCTCAATACAACATATAATTTATTTGCACATAGCATAGCCTTCATTAGAACAACTCTTCCAAACTCAACTTCTTTATCTAGAACTTAAATCACCCTTTCTATTACAAAAATGTAAACTTACTTGTCTACTTTATTCACGTGGGTTGCTGTCGGCGTTCTGGGACCGGGGGTACCCAGACTTGCATTTATAGGCGCAACCGGAGTCCCCGAGGCATTATGGGGAGCAGAGGCGACGGGAGCTCCTCATGCGCCACGTGTCGTACTCGGCTTGTGAGTGGCTCTGCCTTACGTCGCCTCAATTCCCCTGACCGGTCACTTCAGCGTGGGACCGAGGCAATGATACATCTCCAATGTATCTATAATTTTTTATGATGGCATGCTATTATATTATCTATTTTGGATATTTTATATGCATTAATATGCTATTTTATACTATTTTTGCGACTAACCTATTAATCTAGAGCCAAGTGCCAGTTGCTGTTATTTCCTTGTTTTTGAGTTTTGTAGATATGGAATATTAAATGGAGTCCAAACGAAATATAACCTGCAGAAGGAATTTTTCTGGAAGGAAACAAGTCATCCAAGCTTGGAGTGCACGTCAGGGGAGGTGCCAGGGCACCACAAGCCTGCTAGGCGCGGCCCCCTGGCCGCGCCTAGCAGGCTTGTCGCCTCGTGACAAGTCTCCTGACCCTATTCTTTGGCCTATAAATACTCAAATATTCCTAGAACATCAAAAAGAGCCACGCAAAGACTTTTCCACCACTGGAAGCCTCCGTTCCTGAGAGATCCAATCTTGGAGCCTTTTCCGGTAATTTGCCGGAGGGGGTTTCGAGCATGGAGGGCATCTACATCAACTCCATTGCCCCTCCGATGACACGTGAGTAGTCCACCACAGACCTATGGATCCATAGCTAGTATCTAGATGGCTTCTTCTGTCTGTTTGATCTTCAATACCATGTTCTTCATGATCTTCATGGAGATCTATCCGATGTAATCCTCTTTTGTGGTGTGTTTGTCAAGATCCGGTGAATTGTGAGTTTATGTTCGGATTATCCATGAATCTTATTTGAATCTCCTCTGATTTCTTATATGCATGATTTCATATCCTTGAAAATCTCTTCAAGTTATTGGTTTCGTTTGGCCAATTAGATTGGTAATTCTTGCAATGGGAGAAGTGCTTGGTTTTGGGTTCAGTCTTGCGGTGTCCTCACCCAGTGAAATAGTAGGGGTAGCATGTCATGTATTACATTGTTGCCATCAAGGGTAACAAGATGGGGTTTTCATCATATTGCTTGAGTTTATCCCTCTACATCATGTCATCTTTCTTAATGCGTTACTCTGTTCTTCATGAACTTAATACTCTAGATGTAGGCAGGAGTCGGTCGACATGTGGAGTAATAGTAGTAGATACAGAATCGTTTCGGTCTACTTGATACGGATGTGATGCCTATATGCATCATCATTGCCTTGGATAATTACATGATTATTCGGTTTTCTATCAATTGCTTGACAGTAATTTGTTTACCCACCATGATATTTGCCCTCAAGAGAGAAGCCTCTAGTGAAACCTATGGCCCCTGGGTCTATTTTCCATCATATATTTTTAGATCTATGCTTGCTGCAATTTATTTACCTTTTACTTTCCGCACTCGTTACATCTATCTCTATCGTATCTAATCCTTGCAAATAACCGTGAAGGGATTGACAACCCCTTTATAGCGTTCGGTGCAAGAGTTTGATTATTTGTGTAGGTGCATCCGTTGGTGACTTGCTTGTTTCTCCTGCTGGATTGATACCTTGGTTCTCAAAAACTAAGGGAAATACTTATCTACTTTGGTGCATCACCCTTTCCTCTTCAAGGGAAAACCAACGCATGCTCAAGAGGTACCAAGAAGGATTTCTGGCACCGTTGCCGGGGAGGATACACATCAAGCCTACCAAGTACCCATCACAAACTCATCTCATGCATTTGCTTTATTTTCCATTTGCCTCTCATTTTCCTCTCCCTCGCTTCTAAAATGATTTTCAAAAAATACCAAAAATATTTTCCTTTTTATTCGCCCTTCTTTCGTTTGCTTGTGTGCTTGATTGCTTGCTTTGTCAAGATGTCTGAGAATACCAAGTTATGTGACTTCTCCAATACTAATAATAATGATTTTATTATTAGTCCTATTGCTCCTACCACTAGTGCGATATCTTATAAAATCAGTGTTGCTTTGCTAAATCTTGTTATGAAAGAACAATTTTCTGGCTTTCCTAGCGAAGATGACGCATCCCATCTAAATACTTTCATTGAATTGTGTGATATGGAAAATAAGAAAGATGTGGATAATGATATTGTTAAATTGAAGCTATTTCCATTCTTTCGACGAGATCGTGCTAAAACTTGGTTTTCATCTTTGCCTAAAAATAGTATTGATTCATGGAATAAGTGTAAAGATGCTTTTATTTCCAAGTACTTTCCGCTTGCTAAGATCATCTCCCTTAGGAACGATATAATGAATTTTAAGCAAATTGATCATAAGCATGTTGCACAATCTTGGGAGAGGATGAAATTAATGATTAGGAATTGTCCCACACATGGGTTGAGTTTATGGATGATGATACAAATTTTCTATGCGGGATTGAATTTTTCATCTAGAAATATTTTAGATTCTGCCGCAGGTGGTACTTTTATGGAAATCACGTTAGGAAAAGCTACTAAACTCCTAGATAATATCATGAAAAACTACTCTCAATGGCATACCGGAAGATCTCCTACTAGTAAAAAGGTGCATGCTATTGAAGAGATTAATACTTTGAGTGAAAAGATGGATGAATTGATGAAATTGTTTGCTAGTAAGAGTGCTCCTATTGATCCGAATGATATGCCTTTGTCTTCTTTGATTGGAAATAATAATGAATCTATGGATGTAAATTTTGTTGGTAGGAACAATTTTGGTAACAATGTGTATAGAGGTAATTTCAACCCTAGGCCGTTCCCTAGTAATTCCTCTAGAAATTATGGTAATTCCTACAACAATTCCCATGGAAATTATAATAAGATGCCCTCTTATATTGAGAATATTGTTAAATATTTTATTGGTTCGCAAAAAGTTTTTAATGCCAATATTGAAGAAAAAGTGCTTAAGGTTGATGATTTGGCTAGGAGCATTGATAGAATTTCTCTTGAGATTGATTCTTTGAAAGCTAGAACTACTCCACCCAAGCATGATATTAATGAGTCTATAAAATCTATGAGAATTTCTATTGATGAAAGTAGGGAAAGAACCGCTAGAATTCGTGCTAAGCGTGAATGGCTTGAAAAGGTGTTTTCTCGCGATAATAATGATGAAGATCTTAAAGTGATTGATGTGACTCCTATTGAATATTTGTTTTCCAATATAAATATTGATAATGATGGGACTGGAGATAAGTCAACTTTAGTTACAAGGCATCCCAATGATTTGGTGTCTATAGATCTTAATGCTAAGATTGATAAAAGTGGGATTGAAGAGGTCAAAACTTTAAATAGCAATGAACCTCCGGAGAGTGGCATCCCCCCCAGGCCGCCTCCCGAGGAGCGAAGATTCCTATACAAGCACCCTGCCTCCCGAGGCCGGGGTGACGTGGGCTCTGACATCAAAGCCAGGCGGGCGCCAGCGGGCGCAGAGGGAGGACAATTTCCTCTTTCGTGCTAAGGAGACAAGGACATACATGGGTTCCCAGGGAATCCCCCAAAGATTTCCTTCCCCGCACAACAGGGCTATGACCACGAGCTCGGCATGACAGATGTCATCGCCGAGCCCACCACCATGTCACACCCCGAAGCTTTGCAGGCGAAGACCACCTTTAGTCAGGATAAGATGTACCTCCTGTCCCCTTTCAAATTTGGTCATTGTGGATCCCTTCCCGCCTGTGCAATAAGGAAAGAGGATCGTGGCCCCTATAAATTGCCACCAGCTCCAATCGTAGAGGGCAGGTTGAGTAGAGCTAATTGATCACTACCAAGGGCCCTCGTGAGGCCACCCCACCACTATACTAGTTCATCCTTAGCCTCCTCGTGAGGCCAATCGACCACAAAGCAGGTGTAGGGTGTTACAGCGCAAGGTGGCCCGAACCTGGGTAAATCTGCGACTCCACCTTCTCCCCCGCTTGCACTTACTCGACGTAGTTAGGCCGTAGGGTGACAAGCTTGAGACACTAAGCCGGTTAAGATCCTCGCACACGCCCCAGTGTTCGAACCTTGTTGGGTTTTTTGAATCCCCGATTCCGATAGTTGCCTCCCATGAAGCGCTTGTTTTTGGTCGGATAGCTCGACCGTAGTGGTGATCAAGGTGGCGCAAACATAGCAAGGCCATAGCTTCTGGCATTCACAATAATTAATTCTCCCATGTACGTCTTCATTTTCTTTTTCCTGAGGAAATATCTCACAAAAGGTTCTTTAGCGGGTAAGTCAAATCTAACATTTCCCTCAAACACATCTATCACAGATTTAGTAGTCCTTATAAAAGATCTACCAAGAATTATAGGAGCAATGAGATATTCAGGCATATCAACTATCACAATATCAATCATGACAAGGCAATCATTTATCTGAATTATAACTCCATGCTTAATCCCTACTGCTTGAGTGAAAATAGGATTGGCCATATTCAAAATTATCACAGTAGTAGCATAAGGACCTAGATTGAGACTACCATAAACATATTTAGGGATAATGGAAACACTAGCTCCTAAATCATATAAAGCATTAGACTTATTTAAACCAACCTTAATATCTATAGTAGGCTCAGAAGCATCTTCTTGCTTGGCAGGTAATTCACTGTAAACAATCTTTATTTCATCATCTAACTCACATACCTAGGTTGCAACTTGATCATTATTAGATACCTCAGGTAGTGGGTACTTCATTGATATCATCTTTACAAAATATGCAATGGTATAATTATATTCTAGCCCATGGCTTGTGTCTAGTTCTTCGGTCTTTCCCTCATTGGTTCTTAGCATCTTGACATCTTCAATCGTGTTAGGTTCCGGTTTACCTACAAACTTGGCTAAGATCAATGTTTGTCTCTCTGCAATTTTAGCCACTTTGCTTCCATATTCTTGGATCTTGTATCAAGCTTCTACACACCATTTGTTAGTCCAACAATCTTACTGGTGAATTTACCAAGTTATCATGATTCTTCAAAATATTTTTGAAGTTTTCATTATGCTTAGTTTGACTAGCTATAAAAAATCAGAGTATCTTCAAGAGTATTTCTATTGTTGCTACTAGCTCCATTAAAATTACTGGATGCTCCAGGTCATTAGGGTAAGGAAGTCTAGGAGCATATCCATTATTTTTCCAGTTTAGATTATAGCTATTGCGAACAATAGAATTCACATCACGTTTACCCCTTCTTTACCTTTCATGAAGGAGATGAGTTCATCAAGATTGGCCATCAACATCACATTATTTCTTTCAATAGCATTCACCCTCTAGGTGGTGGTTCTTTCAACATGCCATTGGGCATGGTTCTTTTGCATATAATCAAGTAGTTTCTTGACATCTTCTATGGGTTTTCCCATGATTATTCGTCCTGTAGTTGTATCAAGCATAGTTTTGACATATGATTTAAACCATTATAAAACATATGAACGATTAACCACTCCTACCTTCCATGGTTAGGACAGTTTGCTTATGTATTCCTTCATTCTTTCCCATGCAAGGGCTAGTGCGTCATGTTCCTCTTGCTTGAAACCTGTAATCTAAGAACGAAGTTGCATAATTTTTGTAGGTAGACAAAAGTTAAATAGAAATTTGCCGCAACAATCAACCCAAGAAGTTATATTGCCTTTAGGTAAGGCTAAAATCCATACTTTTGTTTTTCCTCTCAAGGAAAAGAAAATAGACACACCTTGTGATATCTCCTTTTTATTGAACCGGTATTAGGACAAGAAAGGGTATCCTGCATCTATTTCCCCAAAGGTGACCCTGGGTATCGAACCCATGAGAGGAAGTGTCACATCCCTAGTTTCCTTCTTGTGTTGTGCTAGCATATGTGTTGCATCATGTTTAAATTTTTCTCAAACCTGAAATGTGGATTAGGAAACCCGAGCACTTCACATGATTAAATGAATTTCAATTAAGATTTTCAAGGAATCAAAAATACCCACAAAAATGGTCACCATGTCCGAGAAATGTTGGCGACAACATACAATGGGTGAACTCTATTTTCACACCCATTTTGGCAATTGAAATAAATCAGCAAAGTTTCTGAAAATTACCAATAAAGCACTATAAATATTTTAGTTGTTTCAAAATTTATGAAAAATCTTGTGGGACTTTGAAATATTCAAATTATATCCATTAAATCATTTTAGGATTATTGTGCTAAGATTTTTACCTAAACAAAATAAAACAAAGTGCAGCAAAATAGAAAACAAAACAAAATGAAAAAAAGGGAAAAGAAGAAACCTACTCGGGCTTACCTGAAGAAGAGGCTCATCCCACTAGGGGTAGCCTCGTCTTCTTCCTCTCGACGGTAGGCAGGTGAGAAGGAGGATATGATGTCACGGCCGTGCGACACGCCGGCAGTAGCCTGCCTATCTTCCCTGGCCAGCGCGATGCGCGGGATAGACTCCTCGGTCCCGTATAGATCGGCTCGTGCCCTCCATTCGCCCTATCTCTCTCCCTCGCCTTCTGGTTTCCATGGCCTATGCACCTGCAAGCTCTCCGTCGTCGCATGGATAGCCAGCGCCCCCCTCACCCCTCTCTCGTGTCCTAGAGCACCGTCGCATCGTCCTCGACCTCCTCATCGAGCCATGCCTTGCCGGAGCCCCTCGTGTGTCGCCTTCGAGCTCGTCTTCCTCGTCGGACCCCGAAGCTCGTTGTCGTCGTTTCGTCGTCTCCGATGCCTCCTCGAGCATGTTGAGCCCTGCGTTCGATGCACCGTGAGCTCCTCCGTCTTTTCCCTTTAGCCCCGTGGTCTAACCCTCGCAGTAGACCTCTCCCCTCAAAGCTCCCGAGCTCGTCGTCGCTGAGCCTGGTCATCGTCATGGCCAGAGCCGCTGCACCTGGTCATCGTCATGGCCAGAGCTGCTGCACCTTGCAGTCAAGCACCTCAACGTGCTCAACGCTTCCCCAGGAGCCTAGCGCACCTGTCCGAAGGCCTTGGCACGCATCGCAGCCTTAGTTTGGTCGAGCCCGAACTCCAGCCGCCGCAAGACCTTGTCGACAGGCTCGTTTCTGAGCCCCTCCGATAGCCAAACGACCCTTGTCGGATGCGTGCTAACCCCAGGAACCCATAGCCGCAAAATGTGCATCAAACGATGCCCCGTAGCTTGATTCCGAGAACCTCCTGTTGGGGAAAATTGCATGGGAAACAAAAAATTTCCTACGCACACGCAAGATCTATCCATGGTGATGAGCATCTACGAGAGGGAGAGTGGATCTACATACCCTTGTAGACCGCTAAGCGGGACGCGTTAAGAAACGCGGTTGGTGTAGTCGAACATCTTCGCGATCCAAATCGCCGAGCGTCTCGCGATCACATCACGATCTGTCCCGCGATCCAATCACGATCCGTCCCGTGAACACATCACGATCCGTCCCACGATCTCATCACGATCCGTCCCGTGAACACATCACGAACCGTCTCGCGATCCTGTTCACGGTCCATCCGATCTAGCGCCGAACGGACGACACCTCCGCGTTCAGCACACGTACAGCTTGATGACGATCTCCGCCGTCTTGATCCAGCAAGAGAGAGCGGAGAGGTAGAAGAGTTCTCCGGCAGCTTGACGGTGCTCCGGCGATGGTGGTGGAGCTGTTCCGGCAGGGCTTTGCCTAAGCACTGCCGAACTAGTGTAGTTTAGAGGAACTTGATCTAGAGGTAGGGTTTAGACGTGGCTGAAAATCCTTGTCCAAAAAACCCTAAAACCACTCATATATATAGGAGGAGGGGAGAGGAGGCTGCGCCCAAAAGGAGGGAACTCCTTTGGTTCGGCCGAACCTGGTGGGGAGAGTCCTCCTCCAACTGGGAGTCCACCTCTCACACGAGAGGTGGAACTTGGGGAGGACTCCACCCCAATTCGGTTTGGGCCTTCTCTTCCTGTGCCTAGGCCACCTTGGCCGACCCCACCAGCCCACTAGGGGCTGGTGGGTCGCCACTTTGGCCCATGGGGTGGGTTGGCCCCACTGGTGGACCCCCGGGACCCATTCGTCACTCCCGGTACGCTACCGAAAGTGCCCGAAATCTTTCCGGAGTCCAAAACAGGACTTCCTATATATGAATCTTTACCTCCGGACCATTACGGAGCTCCTCGTGACATCCAAGATCTCATCCGGGACTCCGAACTACCTTCGGTCACCACCATTCATAACTCTATACTACCGAAACGTCACCAAAGCTTAAGTGTGCAGACCCTGCGGGTTTGAGAACTATGTAGACATGACCGAGACACCTCTACGGTCAATAACCAATGGTAGGACCTAGATGTACACATTGGTTCCTACATATTCTACGAAGATATTTATCGGTCGAACCTCTATGTCAAGGATTCAGTTAATCCCGTATGATGTTCCCTTTGTTCTTCGGTATGTTACTTGCCCGAGATTCGATCGTCGGTATCTCCATACCTAGTTCAACCTCATTACCGGAAAGTCTCTTTACTCATTCCGTAATACAAGATCACGCAACTAACAATTAGTCACATTGCTTGCAAGGCTCATTGTGATGTTGTATTACCGAGTGGGCCCTGAGATACCTCCCCGTCACACGGAGTAACAAATCCCAGTCTCGATCCATGCCAACTCAACAGACACCATTGGAGATACCTGTAGAGCACCTTTGTAGCCACCCAGTTACGTTGCGATGTTTTATAAACACAAGGCACTCCTCCGATATCCGTGAGTTGGATGATCTCATGGTTATAGGAACATATATTTGACATGCAGAAAACAGTAGCAATAAACTGACACGATCATATGCTACGTCTGTAGTTTGGGTCTTGTCCATCACATCATTCTCCTAATGATGTGATCCCGTTATCAAATGACATCTCATGTCCATGGCTAGGAAACCTTAACCATATTTGATCAATGAGCTAGTCCATTAGAGGCATACTAGGGACATGGTTTTGTCTATGTATCCACACATGCATCTAAGTCTCCGATCAATACAATTTATAGCATGGATAATAAACGATTATCATGAACAAGGAAATATGATAATAATTAATTTATTATTGCCTCTAGGGCATATTTCCAACACCTCCGTCATTACGGATGGTCGCCGACTTTCATCCGTTGACGAGATGATGAGGCCAGGTCATTAGCCACTAATGATCCTATTAGTTAGGTCTGTGAGACTGACTAGTGGGCCCCTTCTCTAATTAACCACATTTTAGTTTACAAGTTAGATTAAGTTAAGTCAACGCCTCCACCTGTCATCTTTGACTTGCTCACGTGGGCTTTGACTGGACCCACCTATGAGTGGCACTAGCTAGCCCTGGGTCACTGACCAGTGGGCCCTATTGGAGGTTTCACCTGGACCAGACCCTGTTGGCTTGCTGACGCAATAAATGAATTTCTAGTTTTATAAATAATCAGAAAATTCCAAGAAATGATGAATTCTAAAATTCATATAAATTAATCTATAAGTGAGATGAAAATAATTTATATATGAAAAATGATCATAAAAATTGAAAAAATCCATCTATGCTATTCTCATGCATGATAGAGCAACCTAAATAGGAGAACATGGTCATTTTGTCCAAATGCAATATGTTAAATAATGTATGGAGTTTGTATTTGAACCCAAGGTTCAAAAGTACTTCATCTAACATCAATGATAGTTGCATTAGCTCAAATAAATCATTTTGCCATGTCATAATCATGCATCATAGTGTTGCACTTGTTGTGTATTGATTGTTCCTTTGTGTATGTTGCAGTAGGCTCTACTGCACAGGATACCCATGAGTATCCCTATGAGGGAGAGTATTTGACCGCTGATCTACAAGTCAAGCAACCTCATTGATCATATCCGATACAATCCTACTCTCTCGCTCTTGCTCTTATTTATTGCATTAGGACAACAATGCTTCAACTATTACTTTTTTGGGTAGTTGAACCCATTCCTTAGTTTGACTTGTCATTGTCATAGTAAATAGCTAAACCAATAAACCTAGCATACCTTGTAGATACTTGAGCCATGATGTGCTTTGCCTGCTGTGCTTGATATGCTTAGAGTTGTGTCAGGTCTGATTCATTTGGGTGATGAACCGAAGTGAAACGATTGTGTTCTGATGTGATGAGTTAAGTGATGAACCTGATTTGGTGAAGGTAGCAATGAGAGGCTATGTAGGAGTACATAGGAGCTTGTCTCGTGGGAACCATCCTTAGGAACTGAGTTCCATGTATGTGATCCAAGACTAGCTACTACCACGTATTGGGCTCCAGGTACTCCAAGCCCTCTTGGCTTATTAATCGCCTTGTCCTCCGTCCAGGAGTTGCAATTAGCTTCTGGTGTTTGTAGCTTATGCTGGAGGTCGTGCATAGTGTTGTCCTTAGGGGTGGGCTATGATGCGGCAGGCACGTGGCACGGTGTACCAAGTGACACCCGAATGGTGGGTTTGGGAACCCTGCGCACATCATTTGAGGCCGTAGCTGAAACATCGGCCAGACTTCCGTCCAGGTTCAGTCTCAAATAGGCTATAAACGTGGACTAGGGACTTGAGTGGTTGACGGTCATGGCCGACTCCCTCGCTAGGCTTCCACTTGAAGGTTGCCGAGGTGCCTTTTTTTACGTGCAGTTAGCAATACGTGGCGTGAGCATGTGTGATGGAGTACACCCCTCTAGGGTATGAGTCTATTTGAATAGCCGCGTCCTTGGATATGGACTACTTGGAAACATATGGCGTTCATAGATAATTGATAACCCACAAGTGTAGGGGATCGCGACAGTCTTCACAGGTAGTATTTCACCCTAATTTATTGGTTCGACACAAGGGGAGCCAAAGAATATTTATGGGCCTTGACAGTTGAGTTGTCAATTCAACCTCACCTGGGATATCTCTCTACAAGAAAGGTTTAGTAGCACAACAAATAGTAGTAGCAAAGTAACAGTAGTAGTGACATCAACAATTTCTCTAGCAGGTGTTATAGTAGCAGTAGCAATAGTACCTTAGCAAGATTCAGTATATGCAAGGCGTAGGCACGTGGAACAGTGATGGATAATGATTTAGATGACATTGATCATATAACAGTTACACACTAGGGCGACACAAAACTAGCTCCAATTCATCAATATAATGTAGGCATGTATTCCATATATAGTCATATGTGCTTGCGATAAGAACTTGTGTGACATCTTTTGTCCTACCCTCCCATGGCAGCGGGTTCCTATTGGAAACTAAGGGATATTAAGGCCTCCTTTTAATAGAGAACCGTAACAAAGCATTAACACATGGTGAATACATGAACTCCTGAAACTACGACAATCACCAGAATGAATCCCAATTATTGTCACCTTGGGGTATGCGGATCATGACACACCATAGGTTCATATAAATTGCAAGATAGGATCCAAATCACACTTATATTCATGAAAACATAATAGGTTCAGATCTGAAATCATGGCACTTGGGCCCTAGTGATAAGCAGTAAGCATAACAAAGTCATAGCAACACCAATGTCACAACATAGTGGATACTAGGGATCAAGCTCTATCAAACTTAACTCGATTACATGATCAATCTCATCCAATCCCAACATTGTCCATCAAGCCTACAAAGGAATTACTCACTCCCGGTGGTGAGCATCATGGCTGTGTTGATGAAGAAGGGTTGGTGATGACAATAGCGACAATTTTCCCTCTTCAGAGCCCAAAACAGGCTCCAGATCAGCCCTCCGAAGGAAGAATAGGAGGTGGAGCGGCTCCGTCTCATGAAACACGATGAAAATTATCTTTTATTTTTTTCTCCGAAGATGTGAATTTATATGACTGGAATTAGGGTCGAAGGAGCCTCGAGGGCACCACAAACCATCAGGGCGCAACCTAGGGGCCCTCCCTAATGTGTGGTGGCCCCTGGCACACGCTCTCCGGTATCTATTTGCTCCATAATTCATTATAATTCTTAGGAATAATTCAAAAAAAGTTTGGTCCAATTCTGAGAACTTTTATATCTGCACAAAAATAACACCAAGGTAGTTTTGCTGAGAATAACGTCAGTCCCCTCAAGCAATTCAATTGATAAATTGGAAGTGATAAAGAAAACTTTTACAAACTCTTTTGTTCTTGTTGTTATACACATGCTTAGCTAGTGCTCAAGTTTTCAGTATAAATCATAAATAAGCACACTCATGACAACAACTAATTATTATGTTGACTCATGACAATACACAACCAACTAGCAAGCAATCATAAAATACCTCATATGTCAACAATTTGTCAAAACAATCATAATATAATATGGTGCATGGTATTTCGCTAGCCCTTTCTGAGACCACAAAACATAAATGCAGAGAAACTCTGAGATCCAAGCAGCGACTAAACATTATAATTGAGGGTAGAAAATATCCAGCCATGTTCATATCCAATATTAACTAGACTCAATGCATAAGAATGACAAAAGTGTTCTCCAGTCTGGTGCTTTTAGTAAGAGGACGATGACTCAGCATAAAAGTAAATAGATAGGCCCTTCATAGAGGGAAACATTTATTTGCAGAGGTGCCAGAGCTCGAAGCTTGAAACAAGAGTGAAGATATAATTTTTGGGTGCTGCACTTTTCTTGTCAACTCACGACAAAGGCTTTAAATATCTTCCATGCTAAACTCATTATTGGCGGTTCCCAAACAGAATAGTAAAGTCTACTCCTATCCACCATCCACACACAAACCATGGCTAACCGAATCCATGGATCCCCACCAACATACACTGACCCAAGGAGTTTTGTTTAATTTATTTTGATCATGGAGGACTTGGCATCCTTTTTACCAGCCTCTCTCGTGCAATGACGGCTAATAAAAGACCATCTGGGAATATCTCGCTTTGCATGGAAAATATTGACCGCCTCGTCGCTCCATGAGTGAGACGAGTGCACAAAATGGATGTCTATTTGAATATTTAGAGATGGCACATGCAAGTTTACTTGGAACAACAGGGTAATACTGCATATAGGTAGGTATAGTGAACTCATGTGGAATAACTTGGTTTAAGGTTTTTGGATGCACGAGCAACATTCCCGCTTAGTATAGGTGAAGGCTAGCAATAGATTGAGAAGCGGCCAGCTAGAGAGCAGCAACGGTCATAAACATGCATTGTGAATAATTAACATTGGATGTATCATGAGTAGGATATGAACACTCTGAATTTAAACATCACGAAGGATGCAACTACATGTTTGCACATGGGCCAAGTCAAACTGCTCGAATTACATAGAGTAAAATACCATACTACCATACCATATATAATCATTTTAATGCATGTTGACACACAAGATAAATCATTATTAACTCCTATCTATTTAGGCATGATATGAGAAGCTATAATCTCTAATTGTCATCACAAACATGTTCACTCATGATATACTGAATCAAGATTAAACTGGCTAAACATTTTTACAAAAACGAAAAACAAGAAGAGTTCATACCGGCTTCCTTTGCCACGATCACTTCATCAAATATTGTCATTATTGCCTTTCACTTGCATGACTAAATGATATGATGATAATAATAGTGCAGGAATGCCATGGATTAAGCTAGAATTTACTAGGAAGTTTTAGACAAAGGAGAAGACAAGGTAAAATTGGCTCTCTGTTAGATCAACAATAAAGCATATAAGAGCCACTCAACATTCTCATCGTGGTCTTCTCCTTTCAAAGATTCAATAAAAAGAAAAAAATCAGAGAAACACACTGAAATATTTTTGAACTTTTTGTTTTTTCTGAAGCAAGGAAATAAACTAAGGGAAAACAAGAACGAGAAAAACTATTTACATGGGAAAGCTCCCAACAAGCAAATCTGGGTTTTCTCTTTAGTTCTAAAACTAAAGAAATGATGAATTGAAAACCCTAAAAGAAGCAAGAAATATATTTGGATTTTCAAAGTTTTTCAAACACGCAAGAAGAAAGCGGAAAATAAAGCTAACATGGATATACAATGAAAGAGGATGAACACCAACAATTTTGTTGGAGATATGCCCTAGAGACAATCATGTATGATGATATTTCCTATGTGTTTATGAATAGAGATAGTCCTTGGACATTATAGTTTATGTGTATAAACAAGTACGCGAGTTGTTTGTGACATTATGCATTGTATGATGACTGTCCTAAATGGTCCATAGTCAAAAGGGCTGTGTGGGCACATATCCTATTAGACCAGCATATGACACAGTGGATGGTCCGGTCTCATTGAGAATGTAGCATTGGATGCTAGCCGGATAATATTGACTCGGAAAGATCTGGTTAGATTTGACGTAGTTGGGTCTGAGTCGAGATAAGGTCTGAGGTGGACAGACCCAACTATGAGATGCCACGATAGGTCATTTGTCAGTCTCTAGTACAACATACGTTCTATGTCCTAAGACCTGAGCTAGCGCATGTACTCGGGATGGTGACATACTTGCTTTGGGCCAACCAAACACTACTCCACGACTGGGTAGTTACAAAGGTAGGTTTCAGGCTTGTCCAGACCCATGCTGCGAGACATTTGTCGAGCAAGATGGGATTTGCCCCTCCGATCAAGAAAGATATACTCTGGGCCCCTCGGGTGATCCGACCTGGATAAGCATGGCCATGCGATGAGGATTATGAGATAATCTGAATGTTGGTCAGATTCATCGAAACGAGAAAGAGGTCGTGCTGGAACAAGGATGACCATGTCGCCTTGTGCATGGCAACATATATCGTGTGGCAAAGGGAATAGAAGGGTGAAGTACAGGTTCACCTAACCAGATTCATCGAATACCTGGAGTCGGCACGCATTGCTAGAGGCTGCTATCGACTGGTCGAGCCGGATGTGATCTGACTCTCGACCAAGTGAATGAGAACCTAAGGGGTCATGTGCTTAAGGGAAGGAATACATGGGCTTTAGGACCTTTGCGAGGCCCAAGAGTTGAGCCCGCGCCGGATTCCTATATATAGTGGAGGTGCGGCACACAGATTTGGTTGATCGCTTCAGCATCATCGTTAGGGCTTTGCATGTGTTGCAACTATCCACCTCCACCCACCGCCGACTATGTGATTCGGACCTAGCAGTCCGCCGTGCGGTGTTCCTCGTGCATGCACGGATACCGTTAGAGGTGGTGCACTTGCTGAGGGAGTCCTGGTTTAGGGGGTCCTCGGATACCCGATCTATTGTTATGGGCCAGACTGTATGGGTCGCAAAGCGGACATCGGATGATCGAAGGCCGCCTACGCCATATGGAAGCTTCGAGGAGCCATGACGTATTCTCCAAGTTATTAGCTGTAGTTAGGCATGTTTATCTCTTCGGCATGTAACCGACCATGTGTAAACCTAGGACACCCTCGGTGTCTATATAAGCCGGAGGGTGTTGGGGGTATAGAGAACAACTCATCTAGGATTAGATACACGATCTCAAGGTAGATCAACTCTGTAACCCCTTACACCATCAATAGAATCAAGCAGGATGTAGGGTATTACCTCTATTGAAGGGCCCGAACCTGGGTAAACACGTGTCCCCTTCGTCTCCTGTTACCGTTGATCCTAGTCCCAAAGTTCGGGACCCCCTACCCGAGATCCGCCGGTTTTGACACCGACATTGGTGCTTTCATTGAGAGTTCCTCTATGAGCACCGAAGGAATAGATGGCTCGCCCCATCGCAAGTAGCAAGATCTGTATCGAGGGAATTCTTGCCCCCGATCACAGTTTCATCGGCAACGACATCTTGTCGCATGCCGGCCCAGTCGGTCGTCAAGGCCAGATCAGAAGGTCCCCCCAATCAGAATAACATGTTCGGAACCCTAGAGTTCGTGGCTGATTCACAAGGAACACTCGTTGCAATGTAACCTTCAACCTTCGAAGAGAAACCTATAAGTCCAGATGCCTTGACGTCCAGGACACCAGGTCCCACGATGGAACGGAACAAGGATCTGCTTCTACGTAACTCTAGAACCGTCACACCACTTGACGAATCCACTCGTATCAGCGACACGCATCCTGCCATCGCCTCATTTTTAAACGAGTTGTTTGATCGGATCGAAGCTATACGTATATCAGATGACCGGGTTCCGATCTATGATCGGCTCGGTATCAGACCCGATGACACGGAGATTCATGTCCCTCCGGTCACCCAGCTTGTCGCTACCATCGAGTTTCCGGATGCGGATTCTTCCTGACAGCCAAAATTGAAAACCGTCTATACCCCAGTCCTTGATCCCCAATACCCCATCGGTGAATCAGAGGCGGGGAATCACTCTAAATCCGGACCGTCACCGGTCCAGGATCCGTCACACGATTTGGGAACTGCAATTCCAAACACTCATCACGAAAGGGAACAAAAATTTTCCCCACCCACCGCCCAAGATGATTGTCCAAGTATCACGCCAAAGCCCATGTCTTCGGACTTTAGGAATATCAAGCAAATACAAGGAGAATTAGTCCACCACTTTTGGGCAAGACTCCTACTCACTAGGAACAGAGTAAAAGGTCTTAGTGACAAATATGTAATGGCAATCTTGATTCGCAATTGCCATGATGAAGGGATTCTCAATGCCCTTGCCCGCCGACGCATAAGCGACTTTTCGGAGTTATTCGAGTTGGTACAGAAGTACTGTGCCACGGAGAGTGTCTGACAATCCGAACGATTGTTCTCGGAAGCAATCTTCCCCGAACACCCTATAGGAGCTCGAAAAAAGAGGGCATATCCAAAGCGGACAACCAGGTATGAACCCGTCGAAAAAAGAAACAAGTCCCTTTCTGGGACGGGCACCATCCTCGATGGACTCTTGGATAAACCCTGCCCCATTCATTCCGTGTTGTTGAACACAAACCCCACTCATAGCCTTTGAGCTTGCTAGGTCGTCAGGCAAGTCACAAAAAGTGGCAAGGCCATCCTCGACACACCTCCGTCGAACGAGCGCTCTCCCTCGCCAACCGGGTTTAATGACGAAGTCCTGACGGTCTACGAGATCTTCCCCTCGAGGAGCAGGCATAAAAGAGCTCTCAAGGAGAATGAGCAAGTCTACCACGTGGCAGCTACAAGCCCATGAGCAGACGTACCTATTACTTTTGGGAACACTAACCATCCGCACATCCTTCCTGGTCAATCACCATCCGCTCTAGTCTTGAATCCCATCATCGATGGATATAGGCTACATAAGGTGCTAATGGACGGCGATAGTGGTCTTAACCTCATTTACGAGGCCACTCTAGAAAAAATGCATTTCGACCCATCCCACATTGAACATAGCTAAACAAACTTCCGAGCAATTATCCCAGGGAAAGAGGCACATTGTTCCGGATGCATCATCCTGGATGTTATGTTCGGTACGCCTGAAAACTACCGATCCGAAGAACTTCTCTTCCACATCGTCCCCTTCCCAAGTGGCTATCACGCCCTAATGGGACGCGATGCCTTTACAAATTTCCAGGCTATACCCCATTACGGGTACATGAAACTCAAAATGCCAGGACCAAATGGAGTGATCACGATCGCCGGCAATCTGAATATAGCCCTCCGGGCTGAAAGCAAAACGGCAGCACTCGCCCTCAAGACATTAGCGGAAACTTTCGCTGCCGAAGATTTGACCACTTTATGGTCGACGGTCAATAGGGACGATGTGATCCTTAGTAAAAGGCCCAAGTCCACGTCCTTTAAACCCGCAGAGGAAATCGTCAAATTTCAGGTGCATCCAACGGACCCTAATAAAATACCGTCCATCGGATCCCAGCTCGATCCCCTTGTGGACGAAGCATTGCGGAATTTCCTCCATGACAATTCAGACATTTTCGCTTGGCATCCTTCTGATATGCCTGGAATCGCATGGCAGCTCGCCGAACATAGCTTAAACATTATTGCGGGCTTTAAGCCCGTGAAACAGACCCTGCACCGATTCTCTGAGCCTAAACGGCAAGCCATGGGTGAAGAATTAGCCAAATTGCTCGAGGCCGGATTTATTCAGGATATTAAACACCCTGAGTGGCTAGCAAACCTGGTGATGGTACCTAATAAAGACAAGTCCCGGCGGCCGTGTGTCGATTTCAAAGACCTCAACAAATCATGCCCCAAGGACCCTTTCCCCTTACCACGCACAGACCAGATCATTGATGTCATAGCCGGACACGATTTGTCATGTTTCCTCGATGCTTACTCCGGATACCATCAAATTAAAATGAAGGAATCCAATCAAGCATCTACCGCATTCATCACCCCCTACGGGACATTTTGCTTCAACATGATGCCCTTCGGGCTAAAAAACGCCAGGGCCACATACTAGCGCATGATCCAAACCTGCCTCGCTAAATAGGTTGGAAAGACTGTCGAGGCATACATGGATGTGATATGTTTCCAATGTATCTATAGTTTTTGATATTTCCATGCTATTATATTATCTGTTTTGGATGTTTTATATGCTATTTTATATTATCTTTGGGACTAACCTATTAATCTAGAGCCTAGTGCCAGTTTCTGTTTTTCCTAGTTTTTGAGAATTGCAGATAAGGAATATTAAACGGATTACAAACGGAATAAAACCTTAGGAATGATTTTTTCTGGAACGAAAGGAAACCAGGAGACTTGAGAACCAAGGCAGGAGAGCCACCATGGGTCCACAAGCCCTAGGGGCGCGCCCAGGGAGGTAGGGCGCGCCCAGCAGGCTTGAGGGCCCATGGCTGCTCTCCCAACCCTAATCTTCGGCCTATAAATTCCCAAATATTCCATCATTATCAGAACATGTCACGAAAACCCTTTTCCGCCGCCAGAAGCCTCCGTTCCCGAGAGATCCAATCTTGGAGCCTTTTCCGATAATCTGCCAGAGGGGGATTCGATCACGCAGGGCATCCATATCAACTCCATTGCCCCTCCGATGATGGTGAGTAGTTCACCACAGACCTTTGGCTCCATAGATAGTAGCTAGATGGCTTCTTATCTCTCTTTGCTCTTCAATACCATGTTCTTCATGATCTTCATGGAGATCTATCCGATGTAATACTCTTTTGCGGTGTGTTTGTCGAGATCCAATGAATTGTGGGTTTATGTTCAGATTATCCATGAATATTATTTGAGTCTTTCTTGAATTATTATATGCATGATTTCATATCTTTGCAAGTCTCTTTGAGTTATTGGTTTGGTTTGGCCAACTATATTGGTAATTCTTGCAAAAGGAGAAGTGCTTAGTTTTGGGTTCAACCTTGCGGTGTCCTCACCCAGTGACAAAGTAGGGGTAGCGAGGCACGTATTGTATTGTTTCCATCAAGGATAAGAAGATGGAGTTTTCATAATATTGCTTGAGTTTATCCCTCTACATCATGTCATCTTACCTAATGCGTTACTCTGTTCTTCATGAACTTAATACTCTAGATGCAGGTAGGAGTCGGTCGATGTGTGGAGTAATAGTGCTAGATGCAGAATCGTTTCGGTCTACTTGACACAGACATGATGCCTATATGCATAATCATTGCCTTGGATATCTTCATAATTATTCACTTTTCTATCAATTGCTCGACAATAATTTGTTCACCCACCGTAATACTTGCTATCATGAGAGAAGCCTCTAGTGAAACCTATGGCCCCCAGGTCTATTTTTCATCTTATACTTTCAGATCTAAAACCAAAAAAACCAAAAATACTTTGCTGCATTATTTTTACCTTTTGTTTTACTTTCTGTTCAAGCAATCTATCTCTATCAGATCTCATCCTTGCAAGTAACCTTAAAGGGCTTGACAACCCGTTTATAGCATTGGGTGCAAGAGTTTGATTCTTTGTGTAGGTACACCTATTGGGGACTTGCTTGTATCACCTACTGGATTGATACCTTAGTTCTCAACAACTGAGGGAAATAATTATCTACTTTGCTACATCACCCGTTCCTCTTTACGGAAATCAACGCATGCTCGAGAAGTAGCAAGAAGGATTTCTGGAGCCGTTGCTGGGGAGATACATAGCAAGTCGGGATAATAACTCTCCCGTCAACTTGTCAATTTCTGGTGCCGTTGCCGAGGAGATCTACATCAAGCCCACCAAGTACCCATCACAAACTCATCTCTTGCATTTACATTATTTTCTATTTGCCTCTCGTTTTCCTCTCCCCCACTTCTAAAACGATTTTCATAACATACCAAAAAATTGTCTTTTTATTCGCCCTTCTTTCATTTGCTTTTTGCTTGCTTGCGTGCTTGATTGCTTAATTTCTCACGATGACTCAAGACAATACCAAGTTGTGTGACTTTTCCAATACTAATAATAATGATTTTATTAGTACTCCGATTGCTCCACCGCCACTAGTGTGGAATCTTATGAAATTAATGCTGCTTTGCTCAATCTTGTTATGAAAGAACAATTTTCCGGCCTTGCTAATCAAGATGCAACATCTCATCTAAATACTTTCGTTGACTTGTGTGATATGCAAAAGAATAAATATGTGGATAATTATATTGTTAAATTTAAGCTATTCCTGTTCTCACTACGTGATCATGCTAAAACTTGGTTTTCATCTTTACCTAAAAATAGTATTGATTCATGGAATGCGTGTAAAGATGCTTTTATTTCCAAGTACTTTACGCCCGCTAAAATCATCTCCCTTAGGAACGATATAATGAATTTTAAGCAACTTGATCATGAGCATGTTGCACAATCTTGGGAAAGGATGAAACTTATGATTAGAAATTGCCCCGCACATGGTTTGAGTTTATGGATGATTATACAAATTTTCTATGCTGGATTGAATTTTGCTTCTAGGAATCTTTTAGATTCTTTCGTGGGTGGCACTTTTTATGGAAATCACATTAGGAGAAGCTACTAAACTCCTAGATAATATTATGGCAAATTACTCCCAATGGCACACCGAAAGATCTCCTACTAGTAAAAAAGTGCATGCTATTGAAGAGATTAATACTCTGAGTGAAAAGATGGATGAATTGATGAAATTGTTTGCTAATAAGAGTGATACTATTGATCCTAATTATATGCCTTTGTATTCTTTGATTGTAAATAATAATGAATCTATGAATGTGAATTTTGTTGGTAGGAATAATTTTGGCAATAATGCTTATCGAGGTAATTTCAATGCTAGGCCGTTTCCTAGTAATTCCTCTAATAATTATGGTAATTCCTACTGTAATTCTTATGGAAATTATAATAAAATGCCCTCTGATATTGATTATAATATTAAATAATTCATTAGTATGCAAAAAGGCTTCAATGCCATGATTGAAGAAAAAATGCTCAAGATTGATGATTTGGCTAGGAACGTTGATAAAATTTCTCTTGAGGTTGATTCTTTAAAAATTAGATCTATTCCATCCAAGCATGATATTAATGAGTCTTTAAAATCCATGATAATTTCTATTGATGAGTGTAAGGAAAGAACCGCTAGAATACGTGTTAAGCGTGAATGGCTTCAAAAAGTTTGTTCTCGTGATAATATTGATGAAGATCTTGAAGTGATTTATGTGACTCCTATTGAATCTTTGTTTTACAATGTTAATCTTTATAAGGATGGGATTGGAGATGATTCAACTTTAGTTAAAAGGCACCCGAATGATTCGGAGTTTATAGATCTTGATGCTAAGATTGATAAAAGTGGGATTGAAGAAGTCAAAACTTTAAATAGCAATGAACCCACTCTTTTGGATTTCAAGGGCTTTAATCATGATATCTAATCTTTAATTGATTGTATTTACTTGTTGCAATCCATGTTGAATTCTCCTCATGCTTATAATCAAAACAAATCTTTTACTAAACATATTGTTGATGCTATGATGAAAGCTTTTGAAGAAAAACTTGTGTTGGAAGTTTCTATACATAGAAAGATATATGATGAGTGGGAACCTACTATTAATATTAAGATTAAATATTATGAGTGCCATGCTTTGTGTGATTTGGGTGCTAGCATTTCCATGATTCGAAAAACTTTATGTGATGTGTTAGGTTTCCCTGAATTTGATGATTGTTCTTTAAATTTGCATCTTGCGGATTACACTATAAAGAAACCTATGGGAAGAATTAATGATGTTATTATTGTTGCAAATAGTAATTATGTGCCCGTATATTTCATTGTTCTTGATATAGATTGCAATCCTACATTTCCTATTATTCTTGGTAGACCTTTCCTTAGAACGATTGGTGCAATTATTGATATGAAGGAAGGGAATATTAGATTACAATTTCCATTAAGGAAAGGCATGGAAAAATTTCCTAGAAATAAAATAAAATTACCTTATGAATCTATCATGAGAGCTACTTATGGATTGCATACCAAAGATGACAATACCTAGATCTATTGTGTTTTGCCTAGCAAGGGGCGTTAAACGATAGCGCTTGTTGGGAGGCAACCCAATTTTATTTTGCTTTCTTATTTTTGCTTATGTTTTGGTGTGTTTTGCACATTATTAATTCTGTATTAATTATGTTTTTGTGTTTTAATTAGTGTTTGAGCCAAGTAAAACCTTTGGGGTGATATATGGTAGTTGTTAATTTGATCTTGCTGAAAAACAGAAACTTTTGCTCTCTGTCCAGGAAATTTCTAAATTTTTCAGAGTGTCGAATTGATCTGAAATTTTTACACACGATTAAAGTACAAATTTTCCTAATTTTCCTAATTTATCAGAATTTTTAGAGTTCCAGAAGTATTCGAAGTTTACAGATTGCTACAGACTGTTCTGTTTTTGACAGATTCTATTTTCTTTGTGTTGTTTGCTTATTTTGATGTATCTATGGGTCGTACCGGGGGGTATGAGCCATGGAGAAGTTACAATACAGTAGGTATTACAAAAATACAACTAAAGAAGTAGTTCACAACAGTACCTAAAGTTGTGATTTATTTTTTATACTAACAGATCTCATGAGTTTTCTGTTGAGTTTTGTGTTGTGAAGTTTTCAAGTTTTGGGTGAAGATTTGATGGACTATGGAATAAAGAGTGGCAAGAGCCTAATCTTAGGGATACCCAAGGAACCCCAAGTCATATTCAAGTATACCAAAAAGCCTAATCTTGGGGATGCCCCAGAAGGCATCCCCTCTTTCGTCTTCAATCCATCGGTGAATTTACTTGAGGCTATATTTTTATGCACCACATGATATGTGTTTTGCTTGGAGCGTCTTGTATGATATGAGTCTTTGCTTTTTAGTTTGCCACAATCATCCTTGCTGCACACATATTTTGAGAGAGACACGCTGAATCATGAATTTATTAGAATACTCTATGTGCTTCACTTATGTCTTTTGAGCTAGGCAATGTTGCTCTAGTGCTTTACTTATATCTTTTTAGAGCATGGTGGTGGTATATTTTATAGAAATTATTGAACTCTCGTTCCTCAATTATATTATTTTGAGATTTTCTTAACACTGTATGGTAATTTTTTTAGGTTGTGAATTTAGTCCTAATATAATGGGCATCCAAGAGGGATATAATAAAAACTCTCATATTAAGTGCATTGAAAACTATGAGAAGTTTGATTCCTTGCATATTGGTTTGAGATAATATAGATGGTAATATGAGAGTCATGCTAGTGAGTATTTGTGAATTGGAAGAGATACTTGTGTTAAAACTTGTGATTCCTGTAGCATGCACGTATGGTGAATCTTTATGTAACGAAGTCGGAGCGTGATTTGTTTAATGATTGTCAACCTTTGTGTGAGGGTTGGGAGCGTGTGATAGTTAACTCCTACCAACCTCTCCCCTAGGAGCATGCTTCTAATGCTTTGTTTGATAACTAATAGACTTTTGCAATAAGTATGTGAGTTCTTTATGACTAATGTCGAGTCCATGGATTATGCGCACTCTCACCCTTCCATCTTTTCTAGCCTCTCTAGTACCGCGCAACTTTCGCCGGTACATCAAACCCTCCTTCCTCAAAACAGACACCATACCTACCTATTATGGAATTTCCATAGCCATTCCGATATATATTGTCATGCAACTTCCACCATGTAGTTTTTCATGACTTGCATCATCACTTTATATTGCATGTAGAGTCATACTTTATCATAGGTATCGAGTTGTAATTTTCTTTTTGAGTTATAAGTAAATAAAAGTGTGATGATTTTTAATTAATAGTGCATTGTCCCATGAGAGAAAAGGATGATGGAGGCTATCACTCCCTCACAAGTTGGGATGGGTATCCGAACTTTACAAAAAATAAAAGAGGCCAGCAAAGCCCAAACAAAAAAGGAATAAAAGAGGCCAAAGAAGCCCAGCAAAATAAAAAATAAAAAAGGGAAAAATATATAAAAAAAATGAGAGAAAGAGAGAAGGGACAATTTCTACTACCTTTTTGCACACTTGTGCTTCAAAGTAGCACCATGCTCTTCATGATAGAGAGTCTGTTATTTTGTCACTTTCATATAACTAGTGGATATTTGCATGACCACTTAGTTTTATTTTTGAGCTTTCATACACTTATAGCTCTAAGTGCATTTGTTGCATGGCAATCCCTACTCACTCACATTGATATCTATTGATGGGCATCTCCATAGCCCGTTGATACGCCTAGTTGATGTGAGACTATCTTCTCCTTTTTCTCCTTGCACCTCCTCCATATTCTATTACACCTATAATGCTATATCCATGGCTCACGCCCATGTATTGCGTGAGAGTTGAAAAGGTTTGAGAACACCAAAAGTGCGAAAAAATTGCTTGACTTGTTCATCGGGGTTGTGCATGATTTAGATACTTTGTGTGGGGAAGATGGAGCATAGCCAGACCATATGATTTTGTAGGGACAACTTTCTAAGGCCATGTTATTTCGAAAAGACACAACTGCCTTGTTGGTGTGCTCGAAATATTACTGTTTTTATGTCAATATTAGACTATTTTTTTGAATCTTACGGATCTGAATATTCATGCCACAATAAAGAATATTACACGGATAAATATGTTAGGTAGCATTCCACATCAAAAATTCTATTTTTATCATTTACCTACTCGAGGACGAGGAGGAATTAAGCTTGGGGATGCTGATACGTCTCCAACGTATCTATAATTTTTGATTGGTCCATGCTATTGTATTATCTGTTTTGGATGTTTTATATGCATTAATATGCTATTTTATATTATTTTGGGACTAACCTATTAATCTATAGCCTAGTGCTAGTTTATGTTTTTTTCCTTGTTTTTGAGAATTGCAGATAAGGGATATTAAACGGAGTCCAAACGGAATAACACCTTCGGAATGATTTTTTCTGGAACGAAAGGAAACATGAGACTTGAGAACCAAGGATGGAGAGCCACCATGGGTCCACCAGCCCTAGGGGGCGCCAGGGGGTAGGGCACACCCAGCAGGCTTGTGGGCCCATGACAGCTCTCCCAACCGTACTCTTCGGCTTATAAATTCCCAAATAATCCATCATTATCAAAACAAGCCACGAAAACACTTTTCCGCCGCCAGAAGCCTCCGTTCTTGAGAGATCCAATCTTAGAGCCTTTTCCGGTAATCTGCCGGAGGTTGATTCGATCATAGAGGGCATCTACATCAACACCATTGCCCCTCCGATGATGGGTGAGTAGTTCACCACAGACCTTCGGGTCCATAGCTAGTAGCTAGATGGCTTCTTCTCTCTCTTTGCTCTTCAATACCATGTTCTTCATGATCTTCATGGAGATCTATCCGATGTAATACTCTTTTGCGGTGTATTTGTCGATACCCGATGAATTGTGGGTTTATGTTCAGATTATCCATGAATATTATTTGAGTCTTTTCTGAATTCTTATATGCATGATTTCATATCTTTGCAAGTCTCTTTGAGTTATTGGTTTGGTTTGGCAAACTAGATTGGTAATTCTTGCAATAGGAGAAGTGCTTAGTTTTGGGTTCAATCTTGCGGTGTCCTCACCCAGTGACAAAGTAGGGGTAGCGAGGCACGTATTGTATTGTTGCCATTAAGGATAACAAGATGAGGTTTTCATCATATTGCTTGAGTTTATCCCTCTACATCATGCCATCTTACCTAATGCATTACTCTGTTATTCATGAACTTAATACTCTAGATGCAGGTAGGAGTCGGTCGATGTGTGGAGTAATAGTAGTAGATGCAGAATCGTTCCGGTCTACTTGACACGGACGTGATGCCTATATGCATAATCATTGCCATGGATATCTTCATAATTATTCAGTTTTCTATCAATTGCTCGATAGTAATTTGTTCACCCACCATAATACTTGCCATCATGAGAGAAGACTCTAGTGAAACCTATGGCCCCCGGGTCTATTTTCCATCTTATACTTTCAGATCTAAAACCAAGAATACCAAAAATACTTTGCTGCATTATTTTTACCTTTTGTTTTAATTTCCGTTCAAGCAATCTATCTCTATCAGATCTCATGCTTGCAATTAACCTTAAAGGGTTGACAACCCCTTATAGCATTGGGTGCAAGAGTTTGATTCTTTGTGAAGGTACACCTATTGGGGACTTTCTTGTATCTCCTACTAGATTGATACTTTGGTTCTCAACAACTGAGGGAAATACTTATGTACTTTGCTGCATCACCCATTCCTCTTCACGAAAACCAACGCATGCTCGAGAAGTAGCAGGATGATTTGGTAATCAAAACCAAACATGTCGACCAGTTGATCGACGACTTACATCAAACTTTCGCTAATTTACGCGAATATGATATATGGCTCAATCCGTAAAAATATGTATTCGGAGTTCCCTTTGGTAAGCTGCTTGGATTCATCGTCTCCCATAGAGGAATATAGGCAAATCCAGCTAAAATCTGTGCTCTATCAAAACTTGCAATCCCCACAGAGCTGAAGCATGTCCAGAGGCTAGCCGGGTGCGTAGCGGCGTTAAGCTGCTTTATCTCCCACCTCGAAGAAAAAGCTTTGACTCTCTATAAGCTGCTGAAATGGACCAACAATTTCGAATGGACCGATGAAGCAGCGGCTACGCTGGAAGAAATCAAAGCAATACTGGCAACAAACCCCATACGCATGGCACCAGGCGCCGGTGAGCCCATCTTGTTATACATATCGGCCACCAACAAAGTCATTAGTACGGTGCTCATCGTCGAACGAGATGAGGAGGGATATAAGTTCCGGACTCAGAAGCCAGTATATTATGTGTCAGCGGTGCTAAGGCAGTACAAGTCTAGATACCCACATTATCAAAAAAATAGCCTATATAGAATTCATGGCATCGAGGTGTCACATCCCTAGCTAGTTGTCTTAGGACATCATGTGTGTGCATCATATTTCAATTTTTTCATCAAATTGAAATGGGCATCAAAAGAAACCCCAAACAGTTCATTTGAATCAAACCAACTTAATGATTGTGAAAAACCAAAAATACAAAATGCCCATCTAAAATGTTCCCTATGTCTGATAAATGTGGACATGATTATACCAGGGGTCATTTAAAATATTTGAACAATTATAGCATTTCAAAAATAAATAATAAAGTTTTTGAAAATGCCAAATAAAGCATTATCATTATTTCAGATTTCAAAATATCCTCAAACTTTTTACAGAAGTTTGAAATATTCAAACTTAGTGCTATAAAATATTTGGGATATTTATCACTTAGCAATTGTGCCTGAAAATAAAATAAAACTAATGTCAGAAAAATAGGAAACAAATAAAAAAGGGAAAAGCAAAAAAACCACCTCGGCCTTACCTGCCAAGAGGAGGCCCAGCCCATGGGGGGCAGCAGTGTCTTCTTCCTCCTGCCAGGAGGAGAAGCAGCTGCGTGCCTCCACCGCAGCAGGTCGTGGCCACGCGCCCGACCACCTCCTCCTTGCCTGCCTGGCCTCCTCCTCGACACGCTGGAGAGAGGATAGGCTCTAGCTACTACCCGGACCCTCTCTTCCCCGCCATTCCTCTCCCTCGCTTCTCCCTCTCCTCCCGCTCGCCATGGCCGAGCTCTTCTCGAGCTCACCGTCACTACCCGCCTCGCTAGAGCCCCCCTGCCGCGCCCTAGAGCTCCGGCGCGACCCCTAGTCCTCCTCGTGGAGCTGGAAACCGCCAGGAGCCCCTCTATGCCGAGCCATCGTCGTTCTTCCCTGTCGGATGCCAGAGCATCATTGTCGATTCGCCGCTGCTGGAGCGCCCCCGAGCCCGCTGGACGTCTCTGCTACCTCCCTGTGAGCCCCCGATGCTCCCCCTTCTCCTCCCCGGTCTTCCCGTGCCCTCTAGCTTCGTAGACAAATCTTCCTGAGCCGCCGTCACCACCGAGCTCGTCGTGGCCGTCGTCTTCGGTGACCCCGAGCCCCCAGACCAGCCCCACTCGACACGGACAAGCGTGGGTGCCCCGTAGCCGCTTCTGGTGCGCGAAACCGTGCCCTGTGGCATGTTTCCGGCCAACTCCGGCGGTCCTCCGCCGCGGGTTTAGTCGCCGCCAGCCCTGCTCCGGTGGGCACCGACGTTGCCGGCTGATTAGTGCTAATCAGCCTGGCTAATTAAGTCGTTATCCGCTGACAGGAGGCACGTAGAGGGTCAAACCTCTCGTCAGCGGGGGGAATTAGCCCCTAACGCTGACATGAGGGCCCCACCCTGTCAGGTTTGACCTCGCCGAGTCTGTTGACCTGCTGACATCACAGTGACACTAGGCTGACGCAATAACTGAATTTTTAGTATAAAAAATCAGGAAATTCCAAAAAATGTTTAAAACTTCTAAAATTCATATAAATTAATTTGTAAATCACCTGAAAATAATTTATATATGAAAATTTATCAGAAAAATCCAATGAATCCAATGGTGTTGTTATCATGCATGTTAGAGCAACCTATGTAAATGAACATTGACATTTACTAATAGGTTAACTTATGAAATGTGAAATGGAGAATGACTTTGAACCTACATTCAAACTCACTTCATTTAACTTGGACGATAGTTGCATTAGCTCATCCATACATGCTGCCATGTCATGATCATGCATCATATTGTTGCACTTGCGTGTATTGATTACTATTTATCTGCATTGCGGTAGGCCCTGCTCCTGAGGATACCTCCGAGTATTCCAACGAAGGAGAAAACCTTTCCGCTACCCAGCAAGGCAAGCAACCCCTTCGATCATTCCGATAACATCCCACTCTCTCGCTCCTGCTCTTGTTTATTGCATTAGGACAAACATTCACTTGTCTGTTATACACGGTAGATGAACCTATTCCTTTGCATGACCTGTCATTGTCACAGTAAATAGCTAAACCTTGCAACCTAGCATACCTGCTAGATGCTTGTGCCATGATGTGCTTTGCTTACTTTGCATGCTATACTTGCTATGCTTAGAGTTGTGCTAGGTCTGATTCATCTAGGTGATGAACTAGAGTGAAACAATGTTGTTTTGATGTGATAAGCTTATGATGAACCCGAATTGGTAAAGGTAGCGATGAGAGGCTATGTAGGAGTACATAGCGGGTTGTCTCATTGGGACCGTTCTTAGAAACTGAGTTCCGTGTTTGTGATCCAAGGCTAGTTACTACCAGATGTTGGGATACTTAATTGACCCTCTCGACTTATCAATCGCTTAGTCCTTGGTCCAGGAGTTGCAAGTAGTTTCTGGTGTTTATAGCATGCTGAAGGCCGTGCGTAGCGTTGACCCTAGGGGTGGGTTACAACGCGGTAGGTAGTGGCACGGTGTACCAAGGGTCACCCGAATGGTGGGCTTGGGAACCCTGCGCACATCGTTTGGGGCCGTAGCGGAAACTTCGGCTGGACTTTCGTGCGGGTTCAGTCTCAAATAGGCGATAGCCTGGACTAGAGGTCTTATGTGATTGACGGTCGTGGCCAACTCCCTCGTTGGGCTTCCGCTTGAAGGTTACCAAGGTGCATGGTTTTATGAGTACACATCGATAAGTGGCGAGAGCATGTGTGAAGAAGTACACCCCTGCAGGGTATGAAACTATTCGAATAGTCGCGTCCTTGGTTATGGACTATTTGGAAAACTTATGCCGTTCATAGATAATCAAATGGATACTCATAAAAATATCAAGACAAGTGTGAGTACCGTGGATGGCACTCTCGTAGGAGACAGAAGTGAATCCATGGTGGTGTATTGTTGTGGAGTTAGTGGACTCGTGTGCGATATCTAAAATTTGCAACAAATAATTAACATGTGTAGTAAAGGTTAGCCAAGAGTCAAAGCTGGCATTGCTGCATAAACTCCACCACACCCCTTGTTGATACATGAGCATGAATAGTCTAGGTCTGTTTTAAAGACTTGTTGAGTACATTTGTACTCATGTTTGCTTAATTAATGTTGCAGATGAGACTCAGGACCCATCAGGTGGGTTCTTTATATATGTCGACGATGCCGAATAGCTGGTGTCCCAGCTACGACCTTATGCCCCGTGGTGGGCTGTAGATAGTCAGGCCATGTGCCTTTTTACCCTTTCATGTGTCTGTACTCAAACAACTTTATGCTTCCGCTTGGTTGTATGAACTTGCTTGTATGACTTGAGTGTCGGGCCATGTGACCCCTATTTGTAAGAACATATTATGCAAGGCTATTCTGAGCCTCTTAAATAAAAGTTGTGTTGATGTATGGTTATGTTGTGATGCCATAGATGTATCTATGCATATCGGGCATGTCGTGCGTACGTGTGACATGCAATGGTATGTATGGGATCCGACACCTAGTCATGTGCCTTTAGTAGTACTCTTTATGGGAAACTGCCTCTTTGTGCTTCCATCGAGCCCTGGTAGCTTGCTACTACTCCGGACACATTGATTGACCGGCATGTATCCTTCTTTGCTGTTGTGTCTATCCCTCCGAGGAAACGTCTCACAGTGTAATGTAGTCCCTGTAGCCTGTTACGACTCGTCTACGTGCAGTGATGACATTTGTGTCCCACGGTGTAATGGAGTCCTTGTAGCTTGCTATGACTCGTCTACACACGCTTGAGACCGACACCTGCATTGCTGGGTTACGTATGCCTGTTTCCGTACGGATGTGCCACTTGGGTCTATGACTAGTCATGTCACCCCGGGTTGTCTGTCGTTTGATTGCCAGCGACATGTTCACATACGTGAGCCAAAAGACGCAAATGGTCCCGACTAAGGTAAGGCTGCAGCCGTGGAGCTTACCGTGCGTGAGGCCGCAAAGTGATGTGATATGTTACAGCCTGGATTCGTATGACTTAGGATTAGGGTCCCGACAGCGTTGGTATCAGAGCCTGACTGACTGTAGGACTACCAAGCCAAACCGGTCGAAGTTGAGTCTAGAAACACTATAGAAAAGTAGGGGAATTTATTGTGGAAGGGAACGTAAGGCTCTTTTTACTCCTCTTCCCAAGTTATTCTATTCTGAGTCATTCTCATCTTTTCTACGGGGATAAGAACTAGACTTCTAACCTATTGCTTAGGATGACGAGTTACTAGCCATGGACTATTAGCTAGCTTGTTCGCAAGTGAATGTTAGTGTTTGAGTATTGTTGGTATGACAAATAGTTGGAGAAGAGATTTGAGTCTAGATAGTCGAGTGGTTATGCTTTTCCAATCTTTTGAAATTGTCTCAAAATCCTTTTTGAGCAATTACAACCGTTATGCTGTCCAATTTCTGCCAGAGTCTCTAATGTCTTTGCATCATTCTCTGTTTTAGATGCCCCTTCGTCCTTCCCATGAGGTGGTCCGTCTGACCAAGTGCATCGATGTACCGGGTCACACGGCCATGTTGGTTAGACTTATGATGGAGGCTGGTTACCGTTGGTACCCAGAGTACACAGTGGAGGAACAGTATCGAGATTTCAACTAGAGCCAGTATCTGTGTACTGTTAAGATATATCCTTCATATCCTGGAGCTGCAGAGCCGCTTCACTGGACTTATGGATTAGGTGTCACCATAGACATGGCAGTTCAGGAGGCCGCCTACACCATGCTGACTATCATGAGGTTTTACCATGGTCTGCTTCAGAACACAGAGTTCTGTTATGTTCCTACTTCTCTGGGAGGAGAGGATAGCTATCTTAGCGCAGCCTACTATGATCATTATCATGAGGACTCTAGGCTGCAGGTGACCGCTCAGATGTTGGAGAATAGGGATCGTGATGCACGTGCCCTTCGCATGGAGCTTTATGCTACCCGTGCACGTCTTTGGAGAGCCCCGACACAGTTAGCACGTGTCGTGTGGACAGGCTATGGAGATTTGGAGATGCTGAACCCATCGCGGACTCATCTGCCAGCACGCGTAGACTGGCTCGATGTTGGAGGCATCACCCCTCTTCGAGGACCGTTGTTGCCGCCAACAAGGGGACCAAGGCCACATCCGTGTCCTTACGGTTTCCAGGGATCACAGGCTAGAGTGTTTCCACATCCTCAGGTTCAGCTCTCGGGTCACGAGGGTAACCTATATGAGGCATTCTATGGCGATGCTTGAGTACGTGGATGTTAGTACTAGTTTGGTAGTAGCCGTATCGCCACAGTCCTGCGTGTCTTGTGGGATATGACTGAGGTTCAGAGTTGAGTTCCGGAGGTGTAGATAGATAATGTATAGGAATCTTGTAATGCCTCCGATGAGTTGTGTCATCTCTCCATAGTTTGTACTTCAGCCTGGACTTGTGCTGAACTATGTCATGGTGTGTATGAATCATGGTGTTCATATGGCATTACCATGTTGATCGGGTGTTTACCCATGCATGCCAAGTTGTCTAGTACATTCCTTATCTCATGTCTTAGAGTTGATGTCCTATATGTCTAAGCTGTGGGTTTGTTTTCCCAGGATGGTGGCAACTAGGAATACCCCCATGCCTGCCCCCGAGCAGGGTGAAGGAAGCCAGCCAAGGCAAGAGAACCTGCCACACGCGCCCTCTTTAGCAGAAGTGATGCTTGAGGCTGAACGAAATAAAAGGGAGACCAACAGACTGCTAGAACATATTGAGCAGAACACAGTGCGTGCTCCCCGCAATGATCACAATGATGGCATGTCTCTCGGTGATTTCGTCAAGCTGTGCCCACCTAAGTATCATCATTCGGTCGACCCACTCGACGCGGATGACTGGCTAACCAGCATGTCCCGCGAAATTCGGGCTGCCAATGTATCCGAGGCCAACAAGGTGACCTTTGCTACTTACTTTCTAGAAGGACCCGCCAATCTGTGGTGGGAAAATTATGAATATGCGTCCCGCAGGCCCCGCACCAACTTTGGCAGACTTTAGTGAGGCATTCCATACCCATCACATCCCGAAAGGGCTGATGGATCGCAAGAGAGAGGAGTTCTGTGCTTTCACTCAGGGCAGACTGACAGTGGATGCCTATAGCCGTTAGTTCGGCAATCTTGCTCGTTATGCTCTCGAGGAAGTATCAACTGATGCCAAGAAATAGGCAAGGTTCCGCAAGGGACTTAGTCCTAAGCTCCGTCGAGATCTGCGCCTGCATGAGTGCAGAACCTTCCAGGCTCTCGTCAACGAGGCTATCAGTGCCGAGACTGGACACACTGACTACAAGGCAACTAGGAAGCACACCCGTAACTTTAGCCCCACATCTGGCTTGGGCTCCAACAAACACCGGGTGTGGGTGCCCAACGCAGCCCTGTCGCCAAGGTACACTGCGAGGCCATCCTTCCAGGCGCCTCGCCCAGCTCAGCCCAATCCTCCAGCCAGGACATTTGGAGGTCCTCCTGCCCATGCTGCTCCCCGTGCCACCATTGTCTGCTACAAATGTGGGGAACCAGGACACTACTCCCGTGAGTGTCCTTAGAACAATGCTAAGCCGGCTGTACGTGGGAAGCCAGGAAAAGCCTTCTATGTTAAGCCAGCTCCTGCTTGTGGCCAAGTGAACTATGTTTCTGCTGAGGAAGCCCTTGAGGATCCTGATGTTATTCTAGGTACGCTCCTTGTAAATAGTCATCCAGCATCTGTTCTATTTGATACTGGAGCATCTCATTCATTCGTCTCAGAAAGTTATACACAGTTGCATAACATGTCTTTTTGTGATATGCCTACTCCTTTAGTAGTTCAGACTCCTGGTTCAAAATGGCAAACTTCTAGAGTGAGCCATGGCAATGAGATTCTTGTGGATAGGCTAGTCTTCCTAGCATCTTTGATAGCCCTCAAGTCTTCAGACATCAATATCATCTTAGGCATGGACTGGATGAAAGCCCACTATGCTAAGATTGATACTCATACTAGGAATGTTCAACTTACACATCCATCGGGTGAGATAGTTAATGTCTCCACTTGAGCAGCCAAGCGCCAACTCTACTTCCTCAATGCTAGCCCTCTTCCAGAATTAGAAGACATTCCGGTAGTCCGTGACTTCCCGGATGTCTTTCCAAAAGAACTGCCAGGAATTCCACTTGTCGGAGATGTTGAGTTTGTGATAGAGCTCATCCCAGGGACTGTCCCAATAGCTAGAAGACCCTATAAGATGGCACCCTTAGAACTAGCCGAACTTAAGATTCAACTCGATGAGGCTTTGAAGAAAGGTTTCATCCGTCCTAGTTCTTCTCCTTGGGCTTGCCCCGTCCTCTTCGTCAAGAAGAAGGATGGATCGGATCAGATGGTTGTGGATCTGGTCACCATAAAGAACAAGTATCTGCTTCCCAGGATCAACTATTAGTATGATCAACTCGCCGGATCCTCTGTATTTTCCAAAATGGATTTGAGGTTGGGATACCATCAAATCAGAATTAGAAATAGGGACATTCCAAAAACGGCTTTTGTTACTCGTTATGGCCAATACGAGTACACTGTCATGTCCTTCGGGTTAACCAATGCCCTAGCCACCTTCTCTCATTTGATGAATTCGATCTTCATGGAGTATTTGGATAAATTCGTCGTGGTTTACCTCGACGATATACTCATCTGTTCGAAGAACGAACAGGAACATGCCGAGCATCTAAGGCTAGTATTGATGAAACTTAGAGAGCATCGTCTGTATGCCAAATTCTCCAAGTGTGAATTTTGGTTGCTATAAGTGACCTATCTAGGCCACGTGATCTCTGGTAAAGGTATAGCTGTCAATCCCGAGAGAGTTCAGGCCATCCTTGATTGGAATCAACCTGAATCGGTTAAGCAAGTTCGGAGTTTCCTTGGCTTAGCGAGCTATTGTTGCCGCTTTGTCGAGAATTTCTCCAAGGATGCGAAACCTCTGACTGAACTTCTCAAGAAAGATAAAAGGTTCGAGTGGACTCCACAGCGAGCATAGTTTTCAGGAGTTGAAAAGACGACTGACCTCTGCTCCCATTCTGGTGCCACCAGATTTCTCTAAGGACTTTGTTATCTATTGCGACGCCTTGCGACAAGGATTAGGTTGCATTCTCATGCAAGATCATCATGTGATTGCATACACATCTCGACAATTGCGTCCACATGAGGATAATTATCCAACACATGATCTTGAGCTTGTAGCTGTGGTCCATGCACTGAAAACCTGGTGACATTACCTTCTGGGTAATCGTTGCAAAATTTACACTGATCACCAAAGTCTGGAATATATTTTCACCCAGACGGATTTGAATCTTAGGCAAAGACGATGGGTTGAGTTGATTATAGATTACGACTTAGGGATAACTTACACCCCGGGAAAAGCCAATGTCATGGCTGATGCACTAAGTCATAAAATCTTATTGTAACAACCTGATGTTGCAACAAGGTCAACCACTTCTCTATGAGGAATTTCGGAAGTTGAACCTTCACATTGTTCCTCAAGGATTCCTTTCCAACCTGGTGGCGAAACCTACTCTTAACGATCAAATAGTATCTATCCAGAGGTATGATAAGGGTATATCTCGGATCAAGGAGAATATTGCTAGCGGAAACGCTAAAGATTTCTCCAAGGATGATGAGGGTGTTGTGTTCTTTCAGAACCGGTTGGTGGTTCCCCATAGCACACGATTAAGACAGCTGATCCTTAAGGAGGCTCATGATTCCCATCTCACAATTCATCCAGGTAGTACCAAGATGTATCAGGACCTACGCCAGAGGTTCTGGTGGACCAGGATGAAGAGAGAAATTGCTCGGTTCGTTGCTAATTGCGACGTTTGTCGTATCGTGAAGGCAGAACATCAAAGGCATGTTGGCACCCTTCAACGTTTAGCTATTCCTGAATGGAAATGATATAAGGTCGGTATGGATTTCATTACCGGATTTCCCAGGACTAAGAGAGGGAATAATGCTATCTTTGTGGTCATCGACCGCCTTTCCAAAGTGGCTCATTTTCTTCCTGTTCGGGAGAGTATAACTGCTAGCCAGCTAGCGGAGTTATATGTTTCTTGAATAGTTTCTCTTCATGGTGTTCGATTGGAGATTAACTCAGACCGCGGAAGTATCTTTACTTCCCGGTTTTGGAAAGTTTTCAAACCGCCATGGGGACTCATCTATCCTTTAGCACTGCTTTCCACCCGCAATCAAGTGGTCAAGTTGAGCGAGTCAATCAAATCCTCGAAGACATGCCCCGAGCTTGTGTTATATCCTTCGGTATGAATTGGGAGAAATGTCTTCCATTTGCCGAATTTGCTTATAACAAATCAAGCTTGGGCAAAGCCCCTTTTGAAGTTCTCTATGGACGAAGGTGTCAAACACCTCTTAACTGGTCAGAAACCGGAGACAGGCAACTCTTTGGCCCGGATATGATCCAGGATGTAGAGGAGCAAGTTCGCATTATTCGTGAAAAGTTGAAAACAGCCCAATCTTGTCAAAAGAGCCAATATGATCACCATCATAAGGCTGTGACCTATGAAGTTGACGAGAAGGATTATCTTCGGGTTACACCTCTAAAGGGTACCCATCGATTTGGTATCAAGGGCAAGTTGGCTCCTCGTTACATTGGACCCTTTCACATTCTTACTAAACGAGGAGAGGTTGCCTACCTATTGGAACTTCCGCCGCATCTTTCCAAGGTTGTTGATGTCTTCCACGTCTCGCAACTCAGGCGTTGCATCTCGGACCCTGTTCGTGAAGTAGACCACGAAGCGCTTGATCTCCAAGGTAACCTTACATATCGAGAATACCCTGTTCGTATTCTTGAGCAAGCTGAGCGTACCACTCGGCATCAGAACATCAAGTCTCAAGGTTCAGTGGTCCCACCATTCTGAGAAGGAGGCCACATGGGAAAGAGAAGATCGTCTTCGACTAGAGTACCCCGCGCTCTTCCCGACGACTTCAAAATCTTGGGACGAGATTCTTTTGTGTGGGGGTGAGTTGTCACATCTCTAGCTAGTTGTCTTAGGACAGCATGTGTGTGCATCATATTTCACTTTTTGCATAAACTTGAAATGGGGATCAAAAGAAACCCCAAACAATTCATTTGAATCAAACCAACTTAATGATTGTGAAAAACCAACAAATCCAAAATGTCCATCTAAAATGTTCCCTATGTCAGATAATGTGGACATGATTATACAAGGGGTCATTTAAAATATTTGAACAATTATAACATTTCAAAAATAAATAATAAAGTTTCTGAAAATGACAAATAAAGCATTATCATTATTTCAGATTTCAAAATATCCTAAAACTTTTTACAGAAGTTTGAAATATTCAAACTTAATGCTATAAAATATTTGGGATATTTATCAATTAACAATTGTGCCTGAAAATAAAATAAAGCTAATGTCAGAAAAATAGGAAACAAATAAAAAAGGGAAAAGCAGAAAACCCACCTTGGCCTTACCTGCCAAGAGGAGGCCCAGCCCATGGGGGGCAGCAGCGTCTTCTTCCTCCTGCCAGGTGGAGAAGTAGCTGCGTGCCTCCACTGCAGCCGGCCGTGGCCACGCGCCCGGCCACCTCCTCCATGCCTGCCTGGCCTCCTCCTTGACGCGCTGGCGAGAGGATAGGCTCCAGCTGCCATTCCTCTCCCTCGCTTCTCCCTCTCTTCCCCTCCATTCCTCTCCCTCGCTTCTCCCTCTCCTCCCCCTCACCATGGCCGAGCTCTGCTCGAGCTCACCGTCGCTACCCGCCTAGCTAGAGCCCCCTGCCATGCCCCAGAGCTCCACCATGCCCCCATCGTCCTCCTCGTGGAGCTAGAAACCGCCGGGAGCCCCTCCACGCCGAGCCATCGCTGTTCTTCCCCGCCGTCCGCTGGAGCATCGTCGTTGATTCGCCGCAGCTGGAGCACCCTCGAGCCCGCTGGACCTCTCTGATGCCTCCCTATGATCCCCTGATGCTCCCCCTTCTCCTCCCCGGTCTTCCCGTGCCCTCTAGCACTGTAGCCAAACCTTTCCGAGCCGCCGTCGCTGCCGAGCTCGTCGTGGCCGTCGTCTCCGGCCACCCCGAGCCCCCAGACCAGCCCCACTCGATGCGGACGAGCGTGGGCGTCCCGTAGCCGCTTCCGGCATGCGAAACCGTGCCCTATGGCACGTTTCTGGCCAACTCCGACGGTCCTCCGCTGCGGGTTTGGTCGCCGCCGGCTCCATTCCGGTGGGCGCCGACGTGGCCGGCTGATTAGTGCTAATCAGCCTGGCTAATTAAGCCATTATCCACTGATAGCGGGCCCTGTAGAGGTTCAAACCTCTTGTCAGCGCGGGGAATTTGCCCCTAATGCTGACATGAGGGCCCCACCCTGTCAGGTTTGACCTGGTCGGGTCTGTTGACCTGCTGACGTCACAGTGACGTCAGGCTGATGCAATAACTGAATTTTTAGTATAAAAACAAATGAGGAAATCCCAGAAAATGTTTTAATCTTATAAAATTCATATAAATTAATCTGTAAATCAGATGAAAATAATTTATATTTGAAAATTTATCAGAAAAATCCAATGAATCCAATGGTGCTGTTATCATGCATGTTAGAGCAACCTATGTAGATGAACATTGACATTTACTAATAGGTTAACTTAGGAAATGTGAAATGGAGAATGACTTTGAACCTATATTCAAACTCACTTCATTTAACTTGGACAATAGTTGCATTAGCTCATCCATACATGCTGCCATGTCATGATCATGCATCATATTGTTGCACTTGCGTGTATTGATTACTATTTATCTGCATTGTGGTAGGCCCTGCTCCTGAGGATACCTCCGAGTATTCCAACAAAGGAGAAAACCTTTCCGCTACCCAGCAAGGCAAGCAACCCCTTTGATCATTACGATAATATCCCACTCTCTCGCTCTCGCTCTTGTTTATTGCATTAGGAAAAACGTTCACATGTCTGCCATACACGCTAGATGAACCTATTCCTTTGCATGACCTGTCGTTGTCACAGTAAATAGCTAAACCTTGCAACCTAGCATACCTGGTAGATGCTTGTGCCATGATGTACTTTGCTTACTTTTCCTGTTATGCTTGCTATGCTTAGAGTTGTGCCAGGTCTGATTCATCTGGGTGATGAACTGGAGTGAAACAATGTTGTTCTGATGTGATAAGCTTATGATGAACCCAAATTGGTAAAGGTAGCAATGAGAGGCTATGTAGGAGTACATAGCGGGTTGTCTCATTGGGACCGTTCTTAGGAACTGAGTTCCGTGTTTGTGATCCAAGGCTAATTACTACCACACGTTGGGATAGTTAATTGACCCTCTCGACTTATCAATCGCTTAGTCCTTGGTCCAGGAGTTGCAAATAGTTTCTGGTGTTTATAGCATGCTGGAGGCCATGCGTAGCGCTGACCCTAGGGGTGGGTTACGATACGGTAGGCAGTGGCACGATGTACCAAGGGTCACCCGAATGGTGGGCTTGGGAACCCTGCGCACATCGTTTGGGGCCATAGCGGAAACTTCGGCCGGACTTCCGTGCGGGTTCAGTCTCAAATAGGCGATAGCCTGGACTAGAGGTATTATGTGATTGACGGTCCTGGCCGACTCCCTCGTTGGGCTTCCGCTTGAAGGTTGCCGAGGTGCATGGTTTCATGAGCACACAACGCTAAGTGGCAAGAGCGTGTGTGAAGAAGTACACCCCTGCAGGGTATGAAATTATTCGAATAGCCACGTCATCGGTTATGGACTACTTGGAAAACTTATGTTGTTCATAGATAATCAAATGGAGACTCATAAAAATATCAAGACAAGTGTGAGTACCGTGCATGGCACTCTCGTAGGAGACGGAAGTGAATCCATGGTAGTGTATTGTTGTGGAGTTAGTGGACTCGTGTGCGATATCTAAAATTTGAAACAAAAAATTAACATGTTTAGTAAAGGTTAGCCAAGAGTAAGTCTAGGTCTGTTTTAAAGACTTGCTGAGTATGTTTGTACTCACGTTTTCTTAATAAATTTTGCAGATGAGACTCAGGACCCATCAGGTGGGTTCTTTTTAGATGTCGACGATGCCGAATAGATGGTGTCCCAGCTATGACCTTATGCCCTGTGGCGGGCTATAGATAGTTAGTCCATGTGCCTTTTTACCCTTTCATCTGTCTATACTCAAACAACTTTATGCTTCCGCTTGGTTGTATGAACTTGCTTGTACGACTTGAGTGTCGGGTCATGTGACCCCTATCTGTAAGAACATATTATGCAAGGCTCTTTTGAGCCTCTTAAATAAAAGTTGTGTTGATGTATGGTTATGTTGTGATGCCATAGTTGTATCTATGCATATCGGGCATGTCGTGCGTACGTGTGACGTGCAACGGTATGTATGGGATCCGACACCTAGTCATGTGCCTTTAGTAGTACTCTTTACAGGAAACTGCCTCTTTGTGCTTCCATCGAGCCTTGGTAGCTTGCTATTGCTCCGGACACATTGATTGACCGGCATGTATCCTTCTTTGCTGTTGTGTCTATCCCTTCGGGGTAATGTCTCACAGTGTAATGGAGTCCATGTAGCCTGTTACGACTCGTCTACGTGCAGTGATGACATTTATGTCCCACGGTGTAATGGAGTCCTTGTAGCTTGCTATGACTCATCTACACACGCTTGAGACCGACACCTGCATTGCTGGGTTACGTATGCCTCTTTCCGTACAGCTGTGCCACTTGGGTTCTATGACTAGTCATGTCGGCCCGGGTTCTCTGTCGTTTGATTGCCAGCGACATATTCACATACATGAGCCAAAAGACACAAATGGTCCCGGCTAAGGTAAGGCTGCAGCCGTGGAGCTTACCGTGTGTGAGGCCGCAAAGTGATGTGATATGTTACAGCCTGGATTCATATGACTTAGGATCGGGGTCCCGACACGAGGAAACTCAGACACTACTTCCAGGAGTGTGCGGTAACGATGGCATCAGAAGCCCCACTGAATGATATAATCAACAACAGGGATGCCACCTGTCGCATCGCCAAATGGGCTGTTGAGCTCCTTCCCTTTGAAATAACCTACAAGCCACGCCACGCCATTAAATCTCAGGTACTGGCGGACTTCTTGGCTGAGTGGACAGAGGCCGAGCTCCCCAAGGAATATAGTGCATACTCCCATTGGACAATGTACTTTGATGGATCCAAGACCTTGGTCGATCTGGGGGCTGGAGTTATCCTCACATCCCCCACAGGCGACAACGTACTATACGTGTTGCAAATCATGTATGCTGACTCCAACAATGCTGCTGAATATGAAGCTCTTCTTCATGGTCTTCGGATGGCAGTGTCAATGGGCGTGCGATGGCTAGAGGTATGGGGACACTCAACCCTGGCCATATCCCAAATTAATGGCGAGTTCGATGCCAAAAACCCGAACATGAATGCATACCGAAACACCGTCCTCAAGATATCTTCTCGGTTCGAGGGGTTGGAATTCCACCACGTTGCTCGAGACAACAACCAAGCCGCCGATGTACTGGCCTGCATGGGAGCCAAGCGCGATCCCGTCCCAAGAAACACCTTCCTGGAGCAGCTCTCCAATCCCTCTGTAGTGTGGCAAGACGACGATAATGGCGCCGGTCCGAATACGGCGGACGATGTTGTTACCCCTATAAACAAGCCAAATGATGGCATTATCGACGGCTCAGCAATGAATGAGACACCCTCGGCCCATGAAGTAATGGAAGTAATTGCGTCATGGACAGATCCCTTCCTCGCTTACCTTCTTCACAAGGAACTCCTCGACGATCAAACTGAGGCGCGGTGCATAGTTCGGCAATCCAAGGCCTACAAAGTACACGAGGGTGAGTTATACAAGAAAAGCACCACCAGAGTATTACAGAGGTGCATATCCGAGGAAGAAGGATGAGAGCTCCTCGGCAAAATCCATGCAGGCATGGGTGGGCATCACGCCACGGCAAGATCACTTGTTGGCAAGGCCTTCCGAGCCGGTTTCTTTTGGCCTATAGCTCGGACGGACGCCCGGTCACTTGTTCAACATTGTGTTGGGTGTGAACTCTTCACAAATCAAAGTCACATGCCCCTACAGCTCTTCGCACTATTACGATCACTTGGCCTTTTGCAGTCTTGGGGCTGGACATGGTCGGACCCCTTAAAGGGGGAACCAAGAAAAATAAATACCTACTGGTCATGGTTGACAAGTTCACCAAATGGATAGAAGCAAAGCCTGTTAAATTGGCTAAATCCGGACCAGTAATTGACTTTGTATCTAGCGTAGTACACCGTTATGGTGTCCCGCATAGTATAATAATGGATAATGGATCCAACTTCATGGCTTAAGAGGTCAAGGACTGGTGCACAAAAATGGGCATAAAGCTTGATTACGCATTGGTCTATCATCCGTAGACCAATGGACAGGTCGAGCGAGCAAACGGTCTCATTATGAGCGGCATCAAGCCACGATTGGCCCGATCTCTTCACGAGTCCGACTATCATTGGGTGGAGGAACTCCACTCTGTTCTATGGGGCCTGCGTACCACCCCGAATAGATCAACAGGTTACACACTGTTTTTATGGTCTATGGGGCAGAGGCAGTTCTCCCCTGCGACATTATCCACGATTCACCAAGAGTGCGCATGTACGAGGAAAATGAGGCCGAGTTGGATCGGCAGGATGACTTAGACACCTTGGAGGGGGAGCGGGACATAGCTCTGGCTCGATCCACTCTTTATCATCAGCAAGCTCGGCGGTACCAAAGTAGGGAGGTTAGGGAAAAAGCATACAACGTAGGAGAACTCATCCTATGGCTCCCGAAGAAACAGAAGCACAAACTCAACCCCAAATGGGAGGGTCCTTTCATCTTTGACGAAGTGCTTGCGGGAGGGGCCTATCATTTGCAGAGTCCATCCGATAACCGCCTTGAACCAAAGACATGGAACGCAGCTCGTCTTCGACGCTTCTACGGATAAACCGGTGTCGTCTAAACTCCCCTACATTTTTCCCTTTTTGTTATTTTTTTCCTATTTTGCCTTTTCCCTTCCCACTTTGCCGTTTGATAGGGGCAATTCCTTTTCTTACCCTATGTTCGGTTGAACCAATCTTGTACTACAGATAATCAGCATACACCATAAAGTGTTAAATCCGAACACAACACGTGGGGGCTTCTTTCAATAGCCAAAATTTTATTTGCTCATACTTACCGGGCACATGTTTCTTTTGTCATGTTCTAGCCATCATATGCATCAATTCGAACTAAGACTTTGCCAAGCTGGGTTGCCCCGCTCCTGTGATTACTCTCTACGTTCCCGATTGTTCGGCTAGAGAGTAAAGGGAGCACCTCTGCGATTGTTACGACCAGGTCATCCGACACGTATCTCAGATGGGTGAAGCCGAGAGCTAGCTATCTTACGTAGACAATTGGTCGGCTATGAAGGAAACACCTTATACGGATCTGGCTGCTATTACCGTTGTTTGGGTCTTTTCTTCCCAAAGAACAATTAGCCGCATACTGCGAGTATGCGGATTTCTATCTACGTTTTTCGTAGAACCCTGACGAAAGGTATCGATAATGGTAGTATTTTCATCGGAAGATGTCGCTTATGCTATGCCGTAACATAACATATCTTTTTGTGTGCTTTCTATTTGTTCACACCACATGGCTAGATTGCCTGGTTCCCAAAATATAGTTCGCTCTTTTGCGAGGGAATAATAAGGAGGAACACCCTGAGCTCTTTGCATGGGAGGGAGAAGTCGATGGCCGGTTAAGACAAAGTTTACAACACGGATTGTTTGTACACATGTACATATAAATTACATGTTCGGCTACTGATTGAGATCATCGATTATTGTGTTGAGGGGGCAGTCTGCTTGCGAAAGACGGGCGGCTGACATATCCTGGTCATATACCAAGTGGAGTGGCACTTCTTTTCCATCCGATACCACAGGACCAACCCGCGCCATATGCTCGGGGTTAAGTCCGGTGAAACGGGTCTTGACCATTGCCCACGCCTCTCGTGCTCCCTCGCGGCAGGCCAAAGTCTTCCACAGCTCGAACCTATTCCGAGCCCCCCTAAATTGATCCACATGTGCGGCTAGCCCTTCAAGTGGCTGTTCGGTGGGCCATAGTGCCTTCACCATCCCTTTCATATCTTTTTCCACGTGCTTATGGAGAGAGGTTAGCTCCTTCAGCAGGTACCCTTGGTACGATTCGATCTCCTCTTCAGGATGTCCGGACAGGAGACCTGCACATAAGATAACAAGCGCGATTAACATCATTTCCTACATCGGAAATACTTACAGATAGCGGAATTGTACTTACCGAATACGCCCCTCTGAAGCTTTCAATTCTCTTCTCGAGCTTGGACCAATTGAGTCTTTAAACTCTTTTTTCCTCAGCCTGTTTTTGTATAACAAGGCAGCCAGCCTGATGCTGGGATTCCGCATACCTTTGAGAATCCCGGGCTTCTTCTAGTTGCCTTTCCATATGTCCTATTGATTTGGCTGCTACATGGAATCCATATGTCAGGCACGACGATGTAAAAAGATTAGCAGTAAATGCATACTCACCATGGGCCTCTCGCGTGAAGCTCTTCACTTGTGCTAGTTTGGCCTTCATGGTTTGCACTTCCGTGCGTCTCTCCTCGAGGGCCTTGGCCAATTGCCCGGACTGTTGCTTTAAGGCTTGCGTCAACAGTCAAACAGTGCGGAGATCCTTAATTCATTTTCTCTAAAGGGGCTACTAGGCTTACACAAGTATGCGGATTCTATCAAATCCGATCACTTACCTAAATGTTGGTTGTTATTAGCTTCATAGCTTTGCCGAAACCAGCTCGGGCGGCCCCGAGGTGTGCATCCGCCGAGCGTAGGGCGCCGAGCTCTTGGTCGGAGAAAATTGGGTGCCGCATGGCCTCCCATTGGTGTCGATGATGCATGGCACTCTCCACCTCCGATTTAGTGATGGATACTCCGTTACCAGATTCAGCGGGCGCCGGGTTGGCCATGGGGGCTTCCGTAGCGGAAGCCGCATGGGTCGTGCCCCGGGAGCTTCGGGTGTCTCCTGACACCCGGGTAGCCCCCTCGGTAGGAGAGGATTGGGTGTTTTGCCTAGGTATTTCAATAAAATGAGCGGCTATGAGACTCTGCTGACTACAACGATAAAGCGAATATCCAAACAATGTACCTTCGGGATGAGCGGACGGGTGGATTCATCCTCATGTCCGGCTCCTTCGCGGGGTCCCGGTTGGCATCTCATTTGCCTGCAGCTTCGGCTGCTGGCACATGACGCGCGGATCGGCGGCGCTTGTGGGTCAAGACCGGCACGTCTGGGGCGCTCTTGGTAGCAGGCCTCTTGCGGGCGGAACTTTTCTTCTTGCCCGCGGATGGGATGGAGAATGCCTCGGGGTAATCAATTACGATAGCCACCGGGTCTGGACGATGCTGTCCTGGAAATAGACTCCATTTTCGTAGTCAAGGAGAAGATCCGGGTCCTCGTTGAAGCCCGATCATTGTCGCGTGAATGGTACTCGGGCTGAGGAGCCGGACAGTTGACTGTTTCGACAAAGCTCCTCCATTCCTATTCATGCCAAGACCTAGGTCAAATAGAGTGCGGAATGAAACCCCAAACTATTACATGATTTAAAAAGAATGGGTTACCCATTCGATGGGATTGTGGGCCGAATACCCTTCCTTAGTTGACCATTGAATGAAGTCTTCTTGCTCTCCTTTGTACACGTCGGCAAGTGCGGCGGCCAACATTGTTGGATTGGCGGGACCTAGTTTTCAGGAGTGTGTGGCGTCGCTTGTCCTGTTGTATCGCCATAAGGGGTGTACCCTCTGTTGGAGGGGTTGCACACACTAGGAGATAGCGATGGCCATGACATCAATCATGGCCAGTCAGTGGTGGGCAAGCATCCGCACCTGTGCGGCCGGGCGTTAGACCTCGGTGCTTTCCTCCTGAGATGAGCTCTTTGGTCGCCAGTTGTACCTCTTCTTAGGGAGAAGGTCGGAGTATTCGGGCAAACCTATCCAAGTTGGCTCGAACAAGGGGACATCTTCAATATAGAACCACTCTGAGGTCCATTCTTCGGATTTCCTCGGTGTACCAGCCGGATACCCCGTTCCCGCTCTGCGGCATACTTCGGCCCCGCCGACCTCTAAGATTATCTTGTCTCAAGTTCGGGGGACGAGGAAGAAATATTTCCTCCATGGATCGAAATGAGCTTCGCACCCTAAGAACATCTCGCAGAGGGCGACAAAGCCTGATATGTGTAGAATTGACCCTAGAGTAAGATGGTGGAGTTGGATCCCATAGAACTCCAGTAACCCCCTCAGGAACGGATGGATTGGAAACCCAAGGCCCCGGAGGAGGAATGGGAAGAAGCAATCGCGCTCCCCCTTGTTTGGATTAGGGAAGCACTTGTTGAAAACCTTGTCACCATAAGAGAGCAGACATGCGCGGGTCACCGCTAGATCTGATGATGGAAGGTATACTTGGGTCTCCACATTACGGAGTTGCAGGAGTGTGACGGAGCAGCTAGTCCAGTCCCCTAGGCGTAGGCTGTAAGGGCATGCGTAGGAGCTGGGAGCGGTAGCCATGTTTTGCGTGGAGCTTCCGCTAGGAGTTTTCGATGAGAGGCAAGAAGAAGATGTGGTCTGAACCATGATTTTGTTTGGTTAAATGGGTTGGTGCCTCCGTTGCAGAGGGGTAGGATTGTAAAAATTGCTGGCCACTCGCCTCCTCACGATGCACGAAAATCGAGGAATACACGTAGTTACTATGATGAACCTGCGGAAGCGACGCTTGAGATCTTACCGAAGACTGGTCGGTTACCGAATAAAGAAGGATGAGGTACTCACCTCGCAAGCCAAAGATGACGACATGAGGAGATCGCCTGGATATAAATCGGCGTTGAAGGCTAGTCCGGGGGCTACTGAGGGAGTCCTGGTTTAGGGGGTCCTCGGATAGCCGACCTATTGTTATGGGCCGGACTGTATGGGCCGCAAAGTGGACATGGATGATCGAAGACCGCCTTCGCCAGATGGAAGCTTCGAGGAGCCATGAGGTATTCTCCAAGTTATTACTTGTAGTTAGGTATGTTTATCTCTTCGACATGTAACCGACCATGTGTAAACCTAGAACACTCTCAGCATCTATATAAGCCGAAGGGTGTCGTGGGTATAGAGAACAACTCATCTAGGATTAGACATACGATCTCGAGGTAGGTCAACTCTGTAACCCCTTACACCATCAATACAATCAAGCAGGACGTAGGGTATTACCTCTATTGGAGGGCCTGAACCTGGGTAAACACGTGCCCCCTTCGTCTCTTGTTACCATCAATCCTAGTCTCACAATTTGGGACTCCCTACCCGAGATCCACCGATTTTGACACCGACACCTACGCCAGTCCGGCAAACCTGTACGTGGGATCCGCGGACCGGCTGTTCAACGAAGATCGGACGAGGAGGAGACATACCATGCAAACGCACTGCCCCAACTCTACTTCCGCTGCATGGCACTGCGCATCTAGTGGTAACGAACTGTGATCCATCTCCGTAGCATGTTCTTGGTTGTTTTTTGCGTAGGATTTTTTTTAATTTGCATGTGATGCACCTACGGTAGAATCCAACAGTGGTATCAAAGTGTTACGCCCAAGATGCGATCCTATCCTTATTTCAGCACGAGGGCCTTGACAGGGATAGAAGCGCATCTTGTTGTGTTGCAAAAATGGATATCATTACAAGTACATGTACAGAAGAGATGAGTATATGGAATTGGCTTACACTCTCCACAAGCTACATCAGAGTCACATCAATACAATAACATACTCAAGCAACATACAGAAGAGCAGGGTCCGTCTACGGACGAAATCAAACGATAAAAGGACATCCATCCTTGCTATCCCAGGCTGCCGCCTGGAACCCATCCTAGATTGATGATGAAGAAGAAGAATAACTCCAAATCAAATCAAACATCATGCTCACGTCAAATCATCACATTACCTGTACCTGCAACTATTGTTGTAGTAATCTGTGAGCCACAGAGACTTAGCAATCTCATTTCCAAGGGTATCAAGACTATTAAAGCTTAATGGGTGAGGTATGGCTAAGTGGTGAGGCTGCAGCAAGCGGCTAAGCATTTATTTGAGTGGCTAACTTACGAATACAGAAACTAAAATATGGTGGTCTACACATAACAGACGTGAACTAGTAATGATCACTAACTGATCCTGATCACCTACTTACGTCAAACATAACCCCACCGTGTTCTCTCTCGGATAAGGACTCACGAGAAGAGATAGTCACGGTTACGCACATAGTTGGTGCATTTTATTTGAGTTTACTTCAATTTTTCTATGACCGGGTGTTTAACAAAGTATCCAAGTTTGCCACATAACCGCGGGCATGGCTTCTCGAAAAGATTTAACCCTGCAGGGGTGCTCCATCTAATTCATCACAAATTAACCACATGCCGCGGGAATAACCTCGACCACGGATCTCTTGATCATCCTAGGCAATTCCAAAGGAATTCCGACACCTCGAGATAGCCCAAAGAAGATCAGAGTTCCTCACGCAAGACATTCGAGAAAGGTAAAACAAATCTAGCAAGGCCGCCTGACGTGCCGACAATCCTGATAGGAGCCGCGTATCTCGTTCTCAGGGCACAATCGGATGAGTAGTACGTACGGTAGCCAGATAGAAATTCCCCGAGTTGCCCTGGGTGGCCCCGCAAGTGGCTCTGTTTTGGACCAACACTCATGAGGAGCACTAGCCCGGGGGTTGATTAATTATCCATGGGGTGATCATGCCCTATGCAAATTTTAGTTGTTATTAAGCAAATATTACCAATGTTGGGCCTTGCCAGACAAGTTTTATCCCAAAACAAAGATCAAGGGGGTCCCCATAACAACCCCGAGCATGTTAGGAGCGCTCCATTTTGGAACATAACACCGGTTCACAAGAAACTAGGGGCGGCAAGAGTGGAACAAAACACCGAGAAAAAGGCCAAGCCTTCCACCATTTACCAAGTGTATATGTGCATTAAATTAAATAGCAGCAATATTGTGATATAACAAGAATGTCCATGTTGTCACATGGAAGCAATTGCACCTGCAGCTAGAAACGCTATAAGAAGGGCTTAGCAAGCGGTAACATAGCCAAACAACGGTTTGTCAGGACGGTGGAGGGTTAGAGGCTTATCATGGCAATGTTGGGAGGCTTGACAAACAAGTGGTAAGTAGCGAGACATAACGATAAAAGCGGGACAACTAGCATGTCAATGATAGTAATGGTATCCAAGGAAATGTGTTATCTTGCCTGAGATCCCGCTCGGTAGAAGAACGAGTCCATGAAGAAGATGAGCCAACGTAGTTGAACGAATCCTCACACTCCAAACGCTTTCGGAACTCTATCGAGAAGGAACAATACGAAAACAAAAATCAACACACGATACACCACTACATATGCATGATATGATGCGCAAACAATTATGATGCATGTCCGGTTTAATATGCAAGCACGGAAAATCACATCAAACATCTACTACACATTAAAGTGAAGCTCAATATGCAACGGGTTGCGTATTGACGAAACTCCAAATTCAAATTATTTAGTTCATTCCTGTTTAGGTACACATCAATGTTAAATGTTTTTAGGCATGGCAATAGGTGAAGCATAAGTAAACTACACTATCTAGGCATCTTAAATGAGGTCGGAAACAACTTATAGTGTCCCCGAAACGACCTCATAAGCATAATATGAATTAGGTCTAGATCTGTACTAACCATATTTTAGAGTTGTTAAACAGAAAAATAAAGTTCACCATGAGATTCTACACATTTTTCTAGTCAAGTTACATATATGGAACATCTCAAACGGAGCTACGGCCTAAAAGATATGAGCAACACAAGATGCACATGTCATGAATGCAAATGCATGGAAACTACAATCACAAACATTTCAAATCATGAATGTAGCAATTTATTATGAAACTACATGAGATTATAAGCAAGTCTCATATACAACATGTTCAAAACGGAGCTACGGTTCAACAAATACAACCAACACAAGTTTTAGTTGAAATCTGCTCAAAACAACAACTTTGCATTTTGCACGCATGAAAACAATAAGCTACAAGATTCTAACATGCACAAACTAAGCATGGGGCAGTAGCATATAACACACACTTCATTTCATCTTCACATATCATCTTCAAAACATACATGGATCACATGGTAGGAAGCTCACAAGGTGGCTACTTGAAAACAGTTTCAGACTTAGTGAAAATAGCAGTTTTTGACAGTGCACTTTTTATCACGAAGGCATATTGACAGCAGTGAAACTATATGCTAAAAGGCATATTATAGCATGAAACTTCACAGCATACTAAAGGACATTATCAACTACAAATAACTCCATTACACCTACCAGAAAAGGGTTCTACATCACTAGCAAAAAACATGGCAAGACAACAACAAAATATTACAGATTCCATACTTAGAAATAGTTTGAACCCTCAAAACAGAAGTATTTTTATAGCAAGTTGTCAACAAGAAAATAACACCTAAACATGCATTATCATGGCAAACAAAATGTCCACGGTCTAGGACACATATCAAAGAGCATATCTCATGTACAAAATCATTTGTTATGATGCATCTATTAAATCACACGAAAAAGACAAAAGGGCATCACAACAAAAATGACATGCACACAAAAATGATCAAATGGCAAAACTAAATGCACAGATAAATTTTATGGATTTTTCTACCCCGATAACATATATAATAAGCATGGTTCAAGTAGGAAAATATGTCACATTTAATTATGCAAGTTATGACATAAACCGATTAATAAGCACTTCATGCATTTAAATGCAACAATCACACAAATATTATTAGCATGCATGAAAATGCGATAATAGTAGTCCACACATTTATTCCTATAGGGACTTATTAATTCGATGCACGGTAAAACATATATGTGCAATGCAAAATATGGCATTTATGCAAATGATGCAAACATCAAGTTTAATTATTTTTGACATGAATGAAAATGGCATATAATTAATCTAAACATTTTCCTAAGCATTTACATATATAAAACACTTTAATCCGATGTACGGTTATGAAGTTATTAGATGCATGATTCTAGGGGGGTTTCTGCAATTCTGTTTTTCACTGGATAATTAGCATAATTCACAGTATAGAAAAAAAACATTATTGGGCCAAAATCTGTTAGGCGCAACTTGGCAATGCGCGCACTGGGCTGCTCACCTAGCGGCCATGGGCCAGCTTGGGCTGATGGAGTGGCTGGGCTGGCGCTGGCCCACGCGCGGGCGAGCAGGCCTGGCGCTGGCGACGCGCTAGGGCGCTCGTCCCCGACCTCCTGCACTACGTAGGGAGGCAGAACGGCGGTGCCGGTGCCCGTCGTGATCGTCGACGAGGAGGGTGTGGGGCGAGGGCAAACGGCGGCTCCAACTCGGTGGGGCCTGGATCTAGCCCTATCCGACCGGCGGCAGGGTCAACGCGATGGCGAGCTCCACGCCATGGACTCCTGTGACAGAGATGGAGAGAGAGGTTAGAGGAGGGAGAAGAGAGAAAGGAGAGGAGAAGAAGGAGAGAGGCGGCGAGGTCCAGGCGGGGATGGTCGCCGACGACGATGGCTCTCCGGCCACCGGCACGAGGAGGCACGGCACGGGGCTACAGGAGGAGCAAGGCTCGGGCTAGCTGTGCTCTGCGGTCGCCGGACATTGTCCGGGTTGGCCATCGGAGATGTCCGGTAGGTGGGTTTTTGGGCGAATTGCAGCCTCTACATCGCGATCCAAAGGCCGAAAATGGGCAGATTGTTGGGGCTATGGGGTCTGGAGGAGGAGGGCTAGCAGGTGGGATATTTGGAGGGGGTGGCTGCAAAAATGGCAAGGGGAAAAGCCTAGTGGAGTGAAAGACTCTCCATGGGGCTTTTATATAGGGGTTTGGACTATGGGTGGGATGGACAACGTCCGTCCGATCGCGATCTGACAACCACGAATGGAGGGAGTGGCTAGGTTGGGATAATGGGCTGTGTAGTTGGGCCAGGTGGGGATGAGAGAAATTGCGGCCCGTGACACGAGGTTTTATAACACCAAAAAACGTCCGACGAATAACCGATGACCGCACTGGTACGACTTACCGTTCGGATATCAAACGAACTCAGAACGCGATGAAATTTGGCAGGCGGCCTACCTATACTATAATAAGACCGCACGCCAGGTTTTGACCCAATCTGAGAATATTTTAAAGGCACTTTTGAAAACACTATTTTATCGTTGTCATGGGCGTGTGCAGGTGTGGCTGGTCTCGAATTAGGCAACGGCAAGAACGGAGAGAATCGACAACTACCAACGGATGCAAGTTTCATAAACGGGTGATGATGCTATGCAGATGATGCAAATGATGCGATGATGAATGCAACAACCAAACAAAACATAGACAAGAATGGAAATAAAAGGGGAATCTTCTGGAGCGTCGGTCCCGGGCTGTTACAACTCTCCTCCACTACACGAGGATCTCGCCTCGAGATCAAGAAATGAAAAGGGGAAGAGAAAGAGCAAGAGGTAAAACTTGGTTGCTTCTCTGACAAACGAGTGAAACCAATGAACATGAAGGTTAGAAAGAGATGGAGAACGACATGAGGAACAAGCAAGAATTCACAAGAATTTTCAGCAACACTTCGGTATGAAAGAGAGGCAAAATTGATATGAAGGAAAGAAATTGAAAGAGACACCAAACTTCGGTTGGATTAGAATCAAAAGTTCATAGGACAGAAGGATCATGAAAATTTCACAGCACTCCAGTAAAATGAATAAGCAAAGAAAGAATATGATCTTAATCAAACTAGATGACAAGTTGAAGAGAGCAACATCACAAGGCCTCCGTAACAAGAGAATAGAAACTAGATTGATGGAAGGAAAAGAACGAATAAGAAAATGACAACTTTCAGCACCAATGGATTTGAAAAGCATAGGTTGAATGGAGTTGATGAAGAATCAACAATGGAAAGAATTAGCTTGTTATGGGCTTATGGAAAACATCTCAAAATTATGAGGTGACAACCTCCCACAACAACAACAATTGATTGCTTGAGATCAACAAGATATGCAAAATTTCTTTCACCAAGAAGAGGAGGACAAAACTTGAATCATATATGACACCATGATAGCAACAATCCTTAGGAAATGCTATAGGTGAAATCCAACCCCAGATAACTCCGAGAACACATGATGGGTTTACTTATCTCATTCTTGACAATATTTCCTTCGAGACTCCTCATAATCAAGAATTTAATAACACCACCTCAAAAGACAATGGAGAAGGAGTTGAACTTAAAATCCAAGAGAAAGAACACTTGAGGACCTTCAACAAGAATCTTGAAGAACACTTGAAAATGAAAGAAATCTTGATGAACCACCATGAAGAACCTCCAGAACAACTCTGAAACGAAAGGACGATAGAAAAGAATTGAAGGTTGAAAAAGAAAAATATTGGGGCCTTGCTATGAATTAGATGAAGCATATAGACAAGATACTTGAGAAAAACTAGGAACTCCGGAAAGGAAAGATGAACACTTGGGATAAGGAATTTGATATCTTGAACAACTCCGGAAGAAGGATTGAAATCACTTGGATGAAACAAGAATAATAATTATGATATGCCTAACCTTCATCAAGTTAAATTAATGACAAACAACGGATTTGACATACCACTTATCCTTTTGAAAAAGATAGGAAGGTTAGATAGAGCACAAACTTGAAGGGTCTTGAACGAGAACACTGGCAAGAATTCAAAATGAAAGAGGTTAATACAAATGAATGATAAAAACATGAGAATGAAGAGAGCATGATCCACCTAATGGAAAACTTCACAAGGCACCAGAATGATTGAGATACGAACAAAGGAACAATAATTGAGAAGAATTTGAGAACGAAAGCTGAAAGCTGAGAACGAAGAAATCTTCTTAAATGATGGCCTTCGGGAGGATCGAGAAATGAAAACAACTTTGAATGCACTGGATAGATAAGGGAGGAAAAACTCATGATCAAAACAATTGAGATGATGGCAACAAGCCTGAAACCATGAATCTTTGGAAGAAGGAAACACGATTTAAGAGAAACTCTCCTTCAGTCTTCAATGCTGAGAATGATGACGAGAAACAACACCACAAATTACTAAAATACTCCGGAATAATGAATAAAGAAAAGGTTGAGCCAACAATGAAAATGATTTAGAAGCGATCTTGCAGAAGAATATGACTGATGAAAAACATTCTTACGTCATATTTAAAAAGAACTTGAGGACATCTCCAGAAAGATTAGAAGAGCCAGGTAAGATCCTGGGGAAAACACCTGTGGGTTATGGGCCCACTCAAAGAAAACTCCGTTGAAACAATTGCTTAGAAAGAGAGAATGCACCGGTACAAATGAAAAACTCGATGAGGTGAGAACCTCGAAATAATTTCAGAGGATATGAATGGAAATGAAAGTCTTCTAAGATATCTTCAGCACTCCGGATAGAATAGAGATATGAATAAGCAAGAGAGCTTGATAAAGAATTCCAACATGGGAGAGCAATTAGAGAATGAAAATGATATGACGAACACCAAGAACTTGAATTGAATCCGCCGGAGAAGAATAACAACAAGAACAAAGAATATGACGAAAAATCTTGAAATTGAAACTCCTGAGAATATTCACAAAGAATCACCGGAAACAAGATAGAAGAAAAGATAGTGGAAGCATTACATGAATAGAAAAGACACTTGAATGAGAATTCAATCATTGAAGAAAAGGGGGAGGGTGTGAAAAACAAAGAAAATTTGGAACAGATAAGACAAACTCTAGAACAAAATGAGAATTGATCTTGAAATATTGAAGAGGATAGAATTATCTTGAAGAGAAGCACACCGGTAGGAAAAGAATTGATATGATAACTTGATTGATGAAAAGAATTAGCATTCCCGCAGAAATATGAGAACACTACTTAGCAAAGATATGAGATCACCACTTGACATCGAAGCAACTCGAATTACCATATTCAAAACAAAACGAAGGATGAGGCTTACGAAACAATCCAGAACAAATACATACCCACTATGTACTTGTTGGAAAGATAATCCTAGGTACCTACTTGAATTGCCACCTAAGAAATTCCAAAAACTTTTTGGTTATGCAATCCGGTGTGGGGGATACAAGGAGGAAACATCTCACACAACTAACAAACCTACACCCCAACTATATCCATCCTTCAACACATAACCAGAGGCTTTCGCAAATTCATCTAACTCGAATCCTCGAACTCACAATGATACTAAACCATGGTGGTACCCCGGACGCCTCCCCAGTACTGGGTGACTCTGACCTTATCTCACCACGACAAGTATTGAATCAATTCCGAACACCCTCCGTCCTGACATACTAAGGAAGCTGAATGATAACGATGTGCCAAGAATCCCGTGGAGATCTACTCCCCGGAAAAAATAAAGTCAGACAGGAGGCACCAAGACAGAAGTCCATCACATCGGTATCATATAGTTTCCAAAATACCCGCGTGATCCTAATTTTTTTTGAGTGAGGAGAGGGTAGAATCAAAATTCCTAAGTCGATTACCTCACCAGAGCATAGAATCCTACTCTCTGATATAACTAGACTCAAAATAGTTTTTCTCTAGACTCGACTCGGCCAAGTTCGATCAATCAAGGGGGCTCCTAGGTCGGTACAGGCTCTGATACCAACTTGTCACGCCCAATATGCGATCCTATCGTTATTTCAGCACGAGGGCCTCGACAGGGATAGAAGCGCATCTTGTCGTGTTGCAAGAATGGATATCATTACAAGTACATGTACAGAAGAGATGAGTATATGGAATTAGCTTACACTCGTCACAAGCTACATCAGAGTCACATCAATACGATAACATACTCAAGCAACATACAGAAGAGTAGGGTCCGTCTACGGACGAAATCAAATGATAAAATGACATCCATCCTTGCTATCCCAGGTTGCTGCCTGGAACCCATCCTAGATTGATGGTGAAGAAGAAGAATAACTCAAAATCAAATCCAACATCGCGTTACCTATACATGCAACTGTTGTTGTAGTAATCTATGAGCCACGGGGACTCAGCAATCTCATTTCCAAGGGTATCAAGACTATTAAAGCTTAATGGGTGAGGTATGGTTAAGTGGTGAGGCTACAGCAAGCGGCCAAGCATTTATTTGAGTGGCTAACTTACGAATACAGAAACTAAAGTATGGTGGTCTACGCATAACGGACGTGAACTAGTAATGATCACTAACTGATCCTGATCACCTACTTACGTCAAACATAACCCCACCGTGTTCTCTCTCGGATAAGGACTCACGAGAAGAGACAGTCATGGTTACACACATAGTTGGTGTATTTTATTTGAGTTTACTTCAAGTTTGCTATGACCGGGTGTTAAACAAAGTATCCAAGTTTGCCACATAACCGCGGACACGGCTTCTCGAAAAGATTTAACCCTACAGGGGTGCTCCAACTCATCCATCACAAATTAACCACACGCCGCAGGAATAACCTCGACCATGGATCTCGGGATCATCCTAGGCAATTCCAAAGGAATTCCGACACCTCGAGATAGCCCGAAGAAGATCAGAGTTCCTCATGCAAGACATTCGAGAAAGGTAAAACAAATCCAGCAAGGCCGCCCGACATGCCGACAATCCCGATAGGAGCCGCGTATCTCGTTCTCAGGGCACAACCGGATGAGCAGTATGTACGGTGGCCGGATAGAAATTCCCCGAGTTTCCCCGGGTGGCCCCGCAAGTGGCTCTGTTTTGGACCAACACTCATGAGGAGCACTGGCCCGGGGGTTGATTAATTATCCATGGGGTGATCATGCCCTATGCAAATTTTAGTTGTTATTAAGCAAATATTACCAATGTTGGGCCTTGCCAGACATGCTTTATCCTAAAACGAAGATCAAGGGGGTCCCCATAACAACCCCGAGCATGTTAGGAGCGCTCAATTTTGGAACATAACACCGGTTCACAAGAAACTAGGGGCGGCAAGAGTGGAACAAAACACCAAGAAAAAGGCCAAGCCTTCCACCATTTACTAAGTGTATACGTGCATTAAATTAAATAGCAGCAATATTGTGATATAACAAGAATGTCCATGTTGTCACATGGAAGCAATTGCACCTGCAGCTAGAAACGCTATAAGAAGGGCTGAGCAAGCGGTAACATAGCCAAACAACGGTTTGTCGGGACGGTGGAGGGTTAGAGGCTTATCATGGAAATGTTGGGAGGCTTGACAAACAAGTGGTAGGTAGCGAGACATAACGATAACAGCAGGACAACTAGCATGGCAATGATAGTAATGGTATCCAGGGAAATGTGTCATCTTGCGTGAGATCCCGCTCGGAAGAAGAACGAGTCCATGAAGAAGACGAGCCAACGTAGTCAAACGAATCCTGACACTCCGAACGCTTTCGGAACTCTATCGAGTGACACGAGGTTTTAAAACACCGAAAAACGTCCGACGAATAACCGATGACCGCACTGCTACGACTTACCGTTCGGGTATCAAACGAACTCAGAACGCGACGAAATTTGGCAAGCGGCCTACCTATACTATAATAAGACCGCACGCCAGGTTTTGACCCAATCCAAGAATATTTTAAAGGCACTTTTGAAAACAATATTTTATCGATGCCGCGGGCGCATGTAGGTGTGGCTGGTCTCGAAACAGGCAACGGCAAGAACGGAGAGAACCGGCAACTACCAACAGATGCAAGTTTCGAAAACAGGTGATATTGCTATGCAGATGATGCAAATTATGCGATGATAAATGCAACAACCAAACGAAACATAGATGAGAATGGAAATAAAAGGGGTATCTTCCGGAGCGTCGGTCCCGGGCTGTTACACAGAGCCTCTGTTATAGGATTTGGATTCAGATTGGATGCATATTAGATATGTGGATGCGGCGGATGAGATCTGTCATCGTTCATGAGATCGTCTATGTGCACGGTTGATGAGATCAACTACACACCGGGATCGTTGAGGCAATGTTCTTTGTCAATCGGAATCGATGTGGTCATGACACAACCTACCCCTACTGATCGGTTTTTGCCACCGCCATGTGTGTAGCGCCTTGTATTTCATACACGATCACACAAACCAGTAGAATGTGATTCTATGCATAAGTTTGTTTTGCAGGTTTGATGTGAATAGTATGGATTATATGTATGTGATGCTTGTGTGTAATTTAACATGACCTGCGTGTCATGATTGTCAGACGGTAGGAGCCAAAGAGTTGTCATTATATTGTATAACGACCTACATGTTGACTTGTGATTCTCTGTAAAATTCATTACTAGTTTTAGTAGTTGGAGGACAGAGATCAAGTTCGAGGCTTTGGTGTCCCAGCATGATGAACAAGATGGAGTTTCGCCTTGGTCATCGGAGTTGGAGACGACCATGGAAGGACGCCCATGAAGGAGCCATACTATTTCACATATTTATGTTTATATGTGATTGATATTGCTTCTTATTTCTATGCATGTTATGATGGTAGAAAGATCCCTCATAAATATCAAGCACATTGCCATTCCGGATGTTGCACCTTCGCATGTCAAGTACGTCTAGTGGTAGGCTCATAAAATTGAGGTGCTAGTAGGTGCCTTTGAACTGGAGGGTTTGTGTCGGAGACGGACATGCACTGCATGAGGTTAACTTGACAAGGCTATCAAAACAATTTGGGGCCTTGTGGCAAAGAAGGTCGGGAGCCAGGGTATAAGATACCTACCCGACCGACAGGAGTCGTATAGAGATACGATTAGCAAGGAGTTGCTTACTGAATAGGCAAGTTGGCTAGCAGAGATGCTAAAGTTCACTAGTCGCTCACACTAGACGGGTCCTGAATCACTAAGAGTTTGCAGAGGGATGCTGACTTTAGTGGGAGTAGTTCTATTAAAGGCTTGAATTACTCTACATAAACGCATTGCTTAGTGGTTGCATATTTTCTGTTGTAGATCAATGGCACCACCTGCTCAACCCAACTTTGCATTGAAATCAATTCTGGAAAAGGATAAACTGAATGGAACAAACTTTAGCACCTGGTATAGAAATTTGAGAATTGTTCTCAAGCATGATAAAAAGGATCCACTTCCTGAGGAACTTGTCAAGAATGCTAATGCCACAACGAAGAATGCCCACCAGAAACTCGTTGATGAATCAAACGGGATCAGCTGCCTCATGTTGGCTTGTATGGAGCCCAATTTGCAACAACATTTGGAAAACATTCAGGCTTTCGATATGATTGAGAGTCTCAAGAGCATGTTTTAGGTGCAGGCTAGGACCGAAAGGCTCAATGTCTAGCAATCCTTGATGGATTGTAAGCTAAAAGAGGGTGATCCACTGAGCCCGCATGTGATCGAAATGATCAGGTACGTGCAAGCTTTGGATCGGTTAGGCTTCCCACTTGGGGACGAGCTGTGCCCGGATGCAATTTTAGGTTCTCTTCCACCTAGCTATGAGACGTTCGTATCGAACTATCATATGCACGACATGGATAAGATGCTCATTGAATTGCATGGGATGCTTAAGGTGGCAGAACAATATATTAAGAAAGGCACGCATCAAGTGTTGATGGTGCAGAACTCGACTAAGTTCAAGAAGAGTTGGTCCAAGAAAAAGGGTAAGGCAAAGGGCACGGAGAAGGCTTTCTCCACCGCTAAGCCGAAGTCTGGACCAAACTCAAAGACCATCAACTTTCATTGCAAGGAAGTTGGTCACTAGAAGAGGAACTCTAGCAAGTGGCTTGCTGAGCAAGGCAAGAAGGTCGGAGATGCTTCTTTGGGCAAAGGTACACTTGTTACATATGTCATAGACATTTACCTTGCTAACATACCTAGTAGCTCTTGGTTATTTGATATCGGATCGGTTGTTCATATTTGTAACTCGATGTAGGGCTGGTAAGAACTAGGCGTGTGACACAAGGGGAGATTGACATTAGGGTCGGCAACAAAGCAAGAGTTGCTGCGTTGGAGGTCAGCACGATGCAGCTCCAGCTTCCTTCTGGATTTATGTTGGAATTGAATAATATTTATTAAATTCCCACACTTAGTCGGAACATTATTTCTACCTCATGCTTGATGAGTCAAGGTTACGATTTCAATTTAAAGGACAATGGTTGTTCATTTTATTTGAATGTAATGATTCACGGCTATGGACCCATTATAGATGGGCTATTTATTTTAATTTAGAAACGGAACCAGTCTATAACGTGAATGTCAAGAGGCATAATCCTAATGAGATAAATCCGACATACTTGTGGCATTACCGGCTTGGACACATTAGTCTGAAACGCATGAAGAAGCTCCATGATGATGGACTCCTAACTTCGTCCGGCTTCGGTTCGTTCGAGACATGTGAATCATGCTTGCTAGGCAAGATGATTAAGTTCCCTTTTGCAAAGAGTTACGAGAGGGCGTCCTAGTTGTTGGAGCTTATACACAGTGATGTGTGTGGTCCAATGAGCACAACGGCCAAAGTTGGCTATCAATACTTCGTGACTTTTACCGTCGACTTGAGTAGACATGGATATATCTATTTGATGAGGCACAAGTTGGAAACTTTTGAAAAGTTCAAAGAGTTCCAGAACGAGGTTGAAAATCAGCTCGGCAAGATGATAAAACTTCTACGATCTAATCATGGAGGTGAGTACATGAGCCAGGAGTTTGATAATCATCTAAAAAGTCAAGGTATAGTACCTCAGCTCACACCTCCGGGTACGCCGCAAAGAAATGGTGTGTCGGAACGGAGAAATCGAACCTTGTTGGACATGGTCCGGTCTATGATGAGCAAATCGGATTTACCCTTGTCATTCTGGGGATACGCTCTAGAAACTACAGCTTTCACACTTAACGGGGTACCATCAAAATCCATAGACAAGACACCACATGAGATGTGGACTAGAAAGAGTCCTAGTATGTCTTTTCTGAAGATTTGAGGTTGTGAAGCATTTGTCAAGCGACTCATGTCGGACAATCTAACACCCAAGTCGGATAAATGCATATTCGTGGGATATCTGAGGGAAACCTTGGGATATAGCTTCTACAACCGAGAAGAGAAGAACGTGTTTGTTTCTCGGAACGGGGTTTTCTTAGAGAAGAGTTTCTTAGTCAGGAGGCCAGTGGGAGAACCGTGCTACTCGAAGAAATTCGAGAGCCACTTGGGGACAACTCGGTTGGTGATGATATCACACCAGAGTTGGTCAGAGAACCCATAGTGGAGTCGGCACCGGGGCCACGAATGTCGGAAAGATTGCACAGAGTGCGCGACGTTTTCTTGCTAGAAAGAGACGAACCGGCCACGTATGTGGAAGCGATGGTGAGCCCAGATTCTGAGGCATGGCTAGAGGCCATGAGATCCGAGTTAAAGTCCATGGATGACAATCATGTCTGGGACTTGGTTGATCCGCTGCCTGGCGTAGTTGCCATTCGTTGCAAATGGGTCTTTAAGAAGAAAACCGATGTGGATGGAAATGTTCATATCCACAGATCTAAGCTTGTCACTAAATCTTATGGACAAATTCAAGGAATTTACTACGATGATACCTACTCGCCGGTAGAGATGCTAAAATCGATAAGGATCATACTAGTTATAGCTGCATATTTTGATTATGAGATATGGCAGATGGATGTCTAAACGGCTTTCCTTCATGGAAATTTGAAAGAGGATGTATCCATGATACAACCCGAAGGTTTTTTCAATCCAACCAATGCTGGTAAAATATGCAAGCTCAAGAGATCCATTTATGGATTTAAGCAAGCAACTCGAAGTTGGAATATTCGTTTTGATGAAGTCGTAGTTGACCTTGGTTTCATCGAGAACGAAGAGGACTTTTGTTTATACAAGAAGTCTAGTGGGAGCTCAGTAGTATTTTTGATCTTGTATGTGGTTGACATACTGCTGATTGAAAATGATGTTTCGATGCTAAACTCATTCAAGGAATCATTGAATGGCGAGTTTTCGACGAAAGACCTTGGAGAGGCAGTATACATTTTAGGCATCAAGATCTATAGAGATAGATTGAGGAGGCTACTTGGCTTGAGCCAGAGCACGTACATAGACAAAGTGTTGAAAAGGTTCAACATGAGTGAGGCCAAGAAGGGGTTCTTGCCCGTCTTACATGGTATAAGGCTAAGAAAGACTTAGAGTCCTACGACTTCTGATGAGCAAAACTAGACGAGTAGGATTCCATATGCCTCGGCAACAGGATCCATCATGTATGTCATGCAATGTACATGTCCTGATGTTGCCTATGCAATAAGCTTAACAAGCAGATACCAGGCCCACCCAGGCGAGAGTCACTCGGCAACAGTGAAAACTATCTTAAAGTACCTGAAAAGGAATATTGAGATGTTCCTAGATTATGAAGGCAAGGAGGAGCTATGCGTAAAGGGTTACGCTGATGCTAGTTTCCAAACCAATGGGGATGATTGTCCATCGCAAACTGGATTCATGTATGTCATGAATGGAGGAGCAGTGAGCTGGACGAGTTCCAAGCAAGATACAGTGGCCGACTCCACAACAGAGGCCGAATACATCGCGGCTCGTGAACGCACAAAGGAAGATGTTTGGATTCGGAAGTTCCTGGAATATGTTGTGTGCTCCCGGGCTGGTCAAAACCGTTGGACCTTTATTGCGCTAATTCAGGTGTCATCGCACAGGCCAAGGAGCCGAGACAACACCACTAGACCAAGCACATAGACCGAAAATATCACCTGGTATGAAATCTCGTAGAGAAATGTGATAACAGTTTATGCAAGATTCATACGGATGCAAATGTTGCAAATCCATTGGCTAAGCTGCTTCCACAACCCAATCATGAGGGGCACATTAGAGCTATGGGCATTCGATGTCTATTTGATTGACTCTAGTGCAAGTGGGAGACTATTGGAGATATGCCCTAGGGGCAATCATGTATGATGATACTTCCTATGTGTTTATGAATAAAGATATTCCTTGGACATTATCATTGATGTGTATGAACAAGTACGTGACTTGTTGGTGAGACTATGCATTGTATGATGACTGTCCTAAATGGTCCCTAGTCAAAAGGGTTGTGTGGACACACAGCCTACTAGACCTGCATATGACATGGTGGATGGTCCGGTCTCACTAACCATGTAGCATTGGATGCTAGACGGATAATATGGACTCAAAAAGATCAGATCGGATTCGACATAGTCTAGTCCGAGTCGAGATAAGGTCTGAGTTGGACAGACCCAACTATGAGATGCATCGATAGGTCATCTGTCAGTCTCTAGTACAACATATGTTCTATGTCCTAAGACCTGAGCTGGTGCATGTACTCGGGATGATGATAGGCTTGCTTTGAGCTGACCAAATGCTACTCCATGACTTGGTAGTTTCAAAGGTAGGTTTCGGTCTTGTCTAGACCCATGTTGCAAGACATGGTCGAGCAAGATGGGATTTGCCCATCCAATCAGGAGAGATATACTCTGGGCCACTCAGGTGATCCGACCTAGATAAGCATGTCCATGCAATCAGGATTATGAGATAATCCGAATGTTTGTCGGATTCACCAGAACGAGAAACAGGTTGTGCTGCAACAAGGATGATCATGCCGCCTTGTGCACGACAACATATATCGTGTGGCAAATGGAACAAAAGTGTGAAGTATAGGCTCGCCTAACCAGCTTCATCGAACACCTGGAGTTGGCATGCTTTGCTTGAGGCCGCTACTGACTAGTCGAGCCGGATTTGATCTGACTCGCGATCAAGTGAATGAGAACCTAAGGGGTCGCACGCTTAAGGGGAGGAACGCGTGGGCTTTAGGATCCATGCGAGGCCCGAGAGTTGAGCCCGTGTCGGATGCCTATATATAGTGGAGGTGCGGCACACACATCTGGTTGATTGCTTCTATGCCATCATTAGGGATTCGCATGTGTTGCAACTAACCACCTCCACCCACTGCCGATTGTGTGATCCGGACCTAGCAGTCTGCCGCATGGTGTTCCTCCTGCACGTGCGGATACCATTAGAGGCGGTGCACCTGCGCTGCTCCGACGAACCTGTATGTGGGATCCGCGGACTGGATGTCCGAGGGAGATCGTACGAGGAGGAGACGGACCACGTGAATGCGCTGCCCCAACTTTACTTCCAATGCACGACACTATGCATCTAGTGGTAACAAACTATGATCCATCTCCGTAGCATGTTCTTCGTTGTTCTTTGCGTTGGAAAATATTAATTTGCATGTGATGCACCTAGATAGAACCCTACAAATTTATATGAAGTGTGTGAACATGAATGTAATGTCGGTGAGAAATATGTACTCCTGCAAGCTTAGGCATTTGCCTAGCTTGGTAATCACCACTGTTGATCTGGGTAATAGTTGAAGTGATAGCTTGTGGAGGCATTCCTGGCCACCTCCTCTGCCAAACGAGCAACCTCCAATGCAGCTTAGTGCTCCAGCACCTCGTTTTCAAGAACATAATATCTTTGCCGAGCCTGAAAGTTAAAGAGGGCAGGTGCAGGCAAAGTGATAGGCACAAGGATATATTTCCCAAATATTAAGTTATACTCATAACTTCTAGGACAGCTCACAAGAAATTCATGAGAACGCATACCTTCATAATCCACATATTTTTGGACAAAATGGGGTCATTAGGTTGAGGTGACACTTCCAGTTGTGCAACTACGTGGGAAGCATAAATGCCTTCATACAGATCACCATTACTAGAGTTGGAGTGCAACCTTTGGGCAACAATTGCACCAAGGTTAAAGTGTTGTTCACAAGTCACAACAGTATAAACAAGACTCAAGTCAGGGGCACAAAATGCACTGCAATCTTGTTTTCCTACTACACATTTCCCATTGAACAGTGCAAAATAACGAATATAGGGAAAGTGTATACTTGTAATTCTCGCTTGAGTTACCTCACATCTTCTCCTACACAAAGACTCTCGAGGAACATATTATAATCAGTTTTGGAGGGTTTCTCAAGCAATCCCCAAAGTGGAAGTTTGCATGCAATAGAGAATTATTCTAGAGTCATGCTAAAGGATTTATCATAAAGTTTGAATAGAACTCTAGAAGCATCCATTGGTAATGAAATTCATGTTTGAATGTATGGGTAAGGTTATAGTGTTGGACACACTTATCTGCAAGGAAGTCCACGAGGCCGGTATTATAAATGAAATGATCAATTCCTCCTTGATGCCTGCACCTATCATGAACTCATCGCTTGGCTACCGACACGATTTTGCATCGGCCATGACTATCTGATTGGCCCTAGGCTCAATGTAAGCTTGTCTTATTTAGCCCCCACTCGATGACTCGCCCGAAGTAGCCTCTTTGAAGAGTTCCACCTAAAGAAAATCATCTTCCTAAACACAATTTTTTGGAAATTTTGAGCCGCAAATTCATGTCAATAAAACTTTGGAAGAATGATAGCAACTACTCATAAGGGTGCCTAGAGGCCATATCAAGCATTCATACTACTTAGAACTGAAAGAATTCAACATGCAAGCTCATTTTCTATAGCACCAAATGCAGCAATTTAATGCAAAATATAAACCACTAGAGCAAAAACTAATTAGGGGAATGGGAGAGTCACATACCAAGGAGAAACTCCTCAGAACAGTTTTGGAAACGGAGTTCCGAGCAAAGAGATCAAAAATTTCAGTTTCAGGTGGAAGAACACAAGAGAGAGAGAGATAGGAATTTTTGTTGGAGGTAGGAGACGAGGTGAGCTAAAGGGATAAGGCAGGGGGCCTTGTGGGCCCCACAAGCCATCAGGGCGTGGCCAAGGGGGCACCCTGATGTGTGTGGCCCACTAGTGAACCTCCCTGCTCTCAATTTTATGCCAAAAATTCTAAAATATTCTAGAAAAAATCATGTCAAAATTTTGTGGCAAACTGAAACTTTTTATTTTTGGGTCATTTTTCATGCATGGGAGAAAGAAAAAACAGAAAACAGGAAATTCATGGCATTGTATTTTTATCTAACTAGGAAAAATAGATAATAGACTTGTGATACAGAGAGTTGTGAATACTCAATTCATCAATCACATGTCTTTCAAAAAGGATTCATTAATAAGGTTTATCAAGTCTTATTAATAACTGTTCCCGACTAACATGAAACCGAAGAATTTTTATATACCACTAGGTTACCTCAATGGGGACTTGTATTTCCCCAACAATAAGATTATAATATTTCTTCTTCTTGGAAGTAGACAGAGGAATTATAAAATCTCTAATCATAACTGTGGGAATAGGACCAATGACATTAATATTATTCACCAAAGTTTGCTTCTTCGGGAAGTGCACGGTATGTTGCTTGCCATTGACATGGAAAGTAACCTTACTTTTATTGCAATAAAAAACAACCCCTACATTATTTAGAAAGTGTCTACCAAGGATGATCGACATATTGTCGTCCTCGGGCATATCAAGAATAACAAAGTATGTTAAGATAGTAACATTTGCATCCACAATGGGAACGTCCAAGCAAATTCCAATAGGTAAAGCATTGGATTTATGAGCCATTTGCAAAGACATCTCAGTAGGTGTAAGCTTACTCAAATCAAGTATTTTATAAAGGGAGAAAGGCATAACACTAACACCAACCCCTAAATCACATAAAGCAATTTTGAGATAATTTCTTTTAATAGAGCAAGGTATTGTAGGTATACCCGGATCTCCCAACTTCTTAGATACTCCAGCATCAAAAGAATAATTAGCAAGCATGGTACAATTTCAGTTTTAGGTATTTTTCTTTTGTTGGTCCTAATATCTTTCAGATACTTAGCATACAGAGGCATTTTGAATATATCAGTCAAACGGGTGCATAAAAACACAGGTCTAATCCTTTCAGCAAAGTGCTCAAAATCTTCATCGTACCTACTTTTAGAGGGCTTACGAGGGAATGGCATGGGTTGTTGAACCAATGGCTCTCTTTCCCTTCCATGTTTTCTAGCAACAAAGTCTCTCTTATCATAACATTTATTTTTAGGAGGTGGGTTATCAAGGTCTTCAGCAGGTTCAATTTCCACATCATTATCATTTTCTTAGTTATCATGTGGTTGAGCATCATCATTATTATCATTTTCATTGTCACTAGGTGTATATTCACTACCAGATTGTGTCTCAGCATCAGAAACATAAACATCTTTATGTTTCTCAATAGGTTTTCCTATAACAGGTTGACTAGTAGCATGCAAGTTCCTATCATCTTTCTTTTTCTTTTTCTTCCTAGATGTACTAGGTGCATATCAATAATTTTCTGAGAATCTTGTTCAATTCTTTTAGGGTGACCTTCGGGATAAAGAGTTTCTTGAGTCATTCTACCTCCTATAGTCAGTACTCTAACAAGATGATCATTCATATTATTATTTATTTTAGCAAGCAAATCATTTTGTGACTTAGCAACTTGGTCTAGTTGGGTCTGAACCATATAAGCATGTTTTCGTGGACCTTTCACATCATTTTCAATTCTAAACATTAAGTCACTTAAGCGGTCTATCATCATGGCATTACGTCTCAGTTGATTCTTAACATAGTTATTGAAGTGTTCTTGCTTAACAACATAAATATAAAATTCATCCATGCATTGTTCAGGAGTCTTAGTATAAGGTATATCTTTTTCATTAAATGAATAGAGAGATTTTACCTCTACTACCCGTGTCAGGGTGTCAAGTCCATGTATTTCTTCAATAGGCGGTAATTTCTTGACATCCTTGGTTTTAATACGTTTCTCTTTCATAGATCTTTTTGCTTCTTCCATGTCTTCGGGATGGAGGAATAGAATACCTATTTTCTTTTGAATAGGTTCCGGAGGTGGTTTATGAAGTGTTCAATCATCAACATTTTGCAATATGTTATTCAATAATTCTTCAGCTTGTCGAAAAGTTCTTTCCCTAAAAACACAACCAGCACAACCATCTAGGAGATCCCTAGAAGCATCGGTTAGTCCATTATAAAAGATATTAAGAATTCTATTCTTCTTAAGATGACAATCCAGCAAAGCTCCTAGTAACCCAAGAAGACTCCCCCAAGCTTGAGGGGGATTCTCTTCTTCAATTTGAGCAAAGTCAAATATTTCCTGTAAGGCAGATTATTTCTTATGAGCAGGAAGATATTTTTATGAAAGTAGTAAAGCATATCCTAGGACTATGCATACAACTAGGAGCAAGTGAAAGAAACCATTCCTTGGCCTCACCTTTTAGCAAGAAAGGAAAAGGCTTAAGGATATAATAGTAGCAAATCTTTTCATCATTGGTAAACAGAGCAGCAATATCATCCAGTTTCATAAGATGTTCGCCAATAGTTTCATTTTCATAACCATGGAAAGATCAGACTCTACTATAGGAATTAACTCAGGGTCTATGGAGAATTCATAATCCTTATCAGTAACAAATATAAGAGAAGTAGCAAATTTAGGATCACATTTAATTTTCTCCGTCATAGATTTTATTCTTTTAGTTTGCATAATGGTTTCTTCACATCATCTCTATCCTTACAAACAAGAAAGCACCTAGGTACCTTACCGTCCATAACATAACCTTCAGGTACATAAGGAAATTAGTATATATTAGGTGAGCGAGGGGTAACACGTGATTCAAAATCTTCCTCAGTTTCAACATTCTCAAGTTCTATAGCTTTAGCAATATGAGCATCAAGTAATTTATTCAGTGGCATAGTTTGACTTTCAACATGTGTACCATAGTATCATCATTAATTTCAGAAGTAGCATCATCAAGTTCATGTGACATATTAGGACGATCAACACGTGGTGGTGTAACAAGCTCATTCAAAACAGTAGGTGAATCAAAAGCAAAGCTATATGGGAGTTCCTTACCTCCTCTCATGCGAGGGGATCATCTTAGTTCGATTGTCTTTCAAATTCTTCATAGTAGCAATTGGTTATCCTTAAAGTTAACACAATAAATAAAGCTATGCTCCCCGGCAACAACGCCATAAAAAGGTCTTGATAACCCACAAGTGTAGGGGATCACGACAGTCTTCACGGGTAGTATTTCACCCTAATTTATTGGTTCCACATAAGTGTAGACAAAGAATATTTATTGGCCTTGACAGTTGAGTTTTCAATTCAACCACACCTAGGATATCTCTCTGCAACAAAGGTTTAGTAGCACGGCAAATACTAGTAGCAAAAGTAATAGGACGATCAACACGTGGTGGTGTAACAAGCTCATTCAAAACAGTAGGTGAATCAAAAGCAAAGCAAGATGGAAGTTCCTTACCTCCTCTCGTGCGAGAGGGTATCATCTTAGTTCGATTGTCTTTCAAATTATTCATAGTAGAAATTGGTTATCCTTCAAGTTAACACAATAAATAAAGTTATGCTCCCTGGCAATGGCGCCATAGAAAGGTCTTGATAACCCACAAGTGTAGGGGATCACAACAGTCTTCACGGGTAGTATTTCACCCTAATTTATTAGTTCGAGACAAGGGGAGCCAAAGAATATTTATTAAACTTGATAGTTGAGTTTTCAATTCAACCGCACCTAGGATATCTCTTTGCAACAAATGTTTTGTAGCATGGCAAGTAGTAGTAGTAAAAGTACCAATAGTAGTGACAGCAGCAATTTTTGTAGCAGGTGTGACAATACGAGTAGAAATAGTAACTTAGCAAGATTCAGTATGTGTAAGGCATAGGCACGTGGATCGGTGATGGATAATGATTTAGATGATATTGATCATATAACAGTTACACACTAGGGCGACACAAAACTAGCTCCAATTAATCAGTATAATGTAGGCATGTATTCCCTATATAATCATACATGCTTGTGATAAGAACTTGCATGACATCTTTTGTCCTACCTTCCCGTGGAAGCGGAGTCCTATTGGAAACTAAGGGATATTGAGGCCTCCTTTTAATAGAGAACTAGAACAAAGCATTAACACATGGTGAGTACATGAACTCCTCAAACTACGGCAATCATCGGAAAGAATCCCAATTGTTGTCACCTTGGGGTATGCAGATCATGACACATAATAGGTGCATATAACTTGCAAGATAGGATCCAAATCACACTTATATTCATGAAAACATAATAGGTTCAGATCTGAAATCATGGCACTCAAGCCCTAGTGACAAGCATTAAACATAGCAAAGTCATAGCAACATCAATCTGAGAACATAATGGACACTAGGGATCAAGCGCTATCAAACTTAACTCGATTACATGATCAATCTCATCCAATCTCACCACCGTCCAGCAAGCCTACAAAGGAATTACTCACTCCGGATGGTGATCATCATGGCGGTGTTGATGAAGAAGGGTTGGTGATGATGACACTAACGATCACCCCTATCTGGAGCCCAAAACAGGTCCAGATCAGCCCTCCAAAGGAAGAATATAGGAGGTGGCGGCCGCTCCGTCTCATGAAACGCGATGAAAACTTCTCTATTATTTTTGTCTCCAATGATGTGAATTTATAGGACTAGAATTAGGGTTGGAGGAGCCTCGAGGGCACCACAAGCCATCAGGGCGCGACCTAGGGGGGTAGCGCCCTGATGTGTGGTGGCCCCCTGGCACACGCCCTCCGATAGCTCTTTGCTCCAAAATTCATTATAATTCTTAGAAATAATTCACATAATTTTTCATCCAATTCCAAGAACTTTTATTTCTGTACAATAATAACACCAATGTAGTTCTGCTGAAAACAACGTCAGTCCGGGTTAGTTTCATTCAAATCATGCAAATTAGAGTTCAAAACCAGAGCACGAGTGTTTGGGAAAGTAGATACGTTTGAGACATATCAATAATCAAAGGGATACTCATAAAAGCATCAATACAGGTGTGAGTACTATGGATGGCACTCTCGTAGGAAGACGGGAGAGGATCCATGGTAGTGTATTTTTGTGGTGATTATTGCACTCGTGTGCGCTTTCTCCAACTTATTCAAAGTACTGGTAGTCGTAGTACATGATAGCCACGAGTCAAAGCTAGCTTGATGCATGAACCCCACAGCTCCCCTTTATTGACACATATGCATGAATAGACTAGATATGATTTAAAGACTTGTTGAGTACTTTTGTACTCACGTTTGCTTAAAATATTGTAGAGGAAACCCACGTGCCATTAGGTGGTTTTTATCTGGATGTTGATGACGCAGAGTAGCTGGTATCCCAGCTATGGTCTGGCACCCTTGGAAAGGGATGTAGATAGTCAGGCTACACGCCTTTTATCCTTTCATCTGTCTGTACTGAGACGGTTTTACGCTTTGTATGGTTTGTAAGACTTGTTTGTATGACTTGAGTGCCGGGTCATGTGACCCATACCTATATGAATTTATTATGCAAGGCTCTTCTGAGCCTTCTAAATAAATGGTGTGATGTTTTATGGTTATGTTGTGACGCCATGGTTGTAAATATGCATATCGGGCATGTCGTGCGTACGCATGACGTGCAATGGTATGTGTGGGATTCGACACCTAGTTGTGTGCCTTTAGTAGTACTCTTTACGAGGAAATGCCTCTTTGTGCTTCCACTAAGCCTTGGTAGCTTGCTACTGCTCCGAACACATTGATTGACCGGCATGTATCCTTTTTTGCTGTTGTGTCTATCCCCTCGAGGGAAATGTCACATGGTGTAATGGAGTCCATGTAGCTTGCTATGACTCGTCTACACCCGTTGTTGACCGGCACCTGCATTGCTAGGTTACATATGCCTGTCCCTATACGGATGTGCCACTTGGGTTTATAACTACTCATGTAGACCCAGGTCCTTTGACATTTGAATGCTAGCAACATATTCACATACGCAAGGCAAAAGACGCAAACGGTCCCAACCCCGGTAAGCTGGCAGCCATGGAGATAACCATGCGTGAGGCTACAAAGTGATGTGATGTGTTACATGCTAGATTCTTATGGATTAGGGTCGGGGTCCCTACATGAAGGTTCCCTTGAAGCAATGGTCTCTAGCAAGCCAAGGTATCAAATCCATATTTTTACCGGATTAGCAAGCAAATTGTAATTCAACCACTTATAATAAAACGAAGATACAGGGATGCGGTCTTAATGCTTACAACCATGTAGTTGCATTGGGATCAAAAAATGATATGATTTTGTGCCTGGGAAGTCACCCATCAGGAGGTGCTTGCTTCATATTAGAGTGGGGGTGCATCCAAATAACATCTTAACCTGCACGAGTCCTGCATCAAGAATCACTTTTCCTACCTAAGGCCCTATAGGTCTCGCGGGCTTGCAGCGATAATCAAGATAGTAATATCAAACAAAAGCATTGGGTGTTTAATGACTACACCTCATGAATCCCCAAGGATATGATCCATGTTACCATACTAGACCTTACTGGCACCGGTGTTCGATATAACACTTCACGGTCCCCTTGATTCTAGCCTCACTGGTGCTTGATCTCCATGATCCTGGGTACCTGCAGAGATGGAGATCGCGGACAAGAAAAGAGACTCTTCATGAAAAAAATTAATTTGATACATACGAGACGATGTGTTAAATACTTCCATTGATCTCCTCAACAAATACCTAGGGTTGCAAGGCTCATGCCTCACCCCATACCTTACTGAACTACTCAAACATGGAGATCAAATCGCGAGAAGACAACATTGAAGAACACATCTTGGCATTGATTGATTGCAATAAGTCTTATGGTGGATGCCTTGTGGGATGCATGATTACAAGTATGAACTAGATAAGAGAGCACTATGGTGGTGGAGATGGCTATGGAGATGAAAATGGTGGCGGCTAGGGTTAGTGGATGATGATGATGATGATGAGGTTTTGGCTATGCTCGACATTGTTCTATTGAAATTTCGATGGGGTTCCCTTTATAAAAGTTGTTCAGGTGGATGACCTACCTCAGTTTCCATGCTAAACGACTGCTCATGCGAGCGCATGAAACGTCGTCTTTGTCTTTGATTTCTTTTCCATTCTCCCACATGATCTATTCCCTTTTAGCCCATTTCCTATGAAAAAACATTAAAGAGAGGGTTTTTGGAATCCTTTGCATTCAATAGTCATTAGTGGCAATATCAAAGCGAATATCTCTCTTTTAAAGAATCTTGTTTTAAACAAGGTTGAAATGAGTGTAAAAATATCACTCATCACCTTCAAAGTGTATGGGTCATAACCTCTAGTGTGTGTAATACAACACAATTCAGTGAAATTATGCAAGTGCATGCCGACATCTTCAGAATCAGAATCTCTAAATTGTTCTTGTTGAACCATGGAAACTAAGTTCGGTTTGATGTCATACTCAGCGGATGCAACCTCAGGTTGTGCTATGAGTTCACGCTGGGAATAGCAAAACTTCCAAGATAACGAGCCATCGTAATATTTTTGGTGTTTTCATCTGAAAAGACTTGCAACAAAAATAAAAAGAGTATAAAACAAAAAATGAAACTAAACTTTAACAAAAACTCTAAAGACAAAGACTAGGAATACTCAACTCCTCCCTAACAATAGCGCCAAAAATAGGGCTTGATAATTCCTTATTAGTGATTCGGTAACACAACAGAAATACCCCACACCCATTTCCCCAAAGTGGTGACCTTGGATTATCCAACCCGTGAGACAAATGTTCCCTTGAGGCGATGGTCTCTAGCAAGCAATTGAAAGGAATAATGCTAGCTTTTGACAGGATCAATCAAGCTAACAGTGATGTAACACTTATAATAAAAAGAGGTACGTGTATGAAGTCTTAATGCTTACAACCATGTACTTGTGTTGGGTTCAGATATGATCTTAATTTTTGCGCTGAAAGTCACCCATCGAGATGTGCTAGTTACGAACCGAAGTGGGGGATGTGTCCAAATAACATCTCGACCGACATGAGTCCCGCATTAAGAATCAGTTGTCCTATGCAAGCCCTATCCATCGCGAGGGGGTGCCTTGATAGTTAAGATTATAATAATCAAATAAGAGCTTTGGGTTTCAAATGACTACACCTCATGAATCCATATGGATTGTATATGTGCTACCGTACCGAACCTTTCTATCATTGATGATCAGAATAACACTGCACGTTCTCCCTGCCCTTAGCCTCATCGTGACTTGCTCTCCATGATCTTGGGTACCTGCAGGGATGAAGAACGCGAACAAGACAAGAGACATATACGAACAATTTTATTTCACACATACGGGACGTTAATTCAAATCTCTTCCATTGATACCCACAACAAATACAGAGGGTGGCAAGGCCTATGCATTGACCCATACCTTACCGTACTGCTCACACATGAAGATCAGATCTTATGAAGAAAATATTGAAGAATAGTTCTAGAAGATCGATTGATTGGTATATGTCTTACAATGGATGCATTGTGCTATGCACGATTACAAGTACAAACTAGAGGAAGATGAACTATGGTGGTGATGGTGGCTATGGAGATATAGATGGTGGCGGATAGGGTTGATGGAAGGGTATGAAGATGACTATATTTTGGATTCACTCGCGGTCATTCTCCTACATTTCTATTAGCATTTCGGCTTCCTGAAAGCACAACTTCTTCCTATGTGGTTTTGGTAATTAGTAAGAACATATATTTCATTGGACTAATGTTTCCACTAAGTATATTTTAGGAGAAACTTCAATGTTATGATTGGCAAAGGATTGTGAGGAGATCCCAAGATGCAAGGAATAAGATTGGCCAAGCTACAAGCATGAAGACTCTACATTTTACTTTGTGAGAAATCACTTTGAGTCCATAGGAAAGGCAATACTATCAAAAGGGGTGTGGTAATAATGGTGAATGAAATGCTCAAAATGATCAAGTGTTAGTCACAAAAAACACCCACAAGATCTCCCACAAATATTTTGTCCTAGACCCTACCACTCAAAATCGGTGCCACCAACAATTCCACTTCGGCTACACCGAGTCAAAACCCTAGACAGAAGCCCTAGCCAAAACCTACTTCTAGGTACTACCAAGTTTCACATCGGGACAAACGAGTTTCAGTGACAGACTTCCTCATGCCTCATTCCCAAGAATCGGAATTTCCGAGAATTGTGAATCTATCTCACCGAGTTGTGTAACTGCACTCAGCCACTCATATCGATACCACCGAGAATTCTATACCGGTCTCACCGAAACGCGAAAGTTGCCACATTCTCCACTAGTCGGTGCAACCAATTTTTAACTTTGGTTTCACCGAGTTGGGCAATGATGTTATAACGGTAGGATTTTTGGAGATGCTTATATACATACACCTTCACCACATTCAATTCGAAAGAGAACCACTCAGAACAGACCCACACTTTCCATATTAAAATTTCTAAGAGAGAACCAGCTATCCTTGTGTTGAGGTCAAGATCATCCACTCCAACCATATGGATCTTGATTTCTAGCCTCCCCAAGTTGCTTTCCACCCAATTAATCTCTTCTACCCATGCCAAATCTGTGAGAGAGTGATTGAGTGTTGAGGAGACTATCATTTGAAACACGAGATCAAGGAGTTCATCGTTACTATCGCATATATTACCTTTTGGAGGGTGGTGCCTCCTAGATTGGTTAGGCGCCGCTTGGGAGCCTCCTACTTCGTGTTGTGGAGTTGAACCAACAAGTTTGTAAGGGCAAGGAGATTGCCTACTTCCTGAAGATCTACCCAGAGTTAGGCTAGTCCTCCCTGGACATAGGCGATCATGGTATAGACAAGGTTGCTTCTTCATGGAACCCTTTGTGGGTAGAGCCCTCCATGGACTCTCACGCCTGTTACACTTTGTGGGTTGAAGTCTCCATATACATGGATGTAGGACAACGCCACCTAAAAATCTTCGTGTCTCCAAATTGCATTTGATCTTCCTACCCTTATCATCTTACATATGATTGTCTGGAATTTCCACTGCAATACTCGTAGACATGCATGTGTAGGTGAACTTTATATGATAGAATTGCTAAAATCTGCCAAGCAATTAACTTGGGAAAATGTTAGGTTTTTATTTGGTCAAGTAGTCTAATTCCCCCCCCCCCCCTCTAGACCTACTTTCGATCCCTACAAGTGGTAACAGAGCTTTGGTCTCCATTACATTGGTATCACAACCAAGGAGAGTATGGCGTCTAGTGAGAGAAACTATCACCGTAGAGGTGCATATTTTGATGGTACTGACTTTGCTAGTTGGAAGCATAAAATGAAAATGCATATTCTTGGTCATAACCCCGTTGTATGGGTTATTGTTCGTGTTGGATTGCAAGGTGAATTCTTTGGTGATGGAAAAGAACCAGATCCTGAAGCAACCATGAAAGAATTGAAGATGTTGCAATACAATGCTCAAGCATGTGACATTCTATTCAACTGCCTATGCCCTGCAGAATTCAACAAAATCATCTGTCTTGTGAATACAAAGGAACTTTGGGATACTTTGGTTGATATGCACGAAGGTACCGAGTCCATCAGGGAATCTAGTTGGATGTGCTTCAAAGTCAACTTGATAAGTTCAACATGAAGGATGGTGAAGGAGTCATCCAAATGTACTCTAACTCTCATCACAAATGATATTGCTAGCTTAGGAAGCGAAGAAATGACTGACAAATTCATCATAAAGAAGATACTTAGAGCCTTGGATGGAAAGTATGACACTGTGTCCACATTAATACAAATGATGCCAAACTACAATGATCTCAAGCCTATGGAAGTGATTGGAAGGATTGTTGCTCATGAGATGTCACTCAAAGACAAGGAAGAACTTCACAACAAGTCAAGCGGTGCTTACAAAGATTTAGGTGACACTCCCGCTACATCAAGCGACAACCTTGTTACCAGTGAAAAGATAATCCTCATGGTCAAGATATTCAACAAGTTCTACAAGAGTAGAGGCAAAGAGAGAAAGTCCAACTCAAGATATGAAGAGAAGCGTTCATCTAGTCGTGACCAAAATTGTTACAATTGTGGAAGGCCCAGACACAGTTCCAATGAGTGCACGCCCCCCCCCCCCCCCAAAGAAGGGAAGAGTCACCTAGAAGAAAGAGCTCAAGAGATGAGTGACCTCGAAGAGAGAGAAGGAGTAGAGATGATCGGCATGAACGAAGACCCTCCCTGTAACATCCCAAAATTTCATTTTGGAATGTTATGAAATATATCTATGCATCATCATCATATTGTTTGAATGAATATAATGGTTGAAGTGCTTCTTTTGAATTTCTGAAATGTCACTTTCATCTTCCCCTTTTTCTTGTTTCACCTATTTGAAAACTTCTGGAAAAGTTCAAAGAAAAGAGGGGAGTAACATGACACTCCACACCAGGGTCATCTTGGTGAAATATTTGGACAATAAAACCAGGGGGCTATTTAAAAAAATGTTTGCAAAAAGTTTTAAAACCAAATAGGAATTTTCTGAAAATAATTATTTTTTCAAAGTATCCAAATGACAGAGGAAAAATGTTCATTGAATAGCTTAATTCTCCTGATCATTTTGATATATATATTTCCTATATTTGGAAATGTTTTGAATGCTTTTAAGTGAGTTTTACTCCTATGGATATTAAAAAGGAAACAAATTAATTCGAAACGGGCAGACCCACAGCAGTTAAGTCCCGAAACTGCTCCGAGCCGACCGTCCGACGCGCTGATGCCGACCTCCCTCTCTCTGACGCCCTAGCCCCACCGTCTGATCCCGAAGACGCCGCGGTCGCCTTCCTCCTCGCATCGACAGGACATCGCCGACGATTCCTCCTCTCCAGATCTCCCTCCTCTTTCCTTCCCCGAGCACCACTCCGGCCCTATAAGTAGCCCCGACCCTCCGCTCCTCATTCCACCCCCGATCCCCCACTCTACCTCGCCAGAGCTTTGCCCACACCCTCGCCGGAGTTTGGATCCCCACCGAAGCTCCCGGAGCTCGTGTCCGTCGCCTCTGTCAACCCCACACCCCTCCGACCCCACCAGAGCACGCCGGAGACCCGCCGCCATCGTTTGCACCCCTCGACGCCGTCCCCAACCACCGGAGCACCTTCCCTGACGACCTCGCCGCCTCGGCCTCGCCGGAGAACCCCCTCGCCGGCGACCCCCTTCTCTGTAAGCCACCAAACCCTCCCGTAGCCGTTCGATCCAGATCCGACGCATAGGATTAGATCGTTTTTAAACCCGAACCGGTATCCTCTACAGCTCGGTCATTCGCTCGAAATGTCAGATCTCGCGCACCCAGTAGCCAACCAGAGAACGACACGTCACCCTGTTCGTTCGATCAGTTTTTTTTCTTTTCTTTTCTTTTCTGTTTTAGAAAACAAAATGTTTTCAAATCTTGTTTTTATCATATCTTTTAAACTATTTAGTGTTTTTAGTTGATTATTTTTTCATTAGTTCACATATTTGATGTAGTTTATGTCTGTATGCTTAGATTTCAAATTTGAGCTTTAATTTTTGAATCTAATCAAATTTGTTCAAATTACTAAGATCTGTATAACTGTAGTTTAAAAATATATTTTTGAGTGAATCTTTTTGCCACTGTTTGGTATTAGTTAAACCTATCATCCTACATGATTTGAGTATTTTTTAATAAATTTAGTTAATGTTTTTAACAAAAACAGAATCTGTTTAGTTCCTAATGTAGTTTAGTTTTCCTAATTTTAATTTAATTTCTAATCTGAATTAGTTTAACTTTGTCAATAGTTTTCATTAGTTTCTGTTGATTCAAACATTTAGGTAACATTACTTGCTAATATTTAAAATAATTGTTTAGTTTTATACCATGTTGTTATAGGGATCTTTATATCTTTTTCATTAGGTATAGTTTTATAAAACAAATTAGTTTTACTTTCACACACTTGATAGATGATAAAGTTAGATTTCTAATAAATAATTTTAGTAATTCAATTCTGTTAAGTAATATGATGATAATAATATTAGTGTTAATAATATTATTGTTTTGGTTTCCTATTCCAAAGTTATATTAACATTCTAGTTACTTTCATTTTAGTAGTGTTTCTTTACACAAAAGTTTTTAGTGAATTTATTCTGTTTACTAAAATTGATTTTCTTTACTATTTCTTTTCTACTAGCTATTGTTTGGTTGATTGTCTTAAAGTGGTAGTAGTAGAGGTTTTTGACACTAAAAATATTTTTGAGTCAAAATATTTTTTATTTTGATTCTTTTCTCTTGATTGATATTATTGAATGGTTTTAGTATTGTTTGTTTAACCTTGCTGAATTGTGTGAATTGTTTTGTATTTATGCTTATGGTGTGCTCCTGTTTGATTCGTTAGATCATCCGGAGTGCGAAGCTTGTTACCTAGAGTCACTTGATTACGAGGATCGTTAGCAAGGCAAGTCACTTTGACCATGTATACCTATGTTTTATTGCATTAGTTCTACCATCTCCCCAATTGCATGCAAAGTAGGTAAATTGGAAACTTGGTTACTTGATGTAGTACCATGTGGTAGGTACCCCTCCCCCCTTTGACACATTGGCCCCAGGAAACGTTGATTTAAATTTTGCTATGCTATTGGTAGACGGGGTTGGTTGTGTGATTCATGAGAGTTGCGAGTTAATAATTTTCAAGACCTGCATTATGATCAAGACTTCAAGACTCTGAGTTTTTCAATATACCTCTGGGTGGATGATGGTTGAACGGCGCCCTGGAGAAACCAGTGGTTAGCCTAGATGATGCTGGAGATGTGCCAGTATTCATGCGGAAAGGTCCACCCAGTCACAAAGAGATGGATGGATGCTTCAAGACCCAAGGCTTACCTGCACAGCCACAAGTCATTATGGGCTCTGGCTTGGTTGGATATCGTGGTGACCCTGGACAGGCGGTGCTACGAGATGTAGAAGAACGGTAGGAAAGGATGGGCATCGACAGAGTCTCGGGAAAACCCTTTAGAAGACCATGTTTTGGTCATCCGTTTCTCAAACACCCTGAAGTGCGAGAAATTAAAATGAGGCGACCAAATCTTGTGGGGAACGTGTGCAAAACTCTGCAGAGTACCCAAACCTAATCGATTAGCCGTGTCCATGGTCATGGACAGTTTGAGCCAAAGGAACTGAAACTATCTGGAACTCTCAACACAATTAATTATATTGATGTGGGTTATTAATGTCAACTTGGGTATGAGAATTGGTTGGTGGAACCATCTCATTAATCAACCAACATTGTAGTAATTATGCCTTTGCCCTCTCTTGTTGTAGGAAAATTTTGGCTTTATGCAAAAGCTTACTACCCCACCTGCCATATTTGCATATAGACTAGATGATTACTTTTCCCCCTCTCTTGTGACTTTGCCGGCATATTCAATATGCTGACCTACACGGCTGCAACGTATCATGTTGCAGAGTACTTTTCCGACCAGGAGTGAGGATACGCTCTACGCTCGGTGAGATGCCCTTGGAGTCAGATGGACTCATCTACCTTCGATGCTTCCGCAAGTTTATGGTTTAGTTTATCTCATGAGTTGGCCTTCAGCCACTTTATTGTAATAAAGGACTCAATATGAGATTTCGATTAATTTATGTTGTGTGATTTCCCTTTGATATATACATTGATGTACCGTGTGAGTACCAGCATGATCTTGGGATGGTACAGAAACACCGGAAATTCGACCTTTCAGGTCAGGTCGCTACACTCCCGAAGAAGTAAACTCGGAGAAGAAGGACAAGTACACCAAGAGCTCCACAAGAAGATGACATCAAGCTCATGTTGGTGAATGCGTTTCTGGCTTCGAATCCGACAACCACTTCGAGAGAAGCTATCACCCCGACTCCGACTATAGTCAAGATGAAGGTGTTGCTGGACTTGCACTTATTTCCTCCAACTCCTATGACATATTTGATTTGCCAAATAAAGGGAGTGGAAGTTGCTTCATGGCTAAAGTCAAGCTAAGTCATGTGATGATGATAATATGGAAATAGAGCGACTAACTAAAGAATTAAACACTCTTAAGTTAGCCCATGAATCTACTCTAAAAGATCATAGAGAGCTTGTAAGGACTCATGAGAAGCTCCGCTTTGAGAAGCTCAATTTGGAGCAAGAGTGTGAATTCGTTAAAGCTATCAATGAAGATCTTCGAAAGAAGACTTCCTCTTATCTAGCCAAATGACTAATCTTGTGTACATTCATTCCACAAGTTAAGGATAAACAAACTAGTAATAAAGGCAAGAAAGGTTCTTCAACTAGTAGCAATAAAAATGATAAATCCAATGATATTTCTTCTAGTAGTTCTACTGATTCCACTAACGATTCTCTTAGCCAAGATACACTTGAGCAAGAAAATGATATATTGAAAGAGATTATAGAAAAAGGTATCTACAAAAGCTTGCCTGATGTAAGCAATTCGAGGAAATTGTATGCAAGCATGGAGGATATCGGAAGAATCATGGCATTGGCTACATCAATGCCAATGGAGTTGAATGGAAATAAGGTCAATACCCCAAGCCCAAGTTTGTTCCTCAAAGGGCGAAGTATGCACATACTCTCCCCAAGGTAACAAAAGCTCAAGATGACCTTCCACCACAAGACCACAAGCTCAAGGGAAAGGACAAGCTTCAAGCGGAGATTGACTCATACGAAGATGAATCCCAAGCCATGGTCAAGTGGGTTCCCAAGGCTACCACAAGCTCAACTTCTACAAGTGCTACTTCAACTCCAAGGATTCCCATCAAGTTGATGTGGATCCCTGAAAGTCCGTTATATCGACTAGAGGGGAGGGTAAATAGGCGATTTTTACAAATTCATCACTAAGGAATTACTCGTTGAGGAATAAGCTAAGTGACGAACTACTTGCAGCGGAATAAGTACTCAAGTGCATGCAAAGAAGAGCAATAGCATAGTCATCATGATGAAAAGAACATGCACAAATTACAGGTAGTGTGAAATAGCATAAGCAGGTGAAGAACAAGGTGACTAAAGAATTTGAGATGAGGAAATTGAGAAAGTCTTCACTCAAAGTCTTCAAACACTAACGATCAATTTCATCAACAGGTATTCAAGTAAATGAGGGAGACGAGGAAATGGAACCAGGAGCTCGATGAAGACAATGGTTTGATTTCCCAGTTTGAACTACTGTGGCAGTCGTACGCCTGGTTTGGAGCGGCTTGGTATTTAAACAAAAGGACACACAGTCCTTACCGTATTCTCCTTGAGCTAAGGTCACACAGACCTCACCCAATACTCGTGGTAAGTCTTCAGGGCATACTTCCAAAGCCACACAGACTCGGTCAATCGGCAATCCACAATTTCCCTTGAATGCTCTAGACCATGTCGCCTAATCGTCTGGAAGATACACAGTCTTCAAAGGTAACAAGTGTCGATTCCACAAAGGAACAATCTCTTCAGTGATGCTTAATCACTTTGGGTTTGGTTGTTTTGGTTTAGGGGTTTTTCCTCACTCATGATTTTCTCTCAAAGTCCTCGAGGATGGGTTGCTCTCAAATGACAAGTGTCAAGTTCTCTCTTGGAGCAGCCAACCGGCTAGTGGTTGAGGGGGCGACTATAGTTAGGGTGCAACCTGACATGATAAGACATAAATGCCCCCCAATGATATGGCCATTATGTGGATCAAATATCTGGACAGCTCGCGCAAAGCACAACAACGGTCAGAATATGAACTATCAAATTCCTCAGGGCTTATCATATTCCTCAAGGTAGGCAATTTGCACTGGCAAAATCCTAACTCCTTAGTCAGACCAATTTCCTCAGAGACCAGAAGAACACCATCTCTGTCACTAAAGAACTTGGTTGAACTGCAAAAGATTTCCAAAGGCTTCACTCGAAGGATTGGGTATGTTGAGGCTTTTGAGTTGAGCATCACTTGGAGATTTTTTTTCCTTAGTTTTCCCTCGACCCCCTTTAATAGTATGGTGTTCCTATGAACCAAAGAAAGGAACTGAAACTATGAAAACAAAATTCTTCATGCTTCGTACTCCTCTTATCAATATCTTCAAGGTCACACTGAATCCTTCAGCTTCAAAGTCTTCAGGGAAATACCAAAGTCTTCAACTGAAGACATTCATTTTTAGCAGTAGACATTCTTCGAATATATCAAACTCCTCATAGACTTATATAACTTGTGTACACTCACAAACACATTAGTCCCTTAACCTATAAGTCTTCAATACACCAAAATCACTAAGGGGAACTAGATGCATTAACAATCCCAAAGAAGAACTAGACTAGTTCTTGAGGGGTGACTCCGCCAACAAAATTTACTCACATTAATTTTTGGCAAGGACTATTTGCAATCAACTCCAACTTTATGCAATAGCTCAAGGAGTCACACATTCCCTCAAAGGTAAGCAAGACACAAGGTAATAAATTAATCCATGGACATCATCATGTATGCATTGCACTCCATGTCCATATATATCCATGTATTTGTCTCTTGTTTGGGACTAACCCATGTAGGTGAGAAGAGTAAGAAACAACGAGGATTGCTACCAACTCAAGATGATCTTCATCAACTATGAGCATCCACCACTACATCACCCACATGGAGTATTCTATGATAAAACCCAAGGTTAGTTTATCCCTCTTAGGGGGGATGTCACATCAAGGGGAGCTTTACTCTAAGACTTGAGTTAAAGCATCTCTTAAAGATGTGAACACATTAAATGCTTTATCGAAAAGTGGTAAGCCCACTTGTGCTTAAACGATGAGTATGGCCTATGATCAAGTATTCCTACTTGGCTCCTAAGTAAATATACTCATATATAGATGACTCCTTCATTGCCAAAGTGCTTGGTAGATACTAGAGTGGTTTTGCATGTTTGCCATATTTCATTTGACATCTTATTGTGTCAGCGTGTTGGTATGCATTTCTTTTCTCATTCGAGGATATCCAATTGTTGTTATTTGTGTTTCATTTTATTTTGGCCAATTGGATATACAAGAATGCCTAGGACCCCTCTCTAGCTATCAATCCTTTCTCGTCTCAAATTCTATTCATGCTACATCACAAATATTGAGCAAGGACTTCCCGAACCCTCTGTGTGAGGAGCACTCGGAGTTCCGTTTCGTCAAGGGCTGACCACCAAAACCTCCCAAGTGCAACTCGGTGGAACCAAGACCAAAATCCCGGTTTCATTAATGTCTAGGGTTGATCTGATTTTTTCATCTTGGTAACACTGATTCCATAACCTCGGCTTCACCGAGTTTCCTTGTCAACTGATAGTTGAGGAACTCGGTGTCTGGGGACCCCGACTCATAAGTCGTGATCACCGAATGCACGTGTACTGTGATCCTAGAGATCAATGCTCAATGAACACACAGAAGCTGAATAACAAGAGTCTTACATCCACATTTAGCGTCTTACACAATTAAAGACCAGGAAGGTCTAGTATTACATAGGTAGGGCCACATTGGCCAAACACTTAAACAGAACAACAGCATTGCCATCTTCCTTAACCTACAGGCATTCTGACTGGGAAGCGTCCTAGTTCGCATGTTCGTCACCAACGAACTCTTCAACGTACTCCTGTTCTTCCATGCCTGGCCAATTAAATAACCAGTGGCAAGCCAATGAGTACTTTGAATGTACTCGCAAGCAACACAAGTTGTGGAACAAGGTAATAATGACACATGATATAGCACTAAATAGGTAGTTTGCGGAATGCTAATTTTGAATTCAATGACATGATCAAGTATCTAGGTAAGCATGCATCAATAGTGGGCAGATATCCATGTGAAAAAGTTAGAGATATCATCATAAGCAGGGGTTCAACATCTCATGTACATCCATCACATCAAGTCTTCAGACTTGTCTTAAGTATCATACCCCTGTCATCCACACACACTCACACCAAGTTTTGCGAAAACATGTGGACGTAGTTTAAGCAGCACCACCCAACTTTCCTTGACCGTGGACCCGGCTATTCGAATAGTTTTGCACTCTGCAGAGGTTGCACACTTTACCCAAAAGACTCAGGGAAATTCTGTGTAATCCATGACTCGCGGTATATAACATACCCGAGGTAAGCACCCGAACAATGCCTTTCCCTTGGCGATACTAAACAAAGAGTCCGCTCGATTGGAACCCAGCCCATATGATGTACATCACTCGTAGCATCCATGTGGGGAACAAAGGTGTGCCCGGTGCCTGTGAAGACAGCGCATGATCGTCCATACCGGCACGACCCCGTAAGTGACCACACCACTCCCGCCACTAGTAATGCAGGCTCCTTGTCAGTACCCACCAAAGTAATCAGCAGAGCTCCGTCCCATAAGGGGTATCATGGTTGCGCATGTAAGGTTGGGACGATCGACAAATCTTAAATCTAATCCGTTTTCAAAAACACACCCTTAACTTGTTCCGGCACACCACTTCTTTCCCAAGTGGTCACCATCTCATCATCATCTCCCTCGGGCATTAGTGGCACCCGACGGAGTTTTTGAATAGTCTTTGAAATCGTCTCTTTCTTTCCATCACTATGCATAATCCTGATCCCACTTGCGTAGCATCTACTAGCATCCTATCTACACCCACCCACATAACCCTCATAAGGTGGTAGGGTCATGCATGATGCAAGTGTCAACGGTAAAAGTATCGGAGGCAACCCACCAAAGGGGGAGCACCACGTCATGATCAATCATCGGAACAAGAAGTGTTATATGTCATGCATGAAAAGGTATCTTAACATGGTCAAAGGGCTGCTTGCCTGGCTCAACAAAGTCTTCGGGATCTTCAAAGTCTTTGGGTTCAACTCCCTCGTCAATAGCGCAATCTATCGTCGCGAATAAAAGCGATAAAAATAACCATCACCCAAAAACAGAGCACACAAGCTAATCTTAAAAATGCCCTATTCTGATAAATACTAAATATCATACTAGAAATATTTGTTTAAGATTTTGTTATCAAAAATATTTTTGAAACTATTTAATAGAGGCAAAAATATGCCTAAATTGGGTTTTAAAATAGAACAGTATATAAAATATTTTCAAAAATTTATACAAAAGGCACTATTAAATTCTAGGGAATATTCTAAGATTTTAGGTGGAAAAATTATTGGATTTGGAATTATTTTCTTATATGTGGGATTTTTAGAAAAATCGACACAAAAGAAAAAGGGAAAAGGGGGGAAAAGCCCCTGTGCCTGGGCTAGTGGCGGCCAGCGGCTGGGCCGGCCCAGCTAGCCAGCCAGCCAGCCTCGCGCGCGGCCAGGTTCAAACCTGACGCATGAGGCCCGGCTGTCTGCGACCATGAGGGGGAGAGAGAGAGCATGGGAGGGGAGAGAGGCTCACAGGGGGGTCCCCCTTGTCGGATCCTTCTCCCACCTCGGGGCAGAGAGGGGAGGCGCTCACCGGCGACGGTGCAGGGCACGAAGATGGCAGGCGGAGGCGAGAACGGTCCCGTGACGGAATCATCGTTCCAAGGGAGGTCGAGGGGGCGCCGGAGGCGGTCGGAGTCACTGGCGGCGAGCACCTGCAGCGGGGGGAGCTTCGGGAGAGATCCTTGGGGCCGTGTTGCGCTGCAAAGAGGACGGGGCGAGGGGGAATTGGGTCAGAGGAATGAGGGACGATCAATCGAAGGGAAAAGAGGGCCGGAGGTGGTCGGTACTAGGAGATTAATGACGAGGTGGCCGCAGAGGTCCTCGGCTTGATCCCAAGCATAGAGGCATCGGGGGCTCTCCGAGGGGCACAGGAGGTCTACTGGGGAGTGGAGAGAGAGACCAGAGGGGAGAGAGAGAGAGAGGCCCGGGAGGTTCTTATATGGGCGCCCGGTGGTCCACCGATCTCGGGTGCGCCGGCGAGCTCGGGGCCGGGGCCAGAGTCAAGCAGAGGGGTGAGGGCACGTCTACGGTGCTCCTGGGGTTGGTCTAGGCAGAGGGGGAGAGGAGAGAGAGGCGGGGAAGCGCGCGCATGCAAGCCCCGCGGTTGGCCGACTCGGGCGGCCACGGCGCATGCGAGAGGGGCTGGAGGAGGGAGAAAGAGGAGGGGCAACACTTAGGAGTGTTGCGGACGTCGAGGGAACCCCGGGGGACAGCTTCCCCCATCCCAAGGCTGTCGGGAGCCCTCGGGATGCTCCTGCTACAGTGCGAACATGTAGTGTAGCATCCTCCAGAGCATGCCTTTGGCATGCCATGGCATGCTTGTGTGCTCTGGACGTGCCCCTGCGTGTCCACTAGCTCCTGGACGATATAGAGATGCTTTAGGAGCTAGGGGAGGCTAGAGGAAAAAGAATTGGGGTGGGGAGAGGGTAGAAATGATGCTGCCATAGTGAAACAGAGGGGTAAATGTGGGTTTTACCCCACTTACCCTAGGAGCCTTGGCTAGAGAAACTTACTAGGGGTGAAAGGCAATACCAAATAGTTGTGGTAAATATTTGGAGGCAAGGGAAAATAGTAGAGGTGGTGAAAATAATGATTTCTAGAATTGACCAGAAGGTGTTTGATGGTGATTTGGCACAGTAGATGAATTCTACATGCCTTGATAATTAACAGGATCAAAGGGTGGTCAAAAGTAGGGCTTATCACGAAGTTTAAGAGGGTTTGATGAAAGTTCATAATGTGACCTTGTGGAAACCTAGAAATCAACAGATTCTGGTTCTTGTAGATCTAGTCATGCTAAGCTATTACCCTTGATGCACCACTTAGTGTAGCATCAGTATTTGGTGATTAGAGCATGTACACAAAGTTTGGGGTCAACGGGGGAAAGTTCACAATGTAAAGTTGTTCAAATTTGAATCTGGACAGGAAGGGGTTTGGAATAGCTTGATGAGCCAAATCAACTTGGATTGAGATGAAACTTTGCAAGATCATTACCTATGATAGTGTTGACTTGCTGGAATTTTCCTAGAATTTATTGAGAATATTTCGTATAGAAATATTCCAAAAGCTTGATTTGGACAGAAAGGGTTTTGAGGTGTTTTGCCCATGATTTTAACATGACCATGTGTTGGAACTCATATATATGGAAAATATATGTCCACTGAGTCTCCCTAAAATTTCTCAAATATTTTGAAAGCATTTAAATAATTTTTGCCTATGAAAAACCATTTCTGGTCTTAAGAAAAAGCCTTTAAATAAAAGAATAGGATAATATTTAAATTTTATTTGGTGGTTCTGGGAAGTCATAGATATAGTAGGTTTGAAATAAAGCCCTTGGGGAAGAAGGATCCGCCCAATTTGAGGACTTGAAGTGAAAACCTCAACTCAGGGGTTTCTGAAAACCTAATTTGAATAAATCATCTTTGGTCAAACAATATTTGATAAAAATAGTTTTGGGCACTATTCACATGGCATGATCATTGGGCAAGAAGTTTGGGTCAAGGAAGATGAGTATGAAGAGGGATAGAGTCCAAGAGTGTCATACACAACAATCGAAAACAAGCAAGCAACAATTCAAACAAGCACAAGCACTGAAAAAGTTTTAATTGGCTCCAAATTTTATAAATCCAAACATAACAAGGTGATACAAACACAGGGTGTGACAGACCTACCCCCCTTACAAGAATCCCGTCCCCAAGATTCCTAGGCTAAGCGCTAAAAAGATAAGCGAACTCCGATCTAAGATAGTCTTCACGCTCCCAGGTTGCTTCAGCTTCAGTGTAGTTGCTCCATTAGACCTTGAAGTACTTGATGGTGCGGCTTCGGGTGCAATGCTTGGCTTCATCCAGAATGCAAACTGGCCTCTCACGATAAGTGAGGTCTGGCTGAAGATCAATGGCTTGATGGTCGATGTCCTTGTAGAGGTCGGGGCGGTTGGGAACTTGCAGACACTTCTAGAGTTGTGACGCATGAAAGACGGTGTGCACATCCGATAGCTCGGAAGGTAGCTCTAGCTGATAAGCAACTTCTCCTCATCTTGCAGTGACCTAGGAGGGGCTAATATATGTGGGTGCAAGCTTTCCTTTGATGTGGAAACGCTTGGTTCCTTTAAGAGGTGTGACTCGAAGATATTCATGATCTCCGTTGTTGAAGCTCAGTTCTCGACGGTGAGAGTCGGCGCAACTCTTCTGTCTTGATTTTGCGGTCTCAAGGCACTCTCGTACGAGTTGAACTTGGTCTTCTGCCTCTTGGAGGATGTCTGGTCCAAAAATTAACCCTTCTCCGGTATCTGACCAGTTGAGGGGAGTACGGCACTTGCGCCCATACAACACCTCAAATGGTGCCATCTGAAGACTCGACTGATAGCTGTTGTTGTAGGAGAACTCGGCGAATGGCATACAATCTTCCCACTTGGCTCCATATGCCTAAACACAAGCGCGGACTATATCTTCAAGTATCTGATTTACCCGTTCTGTTTGACCACCGGTCTGGGGGTGAAAAGCAATGCTGAAGGAGAGCTTAGTTCCCATAGCTTCTTGAAACTTCTTCCAGAATCTTGAGGTGAACTGGGTCCCTCGGTCTGACACAATTTCCTTTGGAACTCCGTGAAGAATTATGATGCGGTTGATGTAGAGGTTTGCGAGCTGGCTTCCATCATAGGTGGTCCTAACGGGAATGAAGTGGGCTACCTTGGTCAGGTAGTTGACAATGACCCAAATTGAATCATGTCCTTTGCTTGACCTTGGTAATCCGGTGATGAAATCCATCCCGACTTTGTCCCACTTCCATTCAGGCACTTTGAGAGGCTGCAATAGTCTAGCGGGTCGCTGGTGCTCAGCTTTGACTCTCTGGCATATGTCACCTTTAGTGACAAATGTGCCTATCTCCCGTTTCATGACGTGCCACTAGAATCTTGCCTTGAGTTCTTGATACATCTTGGTTCCTCCAGGATGGATGGAGTATGGAGTGTCATGTGCTTCTTGCAAGATCAAGTTCTTGAGCTCCTCTTTGTTGGGTACGCATATGCGATTCCTGAACCATACAACTCCTTGTTCATCCACTGAGAATACTGGGGCCTTTCCTGCCTTGATTTTCCTCTTGATGCCTTCAATGCTCTCGTGTCCCTTCTGGGCTTCCTTAATATCATCCATCAAGGTAGGCTTTGCTTCAAGGTTGGCGAGGAATCTGGGGGCAACTAGTTCCAAGCCGATGCTTTCTAGTTCTTCATACAGGGCGGGTAGCCTTTTCTTAATCATGGCATTCAAGGAACAAGCCTTTCTGCTTAAGGAGTCTGCTACCACGTTGGCCTTTCCGGGGTGGTATTGAACATTGAGGTCGTAATCCTTGATCAACTCAAACCATCTTCGCTGCCTCATGTTCAATTCCCTTTGGATGAAAATATACTTCAAACTCGTGTGGTCTGTGTATATCTCACATCGCTTCCCTAGAAGGTAATGTCGCCATGTTTTCAAGGCATGAACTACGGCTGCCAACTCAAGATCATGAGTAGACTAGTTCTCATCATGATGACGTAACTATCTGGATAGATATGCTATGACTCTGCCTTCTTGCATCAGAACACCTCCAAGCCTGGTTCTTGATGCATCACAATATATCACAAACTCCTTGTGAATATCGAGGGTGGCCAAAACTAGGGTTGTGGTCAATCTCTTCTTGAGCTCCTAGAAGCTTTCCTCGCACTTAGCTGTCCACTCAAACTTCTTGTCATTCTTCAAAAGTTGGGTCATGGGTCGGGCAATGCTCGAGAACCCTTCCACGAACTTGTGGTAATATCCCGCGAGTCCGAGGAAGCTCCTAACTTCCTTCACGGTGGTAGGAGTCTGCCACTCAGTCACGGCTTCAATCTTGATAGGATCCACTAATAATCCTTTTGCAGTTAACACATGACCCAAGAATCCAACTTCATGCAGCCAGAATTCACACTTGCTGAACTTAGCATAAAGCTAGTGCTCTCGAAGCTTCTCTAGGACCAATCTCAAGTGCTCCTCTTGCTTTTCTTCAGACTTGGAGAAGACGAGTATGTCATCAATGAAGACGACAACGAACTTGTCCAAGTACTCCATAAAGACTTTATTCATGAGATACATGAAGTAGGCAGGGGCATTGGTTAACCCAAATGACATGAGTGTGTATTCATACAGGCCATACCGGGTTACAAATGTCGTCTTCGGAATGTCTTGGGGTCTAATCTTCAGCTGATAGTACCCTGACCTGAGGTCGATCTTGGAAAACACCTTGGCTCCATTCAGCTGATCGAACAGGTCTTCAATCTTGGGGAGTAGGTACTTGTTCTTTATTGTGACTTCATTGAGAGAACGGTAATCGACACAGAGTCGGATAGTTCCGTCCCTCTTGGACACAAATAGAACAGGTGATCCCCAAGGAGAGGCACTAGGGTGGTCCACCGAGCTCGAATGCACTGACGAGCTCGATGTCGGGGCCAAAGTCAAGCAGAAGGGGCGAGGGCACGTGTACGGTGCTCGTGGGGTTGGTCTAGGCCGAGGGGGAGAGGAGAGAGAGGCGGGGAAGCGCGCGCGTGCGAGCCCCGCGGTTGGCCGACTCGGGCAGCCGCGGCGCATGCAAGAGGGGCCGAAGGAGGGAGAGAGAGGAGGGGGTCGACACTTTGGAGTGTTGCGGACATCGAGGGAACCCCGGGGGACAGCTTCCCCCATCCCAAGGTTGTTGGGAGCCCTCGGGATGCTCCTGCTACAGTGCAGACATGCACTGTAGCGTTCTCCAAAGCATGCCTTTGGCATGCCATGGCATGCTTGCGTGCTATGGACGCGCCCTTGCATGTCCACTAGCTCCTAGACGATATAGAGATGCTCTAGGAGCTAGGGGAGGCTAGAGGAAAAAGAATTGGGGTGGGGAGAGGGTAGAAATGATGCTGCCATAGTGACACAGAGGGGTAAATGTGGATTTTACCCCCACTTACCCTAGGAACCTTGGCCAGAGAAACTTACTGGGGGTGAAAGGTAATACCAAATAGCTGTGGTAAAAATTTGGAGGCAATGGAAATAGTAGAGGTGGTGAAAATAATGATTTCTAGAATTGACCAGAGGGTGTTTGATGGTGATTTGGCCCAGTAGATGAAGTCTACATGCCTTGATAATTAACAAGATCAAAGGGTGGTCAAAACTAGGGCTTATCACCAAGTTTGAGAGGGTTTGATGAAAGTTCATAATGTGACCTTGTGGAAACCTAGAGATCAGCAAATTCTGGTTCTTGTAGATCTAGTCATGCTAAGCTATTACCCTTGATGCACCACTTAGTGTAGCATCATTATTTGCTGATTAGAGCATGTCCACAATGTTTGGGGTCAAGGGAGGAAACTTCACAATGTAAAGTTGTTCAAATTTGAATCTGGACATGAAGGGGTTTGGAATAGCTTGATGAACCTTTGGGGTCAAGAGATGAAACTTTGCAAGATTATTACCTATGATAGTGTTGACTTGCTAGAATTTTCCTGGAATTTATTGAGAATATTTCTTATAGAAATATTCCAAAAGCTTGATTTGGACAGAAAGGGTTTTGAGGGGTTTTGCACATTATTTGAACATGACCATGTGTTGAAACTCATATATATGGGAAATATATGTCCACTGAGTCTCCCTAAATTTTCTCAAATATTTTGGAAGCATTTATATAATTTTTCCTTATGAAAAACCATTTCTGGTCTTAAGAAAAAGCCTGTAAATAAAATAATTGGGTAATCTTTAAAATTTATATTTGGTGGTTTTGGGAAGTCAAAGATATAGTTGGTTCGAAATAAATCCCTTGGGGAAGAAGGATCCACCCAATTTGAGGACTTGCGGTGCAAACCTCAACTCAGGGGTTTCTGAAAACCTAATTTGAATAAATCATCTTTGGTCAAAACAATATTTGATAAAATTAGTTTTGGGCACTATTCACATGGCATGATCATTGGGCAAGAAGTTTGGGTCAAGGAAGATGATTATGAAGAGGGATAGAGTCCAAGAGTGCCATACACAACAATCAACAAGCAGGCAAGCAACAATTCAAACAAGCACAAGCACTGGGGAAAAATTAATTGGCTCCAAATTTTATAAATACAAACATAACAAGGTGATACAAACACAGGGTGTGACACGATGGCACCGATATTTTCGAACCGTCTCACCGACAATGAAAGGTATATAATCTGGCGGACCCGACCTTTGAAATTAAACCTTCAAACGTGTGACTCCTCCAACCCTAGCTACCGCTTGTGGACCCCTGGTCATCGCCCTTGTCTCCTCGTGTGCCCTTGCCTCTGGGATCCTCGTCATCGATGGAATCTTCACCATCGTCGTCGCCGTAGCGGACTCCTCACTGAATTAGGGTGAGATTACTATCCCTTCTTGCGCTCCCTTATCAAATTCTTGCGCATTAGGGTTGCTCCATCTATATGCCACTGTTTGAGATTGATCTACCCACGAAAACTCTCCATTATAATAGAAGATCAAAAAATAGGGTTGGATATCTGCCAAGTGTGTCTTAGTGACGCTGAGTTGGAAATATCGGTCTTACTGATATGTGATTTAGGGCAACCGAGAAATCTATTGGCGAAACCAAGTATCTCTTTTCGATCTCATCAAAAAGGGTTAATAGGTTTCTGTAACATGAGAATGTCAGTCTCGATGGCTCTGAATTCTCTAACTCGATGGTACCGAAACCCACTTGGCAGAAATGCAAAACTAATAATTTGAGTTCAAATTTGAGAAAATCATCTGTGTTTTGTGATGTTCAACCCCTCTGCTCTTCCATATTCTATTCATAGGGTCAACATATCAGGATCTGATGATAGCCAACACAACTTAAGGAGATCTTGTGGATATGCACTGTACATTCAGATGCTCATTAACTCTAAGTTAGAGAAGAATGTATATTCACTCGATCACCCACATTTGCCGTTCAAATAGAGTTCGACGATAATGTCTTGGTGATGGATCCCAATCATCCCACTTCATCTACTACACAGGCACAGGCTGAGGCAACCAGAGCCACTAGTGCTCTGGTGCATAGGACAAGGAGTGAGCAAATGGATCTTATGCTTAGCACAGTTCATGGTATGCAGAAATACATCAAGACCATCCTGCGTAATCAGGGGAGTCTTGTGAGAATCATGGAGGATAAGTTTTCCACACTGAACAACAAAGTGGATGGGCTGACTAAAACTGTGGATGAACTCAAGAAGGAAGTGGATGCAGTTCCTATTACCCACTCTTCATATTTTGATGATGATGATAGGATTCCACCTCTCAGGACCAACACTCAGTTCAAGACTCAAGCCAGAACCCCTATAGTGTCTACTCCAGAGTTGAGGCCTTCTTCTTCAGCACATGTTGTAGCTCCATCAGCTCCATCAGCTCCAGTGTCTACTCCACCACCTCAGAGGACTTCAGCCGACGCTTTTGCGGATGCTCGCCTCTCAACTCCATTGACTGCCACAGGAGGAGATTGTGCCCAGAGCGACGAGTAGCTCTATAACTTAGAACTTTTTGGAAACTTGTTGCCAAAGAGGGAGAGGTTATAGATCATAGGGCTTCGAGAGAGAGAGAGAGAGTGTTTCATTTTGATCCATCTATACTTCAAAATAACATTTGGTTTATCATTTGGTGTTGCAAAGTTTCGTTCGTGTTTGATCATATACTCCTGTGTGATGCTACTATTGCTTATCTTTGAGATGTATATATGATGATCCTTCACTTGATGTTTGGTGTGATGTGCTTATGTAATTTACTCATATTAATTTTTGCACGCCACCAAGTTGTATGTGATATGGAAGAGTGACCCATGATCCTAATCGATTGTACATGTGCATTCAAACGCAAATTTAAATAATGCACAAATTTAGGGAGCTCTTGATTATCACATACCTCTCAAAGCAACGATGGTATTCATTGATTATATCTCTATCAAAGCTTTGACCTATATGTTGTCATCAGTTACCAAAAAGGGGGAGACTGAAAGCACAACTTCTCCCTAGGTGGTTTCGGTAATTAATAACACCATATATTTCATCGGACTAATAATGTTTCCACTAAGTATATTTTAGGAAAAAGTTCAATGTTATGATTGGCAAAGGATTGGGAGGAGACCCCAAGATGCAAGGAATAGATTGGCCAAGCTAAAAGCATGAAGACTCCACATTTTACTTTGTAAGAAATCACTTAGAGTCCATAGGAAAGCCAATACTATCAAAAGGGGGTGAGGTAATGATGGTGAATGAAATGCTCAAAATGATCAAGTGTTTGTCACCAAAAACATCCACAAGATCTCCCACAAATATTCTGTCCTAGACCCTACCACTCAAAATCGGTGCCACCAACAATTCCAGTTCGGCTACACCGAGTCAAAACCCTAGACAGAAACCCTAGCCAAAACCTACTTCTCGTTACTACCAAGTTTCACATCGGTGCAACCAAGTTTCAGTGACCGACTTCCTGGTGCCTCATTCACAAGAATCGGAATTTCCAAGAATTGTGAATCAGTCCCACCGAGTTGTATAACTACCCTCAGCCACTCATATTGGTACCACCAAGAATTCTATATCGGTCTCACCGAAACGCCAAAGTTGCCACATTTTGCACTAGTCGGTGCAACTAATTTTTTCGTTCGGTTTCACCGAGTTGGGAAATAATGTTGTAACGGTTGGATTTTTGGAGATGACTATATATACCCCTCCAACACATCCCAGTCGAAAGAGAAGGACTTAGAACAAACCCACACTTCCCATATCCAAATTTCTAAGAGAGAACCACCTATCCTTGTGTTCAGGTCAAGATCATCCACTCCAACGATATGGATCTCGATTTCTAGCCTCCCCAAGTTGCTTTCCACCCAATCAATCTCTTCTACCCATGCCAAATATGTGAGAGAGTGATTGAGGGTTGAGGAGACTATCATTTGAAACACAAGAGCAAGGAGATCATCATTACTATCGCATCTATTACCTTTTGGAGGGCAGTGCCTCCTAGATTGGTTAGGAGTCGCTTGGGAGACTAATACTTCGTGTTGTGGAGTTGAACCAAGAAGTTTGTAAGGGCAAGGAGATGATTTTTTAACTATGTTCGAAATATAATCGGACGTTTGCGGCTACGATCGGATGGTCGGCTCCCGTATCACTGTCCACGAATTGCTCAACGTTGGTATATGGATGCGGTGTTCGATTTTGGGGTTAACATTGGATATGTCGTAAGCTCATATTTTAAGTCTTGCACGTCCTTACAAACACAACCTTAACCAAAAATAGTAATACAATCAAAATCTTGGGGTTGTTGATGTATTCTTCCTCCCGCATCCGTTAGTGGCACGTCGTGCAAATAGCTCGATGCCGCGTGTGGACTTTTGCCTCACTGGAGTAAACTTTTTGAAGCCCAGAAGCTTTAAGAAGCAGCGGACGGGAAATAGGGATGGCACCCGCCAGGTTTGGGTACGAGTGGAGCCACCTCATACTCTTACCGTCGCCCCAAACTTTATCCATCACTCGTATCCATACCCGTCGATGGATATATTTTTTTCCCATACCCATCACCCGTCAAGGTACATGGGTACCAGCGGATAAAATTACTCATATTTGCAACATATGAATTTGAGCATTACATATTCATAAACAACAACTTATAATAATAATTTATAAACAACAACACATCATGACAACAACACATACTTTGAATCAGCAACACATTCTCATGAGCAACAACACTTTTTTGTACACAACTACAAGATTTATGTACATGTTATACATGTAATATGTGGATAAATAATATTTAAGTCCTTTTTTTTCAGATTATATGCGGGTACATGGGCACACGGGTATGGGTTATACTAAACTACTAGATCATGGTAGGCGTGCGTTGTCGCGCTCATCTATTTGACAAAAACGTTGGTAGTAGTATTTGCAAAATATTAACATGGCCCCTAAAATCATGTGAGTATTATTAAAAACAAGCTCAAGGTATTCAAATTTGTCTAAGCTACATAAACATGCATGTAAAAGCTTTAGTTCTTGGAGCAAACATAAAGTATTATTTATAAGAGGCAAATTTGCAGTTGTAGAAACCTAGGAATCAAGGAATTTAGGACGCATGGTGAACGTATAGCATTACTACTAAGTAAAACTATGCTAAAACATCGGTGTGAAACCCAACAGATAACATAGTAGCAAGACTTGCAGTTGGCTAAAAAAGGGAAATTTGAGTTGAGATTTATCTGAAAAAGATGGATATATAAACATTCAATGAAATCGAACTTGCAATGCCTCAGTAGAGGTGATATGGTACATTTATATGAAGTCACAACTGATCCACTAAATACTTTATTTATTCACATATTCTAACACTACAAAACATATTTCGAATCATGTATCTTCTCTTAAGCTGTGTACATATGGTATGCCAGTCAATGGAAAACCTCTCTAAAACCATTGAAGAAGCCAAAACCATGTATTTCTCCACTTTGAGATGGAAGTGCTTAGAAGGTGTCCTAACAACTAAAAAGTCATAAGATGTACAAGGGGCAGATTACCTGAATACACGGTTCTCAAAAATTTGGAAAAAAAACCCGTTACGAAGGTCATGTGCTAGTCCTACTTATTAAGCCATCAACATCAATAGCATTACGAATTAAATCGGCTAAAGCTGACCTTCATGGTAACCTACAGGCCATCACGATGCAAACCATCTAAATTAGATTTGCAGGCACTAACATGATCATGTAGTGAGAGAAAACAAAATAGCTTCATTAGGAGTTTACTTGCAGAATTAACATCCAATGAGTGTACTGAATTCATAGCTTTTAGTTAACTTCAAGACTTAACCACTAGTAGAAAACATGCCATTACTCCCGGTTGGGAACGGCCTTTAGTCCTGGTTCCCTAACCAGGACTAAAGTATAGAGATTAAAGGGTCCAGGCCTTTAGTCCTGGTTGGCTACGAACCGGGAGCTAAACCCTGGCCACATGGTCGGCACCACGCGCCAAGGCATTGGGACCTTTGGTCCTGGTTGGTAACACCAACCGGGAGTACAGGTTTAGGGGATTAGGGGTCTAGGTGTTTATTAGGGGTTTAATGTTTATTGTTTATTTTTCCTTTTCATTTTGTGTTTTTCATTTAATTCTTTTTCATTTCAAACATATTTTACGCTACTACACACAGTACACGTTATGCATATATAATAGAATTTCTCGTATAACCGATCATATATTATAAAATTTCTCGTACAAGCAATCATATATCATAGAATTTCTTGTATGACCGCATGCATACACACATATTTATATACAACTTCTCGTACAATTTGCAAACCATTTGCAGATCGGGTAATGGTATTCTCCGTCGGGTGATATGACCTGCTAAAGCAAAAATCCCGCAATTTCCTCTTGAATTGCTCGTATGCGGTCCGTTGGTAGGAGCTGATCCCGCATCTGCGTCATCTATATATAAAGAAGGAGATAGATATGAATATGCATGTTAGTTGTGTGTATATGTATTACATCATGATAAAAAATATGAATGGTGTTTACATACCCAAAGATCTCTTGCACTCTTGCTGCTTTCGGTCATAAAGCAAATGTTCTCGCAAACATAATATGCACATAGTTCGTCCCATGTGCTTGCCTCATGCACTTTACGAGAATATAATTCAATCAGATATTAATGAAGCATGACATTGGTATTGAAATTAGAATTAAAGAGATGCGAAGACGTAGCTAGTACTACTTAATTACCCTGGGCTTTCGCCATCTCAACTTTGGTTTCCATTCACCGGTGACCTCTTTGATGAAATGTTTCCAAACCCTGCCCGACAAACAAAATGAATAAAGGATTTATTAATTACTTGATATTAGGAAATGAACTAATAAATAAGCCGACATAGTGTGTCAATGATTGAAATTACCTTCCGAGCAACAAATGCAAGCTTATGTAATCTTCAGGGTCTTTAGTTAGCGAGTCCAGTACTTCAACAGTTCCATTGTCAACTCTAATGATTAGAAGGATCCAATAGTAGCTGTGCACACAATTTGTATAAGCAGGCATGCATAACTCATCAACTACACTTAACATTGAGTATATATATAACCGAAAATAGAATTTGTAGTACAAAACAGTAACACTCACTAGAAGTTCCAAGGTAAAAGTATTTCTGCTTTGTACTTTAGGGCCTTCAGAAACCTTATAAGAATTTTCTTTGTGTCTTTAGGGTTCCTTCTCAACATTTCTTCGTTAATGGTATTTGGGTCAACGAACCCAATGCCATAGACTCCAGCTCTTTTCAGTTCAAAAATCTTCATTCTGTATAATACCACACAAAAGAATATAGTGAGTATAATAACAGGCAATGAACAAGCTAAGCTAGAGACTTAAATTACAGAAAGAAATCACTTACAGACAATAGCAACTGACGCTAGACTTCTCAAGTGCTTTTTGATTGAATAACTGAAAAAATTCTTCATTTTCAATCCACAAATATTTTTCATAGATGTAACGCTCTTTCTCGACTTTGACCATGAGGCTAGCTCGCCTGTCCTTTACTTCTCTCATGTACCAGTCATGAAATTTGTACATTTGCTTTGTTAGAAGCTTCTCGACGACAGGACTGACCAGAGGTTTCCCGAGGACATATTTCCATGCTATTTCCTTTGGATCCAACAGTGGAAATTCCTCGATCACTAGGAGTTGTTCAACGGTAATACCGAGCAATATAGCATTCTCTCTACCAGCGTCGGTTATTACCACATTATAGGCACTCACCTTGAGCAGGCTGATCGATTGGACTGGCTATTCTCCGAGCCAGGGAACAACTTTCTCGCATTTACTGCTACCGCTCGACTTCCATCTTTTGCGGGATTCATAGGACTTGGTAATACAGTGTTCATAGTCTGATATCGGCCTTTTCTTCGCCGGTTTAGCTACATCAATAAAGTGTTGTATGACCTCGTCAGGTACTTTCTCCTTTTGCGGCGGGGGCCGTTTCGGTCCAAAAAATGCCTGCAATTCGCTAGCCACTTGTACATCGAGTTCCTTGTCAGTCATATTGTAAGCTAACTTCTTTTTGGTAGGAGGCTCGGGTTTCTTCTTTTGTGTTCTCTTCCGCTTTGGAGACATGGATATCGATATCGCGGACGATTTGCGTGAGGCTCCGTCTCGGGGTGGGATGGACTATGCTGATGTGGCGGAGCTTGATATCGCGGACTCGCCATGTGCTCCGTCTCGGGGTGGGATGGATTCGGCCGGCATGGCGGAGATGGATATGGCAGACTCACCATGTGCTCCGTCTCGAGTAGGGTTGGAGTCTGCTGACGCGGCGTACTTGGAGGAGTAGTCTGTGGCCTCGGCACCGAGTTTGCAAACACGATGCATTCCTTTTTCCACACAATGATACCACGCATGGCTTCTCCTAGTGTCAGATCCCCTTGACCTCTAGTGTGATCAAGCTCTAGTGTATCATATCCCGACATAACTTGATCCACCCCGACACGAGCATAGCCAGGTGGAATCGGATTGCCGTGGAGGAGTGCTTCAGGTGCATTCGGTAAAGCAAAGCCATGCACCACATTCATAGATATGTTCTTGAGTTTCATGTGTAGCTCACAAGGTGTCGACTCTAGGATATCATCCCTGGGGTAGCGAGCCAGCAGTGCATCATCGATCGGGATCCCCGTGGAACCCACGCTACTTTTTGTCATAGATGATGGAATGTACCATCCAATGTTGGATCTGGTTGTTGTTTCTACTGAGACGCGCCTTGTTGGCTAAGTTTGTTGATTTGCTCCTGCTACAGCATGTATTTGCGTTCCAAGTCCTGGATCTGATCTACTTCATGCTTCTTCTTTCTGTCATGACTTCTATAGCTCTCGTTCCAATTCACAAACCCCAGAAGCCACGAAACCATGCCTTTGCCTCGTGTTCACCCTGGGTGTTCAGGATTCTTGAGGGTGTGCGAGCTCGTCGTTCTTTCTCTCCGGCTGGTACACACCTGCTCGAGCGTGTTCTACTGCTTTAAGTATCTCGACCGTGGCATCTTTAATACTTGCCTGTTCAAGAACCTCCCCTGTCTTTGGATCCAACTTTCCCCCATGTGCATAAAACCAAGTCTTGCACCTCTCGGGCCAAGTCTTTGTTACTCGAGTGACCCCTGCAGCCTTCATGTTTCTCTCAGATTCATCCCACTTAGGCAACCCAGACTTGTAGCCGCCTTGCCCCAGATGGCGGTGCCACGTTTTTTTGTAGGGTATTTCACTTGTTTATTCTCGACCGTTTCTTAGATTCTTCTGATTCCTTGAACTTCACAAATTCGTCCCAGTCATCTGCTAACTTCACATATTCTCCTTTGAATTCTGGAGTCTTCTTTTCTCTTCCAAGTAATTGGTCCATAATCTTTTCTTCCAAGACTGGAATTGTGTGGCCATCTTCTTAAGAGCACACTTCTTGACTTTCTCCCGTTGGAGATCTGTGAGACCCTCTGGTAGGGTGAAATGTTTCATGAGCTCCTCCCAAAGCAGATATTTTGCTCTTTGGCTGAAAAAAGGAACTCTGCGATCTTTTGGCTGATTCCATTCTTGAGAGGTGATCGGGATTTGGTCCCTAACGATAACTCCGCATTGACGTATAAATTTGTTTGCATTCTCCTTAGGAGCAATCGGTTCGCCATCTGCTCTGATTTGATCGATGTTATACTTTATGCCTTGTTTCAACTTTTTTGTCAGGCCACGTTTAACCTTTGTAGAAGATTTGCTCGATCCAGAGGGCTAAAAGGAAGAAAGATTCGTTAATATATACAAATCACTCAATACATCTGATGATCACCAGAGGGCAAATTAATACCTCTCCGGACTCTGTTAAATGGACAAAAATTTCTTCGCCATCATCATTGTCAGCTGGTTCGCCTTCATCTCTTGGTTGTTCTTCCTAAATTCCCTCACCGGTTGGGTTAAGGTATTGTGATCCATCATCTACTTCATTCTCTTCGTTTCCGGAGTGTGTCAGGTCGTACATGGCATTCTCTTGATCATGGTCTCTATCTCTACCATCCATAGCTTAACTAATCCAGAACAAATATAAAACAATTAGAATGCATTCAATAAGCAGAACCGGAGATATGCAAATCAATACAAGGCAATGCAACAATATGATCATATAATATCACTAATACATCATCGAATAGTATCACTAATAAATCATCGAATATAATATCACTAATACAGATCTAGTTGACGTATCGTGGCGCAGGAGGTGGACACCCAATGATAAGGAACTATGACAGGATCATAGCTCGGGTGTGATCCCTGAAGAACCTGCCAAGTATTGGAGAACCTGGCGTCCAACACATCTATGTAGCGTCGGACGTGCTCGTCCTCCTCCCTAACACGACGACGTACCACCTCAGGAGGGGCCGGCTCCCTCTGCACCGATAGTGGTCCACGCGATTGCCACCAAATAACCTTCGAGTCGACGACGGGACCCTGATTCCTCATCAAGCTCCACGCCCCGGAAGGCAACACCTCCTAGTGCCAGCCCGACGGAGCCTAGTCCCGGACATGCTGGCGCCTCTCAAGCAAGTGGTCGACGGCGCCGAGTCGACGACAAGGATGTGGGCCCGACATTGTTGACATCAAGAACAAATTCTACAACTATTTAAATTCCTACTATTTAATAAACTTTAATAAAGATGATTGCATTTAACAACTATGACAATAATAACGAGAACCACGAATCATGAGTCGACGAACCCTAAGTCGTCGACGATCGCCGAGACTCGTGGTTCGACGACTCAGGACTCGAGACTAAAAATTAGAATGAATGCTAGGACTTAATCAGTAACCACCGAAGCGTTTCTTAGTTTGAACATGTTTGAAATTATCCTAAGTTTGAAATAGTCAGATTTGCGGGTCTGAAATTATCCTAAGTTTGAACATGTTTGAAATTATCCTAAGTTGGAAATTATCCTAAGTTTGAACATGTTTGAAATTATCCTAAGTTTCAACATTTCGCAATAAAAACTCATAGAAGCACAAAGCTAGTAGTCATCCTACCCTCCATATTTTTTCTGATGCACAATTCTAAAATGTTCGTGGACAAGTTTTTTTGAACTTGGATTTTAAACAATTCTAATTTGTAGGAGACGGGGACTGAGGAGGAGATGCCCACCGTTCAGAGATGGTGATGTCGAAGGCATGGGCATGGGCTCGAGGACGAAGGAGGACGCCGGAGGCGGGGAGGATCGACGCCGGCATAGGCTCGGGGACAGAGGAGGAGAGGCGCTCACCGGCGGGAGGCGACGACGTTAAGGGCGCGGGCGTGGGCTCGGGGACAGAGGAGGACGCGGCGGCGACAGGCAGCATGGCGGCGCTGGCGCGGGCTCGGGCGGCGCTTGCGAGCAGAGCGGCCTGACGATGACATCAAGGGTGCACGCGGGCAGCCTGGCGGTGTCGTCGAGTGGGCGTGAAGATGGTGCGATTTGGGGAGGAAGAAGAAGGTCTTAAATAGCCCAGGACCTTTAGTCCGGTTGGTGATACCAAGCGGGACTAAAGACCCTTTAGTCCCGGTTGGTATCACCAACCGGGAAAGGTCCTCCCTTTAGTCCTGGTTTGTTATACCAACCGGGCCTAAAGAGGCCTTTTCGGCGTCCCAAATTCGCGCGAGAAGGCACCTTTAGTCCCGGTTGGTTATACCAACCAGTACTAAAGGTTTATTTTCTCTTCTTTCTGTCTTTATATTTGGAATAACTATTTTATATTTGCAATAACTGCTAGAATATTTATAGTTTTTTAATGAATCTTTTCGCTTTAGGTCAAAACAATTACAAACTTTCTGTTAGTGTGAGTAGTTTTCAAATTTAAATAGTTTAAATTTGAATTCTTTTGAAATATCTGTGAATCACTAGTTTGTGAATAACTTTAGTTTAAAATATATTTTTGATTGATTGTTTTTGCTTTTGTTTAATATTAGTATGTTTTATCATTATGTTAAATTTTGGATTTTGTAGGATAATTTAAATAAGTGTTTTAATAAAAACGAGATGTTTAACTCTTTTTAGTTTTATACCTTCATTTGTTTTAATCAAAAACATTATTAATGAACTCTGAAAAGGTTGAAACTTCGCATGGTATCATCATTTCACCCATATAGCAAGTGGTAAAAAGTTGAGAGGGTTACGGCAAAAACTGGATGCACTTCGTGTACAAACTGGACCATCTACTTCGAAGTATGAGGGTTCCGCATGAAAAATCATATGTTACAAAGGCATTTCATTTCATTAACTTATTTCAACTACAGAATTTTTGTGCATTCAATATGAACCATTCTAAGCCACATCCTCAAATTTCAACCCTTTCTAACTTCATTTGCTATTTTTTTATCCATTTAATGAATTGTTTTCAGCTAAATGACCCTGAAATTAAAAAGCACCACAAATGAACTCTATAAAAACTGAAACTTGGCATGGTATCATCATTTCACCCACATAGCAAGTGGTAAAAAGTTGAGAGGGTTACGGAAAAAAACTGGATGCACTTCGTGTACATATTGGACCATCTCCTTCGAAGTATGAGTGTTTCGGACGAAAAATCATATGTTACAAAGGCATTTCATTTTTTAACTTATTTCAACTCCAGACTTTTTGTGCATTCAATATGAACCATTCTAAGACACATCCTCAAATTTCAACCCTTTCTAACTGCATTTGCTATTTTTTATCCATTTAATGAACTGTTTTGAGCTAAATGACCCTAAAATTAAAAAGAACCACAAATGAACTCTGAAAAGGTTGAAACTTGGCATGCTATCATCATTTAACCCACATAGCTAGTGGTAAACAGTTGAGAGGGTTACGGAAAAAACTAGATGCACTTCTTGTACAAACTGGACCATCTCCTTCGAAGTATGAGGGTTTCGGACGAAAACTCATATGTTACAAAGGCATTTCATTTTTAACTTATTTCAACTCCAGACTTTTTGTGCATTCAATATGAACCATTCTAAGCGACATCCTCAAATTTCAACCCTTTCTAATTTCATTTGCTATTTTTCATCCATTTAATGAATTGTTTTGAGCTAAATGACCCTGAAATTAAAAAGCGGCACAAATGAACTCTGGAAAGGTTGAAATTGGCATGGTATCATCATTTCACCCACATAGCAAGTGGTAAAAAGTTTAGAGGGTTACGGAAAAAACTAGATGCACTTCGTGTACAAACTGGACCATCTCCTTCGAAGTATGAGGGTTCCGGACGAAAACTCATATGTTACAAAGGCATTTCATTTTTTAACTTGTTTCAACTCCAGACTTTTGGTGCATTCAATATGAACCATTCTAAGACACATCCTCAAATTTCAACACTTTCTAACTTCATTTGCTATTTTTCATCCATTTAATGAATTGTTTTGGGCTAAATGACCCTGAAATTAAAAAGCACCACAAATGAACTCTGAAAAGGTTGAAACTTGGCATGGTATAATCATTTCACCCTCATAGAAATTGGTAAAAAGTTGGGAGGGTTACAACAAAAACTGGATGCACTTCGTGTACAAAACTGGACCATCCCGGCTACTCAATAGAGAAGAAAAGTGATGACGGTGCAGCCAATCACATCCGAGAGTGAGATATCGGGGTATAAAACTTTTTCTTCACGTGTGTCCCTTGATTATTGTGCCTTAACCATGGACAATCTTCATCATTTAACAGGATGCTTGGGTCGGTATTCACTACGAAGGTAGGAATTTTATCAAACTTTTCATAATCTTTTGACATGTCTGTCTTGTCCTCCACTCCCACGATGTTTCTGTTCTCAAAAAGAACTATGTGGCGCTTTGAATAATCGTATGATGTATCTGCTTTATTATCTTTCCTTTTTCTCGGTTTGGTAGACATGTCCTTCACATAGAAAACTTGTGCCACATAATTGGCTAAAATGAATGGTTCGTCTGTGTGCCCAAGATTATTGAGATCCATTGTTGTCATTCCGTACTACGGGTCTACCATTACCCCTCCTCTAGTCAGATTGGCCCATTTGCACCAAAACAAAGGGACCTTCAAATCACCTCCATAGTCAAGTTCCCATATCTCCTCTATGTAACCATAATATGTGTCCTTTTCCTTGGTGTTTTCCTCATCGTCAAAGCAAACACCACTGTTTTGGTTGGTGCTCTTTCTATCTTGGGTGATCGTGTAAAATGTATTCCCATTTATCTCATACCCTTGGAAAGTCAATATAGTCGAAAATGGTCTCTTGGCCAACAAGTACAAGTCATCTTCAACATTGTCGTCATACATGAGATGTGTTCGCAACCAACCGCCGAAAGCCTCAATGTGTGTATGTTGAATCCAGGGGTCAGACTTCTCCGGGTTCTTCAAGCGTATAATATCCATGTGTTTCTCGATATACATGGTGATCAAGGAAGAATTCTGTAGAACTATGTAGTGTGCTTGCGCATAAGAATAACACCCAAACTAAACCCCACAAATCACTATACTTATAAAGCATTGCACGAGCTGATATAGCAATAAGAGATGAAAGGACAGAGTTGGTAACCTTTGTAAACACTTGGATGGATTGGGGTGCCTCAAATCTTGACAAATCTTGGCAAAAATTGAGGGATGAGCTTGAGCTAGGGGAAGAATAGAGAGGGGAGTTCGAATGGAGAAAACAGAGAAATGGAGTCGGGCTAGACAAAGGGTTTATATAGGGAAAGCTTTAGTACCGGATGGTTAAACAAACCGGGACTAAAGGTCCATCTATAGTCCTGGTTTGTATCACAAACCGAGACTAAAAGGGCTCGTGGGGCCCAGGCTGACACCAGCCTGCCACCACCCCTTTAGTCCCGGTTTGTGATACAAACCGGGACTATAGGTCCCAGATGAACCGGGACTAATGGGGCCCGTACCCCCTGACCGCTCCTAGCCGTTGGAACAGGGACTAATGGCCACATTAGTCCTGGCCCAAAGCCAAACCGGGACTAAAGGTAGAAAGTGAAGGCCAGTTTTCTACTAGTGAACATAGATAAAAAGTGTTATAAATCTACTTCATATGACAGCAGGGAGAATGCGATAACTTTTAATATGACTTATCTGGCCACACCGGGTTGGTTTAATCAATTGGGAGCCTTCCGTCTTTGGTGGGACCAACTGGATTCAGGACTCAAGAGGCTCATCATAGAGAAAATAATGTTTCAAGTCAAGCACATGACCCCTCAAAATATTTGATATACATGTGAATCAAAGTAACTATTGAAATGTATAAAAACCTCACCTGGGAGGACAATGACTCAACCTACGGTGGAGAAAGATTTGTCCAACTGTTAATGGATAAAGGATCTACCAAGATGCCCCTCCCACTGAATGCATTGTGGCTACCTATTTCCCACTAAATCAAGCCATACAGAAAATACACAGTATTTCAATGGATGATAAAACATCTCCAAATATCACATCATCATTTTGTCCTAATCGTAAGCATACAAACAATTACCAAGAGATAAAGCATAATAGAACTAACCTGACCACCACCAGATTGAGTAAGCACCATGTCATGTGCGTTAGCTTTCCATGGAGTGTTGTCAAGCTGGAGGTGTCCATTCCCAAGCCGCCGCATCTACCACTAGACAAATCTTATGATTATGATTAGAGAAAGGCATGGCCAAGTAAGAAGGATTGATCTTGGATTTCAGAGGAACATGAGACCTGCCGCTCGCTACACACCATGTACAAAGTATATCTAATACATATTAGACACTATAAAACATGTCTAATACAATCAAGCTGCTTGCTGCATCAACAGAGATATGAGTTAAATAAAGAAGTAAAATAACTTATGCAACGTGGTTAGTGGCGTTGGGGATCACCCTAGAGGACTACCGGGTGTTGGACATGTGTAGGGGCGGGCGGAGGAGTAGCCGGTCGGCATTGCGAGGTGTTGGACGCCATGGAGTTGGGTCGGAGGAGCGCCGACATAGTGGCATGGTCGGGTCTGAGTGAATGGGCGATGGAAGATGGGGAGGACCTCAACAATGGACTGAGATGACGCCGGTGGACGAGGTTGACCTAGATGGTGGGGGACTGAGATGACTCGTCTGAGGGGAGGAGACCTTTGGTGGCGGTGTACGTCAGCCCGATCTGCTCCATCGGGTCGGTAAGGAACTTCAGCGTCGGGTAGAGATCTAGGGGAGGGGAGCAGGATGCCCATGTTGTACAGGAATGGGGATGGAGGCCAGAAGGAGTACGATCGTCCGGCCATCTCCATCGTCGTCCCTACCGCGGGAGGGGATAGGAACTTGGAGGGCTTGGCAAGTGTCACAGGAGGAAGGTGGAGGAAATCGAGAGGTTTCGAAATGACTCACGATTTCTCCGCCCGGGTCTTTGACAAGATCGAACGGGGGGAGGCGATGACAACGGTTAAAGACGATGTGATTCGGGAGCATGGATGGAGGCGACCAGTGGTGGAGCTACAGCAAGGCCGAGTAGGCTATGGCCCGCCCAGTCCAGTACTTTTTCTATTGTATACCAACTTTTGGGCCATGAAGAAACCAACCAAGTGATGATTTTCTTCAGCCGGCCCGCCCAACTATTTAGGGCAAGCTCCGCCAGTGGAGGCGACACGGTGGGTAGGATGCCGTGGGGCGATGTGGCGGGGGAGTAGCGACGGGACGGAAGATTGTGGGAGAGAAAATAAGACAGGAATCCCCACTGGAGGCGGCCGCATAGGGCATGCCTTTTTTCTTTTCTTTTTGAGTGGTACTTACGGGATCGACCCACGAACCGTCACTTGCCCACAGGAACCACGCAAAGTTCTACTACCTTGCATCCTCATGGGCCGGTTTGTTTGGCCCAATCAACGAGAGACCAGCGATTTTTCTTCTGGAGTAGCCTCCCCCAAGACAGTCGGTCCATGAAATGGCAACCTGATGCGAAAATATGATATGATGGCCAGAAACAATCCAATCAGAAGAATGGACAGTCTAGAAACACAAATCAATGAGAGGCCTTGCTTTAGGCTCGGTTTTACTGTCCTTAATAATAATACTCGTACCCATTATACCCGATGGGTTTAAAATTATCCTATTTATGCCATGAGTATTTTTTTTATCCATACCCTTTTCCTAATAGGGTTTTTACCCATTGGGTACCTGGGTAATGGGTACCCATGCCATCCATATCGGGAAGTCGTCGATGCAGAACACGCAATGCCACCAACATCGATATGTGAAGTAAATTGCCGCCCTCGAGAAAAAAACATTAATAAGGGTGTGTAGAAACTCCAAAAACAACAAAGACCACAAAGTGGGCCGTATCCAAATAGATCCACCGAAAACTTAAACCAACTGAATTCCTGAAGACCCAGCAAAGACACAATGCCACATGCCCTTATGCGGTGAAAAAGACACCCACTCAGCGCCTAAGTGGGCCGAATTTGGGAAGCCTACTAGTTCACACGTGTTACGTCCATTTCTTTCGTTCGATAGTTTTCGTTTCTTTCTATCTATCGGTAGTTTCGTTCTTTTGATCATTCATGTTGCGTTCATTCATTTCTATTCAGAATGTCGCACTCAAACTTCATCAATTTTGAAAAAATGTTCAATTTTCTTAAAAGCCCATCGAATTTGAAAAGAGTTCATGAATATTGGAAAGAATCACTAGTACGAAAAAAGTTCACTAGATTTTCAAAAAAGTTCATCGATTTTGATAAACAAAGTTCACACATTTTTTAAAACAGGAAAAAAGGGACAAGAAAATAAAAAAGAAGAATGAGAAAATAAAAGCAAAGGAAATAAGAAAGAATAAATAAAAGAATAAAAAGTATGAAACTAACCACATCGGGATGGGTTGTCTAGTTGGCTAATGTAGTTAACACTAGATATGAAGACGGTGACAGAGGTAGCGTGGGATGCCAGGGGCGCCGACTAGAAAATATGAAGCTTCGGGGGGAGGGGGCGAATGACTACACTTTACTAAATTTAAGCCTCTATTTCTTTTTCCTTCAGTAATTTTGCTATGGCTAGGGGGCGGTGGCCCCCTCAGGTTGCATGTAGCTCCGCCACTGCATGGAGGTCATGGGTTCGAATCATACCAAGTGTATTTTTCTAGCAACCTAGTGCACTTTTATGGTGTTAAAACATGGAATAAGAGTATACGTACCAGCCCTGTGCGGAGGTGGTGTGTGCCAAGTTACGAAAAATACACGTTAATGGGTGCTTACTAGGGTGGGCATTCATTTTGGTTGCTACCAAATGTTTTTTCTTTAAATCCAGGTAGGAAAACAAGAAAAATGTTAGTAGCTGAAAATAGCTAGCCAAAAATTCGGTTAACCCAATATTCAGTGCGGTTTTTGGTTTTATATTGATGTACCACAATTTAAGTATGTATGCTTGGAATGTGAGCAACGACACCCTGTTATATAGGGGGGGAATCTGCCTCGTCTCCTCAGTCGGGCGAGGTGGTACTAAACAAGTCAAATGGCTTGATCAGCAGTTCGCATGCTGCTGCACTCGTAGGCACGCACACAATTTACCAAAGAGCCAAGGTGAGTTGGGCCTGGCCCAGAAACTGCATTAGTCAAAGTGGTGCTTAGTACATTTTACAAACAGGACCCCAAAGAGACTGAAAATACATACATGTCCCTGATTCTTATGAAAAGGACCCGGAATAAAGTAGAGGAAAAGTGATCGGGTCCAAACTGCTCTCCGGTGGATCCAATCATCACCGACGCCAGGGACGAACCACTTGGTCCGGCGAGATCTCTGTAGTTTTACCACAGACTCCACTTCAAGCAGCACTGCCTCCCTTATTGGCTTCAAGGTCGGGAGGAACAGGATTGGCCGCCATTCAGCCTGAAGATTCAGGAGCTCGTTGGAGAAGGTCGGCCAACCGTCAAGGGCGTCGTAGCTTCTCTGTGTCCACTGCTGATTGGGCGCAGGATCCCCATCGGTTGCCTCCAAACTCGTGTAGAAAGCCCTTTCCTTGATCAGGGGACGACACCACTCTCGCCGGTAGCTAGGATCCGACGAGACGAGGCACCGATGAAGCAAACCACCCTGAGATCCCCTCCCAAAATCCCTTCCGTCACCACAATGGCCGGGAGGAAGTGAGAGACTCACCACAGAGGCTCGCCCCAGTGCCCCATCAAGCTTATTAAGAGGGGTTCGCCAGCTCCGACACCTTCCTTGAACCTCCACCATGGAGGTTGCCGGAAAGGGCACAACGACAGCCACCAGATGCTGCTCGCAAATTCTGGTGACCAGCTCCCCAAAGGCAGAACGCCAGTCCACGACATGGAGCTAGTCGTCCCGAAGACAAACCTAACTACCCTACTACTACTATCTACATCTACCATCCGAGCTCCCCTCCCATCCCCACTCCCACCGGCAACGCCGGAGTGGGAGGAGAAGGGGAGAGGAGCCGGGAGCACCTTATCCGCTCTCAATCGAATAGAAGGGAGAAAGAAAGAAAGGGGGAATGAGCACTCCCGCTCATCTCAACTCCCATGAGTTGTTGTTGTGCGCATGCGCGTCTGCATCTCCGGTGTATTTTGCATTGTTCCTCGTGTTGATTCATGTTGTTTGGTTTTTGTTTGGTTAACTGAGATGAAAACCGAACAAATCAAATCCTGCTCGGTTAGTGGACATGAAAACCGAATTTCACTGTGATAGTATAAAAACCGAAAATTCGGTTTATCCCGTTTCGTCTTTCGCTTCGTCAGTTTTTATGCCCACCCCTTAGGATGCCCTATAGAAAATGGTGTGTTCAGCGTGAAATAAAGAGGGTAACGCGCGCTTTATATGCTATCTAGACCGGCCCAATGCTCCATTTGGGCTGATTTTCATTATTTCGTCTTTTATGCTGATTTAGTCAGAGTAGCATTGCTACTTTACAATGCGTCAGGCCGAACCCCTTCGTGATCTAATACTTTTTAAAATAAAATTAGATTTTTTTACTTCACAGCTCCTTAAAGTGTTTACTAGTTCCAAAAGGAAAACATTTATATCCAGGGAAATACAAATGTACACACATTTTTAAAATGTTCATCACACAGTTAAAGATTGTTCATCTAGCATTTAGAAAAACAATCATCATGTATCTTCTCAAAGCGACGATTATATTCATTGGTTTTAGCATATGTCGAAGCTTTGATCTATATGTTATCATCAATTACCAAAAAGGGGGAGATTGAAAGCACATTTGCTCCCTTGGTGGTTTTGGTAATTAATAACAACATATAAGTCATTGAACTAACGTTTACACCAAGTATATTTCAGGAAAAGTTCAATGATAGGATTGGCAAAAGGAGATTGTGGAGAAACCCCAAGATGCAAGAAATAGGTTGGCCAAGCTTCAAGCAAAAGGACTCTACATTTTATATTTGTGAGAAATCACTTTGAGTCATAGGAAAGTCAATACTATTAAAAGGAGGTAAGGTCTTGTTGGTGAACAATATGCTCAAACGTGCACAAGTGATAGTCGCCAAAAACATCCACAAACTCTCCCACCAAAGTCTGTTCCATACCCAACACTCAAAATCGGTGCAACCAACTATCCCACTTCGGTGCCACCGATTCCAGAACCTAGACAGACTCTGCCAAACCCTAGCCACTTCCCTGTAACCGATTCCATACTGGTACCACCGAGTTTAGGTTGCCAACTTTCTGTTACGCAAATTGAATTTTTCGGTCCCACCGAGAATGCTGGATCGGCGTCACCAAGATTGGAAATCTGACCTTTGGTCACCTTAACGGTGCAACCGAGTTTCCTATATCGGTCTCACCGAGATTCAAAAGTTGCCACCTTTTGATCACTTCGGTACCACCGAGATTCACACATCGGTGTCACCGAGTTGGTCATTTTGTGTGTAACGGTTGGATTTTTGGGGATGCCTATATATACCCCTTCACCACCACCTACTCGAAAGAGAAAGCACTCAGAACTATTCCATACCTATCCTATCAGATTTTCTGAGAGAGAACCACCTACCCTTGTGTTGAGGTCAAGATATTCCACTCCAATCATATGGATCTTGATCTCTAGCCTCCCCAAGTTGCTTTCCACCAATCCTATCTCTTCTACCAAGCCAAACCTGTGAGAGAGAGATTGCGTTTGAGGAGTCTATCATCTTGAAGCACAAGAGCAAGGAGTTCATCATCATTACCGAGCCTATTACCTTTTGGAGGATGGTGCCTCCTAGATTGGTTAGGTGTCGCTTGGGAGCCTCCTACTTCGTGTTGTGGAGTGAACCAAGAAGTATGTAAGGGCAAGGAGATCGCCTACTTCATGAAGATCTACCCTATAGTGAGGCTAGTCCTTCGTGGACGGAAGTCATATGGAATAGTCAAGGTTGCTACTTCGTGGACCCTTTTGGGTGAAGCCCTTCGTGGACTCTCGTGGCCATTACCGTCCGTGGGTTGAAGGCTCCACAAACATGGATGTATGATAGCGCCACCTATCGAAACCATGGGAAAAATCATCGTGTCTACAATTGTGTTTGATCTTCCTACCCTATCCCTTCTATACATACTTGTTGTTACTTTTCGCTGCTATATACTCTTAGACTTGCATGTGTAGGGTGTACTTGACTTGCCATGAAATGCTAAAAACTGTCAACCCTAAAAATTGGTATAGGCAAAACTTTTATTTGGTCAAGTAGTCTAATCATCCCCCCCTCTAAACATACTTTTGATCCTACAAGTCGTATCAGAGCCTTGGTCTCTATTGCTTAGGTCTCACAACCTAGGAGAAGTATGGCGTCTAGTGAGGGAAGTTATCACTGTAGAGGTTCTTACTTTGATGACACTAATTTTGCTAGTTGGAAGCATAAAATGAAAATGCATATTCTTGGTCATAACCCCGCCATTTGGGCTGTTGTTCGTGTTGGCTTGCAAGGTGAGTTCTTTGCGGATGGACGGGAACCGGATCGTGAAGCGACCGCGAATGAATTGAAGATGTTGCAATACAATGCTCAAGCATGTGACATTCTACTCAACTGCTTATGCCCCGAAGAATTCAACAAAATCACCCGTCTTGAGAATGCAAAAGAGATTTGGGATACTTTGGTTGATATGCACGAAGGAACCGAGGCCATGAGAGAATCCAAGTTAGATGTTCTTCAAGGTCAGCTTGACAAGTTCAATATCAAGGATGGTGAAGGAGTCGCAGAGATGTACTCTAGGCTAGCTCTCATCACCAATGAGATTGCTGGCTTAGGAAGCGAAGAAATGACCAACAAATTCATCATCAAGAAGATACTTAGAGATTTGGATGAGAGATACGACACCGTGTGCACATTGATCCAAATGATGCCAAACTACAAAGATCTCAAGCCTACGGAAGTCATTGGAAGGATTGTTGCTCATGAGATGACACTCAAGGATAAAGAAGAGCTTCATCACAAGTCTAGCGGTGCTTACAAAGCCACAAGTGATGCTCCCGCAACTTCAAGTAACAACCTTGTCACCAATGAAGAAATAAGCCTCATGGTCAAGAAATTCAACAAGTTCTACAAGAATAGAAGCGAAGAAACAAACTCCAACTCAAGATATGAAAAGAAGTGTTCATCAAGTCGTGACCGCAATTTCTACAATTGTGGGAAGCCCGGACACTACTCAAATGAGTGCACGACTCCTTACAAAAGAAGAGAAGAGTCACCTCGAAGACGAAGCTCAAGGAATGAATCACCACAAAGAGAGAGAAGGAGTAGAGATGATCGTTATGAACGAAGACACTCAAAGAAAATTAGAGATTCGAAGAAGAAGGACAAGTACACCAAGAGCTACACAAGAAGAAAACATCAAGCTCATGTTGGTGAATGGGTTTTCGGCTCCGACTCCGACAACTACTCTGAGAGAAGCTATCACTCCGACTCCGACTATAGTCAAGATGATGGTGTTGCCGGAATTGCTCTAGTGACTACCAACTCCTACGATCTATTTGATTCACCAAATGAAGGGAGTGGAAGTTTCTTCATGGCTAAAGGCCCCAATGTATCACAACCCGAATATCTTGATTTTGATAGTGATGAAGATGATCTACTTTGTGATGATGACTTGCTTTGTGATAAAACTAGTGATATTGATCAAAATGAACTTGATAATTATCATGCTAGTCAAGATAAGTCAGTTGATGATGATAAGATGAAAATAGAACAACTGACTAAAGAACTAAACACTCTTAAATTAGCTCATGAATCTACTCTCGAATATCATAGAGAGCTTGTGAGAACTCATGAGAAGCTATGCTTCGAGAAGCTCAACTTGGAGCAAGAGCATGAGTTTCTCAAAGCTATCAATGACGATCTCCGAAAGAAGACCTCATCTTATCTAGCCAAACGACTACTCTTGTCTACTTTCATGCCTCGAGTTAAAACTAAGCAATCTAGTAATGAAGGCAAGAAAGATTCTTCATCTAGTAGCAACAATAAAAGTGATAAATCCAATGATGTTGCTTCTAGTAGTTCTATTGATTCCACTAATGATGTTTCTCTTAGCCAAGTTACACTTGAGCAAGAAAATGCTTTATTGAAAGGAATTATAGAAAAAGGTATCTACAAGAGTCTTGCCGGATGTAAGCAATTTGAGAAGATTGTACGCAAGCACGGAGGATACCGGAAGAATCGTGGTGTTGGCTACTTCAACGCTAATGGAGTTGAGTGGGAAGAAGGTCAATATCCCAAGTCCAACTTTGTTCCTCAAAAGGAGAAGTATGAAAATACTCTTCCCAAGGGGACAAACACTCAAGACGACCTTCCACCACAAGACCACAAGCTCAAGGGCAAGAACAAGCTTCAAGAGGACATTGGCTCATATGAAGATGAACCCTAGCTTTGGTGGTGTGGGTTCCCAAGGCCACTTCAAGCTCAACTACTACAAAGGCTACTTCAACACCAAGGATCCCCATCAACTTGATGTGGGTTCCCAACAAGAAGAACTAGTAAGTTCTTGAGGGGTGACTCCGCCAATGAAATTCACTCACATTCATTATTGGCAAGGACTTTTTTGCACTCAACATCAACTCAATGCAATAGTTCAAGGAGTCACACATTCCCTCAAAGGTAAGCACGGGACAAGGTAATCAACAAATCAATGGACATCATAACTCATGCTTTGCACTCCATGTCCATAGATACCCTTGTATTTGTCTCTTGTATGTTGGGACTAACCCATGTAGGTGAGAGGAGTAAGGAAACAACAAGGATGCTCCCAACTCTTGGTGATCTTCATCAACATTGAGCATCCACAACTACCTCACCAACATGAAATCTTCATCGACAAAACCCAAGGTTATTTTATCCCTCTTATGGGGGGATGTCACATTAAGGGGGAGCTTTACTCTAATTCTTGAGTCGAAGCATCTCTTAGCATGTGACAACACTAAATGCTTTATGTAAAAGTGGTAACCCCATTTGTGCTTAAACGATGAGTATGACCTATGATCAAGTACTCTTACTTGGCTCCTAAGTCAAATACTCATATATAGATGACTTCGTCATCGCCCAAGTGCTTGTTAGATGCTAGTGTGTTTCTGCATGTTCGTCATGATTTCTTTTGACATCTTATTGTGTGAGCATGTTGGTCTGCATTTATTTTCTCATTCAAGGACATCCAATTGTTGCTATTTGGTTATTGATTTTCTCTTTTACCAATTGGATGGACAAGAATGCCTAGGACCGCTCTTTAGCTATCTATGCTTTCTCATCTCATATTCCATTCATGTTGCATCACAAAATTTCAACAAGTGCTTTTTGATCCCTCTGTGTGTGGAGCACTCGGAGTTCCGTATCGACAAGGACTGACCGTTAAAACCTCCCAAGTGCAACTTAGTGGAACCAACACCACAATCTCGGTCTCACCGATTGCCTAGGGTTGATCTGGTTTTTCAATCTCGGTACCACCGATTCCATTTTCTTGGTTACATCGAGTGTCCCTGTCAGCTGACAGTTGAGGCACTCGGTGACACCAAAAACTTAGAATCGGTGTCACCGAGAGTGGTGGGTATATAACTCTGGACCCCGACATTTTGAAATTTCATCTTCACACGTCGCGCTCCAAAACCCTAAGATGTCGCCTCAAAGACCCCTGGTCATCGCCCTTGATTTCCCGAGCTCCTCCGCTGCTGGGAATCGCCATCGTCGATGTAATCATCACCAACGTCACCGCCGTAGAGGATCCGTGCCAAGATAGGGTACAGATTCGATCTCTAGTGCGCTCCCATTCTAATTCTTACGCATTGGACTTAATTTTATCTATAAGCCACTCATTGCACTTATTCCTATCCACAAGAAATCCCCATAGGCTACCGAACCATTGATTTCCAGGGTTTTGCCTTCCGCCCGACGCAACTCGGTAGAACCGAATCAAGAAAATTGGTACCACCGGTTTTTGTTTCTGTGTGCTGAGAACTGTCTCGGTGAAACCGAGCACTCCTTTTCGGTCTCACCGAAAAGGATGCCAAGTTTCTGTTAAGAGGGACAGTCAGTCTCGGTGTCACCGAAGTTTTTGCTTCGGCCTTACCGATTTGTTTCTAACAGAATGCAAAACTTTGAAAATCTTTGTTCAAAATTTCAAAGACTTGCTGATAATTTTGTGATGACTCATCTACTTCCGCTCATCTATATTCCATTCACAGGGTCAGTATGTCAGATGCAGAGGACAGTCAGAATAGGTCAGAGCAGAGAGCAGACATGAGTTCAGGCACAAGCCCAGAGCCCAGTTCATTCTCAGATCCAGGCACCCCCAGCTCTCATGGGTTGCCCAAGGCTGCCACCAGAACCAGGAAGAGGTTGAACTCAGATGGAGAGGATTCAGACTTTGTGCATGAGGAAACTCTTGCTAAGAAGCAAGAGAAGGCTGCCAAGAAAGCTGCAACTGAAGCTACTTCCTCTCGAAGAGTTGTCAGCAAAATATATGCTCCAGCTTCTACCTTCAAGGCTCATGAGACTGCTAGAGCAACAATGTCTGTTGAGATCCCCAAGAGAGCTATGCCTAAGAAGGCAGGAGAGAAAAAGGCTAGGAAGAGGATCATTCATGTGACTGGCAGGCCTACCTCTATGTTTGAGGATCCAGAAGTTGTTGCTGCTGAAGAAGAGGAGGTTGAGCTAGCTACAAAGGCTCCTCCCAAGAAGAAGGCAAATAAGTTGATGTCTGATGCTATGCCTAAGACATGCACATCCAAGAAGGCTGCTGAGAAGCCCAAGAGGACCACTAGGCAGATTCCAACTTCTGAGAAGAACAAAGGAATTGCTTCCAGAGTTGATGATGTGGATGACTTGACAACACTGATGAAGCTTAGACCACACCTCCCTGTTCATAATGCCAGCTACCCAGTAGCTGAGGACATGAAGAAGAGGAAGGACTCTGGATTGAGGGCATGGAGAGCAATATATCCTTATGCTCAAAGAAAGAAAACAGTTGTGTACTACAGGTTCTATACCAAGGAGCAGCAGGACTTATATGAGATTGTGCTCTTTGACAAGAGTCCAGCTATTAGTGATATGCACTATGTAGACTGGAAGTTCATCAAGGAGAATGAGGACTACTTTCCAAGTGTCCAGGACAACTTCCATTGCATTGGTCTTGATGAATTCGTTGGCAGAAATTCATAGTATGGAATGACGAGATGATCATGCAATTTTACTCTGTACGGAGATGGTAGAATTGTGTGGATGACTGAAGGTGCCAGATATGAATCAACTGTTGAGGAATGGGCAGATATGTTAGGAGTTCCTGAAGCACAGGATGGTGACCTGGATGTCTACTCAGAATCCAAGGCTAGTCACAATGCTATGGCTAAGATGTATAAGGAGATCCCTGTTGCCAATGTGAAGTCTCACAGGCTAGGATCCATCTATTCCTCTAGGCTGGCCTACGCACTATCAACACCATTCTGAGGCATACCTTGATGCCCAAGTCTGGAGATGACAAGATGATCTGAGGCCACTCCATCAATATGTTGATCCACATTGACACTCACACCAGGATCAGAGTCATGGACTTGATTGTAGAGACAATCAAGAGGGTTGCTGCTGATCAGAAGCGCTCATGATGTTATGCACCCTACATCCAGATGCTCATAAACTCAAGACTGGAGAAGCACATCTTTGCCCTGGATCACCCACATTTGCCCTTACAGCCAGATCTCGAGGACAACATTGTGGTGATGGATGCTGATCATCCCACATCTGCTGCAGCTCAGGAAGAAGTAGAGGCAGTGAGAGCCACTAGTGCTCAAGCCCCTCGATCCAGGAGCGAGCAAATGGATTTGCTGATATCATTTTTTCATGGCATGCAAAAGGACATTAAGGGGATTCTGGACAACCAGAACAATCTTGTTAGAATCTTTGAGACCAGAATCAAGACCCTTACTGATAAGGTGGATGGGCTGACGAAGATAGTCACGGAACTTCAGCATGAAGTTGACTCCATGAAAATCCCTCGGGTCTCTTCTACTTCAGACGAGGATGATGATGATGATGAGAAGGAGGAGGAGGAATCACCTCTAGGGCCAAGCACTCAGTTCACTACTCAGGCCAGATCAGCCACAGTGCCAGCTCCAGCAGCTCCATCAGCTCCATCAACATCAGCTCCATCAGTGACCACTCTAGCTCCATCTACGACATCTGCAGAGTGTTGGAAATATGCCCTAGAGGCAATAATAAATTAGTTATTATCATATTTCCTTGTTCATGATAATCGTTTATTATCCATGCTATAATTGTATAGATCGGAGACTTAAATGCATGTGTGGATACATAGACAAAACTATGTCCCTAGTATGCCTCTAATGGACTAGCTCGTTGATCAAAGGATGGTTAAGGTTTCCTAGCCATGGACATGAGATGTCATTTGATAACGGGATCACATCATTAGGAGAATGATGTGATGGATGAGACCCACACTACAAACATAGCATATGATCGTGTCAGTTTATTGCTACTGTTTTCTGCATGTCAAGTATATGTTCCTATGACCATGAGATCATGCAACTCACGGATATCGGAGGAGTGCCTTGTGTGTATCAAACGTTGCAACGTAACTGGGTGACTATAAAGGTGCTCTACAGGTATCTCCGATGGTGTCTATTGAGTTGGCATGGATCGAGACTGGGATTTGTTACTCCGTGTGACGGAGAGGTATCTCAGGGCCCACTCGGTAATACAACATCACAACAAGCCTTGCAAGCAATGTGGCTAAGTGTTAGTCACGGGATCTTGTATTACGGAACGAGTAAAGAGACTTGCCAGTAACGAGGTTGAACTAGGTATGGAGATACCGACGATCGAATCTCGGGCAAGTAACATACCGAAGAACAAAGGGAACGTTATACGGGATTAACTGAATCCTTGACATAGAGGTTCGACCGATAAAGATCTTTGTAGAATATGTAGGAACCAATGTGGACGTCCAGGTCCCGCCATTGGTTATTGACCGTAGAGGTGTCTCGGTCATGTCTACATAGTTCTCGAACCCGCAGGGTCTGCACACTTAAGGTTCGGTGACGTTTCGGTAGTGTAGAGTTATGTATGGTGGTGACTGAAGGTTGTTCGGAGTCCCGGATGAGATCCCGAACGTCACGAGGAGCTCCGGAATGGTCCGGAGGTAAAGATTCATATATAGGATGTCCCAGTTTGGTCGCCGGAAAAGTTTCGGGCTCATCGGTAGTGTACCGGGAGTATCGGTAGTGTACCGGGAGTGCCGGTAGTGTACCGGGGGACCTCCGGGAGGGGTATTTCGACTCCAAGAGGTCCAAGGGCTGTGGGAGATTAATAACCAGCCCTTAGTGGGCTGGGAAAACAGCCACAAAGGCCCATGGCGCAGGAGAGAAAGTCCTAAAGCAAAAAGTGGAAAATCAGCCAATAGGAGGCAATCCTACTCCAACTAGGATTGGAGGTGAAGTAGGATTGCTTCCCACCTCCTATTTCGGCTGACCCAAAGGCCTTGGCTGCCTCTCCTCTCCTCTCCTCCTATATATACTAGTGGATTGGGTGGTTTTTGGACAGAATTTCCGGCCACGTGCTACCCGTTCCACCGGTGCATAGTTTCTCCTCTAGATCGTAGTTCCGCGGTGCTTAGGCGAAGCCCTGCCGGAATTGCTCCACCACCATCACCGGAGCGCCGTCACGCTGCCGGTGAAATCTCTCTCCTCTCCACCTCCTCTTGCTGGATCAAGACGGTGGAGATCGTCATCAAGCTGCACGTGTGCTGAACGCGGAGGTGTCGTCCGTTCGGCGCTAGATCGGAAGGACCGTGATCGAGATCGCGAGACGGTTCGTGATGAGATCGCAGAACGGATCGTGATGAGTTCGCGGGACAGATCGTGATCAAGATCGTGAGACGGATCATGATGAGATCGCGGGACGGATCGTGATGGGATCGCGGGACGGATCGTGATGAGATCGCAGGACGCTTGGCGATTTGGATCGCGAAGATGTTCGACTACACCAACCGCGTTTCTTAACGCTTCCCGCTTAGCAATCTACAAGGGTATGTAGATCCACTCTCCCTCTCGTAGATGCTCATCACCATGGATAGGTTTGCGTGTGCGTAGGAAAATTTTGTTTCCCATGCGACGTTCCCCAACAGTGGCATCATGAGCTAGGTTGATGGTTCGATGAGATCTCGAGTAGAACACAAAAGGTTTGTGGGCGTTGATGCTTAGATTGCTTCCTCCCTTGGTCGGATTTTGGTTCAGCGGGATTGTGAGATGAAGCGGCCCGGACCAACATTACTCGTACGCTTACGAGAGACCGGTTCCCTCGACGCAACTTGTTGCTTAGATGGCTTGCGGGTGACAGTTTCTCTCACTTTAGTTGGATCGGATCCGACAAAGTCGGTCCTTGAGAAGGTTGAAAAGCAATCTATGTATCACCGTTGTGGTTTATGCGTAGGTGAGAATCGTTCTTGCTAGATACCCGTAGCAGCCACGTAAAACATGCAACAACAATTAGAGGACGTCTAACTTGTTTTTGCAGGGTATGTTGTGATGTGATATGGCCAGTTACATGATGAGATATATGTGATGTATGAGATGATCATGTGATGTATAGAATTTCACGACTTGCATGTCGTTGAATACGGCAACCGACAGGAGCCATAGGGTTGTCTTTAATTATTGTATGACCTGCGTGTCAATCATTAAGCGCTATGTAATGCTTTACTTTATCGCTACAGTAGCAATAGTAGTAGAAGTATGCAGGGTGTGACAACCCCGATGGCGACACGTTGATGGAGATCAAGATGATGGAGATCATGGTGTCGTGCCGGTGATGATGGAGATCATGCCGGTGCTTTCTAGATGGAGATCAAAAGCACAAGTTCATGGCCATATCATGTCACTTATGATTTGCATGTGATGTTAATCCTTTTTATGCACCTTGTTTTGCTTAGGACGACGGTAGCATTATAAGGTGATCCCTCACTTAATTTCAAGATAAATTGTGTTCTCCCCGAGTGTGCACCGTTGCGAAAGTTCGTCGTGTTGAGACACCACGTGATGATCGGGTGTGATAGACTCTACGTTCACAGACAACGGGTGCAAGCTAGATTTGCACGCGCAGAACACTCGGGTTAAACTTGACGAGCCTAGCATGTACAGACATGGCCTCGGAACACGAGAAACCGAAAGGTCAAACATGAGTCATATAGTAGATATGATCAACATAATGATGTTCACCATTGCAGCCACCTCAACTCACGTGATGATCGGACTTGAGTTGGTGAATTTGGATCATGTATCACTCGAATGATCGGAGGGATGTCAATTTGAGTGGGAGTTCTTAAGTAATATGATTAATTGAACTCATTATCATGAACATAGTCAAAGTGTCTTTGCAAATTATGTTGTAGATTACTAGCTCGCGCTGTAGCTCCCTTAAATTTGTATATGTTCCTAGAGAAATAGAGTTGAAAGATGTTGGTAGCAATATTGCGGACTGGGTCCGTGATCTGAGGATTGTCCTCATTGCTGCACAGAAGGCTTATGTCCTTAATGCACCACTCGGTGCGCCACCCCCTCTAGCGTCGTTTATAGATGTTGTGAACATCTGACAGGCACGTTTCGATGAATACTTGATAGTTTAGTGCGTCATGCATTACGGCTTAGAATTGAGGCTCCGAAACGTTTTGAACGTCACGGAACATATGAGATGTTCTAGGGGCAGAGATTGTGATCTCAGGCTCGTGCCTGTGTTGTGAGATATGAGATCTCCAACAAGATTCTTTGCCTGTAAGATGAAGGAGAATAGCTCAATCATTGAGCATGTACTCAGATTGTCTGGGTACTACAATCGCTTGAATCAAGTGGGAGTTGATCTTCCAGATAAGATAGTGATTGATATAGTTCTCCAAGTCACTGTCACTAAAGCTAGTAGAACTTAGTGATGAACTATAATACACCAGGGATAGAAGTATTGATCCCTGAGCTGTTCGCGATGTTTGACACCGCGAAGGTAGAAATCAAGAAGGAGCGTCAAGTGTTGATGGTTAATCAAACCACTAGTTTCGAAAAGGGCAAGAGCAAGGAGGGAAACTTCATGGATAGCAAGTCAGTTGCTGCTCCAGTGAAGCAACCCAAAGTTGAACTCAAACCCGAGACTAAGTGCTTCTATTATGAGGTGAGAGGTCGCTGAAGCGGGACAACCCTAGATACTTGGTAGATAAGAAGGCTGGCAACATCGACAGAAGTATATTTGATATACGAGTTATTGATGTGTACCTTGCTAGTACTCCTAGTAGCACCTGGGTATTGGATACCGGTTCGGTTGCTAAATGTTAGTAACTCGAAATAAAAGCTACGGAATAAACGGAGAACTAGCTAAGGGTGAGGTGACGATGTGTGTTGGAAATGTTTCCAAGGTTGATGTGATCAACATCGCACGCTCTCTCTACCTTCAGGATTAGTGACGAACCTAAATAAATGTTATTTGGTGTTTTGCGTTGAGCATGAACATGATTAGATCATGTTTGTTGCAATATGGTTATTCATTTAAGTCAGACAATAATAGTTATTCTGTTTACATGAATAATACCTTCAATGGTCATGCACCCAGTGAGAATGGTTTGTTGAAATCTTGATCGTAGTAATACACATGTTCATAACATTGATGTCAAAAGATACAAAGTTAAATAATGATAGTACCACATACTTGTGGCACTGCCGCAAAATGTCATATTGGTATAAAGCGCATGAAGAAACTCCATGGTGATGGATATTTGGACTCATTCGATTTCGAATCGGTTGAGACATGCGAACCATGCCTCTTGGGCAAGATGACTAAAGGACCCCGTTGGATGGAGCGGGCAAGTGATTCATTGGAAATGATACATGTTGATGTATGCAATCTAGTGAGTCTTGTAGCGTGCAGTGGATATCATTATTTTCTTACCTTCAATGATGATTTGAGTAGATATAGTGTATATTTACTTAATGAAACACAAGTCTGAATCGTTTGAAAGGTTCAAGCAAATTCAGAGTGAAGTTTAAAGATCATCGTGACAAGAAGATAAAAATGACTGCGATATGATCGTGGAGGTGAATATCTGAGTCACGAGTTTGGCATACAACTTAAGACAATGTGAAAGTTTTTTCACAACTAAACGCCACCTGGAACACCATAGTGTGATGGTGTGTCCGAACATCATATTTATGCTCTATTGGACATGGTGCGTGCTATGATGTCTCTTGTCGTTTTACTACTATAATTTTGGGGTTATGCATTAGAGACAACTACATTCACTTTAAATAGGGCACCATCTAAATCCGTTGAGGTGACACCATATGAATTATGGTTTGATAGAAACCTAAGCTGTCATTTCTTAATACTTGGGGCTGCGGCACTTGTGTGAAAAATGTTTTCACCTAATGAGGTCGAACCCAAGGCGGACAAATGCATCTTCATAGAATACCCTAAGATCAGTTGGGTGAACCTTCTATCTCAGATCCAAGTGCAAAGTGTTTGTTACTAAAACGGATCCTTTCTTGAGGAAAGGTTTCTCTCGAAAGAATTGAGTGGGAGGAAGATAGAACTTGATAAGGTTGTTAAACCTTTGTTCAACCAGAGAGTAGCGCAGCGCAGAAAGATGTTTCTGTGAAGCCTACATTAGTTGAAGAGGAAGTTAATGATGATGATCATGAAGCTTCAGGATCAAGTTACTATCAAACTTCGTGGGTCGACAAGGATGTGTACTGCTCCTAAGCGGTACGACAACCCTGTCTTCGAGGTCATGTTGTTGGACAGCGATGAACCTACGAGCTATGGAGAAGCGATGATGGGCCCGGATTCCAACAAATGGTTGGAGGCCATGAAATCCGAGATAGGATCCATGTATGAAAAACCAAGTATAGACTTTGGTAGACTTGCTCGTTGGACGGCAGTTCGTTGAGTACAAATGGATCTTTAAAATGAAGACAGACACTGATGGTGAATGTCACTATTTGTAAAGCTCGACTTGTTGCAAAGATGTTTGTGACAAGTTCAAGGAGTTGACTACGATGAGACTTTCTCACTCGTAGTGGTGCTAAAGTCTGTTGGAATTATGTTAGCAGTTGCTGTGTTTTCAATTTTGAAATCTGGCAGATGGATGTCAAAAACATCGTTTCCTTAACGGTTTACTTGAGGAAAGGTTGTATGTGATACAACCAGAAGGTTTTGTCAGGCCTAAAGATGCTAAAAGGTGTGCAAGCTTCGGTGATCCTTCCATGGACTGAAGCAAGCATCTCGGAGTTAGAATATATGCTTTGATGAGGTGATCAAAGTTTTGATGTTTATACAAAGTTTACGAGAAACTTGTATTTGCAATAAAGTGAGTGGGAGCACTATAGAATTTCTGATAAGTATATGTGGATGACATATTGTTGATCAGAAATAATGTAGAGTTTCTGGAAAGCATGAAACGGTTGTTTGAAAAGTGTTTTTCAAAGGAAGACCTGGATAAAGCTACCTAATTGTTGAGCATCAAAATCTATAGAGATAGATCAAGATGCTTGATGAGACTTTCAATGAGTGCATACCTTGACAAGATTTTGAAAGAGTTCAAAATGGATCAGCCAGAGAAATAGTTCTCGTCTGATTTGTAAGGTGTGAAGTTGACTGAGACTCAAAGCTCGACAACGGCAGAAGAAAGAGAAAGGACGAACGTCGTCCCCTATGCCTTAGCCATAGGCTCTATATTATGCCATGTTGTGTACCGCACCTGTGTGTGCCTTGCCATGAGTCTGTCAAGGGGTACAAGAGTGGTCCAGGAGTGGATCACTGGACAGCGGTTGGAATTATCCTTAGTAACCAGAGGACTAAGGATATGTTTCTCGATTATGGAGGTGATAAAGAGTTCGTCGTAAAGAGTTACGTCGATGCAAGCTTTAACACCAATCTGGATGACTCGTAGTAGCAATCTGGATACGTATAGTGGAGCAGCCATTTGGAATAGTACCAAGTGGAGTGTGGTAGCAGTGTTTTCGGTTTGACATAGAAATTTGCAAAGTACACACGGATCTGAATATCGCAGACCCGTTGACTATAAGACCTCTCTCACATGCAAAGCATTATCGAGCCCCAGAACTCATTGGGTGTTAGATTCATAACAATGCAAATCACATGGTGATGTGAACTAGATTATTGACTCTAGTGCAAGTGGGAGACTGTTGGAAATATGCCCTAGAGGCAATAATAAATTAGTTATTATCATATTTCCTTGTTCATGATAATCGTTTATTATCCATGCTATAATTGTATAGATCGGAGACTTAAATGCATGTGTGGATACATAGACAAAACTATGTCCCTAGTATGCCTCTAATGGACTAGCTCGTTGATCAAAGGATGGTTAAGGTTTCCTAGCCATGGACATGAGATGTCATTTGATAATGGGATCACATCATTAGGAGAATGATGTGATGGATGAGACCCACACTACAAACATAGCATATGATCGTGTTAGTTTATTGCTACTGTTTTCTGCATGTCAAGTATATGTTCCTATGACCATGAGATCATGCAACTCACGGATATCGAAGGATTGCCTTGTGTGTATCAAACGTTGCAACGTAACTGGGTGACTATAAAGGTGCTCTACAGGTATCTCCGATGGTGTCTGTTGAGTTAGCATGGATCGAGACTCGGATTTGTTACTCTGTGTGACGGAGAGGTATCTCAGGGCCCACTCGGTAATACAACATCACAACAAGCCTTGCAAGCAATGTGGCTAAGTGTTAGTCACAGGATCTTGTATTACGGAACGAGTAAAGAGACTTGCCAGTAACGAGGTTGAACTAGGTATGGAGATACCGACGATCGAATCTCGGGCAAGTAACATACCGAAGAACAAAGGGAACGTTATACGGGATTAACTGAATCCTTGACATAGAGGTTTGACCGATAAAGATCTTCGTAGAATATGTAGGAACCAATGTGGACGTCCAGGTCCCGCCATTGGTTATTGACCGTAGAGGTGTCTCGGTCATGTCTACATAGTTCTCGAACCCGCATGGTCTGCACACTTAAGGTTCGGTGACGTTTCGGTAGTGTAGAGTTATGTATGGTGGTGACCGAAGGTTGTTCGGAGTCCCGGATGAGATCCCGGACGTCGCGAGGAGCTCCGGAATGGTCCGGAGGTAAATATTCATATATAGGATGTCCCAGTTTGGTCGCCGGAAAAGTTTCGGGCTCATCGGTAGTGTACCGGGAGTATCGGTAGTGTACCGGGAGTGCCGGTAGTGTACCGGGGGACCTCCGGGAGGGGTATTTCGACCCCAAGAGGTCCATGGGCTGTGGGAGATTAATAACCAGCCCTTAGTGGGCTGGGAAAACAGCCACAAAGGCCCATGGCGTAGGAGAGAAAGTCCGAAAGCAAAAAGTGGAAAATCAGCCAATAGGAGGCAATCCTACTCCAACTAGGATTGGAGGTGAAGTAGGATTGCTTCCCACCTCCTATTTCGGCCGACCCAAAGGCCTTGGCTGCCTCTCCTCTCCTCTCCTCCTATATATACTAGTGGATTGGGTGGTTTTTGGACAGAATTTCCGGCCACGTGCTACCCGTTCCACCGGTGCATAGTTTCTCCTCTAGATCGTAGTTCCGCAGCGCTTAGGCAAAGCCCTGCCGGAATTGCTCCACCACCATCACCGGAGCGCCGTCACGCTGCTGGTGAACTCTCTCTCCTCTCCACCTCCTCTTGCTGGATCGATACGGCGGAGATCGTCATCAAGCTGCACGTGTGCTGAACGCGGAGGTGTCGTCCGTTCGGCGCTAGATCGGAAGGACCGTGATCGAGATCGCGAGACGGTTCGTGATGAGATCGCGGAACGGATCGTGATGAGTTCGCGGGACAGATCGTGATGAAGATCGTGAGACGGATCGTGATGAGATCACGGGACGGATCGTGATGGGATCGCGGGACGGATCGTGATGAGATCGCAGGACGCTCGGCGATTTGGATCGCGAAGATGTTCGACTACACCAACCGCGTTTCTTAACGCTTCCCGCTTAGCGATCTACAAGGGTATGTAGATCCACTCTCCCTCTCGTAGATTCTCATCACCATGGATAGGTTTGCGTGTGCGTAGGAAAATTTTGTTTCCCATGCGACGTTCCCCAACACAGAGATCTTCGCTGACGCCATCATCTCGACTCCATCAACAACCGGAGGATATCATCCCAAGAACGCTTAGATATATGCCTTTGAACTTTTTAGTAACTTGTTGCCAAAGGGGGAGAAGTGTATATAGATCTATAGGCTTCGAGCGAGAGAGTGTTTTGGTGTTTGTTACTTTTCAAAACATTTGGTTCTTAATCTTATGGGTGATGCTACTATTTCCTATCATCTTAATGCTCATGAGATGATCATTCACCCTTACTTATGTGTGTTGTGCCATGTTATTCACTCTAAGTATTTTTGCACACCACCAAGTTGTATGTGACATGGAAGAAGTGCCCCATATGCCTAATCGATTGTGCATTTGCATTCAAACGCAAATTCAAAATGATGCACAAATTTAGGGGGAGCTCTTTCTTATCACATACTTCTCAAAGCGACGATTATATTCATTGATTTTATCATATGTCGAAGCTTTGATCTATATGTTGTCATCAGTTACCAAAAAGGGGGAGATTGAAAGCACATTTGCTCCCTTGGTGGTTTTGCTAGTTAATAACAACATATAAGTCATTGAACTAATGTTTCCACCAAGTATATTTCAGGAAATGTTCAATGATAGGATTGGAAAAAGGAGATTGTGGAGAAACCCCAAGATGCAAGGAAATAGGTTGGCCAAGCTTCAAGCAAAAGGACTCTACATTTTATATTTGTGAGAAATCACTTTGAGTCATAGGAAAGCCAATACTATTAAGAGGGGGTAAGGTCTTGTTGGTGAACAATATGCTCAAACGTGCACAAGTGATAGTCGCCAAAAACATCCGCAAACTCTCCCACCAAAGTCTGTTCTATACCCAACACTCAAAATTGGTGCAACCAACTATCCCACTTTGGTGCCACTGATTCTAGAACCTAGACACACTGTGCGAAACCCTAGCCACTTCGGTGCAACCGATTCCATACCGGTGCCACTGAGTTTAGGTTGCCAACTTTCTGTTATGCAAATTCACTTTTTCGGTCCCACCGAGAATGCAGGATCGGTGTCACCGAGATTGGAAATCTGACCGTTGGTCACCTTATCAGTGCAACCGAGTTTCCTATATCGGTCTCATCGAGATTTGAAAGTTGCCACCTTTTGGTCACTTCGGTACCACCGAGATTCACACATCGGTGTCACCGAGTTGGTCATTTTGTGTGTAACGGTTGGATTTTTGGGGATGCCTATATATACCCCTTCACCACCACCTACTCGAAAGAGAAGCACTCAGAACTATTCCATACCTATCCTATCAGATTTTCTGAGAGAGAACCACCTACCCTTGTGTCGAGGTCAAGATATTCCACTCCAATCATATGGATCTTGATCTCTAGCCTCCCCAAGTTGCTTTCCACCAATCCTATCTCTTCTACCAAGCCAAACCTGTGAGAGAGAGATTGTGTGTTGAGGAGTCTATCATCTTGAAGCACAATAGCAAGGAGTTCATCATCATTACCGAGCCTATTACCTTTTGGAGGGTGATGCCTCCTAGATTGGTTAGGTGTCGCTTGGGAGCCTCCTACTTCGTGTTGTGGAGTGAACCAAGAAGTTTGTAAGGGCAAGGAGATCGCCTACTTCGTGAAGATCTACCCTATAGTGAGGCTAGTCCTTCATGGATGGAAGTCGTATGGAATAGTCAAGGTTGCTACTTCGTGGACCCTTTTGGGTGGAGCCCTTCGTGGACTCTCGCGGCCATTACCGTTCGTGGGTTGAAGACTCCATAAACGTGGATGTACGATAGCGCCACCTATCGGAACCACGGGACAAATCATCGTGTCTACAATTGCGTTTGATCTTCCTACCCTATCCCTTCTATACATGCTTGTTGTTACTTTCCGCTGCTATATACTCTTAGACTTGCATGTGTAGGGTGTACTTGACTTGCCATGAAATGCTAAAAACTGTCAACCCTAAAAATTGGTATAGGCAAAACTTTTATTTGGTCAAGTAGTCTAATCACCCCCCTCTAGACATACTTTCGATCCTACAACAGGTATCTCCGAGGGTGTTTGTTGGGTTGCCATGGATTGAGACTGGGATTTTTCACTCCGTATGACAGAGAGGTATCTATGGGCCCACTTGGTAACACAACATCACAAGAAGCTTGCAAGCAATGTGACTAAGGAGTTAGTCATGGGATCTTGTGTTACGGAACGAGTAAACAGACTTGCCGGTAACGAGATTGAACTTGGTATGGAGATACCGATGATAGAATCTCGGGCAAGTAACATACCGATGGACAAAGGGAAATGCATACAAAATTGTCTGAATCCTTGACATCGTGGTTCGACTGATAAAGATCTTCATAGAATATGTAGGAACCAATATGGGCATCCAAGTCCCACTATTAGTTATTGACCGTAGAGTTGTCTCAGTCATGTCTACATAGTCTTTGAACCCCCAGGGTCTGCACAGTTAACGTTCGGTGACGATTTGGTATTGTTGAGTTATGTATGTTGGTGACCGAAAGTTGTTCGGAGTCTGGGATGTGATCCCGGACGTCGCGAGGAGTTCCGGAATGGTTCGGAGGTAAACATTTATATATGGTAAGTCATACTATGGTAAAAATCCGAAACCTTACTAGAATGGGAGGGACGATTTGGATCGCGAAGACGTTCGACTACATCAACCACGTTTCTTAATGCTTCCCGCTTATTTATCTACATGGGTATGTGGATCCGGTCTCTCCTCTCGCAGACGCTCATCTCCATGGATAGATCTTGTGTGTGCGTAGGCAAATTTTTGTTTCCCATGCAATGTTCCCCAACAGTGGCATCATGAGCTAGGTCTATGCATAGATGAGGTCACGAGTAGAACAGAAAGGAGTTTGTGGGTGTTGATATTCAGATTGCTTCCCTCCTTAGTCTTTTCTTGATTCAGCGGTATTGTGGGATGAAGCGGCCGAGACCAACCTTACTTGTCCACGTATGAGAGACCGGTTCGATCGACTGACATGTGACTTTGTTGCATAAAGATGGCTGGCGGGTGTCTGTCTCTCCCACTTTAGTTGAATCGGTTTCGACAAAGGTGGTCCTTGTAGAAGGTGAAATAGCAACTTGTATATCACCGTTGTGGTTTTTCGTAGGTAAGAATTGTTCTTGCTAGATACCAATAGCAGCCACGTAAAACATGCAACAACAAATTAGAGGACGTCTAACTTGTTTTTGCAGGGTATGGTGTGATATGATATGGCCAATGACATGATGAGATATATGTGATTTATGAGATGATCATGTTTTGTATAGGATATCATGACTTGCATGTCGATGAGTACGACAACCGGCAGGAGCCATATGGTTGTATTTAATTTATTTTTGCCTTTTTTCTTTACTTTATCGCTATGAGTTAGCAATAGTTGTAGAAGCAATAGTTGGTGCCGGTGACGATGGAGATCATGCCGGTGCTTTGAAGATGGAGATCAAAAGCACAAGTTCATGGCCATATAATGTCATTTATGATTTTCATGTGATGTTAATCCTTTTATGCACCTTGTTTTGCTTAGGACGACGGTACCATTATAAGGTGATCCCTCACTAAAATTTCAAGATAAAATTGTGTTCTCCCCGAGTGTGCACCGTCGCGAAAGTTCGTCGTTTCGAGACACCACGTGATGATCGGGTGTGATAGACTCTACATTCACATACAATGGGTGCAATCCACTGTTGCACAAGCGCAACACCCGAGTTAAACTTGACGAGCCTAGCATGTACAGACATGGCCTCGGAATACAACTTAGACAACCTGAGGGATGTTGATTTGAGTGGGAGTTCTGTAGTAATATGATTAATTGAACTCATTATCATGAACATAGTCTAAGTTGTCTTTGCAAAATTATGTTGTAGATCAATAGCTCGCGCTGTAGCTCCCCTTTGTTTTTTATACGTTCCTAGGGAAAATAGAGTTGAAAGATGATGGTAGAAATTATGTGGACTAAGTCCATGATCAGAGGATTGTCCTCAGTTGCTGCACAGAAGGCTTATGTCCTTAATGCACCGCTCGGTGCGCCATCCCCTCAAGCAGCGACTGTGGATGTTGTGAACATCTGACAGGCACGTTCTGATGACTACTTGATAGTTCAGTGCATCATGCATTGCGCCTTAGAATTCAGGCTTCAAATACGTTTTGAATGTCACGGAACATATGTGATGTTCCAAGAGCTAAAATTGGATTTCAGGCTCGTGCCCGTGTTGAGAGGTATGAGACCTCCAACAATATTCTTTGCCTGCAAGATGAAGGAGAATAGCTCAATCTGTGAGCATGTGCTCAGATTGTCTGTGTGCTACAATCGCTTGAATCGAGTGGGAGTTGATCTTCTAGATAAGATAGTGATTGGTATAGTTCTCCAAGTCACTATCACCAATCTACTAGAGCTTCGTGATGAACTATAAACATGCCAGGGATGGAAAAGATGATCCTTGAGCTATTTACGATGTTTGACACCACGAAGGTGGAAATCAATAAGGAGCATCAAGTGTTGATGGTTAGTAAAATGACTAGTTTCAAGAAGGGCAAGGGCAAGGAGGGGAACTTCATGGATGGCAAGCCAGTTGCTGCTCCAGTGAAGAAACCCAAGGTTGAATCCAAACCCGAGACTAAGTGCTTCTATAATAAGGGGAATGGTCACTGAAGCGGAACCCCCTAAATACTTGGCAGATAAGAAGGCTCGCAACGTCGACAGAAGTATATTTGATATACATATTATTGATGTGTACCTTGCTAGAACTCCTAGTAGCACCTGGGTATTAGATACCGGTTCAATTGCTAATATTAGTATCTCGAAGTAAACGCTACGGAATAAACAGAGACTAGCTAACGGTGAGGTGACGATGTGTGTTGGAAATGTTTCCAAGGTTGATGTGATCACCATCGCACGCTCCCTCTACCTTAGGTATTAGTGTTGAACCGAAATAAATGTTATTTGGTGTTTACGTTGAGCATGAACATGATTAGATCGTGCTTATTGCAATATGGTTATTCATTTAAATCAGAGAATAATAGTTATTCTGTTTACATGAAATAAAACCTTCAATGGTCATGCACCCAATGTGAATGGTTTATTGAATCTCGGTCGTAGTGATACACATGTTCATGCCAAAAATATGCAAAAAGCTAATAATGATAGTACCACATACTTGTGGCATTGCCACTAAATGTCATATTGGTGTAAAGTGCATGAATAAAACTCCATGCTGATGGATCTTTGGACTCACTCGATTTCGAATCAGTTGAGACATGCGAACCATGCCTCATGGGCAAGATGAATAAGACCCCGTTTTCCATTATGATGGAGTGGGCAAGTGACTTATTGGAAATGATACATATTGATGTATGTGGTCTAATGAGTGTTGTAGCATGCAGTGGATATTGTTATTTTCTTACCTTCACTGATAATTTTAGATATGGGTATATTTACTTAATGAAACTCAAGTCTGAAATGTTTGGAAAGTTCAAGCAAATTCAAAGAGAATTTGAGATCATCGTGACAAGAAGATAAAATGTCTACGATATGATCATGGAGGTGAACATCTGAGTTACGAGTTTGGTATACAACTTAATACAACGTGGAAGTTGTTTCACAACTCACACCACCTGGAACATCATAGTGTAATGGTGTGTCCGAACGTCGTAGTTGTGCTCTATTGGATATGGTGCATACTATGATGTCTCTTATCGTTCTTGCCACTATAGTTTTAGGGTTATGCATTAGAGACAACTACATTCACTTTAAATAGGGCACCTTCTAAATCCGTTGAGATGACACCGTATGAATTATGGTTTGGCAGAAACCTAAGCTGTCATTTCATAGAGTTTGGGAATGCGACGCTTATGTCTGATAAGCTCGAACCCAAAGCGGAAAAGTGCATCTTCATAGGGTACCCTAAGGAAACAGTTGAGTATACCTTCTATCTCAGATCCGAGGGCAAAGTGTTTGTTGCTAAAAATGGGTCCTTTCTCGAGAAAGAGTTTCTCTCGAAAGAATTGAGTGGGAGGAAAGTAGAACTTGATGAGGTTGTTGAACTGTCACTTCAGTTGGATAGTAGCAAGACGTAGAAAGATGTTTCTAGAACGCCTACACCAAGTGCAGAGGAGGCAAATGATGATGATCATGAAGCTTCGGATCAAGTTACTACTGAATCTCGTAGGTCGACAAGGACTCGTACTGCCCCTGAGTGGTACGTCAATCCTGTCTTGGAGGTCATGTTGTTAGACAACAGTGAACCTACGAGCTATGAAGAAGCGATGGTGGGCCCAGATTCCAACAAATTGCTAGGAGCCATGAAATCCGAGAAAGGATCCATGTACGAAAACCAAATATGGACTTTGGTAGACTTGCCCGTTGAACGGCAGCCTATTGAGTACAAATGGACCTTTAAAAGAAGAAGACAGACGCTGATGGTAAATGTCACCATTTATAAAGCTCGACTTGTCACAAAGAAGTTTCTGACAAGTTCAAGGGTCGATTATGATGAGACTTTCTCACCCGTAGCGATGCTAAAAGTCTATTTGAATTATGTTAGTAGTCGTTGCACTTTTTGCTTATGAAATCTGGCAGATGGATTTCAAAACATCATTTCCTTAACAGTTTCCTTGTGGAAACGTTGTATGTGATAGAACAGAAGGTTTTTTCACTCCTAAGGATGCTAAAAGATGTGCAAGCTCCATCAATTCTTCTATGGGTTGGAGCAAGCATCTCGGAGTTGGAATATACGATTTGATGAGGTGATCAAAGTTTTTGGGTTCATACAAAGTTTATGAGAAACTTGTATGTACAAGAAAGTGAGTGGGAGCACTATAGAATTTCTGATAAGTATATGTGGATGACATATTGTTGATCGGAAATGATGTAGAATATGTGGAAAGCATAAAGGGTTGTTTGAAAGGAGTTTTCAAAGGAAGACCTGGTATAAAGCTACTTAAATATTGGGCATCGGGATCTATAGAGATAGATCAAGACGTCTGATAAGACTTCCGATGAGTACATACCTTGACAAGATTCCGAAAGAGTTCAAAATGGATCAGTTAAAGAAAGAGTTCTTGCCTAATTTGTAAGGTTTGGGGTTGAGTGAGACTCAAATCTCGACCATGGCAGAAGAAAGAGAAAGGACGAAGGTCGTCCCCTATGCCTTATCCATCGGCTCTATACAGTACGCCATGCTGTGTACCACACCTGGTGTGTGCCTTGCCATGAGTCTGTCAAGGGGTACAAGAGTGGTCCAGGAGTGGATCACTGGACAACGGTCAAAATTATCATTGGTAACTAGAGGACTAAGGAAATATTTCTCGATTATGGAGGTGATAAAGAGTTCTTCATAAAGGGTTACGTCGATGCAAGCTTTGACACCAATCTGGATGACTTTGAGTAGCAGTTCGGATACGTACAGTGGATCAATCATTTGGAATAGCTCCAAGTGGAGTGTTGTAGCTGCATCTACAGTATGACATAGAGATTTGCAAAGTACACATGGATCTGAATGTTGCAGACCCGTTGACTAAAACCTCTCTCACAACCAAAACATGATCAAACCCCATAACTCATTGGGTATAAATCACATGGTGATGTTCGCTAGATTATTGACTCTAGTGCAAGTGGGAGATTGTTGGAAATATGCCCTAGAGGCAATAATAAATTAGTATTACCATATTTCCTTGTTCATGATAATCGTTTATTATCCATGCTATAATTGTATTGATTGGAAACTCAGATACATCTGTGGATACATAGACAACAAAGTGTCCCTAGTAAGCCTCTACTAAACTAGCTCGTTGATCAAAGATGGTTAGGGTTTCCTAGCCATAGACATGTGTTGTCATTTGATAACGGGATCACGTCATTAGGAGAATGATGTGATGGACAGGACCCAAACTATAAACGTAGCATATGATCGTGTCAGTTTATTGCTATAGTTTCCTGCTTGTCAAGTATGTGTTCCTATGACCATGAGATCATGCCACTCACTAACACCGTAGTAATACCTTGTGTGTATAAAATGTCGCAACGTAACTGGGTGACTATAAGCATGCTCTACAAGTATCTTCGAGGGTGTCTATTGAGTGGGCATGGATCAAGACTGGGATTTGTTACTCCGTGTGACGGAGAGGTATCTCAGGGCCCACTCGGTAATACAACATCACAATGAGCCTTGCAAGCAATGTGACTAAAGAGTTAGCCATGGGATCTTGTATTATGGAACGAGTAAAGAGACTTGCCAGTAACGATATTGAACTAGGTATAGAGATACCGACGATCGAATCTCGGGCAAGTAACATATCAAAGAACAAGGGGAACTGCATACGGGATTGATTTAATCCTTGACATCATGGTTCGACCGATAAATATGTTCGTAGAATATGTAGGATACAATATGGGCATCCAGGTCCCGCTATTGGTTATTGACCGTAGAGGTGTCTCGGTCATGTATGCATAGTTCTCGAACCCACAAGGTCTGCACACTTAACGTTCGGTGACAATATAGTGTTGATGAGTTATATATGTTGGTGACCGAAAGTTGTTCAGAGTCCCGTATGAGATTACATACATCATGAGGAGCTCCGAAATGGTCCGGAGGTAAATATTTATATATGGGAAGTCATATTTTGGCTACCGGAAAAGTTTCGGGCTTTTCCGGTATTGTATCGGGAAGCTTCTAGAAGGTTCCGGAAACTTCCGGAGAAGTACGGAAGTCCACCAAGGGTTCCACCACATCCCAAGGTTTTTCATGGGCTAAGGGGATACACCGTGTCCTTATTGGGCTAAACGCACAAGTCCCTCAAGGCCCATGCAGTTGGGAAGGTGGAAAGTCCACATTTGTATGGAAGGGAAGGAGGGGGACTAGGATTCCACCTCCTCCCCCCCTTGGCTACGCCCTAGGGCTTGGAGGGGCTGTTCCCCATGCCCCTCCACCTATATATAGAGGGGAGGGGGAGCCCTAAGAGGACACACGAAGCCCTTGGCGTCCCTCTCTCTCCTTAGATCGTTTTCTCCTCCGTTCGTGGTTTCGATAGCGCTAGGCCCCACCGGGATAGCACCACCACCACCGCCCCATGTTGTTGTGTTGACTGAGAACTCATCTACTACTTTGACCTCGCTCGCTGGATCGAGGAGGCGGAGACGTCATCGAGTTGTACGTGTGCTGAACGCGGAGGTGCCGTTCGTTCGGCGCTAGATCGGGGCGGATCGTGGTTGGATCGCGGGAAGGATTGCGATTTGGATCGCGAAGACGTTCGACTACATCGACTGCATTTCTTAACGCTTCCGCTTAGCGATCTACAAAGGTATGTGGATCCAATCTCTCCTCTCGTAGATGCTCATCTTCATGGATAGATCTTGTGTGTGTAGGAAATTTTTTGTTTCCCATTCAACGTTTCCCAACACCATACCCTATTCCATGCTGATAGGCCGCTATTCTATGTTTGAACACAATGCCGGGTTCGCGGGAGCTACTAGTTGACAACGGTTGATGCGGCGAGTTGTCATCCTTTCCGACATGCGTCTACAATCCACTCCATGCGTCCCAAAATAAGTGTCTCAAGCTTAGTACAACTTTATACTAGTGATAGTATAAAGTTGAGCCACTTATTTTGAGATAGAGGGAGTAGTTAACTAGGTGGACAGTTTTCTAGCACTTTTTTGGTTTCCCCGTTTTATTGGTTTTTGGATGGTTTTCTAATATGGTTCTAAAACACTCAAGAATGCCTTTCAATTTTACAAAAGCAAACATTTTTTACATCTGAGAGAATTTTCTAGAAAGTTGAGCTATTTTTTAAATTCGCAATTTCTAAACACTATTTTAGATGTTTAAATACCTTCGAAGAAACGTGAACATTTTTAGATTTCATTGTTTTGAACTTTTTAAATATTTTTTGCATTTCATGATTATTCTGGAATGTGAACATTTACTGAAAATATAATAGCTGAAAAAGGTTAAAAAAAGTTAAAGAAAGCAACAAGAGAAAAAGGGAGAAAAACAGACCTAGAAAGTTCATAAAAGCAGGAAAACCAAAAATCTGAACCTTCGAAAAAACCGATTTTGTAGTCACGCTACCTATCTAAATGGGCCGGCTTAGTTGTGTGTGTCGCTCGCTAGAGGCCCCTGTGCAAGATGTGAATATGTTGTCGCAATATGCGACAAATAGGAAACACCACTTTTCGAGGTGGATCCTACTTAACGTGTGTGAGCGTCAAATTGCGAAAAAACACTAACTAAAGGTTACCTTTTATAAAGGTCAATTCCACCTTCTCAGACACTGGCAAATGGCACAATCTAGGTGTGTCACTTATTGCACATGAGAGTTTGCCCTTTTTTTCATATAATGTTTTGTCTTTGAACCATGAGTTCAAATCTATAACCATTTTTATAGTTGGATTTCTCACGCTAAGATCTTCAAAATTAGATTCCATATTAATAGGTTTAAATAAAAAAATTCCATGAAAAAACAGAAACTGGAAAAAACCATAAAAGGACATGAAAAAAAGAAAAAAAAACATGAAAGAAAAAAATGGCAACCAAGAATGGCGAATGAAAAAAAAGGAAGAAAAAACCAGAGTCAAAAGCACGGTCCACCACCCTTTGACTTTTTTCCTTACCGAGAACCATAATTGTGTTTTCGCGCAAGTAAATCGTTGCATCCAAAAAGAAGCAAATGTGTGCTTCTAGTGGAATTGCATGTTTTTTATCGTAAAAAAGAAGTACATGTTTTTTTTCTTTTCGAGAAGAACAATTGTGCTTCTTTCAAAAGAAAATATGTGTCTTCATGTGAAGTAAATTTGTGCTTCTTGTGAAACCATCATTTTTTCCCTCTCTCCAAGAAGCATAACTGAACTTCTCGCTGAAGCAAATTTGTGTTTTTCATGAAAGAACAATTCTTTTTTTTGCTGCCAAAATCATGATTTTCCTTTTTCAAAACCTTGGAAAACAGAACGAAAACTAAAAAGCAAGAGAAAAAACTCATCTAAAGCCAAAATATGCGTACAAAAAGTAACGAAATAATAAAATTGAAAGGGAGCGCAAAGCATACGACATGTGGTGACGGCTGGACACACCACTTGACGTGCTCCCAAGGCACCCAAAATGACCCGGAAGGTCCCTGCCAGTGGTATCCTCAAGTTACTTGCTCTTCAAATAGCAGAGTCTCCGCCAGCGAGATGCAACGGGTCGGCCCAGTTCGGGGCTCTACGTGCACGCGTTTATGTATTTCTTTTTCCTATTTGTGTTATTTTCTTCAGTTTTCTGCTTTGGATTTTTTTTCTTTTCTTTCTATCATTATTTATTTTGTTTCATTTTTTTTTCTGTTTTTCCTCTCGTCTTGGTTTTTCTGGTTTTGTATTTTAGCAAATTTTCCTAACTTATGGAAAATATTTTCTAAGTGTATATTGATTTTCTTTGGTATACAGTGAACATTTCTCTAATATATGATGAACATTTTTAAAATAAATTTTGAGCTTTTTTGTATTTGATGGACTTTCTTTACATAGTGATTTTTCTTTAATAAGGACTGATTTTTCTATACACATTCAAACGTTTTTTCTAATATTTTTTTAAATATTATTTTAAAGTTATTTTAGCTCTAAAGAAGTTCCAAAAATGAGTTTTAGAAGATAAATAATCAGCATAAAAACGCATAGAAGAAGAAAAAGAAACCCACTCAAATGAGCATGCAATCGTGGGCCAGGCTATTTACGTCTCTCTTCAGGTATTGGGTCATCTATTTGACGGTCGCCGAGTCAAAAATGGATCACTCGCTTTTTTATTCACATTATGAGTTCCCTATTTTAGAGGGTAGCTTTTGTACGCTACCACTTCCTCTCATGTTCGCAAGTGATGCACTGGTTGTACGTCACTTGTCTCAACCTGAGAGTTTGTATTTTTTCGCGATCATTCGGGGTTATTAAAAAAACTTATACCTTGAACCGTGCGTCCAATTCATGAACCATCTTCATCATTGTGTTTCTCATGCCGAGATCTTTGAAACTAAATTCTATGTTAATAAATTTAGACGATTAAAAGAAAAAGGAGAAATAAAAAAACAGACAAGAAAAAACGCAGGAAACAAACCCTTGAAAAAGGCGAAAGCACAATTGTATTTTCACATTTAAGAAGCTCAATTTTTCTTTTCACTTTTCAGAAAGTATAACTGTGATTTTCATTTATTTCAAGGAGTATATTTGTGCTTCTTGCGAAAGCACACAAATATTGCAGGCAGGAAGCACAGATGTGCTTCATGCCGAAGCACAAATGTTCTTCACATCCAAGCACGCTTTGCTTTTCACTTTTCAAAAGCACAATTGTGCTCAAGGAAAAAGTGGTAGTTACATTTTTTTCACATAATATGATTCACATGAGAAAAAAAGAAGAACAGAATGTAAAAAAGAAAAAACAAAAAACATTGGAAAACCCAAGCAAAATTCAAAAACCTGAAAAAAACACGCCCACTGGGTTACAACATGGTTAATAGTATAGTCAACTTTGGCTATATGTTATTGTCATGTAAACTATAGTCAACATGTATAATAGTTATAGCTATACTATATATTACTATAGGCCATCAAACACTTTCGCAAAGTATCTAGAAACACGTATCATAACTGGCAGTTAATCTACAACACGTTTCTCTTCTCTCTTCTAACTCAAAAGGGATATATTATTTAAATTTTTATAATTCACTTACATCATTTTAGTATACCCGAGTCCATCTCTTCACACTAATACCCGCATAAAATAACTCGATTTAAGTAGGCCGATTTCGGTCCCGGCCCGCAGGCAGTCTTTTCCTGCTCACATTGGATGGAAATTAATGCGGCCCTTTGCCTGCCTGAGAAAATTTCCGGAGAACACCTCCGCGTCTCGTTTATTCCCATTCTGTCCCCGGCCTCTCCGCCGTTCCGCTCCTCGCCGACGAAACCCTACGCGCTCGTCGCCACCGTCCTCGCCTCCACCTGCACCAGGGATGTACGCCGACAGGGTCTCCGGACGGAAGCGCTCCGTCAGGGACCGCCTCGGCTCCGGACGCGGCGGTGGAGGCTCTCGCCCGCGGTCTGACTCCGCGAAAAGGTACGCCCGCTCGCTCGGAGGCTTTCGAACCATTGCTCGTCTAGCTGTTTCTGTCCTGCTTGATGTTGCGCGCTCGCAATCCCTGCTTTGGATTGGTTAATCCAGTCGAGATGGTTCGGAAATGTTGCTTAGGGCCTTGGAATAGTGGGAGTTCGTGGCACTGGTAGCTTGATGCTTTGATTAACGGAGCTTAGTACCCTTTTCGTTGTAAGAAGATCTGGTTAGGTGTATCGTGTATGTCATTCGTAGCGTAGCTACTAATGTACATGGGATCATCAGATCAGTAGCTACGGATTACAGTTTTTTTTTCTGCTACGGAGTACAGTTGTTTTTGTTGGCTGTGTGATTAATTAGATATAGAGGAAATGCGCTACTTTGCTGCTGCAAATGTGATAATCAGCGGCCTTTTGGCATTTCATTGATCTGGAATACTTTTGAAAACAATTGGTTAGGGTGACCTTGTGCAAAGGCATGATATGAACAATGTTGCCACTGATGGTGGATCTAATTGCAGCAAAGCTGATCATTTGGATACCAGTTGGCATTTCAGCTTCAAGAAACCCTTGAATGAGTGCATTGTTTTCACCTGATCTCTGAATTGAGAAGTGTTGCTGCTATTAGTCAGTTTATTTTCTTTACATCTTTCATATTTGGCATTTTGCAGATTTCGCCAAGTTGATGGGACTTGGAGGCGTGAGCTCTACAAGGATTCTGTAGGAATCCAAAGTTCATGTAAGGAGTACTGCCTGGATTATTTTGAACATGCCCTTTCTTTCTATTCCCCTTGAAGATTTACCGTCACCTTGATTCTTCTGCTGTGCGTGGTTAAGCTGTACCTGCTTCCAGAAATCTTCAAGCAATCCAAAAATCACATATGAAGCAAAGCACTGTGGATGTGAAGAAATCATCAGTTCCAGATCTTCGCGAAAAGTTATCTGGAGCCCAGCGCCCTCAACTCAGTAGTACAGTTCAGATCCCAAAACCTGCAGCTGAGATTGCTAAGAGTGCTAAGCCTGTTCAAAAGAAACAGATCCCTGCTGCTGCTCCTGCTGTTGCTGCCCATCCTGTCACTGAGCAAGTAAATGCACCAGCTGCACCAAAGCAATCCCAGGAAAAGGTAGGAGAGTTCTACTTAAACTTCTTACAAGCTCTTATCCTGATGAGCTATTGCATGTTGTTTGTTGTTCTAGTCTAGTGGTTGTTGACATGTTACGTATTACTTTATTTAGCATTTAGTGATGTGAATAAAACGGAATTTTTTCTGCCTGAACATATAATATGCGCAACCTTTAATTTGAACTCTGATCCTCTGTGTACTATAAATCTATAATATTCTTATATATGTTAATCCCCTACTTCCTTAGGGATGTTTGTCTGTTTGGATCCAAAAGTTTTGTCTGCCTAGTTTCATACCACTGTACAGTTATTCTTGTCTAGGTATTCTCATTAGGTATTCCTGAGGGTTTCATCATTAGGTATTCTCAATTGAATGCTAATATACTTTGTTTATTTGGAACGTGCAGGCTGATGCCTCACTTGACAGATTGCTGAAGTCTCTTGATCTGGAGAAGTATTCCATAAATTTCCAGGCTGAAGAGGCATGTTTGATTTATGTGGCAATTTCAAGCCGTGGATGTGCTACTACATTTGTTGATGTATATTCAATTTTCAGGTTGATATGAAAGCATTGGTTCACATGAATGAGGAAGATATGAAGTCATTAGGAATTCCAATGGTACGACACAAACTTAATTTGAACCTTTTAGAAGCTTGTTCCCTGTCCCCCAAAATGTGTTTAAGCTATGTTGCTACAATAAGAAATCTTTCGCCCTGTGCAATTTTAAGATTAAACTGGTATAGCCGGTATATGCTGATCTATCCTGGATGTAGATTGACATAGCCGTCAAACTGAAATTGTAGCAGTCGAGTGATTTAATGCACCAGTCATGCCTTTCTTTCGCTTTTGCTTGGCATGCCTGTGTTGTGTTACTATAGTGCCTGTCGCTCTATCTGATTTTTGTCCTGTTGAGTGCATCCAATCAGCCCAGTTTTTAAATGTATATTAGCATTGGTTTGGTAGAATGAAGTAAATTGGTTAAGTAATTAGTACCTTAAGCTACATTAGCTTCAATATCATATTAAGCATATTACAAAGCAGCTCACTGTCCACATAAAGGCTCATCAAACCATTATCTCAGAGCAATACCATGTAACACATCTAAAAACTGCAACAATGTCCATTTATTATTGTTCAGCTTTCATTCTGCTTGTGGTCTGCTTGTGAAGGTTTTGCCTAAAGCTTAACCTCTGCCTTTACCCGTATACTTACTCTAAATGGATTGTATCTTTTGACAAGATGTTCCATCCATATTAGTTCGATAACTTGATTATGCTCACAGGGCCCTCGGAAGAAGATACTATCAGCACTGGCTTTGAAGAGAAAGAAGTCCTCAAGATCATTACCGCCTACCAGCTGAATGCATCATAAGCCGTGGTTAGTTAGACGACTTATCATCCTGCAGAGTAACTTACGGCGGGCCAGATTCCTACCTACCTAGGCTATGTATAAATGTAGAACTCCATGATCTCGGGGTGTTGTTGTAATGCAAGATAACTAACAGTTCATGGGAGAGCTGCTCCATCTGTTACCTAGAATATTTGGATGCTAGTTTACGATGCCTTTTGGGATTGTTTCCCGTGTACGGCAGACCCAGCTGTTGCCTGTTATTAATCTTGACAGTGGAGTTAGGGCGATGAACATCGTCATGTTATTCATACTAACAGGCTGGAGGGTTTGGTTGTTGCATAATGGACCCCATTACAGATCTGACGATAGATTTTCTATCGTGGCAAATCGAACGTTTTTTATGGCAATTTGTGTTTGTTAAGGATGGCAAGTTTAGTTAGCAAGGATGGCAAATCTATCGCAGTTCATTTTTTTTGCCAGTAAATTACCGTGCTTGTAAACTAAATTTGACATCCTTATGCTAACTAAATTTGCCATCGAAGTCAATTGATTTGCCATGCTTAAAAATCTGACGTCAGCCTTTTTAGCATTACTCTATTTTTTTTGTTTCTTCTGTTTTGCAAATGGGTGTTGCGTGTAATGTGTTGAAGTCTGCCTGATGTGGTGAAGGTGGAACTCTTTGAACCGCCTTGTTTTTGAAACTTTGTTTTTCTTTTCTTTTAACAAGTCGGTTTATGCTCTTGCCTGCATTACGGACTCGGATGCTAAGGATGCGTTTGGTAGCCAACATTAGCCTCGGTCGGGCCTACGTGGGATGTTTTGCCTTGTTTGGTTGCTTGGGTCGCATTAAAAAGCTGGTTCGCAGGGAGCTTAAAGCATTTCTGGGCCTGCATCTAGGGAATGTTCGAGTCAGACCTAGCGCCGCAACTCGAGGCACGTGGGTGTGGGTGGTTGCATGCGTGGATGTTGGTTCGAGGCATCACATTGTTTCTTGAAGCCGCAAAATAAATTACACTCATCTTCCTCCCCTTACTGCTCTCTCTCCCATCTTCGGTTTTTGCTTACTCACACTAGCGGCAATGAGCATCAGAGTGAGTGCAAGGCGATCCTAGGCGGCGACGGGCACCAGATTAACCAGTGCATCGGTAGTGGCGGTAAGGCCTTACCCTGTCTCTCGATTTACTACTTTGGACTCGTGGTAGATTTGATTTACGGACATGATTGGAGCATTAGGGGGGGGGGGATTAAACACATAGAAGCTTGGGGATTGATTGAGGGACGATGGGGGATTAAACACATTGAGGCTTGGGGATTGATCGAGGGACCGATGGGTTCTAGGATTCATATGGTCATTTTTTTATTACAAGGGGGTAGGTATTGGGGTAAAACAAGCTTACAAGCACCTATCCTAGTCACGACGACCTTGGAGGTGCTTCTTCTTGTGTTCAACCGCCTCCTCCGTCACACCATCCGGAATCTAGTCCTCATCGTCTTCATCAAGAATGATGGTTCTTGCATGATCACCTGCCGCCGACCCCTTACTACCACGATAGAAGCGAAGGTGTCTCGTCTCTCGATGAGATGTGACTATCATTTTTGATGAAGTAGACTTTGACAATCCGATTATGAACGTGCGAGGACGCCGCGCCTTAGCAATCGCTAAACCAACTTCGAGAGGTTATTGACCATGCTGGAGCACGATTAACCTGACCACGAGGGTCTATTTCCTGCACGCAAACGAAGAACAAGCAAGAATATAAAATTTCAATCTAGATATTACGAATATAAAAGGAAAACTAATGAAAGTGGGGTTCTGTGACGTCTTGGTCTGGTCGTAGAATACGAATGAAGGATGCGAAGTTGCGGCTATGGCGAACTTTTAATCGTAATAAAACCCAAGTCTAAACGGTACCTTAAGGGATGTATTTATAGGGGAAAAGGGAGGGCATTTCATCCGCCCTTGGCAAGGTAGGACTAAAACACCTGCTGAGTCGTTTTCCCTACAATAGGGACTCTAAAATCAGCCTATGAAGTTGTATTTCAAAATTACATGGGCCTTGCCCCAAAATAAGTTGGCACAACACCTATAATAAGCTATGGATGAAATTTATAAAATGGCATCTTGTATATTTCATCCACGTCCTTGTATGTCATCAAGGGGGCTTCAAAGTGTTGAAATCTGCACTAGAAACGCCGTTCTAGTTCCCTTCGTGCACGCCTTCATCTCCATGCTTGATCCTGCTCCAGTGTTCATCCCTCTTGTCCATGCTAGGCTCTTCATCAGTAATCAACAAAATGCATCCAATTTAAGGAACATCATATTCTCATGAACATTAGAATTGTTACCAAGAAACGGAAGTACCCGATAATTCAATTGACGTGCACGAGCTCTAGTAATTGGTCCAGTATGTATATCAGCAGGGGTTGTGGGTATAAAAATTGTATTAATGTCCTCATCACGCCATCTGCATTGCATTGTGGTAGTCCTCCGACGCCACCAACGTCCTAGTCCAGAACACAATCGCACGCTGGTATTGAGGAGCCATGTACCCCTATACTTGGCCTATCTTGCCCTCTAACCAGCGTTGCCGGAGTTGACCTGATTCATGGCCCATCGAAGGATGTCCCTTGACATAGCACCCTTCGTTGGGTTAGGAATCAACGTCTTAAACTCCTGTGTCCTTGCCTTCTTTACCACAACGTCTGCCTCATTCTTTGTGTCTTTGATGTTGGTGAAGTTCGAGCAAACTTCCATGGTGTTCTTGAACTTGGTGTGGTCACCGAGAGAGCACCCAAGGAAGAAGCCCCTCCATCCAATTCCCCTTGGGGAGGGGTTGGGGACGGGGTTCATGGCAATGGAGAGGTGGTGAAAAAGAGAGGTCGAAGAGGAGTGACATTGAGAGAAAGATAGGCTTTGAGTGCGGAGGTGGGTAAGTAGGGTGGGAAATATAGGAGCTTTGGACGATATGAGTGAATCCATGCTGATCTTTGAACTTTGTGTTGGTCATATGGAAACGCAAGGAAGTGGTGGAGGCCCGAGAAAAGGGCAAGGAGGTGGTGCCACCGTTGGAGGACGACATGGTGGTGGAGGATCCCCCGAGCGATAAGCGGAGGAACTACGAACACTACCACGAGGAGACATGTCCAACCCACTTCTACGGGGCGATCCTTGCCTTGAAGTTGGAGTGCCTGCCTATGGCTCTAGAGTTCACGAAGCACTTCCCCGTCTATGGGATCGACAAGTGGCGTCCAGAGTGGGGGGATGTGAATAGACACTTAACAAGATATATGGGCAATTTTTAGTTTCCTTGAAGTTTAGGAAGATTTTGTAGAAGTTAAGTTGCATCCAAAGATTCCTAGACATGCATAGCTAGAGATCAAGCAATGGAAATTAAACATCGTGAATTGCAAGAAACTTAAAGGATGGTAGAGTAGGAAGATCAAATGCAATGAAGACATGGAGATTCTTGGCGTGGTTCCGATAGGTGGTGCTATCATACATCCACGTTGATGGAGACTTCAACCCATGGAGGGTAACGGTTGCGCCAGTCCATGGAGGGCTACCCCCATGAAGGGTCCACGAAGAAGCAACCTTGTCCATTCATCCATGGTTTACGCCCATAAAGGACTAGCCTCACTTGGGGTATATCTTCATGAAGTAGGATATCTCCTTGCCCTTACAAATTTCTTGGTTTAACTCCACAAGATTCAGAGGCTCCCAAGCTATACTTAACCAATCTTGGAGACACTACTCTCCAAAATGTAATGGATGGGGTATGGATGATGAACTCCTTTCTCTTATGCTTCAAAAGATAGTCTCCTCAACACTCAATCACTCTCTCACAGAATTTTGCTTGGTTGAATAAGATAATCGGGTGAAACGCAACTTGGGGAGGCTAGAAATCAAGAATCATATGGTAGGAATGGAATATCTTGATCTCAACACATGATTAGGTTGGTTCTCTCTCAAAAAATGAATGATGGAAGTGTTGCTTAATTCTAAGTTCTCTCTCCAAGAGTAAGCGGGGGGGGGGGGGGGGGGGCGTGGTATATATAGCCATCTCCAAATATCCAATCGGTACAACATTATTGCCCAACTCAGTGAAACCGAAGTAAGAACTCAGTTGTACTGACTAGTGCAAAATGTCCTAACTTTTGGCTTTTCGTTGAGACCGAATGATAACATCTCGATGAGACCGATTCGGTTTAGCCTTGAGTAGATCTGCACTTTGGTGGCTCCGAGATATAAAACTCGGAAGTTCTAAAATTAAATATCTCGATTCCAGAAGGTTGGTCACTACTTTTCGGTTGTACCAAACATGATCTCGATTCTACCGAGGTGCTAGGGTTTGTCTTGGGTTCTATCTAGGGTTAACTCAGTGAAACCGAAGTGGGAAACTTGGTTCCACCGAATTTGTTAGTTTAGGGTTTTGGACATAATCTTTTGTGCGAGTTTTGTTGAGGCTTTTGGTGGCATATCTCTAAGCACTTGAGCAACCAGATCATTTTCAATACCTCATCCCCTTTTAATAGTATTGGCTTTCCTATGGGCTCAATTGTGATTGCTCACATAAAAAATGTAGAGTTTTGAAGCTTTTGCCGATAGGTGTTCTTTGCATCTAGGGGGTCCTTCTCACAATTCCTAGCCATTTCTAAACATTGGGATTTTCCTGAAATATACTAGATAAAATTGTTAGTCCAAGGGATAATCTATGTTGTCATTAATTATCAAAACCTCCAAGGGAGCATTTGTGCTTTTAATATCCCCTTTTTGGTAATTGATGACAACATACAATCAAAGCTTCAGTTTAAAATATGCAGCAAAATATATGATAGCTTTGAGAGACATATGACTAAAACAAGCCCCCCCTACAGATGTGCAATTCTTTTTAAGAAATAGTTGCTTTTGGAATGCATGAACACACACAACATAGAAGACATGATAGGTCATATATACCTTGGCTCTATGCATCAAACATATATGTGAAAGAAGTATGCCCATGTTCATGACTCACTCTTGCAAACAATATTTGCAAGAAGCAAGAGATCATCCTGAACATGAAGAAGGTGCATATACTTAATTTGAAATACTGGAGCATTTTGACTAGAAAAATATACTTGAGAAAACAGGGTTAGATAACACAAGAATGTTCCTTTCAAACAAATGCAAGAGTTTTCAAATGTACCAAGATTTGGATGACATGTAGGAAATAGTATTATTTTAAGATTAACATGTCTCCAAGGGATATCAATAGAACTTTTCTTTCCTGAGTATGGATTTTCCTTCTTACTCTCCCTCTGAATCTTAACATGTAGATATTGGAGTAGGTACGGTGAGACAAGTCTAAAACACAAGATCAGCCTAATACACATCACTTATTCTCTCTCCTTTTAGTAGTCTTTATTTGGTCTCTCCCACTTAATATATGTTCCCTCTTGTAGCTTTAAGCTTTTATATTTCTCCCCCTTTGGCATCAATTTACGATAAGTGTCAAAGGGTAAGGGATCCTAGAGAGAAGGGTCATGGAGCATAGTCTTGAAAACATGTTAAGTTTTGGCAAAGAACTCTGGCAAAAGCAAAATTCAAAGACTCTGAGGCAAGTTTGATCGGTAGGAATGAAAAGAAATTTGAGGCTCTGAGGAATTTTGGTGGTACAGAAGTGTTTCATGTCGCTTGTACCAAAGAAGCACTGAACAATATAATTGTTATATCGGTGACACCGATTCCTTTTAGTCAGAGATTCCTAGGTGCAAACAGAAACTTGGCATTGACATTCTTGGCCAATTTTTTTCAAAGTGATTTTTCAGAAAACTTGACTGGATATGCAATAAGATTTACAAGAAATTTTCAATAAGATTTGCAAGGAATTTTCAATAAGATTTGCAAGTAATTTTAGATAAGATTTGCAAGGAATTTTCAACTAGATGAAGATTCAATGTTAGCAAGAAAGCATGCAACTGAAAGATGAACCAACCAAGAACCTTCATAGCTGATGGTTGGTGACTAGGTCACCGATATTAGAGTATATTGACTTAAGCATCCAAGTGAGAACACTTGATCATAGGTCATACTCATTGTTAAGCTCAAAATGGGGTTACCATTTTTCATTTAAGCATTTTGATGTTTTCATATGACTTATAGATGCTTTGACTCATGATGTGGAGTAAATCTTCTTCAAGGATATGTTACATACCTTTGAGTGATGTTGATGACGTAAGCATGTAGGTGGACTTGTTGTGGATGCTCAAGAGTTGGAGTTTGGATCTATCCCTCTTTCTTTGAGGTAGATCCTCCTACATGGTTTAGTCATGCAAGGAATAACATGAATATATCCAAATGACACGAGTAAAGTTTTGTATAAGTTTTTGTCAAGGATATAGTTTGGGTTGTCTACTTCCTTCATCACAAAGAATGGTGGTCGATACTTGGTCATGACAAGATTTCTTATAATTTTCGCTGATGGAAATCTTGTAGAGTGTAGCCCATCCATGTACCTACAAAAGGTTAGATGCAATACAAGGGAGTGTATGTTTCCAAGATATGAAATATTATCATGTCAATAGTATGAAGGAATACTCATGTAAGCTCATGCCCCTTGCATGCATCCGAGTGAGTTCCTAGAGCTAATTTGAAGCATCTATGATGTTCAACTCACTCCTCAAGTGAAAAAACACTTTCTCATCGAGTGGTTTTGTGAATATATCCACCAATTGCTTTTAGGTACGAAGGTGTTTGAGATTAATATATCCTTTGGCAACATGATCACAAATGAAATGATGACGAACTTGAATATTCTTAGTTTGAGAATGTTGCATGCGATTGTGTGCAATATTCATAGCACTGTCATTGTGACAAAACAACAAAACATGTTTCGCATGTATTGCATAGTATTTAAGAGTTTGGGTCATCCATACCAATTGCGCAAAACAAGATCTGGCGTTAATGTATTCTGCTTCTGCGAAAGATAGAGATACCAACTTTTGTTTCTTGTAGGACCAAGACACAAGATATCTCCCAAGAAATTGATAAGTACACAAGGTTGATTTTTTGTCAACCTTATCTCTGGCATAGTCCGCGTCGGAATAGCCCATAAGGTCAAAAGAAGATCCATTGGGATACCAAATGCCAAAGTTTGGTGTATGTATCAAGTATCTCACAATTCTTTTTTACAGCCTTAAGATGACACTCTTTGAGCGCCTCTTGACATCGGGCACACATGCACACACTTAGTATGATATCAGGACGGGGGCACAAAGGTATAGCAATGAACCAATCATTGATCGATTTTTTTGATCAAACGATTTGTCCTCCTTAGTGAGGTCAACATGTCCACTAGTAGGCATGTTTTTTTTCATACCTTTGCATTCTTGCATGATGAACTTTTTGAACAAGCCCTTGGTATACTTTGTTTGAGAGACAAACGTGCCATCTCTTGTTTGCTTGATTTGAAAACCAAGGAAGAATTTCAGCTAACACATCATAGACATCTCATATTTCTCGAACATCAACGTTCCAAATTTCTCACTAAAATGCGGGTTAGTAGATCCAAATATGATATCATCCACATAAATTTGGAATACAAATAGTTCACCATAAACTCTTTTAGTGAATAAGGTTGCATCAATTTTACCAACTTCAAAACCCTTTTCTATAAGAAACTTCGTTAAGCATTTGCACCAAGCTCGAGGGGCTTGTTTAAGACCATAGAGAGCTTTGTGAAGTTTATAAACATGATTACATTTCTTAGGGATCACAAATTTAGGAGGTTGTTTAACATAGACTTCCTCCTTAATTTCACCATTTAGAAAAGGACTTTTAATGTCCATTTAGTAAAGTGTAATATCATGGTGATTGGCATAAGCAAGAATAATGCGAATGGACTCAAGTCTAGCAACAGGGACATATGTCTCACCATAGTCCATACCTTCGACTTGGGTGTAGCCTTGAGCCACAAGGTGAGCCTTCTTGTGTACTACTTATACATATTCATCTTGCTTGTTGTGGAACACCCATTTTTCTTCCAATGATGTTGTGCTCTTGCTTGGGTTTCTCCACTAGAGCCAACACTTGATTCCTCTCGAAGTTATGTAGCTCCTCGTGCATGGCATTTACCCAATCCGTGTCTTCAAGAGCTTCTTCTACCTTCATAGTCTCAATACTATAGATAAATGAGTAATGCTCACAAAAGTTAGCTAAGAGAGTTTTAGAGAAAGTGATTCTCCCATTTCTTATGCCGCCAAGAATTTGCTCTACAGGATGATTCTTGTCTACTCTCGCTCGAACTCGAGGTAATTTTTCTTGTTGGATGGTAGAGCTTCCTCCTCATCATCATCTTCTTCGTTGTTGTTTAAGTTGTCATTCCCTTTTGGATGTGGTGAAGGAGGTTGAGGTGGATCATCTTGATGTACTTCTTCAATCCCTTCATCTTGGCATGTACCGCTTGTGGATGCTTCCAAGTCATTTTGTGGTGCGCCTTGACATGAAGTAGGGGCTTCCACTTGAGTAGATGAAGTACGTTCCTTCACTTCCATAGGATGAATCTTGCCTATGAACAAATCTTGGATTGCTTCCGAAGGTTCCTTATCTCTTACATCATTTGGCAATTGTTTGACTTGCAAACCATGAGTCTCATCAAACTTCACATCTAGTGTCTCTTCAACTTTTCAAGTGAAGTTGTTGTAGACATGGTAAGTGTGAGAGTTTGATCCGTAACCGAGTAGGAAACCTTCACGAGATTTAGGAGCAAATTTAGAACAACGATGCTTATCAAGAACGTTGCACTTTGAGCCGAATACCCAAAAGCATGCAACTTAGGGTTTGTTATCGGTGAGTAGCTTGTATGCCATTTTACGAGGAAGCTTGTGTCGATAGATTCGGTTTGTTGCATGCCAAGCTGTTTTGACCGCTTCGGCCCAAAAGTATCTTGGAGTTTTGTACTCGTCGAGCATCATTCTTGCCATATCTATGCGAGTATGATTCTTCCTCTGAACAAATCCATTTTGTTGAGGCATGTAAGTAGAGGAGAAATCATGTGAGATACCTTCTTCATAAAGAAAGATATCCACATTTGTGTTCTTGAACTCCAATCTGTTGTCGCTCCGAACTTTCTTGATCTTCACTTCAAACTAATTTTGGGTCTTCCGAGGAAAGTTTTTGAAGATCTTTTGAACTTGCGACTTGTCATCAATAAAGAATACCCACGTAAATCTAGAAAATGCTCAACTATAAGTAAACCAAAGGAATTTCCACCGAGGATCTTGTAAGCATTGGGGCCGAAAAAGATCCATATGAAGCAACTCGAGTGGTCTCCTAGTAGTCATGATATTTTTTACGGGATGACTTCCCCCAACTTGTTTTCCCTCTTGACAAGCATTACAAAGTCTATATTTGTCAAGCATAACATCTTTAACACCAAGTATGTGATCACCTTTGATGAACTTGTGTAGATTATGCATACCAACATGTCATAGCCTTCTATGCCATAACCTACCTTTAGAAGATTTTGCAATAAGACTAGCACGAGATTGGGATCTCTTAGTGAAATCAACAATGTATAGATCACCTCTATGGAAACTGGTAAACACAATGTTATGATTGTCTCGACAAAGTACTTGACAATCTACTTTAGTAAATAGCACATTGTAACCAAAATCGACAACTCTAGATATAGAAAGAAGATTGTAACGAAGGGATTCAACGAGCATGCCATTTTGAATGGAGATATCATGAGATATGGCCACCTGAAATTGTACATATCTAATTATTATAATTTTTTTTGGAGCCCCCAAAGTTAACTCTGTGGCGCTAGATGAGCACACAAAGGGGATATTCCTCAACTCGAGGCTGATGAGAATGAGGTGTTATCAGCTCCGTTTATCGAGAAAGAGGTGTTTGAGGAAATAATGCAAATGAAACAAAACAAGGCACCCGAATCCGATGGGTTCCCGATTGAGTTTTACAAGAGGTATTGGCATATCATCAAGGGAGATATTATGCCTATGTTCCATGATTTATTCAATGGGTATTTACAACTTTTTCACCTAAACTTTAGAACAATCATGTTGTTGCTAAAGGAGGAGGAGGCCATATGCATTGAGAAGTAAGGCCAATATGCATGCTTAATGTGAGTTTTAAAATCTTTACTAAGGTTGCCATGGATAGGTTGACAGAGATCGCCCATTAGATAGTTCAACCAACTCAAAGAACATTCATGCCTAGTAGAAACATCCTAGAAGGGGTTGTGGTCTTACACGAAACACTCATGAAATTCATTCGAAGAAACTTGATGCAGTCATCTTCAAGGTGGATTTTGAAAAGGCTTATGACAAGGTCAAATGGCCTTTCCTCCAACAAGCCTTATGTACGAAGGGATTCAATGAAGCCTAGAGGAACTGGGTGGATTCCTTTATTCATAAAGGTAATGTTGGAGTTAAGAAGAATGATGATATAGCTCATTATTTTCAAACATATAAGGGCTTAAGACAGGGAGATTCGATGTCCCCGTCTTATTGAACATCGTTACCGGCAATTCTTATAGGGCGGACTAAACAGAACGACCTTATAGGAGGACTAGTTTCGCATCTTGTGGATGGGGTAGTGTCCATCTTGCAATACGCGAATGGTGTGGTTATTTTCATGGAACATGACATTGCTAAAGCTTGAAATATGAAGCTGGTACTTTGTATTTTTGAGCAATAGTTGGGACTCAAGATCAATTTCAATAAGAGTGTATTGTTCTGATTTGGGCATGCCAAAGAGGAACAAGATGCATATCGACAATTGTTCAGTTGTGAGATGGGATCTCTACTGTTTAGTTACTTGGGAATTCCCATCCATCATCGCAAGTTGTCGAATAAGGAATGGCAGTGCATAGAAGATCGATTCGAAAAAAGGCCAACTTGCTAGAAGGACAATCTTATGTCTGATGAAGGTCGGCTTGTGATAATAAGTTTAGTTCTTACAAGCTTGTAAATGTTCCTTCTACCATTCTTCGTTATAGGGAGGGCTAAAGAGAACGACCTTATAGGAAGACTAGTTCTGCTTCTTGTGGATGGGGTAGCGTCCATCTTGCAATACGTGGATGATACAATTATTTTCATGGAACTTGACCTTGCTAAAGCTAGAAATATGAAGCTAGAACTTTGTTTTTTTGAGCAATTGTCTGGACTCAAGATCAATTTCAATAAGAGCATATTGTTCTGCTTTGGGTGTGCCAAAGAGGAACAAGATGCATACCGACAATTGTTCGGTTGTGAGATGGGCTCTCTATCATTTACTTACTTGGGAATTGATACGTCTATTTTGTATCATGATTTCTTACTGTTATTTACAATGTTTTTATGAATAATAATTCTTCATGGAGCATTTCTAATGCCTTTTCTCTAATAATTTGCAAGGTTTGCACAAAGAGGGAGAATATTGGCAGCTGGAAATCTTGACCTAAAAAAGCATGTCAGAGATACCTATTCTGCAAATCTTCAAATGAGCTGAAACTTCACGGGGATTTTTATGGAATATATAAGAAATATTGGAGCAAATAACTACTGGAGGGCCCCACCCTGGTGAGCACAAGACACGAGGGCACTCCAATCCCCCAGGCCGTCCTGGTGGGTTGTGCCCAGCACGACCCATCTTTGGAGCCCACCTTCTGGTATATAAGTGGTTTTGACCTAGAAGAAATTAGGAGAGGACTTTCGGTACGGAACGCCGCCGTCTCGAGGCGGAACTTGGGCAGGAGCACTTTTGCCCTCTGGCGGAGTGATTCTGCCGAGGCAACTGCCCTCCTGGAGGGGGAAATCGAACAATCGTCATCACCAACAACCCTCTCATCTTGGGGAGGCCATTATTCATCAAGCTCTTCAACATCACCATCTCCTCTCAAACCCTAGTTCATCTCTTGTGTTCAATCTTTGTACCAGAACCTCAGATTGGTACGTGTGAGTGACTAGTAGTGTTGATTACCTTGTGTAGTTGATTACTATATGGTTTATTTGGTGGAAGATCATATGTTCAGATCCATTATGCTATTCAATACCCCTCTGATCTTGAGCATGCATATTATTTGTGAGTATTTACCTTTGTTCTTGAGGTCACGAGAGAACTCATGTTGCAAGTAATCATGTGAATTTGATATGTGTTCGATATTTTGATGATATGTATGTTGTGATTCCCTTAGTGGTGTCATGTGAACGTTGACTACATGACACTTCACCATCCTTGGGACTGAGGGAATGCATTGTGGATTAGCTATTAGATGATGGGTTGCTAGAGTGACACAAGCTCAAACTGTAGTTTATGCGCTACTTCGTAAGGGGCTGATTTGGATCCACATGTTTAATGCTATGGTTAGACGTTATATTAATACTTCTCTCATAGTTGTGGATGCTTGCGAGGGGGTTAATCATAAGTGGGAGGTTTTTTCAAGTAATAACAACACCCAAGCACCGGTCCACCCACATATCAAATTATCAAAGTAGCGAACATGAATCAAACCAACATGATGTAAGTGACTAGATGAAATTCCCGTGTACCCTCAAGAACACTTTGCTTATTATAAGAGATAGTTTTGGCCTGTACTTTGCCACAAAAGGATTGGTCTACCTTGCTACACTTTATCTATTGTTATTGTTACTTTCTCGTTACCAATTATCTTGCTATCAAACTACCTATTACCCACAATTTTAGTGCTTGCAGAAATTACTTTGCTGAAAACCACTTGTAACTTCCTTCTACTCCTCGTTTGGTTCGACACTCTTACTTATCGAAAGGACTATGATTGACCCCCTACACTTGTGGGTCATCAAGACTCTTTTCTGGTGCCGTTTCCGGGGAGTGAAGCACTCTTGGTAAGTGGAAATCGGTAAGGAAAGACTTATACTATGTGCTGAAATTTATGGTCACTTGTTACTATGGAGAATAATCCTTTGAGGGGTTTGTTCGGGGCATCTTCACCTCTACCGGAACCACAATTAGTTGCCCCTCAACCTACCGCATGTACTGAAAATATTGGTTATGAAATTCCTTCGGGTATGATAGAACAACTGCTAGCTAATCCTTATGTAGGAGACGGAACTAAACATCCCGATATGCACTTAATACATGTGGATGAAATTTGTTGATTATTTAAGCTTGCAAGTTTATCTAGAGATGAAGTTAAGAAGAAGGTTTTCTCTTTATATTTGAAGGTAAAAGCATTAACATGGTATAGGCTATGTGATGATATTGGATCATGGAACTGGAATCGATTGAAATTGGAATTCCATCAAAAGTTTTATCCTATGCATCTAGTTCATTGTGATCAGAATTATATATATATAATTTTTGGCCTCGTGAAGGAGAAAACATCGCTCTAGCTTGGGGAGGCTTAAGTCAATGTTCTATTCATGCCCCAATCATGATCTCTCGAGAGAAATTACTATTCAATTTTTTTATGCTCGGCTTTCTCATAATGATCGAACCATGCTTGATACTTCTTGTACTCGTTCTTTTATGAAGACGACTATTGAATTCAAGTGGGATCTGTTAGAAAGAATCAAACACAACTCTAAATATTGGGAACTCGACGAAGGTAATGATACATATATTAAGCTTGAGTTTGATTGTGTTAAATCTTTATGAATACCGATGCTTTTCACAAGTTTAGCACTAAATATGGACTTGAATCTGAGATAGTAGCCTCTTTTTGTGAATCATTTGCTACTCATGTTGATCTCCCTAAGGATAAGTGGTTTAAATATCATCCCCCTATTAAAGAACAAATCAAAGAACCGGTCATAGCTAAAGAAGAAACTATTATTTACAATGTTGATCCAGCTGTGCCTACTACTTATATTGAGAAACCACCTTTCCCTGGTAAGATAAAGAAACATGGTAAGGTATCAACTGTGGTTCGCAAGAGTAATGTTAAAGCACCTAATCCTTGTAAACAAATTAAAGTGGAACCTAGTGTTGCTATGTTTAAAGATCTCTTGGTAGAAAATATTGATGGGCATGTTATTTACTTTTGTGATGAAGCTGCTAGAATTGCTAAACCCGATGAAAAAGATAAACATAGACCTGTAGTTGGCATGCCTATTGTCTCAGTTAAAATAGGAGATCATTGTTATCATGGCTTATGTGACTTGGGTGCTAGCGTGTGTGCTATTCCTTTTACATTATATCAAGAAATTATGAATGACATAACACCTACTGAAATAGAAGATATTGATGCTACTATCAAACTTGCTAATAGAGACACCATCATACCACTTTGGATTGTTAGAGATGTTGAAATCTTGTGTGGGAAAATAAAATATCCTACCGAGTTTATAGTTCTTGGTTCCCCACAAGATGAATTTTGTCCCATTATCTTTGGTAGACCTTTCTTGAACACTGTTAATGCTAAGATAGATTGTCAAAAAGAATCCGTTAGTGTTGAGTTTGGTGATGTGTCTCATGAGTTTAATTTTTCCAAGTTTAATAGACAACCTCGTGATAAAGAAATATCTAGTAAGGATGAAATAATAGGTCTTGCTTCTATTGCCGTTCCTCCTACTGATCCAGTAGAATAATATTTGCTAGACCATAAAAATGATATGCACTTGCGTGAAAGAAATAAAATAGATAAAAATTTGTTTGAACAACAACCTCTACTAAAACACAATTTGCTAATTGAAACTCTAGGATGTCCTCCTCCACCTAAAGGTGATCATGTGTTTGAATTAAAACAATTGCCTAACACTTTGAAGTATACTTATCTTGATGAGAAAAAGATATATCCTGGTATTATTAGTGCTAACCTTCCAGAACATGAACAAGAAAGATTATTAAAAAAATTGAGGAAGCATCAGGTTGCTATTGGCTATACTCTTGATGATCTTAACGGTATTAGTCCCACTCTATGTCAGGACAAGATCAATATGGAACCCGATGCTAAACCCGTTGTTGATCACCAACGGCGATCGAATCCTAAGCTGAAAGAAGTAGTAAGAACTGGAATATTAAAGCTTCTGGAAGAAGGTATAATTTATCCCACATTTGATAGTAGATGGGTAAGTCCCGTTCATTGTGTCCCTAAGAAGGGAGGTATTACTGTTGTTCCTAATGATAAAAACAAACTTATCCCACAAATAATTGTACTGGTTATAAAATGGTAATTGATTTAAGAAAACTAAATAAAGCTACTAGAAAATATCATTACCCTCTGCCTTTCATTGATCAAATGTTAGAAAGATGATCTAAACACACACCCTTTTGTTTCCTGGATGGATATTCTGGTTTCTCTCAAATACCTGTGTCATAATCTGATCAAGAGAAAACCACCTTTACTTGTCCTTTTGGAACCTATGCTTATGGACATATGCCTTTTGGTTTATGCAATGCACCTGCTACCTTTCAAAGATGTATGACTGCTATATTCTCTAATTTTTGTGAAAAGATTGTGGAGGTTTTCATGGATGATTTTTTCGTTTACAGAACTTCTTTTGATTATTGGTTAAGCAACCTTGATTGAGTTTTGCAGAGATGTGAACAAACTAATCTCGTCTTGAATTGGGAGAAGTGCCACTTTATGGTTAATAAAGGTATTGTCTTGGGTCATAAAATTTCTGAACGAGGTATTGAGGTGTATCAAGCTAAAGTTGATGCAATTGAGAAAATGTCATGTCCTAAATATATCAAAGGTATTCAAAGTTTCCTTGGTCATGCTGGTTTCTATAGAAGGTTTATTAAATACTTCTCCAAAATTTCTAGGCCTCTTACTAATCTTTTACAAAAGGGTATTCCCTTTGTTTTTTATGATGATTGTGTAGAAGCCTTTGAAATACTTAAGAAAACCTTAACCACTGCACCTATTGTTCAACCGCCTGATTGGAACTTGCCTTTCAAAATTATGTGTGAAGCTAGGGATTATGCTATTGGTGCTATTCTAGGACAAATAGTTGATAAGAAATTAAATTTTATCCATTATGCTAGCAAAAGTATAGACAGTGCCCAAAGAAATTATGCCACTACTGAAAAAGATATTTTAGCAGTTGTGTTTGCTTGTGATAAATTTATATCTTATATTGTTGATTCTAAAGTTATTGTTCCCACCGATCATGCTGCTATAAAATACCTTATGGAAAAGAAAGATGCCAAACCTAGACTCATTAGGTGGGTTCTCTTTCTTGAAGAATTTGATTTACATATCACTAATAGGAAAGGAGCTGAGAACCCCATAGCGTATAACTTGTCTAGGTTAGAAAATATTCTTGATGACCCACTACCTATTGATGATATTTTTCCTAATTAACAATTAGGTACAATAAATGTTTCTGAAAACACTCCATGGTATGCTGATTATGCTAATTACATTGTTGCTAAATATATACCGCCTAGTTTCACATACCAACAAAAGAAAAAAATCTTCTTTGATTTAAGACATTACTTTTAGGATGACCCACATCTTTATAAATAAGGAGTAGATGGTATTATGAGACTTTGTGTACCTAAGCATGGACAGGAACAAATCCTACGGAAATGTCATTCTGAAGCTTATGAAGGACATCATGCGGGAGATACAACTTCTCATAAGGTATTACAATCTGGTTTTTATTGGCCTACTCTCTTCAAGGATGCCCGTAAGTTTGTCTTATCTTGTGATGAATGTCAAAGAATTGGTAATATCAGTTAGCATCAGGAAATGCCTATGAATTATTCACTTGTTGTTGAACCATTTGATATTTGGGATTTTGATTATATGGGACCTTTTCCTTCCTCTAATGGGTATACTCATATTTTGGTTGTTGTTGATTATGTCACTAAGTGGGTAGAAGCTATTCCAGCTAGCAGTGCTGATCATAACACTTCAATTAAAATGCTTAAAGAAGTTATCTTCCCGAGGTTTGGAGTCCCTAGATACTTAATGAATGATGGTGGTTCACATTTTATTCATTGTGCTTTCCGTAAAATGCTAGCTAAATATGATGTTAACCATATAATTGCATCAGCCTATCATCCTCAATCTAGTGGTCAAGTTGAACTTAGCAATAGACAAACAAAATTGATATTACAAAAAATTGTCAATAGGTCCCAAAAGAATAGGTCTAAGAAACTAGATGATACACTTTGGGCCTATAGAACAACTTATAAAAATCCTATGGGTATGTCTACATACAAAATGGTATATGGGAAAGCTTGTAATTTGCCTCTAGAGTTAGAACACAAAGAATTTTGGGCAATTAAGGAACTCAACTATGATTTCAAACTTGCTGGTGAAAAGAGGTTATTTGATATTATCTCACTAATGAATGGAGAACCCAAGCATACGAAAATGCTAAACTATTTAAAGAGAAAGTTAAAAATATGACATAACAAAAGAGTCCAAAAGCGATAACTCAAAGTTGGAGAATATGTTCTTTTGTACAACTCTCATTTCAGATTTTTTACAGGAAAACTTCTCTCCAAATGGGAAGGACCCTATGTTATCGAAGAGGTTTATCGCTCTGGAGCTACTAAGATTAATAATGTCGAAGGTACTATCCCAAAGGTGGTCAATGGACAAATAATTAAACATTATATCTCGGGTACACTTATTAATGTTGAAAGCAATGTTATCCAAAACATGACACTAGAGGGACACGTAAGAGAAACCTTCCAGAACACTCCAAAATCGTAAAAAAGAAGAGGTACGCGATACAGTAAGTAAACGTACTTCAAAAAATCCACAAAATATTTTTTTCAGTTTTGGAATATTAAAAAAATTAGGAAAATAAGAAATAAACAAGAAAGCAACCGAGGTGAGCACGATACACCAGGGTGCACCTGCCTTCCCTGGCGCGCCCTGGTGGGTTGTGTCCACCTCGGGAACATTCCTGACCCCGTTTTCCTTTCATTTACTTGATTTCCAAGAATAAGAATTCTCTCTATATATCTCCGATTGTTTTGACAACGCCATCGCGGAAATATTCTCTGTTCTTGTTTCGTGTTCTTTTCCCGACAAATATGAAAATATGTCGTCTCAAGATTTGGAGGGAGAGAGCTTTGTATCCAATTATGTTGCTGATCCAAAGATCTTTGGGGATACTTACCCCTATCTATGGTCCTCGAAGGAGGAAGAAGACACCGACCTCAAGGAAATAGAACACGTAGGACCGGACACTGGCTCAGATGAAGAAGAAGAAGAAGCTCCACTACCTCAACTTGGGGTATGCACGTGAAGTTCAAGAAGTCAAGCCTTCCTAATGGTGGAAATAAATCCAATACTTCTGCAGGAGAGCAAGGCAACTCTACGCAAGAGGATATTGAAACTTGAGCAAGAGAATGACGATTTAAAGGAAGAAAACTTCATCCTCAAGCGTAAATTGGAGAAGAAAATTAATACTTCTTCATCACCACCTCCTTCATCATCATCACCACCAAAGTAGACTTGAGTACATGGGTATGGGCACTCCCCTTGGCTTGAACCAAGCTTGGGGGAGATGCCCCGGTATCGTAGCACCATCACTTTTCACCTTTACTTTTTATTTCGATCATTAGCTTTTTTCATGATTTAGTTGAATACAAGTTTAGTATGATCTATTTTCGAGTGCTAGTTTCGTGATCTATCTATCTATGTAATCGAGTGAGAGTTATATAATAAAGTTTAGTTTGAGCCTTTGCCCCTTTAGTTTCTTGTTGCAATCATAATAAAAGAGAATAAATAAAAAAGATCATATGCTAATCTTATGGTGAGTAATGACATCACATTAGGAAAAGAATAAGTGGTAAAATTTATTGGAGATTGACAAATATAGCATTAGTCAATGATGCAATTCATGAAAGAATTAATTATGAGTGAGAAGATTCACATGCAAATACACTATCTTGGACATCTTTTATGATTGTGAGCCCGCATTAAATATTATATGCCAAAATTATTGACGTTGGATAAGGAACACAACGTAATGATTTATGTTTGTTCATATTCACATAGAAGTTATGTTTGCATAGATCCTTCAACATGTGGTGCTTGCTCAATATCTTTGCTAGCCAAAAATTCCGCACTAAGTAGAGATACTACTTGTGCATCCAAAAACCCAAAACCCAAACTCATGTTTAAGAGTCCACCTATCTACCTATGGATTGAATAAGATCCTTCAAGTAAGTTTTCATTGGTGCACTAAGGCAATAAAAACTGCTTCTAAAAAGTGTTGGATCAATTAGTGTAAGACAAAATTGAGCGTTGCACAAACTTGTGATGGAAAAGTAATAAAAGCAACAAACTACATAATAAAGGTTGCTATCACAAGGGGCAATACAATGTGGCGTTATTTTGCACTAAGGGATTTCGCATACAAACTAAAAAGCGCATGATAACCTTTGCTTCCCTCTGCAAAGGGCCTATCTTTTAACTCTATGCATTTACTTTTATGCAAGAGTCAAAGTATTCTTCCCTATTCCTTTTTATTTTTCTTCTTTTGCAAGCATCATGTGGTGAGGAAAGATCTAGGCACATATATCCATTTGGATATTAGTGAGCATGAGTTATTATTGTTGACATCATCCTTGAGGTGAATATGTTGGGAGGCGAAACTATAAGTCCCTATCTTTCTATGTGTTTGGTTGAAACTTTTTCTCATGGGTATGTTGTGAGTGTTAGCAATCATAGAAGACTAAATGATGGTTGAGTATGTGGACTTGCCAAAAGTCTCCGACATGAGACCCTTCCTGAAAATATGATGAATTGTAGTTGCAAAGTTGACTGAGAACATAGTTTGTCGGTTTCCAATAAGGTTTATGCTTTACACTTCTATGTTTGGATGAATTTTTACTTGTTCATGAGAAGTTATACGATGATGTTACAGAATAAAAGTTACATGAAAGAGTCTTATGATAAAGTTTATTGTTGTTATGATAATAAGCACGATGCTACAATGTCCGTATTTTATTTTTATCGACACCTCACTCTCAAAGAACGTGGACATGTTTTTCGATATTGGCTTTTGCTTGAGGACAAGTGAGGTCTAATCCTGGGGGATTTGATACGTCCATTTCTCATCATGATTTCTTACTGTTATTTATAATGTTTTTATGAATAATAATTCTTCATGGATTATTTCTAATGCCTTTTCTCTCATAATTTGCAAGGTTTGCACAAAGATGGAGAATACTGGCAGCTGGAAATCTGGACCTAAAAAAGCATGTTAGAGATACCTATTCTGCACATCTTCAAATGAGCTGAAACTTCATAGGGATTTATTTATGGAATATATAAGAAAAATTGGAGCAAATAATTACCGGAGGGGCCCATCCTGGTGAGCACAAGACACCAGGGGGCGTCAGCCGCCCAAGCGCACCATGGTGGGTTGTGCTCAGCACGGTCCACCTCCGAAGCCCATCTTTTGATATATAAGTGGTTTTCACCTAGAAAAATAAGGCGAGGACTTTTGTGATGGAATGCCGCCGTCTCGAGGCGGAACTTGGGTAGGAGCACTTTTGCCCTCCGGCGGAGCGATTCCATCGGGGGAACTTCCCTCCCGGAGGGGGAAATCAAAGCCATCGTCATCACCAACAACCCTTTCATCTTGGGGAGGCCATTCTTCATCAACATCTTCAACAACACCATCTCCTCTCAAACCCTAGTTCATCTCTTGTATTCAATCGTTGTACCATAACCTCAGATTGGTACCTGTGGGTGACTAGTAGTGTTGATTACTATATGGTTTAATTGGTGGAAGATGCCCCTCTGATATTGAGCATGCATATTATTTGTGAGTAGTTACCTTTCTCCTTGAGGTCACGGGAGAAGTCATGTTGCGAGTAATCATGTGAATTTGATATGTGTTCGATATTTTGTTGATATGTATGTTGTGATTCCCTTAGTGGTGTCATGTGAACGTCGACTACACGACACTTCACCATCCTTGGGCCTAGGGAAATACATTGTGGAGTAGATTAGATGATGGGTTGCTAGAGTGACATAATATTAAACCCTACTTTATGCGCTAGTCCGTAAGGGGCTGATTTGGATCCACATGTTTAATGCTATGGTTAGATGTTATCTTAATAGTGTTCTCGTAGTTGTGGATGCTTGCGAGAGGGTTAATCATAAGTGGGATGTTTTTTCAATTAAGAATTGCACCCAAGCACCAGTCCACCCCACATATCAAATTATCAAAGTAGAGAACACGAATCAAACTAACATGATGAAAATGACTAGATGAAATTCCCGTGTACCCTCAAGAACACTTTGCTTATTATAAGAGATAGTTTTGGCCTATCCTTTGCCATAAAAGGATTGGGATACCTTGCTGCACTTTATCTGTTGTTACCATTACTTGCTTGTTAGCAATTATCTTGCTATCAAACTACCTATTACCTACAATTTCAGTGCTTGCAGAAATTACCTTGCTGAAAACCGCTTGTCATTTCCTTCTACTCCTCGTTGGCTTCGACACTCTTACTTATCTAAAGGACTATGATTGACCTCCTACACTTGTGGGTCATCAGGAATTCCCATCCATCACCACAAATTGTTGAATAAGGAATCTCAGTGCATAGAAGATCGATTCGAAAAAAAGGCTAAGTTGCTGGAAGGACAAGCTTATGTCTTATGGAGGTCGGCTTGTGCTAATAAATTCAGTTCTTGCAAGCTTGCAGATGGTCCTTCTATCATTCTTTGAAGTACCGATATGGGTACAAAAAAGATTAGATTTCTATCAGTCCCGATTTTTCTGGCAAAGTAATGAAATCAAGACGAAGAATAGAGTTGCCAGATGGGATATTATGTGCAGAACCTAAGATAAAGGTGGGTTAGGGATAAATAACTTAGAAGTTAAGAACAAATGCCTTCTTAGCAAGTGGCTCTACAAACCGTCTGTCGAGACAGAAGGTTCGTAGGTACAAATTTTGTGTAATAAGTACCTGTAGTCCAAGACTTTTTCCCTTGTTACCATTAGACCTGCAAATTCACCATTTTGGAAAGGGTTAATGAGAACGAAAGAAACCCTTTTCCACATGGTGAAGTTTACCATTGGTAACGGTAACACAACTAGGTTCTAGGAAGGCGCGAGGTTAGGGGAGACTCCCTTGGCTATACAATATCCTGATCTATATAATATTGTGCAACGTAAAGAAGCTTATGTTGCTATGATATTACAATTGGTCCCTCTTAATATTCACTTTAGGAGGTTTCTGGTGGGAGAATGATGCAACTCGTGGCTTGATACATCTCCAACGTATTTATAATTTTTTATTGTTCCATGTTGTTATATTATCGATCTTGGATGTTTTACAATCATTTTATAGCAACTTTATAACATTTTTTGGGATTAACCTATTCACATAGTGCCAAGTGCTAGTGTTGTTTTTTGCTTGTTTTTTACTTCGCAAAATATTAGTACCAAACAAAGCCCAAACACTTTGAATTTTTTTTGGAGAATTTTTTTGGGCCAGAAGACAACTTGGGGACCAAAGAAGCACATGCGAGGAGGGCTGAGGAGGCCATGAGACACCAAGGCACGCTAGAGGCCCCTGGCGCGGCCTGGTGGGTTGTGCCCTCCTCGGGACCCCTGTCCACCGCCTATCAGCTCTATAAATACCCAAATATTCCAAAAAACTAGGAGAGTCGACAAAACACAATTCCAGCCACCACAAGTTCCAGAACCACGAGATCTAATCTAACACCATCACGGAGGGGTGCATCGTCTTCATGGGTGCCTCTTTGATGATGCGTGAGTAGTACACCATAGACCTATGGGTCCGTAGGCAGTAGCTAGATGGCTTTCTCTCTCTCTCTCTCTCTCTCTCTCTCTCTCTTTTGACTCTCCATACAATGGTCTCTTGGAGATCTATTTGATGTAATGAATTTTTGCGGTGCGTTTGTTGGGATCCAATGAAGTTTGAGTTCATGACCAGTTTCTATCCATGGATATTATTTGAGTTTTCTTTGATCTCTTATATGCATGATTACTTATAGCCTTGTATTTCTTCTTCGAATATTTGGTTTAGTTAGGCCAATTAGATCGGTTTTTCTTGCCATGGGAAGAGGTGCTTTGTGATGGGTTCGATCTTGCGGTGTCCTCTCCCAATGACAGAAGTGGCAGCGAGGCATGCATGTATCGTTGCTATTAAGGACAACTAGATGGGGTCTATTCCTACATGAATAGATCTCATCTACATCATGTCATTGTTCTTATTGCATTACTTCGTTTCTCCATGAACTTAATACACTAGATGCATACTGGATAGCGGTCAATGTTTGGAGTAATAGTAGTAGATGCAGAATCGTTTTGGTCTACTAATCTCGGATGTGATGCCTATATAATGATCATTTCCTTGGATATCGTCGTGATTATTTGATCTTCTATCAATTCCCCAATAGTAATTTGTTTACCCACCATGCGCTATACTCATGAGAGAAGCCACTAATGAAACCCACTGTTTAAGAAATCGTTAACTGGTAGCTGCTCATTTAGCTTTGGAGTAGAGATTAATCATTGAATCGGCGTATTAACTGGATTAATTGGTCGACCAATAATCATTGTAATTTCAAACTCGATTGAAGAAAATTTTGTATGGAGAAGAAAAACCTACATTGCACATATGAAGCACATGGCAACATTTCCTTCTCAAAGATGACAAACATGTATACACGAACAATCATCCCTGCGGGCATAAAGATCATTAAGAAAAATATACACAACAACACTTTTTTCTTGATTTCCTCCTCGGACGCAACTCCAAGGGATGGCGGCCACCAAATGGTGACATACATATGAAAGGTGATGGCAGTCGTGCCAGGCGTCTGAACGGGTCCGTTATTGGGGGTGGCAGGTCACGAAGGAGGAGGGTAAGTAAAGATGCATAGAGGGAGAAGATAAAGTGGCGACACACATGGGAGGAGGGTAAGTGGCGGCGTACCGATGATGACTAATTGGCTAGGTGTCATCTAGGTCGAGAGGGCATGGGACAAATGGGTGGGGTCTGGTGGAGGAATAAACCATATCTCTTAGGAGCAGGAGGGGCCTAGAGCGTTATGGGCGTAATAATTGGGCTTTCTTTGCCCATGAGTTACCGGGCCAACAACGATTAATCGGCCGAACAACCGACTAATTGGTTACCAGACCATTTAATCAGACCAACAAGTTAACGCGATGAATAGGTGTTATTAGATTCAACCATCCGATGAGTAGCGATTAACTGACTAATTAACTGCTTAATCGGATGAATTCTTGAACAATGGTGAAACCTACGGCCCCCGGGTATATCTTTTAACATATTGCTTTCCGATATACCTTTTTACGCATTTGATTTTAGATCTACTATTCCAAAAAAACCAAAATACCTTGCTACACTTTTTATTTGCATCTTTTATTTTGTGTTTTTTCACGATCTATTTATCCAATCTCATACAAACCGATCTATCTTTTACCGTGGAGAGATTTACAACCTCTCTTACGCGTCGGGTTGCAAGTATTTGTTCTTTGTGTGCGGTACCGTTTACATAGTGTTGCTTGGTCTCCTACTGGTTTGATAACCTTGGTTTCATAATTTAGGAAAATAATTATCTTAGCTATGCTGAATCATCCCTTCCTCTTTGGGGAAATACCGATGCAGTCTCAAGCCACGTTGTGGCTTCACTTGGTCCGTAGGTTGATGGAGGTTCAAGTTTCTGACCAATCAGACACCATTCAATGTAGGTTAACTACAAGTGCTAGTTTCTCCATGAAATATTTGCATTTAGATCTTATTAATGCTAGGAAAATACCAACACCCCCACATCTGGAAAATTAAGGCTGCACTTAGAATTAAAATCTTTATGTGGTTTGTGCACAAAGGAGTGATCCCGACAAAGGATAACTTGGTTAAGCGCATATGGGTAGGTAGTTCTAGATGTTGTTTTTGTGACCACAATGAAACTATAAAAGACCTCTTTCTCGATTGTCCACTTGCCAAACTTCTTTGCAGTACTTTACATATAGTTTTCAACGTTAACCCTCCACTTAGTATGAACATGTTATTTCGGACGTCGCTTAATGGCGTGGATATAAACACAACTAGTCATATTTGATTAGGGATATGTGATACGTCTCTAATGTATATATAATTTATGAAGTATTCATGGCATGTTTACAATAATTTTATATGATTTTGGTATGATTTTATTAGAACTAACCTGGACTGACGCAATTTCAGCAGAACTACCATGGTGTCATTTTTTGTGCAGAAATAGAAGTTCTCGGAATGGGCTGAAAATTTATGGTGATTTTTATGGACCAAAAGAGACCCCCAAAGCATTGGAGTTGGGCCAGAAGAGCCACGAGGAGGGCACAAGCCAGGAGGGTGCCCCTGGCCATGCCGGGATGGCTTGTCATCGCCTCGTGGCCCCCCTTGACTTGTTTCCGACGCCAAAAATTCCTATAAATACAGAAACCTCCAAAAAGAAACCTAGATCAGAAGTTCCACCGCCGCAAGTCTCTATAGCCATGAAAAACCAATATTGGCCCTCTCTGGCACCCTGCCAAAGGGGGTCACCATCATCGGAGGCGATCTTCATCATCCCGGAGGGGCCATCATCACCATGGAGGCCAAGGACCAGAGGGAGAACCTCTCCCCACCTAGGGGGAGGCCATGGAGGAGGAATCACAAGGGGGAGACCCTCTCTCTCTCGGTGGCACTGGAGTTCCATCGGGGGAACCATCGCCACGATGATCGTCTTCATCAACATCACCTTATTCATCGCCGTCCTTAAGGATGACAATTTTACCCATGGTACGAGTACCTGTGGGTACCGTACCCACATGGCTAGGGTATGGGCACACTTTTATACCCATGGGTAGTACCCATACCCTACCCATTAAGTCATAGGTAGGGTACGGGTATAGTCTTGTACCCACGGGTATACCCATACCCTACCCACTTACGAACTATTGTTAAGTTATCGCCAATTAATCACTAATTTTTCATGTGAGTCGTCTAATCCTATTGACTTATGAGTATGTTGTGCCTTTTAAATTTTGATAGTGGTCATGTAACTCATCTACATGTTATTGAGTTGAGATAATTCATCTTAATGTCCAATGTGCTATCAGTGAATGGAAAATTGTGAACAACTTGTGCACTATTCGTTCTACCCACTGGGTACCCACTGGGTATGGGTAACCGCCGGGCATGGGTATGGGTAAAGTTTTATACCCGTGGATACGGGTATGTGTAGAATTTTGTACCCATTGACTATACGGGTATGGGTATGGTATTGCTTGACCCTGCCCATACCCTACCCATTGCCATCCTTAGCCGTCCTCATATCTTTTCAGCGGTCCACTCTCCTGCATCCTGCTGTAATCCCCTACTTAACCATGGTGCTTTATGCCACATATTATGATCCAATGATGTGTTGCCATCCTATGATGTTTTGAGTAGATTTCTTTTATCTTATGGGTTGATTGATGATCTAGATTGGTTTGAGTTGTATGTTTATTTTGGTGCTGTCCTATGGTGCCTTCTGTGTCGCACACATGTGAAGGATTCCCGCTGTAGGATGTTGCAATATGTTAATGATTCACTTATAGTGAGTTGCTTGAGTGACAGAAGCATAAACCCGAGTAAGGGGGTTGTTGTGTATGGGATAAAGGGGACTTGATGCTTTCATGCTATGGTTGGGTTTTATCTTAATGATCTTTAGTAGTTGCGGATGCTTGCTAGAGTTCCAATCACAAGTGCATATGATCCAAGTAGAGAAAGTATGTTATATTATGCCTCTCTCTCTCAAATAAAATTGCAATAATGATTGCCGATCTTGTTAACAATTGCCTAGGATAATTCCGCACACCGACCCATCATTATTACACACTCGCTATTTATAATATATTGTAATATATTCTAACTTTATGATAACAACACCTATTTTTATATTTTAGTTCTCCGTTATCATGCAAAGCTATTGAAAGGACGTGCATGTCGCCTAGAGGGGGGTGGGGTGAATAGGCACTTTAAAATAATTATGATTTAGGCTTGAACAAATGCGGAATAAAACTGTAATTAGTCAAGCACAGAACCTAAAACAACTAGGCACACCTATGTGCACCAACAAATTATGCTAAGCAAGATAGACAACTAAGTGATAGCAAGATATATAACAAGAAACAATATGGCTATCACAAAGTAAAGTGCATAAGTAAAGGGGCTCGGGTAAGAGATAACCGAGGCATGCGGAGATGGCGATGTATCCCGAAGTTCACACCCTTATGGATGCTAATCTCCGTTCAGAGTGGTGTGGAGGCACAATGCTCCCCAAGAAGCCACTAGGGACACCGTAATCTCCTCATGCCCTTGCACAATGCAAGATGTCGTGATTCCACTAAGGGACCCTTGAGGGTTATCACCGAACCCTTACAAACAAGGTTGGGGCAATCTCCACAACTTAATTGGAGGCTCCCAACGACACCACGAAGCTTCACCACAATGGATTGTGGCTCCGAGGTGACCTTAAATGCACGGGGCAATCTCCACAACCTAATTGGAGACCCCGAAGCTTGCCCGGAGCTTTGCACCACAATGATTGAGCTCCGAGGCACCACCAACCATCTAGGGCACCAAATCACCCAAGTGGAACAAGCTCTAGGGTGCTCAAACACCCAAGAGTAATAAGCTTCTCAACTTCTCACTTCCACGTATCACGTGGAGAACTCAAACCTATGCACCAAATGCAATGGGAAGGACACACGGAGTGCCCAAGTCCTTCTCTCCCAAATCCCACCAAAGCAACTAATGCTAGGAGGAAAATGAGAGGAAGAACGAAGAAGAACACGAAGAACTCCAAGATCTAGATCCAAGGGGTTCCCCTCACTTAGAAGAGAAAGTGATTGGTGGAAATGTGGATCTAGATCTCCTCTCTCTTTTCCCTCAAGAACTAGCAAGAATCATTGGAGGGATTGAGAGTTAGCAAGATCGAAGAAGGTCAACAATGGGGTAATAACTCGATCTAAAAGGATAAGGTTCAATGGGGAAGAAGATCCCCTTTTATAGGTGGGGAAAAAATCCAACCGTTATCCTCACAGCCTGCACAGAGCGGTACTAACGCCCCAAGGAGCGGTACTACAGCTAGGGAGGTAGTAGCCATATGAAAAGAAACATCGAGGAGGACAGTAGAACCGTCAGAGTGGTACTACCGCTCGTCCTCACGGTACTACCGCTAGGGATAGCGGTACTACCACAAAGGGAAGCGGTACTACTCCTTGCGAGTGGTACTAAAAAAATACATCTGTGCCAACCACCGGTGGAAAATACACGAGATTTTGGTCCAGAGCAGTAGTACCGCTCTTGGAGCCGCAGTAGTACCACTCTGGAGCAGTAGTAAAAAATTACATCCGCTCTAGCCGCGGTAGTACCGCTGCAACCTTTTAAGAACACCAAAACTGCCACAACTTCTGCAAACGGACTCCAAACTCAACAAAACAAAGTTTGTTGGAAACCTAATGACATGGAATGACACAATCTTGATTGAAATATCAATAAGAATGAAATGATAAAATGCCCACAAGAAAATGGTGAGAACCCTTCCTCGAATAAGACCGATAAAACCTCTAACACCGAAAACACAATAGATGAAGCATATGAAATCCGTTTTCGATGTACTAGAGCTTGTCAAGAAGATAACCACAATATCAAGAAACCACATAGACAAAATCCAACCTAGAACCAAGAAAGATGATGATGCCAAGAATGCAATGGTTTGAGCTCTCAATGAATGATACGATCAAGCTACTCACTTGAGAGCCCCCCTTGATAGTACAGAAATCGATCCTATAACCCGGTCTCTCAACTACCACCATGAGACCGGTAAAATAGAAAACCTTATCAAGGTCAAACCTTAGCCTTGCGCATAGTCCACTTGAGCTAGATAATGATGATCTTGACTTCCTCAAGATGGACCAACTTTCTTGATTGCATTGGCTTGATGAAGACTAGATGATTGCTCCCCCATACTCCACTATGGGTGAGACACTCTTTGGCACATCTTCACAAGTCCATTGTCACCACAATGAACGGCGATCCTCAAGCATGATCTCTCTGTGATGCTTCACTTGAGCTTGCACATCGCAACCTTGATGACGATCTCCACTTGATGTCATCTTCCATGGGATGTATGGTATATGCCTCTTGATGCAAGCCCATGGATATATACCTAACCCCACAAAGAACTCTCACGTAGACCATGGGTTAGTACACAAAGCATAATGGACAATGCTTACCACACCATGGAATCACTTGATCCCTCTCGATACATCTTGTACGCTTTGTGTGTTGATCAACTTGATTCACTTTTTGACTTAGTCTTGATCAACCTTGTATCTTAGCTTATCTATTCATAAAGATGATGTCTTGAAGATAAACATGAATGCTTACACAATATTCTTCTTCAAGACATGCTTGCAATAAGCTCAACTCCCACATGACCAATCTTTGTATAAACCTTGAATACCACCTTGGTCACCATATAAAGTCCTTGAAACCAACAACTGGACTCCAAGAAGTACCTACAGACAAATCCTTCGAATATAACTCAAGGAAACCATTAGTCCATAGGGATTGTCATCAATTACCCAAAACCACACATGGAGAAATGTGCTCTTACAGCTATTCTCTCCAAACCCACAATGTAGTTTTATTTCTCGTTTCTAGTTGGAAGCAAACGTTCGGCGTATGTAGAGTTGTATCAATGGAAGATAGGACTTGAGAGAATATTGATCTTACCTTTAGCTCCTTGTGGGTTCGACACTCCATAGTTATAAAGCTCTTTTCTGGCGCCGTTGCCGGGGAGCAATAGCGTGGGGTTGATATTCTCATGTTTGTTTGTTTGCTTTCTTCACTAAGTAGATTTTGTTTTACCTTTTTGCTTTCTTTAGTTGTGGGTGAAGCAAACAAAAAAATGAAATAATGAAAAATACAAAAAGAATTACTTGCCTCTTTTGCCTAAGAAGTTTTTCAAAAAGAGAAGTGATTGGAAGGTTGTGCATTGGAGAAGTGAGGGTCGACCTTGAACACTTGTGTTCATTCTCATGGAAAAAATGTAGAATTTTTCATGGAAGGTTATCAAAAACAATTATGCACTTGTATATATCCATTGTATTATAAAAATAATATGCCAAGGTTGTTGGGACAAAACCCGGTCCGACAACGAACGCCGAGTAGCTTCCGGCAACACGATCGGCGGATGAACCTCTCTCTCTCTCACACACACTTGACACACGTAAGTGGAAGAAGGAGAGGGACACAAGAATTTCACGTGACAAATTCCACGCCGCACGAATGGCGTTTCTTTTTCTCTGATCTCAAACTCTCCTTAATTCTGAACTTGTGGTCATGGGACAACGCTACATGCCGTTGCAGCCACCATCTTCATCCTCGACGACACACGCCGTCTTCTTCGGCTCCGACGACACATGCCACTGATCGTAGGTTAATGTTTGATAAAGCATATGCATTGGTTCCCAGCTATCTTGAAAAATCCAATTTCACTAATCGTATCACGTCCGGCAAGACCGACACATGATCCACTGCCGCAGTGCCACCACTCGCGACCACACACGGGCCGACACACGGCCCGACGACCTTGCCACACAACCGGCATGTGCATGTTGCGTCACGCCATGTCGTGCCACGCCTCCACGGCCTCCTCACCGCTCCGCCACGGTCTCTGCACCATCATGCAGCACACTCTTCGATCATCCCGCACATGTACGCCGACAATCCGGTCTTCTTGTACGGGAGCCGCCTGCTCATCCGTGAGACCCTCACGCGATGCTCCGTGCTCGCCGCCCGCACGACGTCACAACACGTCGCCTCCACGTCCACCGCGCATCTCCATGCCGCCACGCCACAGGCAGCGCCTTAACAACCGTTGCGCTTGCCACGGACTTATCGCGTGGTTCGGATCGACAAGGCTCTGGTACCAATTGTTGGGACAAAACCCGGTCCGACGACGAACGCTGAGTAGCTTCTAGCAACATGATCGGCGGATGAACCTTTCTCTCACACACACACTCGACACACATAAGTGGAAGAAGGAGAGGGACACAAGAATTTTCGGCGACGAACGCCCGGCCGCACACACAACCTTTTTTTCATTCCAGAGCACTATCTACACAGCACTACGCATATATACACCAGGTTGGACACACCCACTAACCCAGCCATCACGTTGGCCACTAACCACCTGGAACAAACTCCAAGCGACCTGCATGTATCCACTAACAAACCACGACATGCACGTCCATATCCATCGCTCGTGCAGCCCGCTACCAACAATGCAGCCGATTTTGTAGCTCCTAGACGTAGAGCCCACGAGAGCCTCCGCTGCGCACACACGCCTAGGACTCATGGGCCATGATCTTGGTTTATTTGCTAACATATGTAGGTCGCTTGGATTTTGTTTACCATGAGGAGTATGGTGTCAGAGTAGTCTCCATGGCGTGTAGTCTCCCATGTATGCGTCGGTATGAGCCGAGCCTATGAGCAAGATATGAGCGTAGTCTCCGTTGGTACCAGGGTGTGCGCCCGGTCAGTTGTGCGAGAGAGCTTCTCTGGGTAGGCTGCGGTGTGTTGCCGCGCCCGGGTATGTGCCCAGTAAAGTAAGGTCGTTCGTGCGGCCGAGGCGCCGTTCGTGGGGCTGAGGCGTTTGTGTGCTGGAAAAATCGTGTGCTCCATATTCCACCTTCGTTTGTGTGAGTGAGAGAAAGAGAGCTGGTATCGGGTTTGTCCCAACAAAGATTTGCTTTTAGGATGATTAGATTACTTGTTTGATATGTGAAGTGCAAAAACAAAAACTTTGGCTGTAATGCATGAATTTACATTTTATACTGGAATGTCATAATTTTCTGAAATCTTTACACAATACTTATATATAAATGGATTAATTTTTCCCAAATTTTCAGATTTTTTTGAGTTACAGAAGTATACTCAGTTTCCAGATTGCTACAGATTGTCCTGTTTTTGATAAATTCTGTTTCTATGCATCGTTCTCTTATTTTGATGAATCGATGGGTTGTATCGAGGGGTATGAACGATGGTTAAGTTTTACTACAGTAGATATAATGCTAGTATGAATTTGGAATGAGTTCACAACAATACTTAAAGTAGTATTTTGCTTTATTATACTAACGGATCTCACGAGGGTTTTGTTAAGTTTTGCGTGAATGAAGTGTTCGAAGATAGAGGAGGTATCGATATAAGAAGAATACAGAGAGACAAGAGTTCAATCTTGGGGATTCCCAAGGCACCCCAAGTAAATATTTCAAGGAGACTCAAGCATCTAAGATTGGGGATTCCCCGGAAGGCATCCCATCTTTATTCTTCAACAATTATCGGTATACCTCGGTTTTTGTTTTGTTCACAGGATATGCGTCTTTAGTGTTTTTATTTTCCTTTATGCGCCCTTCTAGTATGGGATAGTCCTTCATTGATTTGTAGAATGCTTCATGCGCTTCACTTAAATCTTTTGAGTATGGCTTTGTAGAATGCTCTTTGTGCTTCACTTAAATCTTTTGAGTATGGCTTCATAGAATGCTTCATGTGCTTCACTTATATATTTTGAGCTTGGATATTAGTTAAGATATATTAATTGTAGAATGCTCTATGAACTTCACTTATATCTTTTATAGTATGAATAAAATGATCATCAAAATTAGGCTTGGAAGAGTATCATTAAAATGCCATGCCTAGCTAAAAAGGCATTAAAGAAAAGCGCTTGTTGGGAGATAACCCAACACTTCTACTTTATGTTTTGATGTGTTCACATGATTAATATACTGTATTAATCGTGTTTTGTGCCTTTTATTTCAATAAAGTGCCAAGTAAAGCCTTTGGGATGACTCACAAGATGAGTAGAATTGATGCTGAACCAAAATAGAAACTTTTGATTCCAGTACAAGAATTTTAATTTTTTACTGGAGCGTGATAATGATGTGAAATTTTTACACAGTCTTAATATGTAAATTCTTAAGGTTTTCCTATTTGTTAAGAATTTTTAAAGATAGATAAGTATGGCTACACTACATATCTTCATAGACTACTCTGTTTTTGACAGATTCTGTTTTGCATGCATAGTTTTCTTGTTTTAGTGTTCCCATAGCTTATATTCAGTGATATAAATTATGTTAATGGTAGAATACAATAGGTATTATGTGATAACAATTATGAATCTTTTATTGACAGTACCTAAGTGAATGATTTATCTTTATTACACTAACCCTTCTCACGAAGTTCCGTTAAGTTTTGTGTGATTGAAGTTTTCATGTTTTGGGTGAGACACCGATATGAGGAGAATAAGGAGTGACAAGAACCTAAGATTGGGTATTCCAAAGGCACACCAAAGGTAATATTCAAATAAGACTCAAGTGTCTAAGCTTGGGGATGCCCCGGAAGGCATCCCCTCTTTCATCTTCAACACCATCGGTATATCTTACTTGGAGCTATATTTTTATTTGTCACATAATATGAGTTTTGCTTGCAGCATCATTTTATTTTATTTTTATCTTTTAGGTGTTATTTATAATATTGGTTTTCAATAAAAAGTTCCAAGAATATCCTTAGGATGCTTGCATTGCATGTTTTGATTTGTGCTGGGTAAAAACACAAACTTCTGCTGTAGTGTTTGATTTTTAGTATTTTACTGGAACGTGAAAAGTTTCTGACATTTTTACAAAGTGTTTTCATATAAGTTCATTAGCATGTCCTAAATTTGCATATTTTGTGGAGTTACTTAAGTACACTAGTTTAATAAATTGCGACAGACTGTTCTGTTTAGACAGATTGTTGTCATAGTTTTGGTATCTACTTATCCTATAGTTTCCATAGCCTATATTGGTAGATATAAATTGTGGAAATGATAGTATACAGTGCATAATGTTTGAAAATTATTTTGCAACTTGTCTTTGCAGTACATGTAGTGTTGATTTGTTCTTATGTGTACTAACCTATCTCACGAGTTCTTTTTGAGTTTTGTGTGGATGAAGTTTTTGAGAATAGGTGAAACCGGGATATGAGAGGATTGAACAAGATACAAAAGCTCAAGCTTGGGGATGCCCAAGGCACCCCAAGTAAATATTTCAAGAAGTCTTAAGTATCTAAGCTTGGGGATGCTACGCATCCCACCTCTCTTCATCAACAATTATCGGTTAGCCTATGTTGAGCCTAAATTTTTATTCGTTCACATGATATGTGCTATCCTTGGAATGACATTTTATTTTGTTTGTTGTTTCAATAAAATCATTGTATCTGAAATTTTGAATAAGAGAGAGTCCTCACATGGCTATTTAACTAATTGACTACGCATTGATCTTCACTTATATCTTTTTGGAGTAGTTTTGTCATTCACTCTTGTGCTTCACTTATATCCTATGAGTAAATGGTTGAATGAATTGAATACCATAAATTTGAAATTAAATATGTTTAATATACTTATCCCATGGGGAGTAATGACTTCACACATAATAAGTATAGGTGGTAAAATTTATTGAAAGTTAGCAAACACCGCATTGGCCACTTGAACAATTCATGAAAGAATATTGAAGGAAGAGAGAATCCACATATAAATATACTATCTTGGACATCTTCTATGATTGTGAGATAATTAATTATTTTAAAACTCAAGAAAATTAGTTGAAATTGGACAAGGAAGATAACTTAATGAGTTATGTTTGGGTATATTTGTGTAGAAGTTATATTGTTATGGATCCTCCAACATGTGGTGCTTTCTTCCACCTCATACTAGCCAAAACTTCTACACCAAGTAGAAATACTACTTGTGCATCCAAACACCCTTAAACAATTTTTCCATGAGAATCCACCATACCTACCTATGGATTTAGTAAGATCCTTCAACTAAGTTGTCATCAGTGCAAAATGCAATAAAAACTGCTCCCAAATATATATGATTTTTTATTGTAAGGGAAAATAAGCGTTGTACGAACTTGTGATGGTAAAGAAATAAAAGCGACGGACTGCATAATAAAGTTTGCTATCACAAAGGGCAATACAACATGACGTTCCTTTGCATTAAGGGTTTGCACATCCAAAAACAAAAAGCGCATGCCAACCTCTGCTTCCCTCTACGAAGGGCCTATATTTTACTTTTTAGTACTTACCTTTACGCAAGAATCATGGTGACCTTCACCACTTCCTATATTTCGCATTTTTCTCTTTGCAAGCGTCATGTGTTGGGGAATGATCTAGGCATATATGGCCATTCAAATATATTTGATCATGAATTATTATTGTTGACAATTATCTATATGATAAATAAGTTGGGAGGCAAAACTTTAAGCCCCTATCTTTCTCTGTGTTCGACGGATGCCATTTTCTCTAAAAATATGCTTTGAGTGTTAGAATCATGGAAGACTATATGATAGTTGAGAATGTGGAATTTGCTAAATCAAAGCTCTTACATAGACCCTTCCTAAAAATAAGCTGAATTGCAATTGTTTGGTGACTGTAAGCATAGTTTGTTAGTTTTCAAGAGACTTTATGGTCTATACTTTAACATGTAAATAGCTTGTTACTTCATCATGAGAAGTTTTATGAGATGAGCTATAGTTTATGATATATAATGATGCTAGAAAAAGTGTTTGGAACTATCACTGATCAAACTTGTGCACTTGCTAGCATTCACACTTCATAAATTATTTCTTTTATCATTTACCTACCCGAGGACGAGCATGAATTAAGCTTGGGGATGCTGATACGTCTCCAACGTATCTATAATTTATGAAGCATTCATGCCATGTTTACAATAATTTTATTGAAACTAACCCGGACTGACGCTATTTTCAACAGAACTACCATGGTGTCGTTTTTTGTGTATAAATAAAAGTTCTCGGAATGGGCTAAAAATTTACGGTGAGTTTTTATGGACCAAAAGAGACCCTCGAAGCATTGGAGTTGGGTTGGAAGAGCCATGAGGAGGACAGAAGCCAGGAGGGCGCGCCCCCCTAGCCGCGTTGGGCTGGCTTGTCGTCGCCTCGTGGTCCCCCTTGACTTGTTTCCAATGCCAAAAATTCCTATAAATACATAAACCTCCAAAAAGAAACCTAGGTTAGAAGTTTCGCCACCACAAGTCTCTGTAGCCATGAAAAACCAATCTTGGCCCTCTTCGGCACCCTGACGGAGGGGGTCACCATCACCGGAGGCCATCTTTATCATCCCAGAAGGGCCATTATCACCATGGAGGCCAAGTACCAGAGGGAGAACCTCTCCCCACCTAGGGGGAGGCCATGGAGGAGGAAGCACAAGGGGGATACCCTTTCCCTCTCTCTCTCTCGGTGGCCCCGGAGTGCCATTGGGGGAACCATCGCCATGGTGATCGTCTTCATCAACATCACCTTCTTCATCATCGTCCTCATATCTTTTCAGCGGTCCACTCTCCCACATCTCGCTGTAATCCCCTACTTGAACATGGTGCTTTATGTCACATATTATGATCCAATGATGTGTTGCCATCCTATGATGTTTTGAGTAGATTTGTTTTGTCTTATGGGTTGATTGATGATCTAGATTGGTTTGAGTTGTATGTTTATTTTGATGCTGTCCTATGATGCATTCCATGCCACGCACTGTGAAGGATTCCCGTTGTAGGGCATTGCAATACGTTCACGATTCGATTATAGTGGGTTGCTTGAGTGACAGAAGAATAAACCCGAGTAAGTTTTTTTTGCATATGGGATAAAGGGGACTTGATGCTTTAATGCTATGGTTGGGTTTTACCTTAATGATCTTTAGTAGTTGCGAATGCTTGCTAGAGTTCCAATTATAAGTGCATATGATCCAAGTAGAGAAAGTATGTTAGCTTATGCCTCTCCCTCAAATAAAATTGCAATAATGATTGTCGATCTTGTTAACAATTGCCTAAGATAATTCCGCACACCGACCCATCATTATTGCACACTCGCTATTTATAATATATTGTAATATATTATAACTTTATGATAACATCACCTATTTTTATATTTTAGTTCTTCGTTATCATGCAAAGCTATTCTCTTCATACCCACAACGTAGTTTTATTTCTCGTTTCTAGTTGGAAGCAAACGTTCAGCATACGTAGAGTTGTATCAGTGGCAGATAGGACTTGAGAGAATATTGATCTTACCTTTAGCTCCTTGTGGGTTTGACACTCCATACTTATCACTTCCACCTTTGGAAATCGCGATGATTCCTTGCACTTGGGGATTATCAATACGTGTACTAATTTGGGCTATATGGAACTATAGAAATGATAGGATATTTAACAGGAAAAACTTTAACAACTTTTTGCAAGTTACCTATAGAGCTACTACTTGGATCTGTATGTGGTCGTTACTCATGCATGCAGAATCCAAGGAGCTTTTGGTTATTGGGTGCAACTATTGGGCGAAGGCAACGCATGTTATCTTCAACCGATTAGGATGGCGGATAACTAATAGGTTAGGTGTTTAGTCATCGTAGGTTTTCTTGTTTAACCTTATGTGGCATATATTTCTGGTATTTCTATTCTTGTGCCCCTGGTTCCTTAGTTTCTCATTCATCCCCACGCCCTTAACTTTTGCTCACTTTCCCCACTCCCTTCTCCAAAACCCTCAGAAATGGTCACAACGAGGATGCCGTCGGGTCAATGATTTAACTGTTAACTTCGACATGTGGGGCCATGCTAGACCGTGTTGCTTGTTGGACCTGCCAAGTGGGGCCGCATTGGACCGTGTCGCCCTCCTTTGACCATTCTGACGTGTGAGGCCGCGCTCGACTATGTCGCCCGTTGGACCTGCCAAGTGGAGCCGCATTGGACGGTGGCGCTGGTTGGACCGTTGGGCCGTGGTTTTGTTTGTGTCATTGCATTAAACTCCCGCGTGCATGCGCTGATGCATGCCGCCACGATAAGCCTGCTATGCATGCATGACATTGTCGGTGCACTGGGACAGGGGTACCCAGTGCCTCTGACTTATGCATAGGCGACGATGGTAAAAACCCTCCACACGCCAAGACAACCCGACAATGATCAAGACGGACTACAACGAGCTCTACACCGCAGCCCAACCCTGGGACTGCTGCATGCCAAGTACTCTCCCGGCGCTTGCCGGGGACCAGGACGTACGCACCCTCTTGAAGCCCTGGCAAGCCATCCCCCGGCAAGTGTGAGCCAACCTGTCACCGCTCCACCTCATCACAAGGTTAGTCACTTGTCGATGCGGTGTCAAGCCCCCAGGTGGATACAAGGCTCTCGCTAAGAACATGGCTACATGTGGAAGGAAGATTACCCCTCTTTGACACCCGTCCTTAGACGTGTCGAGGTGGGAGGCAACGGTTAGCTAGAGCGATGGTATAAGCTTGCTAGGGATGCACCCCTGCACGCCACCTAGACTAGCAATGATGATATTTTGTCTCTAATGCTAGAGTTAGGTATGATAAGCTCTGCTAACTATCTAATGACCAAACATTGTCTATTTTGCCACTATGGTCGCCCCTTGCACTATAAAAGGAGGCCCAAGGCAACCTAGTTGATGATTCAGACTTTTGAGCACTTGTACACGTGTAATAGCTCCCCCGAAGCCAACCCTTGCTGGGCAGGAGTGTTTTGCGCTATTCGTGTTCCCTTGATCAATCCACCCACAAAGCAGGAGTAGGTTTTTACGCTTCATAGTGGCCCAAACCTGGGTAAATCGCCGCATCGTCTCACTATCTCCACTCTTCGTGCTTGCATCCATGCCCCCCGCCGAACCACAAAGGGGTCGATGGCCCCATAGGTGATCATGTGCATCCATCCCCGACATCTTTGGTGCACCAGGTAGGGGGCGCTGTGCTGGTGCGGACCCGAGATTGTGATCGGTGCATCGATCTTCTTTGTCATCTTCTCCAACAATGGCTCCCAAGAACAAATCTGGTGTAGCCGCACATCCCTCCACTTTGAAGGCTCCCTCTCATGCGGCCGCAGGTTCCATCGACACAGCAGCGGTCACAAGTGAGGAGGGCATCATGGGTGACGCAGCCGGTGCAGGAGGCACCCCCGTCCAGTCCCCCACGGTCGGAGGTTGAGCAGAAGGCGTCGAAGAGGAGCAACTGCACCAATGACTTGGCGAGACGATCCCTGATGCTATGGGCGAGGGGAATGGTCATCCTTCACCTCCCCACCGCTCAGATGGCCATGACCGTCGCGGGGGCACCTGGTCTGGTGCAAGCCATGACCCTACAACTGCCCCCACAACTGGCGGGGATGCTGGTCGCGCACCCCACGCAGGACAAGATGGAGCACCGAGCGAATCCGCAAATCCATAGGCTCGGCCTCCTGTTCTTCAAATGGCCCCGGCGAGCGACACATGATGCCAAGAACGCGATGACGCTTCTCTTGGGCCCACCAAGAGCCGAGCGACGTCATGGTCTGCCTCTTTTGCCATGCTAGACACATCCGAGGAAGCCATGGCGCGAGTCCAGATGTTGCTCAACTTTATGTCGATGGCCGATAAGATGGACGAATGGAGAGCTACCATTCAGAGCTTGATCTCCTTTGTGGAAGCTAATAAGACCATACATGAAGAGCCACCACGGCGTACGCAAAAGGCAGCAGCAGCCCGGGCCGACGAACACGTCGAAGGGGCTACACCAACGGTGCAATCTCCTCCGCGACAACAGGCCCAGAGTCAGCCACAACAAGTTTCGCATGTCGACGAGCATGACGAGGCATCCATAGTCTCGTCCGTCCTGCGCGACCACCGAGATCAACGGTGTGTCCTCGAAGACCGGCGGAAAGAAGATGCACGTATCACCATCAAGCGATGCCGGGAAGCTCATCGTCAATCCAACAGGCGCAACAGTACAGATGTCCGCAACCCAGTGCCTAGTGTTGTCAGGTACCTTCCTTATGAGGTCGGCTGCCCTGCATTCACTAGCGAGCTGCGACGTGTCCGCTGGCCGTCGACCCGAGCTTTCAGGAACGAACTACCGGAGAAATACGACGGGAAGCCAAACCCGATAGAGTTCCTGGGGATATACACAATAGCTGTCCAGGCCGTAGGAGAAAGAGATGAAAAGGTGCTCGCCAATTATTTCCGTTTGGCATATAAGCCAAATATGATATCGTGGCTGATGTACCTGCTGGAAAATTCCATTTCATCCTGGGCTGATTTGTGCAACGAGTTCGTTGGCGCCTTCACAAGTGGTCACCAGGAGCTAGGCCAGCCCAACGATCTTCAAGTCCTCCCATAGAAGGAGGGGGAAACTTTGAGGAAGTACATCCAGTGATTCAACCGAGTGCATCGCAACATGCCAGAAATTCATCCCGTAGCTGTCATTGCCGCGTTCCATTCGAACATGCACAACAAGAGGATGCAAGCCAAGATGAATGTCAAGCTCCCCAAAACTGTCAATGATCTTTACACCTTGGTGGACAAGTGTGCTCGAGCTGAAGAAGGAAGGCGACTACCCGGAGAGGAGGCAAGCGTCGAAATCGACTCTGATGATGATGATGTCGTCCCTAACCCGAAGGGGAGAAATAGGAAGCGCAACAAGAAGTGGCACTGTCCCTTGATAGATCTGGAGACCTCAGTGCCGGCAAGAAGGAGAAAGACGAACCCCCTCGGTAAGGGAGCTGCCGCGTGCGCTGATTGCCGGGAGGTTGCTGCTGCTGAGAAGACCGGGAAGTCCGACGGGCCATACTGCAAAATTCACCGCACAAAGGGCCATGATCTCCAAGAATGCCAACAATTCGAGAAACTTGTTGAGAAACAATGAGCCGAATACAAGAAGTGCGACAAAGAGAAAGGTCAAGATGGTCCTGTCGGGAAAGGCCGTTGTAGCAGGGGAGGCCGTCACGGCAAAACCCCACAGCAAAAGGAAAAGCCTGCCAAAGGCCGTGAGAAGGAGATAGATGACATGAGTGAAGATGAGGATGATGATGAAGATTCCAGTGACAAGGAGTTCCAGAAAGCGACCGAAGTCATGTGCATTGACGGGGGTGCTTCCTTGCACTCTTATCACCGCCAGCTCAAATAGTGGGCACACAAGGTCAATGTCGTGGAGCCGACTACAGAAGTCAGGAAGGCACTCAAATGGTCCCACACACCTATCATCTCTGACGAAGAGGATCATCCTGACCGTCCTACTACGGTCGGATGTTTGCCGTTGTTGGTTTCCCTGACAATCCACAACCTCAAAGTGTTTAAGATGTTAGTTGACGGCAGGGACGGGTTGAACTTGATCTCACCTAAGGTGGCTGAGAAACTGCAGATCCACGATGAAGATCACAAAGCTTCGGGCACCTTTTAGGGAATCAACCTCGGCAGGAGCCAGCCCAAGTGAAAGATCACTCTATCGGTAACGTTCGGCGAGGAGCTGAATTTCCGGACAGAGAGAATAGTGTTCGACGTGGCTGAGATCCCTTTGCCTTAGAATGAAATCCTCGGTCGCCCAACCTTGGAAAAATTCATGGCAGCATCTCACTATGCTTACAATACTTTGAAGATGCCAGGGCCCATTGGGATCATTTCCATACCCTCTAGCAAGAAGATGTAGTTATCTACATAGACAAGATGTACCATGACGCGGTAGCAGCTGAAACGACAGACATCCCAGCTCCCGCGAAGGAGGCAAAGAGATCAAAGAAGGCTAGTAGGAGCACTGGCAAGGACTCCGGGAAGCACACCTCTCCGGAGTGTGTTGCGCCTGATGATGACCTGCCGGAGAGTTCCATTAGCAGGACCAAGGTCACCTATCTAGAGACGAAGAAGGTCCAGGCAAGGGAGGACGGTACTAGTGGTACCTTCACCATTAGTGCTACCCTTACTGACAAATAGGAAAGCACGCTCATTGCCTTCCTGTGGGCGAATGTCGATGTGTTTGCCTGGCAACCATCTGACATCCTCGGTGTTCCCAGGGAGGTAAATGAGCACCACCTTGCTGTCTGCCCTCATGCCCGACCCGTCAAGCAAAATGTTAGAAAACAAGACTTGGAGTTGCAACAATTAATTGCCGAGGAAATCAAGAAGCTTGAAGCAGCTAGGTTGGTCAAGGGAGTATTGCATCCAACTTGGCTAGCAAACCCTATGGTGGTGCGCAAGGCGAATGGGAAATGGAGGCTTTGCATAGACTTCACGATTTGAACAAGGGTTGCCCGAAGGACCCCTTTCCCTTGCCACGCATAGATCATATTGTCGATTCCACCTCCGGATGTGATTTGCTCTCCTTTTTGGATGCCTACTCCAGATACCACCAGATATTCATGGACAAAGAAGATGAGGACAAGACTGCATTGATAACCCTTTGCGGCACGTACTGTTTCGTGCATATGCCCTTCGGGTTAAAGAGTGCTGGATCAACCTTTGCCAGAGCGGTTCAGATTGGTTTTGAACTTCAACTGCACAGAAACATGGAAGCTTACATGGATGACATCGTAGTCAAGACCAAAGATGAAGCAACTCTCATACATGATTTAGAGGAAACTTTTGCAAACCTACGGAAGATCAACTTGAAGCTCAACCCTGAGAAGTGTGTATTTGGTGTCCCTTCTGGCAAGCTACTTGGGTTCTTTGTGTCTTAGTGAGTAATTGAAGCTAATCCCGACAAGATCAAGGCGGTCGAACAAATACAAGTGCCCCAAACCATCAAGGATATCAGACGTTTGACCGGATGTGTTGGCGCGTTGAGCAGGTTCATTTCCAACACTACTGGAATCCAGATATTTGCCGTGTGCTGCATCTTTGCCGTCTGTTGGCTGACGGCAAAGATAGTCGTTGCCGTCAGCTTCTAGAAAACGGACGACAAAGTATGAGATGATGGAAAAGGAACTCTTTATCGTTAGTGCATACTTTGCCATCGGCTGGCCCATGACAAAGTGCCCAAAAGCATACGTCAAAGAGCACGAGGGGGCCCTCACTAGACCGTGGGTCTACTAGATGGCATGGATGCCATCCACGGCTCTCTGCCGTCAGCTTCCGCCTCTTTGTCGTCCGCTCCCAGACGACAAAGAGGACGGCAACCTAACGGCTAACGGCCTGCCCCGACAGGCACCCCAACCCTCTCTCCCCTTCTTCCCATCCCTCAATCTCTCTATCCCCTTCCCACCTATCTATCACTCTCTCTTGCCGCAAACCACTGCGGCGGCGGCGGAGCTAGCCCTCCCCACGACGAGCCCTCCCTTTCCGTGGCCCTCCTCCACCATTGCCCCCTCCCTACGGCCCACCTCCACCACCGCCCCTCCCCGCGGCCCTCCTCCACCACCGCGGCGAGCCACCCTCCCCACAGCCCTCCACCACCACCGCGGCGAGCCCCACCACCGCGACCCTCCTCCACCATCCTGTGGCCCTCCACCACCACCGCGCCCCCTCCTAGTATCTAGCCCACAACGGTGAGCACCCCATCCCCGCGGTGAGCACCCCCCCGCGGCCAGGCTCCACCACTGTGGCGTCCTCCCCGCACCGGCCCTCCTCCCCGCGCCGGCCCTCCTCCTCTCGCCGTCCCTCCTCTGGTGATTTCATCTTCTTTTTGCATTAATTTCATTGCATCTAATGAGTTTAGGTTACTGTTAGTGTTAATTAGGTTAGAATGTTAATTATGTTACTATTAGTTTAGGTTATTAGGTAAGTGGGAAAAAGAATAAAAGAATAATAAGTAGAAAATAAGAGGATAAAGGAAAAAAGGAAGAAGAGGAAGGAGAAGAAGAAGAGAAGAAAAAATAAGAAGAAGAAGAAAAGGAAGCACGCAAAAAAAAGAAGAGGAAGAAGAAGAAAACAACACCCCAACACGACATCCCGACACGTCACACTGACACCCCCGACACGACACCCCGACACGACGCCCTGAGATGACATCCCGACACCCCGACCCGACACCCCGACACGACACCCCGGCGACGCCCCTCCGGTGAGCCCCCTACATGACACCCTCAGCATGACACCCCAGCATGACCCCCCAGGCGACGCCCCTCCGGCCTTCCAGATGCCGACAGGGTCTTAGTTTTGTAAGTTATGAGTTAGGTCATATATTTTTGGATTTTGTTATCAAAAACATAATATTTGTGTTGATCGGGTGGATTTCAATGTGCAGTTTGTTTTGTCACTGTGAGGGTCTGCTGTATGACGACCGCCCCATGTGTTTGACGAGCTCCCTTGCATTCGTGGGTGAGCACAAATGACATCTCCTCCCCCTTAATTTGCTCTGTTCCGGTCTTCGTGCCGATGAAACTTGCTAGCTACATGTGTCTTCAATTATCAGTATGTGTAACCAGTATGCGTCTCCTGTTCGAAAGGGAAGCATCTATAAATATGCATGTCTTTGCATATTTATAACCGCCATTCTTTCGAATTGTCCAACATTATCCATGGACAGCCCGAGTATATGTAGATTTGGTTTGTTTTCCCGTATGCTTTGCTCCGGATCCGATGCGGAATTTCGTCAGTGCCTCCCTGTTGTTCTCCGGGTACAGAACCTCTCTGCTTATTGCCGAGATGTGTATCAGGAGAATAGCGGGGTGGTGCTGCCGAAATTCTGCGTCAGATCAGGAGCAGAGCATGGGAAAACGAACCCAATCTACACATACTCGGGTGGAATTAGGACCTATCTCTACCTATTAGCGTGTAGGTTTCATGGACGTAATAAAACTGACAAACTTGATTAACGGATGAATATAGATGATGAATTATATATATATAATTCTTGTGTGTTTACTAGGTAGGCAAGATGAGTGATTGTGCTTGGATGTACACTAGTCACCCTAGTCAGAAAGACATGACCAATGAATGGTTAACAAAAACCAGGGGGTTTGTGAGAGCCGCATTTGCAAATGGCCAGCAAAAAACATGGTGCCCCTGTCCCAAATGCGACAACTTTAAAAAGTGGACAAAGTTTGAAATGGGTAAACACCTGCATAAGTGAGGTTTTACGCCTAATTATATGTTGTGGACATTTCATGGTGAGTCTGACCAACATGCCAGAGCTGAGGTGGTTCGTCGTTGCACCGGCGAGCATGGTACCGAGATCGAAGATATGGTGCAAGACTTTGATGATGCTCAGGATTCACACGATGAGATGGAGGAATCTGCAAAGGCCTTCTATGAAATGTTGGAGTCTTCAAAACGTCCTCTCCACGAGCACACTGAGCTTTGTCAGCTGGATGCCATCGCGCAAGTAATGGCTCTGAAGGCTCAGTTCAACCTAGGCAGACGACGCGATGATGACGATATTTGGACAGTTTCTACCCAAAGGCTATGTACTGCCTGCAAACCTGTACGAGTCAGACAAAATCCTCCGTGTACTTAAGATGTCCTATGAGAAGATACATGGCTGTGAGAATGGATGTGCCTTATTTAGGCTTGAGTATGCGTCCTTGAACTATTGCCCCATTTGCAATTCTTCCAGGTATATTGTGGTAGACAACTGTATGGGTGAGAAGATTCAGACCAAAATCCCCATTAATGTTCTTCAGTATCTGCCAATCGTACCAAGACTTCAATGTCTTTTCATGGCCGAAGAGACAGATAGACAGATGACATGGCACAAATTAGGCAAAAGAATCAAACTAGATGCGGATGGGAACAAGATGTTGGTACACACTTCAGATGCTTTTGCGTGGAAGCACTTCGATGCATTACATAAGGATAAATTGGTAGATCCAAGGCATCCTCGAGTTGCCATCAGCATGGATTGGATCAATGTGTATGGTATGATGGCAGCACAATACAGTTGTTGGCCTGTATTTGTCATTCCACTCAATCTCCCCTGGAGAGATTATGAAAAGAAAGAACATTTTCCTGACGTTGATAATTCCAGGGCCCAAATATCTGGGAAGAATATGAATGTGTACATGCAGTTGCTTAAGGATGAATTGCAAGAAGCCTGGGATAATGGGATCAATACATACGACGCCGCTACCAAAAAACTTCAAAATGCATGTGTGGTACATGTACTCGACGCATGACTATCCGGCGTATGCGCTATTCGTTGGCTGGTGTGTGCATGGAAGGTTCCCGTGCCCCACATGCAACGCAGCCCTTCAGTTCCGTTGGCTGCACGTGGGTCGCAAGTTTTCTTGCTTCGACATGCATAGAAAGTTCCTCGATCCTGACCATAAGTTCAAAAAAGACAAGAAGAATTTCATCAAAGGTAGAGTTGTTAAAAACACTTCACCACCTGCGTTGATAGGCCAACAGACCCTTGATCAGTTAAACGCTCTCGAGCCTGATCCTTTGCGTCCAGGGTATTTCAAAGGGTATAATACGGAACACGCCTGGACTCATAAGTCATGCTTATGGGATTTGGCTTACTTCAAAGACCTCATTTGCCCACACAACATCGACATGATGCACACTGAAAAGAATATGGTGGAGGCCATTTTTGGTAAATTGTTTAGCATAGAGGGGAAGTCAACGGATTATCCTAAGGCTAGAATCGACCAGGAGGCTCTATGTGATAGACCATTACAAAACTTGCAACAACGGAAAGGAAAGCAAAGCGTAGCGAAGCCAAAGGCATGGTTCAATCTTGGAAGGCCAGCTATGAGGGAAATGCTATTGTGGGTGAAAATGCGGTTGATGTTCCCCGATGGGTATGCTGCAAATCTAAAGAGGGGAGCGAGTCCTGAAAAATTGGAAATATTTGGTCTCAAGAGTCATGATTGGCACATATGGCTCGAGCGGATAATGCCGGTGATGATGCGTGGCTTTATCCCTGAGGATGAATGGTAGTACTGGCAGAGCTGAGCTATTTCTTCCGTTCTCTTTGTGCGAAAGAACTATCGTCGAGCATGCTAGATGAAATGGAAGAGTTGCCACCGGAGTTGATCTGCAAATTAGGAAGGATCTTTCCACCGGGCTTCTTTAATCCAATGCAGCATTTGATTTTGCATCTCCCGGCCGAGGCAAGATTGGGGGGCCCATTCAAAATCGACGGTGCTTCCCAACTGAGAGGATGGAGAAGACACTTCGAGCTAAATGTAAAAATAAACGTAGAATTGAAGCATCGATGGCCGAGGCATTCATTATTGAGGAGGCGGCAAACTTCATGACAACACACTACGAAGCCAAAAATCATCATTTGCATAACCCAAAGCCTCGGTACAATGATGGCGATCCTAAAAAAGGTCGATCCAACCTCAGCCTATTCAAAGGGAAGCTCGCACCAGCCGGTGCTTCGAAAGGGAAATCGTTGGGTGTCGAAGAATGGCGGACCATTTCACTGTATATCTTCAACAACCTAACAGAAGTGCGGCCGTACATCGAGTAAGTTCTCGGTAAATTATTGTTCCGCAACTTCTAATTCCTTTGAAATGCTCTTATTCCTGGACATTTGATATAGTTGATACGTCACCGAATTCTCGGATGGAGCGGTCATCGAAAAGGATTCCGTCGAAGAGTATGAGCTTCTGACAAAGCATGGAGGCGACTATCCTGGTTTCATCTCTTGGTTCAAACAAAGGGTAATTAATTACCATTAATGGACCATTTGATTTCTTGGTCTAATTTGCGGCTAATGCATCCATTCCTCCGTATTAAACTTGTCGGCTGATGCAGAGTCTATGGACGCCGAGTTGAGACAAGTCGTTAATGGTTTTGACTATAAGGTCCACTCATTTGACAAATATGACATCAACGGGTATCACTTTAGTACCTTTGGCATTCTCTAAGTCTCACCTCGATCATCCCATAGACTTCACCAACATCTCCTCCCACCATAAGCTCGTGAAGTACAGAGATCATGGGAAGGCGAGGAAAGGGGAGGACTTTAACCCGAGCTAGGGGCCTATTGATCCAGAGGTGGTGATGATAGCTGGCAACGAGAGGCCCCATGGCTTGATCGCCATTGGCGACAGCCTTATACGTTGTCCTAGCACTCACCGGCAGATAAAGGCACACCAAATGAGCTCATGTCCTGAGATAACACCTCATCCATGGCCAGTCAAGCTCACCATTGAGGTTAGTTTAATGGACTCAACTATCTTTCCGCATTACGTTGTGTGGCAAAACAATATGATTACAATGCTAACAATGAGTTGTGTTGCAGGCTGCTATTCTAAAAGAGAGAGAGGCAACGCAGACGCTTTTGGCGGCGAAGGATAAGGATATGAAGGAGATGGAGGAGAGGACGGCTGCGTTGATGGAGGCAGAGAGGGATCGGAATGATGCGTCTAACAGGGCCATGTGCGAGCTCTTTGTGGTAAGTTTGTTCTTCATATTTGTCAAATCTTGCATTTTAATGCTCGTTTCATTAATAAGTACAAAGTTTGACTTGTCGAAACCAAATGTACAGTCTATGTGCGAGAAGACCGGCCACGTCCCTCCGGCGATGCCAGTCATTATCATGGCGGGGACGGTGAGTTTCATTTCAATGCAGTGATCTTTTGAGTGTCATCATGCTAATGACACATTGCAAATGATGTTTGGGGCAGAATATCTCCCAAAATGCATTGCACGACCCTTCTACAGAGCAGCCTTCTCCAAGGTGAAACAAGCCAGAGCCACCGTGCTTCACCTCCGTGCTGACGAGAATGGTTTGTTTTTTCTAGTGTTCTGCTTAACAACCGCATAATGATGGTTACTTACCTTACCTTAGCTCCAAAATGACATATTTTACCCAAGTTAGCTCTAGAACGACCTATACTTAGCTTAGTTTCCTCCTAAATGACAATAATATGCTTAGGTAGCTCCAAACTTGCATAATAAGCTTAGTTAGCTTGAAAATGACCTATTTTACCCAAGTTAGCTATAAAATGATCTATAATTAGCTTAGTTAGCTCCAAAATGGCATAATAAGCTTAGCTACCTCCAAAATGACCTATTTTTACCAAAGTTAGCTATTAAATGACCTATAATTAGCTTAGTTAGCTCCAAAATGGCATAATAAGCATATTTAGCTCCTAAATGACATATTTTTACCTAAGTTAGCTCTAAAATGACATATATTTAGCTTAGTTTCCTTCTAAATGACATAGTAAGGTAAATTAACTCCAAAATGGACTATTTTATCTAAAATGACATATATTTAGGTTATTTCCTCCTAAATGACATACTAAGATAAATTAGCTCCAAAATGGCCTATTTTATCAAAAATGACCTATACTTAGCTTAGTTCTCTCCTAAATGACATAATAAGCTTACCTAGCTCCAAAATGACCTATTGTACCTAGATTAGCTATTAAATGACCTATACTTAGCTTAGTTAGCTCCAAAATGGCATAATAAGCATAGTTAGCTCCTAAATGACCTATTTTTACATAAGTTAGCTCTAAAATGACATATACTTAGCATAGTTTCCTTCTAAATGACATAGTAAGCTAAATTAGCTCCAAAATGGTCTGTTTTATCTAGAATGACCTATACTTCGCTTGGTTAGCTGCAAAATGGCATAATAAGCTTAGCTAGCTCCAAAATGACCTATTTTACCAAAGTTAGCTATTAAATGACCTATAATTAGCTTAGTTAGCTTCAAAATGGCATAATAAGCATAGTTAGCTCCTAAATGACCCATTTTTACCTAAGTTAGCTCAAAAATGACATATATTTAGCTTAGTTTCCTCCTAAATGACATAGTAAGCTAAATTAGCTCCAAAATGGCCTATTTTATCATACTTAGCTTAGTTCTCTCCTAAGTGACATAATAAGCTTATCTAGCTCCAAAATGACCTATTTTACCCAACCTAGCTATTAAAGGACCTATAACTAGCTTAGTTAGCTCCAAAATGGCATAATAAGCATAGTTAACTCCAAAATGACCAATTTTTACCGAAGGTTGCTCTAAAATAACATAAAGTTAGCTTAGCTTCCTCCTAAACGACGTAGTAAGCTAAATTAGATTCAAAATGGCCTATTTTATCAAAAATGGCCTATACTTCACTTAATTAGCTCTAAAATGGCATAACAAGCTTAGCTAGCTCCAAAATGACCTATTTCTACCAAAGTTGGCTATTAAATGACATACAATTAGCTTACTTAGCTTCAAAATGGCATAATAAGCATAGTTAGATCCTAAATGACCTATTTTTACCTAAGTTATCTCTAAAATGATATATATTTACCTTCGTTTCCTCCTAAATGACATAGTAAGCTAAATTAACTCCAAAATGGTATATTTTATCAAAAAAGTCCTATACTTAGCTTAGTTCTCTCCTAAATGACATAATAAACTTACCTAGCTCCAAAATGACCTATTTTACCCAACTTAGCTATTAAATGACCTATAATTAGCTTAGTTAGCTCCAAAATGGCATAATAAGCATAGTTAACTCCAAAATGACCTATTTTTACCGAAGTTTGCTCTAAAATGACATATAGTTAGCTTAGTTTCCTCCTAAATGACGTAGTAAGCTAAATTAGCTCCAAAATGGCCTATTTTATAAAAATGACCTATACTTAGCTAAGTTCTCTCATAAATGACATAATAAGCTTACTTAGTTCTCTTCTTCATCTAGTCTTCTTCTTCTAATTTTCTTATTTCCCATTTTGCAGATTACATTCACTTCACAGAAGTTTGCATTGATGGAGTGCTTGGGTTACTTGAATTTTTTTATTTTGTATCGATCAACAATGTGACACTTGCTACATATGGATATGAAACTATGTATGTATGGATCAAACTATTGTAATATGGTTTAGTACGGATGAAACTTGCATAATATGTATGTATGTATGTATGGATGAAACTTATTTTAATATGGTTATCAGTATGGCAAGAACATTATTTCTATGAAATATATATATATATATTGCTATGAAAATTGTTATAATAAAAAATAAAATAAAAGGGACATTTTGGTTACTCTTTGCCGTCTGCACACGGACGACAAAGGGGGACCTCAGGCAGACGGCAAAGGGGGGATCCCAAGCGGCAAAGGGCCTTAAACCCCTACTCCCTAAGGCTTCTTTGCCGTCAGCCCACGGACGACAAAGGGGGGCGTAAGGCAGACGGCAAAGGGTGGACCCCAGGCATACGACAAAGACTGTCGTTAACACTTGACGACCCTAACCCCGTGGGTCTGCCGTCCATGCTCTTTGCCGTGTGCTCCCCCACGACAAAGATTCTTTGCCGTCCATGGGAACAAGGCAGAGGACAAAGGACCTCTTTACCAGATTTTTCTTTGCCAGAATGTTTGCCGTCTGCTGACGGACGACAAAGGCCTTTGCCATCCGGGGTCCTGCCCTTTGCCGTCAGCCATGGCAGGCAGCAAATTCCCTGATTCCTGTAGTGCAAGTCCGATGAGTGTGCCTTGCCATTTTTCAAGATCTTGAAGAAGGATGGCCCTATGAAGTGGACCCCGTAAGTAGATGTAGCACTATAGGACCTGAAAAATTACCTTTCCTCTGCTCCCATCTTGGTCGCTCGTAAACCGCAAGAGCTATTCCTGCTATATTTAGCAGCAACAAATCAAGTGGTTAGTGCAGCATTGGTGGCGCAGAGCGAGGTGGTTGAAGATTCAGCGGACGTTGCTAGTGATACCAGGAACAATACTGAAATATCCACGGCAGGACCCAATAATGGTCAAGGGGGACCTCAACAAATGGACAACAGTGGATTTAAGGAGGTGGCGAAGAAGAAGATGGTACAATGACTCGTGTACTTCGTCAGTTCCTTATTACGGCCTCATCATGGCCTCGAGGAAGCTGTGCCACTACTTCCAAGCCCATGAGATCACGATTGTTACCCATTTCCCATTGCAACGCATACTGAGGAACCCCGAGGCCACTCACAGGATAGTTGAGTGGGCACTGGAGTTGTCAAGTTTTGGATTGAAGTATCAGAGCACTTCCACTATTCAAAGTAGAGCCTTGGCGGATTTTATTGCATAATGGGTGCCCACGCCTGATGAAGAAATTCTAGAGACAATCCTCCCCGGTAAAGAAGCACCCAAAGACTGGATGATGTACTTTGATGGTGCCTTTTCACTCTAGGGTGCCAAAGCAGGCGTGCTTCTCGTTGCCCCCACCGGAGAGCGCCTCAAGTACGTGGTCCAAATGCACTTTCCTCGGGAGGAAGCCACCGACAATACCGCTGAGTACGAGGGACTCCTTGCCGGACTTAAAATCGTGGTAGAGTTGGGGATCAAGAGACTAGTTGTTGGAGGAGACTCTCAGCTTGTGGTGAAGCAAGTCAATGAGGATTATCAGAGCCTGTTGATGGAAGCATATGTGGAAGAGGTGAGGAAATTGGAGGAGCACTTCGATGGACTAAGACAGAGCATGTGCCCCGAGCGGAAAACAACATTGCTGATCATCTATCAAAGTGTGCTACGCAGAAGCTTCCTGTGGGACCAGGAACTTTTGTTCTCGGCCTTCAATCATCAGTATCCCCGTCGGTGATGACCAGAAGGAGAAGGAAGCTGAAATCCGGCAAGCATTTCCCGACAAAGCTCCTCGAAACCGCTGATGCTGTCGGGAAAAGCCCCGCCGCGGTCAATGAGCAGCTCCCTCCCGTGGGACCTCAGGTCGTTGCGGTTGAGACAAGCGCTCCCACCAATGAGAAAACACCACTGGTCCTTGTTGTCAAGCCAACAGCTCTAGCCTGGGCACAACACATAGTTCACTTCCTCCAGACAGGAGAACTCCCTGAGGAGTAAGAGAAAGCCGAAAAAGTAGCCCGCCAATCAAGTATGTACTTGTTTGTTGATGACACCTTGTATAGAAGACGACCAAACGGTGTGAAATTAAGGTGCATCTGCCAGGATGATGGACTAAAGCTATTGGCAAAAATCCACGGAGGAGTATGTGGCTCTCACATAGGATCAAGAGCCCTTGTCGGTAAAGCTTTCCGGCAGGGTTTCTATTGGCCCACTGCCCTCCAGGACGCCACTGAGCTGGTCACCAAGTGTGAAGCTTGCCAGTTTCATTCCAAGAACATCCATCAACCAGCACAAGCTCTGCAAACAATTCCTTTATCCTGGCCATTCTCGGTATAGGGGCTCGATATCCTGGGCCCTTTCCCCCCCGCTGTCGGGGGCTTTGAGTTCTTGTTAGTGGCAACTGACAAGTTGACAAAGTGGCCTAACAACTGCAATCAGTTCACGAGTCGTGCCTTCATGAAATATATCCAAAGCATTGGAAGCAAGGTCTCCTTCACATCTGTTGCCCATCCTAGAAGCAACGTACAAGTCGAGAGGATGAATGTCGAAGTGCTGCGAGGACTCAACACAAGGACTTTTGATAAGCTGCGGAAGAGCGGCAAGCACTGGATAGACGAGCTGCCGGTGGTTCTTTGGTCACTCAGAACGACACCAAATCGAGCTACTGGCCAAACGCCCTTCTCACTGGTATACGAGGCGGAAGCAGTGCTCCCCATAGAACTCATATACGCGTCACCTCGAGTGCTTGCCTACGACGAAGTAGAGCAACAACAGCTACGGCATGACGATGCAATGCTCCTCAAGGAAGACCATCTCCGGGCTGTTATACATGCTGCACACTACCAGCAAGCCCTGCGACGCTACCATAGCCACAGGGTTCATGCCCAGAGCCTTGAGGAAGGCGACCTTTTCCTTCGTCGTGTTCAGTCTGCCAAGGGTACCAACAAGTTGACGCCAAAGTGGGAAGGCCCTTACCGGGTAGCACGAGTCACCAGAGCCGACGCTGTCTGTCTGGAGACCGAAGATGGCACCAAGGTGCTTAACTCATGGAATATTGAGCATCTTCGTAAGTTCTACCCATAAGGCACGGTTGCCAGGCGCAGCCCCCGACAACCACCTTTTGTACAAGCATTGACGATGTTGCATCTAACCCTTTGTACAAAGCCAGGCACAGACCCAGCGCTACAATAATAAATCTAGGCATTGCATCGTATCATCATCTTACATGCTCATTACACATTTTTCGTGATTGCAATGTTATCGCTTTTAGGATATAATATTTGCTAGCGTGCTTGATGAACCTATAATTTGTGTTACTTTTCTCTCCCTACGCAACAGACCGTCGGGACGATAGAGAAGAGGAGTGAAGGAACAAGGACAATGGCCCATCAAGCCCTCAAGAGGGATACGACTTGGAAAAGATAAGTACAATTACACATCCCAAGTTAATTGTTTTTCCCAATGCCCCGAGGAAATCCGTAGCATCTGCCTCGCTGTGGGTAGTGGAGTCCTCCACGTGGTGAGAACCCTTGTTGGGATGAGCCGCCCCCTGTTTTTTGTTCAACAACTATGGGGGCTGCATCAACGTCGGCAAGGAGCTCTACCGGGGAACAATGCCAACTTGTTGCCGGTGGCTCGTTTCCCCTTGGCACTCATGGATGAGTTATGATCCGGCAAGTGGCTCCGTGTAGCAAGGACAAAACATCCCAAGACAACATAAACATGGAAAGAAAAGGATAGTACTTGCAGAAAGAAAATAGCAGTTTTCTCATTCATGTTTTGTACAAATTGGATAAAGGTTACATTATGAGATGCGCCTTTGTAATAATCCTTTATTTGGCTTTCTCCCCTTGAAACAAGACACTAAAGAAAAAGGGGACGAGAGAAGGGCCCCAATAGAAACCCAGCCTCACCCCGTCAGGACCATCATTGCACGGCGGTAGGTCCATCGGAAGGGAAGACGAAGCCGGTTGGGGGAGAAGGCGGCGCCGGAGTCAAGAACCCCCGGCAAATCGCTTTGCCGGGGAGGGATAGCTGATGGTGATGGTGCGACCGACGCTCAGCTTGAGTTTGAGTCAGCGTACTCCGACTTGAGGGCTGGGAGCTCGTCTTCGTCTACACCAACACTGTCCTCCTTGTCGCTATGGATCGAGGAGGAGCTTTTGACATCACTCGAGCTCTCCTCGCAACAACCAAGACGGGCGCTTGAATGCCCATAAATCTTGACGCAGAGCAGATCGACCTCCACCAGCTTGAAGCGGATGACATGCCCACCCATGAAGTTTTGGGCACATGCGAAGGTTTTCCACCTACGCCTGAGAAGCATGACATGGCGCTCGAGGAACTTGATGTCCGCTCACACTGCGCTGTTACAGCAACCACATGCTTGCAACCACAACACATGCGGCTTATCGACCTCCATCACCCTGGCGAAAGGGCGAGGGAGGCAGAGGCGGCTTGAGGGAGGCCCAAGCAGTTTGATAACAAACACTAGCGCCGTCCCCTCGGTGTGACCCTCCATGAAGGGGTGGGTCTGATGGTGGAGGAGGAAGAGAGCCGACACTCCGTCTTCCCCAACCACGGGCCCTACGTCAACCTCGGCCCCTTCTAGTGCCTCCACCATGCACACTAGATACGCCCTCTGCATCTATGGCTGAAGTGGTGGCATGATACCGATGGGAATCCTTCAACGTCGCGGCGGAAGCCAGGGGACACCCTCATCGCCTAGGCATGCTGGCAGCGAGCATAGATCAAGACAAGGAAGTAGAGAAGCGATCTCTGTGGGTTCGGATTCAAGGAGGAGGAGAAGGTGGATTAGCATCACCTCTAGAGACCTCCCAATTTATAGGGAGGGCGTGGGGCTGGCTCTCCCCCGCTCCAAGGGTCGCCGTCCGTCTCCACCAATCCCACTACCCACGATCACGGGCGAAATAGGTAACCGCCCTGTTGCTCCAATCCATGGCGTTGCGGTTTCTGCCACAACCCGAGCTTTAAGTCACGCGCACCCGCCGATAGCCCCAGCCTATGCATGTGGCGCACATGGTGGAAACCGCTTGAAAAAATGGGTCAGTGTCGACCATTAAATCCTCACATTGCGCGCATGTGCATGAAATTTGGGCCTGGCCCAACGATGCTTGGCGAGCACGTGTGGGCCAGACCTGGGGGCTCCTGTCGGTGCACTAGGAGAGGGGTACCCAGTGCCCCTGACTTATGCATAGACGACGACGGTAATAACCCTCCACACACCAAGACAACCTGACAACGATCAATATAGACTACAATGAGCTCTATGCGGCAGCCCAACCCTGGGACTGCTGCGCACCAAGTATTATCTCGGCGCTTGTCGGGGACCAGGACGTACTGCTACTTCTTGAGCTTGCGTTGGTTTTCCCTTGAAGAGGAAAGGGTGATGCAACAAAGTACATAAGTATTTCCCTTAGTTGTTGAGAACCAAGGTATCAATCTAGTAGGAGGAAAAAGCAAGTCACCAATAGATGTACCTACACAAACAATCAAACACTTGCACCCAACGCTATAAAGGGGTTGTCAATCCCTTGATAGTTACTTGCAAGGATTAGACCTGATAGAGACAGATAGGAAAGATTGCGGAAAGTAAAAAAGTAAATAATTTGCAGCAATGTATTTTTGGTATTTTTGGTATATAGATCTGAAAATATAATATGGAAAATAGACCCGGGGGCCATAGGTTTCACTAGAGGCTTCTCTCTTGAAGGAAAATAACATGATGGGTGAACAAATTACTATCGAGCAATTGATAGAAAAGTGCATAGTTATGACGATATCCAAGGCAATGATTATGCATATAGGCATCATGTTTGTGTCAAGTAGACCGAAACAATTCTGCATCTACTACTATTACTTCACACATCGACCGACTCCTGTCTGCATCTAGAGTATTAAGTTCATGAAGAATAGAGTAACGCATTCAGTAAGATGATATGACGTAGAGGGATAAACTCAAGCAATATGATGAAAACCCCATCTTTTTACCCTTGATGGCAACAATACAATACGTGTCTCGCTACCCCTACTTTGTCACTGGGTGAGGACACCGCAAGATTGAACCCAAAACCAAGCACTTCTCCCATTGCAAGAATTACCAATATAGGTGGCCAAACCAAACCAATAACTCAAAGAGACTTGCAAAGATATGAAACCATGCATATACGAATTCAGAGAAGAACCAAATAATTTTCATAGATAAGCTGATCATAAACCCACAATTCATCCGATCTCGACAAACACACCGCAAAAGAGTATTACATCGGATAGATCCCCATGAAGATCAAGGAGAACATGGTATTGAAGCACAAAGAGAGAGAAGAAGCCATCTAGCTACTAGCTATGGCCCCCTAGGTCTGTGGTGGACTACTCACGCATCATCGGAGGGGCAATGGAGTTGATGTAGAGGTCCTCCGTGATGGAATCCCCCTTCAGCAGATTACCGGAAAAGGCTCCAAGATTGAATCTCTCGGGAACGGACTCTTCTGGTGGCGGAAAAGTATTATCGTGGCTCTATTTGGTATTGGGGGGATATTTGGGAATTTATAGGCCGGATATTAGGGTTAGAGGACCTGATGGTGGACCACAAGCCAGGGGCACCCCCTGGCCATGCCAGGGTGGCTTGTGACCTCCTGGCAGGTCTCCTGCCTTCCTCTCCAAGTCTGGTAGATGTCTTCTGGTCCAAGAAAAATCATCACGAAGATTTTATTCCGTTTCGAATCCGTTTAATATTCATTATCTAAAATACTCAAAAGCAAGGAAAAAACAGAAATTGGCACTAGGCTCTAGGTTAATGGGTTAGTCCCAAAACAAATATAAAATAGCATATTAATGCATATAAAACATCCAAAACAGATAATATAATAGCATGGAACAATAAAAAATTATAGATACGTTGGAGACGTATCAGCATCCCCAAGCTTAATTTTTGCTCGTCCTCGAGTAGGTAAATGATAAAAACAGAATTTTTGATGTGCAATGCTACCTAACATATATATCCATGTAATATCCTTTATTGTGGCATGAATGTTCAGATCCATAAGACTCAAAACAAAAGCTTAATGTTGACATAGAAACAATAATATTTCAATCATACTAACAAAGCAATTATGTCTCTTCAAAATATAATGGCAAAAGAAAGTTATCCCTACAAATCATATAGTCTGGCTATGCTCCATCTTCCCCACACAAAGTATTTCCAGCATGCACAACCCCGATGACAAGTCAAGCAATTGTTTCACACCTTTTATGTTCTCAAACTTTTTCAACTCTGATGCAATACATGAGCGTGAGCCATGGATATAGCACTATAGGTGGAATAGAATATGGTGGAGGTTGTGAAGAAAAAGGAGAAGATAGTCTCACATCAACTAGGCATATCAATGGGCCATGGAGATGCCCATTAATAGATATCAATGTGAGTGAGTAGGGATTGCCATGCAACGGATGCACTAGACCTATAAGTGTATGAAAGCTCAAAAATAAACTAAGTGGGTGTGCATCCAACTTGCTTGCTCATGAAGACATAAGGCAATTTGAGGAAGCCCATCATTGGAATATACAAGCCAAGCTATATAATGAAAAATTCCGACTAGTATAGGAAAGTGACAAAATAGGAGACTCTCTATCATGAAGATCATGGTGCTACTTTGAAGCACAAGTGTGGAAAAAAGATAGTAGCATTATCCCTTCTCTCTTTTCTCTCATTTTTTATTTTATTTTGGTGGGCATCAATGGCCTCTTTTTTTATTTGGGATTCGCTGTCTCTTTTATTTTTCATAAAGTCCGGAGTCTAATCCCAACTTGTGAGGGAATCATAGCTTCCATCATCCTTTCCTCACATGGGACAATGCTCTAATAATGATGGTCATCACACTTTTATTTACTTACAACCCAAGAATTACAACTCAATATCTAGAAAAAAATATGACTCTATATGAATGCCTTCGGTGGTGTACCAGGATGTGCAATGATCTAGCATAGAAAATCACATCAAAAAACATACAAGCCATGAAAACATCATGCTAGCTATCTTACGATCATGCAAAGCAATATGCAAATGATGGTGCGTGTCATAATAAACGGAACAGTGGAAGTTGCATGGAAATATATCTCGGAATGGCTATGGAAATGCCATAATAGGTAGGTATGGTGACTGTTTTGAGGGAGGATATATGGTGGGTGTAGTGCACCGGCGAAAGTTGCGCGGTACTAGAGAGGCTAGCAAAGGTAGAAGGGTGAGAGTGCGTATAATCCATAGACTCACATTAGTACTATAGAACTCACATACTTATTGGAAAAGTCTATTAGTCATTGAAGCAAAGTATTAGACAAGTTCTCCTAGGGGAGAGGTTGGTAGGAGTAAACCATCGCGCGCTCTCGACCCTCACACAAAGGTTGACAATCAATAAACAAATCATGGTCCGACTTCCTTACATAACGGTTCACCATACGTGCATGCTACGGGAATCACAAACCTTTACACAAGTATTTCTACCAATTCACAATTACTTCCTAACATGACTCTAATATTACCATCTTTATATCTCAAAACTTTATGCAAGGAATCAAACTTCTCATAATATTCAATGCACTTTATATGAAAGTTTTTATTATATCCCTCTTGGATGCCCATTATATTAGGAATAAATTCATAACCTAAACCAATTACCATGCTGTTTAAAGACTCTCAAAATAATATAAGTGAGGTACGAGAGTTCAATTATTTCTACAAAACAAAACACCACCGTGCTCTAAAAAGATATAAGTGAAGCACTAGAGCAAAATTGCCAAGCTCAAAAGATATAAGTGAAGCACATAGAGTATTCTAATAAATTCACGATTCATGCATGTCTCTCTCAAAAGATGTGTCCAGCAAGGATGATTGTGGCAAATTAAAATCAAAGACTCATATCATATAAGACGCTCCAAGCAAAACACATATCATGTGGTGAGTAAATTTACCGATGGATTGAAGACGAAAGAGGGGATGCCTTTCGGGGCATTCCCAAGTTTAGACTTTTTGGAATCCTTGATTCCTTGGGTTGCCTTGGTCATCCCCAATCTTAGGCTCTTGCCACTCCTTATTCCATAGTCCATCAAATCTTTACCCAAAACTTGAAAACTTCACAACACAAAACTTAACAGAAAACTCGTGAGATCTGCTAGTATAAGAAAATAAGTCACCACTTTAGGTACTGTTGTAAACTCATTATTTATTTATATTGGTGTAATATATACTGCATTCCAACTTATCCATGGTTCATACCCCCCGATACGACCCATAGATACATCAAAATAGGTAAACAACACAAAGAAAACAGAATTTGTCAGAAACAGAATAGTCTGTAGCAATCTGGAAACTTCATATAATTCTGTAACTCCAATAATTCTGGAACAATTGGTAAAACCTGGGAAATTTGTATATAAATCTTGTGTACAAGTTTTAGACTCGTTCGACTCTCTCATAAATGTTTAAAATTCCTGGACTGGGTGCAGAAGTTTTTGTTTTTCAGCAAGATCAAATCAACAATCACCATAGGCCATCCCAAAGGTCTTACTTGGCTCAAACACTAATTGACACACCAAAACACAAATTAATAAAGATGTAATAATGTGTCAAACACTCAAAAACAGAAGCAAAAAACAGAACATATAAATAAAATTGGGTTGCCTCCCAACAAGCGCTGATGTTTAACGCCCCTAGCTAGGCATAACACAATAGACCAATGATGCTCGCGTAAAGGTAAATAATTGAAACATAAATAGAGAATCATGAATAACATGTAAAGTATATTTAATTCTAACCCACTTCCTATGCATATGGATTTTGTGAGCAAACAAATTATGGGAACAAAAATCAATTAGCATAGGAAGGCAAAACAAGCATAACTTCAAAATTTTGAACACATAGAGAGGAAACTTGATATTATTGCAATTCCTACAAGAATAAGTTCCTCCCTTATAATAATTTTCAGTATCATCATGAAGGAACCTCACAATATAACTATCACACAAATCATTCTTTTCATGATCAATTATAGCATACATGTCATCACCAAAACTTGGGGAACAAAAAATATCATCTTCATCAAGCATAGCATCCCCAAGCTTGTGGTTTTGCATATCATTAGAATCATTAATATTCAGAGAATTCATAATAACAACATGGAAATCATGATTTTCATTCAAGGAGATATCATGAATCACTTTATAATTTTGTTCTTTCAACACTTCATCAAAATTTTCATGATTTTCAAGCAAAACTTCATAGAGATAATCAAGTGCACTCAACTCACTAACAATTGGTTCATCATAATTTGGTATTTTGAAAAGATTAGCAAGTGTACGAGGATCCATATCAATAGATTTCTAGGAAGTGAAGATGCAAGCAAATAGAAGGCACATGGCAACACAAGCAAACATAGCAAACAAGAGATCTGTCGAGAAAAAGGCAAACAAAAAAGAGAGGGCGACTAAAACGACAAATTTGTGATGTGGGGGAGAGGAAAACGAGAGGCAAATGGCAAATAATGTAAATGCAAGATATGAGTTTGTGATGGGTACTTGGTAGGCTTGATGTGTATCTTCCCAGCAACGGCGCCAGAAATCCTTCTTCCTACTTCTCGAGCTTGCGTTGGTTTTCCCTTGAAGAGGAAAGGGTGATGCAAAAAAGTAGATAAGTATTTCCCTCAGTTGTTGAGAACCAATGTATCAATCGAGTAGGAGGAACAAGCAAGTCACAAATAGATGTACCTACACAAACAATCAAACACTTGCACCCAACGCTATAAAGGGGTTATCAATCCCTTCACAATTACTTGCAAGGATTAGATCTGATAGAGATAGATAGGAAAGATTGCGGCAAGTAAAAAAGTAAATAAATTGCAGCAAGGTATTTTTGGTATATACATATGAACATATAATATGGAAAATAGACCCGGGGGCCATAGGTTTCACTAGAGGCTTCTCTCTTGAAGGAAAATAACACGGTGGGTGAACAAATTACTATCGAGCAATTGATAGAAAAGCGCATAGTTATGACGATATCCAAGGCAATAATTATGCATATAGGCATCACGTCCTTGTCAAGTATACCAAAACAATTCTGCATCTACTACTATTACTCCACACATCGGCCGACTCCTGCCTGCATATAGAGTATTAAGTTCATGAAGAACAGAGTAACACATTAAGTAAGATGACATGATGTAGAGGGATAAACTCAAGCAATATGATGAAAACCCATATTTTTACCCTTGATGGCTACAATACAATATGTGTCCCGCTACCTCTACTTTGTTACTGGGTGAGGACACCGCAAGATTGAACCCAAAACTAAGGATTTCTCCCATTGCAAGAATTACCTATCTAGTTGGCCAAACCAAACCAATAACTCGAAGAGACTTGCAAAGATATGAAATCACACATATAAGAATTTAGAGAAGAACCAAATAGTATTCATATATAAGCTAATCATACACCCACAATTCATCGGATCTCGACAAACACACCACAAAAGAGTATTACATCGGATAGATCGCCATGAAGATCATGGAGAACATGGTATTGAAGCACAAAGAGAGATAAGAAGCCATATATATACTAGCTATGGACCCATAGGTCTATGATGGACTACTCATGCATCATCGGAGGGGCAATGGAGTTCATGTAGATGCCCTCTGTGATCGAATCCCCCTCGGTCAGATTACCGGAAAAGGCTCCAAGATTGGATCTCTCGGGAACGGAGGCTTCCAGCGGTGGAAAAGTATTATCGTGGATCTTTTTGGTATCGGGGGAATATTTGGGAATTTATAGGCCAAAGATTAGGGTTAGAGGACCTGCTGGGGGGGGGGGCACAAGCCAGAGGCGCCCCCTGGCCGCGCCAGGGTGGTTGTGACCTCCTAGCAGGTCTCCTACCTTCCTCTCCAAGTCCGGTAGATGTCTTCTGGTCCAAGAAAAATCATCGTGAAGATTTTATTCCATTTGTAGTCCGTTTAATATTCCTTATCTACAATACTCAAAAACAAGGAAAAACAGAAACTGGCACTAGGGTCTAGGTTAATAGGTTAGTCTCAAAAATAATATAAAATAGCATATTAATGCATATAAAACATCCAAAACAGATAATATAATAGCATGGAACAATAAAAAATTATATATATGTTGGAGACGTATCACGTACGCACCCTCTTGAGCCATCCCTCGGCAAGCGTGAGCCAACCTATCACCGCTCCATCTCATCGCAAGGCCAGTCACTTGTCGATGCGGTGTCGAGCCCCCAGGTGGCTAAAAGAATCTTGCTAAGCACGTGGCTACACGCTGGAAGGAAGATTACCCCTCTTTGACACCCGTCCTTAGGCATGTCGAGGTGGGAGGCAATGGTTAGCTAGAGCGGTGGTATAAGCTTGTCGGGGATGCACCCCTGCATGCCACCTAGACTAACAATGATGGTATTTTGTCTCTAATGCCAGAGAGAGGTATGATAAGCTCTGCTAGCTATATAATCACTAGACATTGTCTCTTTTGCCACTATGGTCGCCCCTTTCACTATAAAAGGAGGCCCAAGGCAACCTAGTTGAGGATTCGGAATTTTGAGCACTTGTATGCGTGTAATAGCTCCCCCGAAGGCAACCCTTGCCAGGCAGAAGTGTTGCGCACTCTTCGTGTTCCCTTGATCAATCCACCCACAAAGCAGGAGTAAGATATTACGCTTCACAGCGGCCTGAACCTGTGTAAATCGCCGCATCCCCTCACTCTCTCTGCTCTTCGTGCTTGCGTCCATGCCCCCCTCCCGCCAAAACACAAAGGGGCCGATGGCCCCAGAGGTGATCGTGTGCATCTAGCCCCGACAGACATGATTCAGCTTAACCTGCCTGCATGCGCTAATGTGCGTCGCCATGGATGCAACCTTCCCATGAGCTGCCACGGACGCAACGACTGTTGCTGCTGCCGGTTTGTCTCTTCTCGCACGCGCCTCCTCGATCGACTCATAGTTCACACCATTTCAGCCTTTGACCTCCACATCATCAATTCAGCATGGCAATTAAAGTCTAGGGCATACCGATTGATGTGCGATGTTTGAACATTGCAAAGATGCGGCTGATGCCCTTATTTAAACCACCCACCCCTCCACCTATTCTGCACACATCTATTTGTGCCACTCCCCTTATCTTGTTCACCCAAATCCAGAGCACTCTCCAAGCTAGGTGAAGATGCAGTACTACGACCCCACCTTCCAGATGCCACTAGTTAGACCGGAAAGGCGGTACCCTGCCGGCGTCATCATGGAGAAAACACTCCGCGTGTGGACGATCTCACGCTAGAGGACTGGCTGGGATTTGGCCGAGTGGTTCCTCCGTGCGGTCTTTGCCCACCTCCTGATGGGCTCGCTGGTCATGTTCCGACTGGAGGAACCGCGTCCAAACTCCAGCTCTTCGCCGCCAGGGCTCATCGCCACCTTCAGCAAGAGGTTTGATGTGTTCCACCTGCTTGGGAAGGTGTTTTGTTGTGGGTGCAAGTGTTGGAAATATGCCCTAGATGCAATAATAAATTGGTTATTATCATATTTCGTTGTTCATGATAATTGTTTATTATCCATGCTAGAATTGTATTGATTGGAAAATCAAATAGATGTGTGGGTACATATACAACACTGTGTGCCTAGTGAGCCTCTAAGAGACTAGCTCATTCATCAAATATGGTCAAGGTTTCCTGGCCATAGACATGATTTGTCATTTGATAACGAGATCACATCATTAGGAGAATGAGTTGATGTATAAGACCCAAACTATGAACGTAGCATATGATCGTGTTAGTTTATTGCTATTGTTTTCTGCATGTCAAGTATCTGCTCCTATGTCCTTGAGATCATGCAACTCACTGACACCGGAGGAGTAACTTGTGTGTATCAAATGTCACGACGTAATTGGGTGACTATAAAGGTGCTCTACAGTTATCTCTGAGGGTGTCTGTTGGGTTGGCATGGATTGAGACTAGGATTTGTCACTCCGTATGACGGAGAGGTATCTCTGGGCCCACTCATTAATACAACATCACAATAAGCTTGCAAGCAATGTGACTAAGGAGTTAGTCACATGATCTTGTGTTACGGAATGAGTAAGGAACTTTCCGTTAACGAGATTGAACTAGGTATGGAGATACCAACGATTGAATCTCGGGCAGGCAACATGCCGATGGACAAAAGGAGCGACATACGGGATTGTCTGAATAATTGACATCGTGGTTCGACTGATAAAGATCTTTGTAGAATAAGTAGGAACCAATGTGAGCATCCAAGTCCTGCTATTGGTTATTGACCGTGGGGTTGTCTTGGTCATGTCTACATAGTTCTCGAACCCGGATGGTCTGCACACTTAACGTTCGGTGATGATTTGTTATTGTTGAGTTATGTATGTTGGTGACCGAAGGTTGTTTGGAGTCCCGGATGAGATCCCGAATATCATGAGGAGCTTCGGAATGGTCCGGAGGTTAATATTTATGTATGTGAAGTCATATTTTGGCTACCGGAAAACTTTTGGGATTTTCTGGTATTGTACCGAGAAGCTTCTGGAAGGTTCTAGAGGGTTCTAGAGGATTCTAAAGGGTCCCTCCAGCCCATAGGACGTGCATGGGATTTAAGGGGGCATCCAAGCCTTGTTGGGACAGCCCCCAAGGGCCCATGTGGCTAGGGGTAGGAAACCCTGAAGGGGAAGGCACCTAGGAGGTACCTTGGGAAGGGAGGACTCCTTCCTCCTAGCCGCTGCCCACTTCCTTGGAGGAAGGGCTAGGGCTGCACCCGATCTACCCCCTCCTCCTATATATAGAGAAGGAGAGGGAGGGCAGAAAGACATTAAGGCATAGGTGCAGCCCTCCCTCTCTTCCTAGATATGTTTCTCCATCGAAAACGCATATGCGGCAGTGCTTGGCAAAGCTCTGCTGATATTGCTCCACCACCACCGCCACCACACCATCATGCTGCCGGAGAACTCCTCTACCTCTCCAACCTTGCTTGTTGGATCAAGAAGGCGGAGGCGTCATCGATCTGTACGTGTGCTGAACGTGGAGGTGTCGTCCGTTCGGCGCTAGATGGGACGGATTGCGATTTGGCTCGCGAAGATGTTTGACTACATCAACCGGGTTTCTTAATGCTTCTCGCTTAGCGAACTACAAGGGTATGTAGATCCACTCTCCCTCTCATAGTTGTTGATCTCCATAGATAGATCTTGGGTGTTCATAGGATTTTTTTGTTTTCCATGCAACGTTCCCCAACAGTGGCATCAGAGCTAGGTTTATGCGTCATAACATGCATGATTAGAACACAAAAGAGTTTGTGGGCGTTGATGTTCAGATTGCTTACCTCCTTAGTCTTATCTTAATTCAGCGGTATTGTGGGATGAAGCGGCTTGGACCAACCTTACTCATCCACGTACGAGAGACCGGTTCCATCGACCGACATGCAACTTGTTGCATAAAGATGGCTGTCGAGTGTCTGTCTCTCCCACTTCAGTTGAATTGGATTTGAGAGAGGTGGTCCTTGTAGAAGGTTAAAAGGCAACTTGATTATCACTGTTGTGTCTTTGCATAGGTAAGAATGGTTCTTACTATTTGCCCATAGCAGCCACGTAAAAGTTGCAAAAACAAAGTAGAGGACGTCTAACTTGTTTTTGCTGGGCATTTGTGATGTGATATGGTCAAGACGTGATTTGATATATGTTGATGTATGAGATAATCATGTTTTGTAATAGTTATGATGACTTGCATGTCGATGAGTACGGCAACCGGCAGGAGCCATAGGGTTTTCTTTAATTATTGTATGACCTGCGTGTCAATCATTAAGCGCTATGTAATGCTTTAGTTTATAGCTAAGCGATAGCAATAGTAGAAGCATGGTTGGTGAAACAACCCCGATGGCAACACAATGATGGAGAGCATGGTGCCATGCCAGTTATGATGGAGATCATGCTGGTGCTTTGGAGATGGGATCAAAAGCACAAGTTCATATCCATATCATGTCACTTATGATGTGCATGTGATGTTAATCCTTCTATGCATATTATTTTTCTTAGGACGACGGTAGCATTATAAGGGATCCCTCACTAAAATTTCAAGATGTATTGTGTTCTCCCCGAGTGTGCACCGTTGCGAAAGTTCGTCGTGTCAAGGCACCACGTGATGATCGGGTGTGATAGACTCTATGTTCACATACAACGGGTGCAAGCCAGTTTTGCACATGCGGAACACTCGGGTTAAACTTAACGAGCCTAGCATGTACAGACATGGCCTCGGAACATAGGAGACCAAAAGGTCGAACATGAGTCATATAGTAGATATGATCAACATGGAGATGTTCACCATTGAAACCACCTCATCTCACGTGATGATCGGACTTGGGTTGGTGGATTTGAATCATGTCACACTTAGGCAACCTGAGGGATGTTGATTTGAGTGGGAGTTCTTAAGTAATATGATTAATTGAACTCATTATCATGAACATAGTCAAAATTTCTTTGCAAATTATGTTATAGATCAATAGCTCGTGTTGTAGCTCCCATGAATTTTGATACGTTCCTAGAGAAAAAGTAAGTTGAAAGATGATGGTAGCAATCATGTGGACTAGGTCCGTGATCTGAGGATTGTCCTCATTGTTGCACATAAGGCTTATGTCCTTGATGCACCGCTCGGTGGGCCAACACCTCAAGCGTCGTCTATGGGTGTTGAGAACATTAGACGAGCACGATGACTAGATAGTTCAGTGTGTGATGCTTTACGGCTTAAAATTGAGTCTTCAAAGACGTTTTGAACGTCAAGGAGCATATGAGATGTTCCAAGAGCTAAAATTGGGATTTCAGGCTCGTGCCCATGTTGAGAGGTATGAGACCTCCAACAAGATTCTTTTCTTGGGAGATGAAGGAGAATAGCTCAATCAGTGAGCGTGTGCTCAGATTGTCTGGGTGCTACAATCGCTTGAATCAAGTGGGAGTTGATCTTCCAGATAGTGATTGATATAGTTCTCCAAGTCACTGCCACAAAGCTACTTGAGCTTCGTGATAAACTATAAACATGCCAAGGATGGAAAAGATGATCCCTGAGCTATTCGCGATGTTTGATACCGCAAAGGTGGAAATCAAGAAGAAGCATCAAATGTTGATGGTTAGTAAAACCACTAGTTTCGAGAAGGGCAAGAAGGGAAACTTCATGAATGGCAAGCCAGTTGCTGCTCCAGTGAAGAAACCCAAGGTTGTACCCGAACCCAAGACTAAGTGCTTCTATTATGAGGAGAACGGTCACTGAAGCAGAACAACCCTAGATACTTGGTAGATAAGAAGGCTGCCAACATCAACAGAGTATATTTGATATACATGTTATTGATCTGTACCTTACTAGTACTCCTAGCAGCACATGGGGATTAGATACCGGTTTAGTTGCTAGTGTTAGTAATTCGAAATAAAAGCTACAGAATAAACGAAGACTAGCTAAGGGGGAGGTGACCATGTGTGTTGGAAGTGTTTCCAAGGTTGATGTGATCACCATCGCATGATCCCTCTACCTTCGGAATTAGTGTTAAACCTGAATAAATTTTATTTGGTGTTTGCATAGAGGATGAACATGATTAGATCGTGTTTATTGCAATACGGCTATTCATTTAAGTCGAAGAATAATGGTTATTCTATTTACATGAATAACATCTTCAATTCTATTTACATGAATAATGGTTATTCCCCTCTTGAGAACTGGCAAAACAAAATTAAACGTCTTAGGAAAATTACTAAAGGTTGTGGTTCTAATGAGGAAGCTGGTCTCAAGAGATATAAAAAGATTCTTCTTGAAGAATTTGATTCCCTAGATATTAAATGTGAGACCTCCATCCTTTCTGAAGCAGAATCCTCTAGATTAAGATTTGTTCACTTTGAGCTTCAGAAGATTTGGCTTCAGGAAGAAACTAAAGCCAAACAAAGGTCTAGGGATAGAAATATGAAGGAGGGTGATAGGAATACTACATACTTTCATGCAGTGGCCAACCAGAGGAGGAGGAAAACTTTAATTCACTCCTTAGATGGCCCTGATGGTCCTGTCTCTGACACCCAAGACATGTTAAAGATAGCTAGCGATCACTACAAAGATCTCTTCAAAAAATAAGAGAATAACTCCTTTAATCTGAAGTCTGACTTCTTCTCTGAAGAAGACAAGGTTACTCTAGCTGAGAACTCTCTACGAGAAGCCCCTTTTTCGGAAGAAGAGATTAAGACTGTTGTTTTTAGTTCCTATCCAGATGGGGCCCCTGGTCCTGATGGCATCCGTTTTATTTTTTATCAACACTTTTGGGATCTCATCAAGCCAGACCTCCTGTAGTTATTTGATGAGTTTCACAAAGGTAAACTAGACATCTATAGGCTTAATTTTGCTATGATCACTCTCATCCCTAAGGAGGAAGAAGCCACTTCCATGAAAAAGTTTAGGCCTATTAGCCTAATTAATTGTAGCTTTAAGATTTTTTTCCAAAGTCCTGATTAACAGGCTGGCCAGTATCCTTAATAGATTGATTAATAACAACCAATCTGCCTTTCTCAAAGGTAGATATATACTAGAAAGTGTGGTTAGAGCCCATGAGGTTCTACACTTCGTTCACTCTAGTAAGAAGCAAGGTCTGGTCCTGAAGTTAGACTATGAGAAAGATTTTGACAAAGTGGACTTAGCCTTTCTCTCTAACCTCCTTAAACTAAGGTTTATTGGATCCATCAACTTACTCATGGTGGTTCTGTTGGTGTAAAACTTAACAATGTCGAGAGTAGTTTCTTTCTTACCAGCAAAGGACTTAAACAAGGAGACCCCATCTCCCCACTCCTTTTTAATCTAGTAGTAGATGCCCGCACCAAGATATTATCCAAGGCAGTTGAGCATAACCTGATTGCCGGGCTATGCACCGAGGTCTGCCCTGGGGGGGTTGTTTGCCTCCAATACGCGGATGACACTATCTTATTCCTAGATGTAGACCTGGCTCATGCTAGAAACCTCAAAATATCTCTAAACTGCTTTGAGCAAGTGTCTAGCATGAGAATTAATTACTCCAAGAGTGATTCCTATAAATGTAGATGAGGGTGAATTCCAAAATTTCCTCACTGCTCTTGACTTTAGTGGTGGCAATTTCCCTATCAAATATCTAGGTATCCCCCTCCACCATGATAAGCTTAAGAGGGAGGACATTCAGCCTCTTATTGATAAGATCCTGAAAAGGATTGCTGGGTGGAGGGGTAAACTCCTCTCTTACAAGGGTAGACTTGTCCTTATCCAAGCTTGTCTTGCCAGCATCCCTGTCTACCTTCTCTCCTTCTTTAAATTCCCTAAATGGGCCATTGAGATGATTAACTCTTAGATGACCAACTGCCTATGGAATGACTTTGAAGGCCATAGAAAGCTTCATCTAGCAAACGGGGGCCTGGTTTCCATGAAAAAAGAATATAGAGGTCTTGGTATTCCCAACCTCCAAGAACTTAACCTTTGCTTACTGGGCTCTTGGGTTAAGAGGTACTATGAAGGTGAAGGTAAACCTTGGAAGTTGATTATGGATCATAAATACAAGCCTGAAAAGCCCAATATGTTTTGCTCTCCCCACCCCTAGAAGATTTCTAGATTCCGGAAAGGGGTCAGAGGTATCATCCAAACTTTGAAGTTTGGATATAGATGGAAAGTAGGTAATGGGTGTAAAATCAGATTCTGGGAAGATACTTGGTTTGGTACTTCTCCTCTAGCCATTCAATTCTGGAAAGTCTATTTTGTCTGCAATGAACAATCCAAAGCCATCAACGAGGTTTGGGATGGACAGCAATTAAAACTTTCGTTTAGGAGGAATTTCGATGATAACCTTATGGAGTGTTGGTACCAATTAGTTGAGATTTCCAAAAGCATTGTCCTTTCCAATGACAGTGATGCTCTAGTCTGGCAACTAAAAACTAAGGACAATATTCTGCTAGCTCCCTCTATCATGTCATTAATTTCAGAGGGGTGCAACCTATCTTTTTCCCTGCCATGTGGAAAATTAGAGTTCCTCCCAGGATCCATGTGTTCCTCTGCCTACTATTGCATAATAAGCTGATGACTAGGGACAATCTTCGGAAAAGGCACATAATCAAGCCCCTTGACTGTGTGTTCTGCTCTGAGCATGAGTCCATCCACCATCTTTTTTACGACTGTATTGTAGCTAGGAACATCTGGCCTTTAGTCTATGAGCATTTTAATGTTCAGCTGGGTGGTGATTTTGAATCAATTGCTAGATTCTAGATCTCTAATAACAAAAACTCAGCTTTGAACACTACTAGAGTTGCTATTATGTGGTGTATTTAGAAATATAGGAACTCTATTATTTTCAATAACACTACATGGCTCTCTGTTCATCAGGTCCTGAAGGGGCTGCTCTCCATGGTCAAGGCTTGGAGCATTTTGTTGCCCGACTTACACCAAGAGAGACTTTCGACCTTTGCAGCAAAACTGGTGGAGTACCTGAGGAAGCCAATGGCTATCACAAGTGGCTGACCCCAGCTGGACGCAACACAATGATGACTATAACATGGGACGGGCTCAAAACCGCTGATGACCTAGCTTTCCGTTCTCCCGTGAATAAGAAAACCACAGATCAGGCATCCAGCCCCACCTCCACTCTGGTGACCTGCCGGTCTACTCAACCACCACCCGGGCCCCTGCTAAACACCTTGAAGCCCACTTCAATGATCATCTGCGAGTAGTAGTTTTTCCCCGAAGCATGTCGTGCCAGTTTCATGCTTTCCATATGTGTTCTCTTAAGCTCTTTTAAGACATGTTTATTTATTTTGGATTGCTCCTATTAGTGAGTCGATGTATGAATCTATCTGGTTTCATGCTTGCAATGGAACCGGGGAGTCCATCTCCCTTTCCTCTAAAAAATGGTCGTGCACCCAATGTGAATGGTTTATTGAATCTCGATCATAGTGATACACATGTTCATAATGTTGATGCAAAAAGATGCAAAGTTAATAATGATAGTACCACATACTTATGAAACTGCCACTAAGGTCATATTGGTGTAAAGCACATGAAGAAACTCCATGCCAATGGATCTTTAGACTCATTTGATTTTGAGTCGGTTGAGCCGTGCATACCATGCCTCATGGGTAAGATGACTTGGACCCCGTTTTTGATATGATGGAGCGGGTAAGTGACTTATTGGAAATAATACATGTTGATGTATGCGGTCCAATGAGTGTTGAAGTGTGCGGTGGATATCATTATTTTCTTATGTTCATTGATGATTTGAGTAGATATGTGTATATTTACTTAATGAAACACAAGTCTGAAACGTTTGAAAAGTTCAAGCAATTTCAGAGTGAAGTTTAAAGCTCATCGTGACAGGAAGATAAAATGTCTACGATATGATCATGGAGGTTAATATCTGAGTTACGAGTTTGGTATGCAACTTAAGACTATGTGGAAATTGTTTCACAACTCACGCCACCTGGAACACCATAGTGTGATGGTGTGTCCGAACGTCGTAGTCATGCTCTATCGGATATGGTGTGTACCATGATGTTTCTTATCGTTTTGCCACTATCATTTTGGGGTTATGCATTAGAGACAACTACATTCACTTTAAATAGGGCACCATCTAAATCCGTTGATATGACACTGTATGAATTATGGTTTGGCAGAAACCTAAGTTGTCATTTGTTAGAGTTTGGGAATGGGACACTTATGTCTGATAAGCTCGAACCCAAAGCGGAAAAGTGCATCTTCATAGGATACCTAAGGAAAAAGTTGGGTATGCCTTCTATCTCAGATCCGAGGGCAAAATGTTTGTTGCAAAAAATGGTTCCTTTATCGAGAAAGTGTTTCCCTCGAAAGAATTGAGTGGGAGGAAAGTAGGATTTGATGACGTTATTGAACCGTCACTTCAGTTGGAGAGTAGCACGACGCAGAAAGATGTTTCTGTGACCCTACACCAAGTAATGAGGAAACAAAGGATGATGATCATGAAGCTTCAGATCAAGTCACTACCGAACCTCCTAGGCCGACAAGGACTCGTTCCGCCCCTGAGTAGTACGACAATCCTGTCTTAGAGGTCATGTTGTTGGACAATAGTAAACCTATTAGCTATGAAGAAGCAATGGTGGGCCCAGATTCCAACAAATGGCTAGGAGCCATGGAATCCGAGAAAGGATCTATCGTGGTTTTGTCACGACAGATGTCCAAAGACTTAGGTTCGAGGCCATCGCTAAGGCAATGGACTCAAAGGGGTTGATCGGGACGAAAGACACGAGTTTACCCAGGTTCGGCCCCTCGGGAAGAGGTAAAAGCCTACATCCTAGTTTGTGTATATTGATTGGAGTATCGATTACAAGGGAGTGTATTCGCTTGACCTAGCTCTCGGTTGATTGGTTTCTGTCTAAGCCGTCCCCGTGTCTTGCCTTTATATAAGAGGTCAAGGGCCCGGGTTACATGAGTCCCAAACCGACTGTTACGACGTGTCTGGTCCCGTCTCTAACACGCCTTGCCTATTTTGGCAAGCCATCTCTGGGCGGCTCACCCGCTCGGGTCTTACACTATCTCTTGTCTCTGGTCCTCCATCTCAGCCCATCTGGTAAGCCGCCAGGTGGCCTAACCTTCCTCTTCTGGCCCACTTGATAGTGAGCCGCGAGGTATGACCCGGCACCACCTGGGCGGGTCTTACCATGGGGTTAAATCCCCAACAGGATCCACGTATGAAAACCAAGGATTGACTTTGGTAGACTCGCCCAATGAACGACACGCCATTGAGTACAAATGGACCTTTAAGAAGAAGACAGACGCTGATGGTAAATTTCACCATTTATGAAGCTCGACTTGTCGCAAATAAGTTTCCAATAAGTTCAAGGAGTTGAATACAATGAGACTTTCTCATGCGTAGCGATGCTAAAATTTGTTGGAATTATGATAGCAATTGCTGCGTTTTTTGTTATGAAATCTAGCAGATGGACGTCAAAACAGAGTTTCCTTAACGGTTTCCATGGTGAAAGGTTGTATGTGATACAACTAGAAGGTTTTGTCAATCCTAAGGATGCTAAAAGGTATGCAAGCTCTAGCGATCCTTCTATGGAATGGAGCAAGCATCTCGGAGTTGGAATATATGTTTTGATGGGATAATCAAAGCTTTTGGGGTTTATACAAAGTTTATAAGAAACTTGTATTTACAAGAAAGCGAGTGGGAGCACTATAGAATTTTTGATAAGTATATGTGGATGACATATTGTTGATCGGAAATATTGTAGAATTTCTGGAAATCATAAAGGGTTGTTTGAAAGGAGATTTTCAAAGGAAGACCTCGATAAAGGTGCTTAAATATTGGGCATCAAGATATATAGAGATAGATCAAGACGCCGCATAATACTTTCAATGAGCACATACCTTGACAAGATTTTGAAAGAGTTCAAAATGGATAAGTCAAATGAGGAGTTCTTGCGTGATTTGTAAGTTTTGAAGTTGAGTAAGACTCAAAGCTCGACCACGTCAGAAGAAAGAGAAAGGACGAAGGTCGTCCCCTATGCCTTAGCCATAGGGTCTATTTAGTATGCCATGCCGTGTACCGCACCTGGTGTGGGCCTTGCCATGAGTCTGTCAAGGGGTACAAGAGTGGTCTAGGAGTGGATCACTGGGCAACTATCAAAATTATCATTGGTAACTAGAGAACTAAGGAAATGTTTTGCGATTATGGAGATGATAAAGATTTTGATGTAAAGGGTTACGTTGATGCAAGCTTTGACACCAATCTGGATGACTGTGACTAGCAATCCAGATACGTATAGTGGAGCAGTCATTTGGAATAGCTCTAAGTGGAACGTGGTAGCAGCATCTATATTATGACATAGAGATTTGCAAAGTACACACGGATCTGAATGTCATAGAACCGTTGACTAAACCTCTTCCATGAGCAAAACATGACCAACACCAGAACTATATGGGTGTTAGATTCATTACAATATAAATCACATAGTGATGTGAGCTAGATTATTAACTCTAGTGCAAGTGGGAGACTGTTGGAAATATACCCTAGAGGCAATAATAAATTGGTTATTATCATACTTCCTTGTTCATGATAATTGTTTATTATCCATGCTAGAATTGTATTGATTGGAAACTCAAATACATGTGTGGGTACATAGACAACACTGTGTCCCTAGTGAGCCTCTAATAGACTAGCTCGTTGATCAAATATGGTCAAGGTTTCCTAGCCATAGACATGAGTTGTCAGTTGATAAAGAGATCACATCATTAGGAGAATGACGTGATGGACATGACCCAAACTATGAACATAGCATATGATCATGTCAGTTTATCGCTATTGTTTTCTGCATGTCAAGTATCTGTTCCTATGACCGTGAGATCACGCAACTCACTAACAATGGAGGAGTACCTTGTGTGTATCAAATGTCACAACGTAACTGGGTGACTATAAAGGTGCTTTACAGGTATCCTCGAGGGTGTCTGTTGGGTTGGCATGGATCGAGACTGGGATTTGTTACTCCGTATGACAGAGAGGTATCTCTGGGCCCACTCGGTAATACAACATCACAAGAAGCTTGCAAGCAATGTGACTAAGTATTTAGTCATGGGATCTTGTGTTATGGAACGAGTAAAGAGACTTGTCGGTAACAAGATTAAACTAGGTATGGAGATACCGACGATCGAATCTCGGGCAAGCAACATACCGATGGACAAAGGGAATTGCGTATGGGATTGTCTGAATCCTTGACATCGTGGTTTGACTGATAAAGATCTTCGTAGAATATGTAGGAACCAATATGGGCATCAAGGTCCCTCTATTGGTTATTGACCGTGGAGTTGTCTCAGTCATGTCTACATAGTTCTCGAACCCGCGGGGTCTGCACACTTAACGTTCGGTGACGATTTTGTATTGTTGAGTTATGTATGTTGGCTAGGGGGTAGGAAACCCTAAAGGGGAAGGCACCTGGGACGTTCCTTGGGGAGGGAGGACTCCTCTCTCCTAGCCGCTGCCCACTTCCTTGGAGGAAGGGTGTCGGTGTCAAAACTGGTGGATCTCGGGTAGGGGGTCCCAAGCTGTGAGACTAGAATCGATGGTAACAGGAGACAAAGGAGATGATGTTTACCCAGGTTCGAGCCCTCCTATGGAGGTAATACCCTACGTCATGCTTGATTGTATTGATGATATGTAGGTTACAGAGTTGATCTACCTCGCGATCAAATAGCTGAACCCTAGATGAGTTGTCCTCTCTCTACAACCTAAAACCCTCCGGCTTATATAGACGTCGAGGGTAACTAGGGTTTACACATGGTCGGTTACACTTCAAAGGTATAAACATGCCTACTCACTACTCCAAATGTGGAGGACACGCCACGATTCCCGAATCTTCCTTCCTGGAGACAGGGCCTTCGATCGATCCAATGCTTGGCAAGCGGCCCATATAGTCCGGCCCCTAAGAAACAGGTCGGCCTCCCGAGGACCCCTTAAACCAGGACTCCCTCACTAGCCCCCGAACTTGCCTCCAACGCCAAGGGTCTAAGCTCCAGCTACTTCGTATAATCAGAGTCTTCGGCTTGCGAGGCGAGTTCTTCTCCTCAATCAATGATCGGCCGGGTTTAATTCGGCCTCCGATGACATGTAGTTTTTCCTGATCTGTAAATCGCCCGAACACCATGAATATCTTAACCCCAAAGGCCAAGCGTCAAGGAGCAAACAGAATTCCCTGACAACCTTTCTGATGAAAGGTCGCGTCCCCACAACCGTTGGACCAGTTGCAAAAACTAAAACCGCTGTTCGAGGCCGTTTTCATCTGCATGATCCATCAATGCACAGACCATGCTCCGTTTTACGTAGGATATGTTTAATCATGCGCGCATAACGACATGCACATCTTGGGAAGCGGAGTGATACACAGCGCAATAGAGGGAGGTTAACCAGCGACCAGCCCATAAGAAGGGAAAAACCCAAGGCATGGCCAGGCCTTCCATTCGCATCCTTTGCTTCCCCAATCTCTTAAGCTTCCAGAGCCCAGATCTTGTTTTTCCACTCCTCCTCCTCCAAGCTTGGCCATGGCGGGTTCTGGTTCCAATGGCAAGTGGGAAGCCTGCACAATCACCTACCGAGACATCTGGGACCTCAAGGACGTAGGCTATCTCCCCGCCAATGTCTACCATCGCGCTCCGGAGAAGGGCCAGGCGATTCCTACTCCCAAGCCGGACAAGAGGATGGTCTTCATCCCTCACATCATCCAGGGACTAAGCTTCCCGCTCCATCCCTTCGTGAGGGGACTCATGTTTTTCTACGGCTTCGACTTCCATGACCTCCCACCAAATCCTTTATGCATATATCGGCCTTCATCATCGTCTGTGAGGCCTTCTTGCGGGTTGAACCGCACTTCGGACTGTGGCTTCAATCAAGCCGAATTGTGTCGCAGGAGAACATGCAGACTGCGGTGGGGCAGTCATCAGCAAACTTCCCCACGTCAGGTGGGCATCCGGTACTTTCATCGACACCATCAAGATCCAGCAAAAGGAGTGGTTTTATATCACCGAGCCAATGGAGGAAGGCCGAGCTGCTCTGGCCGAATTCAGGTCTTGTCCCCCCTACCAGATTGACTTCATGGATACCAAAGGGCCTCAACTAGGGGTCGGACACAGAGGTGGACAACATGCAGAGGCGAATTGCCTCAATGGTCAAAGGCGAGATCGAGCTGGCCAACATGGTCTAGATTATGCTCCGGCGGCACATCCTCCCCTGCCAACGCCGGGACTCTCCCATGTGGTCTTATCAGCTTGACGATGGGCCTACTATTCGTCGTCTCTTCCACACCACACAGGAGAAGCTGTGGAAGCAGGCAGGCCAAGGAGGCCTCCGCATCAAGGACCAGCCGGATGTTGTGTCCAGCGAAACCCACGCCTCATCCAATCAAGAGGATGAGGAGCATGATGGAGAGGGGGAAGGTGATTCCCCCTCGCAAGAAAGAGGGCGGCATCATTGGACACCACAGAGGAGGTACCTCCTCCTGCCCCGAAGAAAGCGCGTCAGATATAGTTGTTTCTGTCCGACGATAGCTCGGACTCGGATACCGAGTCTGAGGACATTGAGAAAGTGCGACAACGGATCCTAAGGGTCAAGCCCCCATCTTGAAGCTAAGGATCTGAAGACTTCCTGAGTTGTTAATGCTAAGTTTTTAAATGTTAAAATCATGTCAACGCCCATTGATTTGTATCCCACCATACGTCCTCCCCTCCGACCAAGCTTCGGACGGGGAGACCCCGCCCGCCGAGATAGAGGAGAGCGGGACCACATCTCACCCCACTCCTCCGGGTGCCGGGAAGGACGCCGTGGAGTTGTCATCCCAGCAGGCTCCTTTGGAGCCGAACACTTGCGGTGGGGGTGACGACATCATGGTCGAGGCTAATGTCTCGGCCACCGAAGACTGGGGGAAGAGCCATGCCTGGATACTGGGGAGACCGGATGAGGCGATGTTCAGTCCCCTCCAAGGACATCTCCGGAACGCACCACGCCTCCTGGGGCACCAATTCAATCCCTAGTTGGAGATCGGGTCAACCAATCACCACCGGCACCACCGACCAATGGGTGATCGGTTATGGGAGAGGCTCTATCGAGCGCCTCCATCTTCGAGGAGCACTGCATCCTTATGGGTGCGGTATTGTAGAGCATTCAGTCCGTTGACAGCGGACTGAAGGAGGCCTTCAACGGTCTCCTGGCGGGCTTTCAGGTGAGCCACGTAATGCTCTATTTGTGAAATATTAATTTCTTTGTGTTATAATTATATACATGGCAGCCCCCGAGCCCTAGATGAGTTTGGAAAAAACTCACCTGGGGGTCAATAACAGACCATTATCCGGACAATGTGCGAGACAATATTAGTTTGGAATTCTTTAACAGCCCTTAAGAGGACCGGTCATAAGATCATATTCATGACAGTTCGAAGGGTTGAACTCATGTAACCTACTAGTGGTTTGTTTATTTGTAGGCTTCATCATGGCGGCCGCTGCTAATGCCGCCGAGCTAGACAAGCTAAATCGAAAAGTCAAGAGCTCCGAAGATGAGCTTGACACTTTGAATAAGAGATTCGATGAGGCACAAGGTAAGCTAGATTATAATATCCGAATTTTTCATCATCGTGTTGTCGACTTAGTATTTATTTTTTTGATGCTTATGCAGCCTCAGCGAAAGAAATTGAGAAGTTCAAGGCCGAGCTACAGAAAGCAAAGTAGGGGGCCACGGACAAGAGGAGGCGGCCGAACAAGCGGCTGCCGCGCTTTCCGCTTCAAAAGCCACCAATGCCAAGCATGATGCTCGGGTGGAGGAAATCCAGTAGGAGCTCAAAGACGCTGGCCAGAAGTGCGAGGACCTCGAGTAGAAAGGCAAGGAGTGGGCCACCGAACTATCCACCCTGAAATCAGATCTCCAAAAGGAGCGGGTGGATAGGCGGTTCTTTGAGGAGCAAGTCCGCCAAGCGAAGATTATCATGGATGGTAAGCTTATTTACTGAAGTGTCTCTTCGGGGATAGCAAGTTCACGTTGCTTACCCAGGTGTGGCGTTCCTCAGGTGCCTACTCGGACCTCCAGAAGTGCATAGCGGACGCAAACCAATTCTATGCTTCGCGGGGAGAAGGAGATGAAGCTTGTCTATTCTGGGCACAGTTTGAAGCCCCTGAGCGCTCTCCTCTCCTTATTGAGCAGCTGAAGCAGCTGATGGAGCTACACCAGATGGCGGAGCCAGCCATGAAGGATCTATGTATCTAGCTGTGGCCCAATGAGCCACTATCGGGCAGCTACTTCGTCCTGGTGCAGAAGCTGAGCGACGCCTTGCCCCGGATCGACTCACTAAGGCGTTCCTCCTGTATCGAGGGAGCTCGGATGGCCTTTGCGAAGGCCAAGGTGCACTGGTCGGGGCTTGATCCGATGAAGACATACATCGCCCCTCCGCCTCCTAGAAAAGAGCATAGGTGCCCTGAGCTATACTTCTCCGGAGTAATGGAGGGTGCTCGGGCGATAGAGTTGTAGTGTTCGAAAGAGAACATTTATGATTAAATGTGTTGTAATATGTTCGAAGACCTTTGAACGTTTGTATATTTATTATGCATGGTTTATCATATTTTTAATGTTTTGCATTCCTTATAGCTCATGTGTGGCCATTGAAGCTGAAAGCTACGAGTCGTCGGCTTCAGCCCCCATGTAGATGCTACGCGGGGTGTCTCTACTTACGCACTATAACCCTTAGACGAGCTATCGGTACCCAAATGTGGTAGTGTGCGGCGAACTAGGCAATCAGACCATAATGCTTTATTGCTTTCACTTAGCCATAGGGGCGCGAAAAAGGGTTGCGGGAGGCTGATGACTAGCCCCCGGTAACTTGTGATGCTCAGATGAACCGCGGCTAAAGCCGATATCACATGGTTTGTACAAATACCAAACCCAACGTATGACACGGAATAACCTTTGACGAGGTCTTGAGTATAACACTTAAGCTCGGATTCGCAGATCGGTTCTCGGATACCATGATAGTTAGTTTTCGGCTTTCTCCCCTGAGGTGTTTGACCAGGCTAGCTGAAAACACAATCGCAGAGGTTCTCCCTTTGCCCTTTTAGCCGAATGAGCGGGACGTAAAGGGGAAAGCATAGGATCCTGGCAACCCAACTATTGACCCAAGACATAGTTCGGAACCAATGCATATAAAGGGAATTCCGAGATGCCGAACGCATAATCAATTGTGCATAAGGCAATTTTTTTAAACTCGAGCCCCCAGTCTATTAGCCGGTTGCATCGTAATGTACTGAATAGTTTCTCAGGAAGAGGGAGAAAATAGAATATGTGCCAACAAGTATAATGATACAACCATGTATAATGATTTTATATTTTTCTCAACAACTCTTATTGCTTGAATTACCGAAGCAACTGTAAACAAGTATTTGAAATATAACTTTTACAGGAGTGGTTGTACTCCTGCGGCTCCTAGGGAGTGCTGCACCTCAATGGGTGCTACTGTTCAGCGAACGGATCTTGTAAACAAAGTCTTGAGAAGTCACCGAAGTGTAGATTAGCTTTACGCCTTTAGCAGGCCCTTGATGGTACCTGCAGTGTGTCCGAAGACATTTGATGGTAGTAGTTCGGTCCAGCCGAACACTTACCCCTTTTCCCCCACCACCGCTCATGGAATTTTGAGCGCAAAGTTGTGCCTCCTTGGCATGTACTTCGATGGTCCTAGGGCTGTGTGATGGGGGCGAATCCCTATTTACGGTGAGGAGAAGGTTCTGATAGTTCGGGCTGAAACCGAGCTCGTTTCCCAACCTTACGTGCCTTTACGGCACGTGTCGGCGTTTGCCGAGTATCATTGTAGTGGAATTCGGCCGCCAGGGCCAAGGCATGTACCTCAGTTCGGAGGGAGCGCTCTGTGTTGCCGTTGACCGTAATGACCCCCTTGGGTCCGAGCATCTTGAGCTTGAGGTATGCGTAGTGTGGGATGGTGTTAAAGCGAGCGAACACTATATGGCCTAGCAGGGTGTGATAGCCGTTGTGGAAAGGTACGACGTCAAAGATCAAGTCTTCGCTCCAGAAATTATCGGGCTAGCCGAACACTGCTTCCAGGCTTACAGAGCCTGTGCATCGGGCTTTGACACCTCGGATCACTCCTTTAAAGGTAGTGTTGCTGGGTTTGATTCTTGATGGATCTATACCCATCTTTTTCATTGTGTCTAAGTAAATCAGATTAAGGCTACTTCCTCTGTCTATTAAGACTTTAGTGAGGTGGTACCCGTCTACGATGGGATCTAGGACGAGGGCGGCCGAACCCCCCTGACGGATACTGGTCGGGTGGTCACGTTGATCAAAAGTGATCAGGTATGCCGACCATGGGTTATACTTTAGGGCTACGGGCTCTATGACGTAGACCTCTCAAAGGGCATGCTTCATCTCCTTTTTGGGTATATGAGTGGCATATATCATATTTACTGTTTTCACCTCTGGAGGGAACTTACTTCGTTCGCCATCGATTGGACCCCGAGGCTCATCCTCATCCTTGCTACGTGGGCTCTTGCCTTGATCATCGGATGCGAGCTTGCCGGCATGTCTGAATACCCAACAATTACGGTTGGTGTGATTGGCGGGCTTCTCTTGAGTGCCATGGATCTGTCAAGGCCTCTCCATGATCTTGTCCAGCGGGGTGGGTCCATTGGAATTGCCTTTAGGAGGCTTCTTCCGCTGCCCTAGTCGAGAGTTGCGGAAGCCTGCGTTAACGGCCGTGTCATCAGCATCACTATTGTTTTTTCTGCGCTTGTTTTTGTTGCGCTTTGGTTTCCCATTTCCGTCCCGAACTTCGGAGGTTCCAGGGTCTTCGGGGTTGTGGCTCCGTATTACAAGCAAGTTATCCTTGCTCGCGCAAAAGAGGGTCATGAGGGATGTAAGGGCGGACATTGTCCGATGATTATCCTGGCCAAGTTGGAAGGCCAGCCATTTATCCCGAATATTATGCCTGAAGGAGGCTATTGCCTCGACATCCGGGTAGTCAAAAATCTAGTTTTTCTTGGTCAAGAACCGATTCTAGAATTGCCGTGCGGACTCTCCTGGATTTTGGACCACGTTGCTTAGGTCAGAGGAGTCCGGCGGCCAAACATAGGTGCCCTGGAAGTTAGATCGGAATGCGTCCTCTAAATCTTCCCAGTACCCTATGGAGTTTTTGGGGAGGCTGTTCAACCAGTGCCGAGCTGCCCCCTTAAGTTTTAGGGGTAAATATTTGATGGCGTGGAGATCATCTCCTCGCACCATGTGGATGTGGAGGAGGAAATCCTCAATCCATATGGTTGGGTCAGTTGTCCCATCGTATTGCTTTATGTATACGGGTTTAAAGCCTTCCGGGAACTGATGGTTCATCACCTCGTCTATGAAGCACAATAGGTGGGTAGCGCCTCTGACCCGAGCTATGTCGCGCCGGTAGATATTGTCTGTTCTAGCTTGGTTTCGTTCCCGGCCTCTGTTGTTGTTGTCAAGCCAGGGCCGGTACCCGTCCTGTTGAACGGGTGAGTACCCTCTAGATCAGTAGATGGATCTTGTGCAACCTACCCTATGGTCCAGATCGTGCCGCAGGTCAAACCTGCCATAGGACTCTATTGGCTCTTTTCCCCTTCTTCGGGGTATCGCCGGCCTATAACCGGTGTCGTCAGTCGTCCTGTCTCATCCTCGAGGAGGGCGTTCTGGATTGTCGTATGGGGTATGTTTGGGAGACGGCATATCAGTGAGCTTGTCATCGAATTGTGGCAGCAGCCTTCTGCATGGAGAGCTCTTAGGTTGGTCTGACGGACCGGTACCGTATCCTTCCTCAGCTGATAGGACTCTCGTCCATTGATCATTGAGGTTGTCTTGTTCGGCTTTAAGCTACCGTTCTTTTGCTTTCAGGCCATGGGCCGTGGATATAAGTTCTTGCCTGAACAGTTCCTGATCTTCAAGATTATCAGAAATGTCCTCCTCCTCGACAGGGGGAGGTAATTGTCGTCCTCAGAATCGTTTAGGTCATCGGGGTTGCACTGGTCTTCAGGCCTATCTTGACCCTCTAGCGGGTGTTCAGGGAAACCGGGATCGCTGAGGTCTTTCGGGGTATCTCCGTCCCCGGTGCCGATGATAGCTTTCCTTCCCTTTTTGCCTATTGACCATTTATGCGGCTTTCGGTGCCTTGACGACGCTTCACCCGACTTGTCGGCATCGTTTTTAGGTGTGTTATCGCCATTAGCGGCTGGAGTGTTCACCATGTAGATGTTGTATGTGGAGGTGGCGGCCCATCATCCGGTGTTAACGGGGGTCAGAACACAATCCTGCTTATCCATGTATTTTGCCTCCTCGGAGGCATAGTCCAACATGTCGGTTAAATCTTCGACTATGGCTATCAAGTGTGTGGTGGGTGGGACCTAAAATTCGTCTTGGACCGCCCTTAGACTGATCTGAGCAAGGATCGGGATCGGGTCGTCGGTAATCTACATCGACGAGATCCGATCTAGGGCATCGTTGAGTATCGAGAGCTTGATCGGGTCAACCTGCTTGGAGCTTTCAGAGTTGACCTCTGTTATGTCCGCTCTAGGGGAGTGTTTGGTAAGAACAGGTATCCGGTCATCTGGCACTATGGATAGATCTGGACTAAGAGTTAGGTCATTATCGGGGTAGATCCTGTGGGTATGACCAAAAGAGGGACTCGAGGTTAAAGCCTCGGAGTCTTCGAGCGTGGCAGGAAAAACTGCGAGCCCGGTTATAGAAAGATTGCCCCGAGAGTCTACAAAGAACTCTAGGTTCCGAAATCTAACCTCTTGATCTGGGGCGAAGCTTCCGACCTGGCATAGATGGCCGATCGGGTCAGCGTGCAGCACAACGCTGCCAAAGGGAAAGATCTGTCCGTGGACAAATGTGTCCATCTTGCGGACCACTTCGTTGATGGCGACGCGAGGCATCGATTCCTTTGGTGATCACAACGGAACTCTCAATGAAAGCACCAATGTCGGTGTCAAAACCGGTGGATCTCGAGTAGGGGGTCCCGAGCTGTGAGACTAGAATCGATGGTAACAGGAGACGAAGGATATGATGTTTACCCAGGTTCGGGCCCTCCTACGGAGGTAATACCCTACGTCCTTCTTGATTGTATTGATGATATGTAGGTTACAGAGTTGATCTACCTCGAGATCGAATAGTTAAACCCTAGATGAGTTGTCCTCTCCCTACAACCTAAAACCCTCCGTCTTATATAGACGTTGAGGGTACCTAGGGTTTACACATGGTCGGTTACACGTCGAAGGGATAAACATGCCTACTCACTACTCCAAACGTGGAGGACACGCCACGATTCCCGAAGCTTCCTTCCTCGAGACAGGGCCTTCGATCGATCCAATGCTCGGCAAGCCGCCCATACAGTCCGGCCCATAAGAAACAGGTCGACCTCCCGAGGACCCCTTAAACTAGGACTTCCTCAAAGGGCTAGGGCTGTGCCCCATCTACCCCCTCCTCCTATATATAGAGAGGGAGAGGGACGACAGTAAGACCCTAAGGCAAAGGTGCAGCCCTCCCTCTCTTCCTAGACCTGTTTCTCCATCGAAAACGCATCGGTGGCAGCGCTTGGCGAAGCTCTGCTGATATCGCTCCACCACTACTGCCACCACTCCATCGTGCTGCCAGAGAACTCATCTACCTCTCCACCCTTGCTTGCTGGATTAAGAAGGCAAAGACGTCATCGAGTTGTACGTGTGCTGAACGCGGAGGTGTTGTCCGTTCAGTGCTAGATCAGGATGGGTCATGATTGGATCGTGAGAAGGATTGTAATTTGGATCGTGAAGACATTCGACTACATAACCCGCGTTTCTTAATGCTTCCTGATTAGTGATGTACATGGGTATGTATATCCACTCTCCCTCTCATAGGCTTTGATCTCCATAGATAGATCTTGGGTGTTCGTAGGTAATATTTTGTTTCCCATGCAACGTTCCCCAACAGCGAACTCATCACATTCACAACCTATGACATCTTCATGGATGTGGATTTGATCTTCTCCAACCGCAACGTCATCCACGGCCTCCCCTACCTCCTTGGCAAGAATAGCAGGGAGGCGGAGGAGTGAAGAGTGGGCGCAGAGCAGTGAAGAGGAGGCGTGGAGAAGCTTGTCTTGCCCTAGGGTGTTAGACCCTAGGGTTTTATTTCTATGTTATAAGTCGTTCTTTGTAAGAAATATCTATTTTATGTATGTCGTGTTATATAATGTTTTATGTAAGAACTATCTATCTATATTATGCTTGCTACCCTAAGTATATATTTATGTTGTGCTTTCTACTTTTCTTTGTTATTTTTTGGCTCATTCGATGATATTTAGACCTTGGCTTCAAACAACCGATTGAATCTGGATTGCTTTGCTTGTCCTTCCTAGCTATAGTCTCTCTTGAGCCTTTAGCAGTAAAAGTGAAAGATTTCCATATCAGCAATTTTTTCCCGTTTACTGAAAGAACGCATAAAACATGTTCCCTCACCATATCAAAATAGCAAGTAGACGAGTCCTCTTCTTTAAAAGAGTTTTTCATTTAACTCTTCCGCAGGCCTATATTTTATGGGTTCAAAAGTTTTGGTCCTTTTGGCATGCGCGGCTAATAGGCTAGTTGAAGTGTCAAAAAGGATAAAAATGACCCATGTCGATGTTGAAAAGAAGAAGAAGAAGCTTTTTTTTGAATTGTCACCGACAGTCTAGGGTTTGTAGATCCTGCCGGGGGTGGAAGGGACAACTGCAAGCTTGGCTCACGAAGGGTGGAGGCTACTCCCTCTATCTAGTCGTTTGCATAAAACTTGTGCATGTGAAAAACAACTCTTAATTAACACACGTGTATGCAAACAACGACGCTTGGTGGTTGGCTGCCTAAGTGCATTCTCCCAAAAAAGTTGATTAGGTGCACGTAAAAACACATGCAAATTAATGTTTTCAATCCAATCCATACCGTACACACCTATGCTATGCACCTTGACCAAAGGAGTACCGTCCACGGGTTTCCACTCAAAGAAGTACCGAACATGGGTGCCTAACTATCGGGGCACACCGCACATGCGCATTTACTTCGAGATGTGGGTGTAGTTGGAAGGCCGCCACACGTCCCCGAGGTGGTCAAGGAGAAAGCGCGTGCACATATGAATCAAATCAATAAGCCAAAACAAAGCAGAACCAATGCGTGCACTATTTTCTAGGCCTCATCTAACTTTGGTCCTTCAACATCCAACGCCATGCCATGGCCCAACCAGAGCTGGAGACAGTGACATTGTTTAAGCAACCCAGAGAGCACATGATCCACAAATTAAGCTTACACCACACTAGTAACATCTCTAATGAGTGATGACCAGCAAGTAAGCAAATCCTAGGATAACTATACAAAAATAAAATCATAAAGCTATCAGATTCGCCTGCTTGTTCAATTGAATCATCTGCCTCAAGTTCTTGTTCATATTCTTTAATTCTCCCTTTAAATCCACATCCCTAACTATTGGAGCAGCACTTTCAAAGATGGAATTCCACACGACTGATGGTAGATTGAGCTCTCGGGTTGCGACCCCATTGAATTGAATCAAGACCTCCCCTTGAAGCCTTAGAACATAGTCATCCAACCATTCAAAATGTGTGCACTTCTTCACGATTTGAAACGAAAATCATAAGCCCTAAATCCTAGATCCAACAAAAAATAATTAAAATCAAAGAGGAAAATCATGAGATCTAACCTGCCCCTCTGGCTTGCTCTCGCATTTCACGAACTTGCTCTGAAAGTTGTCGTTCCCGTCCTCCTTCGAAGTTAACCGTTTCAGTGGCACGATGCCTGGGCAGTCAGGACATGGCTGCATGGGCAGTTGACCATACTGGTTCCATGCGGGGAGACTGAGGTGGATCTTGACATATCTCGTCATCGGGGAAGAGAAGCAGACGAGTGGCTCCTGTCATCTTCGCAGAATAAGAAGGAGAGGAAAGGGGAGGCAATTCCACATTGGTGGGCGAGCAGAACGAACCTCTCGCCATGTAGCGGATCGCCCAACGATCCAACGATGCAGAGCAGTCCATGTGATCCAACAACGCTTAGCCTGCCCTCAAAATTCCTTCTAGAAGATCATATCTCAGGGTTGTTGCTTGACGCTAGGGTTTGATCGGACGGCTGTAGTTCGCTGCTAGGGTTTGGAGAGATGCTGCGGGGTTTTGAGCCGGTCATCGGGGTTATTTTAGGTTTGACCAACTTTCAAATGATCTTAACTAAATAAAAAAATATGAATCCTTTGTGGATCATCGTTTTAAAATACATAGTTACCATTAAAAAAATATAAACTTGGATTAGGGTCATTTTATACAAAATCTTTTTTTGAGGTGAGCTACCATTTCCATGTTCAAATGAGCATAACTAATTGAAAAAAAAAGAAATGGAAGACCTTCGCACAATGTCGTTGTATGTGACATGGTTATGAAAAGAATGGTTTATGAACATTTTCATGAAAACTCCTTCACAAAAATGACCTATCACGTACGAGGTTGTATAGAGTTCGAGAAGACACTGATAGTAGTTTTAGGTTTACGATTTTTAAAAACAAATCAAGAAAATCACCAAAGCTTCATTTTAGTGTCAATAAGAAGAATCTAAACTTATTATTTCATCATTCAAATTTTTCCACTTGTAATAATTCAAATTTTGCCAACATCATCATCATCATCAACAACAACAAAGCCTTTAGTCCCAAACAATAATTCAAAATTTGCAAACATCACATCATAGAGCAATGGACTTCAAATGTTGCCTCCAGTGTCGAATTATTACAAATCCATAAAATCCAGAGGTTAGTTCAAATTCAAATTTTGCCTATAATTTTCAATTATTACAAATCCTTAAAGTTCAAAGTTTACAACTTGCATTCAATGTTCAAAGTTCACATCTTTGCCTTGCTCCTTGTGTTCCTAGATGGTTTAACACACTTGCTCCTGGTTTCCCTAGCTGGGATATCCAACTTTTTCTTCTTCCTTTTGGTCTTTACTTTGGTTGGTGTATGTCGAGGTGCTGGCGAAGAACTTCCATTGGCCAGCTGACATGGTTCAATATCTTCAAAACCTTCATAAGCCATGGCTTCAAATTCGGCATCGAATGATGGTTGAATCGAAGTTTCATTCTCTCTTGGCATTTTCTCTCCTCTTCCTTTAATTTCCCTAGAGATAGATCAAATAGAAAAAACAGTATAAGCGATTGATAAAAAACAAAAGAAATGCACAAAAAAGGAAGGTTGTTGCACACATACCAAGCTCCTGGCAGTGCTAATTCAGTTACTTCATTCTCCTCTGTGTTAGCTGCAATCTGCTCTAATGCTTCATCCTCCTCTGCATTAGCTACAATCTGCTCTAATGCTTCATCCTCCCCTGCATTAGCTACAATCTGCTCTAATGCTGCATTATCATCTGCATTTGTTGCTGCCCATTGTTCCTCGTCTCCAAATGAAGCATCCACTCGATTGGTAAATTTCCTAGCAATGTGCCCTAGGGTTCCACATTTTTTGCACTAATGTTGTCTTTTTACATGACGCTCTTCACCTCTTCTGTACATGTTCTTCCTTGGTCTTCTTGGTGGTTTAGTCAATACAGGAGAATGTAGTTTGAATCCTAGATCTACTATGTTCCATTGGTCTTTTCCCAAGAGTGCAGGCACATTGGAGGCATAAGCAGCCCTGAATTTGGAAACAGAAAAATATTTAGAGATGTATTAATCAACTTCACCATCTTCACCACCAATAATAGTCATCAGATGTAGGGCATGTACGCATGGCTTCCCACGGAGCTGCATTGCCTACAACTGCATTCCCTAGTTGTTAGGTTAACTGGATACCTCCATTCCCTGTTTTTACTGTCAGTATATGTTACCTCAGCCTCGTGTGTTGCTGCTCGAATGCATTTAATTCTGTTCAGTCCTTTTGCCTTGGCATTCAATGCCTTAATAAGAGATGAGAGCATGAGATGTCCAACATACTCTATTTTTGCAAATCTTTTGCGAAGAGCCATCTTCATCATGATCATTTGCCGAATCTTATCAAATATTTTCCATATCAGAAGCCCTTTCAATGACTTGATCTTTGCATTAAAACACTCTACCATGTTGCTGGTCACATAGTCCACTTTGCATATTGCATTTAATTTGCTTATTGACCACAACTTTCCATGATGTGCATTTAGGTACTCCTTCACTAGAGGATTGTGAGCATACAACACTCTCAAATGATGCTCATGCTTCCTCTCACTGCATGTGTATGATGCTGGCCATAAGTTCTCATCATAAACTTTACCTTTGAATTTTCTTTTGAAATTCTGCGCTAAGTGTCGCTTACATTCCCTATGCTCCACTCGAAGGAATACAATTTCCACTACACTCTCCAAACCCTTGCAAGCATCTCTGTGTATAGCTAAACCTTGGGGTGTACCTATAAGGTTGTGAAAATGCTGCAAGGACCAGACCCAATTTTCCTCGGACTCTGCCTCCACCACACCAAGTGCAACTGGGAATAGCCAGTTGTGTCCATCAACTGTAGAAGCTGCCACCAGTTGTCCTCTCCACCTTCCATTCAAAGCAGTTGCATCAACATCCAAATAGGGCCTCCAACCATCCAGAAACCCCTGCCAACAAGCCTTGAAACAAACAAAATCCCTCCTGAAGCACTCCTTCTCAAATGACTTCCCTTTTATTTTGTATGGATGCTTCTCAATCTCTAGAACACTCCTTGGACTAGCATCTTCCACTTCAGCTTTAAATGTGTAGAGCAACTAAAATCTCTCATTTCAAGGACCATTAATCGTGTCAAGAGCTGTTTCCTTAGCATAAAAAATCCTTATGTAAGGTATAACAATCTTGTACTTCTGAAATAGCTCCACCTAGAGTTCTGTTAAACCAAGTGTTGGTTTTTCTCTCAACCAATGAAAACTTGCATTTGACACCCACCTAGTATTTGCTAGCTTTGTTTTAGCCTTCCCCCTCCCCCTCCAGGTGGACAAGTGTGCTGGTGTGGGTTCCTTTTTATCTGAAAAAATTTGATCTAAAAAAATTACACAATGATCTGAAAATAGAATAAGTATAAACAGAAATACGCAAACCTGAATGAACTTGCTCCTCAACATAGGTGATGCATGCAACCTCCATCTACACATGTCATATGGGCAATGAACAGTGAACCTTGATGGCTCACTCCTATCAATCACATATGTATTTTGTGTGAGAATGCAGTATGTAGTCACTGCATTACGACAGTCCACCATCGATTGGAATATGGTAGCTGAGGATCTTCCATGTTCCACTCAACTGTTGGCATGTCCTCACCATCACATTCATCTAAAACTAAGCTTTTGATGTTCTCCTCCCTTTCTTCATCGTCAGTGTCATCAAATCTAGCACAAATGATAGGTTTCTCGTCAAATTCATCTTCCATTGTTTGTTTACTGGCAATATCTACAAGGCTAGGGAACATATTCTCATCCTCATCATCATGTTGAGGTACCTCTTCGTCTAGCTCTCCATCCTGTACTACATGGGCCACGATACCGACAGCGACAGGAGAAGCGACACAAGAAGCGTCAACAGATATGTTATGACTTTCAAAACCACTAGCTCTTCTCGATTTCGACCTACAAGGAGTGCCGGGGCGCTCTCTGTTAGTAGAGGCAAAAGATTCCTGAACACCCTTACCCTTCTCACGTTCATTGTGTGGCTGAAGAATCTCGATATGGATTTTACCTAAGCGGCTTTCAACATTCAAAGTAAAGAGTAATCCCAGATGCTCATCCCAAGTTAGGGGTATAAATTTTTTCTCGGTGTTGCTAAAAAAATTCAGTTCAATAGCATCGGGTGGGCTTCATCCATATGGAGAATTTTGGAGTGCCACGAGCAAATCATTGAATGACATACTGGTTTCTACCACCTTCGGATAGAAAAATCTAGTAAGCATATGAGGATTTCTACCGCACAACACACTAACTTCCATCCTAACCGACAACTGGAAATCAAGCGCATGATCAATCCTATTTGATTCAAATAAGGGATTGTCAGATTTTGGGCTCCGCAAAACCCAAAGAAGTTCAAACACAGGGGCATGTGCAAAGATCCCTAACAACTTCTCCCCTCCTAGCTCACAACACGGTAGCCTAGCTTGATGTACTCACACGATGACGAGGAAGAGGATTGCACACGAGGATTACCCAGGTTCGGGCCACTGCGTATCATAAAACCCTACTCCTGCTTTGGTGGATTGCCTCATGAGGAGGTTTTTGGATGGACTAGTACAGTGGTGAGTTGCCTCGTGGGGGCGTTCTGGTGGTCTTGCTTGTGCTCTCCTCTCTCGCCTTCTACGGATCAGCCTAGCCTCTATTTATAGTGGCTCGGGTCCTCTTCCTTTATCTCTATGGCGAGAAGGGATCCCACGGCGGCCAAATTCAAAGCGGGACAAGGGGTACAACCTTATCCTGACGAAAGGTGATCTTCGCCTGCAAAGTAGTTGTTGGTGATGCAGTGGTGGGCTCGACGATGACATCCGTCTTGCAGGGCTCGTGGTCTGGGTCTTGTTGCACTGGAATGGAAACCTTTGGGGGTGCTTTGGAAACCCGCATATGTTGTTGCTCCCTTTGTGCCAAAGAGGAAACTGTCCTGCCTGGCGCGCTGGTGCCCGCCTGGCCCGCCTTGCGTCATCCATGGCCTCTGAGGCTAAGTGTTGCTTAGAGATCTCCACCACTTAGTAGGGGGCCTGGGGAGGCCTATTCCCCCGCAGGTCTTGACGGTGTTTCCCTCACTAGCTTGGGGCTCTCGCGAGGGCCTTATTTCAAAGGGGCCGCACTGGGTCGTACTCGGCTGCTGAAGTGGCCATGCCGACAGGGATCTTGTTAGGCCGGGACAATTCAGTAAAATTTGAACAATTCAAGCGACTAGCAGTCAAATAGGGCCAAATTTATGAATCGACAAATCAGTTAGAGGGAAAACAACGCTTACCCAGGTGTAATCCATGAACTATCCACCGCCGATTCCACCTAATCCTCTCCATCATCGACGGGCTTGCGAGCCTCCTCCCCCAACATCTCCCCCGACATTGCTACTTAATCCAGATGGGGATGTGGGGCTATATCTGGCGGAGGGCATGACGGCGGGGGAGGGGGCGAAGCACGGTGGCGGAGGGGGCAGAGCGGCGGCGGCGAACGTGACGGAGCAGCACGGTGATGTAGGGCTCGAGCTCGAGGTTCAGACAAGCCCATCTGACATGTCTCAATGCAGCCCCACACGTTATAATGGTCAAAGGAGGAGTCGTTCTGACATGGCCCCACTCGTCAGAGTTAACAGTCAAACCATTAACCTGACGACATCCTTCATTGTGATCATTTTTGAGGGTTTTGGATAAGGGAGTGGGGAAAGTGAGCAAAAGTTAAGAGCGTGGGGATCAATGAGTACAACTAAGGAACCAGGGATACAGATGTAAAATCCCTTCATTTTACCTTTATTTTTGGGGCTCTACCTCTAAGCTCATGATGGATATTGCACTTTTGTTGGACAATTATTGCTTAATAAATTGGTTGCAAGTATAATCATGATGTAGTGGCCGGGGGCTATGCTCCTTTTCTAAAAAATGAGATATGGCCACCTTACCAAGGCCAAGTACCTTACCCTTGGATTTTTCTCCAAAAGTCACGCACACGTGTGGTCCATCATTTGGTGCGATCTCATGAAACACGTCTATATGTCCGTTCATGTGATCGGTGCATCCACTATCAAGAATCCATTCTTTTTCTCCGGACATGTAGTCTTTGAAGTTTGCCATGAGATTGTGGTTCTTTATAGTCTTCTCATATTCATTCAACAGTTTCTCTTAGGATATAAGTGAACCACAAGAGTGAACATCAAACTAGTCTCAAAAAGATATAAGGGAAGATCAATGAGTAGTTAAAAAATTAAGTAGCTATGCGAGGACTATCTCTCAATAATGACTTTTAGATCCGAGATTTATTTCAAACAGCAAAGAAAAGAAAAATACATTCCAAGAATACCACATATCATGTGAACGAAAAAAACTTAGGCTCAACATAGGCTAACAGATAGTTGTTGACGAAGAGAGGTGGGATGCGTAGCATCCCCAAGATTAAGCTCTTGTGTCTCTTTAATTCCTCTCATATCACGGTTTCACCTAGGTCTCAAAAACTTCATCCACGCAAAACTTGAAAAGAACTCATGAGATAGGTTAGTGCACATAAGAATAAATCAACACTTTATGTACCATCAAAACAAGTTGCATAATAATTTCCAAACATTATCTAAAGTATACTACCATTTCCACAATTTCTATCTACTAATATAAGTCATGAAAACTATAGCGGAAGTAGATAACAAAACTATGACAACACTATGTCTAAATAGGTCAGTGTGTAGCAATTAATTAAAAAAGTGTACTTATGTATCTCCAAAAATTATGAAAATTTAGGACATGATAAATAATTTGTATGACCATGTTGTGTATAAATTTCAGAAACTTTCCACCTACCACTAAAATAAAAAAATAAAACACTACAACAAAAAGCAATCCTTGTAACTTTTTATTGAAAAACATATATAAATGACATAGATCAAATACTAACAGAATAAAATGACTCTCCAAGAACAACACATATTATGTGACGAATAAAAATATAGCTCCAAGTAAGATATACCGATAGTGTTGAGGACGAAAGAGGGGATGCCTTCTGGGGCATCCCCAAGCTTAGACACTTGAGTCTTCCTTGAATATTACCTTAGGGTGCCTTGGTCATCCCCAGGCTTAGAGTTTTACCAATCCTTATTCTCCTCATATCAGTATCTCACCCAAAACTTGAAAACTTCAATCACACAAAACTTAATGGAACTTCGTGAGATGGATTAGTGTAATAAAAATAGATCATTCACTTAGGTACTATCATGACAAGGGTCATAATAGTTCTCACATAATTCCTACTATATTCTACCATTCCCATAATTTATACCACTACATATAAGCTATGGAAACACTAAAACAAGTAAACTATGCATGCAAAACAGAATGTGTCAAAAACAAAACAGTCTGTAACGATCTGAACAAAAATCATACTTAAAAATACTGAAAAATTAGGAAAACGCATATAACTTGCATACAAAAACTGTGTAAAAAAATTAGAATTTTTTGACTCTCTAGTAAAATCACATAATTCATATACTAGACACAAAAGTTTTTGTTTTTGCACAGAATCAAATCAACAAGTATCTATACTATCCCTAAGGCTTTATTTGGCACATTATAGAAATAAAAGGCATATTTATTTACTATAGTAGCTTAATCATGTGAACACACAAAAACAAAAAGTATAACTGTTGGGTTGTGACGTGGCTTGAGACGGCTTCGGTATTTCCCCAAAGAGGAAGGGATGATGCAGCATAGCGATGGTAAGTATTTCCCTCAGTTATGAAACCAAGGTATCAATCTGTAGATGAAGATCAAGCACCTACGTAAACATCACCTGCACACAAATAACAAATACTTGTAACTTGACGCGTAAGAGAGATTGTCAAGCTCTCAACGATAAAAAGATAGATTAGGTAATGATAGTTTTGGCAAAGACATCTCCCAAGAACAAAAAATAAAATAGGTAAACAAAAAGTGCAGCAAGATAGTTTTGGTTTTTTTTGGATTAATAGATCTGAAAAAATGGCAAAATAGTATATCAGAAAGCAATATGTTGGAAAAGTAGACCAGGGGACCATAGGTTTCATTAGTGGCTTCTCTCATGAGTATAGCGCACGATGGGTGAACAGATTACTGTTGGAAAATTGATAGAAGATCAAATAATCATGACGATATCTAGGGAATGATCATTATATAGGCATCACATCCAACATAAGTAGACCGAAACGATTATGCATCTACTTCTATTACTCCACACATCTTAAATAGGGCACCATCTAAATCCGTTGAGATGACACCATATGAATTATGGTTTGATAGAAACCTAAGCTGTCATTTCTTAATACTTGGGGCTGCGGCACTTGTGTGAAAAATGTTTTCACCTAATGAGGTCGAACCCAAGGCGGACAAATGCATCTTCATAGAATACCCTAAGATCAGTTGGGTGAACCTTCTATCTCAGATCCAAGTGCAAAGTGTTTGTTACTAAAATGGATCCTTTCTCGAGGAAAGGTTTCTCTCGAAAGAATTGAGTGGGAGGAAGATAGAACTTGATGAGGTTGTTAAACCTTTGTTCAACCAGAGAGTAGCGCAGCGCAGAAAGATGTTTCTGTGAAGCCTACGTTAGTTGAAGAGGAAGTTAATGATGATGATCATGAAGCTTCAGGATCAAGTTACTGTCGAACTTCGTGGGTCGACAAGGATGTGTACTGCTCCTAAGCGGTACGACAACCCTGTCTTCGAGGTCATGTTGTTGGGAAGTGATGAACCTACAAGCTATGGAGAAGCGATGATGAGCCCGGATTCCAACAAATGGTTGGAGGCCATGAAATCCGAGATAGGATCCATGTATGAAAAACCAAGTATAGACTTTGGTAGACTTGCTCGTTGGACGGCAGGTCGTTGAGTACAAATGGATCTTTACAATGAAGACAGACACTGATGGTGAATGTCACTATTTGTAAAGCTCGACTTGTTGCAAAGATGTTTGTGACAAGTTCAAGGAGTTGACTACGATGAGACTTTCTCACTCGTAGCGATGCTAAAGTCTGTTGGAATTATGTTAGCAGTTGCTGCATTTTCAATTATGAAATCTGACAGATGGATGTCAAAACATCATTTCCTTAACGGTTTACATGAGGAAACGTTGTATGTGATACAACCAGAAGGTTTTGTCAGTCCTAAGGATGCTAAAAGGTGTGCAAGCTTCGGTGATCCTTCCATGGACTGAAGCAAGCATCTCGGAGTTGGAATATACACTTTGATGAGGTGATCAAAGTTTTTGATGTTTATATAAAGTTTATGAGAAACTTGTATTTGCAATAAAGTGAGTGGGAGCACTATAGAATTTCTGATAAGTATATGTGGATGACATATTGTTGATCAGAAATAATGTAGAGTTTCTGGAAAGCATAAAACGGTCATTTGGAAAGTGTTTTTCAAAGGAAGACCTGGATGAAGCTACCTAATTGTTGAGCATCAAAATCTATGGAGATAGATCAATATGCTCGATGAGACTTTCAATGAGTGCATACCTTGACAAGATTTTGAAAGAGTTCAAAATGGATCAGTTAGAGAAAGAGTTCTCGCCTGATTTGTAAGGTGTGAAAGTTGAGTGAGACTCAAAGCTCGACCATGGTAGAAGAAAGAGAAAGGAAGAATGTCGTCCCCTATGCTCTACCATAGGCTCTATATAGTATGCCATGCTGTGTACCGTACTTGTGTGTGCCTTGCCATGAGTCCGTCAAGGGGTACAAGAGTGAACCAGGAGTGGATCACTGGACAGCGGTCAAGATTATCCTCAGTAACTAAGAGACTGAGGAGATGTTTCTCGATTATCGAGGTGATAAAGACTTCGTCGTAAGGAGTTATGTCGATACAAGCTTTAACACTAATCCGGATGACTCGTAGTAGCAATCTGGATACGTATAGTGGAGCAGCCATTTGGAAATAGTACCAAGTGGAGTGTGGTAGCAGTGTTTATGGTTTGAAATAGAGATTTGCAAAGTACACACGGATCTGAATATCGCAGACCCGTCGACTATAAGACCTCTCTCACATGCAAAGCATGATCGAGCCCCAGAACTCATTGGGTGTTAGATTCATAACAATGCGAATCACATGGTCATGTGAACTAGATTATTGACTCTAGTGCAAGTGGGAGACTGTTGGAAATATGCCCTAGAGGCAATAATAAATTAGTTATTACCATATTTCCTTGTTCATGATAATCGTTTATTATCCATGCTATAATTGTATTGATCGGAGACTTAAATGCATGTGTGGATACATAGACAAAACCATGTCCCTAGTATGCCTCTAATGGACTAGCTCGTTGATCAAAGGATGGTCAAGGTTTCCTAGCCATGGACATGAGATGTCAGTTGATAACGGGATCACATCATTAGGAGAATGATGTGATGGATAAGACCCAAACTACAAACATAGCATATGATCGTGTCAGTTTATTGCTACTGTTTTCTACATGTCAAGTATATGTTCCTATGACCATGAGATCATGCAACTCACGGATATCGGAGGAGTGCCTTGTGTGTATCAAACGTCGCAACGTAACTGGGTGACTATAAAGGTGCTCTACAGGTATCTCCGATGGTGTCTGTTGAGTTGGCATGGATCGAGACTGGGATTTGTTACTCCGTGTGACGGAGAGGTATCTCAGGGCCCACTCGGTAATACAACATCACAACAAGCCTTGCAAGCAATGTGGCTAAGTGTTAGTCACGGGATCTTGTATTACAGAACGAGTAAAGAGACTTGCCAGTAACAAGGTTGAACTAGGTATGGAGATACCGACGATCGAATCTCGGGCAAGTAACATACCGAAGAACAAAGGGAACGTTATACGGGATTAACTGAATCCTTGACATAGAGGTTCGACCGATAAAGATCTTCGTAGAATATGTAGGAACCAATGTGGACGTCCAGGTCCCGCCATTGGTTATTGACCGTAGAGGTGTCTCGGTCATGTCTACATAGTTCTCGAACCCGTAGGGTCTGCACACTTAAGGTTCAGTGATGTTTCGGTAGTGTAGAGTTATGTATGGTGGTGACCGAAGGTTGTTCGGAGTCCCGGATGAGATACCGGACGTCACGAGGAGCTCCGGAATGGTCCGGAGGTAAAGATTCATATATAGGATGTCCCAGTTTGGTCACCGGAAAAGTTTCGGGCTCATCGGTAGTGTACCTGGAGTATCGGTAGTGTACCGGGAGTGACGGTAGTGTACCGGGGGACTTCCGAGAGGGGTATTTCGACCCCAAGAGGTCCATGGGCTGTGGGAGAATAATAACCAGCCCTTAGTGGGCTGGGAAAACAGCCACAAAGGCCCATGGCGCAGGAGAGAAAGTCCTAAAGCAAAAAGTGGAAAATCAGCCAATAGGAGGCAATCCTACTCCAACTAGGATTGGAGGTGAAGTAGGATTGCTCCCACCTCCTATTTTGGCCGGCCCAAAGGCCTTGGCTGCCTCTCCTCTCCTCTCCTCCTATATATACTAGTGGATTGGGTGGTTTTTGGACAGAATTTCCGGCCACGTGCTACCCGTTTCACCGGTGCACAGTTTCTCCTCTAGATCGGTTTTCCGCAGCGCTTAGGCGAAGCCCTGCCGGAATCACTCCACCACCATCACCGAAGCGCCGTCATGCTGCCGGTGAACTCTCTCTCCTCTCCACCTCCTCTTGCTGGATCAAGATGGTGGAGATCGCCATCAAGCTGCACGTGTGCTGAACGCGGAGGTGCCGTCCGTTCGGCGCTAGATCGGAAGGACCGTGATCGAGATCGCGAGACGGTTCGTGATGTGATGACGGAACGGATCGTGATGAGTTCGCGGGACATATCGTGATCAAGATCGTGATACGGATCGTGACGAGTTCGCGGGACGGATCATGATGTGTTTGCGGGACGGTTCGTGATTGGATCGCGGGACGCTCGGCGATTTGGATCGCGAAGATGTTCGACTACACCAACCGCGTCTCTTAACGCTTCCCGCTTAGCGATCTACAAGGGTATGTAGATCCACTCTCCCTCTCGTAGATGCTCATCACCATGGATAGGTTTGCGTGTGCGTAGGAAAATTTTTGTTTCCCATGCGACGTTCCCCAACAGTGGTATCAGAGCTAGGTTGATGGTTCGATGAGATCTCGGGTAGAACACAAAAGGTTTGTGGGCGTTGATGCTTAGATTGCTTCCTCCCTTGGTCGGATTTTGGTTCAGCGGGATTGTGAGATGAAGCGGCCCGGACCAACATTACTCGTACGCTTACGAGAGACCGGTTCCCTTGACGCAACTTGTTGCTTAGATGGCTTGCGGGTGATAGTTTCTCTCACTTTAGTTGGATCGGATCCGACAAAGGCGGTCCTTGAGAAGGTTGAAAAGCAATCTATGTATCACCGTTGTGGTTTATGCGTAGGTGAGAATCGTTCTTGCTAGATACCCGTAGCAGCCACGTAAAACATGCAACAACAATTAGAGGACGTCTAACTTGTTTTTGTAGGGTATGTTGTGATGTGATATGGCCAATTACATGATGAGATATATGTGATGTATGAGATGATCATGTGATGTATAGAATTTCACGACTTGCATGTCGTTGAGTACGGCAACCGACAGGAGCCATAGGGTTGTCTTTAATTATTGTATGACCTGCGTGTCAATCATTAAGCGCTATGTAATGCTTTACTTTATCGCTAAGTGGTAGCAATAGAAGTAGAAGCAGGGCTGGCGCCACAACCTCGATGGCGACACATTGATGGATATCAAGATGATGAAGATCATGGTGTCGTGCCGGTGACGATGGAGATCATGCGGGTGCTCCCAAGATGGAGATCTAAAGCACAAGTTCATGGCCATATCATGTCACTTATGAATTGCATGTGATGTTAATCCTTTTATGCACCTTGTTTTGCTTAGTACGGCGGTAGCATTATAAGGTGATCCCTCACTTGAATTTCAAGATGAACTGTGTTCTCCCCGAGTGTGCACCGTTGCGAAAGTTCATCGTGTTGAGACACCACGTGATGATCGGGTGTGATAGACTCTACGTTCACATACAACGGGTGCAAGCCAGATTTGCACGCGCAGAACACTCGGGTTAAACTTGACGAGCCTAGCATGTACAGACATGGCCTCGGAACACAAGAGACCGAAAGGTCGAGCATGAGTCATATAGTGGATATGATCAACATAATGATGTTCACCATTGAAGCCACCTTAACTCACGTGATGATCGGACTTGAGTTGGTGAATTTGGATCATGTATCACTCGAATGACCCGAGGGATGTCAATTTGAGTGGGAGTTCTTAAGTAATATGATTAATTGAACTCATTATCATGAACATAGTCAAAGTGTCTTTGCAAATTATGTTGTAGATTACTAGCTCGCGCTGTAGCTCCCTTAAATTTTTATATGTTCCTAGAGAAATAGAGTTGAAAGATGTTGGTAGCAATATTCGAACTGGGTCCGTGATCTGAGGATTGTCCTCATTGCTGCATAGAAGGCTTATGTCCTTAATGCACCGCTCGGTGCGCCACCCCCTCTAGCATCGTCTATAGATGTTGTGAACATCTGACAGGCACGTTTTGATGACTACTTGATAGTTTAGTGCGTCATGCATTACGGCTTAGAATTGAGGCTCCGAAACGTTTTGAACGTCATCGAGCATATGAGATGTTCTAGGAGCAGAGATTGTGATCTCAGGCTCGTGCCTGTGTTGCGAGATATGAGATCTCCAACAAGAATCTTTGTCTGTAAGATGAAGGAGAATAGCTCAATCGTTGAGCATGTACTCAGATTGTCTGGGTACTACAATCGCTTGAATCAAGTGGGAGTTGATCTTCCAGATAAGATAGTGATTGATATAGTTCTGCAAGTCACTGTCACTAAAGCTACTAGAACTTAGTGATGAACTATAATACACCAGGGATAGAAGTATTGATCCCTGAGCTATTCGCGATGTTTGACACCACGAAGGTAGAAATCAAGAAGGAGCGTCAAGTGTTGATGGTTAATCAAACCACTAGTTTCGAAAAGGGCAAGAGCAAGGAGGGAAACTTCATGGATAGCAAGTCAGTTGCTGCTCCAGTGAAGCAACCCAAAGTTGAACTCAAACCCGAGACTAAGTGCTTCTATTATGAGGTGAGAGGTCGCTGAAGCGGAACAACCCTAGATACTTGGTAGATAAGAAGGCTGGCAACATCGACAGAAGTATATTTGATATACGAGTTATTGATGTGTACCTTGCTAGTACTCCTAGTAGCACCTGGGTATTGGATACCGGTTCGGTTGCTAAATGTTAGTAACTCGAAAGAAAAGCTACGGAATAAACGGAGAACTAGCTAAGGGTGAGGTAACGATGTGTGTTGGAATGTTTCCAAGGTTGATGTGATCAACATCGCACGCTCTCTCTACCTTCACGATTAGTGACGAACCTAAATAAATGTTATTTGGTGTTTTGCGTTGAGCATGAACATGATTAGATCATGTTTGTTGCAATACGGTTATTCATTTAAGTCAGAGAATAATAGTTATTCTATTTAAATGAATAATACCTTCAATGGTCATGCACCTAGTGAGAATGGTTTGTTGAAATCTTGATCGTAGTAATACACATGTTCATAACATTGATGTCAAAAGATACAAAGTTAAATAATGATAGTACCACATACTTGTGGCACTGCCGCAAAATGTCATATTTGTATAAAGCGCATGAAGAAACTCCATGGTGATGGATATTTGGACTCATTCGATTTCGAATCGGTTGAGACATGCGAACCATGCCTCTTGGGCAAGATGACTAAAGGACCCCGTTGGATGGAGCGGGCAAGTGATTCATTGGAAATGATACATGTTGATGTATGCAATCTAGTGAGTCTTGTAGCATGCAGTGGATATCGTTATTTTCTTACCTTCACTGATGATTTGAGTAGATATAGTGTATATTTACTTAATGAAACACAAGTCTGAATCACTTGAAAGGTTCAAGCAAATTCAGAGTGAAGTTTAAAGATCATCGTGACAAGAAGATAAAAATGACTGCGATAGGATCGTGGAGGTAAATATCTGAGTCACGAGTTTGGCATACAACTTAAGGCAATGTGAAAGTTGTTTCACAACTAAACGCCACCTCGAACACCATAGTGTGATGGTGTGTCCGAACATCATAGTTATGCTCTATTGGACATGGTGCGTGCTATGATGTCTCTTGTCGTTATACTACTATAATTTTGGGGTTATGCATTAGAGACAACTACATTCACTTTAAATAGGGCACCATCTAAATCCGTTGAGATGACACCATATGAATTATGGTTTGAGAGAAACCTAAGCTGTCATTTCTTAATACTTGGGGCTGCGGCACTTGTGTGAAAAATGTTTCACCTAATGAGGTCGAACCCAAGGCGGACAAATGCATCTTCATAGAATACCCTAAGATCAGTTGGGTGAACCTTCTATCTCAGATCCAAGTGCAAAGTGTTTGTTACTAAAATGGATCCTTTCTCGAGGAAAGGTTTCTCTCGAAAGAATTGAGTGGGAGGAAGATAGAACTTGATGAGGTTGTTAAACCTTTGTTCAACCAGAGAGTAGCGCAGCGCAGAAAGATGTTTCTGTGAAGCCTACGTTAGTTGAAGAGGAAGTTAATGATGATGATCATGAAGCTTCAGGATCAAGTTACTATCGAACTTCGTGGGTCGACAAGGATGTGTACTGCTCCTAAGCGGTACGACAACCCTGTCTTCGAGGTCATGTTGTTGGACAGCGATGAACCTACAAGCTATGGAGAAGCGATGATGGGCCCGGATTCCAACAAATGGTTGGAGGCCATGAAATCCGAGATAGGATCCATGTATGAAAAACCAAGTATAGACTTTGGTAGACTTGCTCGTTGGACGGCAGGTCGTTGAGTACAAATGGATCTTTAAAATGAAGACAGACACTGATGGTGAATGTCACTATTTGTAAAGCTCGACTTGTTGCAAAGATGTTTGTGACAAGTTCAAGGAGTTGACTACGATGAGACTTTCTCACTCGTAGCGATGCTAAAGTCTGTTGGAATTATGTTAGCAGTTGCTGCGTTTTCAATTATGAAATCTGACAGATGGATGTCAAAACATCATTTCCTTAACGGTTTACGTGAGGAAAGGTTGTATGTGATACAACCAGAAGGTTTTGTCAGTCCTAAGGATGCTAAAAGGTGTGCAAGCTTCGGTGATCCTTCCATGGACTGAAGCAAGCATCTCGGAGTTGGAATATACACTTTGATGAGGTGATCAAAGTTTTTGATGTTTATACAAAGTTTATGAGAAACTTGTATTTGCAATAAAGTGAGTGGGAGCACTATAGAATTTCTGATAAGTATATGTGGATGACATATTGTTGATCAGAAATAATGTAGAGTTTCTGGAAAGCATAAAACGGTCATTTGGAAAGTGTTTTTCAAAGGAAGACCTGGATGAAGCTACCTAATTGTTGAGCATCAAAATCTATGGAGATAGATCAAGATGCTCGATGAGACTTTCAATGAGTGCATACCTTGACAAGATTTCGAAAGAGTTCAAAATGGATCAGTTAGAGAAAGAGTTCTCGCCTGATTTGTAAGGTGTGAAAGTTGAGTGAGACTCAAAGCTCGACCATGGTAGAAGAAAGAGAAAGGATGAATGTCGTCCCCTATGCTCTAGCCATAGGCTCTATATAGTATGCCATGCTGTGTACCGTACTTGTGTGTGCCTTGCCATGAGTCCGTCAAGGTGTACAAGAGTGAACCAGGAGTGGATCACTGGACAGCGGTCACGATTATCCTCAGTAACTAAGAGACTGAGGAGATGTTTCTCAATTATGGAGGTGATAAAGAGTTCGTCATAAGGATTTATGTCAATACAAGCTTTAACACTAATCCAGATGACTCGTAGTAGCAATCTGGATACGTATAGTGGAGCAGCCATTTGGAAATAGTACCAAGTGGAGTGTGGTAGCAGTGTTTATGGTTTGACATAGAGATTTGCAAAGTACACACGGATCTGAATATCGCAAACCCGTCGACTATAAGACCTCTCTCACATGCAAAGCATGATCGAGCCCTAGAACTCATTGGGTGTTAGATTCATAACAATGCGAATCACATGGTCATGTGAACTAGATTATTGACTCTAGTGCAAGTGGGAGACTGTTGGAAATATGCCCTAGAGGCAATAATAAATTAGTTATTATCATATTTCCTTGTTCATGATAATCGTTTATTATCCATGCTATAATTGTATTGATCGGAGACTTAAATTCATGTGTGGATACATAGACAAAACCATGTCCCTAGTATGCCTCTAATGGACTAGCTCGTTGATCAAAGGATGGTTAAGGTTTCCTAGCCATGGACATGAGATGTCATTTGATAACGGGATCACATCATTAGGAGAATGATGTGATGGATAAGACCCAAACTACAAACATAGCATATGATCGTGTCAGTTTATTGCTACTGTTTTCTGCATGTCAAGTATATGTTCCTATGACCATGAGATCATGCAACTCACGGATATCGGAGGAGTGCCTTGTGTGTATCAAACGTTGCAACGTAACTGGGTGACTATAAAGGTGCTCTACAGGTATCTCCGATGGTGTCTATTGAGTTGGCATGGATCGAGACTGGGATTTGTTACTCCGTGTGACGGAGAGGTATCTCAGGGCCCACTCGGTAATACAACATCACAACAAGCCTTGCAAGCAATGTGGCTAAGTGTTAGTCACGGGATCTTGTATTACAGAACGAGTAAAGAGACTTGCCAGTAACGAGGTTGAACTAGGTATGGAGATACCGACGATCGAATCTCGGGCAAGTAACATACCGAAGAACAAAGGGAACGTTATACGGGATTAACTGAATCCTTGACATAGAGGTTCGACCGATAAAGATCTTCATAGAATATGTAGGAACCAATGTGGACGTCCAGGTCCCGCCATTGGTTATTGACCGTAGAGGTGTCTCGGTCATGTCTACATAGTTCTCGAACCCGCAGGGTCTGCACACTTAAGGTTCGGTGACGTTTCGTTAGTGTAGAGTTATGTATGGTGGTGACCGAAGGTTGTTCGGAGTCCCAGATGAGATCCCGGACGTCACGAGGAGCTCCGGAATGGTCCGGAGGTAAAGATTCATATATAGGATGTCCCAGTTTGGTCACCGGAAAAGTTTCGGGCTCATCGGTAGTGTACCGAGAGTATCGGTAGTGTACCGGGAATGCCGGTAGTGTACCGGGGGACCTCCGGGAGGGGTCTTTCGACCCCAAGAGGTCCATGGGATGTGGGAGAATAATAACCATCCCTTAGTGGGCTGGGAAAACAGCCACAAAGGCCCATGGCGCAGGAGAGAAAGTCCTAAAGCAAAAAGTGGAAAATCAGCCAATAGGAGGCAATCCTACTCCAACTAGGATTGGAGGTGAAGTAGGATTGCTCCCACCTCCTATTTCGGCCGGCCCAAAGGCCTTGGCTGCCTCTCCTCTCCTCTCCTCCTATATATACTAGTGGATTGGGTGGTTTTTGGACAGAATTTCCGGCCACGTGCTACCCGTTTCACCGGTGCACAGTTTCTCCTCTAGATCGGTTTTCCGCAGCGCTTAGGCGAAGCCCTGCCGGAATCACTCCACCACCATCACCGGAGCACCGTCATGCTGCCGGTGAACTCTCTCTCCTCTCCACCACCTCTTTCTGGATCAAGATGGTGGAGATCGTCATCAAGCTGCACGTGTGCTGAACGCGGAGGTGCCGTCCGTTTGGCGCTAGATCGGAAGGACCGTGATCGAGATCGCGAGACGGTTCGTGATGTGATCATGGAACGGATCGTGATGAGTTCGCGGGACAGATCGTGATACGGATCGTGATGAGTTCGCGGGACGGATCATGATGTGTTTGCGGGACGGTTCGTGATTGGATCGCGGGACGCTCGGCGATTTGGATCGCGAAGATGTTCGACTACACCAACCGCGTTTCTTAACGCTTCCCGCTTAGCGATCTACAAGGGTATGTAGATCCACTCTCCCTCTCGTAGATGCTCATCACCACGGATAGGTTTGCATGTGCGTAGGAAATTTTTTGTTTCCCATGCGACGTTCCCCAACAGTGGTATCAGAGCTAGGTTGATGGTTCGATGAGATCTCGGGTAGAACACAAAAGGTTTGTGGGCGTTGATGCTTAGATTGCTTCCTCCCTTGGTCGGATTTTGGTTCAGCGGGATTGTGAGATGAAGCGGCCCGGACCAACATTACTCGTACGCTTACGAGAGACCGGTTCCCTCGACGCAACTTGTTGCTTAGATGGCTTGCGAAGGTGATAGTTTCTCTCACTTTAGTTGGATCGGATCCGACAAAGGCGGTCCTTGAGAAGGTTGAAAAGCAATCTATGTATCACCGTTGTGGTTTATGCGTAGGTGAGAATCGTTCTTGCTAGATACCCATAGCAGCCACGTAAAACATGCAACAACAATTAGAGGACGTCTAACTTGTTTTTGTAGGGTATGTTGTGATGTGATATGGCCAATTACATGATGAGATATATGTGATGTATGAGATGATCATGTGATGTATAGAATTTCACGACTTGCATATCGTTGAGTACGGCAACCGACAGGAGCCATAGGGTTGTCTTTAATTATTGTATGGCCTGCGTGTCAATCATTAAGCGCTATGTAATGCTTTACTTTATCGCTAAGTGGTAGCAATAGAAGTAGAAGCAGGGCTGGCGCCACAACCCCAATGGCAACACATTGATGGAGATCAAGATGATGGAGATCATGGTGTTGTGCCGGTGACGATGGAGATCATGCCGGTGTTTCGAAGATGGAGATCTTAAACACAAGTTCATGGCCATATCATGTCACTTATGAATTGCATGAGATGTTAATCCTTTTATGCACCTTGTTTTGCTTAGTACGGCGGTAGCATTATAAGGTGATCCCTCACTTGAATTTCAAGATGAACTGTGTTCTCCCCGAGTGTGCACCGTTGCGAAAGGTCATCGTGTTGAGACACCACGTGATGATCGGGTGTGATAGACTCTACGTTCACATACAACGGGTGCAAGCCAGATTTGCACGCGCAGAATACTCGGGTTAAACTTGACGAGCCTAGCATGTACATACATGGACTCGGAACACAAGAGACCGAAAGGTCGAGCATGAGTCATATAGTGGATATGATCAACATAATGATGTTCACCATTGAAGCCACCTTAACTCACGTGATGATCGGACTTGAGTTGGTGAATTTGGATCATGTATCACTCGAATGACCCGAGGGATGTCAATTTGAGTGGGAGTTCTTAAGTAATATGATTAATTGAACTCATTATCATGAACATAGTCAAAGTGTCTTTGCAAATTATGTTGTAGATTACTAGCTCGCGCTGTAGCTCCCTTAAATTTTTATATGTTCCTAGAGAAATAGAGTTGAAAGATGTTGGTAGCAATATTCGGACTGGGTCCGTGATCTGTGGATTGTCCTCATTGCTGCATAGAAGGCTTATGTCCTTAATGCACCACTCGGTGCGCCACCCCCTCTAGCGTCGTCTATAGATGTTGTGAACATCTGACAGGCACGTTTTGATGACTACTTGATAGTTTAGTGCGTCATGCATTACGGCTTAGAATTGAGGCTCCGAAACGTTTTGAACGTCACGGAACATATGAGATGTTCTAGGAGCAGAGATTGTGATCTCAGGCTCGTGCATGTGTTGCGAGATATGAGATCTCCAACAAGAATCTTTGCCTGTAAGATGAAGGAGAATAGCTCAATCGTTGAGCATGTACTCAGATTGTCTGGGTACTACAATCGCTTGAATCAAGTGGGAGTTGATCTTCCAGATAAGATAGTGATTGATATAGTTCTCCAAGTCACTGTCACTAAAGCTACTAGAACTTAGTGATGAACTATAATACACCAGGGATAGAAGTATTGATCCCTGAGCTGTTTGCGATGTTTGACACCGCGAAGGTAGAAATCAAGAAGGAGCGTCAAGTGTTGATGGTTAATCAAACCACTAGTTTGCGGGACAGATCGTGATCAAGATCGTGATACGGATTGTGATGAGTTCGCAGGACGGATCATGATGTGTTCGCGGGACGGTTCGTGATTGGATCGCGGGACGCTCGGCGATTTGGATCGTGAAGTTGTTCGACTACACCAACCGCATTTCTTAACGCTTCCCGCTTAGCGATTTACAAGGGTATGTAGATCCACTCTCCCTCTCGTAGATGCTCATCACCATGGATAGGTTTGCGTGTGCGTAGGAAAAAAATTGTTTCCCATGCGACGTTCCCCAACAGTGGCATCATGAGCTAGGTTGATGGTTCGATGAGATCTCGAGTAGAACACAAAAGGTTTGTGGGCGTTGATGCTTATATTGCTTCCTCCCTTGGTCGGATTTTGGTTCAGTGGGATTGTGAGATGAAGCGGCCCGGACCAACATTACTCGTACGCTTACGAGAGACCGGTTCCCTCGACGCAACTTGTTGCTTAGATGGCTTGCGGGTGACAGTTTCTCTCACTATAGTTGGATCGGATCCGACAAAGGCGGTCCTTGAGAAGGATGAAAAGCAATCTATGTATCACCGTTGTGGTTTATGCGTAGGTGAGAATCGTTCTTGCTAGATACAAGTAGCAGCCACGTAAAACATGCAACAACAATTAGAGGACGTCTAACTTGTTTTTGCAGGGTATGTTGTAATGTGATATGGTCAATTACATGATGAGATATATTTTATGTATGAGATGATCATGTGATGTATAGAATTTCACGACTTGCATGTCATTGAGTACGGCAATCGACAGGAGCCATAGGGTTGTCTTTAATTATTGTATGACCTGCATGTCAATCATTAAGCACTATGTAATGCTTTACTTTATCGCTAAGGTGAACACTACAAGATTTACTGAGCTATGTATCATTTGGCATTACCAAGAACTTGTGCCCTAAACGGGGCCGAAGAACTCCATGGATTTGTCGCACTATGCTACAGATCTAGGGGATGGAGAAAGACTTATCGGAAGTGACGCGGCAGACGCGGGCAAAGCTCTGGTCAGTTCAGGTTGATGCAGCGGCCTAGGGCGACGACGACGATGGAGCTTCACCGGAGCGAGGGAGCTCGGGGGCGATGGTGTCGAGAGGAAGAAGAAGAGCCGCAGGCAATGGAGGAAATGAGAAGTAATCCCTCACGGTCCTATTTAAGAGGCCGAAAGGTTGAAATGGGCACAGGAATCAAGGCGACAAAAACTGACCGACCGAGACGGACGCCTCGATTCTCGGGCCAAACAGTTAATGAGAAGATCCGTTGTGAACGTCAGGGAATCTTTTTGGCACATCTGGTATGACGTCACGGTGGGTTACATATTTTCTTTTAGGTGATAGAGTGTAAGACTCGCCGCCAAGTGAGCTTAAAGATTCACGTGACCAGGCTCAAATCAACCTGGGGCCTAATGTTGGGGATATAACCCTGTGGTAAGACCTGCCCAGGTGGGGCCGGGTTATACCTGGCGGCTCATAATCCAGATTGATGAACTGGGGCAAAAGACGTAGGCCCGGCTGTATGGCGGCTTGCCAGGATGGGCCAAGATGAAGGCCCAGAAGGGAGAAAGGCAGGAAGACCCGGGCGGTGAAGCCGCCCAAAGACGGCTTGCCCAAGATGGCAAGACAAACAATAGAGATAGAGTCAGATGCGTTGTAAGAGTCAGTATGAGACTTGTGTGACCCGTGGTATTGACCTACTATATAAAGGTGAGACCCGGGGCGACTTAGATAGAAACCAACTAATCAAGAATTGGTCAAGCAAATCTGCTCCCTTGTAATCGATACCCCAATCAATACAACTCAAGCAGGACGTAGGCTTTTACCTCTTATTGAGGGGCCGAACCTGGGTCAACTTGTGTCCTTCATCCCAACCAACCCCTTTGAGTCCATCACCTTAGCGATGGCCTCGAACTTAAGTCCTTAGACATCTGCCGTGACAAAACGACGATACAACGAATCTTCGTTCAACCATACTATCCTCATTCATTGTGAATTCTTAGCGGTGTTCTTGTGCAAGACTTCTTCAAGTTTGTGGTCTATCTCTCACTTTCTCTTCAATTCTTTGCAATAAGAATAAGTGGTGTGTGAAATCTGTTGCTTGTCATCAATTTAACTTGATGAAGGATAAGCATAACGTAATTCTTATTCTAGTTTCATCAAGGTGGTTTCAGTCCTTCTTCCAGAGTGTTAGTTGTTCATCTTTTCTTTCCCGAGTTCCATGTTTTTTCTCAAGCATCTTTTCGCAAAGCTTCATCTAAATCCTTGCAACATCATAATCTATTATTTTCAACCGCATTCTTTTGACCGTCCTTTCATCCCGGTGTTCGCCAAGAGGTCCTTCATGCTGGTTTGTTAAGGATGTAATTCATCTCGAAGTGTTCTTCAAGATTCTTGTTGGAGGTGCTCAAGTGTTCTTTATCTTGGATTTCTAAGTTCAATTCCTTCTCCATTGCATTTTGAGATGGTGTTATTAAATTCTTGATTATGAGGAGTCTCGAAGGAAATTGTCAAAAACGAGATAAGTAAACCCATCATGTCTCTATCGGAGTCATCTTGGGTTGGATTAAACCTAAAGCATTTCCTACGGATTGTTGCTATCATGGTGTCATAAATGATCCAAGTTTCCTCCTCCTCCTCTTGGTGAAAGAAGTTTTGCATATCTTGTTGCTCTCAAGCAATCAATTGTTCTCCATTGTGGCTGGTTATCACCTCATTAGTTTAAGATGTTGTCTATAATCCCACAACAAGCTTATTATTTTCGTTGTTGGTTTTCAACAACTCCGTTCAACCATGTTTCTCAAGTTCAATGGTGGTAGAAGCTGTCATTTTCTTCTCCGTTCTCTTCTCTCCAAAGATCTAGCTTCTATTCTTCGTTCCGGGGGCATTGTGGTGTTGCTCTTTTCAACTCACATCTAGTTTGATTAAGATCATGTTCTTTCTTTGCGTATTCATTTTACCGGAGTGTTGTGTTCTATGTTCAAGTTCTTTTCCTTCTTATCAAGTTTTGCCTCTCTTTCCTACTGAAGTGCTGCCAAAAAATTTGTGAACTATTGTGTGTTCCTCATGTCATTCTTCATCTCTTTCCAACCTTCATGTTTCATTGGTTTCACTCGTTTGTCAAAGAAGCAACTAAGTTTACCTCTTGATCTTTCTCTTCCCCTTCTCATTCTTGATCTCGGGACGAGATCCTCCTGTAGTGGAGGAGAGTTGTAACAGCCCGGGACCGACGCTCCAGAAGATTCCCCTTTTATGCCATTCTCGTGTTGTGTTTCATCTGTTGTTGCATTCATCATCGCATCATTCGCATCATCTGCATAGCATCATCACTCATTTTCGAAAACTTGCATCCGTTGGTAGTTGCCGGTTCTCTCCGTTCGTGTCGCTGACCATTTCGAGACCAACCACACACGCATGCGCTCGCGACATCATTAAAAACCCGTTTTTAAAACATGCAAAAAATATTCTTGGATTGATTCAAAAGTTGGCGTGCGGCCTTGTTATATTGTAGGTAGGCCGCCTGCCAAATTTTGTCGCAATCAGAGGTTGTTTAGTACCCGAACGGTCAGTCATAACAGTGCGGTCACCACTTTATTATCAGGCGTCTTTCGGTGCTTAAAACCTTTGTCACAGGCCACCTCCCTCCCTCTTTCCTCAGCCAACAACCCATCTCCACAGCCATCGCAACCTGCCTGCTAGTCCCTCCGATTCCGGCCGTCCGATTGCGATTGGAGGGTTTGGAAACGGTGCGAAATCCCTCCCATAGTCTCCCTGCCTATAAATAGACGGCCTTGCCCTCCTAATTTGGAAACCCTAGCCCCCTGCCTTGTTTTCCGCGCCCTCCCAGTCGCTAGCCGCCACTTGCCGTGCAGCCTCTCCTCCCACCTCGCACTGGCCCTCTCAACCCCATTCGCGGCACGCCCGAGCCCATCTGGGCATGGACGCGCCCGCCGCCGCCCGCAACCGCTCGGTTGCCTGAGCTTCTCCGGCCGCAGCCTCCATGGAGCGCTGGAGCCTCCCTAGCCGAGCCACTCCGCCGCCCGCAGACCTCGTTCTGTGCCACCAAGCACCGCCGCCGGCCCTTCACGTAGCTCCGCTCGGGCCGCCCTGAGCCACCATTACTTCGTTCCCGCGCCGTCGCTGCCGGTGGCCTCCCCAGCCGCGCCGCCACCGGATCCGAACGGTCCCGTGCCGCCGCCCCCACCGGAGCCCTGCCAGCCTCCTATGCCGCCCTAACTCCCTCGATCCAGGCAGAAACGGGAGAGGGATGAGGGGACCGAGCACCTCCCCGTCCACGACCGCTTGGGCCAGGCCCACCGCCCTGACCTGCCTCCGACCGGGCCTCGGCCCGCTAGGTGAGCTAGCCCAGCCGCCCCTGCATCTCTATGCAACGCGTAGTGCACCGCATAAATATGTTGCGTAAATGTTCTTTTGTAGCCCAGTTTGCCTAGATTCGGCCCGTTGTATATATTTTTTATGTGCTACGATTTGTCAATTATTCCAGTGAATTACAGTTTTACAAAAAAAAACTTTGACCATGCATTTAATAACTTTAAAACTGTGCAACATATGTAAAAGTTTTATATATGTAAAATGAATAGAATTTCGTGTAGATTCACAATATTCCACTCTCACATGTGTTTAAAATGTTTAACTTGCTGATTTCATGCAATTTGCGTAATTGTCATGCTAAAATGATTTATTTAATAACTATTGGGCCATAGCTCCGATTAAAATGTGTTATACATGTAACTTGACTAGAAAATCGTGTAGAATCTCATGGTGACATTTATTTTGCTGTTTGACAACTATAAAATATGGTTAGTTCAGATCTGGACCAAACTTAAAATATGCATATGAGGTCGTTCCGGAATTGTTATTCGTTGCTTCCGGCCTCATTTAAAGTGCCTAGGTGATGTAGTTGTTTGTGCTTCACCTCTTGCCATGTCTAACAACATTTAATATTGATGAGTACCTAAACGGGAATGAACTAAATAATTCGAACATGGAGTTTCGTCAATATGCAACTCGTCGCATATTGAACTTCACTTAATATGTAGTAGTTGTTTGTTGTGCTTGCCATGCCATGCCATGTGTTGCATATTAAACCGAACATGGATCATATTTTGTTGCACATCACATCATTCATATGTTGTGGTGTTTCTCGTGTGTTGATTGCTTGTCTTCGGTTTGCTTCTTCTCGATAGAGTTCCAAAAGCATTCGAAATGTGAGGATTCGTTCGACTACGTTGGCCCGTCTTCTTCATGGACTCGTTCTTCTTCCATGCAGGATCTCAGGCAAGATGACACATTTCCCTAGATACCACTACTATCATTAATATGCTAGTTGTCCTGCTTTTATTGTTATGTCTCGTTACCTACCACTTGTAGGTGAGGCCTCCCAACATTGCCATGATAAGCCTCTAACACCTCCACATCCCAGCAAACCATTGTTTGGCTATGTTACTGCTTGCTCAGCCTTCTTATAGCATTTCTAGTTGCATGTGCAATTGCTTCCATGTGAAAACATGGACATTCTTTTGTTATATCAAAATATTGTTAATATTTAATTTAATGCACTTATACACTTGGTAAAAGGTGGAAGGCTTGGCCTTTTTCTTGGTGTTTTGTTCCACTTTTGTCGCCCCTAGTTAATTTTGAACCGGTGTTATGTTCCATAACTGAGCTCTCCTAACATGCTCGAGGTTGTTATGGGGACCCCCTTGATTTTCATTTTAGGACAAAGCTTGTCTGGCAAGGCCCAACATTGGTACTACATTTGCCTAATGACTAATAAACTTGCATATGGACTTTCCGGACCCCGTGGATAATTTAATCAACCCCCGGGCCAGTGATCCTCATGAGTGTTGGTCCAAACCGGGCTGCCTGCGGGGCCGCCTCGAGGAAACTCTAGGATTTGTTTTTTCCCGTAGCTAGACACATCTGGTACTGCCCTAAGATAGAGATACGTGCGGCTCCTATTGGGATCTGGCCTACCGGCCGGTCTTGCTGGACTTATTTTACCTTTCTCGAATGTATTGCGTGAGGAACTTTGATCTTCTTCGGGTTATCTCGAAGTTTTGGATTTCCTTTGGAATTACCTAGGATGATCACGAGATCCGTGATCGAGGTTATTCCCGTAGTGTGTAGTTAATTTGTGATGGATTAGTTGGAGCACCCCTGCAGGGTTAAATCTTTCGAAAAGCTGTGCCCACGGTTATGTGGCAAACTTGGAAACTTTGTTTGACACCCGGTCATAGTAAACTTGAAGTAAACTCTAATAAAATACACCAACCGTGTGCATAACCGTGACTGTCTCTTCTCGAGAGTCCTTATCCGAGAGAGAACACGGTGGGGTTATGTTTGACGTAAGTAGGTGTTCAGGATCAGTTAGTGATCATTTCTAGCTCACGTCCGGTATGCGTAGACCATCATACTTTACTTTATGTATTCGCAAGTTAGCCACTCAAATAAATGCTTAGTCACTTGCTGCAGCCTCACCACTTAACCATACCTCACCCATTAAGCTTTGCTAGTCTTGATACCCTTGGAAATGGGATTGCTGAGTCCCTGTGTGTCGTGGATTTATCACGGCAGATGTCCGGGTGAACGGACTTGGATTCGAGGCCATCGCTAATGTGATGGACTCAAAGGGGTTGATTGAGAAGAAGGACACGGGTTTACCCAGGTTCGGCCCCTCAAGTCGACGTAATAGTCTACATCCTGCTTGTGCTTGTATTGTTTGTTGTATCGATTACAAGGGAGCTAAAGCTTGACCTAGTTCTCAATTACCCCTCTCTAAGATGCCCCGGGTCTGCCTTTATATAAGAGGTCAGGACCACGGGTCTTTACAATTGTCTAACCGAGTCTCATTGTCTATCCGAGTCTTACTCTATCTTCTTTGTCCAAACTGTCTCCGAGCGGCTTGCACGCCCGGATCTTCTCGGTCCGGGCCACCTTGCGGCCCACACCATGAGCCGTCTATCTTCATGGGTCGTTGGCTTTATGGCTCACCCTTGGGCCGGCTCACGAGCCATCAACATGACTCGGAGCCGCCAAGGGCGGGTCATATTGCGGGGTTATATCCCCAACATTAGGCCCAGGTTGAATTGAGCTGGCTCACTTCATCCTTATCTTCTGCTCTTTGGCGAGTCGCCCGATGATGACCCGGCGTGACGTCACGAGATTTGCTGACGTATCACCGAATCTTTTATTAATGGTCAGCTCGAAAATTGAGGCGTCCGCCTCGGTCAAATGGTTTTCGTCGCCTAAATTTTTGCGCCTGCCATGTCTTCTCTTTAAATAGGACCCGTTGCGGAGGGAAGCTTTCCTTCTCCCGCTCTCTCTTCATCTTCTTCCCTTCATCGTCTCTGCTCCGGTGCTCTGCATCAACCTGAGTCGTACCAGAGCCCGTTCTGCGTCCACTGCTCCGTTATCGGTAAGTTCAAGCTCCACCTAGATCCATCGCCGCCATAGCAGGGTTCGCGAGAAGCTCCGCCGCCGCCTCTCGGGCTCCTCCATCGCCACCGTTAGGGTATTCCGATGTCGTCGATGTCTTTAGCATGCGCCTCCGCCGTGCCGTCGTGCACAAGGCAGTCGTGCGTAATGCGTGAACCATCGCGGCTTTGTTTCATTCCTTGCTGTTCCGCTTGTTCTTCACTAGGTCTAAAAATAAGAACCTATTTTCCTGTTTTTGTAGATCCATAATTGCAGCGGTAGTTTGCGAAACCTGTTTTTCAGGACTTGGCTGATTTTCGCTCCTCCCTTCCTTGTTGAACCGCCAGACCTCTCCGGCTCTCATCAGCCGGACTATGGCATAGTATTTGTAGAGCCCTTAAAATCGTAAGCCGTCACAGATATTGCTTGCTCTTAACTCGCCGCATCTTTAATTTTGCACATTCTTTAAGCCACTGCCATGTCCCGCGCTTCCAACTCATGCAACTGGGTCGGATCTAGCGTCACAGAAGAGTACTTAGCGGATTTTGTTGACGCGGGCACTCTTCCTTCCAAGGAGGTCCTTCACTGGCGGGTTCCAGGTGACAAGACTCGGCCCTCTCCCCAACAAGGAGAGGTAGTGGTTTTCTCTGACCATATCGAGCGAGGGTTCATGCCACCTGGCTCTAAATTTTTCCGTGACATTCTCCATTTGTACAAACGTCACCCCAAGACTTGGCCTCCAACTCCTTTCCAAACATATGCAATTTTCAAGTGCTCTGCGAAGCCTTCCTGCAAATCAAGCCGTCTGTGGGATTGTTTTGAGAGTTCTTCGACGCCAACCGCCAGACCGAAATGAAAGGCGGTCCGAGTCTAGAACTTGGCGGCCTTTCCATTCAATGACGCAGAGACATTATTTTTCCGGCTGTGCAGATGCCGAGTCATCCAAAGGATTGGAATAAGACTTGGTTCTACTGCAAGGACACCTCTCTTGAAGATGAGCGCCCATTGCCGGGTTATCGCCCTCCTCGTCTCAGGACAGATTTAGAGCTTCCTGGCCGGTTCTCAGTTTCAGAGCGTGCCAGGTATGAGCCGGCTCACGCCAAGATCAAGGCACTCATGGCCAACAGTTTGAACGGTCTGGATTTGATTCGCTGCTAGATTTCATGGCGGATCATGCCCTTAAGCCGTAGAAGCCGGCTTATGTGTGAATATGAAGGAAAATATGACAGCTCGTTGTGCTTCAGCAAATCAACCTTGACAGAGGATGACATTACCACTGTCACCCGAAGCCTTGTCCATGAAGCCTCCGGCTCATGCAGCGCCATTGGCCTAGCACCTTTCAGCGTCAACAATCCGGCTCCAGATGTAAGTTAATTTCTTCCCATCCATCTCTTGGATGTTGCTTGTACCTTGCTGATCTATTATTCTTCTCTAGGCTATTTTCACAGGCCCACTCTGATTTCTAGAGAAGGAGTACGTCCCTCCTCTAAAGAAGCTCAAGAAGAAGGCCCCAGCCAAGAAGCGAAAGAAAGACGCCTCGCGAGAGGAGTGGTTCGACCCGCCACAGTCATCCAGCTCAGAGGTAAAATTTTAGTTGTTTGCTTGATTCTTTGCCTTCTTATTTTACTAATGCTTGTTTTACTCGCAGGGTGAAGTTGTTGCCAGCAAAGTACCTCTTTCTCATCCTCTCGCTTACCTGGCTCCCGATTTTCTTTTGAAAAAGCAACAACAGGTTGAACGTCGCCAGACCCGGAGCGCCGGCTCTATTGACCTTATGTCCGGCTTGCCGAACTCGCCAGCTCCAAAGAAACGCCCTGCTGAGGTACGTGTTCTTGTTTGATTCATTTCTCTTTATAACCTTAGTGTCGTCTCATCCTCTTTATAACCCCAACCAAGAAGTCACCCTCCTCCGGGGACTCTTCGGCGACCGTTCTGCCGCCTCCAAAGATCAACCCGCTGTAAGTGTCTTTACACTATAATATCTGGTTCTTTATAGGTTAGTAATATCCTTTGGATTCTCACTTTTCTATCTTTCAGTACTCAAGCCAAGCATCGGAAGACCAACAAGCCCTCCCCCAGTCCTGTCCCTGAAAAGCCGAAGCAGGAACAAACGGATGTAGATCCGCCAATTGTTTCCACTGAGCCAGCTGCTGAAGATATCATCCCGGAGAGCCCTCTAAGGGGTCCTTCAAAGCCGCCAAGTCCTGCCAAGGCCACTACAACTCCAGAGGTCGTGATCACTGGCTCTGCTCCCCATTCCCCTTCGGCTCATGTGCTGACCAAGCATAAAGAGTCTGCCGAGGCCTTTGAGAAGCTGGATTTCAACTCTTCCTTTGAGAAGATGACGGCCGAAGAACTCCACGCCGGGTATATAATAAACCGGCTTACCACCAGCTGAGATCTAGAGCTTCGGCTGGTAACTTTGATGAAAACAAAATATGAGGTATTCCTCTTGCTGCTACAACCTTCCTTAGCCCCCAAGGGCCGGTTCAATCTAGTTAAGAGGTGAACCGGGTCTTTCCTGATCCTTTGTAGAAAATCCAAAGCTTTTGTCCCCAAGGGCCGGCTCAACATGTTAGAGTTGGGTCGGATCTTCACTGTAGATAACGTGAACAGCCAATCGTAGCCCCCAAGAGCCGACTCAAACTTGATGACGTTGAGTTGGATCTTTCATTATAAGAAAATTTGAAGAGCCATGTCGTAGCCCCCAAGGGCTGACTCAAACTTGATGACGTTGAGTCGGAGCTTTCATTATAAGCAAATTTGAAGAGCCATATTGTAGCCCCTAAGTTCCGGATTAACTTTCATGAAGATGAGCCGGAACTGTGTTGTAAGCTCGAAGATCAAATATACATTAGCCCCCAAGTGTCAAACATATTGCTTGCAATCTTCTCTGAGACATGCATAATTTTGTCTTCAACCTTCCTTATTTGATATGACTCCCATTCTAGCAACTTATCCTTTATTTTGACGTGTCATGGGAAGCTTTAAACAAAGTCGGGTCACAATTGATGGACCTGAAGACCAACTTGGTGGCTCAACAAGAAGCCCGCAGCGTCGTCGATGAAAAGTGTCGGCTTCTGTCTAAAGAGCTGGCCACAATCAAGGCTAATTTTGCGGCCCTTAAAGAGTCAATTGAATTTGAGAAGACCGCCTTGACCCAACGGGCGGATGACGCCGACCAGCGGCTGATAGCTGTGGCGGATGAACTCCAAGGCTTGAAGCGCCACATAAGCAAAATGTCATCCACCCTCTTTGGTAAGATTGTGACGACTTTGTGTTTCAAATAGTTTCATTTTTACTTAGATTGGTGACTTATCTGAATTGTCCGGTTTATACAGGTCCCAGGAGTCGGCAGTTGGCCTCTGATAGCCTATTGCCGTTGAAGGCCATCTATACCTTGACTGAGCAGTTGTATTGTGGTGCAATCTGCACTATCAATGATGTGCAATATAAGGAGAAAATTCTGGCGACTCTTAGGGGTGTCTTAGAGCTCTTCTCCACCATGCCAAAACATATCGCCGAACTCAAGAAATTAGCCGCCCGCCAAGGGGCCATTGCGGGCATCAGCCGGGCTTTGGCCTTTGCTCTGGGCCTGACAGCCGCCGAGATGATAGAAGGCTTCCCTTCAAGAAAAGATGACGGCTCGGAGTTTTCTGATGCTGACTACAGCCGGTGCATGAAAGAGTCCCGGGTGTTAGCTTCTGTCTTGGCAGAGGAGGTTGATCTGTCAACTTATCAAGCGGCATATGACCCGAAGCAGAAGAGAGTCCGGGGTCCTTTATACGAGTGCAAAGATTTGACGTCTGCTCGGAGTAAGGACCTCTTTGCTCCAGATCTTGACCCGTCACCCTTTTTTGAGGGCTCTTTTGCGGCTCTAACGAACTGCAATTGGGATTTGGACAACCTCCAGATCAAGGCCCTAGAAGAGCCGGCGCAGGATGACCCGTCCGCTAACTAACTGTTGCTGTAAGATCTTGTATCAGCTTAACCCGCCGTGTGACGGTTGAAAACACTTTGTCTGGAATTTTGATCTCCTTTGGGAGTGTAATATCTAGATGAAAACTTGTCTGAAATTTGTCTTATAAGATGATCCGGCTTTTGGTCTGCCATTTGTGTTTGTATGCTTTGAGTTATTTACAGTTGCCTTGTCATCATATAAGACACTTGCAGCCAAAAATTATGTAAGCCACACCCGGAGGCGGTGACTCCCTCTTTGATAATTACGACCAATCTGGTTAGCCGGAAATGGCATAGAACCTGGCCGATAAGGCATTTAGAAGATACACCCGGAGGTAACAATATGACGTAAATGCCGGATGATAAGCATTAGAAGTTGTACCCGAAGGTAAGAAGCCGCCCTCGCCGCGGCTAATTTTTCCATAGCCGGATTTTTATGAGAATAGTTAATAGGCGTTAGAAGCTGTACCCGAAGGTAAGAAGCCGCCATTCACCACAGCTAAGTTATCTTAGTTGTTTTTGCATGGCCTTAGGCCGACTAATAGGCATTAGAAGCTTTACCCGGAGGCAGAAAGCCGTCGTTCGCGGGTCATGAGACGTTAGCTACCCATCGGTAAAAAACGTCTCATAACCGCGACTACACTAGTTAGCCGGAGATGGCATAGAGCCAGCTGATATGGTGTCAGAAGCGATACCCATCGGTAAGAAGCCCCCCTCAGCAATTACGGTGTAACCCGCTGGCGGATAGGCGTTAGAAGCTGCACCCGAAGGCGAGAAGCCGCCCTCGCCATGACTAATTGCCTTAGTCGGGTTTTTTGTGGCAAAATGCCCAGCTTAATAGGTGTCTACCACCGTTTAGTAGTACGACGCCAAGCGCCGGCGGATAGGCATTAGAATCTGCACCCGAAGGCGATAAGCCGCCCTCGCCACGACTCATTGTTTTGAGCCGGATTTTGTGGCATAACGCCTGGCTACTAGGCATCTACTGCCGTTCGCCGACCTTGCTTAATCTTCTCTTATGAAATAGCAGAGGCTTCCTTGTTTATTCATATAACTGTGGTATCTACAATGATGGTGTACAATGGTAGATCTTTACACCCTTAGGTGAAATAAGGCCGGAGATGCGCGATGTTCCATGGCCGACGGGTCTCTTGACCTGCCGTATCTGAGTCGTCTCGGACATCGACGAGGTAATATGACCCGTTGTTGAGATTTCTGCTGACCGCAAAGGGTCCTTCCCATGGAGGTGATAGTTTATGCATATTTGTCTCGTCCTGAATCAGCCGGAGCACCAAGTCGCCCTCCTAGAATGTCCGGGTCTTGACCCTGTGGCTGTGATAGCGGCGCAGGTCTTGTTGATCAATTGCCGATCGGGCTACTGCTAACTCTGGCGCCTCTTCTAAAGCATCCAATGCATCTCGGTGCGCCATCTCATTATCTGTCTCAACGTAAGCCGCCACCCTTGGTGAGTCATGTTGGATGTCGCTGGGTAAGATGGCCTTAGCGCCGTACACCATAAAGAAGGGCGTGAAACCCGTGGACCTGTTAGGGGTGGTCCTGATGCTCCATAAGACGGAAGGTAATTATTCGACCCAACACCCGGGCGTTCGCTGCAAAGGAACCATAAGTCGTGGCTTAATTCCTCTTAGAATTTCCTGATTGGCGCGCTCCGCCTGGCCGTTGGACTGTGGATGTGCCACGGCTGATATATCAAGCCGGATATGTTCTTCATCACAGAACTGCTTATATGAGTCGCCCGGATAGAAATCTATTGCCTTCGTATCATCCGCTAAAAAATTGAGGGGCGGCTCAACCTCCGTGGTGGGCTTTTTCAGGGGGGTCATATCCTCCGGATCAAGATTCTCCTTATAAAACTTAAGCTCCTCCTGAGTGCAACTAGACTCTGCGTAAGTTGCATCCCCTTCTTCACACTCAATAGTCGTGTTTCGGTTACCATGAATGGTGATGGTACCGTTTACATCGGGCATCTTGAGCTGTAAGTAAACATAGCAGGGCCGAGCCATGAACTTAGCATAAGCCGGCCGTCCAAACAAGGCATGATAAGGGCTCTTGATCTTCACCACCTCAAACCATAAAGACTCCACTCTATAGTTGTATTCATCGCCAAAAGCTGCCTCCAAAGAAATCCTGCCCACTGGATGCGCCGACCGACCCGACACCACACCATGAAAAACAGTGGACGAAGGTTTTAAGTCCTTGTCGAGCAACTTCATCCGCCGGAATGTGTCATAATAAAGGATGTTTATGCTGCTACCACCATCCATGAGCACTTTGTTCAACATATATCCACCCACTTGGGGGGCCACAACCAAGGCCAGCCGCCCCGGGTCATCAATGTGTGGCGGGTGATCTTCACGGCTCCATGTTATGTCATATTCAGACCACTTCGGATACTGTGGAAGAGCCGGCATAACCGCATTGACTGCCCATTTATGCAACTTCTGGTCCCGTATACTGAGGCAAGTCGTGAAGACGTGGTATTGCCTGGAGCTGAGCTGCTTTGGATTACTCTGAAAGCTGGACTGATCCCGATGTTGCTGCTGTTGTTGATTATTATTACCAGTATGCAGCTGCCGTCCCCCATGATTATCCTGACCTGGATGACCGGATGCTGAACCGCCAGAGCCAAAACTGGCTCCTGACCCGCCAGAACCAAATCCAGCTCCTGGCCCGTCACGTCCTGGGCCGCCTGGCGGGCCGCCCCGGCGATGGTTAGGCTGTGTGACATATCGCTTGAACTTCTACATAAAAGAATAACTCTCGCATGTATGATTTGCCGGTCTATCAGGCAAACTGTGATTCGGACAAGGTCGCTTAAGCATCTCTTCCATGTTTGAGGAAAAATTATCCCTGCTCGAGGGCGACACAAACCTCCTGTTGCCCTTGGGGTGATTTTGCTGGGCATTTGTGTTGGCCACACACTCTGACCCGGCCTCTGGATTCTTACGTTTACTCTGGTTACCATTGTTTATTGTGCCCTTGCCTTGGTTGCCCTTCTTGCCTTGACTAGCCATTTCCTCATCAGAACCCGGATCCTTCGTGTTGTCTGAGTCAGTGTACTTCGTGAGAGCCATCATGAGCTCTCCCATGTCCTGACACATACGCTTGAGCCGGCCAAGTTTCTGCTTTAAAGGAATGAAATGGCAATTCTTTTCTAAAATCAACACCGCTTGAGCCGCCGTGATCTGCTCTGATGAGTGAATAATTGTCGAGACCCACCGTACCCAATGATGAGCCGACTCGCTTTCCTGTTGGACATAGTGATCAAGATCCACAATGGTCATAGGCTGCTTGCACGTCCCTTGAAAGTTTTTGATGAACCGAGCCCTGAGCTCCGCCCATGAATTGATGGTATTAGGTGGCAACCCTTTTAACCATGTACGAACCGGGCCTTCAAGCATCATGATGAAATATTTGGCACAAACCGCCTCACTAACATCCATCATCTCCCTGGCCAACTCATAGCTTTCCACCTAGGCCTCTGGGGGGAAATCAGCGGTGTAATTTGGGACCTTGCGGGGACCCTTAAAGTCTTTCGGTAACCGCTCGCTCCGGAGAGCCGACGATCGACACGGCAGCCCCCTCGTCCTAGGGATTACACCTGCCCCTATGGAAATGGAAGGCTCGGGCTCTTGGCAAGCTGGCCTAGCTAGCGCCTCTTGCGGGCTTCCCGCATGGTCTACACATGCATGTGTATCTCTTCGTGGTCGGTGACCCATTGGAATTTCTCTGTGATGGTTACTGCTGGAACCTGCTGGTGACTTGTAGCTCCGGCTAAAGCTACGGCTGGGAAGAGGGGTTGAATGGACGCGGCTCTAGCTGTGAGCGTACCTCTCTTGCTGGGCCATGGCCGTCTGCAAGTACCCAATGGCGTTTCGCACATCCTCCTCAAAGGGTGCTTCATCCGGGATAGGGATCATCTCAAGCCGGGTGGCAGCCGCTACCATATTCTCAGCCGGGTTAGAATAATGACCTGCCGGCATTGGAAAGCCCCCAGGTGAAGTCGGGTTATGTTAGGTCGGATGAGTCGCTGGCCGCTCTCTTGGGTGGCTCTCGGGCACACCTACGGCACGCCCCGCGTTGGGGGTATTAAAGAGGTTCCTTGCTTCATAACGCTCCAGTAGACGGGACTGATGCCTCCTCCTGTGTACCACTGCTGGTGACCTTTGCTCCAGCCCTAGACGGAAAGCATCTGTCTTGATACGTTCCGCTTCTTCTTCCATCTGGACCTTCAACTCAGCCATCCTTTGTCATTCCTCTGCCATCCGGCCCTTGATCCGTGCAATCTCTATATTCCGAGTTGCTTGATTATCTGGTGTCATTTCAGTGGCCATGAGAGTCGTAAGTTCATCCATCAGTTCCACAAGAACTTGAGCCGGCGGCGGCGGGCTATCACCCGAAGCGGCGGCTCCCGCGGTTGTACTACCAGCAGCTGGGACTGATCCTGCCATGAACACCGCCGCATGAACCGGAGGTTTTAAAGCATCCGACTTGAAGCCATCCGACTCAGAGTATGCATTGTCACAGCCCCCAAGGCCACCGTTGCGGAGCTGGTACATTGATTCTGTTTCTCCACTTGAAGATTCACTTTCTGAATAGACAAGGGTTTCCTGTGACCCGAAAGCTTCCAGATCCCTACCTTGCGTGAAGCCTACGAAGACATGCTTCTGACCCGGATTGGCGCGAATAGGCCGCACGTTACTTGCAGGTTGGAGGCGCTAGGCCGTCTCGATGATGTTGGTGTAGATGTCCGGCCCGGGTGTAGATCCATTAGCCTTTCTGATGAACACATGGATCCCGCCGAAAAAGACCCGGAATCCATACTCCACGGACTCAGCATCAAGCCCCCAACCGGAATCATCGATGTAGATCCGGCCACGGCGACTCTTGCTCATCCTTCCGACCACGTATCCCTCGAGCCCTGGGAGAGAGCCCTTTGAGAACTCAACACCACCAAGCGCAAGCCCCACGGTGGGCGCCAACTGTCGTGGATTTATCACAGCAAATGTCCTGGTGAACGGACTTGGATTCGAGGCCATCGCTAATGTGATGGACTCAAAGGGTTTGATTGAGATAAAGGACACGGGTTTACCCAGGTTCGGCCCCTCAAGTCGAGGTAATAGCCTACGTCCTGCTTGTGCTTGTATTGCTTGTTGTATCGATTACAAGGGAGCTAAAGCTTGACCTAGTTCTCGATTACCCCTCTCTAAGCCGCCCCGGGTCTGCCTTTATATAAGAGGTCAGGACCACGGGTCTTTACAATTGTCTAACTGAGTCTAATTGTCTATCCGAGTCTTACTCTATCTTGTTTGTCCAAACTGTCTCCGAGCGGCTTGCACACCCGGGTCTTCTCGGTCCGGGCCACCTTGCGGCGCACACCATGAGCCGTCTATATTCATGGGCCGTTGGCTTTACGGCTCACCCTTGGGCCGACTCACAAGACATCAACATGACCTGGAGCCGCCAAGGACGGGTCATATTGCGGGGTTATATCCCCAACACTATGGCTCACAGATTACTACAACAACAGTTGTAGGTACAGATAATGTGATGAATTGACGTGAGAGCGATGCTTATTTGATTTGGAGTTCTTCTTCTTCTTCTTCATCGATCTAGGATGGGTTCCAGGTGGCAGCCTGGGATAGCAAGGATGGATGTTAGATTATCGTTTGATTTCGTCCGTAGTCGGACCTTGCTCTTTTGTATGATGTTTCAATATGTTGATGTATTGGTGTGATATTGATGTAGCTTGTGGCGAGTGTAAGCCAATTCCATATACTCATCTCTTCTGTACATGTACTTGTAATGATATCCATTCTTGCAACACGGCGAGAAGCGCTTCTATCCCTGTCGAGGCTCTCGTGCCAAAAATAAGGATAGGATCGCATCATGGGTGTGACAAGTTGGTATCAGAGCCTGTACCGACCTAGGAGCCCCCTTGATTGATCAAACTTGGTCGAGTCAAGTCAAGTGAAAAAAGAACTATTTTGAGTCTAGTTATATATCAGAGAGTAGGTTTCTTTTACTTCTCTTTTGTACTCTGGTGAGGAATTACGACTTAGGAATTTTGATTATACCCTCTTCTCACTCAACAAATTTTTAAGGATCACGCGGGTATTTTTGGAAACTATATGATGCCGATGTGAAGGAATTCTGTCTTGGTGCCTCCTGTTATCAAGGAGTAGAGCTCCGAGGGATTTTTGCACATTGTTATCATTCAGTTTCCTTAGTATCTCAGGACGGAGGGTGTTCGAAATTGCTTCAATACTTCTCGTGGCGAGATAAGATCGGAGCCACCCAGTACTAGGGAGGCATCTGGGGTACTGTCATGTTTGGTATCGTTGTGTTTCGAGGGTCTGAGATAGATGGAGTTTTGAAGCCTCTGGTTATGTGTTGACGGACGGATACAGTTGGAGTGTAGGACCTGTTAGTTGTGTGAGATATTTTGCCTCCGTGTATCCCCAACACAAAATTGCATAACCAGAAAGTTTCGGGAGTTCTTAGGTGGGAATTCAAGTAGTTACCTAGGCTATCTTTCAGCAAATGTGTGATGTGAGGTTGGGGTTCGACATCAAGTGGATTCGTTTGTTCACGGTCTTTATTACAGAGGATAGTCTCGACATATGTCATTAGATATGCTTCGTCAAGCCTTATAGTTCGCTACGCCTAGGGAGCATATTCGAGTGTCATTTCAATATGACAATCCAATATATGATCGAGCCCGTGCGAACCTTACTACGAAAATATTGAGCGGAATCTCTATCATGTATTTGTTGTGGTTTGTTTCGTAAGCCTCATCCTTTGTTTGTTTTAGAATATGGTAATTCAAGTTGCTTCGATGTCAAGTGGTGATTTCATATCTTTCCATGTGATTGCTAATTCTTTGGATCAACCAGAGTTATCATATCAATTCTTTTCATCCGGTGTGCTCTCCTCAAGTGAATTCAATCCTTTCAATGTCTGCAAGATCAATCCTCTTATTCTTTCCTAAAGCTCTTTTCATCCGTCCTAAGTTGTCTTTGTTTTCCCACCCTCCTACCCTTTTTATTCAATGATTAAATTCCCATCCAAGTGCCGTCTCTATTCATGTGATGCTCTTTTCATTCAGAGTTGTTCTCATTCCTCGATCCTCCGAAGGCCATCATTTCAGAAGATTTCTTCGTTCTCAGCTTTCAGCTTTCGTTCTCAAATTCTTCTCAATTGTCGTCCCTTCGTTCATATCTTAATTATTCTGGTGCCTTGTGAAGTTTTCCATTAGGTGGATCGTGATCTTTGCGTTCCCATGTATCTTCGTTCAATCATAGTATCCTCATTCGTTGTGAATTCTTAGCGGTGTTCTCGTGCAAGACTTATTCAAGTTTGTGGTCTATCTCTCGCTTTCTCTTCAATTATTTGCAAGAAGAATAAGTGTTATGCGAAATCTGTTGCTTGTCATCAATTTAACTTGATGAAGGATAAGCATAACATAATTCTTATTCTAGTTTCATCTAGGTGGTTTCAATCCTTCTTCTAGAGTGTTCATCGCATCAAATTCTTGGTTATAGTTGTTCATCTTTTCTTTCCGGAGTTCAATGTTTTTCTCAAGCATCTCTTCGCGAAGATTCATCTAAATCCTTGCAACATCATAATCTATTCTTTTCAACCGCATTCTTTTGATCGTCCTTTCATCCCGGTGTTCGCCAAGAGGTCCTTCAGGGTGGTTTGTTAAGGATGTAATTCTTATCGAAGTGTTCTTCAAGATTCTTGTTGGAGGTGCTCACGTGTTATTTATCTTGGATTTCTCAGTTCAATTCCTTCTCGGTTGTATTTTGAGATGGTGTTATTAAATTCTTGATTATGAGGAGTCCCGAAGGAAATTGGCAAGAACGAGATAAGTAAACCCATCATGTCTCTGTCGGAGTCATCTTGGGTTGGATCTAACCTAAAGCATTTCCTAAGGATTGTTGCTATCATGGTGTCATAAATGATCCAAGTTTCCTCCTCCTCCTCTTGGTGAAAGAATTTTTGCATATCTTGTTGCTCTCAAGCAATCAATTATTCTCCATTGTGGCTGGTTATCACCTCATTAGTTTGAGATGTTGTCTATAATTCCACAACAAGCTTATTCTTTTTGTTGTTGGTTTTAACAACTCCGTTCAACCATGTTTATCAAGTTCAATAGTGGTAGAAGTTGCCATTTTCTTCTCCGTTCTCTTCTCTCCAAAGATCTAGCTTCTATTCTTTGTTCCGGAGGCATTGTGGTGTTGCTCTTTTCAACTCACATCTAGTTTGATTAAGATCATGTTCTTTCTTTGCATATTCATATTACCGGAGTGTTGCGTTGTATGTTCAAGTTCTTTTCCTTCTTATCAAGTTTTGCCTCTCTTTCCTACCGAAGTGCTGCCAAAATTTCTTGTGAACTCATGCTTGTTCCTCATGTCATTCTTCATCTCTTTCCAACCTTCATGTTTCATTGGTTTCACTCGTTTGTCAAAGAAGCAACTAAGTTTACCTCTTTCTCTTGCTCTTTCTCTTACCCTTCTCATTCTAGATCTCGGGACGATATCCTCGTGTAGTGGAGGAGAGTTGTAACAGCCAGGGACCGACACTCCAGAAGATTCCCCTTTTATGCCATTCTCGTCTTCTGTTTCGTCTAGTTGTTGCATTCATCATCGCGTCATTCGCATCATCTGCATAGCATCGTCACTCAATTTTGAAAACATGCATTCGTAGTTGCCGGTTCTCTCCGTTCGTGTCGCTGACAATTTCGAGACCAACCACACATGCATGCGCTCGCAGCATCGTTAAAAAAATCGTTTTCAAAGCGAGCGAAAAATATTCTCGGATTGAGTTGAAAGTTGGCGTGCAGTCTTGTTATATTGTTGGTAGGCCGCCTGCCAAATTTCGTCGCAATCGGATGTTGTTTGGTACCCAGACGGTTAGTCGTAACAGTGTGGTCGTCGGTTTATTATCGGGTGTCTTTCGGTGTTTAAAACCTTTGTCACGGGCCACCTACCTCCCTCTTTCCTCAACCCACAACGCCTCCCCACAGTCATCGCAACCCGCCTGCTAGTCCCTCCGATTCCGGCCGTCCGATTGCGATCAGAAGGTCCGGAAACGGTGCAAAATCCCTCCCATAGTCTCCCTGCCTATAAATAGACGGCCTAGCCCTCCCAATTTGGAAACCCTAGCCCCATGCCTTGTTTTCCTCGCCCTTCCAGTTGCTAGCCGCCACCTGCCACGCAGCCTCTCCTCCCACCTCGCGACGGCCATCTCAAGCCCATTTGCGGCCCGCCCAAGCCCATCTGGGCCCGGACGGGTTTGCCGCTGCCCGCAACCGCTCGGTCGCCCGAGCTTCTCCGACCACAGTCGCCATGGCGCGCCAGTGCCGCAACCGTCGTGAGCCCTGGTCGCCAGAGCCTCCCGTAGCCGAGCCGCTCCGCCGCCCGCAGACCTTGCCCCGCGCCACCATGCGCAGCCGCCGGCCCTTCCCGTATCTCCGCCTGCGCCGCCCCGAGCCACCATTGCTTCGTTCCTATGTCGTCGCCACCGGTGGCCTCCCCAGCCGTGCCACCACCGGATCCGGCCGGTCCCGTGCCGCCGCCCTTACCGGAGCCGTGCCAGCCGCTGCACCGCCCTGACTCCCTCGATCCAGGCAGGAAAGGGAGCAGGACGAGGGGACCAAGTGCCTCCCCGTCCATGACCGCGTGGGCCAGGCCCACCGCCCCGACCTGCCTCCGACCAGGCCTCAGCCCGCTAGGTGAGCTAGCGCAGCCGCCCGTGCATCTCTATGCAACACCTAGTGCACCGCATAACTATGTTGCGCACATGTTCTGTTGTAGCCTAGTTTGCCTAGATTTGGCCTGTTGTATTTTTTTACGTGCTACGATTTCTCAATTATTCCAGTGAATTACAGTTTTACAGAAAAATACCTTTGACCATGCATTTAATAACTTTCAAACCGTGCAACATATGTAAAAGCTTTATATATGTAAAATGACTAGAATTTTGTGTAGATTCACAATATTCAACTCTCACATGTGTTTAAAATGTTTAACCTACTGATTTCATGCAATTTGCGTAAATGTCATGCTAAAATGATTTATTTAATAACTATTGAACCATAGCTCCGATTAAAATGTGTTATACATGTAACTTGACTAGAAAATCATGTAGAATCTCATGGTGACATTTATTTTGCTGTTTGACAACTATAAAATATGGTTAGTGCAGATCTGGACCAAACTTAAAATATGCATATGAGGTCGTTCCGGAATTGTTATTCGTTGCTTCCGGACTCATTTAAAGTGCCTAGGTGATGTAGTTGTTTGTGCTTCACCTATTGCCATGTCTAACAACATTTAATATTGATGAGTACATAAACGGGAGTGAACTAAATAATTCGAACGTGGAGTTTAGTCAATATGCAACTCGTTGCATATTGAACTTCACTTAATATGTAGTAGTTGTTTGTTGTGCTTACCATGCCATGTCAGGGGATGCATATTAACCAGAAATGCATCATATTTGGTTGCACATCACGTCAGTCATATGTTGTGGTGTTTCTCCTCTGTTGATTTCTTGTCTTCAGTTTGCTTCTTCTCGATAGAGTTCCGAAAGCGTTTAGATTGTGAGGATTCGTTCGACTATGGCCCGTCTTTTTCATGGACTCGTTCTTCTTCCAAGCGGGATCTGAGGCAAGATGACACATTTCCCTGGATACCACTACAATCATTGCTATGCTAGTTGTCTTGCTTTTATCATTATGTCTCATTACCTACCACTTGTATGTCAAGCCTCCCAACATTGCCATGATAAGCCTCTAAACCCTCCACATCCCAGCAAACCATTGTTTGGCTATGTTACCGCTTGCTCAGCCTTCTTATAGCATTTCTAGCTGCAGGTGCAATTGCTTCCATGTGAAAACATGGACATTCTTTTGTTATATCACAATATTATTGCTATTTAATTTAATGCACTTATACACTTGGTAAAAGGTGGAAGGCTTGGCCTTTTGCTCGGTGTTTTGTTCCACTTTTGTCGCCCCTAGTTACTTGTGAACCAGTGTTATGTTCCATAATTGAGTGCTCCTTACATGCTCGGGGTTGTTATGGGAACCCCCTTGTTTTTCGTTTTAGGATAAATCTTGTGTGGCAAGGCCCAACGTTGGTACTACATTTGCCTAATAATTTATAAACTTGCATAGGGACTTTTCGGATCCCGTGGATAATTTAATCAACCCGCGGGCCAGTGCTCCTCATGAGTGTTGGTCTAAACCGGGCTGCCTGCAGGGTCCCCTCTTGAAAACTCGGGGATTGGTTTTTTTCATAGCTAGACCCATCTGGTAGTGCCCTAAGACAGAGATACACGCGCTTCCTATCGGGATCTGGCCTGCCGGGCGGTCTTGCTGGACTTGGTCTACCTTTCTCGAATGTCTTGCGTGAGGAACTCTGATCTTCTTCGGGCTATCATGTAACGACCCGACCTGAAAGGCCAAGTCTCCGGTGTTTCCGTACCATCCCAAGATCATGCTGGTACACACACGGTACATCAATGTATATATCAAAGGGAAATCACACAGCATTATATTAATCGCAATCTCATATAGAGTCCTTTATTACAATATAAATTACAATAAAGTGGCTAAAGGCCAACTCATGAGAATATCTAAATCTTGCGGAAGCGTCGAAGGTAGATGAGTCCATCTGACTCCAAGGGCATCTCACTGAGCATAGAACGTGTCCTCACTCCTGGTCGGAAAAGTACTCTGCAACATGATACGTTGCAGCCGTGTAGGTCAGCATATGGAATATGCCGGCAAAGTCACAAGAGAGGGGTGAAAATAATCAGCTAGTCTATATGCTTATATGGCAGGTGGTGGTGTAAGTTTTGCGTAAAGCCAAGTTTTTTCCTACATCGAAGGGGGTTAAGCAAAATATTACTAAGTTGGTTGATTAATGAGATGGTTCCACCAACCAATTCTCATACCCAAAATTATTAAGTTCCCACATCATCATATTATTTGTGTTGAGAGTTCCGGAAGTTCCAATTCCTTTGGCTCAAGTCGTCCATGACCGTGGACACGGCTAATCGATTAGGTTTAAGTACTCTGCAGAGTTTTGCACACGTTCCCCACAAGATTTGGTCGCCTCCGTTTGATTTCTCGCACTTCAGGGTGTTTGAGAAACGGATGACCAAAACATGGTCTTCCAAAGGGTTTCCCTGCGACTCTGACGGTGCCCATCCTTTCCTACCGTTCTTCTACCTCTCGTAGCACCGCCTGTCCAGAGTTACCACGATATCCAACCAAGCCAGAGCCCATAATGACTTGTGGCTGTGCAGGTAAGCCTTGGGTCTTGAATCACCCATCCATCCCTTTGTGCCTGGGTGGACCTTTCCGCGTGAATACTGGCCATCTCCAGCATCACCTAGGCTAACCACTGGTTTCTCCAGGGCGCCGTTCAACCATCATCCACCCAGAGGTATGTTGAAAACTTGGAGTATTGAAATCTTGATCATTATGTAGGTCTTGAAATTATTAACTCTCTCAACTCCCATGAATCACACAACCAACCCCGTCTACTATTAGCATAGCAAAAGTAAAACAACGTTTCCCGGGGCCAATGTTGTCAAAGAGGGTTGAGAGGGGTATCTACCACATGATACTACTACAATGTAACCAAGTTTCCAACTAACCTATCTTGCATGCAACTGGGGAGATGGTAGAACTAATGCATATAAAACATGGGTAAAACATGATCAAAGTGACTTGCCTGATTGATGATCTTCGTACGTGAGTGACTCTAAGTAACAGGCTTCGCACTCCGGATAATCTAACGAAACAAACAATGCACTCAAATAAGCATACAATCAAAATATTGTAGCTAACACACACACACACAACAAGGAACTAGTAAACAATTGAAACAAACAATGCACAAGTCATAAGTAAGAAAACACATAAAGTTTTGTTTTCCAAAGGAGATGATGAAAACACTACTACATAATAAAACTATTTTGAAATAGCAAAACAATTGTTGACAGCAAGGAAAACAATAGAATATTTTATTAATAAACAGAATAATCAATTTAAGCTTGTTGGGAAAAGTTTAGTGAAGTTTATACAAGTTTTGATAAACACTATATGAATCAACTATAGTTATATTAACAAAAGAATGTAAAACTAAACTTATAATTTGTTAACAAAACATGTTCTTGACAGAAAAATAATTTACTATTAAATCTGTCTTAGAAAACAGAAACAAAATATAGAAAACTTTGTTTGAAAACAAACTATTACTAGTTAGTTGTTTTAGTCAAATTAAGCCTAATTGAAAAGAAATTTTGATTCCTATGTTAAATAAAATTAAACTAGGCAAATTTATATTTTTATTAACAGTAAGTGAAAACACTAAATGTTTACTAACAGAACTTAATAAACAAAATAAAACCAAATTCTAAATCAAACTAATCAAAATTAAGTTTATAAAACTATATTATAATAATAAGCAGATTCTGTTTCTGGTTGGAACACTAATCAAATATGTCATGAAAATCCTCAAACTAAACATGAAGATAGTCCTAACTAATATCAAACAGTAGCAAAAAGAATCATATCAAAATCTATTTTTAAACTCTAGTTATTCAGATTTGAAGATTTTAAGCAAATTTGATTCAATTCAAATTTTATAGTTCAAATTTGAAATTTTAAAGTACAGGGTGAAACTACATGAAAAATGTGAGCTATTGCAAAAAGAATCAACTCAAAACTCTAAACAGATTAAAAGATATAAGCAAAACAAAATTGGAAAACACTCTGTTAATTAAAACAAAACAGAAATTAAAAAAAAGATTGCGTCGGTCAGGGGCTACGTGGCGCAATCCTATTGGTTGGCTAGCGCGCGCGTTAGAAGATTTAGAGCGGGCGACCGATGCTAGGAGGATACCGGTTCGGTTTTAAGTGATTTCTAATCGGGGCCGTCGGTTTCGAATCGGAGGGATGGGAATGCTCACGGGGGAGGTTGCCGGCGTCGGGGTTTCTCCGGTGATCCGAAGACGGCGAGGAACGATGGCGAGGCGTTCCGGTGGTCGAGGAGGACGGGGAAGTGGTCCGGGCGACGGGGACGGTCCTCCGGAGGCGATTGGTGGCGACGGCGTGGCGAATGATGGTCGGAGGTGGTGGCTACGGTCGACGGCGACTTCCGGTGGTGGTGGAACTCCGACGAGCAATCGACGGCGTCTCGGCGAGAGAGAGAAGGGGCTCGGGGGGGGAAAATGGACGCGGGGTTGGTCCGGTTTATATAGGGGCGCTCGGGGTGCGGGGAAGTAAAGGGAGAGAGAGATCCGGCGAGAGGGAAACGGTCGGCGGCGGCTCCGGCGCACGCGGGGGAGGGAGAAGACGACGACCGAGCGAGGGAAACGGTCGGATGGGTGGGGTCCAGCGTCAGAGAGAGAGAGGGGAGTGAATGCGCTCGGTCGGCCGACCGGTAACGGTTTCGGCTTTTAAAGCCGGTGGGCCGGCCCGTTTAATACCGGAAACGGTTACCGTTTCTTTTTAATAATTTCCAGAGACATTCAAAAGCTTTTAAAGCAATTCAAATCGTTTGTAAATATAGGGGTATTATATATCAAAATTAACAGAATAATAAATGCTATTTAATGAACATTTCTATTCTGTCATTTGAACACTTTGAAAAAAATATTATTTCAGAAATGTCCTAATTGTTTTTAAACCCTTTTTGCAAATATTTTCAAAATAACTCCTGGTTATTTTGTTCAAATAATTCACCAATTAGACCCTGGTGTGGAGTGTCATGTTACTCCTCTCTTATTTTGAACATTTAACCAAAATTTCAAATAGGGGAAGCAACATAGGGAAAAGTAGAAGGGGACTTTCTGAAAACCAGAAAAGGCATTTCAACTAACACATACAATTCAAGCAATGGTGATGATAGATGCATAGCTATATTCATAACATTCCAAAATGGAATTTTGGGATGTTACAAACCTACCCACCTTAAGATGAATCTCGCCCTCGAGATTCGGGTTGGCTAGAAAATAGGTGCGGATGGTCTCTACGAAGATCTTCTTCGCGTTCCCAGGTGGCTTCTTCTTCGGTATGGTGACTCCACAAAACTTTACAGAACTTGAAAATCTTGCTGCGGGTAACTCGGTTGGATGTCTCGATTATCTTGACAGGCTTCTCCTCATAAGTCAGATCACTTTCAAGCTGTATGGCCTCTAGGGGCACGGTGTCTCGCAAAGGAATGTCAACCATCTCAGCTTGACATTTCTTCAGCTGGGACACATGGAACACATTATGAACTTCGGACAATCCTTCTGGCAATTCCAGTTTGTATGCAACTTCGCCTCTGCGTTCAAGAATTTTGTAGGGGCCTATAAATCTGGGTGCTAATTTTCCTTTAACACCAAATCTCTTGGTTCCTCGAAGCGGGGATACACGAAGATATGCTCGGTCTCCCACTTCATACATCACTTCTTTACGTTTGCTGTCAGCATAACTCTTCTGTCGAGATTGAGCTATCTTGAGTCTGTCACGAATCAACTTGACTTTCTCTTCAGAATCTCGGATAAGGTCAGGACCAAAAAGTTGTCGGTCTCCAACACCATCCCACGTCAGTGGTGTTCTGCACCTCCTTCCGTATAAAGCTTCGAAAGGGGCCATCTTTAGACTAGTCTGGTAACTGTTGTTGTATGAGAATTCTGCGTAAGGCAAGTTATCATCCCAACTAGATCCATAATCTAGCGCACAAGCTCTCAACATGTCTTCCAGAATCTGGTTGACTCTCTCAGTCTGTCCATCTGTCTGCGGATGAAAAGCTGTACTAAACTCTAGCCTTGTACCCAAAGTTTCATGTAACTGATGCCAAAACTTTGAGGTAAATTGTGTTCCTCTATCTGACACGATACTCCTCGGAACTCCATGCAGACATACGATCCTGGTCATATATATCTTGGCTAGCTTAGCACTGGTATAGGTGGTTTTCACTGGAATGAAATGTGCTACCTTGGTCAAGCGATCAACCACTACCCAGATGGAATCATAACCTGAACGGGTCCTGGGCAATCCTGTAATGAAATCCATACCAAGTTTTTCCCATTTCCACTCGGGTATCGGCAAAGGTTGGAGTAACCCTGCTGGTTTCTGATGTTCTGCCTTTACTCGCTGACAAACGTCACATATCGCAACATGCTCTGCAATATCTTTCTTCATACCTGTCCACCAATAACTTTCCTTTAAATCCAGATACATCTTGGTGTTGCCTGGGTGTATCGAGTAAGGTGAATCGTGGGCTTCCTGAAGTATCAACTTCCTGAGCTCTGGTTCATTGGGCACATAGATTCGGTTCTCAAACCACAAAGTTCCGTGTTCATCCTCACGAAAACCTTTAGCTTTACCATCTTTCATTCTCTGCTTAATCTCAGCTATCTCCTTGTCCGATTTCTGGGCTTCTCGAATTCTTTCGGTCAAGGTGGACTGAATTTCCAGTGTAGCAACATATCCTCTTGGAACTATCTCTAGCTTGAGCTCTCTGAGATCATCGACTAACTCTTGAGGTAATCCTCCAGCTGTGAGTGTGTTCACATAAGTTTTCCGACTCAAGGCATCGGCTACAACATTAGCCTTACCTGGATGGTAGTGTAATCTCATGTCATAGTCCTTGATTAACTCTAACCATCGTCTCTGTCTGAGGTTCAACTCTTTCTGCGTGAAGATATACTTCAGGCTCTTATGGTCGGTGTAAACATCACAACTATTTCCGATAAGGAAATGTCTCCAAGTCTTGAGTGCGTGCACTACGGCTGCTAGTTCCAAATCATGAATGGCATAATTTAACTCATGAGGTCGTAGTTGTCTGGAAGCATAGGCTACAACTTTTCCATCCTGCATAAGTACTCCTCCAAGTCCTTGACGTGAAGCATCACAATAAACTTGGAAATCCTTCCGATTATCGGGCAAGATCAATACTGGGGCTGTGACCAAACGTTCTTTTAACTCCTGGAAACTGGCTTCACATTCCTCAGTCCAAATATACTTGGATTCTTTCTTCAACAACTCTGTCATGGGCTTGGCAATCTTTGAGAAATTCTCAATGAACCTCCGGTAATAACCAGCAAGTCCGAGGAAACTGCGGATCTCCTTAACTGAGGTGGGTGACTTCCACTTGGTGACGGCTTCAACCTTAGCGGGGTCCACTGCTATTCCATCTCCGGAAATAACATGTCCAAGGAATCCGACTTCCGTCAACCAAAATTCACATTTACTGAACTTGGCATATAACTGATGCTCTCTTAGCTTTTCCAGAACTAAACGCAAATGTTCCTTATGCTCTTCCTCATTCTTGGAGAATATCAGAATGTCATCGATGAACACCACAACAAACTTGTCTAGGTATTCCATGAATACTTTGTTCATCAAATTCATGAAGTAGGCAGGAGCATTAGTCAATCCAAAAGACATGACCGTATACTCATACAAGCCATACCTCGTGGTGAAAGCTGTTTTGGGTATATCCTGTTCACGAATTTTCAACTGGTGATACCCTGATCGAAGATCGATCTTGGAGAATACTTTGGCTCCTACGAGCTGATCAAACAAATCATTAATCATCGGTAGAGGGTACTTGTTCTTGATAGTCACCTCGTTCAGGGCACGATAGTCAACTACCATTCTCAAGGATTTATCCTTCTTCTCCACCAAAAGTACTGGGGCTCCCCAAGGTGAAGAACTGGGGCGTATATAACCTTTGTCCAATAACTCCTTGATTTGCTTCTTGATTTCCAACAGATCATTTGCGGGCATCCGATAGGGTCTCTTGGAAATTGGAGCTGTCCCTGGCTGTAGCTCTATTAAGAACTCAATTTCCCTATCTGGTGGCATTCCTGGTAATTCTTCCGGAAATACATCTGGAAAATCTTTTACCACAGGTACTTCCTCCTGAACAACTCCTGTGAGGGCATTTAACCTAGCACTCATACGTGTGCGTCGGGATACATACTTAATCCTCTTGTTCTCCGGGGTGGTGAGTGAAATAGACTTGCTAGGGCAATCAAGATTTCCTTCATACTTGGTCATCCAATCCATGCCTAGGATTACATCCAATCCTTGTGACTCTAAGACGATGAGGTCGGTGGGAAAAACATGGTTTCCTATATTGAGTTTCAAGGCATGGCATCCTATCCCTGCCATCATCATACCTCCTGGAGAACTAACCTTAATGGGCTGACTAAGGGTTTTGGTGGGCAAACCATACTTATCCACAACTACCCTTGATATGAATGAATGAGTTGCACCAGAATCAAAAAGTACTGTAACAGGACGTGAATGCAATAAAAACTTACCAACCACAGTCTCGGGCTGATCATAGACTTCTTCCACATCGATGTGATTCACTTGAGCACGGGGAAACGGATTGGGCTTCTTGGCTGCGGAGTTGCCGTTGTTAGTGCCGTTTCCATTGCCTTGCTTGCTCTGGGGACACTCAGTAGCATAGTGCCCTGTCTTCTGGCACTTGAAACAGGTAATGTGACTCAGATCCTTGTGAGCAGGAACTTGACGGTGCTGGTTGTTGTTCCCATTCCCATTGTCACTCTTGAAGTTACCATGGTTGAGACGGTTGTTCCCATTTCCTCCATGATTGTGGCCTCCATGGTTATGCAAAGTATGAGTGTGCTTTCCAAACTTACTGTTTCCTGATCCGGTATTCCCGGAGTACGGGGAGTAACGAGGCTTCTGATGAGCTCCAGAGTTGAACTTCCCCTGAGTGTACTTCCGCTTGCGGTTCTCAATCTGCTGCTGTTTACCTTCCAGAATAAGTGCCTTATCCACCAGCTCTTGGTAGTTGTTGAAATTAGCCACTACCAGCTGTATGCTCAACTCATCATTGAGTCCTTCCAGAAACTTTTCTTGCTTGGCCGCATCATCGGCCACATCTCCTGGGGCATAACGTGACAATGTGTTGAAGTCGTCCACATATTGGGCCACAGAACGATTACCCTGGCGCAAGTTGCGAAACTCGCGCTTCTTTAGACTCATGGCTCCAGCTGAAACATGAGCTGTGCGGAAAGCAAGCTTGAATTGCTCCCAAGTCACATCTGCAATAGGATAAGTGGTGGTATAATTCTCCCACCATGATGCTGCTGGTCCTTCCAGTTGATGTGCGGCAAATCGCACTTTCTCAGCGTCAGTGCATCCAGCGGTGACAAGTTCTCTCTCCATCTTACGGAGCCAGTCATCTGCCACAATGGGCTCAGTGCTGCTGGAGAAAATTGGAGGGTTCAACCTCAGAAAACGGGTGAGATTGTCAGTCTGGGGTGGATGGTGGTTGTGGTTGTTGTTGTTCTGATTGTTGGTCTGATTCTGAATCAATAACTGCATCAGTGCATTCTGTTGCTGAAGGAGTTGAGTGAGTTCCGGCGGAAAAGTGAAATCAGTCTCACGTCGTGGAGGCATCTTGCTGTTTTTAGAGGGATGAGAATTAGAATAGAACAAGGGTCTAGAAGAAATTCACTACCCATATGCAATGCAACAAACATATCACACCAAACACTCATTCATTTATTCAATCAATGTCAAACATCGGAAATACAAATCTCAAACAACTAAGCATCGACCTACGCTTTAACGACTAAAATAAAGATACATGGAGGGCATAACTAATGTTTTTCCTCAGAAGTGCATAGTCGTAGGTCCTCCGGTGGTGCTTTCCTCATAGTCTTCATCGTCGCTGATGAAGGGTGCCATGTCTCCTTCGGGGTGAAGGTTTTCCCCCATGTCTAGCTGCTCCTCCAGAGTGGCGATACGTGCATTCTGCTCATCAATCCTCTCTAGGAAGTCCTTCACTTCATGCTCGTGTTCATAGTTGGCCTCTCGCAGATCAGCTTCAAGGTCCAGCTCGCGATTCATCAGATTCTTGATAGTCTTCGTGTCAGCACGAACTCGAAGCTCCAGAGTCCTGATGTGAGTCTCCAAGGTCTGGATATAGGAGATAGTGGTGTCTGCAGTGGGATTGGTGATGATGTTGCCATGGGCATCTCTGCGGCAAACCATGCTGAGTCCTGGTGAAATGGTTCCACCTCTGTATTCCTCCTGAATACGTCCAAGGGCACGATGAATGGCCATGTCTCTCCCAAGTATCCAACTGGGTGCCACGAACTTGAGGTCGATGGGTTCCTTCCGGTTTCCAAAAGTCTTCCCTGGAATATGCACCTCGATCATGTAGCGTCCATCTTGGGGAAATGACATGATAGGAATCCCGGTGATGCTTGGCAAAGCAATCCTTACGTCCTTGACGATCCTCATCAGCTCCTTACCAAAGGGCATCGTTGCGTCAGGCTGGCAAAACTCTGTGATCAACACTGGGATGAAGGTGGCCATCTATAAATTTTGAAATAATCAGAGAGGAGTCAGAAACGAATAGATGAGAGTATAAGATATTTAAAGACAAATAGAAACAATCCTAAGGCTTTCCAATCCTAGAGGTTACGTCCTACGGTCAGCGTGTGCTCTGATACCATTTCTGTAACGACCCGACCTGAAAGGCCAAGTCTCCGGTGTTTCCGTACCATCCCAAGATCATGCTGGTACACACACGGTACATCAATGTATATATCAAAGGGAAATCACACAGCATTATATTAATCGCAATCTCATATAGAGTCCTTTATTACAATATAAATTACAATAAAGTGGCTAAAGGCCAACTCATGAGAATATCTAAATCTTGCGGAAGCGTCGAAGGTAGATGAGTCCATCTGACTCCAAGGGCATCTCACTGAGCATAGAACGTGTCCTCACTCCTGGTCGGAAAAGTACTCTGCAACATGATACGTTGCAGCCGTGTAGGTCAGCATATGGAATATGCCGGCAAAGTCACAAGAGAGGGGTGAAAATAATCAGCTAGTCTATATGCTTATATGGCAGGTGGTGGTGTAAGTTTTGCGTAAAGCCAAGTTTTTTCCTACATCGAAGGGGGTTAAGCAAAATATTACTAAGTTGGTTGATTAATGAGATGGTTCCACCAACCAATTCTCATACCCAAAATTATTAAGTTCCCACATCATCATATTATTTGTGTTGAGAGTTCCGGAAGTTCCAATTCCTTTGGCTCAAGTCGTCCATGACCGTGGACACGGCTAATCGATTAGGTTTAAGTACTCTGCAGAGTTTTGCACACGTTCCCCACAAGATTTGGTCGCCTCCGTTTGATTTCTCGCACTTCAGGGTGTTTGAGAAACGGATGACCAAAACATGGTCTTCCAAAGGGTTTCCCTGCGACTCTGACGGTGCCCATCCTTTCCTACCGTTCTTCTACCTCTCGTAGCACCGCCTGTCCAGAGTTACCACGATATCCAACCAAGCCAGAGCCCATAATGACTTGTGGCTGTGCAGGTAAGCCTTGGGTCTTGAATCACCCATCCATCCCTTTGTGCCTGGGTGGACCTTTCCGCGTGAATACTGGCCATCTCCAGCATCACCTAGGCTAACCACTGGTTTCTCCAGGGCGCCGTTCAACCATCATCCACCCAGAGGTATGTTGAAAACTTGGAGTATTGAAATCTTGATCATTATGTAGGTCTTGAAATTATTAACTCTCTCAACTCCCATGAATCACACAACCAACCCCGTCTACTATTAGCATAGCAAAAGTAAAACAACGTTTCCCGGGGCCAATGTTGTCAAAGAGGGTTGAGAGGGGTATCTACCACATGATACTACTACAATGTAACCAAGTTTCCAACTAACCTATCTTGCATGCAACTGGGGAGATGGTAGAACTAATGCATATAAAACATGGGTAAAACATGATCAAAGTGACTTGCCTGATTGATGATCTTCGTACGTGAGTGACTCTAAGTAACAGGCTTCGCACTCCGGATAATCTAACGAAACAAACAATGCACTCAAATAAGCATACAATCAAAATATTGTAGCTAACACACACACACACAACAAGGAACTAGTAAACAATTGAAACAAACAATGCACAAGTCATAAGTAAGAAAACACATAAAGTTTTGTTTTCCAAAGGAGATGATGAAAACACTACTACATAATAAAACTATTTTGAAATAGCAAAACAATTGTTGACAGCAAGGAAAACAATAGAATATTTTATTAATAAACAGAATAATCAATTTAAGCTTGTTGGGAAAAGTTTAGTGAAGTTTATACAAGTTTTGATAAACACTATATGAATCAACTATAGTTATATTAACAAAAGAATGTAAAACTAAACTTATAATTTGTTAACAAAACATGTTCTTGACAGAAAAATAATTTACTATTAAATCTGTCTTAGAAAACAGAAACAAAATATAGAAAACTTTGTTTGAAAACAAACTATTACTAGTTAGTTGTTTTAGTCAAATTAAGCCTAATTGAAAAGAAATTTTGATTCCTATGTTAAATAAAATTAAACTAGGCAAATTTATATTTTTATTAATAGTAAGTGAAAACACTAAATGTTTACTAACAGAACTTAATAAACAAAATAAAACCAAATTCTAAATCAAACTAATCAAAATTAAGTTTATAAAACTATATTATAATAATAAGCAGATTCTGTTTCTGGTTGGAACACTAATCAAATATGTCATGAAAATCCTCAAACTAAACATGAAGATAGTCCTAACTAATATCAAACAGTAGCAAAAAGAATCATATCAAAATCTATTTTTAAACTCTAGTTATTCAGATTTGAAGATTTTAAGCAAATTTGATTCAATTCAAATTTTATAGTTCAAATTTGAAATTTGAAAGTACAGGGTGAAACTACATGAAAAATGTGAGCTATTGCAAAAAGAATCAACTCAAAACTCTAAACAGATTAAAAGATATAAGCAAAACAAAATTGGAAAACACTCTGTTAATTAAAACAAAACAGAAATTAAAAAAAAAGATTGCGTCGGTCAGGGGGCTACGTGGCGCAATCCTATTGGTTGGCTAGCGCGCGCGTTAGAAGATTTAGAGCGGGCGACCGATGCTAGGAGGATACCGGTTCGGTTTTAAGTGATTTCTAATCGGGGCCGTCGGTTTCGAATCGGAGGGATGGGAATGCTCACGGGGGAGGTTGCCGGCGTCGGGGTTTCTCCGGTGATCCGAAGACGGCGAGGAACGATGGCGAGGCGTTCCGGTGGTCGGGGAGGACGGGGAAGTGGTCCGGGCGACGGGGACGGTCCTCCGGAGGCGATTGGTGGCGACGGCGTGGCGAATGATGGTCGGAGGTGGTGGCTACGGTCGACGGCGACTTCCGGTGGTGGTGGAACTCCGACGAGCAATCGACGGCGTCTCGGCGAGAGAGAGAAGGGGCTCGGGGGGGGGGGAAATGGACGCGGGGTTGGTCCGGTTTATATAGGGGCGCTCGGGGTGCGGGGAAGTAAAGGGAGAGAGAGATCCGGCGAGAGGGAAACGGTCGGCGGCGGCTCCGGCGCACGCGGGGGAGGGAGAAGACGACGACCGAGCGAGGGAAACGGTCGGATGGGTGGGGTCCAGCGTCAGAGAGAGAGAGGGGAGTGAATGCGCTCGGTCGGCCGACCGGTAACGGTTTCGGCTTTTAAAGCCGGTGGGCCGGCCCGTTTAATACCGGAAACGGTTACCGTTTCTTTTTAATAATTTCCAGAGACATTCAAAAGCTTTTAAAGCAATTCAAATCGTTTGTAAATATAGGGGTATTATATATCAAAATTAACAGAATAATAAATTCTATTTAATGAACATTTCTATTCTGTCATTTGAACACTTTGAAAAAAATATTATTTCAGAAATGTCCTAATTGTTTTTAAACCCTTTTTGCAAATATTTTCAAAATAACTCCTGGTTATTTTGTTCAAATAATTCACCAATTAGACCCTGGTGTGGAGTGTCATGTTACTCCTCTCTTATTTTGAACATTTAACCAAAATTTCAAATAGGGGAAGCAACATAGGGAAAAGTAGAAGGGGACTTTCTGAAAACCAGAAAAGGCATTTCAACTAACACATACAATTCAAGCAATGGTGATGATAGATGCATAGCTATATTCATAACATTCCAAAATGGAATTTTGGGATGTTACATATCAAGAGGTGTCGGATTTCCTTTGGAATTTCCTAGGATGTTCACGAGATCCGTGGTCGAGGTTATTCCCGCAGCGTCTGGTTAATTTGTGATGGATTAGTTGGAGCACCCCCGTAGGGTAAAATCTTTCGAAAAGCTATGCCCGCGGTTATGTGGCAAACTAGGAAACTTTTTTTAACACTCGATCATAGTAAACTTGAAGTGAACTCTAATAAAATACACAAACCGTGAGCGTAACCATGATTGTCTCTTCTCGAGAGTCCTTATCCGAGAGAGAACACGACGGGGTTATGTTTGACATAAGTAGGTGTTCAGGATCAGTTAGTGATCATTTCTAGCTCACGTACGAAATGCGTAGACCACCATACTTTACTTTCTGTATTCATAAGTTATCCACTCAAATAAATGCTTAGTCGCTTGCTGCAGCTTCACCACTTAACGATACCTCACCCATTAAGCTTTGCTAGTCTTGATACCCTTGGAAATTAGATTGTTGAGTCCCTATGGATCACAGATTACTACTACAATAGTTGCAGGTACAGATAATGCTATAAATTGACGTGAGAGTGATGCTTATTTGATTTGGAGTTCTTCTTCTTCTTCTCGATCTAGGATGGGTTCCAGGCATCAGCCTGGGATAGGAGGATGGATGCCATTTTATCGTTTGATTTCGTCCATAGTCGGACCGTGCTCTTCTGTATGATGTTTGCATATGTTGATGTATTGATGTGATATTGATGTAGCTTGCGGCGAGTGTAAGCTAATTCCATATGATCATCTCTTCTGTACATGTACTTATAATGATATCCATTCTTTCAACACAACGAGATGTGCTTCTATCCCTGTCGAGGCTCTCATGCCAAAAATAAGGATATGATCGCATCTTGGATGTGACAACGTATCAGGTTGTCTCCCATCAAGCGCTTTTCTTTAGTGCATTTTAGCTAGGCATGATGATTTTAATGATGCTCACATAAGAATGGTAATTGAAGAATGAAAGAGAGCATCATGAAGCACATGGCAAGCACATTTAAGTCTAACCCACTTACTATGCATAGGTATTTTGCAAGCAAACAATTTATTGCAGCAAGAATCAACTTGCCTAGGAAGGCAAAACAAGCATGACTTCAAAACTTTGAGCACATAGGGAGGACACTTGATATTATTGCAATACCTACAAGCATATGTTCCACCCTCATCTTAATTTTCAGTAGAATCATGAAGGAATTCAATAATATAACTTTCACATAAAGCATTATCTTCATGATCCACAAGCATATGAAATTTATACTCACCCCATAAGCAAACTTCTCATACATAATAGTGGGAGTATCATAGGAGACTCGAATACTATAAATTGGTTACACATTAAAAGAGTAATGTTTAGAAAAGGGTATTCATAATTATTACAAATTTTATAATAATAATCATCACTACTTTTCATAACACAAGTATCATCACAATAATCATCATAAGTAGGAGTCAAGCAATCATCATAACAATTTTGATCATTCAAAGTAGGGGGGGATAAAAATATCATCTTCATTATTTATGTCATCCCCAATCTTGGGGCAAACATTAATGGCAGCAAATATATTCTCAAACATGTCATTCTCATTAGGCATAGCATCCCCAAGCTTGGGACAAACATTAATTGCAGCAAATATATTCGCAAACATGTCATTCTCATCAAGCATAATATCCCCAAGCTTGTGGGTTTGCATATCATTAGCATAATCACTCTTATGATCAATAGTAAGAATGGTACCAATAGTATAACAATTATTATCATCATAATTTTCCAAGTTGGTGCCAAAAATATTTTCAAGATTATAAGAAGTATCACTATCTTCTGAATCGTAACTATCATGACAAGCAATAGGCATAACAACATCATCAAGGGTATCATCATCCTCAATACTATAGGATTCATTCTCAACAATGATAGGAGCAACATTATATTGGAGAGATACATTTTTACCTCTAGTTTTTCTTCTTTTCTTCTTCTCCACCACATCATGTATGGGTTTAATCATTTTTTCTCAGCTTCTTATAATGAGATTGGTTGGATATGAAGCTCTTTCTCGTCAATTGTTTCATTACGAGAGACCATAGGAGGGGAAGTGGAAATATTTACCCTTTCATTAGTATCACTCTTATATTCTACAAGTTTTCTCATCTTTGTGTAGTTGGTGATATAAGCATTTTCATTGCAACCAACTACAAAAAACCTATAGAGTTCCCGTAGACTAGTTTGAAAATAGTCTACGGATAAGAATACTTCAAAGAAACTATTTTTTCTATCAATTCTCCACACCCCTAAAATAAACAAAGTTCATTATAAAGTTCAAGGGTGATCAAGTTATTAGAATAATTGGTCATGATTCGATCATGAAAAAGTATGCATTGGAAATTAAGATGAACAACCCAATTGCAAAGTTTACAAGTAATGGGATGAAGAGAGCATAATTTCATAACAAATTCATCTATCCATTTAAGCTGCCAATTGGTTTTATCATGTTTATGCTTCTTACAAAATCTATCACCCCTATAAGGCATGTCTTCACAAATTTTGTTCACTCCACAAAAATTAACATGCTTATAGGAAATCTTTTTATCATGACTAGTGCAATCATCATTAGTATCATGAATATTCAAGGAATTCATACAAGCAAAATTGCTATCATGCTCATCATTCAAGGATTTAATGCCACACATTTTATTGAACTATTCTTCTAACACTTCCACACAATTTTCCGATCCATCATTTTCATGAAAGACATTATAAAGATGAAGCATTTGAGGCCACCTCAATTCCTTTTTTTGTAGTTTTCTTTTATAAATAAAACTAGTGATAAAAAAACTAAAATATTTAATTGCAAGATCTAAAGATATACCTTCAAGCACTCACCTCCCCAGCAACGGCGCCAGAAAAGAGCTTGATGTCTACTACACAACTTTATTCTTGTTTAGGACAGTAAAACTGAACCACTTTCGAGCTTTCTCACGCCATGTCTATTTCCTACTGTTGATTTCCATTTCTCGCCTCTTAGGCTATTTGATCTGTCTTCCAATCCCGGATGGGTCACGTCTACATATTCATGGACCAAATGTCCTAAAGGCCAGCTACTCCCAAAGAAAAATCAGAGCCTGCTGGTTAATTGGGCCACAACGAGCCCATTTAGCTCCCTTGCTCTCTACTGTAGCATGAGCGACATGGGAAAAAGTATTGTTTAGAAGCAATTGAAAATAAAAACAAAAGCGAGTTCTCCTCTCTTGCGATGGCAATCAGCAAACTCCGTCGCTGGCGCCACCAGCTCCCTTATGTACATCCCTCTATGTTGGTTGGATCGATCCTGCTTCTCTCCATAATACAACCTCCACCGCTGACCTGCATTATGTAGCCTTGACTCCTTACACCACTAGGACGTGTGGCCTCCAGGTTGCCGCTACTCTGAACAAGCGAACAAGGCCTACTACCCAGGTATGAGATCCTTCTCGCGACCAGTTCATCAGCACCAACATACATGCGCAGGTGTCGAGGGTTCGGCGATGGGGTTCTGTTTGAGCGACTCTACGGTCAGAACTAGGAGGCCTCACAATTTTGGTTTCATATTTATAGATGCTAATGTGACTTTGATGGTAGGTGTTCAATTCTTTTGCTCTATATAGCTAAATTTGTGCGGGAAAAATGATTGACGTTCATTAGATTAACACGTTCATTTTCCTTGCCTACTGTTACATGTAAATCTTGTGGAAACTTAAGAACATAACCTTGAGATGCTCACAGGAAAAACTTCACTGTAAGTTCACCATCACAGGCAGCAAATGGATTAGGCACATCTAAGGGCTCATCACACCAAAACTTTTTCTGGAGTTCGTATCGCTTTGGCTGGTGGTTTGGCGGGTGCAACTATCTACCTCAGACAAATATTAGGATCATTGGCGGTAAACGGTGACTGGGGCTTACTCGGCTAGACCAACATACAAGGCTCTCTTCATAGGCTCCTATGCAAAAACTAACTTCATCGCTATTTGGAAGGACAAGTCTGAGAACAAAGTATTTTTTTGAGTTGGATGATGCATCATGATCATCTCCTAATAGCCGACAGATTGCTCTGTTGTGGCTGGGTTGGGACTGCTATTTCCCCTATGTTTTCTATTCATGAGGAGTCCACGAACCATCTATTTCTCTCTTGTAGTTTTGCCAAACAGATTTGCCGCACAGTGGCCTCCTGGTTCGGGTATCAGGTGCTCAAACCGGCTAACACACCTCATAATGCAGTTTGCGTTAGCGGGTGGCTACTATGCTGGAACAAAATTTAGAAAAAGGAACATAATAACTTTGACAGATAGTCTCCTCAACACTCAATAACTCTCTCACAGAATTTCGCTTGGTCAAAGAGGATGGTCGGGTGGAAAGCAACTTGGGGAAGCTAGAAATCAAGAATCATATGGTATGAATGGAATATCTTGATCTCAACACATGAGTAGGTGGTTCTCTCTCAGAACATGAATGGTGGAAGTGTTGGTTCATTTTAAGTGCTCCCTCCATGAGTAAGAGCGGGTGGATGAGGTATATAGCCATCTCCAAAAATCCAATCATTACAACAATATTGCCCAACTCGGTGAACCCAAAGTAAGAACTCGTTCTACCTACTAGTGCAAAATGTCCTAACTTTTGGATTTTCGGTGAGAGCAAATGATAACATCTCGGTGAGACCAATTCGGCATAGCCTTCAGCAGATCCGCACTTCGGTGGCTCCAAGATATAAAACTCGGAAGTTCTGAAATTAATTATCTCGATTCCAGAAGGTTGGTCATTGTTTTTCGGTTGTACCGAATAGCATCTCATTTATACCGAGGTGCTAGTGTTTGGCTTGGGTTCTGTCTAGGGTTAGCTCGATGAGACCGAAGTTGGAAACTTGGTTCCACCGAATTTGATAGTTTACGGTTTTGGTCACAATATTTTGTGAGAGTTTGATTGAGGCTTTTGGTTGCATATCTCTAAGCACTTGAGCAACCAGATCATTTTCAATACCTCATCCCCTTTTAATATTATTGGCTTTCCGATGGGACGAATTGTGATTGCTCACATAAAAAAATGTAGAGTATTGAAGTTTTTGCTGATAGGTGCTCTTTGCATCTAGGGGCTCCTTCTCACATTTCCTCGCCAGTTCTACACATTGGACTTCTCCTGAAATATACTAGATGAAAACTGTTAGTCCAAGGGTTAATGTATGTTGTTAGTAATTATCAAAACCTCCAAGGGAGCATTTGTGCTTTCACCACCGTCCCTTAGGAGTTCAAGTTGAAGACAAACACCGCTGCGCACGGAGGATCACGATCCGGGTGATCAATGACATGGTCACCCTTGATCAAGGTTGGGATCCCTTCGACGTTGTTCACCATATAAGGATCGACTACATGGTCACCTTAAAGTTTTTGACTCCCAACACTCTGAAGGTGATTGTCTTCAAAGACGACAACATTGAAGTGGTGAACAAGTGCAAGAAGCACGATAAGGCCTTCGTTGTGTGACACGTCTCCAACATATCGATAATTTATGAAGTGTCGATGCCATATTTTCCTATGTTTACAATACTTTTATATGGTCTTAATGCACTTTATATGATTTATTTAAAACTAACCCAGACTGACATTGTTTTCAGTAGAATTACTGCGGTGTTTTTTTTTTGTGTGCGGAAAATAAAAGTTCTTGGAATCGTCCAAAACTTTTCTATGATTTTTTGGGAAAATAAGAAATACTGGAGAGAAAAATCACCGAAGGGGAGCCACCTGTGGGCCATGAGGCAACAGGGCGTGCCCACCCCCCTAGGCGCACCCTGTCGGGTCATGGGGCCCATGTAGCTCTGTTTGATCTGATCCCTACTGTAGCGATCCGATCCCAATGGATCGAAGTCTCTGTGCGTAAGTGACATCCCTGGATCAGTATGTTGACACACACAGTACTCGAGGATTTATAACAGGGTTCAATCACACACTTTATTACGACAAGATCCTCGAGAGGGTATTGATTACAATAATGTGGCCTAAGGCCAAATAAAACAAATACTGCGGAAGCAAATAAGTGCAATGAGTCCATCAACTCCACAAGAAAAGCTAAGTGTAGACCAACAACCTATCCCACCTTATTCGTCATCGGATAAATCTGCAACATGATAAGTTGCAGCCGTGCAGGTCAGGACATGGAATGTACTAGCAAGTCACATCATAAAAGTGTAATCAACCTACGTTGTACATGCAATTTGGCCGGTGGAAAACTCTGTGTTCAGTTTTGCATAAAGCTGATTTTCCTCTATCAAATTTATTATTCTACCTCTACAAATATCATAAGTATGAGATGGTACCACATCTCAATCCATTCCAAAATTATGTCAATACCTAGTTGATTAATTAAGAGTGATGAGATCTCCCAATATTTCCATTACTAAAAGCTCAATTTGTCCATAACCGGGGACATGGCTAATCGATTAGATTGACACTCTGTAGAGGTTGCTCACTTTTCCCCACAAGACTCGACCACCTCCTTGATTGGAAGATCGAGACATAGTCTTTCGAAAGCATTTCCCCTAACCCATGGATAGGCTGGTACACCTACATCATCTACATTTGCTGGCCTATCTAGGAAGAGGTCACGCCATCTACTCAACTAAGCCAGAGCCCATATTGGCTTGTGGTCACACATGGAAGCTTTAGACATGAAAACAAGGTTGATCCCTTTGAGCCTGGGTGGACGGACCACTAGTGTGCACTCCCATCGATTCCCATGAATGCTCCCACTATACTTCGCCACCATACAAACCAATTTCCACCGACGTACTTCATTAAAGTTTTGATCCTAATTACTACTTTTTCACTCATATATCAATGTGAAAACACTCTCCAATCCATGTCTACTTTGGCAAAGCATTACAATTTAACTCGGTGGTGACAAAGTTGGTATGGTTCAGACCTACCTCAAATGAACTACTGGGTGAAAGCATAGACATCAGGCATAAAATGTTGGAAATATGCCCTAGAGGCAATAATAAATTAGTTATTATCATATTTCCTTGTTCATGATAATCGTTTATTATCCATGCTATAATTGTATTGATCGGAAACTCAGATACATGTGTGGATACATAGACAACACCATGTCCCTAGCATGCCTCTAATAGACTAGCTCGTTGATCAAAGATGGCTATGGTTTCCTAGTAATGGACATGAGTTGTCATTTGATAACAGGATCACATCATTAGGAGAATGATGTGATGGACAAGACCCAAACTACAAACGTAGCATATGATCTTGTCAGTTTATTGCTACTGTTTTCTGCATGTCAAATATCTGTTCCTATGACCATGATATCATGCAACTCACTGACACCGGAGGAGTACCTTGTGTGTATCAAACGTCGCAACATAACTGGGTGACTATAAAGGTGCTCTACAGGTATCTCCGAGGGTGTCTGTTGGGTTGCCATGGATCAAGACTGGTATTTGTTACTCCGTGTGACGAAGAGGTATCTCAGGGCCCACTCGATAATACAACATCACAATAAGCCTTGCAAGCAATGTGACTAAGTGTTAGCCACAGTATCTTGTATTACGGAACGAGTAAAGAGACTTGCCGGTAATGAGGTTGAACAAGGTATGGAGATGCCGACGATCAAATCTCGGGCAAGTAACATACCGAAGAACAAAGGGAACAGCATACGGCATTAACTGAATCCTTGACATAGAGGTTCGACCAATAAATATCATCGTAGAATATGTAGGAACCAATATGGGCATCTAGGTCCCGCTATTGGTTATTGACCGTAGAGGTGTCTCGGTCATGTCTACATAATTCTTGAACCCGCAGGGTCTGCACACTTAAGTTTCGGTGACGTTTCGGTAGTATAGAGTTACGTATGGTGGTGACCGAAGGTTTTTTCAAGTCCCGGATGAGATCCCGTACTTCACGAGGAGCTCCGAAATGGTCTGGAGGTAAATATTGATATATAGGAAGTCCTATTTTGGTCACCGGAAAAGTTTTGGGCTCATCGATAGTGTACTGGGAGTGCCGGGAGGGTGTCGGGGGACCATCGGGAGGGGTGTCTCGACCCAAAAGACCTCATGGGCTGTGGGAGGAGTCAAACCAGCCCCTGGTGGGCTTGTCTAAGCCCCCACTAAGGCCCATGCGGCTAGGGGTGGGAAAAAACCAAAAGGTGGAGAGGTGGAAAGAGTTTCCAAGTGGAAAGGAGGAATCCTACTCCTAATAGCATTGGAGTAGGACTCCTCCACCTCCAATTTCAACCAAACCTTGAGGGTTTTAGGCTACCTCCTCCCCTCCATGCCTCCTATATATACTAGAGGATTTAGAGGGGAAAGCCAACCCTAATTGCCAAGTGTTGCCCTCTTCTTCCTCTAGATCTGTTTCTCCTCTAGATTAGTTTTTGCGGTGCTTAGGCGAAGCCCTACAGGATTAGTTCACCACCACCGCCACCACGCTGTTGTGCTGCCGGATAACTCATGTACCTCTCCGCTCCTTCTTGCTAGATCAAGAAGGTGGAGATCATCATCGAGTTGTACGTGTGCTGAACGCGGAGGTGCCGTCCGTGCGGCGCTAGATCAAAAGGACCATGATCAAGATCGCAAGATGATTCGTGATTGGATCACGGGATGAATCATGATGGGATCATGGGACGGATTGTTATTAGATCGGGAGATGGATCGTGATGGGATCGCGGGATGCTTGGTGATTTGGATCGCGAAGACGTTTGATTCATCAACCGTGTTTCTTAATGCTTCCCGCTTAGCGATCTACAAGGGTATGTAGATCCACTCTCCCTCTCGTAGATGCTTATTACCATGGATAGATCTTGCATGTGCGAAGGAATTTTTTTGTTTCCCATGCAATGTTCACCAACAGTGGCATCATGAGCTAGGTCTATGTGTAGATGAGATCTCGAGTAGAACACAAAGAGTTTGTGGGCGTTGATGCTTAGATTGCTTCCTCCCTTGGTCGTGTTTTGGTTCAGCGGTATTGTGGGATGAAGCATCCCGGACCAACCTTATTCGTACGCTTACGAGAGACCAGTTCCATCGACCGACGTGTAACTTCGTTGCACAAAGATGGCTGGCGGGTGTCTGTTTCTCCTACTTTAGTTGGATCGGATTCAACAAAGGCGATCCTTGAGAAGGTTGAAAAGCAATTTATGTATCACCGCTGTGGTTTTGCGTAGGTGAGAATTGTTCTTGCTAGATACCCATAGCAGCCACGTAAAACTTGCAACAACAATTAGAGGACGTCTAACTTGTTTTTGCAAGGTATGTTGTGATGTGATATGGCCAATTACATGATGAGATATATGTGATGTATGATATGATCATGTATTATATAGAATATCACAACTTGCATGTCGATGAGTATGGCAACCAACAGGAGCCATAGGGTTGTCTTTAATTATTGTATGACCTGCGTGTCAATCATTAAGCGCTATGTAATGCTTTACTTTATTGCTAAGCGGTAGCAATAGTAGTAGAAGCATGGTGGGCGCGACAACCCCGATGGCAACACGTTGATGGAGATCAAGATGATGGAGATCATGGTGTCATGCCGGTGACGATGGAGATCATGCCGGTGCTTTAAGGATGGAGATCAAAAGCACAAGTTCATGGCCATATCATGTCACTTATGATTTGCATGTGATGTTAATCCTTTTATGCACCTTGTTTTTCTTAGGACGACGGTAACATTATAAGGTGATCCCTCACTAAAATTTCAAGATCAATTGTGTTCTCCCCGAGTGTGCACCATTGCGAAAGATTGTCGTGTAGAGACACCACGTGATGATCGGGTGCGATAGACTCTACGTTCACGTACAACGGGTGCAAGCCAGTGTTGCATATGTAGAACACTCAGGTTAAACTTGATGAGCCTAGCATGCAGACATGGCCTTGGAACACAAGAGACCGAAAGGTCGAACATGAGTCATATAGTATATATGATCAACGTGATGATGTTCACCATTGAAACCACCTCAACTCACGTGATGATCGGACTTGAGTTGGTGAATTTGGATTGTGTATCAATTGAATGACCAGAGGGATGTCAATTTGAGTGGGAGTTCTTAAGTAATATGATTAATTGAACTCATTATCATGAACATAGTCAAAGTGTCTTTGCAAATTATGTTGTAGATTACTAGCTCACGTTGTAGCTCCCTTGAATTTTATATGTTCCTAGAGTAATAGAGTTGAAAGATGATGGTGGCAATATTGCGTATTGGGTCCGTGATCTGAGGATTGTCCTCATTGATGCATAGAAGGCTTATGTCCTTAATGCACCGCTCGGTGTGCCACCCCCTCTAGTGTCGTCTGTAGATGTTGTGAACATCTGACAGGCACGCTCCGATGACTACTTGATAGTTTAGTCTGTCATGCTTTACGGCGTAGAATTGAGGCTCCAAAAACGTTTTGAACGTCATGGAACATATGAGATGTTATAAGAGCTGAAATTAGGATCTCAGGCTCGTGCCTGTGTTGTGACATATGAGATCTCCAACAAGATTCTTTACCTGCAAGATGAAGAATACTATCTCAATCGTTGAGCATGTGCTCAGATTGTCTGGGTTCTACAATCACTTGAATCGAGTGGGAGTTGATCTTCCAAATAAGAAAGTGATTGATATAGTTTTCCAAGTCACTGTCACTAAGCTACTAGAGCTTCGTGATGAACTATAAAATGTCAGGGATGGAAATAATGATCCCTGAGATGTTCACGATATTTGACGCCGCGAAGGTAGAAATCAAGAAGGAGCATCAAGTGTTGATGGTTAGTAAAACCACTAGTTTCGAGAAGGGCAAGGGCAAGGAGGGAAACTTCATGGATGGCAAGTTAGTTGCTGCTCCAGTGTAGCAACCCAAAGTTGAAAGTTAACTCGAGACTAAGTGCTTCTATTAGGAGGAGAGCGGTCGCTGAAGCGGAACAACCCTAGATACTTGGTAGATAAGAAGGTTGGCAACGTCGACAGAAGTATATTTTGATATACATGTTATTGATGTGTACCTTGCTAGTACTCCTAGTAGCACCTGGGTATAGGATACCGGTTCGGTTGCTAAATGTTAGTAACTCAAAATAAAAGCTACGGAATAAACAGAGACTAGCTAAGTGTGGGGTGACGATGTATGTTGGAAATGTTTCCAAGGTTGATGTGATCAACATCGCACGCTCTCTCTACCTTCGGGATTAGTGACAAACAAAAATAAATGTTATTTGGTGTTTGTGTTAAGCATGAACATGAATGGATCGTGTTTATTGCAACACGGTTATTCATTTAAGTTAGAGAATAATGGTTATTCTGTTTACATGAATAATACCTTCAATGGTCATGCACACAGTGAGAACGGTTTGTTTAATCTTGATCATAGTAATACACAGGTTCATAATATTGATGCCGAAAGATACAAAGTTAATAATGATAGTACCACATACTTGTGGCACTGCCGCAAAATGTCATATTGGTATAAATCGCATGAAGAAACTCCATGTGTATGGATCCTTGGACTCATTCGGTTTCGAATCTGTTGAGACATGCGGACCATGCCTCTTGGGCAAGATGGCTACAGACCCTATTTTCAGTATGATGCAGCGGTCTAGTAACTTATTGCAAATAATACATGTTGATGTATGCGATCCAATGAGTGTTGTAGAGTGAAGTAGATATCATTATGTTCCTTACTTTCACTGATGATTTGAGTATATATGAGTATATTTTCTTAATGAAACACAAGTCTGAAACGTTTGAAAAGTTCAACCAAATTCAGAGTGAAGTTTAAGACCATCGTGACCAGAAGATAAAAATATCTATGATATGATAATGGAGGTGAATATCTGAGTTACGAGTTTGGCATACAACTTTAGACAATGTGAAAGTTGTTTCACAACTCACGCCACCTGGAACACCATAATGTGATGGTGTGTCCGAACGTCATAGTCGTGCTATATTGGATATGGTGCGTACTATGATGTCTATTGTCGTTTTGCCACTATCGTTTTGGGGTTATGCATTAGAGACAACTACATTCACTTTAAATAGGGCACCATCTATATCCATTGAGATGACACCATATGAATTATGGTTTGATACAAACCTAAGTTGTCATTTCTTAATGTTTGGGGCTGCGACACTTATGTGAAAAAGGTTTTCACCAAATGAGCTCGAATCCAAAGCGGGCAAATGCATCTTCATGGAATACCCTAAGAACAGTTGGGTATACCTTCTATCTCAGATCCGAGTGCAAAGTGTTTGTTGCTATAAACGGGTCCTCTCTCGAGAAAGAGTTTCTCTTGAAAGAATTGAGTGGGAGGAAGATAGAACTTTATGAGGTTGTTGAACCTTTGTTTCGACCAGAGAGTAGCGCAGCGCGGAAAGTTGTTTCTATGGAGCCTACGTTAGTTGAAGAGGAAGTTAATGATGATGATCATGAAGCTTCGGATCAAGTTACTATCGAACCTCGTAGGTCGACAAGGACGCATACTGCTCCTGAGTGGTATGGCAACCATGTCTTAGAGGTCATGTTGTTGGACAATGATGAGCCTACGAGCTATGGAGAAGCGATGATGGGCCCGGATTCCGACAAATGGCTTGGAGCCATGAAATCCGAGAAAGGATCCATGTATGAAAACAAAGTATGTACTTTGGTAGACTTTCCCGTTGAACGGCAGGTCGTTGAGTACAAACGGACCTTTAGGATGAAGATAGACGCTGATGGTGAATGTCACTATTTGTAAAGCTCAACTTGTCACAAAGAAGTTTCCGCCAAGTTCAAGGAGTTGACTACGATGACACCTTCTCACCCGTAGCGATGCTAAAAGTCTGTTGGAATTATGTTAGCAGTTACTGCATTTTTCAATTATGAAATCTGGCAGATGGATGTCAAAACAATGTTTCCTTCCTTGAGGAAAGGTTGTATGAGATACAAACAGAAGGTTTTGTCAGTCCTAAGGATGCTAAAAGGTGTGCAAGCTCCAGTGATCCTTGTATGGACTGGAGCAAGCATCTTGGAGTTGGAATATACGCTTTGATGAGGTGATCAAAGTTTTTGAGTCTATACAAAGTTTATGAGAAACTTGTATTTACAATAAAGTAAGTGGGAGCACTATAGAATTTTTGATAATCATATGTGGTTGGCATATTATTGATCAAAAATGATGTAGAATTTCTGGAAAGCATAAATGGTTGTTTGAAAAGAGTTTTTCAAAGGAATACCTGGATAAAGCTACCTAATTATTGAGAATCAAGATCTATAGAGATAGATCAAGATGCTTGATGAGACTTTCAATGACTACATACCTTGACAAGATTTTGAAAGAGTTCAAAATGGATCAGTCAGAGAAAGAGTTCTTTTCTGATTTGTAAGGTGTGAAGTTGAGTAAGACTCAATCTCGACCACAGCAGAAGAAAGAGAAAGGATGAAGGTCGTCCCCTATGCTTTAGTCATAGGCTCTATATAGTATGCCATGCTATGTACCGCACATGTGTGTGCCTTGCCATGAGTCCGTCAAGGGGTAGAAGAGTGATCCAGGAGTGGATCACTGGACAACGGTCAAGATTATACTTAGTAACTAAAAGATTAAGGAAATGTTTCTCGATTATGGAGGTGATAGAGAGTTCATCGTAAAGAGTTACGTCGATGCAAGCTGTAACACCAATCTAGATGACTCTTAGTAGCAATCCGGATACGTGTAGTGGAGCAGCCATTTGGAATAGCTCCAAGTGGAGTGTGGTAGCAGTGTCTACAGTATGACATAGAGATTTGCAAAGTACACATGGATCTGAATGTCGTAGACCCATTGACTAAAAGACCTCTCTCACATGCAAAGCATAATCGAGCCCTGGAACTCATTGGGTGATAGATTCATAACAATGCGAATCACATGGTGATGTGAACTAGATTATAGACTCTAGTGCAAGTGGGAGACTGTTGGAAATATGCCCTACAGGCAATAATAAATTGGTTATTATCATATTTCCTTGTTCATGATAATCGTTCATTATCCGTGTTATAATTGTATTGACCGGAAACCCAGATACATGTGTGGATACATAGACAACACCATGTCCCTAGTATGCCTCTAAAAGACTAGCTCGTTGCTCAAAGATGGCTATGGTTTCCTAGTGATGGACATGATATGTCATTTGATAACGGGATCACATCATTAGGAGAATGATGTGATGGACAAGACCCAAACTACAAATGTAGCATATGATCGTGTCATTTTATTGCTATTGTTTTCTGCATGTCAAGTATCTGTTCCTATGACCATGAGATCATGAAACTCACTGACACCGTAGGAGTACCTTGTGTGTATCAAACGTCGCAACATAACAGGGTGACTATAAAGGTGCTCTACAGGTATCTCTGAGGGTGTCTGTTGGGTTGGCATGGATCAAGACTGGGATTTGTTACTCCGTGTGACGGAGAGGTATCTCAGGGCCCACTTGGTAATACAACATCAGAATAAGCCTTGCAAGCAATGTGACTAAGTGTTAGCCACGGGATCTTGTATTACGGAACGAGTAAAGAGACTTGTGATAACGAGGTTGAACTAGGTATGGAGATGCCGACGATCGAATCTCGGGCAAGTAACATACCAAAGAACAAAGGGAACAACATACGGGTTTAACTGAATCCTTGACATAGAGTTTCGACCGATAAAGATCTTCGTAGAATATGTACGAACCAATATGGCCATATAGGTCCCTCTATTGGTTATTTACCGTAGAGGTATCTCGGTCATGTCTACATAGTTCTCGAACCCGCGGGGTCTGCACACTTAAGGTTCAATGACGTTTCGGTAGAATAGAGTTATGTATGGTGGTGGCCGAAGGTTGTTCAGAGTCCCGGATGAGATCCCGAACGTCACGAGGAGTTCCGGAATGGTCCGGAGGTAAATATTGATATATAGGAAGTCCTGTTTTGGTCACCAGGAAAGTTTCGAGTTCATTGCTAGTGTACCGGGAGTGCCGGGAGGGTGCCGGGGGACCATCGGGAGGGGTGTCTCGACCCAAAGGACCTCATGGGCTGTGGGAGGACTCAAACCATCCCCTGGTGGGCTAGTCTAAGCCCCCACTAAGTCCCATGCGGCTAGGGGTGGGAAAAACCCAAAAGGTGGAGACGTGGATTGACTTTCCAAGTGGAAAGTAGGAATCCTACTCCTAATAGGATTGGAGTAGGACTCCTCCACCTCCAATTTCGACCAAACCTTCAGGGTTTGAGGCTGCCTCCTCCCCTCCCTGACTCCTATATATACTAGAGGATTTAGAGGGGAAAGCCACCCTAATTGCCACGTGTTGCCCTCTTCTTCCTCTAGATCTCTTTCTCCTCTAGATTAGTTCTGTAGTGCTTAGGCGAAGCCCTGCAGGATTAGTTCACCACCACTGCCGCCACCACGCCATTGTGCTGCCGGAGAACTCATCTACGTCTCCGCTCCCTCTTGCTGGATCAAGAAGGTGGAGATCGCCATTGAGTTGTACGTGTGTTGAACGCGGAGGTGTCGTCCCTTTGGCGCTAGATCGGAAGGACCGTGATCAAGATTGCGAGACAATTCGTGATTGGATCACAGGACGGATTGTGATGGGAACGCGGGACGGATCGCGATTGGATCGCAAGATGGATCATAATGGGATCGCGGGTGTGACAGCCGGGACCGATGCTCCAGAAGATTCCAGAAGATTTGTCAGGACCCCGATCCTAAGTCATATGAATCCAGACTGTAACATATCACATCCCTTTGCGGCCTCACGCATGGTAAGCTCCATGGCTGCAGCCTTACCTTAGAAGGGACCATTTGCGTCTTTTGGCTCACGTATGTGAACATGTCGCTGGCAATGAAACGACAGAGAACCCGGGCCGACATGACTAGTCATAGAACCCAAGTGGCACATCCGTACGGAAACAGGCATACGTAACCCAGCAATGCAGGTGTCGGCCTCAAGCGTGTGTAGATGAGTCATAGCAAGCTACAAGGAATCCATTATGCCGTGAGACATAAATGCCATCATTGCACATAGATGAGTCATAGCAGGCTACCGAGACTCCATTACACTGCGAGAAATTTCCTCGAAGGGACAAACACATCAGCAAAGAAGGATACATGCCGGTCAATCAATGTGTCCGGAGCAGTAGCAAGCTACCATGGCTCGGTGGAAACACAACGAGGCAGTTTCCCGTAAAGAGTACTACTAAAGGCACATAACTAGGTGTCGGACCCCATACATATCGTTGCACATCCCACGTATGCACGACATGCTCGATATGCATAGATACAACCATGGCATCACAACATAACCATACAATAACATGACTTTTATTTAAGAGGCTCAGATGAGCCATGCATAATATGTTCTTACAGATAGGGGTCACATGACCCGACACTCAAATCATACAAACATGTTCATTCAAACCAAGCGGAAGCATAAAGCTGTCTGAGTACAGACAGATGAAAGGGGTAAAAAGGCACATGGCCTGACTATCTACAGCCCGCCACAGGGCAAAGGTCCTAGCTGGGACACCAGCTATTCGGCATCGTCGACATCTAGAAACAACCCACCCGACGGGTCCTGGGTCTCATCTGCAACATTTATTAAGCAAACATGAGTACAAATGTACTCCGCAAGTCTTTAAAGCAGACCTAGTCTATTCATGCTCATTTATCAACAAAGGGAGTGGTGGAGTTTATGCAGCAATGCCAGCTTTGACTCATGGCTAACCTACACTACTCAATTTTAACTCTTTTTTACATTTTATAAGTCGCACATGAGTCCACTAACTTCATAACAATACACCACCATAGATTCACTTCCCTCTCATGGAAGAGTGCCATCTATGGTACTCACACTTGTCTTGATATTTTTATGAGTATCCATTTGATTACCTATGAACAACATAAGTTCTCCAAGTAGTCCATATCCGAGGACGCGGCTATTCGAATAGTTTTATACCCTGCAGGGGTGTACTTCTTCACACACGCTCTCGCCACTTATCGTTGTGTGCTCATAAAACCATGCACCTCGGCAACCTTCAAGCGGAAGCCCAGTGAGGGAGTCGGCCACGACCGTCAATCACATAAGACCTCTAGTCTAGGTTATCGCCTATTTGAGACTGAACCCACACGGAAGTCCGGCCGAAGTTTCCGCTACTGCCCCAAACGATGTGCGCAGGGTTCCCAAGCCCACCATTCGGGTGACCCTTGGTACACTGTGCCACTGCCTACCACGCCGTAACCCACCCCTAGGGTCAGCACTACGCACGGCGTCCAGCAAGCTATAAACACCAGAAACTACTTGCAACTCCTGGACTCAGGACTAAGCGAATGATAAGTCGAGAGGGGTCGAGTTACCGGAACCCAATGTGCGGTAGCAACTAGTATTGGATCACAAACACGGAACTCAGTTCCTAAGAATGGTCCTAATGAGACAACCCGCTATGTACTCCTACAAAGCCTCTCATCGCTACCTTTACCAAATCGAGTTCATCATAACATCATCACATCAGGCAACATTGTTTCACTCAGTTTATCACCCAGATGAATCCGACCTGACACAAATCTAAGCATAGCAAGCATAGCAGGCAAAGTAAGCTAAGCACATCATGGCACAAGGATCTACCACGTATGCTAGGTTGCAAGGTTTAGCTATTTACTGTGACAATGTCAGGTTATGCAACAGAATAGGATCATCTACCGTGTATGACTGACATGTGATCGGTTGTCCTAATGCAATAAACGAGAGCAGGAGGGAGGGAGTGGGATATTATCGGAATGTTCAAAGGGGTTGCTTGCCTTGCTGGGAAACGGGAAGGTTCTCTCCTTCGTCGGGATACTCGGGGGTATCCACAGAAGTAGGGCCTACCGCAATGCAGATAAGAATCAATCAATAGACGCAAGTGCAACAATATGATGCATGATCATGGCATGATGGCATGTATAGATGAGCTAATGCAACTAGTGTTCATGTTGATTTGAAATGAATTTGAATATAGGTTCAAAATTGTTCTTCATTTCAAATTCCATTTACTAACCTATTAACAAATGCCAATGTTCACCTATTTAGATTGCTCTAACATGCAAGACAATAGCACCATTGGATTCATTGGATTTCTCTGATAAATTTTCATATATAAATTATTTTCATCTGACTTACAGATTAATTTATATGAATTTTTGAAGTTTTGAATAATTTCTGGAATTATTTTTAAACTAGAAAATGAAATATTGACATCAGCCTGACGTCACTATGACGTCAGCTGGTCAGCTGACCGGGCCAGAGTCAAACCTGACATGTGGGGGCCACATGTCAGTGACTCGGACCCTTAACTAACTAATTAAAATAAATCCTAATTAATTAACAGAAACTGGGCCCACTGTCAGTGACAAATTAGGTTTAATTAAACCAATTAATTAATTTCTTAATTAACCTAATTAAAAGGGCCTGGCCCCTCCTGCTAGCGACCCAGGGTTAAACCCCTGTCGGTCAGACAGGTTGACTCGCCGGTGTTGAGCCGCCGACGACGTCAGGGACGGTGGAGGGGGTCGGAATCCCTCCTCCGGCGACCAAATGGATGGCGGAGAGTGCTGGGAGGGCCTACGCTTGACCGCGCGTTGATCTAGCCCCAAACCAGATGTTGGGGTAGTCGGAATCGACGCCGGCGTTGAGGGCAGCGGCGGCCGGAGCTCGGGCAAGAAGGGCGCGGCGTCTACGGGGCACGGAAGAGAAGGGGGAGAAGGGGAGGAGCACCAGCGGCTCACCGCGGTTCCAGCAGAGGCGACGACGAGGTCGGAGGAGGTCCGGACGGGGCAGAATGTCGCGGCGGGGCTTCAATGTCCGGCGGGGAGGAGCGGCGATGGCGCGGCGTAGAGAAGCTCCCGGCGTCTTCTGGGGTCACGGGGAGGATGAGGCGGTCGCAGCGGTTCTTGTGGGCTACCTAGCGAGGCGAGGGGGCGGCTAGCACGACGGCGGCGAGCTCAAGCAGAGCTCAGCTATGGCGGAGCAGGGGAAGAAAGGGAGCAAGAGAGAGAGCTCGCAGGGGGGGAGGGAGAGGAGAAGGAGGCCACGGCGATGGCCTCGCGCTAGCACCCTCCCAGCCCTCCAGGCCAGCAGCCAAGCAGGGAGGAGGTGGCCGGCGTGTGCCTGCGCGTGGCGAACGCACGCCCCTGTCCTCCTGGTGAGAGGACAGGGATGACTGGCCATGGGCTAGGTGGGCTGGCCTGGCCTGGGCTTTTTCTTTTTCTTTTCTTTTTTAGTTCTTTTTGTTTTCCATTTTCTGACATGTTTTTATTTTCTTTTCAGGTACAAATGCTAATTAATAATATCCCAAATATTTTATAAACTAAAGTTTGAATATTTCAAACTTATCTGAAAAGTTTCAGGATATTTTGAAAACAAAATAATGATAGTGCTTTATTTAATGATTTTAGGAGCCTTATCCATTATTTTTGAATTACTTTGATTGTTCAAATAATTAGAATGGTCCCTGTTATAATCATGCCCAAATTTACCAGACATAGGGAACATTTTTAGTGGGCATTTTGGATTTGTTAAATTTTCACCAAATTTGAATTGTTTTGATTCAAAGTTAGCTTGGGGTTTCTTTTTATTACCCATTTCATGTTAATGCAAAAAGAAACATGATGCAAGCACAATACTATTCCTAGGACATCTAGCTAGGGTTGTGACAACTCACCCCCACTCAAAAGAATCTCGTCTCGAGATTTTGAAGTCGTTGGGAAGAACGCGGGGTACTCTAGTCGAAGACGATCTTCTCTTTCCCATGTCGCCTCCTTTTCCGAATGGTGTGACCACTGAACCTTAAGAAACTTGATGTTCCGACGCCGAGTGGTATGCTCAGCTTGATCAAGAATACGAACAAGATATTCTCGATATGTAAGGTTATCTTGGAGATCAAGTGCTACGTGGTCTACCTCACGGACAGGATCCAAGAAGCAACGCCTGAGTTGCGAAACGTGGAAGACATCATGAACCTTGGAAAGATGCGGCGGAAGTTCCAATTGGTAGGCAACCTATCCTCGTTTTGGCAAGAATGCAAAAAAGGTCCAATGTAACGAGGAGCCAACTTGTCGTTGATACCGAATCGATGGGTACCCTTCAGAGGTGTAACCCGAAGGTAAGCCTTCTCGTCAATTTCATAGGTCACAGCCTTATGATGGCGATCATATTGGATCTTTTGATGAGATTGGGCTGTTTTCAACTTTTCACGAATAATGCGAACTTGCTCCTCTGCATCCTGGATCATATCCGGGCCAAAGAGTTGCCTCTCTCCGGTTTCTGACCAGTTAAGAGGTGTTTGACACCTTCGTTCATAGAGAACTTCAAAAGGGGCTTTGCCCAAGCTTGATTGATAACTATTGTTATAAGCAAATTTGGCAAATGGAAGACATTTCTCCCAATTCATACCAAAAGATATAACACAAGCTCGGAGCATGTCTTCGAGAATTTGATTGACTCGCTCAACTTGACCACTTGATTGCGGGTGGAAAGCAATGCTAAAGGATAGATGAGTCCCCATCGCGGTTTGAAAACTTTCCAAAAATGGGGAAGTAAAGATACTTCCACGGTCTGAGTTAATCTCCAAAGGAACACCATGAAGAGAAACTATTCGAGAAACATACAACTCCGCTAGCTGGCTAGCAGTTATACTTTCCCGAACAGGAGGAAAATGAGCCACTTTGGAAAGACGGTCGATGACCACAAATATAGCATTATTCCCTTTCTTAGTCCTGGGGAATCCGGTAATGAAATCCATACCGACTTTATCCCATTTCCATTCAGGAATAGCTAATGGTTGAAGGGTGCCAGCAGGCCTTTCATGTTCTGCTTTCACGCGACAACAAACATTGCAATTACCAATGAACTGAGCAATTTCCCTTTTCATCCTAGTCCACTAGAACCTCTGGCGTAGGTCCTGATACATTTTGGTACTACCTGGATGAATTGTGAGAGGAGAATCATGAGCCTCCTTAAGGATCAACTGTCGTAGATGTTGTTTCTTCGGGATCACCAAACGGTTCTCAAAGAAGACAACACCTCGATCATCTTCCGAGAAGCATTTATCATTGCCCTTCTTAATGTTTTTCTTAATCCGAGATATCCCGGCATCATGCTTCTGGGCTTCTAAAATTTGATCCATAAGAGTAGGTTTCGCCACCGGGTTGGATAGGAATCCTCAAGGAACAATGTGAAGGTTTAACTTTTGAAATTCCTCATGGAGAAGTGGTTGACCCTGTTGTAACATCAGGTTGTTACAATAAGACTTACGACTTAGTGCATCATCCATGACATTGGCTTTCCTCGGGGTGTAAGTTATCCCTAAGTCGTAATCTGTAATCAACTCTACCCACCGTCTTTGCCTAAGATTCAAGTCCGACTGGGTGAATATATATTTAGACTTTGATGATCAGTGTAAATTTTGCAATGATTACCCAGAAGATAATGTCGCCAGGTTTTCAGTGCATGGACTACGGCTGCAAGCTCAAGATCATGTGTTGGATAATTATCCTCATGTGGACGCAACTGTCGAGATGCATATGCGATCACATGACGATCTTGCATAAGAATGCAACCTAATCCTTGTCGCGAGGAGTCGCAATAGATAACAAAGTCCTTAGAGAAATCAGGTGGCACCAGAACGGGAGCAGAGGTCAGTCGTCTTTTCAACTCCTGAAAACTATGCTCACATTGTGGAGTCCACTCGAACTTTTTATATTTCTTGAGGAGTTCAGTCAGAGGTTTGGCAACCTTGGAGAAATTCTCGACAAAGCGGTGACAATAGCTTGTTAAGCCAAGGAAACTCCAAACTTGCTTAATCGATTCAGGTTGAGTCCAATCAAGGACAGCCTGAACTCTCTTAGGATTGACAGCAATACCTTTACCAGATATCACGTGGCCCAGATAGGTCACTTCTGTCAACCAAAATTCACACTTGGAGAATTTGGCATAGAGGCGGTGCTCTCGAAGTTTCATCAATACCAGCCTTAGATGCTCGGCATGTTCTTGTTCGTTCATCGAGTAGATAAGTATATCGTCGAGGTAAACCATGACGAATTTATCTAAATACTCCATGAAGATCGAATTCATCAAGCAAGAGAAGGTGGCTAGGGCATTGGTTAAACCGAAGGACATGACGGTGTACTCTATTGGCCATAACGAGTAACAAAAGCCATTTTTGGAATGTCCCCGTTCCTAATTCTGATTTGATGGTATCCCAACCTCAAATCCATTTTGGAAAAGACACAGGATCCAGCGAGTTTATCATACAAATCATTGATCCTGGGGAGAGGATACTTGTTCTTTATGGTGACCAGATTCACTGGCCGATAAACCACAACCATCCGATCCGAACCATCCTTCTTCTTGACGAAGAGAACGTGACAAGCCCAAGGAGAAGAACTAGGACGGATGAAACCTTTCTTCAAAGCCTCATCGAGTTGGATCTTAAGTTCGGCTAGTTCTAAGGGTGCCATCTTATAGGGTCTTCTAGCTATTGGGACAGTCCCTGGGATGAGCTCTATCACAAACTCAACATCTCTAAAAGGAGGAATTCCTGGCAGTTCTTCTGGAAAAACATCCGGAAAGTCACGGACTACTGGAATATCTTCTAACTCTAGAAGAGGGCTAGCATTGAGGGAGTAGAGTTGGCGCTTGGTTGTTCGAGTGGAGACATTAACTATCTCACCCGATGGATGTGTAAGTTGAACATTCCTAGAATGAGTATCAATCTTGGCATAGTGGGCTTTCATCCAATCCATACGTAGAATGATATTGATGTCCGAAGACTTGAGGGCTATCAAAGATGCTAGGAAGACCAGTCTATCCACCAAAATCTCATTATCATGGCTAACTCTAGAAGTTTGCCATTTTGAGCCCGGAGTCTGCACTACTAAGGGAGTAGGCATATCACAAAAAGACAATTGTGCATAACTTTCTGAGATGAAGGAATGAGATGCACCAATATCAAATAGAACAGATGCTGGATGACTATTAACAAGGAGCATACCTAGGATAACATTGGGATCCTCAAGAGCTTCCTCAGCAGACACATAATTCACTCGCCCACGAGCAGGAGTTGGCTTCACGAAGAAGGCTTTTCCTGGCTTTCCACGTCCAGCGGGCTTAACATTATTCTGGGGAGACTCACGGGAGTAGTGTCCTGGTTCTCCACACTTATAGCAAACCACGGTGGCACAGGGAGCAACATTTGCAGGCGGTCCTCCAAATGGTCTGACTGGAGGGTTGGGCTAAACTGGGCGAGGTGCCTGGAAGGATGGCCTTGCATTGTATTTTGGCAGCAGAGCTGCGTTAGGCACCCAGATCCGGCGTTTATTGGAGCCCGAGCCAGATACGGGGTTGAAGTCACGGTTGTGCTTCCTCGTGGCCTCATAATCAGTCTGTCCGGTCTCGGCATTGATAGCCTTGTTGACGAGAGCCTGAAAAGTGTTGCACTCATGCAGGCGCAGATCTCGGCGGAGCTCAGGGTTAAGTCCCTTGTGGAACCTAGCCTACTTCTTGGCATCAGTAGAAACTTCCTCAGGAGCATAGCGAGCAAGGTTTCCAAACTCGCGGCTATAAGCATCCACTGACAGTCTGCCCTGGGTGAAGGCACAGAATTCCTCTCTCTTACAATCCATCAGCCCTTTCGAGATGTGATGGGTACGAAATGCAGCACTGAACTCTGCCCAAGTTGGTGCGGGGCTTGTGGGATGCATGGCTTCAGAATTCTCCCACCACATATTGGCGGGACCTTCAAGAAAGTAAGTTGGAAAGGTCACCTTGTTGGCCTCAGTCACATTGGCAGCCCGGATCTTGCGATACATGCTAGTCAGCCAGTCATCCGCGTTGAGTGGGTCGACCGAATGATGATACTTGTGTGGGCTCAGTTTGATGAAATCACCAAGTGATACGCCATCATTGAGGTCATTGCGGGGAGCATGTGCTGTGTTCTGCTCGATTGTTTCCAACAGCCCATTGGTCTCCCTCTTATTCCTTTCAGCTTCTAGCATTACTTCCGCCAGAGAAGGCACATGTGGTAGATCCTCTTGCCTTGGCTGGCTTCCCTCGCCCTGCTCAGGGGCAGGCACGGGGTTATTCCTAGTTGCCACCATCCTGGGAAAACAAACCCATAACTTAATCATAGGGAACCACAACTCTAAGACATAGGATAAGGAATGTACTGGACAACATGGCATGCAGGGTAAACACCAATCAACATGGTAAAACAACTTCCATATGAACACCATGATTCATACACACCATGACATAGTTCAGTACAAACCAAACTAAAATACAACTACGGAGAGATGACACCACTCACCGGAGGCATTACAAGCTTCCTATACATTATTTATCTACACCTCCGGAACTCAACTCTCAACCTCATCTTATCCCACAAGACACGCAGGACTGTGGTGATACAATTACTACCATACTAGAACTAACATCCACGTACTCAAGCATCGCCGTAGAATGCCTCATACAGGTTACCCCCATGACCCGGAAGCTGAACCTGAGGATCTAGAAACACTCTAGCATGTGATCCCAGGGAGCCATAAGGACACGGATGTGGCCTTGGTCCCCTTGTCGGCGACAACAGCGGTCCTCGAAGAGGGGTGATGCCTCCAACATCAGGCCAGTCTACGTGTGCTGGCAGATGAGTCCGCGATGGGGTCAGCATCTCCAAATCTCCATAGCTTGTCTACACGATGGGTGCCAACTGTGTCAGGGCTGTCCAAAGACGTGCACGGGTAGCATAAAGCTCCATGCGAAGGGCACGTGCATCAAGATCACTGTTCTCCAACATTTGAGCGGTCACCTGCAGCCTAGGGTCCTCATGAGAATGATCATAGTAGGCTGTGCTAAGATAACCATCCTCTCCTCCCATGGAAGTAGGAACATAGCAGAACTCTATGTTCTGGAGCAGACCATGGCGAAACCTCATGATAGTCAACATGGTATAGGCGGCCTCCTGAACTGCCATGTCTATGGTGACACCTAACCCATAAGTCCAGTGAAGCGGCTCTGCAGCTCCATGGTATGAAGGATAAATCTTGACGGTACACAGATACTGGCTCTGGTTGAAATCTCGATACTGTTCCTCCACTGTGTACTCTAGGTACCAACGGTATCCAGCCTCCATCATCACTCTAACCAACATGGCCGTGTGACCTGGTACATCGATGCACCTGGTCAAACCGACCACCTGACGGGAAGGATGAGAGAGCATCTGAAACAGAGAAAGATGCAAAGACATAAGAGATTCTAGCAGAAATTGGACAGCATAACGGCTGTAATTGCTCAAAAAGGATTTTGAGACAACTGCAAAAGACTGGAAAAGAATAACCACTCGACTTTCTAGACTCAAATATCTTCTCCATCTGTTTGTCACACCAACAATACTTGAGTACCCACATTCACTTGCAACAAGCTAGCTAGTGGTCCATGGTTAGTAACTCGGCATCCTAAGCAATGGATGAGTAGCCTAATTCTTATCCCCGAAGAAAAGATGAGAATGACTCAGCATAGAATAACTTGGGAAGAGGAGTAAAAAGAGCCTTACGTTCCCTCCCACAATCAATTCCCCTACTTTCCTATAGTGTTTCTAGACTCAACTTCGACCGGTTTGGCTTGGTAGTCCTACAGTCAGTCAGGCTCTGATACCAACGCTGTCGGGACCCCGATCCTAAGTCATATGAATCCAGACTGTAACATATCACATCCCTTTGCGGCCTCATGCACGGTAAGCTCCACGGCTGCAGCCTTACCTTAGTCGGGACCGTTTGCGTCTTTTGGCTCACGTATGTGAACATGTCGCTGGCAATCAAACGACAGAGAACCCAGGCCAACATGACTAGTCATAGAACCCAAGTGGCACATCCATACGGAAACAGGCATACGTAACCCAGCAATGCAGGTGTCGGCCTCAAGCGTGTGTAGACGAGTCATAGCAAGCTACAAGGACTCCATTACGCCGTGAGACATAAATGACATCACTGCACATAGACGAGTCGTAGCAGGCTACTGAGACTCCATTACACTGCGAGACATTTCCCCGAAGGGACAGACACAGCAGCAAAGAAGGATACATGTCGGTCAATCAATGTGTCCGGAGCAGTAGCAAGCTATCATGGCTCGATGGAAACACAACGAGGCAGTTTCCCGTAAAGAGTACTACTAAAGGCACACAACTAGGTGTCGGATCCCATACATACCGTTGCACATCACACGTACGCACGACATGCCCGATATGCATAGATACAACCATGGCATCACAACATAACCATACAATAACATGACTTTTATTTAAGAGGCTCAAATGAGCCATGCATAATATGTTCTTACAGATAGGGGTCACATGACCCGACACTCAAATCATACAAACATGTTCATTCAAACCAAGCGGGAGCATAAAGCTATCTGAGTAAAGACGGATGAAAGGGGTAAAAAGCCACATGGCCTGACTATCTACAGCCCGCCACAGGGCAAAGGTCGTAGCTAGGACACCAGCTATTCGGCATCGTCGACATCTAGAAAGAACCCACCCAAAGGGTCCTGGATCTCATCTGCAACATTTATTAAGCAAACAAGAGTACAAATGTACTCCGCAAGTCTTTAAAGCAGACCTAGTCTATTCATGCTCATGTATCAACAAAGGGAGTGGTGGAGTTTATGCAGCAATGTCAGCTTTGACTCATGGCTAACCTACACTACTCAATTTTAACTCTTTTTTACATTTTATAAGACGCACACGAGTCCACTAAGTCCATAACAATACACCACCATAGATTCACTTCCCTCTCCTGGAAGAGTGCCATCTACGATACTCACACTTGTCTTGATATTTTTATGAGCATCCATTTGATTACCTATGAACAGCATAAGTTCTCCAAGTAGTCCATATCCGAGGACGTGGCTATTCGAAGCGTGTGTGAACAAGTACCCCCCTGCAGGTTATCGCCTATTTGAGACTGAACCCGCACGGAAGTCCGGCCGAAGTTTCCGCTACGGCCCAAAACGATGTGCGCAGGGTTCCCAAGCCCACCATTCGAGTGACCCTTGGTACACCGTGCCACTGCCTACCGCGTCGGAACCCACCCCTAGGGTCAGCGCTATGCATGGCCTCCAGCAAGCTATAAACACCAGAAACTACTTGCAACTCCTGGACTCAGGACTATGCGGATGATAAGTCGAGAGGGGTCGAGTTACCGGAACCCAATGTGAGGTTGCAACTAGTCTTGGATCACAAACACGGAACTCAGTTCCTAAGAACGGTCCCAATGAGACAACCCGCTATGTACTCCTACATAGCCTCTCATCGCTACCTTTACCAAATCGAGTTCATCATAACATCATCACATCAGGCAATATTGTTTCACTCAGTTCATCACCCAGATGAATCCGACCTGACACAACTCTAAGCATAGCAAGCATAGCAAGCAAAGTAAGCTAAGCACATCATGGCACAAGCATCTACCAGGTATGCTAGGTTGCAAGGTTTAGCTATTTATTGTGACAATGTCAGGTTATGCAACAGAATAGGATCATCTACCGTGTATGACTGACATGTGATCGGTTGTCCTAATGCAATAAACGAGAGAAGGAGCGAGGGAGTGGGATATTATTGGAATGTTCAAAGGGGTTTCTTGCCTTGCTGGGAAACAGGAATGTTCTCTCCTTCATCGGGATACTCGAGGGTATCCTCAGAAATGTCAATGTTCCATTTACTAACCTATTAACAAATGTTAATGTTCACCTATTTAAATTGCTCTAACATGCAAGACAATAGCACCATTGGATTCATTGGATTTTTCTGATAAATTTTCATATATAAATTATTTTCATCTGACTTACAGATTAATTTATATGAATTTTTGAAGTTTTGAATAATTTCTGGAATTATTTTTAAACTAGAAAATGAAATATTGACATCAGCTTGGCGTCACTGTGACGTCAGCTGGTCAGCTGACCGGGCCAGAGTCAAACCTGACATGTGGGGGCCACATGTTAGTGACTCAGACACTTAACTAACTAATTAAACTAAATCCTAATTAATTAACAGAAACTGAGCCCACTATCAGTGGCAGATTAGGTTTAATGAAACCAATTAATTAATTTTTTAATTAACCTAATTAACAGTGCCTGGCCCCACCTGCCAGCGACCAGGGTCAAACCCCTGTCAGTCAGACAGGTTGACTCGCCGGCGTTGAGCCACCGGCGACGTCAGGGACGGCGGAGGGGGTCGAAATCCCTCCTCCTGCAACCAAATGGACGGCGGAGAGCACCAGGAGGGCCTACGCTTGACCACGCGTCGATCTACCCCAAACCAGAGGCTGGGGTGGTCGGAATCGACGCTGGCGTTGAGGGCAGCGGCGGCCGGAGCTCGGGCAAGAAGGGCACGGCATATACGGGGCACGGGAGAGAAGGGGGAGAAGGGGAGAAGCACCAGCGGCTCACCGCGGTTCCAGCAGAGGCGAGGACGAGGTCGGAGGAGGTCCGGACGGGGCAGAATGTCGCGGCGGAGCTTCGGTGGCCGGCGGGGAGGAGCGGCGATGGCGCGGCGTAGAGAGGCTCCCGGCGTCTTCTTGGGTCATGGGGGAGGATGAGGGGGGTCGCGGCGGTTCTCGTGGGCTAGCTAGCGAGGCGAGGAGGCGGCTAGCGCGACGGTGGCGAGCTCGAGCAGAGCTCGGCTATGGCGGAGCAGGGGAAGAAAGGGAGCGAGAGAGAGCTCGCGGGGGGAGAGGGAGAGGAGAAGGAGGCCATGGCGATGGCCTCGCGCTGGCGCCCTCCCAGCCCTCCAGGACAGCAGCCAGGTAGGTAGGAGGTGGCCAGCGTGTGTCCGCGCGTGGCGAACGCACGCCCCTGTCCTCCTGGCAAGAGGACAGGGATGACTGGCCATGGGCCAGGTGGGCTGGCCTGGCCTGGGCTTTTTCCTTTTTTTCTTTTTTAGTTCTTTCTGTTTTCCATTTTCTGACATTTGTTTATTTTCTTTTCAGGTATAAATGCTAATTAATAATATCCCAAATATTTTATAAACTAAAGTTTGATTATTTCAAACTTATCTGAAAAGTTTCAGGATATTTTGAAAAGAAAATAATGGTAGTGCTTTATTTAATGATTTCAGGAGCCTTATCCATTATTTTTGAATTACTTTGATTGTTCAAATAATTAGAATGGTCCCTGTTATAATCATGCCAAAATTTACCACACATAGGGAACATTTTTAGTGGGCATTTTGCATTTGTTGAATTATCACCAAATTTGAATTGTTTTGATTCAAAGTTAGCTTGGGGTTTCTTTTTGTTCACCATTTCATGTTAATGCAAAATGAAACATGATGCAAGCACAATACTATTCCTAGGACATCTAGCTAGGGTTGTGACAAGATTCCCCTTTTATTTCCATTCTCGTCTGTGTTCGTCTGGCTGTTGCATTCATCATCGCATCATTCGCATCATCTGCATTGCATCGTCACCCGTTTTCGAAAGCTTGTATCCCTTTGTAGGTGCCGGTTCTCTCTGTTCTTGCCGTTGCCCGTTGAGACCAACCACACATGCACGCGCCCGCGGCATCATTTAAATAAAACCGTTTTAAAGTGCATGCAAAAATATTTTCGAATTGAGTTGAAACTTGGCGTGTGGTCTTGTTATATCATAGGTAGACCGCCCGTCGAATTTCGTCGCGTTCCAAGATCGTTTGATGCCCCGTCGGTCAGTCGTAGCAGTGTGGTCATCGGTTTATCGGACGTTTGTCGGTGTTTTATAAACTTCGTGTCACGGGCTGCACCTCCCTCTCATCTCCCCCTAGCCCATCTGCACAGCCACCGTAGCCGCCCTTCGCTTCCGGACCGTCGAATCGACATCCGGCGGTCCGAAAACGGACAGAGACCGTCAGCCCTAGCCCCAAGACCTATATATAGTCCCCTCCCCTTCCTAATTGGGCAGCCAATCCTAATCCCCCTCGTTCCCCGTGCCAAACCAGCCCTTCTCCCTCCTCTAGCCGCCAGGCCCGCCCGAGCCCATCTGGACCCGAGCGCGACCGCTGCCATGCCCGAGCTCCCCGAGCTCATCCCATGGCGCAGCTCCCATGGTTTCCGTCGTCGACGGCCACCGGAGGGCCTGTGCCCCGCGTCGGACCCGCCGCATCGCCGTCGGTTGCCCTCGCTGGAGGCCGCCGCCCTCTCCCTCTCCTTTCTCCTCGTCGCTCCTCTCTCTCTCTCACCTCGCTCTCTCCCTCTCTTGGCAGGAACCCGCGCCGCCGCCCGATCACCGCCGCCGCCGCTTGCCTCCCCACCGCCGGGAATGGGTTCGCTGTCGCCGGATCTGCCCGTCCCTGGCTCCCCCCGCCGGATCCGCGCCAGCCCCACCGTCGGTGCAGCCCGCCGCCGCCCTGGCTCGCCTCCTCCGCTCGGGAGGAGGAGGACGAGTGCTGCGCCCGTGCCCCGTTGACCCCGCAGCGCCTGCGTGGGCCAAGGCCCAGCCGCTCCCCACCGACCGGCCCAAGTGCCAGGGTGAGCCCAGCCCCCCCCTTTGCGTTTTTATTTTATTTTTTAGGCCATTGTATATTTTAGAAATGTCATATTTAATAAACCGCACGTCGAAATAATATATTTTATATAGGTAAAATGTGTAGAATAATGTGTAGTTTAATAATATGCTAGTTGCATCCATGCTAAAAATATTTAACATGCATGTCTGTTATTTTTTGCATCATTGACATGATTTTGCATTGCACATATAATTAAACGTGCATCAGGATTTAACCCAAATCACATATTAAAAATGTTCATCTCATCGACATTGCATTTTCATGCATGATAAAAATGTGAGCATCATGTTTGCATTTATTTTGCATCAATGACTTGCTATAAGATGATTATGCCATATGGTTACATAATTAATTGTGATTAATTTCCTACATTAACCTATGCTTATTATATATGTTTTCGGGGTAGAGAAATTCATAGTATTTACCTGTGCATTTAGTTTAGCCATTTGAGCATTTTGTGTGCATGTCATTTATGCCGTGATGCCCTTTTGTTAATTTTATGGGATTTAATCCATGCATGTTTTGAAATAATTTGAACATGAGATATACCCTTTGATATGTGTCCTAGCCCCTGGATATTTTGCTTGTCATGGAAATGCATGTATAGGTGTTATTTTGTTGTTGTCAACTTGCTATAAAATTCTGCTATTTTGAGGGTCCAAAATATTTCTAATTCTGGAATCTGTAATATTTTGTTGCTATCTTCCCATGTGATTTGCTAGTGATCTATAACCCTTTTGTGGTAGGTGTTATGGAGTTATTTGTAGTTGATATTGTCCTTTAGTATGTTGTTAAGCTTCATGCCATAATATGCCCTGTAGCATATAGTTTTACTGCTGTCAATATGCCTTCGTGGTAAAAACTGCACTATCAAAAACTGGTATTTTCACTAAGTCTGAAACTGTTTTCAAGTAGCCATCTTGTGAGCTTCCTACCATGTGTTCCATGTATGTTTTGCTTATGATATGTGAAGATGAAATGAGGTGTGTGTTATATACTACTGCCCCATGCTTTGTTTGTGCATTTTAAAATCTCGTAGCTTGTTGTTTTCATGCGTGCAAAATGCCATGTTGCTGTTTTGGGCAGATTCAACTAAAACTTGTGTTGGTTGTATTTGACGAACCGTAGCTCCGTTTTGAACATGTTGCATATGAAACTTTATTAAAATCTCATGTAGTTACATAATAACTTGCTGCATTCATGATTTGAAATGTTTGTGTTTGCATTTTCCATGCATTTGCATTCATGCCATGTGCATCTTGCGTTGCTCAAATCTTTTAGACCGTAGCTCCGTTTGAGATGTTCCATATATGTAAATCGACTGGAATGACATGTAGAATCACATGGTGAAATTTATTTATTGTTTAACAAATATAAAATATGATTAGTTCAGATCTGGACCAATTTCAAAATTAACATATGGGGTCGTTTTGGAAATACTATAAGTTGTTTCCGGCCTCATTTAAGATGCCTAGATAGTATAGTTTACTTATGCTTCACCTCTTGCCATGTTTAACAATATTTAATATTGTCGTGTACCTAACAGGAGTGAACTAAATAATTCGAACGTGGAGTGTCGTCAATATGCAACTCGTTGCATATTGAGCTTCACTTAATGTGTAGTATTGTTTGTTGTGATTTGCCATGCCTTGCATAATTAATCTGGACATACATCATATTTGTTTGCGCATCGTGTCATGCATATGTTGTGGTGTATCTTGTGTTGATTGTTTGTTTCGGATTGCTTCTTCTCGATAGAGTTCCGAAAGCGTTCGGAGTGTGAGGATTCGTTCGACTACGTTGGCTCGTCTTCTTCATGGACTCGGTCTTCTTGCGAGCAGGATCTCAGGCAAGATGGCTCATTTCCTTGGATACCATTACTATCATTGCCATGCTAGATGTCTTGTTTTCGATTGCTATGTCGCGCTACCTACCACTTGTTTGATAAGTCTCCCAACATTGCCATGAAAAGCCTCTAACCCCTCCAAATCCCAGCAAACCTTTGTTTGGCTATGTTACCGCTTGCTCAGCCCTCCTTATAGCATTTCTAGCTGCAGGTGCAATTGATTCCATGTGTAAACATGGACATTCTTTTGTTATATCACAATATTGCTGCTATTTAATTTAATGCACATATACACTTGGAAAAAAGGTGGAAGTCTTGGCCTTTTGCTCGGTGTTTTGTTCCACTCTTGGCGCCCCTAGTTACTTGTGAACCGGTGTTATGTTCTATAATTGAGCGCTCTGCTCGGGGTTGTTATGGGGACCCCCTTGATTTTTGTTTTGGGATAAAACTTATCTGGCAAGGCCCAACATTGGTACTACATTTGCCTAATCATTAATAAACTTGCATAGGGACCCGCTGGCACCCGCGGATAATTCAATCAACCCCCGGGCCAGTGCTCCTCATGAGTGTTGGTCCAACCCAGAGCAGCTTATTAATGTCGCCCGGGGAAACTCGATGATTGGCATGGTAACCATCGCTCATCTGTCGTGTCCTGAGTATGAGATAAACGGCTCTTATCGGGTTCGTCGACACGTCGGGCGACCTTGCTGGATTTGTTTTACCTTTCTCGAACGTCTTGAGCGAGGAACTCTGATCTTCTTTTGGCTATCTCGAGGTGTCGGATTTCCTTTGGAATTTCCTAGGAAGATCACGAGATCCGTGGTTGAGGTTATTCCCGCTGCGTGTGGTTCATTTGTGATGGATGAGTTGGAGCACCCCTTCAGGGTTAAATCTTTTCGAGAAGCCGTGCCCGTGGTTATGTGGCAAACTTGGATACTTTGTTTAACACCCGGTCATAGCAAACTTGAAGTAAACTCTAATAAAATACACCAACTGTGTGCGTAACCGTGACTGTCTCTTCTCGTGAGTTCTTATCCGAAAGAGAACACGGTGGGGTTATGTTTGACGTAAGTAGGTGTTCAGGATCAGTTAGTGATCATTGCTAGTTCACGTTCGTTACGCGTATACCACCATACTTTACTTTCTATACTCGTAAGTTAGCCACTCATAAAAATGCTTAGTCGCTTGCTGCAGCCTCACCACTTAACCATACCTCACCCATTAAGCTTTAATAGTCTTGATACCCTTGGAAATGAGATTGTTGAGTCCCTGTGGCTCACAGATTACTACAACAACAGTTGCAGGTACAAGTAATGTGATGATTTGACGTGAGCGCGTTGCTTGATTTGATTTGGAGTTCTTCTTCTTCTTCATCATCAATCTAGGATGGGTTCCAGGCGGTAGCCTGGGATAGCAAGGGTGGATATCATTTATCGTTTGATTTCGTCCGTAGTCGGACCCTGCTCTTCGATATGATGTTTGAGTGTGTTGTTGTATTGATGTGACTCTGATGTAGCTTGTGGCGAGTGTAAGCCAATTCCATATACTCATCTCTTCTGTACATGTACTTGTAATGATATCCATTCTTGCAACACGACGAGATGCGCATCTATCACTTGCGAGGCCCTCGTGCCTTAATATGGATAGGCGCGCATCTTGGGCGTGACAGCGGGACGCTTGGCGATTTGGATCGCGAAGACGTTCGACTACATCAACCGCGTTTCTTAACGCTTCCCGCTTAGCGATCTACAAGGGTATGTAGATCCACTCTCCCTCTCGTAGATGCTTATCACCATGGATAGATCTTGCATGTGCGTAGGAATTTTTTTTGTTTCCCATGCAACGTTCACCAACATAAAATTCCTACCATGCAATCCTACAACAAAGGACTATGTGCATATATAAAACATAGGTAAAAACTTATATGATCAAGATGTAAACTTGCCTTCGTGTTGAGAGTGCAGTTCTAGGGAGTGGTAGTACTCGGCTTTGCACTCTAGACAATCTAGCACAAAAGTGAATAAATACACGTAAACAAACATTCATACAATTCAAAGTAACATGCAACATGAAAATTCGTAAAATTCAAATAAAATCCAACACACGTGACTAGCATGAAAATTTTCAAAGTATAAAACCACGAGTGAAAAACATGGTTCAAAATTCATGGCATGCACTAATGTGCCTACAAGGCATACTAGTAATATTATGATGAACAGAAACTAACTGTGTAGAAAATATTGTGTTAAAGATCCATGGCACAGGAATTAGCTTGTGTTATGCAGTGCAAAAAGAATCACTACAAACGGGCATACGATTTAGGAGTTATGGCCTAGTAGAGTTTGAATTCAAATCTGAAATAAAGTCAAATTTGAACTTACAAATGTTTGCAGTGATAGGTTGTGTGGATAGAGCTATTCGGGAAGAAACATTTGCCACTAGTTTCATCTCATTTGGATCTACAGTTAAAAAGTTATGGCCATCTAAACATTTGAATCAAATCTGGAAAAAAATTGCACCTCAAAAGGCCTTTGGCACGTGGTGGCCTGTGCCTGGCTGAGCAGCGTTCGCCGCGGATGCTATGTAGTGGACGTTCGCAAATCAACTAAACTGAAGAAAATCAATCAGGTTGTTTCTAAAATAAAAACGTGGTTACCCGCGTACCGGTTCGATAATATAAAAAATAGATCTAAGCCTATCGGTTTGATCTAAAAAACCCTATTCTCATCTACGAGCGAGGAGGGGGGTCGTGTCTTACAGTGAGCACGACATCGGGCAGGGACTCAGCGGCGATGGGGTGGCGGCTCCGGCAATCGCCAGCGTCGATCGGAGAGGCGCGGAGGTGCGGCTCAGTGTAGGATCGAAAGTAGGTGTAGAGGGGGGTGATTACACTACTTGACCAAATAAAAAACTAATTTTCCCCAATTTTAAGTATTGGCAGATTTTAGCATTCATAGCAAGTGAAACACACCCTACGCATGCATTTCTACAAGTATAGCAGCGGAAAGTAAAGACAAGCATGAGTAGTAAAGGAAGGGTAGGAAGATCAAACGCAATTTGGAGACATGGTGATTTTTCCCGTGGTTCCGATAGGTGGTGCTATCCCACGTCCACGTTTATGGAGTCTTCAACCCACGGAGGATAACACTCGCGAGAGTCCATGGAGGGCTCTACCCACGGAGGATTCCACGAAGAAGCAACCTCGACTATACCTCGATGGCCTACGTCCACGAAGGACTAGCCTAACTCGGGGTAGATCTTCACAAAGTAGGCGATCTCCTTGCCCTTACAAACTTCTTGGTTCACTCCACAACACGAAGTAGGAGGCTCCTAAGCGACACCTAACCAATCTAGGAGGCACCACCCTCCAAAAGGTAATAGGCTCGATAATGTCGATGAACTCCTTGCTCTTGTGCTTCAAGATGATAGACTCCTCACACACAATCACTCTCTCACAGATTTGGCTTTGGTGGAAGAGATTGATTGGGTGGAAAGTAACTTGGGGAGACTAAAGATCAAGATTCATATGGTTGGAATGGAATGGCATGATCTCAACACATGAGTAGGTGGCTCTCTCTCAGAAAATCAGTTGGTATGAGTGGGATCTATTCTGAGTGCTTCTCTTGCGAGTGAGTGATGGTGGAGGGGTATATATAGGCATCTCCAAAAATCCAACCGTTACACCTTAAGTGACAACTCGGTGACACTGATGTGTGAATCTCAGTGGTAACGAGTTGCTCCAAAGGTAGCAACTTTTGAATCTTGGTGAGACGGATACATAAAACTCGGTTGCACCGATTAGGTGACCAACGATCAGATTGCACAACTCGGTGGCGACGATCCAACAAACTCGGTGGGACTGATTTTGTGATTTGGGGTAACAAAATGTTGCAACCCAAACTCGGTGGCACCGAACCAGAATCGGTTGCACCGAAAGGCTAGGGTTTGGCATGGGTCTGTCTTAGTCTGGGAATCTGTGGCACCAAGTGGGAATTGTTGGTTGCACCGATTTTGGATATTTGGCTTTGGACAGACTTTTGTGGAAGAGCTTGTGGGTGTATTTGGTGACTATCACTTATGCATGTATGAGCATTTTGTTCACCAACAGTATCTTACCCCCTTCTAATAGTATTGGCTTTCCTATGGACTCAAAGTGATTTCTCACAAAGTAAAATGTAGAGTCCTCTTGCTTGAAGCTTTGCCAATCTATTTCCTTGCATCTTGGAGTATTCCACAATCCATTTGCCATCCCTACCATTGAACTTTTCCTGAAATATGCTTAGTGGAAACATGAGTTCAATGACATATATGTTGTTATTAATTACCAAAACCACCAAGTGAGCAAATGTGCTTTCAATCTCCCCCTTTTTGGTAATTGATGAGAACATATAGATCAAAGCTTCGACATATGATATAATCAATGAATATAGTCGTTGCTTTGAGAAGTACGTGATAAGCAAGAGCTCCCCCTAAATTTGTGCATTATTTTTGAATTTGCATTTGAATGCAAATGCACAATTGATTAGGTACATGGGGCACTTCTTCCATGTCACATACATCTTGGTGGTGTGCGAGAATAATAAGAGTGAATATCATAGCACAACACAATCAAGCAAAGTGAATGATCATCTCATAAACATCAAAAGGATAGGAAATAGTAGCAACACACATTAAGGTATGATCAAACACGAACAAAAGTTTTAACACAAGTAACCAAAAGACCAAATGTTTTTAAAATGGCAATAAATCCCAATGCCCTCTCACTCGAAGCCTAAAGATCTATATACAACTTCTCCCCCTTTGGCAACAAGTTACCAAAAATTTAAAAGAGATATAGCTAATCGTTCTTCTAGGGATGATCTCCTCGGGTGGTCGATGTCGGAGTTGAGAGAACTGCGTCGGTGAAGACCTCTGCTGATGTCATGGATGGAGTTGGATTAGCCACTGGAGGTACTAAAGGAGCTGATGGATCTGAAGTGACTGTAGCCGGAGTTGCTGGAGCTAAAGTGACTGTAGCATTGTGGCTAATCTGGCTTGGGTAGTGAATTGAGTACCTACCCTGAGAGGAGAGGCATCCTCATCATCCGACGTGTCCTCATTTGTCGAGTGTGGGATAGGCACAAAATCTACTTCCTTCTTGAGCTCGTTCACGGTCTTGGTCAACCCATCCACCTTGTCATTGAGGATCTTGACCCTATTCTCAAAGATCCTCACAAGACTGTTCTAATTCTCCAGTATGTCCTTGATGTCCGTCTGCATGCCCTGAACAGTAGAGATCAAGAGATCCTTTTGCTCATTCCTGGATATAGGGACTTGAGCACTAGTGTCTCTAGATGCCTCTGCCTCTGCCTGTGCCTGAGCTACAGCTGATGTGGGATGATCTGGGTCCATCACCACAACGTTGTCCTCAAAATTTGGTTGTAGGGGAAAATGTGGTCTATCTAGAGCAAATATGTGCTTCTCCAGCTTGGAGTTGATGAGCATTTGAATGTAGGGCACATAGCAGCAAGAACGCTTCTGATCAGCAGCAACCCTCTTCATAGTCTCCACAATCAGATCCATCACTCTGAATCTCTAATCTTGGTTAATATGAAGCAGCAAGTTGATGGAGTAGCCTCAGATCATTTTCTCATCTCCTGACTTCGGCATCAAAGTATGCCTCTGAATGGTGTTGATGGTACGGAGACCTGCCTGGAGGTAATAGATAGATCCTAGCTTATGAGACTAAAGATGTGCAGCGGGGATAGCATTGTACATGTCCTTCATGGCATTGTGGCTGGCCTAGACTCTGAGTACACATAGACATGTCCATCTTGTACCTCTTGGACTCCTAAGATGGCAGCCCATTCATCAACAGTTGACTCATATCTTGCTCCTTCAGTCATCCATACAATCCTACCATCTCCATAGAAGTGAGCAGTGGACTAGAATTGCATGATCATCTCATCGTTCCATGTAGTGAATTCTTTGCCAACGAACTCATCTAGACCAACACAGTGGAAGTTGTCTTGTACATTTGGGAAATAGTCTTGATTTGCCTTGATGTACTTCTAGTCAACATACCTCATGTCACTCACAGCTAGACTCTTGTCAAGCAGCACCGTCTCATAGAAATCATGTTCCTCCTTGGTGTAAAATTTGTAGTCCATGTCTGTTTTCCTCCTATGAGAGTAAGGATCAATGGATCTCCACCCTCTCAAACCTACATCCTTTTTATTCTTCATGTCTTCAGCAAGCAGATGGCTGGCATTGTGCTCTGGAAGGTGTGGTCTGAGCTTCATCAATGCAGACATGGCATCCTCATCTATATCTCTCGAGGTATATCCCTTGTTCTTCTTAGAAGCTGGAATCTGTCTGGATGACCTCTTGGACTTGTCAGCAGCAGCCTTCTTGGGTGCAGACTTGGTGCTCTTGGATGGTCCTTACTTTGGCATAGCATTTGCCAAAAGCATCTTTTGCTTCTTCTTGGGAGGGGCCTTGGCAACTTGCTCTTCCTACTCCTCCTTAGCAGCAGCACCAGCAATCTCCTCTAGGTCCTCATACATGTCCCTGCCAGTCACATAGACAATCCTCTTTCTGACTTTCTTCTCTCCTGCCTTCTTAGTCATAGACTTCCTGGGAGGCTCAATAGTCATAGTGCCTCTAGAGCTCTCAGGTGCTCTCATAGTCTCTGGAGGGGCATACTATTTCCTGACAGGCTTCCTAGGAGCCTTCTTGACAGATTTGTCTTGCTTGGACTTGGGAGGCACTTCCTCAGGAATGAAGTCCACATCCTCCTCATCGGAGTTTAGCTTCCTCCTAATCCTAGTGGAAGCTCTGGGCAGATCAGGAGAACTAGGAACATCTTCATAGCTCCCCTCAAGACTAGTGCCTGAACTCATGTCAACATTTTGCTCCTGCATATTCTGACTGTCCTCTGAACCTGACATATTTGACCTTGTGAATAGAGTGTAGAAGAGTAGAAGAGGATAAGTCATCACAAAATGCAGACATTTTGAAATATTGAACAGAAAAACATTAGATGTAGTTCTCAACAAAAAGGGATTTCGGTGTCACCAGGTCAAACATTTCGGTGCTGCCGAGACTCACAATACTCTTAACAGAAACTTGACAGCAGTCTTCGGTCGGACCAAAAACTGCCACTCGGTTTCACCGAGTACTATCCTCAGTAGCACAAAAACAAAATTGGTGGAACCGATTTTTCTGACTCGGTGTCACCGAGATTCGGTTTTGCAGACAACTAAACCTAAAAATTCTTTGTTTGCTAATCTAATGAGATTTCCAGTAGATAGAGAGGTTTGCAAATGGTGGATTATCGATAAAATAAACTCCAATGCGCAAGAATCGGATGGGGAGCACAAGGAGGGCCGGATCCATACCCTAGCTTGGTGACGGATCCGCTACAGCGGCGACAAGGGTGATGATTCCGTCGGTGATGGCGATTCCCAACGACAAAGACGCACAGGGAAGCAAAGGCGATGACCGGGGTCTTGATTCGGCAGCTTAGGGTTTTGGAGGGGCGACGATTGAAGCAAGATTTCAAAGGTCGGGTCCGCCTCATTATATACCCATGGCTGTCGGTGACACCGATTCTAAATTTTTGGTGTCACCGAGTTCCTCAACTGCCAGTTGACAAGGAAACTCGATGTAATAGAGAATATGGAATCAATGGTACCAAGATAGAAAGCCAGATCAACCCTAGGCATTCGATGAGACCGAGATTTTGGGTTGGTTCCACCGAGATGCACTTGGGAGGTTTTAATGGTCAGTCCTTTGTCGATACGGGACTCCGAGTGCTCCTCACACAGAGAGATCAAGAAGTACTTGTTAAAATTTTGTGATGTAGCATGAATAGAATATGAGTTGAGAAAACATAGATAGCTAGAGAGTGGTCCTAGGCATTCTTGTACATCCAATTGGCAAAAGAAAAAATCAAAAAGCCAAATAGCAACAATTGGATGTCCTCGAATGGATAAATAAATGCAGACCAACATACTCACTCAATAAGATGTCAAATGAAATCATGGCAAACATGCACAAACACACTAGCATCTATCAGGCACTTTTGGCAATGACAGAGTCATCTATATATGAGTATATTGACTTAGGATCCAGGTAAGAATACTTGAACATAGGTCATACTCATCGTTTAAGCACAAGTGGGGTTACCACTTTTACATAAAGCATTTAATGTTGTCACATACTATGAGATGCTTTGACTCAAGTCTTAGAGTAAAGCTCCCCCTTGATGTGACATCCCCCCATAGGAGGGATAAACTAACCTTGGGTTTTGTTGATGAAGACTTCATGTAGGTGAAGTAGTAGTGGATGCTCAATGTTGATGAAGGTCACCAAGAGTTGGGAGCATCCTTGTTGTTTCCTTACTCTTCTCACCTACATGGGTTAGTCCCAACACACAAGAGACAAATACAAGGATGTTTATGGACATGGAGTGCAAAGCATATTTGATGATGTCCATTGATTTATTGATTACCTTGTCCCTTGTTTACCTTTGAGGGAATGTGTGACTCCTTGAACTATTGCATGATGTTGATGTAGATTTCAACTAGTTCTTGCCAATAATGAATATGAGTGAATTTCATTGGAGAAGTCACCCCTCAAGAACTTGTCTAGTTCTTCTTCTTGGGGACCCACATCAAGTTGATGGGGATCCTTGGTGTTGAAGTAGCACTTGTAGAAGTTGAGTTTGTAGTAGCCTTGGGAACCCACTTCACCATAGCTCGGGATTCATCTTCATATGAGTCAATTTCCTCTTGAAGCTTGTTCTTGTTCTTGAGCTTGAGGTCTTGTGGTGCAAGGTCATCTTGAGCTTTTGTTCCCTTGGGAAGAGTATTTTCATACTTCTCCTTTTGAGGAAAAAACTTGGGCTTGGGGTATTGACCTTCTTCCCATTAAAAACCATTAGCATTGAAGTAGCCAATGCCATGGTTCTTCCGGTATCCTCCGTGCTTGCGTACAATCTCCTCAAATTGTTTGCACCCGGCAAGACTCTTATAGATACCCTTCTCTATAATCCCCTTCAAAATTTTATTTTCTTGATCAAGTGTAACTTGTCTAAGAGAAGTGTTAGTGGGATCAATAGAACTACTAGAAGCAATATCATTGGATTTATCATTTTTATGCTATTAGCTGAAGCCTTTCTTGCCTTTGTTAGTATTTTGCTTAGCCTTAACTTGTGGTATGAATGTAGACAAGAGAAGTCATTTCGTTAGATAAGAGGAAGTCTTCTTTTGAAGATCGTCATTGATAGCTTTAAGGAACTCATGCTCTTGGTCTAAATTGAGCTTCTCGAAGCGGAGCTTCTCATGTGTCCTTTCGAGATCTCTATGATCTTGTAGAGTAGACTCATGAGCTAAATTAAGAGTGTTTAGTTCTTGAGTTAGTCGTTCTATTTCCAACTTATCATCATCATACGACTTATCTTGACTAGAATGAATACTAGCAAGTTAATCTTGACTAACATTACTATATTTGTCAAATAGCAAGTCATCTTCAATTAACAAGTCATCCTCGTCACTATTGAAATCAAGATACTCGGGGTGTGATACCTTGGGGACTTTATCCATGAAGCAACATCCACTCCCTTCATTTGGTGAATCAAATATGTCGTAGGAGTCGGTTGTCACTAATGCAAGTCCGGTAACACCTTCATCTTGACTATAGTCGGAGTTGGAGTGATAACTTCTCTCAGAGAGGTTGTTGAAATAGGAGCCGGAAACCCATTCACCAACATGAGCTTGATGTCTTCTTCTTGAGTAGCTCTTGGTGTACTTGTCCTTCTTCTCTGATTCCCTACTTCTCCTTGAGGGTCTTTGTTCATAGCGATCATCTCTACTCCTTGTCTCTCTTCAAGGTAACTCGTCTCTTGAGCTTTGTCTTCTTGGTGACTCTTCTTTCCTTTTGTAAGGAGCCGTGCACTCATTGGAGTAGTGTCCGTGCTTCCCAGAATTGTAGCAGTTTCGGTCACGACTTGACGAACGCTTCTCTTCATATCTTGAGTTGGAGCTTTGATCTTTGCCTCTATTCTTGTAGAACTTGTTGAATTTGTTGACCATGAGGCTTATCTCTTCATTTGTGACAAGGTTGTTGATTGAAGTTGCGGGAGCATCACTTGTGGCTTTGTAAGCACCATTACACCTTTTGTGAAGCTCTTCCTTGTCCTTGAGTGTCATCCATGAGCAACAATCCTTCCAATCACTTTCGTAGGCTTGAGATTTTTGTAGTTGGGCATCATTTGGATCAATGTGCATACAGTGTCATATTGATCATCCAAAGCTCGAAGTATCTTCTTAATGATGAATTTGTCGGTCATTTCTTCGCTTGCTAAGCCGACAATCTCATTGGTGATGAGAGCTAGCCTAGAGTACATCTCAGCGGATCCTTCACCATCCTTCATCTCGAACTTGTCAAGCTGACTTTGAAGAACATCCAACTTGGATTCTCTCACGGATTCGGTACCTTCATGCATATCATACAAAGTATCCCAAATCTCTTTTGCATTCTCAAGATGGCTGATTTTGTTGAATTATTAGGGGCATAGGCAGTTGAAGAGAATGTCACATGCTTGAGCATTGTATTGCAACATCTTCAATTCATCTGCAGTCGCTTCGCCATCCGGTTCTCTTCCATATGTAAATAATTCACCTTGCAATCCAACACAAACAACAGCCCAAATGGCAGGGTTATAACCAAGAATATGCATTTTCATTTTGTGCTTCCAACTAGCAAAATTAGTGCCATCAAAGTATGGACCTCTACGCTGATAATTTCCCTCACTAGACGCGATACTCTCCTAGGTTTTGAAACCAATGCAATGGAGACCAATACTCTGATGCCACTTGTAGGATCGAAACTAGGTCTAGAGCGGGGTTATTAGACTACTTGATCAAATAAAAAAATACTTTTCCCAATTTTAAGTGTTGGCAGATTTTAGCATTCATAGCAAGTAAAGCACACCCTACACATGCATGTCTACGAGTATAGCAACGGAAAGTAAAGACAAGCATGAGTAGAAAAGGAAGGGTAGGAAGATCAAACGCAATTTCGAGACATGGTGATTTTTCCCGTGGTTCCGATAGGTGGTGCTATCCCACGTCCACGTTTATGGAGTCTTCAACCCACGGAGGATAACACTCGCGAGAGTCCACGGAGGGCTCTACCCACGGAGGATTCCACGAAGAAGCAACCTCGACTATACCTCGATGGCCTACGTCCACGGAGGACTAGCCTAACTCGGGGTAGATCTTCACAAAGTAGGCGATCTCCTTGCCCTTACAAACTTCTTGGTTCACTCCACAACACGAAGTAGGAGGCTCCCAAGCGACACCTAACCAATCTAGGAGGCACCACCCTCCAAAAGGTAATAGGCTCGATAATGTCGATGAACTCCTTGCTCTTGTGATTCAAGATGATAGACTCGTCACACGATCACTCTCTCATAGATTTGGCTTTGGTGGAAGAGACTGATTTGGTGGAAAGCAACTTGGGGAGTCTAGAGATCAAGATTCATATGATTGGAATGGAATGGCATGATCTCAGCACATGAGTAGCTGGCTCTCTCTCAGAAAATCAGTTGGTATGAGTGGGGATATGTTTTTAGTGCTTCTCTTGCGAGTGAGTGGTGGTGGAGGGGTATATATAGGCATCTCCAAAAACCCAACCGTTACACCTTAAGTGACCAACTCGGTGACACCAATGTGTGAATCTCGGTGGTACCAAGTAGCTCCAAAGGTAGCAACTTTTGAATCTTGGTGAGACCGATACATAAAACTCGGTTGCACTGATTAGGTGACCAACGGACAGACTGCACAACTTGGTGACACTGATCGAACAAACTCGATGGGACTGATTTTGTGAATTGGGGTAATAGAATGTTGGCAACCCAAACTCGGTGGCACCAAACCAGAATCGGATGCACCAAAATGCTAGGGTTTGGCATGGGTCTATCTGAGTCTTTGAAATAGTGGCACTGAGTGGGAATTTTTGGTTGAACCGATTTTGGATATTTGGCTTTGGACAAACTTTTGTGGAAGAGCTTGTGGGTGTATTTGGTGACTATCACTTGTGCATGTATGGGCATTTTGTTCACCAACAGTACCTTACCCCCTTTTAATAGTATTGGCTTTCCTATGAACTCAAAGTGATTTATCACAAAGTAAAATGTAGAGTTCTCTTTCTTGAAGCTTTGCCAATCTATTTCCTTGCATCTTGGGATATTCCACAATCCATTTTCCATCCCTATCCTTGAACTTTTCCTGAAATATGCTTAGTGGAAACATTAGTTCGATGACATATATGTTGTTATTAATTACCAAAACCACCAAGGAATGTGCTTTCACTCAGCGAGGGCCTTCGGTTGATGGTGGCATGGGGCGGCGGCGAGGTCGTGGTAGGGCAAGGCAAGGTGGCGGAACTCCGGCGACTCGGGGTCGTTCTTGCGGTGCAAGGGGAGGGTAAAAACCATGTCAAACGGATGCGCTGTGAGTAGGGTTCCGATTTCATGAAGAAAAAGAGGTAGGGGAGGTTCATCGGTGCCGGAATTGTTGACGGAGAGCTTCGGCTCCAGTGAGATGTAAATGGACAGCACGAGCAGTGCGAGCGACGAGAGGAGAAGAGAAGAGGCTGAATGGAACGAGGGAGCTCGCGGCTTTATATAGGTACGGTCTGGTGGCATGGGGCTACGGGGATAAGCTCTATCCCGAGCGAAGGGCGACGGTGGTTGCGGATGCGCTTGCGTTGGTTTATCCCGTGGTTTGCGGGAGGTTGAAGACGAGGCTGGATCGGGCCCACCTAGCAGGTGCACTAGGGAGAGAGTGAGTTGAGCGAGAGGGAGAGGGATGAGGCGAGCGAACTTGGGGGGCCGAGGCCAGGGCAAGCGCTGGGGAGGCTCGGCCTATCTTGCTGGCTTCGGCCTGGCTGGCTTTGACCTAGCTGGGTCGACCGGCCCGGCTAGGCTGTTGTGTGTGTGCGTGTTTTTTAAAACAAAAATGGTTAGAGGACAAAACCCACAGCATAAACAAAAAGAAAAAACTATAGTAATTTTACTAATCCGTATAAAATATTTAGAAAATAATGAGTATTATGTCCACTACATAAAGATGTAGAAAATATTTTCCTAATGCAATAAATTTGACTTCAGACAATAAAATAATTTTCAATGCAACTTTAAAAACACCAAATATTATCCCAATACTTTCCCACTCATTTATATTTTGAGGAAATCAGTTTATCCCCTCTTGTTCACTTTTTTCTTGAGCGGAAAAATATTCGACATCACAACACCAAAATACAATAAAATACGAGATGTGATATGATGATCCTATTAACATACTAATTTAATAAAATTGGGATGTTACACCTACGCTAAAAAATCCTATATATACAGAAACTTCCGAAAGTTAACCTAGAACTTCTGCTCCACCATCACAACTCTCTGTATCAATGAAAAACTCATCTAGAGCCTTTATAGTACCCTGCCGGAGGGGGTAAATCATCTATGGTGGCCATCTTCATCATCACGGCGGAGGCCATGACGAGGAGGGAGTAGCTCACCCTCGGGGCTGAGGGTATGTATCAGTAGCTATGTGTTTGATCTCTCTCTCTCTCTTTCTCGTGTTCTTGAGATGGTACGATCTTGATGTATCACGGGCTTTGTTAATATGGTTGGATCATATGGTGTTCTTCCCTAGGTATCTTGTTGTGATGAGTTGAATCTTTCCGTATGAGATCTCATTATAGTGGATTGAATATTTTGGTTTGAGAACACTTGGTGTATGTCTTGCATGTGGATAACTATAGTGACAATGAGGTATTCTGTTGATTAACTTGATATATGTTATGTCATCAACTAGCGGATTTCGGTGACCTTGGGGATCTATGCATAGGGGTTGATAGCATGTTTTCATACTATGTTTTCCGATAGAAATCTTTGTGTTGGATTGTATATAATGAATCTGAAATTGTTTAATGCATATCGCATAATTAACCCATGGATACTTGAGGTGAGATTGGAGTATCTAGGTGACATTAGGGTTGATTGATACATATCCTGGGTGTTATTCTAGTACGAACTCTAGGGCTATTCGTGACACTTATAAGAATAGCCCAAAAGATTGATTCGAAAGAATAACTTTGAGGTGGTTCTACTACCTATAGAAATTCCATCTTATGTTCTCCACTAAATATGAACTTTGGAATGACTCTTTGTTGCACATTGAGGGATGATCATATGATTCTACTATGTTAGCACTGTGTAGAGATTGCACTAGTGAAAGTATGAACCCTAGGCCTTATTTCTAAGCATTTATACAATGTTTTGCTCATTGTTTGCCACTTGATACCTTGCTGTTTTTATATTTTCAGATTACAAAAACCTATATCTATCGTCCATATTGCACTTGTATCACAATCTCTTCGAAAACTAGTGCACCTATACAATTTGCCATTGTATTGGGTGTGCTGGGGACACAGGAGATTTCTTTATTTGATTGCAGGGTTGTTTGAGAGAGACCATCTTCATTCTACACCTCCCATGGATTGATAAACCTTAGGTCATCCACTTGAGGGAAAATTGCTATTCTCCTACAAAACTCTGCGCTTGGAGGCCCAACAGAGTCTACAAGAATAAAGTTGTGTAGTAGACATCAAGCTCTTTTCTAGCGTCGTTGCCTAGGAGGTGAGTGCTTGAAGGTATATCTTCATATATTGCAAGTAAATCTATTAGTTTCTTTATTTCACTAGTTTGGTTTTATAAAAGAAAATTACAAAAAAATGGAGTTTAGGTTGCCTGAATTGCTTCGTCTTTTTAATGTCTTTCATGAAAATGATGGTTTGGAAAACTGTGCTCAATTGTTAGAGGAAGAATTTATAAAAATGCTTAATGTGAAATCCTTGAATGATCAGCATGATAGTAATATTATTAGTATGAATTCTGTGAATATCTGTGATGGTAATAATGATTGCACTAATCATTGTAAAACGATTTCCTATAAGCATGTCAATTTTTGTGGAGTGAATAAAAATTGGAAAGACATGCTGTAGTAAATTGCAATGAGAATGCTTATATTGCAAACTACAGAAAAAATGAGAAACCAATAGAATATAAAAGGAATACTAATGGAATAGTAAAGGTCTCCCAATACCCTCCTATTGTTTCTCGTGATGAATCAGGTTGCAAAAAAGAGCTTCCCATCGAACCAATCTCTTCAATAAGAAGCTCGAAAAGATTACTTAAACCCACACATAATGTGGTGAAGAAGAAGAAAACAAGGAAAAGTAGAGGTGAAAAGGTATCTCTACCAAATAATGTTGCTCCTATAATTGTTGAGAATGAATCTGAAAGTGGTGTGGACAATGATACACTTGATGATTATTTTGTTATGCCTACTCCTTGTTGTGATGAGAATGATTGGGAAGATAATGATACTCCTTATAATATTGAAAATATTTTTGGAACCAACTTTGGAAATTATGATGATAGTAACTGTTACACTATTGGTGCTATTCCTGCTATTGATAATTATGCTAATGATATGCAAACCCACAAGCTTGGGGATGATATGCTTGATGATAAGGACATATTTGAGAATACATTTTTTGTAACTGATGTGCGTTACAAGCTTGGGGATGTTATGCATAATGAAGATGATATTTTTAGTCCCCCTGCTTTGAATGATCAAATTTGTTATGATGATTGCATGCCTCCTATTCATGGTGATTGCAATTTTTATGGAAGTGGGTTTGGAAGAGTGTCAATTCTAGAATATTATGATCCCACTATTTTGGAGGGTGTTGAATCTTATTATAATTATAAAATTATATTTGTAGAGGTCATGACTTTATTTAGTAATGATTCCACTATCTTGGAAGAGGTTTCAATTGATTATGATGGGAATCAAGTTACTACTTATCATGATTATTGTGATGATATTTGCGTTATAAAAAGTAGTGACAATCATTATTGTAAACTTGTCATGATAATGAATACCATTTTTCTGAACATTACTCTTTTAATGTGGGAACAATTTATCGAATTGAAGTCTCCTATGATACTCCCACTATTATGTATGAGAAATTTGCTTATGTGGAGAGCGATAAATTTTCTATACTTGTGAATCATGAAGATAATGCCTTATGTGATAGTTATATTGTGGAATTTCTTCATATTTCTATTGAAAAATATTATGAGGGAGGAACTTATGCTTGTAGGAATTGCAATAATATCAAGCTTCTTACATATGTGTTCAAAGTTTTGAAGTCATGCTTGTTTTGCCTTCCTATGCTAGTTGATTATTTATCCCATAAAAAATTCTTGCAAAATACCTATGAATAGGAAGTGGGTTAGTAAGAAATGTTCTTGTCATGTGCTTCATGATACTCCCATTGTGTTTCAGTTCTTTACTTTTATCTCGGTATCATAGAAATCATCATGCCTAGCTAAAAGGCTTTAAAGAAAAGCGCTTGTTGGGAGACAATCCAAAATTTATAATTTTTGTTTTTGTGTGTTCATATTATTAATCTATTGTATTAATCATGGTTTGTATCTTTCATTTCAATAAATTGCTAAGTAAAGCCTTTGGGGTAGTGTGGATACTTGTTAGTTGGATTCTGTGCAAAACAAAAACTTTTACGTCTAGTGCAGAATTTCTCTGATTTTACTAGAGAGTCAAAAACTCTGAATTTTTTACAATGTTTCTCTATACAAATTTTCTGCATTTTCCTAATTTTTCAGAATTTTTAGAGATAGGCAAATATGGATTTCATTCACACCTTCATGGACTATTTTGTTTTTTGACAGATTCTGTTTTCCATGCATAGTTTTCTTGTTTAAGTGTTTCCATAGCTTATATTTAGTGATATAAATTATGGTAATGATATAATACAGTAGGTATTATGTTATAACAACTATGAATCTTGTCTTGACAATACCTAAGTGAATGATCTATCTTTATTACACTAACCCATCTCACGAAGTTCCGTTCAGTTTTGCGTGATTGAAGTTTTCAAGTTTTGGGTGAGATAACGATATGAGGATAATAAGGAGCAGCAAGCATCTAAGCTTGGGTATGCCCAAGGCACACCCAAGGTACTATCCAAGGAATACTCAAGCGTCTAAGCTTGGGGATGCCCCGGAAGGCATCCCCTCTTTCGTCTTCAACACTATTGGTAAATCTTACCTAGAGATATAGTTTTATTTGTCAAATAATATGAGTTTTGCTTGGATACTCATTTTATTTTGTTAGTATTTTATTGATTCTAATCATAATATTTTTTCTAATAAAATTTAGAAGAATTTCCTTTTAGGATGCTTGAATTACATATTTGATGTGTGTTGTGTAAAAACAAAAACTTATTATGTAGTGTTTGAATTTTCATATTTTACAAAAACATGGAGAGTTTCTGAAATTTTTACATCATATTTTCATATAAATTATTTGTCATTTCCTAAATTTACATATTTTTTGGAGATACAAATGTGCATTTTGAAATTAATTGCTACAGACTATTCTGTTTGGACAGATTGTTGTCATAGTTGTGTTATCTACTTATCCTAGAGTTTTCATGGCTTATATTAGTAGGTATAAATTGTGGAAATTATAGTATACAGTACCTAATGTTTGAAAATTATTGTGCAACTTGTCTTGGAGGTACATGAAATGTTGATTTATTCTTATATGTACTAACCTATCTCACGAGTTCTTTTCGAGTTTTTGTGTATGAAGTTTTTGAGACTCGGGTGAGACCGGGATATGATAGGATCGAAGGAGATACAAAATATAAAGCTTGGGGATGACCAAGACACCCCAAATAAATATTTCAATAAGTCTCAAGCATATAAGATTGGGGATGCTACGAGTCCCACGTCTCTTCATCAAACAAATATCGGTTAGCTTATATTGAGCCTAATTTTTTATTTGTCCACATGATATGTGCTATTCTTGGAATGTATTCTCATGTTGTTTTCTATTTGAATAAAAATCATATCTTAAAATATTCATTGAGATAGATAGAGAGTCCTCACATAGCTACTTAATCGTTTGACTATGCATTGATCTTCACTTATATCTTTTGAGAGTAGTTTGATGTTTGCTCTTGTGCTTCACTTATATCCTAAGAGTAAATTGTTAATGAATGAAATATAATAAATATGAAATTATCAATGTGTTATATTCTTAGTAGTAGTTTCAATTTTTTTATAAATAAAAATATATTGAATCTTGAGAATCACAATACTAGTCATACAAGCAATCCATGAATGATTAGTATAAGAAAGAGAACTTTCACATACAAATATATTGTCTTGGACATATTTTATGATTGTGAATACCCATTAATTATTTTCAACCTTGATCAAATAGTTGAAGTTGTACAAGGAATACAATGTAATGGTTATGTTTGGGTATATTTGCATATAAGTTATATTGTTATGGATCCTCCAACATGTGGTGCTTGTTTAGAACCTTTTGCTAGCCAAAACTACCTACTAAGTAGAAATACTACTTGTGCATCCAAATCCTTGAGCCAAGTTTTTTCCATGAGATTCCACAATACCTACCTATATATGGTATTTCATTGCCATTCCAAGTCAATTTGCATGTGCCACCTCTTAACATTCAAATAAACATCCGTTTTGTGTGCTCGTATTGCTCATGGAGTGATGGGGCGGTCATTATCTTCCATGCTAAGCGGGTTATTCTCAAGATGAGTGTTTATTCACTTGTCACTGCATGAGAGAGGCTCGTAAAAAATGATTCCTAGTCCTGCATAATACACAAATAGATAAACAAGAACTCCCCCTAGAAAGTTGATTGTTTGGATGGCACCCATGGATTCGGTCAGCCATGGAATGTGTTTGAATGGTGGAGGGGGGTAAAGTTTGAATTATGTTTGGGAACCGCCAATAATGTGATTAGCATGGAAGATATTGAAACCTCCTGTCGTAACGTTGACAGGAAAGGCAAACCACCAAAAATTACATATACGGAGGGACAATCACTGCTTCCCTCTGCGGAGGGACAATCTTTTTACTTTCATGTTATTTACTTTTCATGTTGAGTCAACTTATTATTCCAACCTCAACGGCAAGCATCATGTGGTGGGGAAAGATCCAAACACATATATCTAGTCTAATATATTTGATCATGATTCATTATTGTTGACAATTGTGTTTATGATAAGTGTGTTGGGTAGCGAAACATTAAGCCCCTATCTTTCTATGTGGTCAATGGATATTTTTTGTTCTAAAAATAGGCTTTGAGTATCGGAAATCATAGAAGACTATATGATAATTGAGTATGTGGAGCTCTTACTTAGACTTGATGGTACGAAATTGTTTGATGACTAAGAACATAGATTGTTAAGTTTCCACAGAATGCATTGTTTCGACCATAACATGTGAATTGATTGCTACCTTATCACAATGAGCTTACGAAAAATACTTGTTATTTATGATGCTAGAAAAAGTGATTGCAATTATCATTGATCAATACTATACCCTATGTTAGCATTCACACTTCATAAATTACTTCTTTTATCATTTACCTACTCGAGGACGAGTAGGAATTAAGCTCGGGGATGCTGATACGTCTTCAATGTATGGATAATTTATGAAGTATTCATGCCATATTTGCCTATGTTTACAATACTTTTCTATGGTCTTAATGCACTTTACATGATTTATTTAGAACTAACCCAGACTGGCGCTATTTTCAACAGAATTACCGTGGTGTTGTTTTTTTGTGTGTAGAAAATAAAAGTTCTCGAAATCGCCTGAAACTTTTTTATGTTTTTTGCTAGGGAAAATAATAAATACTAGAGAGAGGAACCACCAGAGGGGAGCCACAAGCCAACAGGGCATGCCCTGTTGGGTCATGGGGCCCACATGGCTCCATTTGACGTGATTCCTACGCTGAAAAATCCTATATGTACATAAACTTCTGAAAGTTAACCTAGAAATTCCGCTCCGCCAGCCGCTACTCTCTATATCAGCAAAAAACACATCTGGAGCCTTTCCAGTACCCGACAGGAGGGGGTAAATCATCTTCGGTGGCCATCTTCATCATCTTGGCGGAGGCCATGACAAGGAGGGAGTAGTTCACCCTGGGGGCTAAGGGCATGTACCAATCTCTATGTGTTTGATCTCTCTCTCTCTTGTGTTCTTGAGATGGCATGATCTTGATGTATCACATGCTTTGTTAATATAGTTGGATCATATGGTGTTCTTCCCTTGCTATCTTATTGTGGTGAATTGAATCTTTCCCTTTGAGATCTTGTTATGTTGGATTGAATATTTTGGTTTAAGAGCACTTGATGTATGTATTGCATGTGGATACCCGTAGCGACAATGGGGTATTCTACTGATTCACTTGATATATGTTATGGCATCAACTTACAGATTCTAGTGACCTTGGGGATCTATGCATAGGGGTTGATTGCACGTTTTCATACTATGTTCTCCGATAGAAATCTTGGTTACTCTTTGAAGTTCTTTGTATTGGATTGAATATGATGAATCTGAAATTGTTGGATGCATGTAGCATAATTAATCCATGGATACTTGAGTTGACATTGGAGTATCTAGTTGACATTAGGGTTGATTGATACGTATCATGGGTGTTATTCTAGTATGAACTCTAGGGCTGTTTGTGACACTTATAGGAATAGCCCAAAAGATTGATCGGGAAGAGTAACTTTGAGGTGGTTCTACTACCTACAATAATTTCATCTTATGTTCTCTGCTAAATATGAACTTTGGAGTGATTCTTTGTTGCACGTTGAGGGATGATCATATGATTCTACTATGTTAGCATTGTTGAGAGATTACACTAGTGAAAGTATGAACCCTAGGCCTTATTTCCAAGCATTTATACAATATTTCCAAGCACGTTGAGGGCTGTTTTCTCACTATTTGACACTTGCTATTTTGCTGTTTTTATATTTTTCAAATTAAAAAAACCTATATCTATCATCCATATTGCACTTGTATCACCATCTCTTCGCCGAACTAGTGCGCCTATACAATTTGCAATTGTATTGGGTGTATTGGGGACACAAGAGTTTTGTTGTATTTGATTGCAGGGTTGTTTGAGAGAGGCCATCTTCATCCTACACCTCCCACGGATTGATAAACCTTAGGTCATCCACTTGAGGGAAAATTGCTACTCTCCTACAAAACTTTGTGCTTGGAGGCCCAACAGAGTCTTCAAGAATAAAGTTGTGTGGTAGACATCACTGTGATGTCTAAAGAGCTCTATTACCTGATTGTAGTGTTGGTGTATTTTAAGATTATTATGTGGTACTGGTTTAGTTTAAAACTTATCGTACTATGTAACTTGTTCTCTTGTGTGGTTAAGACTATTATATGTGCCTCTGTTGTGTTTTTCCTGCTCTAGTTTGTTTTTATGTGTGCCACTGGTAATATCACCGCCTCTATGAGGAGGTTACGAGACAATTGTGTTGCATGCAACAAAACAATATGCACTAGCATGAGCAGAACCAGTGCGAGCAACCAAACATAGTGCATAGAGTCCTTGCTACGATACATGGAGAGGGGACCTAAGCAACCAATCAACATGCATATGTTGGGTTTTTTACGTGCATTTTCTCAACCGGTCTCATTTGGGACAAGTATGCAAAGTGGCAAAAATAGTGCAGATAACCAAACACATCCTAAATGGTCATCTCACCAAGATTGCAACACATGGTGGCAGGAGGTGGAGGAGTCTCACGGGGCATAAGTTGGATAGAAGAAGCCACTCGACACTCGAGTATCGTTCGCGGGTCAAACTTATCTATCGTTGTTGTCCTTTACTTATTTTTATTTGATCTTCATGACCATGTACAAGGGGTGTGATGAATGGACATGAAGGTGTAATGAGGACATGTTATACAAGCGAAAAGCCCAAAAATACCCTTCTAGTTTGACTAGAAAAACAATACTTTTACCATGAGTGAGTATGTTTTTCCCATATAAAAGTCTAGATGATTTTTTTGCTGATTATACAATGATATATTCATAAAATCATCACTAGATGCATCGTGTTCCTGCGGGAATTTATAACAATAAATTTATCAAGAATACAATTATAATAATAGCCGCGGAAATTTACAGCAATAAATGTATCAAGAATAATACCCTCCACATTCTTGCATATAGAATAACATAACGCGAGTGCGTTGTTATGGAACCACAAAAGTAATTGAAGTTATATTGGATTAGTAGTATATAACAACTAATGAACTTGTAAAACTGCAACAGAAACTCAAGCAAACACGTAAACCTTCACTTGCGTAAGTTCATGGTCATAGGAGTATTAACACGTACTTATCAATATTTCCACATTCAAAACATGAGTGAAGTTATCGGTTGTTAGTTTGATTAAGCCAAGTGTGAGGTTCGAAACACCCAACTACATTATACTTTTTTGATGTTTTTTTATGATTTTTTTTCAAACCGTTGGGGACTAGTGGGTTCTAGTCAGATGAGGGAGATCAGGGTGGAGTGGAGAGTAAACTGTTCCAAACCGGAGTGGTCCAATGGGTTCCAGATGGATGAGGGAGATTGGAAAGGAGTACGTGGGGAGTGAGTTCATCGCCACCACCACCAACGCGGTTCTAGTTGGATGAGGGACATTGGAAAGGAGTGGAGAGTGAACTCACCGCTACCACCACCAACTCCAATTCATAAGATAGTACTGAGATAGAGGGTGATTGTACGTTACAATAGCTCATGACCTTCTGATGACGGTGAAATGATTTGTTGCTAAAGAATAAAAATAAAAATATATGATTTAGAGGACTTGCATGTGCTTGATGATGTGTAAGCTTTGCATGTGTTGGAAAATGAATGAAGGGATTGCATGAGCTTGATGATGTGAAGAACTTATGTGTGCGAGAAAAATAAGTAGCGAGTTGCAATCGCTTAAAAATAGTGGATAGAGACTTTCTCGAACACTTTTTTGGTCTTTACATGCTCATCGGTAATCATGCTAAGCCAAGACGTCATGTATGCTATCACATGAGTAAGAGGAACAACTCGAATAGATAGTTAGATAGAATGTATCGTCTCTATCTCCCTCCATAGGCGACTTATGAGGAGATTAGGGTTTCGACCGCCCCTCGCTAGCATCGCCTTCAGTCCACTCTGACAGTGCGCCTAGCATCAACTTTAAGTGTGTGGAGATGTGTCTCCAACAGATATTATTGGATCCAGTCGGCACCGCCTTCTCAGTCCTCCTTATAATATCATCCCATAGGCCTTAGGGTCCCCTCGAGCGACCCTTGCATTATCGATTTTTAGTGTATATGGTGGATCTTCTAGGATGCAATAGCTCTAATCTCAGACGGGTCTATTGGAAATATGCCCTAGAGGCAATAATAAAGTGGTTATTATTATATTTCCTTAATCATGATAAAGGTTTATTATTCATGCTAGAATTGTATTGACCGGAAACTCAAATACATGTGTGGATACATAAACAAATACCGTGTCCCTAGTAAGCCTCTACAAGACTATCTCATTGATCAAAGATGATCAAGGTTTCCTACAATAAACATGAGTTGTCATTTGATAATGGGATCACATCATTAGTAGAATTATGTGATGGACAAGACCCATCCGTTAGCATAGCATATGATCGTTTACTTTATTGCTACTGCATTCTTATTTGTCAAATACATGTTTCTTCGACCATGAGATCGTGCAACTCCCGGACTCCGGAGGAATGCCTTTTGTGTATCAAACGTCACATCATAACTAGGTGATCATAAAGGTACTCTACAAGTATCTCCGTAGGTGTCTGTTGAGTTGACATAGATCGAGATTGGGATTTGTCACTCGTATGACAGAGAGGTATCTCTGAGCCCTCTCGGTAATACAAAATCACAAGAATCTTGCAAGCAAAGTGACTAAGGAGTTAGTTACGTGATAATGGATTACAGAACAAGTAAAGAGACTTGTCGGTAATGAGATTGAGATACCAACGATCGAACCTCGGGCAAGTAACATACTGACAAACAAAGGGAACTACATATGTTGTCATAAAGGTTCGACCAATAAAGATCTTCGTAGACTATTTCGGAACCAATATAGACATCCAGGTTCCTCTATTGGTTATTGACTAGAGAGGCGTCTCGGTCATGTCTACATCATTCTCGAACCCGTAGGGTCCGCACGCTTAACGTTTGTTAACGATATAGTATTATATGAGTTATGTATGTTGGTGACCGAATGTTGTTCGGAGTCCCAGATGAGATCATGGACACAACGGGGAGCTCCAGAATGATTCGGAGGTAAAGATTTGTATATTGGATGATAATATTTGGTTTCCAGAAGGGTTCCATAATCCACCGTAAAAGTTCTAGATGTTTCTAGAAATGTTTGGGTGCAAGGACACTTATGATTGGGCCAAGGGGTAAGGCCTACGGGGCTTTACGTTGGTGCAAAAGGAAGTTTTGCGGAGGTCGGGGACCAGATGCCACGGACCCTGGCGTCTGGCCCTGGACACCGAGGACTGCGGCGTCTCGTGCGGGAATCCAGGAAGGACTCTTCCTTGCGTTCCAAACCGACTTTGGGGAGGCCCTCTCCCCAAGTTACGACCCCAGGGCTTAACATTTAAATAGAGGAGCAGGCCTAGCCCCTAGAACATAAGTTTTAGATCCTCCTCTTGTTGATCTAGTTCTAGTTCTAGTTCTAGTTGGTCCTAGTCTAAGCTAAACCCTAGATGAGTTCACGTGTCCTCTACGAATGGGGACCTTCAGCTTATATAGACACCAGGGGTCCCTAGGGTTAGACACAACCGACCTTTTACAAGGGATAGATACGCAGATCCTATCTTCAGAACTTGGAGGCGATGCCATTCTTCAGAGCCTTCCTTCTTGGATACAGAATCATTCGCAATTCGGTCTTCAGCAGATCAGCCCAATAGGTCGGACTACAAGGAATGAGTCGATGGCCCGAGGATCCCTTAGTCTCGGACTCCCTCAATGATCGAACGTTGTCTGGAGTCCCATATGAGATCATGGACATAACGAGGAGCTCCGAAATGATTAAGAGGTAAAGATTGATGTATCGGATGATAATTTTGGTCTCTAGAAGGATTTCAGAATTCACTGGAAAGTTTTGTATGTTTCCAGAAATGTTCTGGTGCGAGGACTCTTATGATTGGGACAAGGGGTAAGGCCCACGGGGCTTTAGGTCAGTGCAAAAGGAAGTTTTGCGGAGGTCGGGGACCAGACGCCAGGGACCCTGGCATCTGGCCCTGGACGTCAAGGACTAGTTGGTCCTAGTTGGTCCTAGTTGACTAATTAGAGCTAGCCCTAGCCACCTCAAACCTCATAATTAGAAGCCCAATGTGGTTCTAATCTCCTTCCTCTAGTTCATCCTCCACTCTAAATCCGTTGTGCTTGGCGAAGCCCTACGGAAATAGTTTCACCACCACCTACACCACGTTGTCATGCTGCCGGAACTCATCTACTACTTCGCCTGTGTTGCTGGATCAAGAAGGCGAGGACATCATCGAGCTGAACATGTGCTAAATGCGGAGGGTCGTGCGTTTGGTGCTTGATCGGAACGGATCGTGAAGGTGTATGACTACATCAAAAACGTTGATAAACGCTTCCGCTTAGTGATATACAAGGGTATGTAGAAGCTCTCTCCCTCTCGCAGATATGCATCTCCATGGATAGATCTTGCGTGTGCGTAGAATTTTTTGTTTTCCATGCAATGTTCCCCTACAGTGGCACCATGAGCCAGGTCTATGCGTAGATGGTATGCACGATTAGAACACAAAGGAGTTGTGGGCGATGACGTTCATATTGCTTACCACCAATGTCTTATTTTGATTCGCCGGTATTGTGGGATGAAGCGGCCTAAACCAACCTTACATGTCCACGTACATGAGACCGGTTCCACCAACAGACATGCAACTTGTTTTGTATATAGGTGGCTATCAAGTGTCAGTTTCTCTCACTTTAGTTGAATCGAATTTGACTACGGTGGTCCTTGCAGAAGGTTAAAAGGCAACTTTATAATCATTGTTGTGGTTTTGCGTAGGTAAGAACTGTTTTTGCTAGTTGCTTATAGCAGCCACGTAAAACTTGCAACAACAAAGTAGAGGACGTCTAATTTGTTTTTGCAAGGTGTGTTATGATGTGATATGGTCAAGACATGATGTGATATATTGTTGGGGAACGTTGCATAGGAAACAAAAAAATTCCTATGCACACGAAGATCTATCCATGGTGATGAGCATCTACGAGAGGGAGAGTGGATCTACATACCCTTGTAGATCGCTAAGCGGGAAGCGCTAAGAAACGCGGTTGGTGTAGTCGAACGTCTTCGCGATCCAGATCACCATGCATCCCACGATCCAATCACAATCTGTCCTGCGATCCAATCATGATCCATCCCGTGATCCAATCACGATCCGTCCCACGAACTTGATCACGATCCGTCTCACGAACTTGATCACGATCCTTCCGATCTAGCACCGAACGGACGGCACCTCCGCATTCAGCACACGTACAGCTTGATGACGATCTCCACCATCTTGATCCAGCAAGAAGGAGTGGAGACGAAGAAGAGTTCTCCGGCATCTTGATGGCGCTCCGGCAATAGTGGTGGAGCAATTCCGGCAGGGCTTCGCCTAAGCACTGCAGAAAACCGATCTAGAGGAGAAACTATGCATTGGAGGAACGGGTAGCACGTGGCTGAAAATCTAGTGCAAAAACCCTCAATACCACTAGTATATATAGGAGGAGAGGAGGAGAGGAGGCAGCTTAGCCTCCAAGCCTCCTAGGCTTCGGCCGAACTAGGAGAGGAGGAGTCCACCTCCTCCACTCCTAGTAGGATTAGGATTCATCCTTTTTTTTGCCTTTTTCCACCTTTTTCCTTTTGGGTTTTCTAGTCCAGCCACATGGGCCTTGTGTGGGAGTTTCCAACAGCCCACTAAGGGCTGATATTCACTCTCCCACAGCCCACGAAGACTCTTGGGTTGAAATACCCCTCCCGGAGGTCTCCCGGTACACTACCGGCACTCCCGGTACACTATCGATAAGCCTGGAACTTTTCCAGCGACCAAAACAGGACTTGCTATATATGAATCTTTACCTCCGGACCATTCCGGAGCTCCTCGTGACGTCCAGGATCTCATCCGGGACTCCGAACAAACTTCGGTCACCACAATACATAACTCTATACTACCGAAACGTCACCAAACCTTAAGTGTGCAGACCTTGCGGGTTCGAGAACTATGTAGACATGACCGAGACACCTCTACAGTCAATAACCAATGGCGGGACCTGGATGTGCACATTGGTTCCTACATATTCTACGAAGATCTTTATCGGTCGAACCTCTATGTCAAGGATTCAGTTAATCCCGTATGATGTTCCCTTTGTTCTTCGGTATGTTACTTGCCCGAGATTCGATCATCGGTATCTCCATACCTAGTCAACCTCGTTACTAGCAAGTCTCTTTAATCGTTCCGTAATACAAGATCCCATGACCAACACTTAGTCACATTGCTTGCAAGGCTTATTGTGATGTTGTATTACCGAGTGGGCCCTGAGATACCTCTCTGTCACACGGAGTAACAAATCCCAGTCTTGATCCATGCCAACTCAACAGACAACCTCGGAGACACCTGTAGAGCATCTTTATAGTCACCTAGTTACGTTGCGACGTTTGATACACACAAGGTACTCCTCCGATATCAGTGGGTTGCATGATCTCATGGTCATAGGAACATATACTTGACATGCAGAAAACAGTAGCAATAAACTGACACGATCATAAGCTACGTTTGTAGTTTGGGTCTTGTCCATAAAATCATTCTCCTAATGATGTGATCCCGTTATCAAATGACATCTCATGTCCTGTAGCGACCCGACTCAAAACGAGTCAAGCCTCTGTGTGTTCTGTGCCATCCCTGGATCAGTATGCTGGCACACACAGTACATCAATGTATATATCAAAGTGCAATCACATGTAATTAACATAAAACTGATATATACCTTAAAATAGCAGCGGATACAGTTAACGGGAGTGGAGTCCCAATAACACCAACGGCAAGTTGAGTGCGGACCGTAACCCTGAATCGTACTCTTACCCGTCGTAGAAGAGTATCTGCAACATAAGACGTTGCAGCCGTGTAGGTCATTACATGGAATGTACTGGCAAGATCACCATAGTAGAACAAAAGAATAAAGGCTATTCTATATGCAAAGGCTTTGTGGCTCTGTGTCTGAGTTTTTGCGTAAAAGCTGATTTTATTTTCCTACAATAAAGGAATATCAGGAATTTCACTACGGAGTTACCTATCATGACATGGTTCCGCCAACCAATGTCTCAATGCCCACAAATATCTTAAGTTGCCCACAATTAGTTATTAGTCCAGTGTTGAGAGTTCAGAGATAGTTCCAAGTCTAGAAGATCAAATTGTCCGTAACCGGGGACACGGCTAATCGATTAGGTTTAACTCTGCAGAGTGTTGTGTACTTTACCCACAAGATTCGTTCCCTCCTAGTAAGTCCTCGCACTGCCTGGTGTTTGAGAACAGGATGAACAAAACATGGTCTTTCAAAGTGTTTCCCTGACTGTCCGACAGTGCCCATCCAATCCTAACGTCGACTACATCTCGTAGCACTGCCCAGCAGAGTCACAACAAAGATCAACCAAGCCAGAGCCCATAATGACTTGTGGCTACACAGGTAAGCTTCCGGGCATGAAGTATTCATCCTTCTCTTTGAGTCTGGGTGAGGCTTTCCGCGTGAATACTGGCCATCTCCAGCAACACCTAGGCAAATCCACAGGTTTCTCCAGGGTACCGTTTCAACCATCCCTCACCCAGTAGTGTGTATTGAATAACTTGTTTCTCGAGTCTCGAAGTCTTGAGGTCTTGAATATGCAGGTCTTGAAGAAGCCTTCATGAAGTCCTCATTTTGACGTGGAGTCCTTCTTCACACCACTCATGAACACTCATACCAGACCCCGTCTACTTTAGCATAGCATTGCACTAACTAGCGTTCCCGGGGCTTTAGTAACAAGTGGTGGGTTCCTACCTCATGCATTCTACTCAACTACAAGAAATTTCAATAACACTACGGGAGGGATTTGTTTGAATGATGTCACTACATGCAATAAAACATAGGTATGAAAAGATGGTCAAAGTGAACTTGCCTGTACTGTTGATGAAGAAAAAGATTGCTCTCAGAAATAACTTGATAGACTATACGTCACTCTCCAATGAAAATCTATATAACAAACATTGCATTCATATAAGAAATCATACTAGCAATCAATTCTAACAATCAGAAGGCAACACCAAACCAAAAGCAACATGGTGGTGATGAAAGGAAATACTTAAGACAAAACTCAAATGACAAAAACTACATCAACACAACTAAGGTGGTGATGAAGGAAATACTTAAGGCAAAAGTTAAAATCAACAAAGTTTTCATAAAAGCAACTAAGGTAGTTTTCCCCTACAAACAATTATTTTCAATAGTAACAAAACAAAAACAAAGTAAAGTATAACAAAAGTATTTTAGTAAAAGAATTACATTTTGAAGAACAAGTAAGACTTATGAAAACAAAACTCTAAACAACATAGGTTGTTGTCTAATAAACTTAACAACAAGTAAAACCATAAAATAAGAGAAGACAACTTATAAAACAACTAAGTTAACAGGAGGTAAACAATAAAATCTTTATTATAAAACAGATTTAGATCATCTAAATTCTTTGTGAAAAGGACTTCTACTAAATCTAAGTTGTTTTATAAACATTGCCTAATGATGAAGAATATAGTTTCCTATAATAACTAAACTATTTTTATTAACAAAACATTTATTAACAGAAAAGATTACTAAAAACTTTATTCCTAGAAAACAGAATTTAATTATATAAAACTTTGTTAAAAGGAAACTATTACTAACTAGTTTGTTTTAATCAAATTAAACCTAATTGAAAAGGAGTTGTGATTCCTATATTAATAAAGAAACAAACTAAGCAAATTAATATTTTTATTAACAGTAAGTAAAAACACCTAAAGTTTACTAGCAGAACCTACTAAATCAAATTAAAACTAAATCTGATTTAAACTAACTAAAAATAAATAAATAAAACTATACTATAATACTAGACAGATTCTGTTTATAGCTAGAACACTAATCAAAATCATCCTAAAAATCCTCAAACTAAGCAATAAGATAGTCCTAACTAATACCAAGCAGTAGCAACAAGATTCATATCAAAATCTATTTTTAAACTCTAGTTATTCAGATTTGAGTGATTTGAGCAAATTTGATTAAATTCAAATTTTATAGTTCAAATTTAAAATCCAAGACTACATGGGGAATGTAACGACCCGACCTGAAAGGTCGAATCTCCGGTGTTTCCGTACCATCCCGAGATCATGCTGGTACACACACGGTACATCAATGTATATATCAAAGGGAAATCACACAGCATTATATTAATCGAAATCTCATATCGAGTCCTTTATTACAATAATCATTACAATAAAGTGGCTGAAGGCCAACTCATGAGAATATCTAAATCTTGCGGAAGCGTCGAAGGTAGATGAGTCCATCTGACTCCAAGGGCATCTCACTGAGCATAGAACGTGTCCTCACTCCTGGTCGGAAAAGTACTCTGCAACATGATACGTTGCTGCCATGTAGGTCAGCATATGGAATATGCCGGCAAAGTCACAAGAGAAGGGTGAAAAGATAATCATCTAATCTATATGCAAATATGGCAGGTGGGGTGGTAAGTTTTTGCGTAAAGCCAAGTTTTTTCCTACATCAAGAGAGGACAAAAGCAAAATTTTACTAAGTTGGTTGATTAATGAGATGGTTCCACCAACCAATTCTCATACCCAAATTATTAATACCCACATCCTCATTATTAATTGTGTTGAGAGTTCCGGAAGTTTCAATTCCTTTGGCTCAAGTCGTCCATGGACACGGCTAATCGATTAGGTTTGAGTACTCTGTAGAGTTTTGCACACGTTCCCCACAAGATTTGGTCGCCTCCGTTTGATTTCTCGCACTTCAGGGTGTTTGAGAAACGGATGACCAAAACATGGTCTTCCAAAGTGTTTCCCTGCGACTCTGTCGGTGCCCATCCTTTCCTACCGTTCTTCTACCTCTCGTAGCACCGCCTGTCCAGGGTCACCACGATATCCAACCAAGCCAGAGCCCATAATGACTTGTGGCTGTGCAGGTAAGCCTTGGGTCTTGAAGCACCCATCCATCTCTTTATGCCTGGGTGGATCTTTCCGCGTGAATACTGGGCATCTCCAGCATCACCTAGGCAAATCCACTGGTTTCTCCAGGGTGCCGTTCAACCATCATCCACCCAGAGGTATGTTGAAAACTCGGAGTCTTAAATCTTGATCATTATGTAGGTCTTGAAATTATTAACTCTCTCAACTCTCATGAATCACACAACCAACCCCGTCTACTATTAGCATAGCAAAAAGTAAAACAACGTTTCCCGGGGCCAAATGTGTCAAGGGGATTGAGAGGGGTACCTACCACATGATACTACTATAATGTAACCAAGTTTCCAACTAACCTATCTTGCATGCAATTGGGGAGATGGTAGAACTAATGCATATAAAACATGGGTAAACATGATCAAAGTGACTTGCCTGATTGATGATCTTCATACGTGAGTGACTCTAAGTAACAAGCTTCGCACTCCGGATAATCTAACGAAACAAACAAACACTCAATAAGCATACAATAGAATATTGTAACCCACAAACATCAATCAAGAACTAGTAAACAATCAAGACAAAACAATGCACAATTCACAAGTAAGAAAAACACACAAAGTTTTGTTTACTAGGAGATGATTGATAAAACACCACTAACATAATAAAACTATTTTGAAATAACAAAACAACTGTTGACAGCAAGGAACAATAAAATATTTTTATTAATAAACAGAAGAAAATCAATTTAAGTTTGTTGGAAAAACTTTTGTAAAGTTTGTAAAAGTTTTGATAAGCACTAAATGGAACAAATATAGTTTTACTAACAAGAGAGCAAAACAAAACTTATTATTTATTAGTAAGACATGTTCTTAACAGAAAAGAATTTACAAATAAACTTGTTTTAGAAAACAAAATTAAATTATATAAAACTTTGTTTGAAAGCAAAACTATTACTAACTAGTTGTTTTAATCAAAATAAACCTATTTGAAAAGAAGTTGTGATTCCTATCTTAACAAGGAAATAAACTAAACAATTTTATATTTTTATTAACAATAAGTAAAACACTAATTGTATAAACAACAGAACCTACTAAACAAATTGAAATTAAAACTAAGTTAAACTAACTAAAACCAAGTAAATAAAACTATATTATAATACTAGGCAGATTCTGTTTATAGCTAAAACACTAACAATAATCATCCTAAAAATCCTCAAACTAAACATGGTGATAGTCCTAACCAATATCAAACAGTATCAAAAAGATTCATATAAAAATCTATTTTCAAACTCTAGTTATTCAGATTTGAAGATTTTGAGCAAAATTGATTCAATTCAAATTTTATAGTTCAAATTTGAAATTTAAAAGTACAGGGCGAAACTACATGAAAAATGTGAACTATTGCAAAAAGAATCAACTCAAAAAATTTAATAGATTAAAAGATATAAGCAAAACAAAATTTAAAATCACTCTGTTAACTAAAACAAAAAATAGAAAAGGGAAAAATCTACCGGACGGCCAGGGGGTGACGTGGCACGATCCTATTGGCTAGCGAGCGCGTGCGGTAGGTGGTTTTGAGCGGGCGACCGATCAGAAAAGGAAAACGGTTCGGGGATAAGTGGCTTCTAATCTGGGTCGTTGGATTTGGATCGGAGGGAGGGGGAGTGTCCGGCGACTTACCGGAGGGGGTGTGGGAATTCCGGCGATGGAGGCGGCGGCCGGTGGTCGAGGACGTCGCCGGAGGGGTCTCCGGTGGTTGAGGGAGGCAGTGGAGGGGTTCAGACGACGGCGGGCGGGGTCCTGCGTCGAACGGAGGGGTCGGAGAGGGGCGAGGATGACCGAGGCGTTGGCTACGGACGATGGGAGTTCCGGTGGTGGTGCACTCCGGTGAGGAATTGGCAGCGTCTCGGCGAGGGAGAGAGGGGGCTCGGGGGGGGGAAATGGATGCGGGGAGTGTCCGGTACTTATAGGGGCGCTGGGGAGTGCGGGGGAGGAGAGGGGAGAGAGATCCGGTGAGGGGAGAAACGGTCGGCGACGGCGCGCGCGAGAGGAGGGAGGCGACCGCGCGGGCGAAACGGTCGGTCGGGTGGGGCCCGGTGTCAATGAGAGAGGAGGAGGTTAATGCGCGTCGGTCGGACGGCTTTTAATCCATACGCGAATAACTGCCCGTGGGCCGGCCCGTTTAATACAGTAACCCTTACCGTTTTCTGTTTAATGTTTTCATGAGCGTTTCAAAAACCTTTAAAGCATTCAAATCGTCTCTAAATATAGGAGTATTATATATCAAAATTAAAAGAATAATAAATGCTATTTAATGAACATTTTTATTCTGTCATTTGAACACCCTGAAAAAAATATTTTTAGAAATTGCCTATTTGATCTTAAAACCTTTTTGCAAATATTTTCAAAATAACCCCTGGTTTTTATTGTTCAAATATATCACCAAGATGACCCTGGTGTGGAGTGTCATGTTACTCCCCTCTTATTTTGAACATTTTACCAAGATTTCAAATAGGTGAAAGCAACACATTGAAAGTAGAAAGGGCTTTCAGAAATTCAGAGAAGGCATTTCAACTAACACATACATTCAAACAATGATGATGGTGGATGCATAACTATATTCATAACATTCCAAAATGGAATTTTGGGATGTTGCAGGGAAACTATATGAAAAATGTGAGATAATGCAAAAAGATTCAACTCAAACCACTAAACAAATTAAAAGATATAAACAAAACAAAATTTGGAATTACTCTGTTTTCTAAACAAATCAGAAAAAAGAAAAACTGACATTCCATCGGCCAGGGGGCTACGTGGCACTTCCTGATTGGTCAAAGGGGTGCGCGTGCGGGGTGTTACGGGCGGTCGACCGAAACATAAAAGAAAAATTTTAATCTTCTAATCTATGCCATTGATTAAGATCGGACGGTGGGGAGAGGGTGGAGAGGCTCACCGTGGGTTTGACGGCTCCGACGAAGTTCCGGCAATGGTGGCGGCTCGGGATCGAAGCGGTCGACGGCTCCAGGGGGTCTCCGGCGATGGCGTTGGCTCCGTTCGATGCGGGGAAGCATGGCTATGGAGATGGTGACGTCGGAGGGGCCTCGGGGCGACGGAGTCGACGGGCAGGAGCTCCTTGAGCTTCGGGGGCGCTCCAAAATCCGGCGAGGTCGATGGTGTGGCGGCTTTGGTGGGTCTCCGGTGAAGGCGAGGGGATGGGGAGGTGCGCACGGCCGTGCGGGAGCGGTAGGTGGGCTCTGGAGGTGGTGAGGTGGTCGGAGACGAGCGCTAGGAGGGCAATGGTGCGGCGGCGTCCGAGGTCTCCGGCGAAGGATTCCGGCGAGGTCGGGGCTCGGGGCTTGGGGAAAAGTGAGGGAATGGAGGGAGGGAGGCTCAGGCTTCTTATAGGAGGGGTCGGGGCGGCCGAAATGGAAGGAGGGGAGGAGGTCCGGTGATGGCTCCGGCGAGATTAGGGGAGGGTATGGAGGAGGGAGGCGACCGCGGCAGCGTTTCGGTCGGGTGGTGGGGCCACGCGCCAGAGAGAGAGAGGGAGGGAGGCTCGCGTCAGTTGGCCGGTAAGAAAGGAAAGCGGGGAGGGGGTTTAGGTAAGTGGGCCGGCGGCTCTTAATAGCTTTTAAAGGATTTCCTATTTTCATTTAGCCAGAGAATCAAAAGAATTAAAGGGCCATAAATACTATCCAAAAAAATGAAAGTTTTATACCGAACTTATCAGGCGAATTAATGCCATTTAATGGACATTTTTATCTGGTCAAATTAAATACTAAAAAAATATTTTTTTCAGAAAATTGCCTAATTGGCTTTATTTATTTTTGCAAATAGTTTTCAAATAACCTAGGGGTTTTATGGTTCAAAAACTTCACAAATATACCCCTGGTTTGGAGTGTCATATTTACTCCTCTCAAATTATTTGACAAGGGGTTTTGAATATGTTGAAATTTGAATAGGATCCAATATGAAAAATTCCAAAAGAAAATCCAGAGGTTTTCACATTTACTTTTCAAAGCTTTATTTTAAACTTCCAACTCATATTTCATATAATTTGAAGAATTCATATTATCCTCTCTCATGAAAATCATTGAGTTGCATAAAGTTTCTGAATTTGAAATATTTTCAAATGGAAATTCAAACCATTCTCAAATCCCTTTTCATTTCTTTAAATGGAAGAAGTCATGTCATCTTCACTCTGGGGTTTTGTGATGAAATGAATTTGAATTCCTGTTGATCAAAATGTAGAGTGAAAGCTTTGGGAAAGTCATTTCATTCCCTCTCATCAAACTTTCAAAAGTTTCAAAAAATTTCAAATTTCACTCACTTTCAATCACTCAAACAAACAAACAATCGTTCTAATAATTATTATAACATTCCAAAGTTTGGGATGTTACAAACCTACCACACTTAAAATGAATCTCGTCCTCAAGAGTCGGAAGGGCTAGAAAGAAAAGGTTAGGGTTTGGGGGTCTTCTAAAAAATCCACTGACCAAGAAAATGTGGGGTCTTCCAACAAGACTCCATTGACCTGGAAGGTGTGGGGTCTTCCAACAAATCCATGGACCTGGAAGGTGTGGGGTCTACCACACTTAAAATGAGAGTTACTGGTCCCTCAAAATCTTGGCAGTCCTTTGGGTACATCTGTCTGTTCACATTCTTCACGATAGCTTCTTCGGTGATGCTCTTCCGTTATATCAAAATCTTGGATTCTCACATCAAAATGTATTTCCTCCGATACCGGGTCTTCTTAACTGACAGGTCTCGTGATCATTCTAAATGACCTATCGATGATCTCTTGGTGGTCTACCATTAGTGGTTATCCTGCGGTGAAATGGGTATTGGCTTCATTCCTCACCGTAGAATTCCTACGTGTGACAGCAACTGTCATGTACAAGGGTTCTACATCATACCATTCTAAGGTTTAAACAAAAGCTTCAAAGAACATCGTCTCTTTACTATGGGTAAGTCACTCAGATTTACCATTCCGAATAGCAAGAGAATGATAAGAGTAAGTCGTCATGGTGGCCAAGCCATGTCGCACTAAAATCATTACCTTGTATAAGGTTTAGTGAATCTCGTATTCTAACACTTGGGCTTCCTCACAAGCATTGCAGAAATTTCTCTTGTCAACGAACAAAGTTCGGACAAATCCATTGATTCTGCAAGCTAAGCAAAAACATCTATTGTTTTCTTCACATCTCTTAGGTTTTCGTATATTCCTAAGAAATCGTTTGCTCATCAGTCGTAGCTTCTTCCAAGTTTCTTCCTTCACAAAGGTGGGGCTTGATCCTATTCAATCCGGAGGTCAGTGACTTGTGGTTTCACTTGAATACTTGAACAGCTTTAACTTACTCTTGGGGTCACTATCGTTCCATATCCCAACATTACCTTCAGTTCACTCCATCATACCCTTGAGGTAACAATTCACAAGCTTATTCTTGTCTAGATTCCACTCTGCGGGATTCATTTTCCTTTCCATTGGTTTGTTTAACCTTGGGTATGGTTTCATCACAATCATTCCTTTTCTCAATATTCCAACTTCAAAATCACTTTGTCACAAAGGTTATCATCCAGATAGTTTGGATATGGTTCCACGTCCTTTGCCGAAAATGGACTGTCATAGTATGTGCGATCCGATCTGTGAACCCCAAGTTAGAAGGATTATACTTCAACCCACGTAAGCGATTACTCCGTGTTATATGAGGAATTCGCCCTTTGTGCAAATACTATGATGTCGGCTTCGGCCTCGGCTCGTCCGAACATCACAAAAACTTCGATGGCTAATTGTACGCTTCCCGCGGTCCTTTTTGCGCCCCTTCAGTTAAGTGAAAGAAATAAAGCATAATAGTCTGATTGCCTAGTCTGCCGCACTAAACCGCCTTCGGGTTCCTATAATTTGGCTTAGAGACACACTGCATTGGCATAGACACCCCATGTAGTATCTACATGCGGGCTGAAGCCGACGACTCGCATCTTTTAGTATTAAGCAACCATACATGAGTTATAAAGGAATGCAAAACCATATAAGAGCGGATACTAATATCATTAAAAGTTATAACAAGTCTTTAGACATATTACAAGCTCATTCAATTATTTTCTTGCTTGAACACTGCGATGCTATCACCCGCGCACTCTCCATCACTTCATCGAAGTAAAGCTTGGGGCATCGGTGCTCCTTTCCGGGTGGCGGTGGATCGTTGGCGAACTTCATCGGATTGAGCCCCGGCCAGTGCACTTTGGCCTTGGCAAGGGCCATCCGGACTCCTTTGATGCAGGAAGAGCGCTTGACGTCATCGAGGCAGGGCATAGCATCAATCAGTCGTTGCACCAGGCCGAAGTAGCTACATGGGAGTGGCTCGCCGGGCCATAACTAAACGCATAGGTCCTTGATGGCCGGCTCTGCCATCTGGTGCATCTCCATCAGCTGTTTCAGCTGCTCCACCAGAAGAGGAGGACGCTCAGGGGCTCCGAACTATGCCTAGAACGTCCAAGCTTCGTCTTCCTCTCCCCACAAGGCAAGCAGCTAATTGGCGTCCGCCACGCTCTTTTGGAGATCGGCGGCTGCGCCTGAGGATCACCACACCTGGGTCAGCAATTTGAATTTGCTATCCCTGAACACGCACTTTAGGGAGTACGGCTTACCATCAGCTATCTCCTTGGCTCGACAAACTTGTTCCTCTAAGAACCGTTTGTCCACCCGCTCTTTCTGGAGATCGGACCTCATGGTGGACAGTTCGGCCATGAACGCCTTGTTGTTTTGCTCCAAGGACTCACACTTATTGCTAGCGTCCTTGAGCTCAAGTTGTATCTCCGCCACACGAGCCTGATGTTTATCACTGGTGGCTCGTAGGGCGGAGAGAGCGGTGTCCGCTTCCTTGGCCGCTGCCTTCTCCATGGCCGCTTCATCTTTGGCACATTGAAGCTCGACCTTCAGCTTTTCGATCTCTTTCGACGAAGCTGTAACACGATGCAACTCTATTTAAAAATGAATCTGCATTGACAGTATTCGGGGGAAACGCATCCAGATTTAGTTCGGACTTACCCTGTGCTTCGTCGAACTTCTTGTTGAGGGCTTCCACCTCATCCTCGGAACGCTTGAGTTTACGATGCAGCCCATCCAGCTTGGCACCATTTTTGACCGCCGCTGATGACGAAGCCTACATTACACACAAAGAATACATTACATCGGCGCTCACTTCCCGAATTTTAGATACGCCCCCTAGGCGAGCTTGTCCATCTCACCTAGGGCTCGGGGGCTGCCATGTCTATAATACTAATAAATAAAAATCTTAGCGAAAACATCAGGCGACTTACTTGAAAGCCCGCAAGGAGACCTTTGAAGGCCTCCTTCAATCCGTTGTCAACGGACTGGACGCTTTGTAGTACCGCACCCTTATCCTCGGGGATGGAGGCGCTTCATAGAGCATCCTCCATGGCCGACCACTAGTTGGTCGGCAGTGCCGGGGATGATCAGATTTCCCGATCACCCACCGGGGATTGGACCGGTGCCTCCGGAGGCACAATGCACTCCGAAGATGTCCATGGAGGGGACAGATGGCCCATCCGTTCGACCTCCTCGGTTTCCGGACGGGGGATTATCCCCTAGTCTTCGGTGGTCGAAGCATTAGCCTCTTCCACGGAAATATCTCCCTCACGCCCTGGGTCCGCCTGCATTAGAGTAGGCTGGGATGACACCTCCACGCCGTCCTTCATAGCGCCCGGAGTGGTGGGGTGCGAGGCATCCCCGCTCTCCGCTAGTTCGGCAGGCGGGGTCTTCCCATCCGATACCACCTCGGTGGGGATGGCGCGCAGGGGGTTGTAGGACCAACAACCTGTGTGTTAGCAAACTCTGAATTTACCAGTTATAGGAAGGAGAGTCTTTGGATCCTAACCTGGAGGGCGGGGGCTTGACCCTTAGGCTCCTTCGTGGAACCTCCTCGGGATCTTCAGACGTGGAGCTCGAGTCCGAGCTATCGTCGGACAGGACCACCCGCGCCTGACGCGCCTTCTTCGGGGAAGGTGAAGCTACCTGCCCCGATGCGTCCGAGGACGCCGCTCTCTTATTGGCATGAGGGAAGTTGCCTCCCCCTCGCTCTCGACCTCTTCCTCCTCTTCCTCCTCTTTGACCTCCTCGATTTGAGGGGGCGGGGGTGTCTTCCGATGCAGCATCAGGCTGGTCCTTGATGCGAAGGCCTGCCTGACCTGGTTTCTTCTTCTCCTTCTTCGTGGGAGCCTCGTAAGGCTTCTCCACGAGCATCTTGGCTAACAACCCTGTCCTCTCATCTTCGAGCTGAGGAGCCGGACTATTGATGTTGATGGCCTTCTTATGCCATCTCTGCCAGAATAGATCGGATAAGAGGATGAAGGGATTCTCTGTGTAATAAAGCCGACCAAGTCGGGGAAAACCATACCTCGGAGTCTGGCTTGGCGGCGTGCAGACCCTTGTCCTCCTCCTCGGATGGCCAACTCTTCATCGACTTGAAGAGCGCCTTCCATAGCTTCTCCCGTGTAGTGCCGAAGATATTCTAGATTGTGGACACGGCTTCGAGTTCTCGAGCCCACAGAGGAGTGTTCCGATGCTGGCAGGGGAGGATGTGTCTTCGGAGCATCACCTGGACCACATCGGCTAGCTTGATGCCCTCCTCGACTAGGGAGCAGAGGTGCTTCTGCAGATCGGTCATCTCTTTGCCCGAACCCCAGGCCAGGCCCTTGTTGGGCCACAAAGCCAGTTTGGTGGGGGGGGGCAGATCTAAATGCGGCGGCGGGGAGTTGGCCCTCCTCTCGTGGTTCGGTGATGTAGAACCACTCCTTCTGTCATCCTTTGATGGTGTCCATGAAGGTGCCCAACGGCCACCCGACACGGGCGAGCTTGTTGATAACTACCCTGCTGCAGTCCGTGTGCTTGCCTCCGACGCACTTGGGCTTGATATTGAAGACCTGCAGCTAGAGCCCAAAGTGCGGCTCGACACGCAGGAAGGCCTCGTAGACAAGGATGAACACCGAGATATGCATGATGGAGTTCGGCGGTAGGTCGTGGAAGTCGAGGCCATAGAAGAACATTAGTCCCGTGATGAAGGGGTGGAGTGGGAAGCTCAACCCCCTGATGAAGTGGGGGATGAGCACCACCCTCTCGCCTGGCCCGGGAGTGGGGATCACTTGGCCCTCCTCCACCGTGCGGTGAGGAATGTCGACGGGGAGGTAACCGGCCTTCTTGAGGTCGAGGATGTCCTTGTTGGTGACCGTGGAAGCTTCCCACTGGCCATCGGAGCCCGCCATTGCTGAGCTCGAGAGTGGGGCTGGAGAAACCTAGATCTGTGCTCTAGAGGCGCAAGGGAATAGGAGGCAGAGAAGTCGAATGGAGAGCGTGAAAGGCCTTTGGTTTTTTTTTTCTCCTTTTATGAGGTATGCCGATTCGGGCTCCCCTTGCTGCACCGTGAATCCCTCCACTTCCCGAGACGCGCGAGCCGTTGCGCACGCATGATAAAGCATATCCCGTATAAAACAGGACGCAATTGACATGTTGATAGATCGTGTGGATCGAACGGCCTTGAACCACGCATCGAGTGCCTGTAACTGGCCTATCGATCATGGTGGGCTGTGACCTTTCATCAGAGAGGTCGTCAGGAAACATTACCTCTTTCCCCTGACGTTTGGCCTTCAAAGCCAACTTATCTCACAGAATTCGGACGTGCCATTAAGCCATTATGCGGAAAACTACTTATCATCGGAGGCCGAACTATGGTTCGGTTGGAAGGAACTCACCTTGCAAGCTGAAGACTCTGTTAGCGAAGCAATTGGAGCTGAAGATCCTTGGTGTTGGAGGCAAGTTTGGGGGGCTACTGAGGGAGTCCTAGATTAGGGGGGCCTCAGATGGCCGACCTGTTGTTTATGGAACGGACTATATGGGCTACTTGCCGAACACTGGATAATATTTGAAGGCCTAGTTTTCAGGATGGAAGCTTTGAGGAGCATGGCTTGCGCTCCATGTTTGATGTAGTAAATAGGCATGTTTATCTCTTCGGCATGTAACCGACCATGTGTAAACCCTAGGCCTCCTCGGTATCTATATAAGCTGGAGGGTTTCAGGGTATTGAGAGAAGACAACTCATCTAGGGTTAGACATACAATCTCTAGGTAGATCAACTTTGTAACCCCTTACACCATCATTACAATCAAGAAGTACATAGGGTATTACCTACATTGGAGGGTCTGAACTTGGGTAAACTCGTGTCCCCATCGTCTCCTATTACCGTTGATCCTTGTCTCATAGTTTGGGACCCTGTCTGCCCGAGATCCGCCGGTTTTGACACCGACACTCGCATTACGCATACCTTAAGCTCAAGATGTCGGGCCCCAAGGGGGTCATTACTATCAATGGCAATACAGAGCGGTCCCTTAGAACAGAGGAACATGCACTGGCACTAATGGCTGAATTCAGCTACAAAGACGACCGATAAGCTTCGGCATTCGCTGTAAAGGCACAAAAGGCCCGGAAGCGAGTTCGGATTCAGACCGAAAACTCCGACCCTCCTTCCTCCCCTCAATAGGGACTCGCCCCCCACCGCATAACCTCAGGACCAGTGAAGTACGTGCCGAGGAGCCACAACTTCGCACTTAAGATTCCATGGGTAGCGGTGGGGAACTTATGATGGGTGTTCGGTTGTCCCGAACAGTTACCATCAACACGTCTTCGGACAAGATGCAGGCGCTCCTAAAAGAACCTGCCCATGGCGTAAAGCTCACCTTTAACACTGCGGCCTCTCAAGATTTTGTTTGCAAGATCCGCCCGCACTAACACCCATCAAGGTGCATCTAAAAGCAGGAGTCAACTAGCAACAGGGCATATCAAAGACGTCTGGTCACCAATTGAAGACCACTAGTACAACAGCTCCTATAGGACTTTATTTCTTATCACATACCTGTAAACAGTTGCTTCGGCAATCCGAGTTATAAGAGTTTTTGAGGAAATGCAAAATTGCATGGCACACGTACGCCTCATTTGTCCTGTTTTTGGCACATACTTTTTACTTCCCTCCCTCTTCTCGTGAACCTATTCGGTATGACTCGAGGTCACCAGCTAATAGACCGGGGGCTCGATCTCAAACACAAATGGCCTTAACCATTGTGTGTTCGACGTCTTGGCATTCGCTTTATATGCATCGGTTCCGAACTATGTCTTTGGTCATTAAGTTGGGTTGCCCGGCTCCTGTGCTTGCCCCTTTATGTTCCGCTCGTTCAGCTAAAAGGGCAAAGGGAGCACCCCTGCGATTGTGCTTCCGGATAGTTCGGTCAAGCACCTCAGGGGAGAAAGTCGAAAACAGACTGTCATAGTATGCGTGATCCGATCTGTGAACCCCAAGTTCGAAGTATTATACTTCAACCCTCGTAAGCGGTTATTCCGTGTTATACGAGTAATTCACCCTTTGTGCAAATACTATGATGTCGTCTACGGCCTCGGCTTGCCCAAACATCGCAAAAACTCCGGTGGCTAATCGTACGCTTCCCGTAGTCTTTTTCGTGCCCCTTCGGTTAAGTGAAAGAAATAAAGCATAATAGTCCGGTTGCCTAGTCTGCCACACTAAACCGCCTTTGGGTTCCTATAATTTAGCTAAGGGACATAGTGCATTGGCATAGACACCCCATGTAGTATTTACGTGGGGGCTGAAGCCGACGATTCACATCTTTCAGTATTAAGCAACCATAGAGGAGTTATAAAGGAATGCAAAACCATATAAGAGCGGATACTAATATCATTGAAAGTTATAACAAGTCTTTGGACACATTACAAGCTCATTCAAATATATTTTTTGCCCGAACACTGTGACGCTATCACCCACGCACTCTCCATCACTCCATCGATGTAAAGCTCGGGGTGTCGATGCTCCTTTCCGGGTGGCGGTGGGTCGATGGTGACCTTCATAGGATTGAGCCCCGGCCAGTGCACTTTGGCCTTGGCAAGGGCCATCCGGACTCCTTCGATGCAGGAGGAGCGCTTGACGGCGTCGAGGCAGGGTGTAGCATCAATCAGTCATTGCACCAGGCCGAAGTAGCTGCATGAGAGTGGCTCGCCGGGCCATAACTGGACACATAGTTCCTTGATGGCCGGCTCCGCCATCTGGTGCATCTCCATCAGCTGTTTCAGCTGCTCCACCAGAAGAGGAGGACGCTCGGGGGCTCCGAACTGTGCCCAGAACGTCCGAGCTTCATCTTCCTCTCCCCGCGAGGCAAGCAGCTGATTGGCATCTGCCACGCTCTTCCGGAGAAAGGCGGTTGCGCCTAAGGATCGCCACACCCGGGTCAGCAATTCGAATTTGCTATCCCCGAATACGCAGTTTAGGGAGTATGGCTTACCATCGGCTATCTCCTTGGCTTGACGAACTTGTTCCTGGAAGAACCGTCTGTCCACCCACTCCATCTGGAGATTGGACTTCATGGTGGACAGTTCGGTCGACACCGCCTTGTTCTTTTGCTCGAAGGACTCACACTTATTGCTAGCGTCCTTGAGCTCATCCTGTATCTTCACCACACAAGCCTGGTGTTTATCTTTAGTGGCTCGTCGGGCAGAGAGAGCGGTGACCGCTTCTTTGGAAACCGCCTTCTCCATGGCCGCTTCATCTTTGGCACGTTGAAGCTTGGCCTTGAGCTTTTCGATCTCTTTTGATGAAGTTGCAATACGATGCACCTTTATTTAAAAAGGAATCTGCATTGACAATATTCGGGGGGGGGGGAAGCATCCAGATTTAGTTCGGACTTACCCTGCACTTCGTCGAACCTCTTGTTGAGGGCTTCCACCTCATCCTCGGAACGCTTGAGCTTCTGATGCATCTCGTCCAGCTCGGCACCGTTTTTGGCTGCCACTGATGATGAAGCCTACATTATGCATGCAATGCATACATTACATCGGCATTCACTTCCCGAATTATAGATATGACCCCTAGGCGAGCTTGTTCATCTCACCTAGGGATCGGGGGCTACCATGTCTACAATATGAATAAATAAAAATCTTAGCGAAAACATCGGGCGACTTACTTGAAAGCCTGCAAGGATACCTTTGAAGGCCTCCTTCAGTCCGTTGTCAACAGACTGGACGCTTTGTAGTACCGCACCCATAAGGGTGCAGTGATCCTCAGGGATGGAGGCGCTTGATAGAGCATCCTCCATGGATGACCACCGGTTGGTCGGCGGTGTCGGGGATGATCGGATTTCCCGATCACCCACCAGGGATTAAACCGGTGCCTCCGGAGGCACAATGCGCTCCGGAGATGTCCTTGGAGGGGACTGATTGCCCGTCCGTCCGGCCTCCTTGGTGTCCGGGCGGGGGATTGTCCCTTGGTCTTCGGTGGCCAAAGCATTAGCCTCGGCCATGGTAATATCTCCCTCGCCCCTGGGTCTGCCTCCATTGGAGTAGGCTGGGACAACACCTCCACGACGTCCTTCGTAGCGCCTGAAGAGGTGGGGTGCGAGGCATCCCTGCTCTCCGCTAGTTCGGCAGGCGAGGTCTTCCCATCTGATACCACCTCAGTGGGGATGACGCGCGGGGGCTGTAGGACCAATAACCTGCGTGTTAGCAAACTCTGAATTTACTAGTTATAGGAAGGAGGGTCTTCGAATCCTAACCTGGATGGAGGGGGCTTGACCCTTATACTCCTTCATGGAACCTCCTCGGGGTCTTCAGACACGGAGCTCGAATCCAAGCTGCCGTCGGACAAGACCACCCGTGCCTGACGCGCCTTCTTCGAGGCAGGTGAAGCTACCTGCTCTGGGGTCTCTGAGGATGCCACTCTCTTCTTGGCACGGGGGAAGTTGCCTCCCCCTCGCTCTCGACCTCCTCCTCCTCCTCTTCCTCCTCTTCGGCCTTCTCCTTATTTGAGGAGGCGGGGGTGTCTTCGGATGCAGCATCAGACTGGTCCTTGATGCGAAGGCTAGCCTGACCTGTTTTCTTCTTCTTCTCCTTCTTCGTGTGAGCCACGTAAGGCTTCTCCACAAGTATCCTGGCTAGCAACCCGGTCCTCTCGTCTTTGGGCTGAGGAGCCGGACTGCTGATGTTGACGGCTTTCTTCAACCATCTCTCCATAAACAGATCGGACACAGGGTTATATATCTTCTAGGTAATAAGGTCGACCAAGCCAGGGTGTAACGTACCTCGGAATCCGGCTTGGTGGTGTGAAGGCCCTTGTCCTCCTCCTTGGCCGGCCAACTCTTCATTGATTTGAAGAACGCCTTCCACAGCTTCTCCCACGTGGTGTGGAAGAGGTTCCAGACTGTGGGCTCAACTTTGAGTTTCCAAGCCCACCGGAGAGTGTCCTGGTGCTGGCAGGGGAGGATGCGTCTTCGGAGCATCACCTGGACCACATTAGGCAGCGTGGTGCCGTCCTCGACCAAGGAATAGACGCACTTCTGCATGTCAGTCACCTCCTTGCTCGACCCCCAGGCGAGGCCCTTTTCGAGCCAGGAAGCCAATCGGGTCGGGGGACCGGATTTGAATGCGGGGGCGGGGTGCTGACCTCCTTCTTGTGGTTCTATGACATAGAACCACTCCTTTTGCCACCCCTTGATGGTGTCGATGAGGGTGCCAGACGGCCACCCGACGTGGGTAAGTTTGCCGATGATGGCCCCACCACAGTTGGCGTGCTTGCCACCGACGCACTTTGGCTTGATATTGAAAACCTGCAGCCAGAGCCTGAAATGTGGCTCGACGTGCAGGAAGGCCTCACAGACGAGGATAAAGGCTGAGAGGTGCATGATTGAGTTCGGCGAGAGGTCGTGAAAGTCGAGGTCGTAGAAGAACATTAACCCCCTGATGAAGGGGTGGACGGGGAAGCTCAACCCCCTGATGAAGTGGGGGATGAACACCACCCGCTCGCCTGGCTTGGGGGTGGGGATCACTTGGCCCTCCTCCGCCACGCGATGAGAGATGTTGGTGGGGAGGTAACCGGCCTTCTTGAGGTTGATTATGTCTTGATTGGTGATCGTGGAAGCTTCCCACTGGCCATTGGAGACCGCCATTGCTGAGCTCAGGAGCGGGAGTGGAGAAACCTAGATCTATGCTCTAGAGGCGCAAGGGAATAGGAGGCGGAGAGGTCAAATGGAGAGCATGGAAAGCCCTTGGGGTTTTCTTTATCTTTTTATGAGGTCTACCGATTCGGGCTCCCCCTACCGCACCGTGAATCCCTCCACTTCCCGAGACTCGTGAGCCATTGTGAGTGCGTAATTAAGTATATCCCGTATAAAACGGGACACGATCAACATGTTGATAGATCGCGTGGATGGAACAGCCTCGAACCGCGCATCGAGTATTTGTAACTGGCCTATCGATCGTGGAGGGCTATGACCTTTTGTTAGAAAGATCGTCAGGGAACCTTACCTTTTTTTCCCTGGTGCTTGGCCTTCAAAGCCAACTTAATTCACAGAATTTGGATGTGCCACTATGCGGAAAAACTACTTATCATCGGAGGCCAAACTATGGTTTGGCGGGAAGGAACTCACCTCGCCAGCCGAAGACTCTGTTCGCGAAGCAATTGGAGCTAAAGACCCTTGGCATTGGAGGCAAGTTCGGGGGCTACTGAGGGAGTCCCGAATTAGGGGGTCCTTGGATAGCCGACCTGTTGTTTATGGGCCGGACTATATGGGCTACTTGCCGAACACTGGATGGTCTGAAGGCCTAGTTTCTAGGATGGAAGCTTCGAGGAGCACAACTTGTGCTCCACATTTGATGTAGTAAATAGTCATGTTTATCTCTTTGGCGTGTAACCAACCATGTGTAAACCCTAGGCCTCCTCGGCGTCTATATAAGCTGGAGGGTTTTAGGGCATAGATATAGAACAACTCATCTAGGGTTAGACATATGATCTCGAGGTAGATCAACTCTGTAACCCCTTACACCATCAATACAATCAAGCAGGACATGGGGTATTACCTCCATTGGAGGGCCCAAACCTGGGTAAACTCGTGTCCCCTTCGTCTCCTGTTACCATCAATCCTAGTCTCACAGTTCGGGACCCCCTACCCAAGATCTGCCGATTTTGACACCGACATCGACCATCCACCCTTTGAGACCATCTTCAACCTGAAGCAAGGCCGGTTCACCCCAACTTCGTGAAAGGTTAAGTGTGAAAAAGGTATTCATTCCTTCATACACTTTACCTTCCTTGCCATTGGATCTTGTTAGCCCCACCATCTTTTTCATTACCTTCATACCTATTGAGACTAGCTATCCGAGTATTGCCGGGCTTCGCGAAAACTTGTGCACCATAGTGATACGATATCATATTGTTGCATCATTGGAAATATCATGTAGTGCAATTGCTTGCTCCCATGCATATGTTGCGATATTTATCTCATATAGTTGGTTGAGGCTCAATAAGAATAGTGGAAAGGAATAAAAAAAGCTTCTAAGCAAGAAAGAAAGATCAAAGCTTATAAGCAAAGAGTTGAGCATGAAAAGAGATAATTGTGCATGAGGATACTTGGAATAGGAAACGTTTTGCTTGCATAAATAGGATCGGTGCCAAGTGGTGAATCATGGCTAGCGTATCTCCTTGTGTTTGTGCAACACGAGCTTTGCTCATCCCTATAGTTGCACAAGCCCCATTATCCCATCGCGTGTGTTTCTCTATTGCCCTCCTCTATATTTGTGATCACTTGCTTTGCATTTTGAGTCCATTAGATTTATCTCAACATTTACAATATCTTGGACTTCATTTTGCTTGAATTTTGTGCCACTTGTCCTAACCAAGCCACTCGATAAGCTTTATGTTGTAGGTGTGAGTGAACAAGTCCGATACCAATTCCACTATTCTCTCAATTCACATTGAGTGAAACGGGATACATCCTCAACTTTGGGAACGGTATCTTGGTATTGTTTATCTCATTTCCCACTCACCTTTGCTCGAGTCTTGTGATGGCTAGGCAAAGCACATCATCTTCGGTCTTCGACGACTACATCGACATGAACAACCACATCACCCAAAAGCTCGAGCGACACACCATCGACATACGACACTCCGAAGCTCAGAAAAAAAACATGATGCCGGCACACATGGAGAAACTTCGACACATGGTGGCCAACTACAAGTCTTCTTCCCCTTCATCATCATCACGGCATAGACGCTCAAGTCGCACCTCTTCGAAGAAACAAGTGTGCGAAGACCAAGATCACCACCAAGGACAAGCTTTGCCACCAAGATCAAGGCGATCGACTACATGCATGGATGACCCTTCCTTCTTCGGAAGCATCCCAAGGAAGATGGCCGAGCATGGGATTTTCCCTTCGGTCATGGAGGCAAGTGATGATGTGCCATCTTTGGCCTTCATCCACGACGATGACGACGAGACGGTTGAGCATGGGACTATCCCTTCAACCATGGAGGCGAAAGGAGTTGAGCATGGAGACGTTTGCACCTACATCTCTCCGACACCCACATATGGCGAGATGCCACAATTTCCATGTGAGGAGAGCCACCACCACATGAGTGAGATGATTGACTCCACCATATGTGACATTGAGTGCATTTCCTAATAGAGGATGAGTGTGACCACCACTAGCCCCATATATGATGAGTTGCCACACTTTCCATGTGAGGAGAGCCACAACCCCCACCACTTGAGTGAGATGAGTGACTCCACCATTTGTGAGTATGAGTGCACCTACCTAGAGGGAGTGAGTGAGCCACAACATTTAGTGAGTGAGGTAGTTGAGAGGGCACATGAGGCCTCCATGATTCTAAAAACTTAACCTCTATTCCTATTGTGTCTTCTTCTTTGGTACAAGGTCTCATGCATGACGATGTGCCGACCCTCGACGATTCCATCCCTCCAATGGGAATCACGATGGTCGTGGTGGAATATCATGCTCCCCCCCACATGGTTCCATCACGATGAAGACGACCATGAGTTGGTTTCTCCCACCTCACCTACACCACATGAGTGGAATGAAAAAGGTAGCATAGGTGAAGGTGATGCTCTTGTCCCACTAGTGGACTATCTTGACATTGATTGCTTGCATGATGTTGATCACCTTATGGATACTTCACATGCTATGTCTTCTTCATGCTTACATTTGCCACCTATTTATGATTAATCTGATGATGAGCATGTTGAATTAGCTAGTTGTGATGCTATACTCCATAGGATATCATGTGAAAATTCTATTGGTCACATAATGTTTGACAATCCGCTTGACTTGTCATATGCTATGCGTGAAATTTCCCATATTGCATCTTTGTAATCTCACCATAGTGACTATGCATACACCATAAAAGTAAATCCCATTTGCTCATATGGCATAGATGACAAACCCATGGTTATTGGCATTTGTTTTTCTTGTGATGATATTGCCATGCTTCCTTTGCATCATTTGCGCAATAATTCTCGTATGACATGTCATGACCACCTAGCTTCAAATATGCATTGTTTTGAATGTTGTCCATATTCTCCATATTATGCTCCCGCTATTGCACATGAGGAGACCCCCATAGTTTCCTCATACATCATAGGAGATTTTGTTCCATCCCATCCATTGCATGATCCCATTCATTGTGTGCACAATATGCTTGACATTGATATGAATAATATGCTTGTGCCACATACTTGCTACAATTTGAGTCCCAATCATGTTGACCATAATACCTATCATTGCATGATGGATGACGTATTCCTATATCGTGCCTCAAATTTCTTTGAGCATTGCTTATCTTGTGCTAACTCTCACGTACACATACACATCATGATATATGATGTGTACATTTACCACACGCACACCTTGTTTCGTGTGTTTCCTTTTTGTGTAGGTACTCATGAACATTCGTCAACCCCACAATCCCATGAGTTGACAAAAAAGCTCTTGAGATCACCGATGCTTTGGGATTCACCGGAATGTGTCTCCAACCATCCCCCTCACGCAAGGACTACGCGCACCTCTTCTACATGGTCTCACATGGTTATGGCTTATTCTCCATTATATATCCTTTGCCCATATTGCCATGTTCACTTTGCATGATATGCTCATTTATATGCCCTTGCCATGCATTTGTAACCCATGCCTTGCATCTCACATGTCACTTGATTCTCCTATTGGTATGTGCAGTTGCGAGCTTGGTGGAGATACTACTTGCTATTGCCATGTTTTCTTTGTGACCCATGCTTATGATGACACATTGATCATGTTTTGTTCTCGTGCTTGCGATATGTCATGTGCATTGTCTATGCCTACTATTTTCTCATATGACATGATTTCCATGATTACATCTAGTATGTTGCATCTTCGCACTACTAGCTTCCATGCCTTGATTACTATGATCATTTGCTTTGTTTCATCACCGATGTGCTCCTTTTATGCGGTTGATGACAACTATTACCATGCTTCGCACATGATTGTTATTGTTTATTGCTATATGTCTCCATATGTTGCCTCTTTCATGCTCGATGCTTTGCCATGTATCGAGTGCAACAATGATTTTGATCTTGCTAATGAGATTTCCCCCATAGCTTTCTCTCATATTATTGGAGCTTTCGACATATTTCATGTGAAGCATGCTTGTCTTCCTCCTTCGCACCATATGCCTAGTGTCATGAATATAACCATTGTTGCATCATATTGTTCATGCACTTTTGATCCTAATGGTTATGTGCAAGAGAGGAGAACCATCATGATGGATGATGTGTTTATCTACCATGCACATACATTCTTTGATTTGTTGTGTGTATGTGTAGGATCCTTTGACTACATGTCAACTTCCACTTCACGTGAGTTGACGATTCGAGCTCTTGATAGCAAGACATGCTACACCAACGCGTTTCTACATCGCATTTGCTTGCACATCGGCATTGTGACGGACGCACAAGGTCACGATTTTGAGGTGACATCCTTCTTGAGAATGGATATTGTGGCTCATACTACTTGTGTTGCTTGTACCACGTCATAAATTGGTCATCTTGGACCACTTACTTGTGCACATGTTAGAGATATTTCTCCCACTCTAGATTGCCATCTTACCATGCCTCATGACATATATACCTTGTGTGTTGCACCCAACTTGTGGATTGTTCGCTATTATCATATGCTTGGTTGCAACAATGTCCATCCTTCACATTTGCCATGCCACATTGCTTGCTAAATGCTTGACTTGATTGCCTCACACATGATGACCAATTGCTATTTCTATTGTGTTGAGTGCATCACTATCTTCACTACACCATTTGCACATTATGCTTGGATTGTCTTGCGCTTGCCCCATGTGTCTAGCATGTCATTTTCTTTGGTGTTGTGAATGATTCATGTGCCTACCATAGACCTTTTGTTGATTGCTATGTGCATGAGTGCTATGACCTTGAGGTAGATGCTTGTTATATTGTCACACATATTTGCATCCCTACCTCTCCTAGGCACACTTGTTTCCATGATTGCATTGCTTGTGATCCATTTGTATGCTTACATGCCATGACACAATCCCTTGTCACGCCATATGTTATGCATGATGACAACACTTGTGCGGTGATTCACCACTTGAATGCTTGGTTTTGAACTAACGCTAACCACATTTTTCCAAGTGTTTGTTGTCCTTTCTCTTTTTGAAGGATTTCCTAGATGGTGAGACATCGGAGAGTGCTCCTTTAGAGCTTGATGATGATGAGCACTTGATGATCGTCCACCTCTACACGACGTCTCCATCTCTTTTCTGTGGTGATTTGGATCTTGATCCGAGGACAGATCTTTCCCAAGGGGGAGGGGATGATGCGGAGCATCATACGGACATCACCATGACAAGAGTCCCTTCATCAAGTGACACGTGCGGCATCTGCTTCACATACATATCAGTGAATCTTCTCCTTTACACGTGTTCACTTGACCCCTTCGAGGATGGTATACTACTTGACACTCCTCTCATGTGCATGCATAGGTATTGTCAGATCTTCATAGAGGACGAGGAGGAGTGCCAGCACCTACGTACGACTACACCATCCACGAGGGAAGCTTGGAAGAGAATGAAGAAGCGAGGACAAGACTCTAGAAGTCCTGGACCTTCCGGCCTGCCCGGAACTTCTGGCCACCTCGACCATAGGCAACTCCAGGCGTACATACTCTCTAGAAACCCCGGAGCTTGCCCGGAGCTTCCTGCGCCCGGAACTTCCGGCCCAGCCCGAAACTTCTGGCCTGCGTTCGTGCATCCACTCGGGCCCAAGGCCCATGTACCCCTTTCTCACCCCCACTTCTCCCTAGACTATATATACTCATCTCCCACCTACATTCTAGGGTTAGCTATGGTTTTGCTCTTAGATAGTTGAGCCTAGCTCCTTCCACTACCTCTCCCATGGAGTAGATGCCTCTATGGAGAAGATCCCCTAGTGGATGTCAAGGCCCCTTACGAGGGAAGATCCTACGGGATATCAAGGCCCCATCTCCCCATGGGATTTGGTATGAACTCTACCATGTATCCTTCTTTCCCTTTGTTGTGCATGTACCTTGTGGATCTTGTGTGTGGTGAGTCTAGTGGATGTGTGATTGGGCTTTTTCTTGAGTGTTTCCTCTTGTGATTTCCCCTTCGTGTTCTTCGTGTTCTTCGTGGAATCCCCCTCCAATTCATGAAAGATAGACACACACGGGCTTGCCCCGTATCACATTTGAATATTACTAAACCATTCAATGAATTCACTCTTTTCTTCAGGGTTGCAAGGACCATAGATATTTCTCAAAATCCATGTTGTGGAAGTGGTGTTGCAAGTGAATTGTAAAGAGATAGAGAATTTGTTGTGAAAAATCATTTCATCGGTAAAGAGAGCTCCATTCCAAGCAGTAAGGATACCTCCAGAAGCCCCAATGGAAGGTAAATATTCAAATTTATTGAATCTTTGTGGACAAAATTGGTTGATGTAAGCTAGATCAAAATTCTCTCTTTTAGTTTCTTGTATGCAAATAATACCAGCAACACTTTCCTCCACTTTTTGCCTGATTGCCAAACATTTTTCTCGTGCATTCACCCCTCTTACATTCCAATTCAAAATGTTCCAAGATCTTTTATTGTTCACTAAAACCAATATTTTGCTTTATTTGAAATACCAAAGACCATCCCTTGATATAAAACCCTGATTGAGCATTTTTGGAATAACCAGTATTATCTGATATCATGCTTATATGGTAGAATATCACCCCAACATAATCTATACTGCAAGGTTTAGCCCTGAATATATCAATAGAAGTAAACAGATGATTATCCATGATAACCATAGCTGTGTAGTCACCCACATTCCAATACCATATCCATGTCTTTTTGAAAAAGTGCAAAAGGATTTCATACAAAAGGTGCCATACAGTTCCATAGGCAGGCATATTACAAGCACTGAATTTTATAAACCCAACATACATAGAGAAACTATCTCCCAAACTAGGAAACTGAAGCCACCTTCTCCTGAGCTGGATGTTGTGAAGCAGATTGATCATTACACATTCTTGGAGTTGTGTGCAGCTCCAGTGGCTTTGGAAACCTTGGCCACATCATCCTGTCCCTTTTTCTTGGATCTTTTGGACAGCTTCTCCTAACCATCCATCCATCCCTTCTTGAGAGGTCTACTGGAATTCTACGGTCTTCAGCTCCACAACCTCATCCCCGACTCGATCCTCCACATCTCAAGCTTCGTGGCCCTCTGTGAGATGTTCCTCGGCTGTGAGCCTCACTTTGACTTGTGGCAAAAGTATTTCTGCCTCGTTCCCCGAACTTGGGGAGGGACTATTCGGGAAGTGGGCGGAGCTGAGGTATGGCGCATCGCCGGGACGGGGTATCCTATCGGGACCCCGAAGAAAGAGTCCAACGAGTGGTCCTCGGAGTGGTTTTATATCAAAGACGTTCCTTTATTCGATCCAGCTCGAAGGGGTTTACCCGAGTACCCGGAGACTTCTTTGAAGAAGCGATTCAACTGGTGACCGAAGAGTCCTTCCCAAGAGGAAAACTCCGAAGTAAAACGCCTGTCAGCCAAGGTGAAGTTGCTAGCTCACAACAAGCTGACCATCATTGATGTGATGGTCACAACGTTTTCCCGATGCGTCCAGCCACTTCAACAACGGACGCACCCCCTATGGTGCTACAATGGAACGAGCGATACTACCCGTTCCCATCGGCAAGGGCCGAATAATCAGGAGGCACTGGCCATCATCCTGGGCGATCTCTTGAAAGGGGAGAAAGAAGAATTTGCACGCCTCACAGCCAAGGAGGGTTTTTCCAGCTACAAACCTATCGATTGGTAAGTCAAACTTGAACCTCTGAATTCTAGATGTTTATTCTTGGTTCTAACGTCGGAAACCTTCCGCATTTCTTTAATAGGAGTGGAGACGTTGGGTCGAGACAGTCAATTGTCCTGCTCCCCAATGAGAGAATTATGACAGGGATGGTGATCCCGGATTCTATGATGACCCAGACACTTTAATGATCTTCTAAGACGAGGTCTATTACCAGGAGAGTGTTGACGAACACAAAGTGGCCCTCATGGCCGATTATCCTAGGGCCCTTGCTCCTTCAACTATGAGCAAGAAGAAAACCTCATACCAGAAGGGGTGTAAGCCTCCTGCCATTCCAAGCGTGCCGACTAATAGCCCCAAGGGTCATCGGACCTAGCGCCGAACACCTCCACAGACCACTCCTGCAGGGCCCACGCCAGACACAGGCGGGATACCTAAACGAGTGACGACATTAGAAGATACATCGCCCGCACCCCCACCAAAAGGTATTTGATCCAACTCTGCCCTTTCGCTATCACTGCCACAATTATTCATAATATTTTTCATCGGTATACTTAGGAGGCGAGCGGAGTAGCCCGAAGACGTCGTTGGGGCGGCAGACAACCATAAGCCCCCCGAGTCCTCGGCCCCTGCGGGAGCTAAAGCAGAAATCCCCATAGCATATCAACTTCCCAAGGACTTCAGGGGAGTCACAATTACCAATTCAGTGGTCGAGAGCGTGATGAATCATCGACACCGAAAAGAGTCCTTACGCCATGCAGCATTTTCTGACCAAGATTTTAACGCTCTCAGTTCCATGGATGCTCACCTAGGAGCCGCCCGAGCAGGCCTTGAAGGTAAGTACTTTGGTTTTGACAGCCAAACATAGGTCCTAACCCTATATCCCCTGGCCCTTGATTTGGTCGGAACGGCCGAATTAAGGGTCTGAACATCGTGTTGTTTTCGTGCAGATTTTATGATAGCAGAAAGCAAAATAAGAATTTGTCTAAGGATCTTGAATCCAGTCAGACGGAGGTGAAGGCCGCTAAAGCCGAACTAGAGGAGGTGAAAAAGTTCACCAGAGAAGCACATTGTAAGAAAAATGGGTACTTTGTTATATGCTTGTAAAAAATGGGAGTGCCATCTCTAATGACGTGTTGTTATGTAGCAGCTGAATCCATAAGCCAGATGCAAAAGGATCTGGACGCGTCACATGATGCCTAGCGCTACGCCGAATCTGAACTTGAGGCTAATGTCCCCGTGTTGGAGCGATGTCGTGAGGAAACACGCCAGCTCAAAGGGGAAAACCAACATCAAGCCCAAGAATTTAGAGCTTGAAGAATCAATTGGTGTGGACCCAAGAGGAGAACTAGAGGTTGAAAGGCAACATGTTCTGTAAGCAAACTTCTAACCTAGAGTGCCATATATTTCTCTTTGTTGTAGTATGTAAGTAATGTGCCCGTTGTCATGCGTAGGCCTCTTGACTGGTCGTCCAAAAGAAGAGATCGGCTCGTTTGGTGGGGATCTGTTAAAGGAGCTGGCCGTAGTGCATGAACGGGCTAGGAAGGCCATGAGGTGCATGATAAGGGCACTCTGGCCGGCAGAGCCCGCCACAAGGAATGGCAGAACTCGCGAAGCAGTTTAGGGGAGCCCGAAGCCGTTTTGAGCTGTGGAAGACGTCCGCCTATCGGGAGGGAGCTCGAGAGGCGTGGACCATGGTGAAGACCCGTTTCACCAAGCTCAACCTTGAATACCTATCTCGGGTTGGGCCGGTGGGGCCTGACGGGCAGGAAATACCCCTTCACCTGGTCTACGACCAAGTCATGCCAGCCGCTCGTCTCTCTCAAGAGGACTGCTCTTTGGACGTCCTTATAGATGGCCTCGACCAATATGCTTAATATTTTGGTTCTGTGTAACTATGTACTTAACACCTTAGTAGTTCCATCCGTGTTATAAATGTTGCCTTGACCTGACCATCGACTTCTGCCTCCCTTGTCAATGACTGGTGGAGTGTTTCGTGTTATATGTCCATGAGCAGTAGCAAATCATTTGTAGGGAACTAGGCAATCCGTTCATGTGGTTTGAACAGACGAAACGCACACTGGAGGGGTATGTTATATTACTATTTAACGTAAGAAACATCTTCCGGAGAAAATAGTTCCTTAATGGATTCCTCTCTTCGGGCTTCCGCATTGACCGCGGATGTCCTAGTCGTGTACCCGAAACCGGGAAAGTTGGAGCTATGTCATGAGAGAAATCAAAGTTGGTGGTGGTAACCGCTTATGACAGCTTTCCTCGTAGCGACCGATCAATTTGCTTCTTAAGAGTGCTAACCTTTGGCTTCACCCGTCTGAGGTAGGAGCCCGGATGACCTAGTCGTAACAATCACAGAGGTTCTCCCTTTACCCTCTAGCCGAACGGTCGGGAAGGTAGAGGGTAACCACAGGAGCGAAGCAACCTAGTTTGGCAATAAACTTAAGTACAATTGATGCATATAGGGGCGAAACAATGACTATGGAAAGATGCACATGGTGTAAAAATATAACTGAATTGGCTTTTAAAGAAGCCCCCAGGTATTCCCGGGTAGGATAGTCATGCGTCAACAGAGAACTAGTTGTAATTCGGTTAAGCCGAACATAACTTAGGAGAATCTAAGCAATCCTATGAGAAGAAAACAGAAAAACTTATAAAAATGCAGATACAATAGTTTTCGGGAAGGGGGTGGCGACACCGGTCTATCCGTAGAAGTGTCGAAGACGAGCTACGTTCCATGGGTTTGGCTCAAGGCAACTATCGTGTGGACTGTGGACGTAGTAAGCCCCTCCTGTCAACACTTTGTCGATTACGAAGGGTCCCTCCCATTTGGGGTTAAGTTTATGCTTCTGCTTCTCGGGAAGTCGTAGCACCAGTTCGCCCACATTATATGACTTCGGCCGGATCTCCCTGCTTTGATACCGCCGAGCTTGCTGCTGGTAGAAAGAGGAACAGGCCCGAGCTATATCCCGCTCCCCTTCCAAGGCGTCTAAGTCACTGTACCGATCCAGTTCGGCCTCCTTTTCTTCGTACATACGAACCCTAGGAGCATCATGAATGATGTCGCACGGGAGGACCACTTCGGCGCCATATACCATGAAGAACGGCGTGTAACTTGTTGATCTGTTCTGGGTTGTGCGTAATCCCCGTAGTACGGAGTTGAGTTCGTCCACCCAATGGCAGTCATATTCTTGAAGAGATCGGACCAGACAGGGTTTGATACCACTCATGATGAGACCGTTGGCCCGTTCGACTTGTCCATTGTTCTGTGAATGATACACCAAAGCGTAGTCGAGCTTGATGCCCAGGTTAGCGGACCAGTCCTTTACCTTCGTCGATCTTGATGCCCTCTCAATGAAAGCACTAATATTAGTGTCAAAAACGGTAGATCTCGGGTAGGGGGTCCCGAGCTGTGAGCCATAGATCGATGGGTAACAGGGAATGAAGGGGACATTATTTACCCAGGTTCAGGCCCTAATGAGGAGGTAAAACCCTACGTCCTGCTTGATTTTATTGATGTGTATAGAGATTACAGAGTTGATCTACCTCGAGATCGTCTAAGATAAACCCTAGATGAGTTCACCTGTCCTCTACGAATGGGGACCTCCGGCTTATATAGACACCGGGGGTCCCTAGGGTTACACACAACCGACCTTTTACAAGGGATATGTATGTAGATCCTATCTTCGGAACTTGGAGGCCACGCCATTCTTCAGAGCCTTCCTTCTTGTATATAGAATCATTCGCAATTCGGTCTTCAGCAGATCAGCCCAATAGGTCGGCCCGCGAGGAATGAGTCGACGGCCCGAGGACCCCTTAGTCTCGGACTCCCTCGGTGATCGAACATTGTCCAGGGTCCCAGATGAGATCATGGACATGACGAGGTAAAGATTGATGTATTGGATGATAATTTTGGTCTCCAAAAGAGTTTCAGAATTCACTTGAAAGTTTCGGATGTTTCCAGAAATGTTCTGGTGCGAGGACACTTATGATTGGGCCAAGGGGTAAGGCCCACGGGGCTTTAGGTCGGTGCAAAAGGAAGTTTTGCGGAGGTTGGGGACCAGACGCCAGGGACCCTGGCATTTGGCCCTGGACGTCGAGGACTAGTTGGTCCTAGTTGGGCCTAGTTGACTAATTAGAGCTAGCCCTAGCCACCTCAAAACCTCATAATTAGAAGCCCAGTGTGGTTCTAATCTCCTTCCTCTAGTTCATCCTCCGCTCAAAAATTGTTGTGCTTGGCGAAGCCCTGCGGAAATAGTTTCACCACCACCGACACCACGCCATCGTGCTGCCGGAACTCATCTACTACTTCACCTGTCTTGCTGGATCAAGAAGGCAAGGATGTCATCGAGCTGAACGTGTGCTAAACACGGAGGTGTCGTGCGTTCAGTGCTTGATCGGAACGGATCGTGAAGGTGTACGACTACATCAACTGCGTTGATAAATGCTTCCGCTTAGCGATCTACAAGGGTATGTAGAAGCTCTCTTCCTCTCGTAGCTATGCATCTCCATGGATAGATCTTGCGTGTGCGTAGATTTTTTTGTTTTCCATGCAATGCTCGTCAACAGGATCCTCCAACCTTCATTTTCTTTGGTGGGTATGGCCTACAATTCTATGCTTATCATCTTCGGTGATGGTTGTTTTTCTGATGCACTTTTCTTTGGGGCATTAGAACGAAAACTTTCCCCATTGTCCATTTTAACAAGGTTTTCCAAGCTCCGATGAGGGAGGGACGATGATGGTGGCGCGTCTTCATCTCGCTCTAGTGCTTAAAGTTGTCGCTAGGTGGTTCATGGACATGGTTGTTCTATTGTAGTTTTAGGGATCTATGTACTCTATTGCAAATTATTAATATAACAGAAGATTTTTTAGCAAAAAAAATGGTGGACGAAAATGTGAGACAAATTTGTGCATTAACATGTAACATAAAAGGGAAATCAGAGGCTCGCCACCACGTCAGTTGTCACACAGACGTCGATGACATAACAACATTGATGAAATTGAGAGCATATGCAATTATGCATGGACTCGGTACTAGCTTTCCCTTGGAGGTAAATTGTATGAAAACACCTTCTAATCACCCGACTGACTGCACCTTTTTGTCGGTCGCGCCACGTTCTCGCCACGTGTCCAGAGTGGACGCACACGAGCAATCTTATCCTCTCACAACCGCCATCCATTCTATTCTCTCTCCAACGAGAAGCATGTTGTTATCTTCTCTTTCTCCACATGAGCAAGTGACACAATATCTCCATCCATGAATATTTCAAGCGAGATGTCGCCTCCTGGGCCTAGCCCTCCTAAAGGCAGTCGTACCTCTTCGACCAGATCCACATGCCATGCATCCTCTCTAAGCTCCAACACCTAACCACCCCTAGACCCACCGGCAGAGCTATGTGTTGTGCTTCACGGGCCATGGCCCCCCAACCCATGAATATTTTGTGAAGAAACACGTTTAGGATGCCACAAATTAAGAGGAATAGAGTGTTTGACACCTTTAGAAAAAAATAGTTGGCTATTTATCCCTTCAGTAACCCTTCTAGCTCCGTCGATGCCCAGACCCAGCGTGTTCTCAAAGGTCCAAGCATGCACGCACGCGTGTGCGCGCGTGCGCACACACACACACATCACTATTGATGTTGCAAGTACGCGTATGTCATCAGTTGTTGTTGTTATTGTTGTTGCTGCAAGATGCAATGTCTAGTAAATGTTGCTGCAAAGGTAGCCTCCTATGCTACAACGGTCTTCCATCGACGTGTCTGCATTACTATGGTTGCGAAGCACACAAATAATGGGGGGTTGCAGCTACAACCTACATAGGGCATCCACTAGTGCAACATGGGGAGGTTGCTGGTGCAACAAATGAGAGAGGTGGCAACACTCGTTAATACTGCGAGATAGGGCGCCAACGCTGCAAAGTCGACATTGCTCACTGCCATTTGCTGGGAGGGCATGATGATGCTGGCTAGGACACTTGACGAGGCATGGTGTTGCAAGCGGAGGAGCGGGTGCTGCAGGAGGAGTGCCGGGTGCTGGGATGTTGTAAGCTGGGCACATGAAAGCAGAGGAGTAGGTGCCGCAGGAGGGTCGATAGATGTTGCAACCTTCAAGTTAGGGGATGTCGGCACTGGTGCCGCAAAGGGTGTTGATGTGTTGCGAAACGTTGTTGCAACGGGCGTCATTGTGTTGGGAGTCGTGCACTACATCGATGGCGGTAGCGACGACCATGTTGACACACGAACACATCACCGTGTACCCACGACGCCGGGGGTGATGCACCATAGCTCACGTCGAAGGAGGCCCGACTAGCAGCGCGATATGCAAGACAACATGCAGACGATTTTGTAGACCCGAAACTCTACACGCCCGTGAAAGACCCCGTCAGGGAGTGTGGCGGCTATGGGCTGCTCTAGGTCGATTCGCTCACCCCTAGAGCCTCAGGATTCATAGCTCTCAAACTTGAGGAACAACGAGGACGGGAGAGAAAAACGATGGAGAAATAAAATGTAGATGAAAAAGTAGTATAGATTTATTTGTTTGATTGTGTGTTGTTTCAATCGGGTATCATCTCTAATATATATTAGAGGTGGCTAAACTTCCCGTATAAATAAAGGATTCATCTAAGCTTTTCTTATAATTTTTGTACATCAATTCACGTCATAGAGTCCTAATTCTAGTCTAACTCGAAATCAACCTGAATCTGGCTTAAACTCTTGTCTTGCTCCTTCCGCAGGCCGCAAAATTTGCATATGACCTTCGATTGAGATTATTTTTATATTAAAATCGATCGACTCGACGAGGCAAACAATCCCTTTGTTGACCACTTTTATAAATAAATGCCATCTTGAATACTCCAAGAGGTCATCTTTAACTTTCAGTCGGATTCGGTCATGTGGCTGACTAGGCTGTCTAAGTCTTGTAGCGTTTTTGAAGGCCGTATACCATCTCAAATGACAATAACTCCAAAAAAAGTAAAACGTTTCGATGATACGCACAACTTTCATGTAGAACACTTTTCCATCCGAGGCCATCTAGATAATCTTTTAAGCCCTATTTTAGCTTCTGGTCGGATTGGCCAACAACACTTGGATTTGAATTTCTCAGGTCGGATATTAGGATCTTTTACTCGGATTGGAGGACTATATTTTTTCAATTGGACATCAAGCTTTTCACTTCAACGAACAACTTTTCACTCGACACATAACTTTTCACTCGACCGGCAAACTTTCCATTCGGTCGCCAACTTTTCACTTGGATTTCCTGACTGAAAATTCAGCCCGATCTTGTTTTGTCTCCTCAGGTTGCATACGACATCAGAGTGAAACAATTTATATATTAAAATCGATCTGCTCGACGAGACGGAACTTTTCGGTGTTGTAAATTTTCATCCAAGGCCGCTTCGAAGGCAGAATAGCTCACGCGACCCATCAGACATCATCTAAGCGATTGGCTGATACCTCGTGCCACTTTTTTCACTTAGGGTCGGTCTGCAGTGCGTTGGCTCTAACTTTTGCATACGAACTCAGATTGAGGTAATTTTTATATCAAAACCAATCGTCTCGAGACGAAGACAATCCATGTAGAGAACTCATTCATCCAAAATCGTCTTGGAGGCATAACCAGACGAACAACACTTGTAAAGTTTAATTCTGATACTTCGAGTACAATTTCGGCCTTCAAGATGAGGTTAGATATCAATGACCCAAACATCAAAGTTGTTCCATTCGGCGATGTAAAACTTTTTCATGTTGAACATCTTTTCATTCGAGACCATCTTAATTACATTTTGTACGGTGTCAATTTGATATCAACATACCACTGCGATGACGATGAGCTGCTCCCAGAAGTAGTGTAGGGTGGAAGAGGCAACAAGGGTGCTACAAACAGAAACGTCTCCATGTCTGTTGCCTATATGTCTTTTGATGGGAAAAGGAAAAACGGATCAAACATGCCGGGGGTGACGGCCAGTGAGCGGTCATATCAGCATCAGGGGTCGGTCGGTTGACGCCTAGCGTGACTTTGATTGGCATAAACTTCGCAAAAAACGTGAAAATTTAGCCCTCTGATCGGAATTAGGCGGCTCCGATCGAGGTGGGCACTGGGCAGAATATAGCGGTGACGATTTTTTATACAGAAGACCCTAAGTATTGCACTCACCTAACAAAGTACCCCCGAAATTTTGAAGCGAAAGTATCAGGCAGGCAAGTTCAGAAAGGCCTCCCACTTGCTCCCAATGGCCGCTCCGCCGCCGGTGCTCACCCTGACGGTGGAGAAGGGCCCGCGCGAGGGAGAGACCCAGAGATGCCGCGTGGGTGCTGCGCTCCGCGTTGGACGCGTCGCCTCCGGCAACGACCTCGCCGTGCGCGACGTGGGCGCGTCGCAGCGCCACCTTACCATCGAGTTCCTCCCGCCTCCCGCGTCCCGTTGGGCCGTGTCCGACCTCGGCTCCTCCAATGGCACCTTCATCAATGGCGCCCGCCTTCTGCCCTCCGTCCCCGCCCCGCTCTCCCACGGGGACCTAATCATCCTTGGTCAGTCCACCGTGCTCGCCGTGTCCATCGCGCCGGATTCGGATATGAAACCCGGCCCTAGGCGCTCCTCGCGCCGCGCGGCGGCAGTGGCGGTGGCGGAGGAGAAGCCGACCCCATCCGTAACCCGCCTGAGCACACTGAAGATGGTGGGGACGAGGGCGGCGGCGGCGGCGTTGGAGCCCTCCGAAACTGAGCAGGGAGGGCCAGGCGCAGCGGCAGTGGTGGTGGATGAAGAGAGCCACCGGGTAGTTCCACGTGGTGGCGGACGGAAGAAGGTGGCTGGAGCGCAGGCCCTCGAAGCGGGTAAGGAAGAGATGGAGGAGGCCGCAGTGGCGACACTCTGCGGTAGGAGTAAGAAGGCTGTGGAGCCCCCTGAACTGGAGAAGGCAGATGAACGGAAAGAGGAGAAGGCTGTGGTGGCAACACGCCACAGGAAGAGGAAGAAGGCTGTGGAGTTCCCTGAACTGAAGAAGGCAGATGAACAGAAAGAGGAGAATGCCGCGGTGGCAACACGCGGCAGGAAGAGGAAGAATTCTGTGGAATTCCCTGAACTGGAGACCGCATATGAACAGAAAGAGGAGAAGGCAGCGGTGGCAACACGCGGTGGGAAGAGGAAGAAGGCTGTGGAGTTCCCTGAACTGGAGAAGGCAGATGAACAGAAAGAGGAGAATGCCACGGTGGCAACACGCGGCAGGAAGAGGAAGAATTCTGTGGAATTCCCTGAACTGGAGACCGCATATGAACAGAAAGAGGAGAAGGCCGCGGTGGCAACACGCGGCGGGAAGAGGAAGAAGGCTGTGGAGTTCCCTGAACTGGAGAAGGCAGATGAACAGAAAGAGGAGAATGCCGCGGTGGCAACACGCGGCAGGAAGAGGAAGAAGGCTGAGCCCTCTGAACCGGAGAAAGGAGATGAGGGGAAAGAGGAGACTGTACTGGTGACATGCCGCGACGGGAGGGAGGTTACAATGACGGTTGCTCCTCCGCCGCTGCCTCCAAAGACAAGGTCCAGAAGGGTCCAGGGAAGGGTTACAAGGGCTCGTGGAAGGAAGGCTGTTATTGAGGAGGAAGAGGAGGTGGCTGTACCAAGAGAGAAGGAGAAGAGTGATAAGGTGGCAGCTGGGGATGAAGAAGTGGAAGGGACTGCAAATGCATTGGAGGAAGTGCCTATTGCTGAGAGGGGGCTGGCACATAGAGCGCCAAAACGGATGCCCAATACTGAGTGCGCTGCTTCTGACAACGGGGGTAAGGAGATAAATGAAGGTGGAGGAGAGGAGGAGAATGGAAAGATGGAAGCAGTTAACAGCCGAGGAGAGTTAGAGGATGATGAGAAGGGTGAGAAGCATGCTGGGAGAAGCAGCCTGGATACCATTACATTGCGGGAGTGGTTCGAGCGGATGGAAAGGTACCTTCCAAGGATGATCAATGAGGATGCTGATGAGATGATAGCGACGCTGGAGGAGAAACATCGGCGCATCAATGAGTACATTTCAGTGCTCGGGAATAGCTCAGATCCTTCTTTCGATTCATGTATAGTCAGGAGTGATGCTCAGTCCAACGCAGGGTGATGCCTGGAAATAACTCTGGAGACAATATTTAGTCGCAGGTTTTGCAAACAGTAGGTTTGAGGTATTACCCCCATTCACTGGTGATGATTATTGAAATTATTCATTCCAGCAGCCACACCAGAAGTGCCTGAGAAATGTTATCAATCCTGTTTGATAGTATTGCACTAGCCATTCTGTGACATATTATACTACTAGCAGTAGGCTAAAGCATTAAAATGGAACTCTTTAATTGATGATGCATCCTGTAGGTTCACTTCTGATCAGAGTACTTGTATGTACTGTTCATTTGGATAATGATCTATCAGCTCTCATTGATAGGGAACCTTCCCTGAAATACCATGTTCGTAGCTTTGAATCATCCTATGAGATTCCTTTGTCTGCTCTTAACAGTAAATTGGATAAAGCAAGTCTCACAGAAGAAGGCCCAGCCTTGAATTCTCATATTTCGTTTTTTACTGAGGTTATTCCGCCCCCACTCACACTGTCCAAAAAAGGGAAAATTTGAATTATTTTTCATTTTTATAGTGTTTAATATTCTTTTAATTTTTTGCCGAGCTAAGCCAGCTTCAAGGAAATATCTGGAAACCAAAAACCTTGTCATGTTTATAATGGCGGTGCAGCACTTCTCCTTTTGTAAAGTATCCAAATCGAAGCTTGCAATGATGCACAGCAGAATCCTGTATTTGTTTCAAAATCCAACATGAGTCATTATACTATGAATGTGCGCATATTTGCCTTATGATGCTGTGTTTGTTTGATGAAAACATTGTCATTTCTAAGTAATCTATCCTTAAGACCGCTGGTTGCAAAATATTACCCATTTTGCCCTCGTCAAAAAATACACAGGAGGGCTCCAATCAATTAAAAATGTGCAAATATGTATGTTCAGCTTGTGCTCAACATTGTGCCATCTATCTCCAATGATTTTCTAGATTTTTTCATGTCCATATGCTTAATAGTTTCATGCCCAGCTCATGTAATCTTTCCTGAGAAAAGAACGTGCTATTAGTTTCTGGAGGGCAGGACAGTTGTCACCACAAACAGGTGGTAAAGAAAAGTTCAGTCTAGGAGTTGAATCATTTTCTTGTAGTCTTGATCATGGACACTTTTATTATGTAAAATAAACTGTTCCTTTATCACAGCCCTGGACTCGAATTCATTTAACCTATTTTGACAATGCTCTGTACAGTATCAGATGTATTCATGACTTGACAGGCATGCCAACTTGATTGGATAGATTTATTTTTGTTCTTTGTTAGTTGGTTGTATAATTCATATACTAATTTTTTCTAAGGGAATGATGACATGTTCTGTGGGCAACATAGGTTGACTGGATGTTGATGATAATCACTGTCAAATGCCTGAAGTACAGTGAAGTTATAATTTTGATTACTGTCTAACTGAGTTCTGTGTTTATTTTCTATGAGTTTGTCCAAATGAAGGAACTGTGAGCATAGGGTCTTGATTCAAGAGGAAAACCCTAAGTAGGAAGGAAGGAATAAGTAACTGGAAGAAGAAAGAAGTCACCTGAGTTTCCTGAAAACCCTTAGGGAAGACAAGAAAAGAATGAAGTACAGACAAAGTAAAGCTCTAATCCTCCTCAGATAATTTTCTGATGCCCCTCTCCATTTGCAGTAACGCATTGCTTCATACCCCCTACTTATAGAGGATTGTACACCAACTTGGCTACAAAGTTACAAAGCGAGGAAACAACTTTGAAAGGTAAGAATTTCTCTTGTTAATTTACCAGGTTGTTGTGTTCAAAGTTTTATGTGAACAAATCTGAAGTACTTCAAACTACTTAGATTCTATGTGTTCCTTTGTTCCCTTTTTCTAGCTCTGCAGACATGTTATGCAAAATTGTGCAAACTGTCATAATTGTGCCATTATGGCCTGTAGTTCTAGCTTATACTCATGTGGCAGTTTGCGGTTCACCTGTTTTACTAAGTATAACTATTAAGGCCAACAGAGTAACGATTAAGATCATCATATCAGCAGGTTGCATATCTTAAATTGCAGAATGTGGTAACTTCAGTTAGAAATGAAACAGACACATTATCATAATATCTCTTAGAAATATGCTGAAATTATACAAAACCATGGGGACACTCACTTTACCTATATTTTCTAATGGTTTGTGCTGTCTATTCAATGGCATGCTCTTATTCTTACCATATACTTCTAGCGATGGCTGTCCCACAAGTTGATAAGAAAATGCTTGGTGAACTTGAAGTTATGGGATTCCCCGCCGTCCGTTCAATTAGGGCACTTCATTATTCTGGTACGTCTGTTTCAAATGGGCTTAGAAGGTAACGTTCTTGTATTAAGCATCTTCCTGTCATAGTCAGGCTGACAATCCACAATCATACCACACTAGGGCATCCGGTTCTATGGCCTCACCAATTATATTTGTACTGACTACCGATCATCTTACTATTTGTGTTTCTTGGAAGTTCAAAGTAATTATTTAATTGCAAAGATAGGGCGGCACGTTTTTTGTAAACACGTTTTTTGTAAACACGTTTTTCTTCTATATCTAGCTGAATGAACTGTAGAAATAACCCAATGTCTTTATCAGGTAATTCCAATCTTGAATCTGCAATAAATTGGCTTCTGGAACATGAAAGTGACCCAGACATTGATCAGCTACCATTGGTAGGTTTTCGTATGCAATCGTGATTTGTTAACAGAAATCTGTTCTAATGTGGCTTATTCTACACTCACTTGATATAATCCTCAACAGAGCTATCCTCTAAATTTATAACTGTGAATTGTTTTCTCTGAGATTCAAGCACACAGCCCTTTTCAATTCTGTTAAATACTTAATTCTTAAGCAACTTGCATGTTAGTGCATGTCTGTGTGGCAGTTTAGTTGTCTAGTCTATAACCTAATGTTCTGTAGAGCTAGACAAACTCTCCAATATATTTCCTTTATTCTGTGTCTACAGTCTACATATCTGCATTGTCATGTCAAACACTTTTTTTTTTCAAACCTCCTCTTCTGATTTCTCAGTACTCCTTTGAATGTTTTAGGTTTCAAGAGAAATCAGCATTGAATGCGGTGACACATTAAACGAAGTGAGAAACAGCGTTCAAGGAATGAGGTTAGTGTTCTCCAGAATGTTATAGAAAAGAAAGTAGGAAAACATTACCCGCCTTAACCTAAGGGCCTAAGTTCTTTGAGGAACTGGTTGTTGTATAAACTCAATAAATCAAAATATGATATCAGCACTGCCATGAGTGCAGGCACTTGACTGGCTGTTGCAATTTCGAGAGAAAAATTGCTTCCCCCTCAAGCCCACATCATAGGCCTTTTGAATGTACTGGTTGTTGAATGAAACTCAATAGGAAATATCAAGTGTTATTTCAGTGGAATTGGAGCACAGATCACTGTTAAATAGCTATCCTGCCAACCATCTGGAAGTCTGCACTTGCTAATCCGCAGCTTTTTACATTTATTTGTGTCAGCGTGCTATGTCAACCTAGCACTTCAGGCAGCAAACTCGATGAGTGTGCAGTGCTTAATGGAAAATGTCGGTTGGGGATAGCTCAAGGGAGGAAACAACCTTTTTATAACTGTCCTTCCTTTTTTAAGAAATAAAATAACTGATCTGGGGAAATTTGGCGTTAAGCCTGACCACTTTCTACATTATCAGTCTAATTTCATGCACTGGTAAAATGGAAGCTGCAAATGACAAAAGTTGCAAATATATGTTGAATAAGGCAAGTCATGTGTCAGACTTAAATGCTTGCTCCCTCTGTTTTTATGCAAGGCTTCCATGCATTTGAAGTAAGCTTGACAACATTAGACTGTAAAATGTGGGTGGTATCATTATAAAATGCTTTTGAATACAGATCCAATGGTCCAATGGTGTTCGTTTTATGTCACGTAACCAACATATTGTTGATATAATTGTTCGTCTCTTGGTCAAGCTTGAATCTTGGAATGCGTGGGTACCTCACAAAAAGAAACAGAGGGTTATTATTTTTCGAGAAAACGCAAAAGACTTTGCGTTTAATTGCATTGGAAAGAAAGAAGGGTGTTACATCCTCCTAGGAGGCCAGTTCAGCATGGTTACAAGGAGGTCAGTGGACGTCCCAGGATGGTGGCAAGACGACCCTGAGCCCTTGGGCCCCGGCCCTTGCCCAGCATCTGGTCTCATCCTTGATCCTGTCTACAAGCTCATCTAGCGATGGAACAACATGATCGAAAACACACGCGTTTCTATGCTTCCAGATCATCCAAGGCACTAGGAGTGCCGTGGATTGCAGCGCCTTGCGAAGCGTGTGTGGCGTGGCTTCCCTCGCTCGAAGCCACCAGTCCTGCAGCGAGGCCTCATGCGCAGGCGTCGGAGCTGGCAGGCGCAGCCAAGAGAGGGTCTCATGCCAGGCTTGCCTAGCGAATGGACATGTGAGCAGCAGAATAGGGCCGTTGCTCCGTCCCCAATCACCATGGATGTGGAGGCGTGGAAGAGGGCGTGCTCGTCGGGGGTGAACTGCAGGTCGAGGCCTTGCCAAGCGCGGTCAGTGTTCGTCCTCGAGAGCCATAGCCATCGGAGTCGGAGAGCGAGCCCCGTGCGCTCGAGGTCTCGAACACCTAGTCCGCCATATTCGATCGGCCGGCAAACCCGGCGCCAATTCACGTGACAGTGTCCACCATGAGCATCGTCGCGGCCGTCCCAAAGAAAGCCTCGCTGAATCTTCTCAAGTTGCTTGAGGGTTTTCTTTGGGGACGTGAGAGCGAGCAGCTGGTGTATGGGGATCGCACTGAGCACTGACTTAACAAGCGCCAGCCGGCCGGCCCGGTTCATGAGCCAAGCTTTCCATGACGGTAGCCGTCCAGCCACCGCATCGACGAGCGGCTGCATCTGTGCCGCAGAGGGGCGGCGGGTGGTGAGCGGGATGCCAAGGTAGGTGACTGGCAAGTCCGCCGTGGGGCATCCCAGGGCCTCCAGCAAGTGAGCACACGACTCGTCACCATGCAACGTCGTGGCCGAGCTCTTGCCGTAGTTGACTTGTAGTCCGGAGGCCGTGCCAAAGACACCCAGGATGCCTTTCACGGCGAGTACCTCATCAAGCGTGGCGTGGCAAAACAGCATCACTTCGTCGGCGTATAGGGATATCGCCGGAATCTCGCGGCGGGGGTGCAGCTGTCGAAGGATGCCGGTCTGAAGGGCCCGGCGCATGAGGCGTCCAAGCGTGTCCACAGCCAGGACGAAAAGCTGCGGGGACGTGGAGTCACCTTGGCGCAGTCCACGACGGTGCCAGATGGGAGGGCCAGGGACACCATTGAGCATGACGTGGGTGCTGGCCGAGGAAAGGAGGATGGCCAGCCATTCCCGGAATCTGTCGCCAAACCCGTACTGGCGCAGGACCTCGAATAGAAAGGGCCACGAGATCGAGTCGAAGGCCCGCGTGAGGTCAAGTTTGAGCATGATTCTCGGCGCTCCCAATTGATGCAGCAGCCTGAGGGATTGCCGGACAAGGATGAAGTTGTCGTGGAGCATGCGCCCGGCGATGAAAGCGTTCTGATTGCGGCTCACAAGGCTGTCAAGCTTTGGGGCGAGGCGCAACGACAGAACCTTCGCGAAGATCTTAGCCACGATATGAATGAAGCATATCGGCCGGTAGTCGCCAAGCTTGTGTGCGTCCGCGCGCTTGGGCAGGAGGGTCAGCAAAGCTTGGTTGAGCTTGCTGAACCCTTGTCCGCGCAGCGCGTAGAGCTGCTCGAAGACGTCGATGATGTCCTGCCTGATGATACTCCAACAAGCGCGTAGGAACTCCGCGGTAAATCCATCCGGCCCGGGCGCCTTGTGCGCAGGCATGCGCCTGACCGCTTCCCATATCTCCTCTGGGCAGAATGGGTCCTCCAGGCTAGCGAGGTCGTCGGGCGTAATAAGCTGCTCAAGATCCAGGGTGTGGGCTCTGTCATAGGCCGTGCCCAGCAACCCATCGAAGTGCTCAAACGCCGCCTGGGCCATCTCTTCATGGTCGGTTAGCACATGCTCGTCCACGGCCAGGCTGTGCACGCGGTTTTTCTGCCGGCGGTATGTGCATTGCCGGTGAAAGAAGCTCGTGTTCGTGTCGAGGGTTATTATTACAATTTACCGATAACTAATAGAGAATGTGTATTCATGAGAAGCTTATGTACTCCAAGTAACTGAACACATGCCGGTATCTTTTCCTGTTCGCTATGCTGTTGCATAATAATCATGTGATTGAGCATGGTTGTCTTGTAGGACCCATGCCCAGGAGAGAAAATCAGAAGAGCAAGTTACAGCTGGAAGTCAGAAGGTGCTACCTAAACATTTCTTCGTAATTTTGATATCTCAGTCCTTTCTTGTCATGTTAGGATGCTATGGTTAAGTCTTTTTGTCATTCACGGAGGACTCGAACCTGCCTAATCACTATTGGAAAAAGTCAGATCGGGCTGAAATTTACATCAATTCCTTTCCTCCGTTTTTATCTCGCAACCTCAGATTCAACAAAGGGTTTCTCATAGCACATTGAACTAAAAATATTATGTCTGGAAATGAGATACAAGTGTACACATTTTCTTTTTGCCATTGTTTCCGTATGCTTACATAATGTAAATATTGTAGTAAAGTGTTGACTAGTATGTACCGTATCGCAGCTACCTGCCAGGCTGCCACTTCATCAACATTTTTTCATTATGCCTCACCTAATGAGCTAGTGTTAATAGTCCGTAATCTTTTGTCACACCCAATTATTTTTATCAGGAGACTCCAGAGGTGGAAAGAGAACTCAATGCCAATGAACATGAGGAAGAGGATAGAAAGAGGTTTGTACCTTGTTTTGAATAGATATATTGTCTGGCGAGCTGTTTGCATTTTGTGTACCATTCCTGCAAGGCTGCAACCCTCGTACACTGCAGGATTTTAGCATTACATAAGTCAAAGCGTGATGGGGAAGAAAAAGCAAGAGGGAGAATCAGAAATCAACTTCAGGAGGATAAGGTCTGACAATATTTCAATGCTATTAAGAAGTAAAAACCATAACGCTGCAGCAGGGAAGAGCTAGAATGTGCTTCGTTGTGGTTTTATTTATCATATTTCAACATAGCGCCAGCTATCATGCAATAAGTTCATGTTAGGCTACACTGTTCTCCGTTGGGATGTCTACACCCTCTTTGTTGTAACCTGTCGTTTGTCCACTATCATCTTTTGTGTTGCATATTGCATGCAGAAGTAGTAGCTTGTTAAAAGATGATGACATGCTATATACTCCCTCTGGTTCTCCCCAACTACAAGTATTTAGGTACAGAGGGAGTACATATGAAAACCATTGATTTTGGTTTGCAACAAAAGGAGTCAACTATGCCCGCATCCCTACATTCCGCCAAGTGTTACATGCTAGAGGATGATAGAAAGTAAAACCTACCATGGTCAATGAATATCAGCTATGTGCTAATATTGTGATGTTTTTTTCAGAAGTATTTGTTAGGCTGTTTTACATATCCTATGACCATTATCTTTCGTGTGGAACTTATTTGTTGTTTTTGTGAAGAGGGAGAGGATTCAAGCTGCTAAAGATGTTATGGAAGCAAAACGGACTCTTGAAGAAAATCAAAGAAGACGGTGGGTTTCGTATGCAACTCATATCGGCAATTTCCGGTTTCATTCGCAACTCATATCTGCTATTTCCAACTCAAATATACTCAAGGAAACAATATTTTTGTTTAATACAGCATGATGGAAAGTCGAAAAGCAGAACAAGAGGAGGAGAAAAGAGCAAGGGAGAGAATCCGTCAGCGTATAGATGACGATAAGGTCCCATTGAATCTAATCTAACTAATATTTTGAAACTTTGATGTTTCATTCATCTGTTACTTAGAATTCAGTTTTTATAGGACAATGGTCACTGAATCTCATGCACTCTTGCTTCTTGGGTTTCCACATCAATAAGGTTACTCTATATGTGTATATCTCTCCACAGACCCACATCTACATGCAACAATACATCCTTTTTTTGTGTGAATGCCTGTGAATTTCAACTAAGCAAAGTTGGTCTCCTTGCAATGGAGCAAGCCTACCGTATAATTGTCAATTCAGTCTACTCATGGGTCATGGCAGTGTTATCAGTAGAGTGTAATTAATATTTCTTACATGATCAGAGTGAGAATTTTCTTGTGTTTACTCATCAGCCACTATTTTTCTCCAAAACTTCCGGACTTTCAGTGAGATACTACATTGCTTGTTCAACTGCTGAAAAGTCTTAAATTATTTTCCTCTATGCAGGCAGAAAGGAGGAGAGGTCTTGGTTTGCCGCAGGAAAATACAGTAGCATCACCTCCGACTCCGATAATAACTCTCGCGAAGGTCTGAAGTTCCCCATACATTACATGAGCAAAACCTCCAAAAACACATTCCTCACTCTTTCTTCACTGCTCAGGTAAAACCTATTGAACCAGTTGTAACATCAGAACAATTGAGAGATTGCCTACGAACTCTGAAAAAGAGTCACAAGGTAAGATGATCGTCCTGCAGTTACGATTTATGATACATGAAGCTGCTGACTGTTTTGCACAATTAACACAATAAACCTTCTACGCTCTGCTCCATCATAATCTTGATTACTAATTCACACAAATGTTGCTGTACATCCTGTGTCCATGCAGATAACTGAAACTAGCCTGCCTGCACTCCAGGATGCTTAGTTTCTGCATCATGTGCTCTTTTAGGTTGTCTTTTTTTTTTGTTTGAATTTTTTTAGCTTGTCTTTCGTAGTCTGGAACTGGGCCTTCCATTTTGTTTCACAACGGTCTAACATCAGCACTCGATTAGAATTCAGCAGCTTGCTTGTGCAGGACATGCGAAATGAAGCTGTATAACGCAATAACGCCCCGTGTTATGGGGATGCCAGAAACCATCTGACGTGTCGTTTGCCACTCTATTTGATTTGTAGGATGACAACGCTAGAGTGAAAAGAGCATTCCAAATATTACTGAAGATAGTGGCCAACATAGTAAAGAACCCAGAGGAGGAGAAGTTCAGGAGGATTCGACTAAGCAACCCTGTTTTCAAGGTAACTGGAGAAGGCGATATGCTACGTATTGGCTATTTAGTTCAGAAAGCCGCCTCATCCTCAACTCCTGCTGTTTGTTTAACAGGACAGGGTGGGTAATCTGCAAGGCGGCGTGGAGTTCCTGGAGCTGTGCGGGTTCCGGAAGCTCAGGAACAACAGCTACCTGGTCATGCCGAGGGGCAAGGTCGACGTGGCGCTCCTCATCGCGGCGGGGGTCGAGATCGCGTCTGCCATGGAGAATCCCTACTTTGGGCTGCTCTCCAAGTAAGCGGGACAGCCTTCACTCTTCTCTGCTTCATCATTAAGAGCTCATCTATATTCGGTACGAGCTTTGTAAACAAGGAAAAAGAAAAAACCTTTGTGACAATGAAGTGTGAGTACCAGTGAATGGACGGCACGGCGCTGTAGCTCATAGATCTCGGCGATGGGATCTATCCCCCTGTAACGGAACAAATTGCGTGCGGTGGGAACGATGTGTTCCAGTAAATCTCAGGATTTGTTGGCAACAGTGGTGCGGTGTACAGAAACCAAAACAAAATGGGAAACGATGATCGAGCCGTGATGCCATGGCCCTACTATTTCTCATCTTACCGAGGAAAACGATATGTGCTTGTAAGTAATCGTGATATTCATTCATAAGAAATCAAACTATGCCACGTACTCCTCTGTAAAGTTGTACTCCCTCTGTCCAAAATAACTGTCTCAACTTTATACTAGTTCTAGTATAAATTTATACTAAGCTTGAGACACTTATTTTGAGACGTAGGGAATACTAAATTAAAGATATTTATTTAAAACGGAAGGAGTATTAGTCTTGTGACCTACGTTTATAGCGGTATAGGTGATGGGAGATTAATAGATGCATTCCCCCGCTCCACACATGTCCATGACCCGTAACGTTGGGTCACTGTTGATCATGGAGCAAAACATTGAATGCCTTTTATTCTCCGGGTGGAGGAGAAAGGAAAGGGCCCTGTGCCGGCACATGCCATGCTTTGAGCTTTTGTGTGTGCATCTGTACTTTGGAGCTTCAATTCTGCGTGTGGAGGGACCGTCCTAGACTCAGAGAGTAGCTTCTTGGTAGCTGCTGCTGGGACCTGTATTTTCTGCTCTAATCATCTTCCCATCAGTAGAACCTTGAAGTTAAGCTACTTTCTTCGTTTCTAAATATAAGTCTTTTTTAAGATTATACTAGAGATTACATATGAATCAAAATGAGTGAATTTACACTTTAAAATATGTCTATATATATCTGCATATAGTATGTAGTGAAATTTTTAAAAAGACTTATATTTAGAAACGAGGGAGTATATTCCATCGAACATGCAGCTGTTTTGTATTCCCATCAGAATGAAAGTATTCCATGGAACATGCAGCTGTTTTGTATTCCCATCAGAATGAACAAGCCTGTGTCTTGAGCAAAGATTGTTTTCTGATGGAGATCGTCGGCAAGGATTGGATGTCTACAAGGTTGGATGTACTAGCAGCAAGAATACAAAACCGTTGCATGTTCGATGGAATATGTAACATGACAACTGATCTGTTCAGGCATACTGTTCAGCAAAGACACAGGCTTCTTCATTCTTTTTTGACAAGCACATAAATTATGAGAGCATGGAAATTCTCTATGTAAAAAAATACAAGGAGTAATTTTCACACAACAAACACACGAAACACGAGAATAAGACCAATGATGTCACTATTTTTTTTTTTGCTGGCGAAACGAGCATATACTAATCAGTGATAGTGGCTACACTCGTTTTCACAAATCTTACAAAGATCAACAAGCCCGGAGCCAAACCAAATAGCAGTATGTTGAGCGCAATTCTACCTGAGATATAAAGTGTGCAGCAGCATCATGGCCTCAAAGCATGCACAAATCTGTGCCGCCGGATCCATGCATTAAACTCTTTTACTTTTCAATCGGGCCAGCGACTTGAAACCTATTAAGAGCAAGTACAATAAGATGATGTAGGCGGATTGTAAAACTTAAAATAATATATTTGTAAAGAGTTGGAAGAGAGAGAAGAATCGGGCTACAAACTAACAGCCGGCTGTAACACGTGCTCTAAGACACTTTATGAGAGAAGATGATGGGCTTTATATCAATAAAGTAATACTTATTTACATCTATCTATTATAATAGCCGGCTATAAGCTTGACTATAGATAATGTGTCAACATCATATTGTCAGCAGCTGTCTGTATTATTAACCTTGCTCTCACACCTTCAAAGTCGTCTACTCCCTTCTTGCAGTCCAACTCAATTATTAGTTCTTTATCGGTGTGTGCAAGCACCAGGGTCACTCCTTCGAGGCATGCAACCAGCTCGGCTCCTACCGGGGAAAAGCATGCATGAAGGCTCAAATATCAATTCATTATCTATGTGTGTGCAAGCGCCAGAGCCATTCCTTCCTTCGGCTGGCCATAGTGGAGTAACTTAGTTATGAATCACCGATACTTCAAAAATCCGTGTATCGCCATATAATACTTCGCCGATACTTTGATACGCCAGATACGGCTTCGATACGGGTATCCTTTAAGTATCGCCTTTTCCAATTTAAAAATAAAAGAAAAAAATGCCGATACAGGTATCCCCGAAGTATTGTCGGTCGATACTGTTCCTGCCTTGATGTATCGTTGATCCGGCAGTGGGTGTGTGATGTACTAATATAATAGTTGGATAAAAGTCATTGCTAAGGATGCTGCTTGTTGGATAAAATTACTTGTTGTTGTTGTTGTTGTTGTTGGCTTGCTGCTTTTTGATGTTTGTGACGCAAAATTACTTGTTGATATTGTTGTTGCCTCCTATTGTTAGGAGAGAAGATACAAGTATACACCATGACATCTTTTATCTTTCTTTATCGTCATTTGAGCATTATTGATGTGTATTGCTTGTAGATTTTGATTATCATTATGTTCATAAGTGAGATTTCATATTTATAGTTATGAGAAAAAGGAGCTCAATGAAGATTGTGCTCTTGATATTGTTATCAAGAAAAAACTTTTAAAATGTTGGGATAATAATAGTGGGGCAGTATTTTGATCTCTAAATTGTTATCAAGAAAATAATTCGGTAGAGGCAGTCCCTAGCCGTGTGACCCTTTCGATAATGGTGAGATTTTTAAAATGAGAGACAACGAGACATGAAAGCAATTAAGCAACCGGTGAGGCGGTATTTTGATTTCACCTGACATGTTTTATTATATTAGCTCCCATTACATGCCATAATTATTATTTATATATGCTTGCCGTATCGTCGTATTGCTGTTTCTAGAAATTGCCGTATCCCGTATCGTCGTATCGATGTTGCCGTATCGGTGCTTCGTACTTAGGTGGTATCATGTACTTGTGAATAGCAAACATGCTGATGTGGAAGGGAATTAAAGAAGAAGGAGGGAGTTAGAGTAACATAGGTAGATACCGTATCATGTTAAATGTTATGCTACTTTGTGTCATGCATGCCAATAAATATGATCTTACATGATACTACTCTATGGTACTATGCACTATGAAAATAGTATCATACACTAGTATCATATACATGATACTAGTCAATAATACTCCCCACTATGAGCAGCCTTCGAGGCATGCAACCAGCTCGACTTCTACCGGGGAAAGGCATGCATGAAAGTAGCACTAGTTGTATTAAAGGTTCTCTTGAAAAAGGGTTATCTTTCATCCACAAAAAAGTTCTCCCGATTCATGTAAAGAAAAAGCTCTCCTAATTCCTTTACAACCGACTTGGCAAATCCGGCTCTAGACGCCTGCGGACACGATTGTGGACATTGCCAAACGAACCCCATATGGCTTGCGAGGCAGTCACACACCTCAAATCTAAACCCTCAAATTCATGCACATGGATCATATAACAGAAATTCATCATAATTCATCAGTTCAACAATGCAACAAAGAAAAATAAAGCATCGTTCAACAATCGAGACATGCCAAAGCGAAATTCAAGTCCGAGCATGACGAATCACTCGTCGGACGCCATCCGAGCCGCCTGCTCTACCGCGAGCATCCTTGCTGCATGATCTGCCTCCATCCATTTCACTTCTGTTGCAGGCATCGCTGCTCTCACCTTCTCGTACTCTCTACGTTCATTGATCTCTTTCTTCTTCCCGACAAGCCATTTACATGCTTACTCATTCAAGAGGCTTGCGTCGGCCAACATTATCCTCAAATCTTCCATGTCTCGACTCTCGAGCAAGTTGCAACCTCTCCCTCTCAATATCTAATGATCCAAAGGTCCGGACATTCTCGGGTTCCCATTTGAGACATGCTTTTTTATTCTCCAACTCTATCTTCTCCCTCTCAATTGCCAACTTGTTGCTCTCAATTGTCAACTTGTTGTTCACCCTATACTCTTTCCTCTTTTGCGCATCCAACATAAAGTACAAACTTTTACATCTCCTTTTTCTTGTTCCCCTTGTGGAAAAGAATGCTCGTCCACGTGTTGGACATTTTTGTTACCGCGAAGCCATGGGAGGCCCTCCCCTTCTCCCACTTATTTCTCAACACATACATGTTAATAATTGGCACGGTGGCATTTGATTCTCCCCTACAACTTCTCCCTCATCGTCATCCAATTCATTGATTGGTAGGAGCTTGAGCCATCAATCTTCTTCTTGTTGGCTTTGAGATCGTCCACAAGGTGTGTCCACTTTGATTTGCCATCCAATAGAACTCAACAATGGCCAAAACCAAATGGCTTCTTCTCCGTTTGTTGGTACATAGTGCCCGCCACCACTGTCTAGAAAAAAGTATAATGATAGGAATGCAACAAAAAAAACAAGCAACTCAAATGATGAAAAAAAATTAAGCAATTCAACTTACGTGAGTTGACACTCCATCCCACTTTGAGGGTGGCCAGTCACTTGTGCGTAGTAGTCGACATACTTGTTAACTTCCCCTTGTATCATGGACCATCGGTGTTGGAGAGAGGCCATATTGCGGGTGCTAATGAACAATGCGGCCCCGCATATTCCTTGCTTTCATGATAATGTTTTCAAATATTTTTACAATACTTGCTTTCATTTTGCTCTGTGTCACATATAGGGTCCATGCTTGTGGCCAACCAAGGTTTAACCAACAAGATATCATCAAAGATTGTGAATGTATGACCTATTACCTTGGGCATATTCATCTTTCTTTTCTTGTTAGGGCTTGATATTCCGTCGACTTTAAATGTAGGACAATTTGGATCCCCTAACTCATAGTCGATTTGGTAGTTTTTCGATTCTCATTAATTATGTCCGACATCATATCATCCTAAAATTATCATGATTGCAAATAAACTAACAATATATGCAAATAATTGCTAATTGATTGAATGGTATATGCAAGGTATTGACCCGAAAGGAGCAAAAAAATGCACTGTGTCGTGTCGTGTCATTCCATGGCACGGGAAATGGGCAGACTGGGTGCCGCCGTTACCCATGCTTGTCCGCACCCGTTAGAGCCATGGAGAGTCACCCACATTGTCCTTTGTTGCCTGCATTGGCGGAAAATAGTTCGGATAGCCCATCTGACCGTCATATCACCGTCGATGGTGGATGGGGCACACAACGCCTTCCTTGTCGGCGAAAGGATGGACGGGGTTGGGGGAGCCAGGCGCGATGGAGGGGAGACATCCTCCTCGAGGTCCACAACATCCTTGGTCGGAACTCCCTGCGATGTTGCTTCCCTCATGCGTTGCCTCCTCCGCCGGTCCCTCCGGGCGATGTTCTCTGACTTGCAGTTTGGCTCCACGGACGGGATCCCCATGGACGACGCCAAGGAAACATCCATGGCAGTGGTGGGGGAAATGGTACGAGGCAACGACATCTAGGTTTGCGGATGGGGCCGGGGGATTGAATAGGGAAGGAAGGGTGGACGACGACAACAACTCGGATGCAGGAAATGGTGGACAGACGCGGGAGGAGGGTGGTGGATTTGGTGGACTTGGTCAATGTGTTGTAATTTGAGCGGACATGCCCAGGCACACCCGTGCCTCCCCATATTCGTACTATGAGGGATGTCGGTCAGCCCTGGCGTATAGGGACGGTATGAGGAGCCTGTCTGGGTCAGTTTTGTTATCGGTCAGTGAACATGCCATCCATCGGGGCATATAGAGGGGCGGGTTGGGGAGCCGATCTGTAGATACTCTTAGGACACTTTTCTAAAACCATGATAGTTTCATGGTAAACAATCCAATTCTTTGTAGGAAATTCTAGGTAAGGTCCTGTTTGGAACGCAGGATTTTGACAAGATTTTCACATGAATGAAATATTCCCTCCGCTTCTTTCTGTGTATTAGGATTTGTCTGAAATCAAACTCTTCAAAGATTGGACAAGTTTACACAAAAAATTATGAACATTCACAATTCAATATCTATATCATCATCCATCATGAAATACATTTTCATACTATATTTATTTTATTCTGTAGATATTGATAACTTTTAATATAAATTTGGTCAAACTTTATAAAGTTTGAATATTCAAAATTATAATATGCAGAGTAAAAAGAAACAGAGGGAGTGCTATAGGAATTTTTTTGGGGTAAATGATTTGCAATGACCGACCGGTCACTGGTCACGCACAAGTCGTTAGATCGAATGAGATCATGCCGCTAGCAACATGCGTGACCCTACCTTATCACGCATCACATTCCTCTTTCCTCCTATGTATCTTTCTTCTTACTCTTGAGATCTAGCGCAGCTCCGAACCCCTCTTCCCCGCATCAATGGCATCGCCACCGCAAGCTACCACCCATAGATCTTCCTCCTCCCCTTCTCTTTTGTGTGTGATGGCCCATGCCTCGTCCCTCGGTTGATGCCCTCATCTGCACAACCCTTGTGCTTCCCAATCGCACCTCTGCCATGGTTCTCCTTCAAGCTGTCGTAAGGCTGGCTGACCACATGCAACGTGGAAAGGGCATGATGTTGCAAGGGCCGTGGGACATGGAGTCAAGCTGCATCCGACATGGCTGCAAGCTAAGACGGGTGACCAACGCAGTTGCATCTCGCACGACGGCGACAGATACGTCTCAAACGTATCTACTTTTCAAAACACTTTTCTCTTCTTTTGGACTCTAGTTTGCATGATTTGAATGAAATTAACACATACTGGCGTTGTTTTTAGCATAACTATAATGGTGTTATTTTTGTGCAGAAATAAAAGTTCTCGAATTAGGCTGAAAATTTACTGAAAATATATTCAGAATATATAAAAAATATGGGAGAAGAGACCTCCTGGAGGGGGGGCTGATGACCCACAAGTATAGGGGATCAATCATAGTCCTTCGATAAGTAAGAGTATCGAACCCAACGAGGAGCAGAAGGAAATGACAAGTGGTTTTTAGTATGGAAGTTTTTGCAAGCACTGAAAGTAACGGTAATAGATAGTTTTATAGCATGGTAATTTGTAACAAGTAACATGTAACAATGGTAACAATGGTGCAACAAGGTGGCCCAATCCTTTTTGTAGCAAAGGAAAAGTCAGAACATACTCTTATATGAAGCAAAGCACTCTCGATGACACATGGGCATTTTGTCTAGTCATGGTTCATCATGTTTAGTTAATTCGTGTTCGTTACTTTGATAATTTAATATGTGGGTGGAGCGGTGCTAGGGTGCTGTTCTTACTTGAACAAACAACCCACTTATGATTACCCCCTCTCACAAGCATCCACAACTACGAAAGAAGAATCAAGAGTAATCTAACCATAGCATTAAACATGTGGATCCAAATCAACCCCTTATGGAACAACTCATAAACTAGGGTTTAAGCTTCTGTCACTCTCACGGCCCATCATCTACTTATCATTCCTCAATGCTTTCCTTTAGGCCCAAATATGGTGAAGCATCATGTAGTTGACATTCACACGACACCACTAAAGGAAGAGCAACATAAACATCATCAAAATATCAAAGGAATACCAACATCACATGATTATTTATCATAAGACTTCACCCATGTCCTCAAAAACGAAAGTAACTACTCACAAAGCATCATCATGTTCAAGATCATAAGTGTAATGAATATGCCTAAGGATCTGAACATATAATTTTCCACCAATTAAACCAACTAGCATCAAATACGGGATTTAATCAACATTACTAGCAACCCACAAGTACCAATCTGAGGTTTTGAGACAAAGATTGAATACAAGAGATGAACTAGGGTTTGAGATGAGATGGTGATGGTGCATATGTCAATGAAGATTGATCCTTCCACGATGGAGGAAGCGTTGGTGACAATGATGGATTCGATTTCCCCCTTCCATAGGGAAGTTTCCCCGGCGAAATCGCTCCATCGGAGAGAAAAAGTGCTCCTGCTCAGGTTCCGCCTTGAGACGGCGGCACTTCGTCCCGAAAGTCTTCTTCCGAACTTTTCTAGGGTAATTGACATATATGAGAAGATGGGCACCGTAGGCCTCCCAGGGGGCACACGAGCTAGGGTGCCACACCCTGGGGGGTGGGGTGGGTGGGCACGCCCCTGGCTCGTGGCCACCTGGTGGGTCCCCTTCTGTCGATTCTTCCACCAATGTTTTTTATATATTCCAAAATAATTCTCAATCAATTTTCAGATCATTTGGAGTTCCAAAGAATATCCATCTCTTCGGTGGTCTTTCCGGTCCAAAATTCCAACTATCGGCAATCTCCCTCTTTGTATGAAACTTGAAAAATAATAGAGAAAAGGCATTAGGATCGCATACTAAAGTGTAATAATGATTTAATACATAAATAATATCAATGGAAAAACATGATGCAAAATGGATGTATCACCCCCCCAAGCTTAGACCTTGCTTGTTGTCTAGCGAAAGTTGAACTCGATAATCATGACCACATGCTTAGAGAGAGAGAGAGAGGTGTTGATAAAATAAAATACGAACATAAAAGCATCATGATCATTATCATAGGAGCAACATAATATCATAAAAGTTCTCATGAACGAGTGACAATCCATCCAGACACTCAAGTATGAAACATAAACTTTATTGAAAACTAACAAACTATGTTCTTAGTCACTGAAACAATTGCAATCCATCATATTTTCAGAGAGAGTCTATGCCAGAGCTCTGTTTAGCAAGTTCACATAATCAACTGTCATTTAGTCTTCTATGATTGCTGACACTCATGGTATATTTTGTGAAGAAAAAGTTTCAATGAGACACATAGGAAGATATGGGTTTATAGCTCTTCACCACCCAATAGCTTATCTCAAGGATAATGTCAACAATAATAACTCATGATAACCTATATTCAACCGGATATATGTTCTTGGATATTTCCCCACCACATGATGCTTGCCAAGTAGAGAATAGTAAGAATGGAATAGGGATTAATATTATTGAATCTTGTATAAAAGTAAATACATAAAAAGGAAAAGATAGGCCCTTCACAGAGGGAAGCAAAGTTTGTCATGCACTTTTTATTTGGATGTGCAAGCTCTTAATGGAAAAGAACGTCACTTTATATTGCCCCTTATGATAGCAAACTTTATTATTGCTACTTGTGAGCTGTGTTGGGTTTCCCCCTGAAGAGGAAGGGTGAAGAAATATAGTAGCGATAAGTATTTCCCTAAGTGAGAACCAAGGTTATTGAACCAATAGGAGAACCACGACAACTTGGGTCAACAATACATGCACACACAAAACCAAACACTTGCACACAACGCGGGCAAGAGGGTTTTCAAGCCCCTTTAACTCGTTACTTGCAAGGATTACTTCTGATAGTGATAGATAGATAAATATAAAAGTAAAATAAAAAGAAAGTAAATAAATTCTAGCAAGGTTTTTAGGTTTCTGTAATACAATTTGAATAGACACGGGGGGACATAGTTTTCACTAGAGGATTCTCTCTCAAACGCATAACATACGGTGGGTAGACAAATTAGTGTTGGGCTATTGATAAAAAACACATTGTTACGATGTTATTCATGGGAATGATCGTGTATATAGGAATCACGTCTGTGACAAGTAGACCAAAAAGATTATGCATCTACTAATATTACCCCACCAATCGACCTCTATCCAACATGCATCTATGGTATTAAGTTCATGACAAAGAGAGTAATGCTTTAAGCAAGATGACATGATGTAGACAAAGTAAGTACAAGCAATATGTTCAAACTGTTGGAAATATGCCCTAGAGGCAATAATAAAATGGTTATTATTGTATTTCCTTGTTCATGATAATTGTCTATTGTTCATGCTATAATTGTGTTAACCGGAAACCATAATACATGTGTGAATACATAGACCACAACATGTCCCTAGTGAGCCTCTAGTTGACTAGCTCGTTGATCAATAGATGGTCACGGTTTCATGGCCATGGACATTGGATGTCATTGATAACGGGATCACATCATTAGGAGAATGATGTGATGGACAAGACCCAATCCCAAGCATAGCACAAGATCGTGTAGTTCATTTGCTAAAGCTTTTCAATGTCAAGTATCGTTTCCTTAGACCATGAGATTGTGCAACTCCCGGATACCGTAGGAATGCTTTGGGTGTGCCAAACGTCACAACGTAACTGGGTGGCTATAAAGGTGCACTACGGGTATCTCTGAAAGTATCTGTTGGGTTGGCACGAATCGAGACTGGGATTTGTCACTCCGTGTGACGGAGAGGTATCTCTGGGCCCACTCGGTAAGACATCATCATAATGAGCTCAATGTGACTAAGGAGTTAGCCACGGGATGATGTATTACGGAACGAGTAAAGAGACTTGCCAGTAACGAGATTGAACAAGGTATGGGGATACCGACGATCGAATCTCGGGCAAGTATCATACCGATAGACAAAGGGAATTGAATACGGGATTGATTGAATCCCCGACATCGTGGTTCATCCGATGAGATCATCGTGGAGTACGTGGGAGCCAACATGGGTATCCAGATCCCGCTGTTGGTTATTGGCCGGAGAAGTGTCTCGGTCATGTCTACGTGTCTCCCGAACCCGTAGGGTCTACACACTTAAGGTTCGATGACGCTAGGGTTATAGGGAAATGGTATACGTGATTACCTAAGGTTGTTCGGAGTCCCGGATGAGATCCCGGACGTCACGAGGAGCTCCGGAATGGTCCGGAGGTAAAGATTGATATATAGGAAGTCCAGTTTTGGTCACCGGAAAGTTTTCGGGCTCATCGGTAGTGTACCGGGAGTGCCGGGAGGGTGCCGGAGGACCCCCGAGAGGGGTGTGACGACCAAAGGACCTCATGGGCCCTTAGAGGAGGTGTGCCAGCCCATATTGGGTCGGCCAAGACCATCTATGTGGGCCCATGTGGCTGGAGATAAGGAGATAAGGCAAAAGGGATTTAAAAGGAGGAGATCCACCTCCCTTGTGGGAGGTGGACTCTCCCTTTAATTCGGCCGACCCTTTCCTCTTTGGAGTAGAGGCCAAGCCAGCCCTCCACGTCCCTCCTCCTATATATACTTGAGGTTTTGGATGTTTTGAGACAGGATTTGATCTCTCTCTCTCACGGCAAAGCCCTACCTCTCTTCTTCCTCCTCCGCAGCGCTTAGGCGAAGCCCTGTCGGAATACCTTGCTACTCCACCACCACCACGCCGTCGTGCTGCTGTTGGAGACCTTCCCCAACCTCTCCTTCCTCCTTTCTGGATCAAGGTGTTGGAGACGTCACCGGGCTGCACGTGTGTTGAACGCGGAGGTGCCGTCCGTTCGGCACTTGATCGGATCTACCGCGATCTGAATCGCTGCGAGTACGACTCCATCAACCGCGTTCTTGTAACACTTCCGCTTAGCGATCTTCAAAGGTATGAAGATCCACTCTCCCTTGCTCGTTGCTGGTTTCTCCATAGATGGATCTTGGTGAACGCGTAGGAAATTTTTTGATTTACTACTACGTCTCCCAACAGTGGCATCATGAGCTAGGTCTATGCGTAGAATCTATGCACGAGAAGAACACAAAGTAGTTGTGGGCGTCGATTTTGTTAATATGCTTGCCGTTACTAGTCTTATCTTGATTCGACGGTATTGTGGGATGAAGCGGCCCGGACCAACCTTACACGTACGCTTACGTGAGACCGGTTCCACCGCCTGACATGCACTAGCTGCATAAGGTGGCTAGCGGGTGTCTGTCTCTCCCACCTTAGTCGGATTGGATTCGATGAAAAGGGTCCTTATGAAGGGTAAATAGCAATTGGCATATCACGTTGTGGTTTTGACGTAGGTAAGAAACGTTCTTGCTAGAAACCTATAGCAACCACGTAAAAACTTGCAACTACAAATTAGAGGACGTCTAACTTGTTTTTGCAGCATATGCCGTGTGATGTGATATGGCCAAAAGGATGTGATGTGATGCATTGTGATGTATGAGATTGATCATGTTCTTGTAATAGGGTTCACGACTTGCATGTCGATGACTATGACAACCGGCAGGAGCCATAGGAGTTGTCTTATATTATTGTATGACCTGCGTGTCAATCATAAACGCCATGTAATTACTTTACTTTATTACTAAACGTTAGCTGTAGTAGTAGAAGTAATAGTTGGCGAGACAACTTCATGAAGACACAATGATGGAGATCATGATGATGGAGATCATGGTGTCGTGCCGGTGACAGTGATGATCATGGTGCCCCGAAGATGGAGATCGAAGGAGCAAGATGATATTGGCCATATCATGTCACTATATTGATTGCATGTGATGTTTATCATGTTTACATCTTATTTGCATAGAACGACGGTAGTAAATAAGATGATCTCTCAATAAAATTTCAAGAAAGGTGTTCACCCTAACTGTGCACCGTTGCTAAGGATCGTCGTTCCGAAGCACCACGTGATGATCGGGTGTGATAGGTTCTAACGTTCGCATACAACGGGTGTAAGCCAGATTTACACATGCGAAACACTTAGGTTGACTTGACGAGCCTAGCATGTACAGACATGGCCTCGGAACACGGAAGACCGAAAGGTCGAACATGAGTCGTATAGAAGATACGATCAACATAGAGATGTTCACCATGGATGACTAGTCCGTCTCACGTGATGATCGGACACGGGCTAGTTGACATGGATCATGTATCACTTGGAAGACTAGAGAGATGTCTATCTAAGTGGGAGTTCATTAATAATTTGATTAAGTGAACTTAATTATCATGAACTTAGTCTAAAAATGTCCTTGCAAGTTATGTCGTAGATAGCTCGCGCTGTAGCTCCACAGTTTTATTGATACAATCCTAGAGAAAAGTAAGTTGAAAGTTGATGGTAGCAATAATGCGGACTGGGTCCGTGATCTGAGGATTGTCCTCATTGCTGCACAGAAAGCTTATGTTTTTGATGTACCGCTAACTGCACCACTCCCTCAAGTGTTGTCTGTAGATGTTGTGAACATATGACAGGCACTTTTTGGTGACTACGTGATAGTTCAATGCGTCATGCATTGCGGCTTAGAATTGAGGCTCCAAAACGTTTTGAACGTCACGGAACATATGAGATGTTCTAGGAGCTGAGATTGTGATCTCAGGCTCGTGCCTATGTTGAGAGGTATGAGACCTCCAACAAGATTCTTTGTCTGCAAGATAAAGGAGAATAGCTTAATCGGTGAGCGTGTGCTCAGATTGTCTGGGTGCTACAATCACTTGAATCAAGTGGGAGTTAATCTTCCAGATGAGATAGTGATTAATGCAGTTCTCCAAGTCACTGCCACCAAGCTACTAGAGCTTCGTGATGAACTATAACATGCCAGGGATGGATAAGATGATCCCTGAGTTGTTCGTGATGTTTGACACCACGAAGGTAGAAATCAAGAAGGAGCATCAAGTGTTGATGGTTAAGTTAAACCACTAGTTTCAAAAGGGGCAAGGGCAAGAAGGGAAAACTTCAGGAATGGCAAGCCAGTTGTTGCTCTAGTGAAGAAACCCAAGGTTGAGCCCGAACCCGAGACTAAGTGCTTCTGTTATGAGGAGAATGTTCGCTGAAGCGGAAAAACCCTAGATGCTTGGTAGATAAGAAGGCTGGTAATGTCAATGGAGGTATATTTGATATACGTGTTAGTGATGTGTACCTTGCTGGTACTCCTAGTAGCACCTGGGTATTGGTTACCGGTTCGGTTGCTAAGTGTTAGCAACTCGAAATAAAAGCTACGGAATAAACGGAGACTAGCTAGGTGAAAGGTGACGATGTGTGTTGGAAGTGTTTCCAAGATTGATGTGATCACCATCGCACGCTCTCTCTACCTTCGGGATTTGTGATAAACCTAAATAAATGTTATTTGGTGTTTGCGTTGAGCATGAACGTGATTAGATCATGATTAGTGCAATACGGTTATTCATATAAGTTAGAGAATAATGGTTATTCTATTTACATGGATAATGCCTTCAATGGTCATGCACCCACTCGGAATGGTTTATCGAATCATGATCGTAGTAGTACACATGTTCATAACGTTGGTACCAAAAATATATAAAGGTAATAATGATAGTACCACATACTTGTGGCACTGCCGCTAAATGTCATATTGGTATAAATCGCATGAAGAAACTCCATGATGATGGATTTTTGACTCACTCGATTTCGAATCGGTTGAGACATGCGAGCCATGCCTCTTGGGCAAGATGACTGAGACCCCGTCATCCAATACGATGGAGCGGGCAAGTGGCTTATTGGAAATAATACATGTTGATGTATGTGGTCCAATGAGTGTTGAAACACACAGTGGATATCGTTGTTTTTCTTTACCTTCACTGATGATTTGAGTAAATATGGGGATATTTACTTAATGAAACACGAATCTGAAATGTTTGAAAGGTTCAAGGAGTTTCAGAGTGAAGTTAAAGATCATCGTGACAAGAAGATAAATGTCTATGATATGATCATGGAGGTGAATATCTAAGTTACGAGTTTGGTATGCAATTTTAGACAATGTGGAAATTGTTTCACAGCTCACGCCTCCTGGAACACCATAGTGTGATGGTGTGTTCGAACGTCGTAGTCGTGCTCTATTGGATATAGTGAGTACTATGATGTCTCTTATCGTTTTACCACTATCATTATGGGGTTATGCATTAAAGACAAATCCATTCACTTTAATAGGGCACCATCTAAGTCTGTTGAGATGACACCGTGAGAATTATGGTTTGACAGAAGCCTAAGCTGTCATTTCTTAATGTTTGGGGCTGCGACGCTTATGTGAAAATGGGTTTTTCAGCTAGCGAGCTCGAACCCAAAGCAGACAAATGTATCTTCATAGAATACCCTAATGAGACATTGGGTATACCTTCTATTTCAGATCCAAGCGCAAAAGGTGTTTGTTGCTAAGAATGGGTCCTTTCTTGAGAAAGAGTTTCTCTCGAAAGAATTGAGTGGGAGGAAGATAGAACTTGATAACATTGTTGAACCTTTGTTTCAACCAGAGAATAGCGCAACACAGAAAGATGTTTTTGTAGAGCCTACTCAGTTGAAAAGGAAGTTAATGATGATGATCATGAAGCTTCGGATCAAGTCACTATCGAACCTCGTAGGTCGACAAGGACGCGTACTGCTCCTGAGTAGTACGACAACCCTGTCTTGGAAATCATGTTGTTGGACAACGATGAACCTACGAACTATGGAGAAGCGATGGTGGGCCCGGATTCCAACAAATGGCTAGGAGCCATGAAATCCGAGAAAGGATCCATGTATGAAAACCAAGTATGGACTTTGGTAGACTTGCCTGTTGAATGGCGGGTCATTGAGTACAAATGGACCTTTGAGATAATCATAGACGCTAATGGTGAAATGTCACCGTTTATAAAGCTCGACTTGTCGCAAAGAAGTTTCCGCCAAGTTCAAGGAGTTGACTGTGATGAGATTGTCTCATCTGTAGCGATGCTAAAAGTCTATTAAAATTTTGTTAGCAGTTGCTGCATTTTTCGATTATGAAATCTGGCAGATGGATGACAAAACAAGGTTTCCGTAATGGTTTCTGTGAGGAAGAGTTGTATGTGATACAACCAGAAGGTTTTGTCAATCCTAAGGATGCTAATAATATGCAAACTCCAGCGATCCTTCTATGGACTGGAGCAAGCATCTCGGAGTTGGAATATATGCTTTGATGAGGTGATCAAAGTGTTTAAGTTTATACAAAGTTTATGAGAAACTTGTATTTGCAAGAAAGTGAGTGGGAGCACTATGGAATTTCTTATAAGAATATGTAGTTGACATATTATTGATCGGAAATGATGTAGAATTTCTGGAAGAGCATGAAGGGTTGTTTGAAAAGGGTTTTTTTTTCAAAGGAAGACCCAGATAAAGCTACTATTTTATTGAGCATCAAGATCTATAGGGATAGATCAATTCGCTTGATAAGTTTTTTCGACGAAGACATACCTGGACAAGTTTTTGAAGGAGTTCAAAATAGATGGGTCAAAGAAGGAGTTCTTGACTGTATTGTAAGGTGTGAAATTGAGTAAGACTCAATACCTGACCACGGCAGAAGATAAAGAAAAGATGAGTGTCATCTCCTATGCTTTAGCCATAGGCTCTATATAGTATGCCATGCTGTGTACCGCACCTGTGTGTGCCTTGCCATGAGTCTGTCAAGGGGTACAAGAGTAATCCAAGAGTGGATCACTGGACAATGGTCAAAGTTATCCTTAGTAACTTGAGAACTAAGGAAATATTTCTCGATTATGGAGGTGATAAAGGGTTCATCGTAAAGGGTTACGATGATGCAAGCTTTAACTCCAATCCGGATGACTCTTAGTAGAAATCTGGCTACGTATAGTGGAGCAGCCATTTGGAATAGCTCCAAGTGGAGCGTGGGAGCAGTATCTACAAATATGACATGGAAAGTTTGTAAGGTACACACGGATCTGAATGTCGCAGACCCGTTGACTAAAACCTCTTTCACGAGCAGGACATGAACAAACCCCAGAACTTATTGGGTGTTAATCACATGATGATATGATCACATGGTGATGTAAGTGTTAATCACATGGTGATGTGAACTAGATTATTGACTCTAGTGCAAGTGGGAGACTGTTGGAAATATGCCCTAGAGGCAATAATAAAATGGTTATTATTGTATTTCCTTGTTCATGATAATTGTCTATTGTTCATGCTATAATTGTGTTAACCGGAAACCATAATACATGTGTGAATACATAGACCACAACATGTCCCTAGTGAGCCTCTAGTTGACTAGCTCGTTGATCAATAGATGGTCACGGTTTCATGGCCATGGACATTGGATGTCATTAATAACGGGATCACATCATTAGGAGAATGATGTGATGGACAAGACCCAATCCCAAGCATAGCACAAGATCGTGTAGTTCATTTGCTAAAGCTTTTCAATGTCAAGTATCGTTTCCTTAGACCATGAGATTGTGCAACTCCCGGATACCGTAGGAATGCTTTGGGTGTGCCAAACGTCACAACGTAACTGGGTGGCTATAAAGGTGCACTACGGGTATCTCTGAAAGTATCTGTTGGGTTGGCACGAATCGAGACTGGGATTTGTCACTCCGTGTGACGGAGAGGTATCTCTGGGCCCACTCGGTAAGACATCATCATAATGAGCTCAATGTGACTAAGGAGTTAGCCACGGGATGATGTATTACGGAACGAGTAAAGAGACTTGCCAGTAACGAGATTGAACAAGGTATGGGGATACCAACGATCGAATCTCGGGCAAGTATCATACCGATAGACAAAGGGAATTGAATACGGGATTGATTGAATCCCCGACATCGTGGTTCATCCGATGAGATCATCGTGGAGTACGTGGGAGCCAACATGGGTATCCAGATCCCGCTGTTGGTTATTGGCCGGAGAAGTGTCTCGGTCATGTCTACGTGTCTGCCGAACCCGTAGGGTCTACACACTTAAGGTTCGATGACGCTAGGGTTATAGGGAAATGGTATACGTGATTACCTAAGGTTGTTCGGAGTCCCGGATGAGATCCCGGACGTCACGAGGAGCTCCGGAATGGTCCGGAGGTAAAGATTGATATATAGGAAGTCCAGTTTTGGTCACCGGAAAGTTTTCGGGCTCATTGGTAGTGTACCGGGAGTGCCGGGAGGGTGCCGGAGGACCCCCGAGAGGGGTGTGACGACCAAAGGACCTCATGGGCCCTTAGAGGAGGTGTGCCAGCCCATATTGGGTCGGCCAAGACCATCTATGTGGGCCCATGTGGCTGGAGATAAGGAGATAAGGCAAAAGGGATTTAAAAGGAGGAGATCCACCTCCCTTGTGGGAGGTGGACTCTCCCTTTAATTCGGCCGACCCTTTCCTCTTTGGAGTAGAGGCCAAGCCAGCCCTCCACGTCCCTCCTCCTATATATACTTGAGGTTTTGGATGTTTTGAGACAGGATTTGATCTCTCTCTCTCACGGCAAAGCCCTACCTCTCTTCTTCCTCCTCCGCAGCGCTTAGGCGAAGCCCTGTCGGAATACCTTGCTACTCCACCACCACCACGCCGTCGTGCTGCTGTTGGAGACCTTCCCCAACCTCTCCTTCCTCCTTTCTGGATCAAGGTGTTGGAGACGTCACCGGGCTGCACGTGTGTTGAACGCGGAGGTGCCGTCCGTTCGGCACTTGATCGGATCTACCGCGATCTGAATCGCTGCGAGTACGACTCCATCAACCGCGTTCTTGTAACGCTTCCGCTTAGCGATCTTCAAAGGTATGAAGATCCACTCTCCCCTTGCTCGTTGCTGGTTTCTCCATAGATGGATCTTGGTGAACGCGTAGGAATTTTTTTGATTTACTACTACGTCTCCCAACACAAACCCCGTCGTTTTACCCTTAGTAGCAACAATAAAATACGTGTCTTGTCCCCTTCCATCATTGGGATATAGAGCACCGCAAAATTGAACCCACTACAATGCACTCCTCCCACTGAAGATAAATCAATCTAGTTGAGCAAACCAAACCGATAGATTAGAGAGACTTGCAAAGCTATAACAATCATGCATAATAGAATTCAGAGAAGACTCAGTTACTTTTCATGAAAAATATGGTCATAAATCCACAATTCATTGGATCCCAACAAACACACTACAAAAGTAGATTACATTGGATATATCATTGCGAGAATCACAAAGAACCTTGGATTGAAGATCAAAGAGAGAGAAGAAGCCATCTAGCTACTAAGTATGGACCCATAGGTATATGGTGAACTACTCACACGCCATCATGAGGGCATCTAGGTTGATGTAGATGTCCTCCATGAAGGATTCCCATTCCTACAGAGTACCGAAAAAGGCCTTCAGGCGGGATCTCGGAAGAACAAATACTTGCGTCCGTGGAAAAATTATTTCGAGAGGATATCTAATGTTTTTGGGACAACTGGGAAGTGTAATTAGGTTTGGAGGTGCCACGAGGGGCCCACGAGCTAGGAGCGTGCCGTCCTAGCTTGTGGCCGCCTCGTGGGTCTTCTGGCCACCCCCTGAAGCTTCTTGGGTCTCTTCTGGTCCAAAAATAACCCCCATAATTTTTTATCCAATTTGGACTCCCTTTGGTATTGTTTTCCTGAAAAGTCCAAAAACAAGTGGAAAAAAACTGGCAATGTGCACTAAGTTAATAGGCCAGTCCCAAAAATGATATAAAATAGCATATAATTGCATATAAAGTATCCAAGATTGATCACACAATAGCATGAAACAATTAAAAATTATAGATACGTCGGAGACATATCAATTTGTTGGAAATATGCCCTAGAGGAAATAATAAAGTGGTTATTATCATATTTCCTTTTTCATGATAATCGTTTATTATTCATGCTATAATTGTATTGACCGAAAACTTAGATACATAAACAACACCATGTCCCTAGCGAGCCTCTACTAGACTACTCCCTCCGTGAATAAGTGTACATCTAGGTTTTGTCTTAAGTCAAAGTTTTACAATTTTAACCAACTTTCTAGGGAAAAGTACCAGTATTTATGACACTAAATTAGTATCACTAGATCGTTTTTGAAACATACTTTGATAATATACCAATTTGATGTCATATAATGTCACTACTATTTTCTATAAAATTGGTGAAAATTTTAAAACTTTGACTTGAATAAAAATCTAGATGTACACTTATTCCCAAACAGAGGGAGTTGCTCGCTGATCAAAGATGGTTAAGATTTCCTAACCATATACATGAGTTGTTATTTGATAATGGGGTCACATCATTAGGAGAATGATGTGATGGACAAGACCCAACCGTAAGCTATCACTTGATCGTATCACTTAGTTTATTGCTACTTCTTTTTTCATGTCAAGTATCTGTTCCTAAGACCATGAGATCATGCAACTCCATGACACCGGAGGAATGCCTTGTGTCCATCAAAGTCACTTCATAACTGGGTGATCATAAAGGTTCTCTATAGGTATCTCCGAGGGTGTCCATTGGGTTGGCGTGGATCGAGATTAGGATTTGTCACTCCATATGATGGAGTGGTATCTCTGGGCCCTCTCGGTGATGCAACATCACAAGAATCTTGCGAGCAATGTGACTAAAGCATTAGTCACATGATCTTTTATTATGGATCGAGTAAAGAGACTTTCCGATAATGATATTGAACCAGGTATGAGATACCGACGATCGAACCTCGAGCAAGTAACATACCAATAGACAAAGGGAACTGCATACTGGATTGACTGAATCCTTGACATCGTGGTTCGAACGATAAAGATCTTTTTGGAATATATAGGAATCAATATGGACATCTAGGTCCTTCCATTGGTTATTGACCAGAGAGGTGTCTCGGTAATGTCTACATGATTCTTGAACCCACAGGGTCCGCACGCTTAATGTTTGGTAACACTAGAGTAGTACTGGGATATGTATGTTGGTGACCTAATGCTGTTTGGAGTCCCAGATGAGATCCCGGACATCACGAGGATCTATGGAATGGTCCAGAAGTAAATATTTATATATGGGAAGTCGTATTTTGGCTATCAAAAAAGTTTTGGTTTTTTCCGGTATTGTATGAGGAAAGTTCCAAAAGGTTCCAAGGACTTCTGGAGGAGTCCAGAAGTCCACCAAGGGTTCCACCATGTCCCAAGGGTTTGCATGGGCTGAGGGGAGGCAACCTGGCCTTATTGGGCTAGGCGCACAAGTCCCTCAAGGCCCATGTAGCTTGGGAGGGGTGGAAAATCCACATGTGTATGAAATGGGAGGGAATTTGACTAGGAGTCCAACTCCTTCCCCTTGGTGCGGCAGCCCTAGGGATTGGAGGGCTTACCGCCATGCCCCTCCACCTATATAGAGGGGAGGGGTTCCCCCAATAGGACACACCAGCCCCTTGGCGCCTCCCTCTCTCCCGTTGCTTTGTTGCTCCTCCATTCCTAGTTCCGGCAGCGCGCAAGGAAGCCCTGCCGGCACTACTTCACCACCATCTCCACCATGTTATCGTGTTGGTCGAGATCCCATGTACTTCTCCTCTCTTGATTTCTGGATCAATAAGGAGGAGACGTCACCGAGCCGAACGCGTGCTGAATGTGGATGTGTCATGAGTTTGACGCTTGATCGGGGCGGATCATCATTGGATCTTTAAGTGTAGGATCCAAAGTATGTCTAGAGGGGGGGGGGGTGATTAGAATACTTGACCAAGTAAATCTTAACATTTTCCCAATTTTAATGGTTGGCAAGTTCAGCAATTTTACCAAGTCTAGCACACCCTACATGTGCAAAGCTTCAAGTATAACAACGGAATGTAAAGACATGCAAGTGTAAGTAGAGGGGAGGGATAGGAAGATCAAATGCAACAGGGACTCAAAGATTTTTCCTATGGTTCCTATAGGTGGTGCTATTGTACGTCCACATTGATAGAGACTTCAACCCATGGAGGGTAACAGCAGTGTGAGTCCATGGAGGGCTCCATCCAAAAAGGGTCCACGAAGAAGCAACCTTGTCTATTCCACCATGGCTTACATCGACGAAGGACTAGCCTCACTCGGGGTAGATGTTCATGAAGTAGGAGACCTCTTTGCCCTTACAAACTTCTTGGTTCAACTCCACACAAATTGGACGCTCCCAAGTGACACCTAAACAATCTAGGAGACACCACTCTCCAAAAGGAAATAGATGTGGTATGGATGATGAAATCCTCGCTCTTGTGCTTCAAAAGGTTCTCCTCAACACTCAATCACTCTCTCACGGATTTTGGCTTGGTAGAAGAGATTGATTGGGTGGAAAGCAATTTGGGAGGCTAGAAATCAAGACTCATATGGTTGGAGAGGAAGATCTTGATCTCAACATATGAGTAGGTGGTTCTCTCTCAGAAAATGAATGGTGGAAGTGTTTTCTTGCTCTGAGTGCTCTCCCTACGAATGAGAGGGAGGTGGATGGGTATATATATCCATCTCGAAAAATCCAACTGTTACAACATTATTGCTCAACTCAGTGGAACCGGAGTAAAACTCGGTTGCACCAACTAATGTAGAATGTCCTAACTTTAGGCTTTTCGGTAGACCGCTATACAACATCTCGGTGAGTCTGATTCGGCTGACCCAGACAGTTCGAGTGATTCGATGACACCAAAATGAAAAACTTAGAAATTATGTTTTTAATTAAATACCAGAGAGGTGGTCGCTAATTTTTGGCTGTACCGAAGAAAAACTCGGTTGCACCAATTTGCTAGGGTTTGGATTTGGGATCTATCTAAGGAAAACTTGGTAGGGCAGAAGCGGGAAATTTTGGTGTCACTGAATTAGAACTTTAGGGTTTGGACATAATATTTTGTGGGAGAATTCCTGAGGCTTTTGGTGGCTAATCTCTGAGCACTTTGAGAAAATAGACCATCATAGACACCTCATCCCCTTTTAATAGTATTGGCTTTCCTATGGACTCAAATGTGATTACTCACATAAATCTAAAATGTGGAGTCTTGATATTTTTGTCAATTGATGTTCCATGCATGTAGGGAATCTCCTTCCAATCCTAGCGAATCCATTCATTGAACTTTTCCTGAAATATACTTGATAGATTCATTAGTCCAATGAAATATACGTTGTTATTAATTACGGAAACCACATAGGGAGAAGTTGTGCTTTCAATCTCCCCCTTTTTGGTAATTGATGACAACATATAGATCAAAGCTTTGACATAAAATATAATCAATGTATAGCATCATCACTTTGAGAAGTATGTGATAAGCAAGAGCTCCCCCTAAATTTGTGCATTATTTTAAATTTGTGGTTGAATGCAAATGCACAATTGATTAGGATCATGGGTCACTCTTCCATGTCACATACATCTTGGTGGTGCGCATAAATGGTATGAATGTATTACAATGCACATAACTCCAAGAATGTTTGAATGATCATCATATTAATATCACAATGATCATCATATTAATGATCATCATAGCTCCAAGCATGTTTGAATGATCATCAATCACAAAGTGTATGTCAAACACAACGAAGTTTTAAGACGAACAAAAGGTAGGCCAAATGTTTTCAAAGTCAAAGAGAAGCAACAAGAGGCAACACACACACACACTCTCTCTCTCAAAGCCCTATGATCTATACAATCCCCCCTTTGGCAACAAGTTAACAAAAAGTTCGAAACTACAGAGCTAAACATCACTATGAGCATGATCTCCTCCATGGGGAAATGAAGCTACTCCGGTAGTCATGGAAGGAGTCGATATGAGAGCATCGACAAATGCTTCTGCAGAAGTACTCTAGGCTGGTGGAGTGGACACTAGAGGTGCTGAAGGAGGCACGGTAGAAGTTGCATCCGATACTGACACCGAAGGTATCAGCTCTTGGGAAACCACATCAGTAGATCTAACTTGAGCCTTGAATTGAGTCTGGACATGCAATGTGGGGATATCATCATCATCTGAGTTGGGCATAGGAACTACATCTACCTCTTGATTCAAGGTGTTGACAATGCTGGTTAACTCAGTCACTTTGTTGTCAAGATCATGAAACTTCGTCTCCACTATCATCTCAAGGCTCTTCCGGTTCAGCAGCAGCTCTATGACATTCTTCTCAATGCCTTGGATAGTACTGACTAGATAGGCCATCTGATCGCTCTTCGTCTTGAGAACTGGAGCACTAGTGGCTCTTGCTGCGTATGCGTGGGCCTCTGCCTCAATCTCTATGTGTGCCTTATATGAAGTGGGATGAGATGGATCCATCACCACTACATTGTCTTCCAACCTTGGGGTTGACGAGCATCTAAATGTATGGAGCATATCCACATCATCTCTTTTGATAAGTAGCATTCCTCTTGATGGTCTCAACAAAGAGATTCATCACCCTGATCCTGGTGTGTCCATAAACATGATGTAGCATCTTGATGGAGTATCCACGAATCATCTTGTCATCTCTTGATTTGGGCATCAAGGTGTGCCTCAAAATTGTGTTGGAGGTAGTTAGTCTTGCTTGCAGAAAGTACAATGAGCCAAACTTATGGGTCTTCACATACTCCTTTGGAATTGGTGTGTACATGTCGACCGTAGAGTTGTGATTCATCTTGGACTCTGAGTATACATCCAGAACTCTCTCCTACACCTCTGGGACTCCTAAGATGGTAGCCCACTCATCAATGGTAGACTGTTACCTGGTGCCTTCGGTCATCCACACTATCCGGCCATTTGGATAGAAGTGAACAGTGGAGTAGAATTTCATGATGAGCTCCTCATTCCATGCACTCATCTCTTTGTCTATGAATTTACACAGATACATCATCCTGAAGCTCTCCCGGACACGGGGGAAATAGTCCTCGTGAGACTTGGTGTATTTCCAATCCACATACCTCATGTCATTAATTGTGAGGTTCTTGTATAGCAAGACAGTCTCATAGAAATCCTATTGTTCCTTGGTATGAAAATGAGCATCAACGACAGTTCTCCTCCTGAAAACATAGGGATCACTAGATCTTGATACGTCTCAAACGTATATACTTTTCCAAACACTTTTGCTTTTGTTTTGGACTCTACTTTGCATGATTTGAATGAAACTAACCCGGACTAATGTTGTTTTCAGCAGAACTACCTTGGTGTTACTTTTGTACAGGAATAAAAGTTCTCAAAATCGGACATAACTTTTTGTGGATTTTGATGGAATATATAATGAATTATGGAGTGAAGACATGTTAGAGGGAGGCTGCATGTGAGCCCCAAGCCAACAGAGTGCTCCCACCCCCTAGGTGCGCCCCATTATCTTGTGGGGCCCACATGGATCCCCTGACCCTAATTCCAGTCCGATATATTCACAATTACAGAGAAAAAAATTGGAGAACATTTTTCATTGCGTTTTACGAGATGGAGCAGCCACCACCTCCTGTTCTTCAGGGGGGTGGTGATCTTGAGTATGTTTGGGCCTCCAGAAAGGGGGATTCGTCGCCATTGTCATCACCAACCCTTCTCCATCAACACCACCATGATGCTCATCATCGAGAGGGAGTAATTCCTTTGTAGGATTTCTAGACGGTGATGGCATTGGATGATATTGATCATGTAATCAAGTTAGTTCGATGGGGCTTGATCCCTAGTATCCACTATGTTCTGAGATTGATGTTGCTATGACTTTGCTATGCTTAATGCTTGTCACTAGGACTCGAGTGCCATGATATCAGGTCTGAACCTATTATGTTTTCATGAATATGAGAGTGTTTTAGATCCTATCTTGCAAGTTGTATGCACATATTACGTGTCATGATCCGTGATACTTCTCCGTCATGTCTACTAATTTCCTAACACTTTTGCTCTTGTTTTGGACTCTAATTTGCACGATTTGAATGAAACTAACCCAGGCTGACGCTATTTTCAGTAGAACTACCATTGTGTTGTTTTGTACAAAAACGAAAGTTCTTGGAATTGGACGAAACTTTTTGGAGAATTAGTTTAGAATAAATAAAAATACTAGAGCCAAGGATCACCGGAGGGGGATCCCTGGGTGCCCACAAGACACGAGGGCACGCCACCCCCTCCAGGCATGCCCTAGTAGGTTTTGCGGACCTCGGGGCTCCCTTGACCCTAATTCCAGCACTATAAATTCCTATTTTTGGAGAGAGAAAATAGGAGAGGAAGTTTCATCGCATTTTACTATTCGGAGCCTCCGCAACCTCCTATTCGTCATCGGGAGGCTAGATCTGGAGCCCGTTTGGGGCTTCGGAGAGGGAAATCTTTGGTATTCGTCATCACCAACACTCCTTCATCGCCAATTCCATGATGCTCCCTACTGGGAGTGAGTAATTCCTTTGTAGGCTCTCTGGTAGGTGAGGAGTTGGATGAGATTCATCATGTAATCGAGTTAGTTTTGTTAGGGCTTGATCCCTAGTATCCACCATATTCTGAGATTGATGTTGCTATGACTTTGCCATGCTTAATGCCTGTCACTAGGGCCCGAGTGACATGATTTCAGATGAAAAGTGTGTATGTTTTCACCATTATATCTATGTTCTTTATCCGATCTTGCAAGTCATATGCACCTAGTATGTGTTATGATCCATAAACCCAAAAGTGACAATAGTAGGAATACTTTCCGGTGATGACCGTAGTTCGAGGAGTTCATGTATTCACTATGTGTTAATGCTTTGTTCTGGTTCTCTATTAAAAGAGGCCTTAATATCCCTTAGTTTCCTTATGGACCCCGCTACCACGGGAGGGTAGGACAAAAGATGTCATGCAAGTTCTTTTCCATAAGCACGTATGACTATTTACGGAATACATGCCTACATTATATTTATGAAGTGGAGCTAGTTCTATGTCGCCGTAGGTTATGACTATTATATGATGAATATCATCCAACGAATTCACCGATCCAATGCCTACGAGTTTTCCACATATTGTTCCTGCTAAGTTACTATTGCTGCTGTCACCATCACACTTGCTACAAAACATTTACTATCACTGTTACCGTTACTACTATTGTTACCACTGCTATCAAACTCTCATATTAGTGTGCTACTGAACACTTTGTTGCAGATATTTAATCTCCAGGTGTGGTTGAATTGACAACTCAATTGCTAATACTTGCAAATATTCTTTGGCTCCCCTCGTGTCAAATCTATAAATTTGGGTTGAATACTCTACCCTCGAAAACTGTTGTGATCCCCTATACTTGTGGGTTATCAAGAACTTTTTCTGGCGCCATTGACGGGGAGCATAGCTATATTTATTGAGTCACTCGGGATTTATATCAATTGATCACTATGAAGAATCTGAAGGATGCTAAAACCAAGATCATTCCATCTAAGACGAGGGGAGGAAACGATTTGCCATCACACTCTGCACTTGATTCACCTTCTGTTTTGAGTAGACTTGCAACACCACCACATGCTATTAATCTTGATATGTCGCTAGTATTGATGATACTACTTCTTCTATGAAGGATGCTTATGATGATGCTAGTACCATGCCTGGAGATAATGTGCCACTAGGTGAATTTCTTGATAAACAAATTGCTAGAGCTAAAGAGAATGAAATTATTGAATCTGATGAGATTACTGAAACTCATGAAGTCCTTGAAACTAAGAACTATGAAACACCTATTAGAACTAGCTCTCCTAGATTTGAATTGCCTAAGATACCTGAGGTTTATGTTATGGATGAGGAGACAGCTAGAGACTTTCTTGCTTGCAATGATAGGGATGATCATAAGAAATTACTATGCAAACTGAAAGAAAATGCTTTAAATGCTATAAGGAAATGTGATCCTAAGTTTACCACTTCACCTATATTTGTTATTGATAAGGATTACGAATTCTCTGTCGACCCAGAGTTAATTACTTTGGTTGAATCTGATCCTTTCCATGGCTATGAAACTCAAAACTGTAGTAGCACATCTCACTAAGCTAAATGACATAGCCACCCTTTTTGCTCATGATGAGAAAATTCACCATTACTATATCCTACAATTATTTCCGTTCTCATTAAAGGGTTATGCTAAGATATGATATAATACTCTTGCTCCTGGTTGTGTGCGTAGTCCCTAGGATATGATTTTCTACTTCTCTAAAAAATATTTTCCCGCTCATAAGAAACAAGCTGCCTTACAAGAAATATTTAACTTTGTGCAAATTGAAGAAGAGAGTCTCCCACAACCTTGGGGGAGGCTTCTCCAATTGCTTAATGCTTTGCCTGATCACCTTCTTAAGAAAAATAAAAAACTTGATATCTTTTATAATGGACTAACCGATGCTTCTAGGGACTTCCTAGATAGTTGTGCGGGTTGTGTTTTCAGGGAGCGAACTATTGAACAAGTTGAGGAATTATTGAATAATATATTGAAGAATCATGATGAATGGATGCTTCCCGAACCACCTCCTAAACCCACTCCGAAGAAGAGGGGTATATTATTTCTCATTCCTGAAGATATGCAAGAGGCAAAGAAATGTATGAAGGAAAAAGGTATTAAAGTTGAGGATGTTAAGAATTTACCACCCATTGAAGAAATATATGGTATTGACACACCACCACCACATGAGGTGAAGGTAAATTATTTATTGAAGTTTGATGAAGGTGACATCCCTTACAATAAGCACCCCAGTCAGTGCTTATATGAATTTGATAACTACATCAGAAAACAAGATCACTTCAATGCAAATGTTATGAAACAATTGAAATCTAACTCTGATATGATTACTCACTTGAGTGACTTGTTATTTAGAATCACTAATGATGTTAGAGGTGTAGGGAAACATGCCTCTATGGTTCAAACCCATTTAGAACAAGTTGCTAAATCTCAAAGAGAATTGTTTAGTGAAATGAATGATAATATGAAAGATTTTGTTGTTAGAGTAGCAACTAGAGGAGGAAATGACTCAGGAACCGCTTTATCCCAAGGGACACCCTAAAATAATTGAACAAGACTTTCAAAGAATTAGTGCTGATGCACCTAGTCCTTATAAAAAGAAAAAGAAAAGGAAAAATGATAGGACTTTGCATACCTCTAGTGAACCTGAGAAAGAAAAACCTCCTAAAGATAATAATGATGTCTCTTTTTCAGATGCTGAAACTCAATTTGGTAATGAACATTCACCTAGTGATAATGAAAATGATAGTGATGTTCGTGAGGACACCCAACCAAATAATGATAAAGAACCAGATAATGGTGTTGAAATAGAACCTGTTGTTGATCTTGATAACCCACAACCTAAAAATAATATGATAAAAAAGATTTTGTGGCCAGAAAAGATGGTAAAGAAAAGAGCCATGGTTTCAGAAACCCATGCCCTTTTCACCTAAACCTTCTAAGAAAAAGGATGATGAAGAATTTGAATGCGTTGCTGAAATGATTAGGCCAGTCTTTTTGCGTACCCGCTTGACTGATATCTTAAAGATGTCCACTTATGCAAAATACATGAAAGACATCATCACTAATAAAAGAAAAATACGTGAAGCTGAAATATCTACCATGCTTGCTAATTATTCTTTTAAGGATGGAGTACCTAAAAATCTTGGAGATCCTGGAATTCCAACTATACCTTGCTCCATCAGAATAAATTATGTCAAAACTGATTTGTGTGATCTGGGAGCTGGTGTTAGTGTTCTGCCTTTCTCTTTATATAAAAGACTTGATTTGAATAAACTCACACCTACTGAAATATCTGACAAATCAACTACCATACCTATCGGTATTTGTGAGGATGTGCCCGTTGTTGTTGGAAATGTTACTATCTTAACAAACTTTGTTATACTTGAGATGCCCAAGGATGACAACATGTTGATTATTCTTGGTAGACCCTTTTTGAATACTCCAGGGGCTATTATTGATTGCAATAAAAGTGAGGTCACTTTTCATATCAATGGCAATGAGCATACGGTCCATTTTCCAAAGAAATAATTCCAAGTCAATGGTATTAATGTTATTGAAAAATCTCCGACACTCACTATTGGAAGTTTTCAGCTACCTGTACCTACTGCCAAAAAGAAATATGACATACTTATTGTTGGGGATATGCATATCCCCATTGAGGTAACTTAGTGTTTTGCGAAAGTTCTTCGGTTTCATGCTAATCGAAAGTGGTTGTTAATAAGACTTGATCAACCTTATTAGTGGATCATTTTTGAGAGGTATGAAGTTGATGAATTTAGTAGACACCACCTTATGTACGCACTTTTTGTTTTATGTTTTTCTTAGTTAAATAAAATAAAATGCCATGTTTATCCTGTTTTCTGATTTCTGAGTGCAATAAAAAATGACCCAAAAATAAAAGTTCTCAGAAGGTTCTGAAATTTCAATGCATTTTTTGAATATTTCTGAATTTCGGGTACAAATAACATCGGAGGGAGGTGCCCTTGGTGCCCATGAGACACCAGGGCGTGCCAGCAACCCCAGGCGCGCCCTGGTGGGTTGTGGGCCCCACGTGGTCCCTCTTACTTATCCCTTTATCCCATGTCATCTCCTACCTCTAGAAAAAAATCACCATAGCTCTCACTCTCGTGTTCTTGCTCTCAAACCCGTGGATTTCGATCTCTTTGCTCGAAGCTCCATTTTCTAAACTGTTTTGGGGGATTGCTTCTTGGTATGTGATGCCCCCATTGCTCTAATTAGTTTTTTCTTTAGCGGTCTATATGTTTAATAATTAGCTACTCTTGGTGCTGCTGTAAATGGGCTTGCATGTTGAATTCTTGGATTTCCAAGTAGTTTGAATTCTTGATATAGCCTCTAGACATGCATATAAGTAGTTGCTGTCAATCTTGCGGAGTTTTGTTGACAAACAATTTAGTGGACTGAATTTTTCAGAATTTTTTATAGGAATAGGATGAGTATCTTCAGGAAGTTTTCCTCCAAAAAGGATGCTAAGGGTGTTATTGGGGATTCATCGGACAATGACCTTAACACTCCAAGAACGATGGAGGTGCGATCGTGCGATTGGCTGCACAATGCCTTCATGTAGGAGGCCGAGTTCCATCAAGAGTTTTCCCAATTTGTTGCAAATGCCGGGCTGACCGCCTTCCTCGCAGATGAGTGTGACCAACACCACCTCCTCACGAACTCCTTTGTGCAAATTTTTTATTTTCCGAATAGGAACAATCCCCCTGAAGTGCGGTTTAACTTATATTCTGAAACTCATCAGATACCGTTCACTGAATTTTGTGAGATATGTTTGATCCCCTTTGACGGGGAATTAAGAGAGCCTAGACCAGCAGGTTTGGGGACTTTCTTCTCACTTTGAAAGTGGGGGGTGAGAGAGGCGTGTCGCAAACCACCACCACTAGTTTGCAGTTTCCTTCTGTGCAGTACTTTAATTTATTCATCGCGAAGTGCTTAACTTCTAGGGAGAAGGTCAGTGCACTCCGTGCCCGTGACCTCGCCATTTTACGTCGTGCACTACACAATGATCACACCTATAGCTTAGGGGATATTATTCCACATCGTCTGCACCTCAACAGAACTAAGGAAAAAAAATTCATGGTGGTTTTTATGCTGCTCGCTTAGTGAGTCATTTTAATGTTCAGATACGCCAACATGGCTATCATTTGGCCTGAGCTTATCTAGATCACCAAGCATTAGTGGATCACCAGTTTATCGACATTGCCGATTCTTTTAATAACATTCATTATAACCTGGTCTTTAGTGTGGAAACCCATGATGTTATCTCGTTGCCTGCACCTGCTTTGTTCAATTCTTTTGCCAGGAACGGATACAGGGTCATGCCAGAGGACATTATTGCCTACCGGAACAACCAGGCAGCAGCAGAGGAGGAGCTCTACAACACTTCTACATGGGACCGACTAGCTATTACGGATGGTGATTACCAAGATGGCCAAAAGGCTAAGCTTGGGGGAGTACGTATTTCTGCCGACATTATATCAATGTTCACACATTTCATTCCAGTTGTCGGTGTCCACACTTTTTCATTGTATTATCCATGCTAGATTTATTTCTCTCTCGCTTTCTTTTTGCGTGTTTGATAAACTTGGAGAAAATCTAAAAATAATTTTTGCTTCTTTTCAGTTTTTCTTCCTAGTTTAATTAGTTGTAGTATTAAAAGAAAACCCAAAACTATTTCTTGTTTCTTCTTTTGCTTGTTGGGAGCTCTCCAGTGTAAATAGTTTTTCTCATTTTTGTTTTCCCCTCTTTAATTTTCTTTCTTCAAGAAAAAATAAAAACTCCAAAAATATTTCTGTGTGTTTCTCTGAAATTCTTTTCCTTTTATTGAATCATACTAAGGAGAAGACCACGATGAAAATGTTGAGTGGCTCTCATATGCAAGGTTGTCATGATCGTGATTTTGAATCGGATCGGAACTCCAGTGGTAGGATCGCAAAATGTAGAATCTTCACTATCAGGATCATAGAAACATAGATTCTATGAGCTAAAATTGTAGAATCATGATAACCCACAAGTATAGGGGATCACAACAGTTTTCGAGGGTAGAGTATTCAACCCAAATTTATCGATTCGACACAAGGGGAGCGAAAGAATATTCTCGAGTATTCGTAGCTGAGTTGTCAATTCAACCACACCTGAAAGACTTAATATCTGTAGCAAAGTATTCAGTAGCAAAGTAATATGGAAGTAACGGTAATGATTGCAAAAGTAACAGTAGCAGTTTTGTAGTGATTGTAACAGTAGCAACGGAGAAGTAACTTAGCAAAGATCAATATGTGGAAGGCTCATAGGCAATGGATCGATGATGGATAATTATGTTGGATGGCATTCATCATGTAACAATTATAACATAGGGTGACAAAGAACTAGCTCCAATTCATCAATGTAATGTAGGCATGTATTCCATATATAGTCATATGTGCTTATGGAAAAGAACTTGCATGCCATCTTTTGTCCTACCCTCCTGTGGCAGAGGGGTCCTAATAGAAACTAAGGGACATTAAGGCCTCCTTTTAATAGAGAACCGGGCCAAAGCATTATCACTTAGTGAATACATGAACTCCTCAAACTACGGTAATCACCGGAAAGAATTCTAGTTATTGTCACCCTGGGGGATGCGGATCATAACTCGTAATAGGTGTCTACAACTTGCAAGATAGGATCAAGAACACATATATATTCATGAAAACATAATAGGTTCAGGTCTGAAATCAAGGCACCCGGGCCCTAGTGACAAGCATTAAGCATAGCAAAGTCATATCAACATCAATCTCAGAACATAGTGGCTACTAGGGATCAAACCCTAAGAAAACTAACTCAATTACATGATAAATCTCATCCAACCCATCACTGTCCAGCAAGCCTACGATGCGATTACTCATGAACGATGGAGAGCATCATGGAATTGGTGATGAAGGATGGTTGGTGATGACGATGGCGTCGATCTCCCCTCTCCGGAGCCCAAAACAGACTCCAGATCTAGCCTCCCGAGGAAGAACAGGAGGTGGCGGTGGCTTCGTATCGTGAAACATGATGAACTCCTCTCCTTTTTTCTACGTGAATAGGAATAAATAGGAGTGTAATTGAGGCCGGTGGAGCAGCAGGGACCATACAAGCCTTCTAGGCGCGACCAAGGGGGGTGGCCGCGCCTGGCAGGCTTGTCACCTGTGGGTGGCCCCCCTCTGGATTATTCTTTCGCCAGTATTTTTTATTAAATCCAAAAATATTCTCCGTAAATTTTCAGGTCAATCCGAGAACTTTTATTTCTGCAGAAAAATAACACCAAGGCAATTCTGCTGAAAACAACGTCAGTCCGGGTTAGTTCCATTCAAATCATGCAAATTAGAGTCCAAAATAAGGGCAAAAGGTTTTGGAAAAGTAGATACGATGGAGACGTATCAACTCCCCCAAGCTTAATCCATTGCTTGTCCTCAAGCAATTCAGTTGATAAACTGAAAGTGAGAAAGAAAAACTTTTACAAACTCTGTCTGATCTTGTTGTTGCAAATGTGTCTAACTGATGTTCAGATTTTCAGCAAAGATCATGGACTAACCACATTCACAATAACATTTAGGTCTCACATTTACTCATATCAATGACATAATCAACTAGCTAGTAATAATAGTAACTCTCGAATGACAACACTTTATCAAAACAATCATGATACAATATGATAAAATGATATCTCGCTAGCCCTTTCCGAGACCGCAAAACATAAATGCAGAGCACCTCCAAAGAACAAGGACTGACTAGACATTGTAATTCATGGTGAAAGAGATCCATTCATGCTCATACTCAATATCAATTAACAACAAAGCAAACAAATGACGGTGGTGCTCTCTAACTGGTGCCTTTTATGAGAAGAGGATGACTCAACAATAAAGTAAATGGAAAGGCCCTTCACAGAGGGAAGAATTAATTTGCAGAGGTGCCAGAGCTCGAGTTTTTAAAACAGAGATAAGTAATGATTTTGAGCGGTATGCTTTTATTGCTCACATAACGACCAAAAGGTTTTCAACATCTTCCATGCTAGATACGTTATATGCAGTTCCCAAACAGAATGATAAAGTTCTTAATCCCCTCCACCAATCAATCACACTCCACGGCGAGCCTAATCCACGGGTACCGTCCATACAAACATAGTCCTAGGGGAGTTTTGTTTAATTATATTTTTCTTTTATTTCGAGCATGGAACTGGGCATCCCGATTACCAGCCACTTTGTCGTGAATGATAGTGAATCAACACATACCGTGAGAATAACCCACCTAGCATAGAAGATACTGACAGCCCCTAGTCGCCACATGAGCGATTTGGGCATACAAAATAGAATGTTTGTTTGAAGATTTATAGTTTGGCACATGCAAATTTACTTGGAACAGCAGGTAAACACCGCATATAGGTAGGTATGGTGGACTCATATGAACAACTTTGGGTTTGAGGGATTGGATGCACAAGCAGTATTCCCGCTTAGTACAAGTGAATGCTAGCAAAAGACTGGGGAGCGACCAACTAGAGAGCGACACAGTCATCAACATGCTTTGAGACTAACCAACATTGAATGCAAGCATGAGTAGGATATAAATCACTATGAACATAAATATCGTAGAGGCTATGTTGATTTTGTTTCAACTACATGCATGAACATGTGCCAAGTCAAGCCACTTGAATCGTTCAGAGGATGATACCATCCCATCATACTACATCACAACCATTTTAATATGCATGTTGGCACCCAAGACAAACCATTATCCACTATTAGCTAATTAAGCATGGCATGAGTAACTATAATCTCTAACTGTCATTGCAAATATGTTTCACCCATAATGAACTGAATTCGGAATGATGAGCTAATCATATTTACAAAAGCAAGATAGGTCGAGTTCATACCAGCTTTTCTCCATCTCAATCTTTTCATCAAATATCGTCATTATTGCCTTTCATTTGCACGACCGAACGATGTGGATAATAATAAGAGTGCATGTGCATTGGACTAAGCTGGAATCTGCAAACAATAACTCAAATGAGAAGAGAAGGTAACATGGGCTTTCTAATAGGTAAACAATAATGAATATGAGAGCCACTTGACATTTTCATTGTGGTCTTCTCCTTACGACCCAAAGAAAGAAAAATCAAAACAAGAACGAGAAAAACTATTTACACGGAAAGCTCCCAATGAGCCAAAGAAGAACGAAAAAACTTTTTGGGTTTTCTTTTAATCCTACAACTAAACAACTAGAAGGTAAAGCTGGAACTAATTTTTTTTGTATTTTTATCAAAGTTAATTCAACACACAAGAAGAAAGCGAAACAAGGAAATAAACTACCATGGATAGGACAATGAAAAAGTATGAACACCGACTACTTAAGATGGATGTGTGAACATGAATGTAAAGTCCGTGAGAAAAACGTACTCCTCCAAGCTTAGGCTTTTGGCCTAAGTTGGTCTATGACCATGGCTGGAAAGAGCTCTCTCCCGGATACTCAGGAGCGTCCTTAGAGTTCCATTGGTTGACGAACTCCCGTGGCACCCAGTGAAAAACTGGCTCCAGGTACGGATCAAGGGCTGGTGCCGGTTCTGGAGCTGGGGGTTGTGTCAGACCCCAATATCTGTAAATGTCTCCGAGCATAATGGTGTACCTGCCTGAGCGAATATCGAACAAATTAAAAGCAGGCAGAGTAATAATCTCACAAGTACCCTGGCTAAAACCTAATTTATAAAGTATCCTCCGATCATCATTTTTCCTAATAACATCATGTGCTACCATACGGTCATAATCTAAGGACTTCGAGGGTAGCAGCCTCTCATCTTCCTCGTTAAGCCTAATGGGTATCTCAAAGTGTTTGGCCAAACGGGATGCATAGATACCTCTGAATATGGGCCCCTTCGAATGGTTGGTGTTCAACCGTTGGGCCACCATAGCACCCAGACTAAAGGTTCTATCAGCAAATAAAGCATGGCGTAGAATGGCGAGGTTAGGGGCACTAAGACCTCCACTCTCCAAGCGGCCAACTAAACATCTCCCAGCAAATAATGAATAATAGCATAGCACAGGAAAATGTAAATTAGTTGTTCTTGCCTTTGACACACCTCTCTCTTCCCCTATAGTGTCTGTGGCAATAAAATCTTCCATGTCTCTAGGACGTGGTTCCCTGATGCTGCCCTCATCGGGTATTTTGCAAACTTTGCAAAAACCATAAAGGTTCATTTTCTTAGGCACATCATATAAATGAAATTCTATTGTCGGAGGGTCTTCCCTAACATGAAAATCAAAATTTTGCACAAAGCTATTCGTGAGCAAGAGGTACTGGTCACGCTTATCGTTGAGGAAGTCGGTGAGGCCTGCATTCTCAGCCCGATAATAGAAATCTTCATAAATGCCGTCCGCCCTCAAGAATGTGTCACACGGCCATCCACATGGTCGAACTTCTGCGACACGAGGAAGATTATACTTGGGTTTCTCCCTCATCTCATTTTCTCCTTCCTTAGAACTCCCGCTTGAAGAGCGTCTTAACAATCGCCTCGACATTTCTCTTTCAAGGAACAATCTCCCAAAATAGTTTTGCAAATGAAGTTTTGCACAAGGAGATCGAAAATGGCAGCAAAATGAGCTAGAACATGGGTTTGAGCTATGGTGGGATTTTTTCTGGAGGAAGATGAAGTGGATGGGTGCTGCAGTAAGTGAAGGGGGCCATGTGGGACCCACAAGCCTGCTAGGTGCGGCCATAGGGGTGGCCGCGCCTTGCGGGCTTGTGCCCCACTGGTGCAGCCCCTGTAGTGTGCTCACTGCCAGATATTTTTAAATATTCCAGAAAAAATCATACTACATTTTCAGGGCATTTGAAGAACTTTTATTTTCAGGTCATTTTTCTATTGCACGAAAAACTCAGAAAACAGAAAAATAATAGCATTTTACTTAATTTAATGTAACTAACAGAAAGTAAAAGTTGGGTACAGAAAGTTGTGCTTTCTAAATTCAGCCATCTCATGCTCATCCAAAGAAATCCATCAATAAGGTTGATCAAGTCTTATTAACAAACTTCTTTTGAATAATATGAAACCGAAGAATTTTCGAATAACACTAAGTTACCTCAATGGGGATATGCATTTCCCCAACAATAAGTATATCATATTTCTTCTTGATAGTCGGAAGAGGGAATTCAAAGTCTCCAATAATAATCGTTGGAATTTTTTCAATGGAGTTGATACTATGAACTTGAGGTTGTTTCTTCGGAAAGTGTACCGTATTCTCATTACCATTAATATGAAAAGTGACATTGCCCTTGTTGCAATCAATAACAGCCCCTGCAGTATTCAAAAAGGTTCTACCAAGGATGATAGACATACTGTCGTCCTCGGGAATATCAAGAATAACAAAGTCCGTTAAGATAGTAGCATTTCCAACTATGACAAATACATCCTGACAAATACCGATAGGTAGAGCAGTTGATTTATCAGCCATTTGCAAAGATATTTCAGTAGGAATCAACTTATTCAAATCAAGTCTACGATACAAAGAGAAAGGCATAACACTAACACCAGCTCCCAAATCACATAAAGAAGTTTTAACATAATTCCCTTTAATAGAGCATGGTATAGTTGGTATCCCTGGATCTCCTAATTTCTTTGGTACTCCACCCTTAAAAGTATAATTAGCAAGCATGGTGGAAATTTCAGCTTCCGGTATCTTCCTTTTATTAGTCACAATACCTTTCATATACTTAGCATAAGGAGTCATTTTCAGAATATCAGTCAAGCGCATACGCAAAAAAGATAGGTCTAAGCATTTCAACAAAGCGCTCAAAATCCTCATCATCCTTTTTCTTGGATGGTTTAGGAGGAAAGTGCATGGGTTTCTGAACCCATGGTTCTCTTTCTTTACCATGCTTCCTAGCAATAAAATTTCTTTTTTCATATATTTTATTCTTAGGTTGTGGGTTATCAAGATTAACAGCAGATTCAATCTCCACATCATTATCATTACTAGGTTGAGTATCAACATGAGCATCATCATTAATATTATCACTAGGATCATGTTCATCACCCGATTGTGTCTCAGCACTAGAAACAAAAATATCATTTGGGTTTTCAGGTGTATTTATAACAGGTTCACTAGCAGCATGCAAAGTTCTATCATTATCCTTTTTCCTCTTACTACTGGAATGACTAGGTGTATCAGTATTAATTCCCTGAGATCTTTCTCAACTCTCTTAGGATGGCCCTCAGGATACAAAGGTTCCTGAGTCATTTTACCACCTCTAGTCACAACTCTAACTGAATGATCATTGTTTTTACTATTCATCTCATTATGCAAATCATTATGTGCCTTAAGTACTTGTTCTACTTGAGTAGTTACCATGGAAGCATGTTTACTAATCAGTTTAAGACCATTGATAGTTCTACTCATATAATCGCCTAAGCGATCAAGCATGAAAGCATTATGTTTCAATTGTCAATTAACATAAGCATTAAAATTTCTTGCTTAACAACAAAATCATCAAACTCATCCAAGCATTGGCTAGCAGACTTATTATAAGGAATATCACTTTCATAAAACCTACGAAGAGAATTTACCTCTACTACCTGTGTCGGGTTACCAAGACCATATATTTCTTCAATAGGTGGTAGATTCTTAACATCTTTAGCTTTAATACCTTTTTCTTCCATAGATTACTTTGCCTCTTGCATATCTTCGGGACTTAGAAATATAATACCTCTTTTCTTTGGAGTTGGATTCAGAGGTGGTTCAAGGATAGTCCAATCATTATCATTGCTCAATATATTATTCAATAGTATTTCAGCTTGTTCAACAGTTTGTTCCCTAAAAACACAACCAACACAACTATCTAGGTGGTCCCTAGGAGCATCGGTTAGTCCATTATAAAAGATATCAAGTATTTCGTTTTTCTTGAGAGGATGATCGGGCAAAGCATTTTGTAGTTGGAGAAGCCTCCCCAAGCTTCTGGGAGACTCTCTTCTTCAATTTGCACAAAGTTAAATATTTCCTGCAAGGCAACTTGTTTCTTATGGGCAGGAAAATGTTTTTCAGAAAAGTGATATATCATATCTTGGGGACTATGCACATAACCAGGAGCAAGAGAATTAAACCATATCTTAGCATCACCCTTTAGTGAGAAAGGAAACAACTTAAGGATATAGTAATAACGATTTTTTTCCTCATGAGTAAATAGGGTGGCTATATCATTCAATTTCGTGAGATGTGCCACAACAGTTTTAGATTCATAGCCATGGAAAGGGTCAGATTCAACCAAAGTAATTAACTCGGGGTCAACAGAGAATTCATAATCCTTATCAGTAACAAAGATAGGTGAAGTAGCAAACTTAGGATAATATTTCATTCTAGCATTCAAAGATTTTTCTTTCCACTTGCATAGTAATTTCTTAAGATCATCTCTATCCTTACAAGCAAGAAAGTCCCTAGCTACCTCTCCTTCCATACATAACCCTCGGGAATATTAGGCAATTCATATCTAGGAGAGCTAGGTCTAGCAGGTGTCTCAAAGTGTTCAGTTTCAATAATTTCATCAGTTTCAGAAGTATCATAATTTTCAGCATTGACTCTAGCAATTTGTTCATCAAGAAATTCACCCAGTGGCACGGTATTATCAAGCAAAGTATCATCATAAGAATCATGCATAGTAGAAGTGGCATCATCAATTATTTGCAACACATTATAATTACTAGCAGGTGGTGGTGTCGCAAACTTACTCATAACAGAAGGTGAATCAAGTGCAGAGCTAGATGGAAGTTCCTTACCTCCCCTCATAGTAGAGGGATAGATCTTGCATAGTGATCAACAAAGATAAATCCCAAGTGACTCAGAGAATAGAGCTATGCTCCCCGGCAACGGCGCCAGGAAAAGGTCTTGATAACCCACAAGTATAGGGGATCACAACAGCTTTTGATGGTAGAGTATTCAACCCAAATTTATTGATTCGACACAAGGGGAGCCAAAGAATATTCTCGAGTATTCGCAGCAGAGTTGTCAATTCAACCACACCTGAAAGACTCAATATCTGTAGCAAAGTATTCAGTAGCAAAGTAATATGGAAGTAATGGTAACGATGGCAAAAGTAACAGTAGCAGTTTTGTAGTGATTGTAACAGTAGTAACGAAGAAGTAACTTAGCAAAGATCAATATGTGGAAAGATCGTAGGCAATGGATCGGTGCTGAATAATTATGTTGGATGGCATTCATCATGCAACAGTTATAAGATGGGGTGACACAGAACTATCTCCAATTCATCAATGTAATGTAGGCATGCATTCCATATATAGTCATATGTGCTTATGGAAAGGAACTTGCATGACATCTTCTGTCCTACCCTCCCGTGGCAGCGGGGTCCTAATGGAAGCTAAGGGATATTAAGGCCTCCTTTTAATAGAGAACCAGACCAAAGCATTAGAACTTAGTGAATACATGAACTCCTCAAACTACGGTAATCACCGGAAAGAATCCTAGTTATTCTCACCCTGGGGGATGCGGATTATAACTCGTAATAGGTGTATACAACTTGCAAGATAGGATCAAGAACACACATATATTCATGAAAACATAATAGGTTCAGATCTGAAATCATGGCACTCGAGGACTAGTGACAAGCATTAAGCATAGCAAAGTCATAGCAACATCAATCTCAGAACATAGTGGATACTAGGGATCAAACCCTAACAAAACTAACTCGATTACATGATAAATCTCATCCAACCCATCACCACCCAGCAAGCCTACGATGGGATTACTCATGAACGGTAGATAGCATCATGGACTTGGTGATGAAGGATGGATGGTGATGACGTTGGCTTCCATTTCCCCTCTCCGGAGCCCAAAACAGACTCCAGATCTGGCCTCCCAAGGAAGAACAAGAGGTGGCGGTGGCTCTGTATCGTGAAACGCGATGAACCCTTCTCCTTTATTTTTTCTCCACGAATAGGAATAAATAGGAGTTGAATTGAGGCCGGCGGAGCAACAGGGGCCCCACAAGCCTACTAGGCGCGACTAGGGGGTGTGGCCGCGCATGGCAGGCTTGTCACCTGTGGGTGGCCCCCCTCTGGTTGATTCTTTCGCCAGTATTTTTTATTAAATCCAAAAATATTCTCCGCAAATTTTCAGGTCAATCCGAGAACTTTTATTTCTCCACAGAAATAACACCAAGGCAATTCTGCTAAAAACAGCGTCAGTCCGGGCTAGTTCCATTCAAATCATGCAAATTAGAGTCCAAAACAAGGGCAAAAGGGTTTGGAAAAGTAGATACGATGGAGACTTATCAAATCACATGGTTTAATATGGATTGTAAAGTCGTAGAATTGTATAACAGAATTGCGATTCTGACAACCTTGCTCATATGCACTACTATTGATCTAACAAAGAGCCCATATTACTTTGTCTTCTCCTCTTGAATAAAATGCTTGCAGATTCGAGCTTAGTCCACGACACTCTTGCACTATTATTATTTTCATATCATTCGGTCGTGCAAGTGAAAGGCAATAATGAAGATATTTGATGAAGTGACTGTGGCAGAGAGAAGCGAGTATGAACTCAACTTGTTTTTGTTTTTGTAAATATGTTTAACCTAGTATCCATGATTCAACATATTATGATCAAACATGTTTGCAATGACAATTAGATATTATAGTTGCTCATGCCATGCTTAAGTAGATAGGAGTGGATAATGATTTATCTTGGATGTCAACATGCATTAAAATGATTGTGATGTAGTATGATGATATGGTATCCTCCTCTAAATGTTTCAAGTGGCTTGACTTGGCACATGTTCACGCATGTAGTTGAATCAAAACCAATATAGCCTTCATAATATTTATGTTCATGGTGTCCATATCCTATTCATGCTAGTATTCAATGTCTATTATTCATAATGCATGTTCATGACCGTTTTCGCTCTCTAGCTGGCCACTTCTTAACCTATTTGCTAGCCTTCGCCTGTACTAAGCGAGAATCCTTAAACCAAAGTTATTCCAGATGAGTCCACTATATCTACCCATCTGTGGTATTACCCTCCTGTTCCAAGTAAATTTACATGTGCCACCTCTAAAATTTCAAATGAACATCTGTTTTGTGTGCCTGGATTGTTCATAGAGCAACACGGGGATTCAGTATCTTCCATGCTAAGCGGGTTATTCTCATGATGGGTGTTTATTCACTCGTCCTTGCACGAGTGGGGCCAGTAATAGGGATGCCCAGTCCCGAAATCAAAAATTCCAAATAATTAAACAAAACTCCCCTAGAACTGTTGTTGGTATGGACGGTACCCGTGGATTTGGCTAGCCATGGAATGAGTTTGTTGGTGGAGGGGGAGTAAACCTTTGCTTTTATCGCTTGGGAACTACTACTAATGTATTTAGCATGGAAGATATTGATAAATTTTGGTCATGACGTAAACAGGAAGGGTGCTCTTCCCAAAAAAAATATTTATCTCTGATTTAAGCCTTGAGCTCTGGCACCTCTGCAAATCCCTACTTCCCTCTTCCTAGGGACTGTATATTTAATTTTATGTTGAGTCATCACCTTCTCAAACAAGTGCCTGATCTGAGAGCACTATTGTCATCCTCATGCATTGTGTAGAGTTAATGTTGAATGCATCATGATTGGATCTTTTTTACCATGAATTACAATGTTTAGTCGCTGCTTGAACTTTGGAGGTGCTCTGCATTTATGTTTTGCGGTCTCAGAAAGGGCTAGCGAGATACCATTGTTGTCATATTATATCATGATTGTTTTGGCAAAGTGTTTGCATTTGAGATATTTTATTATCGCTTGCTAGTTGCTTATGTCATTGATATGAGCTAATATAATTTTTAAGAGTTATTATTGACATGGTTAGTCATAATATTTGCTGAAAACCTGGGTGCTACTCAAGCATATGTATGTAAACAAGAACAAAAGAGTTCGTAAAAGTTTTTCTTTGTCACTTTCGCTTTGTCAACTGAATTGCTTGAGGACAAGCAATGGATTAAGCTTGGGGGAGTTGACACGTCTCTATTGTATCTACTTCTCCTAACACTTTTGCTCTTTTTTGGACTCTAATTTGCATGATTTGAATGAAACTAACCCGGACTGATGTTGTTTTCAACAGAACTACCATGTTGTTGTTTTTGTGCAGAAATAAAAGTTCTCGGAATTGGACAAATTCTTTGGAGAAATATTTTACAATAAATAAATAAATACTAGAGCCAAGAACCACTAGAGGGGGTTCCCTAAGTGCCCACAAGACACCAAGGTGTGCCCTGGTGGGTTGTCGGGTCCTCAAGGCTCTGTTGACCCTAATTCCAACACTATACATTCCTATTTTTGGAGAAAAAGTAGGAGATGCATTTTCATCGCGTTTTACGATTCGGAGCCGCCACAACCTCCTGTTCTTCATCGGGAGACTAGATCTGGAGCCCGTTTGGGGCTCCAGAGAGGGGAATCTTCGGTCTTTGTCATCACCAACCCTCCTTCATCGCCAATTTCAAGATGCTCCCCACCGGGAGTGAGTAATTCCTTCGTAGTCTCGCTGGTCAGTGAGGAGTTGGATGAGATTCATCATGTAATCGAGTTAGTTTTGTTAGGGTTTGATCCCTTGTATCCACTATGTTGTGAGATTGATATTGCTATGACTTTGCCATGATTAATGCTTGTCACTATGTCCCGAGTGCCATGATTTCAGATCTGAACCGTTTATGTTTTCACCATTATATATATGTTCTTGATCCGTAAACCCCAAAGTGACAATAGTTGGATAGTTTTCGATGATGACTGAAGGTTGAGGAGTTCAGGTATTCACTATGTGTTAATGCTTTGTTCCGATTCTATATTAAAAGGAGGCCTTAATATCCCTTTGTTTCCTTATGGACCCCGCGGATGACCCACAAGTGTAGGGGGTCAGTCATAGTCCTTTCGATAAGTAGGAGTGCTGAACCCAACGAGGAGCAGAAGGAAATGACAAGCGGTTTTCAGCAAGGTAATTTCTACAAGCACTGAAATTGTACTTAACGGGTAGTTTGATAGCTAGATGATTGGTAACGAGCAAGTAACAGTAATGGTAAGTAAATTGCAGCAAGGTAGCCCAATCCTTTTGTGGCAAACGACATGCCAAAACAGTTTCTTATAATAAGCAAAGTGTTCTTGAGGGTACACGGGAATTTCATCTAGTCACTTTCATCATGCTGGTTTGATTCATGTTTTCTACTTTCATAATTTGATATGTGTGTGGACCGATGCTTGGCTTTTGTTCTTAATTGAACAACCTCCCACTAAGTATTAAGCCCCTTGCTAGCATCCACAACTACGATAAAAGTATTAAGACAAAATCTAACCATAGCATTAAACATGTGGATCCAAATCAACCCCTTACGAAGTAGCACATAAACTAGGGTTTAGGCTTCTGTCACTCTAGCAACCCATCGTCTAATAACTACTCCACACTGCATTCCCTTAGGCCCAAGGATGGTGAAGTGTCATGTCATCAACGTTCACATGACACCACTAAGGGAATCACAACATACACATCATCAAAATATCGAACACATATGAAATTCACATGATTACTTGCAACGTGACTTCTCCCGTGACCTTAAGAACAAAGGTAACTACTCAAAAATAATATGCATGCTCAAGACCAGTAGGGTATTAAAGAGCATAATGGATCTGAACATATAATCTTCCACGAAATAAACGATATAGCAATCAACTATGTAATGTAATCAACACTGCTAGTCCCTGATGTCTACTACACAACTTTACTCTTGTTGACTCGTGTTGGGCCTACAAGCACAGAGTTTTGAAGGACAGTAGAAATTTTCCCTCTAGTGGATGACCTAAGGTTTATCAATCCGTGGGACGCGTAGGATGAAGTTGGTCTCTCTCAAGAAACCCTGCAATCAAATACAAGAAATCTCTTGTTTACCCAACACACCAAATACAATGGTAAATTGTATAGGTGCACTAGTTCGGCAAAGAGATGGTGATACAAGTGCAATATGAATGGTAGATATGAATTTTTGTAATCTGAAAATATCAAAACAGCAAGGTAACAAGTGGCAAATAGCGAGCAAAACATTGTATTAATGCTTGGAAATAAGGCCAGGGTACATACTTTCACTCATGCAATCTTTCAACAATGCTAACGTAGTTGAATCGTATGATCATCTCTTAACATGCAAAAAAGAATCACTCCAAAGTTCCTATGTAGCGGAGAAAAATAAGTTGAAATTAGTGTAGGTGGTAGAACCACCTCAAAGTTATTCTTTCCGATCGATCTATTCAAGAGTTCGTACTAAGATAACACCAATGATACATATCAATTGACCCTAATGTCACCTAGATACTCCAATGTTACCTCAAGTATCCGTGGGTAAATTATGTGACATGCATCAAACAATTTCAGAGCTATCATCTTCAATCCAACACATAGAACTTGCAAGGAGCACCCCAAGATTCCTATCGGAGAACATGGTATGAAAACGTGCAATGAACCCCTATGCATAGATCCCCAAGGTCACCGGAATCCGCAAGTTGATGCCTCAACATATATCAAGTGAATCAATAGAATACCTCAATGTCACTACGAGTATCCTGCACAAGACGTACATCAAGTGTTGTCATACCAATATGCTCAATCCAACATAATGAGATCTTAAAGTGAAAAACTCATTTCATCACAAATAAGGGAAATACATCATATGATCCGACTATATTAACATGCCCGTGATACATCAAGATCGTGTCATCTCAAGAACACAAGAGAGAGAGAGAGATTGAACACATGGCTACTGGTACATACCCTCAGCCCCAAGGGTGAACTACTCCCTCCTCATCATGGAGACCATAGGGATGATGAAGATGGCCACCGGTGATGGTTTTCCCTCCCCGGCAGGGTACTAGAATCTCTCCAAATTGGTTTTTCAGCGATATAGAGAGTTGCGGCGGCAGAGCTAAAGGTATCTCTTTATTCTGGGTTTTTTGGGATTTATAGGATTTTCCAGTGTTGGAATCACGCACAAGGGAGCTATGTGGGCCCCACAAGCTATATGGCCACGCCCTAGGGGGCGCAGCCAGATGTGTGGTGGCCTCCTGGCATACCCCCTCCGATGGTTCTTCACTCTAGTATTTCTTATTTCCTCCAGAAAAAATCATAAAAAAGTTTTGGGCGATTCCGAGAACTTTTATTTTCTGCACAAAAACAACACCACGGTAATTCTGCTGAAAACAACGTCAGTCCGGGTTTAGTTCTAAATAAATCATATAAAGTGAATCAAAACCATATAAAAGTATTGTAAACATAGGTGAATATGGCATGAATACTTCATAAATTATAGATACATTGGAGACGTATCAGCATCCCTAAGCTTAATTCCTGCTCGAGCTCGAGTAGGTAAATGATAAAAGAAATAATTTATGAAGTGTGAATACTAGCATGATGTATAATATTGATCAAGGATATTTTCATCAATTTTTTTAGCATCATAACCAGCAAGTATTTCTCATGAAGCTTCTCATGATCAAGTAGCAAGTTATTCACATGTGAAAAGTATAGACCATAAACTTTCTTGAAAAATAGCAAACTATGTTTTCAGTCATCAAACAATTGCAATTCGTCTTATTTTCAGGAAGGGTCTATGAAAGAGCTTTGGTTCCGCAAATTCCACATACTCAACTATCATTTAGTCTTCCATGATTGCTGACACTCAAAGCATATTCTTAGAACAAACAGTTTCAGTCAAACACAAGGAAGATAGGGGCTTAAAGTTTCGCCTACTAACTCATTTATCTCAGGGATAATGTCAACAAATAATGAATCATGATCACCTATATTCAGTTGGATATATGTGTCTAGATCTTTCCCCACGACATGATGCTTGCCAACTAAGGAATGAATATATTGGAATAAGAAGTTGACTCGACATGAAAAGTAAATAATAGGCCCTTCACAGAGGGAAGCAGATGTTGTCATGTGCTTTTTATTTTTGGAGGTGTAATTTCTTAATGAAAAGGAACGTTACATTATACTGCCCCTTGTGATGGCAACCTTTATTATGCAGTCCATCGCTTTTATGTCTTCACCATCTCAACTTCGTACAAAGCTTACTTTCCCTTCCAATAAAAGATCATACATATTTAGGAGCAATTTTTATTGCTTTTTTTGCACCGATGACAACTTACTTGAAGGATCTTATTCAATCCATTGGTAGATATGGTGGACTCTCATGGCAAAAAAAACTTGGTTCAAGGATTTGGATGCACAAGTAGTATCTCTGCTTAGTGCAAAGTTTTGGCTAGCAAAAGGTTCTAGACAAGCACTACATGTTAGAGGATCCATGACAATATAACTACTATGTGAATATAAAAATCATAACCATTAAGTTGTCTTCCTTGTCCAACGTCCACTACTTGATCAAGTTTGAAAATAATTAATGGGGCTCACAATCATAGAAGATGTTCAAGATAGTATATCTATATGTGAAACCGCTCTTCCTTCAATGTTCTTTCATGAATCGTCTAAATGACCAATGTTATGTTTGCTAACTTCCAATAAATTTTACCGCTTATACTCCTAGTATGTGTAGTCACTACTCCCCATGGGATAAGCATATGACGCAAATATATAATTTCTTGTTTTTTATATTCAATTCATTCAATGTTTTACTCTTAGGGTATAAGTGAAGCACAAGAGTAAACATCAAACTACTCTCAAAAGATATAAGTGAAGATCAATGAGTAGTCAAACAATTAAGTAGCTATGTGAGGACTATCTCTTAGTAAAGATTTTTTACATCTTGATATTTTATTCAAACAGCAAACAAAACAAAAATGACACTCCAAGAATAGCACATATCATGTGAACGAATAAAAATTTAGGCTCAACATAGGCTAACCGATAGTTGACGAAGAGAGGTGGGATGCGTAACATCCCCAAGCTTAGATGCTTGAGACTTCTTGTAATATTGTCTTGGGGTGCCTTGGGAATCCACAAGCTTGAGCTTTTGTATCTCTTTCAATTCTCTCATGTCCCGGTTTCACCTATGTCTCAAAAACTTCACCACACAAAACTTGAAAAGAACTCGTGAGATAGGTTAGTGCACATAATAATAAATCAACTTTTTATGTACTGCCAAGATAAGTTGTATAATAATTTCAAACATCATATACTATTTAATATCATTTCCAAAATTTATATCTACCAGTATAGGCTACGGAAACTATAGGATAAGTAGATAACAAAACTATGACAACAATCTGTCCAAATAGAACAGTTTGTAGAAATCTATTAAACCAGTGTACTTCTGTGACTCAAACAAATATGAGAATTTAGGACACGCTAACAAATTTCTATGAAAATACTGTGTAAAAATTTCAGAAACTTTGCATATTCCAGTTAAATATGAAAATTCAAACACTACAACTAACGTTTCTGTTTTTATACAGCACATAGCAAAACATGCAATGCAAGCACCCTAATGCAATTCTTGGAGCTTTTTATTGAAAAATATATAATAAATATCATGTAAAAGATAACAACAAAATATAATGACGCTCCAAGTGAGGGAGTACTGTATTAGGGGGTCATCGGATAGATGACCTATTGCTTATGGGCCGAACTGTTTGGGCCGCAAGGTGAGCATTGCATGATCGGGGTCACCGTCGCCAGGATGGAGGCCTCAAGGAGCCATGACGTATCCTCCAAGTCGTCGACTGTAGATTGGCATGTTTATCTCTTTGGCATGTAACCGACCATGTGTAAACCCTAGGTACCCTCGGCGTCCATATAAGCCGAAGGGTTTTAGGTTGTAGATACAAGACAACTCATCTAGGGTTAGCTATTCGATCTCGAGGTAGATCAACTCTGTAACCCCCCATACCATCAATACAACCAAGAAAGACGTAGGGTATTACCTCCATAGGGGGGATCAAACCTGGGTAAATCTATGTCCCCTTCGTCTCCTGTTACCATCGATTCTAGTCTCACAGTTCGAAACCCCCTACCCGAGATCCGCCAGTTTTGACATCGACATTAGTGCTTTCATTGAGAGTTCCTCTGTGAACACCTAAGGAATCGATGGCTTTCTTTATCATGAGAAAAGAGATCTGCACCCAGGGATCCTCACCTCCGATCAGAATCTCACAGGCGGTAACATCTTGTCATACGCCATCCCGATCAGCCACCCTGTCCTGATCGGAAGCTTTTCCCCTGATCAGAGGATCAAGTTCGGAACCTTAGAGTTCGTCGCTGATTCCCGAGGAATACTCGTTGTAAAAGAACCCTCGACCTTGAAGGAGAAACCTGTATGTCCGACCGCCTCGACGCCCAAGACATGAGGCCACACTCCTTTACAGAACACGGATCCGCTTTGGCACGACTCCAGAACCGTCTCACCGCTCATATAATCTACTCGCCTCAGCGACACACATCCTACCATTGCCTCATTCTTAAACGAGTTGGTCGATCGGATCGAAGCCATGCGAATGTTGGATGACCAGGTTCCGGTCTACAACCGGCTCGGTATCAAGCCCGATGACAGGGAGATCCATGTCCCTCGGGTCACCCACCTTGTCGCTACCATCGAGTTCCCGGCTGAGGATTCATCCCGACAGCTGGAACTAAAGACAGTCTACACCCCGGTCTCTGATCACCAAGATTTCATCGGCGAATCAGATGTCAGAAATCGCCTTTGAGCCGGATCATCATCAGTTCGGGACCTACCACACGATTCGGAATCTGTAATTCCGAACACTCAATGTGGCATGGAATCGATTTTTTCCCACCCACCAGCCAAGATGATCATCCCGGTATCGCACCAAAACCCGCGTCCTCAGACTTTCGGGATATCAAGCACTTACATGGAGAATCATTCCATCACTTTTCGGCCAGACTCCTACTCACTAAAAGCAGAGAAAAAGGTCTTAGCAACCAAGAAATAATGGCAATTTTCATTCGCAATTGCCATGATGAAGGGATTCTTAACGCCCTGGCCCGCAGGCACATTCGTGACTTTTCAGAGTTATCCGATTTGGTATAGAAATATTGTGCCATGGAAAGCGCTTGGCAATCTGAATGGTCATTTTTAGAACCATCTTTCCCCAAGCACCCTAGCGGAGATCGGAAAAAGCGGGTATCTCCAAAGCGGCCAGCAAGATACGAACCTACCAAAAAAAGAAACTTGCTTCCCTTAGGGGTAGACACTATCCTTGATAGACTATTGGATAAAACTTGCCCTATACATTCTGTGTTGCTAAACACAATCCCAACTCATAGCCTTAGAGCTTGTTGGGTCGTCAGGCAAGTGGCAAAGAGCGCCGAGGCTATCCGTGAAACACGTCCATCGAACAGACGCTCCCCATCGTCTCCTGAACACAATGCCCAAGTCCTGACAGTCTATGAAACGTTCCCCTCAAGGAACAAGAGGAAAAGGGCTCTTAGAGAGCTTGAACAGGTCTACCATGTGGCAGCAACTAGCGCATGGGCAGACATACCGATTACCTTCGGAGATACTGACCAGCCGGACATTCTTATCGGTCACGCACCGGCCGCACTAGTCTTGAACCCGATTATTGATGGATACAGGCTAAACAAGGTGCTAATGGACGTCAGCAGTGGGTTAAACCTAATATATGAAGGCACCTTGGAAAAGATGCAATTTTACTGATCTCGCATCGAACATAGCAATACAACCTTCCGGGGAATCATTCCAGGGAAAGATGCGCACTGTTCCGGACGTGTCATCCTGGATGTAGTGTTCGGCACGCCTAAAAACAACCGATCCGAAGAACTTCTCTTCCACATCGTACCCTTCCCAAGAGGCTATGACACCCTATTAGGACGGGACGCCTTCACAAAGTTCCAGGCTATACCCCATTACGAGTACATGAAACTTAAGATGCCAGGACCAAATGGAGTTATCACGATCTCCTGTGATCCGAACATAGCCCTTTGTGCGGAAAACAAAACGGCAGCACTCGCCCTCGAGGCATTAGCGGAGACTTTCGTTGCAGAAGAACTGACCACACTACGGTCAACAGTTAACAAGGATGATGTGATCCTTAGCAAAAGGCCCAAGTCCACATCCTTCAAACCCAGTGAGGAAATCGTCAACTTTCAAGTACATCCGACGGACCCCAATAAGACAACATCCATCGCAGCCCAACTCGATCCCCTTGTGGATGAGGCACTGCGGAATTTTCTTCGAGAAAATCGGCACATTTATGCCTGGCATCCTTCCGATATGCCCACAATCCCACGACGGCTTGCCAAACACAGTCTGAACATTATAGCAGGTTTTAAGCCTGTTAAACAGACTCTACGTCGCTTCTCTGAACCCAAGCGACAAGCTATGGGGGAAGAATTAGCTAAACTATTAGACGCCGGTTTTATTCGGGAGATCAAGCACCCCGAATGGTTGGCAAACCTGGTGATGGTACGAAAGAAGGACAAGTCCTGGCGATTGTGTGTCGATTTCAAAGACCTCAACAAGGCCTTCCCTAAGGACCCTTTCCCCTTACCAAACATGGACCAGATCGTCGACGCCATAGCCGGACACTATTCATTGTGTTTCCTCGACGCTTACTCCGGATACCATCAAATTAAAATGAAGGAATCTGATCATGCGGTAACCACATTCATCATCCCCTACGGGCCATTCTGCTTCAACACGATGCCTTTCGGGCTAAAAACGCTAGGGCCACATACCAGTGCATGATCCAGATGTGTCTCACAACTCAGGTCAGTCAGATAGTCGAGGCGTACATGGACGACGTGGTAGTTAAGACCAAACACGTCAGCTAGCTGATCGACGACCTGCGGCAAAGCTTTGCTAGTCTACAACTGAATCTGGAAAAATGTGTATTCGGAGTTTCTTCTGGTAAGTTGCTTGGATTCATTGTCTCCCATAGAGGAATAGAGGCGAATCCAGCTAAGATCTGCGCCCTCTCGGAACTTGCAATCCCTACAAAGCTGAAGCATGTCCAGAGGCTAGCTGGGTGTGTAGCGGCATTAAGCCGCTTTATCCCCCGCCTCGGAGAGAAAGCTTTACCGCTCTATAAGCTGCTAAAACAGACCAACAACTTCGAGTGGACCAACGAAGTAGCGGCTGCGCTAGAAGAAATTAAAGCACTACTGGCAACCAATCCCATACTCAGAGTACCAGGCGCCGATGATTCCATGTTGTTATACATATCGGCCACCAATCAAGTGGTCAGCACGGTGCTTGTCGTCGAACGAGATGAGGAGGGACACAAATTTTGGACTCAGAAACCGGTCTACTACGTGTCAGAAGTGCTAACGCAATGCAAGTCTAGATATCCGCACTACCAAAAGGTAGCCTACACAGTGTTAATGGCATCAAGGAAACTTAGAGACTACTTCCAAGAGTGCACGGTAACAGTGGCATCCGAAGTCCCCCTGAACGATATAATCAACAATAGGGACACCACCGGCCGCATAGCCAAGTGGGCCATTGAGCTCCTAGCTGAAGTTCATGCAGGCATGGGCGGCCACCACGCCGCGGCAAGCGCCTTAGTCAGCAAGGCCTTCCGAGCCGGTTTCTATTGGCCTACAGCTCGGACGGGTGCCGAGTCACTTGTCAAACATTGCGTAGGATGTCAACTCTTCGCAAATCAAAGTCACATGCCCCCAGCAACTCTTTGGACTATTCCAATCACTTGACCTTTTGCGGTGTGGGGGCTGGACATGGTCGGACCTCTTAAAGGAGGGACCAAGTCCGGGCCAGTGATCAACTTTATCTCCGGCGTGGTACACTGTTACGGTGTCCCACACAATATCATAACGGATACTGGATTCAATTTCACGGCCCAAGAGGTCAAGGACTGGTGTGCAAAAATGGGCATTAAGCTAGATTATGCATCAATCGATCATCCGCTGACCAATGGACAAGTCGAACGAGCAAATGGTCTAATTATGAGTGGCATTAAGCCACGTTTGGTCTGATCTCTTCATGAGTCCGACTGCCATTGGGTGGAGGATCTCGACTCCGTCTTATGGGCCTTGTGCACCACCCCGAATTGATCGATGGGTTACACACCATTCTTCATGGTCTATGGGGCTGAGGTAGTCCTCCCTTGCGACATTATTCATGACACACCAAGAGTGCGCATGTATGAAGAAAAGGAGACCGAGTTAGATCAGTAGGATGATCTAGACGTCTTAGAGGGATAGCGCGATATAGCTCTGGCTCGCTCTACATTTTACCAATAGCAAGCACGACGCTACAAGAGTAGGGAGGTTAGGGCAAAAGCATACAACGTAGGCAAACTCGTCCTACGGCTCCCGGAGAAGCAGAAGCATAAACTCAACCCCAAATGAGAGGGCCCCTTCATTATCAACGAAGTACTCGCGGGAGGAGCCTATCGTCTTCGGAGCCCGTCGGACAATCGCCTTGAACCAAACCCATGGAATGCAGCTCGTCTTCGGCGCTTCTACGGATAAACCGATGTCATCCAATTCTCCAATATTTTTCTTTTTTCTTGTCTTTCCTTTTTTACTTTTTCTTCCCTTCCCACTTTATTGTTTGATAGATTTGATTTATTTTTCTATGTTCGGTCAAACTAATCTTGTACTAAGGCTATCGACATACACTATAAAGTATTAAATCCGAACACAACACCTGGGGGCTTCTTCTCGAAGCCAACGTTTTTATATTATAAGTATTTACTCACACCTATCATGTACACACGTTTCCTTTGTCATGCTCAAGCCATCATATGCATCAATTCGAACTAAGACTTAGCCAAGCTGGGTTCCCTGGCTCCTGTGTTTACCCTCTACGTTCCCGATTGTTCGGCTAGAGGGTAAAGGGAGCACCTATGCGATTGCTATGATCGGGTCATCCGGATACGTACCTCGGATGGGTGAAGTAGAAAGCTAGCTATCTTATGTAGACAATTGGTCGGGCATGACGGAAGCACTTAATACGGCTATGGCCGTTATCACCATTGTTTGGGTTCATTTTTTCCAAAAAACGCCATTAACCGCATCCTAACAGTATGCGAACCTTTACCTACGATCTTCATAGGGGGCCGAGGAAAGGTATCTATAGAGGTACTATTTTCTTTGTAGATGTTTCTTATGCTAAGCAGTAATATAACATATCTCTCTGTGTGCTTTCTGTCTGTTCATACCGTATGTCCGGATTGCCTGGTCCTCCAAATACAATTCGCTCTTTTGGAATAACAAATTGCAAGGGACACTCCGCGCTCTTCGCACGGGAGGGAGAAGTCGATGGCCGGTTAAGACAAAGTTTACAACATAGATTGTTCGTACGAAAGTATATAAAATTACACATTTGGTTGCTGATCTAAGTTATCGATTATGGTGTCTAGGGAGCAGTCTTCCTGTGAAAGGCTCGCGGCATGCATCACTTGGTCATAAATGAGATGAAGGGGCACTTCTTGACCATCCGATCCCACGGGACCAACCCGAGCCATCAGCTCAGGGTCAAGTCCGGTGTAGTGGGTCTTGATCATTACCCACGTCTCTCGTGCTCCCTCCCGGCAAGCCGATGTCTTCCATAGCTCGAACCTGCTTCAAGCTCCCTTGAACCTATCGGTCAGTTCGGACATACCTTCCGTTGGCTATTCGGCAGGCCATAGCGCTTTTACCATGCCTTTCATTGCTTTCCGAGCACGCTCATGGAAGGCGGGCAACTCCTTTAGCAAGTTCCCCCAGAAGGATCCGAACTCTTCTTCAGGTTGCCCGAACAGAAGTCCTATACATGAGGGGAAGACATTCTTATCATACTTCCTTTATACGAAGTACTTACTAATGTTCGGATCATACTTACCGAACATGCCCCTCTGAAGTTTCTGGTTTTCTTCTTGGTCCTGGGCCAATATAGCCTTTAAACTCTCATTTCTTCGGCTTGTTCTTTATTCTCCACTTGAAGACGGTTCATAACACCAAACCCAGCCTCATGCTGGGACTCGGCGTACCGCTGAGCTTCTCGGGCTTCATCCAGCTCTCTTTGCATATGCCCTATATAATCTTTGCGTCCACATGGACATTTACTAGAAATTAATAGCACCGGTATACTCACCATGGGCCTCCCGGGTGAAGCTCTTTATTTGCTCTAGCTCCGCCTTCATAGCTTGAACCTGTGATTGGCTCTCCTTTAGCTCCTTGGCCAGATGCACGTTCTGTTGCTTCAAAGCTTGCAACACAATAGTGTTAAAGACCTTTAATTCGGTTGTTCCGAACCAACTTAAGGCTCGGGGACTAGTGGGTTTACATGAGTGTTCGGACTCTATAAAAACCGATCACTTACCTGCATGCTGGCCGATATCAACTTCATAGCTTCGCCAAACCCGGCTCGGGCAGCACCAATGTGGGCATCCGCCGAGTGAAGGGCGCCAAATTCTTGTTCGGAAAATATTGGGTGCCGCATAGTCTCCCATCATCGCCGATGATTCATGGCACTTCCCACTTCCGATTTAGTAACAGATACACCATCACGAGAATCGGCAGGTACTCGATTGGCCATGGGGGCACCTATAGCAGGACCGGCATGAACCGCGGCTCTGGAATTTTGGGGTTCCCCGGGCACCCTGACAACCTGTTCGACGGGAGAAGACTGGGCATTTTGCCTAAGTATTTCAATGACATAAATTGCCACAAGGCTCTATTGATTATGATAATCAGCGGATAATCAAACAATGTACCTTTGGGTTGAGCGGGCAGGCTGATTCGTCGTCACGGCCGGCTCTTTGATAGGATCCCTATTGACTTCCGATTCGGTCATAGTCTTGGTTGCCAGCGCATGACGCACAGATCGATGGTGCTTGGGAGTCGCAGCCAGCGATTTTTCGGGGCGCTATTGCTAGCTTGCCTCTTGCGGGACGAGCTCTTCATCTTCTTGTCCATGGCAGGGATGGAGAACGACCTAGGGTAATCGACTATGATATCCACCGGGGATTGGTCGAGGCTAACCTGATAATAGACTCCATCTTCAAAGTCAAGTAGAAGATATGTGTCCTCATGGAAACCCGGATCATCATCGTGCATGTCGCTTTCGGGCTGAGGAGTTGGACAGTTGACTCTCCCGATGAAGCTCCTCATTCCTATTCACGCAAGACTTCGGTCAAATGAAGTACGGAATGAAAACTCGGAACTATGTTCGTAGAGGGAAAAGGGATTACCCATTCAATAGGATTGTGGGTTGAGTATCCTTCCTTGGTCGCTCACCGAATAAAGTCTTCTTGCTCCCCTTTATACAGGTCGGCAAGGGTGCTGGCCAACGCCACCTAGTTGGCGGGCCCTAGTCTTCGGGAACACATGTGTTGCTCGTCCCGTTATAGTGCCACAAGGGGTGCATCCTCTGTTAGAGAGGTTGCACGCACCGGGAGATGGCAGCGGCCATGACATCGATCATGCTCAGTTGATGGTGGACAAGCATCCGCACCTGATCCGCTAGGCGTTGCACTTTGATGCTTTTCTCATGGGATGAACTCCTTGGCTGCCAGTTGTATCTTTTCTTCAAGGGGGCGTCAGAGTATCCGAGTAGACCTGTCCGAGCTGGCTCGAACAGGGGGACGTCTTCAATATAAAACCATTCCGAAGTCCACTCTTCGGATTCCTTCGGAGTGTCCACCGGATACCCTGTCCCCACTATAGGGCACACTTCGGCTTCGCCGACCTCCAAGATTGTCTTGTCCCGAGTTCAGGGGATGAAACAGAAAATGTTTCTCCACAATTTGAAATGCGCCTCGCAGCCTAAGAACATCTCGCAGAGGGTAACGGAGCCTGAGATGTGCAAGATGGACCCCGGGGTAAGGTGGTGGAGCTGAATCCCATAGAATTTCAGCAACCCCCTTAGGAACGGGTGGATGGGAAACCTGAGGCCCTGCTGGAGAAAGGGGATGAAGCATACATGTCCCCCCTCTATGAGGATTGGGGAAACGCTTAGCGAAAGCTTCATTGTTGCAGGAAATCAAGCCTGCGCGGGTCACCGCCAGATCTGAAGGATGGAGATACCCTTGGGTCTCTAGATCATAGAGCCACAGGAGGGCTACGGAGCAGCTAGTCCAGTCACCCGGACGTGAACCATAGGGGCGCGCGGAGGAGATGGGGGCGTTGGCCATGTCTTTTGTGGGTTTTCCGCTTGGAGCGTTTTCCGATGGGGAGTAAGAAGGATGTGGTCTGAACCACAATTTTGTTTGATTAAATGAGTAATGCCTCCGCTGTGGAGGGGTAAGATTGTAAAAATCACTCACCACTCACCTTCCCATGACACGTGGAGATTGAGGAACACGAACGGTTATTTTAAGGGACCTACGCTCCCGACGCTTGGGATTTTGCCCAAGACTGGTCGGTTGCCGAACAAGCAGGAGTGAGGGACTCGCTTCGCAAGCCGAAGATGACGACACAAGGATATTGACCGGATAGGTATCAGCGTTGAAGGCTAGTCCGAGGGCTACTGAGGGAGTCCTAGATTAGGGGGTCCTCGGATAGACGACCTATTGCTTATGGGCCGAACTGTATGGGCCGCAAGGTGAGCATTGCATGATTGAGGTCACCATCACCAGGATGGAGGCCTCAAGGAGCCGTGACGTATCCTCCAAGTCATCGACTGTAGATAGGCATGTTTATCTCTTCGGCATGTAACCGACCATGTGTAAACCCCAGGTACCCTCGGCATCCATATAAGCCAGAGGGTTTTAGGTTGTAGATACATGAAAACTCATCTATGGTTAGCTATTCGATCTTGAGGTAGATCAACTCTATAACCCCCCATACCATCAATACAACCAAGTAGGATATAGGGTATTACCTCCACAGGAGGGCCCGAACCTGGGTAAATCTGCGTCCCCTTCGTCTCCTATTAACATTGATTCTAGTCTCACAATTTGGGACCCCCTACCCGAGATCCGCCGGTTTTAACACCGACACCAAGCAAAACACATATCATGTGACGAATAAAAATATAGCTCCAAGTAAGATGTACTGGTAATGTTGGAGACGAAAGAGGGGATGCCTTCCGGGGCATCCCCAAGCTTATAGAGTATTCCTTGTATGTTACCTTGGGGGTGCCTTGGGAACACCCAATCTTAGGCCCTTGTTTCTCCTTATTCACCTCATATCGGTATCTCACTCAAAACTTGAAAACTTCAATCACACAAAACTTAACGGAACTTCGTGAGATGGGTTAGTGTAGTAAAGATAGATCATTCACTTATATACTATCAAGAAAAGATTCATAATTGTTCTCACATAGTACCTACTATATTCCATCATTCCCACAATTTATATCACCAAATATAAGCAATGGAAACACTTGAAACAAGCAAACTATGCATGCAAAACACAATCTGTCAAAACGGAACAGTCTGTAAATATATGAATGATCACCATACTTTTAATACTCTAAAAATTCTGAAAAATTAGGAAAGCGCATAGAATTTGCAAATAAATGTTTTGTAAAAAATTCAGAATTTTTTGACACTCCAGTAAAATCATATAATTCATATACTGAATGCAAAACTGTCTGTTTTTGCACAAAATCAAACAAGAAAGTTTCCACACTATCCCAAAGGCTTTACTTGGCACTTTATTAAAATAAAATACACAAACATGATTGATACAGTAGCTTAATCATGTGAACACATAAAAACAGAAGGTAAAAGTGTTCGGTTGTCTCCCAACAAGTGCTTTTCTTTAATGCCTTTTAGCTAGGCATGATGATTTCAATGATGCTCGCATAGGAGTTATAGTTGAAACATGCAAGAGAGCATCATGAATCATATGACAACCACATTTAAGTCTAACCCACTTCCTATGCATAGGGATTTTTTGAGCAAAGAAATCATGGGAACAAGAATCAACTTGCATAGGAAGGCAAAACAAGCACAACTTCAAAACTTTGAAAACATAGGGAGGAAACCTGATATTATTGCAATTCCTACAAGCATATGTTCCTCCCTCATAATAATTTTCAGTAGAATCATGAAGGAATTCAACAATACAACTATCACATACAACATTCTTTTCATGATTTACAAGCATAAAAAATTTATCACTCTCCACATAAGCAAACTTCTTCTCATTCATAATAGTGGGAGCAAACTCAACAAAATAACTATCATGAGGTACTTGATAGACATAACCACTTTGAATATTAATATTCTGATACCAAGTTTCTTGGTTACTATCACTATTTATATCATACATGTCATCATAATAATCATCATATATAGGAGGCATGCCATCATCATAATAGTTTTGCTCATCAAAACTTGGGGGACCTAGAATATCATCTTCATCAAACATAGCATCCCCATGCTTGTGGCTTTGGATATCATTAGCATCATGGATATTCAGAGAATTCATACCAACAATATTGCTATAATTATCATCATTAAAGCAGTTCTCATTAAGTATTTTCATAAATTCTTCCTCTACCAATTGAGCAAAAAAATTCCGAACCATCATTTTCACGAAAGACATTAAAGAGACGAAACAATTGATGCAACCTGAACTCCATTTTTTTGTAGTTTTCTTTTATAAAATAAAACTAGTGAAAAAATTAAACTAAAACATTTCATTGCAAGATCTAAATATATACCTTCAAGCACTCACCTCCCCAGGAACGACGCCAGAAAATAGCTTGATGTCTACTACACAATTTTATTCTTGTAGACTCGTGTTGGGCCTCCAAGCGCAGAGTTTTGTAGGACAGTAGAAATTTGCCCTCAAGTGGGTTTATCAATCTGTGGGAGGTGTAGGATGAATATGGTCTCTCTCAAGCAACCCTGCAATCAAATACAAGAAATCTCTTGTGTCTCCAACACACCCAATACAATGGTAAATTGTATAGGTGCACTAGTTCGGCGAAGAGATGGTGATACAAGTGCAATATAGATGGCAGATATGGATTTTTGTAATCTGAAAATATAAAAACAACAAGGTAACAAGTGGCAAGCAGCGAGCAAAACGTTGTATTAATGCTTGGAAATAAGGCCTAGGGTACATACTTTCACTAATGCAATCTCTCAAAAATGCTAACATAGTTGATCACATGATCATCCCTTAACGTGCAACAAAGAATCAATCCAAAGTTCCTATCTAGCGGAGAAAAATAATATGAAATTGGTATAGATGGTAGAACTAACTCAAAGTTATTCTTTTCGATCGATCTATTCAAGAGTTTGTACTAAGATAACACCAATGATACATATCAATTGACTCTAATGTCACCAGATACTTTAATGTCACCTCAAGTATCCGTGGGTAAATTATGCGACATGCATCAAACAATTTCAGAGCTATAATATTCAATCCAACACAAAGAACTTGCAAGGAGCACCCCAAGATTTCTATCAAAGAACATGGTATGAAAACCTGCAATCAACCCCTAGGCATAGATCCCCAAGGTCACTGGAATCCGCAAGTTGATGCCTCAACATATATCAAGTGAATCAATAGAATATCCCAATGTCACTATGGGTATCCCATGCAAGACGTACATCAAGTGTTGTCATACCAATATGCTTAATCCAACATAACGAGATCTTAAAGTGAAAGACTCAATTCATCACAACTAGATGGTAAGGAAAATACATCATATCATCTGACTATATTAACAAGCCCGTGATACATCAAGATCGTGTCCTCTCAAGAACACGAGAGAGAGAGATATTGAACACATAGCTACTGGTACATACCCTTATCCCCGAGGGTGAACTACTCCTTCCTCATCATGGAGACCATAGGGATGATGAAGATGGCCACCGGTGATGGTTTTGCCTCTCCGACAGGGTACTGGAATTGCTCCAGAGTGGTTTTTCGGCGATACAGAGAGTTGCGGCAGCGGAGCAGAAGGTCTCTCTTTATTTCTAGGGTTTCTGGGATTATTAGGATTTTTCAGCGTTCGAATCACGCGCAACGGAGCTACATGGGTCCCACAAGCTATTCGGCCGCGCCCTAGGGGGCGGCCAGGTGTGTGGTGGCCTCCTGGCACACCCCCTCCAGTGGTTCTTCGCTCTAGTATTTCTTATTTCCTCCATAAAAAATCATAAAAAAGTTTTTGGCAATTCCAAGAACTTTCATTTTCTGCACAAAAACAACACCACGGTAATTCTGCTGAAAACAACGTCAGTCCGGGTTATTTCTAAATAAATCATATAAAGTGCATCAAAACCATATAAAATTATTGTAAACATAGGTGAATATAGGATGAATACTTCATAAATTATAGATATGTTGCACACGTATCAGTCACCCACAGGTACCAATGTGAGGTTTCGGTACAAAGATTGAACACAACAGATGAACTAGGGTTTGAGAGGATATGGTGCTATTGAAGATGTTGATGAAGAATGGCCTACCAAAGATGAGAGGGTTGTTGGTGATGATTGCTTCGATTTCCCCCTCCGGGAGGGAAGTTCCCCCGGCGGAATCGCTCCGCCGGAGGGCAAAAGTGCTCCTGCCCAAGTTGTGCCTCGAGACAGCGGCGTTTCGTCCTGAAAGTCCTATCCTTATTTTTTCTAAGTCAAAACTCCTTAAATAACATAAGATGGGCACCGGAGGTGGGCTGAGCTGAGCACAACCCACCAGGGCGCGCCTGGGGGGCCTGGCGCGCCCTGGTGTCTTATGCTGACCAGGTGCACCCCTCCTATAGTTATTTGCTCCATTCTTTTTTATATATTCCGAAATATTTCTCCATAAAGTTTCAACTCATTTGAAGATTTGCATAATAGGTGTCTCTGATATGCTTTTGCATGTCCAGTATTCGAGATGCGGCATTCTCCCTCTTTGTACAAACCTTGCATATTATGAGAGAAAAGGCATTAGAATTACTCCATAAAGCATTATTATGCATAAAAACATTATAAATAATAGTAGGAAATGATGATGCAAAATGGAGGTATCAACTCCCCCAAGCTTAGACCTCGCTTGTCCTCAAGCGAAAGCCGATAATGAAAAACACGTCCACATGGTTTGAGAGAGAGGTGTTTCTAAAAAAATACGGACATAGTAGCATCATGCTTATTATCATAGCAGCAAGAAACTTTATCATAAAACTCTTTCATATAAGTTTGATTCTATAACATCATCAGATAACTTCTTATGAACGAGTAACAATTCATCACAACATAGAAGTATACAACATAAACCTTATTGGAAACCAACAAACTATGTTCTTAGTCAACTTTGCAACTACAATTCATCATATTTTCAGGAAGGGTCTCGTGTCGGAGCCTTTTGGCAAGTCCACATACTCAACCATCATTTAATATTCTATGATTGCTAACACTCACAGCATACCCATGAGAAAAAAGTTTCACCCAAACACATAGAAAGATATGGGCTTATAGTTTTGCCTCCCAATGTATTCACCTTAAGGGTGATGTTAACAATAATAACTCATGCTCACTCATATCCAACTAGATATATGTGCCTATATATTCTCTCACCACATGATGCTTGCGAAAAGAGAAAAACAAACTGGAATAGGGAAGAATACTTTAACTCTTGCATAAAAGTAAAAGATAGGCCCTTCGTAGAGGGAAGCACAGGTTGTCATGTGCTTTTTAGTCTGTATGACAAATTCCTTAGTGCAAAAGAATGTCACGTTGTATTGCCCCTTGTGATAGCAACCTTTATTATGTAGTCCATCGCTTTTGTTACTTTGCCATCACAAGTTCGTACAACGCTCAATTTTCTCTTACACTAATTTATCAAACACATTTAGAAGCAACTTTTATTGCCTTAGTGCACCGATGACAACTTACTTGAAGGATCTTATTCAATCCATAGGTAGGTATGGTGGACTCACAAAACATGATTTTGAGTTTTTTTTTGGATGCACAAGTAGTATCTCTACTTAGTGCGGAATTTTTGGCTAGCAAAAATATTGAGCAAGCACCACATGTTGAAGGATCTATGATAATATAACTTCTATGTGAATATGAACCAACATAAATCATTACGTTGTATTCCTTGTCCAACGTCAACAATTTTGGCATATAATATTTAATGAGGGCTTAGAGTCATAAAAGATGTCCAAGATAGTGTATTTGCATATGAATCTTCTCTTCCCTAATTAATTCTTTCATGAGTTGCATCATTGACCAATGCTATGTTTATCAATCTCCAATAAGTTTTACCACTTATAGTTTTCCTTATGTGATGTGATCACTCACCATAAGATTAACATATGATCCTTTTCATTTAGTTTCTTTTTACTATGATTCCAACAAGAAAGCAACGAAGCAAGAGCTCAAACTAGACTTTTTTATATAAATCTCACTCGATTACATATAATGATAGATCACGAAACTAGCACTCGAAAATAGATCATACTAAAACTTTATTCAACTAAATCATGAAAAAACTAAGGATCAAAATAAAAGGTAAAGGTAAAAAGTGATGGTGATATGATACCTAGGCATCTCCCCCAAGCTTGGCTCAAGCCAAGGGGAGTGCCCATACTCGTGTACTCAAGTCTCCTTTAGTGGTGAAGATGATGAAGGTGGTGGTGATGAAGTGGTAGGTTTGTCCTCCGGCTTCCTAGGCAAGGGTTCATCATCAAAAGTTCATGCACGAGTCCCCTGTGTCCTGCAACTGGCAGCTAAACTCATACCTTTAAATCTTGCTTCATACTCAAAAACTTCATTTTGAAGATCATAAATTTGAATTTGTAGAAAGTTGATTTGCTCGTCGAAGGTGAAGATGATGTCCTTCATGGACCGGCCATCCACCATGTGATCACGGGTGAATTCCATGATCATGGAGTGATTGGCACTAAGTCCATGCTCCACCATCCTTTGGCACTTGAAGATGTCATGTTCCATCGCTACAAACCTGGCCTCCACGCCTCCCGTCTTCTTGGGCCCTTGATAATCTCGGATGTGGAGCACCCGCTCATGCATCTCAATGGCTTGAGGGTGCTTCATCACCTTCGACAAGTACAAATTGACTTGTCCTTTGGGGAGGTTGGAGGAGCCATGGAGATCTGGATCTGGCAAGAAACAACATGAAACAAGAACATAGAATATTTCCGTGATCGATGGTCAAAACAATCGGGGATATATAGAGAAAAGTTTTATTCTTGAGAAACAAACGTATGGAAGGAAAATGAAGTCGGGAAGGTTCCCGAGGAGGGCATAACCCACCAGGGCGCGCTAGGGGGATAGGCATGCCCTGGTGTATTGTGCTCAACTCAGTTGCTTTCCTATTTATTTATTATTTTCCTAATTTTTCTAATATTCCAAAACTGACCAAAAATATTTTTGCCGATTTTTGGAGTCCGTTTACTTACCGTATCACATACCTCTTCTTTTTCACGATTCTGGAGTGTTCCAAAAGGTTTCTCTTATGTATTCCTCCGGTGTCATGGTTTGGATAACATTGCTTTCAACATTAATAGGCGTACCTAAGATATAATGCTTAATTCTTTGTCCATTGACCACCTTTGGATTAGTGCCTTTGGCATTATTAATCTTGATAGCTCCACAACGATAAACCACTTTGATAACATATGGTCCTTCCCATTTGGAAAGAAGTTTTCCTGCAAAAAATCTAAAATGAGAGTTGTAAAAAAGAACATATTCCCCAAGTTTTAATTCCCACTTTTGGATTATTTTGTCGTGTCATTTTTTTTTCTTTGAATAGTTTGGCATTTTCATAAGCTTGGGTTCTCCATTCATCTAGTGATATAGTAACAAATAACCTCTTTTCAATAGCAAGTTTGAAGTCACATTTGAGTTATTTTATTGCCCAAAATTCTTTATGTTCTAACTAGAGGTAAATGACAAGTTCTCCCATATACCATTTTGTATGGGGACATACCCATAGGTTTTTTATAAGTTGTTCTATAGGCCCAAAGTGCATCATCTAATTGTTGGAAATATGCCCTAGAGGCAATACTAATTGGTTATTATTATATTTCCTTGGTCATGATAATAATTTATTATCCATGCTATAATTCTATTGGTTGGACACTAAATACATGTGTGGGTATATAGACAACATTATGTCCCTAGTATGCCTCTAGTAGACTAGCTCGTTGATCAAAGATGGTCAAGGTTTCCTGGCAATGGACATGAGATGTCATTTGATAATGGGATCAAATCATTAGGAGAATGATGTGATGGACAAGATCCAAACTATAAACGTAGCATATGATCGTGTCAGTTTATTGCTATAGTTTTCTGCATGTCAAGTATCTGTTCCAATGACCATGAGATCATGCAACTCACTGACACCAGAGGTGTTGGGGATATAACCCCGCAGCGAGACCCGCCCCGGAGGCTCCGGGTCACACCTGGTGGCTCATACACCAGCCCAAGAATGGGCTTTGAAGACTCAAGCCCAAGACGTTGGGCGGCTTGCCAAGATGGGCCAAGACGTGGCCTAGACAGAGAAGATATGAAGACCCAGGCGGGAGAGCCGCCCGAAGACAGCTTGCTCAGGAAGGCAAGACTATGTAGAGATAGACTCGTACACGTTGTGAGAGTCGGTTACGACTTGTATGACCCGTGGTATTGACCACCTATATAAAGACGAGACCCGGGCGACTTAGAGAGAGATCAAATATTGAGAACTAGGTCAAGCAATCTTCTCCCTTGTAATCAATACAGCAAGCAATACAAACACAAGCAGGACATAAGCTGTTACCTCTACTTGAGGGCCCGAACCTGGGTAAACCCGTCTCCTTCGTCCCGATCAACCCCTTTGAGTCCATCACCTTAGCGTTGGCCTCGAATCCAAGTCCGTTCACCCGTACATCTACCGTGACAAAACCACAACAAGAGGAGTGCCTTGTGTGCATCAAACGTCGCAACGTAGCTGGGTCACTACAAATGTGCTCTACAGGTATCTCCAGGGGTGTCTGTTGGGTTGGCATGGATCAAGACTGAGATTTATTACTCCGTGTGACCGACAGGTATCTCAGGGCCCACTCGGTAATACAACATCACAATAAGCCTTACAAGCAATGTGACTAAGTGTTAGCCACATGATCTTGTACTACGGAACGAGTAAAGAGACTTGCTGGTAACAAGATTGAACTAGGTATAGAGATACCGACGATCCAATCTCGGGCAGGTAACATACCAAAGAACAAAGGGAACAACATACGGGATTAACTGAATCCTTGACATAGAGGTTCAACCGATAAAGATCTTCGTAGAATATGTAGGAGACAATATGGGCATCTAGGTCCCGCTATTGGTTATTGTCCGTAGAGGTGTCTCAGTCATGTCTACATAGTTATCGAACCCGCAGGGTCTGCACACTTAAGGTCCGATAATGTTTCGGTAGTATAGAGTTATGCATGGTGGTGACCTAAGGTTGTTCGGAGTCCCGGATGAGATCCTGGATGTCACGAGGAGCTCCGGAATGGTCCGTAGGTAAAGATTGATATATAGTAAGTCCCGTTTTGGTCACCAGAAAAGTTTCAGGCTCATCGGTAGAGTATCGGGAGTGCCCGGAGGGGTACCGGGGACCATCGGGAGGGGCGTCTCGATCCAAAGGGCCTCATGGGATGTGGGAGGAGTCAATCCAGCCCTTAGTGGGCTGACCGAGCCCCCCACTAAGGCCCATGCGGCTAGGGGTGGGAAAAACCCAAAGGTGGAGAGGTGGAAAGAGTTTCCAAGTGGAAAGGAGGAATCCTACTCCTAATAGGATTGGAGTAGGACTCCTCCACCTCCAATTTTGGCCAACACTTGAGGGTTTGAGGCTGCGTCCTCCCCTCCCTCCCTCCTATATATACTAGAGGATTTAGAGGGTAAAGATAACCCTAATTGCCACGTGCTGCCTTCTTCTTCCTCTAGATCTATTGTCCACTAGATCGTCTCGGTTGTGCTTGGCGAAGCCCTGCCGGGACAGCTCCACCACCACCGCCACCAGCTCATTGTGCTGGCGAAGAACTCATCTCCCTCTCCGCTCCCTCTTGCTGGATTAAGAAGGCAAAGATTGTCATCGAGCTGTACGTGTGCTGAACGCGGAGGTGCCATCCGTTCGGCGCTAGATCAGAAGGACCGTGGGATCGTGGGACGGATAGTGATTGGATCGCGGGACGATGTAGGATCGAAAGTATGTCTAGAGGTGGGGTGATTAGACTACATGACCAAATAAAAGTTTTGCCTATACCAATTTTTAGGGTTGACAGCTTTTAGAATTTCATGGCAAGTCAAGTACACCCTACACATGTAAGTCTAAGTGTATATAGCAGCGGAAAGTAACAACAAGCATGTATAGAAGGGATAGGGTAGGAAGATCAAACGCAATTGTAGACACGTTGATTTTTCCCGTGGTTCCGATAGGTGGCGCTATCGTACATCCACGTTTATGGAGTCGTCAACCCATGGAGGATAACGGTCACAAGAGTCCACGAAGGGCTCCACCCAAAAGGGTCCACGAAGTAGCAACCTTGACTATTCCATACGGCTTCCGTCCATGAAGGACTAGCCTCACTATAGGGTAGATCTTCACAAAGTAGGCGATCTCCTTGCCCTTACAAACTTCTTGGTTCACTCCACAACACAAAGTAGGAGGCTCCCAAGCGACACCTAACCAATCTAGGAGGCACCACCCTCCAAAAGGTAATAGGCTCGGTAATGACGATGAACTCCTTGCTCTTGTGCTTCAAGATGATAGATTCCTCACCACACAATCACTCTCTCACAGATTTGGCTTGGTAGAAGATATGATATTGGTGGAAAGCAACTTGGGGAGGCTAGAGATCAAGATCCATATGATTGGAGTGGAATATCTTGACCTCAACACAAGGGTAGGTGGTTCTCTCTCAGAAAATCTGATAAGATAGGTATGGAATAGTTCTGAGTGCTTCTCTTTCGAGTGAGTGGTGGTGAAGGGGTATATATAGGCATCCCCAAAAATCCAATTGTTACACACAATAAGTCAGACTCAGTGACACCGATGTGTAAATCTCGGTGGTACCGAATTGACTTAAAGTTAGCAACTTTTGAATCTCGGTGAGACCGATATAGAAATCCCGGTTGCACTGATAAGTTGACCAACGGTCAAATTTCCAATCTCGGTGACGCCGATCCAACATTCTTGGTGGGACCGAAAAAGTGAATTTGTGTAACAGAAAGTTGGCAACCTAAACTCAATGGCACCGGTATGGAATCGGTTGCACCGAAGTGGCTAGGGTTTGGCTTGAGTCTGTCTAGGTTCTAGAATCGGTGGCACCGGAGTGGGAAAGTTGGTTGCACTGATTTTGAGTGTTGGGTATAGAACAGACTTGGGTGGGAGAGTTTTGTGGATGTTTTTGGTGACTATCACATGTGCACATTTGAGCATATTGTTCAGCAACAACACCTTACCCCCTTTTAATAGTATTGGCTTTCCTATGACTCAAAGTGATTTCTCACAAATATAAAATGTAGAGTCCTCTTGCTTGAAGCTTGGCCAACCTATTTCCTTGCATCTTGGGGTTTCTCCACAATCTCCTTTCGCCAATCCTATCATTGAACATTTCCTAAAATATACTTGGTGGAAACATTAGTTCAATGACTTATATGTTGTTATTAATTACCAAAACCACCAAGGGAGCAAATGTGCTTTCAATCTCCCCATTTTTGGTAATTTATGACAACATATAGATCAAAGCTTCGACATATGATAAAATCAATGAATATAATCGTTGCTTTGAGAAGTATGTGATAAGCAAGAGCTCCCCCTAAATTTGTGCATTATTTTGAATTTGCATTTGAATGCAAATGCACAACCGATTAGGTATATGGGGCACTTATTCCATGTCACATAGAACTTGGTGGTGTGTGAGAGTAATTAGAGTGAATAACGTGGCACAACACACATGAGTAAGGGTGAATGATGATAGGTAATAGTAGCATCACCCATAACATAGTAGCATAACACAAAATACTTTTGTGTTTGTGTCAAACCAAACGAACCAAATGTTTTTGAAAAACAAGTAAAAAGACAAATCTCTCTCTCTCTCTCTCGAAGCTTATAGATCTATATACACTTCTCCCCCTTTGGCAACATGTTACCAAAAAGTTCAAAGGCATATATCTAAGCGTTCTTGGGCACATCTCCTCCGGTTGTTGATGAAGGAGTTGAGATGACGGCGTCGGCGAAGATCTCTGTAGATGTCGTAGATGGAGTTGGAGTGGTCACTGATGGAGCTGATGTTGATGGAGCTAATGGAGCTGTTGGAGCTCGCACTGTGGCTGATCTGGCCTGAGTAGTGAACTGAGTGCCTGGCCCTGGAGGTGAATCATCCTCATCATCATCCTCATCCTCATCTGAAGTAGAAGAGACCCGAGGGATTTCCACGGAGTCAACCTCATGCTGAAGTTCTGTGACTATCTTCGTCGCCCCGTCCACCTTATCTATAAGGGTTTTGATTCTGGTTTCAAAGATTCTAATAAGACTGTTCTGGTTGTCCAGAATCCCCTTAATATTCTTTTGCATGCCTTGAACAGATGATATGAGTAGATCCATTTGCTCGTTCCTGGATCTAGGGGCTTGAGCACTAGTGGCTCTCACTGCCTCTGCTTCCTCCTGAGCTGCAGCAGAAGTGGGATGATCAGCATCCATCACCGTCCTCGAGATCTGGCTGTAGGGGCAAATGTGGGTCATCCAGGGCAAAGATGTGCTTCTCCAGTCTTGAGTTTATGAGCATCTCGATGTAGGGTGCATAACAGCATGAGCGCTTCTGATCAGCAGCAACCCTCTTGATTGTCTCAACAATCAAATCCATGACTCTGAACCTGGTGTGTCTGTCAAGATGGATCAACATATTGATGGAGTGGCCTCGGATCATCTTGTCATCTCCGGACTTGGGCATCAGGGTATGCCTCAGAATGGTGTTGATAGTGCGTAGGCCAGCCTGGAGAAAGTAGATAGATCCTAGCCTATGAGACTTCACATTTGCAGCATGGATCTCCTTGTACATATTTTCCATAGCATTGTGGATCGCCTTGGATTCTGAGTATACATCCAAGTCACCATCCTATGCTTCAGAAACTCCTAAGATAGCAGCCCATTCCTCAACAGTTGATTCATATCTCGCACCTTCAGTCATCCATACAATTCTACCATCTCCATAGAAGTGTGTAGTAGAGTAGAATTGAATGATCATTTCATCGTTCCACACCGTGAATTCTCTGCCAACAAACTCATCAAGACCTATGTAGTGGAAGTTGTCTTGGACACTTGGAAAGTAGTCCTCATTTTCTTTGATGAACTTCCAATCCATGTAGCGCATATCACTAACAGCTAGACTCTTGTCAAAGAGCACAGTCTCATAGAAGTCCTGCTGCTCCTTGGTACAAAATCTGTAGTCCACGCCTTTTTTCTTTCTCTGGGCATAAGGATCAATAGCTCTCCATGCCCTCGGTCCAGAATCCTTCCTGTTCTTCATGTCCTTAGCTAGTGGGGTGCTGGCATTATGAACTGGGAGGTGTGGTCTAAGCTTCATAAGTGTTGTCAAGTCATCCACATCATCAACTCTGGAAGCAGTTCCTTTGTTCTTTTCAGAAGCTGGAATCTGCCTAGTGGTCCTCTAAGGCTTCTCAGTAGCCTTCTTGGATGTGTTGGACTTAGGCATGGCATAAGACATGAGCTTATTTGCCTTTTTCTTGGGAGAAGCCTTTGTAGCTGGCTCTACCTCCTCCTAAGCAACAACAACATCCTCTGGATCTTCATACATAGAAGTGGGTCTGCCAGTCACATGAATGTTCCTCTTCCTTGACTTCTTCTCACCCGCCTTCTTAGGCATAGCCCTCTTGGGGATCTCAACAGACATTGTTGCTCTGGCTGTCTCATGAGCTTTGAAGGTAGAAGCAGGTGCATAGATTTTGCTAACAACTCTTCGAGAGGAAGTGGCCTTAGTTGCAGCTTTCTCTTGCTTCTTAGAAAGAATCTCTTCTGGTACAAAGTATGAATCCTCTTCATCTGAGTTCAACTTCTTCCTGGTTCTGGTGGCAGCCTTGGGCAACCCATGAGAGCTGGGGGTGCCTGGATCTGAGAAAGAACTGGCTTCTGGGCTTGTTCTAGAACTCATATCAACTCCCTGTTCTAGCACATTCTGACTATCCTCTGAGCCTGACATACTGACCCTGTGAATAGAGTATAGATGAGCAGAAGTAGATGAGTCATCACAAAATGAGGCTGGTTTTTGAAAATTGAGCAATGAGTTTTCAAAAGTTTTGCAATCTGTCAAATATATATCGGTGTAGCCGAAAAGAATTTTTCGGTGAGACCGAGACTGACTAACTCGTTAATAGAAACTTGGCAGCCTTTTCGGTAGGACCGAAAAGTGCCACTAGATTCTACCGAGTCAGTTCTCGCCCTCACAGAAAAGCATATTGGTGAGACCGATATTTCCATTTCGGTTCCACCGAGATATATCGGGCGGACGGCAAAACCCTAGAAAATCCATCTAACTCAAGATTTTGCAGAATTAAGTGGATATATACCTAAGCAAAGGGTTCAAAGGTGATAATCTAGAATCTAATGCCTAAGAATCAGATGGGGAGCGCACTAGAGATCGAATCCGTACCCTAGCTTGGCGCGGATCCTGTACGGCGGCAACGTTGGTGTAGATTACGTTGACGGCGGCGATCCCCAGCGGCGGAGAGGCGTTGGAGAACAAGGGCGATGACCAGGGGTCTCGAGGCGGCAGCTCAGGGTTCTGAGGTGCGACATTGAATATTGAATTTCAAAGCATCGGGGTCCACATCACATATACCCTTCACTGTTGATCATACCGATTTTATGTTTTCGGTGTCACCGAGTTCCACAACTGTCAGCTGACAGGGAAACTCGGTGTAACCGAGAATATGAAATCGGTGTTACCGAGATTGAAAACAAGATCAACCCTAGGCAATCGATGAGACCGAGTTTTTGGGATTGGTTCCACCGAGTTGCACTTGGGAGATTTTAATGGTCAGTCCTTGTCGATACGGTACTCCGTGTGCTCCACACATAGAGGGATCGAAAAGTACTTGTTCAAATTTTGTGATGCAGCATGAATAGAATATGAGATGAGAAAGCATAGATAGCTAAAGAGTGGTCCTAGGCATTCTTGTCCATCCAATTGGCAAAAGAGAAAATGAATAACCAAATAGCAACAATTGGATGTCCTAGAATGAGAAAATAAATGCAGACCAACATGCTCACACAATAAGATGTCAAAAGAAATCATGACAAACATGCACAAACACACTAGCATCTAACAAGCACTTGGGCGATGACGAAGTCATCTATATATGAGTATTTGACTTAGGAGCCAATTAAGAGTACTTGATCATAGGTCATACTCATCGTTAAGCACAAATGGGGTTACCACTTTTACATAAAGCATTTAGCGTTGTCACATGCTAAGAGATGCTTCGACTCAAGAATTAGAGTAAAGCTCCCCCTTAATGTGACATCCCCCCACAAGAGGGATAAACTAACCTTGGGTTTTGTCGTTCAAGACTTCATGTTGGTGAGGTAGTTGTGGATGCTCAATGTTGATGAGGATCACCAAGAGTTGGGAGCATCCTTGTTGTTTCCTTACTCCTCTCACCTACATGGGTTAGTCCCAACATACAAGAGACAAATACAAGGGTATCTATGGACATGGAGTGCAAAGCATATGTTATGATGTCCATTTATGAGTTGATTACCTTGTCCCTTGCTTACCTTTGAGGGAATGTGTGACTACTTGAACTATTGCATTGAGTTGATGTTGAGTGCAAAAAGTTCTTGCCAATAATAAATGTGAGTGAATTTCATTGGCGGAGTCACCCCTCAAGAACTTACTAGTTCTTCTTGTTGGGAACCCACATCAAGTTGATGGGGATCCTTGGTGTTGAAGTAGCCTTTGTAGTAGTTGATCTTGAAGTAGCCTTGGGAACCCACTCCACCAAAGCTAAGGGTTCAACTTCATATGAGTCAATGTCCTCTTGAAGCTTGTTCATGCCCTTGAGTTTGTGGTCTTGTGGTGGAAGGTCATCTTGAGTGTTTGTCCCCTTGGGAAGAGTATTTTCATACTTATCCTTTTGAGGAACAAACTTGGACTTGGGATATTGACCTTCTTCCCACTTAACTCCATTAGCGTTGAAGTAGTGAACACCACGATTCTTCCGGTATCCTCCGTGCTTGCGTACAATTTCCTCAAATTGCTTACATCCGGCAAGACTCTTGTAGATACCTTTTTCTATAATTCCTTTCAATAAAGCATTTTATTGCTCAAGTGTAACTTGGCTAAGAGAAACATCATTAGTGGAATCAATAGAATTACTAGAAGCAACATCATTTGGTCTAGCATTTTTATTGTTGCTACTAGATGAAGAATCTTTCTTGCCTTTGTTACTAGATATCTTAGTGTTAACTTGAGGCATGAAAGTAGACAAGAGTAGTCGTTTGGCTAGATAAGATGATGTCTTCTTTCGGAGATCATCATTGATAGCTTTGAGAAACTCATGCTCTTGCTACAAATTGAGCTTCTCGAAGCGTAGCTTCTCATGAGTTCTCACAAGCTCTCTATGATATTCGAGAGTAGATTCATGAGCTAATTTAAGAGTGTTTAGTTCTTTAGTTAGTTGTTCTATTTTCATCTGATCATCATCAATTGACTTATCTTGACTAGCATGAGAATTATCAAGTTCATTTTGATCAATATCACTAGTTTTATCACAAAGCAAGTCATCATCACAAAGTAGATCATCTTCATCACTATCAAAATCAAGATACTCGGGGTGTGATACCATGGGACCTTTAGCCATGAAGCAACTTCCACGCCCTTCATTTGGTGAATCAAATAGATCGTAGGAGTTGGTAGTCACTATAGCAATTCCGGTAACACCATCATCTTGACTATAGTCGGAGTCGGAGTGATAGCTTCTCTTAGAGTTGTTGTCGGAGTCCATTGACTACCTTCGGATTAGTGCCTTTGGCATTATTAATCTTGATAGCTCCACAGCAATAAACCGCTTTGATAACATATGGTCCTTCCCATTTGGAAAGAAGTTTTCCTGCAAAAAAATCTAAAACGAGAGTTGTACAAAACAACATATTCCCCAAGTTTGAATTCCCACTTTTGGATTATTTTGTCATTCCATCTTTTAAATTTTTCTTTGAATAGTTTGGCGTTTTCATAAGCTTGGGCTCTGCATTCATCTAGTGATATAATAACAAATAACCTCTTTTCAATAGCAAGTTTTAAGTCACATTTGAGTTATTTTATTGCCCAAAATGCTTTATGTTCTAACTAGAGGTAAATGACAAGTTTTCCCATATACCATTTTGTATGGGGACATACCCATAGGTGTTTTATAAGCTGTTATATAGGCCCAAAGTGCATCATCTAATTGTTGGAAATATGCCCTAGAGGCAATACTAATTGGTTATTATTATATTTCCTTGGTCGTGATAATCGTTTATTATCCATGCTATAATTGTATTGGTTGGACACTAGTATGGTCACTAGTATGCCTCTAGTAGACTAGCTCGTTGATCAAAGACGATCAAGGTTTCCTAGCAATGGACATGAGATGTCATTTGATAACGGGATCACATCGAATGATGTGATGGACAAGATCCAAACTATAAACGTAGCATATGATCGTGTCAGTTTATTGCTACAGTTTTCTTCATGTCAAGTATCTGTTCCAATGACCATGAGATCATGCAACTCACTGACACCAAAGGTATTAGGGATATAACCCCGCGGCGAGACCCGCCCCAGAGGATCCGGGTCACACCTGGCGGCTCATACACCAGTCCAAGGATGGGCTTTGGAGACTCAAGCCCAAGACGTTGGGCGGCTTGCCAAGATGGGCCAAGACGTGGCCCGGACGGAGAAGATATGAAGACCTGGGCGGGAGAGCCGCCCGGAGACAGCTTGCTCACGAAGGCAAGACTATGTAGAGATAGACTCGGACATCTTGTGAGAGTCGGTTACGACTTGTATGACCCGTGGTCTTGACCTCCTATATAAAGGCGAGACCCGGGGCGACTTAGAGAGAGATCAACTATCAAGAACTAGGTCAAGCAATCTGCTTCCTTGTAATCGATACAAAAAGCAATACAAACACAAGCAGGACATAGGCTGTCACCTCTACTTGAGGGGCCGAGCCTAGGTACACCCATCTCCTTTGTCCTGATCAACCCCTTTGAGTCCATCACCTTAGCGATGGCCTCGAATCCAAGTCCGTTCACCCGAACATCTGCCGGGACAAAACCAAAACAAGAGGAGTGCCTTGTGTGCATCAAACTTCGCAACATAACTAGGTGACTATAAAGGTTCTCTACAGGTATCAGCAAGGGTGTCTATTGGGTTGGCATGTATCAAGACTGAGATTTGTTACTCCGTGTGACGGAGAGGTATCTCAGGGCCCACTCGGTAATACAACATCACAATAAGCCTTGCAAGCAATGTGACTAAGTGTTAGCCACAGGATGTTGTATTACGGAACGAGTAAAGAGACTTGTTGGTAATGAGATTGAACTAGGTATAGAGATACCGACAATCGAATCTCGGGCAAGTAACATACCAAAGAACAAAGGGAACAACATACGGGATTAACTGAATCCTTGACATAGAGGTTCAACCGACAAAAATCTTCGTAGAATATGTAGGAGCCAATATGGGAATCTAGGTCCCTCTATTGGTTATTGGCCGTAGAGGTGTCTCGGTCATGTCTACATAGTTCTTGAACCCGCAGGGTCAGCACACTTAAGGTTCGGTAATGTTTCGGTAGTATAAAGTTATGCATGGTGGTGATCGAAGGTTGTTCGGAGTCTCGGATGAGATCCCGGATTTCACGAGGAGCTCCAGAATGGTCCAGAGGTAAAGATTAATATATAGTAAGTCCCGTTTTGGTCACCAAAAAAGTTTCGGGCTCATCGGTAGTGTATCGGGAGTGCCGGGAGGGGTACCGGGGACCATCGGGAGGGGTGTCTCGATCCAAAGGGCATCATGGGCTGTGGGAGGAGTCAATCCAGCCCTTAGTGGGCTGGCCGAGCCCCCCACTAAGACCCATGTGGCTAGGGGTGGGAAAAACCCAAAGGTGGAGAGGTGGAAAGAGTTTCCAAGTGGAAAGGAGGAATCCTACTCCTAATAGGATTGGAGTAGGACTCCTCCACCTCCAATTTTGGCCAACTCTTGAGGGTTTGAGGCTGCGTCCTCTCCTCCCTCCCTCCTATATATACTAGAGGATTTAGAGGGTAAAGCTAACCCTAATTGCCACGTGCTGCCCTCTTCTTCTTCTAGATCTATTCTCCACTAGATCGTCTCGGTTGTGCATGGCGAAGCCCTACCAGGACAGCTCCACCACCACCGCCACCACCTCATTGTGCTAGCGAAGAACTCATCTGCCTCTCCGCTCCCTCTTGGTGGATTAAGAAGGAAGAGATTGTCATCGAGCTGTACGTGTGCTGAACGCGGAGGTGCCGTCCGTTCGGCGCTAGATCAGAAGGACCGTGATTGGATCACGGGACGGATCGTGATTGGATCGCGGGACGGTGTAGGATCGAAAGTATGTCTAGAGGGGGGGGTGATTAGACTACTTGACCAAGTAAAAGTTTTGCCTATACCAATTTTTAGGGTTGATAGTTTTTAGCATTTCATGGCAAGTCAACTACACCCTACACATGTAAGTCTAAGAGTATATAGCAGCGGAAAGTAACAACAAGCATGTATAGAAGGGATAGGGTAGGAAGATCAAACGCAATTGTAGACACGATGATTTTTCCCATGGTTCCGATAGGTGGCGCTATCGTGCATCCACGTTTATGGAGTCTTCAACCCACGGAGGGTAACGGTCGCGAGAGTCCACGAAGGGCTCCACCCAAAAGGGTCCACGAAGTAGCAACCTTGACTATTCCATACGGCTTTCGTCCACGAAGGACTAGCCTCACTGTAGGGTAGATCTTCACGAAGTAGGTGATCTCCTTGCCCTTAAAAACTTCTTGGTTCACTCCACAACACGAAGTAGGAGGCTCCCAAGCGACACCTAACCAATCTAGGAGGCACCACCCTCCAAAAGGTAATAGGCTCGGTAATGACGATGAACTCCTTGCTCTTGTGCTTCAAGATGATAGACTCCTCAGCACACAATCACTCTCTTACATATTTGGCTTGGTAGAAGAGATTAGATTGGTGGAAAGCAACTTGGGGAGGCTAGAGATCAAGATCCATATGATTGGAGTGGAATATCTTGACCTCAACACAAGGGTAGGTGGTTCTCTCTCAGAAAATCTGATAGGATAGGTATGGAATAGTTCTGAGTGCTTCTCTTTCGAGTGAGTGGTGGTGAAGGGGTATATATTGGCATCCCCAAAAATCCAACCGTTACACACAATAAGTCAGACTCAGTGACACCCATGTGTAAATCTCGGTGGTACCGAAGTGACTTAAAGTTAGCAACTTATGAATCTCGGTGAGACCGATATAGAAATCTCGGTTGCAGTGATAAGGTGACCAATGGTCAGATTTCCAATCTCGATGACGCTGATCCAACATTCTCGATGGGACCAAAAATGTGAATTTGCGTAACAGAAAGTTGGCAACCTAAACTCGGTGGCACTGGTACTGAATCGGTTGCACCGAAGTGGCTAGGGTTTGTCTTGAGTCTCTCTAGGTTCTGGAATCGGTGGCACCGAAGTGGGAAAGTTGGTTGCACGGATTTTGAGTGTTGGGTATAGAACAGACTTGGGTGGGAGAGTTTTGTGGATGTTTTTGGCAACTATCACTTGTGCATGTTTTAGCATATTGTTCACCAACAACACCTTACCACCTTTTAATAGTATTGGCTTTCCTATGACTCAAAGTGATTTCTCACAAATATAAAATGGAGAGTCCTCTTGCTTGAAGCTTGGCCAACCTATTTCCTTGCATCTTGGGGTTTCTCCACAATCTCCTTTTGCTAATCCTATCATTGAACATTTCCTGAAATATACTTGGTGGAAACATTAGTTCAATGACTTATAGGTTGTTATTAATTACCAAAACCACCAAGGGAGCAAATGTGCTTTCAGACGGATCGTGATTGGATCGCGGGATGACTTGCGATTTGGATCGTGAAGATGTTTGACTACATCAATCGTGTTTGTTAACCCTTCCGCTTAGCGATCTACAAGGGTATGTAGATCCACTCTCCCTCTTGTAGATGCTCATCACCATGGATAGATCTTGCGTGTGCTTAGAATTTTTTTTGTTTCCCATGCAACGTTCCCCAACACTAATTTCTTAGACCAATTCTTTCAGGATCTATTGACAGTTTTTTGTAGTATTAATTTTATTTCTCTATTGCTAAGTTCAACTTGACCACTAGATTGAGGATGATAGGGTGATGCAATTCTATGGTTAACATCATATTTAGCAAGCATTTTACGGAAAGCACCATGAATAAAGTGTGAACTGTTAGGACTATGCAACTTGTATTATCCGAGGGCAAATGGCCAATATATATACATGTATAGGTGGTAAACATACAAGAAACTCCTCATACAATGGGGGAAATATACATGCTATAATATAACTCTAACCCCCCCTCAAACTCATGGTGGATAAACAACACTGAGTTTGGAGTGATAAAAGCCATGTTGTGATCTAGTCTGGGTCTACGTATGCTTGGTGACCTCATGCTTCACAGGATCGTGCACAATGCTAATAGCACTTGTACTATCAGACAATAGCAGAGTAGGTGTAGTGATATGAACTCCAAAGTCTCGAAGTAAGCACCATAACCAAGTCACCTCTGCCGTCAATAGAACCATAGCTCGCAACTCAGCCTCTGCACTTGAACGGGAAACTGCAGTCTGCTTCTTCGTCTTCCAGCCAATGAGAGAACGGCCAAGAAAAACACAATAAGCAGAAAGTGAACGGCGATCCGAGGGATCACTAGGGCACATAGTATCCGAATAGGCCTGAAGCTATAAGGAACCAGAGCGAGGAAAGAACAGACGGTGAGAGATTGTGCCCCGGAGATACCGAAGAATACGAACGAGGTGACTATAATGAACCGAAGTGGGAGCAGAGACAAACTGACTCAGAATATGGACCAGATAAGATATATTCGGACGAGTGACAGCTAGATAGACAAGACTCCCAACAAGACGACTATAACGCGCCAGATCAGGCAAGGGGTCACCATCAGTATCATGGAGGTGAACATTGATCTCCATGGGAGTCTCAACAATACGCTCATCAGTAAGAGCAGCACGAGCAAGAAGATCCTGGATATACTTTTCTTGGGAAATAGAAAAGCCATCAGAGGTAGAAGAGACCTCAATCCCAAGAAATTAGCAAAGAGGGCCAAGATCATACCTAAGAAACTGCTCACTAAGACGAGCCTTCACAAAGGCAATATACTCGGGGTCGTTGCCAGTGATAATCATGTCATCAACGTATAGAAGAAGAAGAGTTCGACCACGAGCGGAGAGGTGGACAAACAACGCTAGATCTTGAGCACTCGATGAAAAACCAGCGGCAGTTACTACACAGGCAAAACGCTCAAACCAGGTGCGAGGGGCTTGCTTAAGGCCATAGAGAGAGCGACGAAGCTGACATACCATGCCATCAGGAAAAAATACCCATGTGGGGGATGCATGTAAACCCCCTCACGCAGCTCACCATTAAGAAAGGCATTTTTAACATCAAGCTGAGACACGGACCAGTGGCGAATAGAGGCCACGGAAAGAAGTTTGCGCACAGTGGTCATATGGGCCACAGGAGCAAAAGTCTCATCATAATCACGACCATGCTCCTGCTAAAAGCCATGAGCCACAAGACGAGCTTTGTAACGCTCAAGACAACCATCAGAGCGAGTCTTAACCTTGTAGACCCACTTACAAGTGATGAGACGAACACCAGAAGGAAGAGGAACAAGATCCCACATGCCGATGCGCTCAAGAGCTGCAAGCTCCTCGGCCATCATGAACTACCATTCGAGATGAAAAACAGCTTGACCATAAGACGTCGACTCAAGAACAGCATCTCGAGCGCTTGGAAATCCAAGGCGATGAACGGGTAGAAGTGGATGAGGACGTAAGCCATAACTAGGCTAAGATGAGGAAGATGGCACATCAGTAGATATATCCACACCACGTGGACGACGAGTATAATACTGAGGAAAAGAAGGAAGAATACGGGGAGGGATCTCCAAAATAGGCGAAGGTGACAGAGAAGACAACGGGATGGAGGTGCAAAATCCTATAAGAAGTGAGGTGAGGAAAACATGGGAGATGATGGCGTCGAATCTATAGCAGGGGCAGTAGGATGGACGGGCAAGGGCTCAACGGGTGGGATCGGTGTGTCCGGAAAAGTGAGAAAAGATATATCCTCCACTACAAAGGTCAAGGAGGATGGGTGCATATAGAAGGAACGCGACTCATCATAAGTCACATCCCGAGAAATACGCATCCGACGACCGATAAGATCCCAACAACGATAGCCCTTATGCTCATCACTATAACCTAAGAAGACACACTCAACTGACTGAGCAAGTAGTTTGGTGCGTTCACGAGGGGCAAGAAGAACATAGCAAACACAACCAAAAAATGAAGCACCGAGTAATCAGGAGAACAATCAAAGAGACGCTCGAAAGGAATGCCACCCTGCAAAGCAGTGGATGGCTGAAGGTTGATGAGATACATGGAAGTGGAGACTACCTCGGCCCAAAAGTGAGGCGGAAGAGAGGCAGCGATCAACATCGCGCCAGCCGTCTCAAGAAGGTGACGATGCTTGCACTTAGCCACGCCATTCTGAGCATGAGCACCCAGACAAGAGAACTGAGCAAGAGTACCCTGCTCAACAAGAAATCCACGGAACATCTTGGAGATATACTCTCCAGCAGAGTTAGCACGAAACACACAGATAGGCATGGAGAATTGAGTGTGAACCATGGTAGAAAAACGGTTGTAGATAGATAAGACCTCACTACGAGAAGACATGAAATATATCCACGTGTGTCGAGAAAAATCATCTATGAAAATAATATAGTAGCGATGACCTCCATTCGAGGCAAAGGGAGCTGGACCCCATACATCGGAGTGAACAAGATCAAAAGGATATTGAGACACAATATCGCTATGAGGATAAGGTAACTAAACCTATTTACCAAGCCGGCAACCCCGACAGTCTAAATACACATCGCTAGAGATGGATTCAAGAAGACCACGTCAAACTAAGGATGAGAGACGAGAGCCACATAAGTGACCCATATGATGAAGCCACTACTGAAAAGAGCTGGTAGACAAGGCACCAGAGGTGGAGAGACTGGCGGCAGTGGAAGCAGATGGAAGGTGTCGTGGATTTATCACGACAGATGTCCGGGTGAACAGACTTGGATTCGAGGCCATCGCTAATGTGATGGACTCAAAGGGGATGATTGATACGAAGGACACGGGTATACCTAGGTCCGGCCCCTCAAGTCGAGGTAATAGCCTACGTCCTGTTTGTGCTTGTATTGCTTGTTGTATCGATTACAAGGGAGCTAAAGCTTGACCTAGTTCTCGATAACCTGATCTCTAAGTCGCCCCAGGTCTGCCTTTATATCAGAGGTCAGGACCACGGGTCTTTACAATTGTCTAACAGAGTCTCATTGTCTATCCGAGTATTACTCTATCTTCTTGTCCAAACTGTCTCCGAGCGGCTTACATGCCCGGGTCTTCTCGGTCCAGGCCACCTTGCGGCCCACACCATGAGTCGCCTATCTTCATGGGCCGTAGGCTTTATGGCTCACCCTTGGGCCGGCTCACGAGCCATCAACATGACCCGGAGCCTTCAAGGGCGGGTCATATTGCGGGGTTATATCCCCAACATTGGGCCCCAGGTTGAATTGAGCTTGCTCACTTCATCCTTCTCTTCTACTCTTTGGCGAGTCACCCGGTGATGACCCGGCGTGACGTCACGAGATCTGCTGACATACCACCGAATCTTTTATTAAATGGTCAGCCCAAATATCGAGGCGTCCGCCTCGGTCAAATGGTTTCCGTCGCCTACATTTTCACGCCTGCCTCGTCTTCTCTTTAAATAAGACCTGTTGCGGAGGGAAACTTTCCTTCTCCCGCTCTCCCTTCGTCGTCTTCCCTTCATCATCTCTTCTCCAGCGCTCCTTGATCCGGCGCCGTCTTCTCATCGTCGTCAACCAGGCCGCTGCATCAACCTGAGTCATACCAGAGTCTCTTCCGCGTCCTCCGCTCCATCATTGGTAAGTCCAAGCTCCCCCTAGATCCATCGCCGCCATAGTAGGGTTCACGGGAATCTCCGCCGCCGCCGCTCGGGCTCCTCCATCGCCACCGTTAGGGTATTCCGACACCGTCGACGTCTTTAGCGCGCGTCCTCGCCGTGCCGCTGAGTACAAGGCAGCTGTGCACAATGCGCAGACCGTCGCGGCTTTGTTTCATTCTTCTCTGTTCTGCCTGTTCTTTGCTAGGTCTAGAAATAAGAACCTATTTTCCTGTTTTTGTAGATCCATAATTGCGGTGGTCGTTTGTGAAACCTGTTTTTCAGGCCTTAGTCGATTTTTGCTCCTCCTTTCTTTGTTGAACCGCCAGACCTCTTCGGCTCTCATCAGCCGGACTATGGCATAGTATTTGTAGAGCCCTTAAAATTGTAAGCCGTCACAGATATTGCTTGCTCTTAACTTGTCGCATATTTAATTTTGCACAGTCTTTAAGCCGCCGCCATGCCCCGCGCTTCCAACTAATGCAACTGGGTCGGATCTTGCATCACAGAAGAGTACTTAACGGATTTTGTTGACGCGAGCACTCTTCCTTCCAAGGAGGTCCTTCACTGGCGGGTTCCAGGTGACGAGACTCGGCCCTCTCCCCAAAAAGGAGAGGTAGTAGTTTTCTATGACCATATCAAGCGAGGGTTCGTGCCGCCCGACTCTAAATTCTTCCGTGACGTTCTCCATTTGTACAAGCTTCACCCTCAAGACTTGGCCCCCAACTCTGTTTCAAACATATGCAATTTCCAAGTGCTCTACGAAGTCTACCTGCAAATCAAGCCGTCTATGGGGTTGTTTCAAGAGTTCTTCTATGCCAACCACCAAACCGAAATGAAAGGCGGTCCGAGTCTGGAACTTGGCGGTATTTCCATTCAACGACACAGAGACATCATCTTTCTAGCTGCGCAGATGCCGGGTCATCCAAAGGATAGGAACAAGACTTGGTTCTACTGCAAGGACACCTCTCCTGAAAAAGAGCGACCATTGCCGGGTTATCGTCCCTCCCGACTCAGGATAGATTCAGAGCTTCCTAGACGGCTCTCAGTTTCAGAGCATGCCAGGTATGAGCCGGCTCACGCCAAGATCAAGGCACTCATGGCCAACGGTTTGACCAGACTGGATTTGATTCGCTGCTGGATTTCATGGCGGATCATGCCCTTAAGCCGTAGAAGCCGGCTTATGTGTGAATATGAAGGCAAGTATGACAGTTCCTTGTGCTTCAGCAAATCAACCTTGACAGAGGATGACATTACTACTGTCATCCGGAGCCTTGTCCATGAAGCCTCCGGCTCATGCAGCGCCATTGGCCTAGCGCCTTTCAGCGTCAACAATCCGGCTCCAGATGTAAGTTAATTTCTTCCCATCCGTCTCTTGGATGTTGCTTGCACCTTGCTGATCTGTTATTCTTCTCCGGGTTATTTTCGCAAGCCGACTCTGATTTCTGGAAGAAGGAGTACGTCCCTCCTCCAAAGAAGCTCAAGAAGAAGGCCCGAGCCAAGAAGCCAAAGAAAGACGCCCCGCGAGAGGCGTGGTTCGACCCGCCACAGTCATCCAGCTCAGAGGTAAAATTTTAGTTGTTTGCTTGATTCTTTGCCTTGCTTTTTTACCAATGCTTGTTTTACTCATAGGATGAAGTGGAGACCAGCCGCGCCAATGCCCCTGAGGTAAACTATGTCTCTTTCGGCTCAGGATATTTTGTCTCCCGAAAGCCGCGGCGGGTTGCCAGAAAAGTTCCTCTTTCTCATCCTCTCGCTTGCCTGCCTCCCGATTTTCTTTTGAAAAAGCAACAACAGGCTGAACGTCGCCAGACCCGGAGCATCGGCTCTACTGAGCTGTCCGGCTTGCCGAACTCGCCGGCTCCGAAGAAACGCCCTGCTGAGGTATGTGTTCCTATTTGATTCATTTCTCTTTATAACCTTAGTGTCGTCTCATCCTTCTTGAATTTCATCTCAGAAGTCGCCCTCTTCCGGCGACCCTTCGGCGACTGCTCTACCGTCTCCGAAGATCAACCCGCTGTAAGTGTCTTTCCACTATAACATCCGGTTCTTTGTAGGGTAGTAATATCCTTTAGATTCTCACTTTTCTATCTTGTAGTGCTCAAGCCAAGCGTCGGAAGACCAACATGCCCTCCCCTAGTCCTGCTGCTCAAGAGCCGGAGCAAGAACAACCGGAGGAGCCACAACCGGATGTAGATCCGCCAATTGCCTCGACTGAGCCAGCTGCTGAAGATATCATCCCGGAGAGCCCTCTAAGGGTTCCTTCAAAACCGCGAAGTCCTGCCAAGGCCACTTCAACTCCGAAGGTTGTGGTCACCAGCTCTGCTCCCCAGTCCCCTCCGGCTCATGTGCTGACCAAGCATAAAGAGTCTACCGACGCCTCCAAGAAGCTGGATTTCAACTCTTCCTTTGAGAAGATGACGGCCGAAGAACTCCACGCCGGGTATATGAACCGGCTTACCACCAGCCGGGATCTAGAGCTTCGGCTAGTAACTTTGATGAAAACAAAATATGAGGTATTCCTCTTGCTGCTATAACCTTACTTAGCCCCCAAGGGCCGGTTCAATCTAGTTAAGAGGTGAACCGGGTCTTTCCTGATCCTCTGTAGAAAATCCAAAGCCTTTGTCCTCAAGGGCCGGCTCAATTTGTTAGAATTGAGTCAGATCTTCACTATAGATAGTGTGAACAGCCAATCGTAGCCCCCAAGGGCCGACTCAAACTTGATAAAGTTCAGTCGGAGTTTCAATATAGATAGCTTGAAGAACCACTTGTAGCCCCCAATGGCCGACTCAAGCTTGATAATGTTGAGTCGGAGCTTTTATTATAAGTAAATTTGAAGAGCCATATCATAGCCCCCAAGTTCCGGATTAACTTTGATGAAGATTAGCCAGAACTGTGTTGTATGCTTGAAGATCAAATATACATTAGCCCCCAAGCGTCAAACATATTGCTTGCAATCTGCTTGAGACTTGCATAATTTTTTCTTTAACCTTCATCATTTTATATGACTTCCATTCTGGCAACTTATCCTATATTTTGACATGTCACACGAAGCTTTAACCGAAGTCGGGTCGTAGTTGATGGATCTGAAGACCAATTTGGCGGCTCAACAAGAGGCCCACAACATTGCCGATGAAAAGTGTCGGCTTCTCTCTGAGGAGTTGGCCACAATCAAAGCTGATTTCGCTACTCTTAAGGAGTCAGCTGAATCCGAGAAGACTGCCTTGACCCAACGGGCGGATGACACCGACCAGGGGCTGATAGCTATGGCGGATGAACTCCAAGGCTTGAAGCACCACATAAGCAAGATGTCAGCCGCCCTCTTTGGTAAGCTTCTGACTACTTTGCGTTTCAAATTTCCTTACCTAGACTGGCGGCTCCTCTAACTTGTCCAGTTTGTGCTGGTACTAGGAGCCGGCAATTAGCTTCTGATAGCCTTCTACCGTTGAAAGCCATCTACACCTTAACTGAACACCTATACCGCAGAGCTATCTGCACCATGAAGGCCGTGCAATACAAGGATAAAATTCCGGCGACTCTCAAGGGCATCTTAGAGCTCTTCTCCACTATGCCGAAGCAGATCGCCGAGCTTTAGAAGTCAGTCGTCCACCAAGGGGCCATTGCAAGCATCAGCCGGGCTTTGGCTTTTGCTCCGGGTCTTACCGCCGCCGAGATGATGGAGGGATTCCCTTCAAGAAAGGACGGCGGCTTGGAGTTTACTAACGCTAACTACAGCCGGTGCATGAAGGAGTCCTGGGTGTTAGCTTCTGTTTTGGCGGAGGAGGTTGACCTGTCAACTTATCAGGCAGCTTATGACTCGAAGCAGAAGAGGGTTCGGGGTCCTCTGTACGAGTGCAAAGATTTGACGCCTGATTGGAGTAAGGACCTCTTTGCTTCAGATCTTGACCCGTCACCCTTTTTTGAGGGATCTTTTGCGGCTCTAACAAACTCCAATTGGGATTTGGACAACCTCCAGATCAAGGCCCTAGAAGAGCCGGTGCAGGATGACCCGTCAGCTAACTAGCTTCTTCTTTAAGATCTTGTATCAGCTTAACCCGCCGTGTGACGGCTGAAAAACTTTGTCTAAAATTTTGATCTCCTCTGGGAGTGTAATAGCTAGATGAAAACTTGTGTGAAATTTGTCATGATGTTCTTATAAAATGATCCGGCTTTTGGTCTGCCATTTGTCCTTGTATGCTTTGAGTTATTTACACTTGCCTTGGCATCATATACCCGCAGCCAAGATTAGGTAAGCCACACCCGGAGGTGGTGACTCCCTCTTTGATAATTATGGCCAATCTGGTTAGCCGGAAATGGCATAAAGCCTGGCCGATAAGGCATTTAGAAGATACACCCGGAGGTAACAATATGGCATAAACGCCGTCGGATAAGCATTAGAAGCTGTACCCAAAGGTAAGAAGCCGCCCTCGTCGCGGCTAATTTTTCCTTAGCCGGATTGTTATGAGAACAGTTAATAGGCATTAGAAGCTATACCCGAAGGTAAGAAGCCGCCGTTCACCGCAGCTAAGTTACCTTAGCTGTTTTTACATGGCCTTAGGCCGGCTAATAGGCATTAGAAGCTTTACCCGGAGGCAGAAAGCCACCGTTCACGGGTCATGAGACGTTAGCTACCCGTCGGTAAAAAACCTCTCATAACCGCGGCTAAACTGGTTAGCCGGAGATGGCATAAAGCCGGCTGATAGGGTGTTAGAAGCGATACCCGTCGGTAAGAAGCCCCCCTCAGCAATTACGGCGTAACCCGCCGGCGAATAGGCGTTAGAAGCTGCACCCGAAGGCGAGAAGCCGCCCTCGCCATGACTAATTACCTTAGTCGGGTTTTTTTGTGGCAAAATGTCAGCTTAATAGGTGTCTACCACCGTTCAGCAATACGATGCAAAGCGTTGGCGGATAGGCGTTAGAAGCTGCACCCGAAGGCGAGAAGCCGCCCTCGCCGTGACTCATTTTCTTGAGCCGGATTCTGTGGCATAACGCCTGGCTAATAGGCATCTACTGTCGTTTGCCGACCTTAGTTGATGCATCAACCGGAATATTGCTTAATCTTCTCTTATACGAGGATGCATGAAATAGCAGAGGCTTCCTTGTTTATTCATATAATTGTGGTATGTATAATGATAGATCTTTACACCCTTAGGTGAAATAAAGCCGCAGATGCGCGATGTTCCATGGCCGACGGGTCTCCTCCCGCCGTATCTGAGTCGTCTCGCATATCGATGAGGTAATATGACCCGTTGTTGAGATTTCTGCTGACCACAAAGGGTCCTTCCCATGGAGGTGAAAGTTTATGCATATTTGTCTGGTCTTGAACCAGCCGGAGCACCAAGTCACCCTCCTGGAACGTCCGGGTCTTGACCCTGCGGCTGTGATAGCGGCGCAGGTCTTGTTGATAAATTGTCGATCGGGTTGCTGCTAACTCTCGCGCCTCTTCCAAAGCATCCAATGCATCTCGGTGCGCCGTCTCGTTGTCCATCTCAATGTAAGCCGCCACCCTTGGCGAATCATGCCGGATGTCGCTGGGTAAGACGGCCTCAGCGCCGTACACCATAAAGAACGGTGTGAAACCCGTGGACCTGTTAGGAGTGGTTCTGATGCTCCATAAGGCGACAGGTAATTCTTCGACCCAACACTCGGGCGTTCGCTGCAAAGGAACCATAAGCCGCGGCTTAATCCCTCTTAGAATTTCCTGATTGGCGCGCTCCGCCTGACCATTGGACTGTGGATGTGCCACGGCTGAAATGTCAAGACAGATATGTTGTTCATCACAAAATTTCTTCATAGCCCCCTTGGACAGATTTGTACCATTATCAATGATGATATTGTGCGGGTAACCAAAGCGGTAGATTAGCTTTTTGATAAATAGAACTGCTGTAGCTGCATCACATTTGCTGACTGGCTCTGCCTCTACCCACTTGGTAAATTTATCAACCGCCACCCGGAGCTGTGTTTTCTTGTCCTTGGACCTCTTGAAAGGCCCTACCATGTCCAGCCCCCAGACCGCAAACGGCCAAGTGATTGGTATCATCCTCAATTCCTGAGCCGAAACATGAGTACGCTGGCTAAATTTCTGACAGCCATCGCACTTATGGACTAAGTCCTCTGCATCTTTGTGAGCCGTCAACCAGAAGAACCCGCGTCGGAAAGCCTTGGCCACCAAAGATTTTGAGCCGGCATGGTGTCCACAATCTCCAGCGTGGATTTCACTCAAGATCTACCGGCCCTCCTCTGGTGAAACACAACGTTGAAAAAAACCCGTTACACTGCATTTATGAAACTCACTGTTAACTACCGTCATGGACTTAGAACGGCGGGCGATCTTTCTGGCCAGATCTTCATCTTCTGGTAACTTGCCCCGGGCTAAATAGGCCAAATAAGGAATAGTCCAATCTGGGATAACATGTAGAGCCGCCACCAATTCTGCCTTCGGGTCAGGAACAGCCAAATCCTCCTCTGAAGGTATCTTGACAGTCGAATGATATAAGACGTCTAGAAAGACATTAGGCGGCACCGGCTTACGTTGGGAACCTAGCCATGATAAAGCATCAGCCTCCTCGTTCTTGCGACGATCAATCTGATCTACCTGATACCCTTTGAAGTGACCCGCAATAATATTAACCGCCTGCCTATAGGCCACCATCCGTGGGTCTGTGGAGTCCTAAGTGACAGAAACTTGCTGAGCTACTAGATCTGAGTCGCCCAAACACCTGACCCGGCTCAAATTCATCTCCTTGGCTAATCTAAGACCATGAAGCAAAGCCTCATACTCAGCCACATTGTTAGTGCAAGGGAACATCAGCCGGAGCACATAACAAAACTTGTCACCGTTTTGGGATGTCAGGACAACCCCTGGTCCGGACCCCTCTAACTGCTTGGATCCATCAAAGTGTATAGTCCAGTATGTGTTATCTGGCTTTTCTTTGGGAGCTTGGCACTCTGTCCAATCATTGATGAAATCCACCAAAGCTTGGGATTTGATCGCCGTGCGAGGAACATACTTTACATTAAGAGGTCCCAGCTCTAAGGCCCATTTGGCAATCCTCCCTATGGCTTCTCTGTTCTGGATAATATCTCCCAACGGAGCAGTACTAACCACAGTTACCTGGTGCCCTAGAAAGTAGTGCTTTAACTTGCGGTTGGCCATAAAAACCCCGTATACCAGCTTCTGCCAATGCGGATATCTCTGCTTAGATTCTGTCAGGACCTCACTGATATAATAAACCGGCCTTTGCATGGGATACTCCTTCCCAGCCTCCTTGCGCTCGACCACAATTGCGACGCTGACTGCCCTGTTGTTAGCCGCCACATAAAGGAGCAACGGTTCTTTCTCAGCCGGAGCGGCTAACACTGGCGGCTCAGTAAGCTGTTTCTTAAGCGCCTCAAGTGCTTCACCTGCCGCCTTGCTCCAGGAAAACTTGTCTGTCTTTTTCATCATCTGATATAAAGGGATAGCTTTCTCTCCAAGACGGCTTATGAACCGGCTCAACACAACAATCCGCCCTGCTAAGCGCTGAACGTCGTTAATGCAAGTTGGCTCTCTTAGAGAAGTAATAGCTTTGATTTTGTCCGGGTTAGCCTCGATGCCACGCTCAGAGACCAAGAAACCCAAAAGCTTTCCTGCTGGAACACCAAAGACACACTTGGTCAGGTTAAGCACCATCTTGTAGACCCGGAGATTGTCAAAGGTTTCCCTTAGATCCTCCAAAAGAGTTTCCTTCTTTCTGGATTTGACCACGATGTCATCTACATAAGCATGAACATTACGGCCAATTTGACTGTGAAGGCAGTTCTGCACGCATCGTTGATAAGTTGCCTAGGCACTCTTGAACCCGAAAGGCATAGAGACATAACAGAACGCCCCAAAGGGTGTAATAAACACCGTCTTCTCCTGGTCTTTCACTGCCATCTTGATCTGATGATAACCTGAGTAAGCATCCAGGAAGCATAAACTTTCACATCCGGCTGTAGCATCAATGATCTGATCAATTCGAGGGAGGGCAAAAGGATCGCCGGACAAGCCTTGTTAAGGTCCGTGTAGTCCACACACATACCCCAGGTGCCGTTCTTTTTGAGCACCAGCACTGGGTTAGCCAACCATTCCGGGTGAAAAACTTCAACAATAAAGCCAGCAACCAAGAGCCGGGCAACTTCTTCCCCAATAGCCGTGCGCCTCTCCTCATTGAACTGCCGCAGGAACTGTTTGATTGGTCTAAACTTTGGATCCACATTAAGGTTGTGCTCAGCGAATTCTCTCGGTACACCCGACATGTTAGAAGGTTTCCATGCAAAGATGTCCCGATTCTCACGGATGAATTCGATGAGCGCGCTTTCCTATTTGGGATCCATATGAGCTCCAATGATGAACTGCTCAGCTGAGTCGCCCAGATTGAAATCTACTGCCTTGGTATCATCCGCTAAAAATTTGAGGGGCGGCTCAACCTTCGTGGTGGGCTTTTTCAGGGGGGTCATATCCTCCAGATCAACATTCTCCTTATAAAACTTAAGCTCCTCCTGAGCGCAACTGGACTCTGCGTAAGCTGCATCACCTTCTTCACACTCAATAGCCATGTTTCGGTTACCATGAACGGTGATGGTACCGTTTAAGCCGGGCATCTTAAGCTGCAAGTAAACATAGTAGGGCCGAGCCATGAACTTGGCATAAGCCAGCCGTCCAAACAAGGCATGATAAGGGCTCTTGATTTTAACTACCTCAAACCATAAGGACTCCACTCTGTAGTTGTATTCATCGCCAAAAGCCACTTCCAAAGAAATCCTGCCAACCGGATGCGTCAACTTACCCGGCACCACACCATGAAAAACAGTGGACGAAGGTTTTAGGTCCTTGTCAAGCAACTTCATCCGCCGGAAGGTGTCATAGTAAAGGATGTTTATGCTACCGTCGCCATCCATGAGCACCTTGTTCAACATATATCCACCTACCGGGGGGGGCACAACCAAAGCCAGCCGCCCCGGGTCATCAACGCGTGGCGGGTGATCTTCACGGCTCCATGTTATGTCATATTCAGACCACTTCAGATACTGTGGAAGAGTCGGCGTAACCGCATTGACTGCCCATTTATGCAACTTCTGGTCCCGTCTATTGAGGCTAGTCGTGAAGACGTGGTATTGCCCGGAGCTGAGCTGCTTCGGATTACTCTGAAAGTCGGGCTGATTCCGTTGTTGCTGCTGTTGTTGATTATTATTACCAGAATGCGGCTGTTGTCCCCCGTGATTATCCTGACCCGGATGACCGGATGCTGAACCGCCAGAGCCAAATCCAGCTCCTGACCCGTCACGTCCTGGGCTGCCTGGCGGGCCGCCCCCGCGATGGTTAGGTTGTGTGACATACCGCTTGAACTTCTGCATAAAAGAACAACTCTCCCATGTATGATTTGCCAGCCTATCAGGCAAACTGTGATTCGGACAAGGTCGCTTAAGCATCTCTTCCATGTTCGAGGAAAAATTATCCCTGCTCGAGGGCGACACAAACCTCCTGTTGCCCTTGGGGAGATTTTGCTGGGCGTTTGTGTTGGCCACCAGCTCTGACCCGGCCTATGGATTCTTACGTTTACTTTGGTTACCATTGTTCACTGCGCCCTTGCCTTGGTTGCCCTTCTTTCCTTGACTAGCCTTTTCCTTATCAGAACCCGGATCCTTCGTGCTGTCTGAGTCGACGTACTTCGTGAGAGCCGTCATGAGCTCTCCCATGTCCTGACACATACGCTTGAGCCGGCCAAGTTTCTGCTTTAAAGGAACAAAATGGCAATTCTTCTCTAAAATCAACACCACTTGAGCCGCCGTGATCTGCTCTGATGAGTGAATAATTGTCAAGACCCGCCGTACCCAATGATGAGCCGACTTGCTCTCCTGTTGGACACAGTGATCAAGATCCACAATGGTCATAGGCTGCTTTCACGTCCCTTGAAAGTTTTTGATGAATCGAGCCCTGAGCTCCACCCATGAATTGATGGTATTAGGTGGCAACCCTTTTAGCCATGTACGAGCCGAGCCTTCAAGCATCATGATGAAATATTTGGCACAAACCGCCTCACTAACATACAACATCTCCATGGCCAGATCATAGATTTCCACCCAGGCCTCTGGGGGTAAATCAACGGTGTAATTTGGGACCTTGCGGGGACCTTTAAAGTCTTTCTGCAACCGCTCGCTCCGGAGAGCCGGTGATAGACACGGCAGGCCTCCCGTCCTAGGGATTACTCTTGCCCCTATGGAAACGGAAGGCCCGGGCTCTTGGTAAGCCGGCCTAGCTAGTGCCTCTTGCGGGCTTCCCGCATGGTCGGTGACCCGTTGGAATTTCTCTGTGATGGTTACTGCTGGAACCTGCTGGTGACTCGTAGCGCCGGCTAAAGCTACGGCTGGGAAGAGGGGTTGAATGGACGCGGCTCTGGCTGTGAGCATACCTCTCTTCCTGGGCCATGGCCGTCTGCAAGTACCCGATGGCGTTCCGCACATCCTCCGCAAAGGGTGCTTCATCCGGGATAGGGATCGTCTCAAGCCGGGTGGCAGCTGCTACAATATTCTCGGCCGAGTTAGAATAATGACCCGCCGGCGTTGGAAAGCCCCCAGGTGAAGTTGGGTTATGTTGGGCCGGATGAGTCGCTGGCCGTTCCGTTGGGCGGCTCTCGGGCGCGCCCGCGGCTCGCCCCGCGCCGGGGGTATTAAAGAGGTTCCTTGCTTCATAACGCTCTGGTAGACGGGACCGATGCCTCCTCTGATGTACCGCCGCTACTGACCTTTGCTCTAGCCCTAGACGGAAAGCATCTGTCTTGATGCGTTCTGCTTCTTCTTCCATCTGGACCTTCAGCTCAGCCATCCTTTGTCGTTCCTCTGCCATCCGGCCCTTGATCCGTGCAATCTCTATATTCTGAGCTGCTTGATTATCTGGTGTCATTTCAGTGGCCATGAGAGCCGCAAGTTCATCCATCAGCTCCACAAGAACTTGAGCCAGCGGCGGCGGGCTATCACCCGAAGCGGCGGCTCCCGCGGCTGTGCTACCAGCGGCTGGGGCTGATCCTGCCATGAACACCGTCGCATGAACCGGAGGTTTTAAAGCATCCGACTCAAAGCTACCCGACTCAGAGTATGCATTATCACAGCCCCCAAGGCCACCGTTGCGGAGCTGGTACATTGATCCTGTTTCTCCACTTGAAGATTCATCTTCTGAATAGACAAGAGTTTCCTGTGACCCGGAAGCTTCCAGATCCTTACCTTGCGTGAAGCCTACGAAGACATGCTTCTGACCCGGATTGGCACGAGCAGGCCACACATTACTTGCAGATTGGAGACGCCGAGCCGGCTCGACGATGTTGGTGCAGATGTCCGGCCCGGGTGTAGATCCATCAGCCTTTCCGATGAAAACATGGATCCCGCCGGAATGGGACCCGGAATCCATACTCCACGGACTCAGCATCAAGCCCCCAGCCGGCATCGTCGATATAGAACTGGCCACGGCGACTCTTGCTCATCCTTCCGACCACGTATCCCTCGAGCCCTGGGAGAGAGCCCTTTGAGAACTCAACACCACCAAGCGCAAGCCTCACGGTGGGCGCTAACTGTCGTGGATTTATCACGACAGATGTCTGGGTGAACGGACTTGGATTCGATGCCATCGCTAATGTGATGGACTCAAAGGGGTTGATTGAGACGAAGGACACGGGTTTACCCAGGTTCGGCCCCTCAAGTAGAGGTAATAGCCTACGTCCTGCTTGTGCTTGTATTGCTTGTTGTATCGATTACAAGGGAGCTAAAGCTTGACCTAGTTCTCGATAACCTGATCTCTAAGTCACCCCGGGTCTGCCTTTATATCAGAGGTCAGGACCATGGGTCTTTACAATTGTCTAACCGAGTCTCATTGTCTATCCGAGTCTTACTCTATCTTCTTGTCCAAATTGTCTCCGAGCGGCTTACATGCCCGGGTCTTCTCAGTCCAGGCCACCTTGCGGCCCACACCATGAGCCGCCTATCTTCATGGGGAGTAGGCTTTACGGCTCACCCTTGGGCCGGCTCACGAGCCATCAACATGACCCGGAGCCTTCAATGGCGGGTCATATTGCGGGGTTATATCCCCAACAGAAGGTGAAGCCATTCAAGCTCCCAGAGACCCTAAGAATCACGGTGTCGGGGGCCAGCACCAAGAAGAGCACCAGTGTGACGGTCTCAAACGGAACATGAGTCAAAGTCGAGAATGAACCTGCAACCAGAGTCAACAATCTGACAACCAGAAATGAGCTGCATGGTAAGCCAAGAAACATGAGCAACATTGGGAACATGAAAAGATGAAGTGCTAAGAGTTCCTCGACCAGTAACCAGGAGAGAGGTACCATCGACAATAAGTATATGAATGGGAGAATCGAGAGGTCGAGTAGATGATAGAATGGATGAATCATGAGTCATATGAAAAGATGCTCCATTATCAAGAATCCAGGGAGATGTATCTGCTTGTGTAGAAGGTGGTCTCACAATGCGAGAAGAGTCCGTACCAGAACCAACAGAACCTGTCGATAGAGAACCAGAGGATGGAGCTAGCGGGCATTGTAAGCGCACAATCTCCTGCTCAGTGAGGGGCACAACGGAAGATGTTGATGTAGAGGCACCCGACAGCAGGGCGCGAATTCGCACAATCTCCTCCTCAGTGAAGTACACATCTGAAGTAGGCGTCGTAGTGGCATCGGGAGAGAAGCGGCCGCCACCACCTCGGGGAGCCGCTAAAAGTGGCGGTGTAGCATGACCAGTATCGTCCGCAAAGTCCGATGAAAAAGACGAGGCCATATGTAGACAAGCACCAAGCATCAAGGGAAGGCACATGTGTGAAGCTGGGTCGATAAAGTCATATGCATCAGCACAACCGATGAAAGTCGTGAGAGGTATTGTAGAGCAACATGCACCATGTGCAAAGGCTGCAGGAGGAGCCATAGTAGAGCAACCAACACAGCTTGCGGAAGACGCCGAAGTAACCGACATCATAGACGGACAAGCACCAAGCATCGTGAGATGATGCTTGTGCGAGACAGCGTCAATACAAGACACACTGTCAATAGCCAGTGGGCAGCAAGGATGGTCCGAACCCTTTTCCTCTTTCTTTCTTTTTTGAAGCCAACGAGTACTCAAGCCAAATCTTAGTTAACGTGGGTGGAAAGAATCACCAGCTGACCAGCGGGGCGGACCAGAACAGGAGAGCACCAGAGGTCAGACCGCAGCAAACAGCGTTCCGAGCACGCGCACACGCGAGTAGATCAGCACGTGGGTGAGCGGACAGGCTCGCCCGGACTCACGCGCGCGAACCAGCGACGGCTCGCCCGTACTGCGCAGGAATTAGGGGCGGCCGAGCCTCGCGGGCGAGCGGATTAGACGGTGAGACACCTCGATGCTGAAGATAGGCCGGACCATGCGGGCAGTGGCGGCGAAGCCACGTATAGACTGTAATCCAATGACTACACAGCTTTGTGGAAAATTATCACATATAAACAAAAATTATAAAAAAGATATAAAATTTATAAAAATACATATATTCTTTCTTTTATGTTAAGGTTGCCGCTTTATTCAAAACACAAAGTTCGAAATCTCATTCGAGAATACATGAAGCATAAAATCTTGGGAGCCCCAAACAGTAGACTTTTCAACCATTTTTGCTTGTGCTAGTGCTCCCAGAAATGAAAAAATGAAGCACCTAACAACACATCTTCACAGACCAAGAACTACGAGATCAGGCTCCCATAGCAATGACGTATTTTGGTTCAGGTATTTGCTCGTATAATCTCACTAAAGACAGAACTATTTTCATTGTTACCATACCGCCCAACCAAACCTTACAAAGTTTATCCCCTGCACCGACTCTAGCTAATTGGTACGCGACAACATTAGTTGAACGTCTAATCCACGAGACTCTCGAGCCCGTAAAAGACCTCAAAATCGTCTTGATCTCCTCAACTAGCGGTCCTGTTGCAAAAATACATATATCCTGACTACACAACATTGAGTTGACTACACATGATTACAATCCTGGCACCGCCACTGCATGCGGGTGGATGAGGCGGAGTGAGGAGCGGTCGTGGCTGCGGCGAGCGGGAGTGCAAGCTCGCGTGGGAGACCTGCACGAGGGTGGTGTTGACCGGTAGCGGGAAGCAAGCTCCAGTAAGGGGTTGCGCCTGACGGCTTCAATCCAGAAGATGGTTGGCTACAGCAAGACCACCAAATCGGCTTTCTTCGATCCAAACGAGCGGGGCAGCTTTGATTCCAGACGAGTGGGACGGCTTCGATCGTTGCAGATGAGGCCGGCTTCGATAGAGGCAGAGGAGGTAGGCAGGAAAAGAGCGGACGTGGAGAAACCGGCGGCTACGATGGGGAGAAAAGCAGCGGCGGCCAAGGAGGATCAATGGCACGAGTTGCGGCATGTAAAAAATTGACCTACCTAGAATACCATGTTAGGAATATGTAACTTGTATTATGTGAGTGCCAATATATATATATATATATATATATATATATATATATATATATATATATATACTTGTTTAGGTTGGTTGTGCTTTTAACGGTGTAAAAGTTATCAAAAAATATGAAATAAATAGTGTGTCATCTCTCTAATGTAACAAGATGATCCAACAGTGGGATTGTGAAAATATGCATTTATGTGTCCTCAGCTAAAAAAACAAGAATTTTAACTTGTGCTAACATAAAATATATATATACCTACCTGTTATTTTTGTCCAGGACACATAAAGTTATATTTTTTTCAATCGCATCGTTGAATCATGTTATATTATAGGTGTGGTATTTTAGTATTTTTTCATAATTTTTAGGAACTTCTACACCGTCGAAAACGTTAACTAGTTCTGTGGCAAGCTATGAAAAATAATTTTTAGGAACTCCCTGTACAACAGGGAAAATATACATCCTATTAATATAACTCTAACGTGAACCACCATCAGTCATTAAATATCTAGGGTCTCCAAACCTCGGGAAGATAACTTCTTTAAGCATTTGAATGGAGGTGTTATGATGAGCACTACTAGTTGAAATAGCTTCTATCCACTTAGTGACATAATCAACAACAACCAAAATATGAGTATACCCATTAGAGGAAGGAAAATGTTTCATATAATCGAATCCCCAAACATCAAATGGTTCAACAACAAGTGAATAATTCATAGGCATTTCCTCATGCTCATCAATATTACCAATTTTTTAACATTCCTCACAAGACAAGACAAACTTACGGGCATCCTTGAAGAGAGTAGGCCAATAACACCAGATTGTAATACCTTGTGAACAGTTTAATCTCTTGCATGATGTCCTCCATAAGCTTCGAATGACATTTTTGTAGCATTTGTTCCTGTTCATGATTAGGTACACAACGTCTAATAATACCATCTATTCTTTTATAAAGATGTGGCTCATCCCGAAAGTAATGTCTTAAATCATAGAAGAATTTTTTATTTTGTTGGTATGTGAAACTAGGTGGTATATATTTAGCAACAATGTAGTTAGCATAATCAGCATACCAAGTGTTTTGAGAAACATTTATTGCAGCTAACTGTTCATCAAGAAAACTATCATCAATAGGTAGTGGGTCATCAAGAATATTTTCTAACCTAGACAAGTCATCAGCTATGGGGTTCTCAGCTCCTTTCCTATCACTGATATGTAAATCAAATTCTTGAAGCAAAAGAACCAACCTAACGAGTCTAGGTTTAGCATCTATCATTGCCATAAGATATTTATATCAGCATGATCAGTGTGAAAAATAACTTTGGAATCAACAATGTAAGATCTAAATTTATCACAAGCAAACATAACTCCTAAAAATTTCTTTTCAGTAGTAGCATAATTTCTTTGGACACTGTCTAGAGTTTTGCTAGCATAATGGATAATATTTAATTTCTTATCAACTCTTTTTCCTAAAACAACACCAACTGCATAATCACTAGCATCACACATAATTTTAAAAAGCAAGTTCCAATCTGGTGCTTGAACAATAGGTGTAGAAGTTAAGGCTTTCTTAATAGTTTCAATGGCTTCTACACAATTGTCATAAAAAACAAATGGGATATCCTTTTGTAAAAGATTAGTAAAAGGTCTAGAAATTTTGGAGAAGTCTTTAATAAACCTCCTATAGAAACCAGCATGAGCAAGGAAACTCCGAATACCTTTAATATCTTTAGGACATGGCATTTTCTCAATTGCATCAAATTTAGCTTGATCAACCTCAATACCTTGTTCCGAGATTTTATGCTCCAAGACAATGCCTTCATTAACCATAAAGTGGCTCTTCTCCCAAATCAAGACAAGATTAGTTTGTTCACATCTCTGCAAAACTCGATCAAGGTTACTTAAGCAATCATCAAAAGAAATTTCGTAGACGGAAAAATCATCCATGAAAACCTCCACAATGTTTTCACATAAATCAGAGAATATAACAGTCATACATATTTGAAAGGTAGAAGATGCATTGCATAAACCAAAAGACATATGTTTATAAGCATAGGTTCCAAAAGGACAAGTAAAGGTGGTTTTCTCTTGATCAGATTGTGACATAGGTACTTGAGAAAAACTGGAATATCCATGCAAAAAACAAAAGTGTGTGTGCTTGGATAATCTTTCTAGCATTTGATCAAAGAAAGGAAGAGGGTAATGATCTTTTCTAGTATCTTTATTTAATTTTCTAAAATCAGTTACCATTCTATAGCCAGAGACAATTCTCTATGCACTACTACAGAATGGTCCAAAGACAACACATCAATCAGAGACCCTTCGACGAAACTGTGTGAGATCAACAAATTGCAAACGGTATAGTTCAAGCCCCGTCGCTAATGACACGAACTATGTGTGATGGCAAATGCATCAAATACAATTCAGGAAAGAGTTGCGTGTGCAATGCTTTGCACACTGTTTTTACAAATGATGTGTGTGTGATGTACTATATCATTGCACATAGTTATTATAATGCAACCATGTGTGATGCCATGCACACAGTTTTTGCAAAAAGTGTGTGTGATGTAGCATATCATTTCACACAGTATTAAAAACACGAACGTGTGTGATGCCTTGCACACGTTTTCTATGTGCGATATAGTCTGTCATCACACACACTTTCACAAATGGAACCGTGTGTGATGCCTGCAATTATTTATTTTTTAAAGAATACTGATTTGCGCGATATGTTTGAAGGCGAACTCACATTTTCTTTCGTCGTTTGACTTGGATTTTTTTCTACACTTAACATGCACCATAGAATCTTCCGTGTTAAAATTTGACACTTTTCACAGATCATTTGCTACATTTGAGTCGTTAACTGCATTTCGGGTCATTTAATGGATAATACAAATTTGAACTATGAATGCATGAAATAGTACGCAAAAGTGATTTGAAGAATCATATTTAGGTTATTGAGTATATTGGTATGCCTCATACAAGAAATGAATATAAAATTAGACATATGTGGCAAGAATCAACCACGAACATAAAGTTTATTGGTATTAAAATGATAAAATTGTAAATGAAGTCTCAAAAATATGAAAGTTGACATAGTGTCATGATATGACATCACCATGATGTGGTAAAAATTTGAGAAAGTTTCACATTTTTTTATGTACATCCTTTAAAAATCTCACACCCTCCGAGGATAGATCATGGTTTCGAGAGTGAATGTACCAAATTGGTGGCGAGCTTATGTTTTCCTTTATAACTTGACCTTGAATTTTTTTTTCTATAGTTAAGATACACCATAGAATCCTCCACATTAAAATTTGTCACTTTTTGGAGCTCATTTGATATATTTTAGTCGTTAACTACATTTTTAGTTATTTAACGGATGCATTCAAATTTGTACTACGAGTACAGAAAAAAGAATACAAAAATGATTTGAAAAATCATATTTAGGGTAGTGAGTATATGTGTATGCCTCATACAAGAAATATATATAATTCAAATATCTATGTGGCAAGAATCAACCGTGAACATAAAGTTTATTGGCATTTTAATTCTAGAAAATGTAAATAATGTCTCATAAATACGAAACTTGGCATGATGTGAGGATAAGACCTTGGTAAACTGTAGCTAAAACTTAAAAGTTGAGACTGATTCATAATTATTTTGATGGTGTAAGGACAAAAATCAAATGGCGAGAAAGCACACATATGTGTACTAAATTCTTATTGGTGAAGAGATTGAAGCCTTGGATCGATGACATGGCATGAATCCATCCGTCCACACTCCATAACCAAGAAAATATCTAGCCTTATCTCCTCATCACGTACTCTACCACATCCACATATATATTTAACTAGCACCAATCCAACCTCATGTGGAACCATAGACACAACACACACTTCTTCCATGCCATGGCTGGCGAGGCAGACGACGCCTGCTCCAAGTTGCGATTAGGAGCAGGACACGGCGGTGCAGCTCGGCGTCAGGAGACCGTGCATGAGGCGGGTGCCATGGACGCCATAAGGCTCGTCGTCGGCCGTAGACGCGAACACGGGTACGAAGCGACCGTACAGCTTCGGGATCTCATCCAGTGGCACAACTGCTTCAACTAGTTCTCCATCCTGAGAGGCAGCGTCATGGAGTTGCAGTTCGTGGCCATGTAAGCTAGCTTCTCATGCATCTCTTTTCAGGAATCCATCCACCAGGCTGACTGCTAGCTAGCTTCCTGAATAGTACTACACTAATCTTATTTTTTGTATGTCTAAGTATGATGTCTCTAGCCATCTAATCGATTCTTGATTCTTCTCATCCATCAAGATTTCTCAAGACATCAAACTAATAACAAAATATCTTTTGTGAAGTCCTAAACTTTCTCTTCCAATACTTTTTGATAAAAATATTATGCATAACTAGTGTAAGAACTAATTTCAAGTAGGATACTTGAATATGTAAGGTAATAAAATCATTAAAAATAGAAATAAAATTCAAAAAATACAAACTTTTGTGCGTGCTAGAATATTTAGTGTGAGAGTTACGCTCCAATTTTCATCTCATTTAGACATATGAGTCACTATCAGCAAAAAAAATGTGTCAAAGCAATACATGAAGAGTAAACTTTTTTACAGACCCCAAATTTGTCTTTTTTGCCGAGGGACACTCAGATGTCCAAATGATCTGAAATTTGGAGCGAACCTCACGCACCACATTCTCTACCATGCAAAAAATGGAAGTTTTTGAATTTTTCTATTATTTGTTTCAATTTTTTTACGATGGAAGGTGCACATGAACCTCGGCACTGAATCACTACTCCCTGTAAGGATTTACTTTTTGACCTTGTCACCCTTTTCTCTTGGTTTTTCAGTAGATATAATAAGAAATCTGAGAAGGTTTGGGAGTCGATGTTATCGATAAACAACAAACTGATGAGCTTTACGACATAATTAGAGGTGATTGCTAGTAGTATGTGTTGGCTGTCATGTGATGTGAGATAGTACGTTTGTACTTTTGTATGTGGTATGACAAAGCTTGAAAATAAATTATATAGTGGATTTTGAATGTGCATTTTTTGCATTATGTTTGATTGTCAAAAGATGATCATAGTAAATTGATTGCGTCTAGCTAATTTTAGGACTCATTAACACGTCGATAAGATCACAAATTGCACACAGTTTTTCAATCCAATTGTGTGTGATGGCATTTACATCACACACCTTTTTTTATTTTAATCGTGTGCAATGAATCGCACATTACATATGATTTTCTTGAAATAACAGTGTGTGATGCTTATCCAAATTGCAAACAATTTTTTGTTGAACTGTGTGGGATGTATACCATGTGCGATGGACCCCCCTATCACCCACACTAGCAAGGTGACAGTTTGAAACTACGTCACTGAAAGGGGTTAAAACCATTTGCATAGCATGTTGATGCACAATTGGTGGGATAAATTCATTTTTATTATTAGGAACAATAGTAATACCTCCCTTCTTAGGGACGCAATGAACGAGACTTACCCATCTACTATCAGCTCTGGGATAGATTATACCTCCTTCTAGAAGCTTTAATATTTCAGTTCTTACCACTTCTTTCATCTTAGGATTCAATCGTATTTGGTGATCAACAACGGGTTTAGCATCAGGTTCCATATTAATCTTGTGTTGACATAGAGTGGGACTAATGCCCTTAAGATCATCAAGAGTATATCCAATAGTAGCCCGGTACTTCCTCAAATTTTTTAATATCTTTCTTCTTCGTGTTCTGAAAGGATAACCCTAATAATAACATGATATATCTTTTTCTCATCAAGATAAGCATGCTTCAAAGTGTGAGGTAGTTGTTTTAATTCAAACACAGGATCACATTTATGTGGAGGAGGACCTCCTAGAGTTTCAATACGCAAAATGTGTTTTAGTAGAGGTTGTTGTTCAAAGAGAATTTTATTTATTTCTTTTCTTTCACGCAAGTGCATATTATTTTCATGGTCTAATAAATACTGTTCTAGTGGATCGGTAGGAGGAACGGCAAGAGAAGCAAGACCAATCATTTCATCCTTACTAGATAATTCTTTATTACGGGGTTGTCTACTAAACTTGGAAAAGTTAAACTCATAAGACACATCACCAAACTTAACACTGACTATTTCCTTTAGGTAGTCTATCTTAGCATTAACAATGTTCAAGAAAGGTCTACCAAAGATAATGGGCCAAAAGTCATCTTGTGGGGAACCAAGAACCACTACAGGAATCAGGTACTTTGCCGTCTGCCGTAGCTCACGGCAAAGGGCAGGACCCCTAACAGCAAAGGCTTTGCCGTCTGCTGCCGGACGGCCAAATTTCTGGCACTGCAAACTCCGGTAAAGGAGTGCTTTGCCGTCTGCCTTGACTCAGCGGACGCCAAAGTATTTTTGCCGTCAGGTTGTAGACGGCAAAGCGGTTGGACGACCTACACTAGAGTTAGACCCATTAGTGTCTAACGACAGTCTTTGCCGTCTGCCACTAACAGTAAAGAAGTAAAGACTTTGTTGACTACCAACCCCCTCATTTGTCGTCTGCCCCCTTTGCCGTCTGCCACCCCCTCTTTTGTCGTCTGCTCCTGGTCGGCAAATGTACCAAATTGTACCAGGCCTGGCACTCCCAGGATGCACAGGTAAGTGCCACGTGGCACCTTTGCCGTCAGTGGCAGACGACAAAGGGGCTTTGTCGTCGGTGGCAGACGGCAAAGTGGCAATATTGCCCCAGTTTTTTCTGTTTCTTCTTATATCCAACAATTTTCACAGGCAAAATATGATATATTTGTATATGTTTCACAATAACAATATTATTGCCATGCTGATGATCATCCAACAAGCATAAATTAACATCATCCAACAACAAGCACAAATACCATGTTATCATCCAACAACAAGCACAAACAACATCCAACAACAAGTAGCAAGTTTCACATATGTAGCAAGTTTAAAATTATTCATCGATACAAAATCATAAGCACTCCATCAATCAAATCTTCCGTGAAGTGACTCTACTCTGCAAAATGGGAAATACAAAAGTTAGGTGAAGAAGACTAGAAGAAGAAGAAGAAGAAGATGCAGAAGCGTTTTTGTTCTCTCTATCTTTCTCCTCTTGTTTTATTCTTCTTGTTGCTTATTTGTGTCATTTGGGAAAAATTGGAAGAAGGATAGATCTTTCGAGGTTTGCCTCATGGTGTGTATGGTGCGCACTCACTCACACTTATATGATGGTGTATGTTGGTGGACACTACCTAACACTAATATTTCAATAGTTGCTGATGGTCATTTTCCCTTCTCCTCTCCCGCAATATACCAAGGAATATATCGAGAGAAGGAGAAGAAAACTCGACCCCTGCGACAACAGTCGGGATTCCTCCATCAAGAAGAAACATATAACTCTCATAAGGAGCTAAATTTTTCTAAGTGCTAAGTTTGTCTTTCTTTGACAAAATGAGCTAAGTTTGGGGCTTACCGTCCTCATCATCATGGAGATGAGGCACCGCGGTTGCTCGGGCCAGTTTCACCTGGACAAGGCTGCCCTGGAGAAGGGTCGTGCGATGCGACTCTAGAGTTATGATGCACCAAAGATGATTTGCAATGTCTCGTTAGAATGATGACACAGAAAAGATCATTGCATTCAAATGAAACTCATTGTTGCAGCCATGGTAATGACTGGCATCGACAGAGCGGTTTGGCCGTTCTTCTTGCACATAGTCTGCACATTTGGTTTTCACAAGTTAATGATATCCGTTATTAATGAAATGAACATTAAATGCAAGATTTGAAAATTTTGAAGAAGAATCTGAACACGAAGATCTAGTAGATGGCCCGGTAAGACGCATTGGACCGTGCCCTCTCCTCCTCCAACAACCTAGTCGTCCTCTCCTCCGTCTCCTTCTCCTTCGCCGCCATAAGCGCCTATGTTGCCTCTCTCTCTTTCTGAATAGTAGTCTGCAACACAACTCCTCGTTAGCATTGTAATCATCTTTGTTCACACACACAATCTAATGAGGGAAGATATCTGAGTCCGTATAACTAACCACGACGGTGAGCTCAACTGGCCGTGGACGAGCCCTTATCTCAGGACAAGAGCTCGTTTAGCGCACCTTGATCTACCAAAGAGTGCTAGGACAACGTATAAGGCCGTCTCCAATGGAAATCGAGCTATGGGGCTCCCGCCGCTAGCTATCATCACCAGCTCTGGATCAATACGCCCTTGGCTCGGGTGTGACGCCCCAATTTTGACCGTACGCTAAACATACATGCAATGCGTACGGCCAAGATTAGGGACTCACTAATCAATATCACAACACAACTCTAGACACAAATTTAAAGTCATACAACTTCATATTACAAGCGAGGGGCCTCGAGGGCTCGAATACAAAGCTCGACAAGCACGAGTCAATGGAAGCAAATAATATCTGAGTACAAACATAAGTTAAACAAGTTTTGCCTTAAGAAGGCTAGCACAAACATAACAACGAATCAAAAGTGGGGAGGCCTCCTGCCTAGGAACCTCCTATCCTACTGCTGGTCGGGGCTGCCTCCACGTAGTAGTAGGCTCCTGCAATGGTGTAGTAGTCGTCTCCGGCGTACTCCATCTCCTGGGCTCCATCATCTGAACGCAGAATCGCATCGAGGGGGAAAGATAAAGCAAAGCAGCAGTGAGTACTCGTCCAAAGTACTCGCAAGACTGACATCAGAACTATGCTAAGTATGCATCATTATCAAGGTGAGTGGTTATATCTGGACTGACTGCAGAAAGCAAGAATGAGGGGAAGGCCTAGTCCTATCGAAGACTAGCATCTTCAACATCTTGCAGCATGAGAAGAGAGTAGACTGATATCTCATATATAGTCATATTATTGTAGCAATTTTATTAAGTAACCACGCCCAGAGATTCTTCCTCGACTCCCTGCAAGGAAGCAATCCCGGAGCCACATTCATTTAAAGTAAATCACAATTATAGTTGTATAAGGTCAAGGTACAACTCCAAGTCGTCCTGTTACCGTGGACACAACTATTCGAATAGATAAGTTCTTCCCTGCAAGGGTGCACCACATTTCCAACACGCTTGATCACCTCCGGTCGGACACACTTTCTGGGGTAATGCCCGGCCTCGGGATCCAAAATGTCGTCGCCCCACCTAGGCTCAACGAAGAGGCCAGCCCGCCAGTCTACTCCTAAGCGCGCAGGTTCATGGGCCCACTTGCCCTTGCACTCCTGCACGATGCGTGGGCGGCCGGAAACAGTCCTAGCATGCCTTAATGCAAGCGCTATGCGTTCCAGACCAATCTGGCATGCGCCGCTCCGATTGCTGACGTCCGGAGAGCTTCGGCTGATACAACGATGCTGAGCACCCATAACTTCTCTCATGTGAAGGTTTAGTGCGAAAAAGGTCAACGACCAACTCGGATCAAATACCCAACCCATTAGTATTTTATTTGTGCGAGGCAAGCTCGAACCATATTGCAGGCCGTCGCCCCGCCAATAACACTCGGGTGCCTTATTGGCGCACCCCACCAAGTCATCGGATGCCTTACGGTGCGTTCCACCAAATCTTTCTCATACGGGTACCCTTGGGGCCGACCCGTCTCAGAACTGTCAGGAACTCAGGTCCACCTCAACAGAGTGGTTCCGCCTATCCCTTCATCATGGATTTTGATGGTACCCTATTAAGTGTGAAAGCTGCAGTTTCTAGAGCGTATCCCCAGAATGACAAGGGTAAATCCGATTTTCTCATCATCGACCGGACCATGTCCAACAAGGTTCGATTTCTCCGTTCTGACACACCGTTTCTCTACAGCGTACCCGGAGGTGTGAGCTCAGGTACTATACCTCGGCCTTTCAGATGATTATCAAACTCCTGGCTCATGTACTCACCTCCATGATCTGATCATAGAAATTTTATCGTCTTGCTGAGCTGATTTTCAACCTCGTACTGAAACTCTTTGAACTTTTCAAAAGTTTCCGACTTGTGCCTCATCAAATAGATATATCCATATCTACTCAAGTCGTCGGTAAAAGTCACGAAGTACTGATAGCCACCTCTGGGCGTTGTGCTCATTGGACCACACACATCACTGTGTATAAGCTCCAATAGCTCGGACGCCCTCTCGAAACTCTTTGCAAAAGGAGACTTAGTCATCTTGCCTAGAAAGCATGATTCGCATGTCTTGAACGGCCCGAAGTCGGACGAAGTTAGGAGTTCATCATCATGGAGCTTCTTCATGCGTTTCAGACTAATGTGTCCAAGCTGACAATGCCAGAAGTATGTCAGATTTATCTCATTAGGCTTATGCCTATTGACATTCACATTATAGACTGGTTATGTTCCTATATTTAAAATAAATAACCCATCTACTAAGGGTGCATAGCCATGGAACATTCCCTTCAAATAAAATGAACAACCATTGTCCTTTATATTGAATTCATAACCTTGACTCATCAAACATGAGGCAGAAATAATGTTCCGACTAAGTGCCGGAATGTAATAACAATTATTCAATTCCAAAATAAATCCAGAAGGAAGCTTGAGCTGCATCGTGCCGACCTCCAAAACAACAACTCTTGCTTTGTTGTCGACCCTGATGTCAATCTCCCCTTGTGCCACACGCCTAGTTCTTACCAGCCCCTACATCGAGTTGCAAATATGAACAACCGATCCGGTATCAAATACCCAAGAGCTACTAGGTATGTCATCAAGGAAAATGTCTATAACATATGTAACAAGTGTACCTTTGCCTGAAGAAGCATCTCCGACCTTCTTGCCGTGCTCAGCAAGCCACTTGCTACAGTTCCTCTTCCAGTGACCAGCTTCCTTGCAGTGATAGCAAATGGTCTTTGAGTCCGGACTTTGGCTTAGTGGTAGAGACAACCTTCTCCGTACCCTTTGCCTTACCCTTTTTCTTGGACCAACTCTTCTTGAACTTAGTCGAGTTATGCACCATCAACACTTGATGCGTGCCTTTCTTAATATCTTGCTCTGCCACCTTGAGCATCCCATGCAATTCAGTGAGCTTCTTATCCATGCCGTGCATATGATAGTTCGAGATGAACGTCCCATAGCTAGGTGGAAGAGAACCCAAAATTGCATTCGGGGACAACTCGTCCCCAAGTGGGAAGCCTAACCGATCCAAAGCTTGCACGTACCCAATCATCTTGATCACATGCGGGCTTAGTGGATCACCCTCCTTCAGCGTACAATCCGTCAAGGACTACAAGACATTGAACCTTTCGGTCCTAGACTACACATGAAACATGCTCTTCACACTTTTGATCATATCAAAAGCCTGAATGTTTTCAAAATGCTGTTGCAAATCGGGCTCCGTACAAGCCAGCACGAGGCAGTTGATCTGATTTGATTCATCAATAAGTTTCTGGTGGGCATTCTTGGTTGTGGCATTAGCATTCTCGGCAGGTTCCTCTAGAAGTGGATCCTCTAGAACATGTTCCCTTTTATCGTGCTTGAGAACAATTCTCAAATTTCTATACCAGGTATTAAAGTTTGTTCCATTCATTTTATCCTTTTCCAGAATTGATTTCAATGCAAAGTTGGGTTGAGCAGGTGGTGTCATAGATCTACAACAGAAAATATGCAATCGCTAAGCAATGTGTTTATGTTTAGTAATTCAAGCCTTAAACAGAACTACTCCCACTGAAGTCAGCATCCCTCCGCAAACTCTCAGTGATTCAGGACCCGTCTAGCGTGAGAGACTAGTGAGCTTTAGCATCACTGCTAGCCAACTATCCTATTCGGTAAGCAACTCCTTGCTAATTGTATCTCTATACGACTCTTGTCGGTTGGGTAGGTATCCCATACCCCAGCTCCCAACCTTCTCTGCCACAAGGCCCAAAGCATTTTGATAGCCTTGTCAAGTTAACCCAATGCAGTGCATGTCCGTGTCCGACAGGAATCCTCCAGTTCAAGGACACCTAGTAGCACCTCAATTTTATGAACCCACCACTAGACGTACTTGACGTGCGAAGGTGCAACATTGGGAATGGCAATGTGCTTGATATTAATGAGGGATCTTTCTACCATACTAACATGCATAGAAACAAGAAGCAATATCAATCACATATAAACATAAATATGTGAAATAGTATGGTTCCTTCATGGACATCCTTCCAGGTCGGCTCCAACTCTGATGACCAAGGCGGAACTCCATCTTGTTCGTCTCGCCAGGACGCCAAAGCCTCGAACTTGATCTCTGTCCTCCAACTACAACAACTAGTAATGAATTTACAGAGAATCACAAGTCAACACGCAGGTCGTTATACAATATAATGACAACACTTTGGCTCCTACCGACTGACAATCATGACACGCAGGTCATGTTAAATTACACAAATGCATCACATACATATAAGCCATACTATTCACATCAAACCTGCAAAACAAACTTATGCATAGAATCGCAATCTACTAGTTTGTGTGATCGTGTATGAAATACAAGGCGCTACGCACATGGCGGTCCCGCTACGGTTAACCCCGATGGCGGATACCGACCGATAGGGGTAGGTTGTGTCATGACCTCATCGATTCTGATTGACAGAAAACATAGCCTCAACGATCCCATTGTGTAGTTGATCTTATCAACCATGCACATAGCCGATGTCATGAACGATGACAGATCTCATACGCCGCCTCCACATTTCAAATATGCATCCGATCTGAATCCAAATCCTATAACAGAGGCTCTGATACCACTGTTGGGTTCTACCATAGGTGCATCGCATGCCAATTAAATTTTTCCTATGCGCAGAACATCCAAGAACTTGCTACGAGGATGGATCATAGATTGTTACCACTAGACGTGCAGTGTCGTGCAACGGAAGTAGAGTTAGGGTAGCGTGTTTGTGTGGTCCGTCTCCTCCTCGTCTGATCTCCCTCAAACAGCTGTTCTGATCTCCCTCGAACAGTCGGTCGCCGGATCCCACGTACAGGTTCGCCAGAGCGGCGCAAGTGCACCACCTCTAACGGTATCCACGCATGGAGGAGGAACACCCGTGCGGCGGACTGCTAGGTCCGATCACACGGTCGACGGCGGCGAGTGGAGGTGGCTAGTTGCAACTCATGCAAAGCCCTAATGACGACGCCAAAGCGATCAACCGGATGGATGTGCCGCACCTCCAATATATATAGGCATCCGGCGCGGGCTCAACTCTTGGGCCTCGCACGGATCCTAAAGCCCACGTGTTCCTTCCCTTAAGCGCATGATCCTTTAGGTTCTCGTCCACTTGGTCACGAGTCAGATGACATCCGACTCGACTAGTCGGTAGCGGCCTCTAGCAAGACGTGCTGACTCCAAGTGTCCGATGAAGCTGGTTAGGCAAATTTGTACTTCACACTTCTTTTCGCTTTGCCACACGATATATGTTGTCTTGCACAAGGTGACATGGTCATCCTTGTTGCAGCATGACCTCTTTCTCATTCCGGTGAATCCGACCAACATTCGGATTATTTCATAATCCTCATCGCTTGGCCATGCTTATCCAGGTTAGATCACCCCAGGGGCCCAGTGTATATCTCTCCTGGTAGAAGAGGAAAATCCTATCTTGCTCGACCATGTCTCGCAACATGGGTCTGGACAAGCCCGAAACCTACCGACTACCCAGTCGCGGAGTAGCGTTTGGTCAGCCCAAAGCAAGTATGTCACCATCCCGAGTACATGCGCCAGCTCAGGTCTTAGGACATAGAACGTATGGTGTACTAGAGACTCATAGATGACCTATCGTTGCTTCTCGTAGTTGGGTCTGTCCAACTCAGACCTTATCTCGACTCGGATCCGACTATGTCGAATCCGACTAGATCTTTTTGAGTCCATATTATTCGGCTAGCATCCAATGCTACATGGTCAGTGAGACCGAACCATCCACCGTGTCATATGCTAGTCTGATTAGTTGTGCGTCCACACAACCCTTTGGACTAGGGACCATCTAGGACAGTTATCATACAATGCATAGTCTCACAAACAAGTCATGTACTTGTTAATACACATCAATGATAATGTCCAAGGACTATCTTTATTCATAAACACATAGGAAATATCATCATACATGATTGCCTCTAGGGTATATCTCCAACACTTATCACCCGCTGCCATGGGAGGGTATGACAAAAGATGTCATGCATGTTCTTTTCCATAAGCATGTATGACTATTTAGAATACATGCCTACATTATATTTATGAACTAGAGCTAGTTCTATGTGGCCCTAGGTTATGACTGTTATATGATGAATATCATCCAACGAATTCACAGATCCAATGCCTGCAAGTTTTCCATGTATTGTTCTTGCTAAGTTACTATTGCTGATGTCACTGTCATACTTGCCACAAAACATTTACTATCACTCTTACCGTTGCTACTACTGTTACCACCGCTATCAAACTATTATATTATTGTGCTACTGATCACTTTGCTGAAGATATTTAATCTCTAGGTGTGGTTGAATTGACAACTCAACTACTAATACTTGCAAATATTCTTTGGCTCCCCTTGTGTCATATCTATAAATTTGGGTTGAATACTCTACCCTCGAAAACTATTTCGATCTCCTATACTTGTGGGTTATCAATCCGCATACCCCAAGGTGATAATAACCGGGATTCTTTCCGGTGATTGCCGTACTTTGAGGAGTTCGTGTATTCACTATGTGTTAATGTTTTGTTTCATTTCTCTATTAAAAGGAAGCCTGAATATCCCTTAGTTTCCATTAGGACCCCGCTGCCACGGGAGGGTAGGACAAAATATGTCATACAAGTTCTTATCGCAAGCACGTATAACTTTATACGAAATACATGCCTACCTTATATTAATGAATTGGAGCTAGTTCCGTGTCGCTCTAGTGCACAATTGTTACATGATTATCTCATATGAATCATTATCCATCACCGGTCCACGTGCCTACGCTTTTTATATATTGAATCTTGCTAAGTTACTACTGTTGTTGTCACTCTTAGAATAACTACAAAATTCGTGCTACTATTGTTACTTTTGCTACTACTACTTTGCCGTGCTACTACAATCTTTGCTACAGAGAAATATCCCACGTGTGGTTGAATTGAAAACTCAACTGCTAAGACCAATAAATATTCTTTGGCTCCCATTTTGTCGAATCAATAAATCAGGGTGTAATACTACCTGCGAAGACTGTTGCGATCTCCTAAACTTGTGGGTTATCAAGACATTTTTCTGGGGCCATTGTCAAGGAGCATAGCTATATTTATTGTCTTCACTTGAGGATATCCAATTGCCACTATGAAGAATCTGAAAGACTCTAAAACCAAGATCATACCCTCTAAGACGAGGGGAGGTAAGGAACTGCCATCTAGCTCTGCTTTTGATTCACCTATTGTTTTGAATCAGCTTATGACACCATCACTTGCTGCTCGTTGTGATATGTCGCATGTGCTTGATGATGCTACTTCTGAAATTAATAATGATACTACTTCTATACTTGATGAAACTAAAACTGTGACACTGATTGAATTACTTGATGCTCATATTGCTAAAGCTAGAGAACTTGAAAATGTTGAAACTGGTGAAGATTCTGAATCACCTATTATACCTAGATTTATAATATATTTGATTTTCCTGATGTACCTTGAGGTTATGTTATGGATGGAGAGATAGCTAGATAGTTTCTTGCTTGTAATGATAGAGATGATTTGAAGAAACTACTATGCAAATTGAAAGAAAAATCTATGATGGATAAAATGAAACGTGATCCTAAATTTGCTACTTCTCCTATATGCGTTACTGATAAGGATTATGAATTGTGTGTTGATCCTGAGTTAATCACTATAGTAGAATCTGATCCTTTCCATGGTTATGAAACTGAAACTATTGCGGGATACCTCACTGATATTGCCACTTTGTTTACTCATGAGGTAAAGATGCGTTCCTATTATATCCTTAATATTTTTTCTTTTTGCTAAAAGGCGATTCTAAGGAGTGATTCCTCAGTCTTGCTCCTGGTTGTGTGTGTATCCCCCAGGATACGATATATTACTTCTCTGAAAAATATTTTCCTACTCATTCGAAACAAGCTGCTTTACAGGAAACATTTACTTTGTGCAAATTGAAGGAGAGAATCTACCTCAAGATTTGGGGAGGATTCTCGAACTACTTATAGATTTGCCTAATCATCCTCTTGAGAAAAACGCGATACTTGATATATTTTATAATGGACTAGCAGATGCTTCTAGGGACTACCTAGATAGCTGGGCTGTTTGTTTTTTAGGGAACGAACTGTTGGGAAAGATGAAGAATTATTGAACAATATATTGCAAAATGCTGATAATCGGACACTTCCTGAGCCACCACTAGAACCTATTCAAAATAAGAGAGGTATTCTATTCCTCAGTCCAGAAGATATGCAAGAATCTAAGAGAACTATGAAAGAAAAGGGTATTAAATCTGAAGATGTCAAGAATGTACCACCTATTGAAGAAATACATGGGCTCAACACCCCTACACAGGTAGTAGAGGTAAATTCTCTCTGTAGATTTGATGCTAGTGATATACCTTATACTAAGACTCCTAGTCAATGCATGTATGAATTTGACAATTACATTGTTAAGCGAGAGCATTTCAATAACTATGTCAAAGATCAATTAAGACGTAATGCTATGATGATAGATCGCTTGAGTGACTTGATGTTTAGAATTGCTAATGATGTTAAAGGTCTAGTTAAAAATGCTTCCATGGTTCATACCAACTAGACCAAGTTGCTAAGTCAAAAAATGATTTGCTTGCTGAAATAAATGAGAATATGGATGACCATGTTGTTAGAGTAATGATTACAGGAGGAAGAATGACTCAGGAATCTCTTTTTCCTGAAGGTCATCCTAAAACAACTGAACAAGCTTCTTAGAGAATTAATGATGATGCACCTAGTACATCTAAAAATAAAAGGAAAAATGATAAGACTTTGCATGCTTTTGGCGAACCTGTTATAGAAAACCCAGCTGAGAATCATAATGATGTTTCTATTTCTGATGTTGAGACACAATATGGTAGTGAACATTCACCTAGTGACAGTGATAACAATAATGATAATGATGATGTTCACATAGATGCTCAACAAGATAGTAATAAAGAACCTGATAATGATGTGGAAATATAACATGCTAAAGATCTTGATAACCCACATCCTAAAAATACTAGTCTAAGCACATATCTTGGCAATATAGCTATTCCGTTGGACTGGATTGATGCATGTTCTATCCTAAGAAATTTCCTTTAGTTCTATGTATGTATAACAAAACATTTTGTACATGATATGGACAGAGTTGTAGTAAAAGTTGAACAGAAACAATTTCAAAATAAAAGGCTACAAAAATAATTGAAAAATTGGTACCAGCCTCATAGACAAGCATACCTAAAGACTATAGTTTTGTTTTCCAGTGGCAGGTTTGAGAGGTTGTCCGCACAAGGTCGCATCTTAGAACAGGGGAGATCCTCCTAGAAAGCCAGACCACCAGCGACGGGACTATCAGGAACTGACTCGACACCTCCACTTGGCGAGTTGATGTCTACTACGCATCCTTCATCTTGTAGACTCGTGTTGGGCCTCCAAGCGCAGAGTTTTGTAGGACAGTAGCAAATTTCCCTCAAGTGGATGACCTAAGATTTATCAATCCGTGGGAGGCATAGGATGAAGATGGTCTGTCTCAAACAACCCTGCAACCAAATAGCAAAGAGTCTCTTGTGTCCCCAACACACCCAATGCAATGGTAAATTGTATAGGTGCACTAGTTCCGCAAAGAGATGGTGATACAAGTGTAATATGGATGGTAGATATAGGTTTTTGTAATCTGACAATATAAAAACAACATGGTAACTAATAATAAAAGTGAGCACAAACGGTATTGCAATGCTTAGAAACAAGGCCTAGGGTTCATATTTTCACTAGTGCAATTTCTTTCAACAATACTAACATAGTTGAATCATATGTAAATCTCTCATGCGCGACAAAGAGTTCACTCCAAAGTCACAAATAGCGGAGAACAAATGAATGAATTATTGTAGGGTACGAAGCCACCTCAAAGTTATCTTTTCTGATCAATCTTATGAGCTATCCCTATAAGTGTCACGAACAGCCCTAGAGTTCGTACTAAAATAACACCTTAAAATACACATCAACCAAAACCCTAATTTCACTTAGATACTCCAATGTTACCACGAGTACCCATGGGCTTGATTATACGATATGCATCTCACAATTTCAGGTTCATCATGTTCAATCCAACACAAAGAACTTCAAAGAGTGCCCCAAAGTTTCTACCGGAGAATCAAGACGAAAACATGTGCCAACCCCTGTGCATAGATATCCAAGGTCATTGAACCCGCAAGTTGATCACCCAAACATACATCAAGTGGATCAATAGAACATCCCATTGTCAACAAAGATATCCCATCGCGAGACATACATCAAGTGTTCTCAAATCCTTTAAAGACTCAATCCGTTAAGCAAACTTCAAAGGGAAAACTCAATTCATCACAAGAAGATAGAGAGGGGAAAACTGCATATGATTCATCTATATCAAGAAAGCTCATGGTACATCAAGATTGTGTCATCTCAAGAACACGAGAGAGAGAGAGAGAGAGAGAGAGAGAGAGACAGAGAGAGATCAAACACATATCTACTGGTACATACCCTCGGCCCTGAGGGTGAACTACTCCATCCTCGTCATGGAGACCGCCAAGATGATGAAGATGGCCTCTGGTGATGGTTTCCCCCTCTCGCAGGGTGCCAAAACAGGCTCTAGATTGGTTTTTCCTGGCTACAGAGGCTTGCGACGGCGGAACTCCAGATCTAGGTTTCTTTCTAGGGGTTTTGGTATTCATAGGAATTTGTGGCGTCGGTGTCACGTCAAGAGGGTGCTCGAGGAGTCCACAAGCCACAGGGGCGCGGCCTAGGGGGCGCCCAGTAGGCTTGTGGCCTCCTCGTCCACTTCCTGGCCCAGCTCTTGTGCTTCGGTGGTCTCTTTTCGTCCATAAAAAATCACCGTAAATTTCAGCCCATTCCGAGAACTTTTATTTCTACACACAAAAAATGACACCATAGTAGTTCTGCTGAAAACAGCATCAATTCGGGTTAGTTCCAATAAAATCATACCAAAACCATATAGAATTATTGTAAACATGGCATGAATACTTCATAAATTATAGATACGTTGGAGACGTATCATGAGTCACCCAGCTAGGAACTGACTCTGGATAGTCACGACCGTATGCGGGCTGGAGGAAGACGAGAGGGTTGGCCCGGGCGGAGCAGGCTGCTACACCATTAGATTTGGGGAATTTGGATCTACGCTTTTGCTTACATATGAAGGAGATGGTTATTCTGAAAGCAAGACCACCAGAAGCAAGGGACTTTTGTGCAAAGAAGCCAGCGCATGTGCACTCAGATCCATTCCCTAGAATCTAGACCATTCATCCTAGATCTAATGGACCTCATAGAATTTTTCTGTTTTTTTCAACTGGGGCAGCTCTTCTATTTTAGTCGCTCCATGTTGATCTCAACCAAATCACTGTATCCATTATTGGACGGTTGTCACCTCATAATTTTGAGATGTTTTCCATAAGCCCACAACAAACTTATTCTTTTGTTGTTTATTTCCAACAACCTCGTTCAATCCTTCTTTGTAAGGATGCTTTCAAATTAAATTGTGGTAGAAGTTGTCACATTCTTCTCTCATCTTTCTTACCAACGATCTAGCTTCTATTGTTTTGTTTCAGAGGCATTTTGATGTTGCTCTCTTCGACCCATCATTTCACTTTGTCAAGATCATGTTCCTTTGCCTTGCTTATCCATTCAACCGGAGTGTTGTGTTATCTTTTCAAGTTCCTTTCATCTGATCAAGTTTTTCCTGTCTTTTCAACCGAAGTGCTATCAAAATTCATTCTTTCTCATTCCTTGTCTATCTCATTCAACCGGAGTGATTTTGAATTCTTCCTTGTTCCTTCTGCATTCTTTATTTCTTTGCAACTTCTAAGGTTCATTGATTTCACTCATTTGTCAAAGAAGCAACTAAAATTTACCTCTTCCTTTTTCTATTTCTCTTCCTCTTCTCATCCTAAGATCCCGGGGCGACATCTCTTTGTAGTGAGGAAGAATTGTAACAACCCAAGACCGATGCTCCAGATGATTCCTGTTTTATTTCATTATCATCGCGTAATTTATTGTAGGTCGCATTCATCAACCCATCATTCACATTGCATCGGTATTCCATTGCCGTCATTTTTCAAAAATTGCACTCGTTAATAGTTGTCTGTTCCCCGTTTATCTTCGTCGACCATTTTGAGACCAAGCACACTCGCACGCGCCCACGACATCACAAAAATATTGTTTTATAAGTGGAAATAGAATGTTCTCGGAATGGGTTGAAAGTTGGCATGCAGCCTTAATATACTGTAGGTAGACGCCTGCCAAATTTTGTCACATTCGGAGTCCATTTGATACCCCCTCCCCCCACCATTAAACCTATAGCGACACGTTGGTTACAATCACACACGTCTTAGTTTTAAAACCCTCTGCCCGGCCGCCAATGTTTCATCTCATCTCAGCCCGTAGCCTCTCTCCACAGCCACAACCATCCCACCTAGCCCCTCTTTGATCCCGACCGTCCGATGGCGATCGAACGGTCTGAAAACGGACAAAAGCCAATAATCCTAGCCTTCCCTGCTATAAATAGACACCTAGCCATGCATATTGTGGAAACCCTATACCTCTTTGTTTTACGTGCGCCACCCCTATTCAGTCCGCACCCAGCCCACACCCCTTTCTCTCGCATGGCATCGGGCCCGCCGAGCCCCACACGTGGCTTACGGGACCCGAACCAGCTGCCGCTGCCACGAGTCTCGCCTCCTCCTCCGACCGCCTCTGCTTCGTCCGTGGGTGCCCATGGAGCTCGAAGTCCCGCTGTCGTTGGCTGCTATAGGGCACCACCGTCCCAACACTGTTTGGACCCGATGCCCTAAGGCCTGCTCTGCGCCATTCCTCGTCCTCCTCGTCGTTCCCGCTCGCTCGGCTGCCTTCCCAAGTCTTGCCGCCGCCAGTCAATGCTCCGGTCGTTCTCCAGCAGGGAGACAACAGGCATAGTGATAACCCAACTTCTAGCACACACCGCGTCATGGGCCATATCCATCATCCTGGCCTGCATCTCTGATCACGCAGCCTAGCCGGCCTACCTCCTCCTCGACTGGGCCAAGCCCATGGTGAGCCAACGCCTGATCCCCTCTACTGTGCGCCGTAGGCGATGCTTTGTTATGTTGCGCCCACCATTTCGGCCTGTGTGATATTTGTTTCCGTCGTGCGAATTTAGCATTTTGTTTTAGGGATTCCAGAATTACAAAAAATTGCCATGATTTAAAATTGGTTATAACTAAATATCCATGCATCTAAATAAAATATGTCATATATGTAAATTGGGTAGAATTTTAATTTAATTCAAAATATCCAATTTTCATCCATTATAAAAGTGTTTAAAATTGTTGGTTGCATTAATTGGCATAAATTCCATATTAAAATGATTTATTTCATAACGAAATAAACGTAGCTCCGAATTAAATAAATTATAATGTAACTTGACAAGAAGAATATGTAGAATACCATGGTGCACTTTATATTCCTGTTTAACAAAACTAAAATTTTGTTTAGGGTAGAACAATAACAAATTCCGAAATTGCATGTGGGGAATTTCCGGAATTGGTATGTGTTGTTTCCGGCCTCATTTAAAATGCCTAGGTAGATAGTTTAATTATGCTTCACCTCTTGCCATGGTAAAACAACATTAAAACTTGTTGGGCACCTAAAGAGAGCAAACTAAATAATTGAATGTGGAGTTTCGGCAATATGCAACTCATTGAGTATTGAACTTCAATTAATGTGTAGTATTTGTTTGTTGGACTCTTGCCATGACATGCATAAATAAACGAAGATGCATAATGCTTGTTTGAGCATCATGCTATGAATATGCTTATTTTTTTACCGTGTGTTGTTTGTTTGTTTCCGAATTGCTTCTCCTCACTAGAGTTTCGAATCCGATTCGGAGTGTGAGGATTCGTTCGACTATGCCAGTTCATCTAATTCATGGATTCGTTCTTCTTCCAAGCGGAAATTCAGGCAAGATGATCATTACCCTAGATAACACTACTATCATTACTATGATAGTTGTCTCGATGATAGCTATGCCTCGTTACCTACCACTTGTTTGTCAAGCCTCTTAAAATGCCATGATAAGCCTCTAACCCTCAACATCCTAGCAAATTCTTGTTTGGCTAAGTTACCGCTTGCTCAGCCTCTCTTATAGCATTGCTAGTTGTAGGCGCAAGTGGTTCTATGTGAAAACATGGATATCTTGGGATATCACATTAGTCTTGCTATTTAAATTAATGCGGCTATACAGTTGGTAAAGGTTGGAAGGCTCGACCTTTTGCCTGATGTTTTGTTCCACTCTTACCGCCCAAGTTTCCGATTACTGACTCTATATTCAATGTTGCGAGCTCCTAACAAGCTTGGTGTTGTTATGGGGACCCCCTTTATAATTCGTTTTGGTATAAAACTCTTCCGTCAAGGCCCAACATTGGTACTAAAATTTGCGAACATAATAATACTGAACACATTTATTAATGCATAGGGTGTCATGAACCCGTGGATTTAATTCAAAATAATATAAGGGGCTAGTGTTGATGGTGTTGGTCCAAAAGTGTCGTGATTTTGTCACGGCAGATGTCCGAAGACTTAAGTTCGAGGCCATTGCTAAGGTGATGGACTCAAAAGGGGTTGGTTGAGATGAGGGACACGAGCTTACCCAGGTTCGGCCCCTTAAGAAGAGGTAAAAGCCTACGTCCTGCTTGTGTTGTATTGAATGGAGTATCGATTACAAGGGAGCGGATTCGCTTGTCCTAGTTCTCGATTGATTGGTTTCTGTCTAAGCCATCCCCGGGCCTCGCCTTTATATAGGAGGTCGAGGCCCTAGGTTACACGAGTCCTACACTGACTCTTACAATGTAGACAATCATGTCTCTAAGTCGCCTTGCCATCTTGGGCAAAACGTCTCCGGGCGGCTTAACCGCCCGGGTCTTCATACCATCTTCTCTCTGGGCCTTCCTTTTGGCCCAACTTGGTAAGCCACCATACAGCCATGCCTACGTCTTTCGGCCCACCTCACTGGTCTTGATTATGAGCCGCCAGGTATGACCCGGCCCCACCTAGGCGGGTCTTACCACGGGGTTATATCCCCAACATTAGGCCCCAGGTTGATTTGAGCCTGCTCATGTCAATCTACAAACTCACTTGGCGACGATTCTCACACTCCATCACCTGAAAGGAAAACACATAACCCTCCATGACGTCATATCGAATATGCCAACAAGATTTGACGTCCACAATAGATCTTTCATTAAAACTATCAGCCCGAAAACCGAGGTGTCCGTCTCGGTCGGTCAGTTTTTGCCGCCTTGATTCCCGCACCTGTTCGGCCTTCCAGCCTCTTAAATACGACCGCGAGGGGTCCTTCTCATTTCCTAAGCCGCCTCCACTTCTTGTTCTTCCTCTCGACGCCATCGCCCCGAGCTCCGTCACGCTGGTGAAGCTCCGTCACCGTCGTCAACCCAGGCCGCTACATCATCCTGAATGTACCAGAGTTTTGCCCGTGTCCGCCGCACCCCGTCTGGTATGTCCTTCTTCTCCCCTTAGATCCGTAGCTTAGTGCTTCAAACCCATCGAGTTCATCGGCCCCATTAGAGCGCGAGATTTTCTCGCAATGCCAAACGACGAGTAGCTCCGTAGATCTCGCAATGTTCGTCTTATCACGGCGGTAGGTCATGTAGAATCACCAATAGCCCCACGTAGATCCGTAGTTGTTTCCCCCTACTACGTTTAAACTTGTTAGTTCTTCCTCGGTTCCTCACTAGGGTTAAAATAAACCTGATTTTTTCCTTTGCCCGTAGATCTTGCAGCTTCAGTTTACCACGCGAAACCTGTTATGGGTCCTTAGCGACTTTTGCATCACGACTTTGTCCATCTTAACCCGCCGCCAAACTTCCCGCTCTTGCAATAAACTGTACCAGCGGCTTAGCTTCGTAGTGCTTAAATTCATCAGCCGCACCTAGTTGTCTATCACTTCCTAACTCGTCACGTACCGCTATCTTTCACATCCTTAACCCACCATCATGTCTTGGGCGTCTTCTTCTTGCAACTGGTCGGCTCTGTGGTCTCTGAAGAATTCCTGTAGGATTTCGTAGACGTAGGAACCTTGTCGGCTAAAGATGTTATTCATTAGCGGGTTCCGGGCAAAGAGAATAAACCCATCCCTCAAGAGGGCGAAATGGTTATATTTGCTGACCACCTTGCACGCGGTTTCAGACCGCCCGGCTCTAAATTTTTCTGAGACGTCCTCCATTTCATCAAGCTGCATCCTGAGGACATTCCGCCCAACTTTGTCTCCAATATGTGCAACTTCCAAATCCTTTGTGAAGCTTACTTACAAGAAGAGCCGTCAGTTGACCTCTTCCGCGAGTATTTCTACGTCAACCGCCAGACGAAAGTGGCGGCTTGCCCAAACTTAACTTGGCAGAGTCTCCATCCAAACAATACGGGATATGGCTTTTCCAGCTGTTCGAATGCCAAGTCACCCCAAGGATTGGAATAAGACTTGGTTTTACTGCAAGGACACGTCTCGAGAGGGAGAACATCCACTACCGGGTTATCGTCCTACCCGGATCCGCACCACAACTGAACTCCCATACCGGATGTCAGCCTCCGCACGAGCGAAGTATGCTCCGGCTTTCACCAAGATTAGATCCCTCATGGCAAATGGTCTGACAGGAATCGACCTAACCCGTTATTGGATCTCTTGGAAGGTCATGCCTCTGAGCTGGTGGGACCGACTTATGTGTGAATATACGGGTGACGCCAGTGACACCCTCTGCTTCAATCACACCACTCTGAAAGAAGAGAACATTGTTGCTGCCATCAAGGGACTTATCCGTGAGTCCCAAGAAGCTTGCCGCACCGTCGGGTTACAGCCTTTCTGTGCTGCAAACCCGGCCCCAGATGTAAGAACGCTCTTTCAACTCTCTTTTATCTCCATGCTAACTACATATGCATGTAGCAACCTTTAACCTCTTTCGACGGCTCCGGCTTTTAGGCTAACTCCAGCTTCTGGAAGAAAAGATATACCCCTCCTGCGAAGAAGTCTAAGGAAAAGACCAGAGGCCATAAGAAGAAGATTGTTGTTCCTGAGCAGCATGAAGTTGATGACTCGGAAGTAGAACTTGACCCTCTTGGCTGTCTTTTTATGCGTCTTACTGACAATAATTACTCACATGAAGAATCAAAGACAAGCCATGCAAACGCTCCTGAGGTAACCTATATTTCATCTGACTCAGAACACCTTCCACCAAAGAAAACACGGCGGGTCGTCCGAAAAGTCACATTTTCTCATCCTCTTGCTCATTTAGACCCTGATTTTCTTTTCAAAAAGCAATAACACACCTCCCGACGCCAAACCCGGAGCACCGGCTCTGAAGATCTTGTGGCCAGGTTATCCAATTCTCCGGCTCCGCGGAAGCGGCCAGCTGAGGTACTCATTTAACTAAGTTCATCTTTGTCAACCTTCCAACATAACCTTATTCTGCTTTCTATTGCCTTAACTGCCTTCAGGACACACCCCCATCGTCAGGCGACTCTACAGCAACTAAGCTGCCGCCTTTGAAGATCAACCCAGAGTACGTGCTTTTATGTCTGCATCATATTTTTTGTCATCCTTGTCCTTTATATAATAATCTTCTGTATTTTCCAGGGCTCAAGCAAAACGAAGAAAGACTGGCGGGTCTACTTCTGCCCTCACTACCCAAGAGCCAGAGACTGCTAAGACGGACTCTCCTACGACTCACGCTGATCCCTCTGCAGCTACGAAGGATGTGCCTGAAGATACTCGTCGGTCCTCCGAGCCGGCGGCCCATGAGATGGCAACTGATAGTCCTCCAAGGGCCAATTCTAAGACGCCCATCCCTTCAACAACCATCGAAGATCCAGTTCTTCCGGACGTCATCATTACTGGGACTGGCTTTCAATCTCCCCAACCCCATGTACTGACAAAGCACACCGACAAGGCTGAAGCTTCTGACCAACTGGACTTTGAGTTCCCCGTGCTGGAGAAATTAACTACCAATGAATCACATGCTGGTTATCTGAACTGCCTCTCCCCAAGCCGGAACATGGAGCTCAAACTTGTCGGTTTAATGAAGAAAAAATATGAGGTACTCCTATATTCCCTTATATCCTTATGTGGCCCCCAAGAGCTGGTTTAATATTGCAAATGGTAAATCGGGTCTTCCAATCCGTGTCATAAGTAGAACAACTTAGCCTGTATCCCCCAAGTATCGGCTTAACATGTATATGTTGAGCCGGTACTCAGTTTTGATGAGTTGATCAATGGTAGCCCCCAAGTCCGCGTCAGTATAGAAATAATGGGCCGGAACTTCACTGTAAACTTGGAAAGCGTCGATGTAGCCCCCACATGTTGGCTTAACTTTATGAAGATGAGACGGAACTTACTTGAACGAAGAGCCATATGTAGCCCCAAGTGTCGGCTTAACTTTATGAAGATGAGCCGACACTCCATTGTAGACTTGGAGAGCAAATAGACATTAGCCCCCAAGTGTCGAGTATATTGCTTGCAATCTGCTTGAGACTTTTATTATATTTCTTTAGCTGATCATCCACTAATATTTTAACTTGGAGACTTACCCCTCCTGGGCAACTTTGCTTTTGTATGTCACAGGAAGCTTTGAGACAGGCCGAGTCTGATCTGACCGGCTTAAAGGGCAATATTGCTTCCTAGCAAACCGCCTGAGGTGAAGCAGAGGAGAAGTGTTGGCTTGCCGCCGAAGAGCTTGCAAAGGTTAAATCTGACTTTGTTGCTTTCAAGAAAGCCACTGAAGCGGAGCAAACTGCCCTGGCCAAACGTGCAGATGACGCTGACCAGCGGCTCAAGCTTGTGTCAAACGAGTTGCAGACCTTGAAGCGCCATATAGTGAAGATGAATGATGCTATATTTGGTAAATACTGAATACTCAGCCAATTTCCTTGCTTAAAAGACTGCATAGGTGGCTGATAACATGAAACCCGTCTTTGCATGTCAACGAAGCCACCAGCTCGGTGCCGACATCCTGTTCCAGCTGAAAGCCGTCTATACCTTGTCAAAGCAGTTGTACTGCGGGACTCTTTGCACTATCAGAGCAATCCTGAATAAAGAGAGCATCCCCAAGTTCATGAAAGGAGTCATAGAGCTCTTATCAACCGTACTGAAGCAAATCCAAGAGCTCAAACGATCAGCCTCCCGAAAGGGAGAAATCGCTGCGGTAAGCCGAGCTTTGGCCTTTGCCCTGGAGCTGACTGCTGAAGAGATGATGTATGGCTTCCCATCCAAGGAAGACGATGGATCAGAATTCACAGAGGCTGACTACGCCCGTTGTATGAAGGCCTCCAGGATACTTGCATCAGTGCTAGCGGAGGAAGTTGATCTGTCAACGTACCAGGCGGCTTACAACGCTGAGAACAAACGAGTGTGTTGCCCATCCTTTGAAGCTAGGGACTTAACTCCTGCACGCCATAAGCACCTTTTTGCCCCTGAAATTGACTCGTCTCCCCTCTTTGATGAGACCCAGTTTGAAGCATTAACAAACTGCAACTAGGATGCGGACAATCTTCAGATCGAGGAGGTCGAAGACCCACCGCGGGATGACCCGCCGTCGAGCTGAACAAGTTGATCCTGCAGTGGGATAACCCGGCTCCTTGACCCACCGAAGTTTGAGTAGTGTACAAAAACTATAAGTCTTGCTGTTTGGGCTTTGTGGAGAGCTTTGTAATAGGCTTAGAAAAACCTTGATTGCTTGAACCGTGCCATCGTGCATGTGCACAACTTGATATATCCTTAGCTGTTTTGTGTTTCACTCATATCTTGTCATCAGATTTCATGGCGGCTTATCTTAAGAGACAAAGCCTGCGAAAACAAACATCAGAATATATTCTGCATTGCTGTGAGGGCAACTTGAAAAAGCACAACCCGCCCGGGGATGTCAAATCTTTCCTGACCTTGCCTTTCCGAAAACCCATATGCCGATTCTTCTAGGTGGACTTGCTAATAGAACTCTCCAACAGTACAGGGTCTCTATCGAGAGTGACCGTCAACTTTGTTGAACGGCTCAGGGTCTCCAGGCGAGATTAACTATTAAGAACGTAACGAACCAGAAAGAGACGCAGCAGGGCATGAGTACCCTGATGGCCCATAAACTGCCTCTCATGTGACATAAATTCGTCATTTGAACCTTAAACAGTGTAGGGTCTTTAAAAGAGTAACTGTTTAAGAGTACAAAACGGGCCACATAGTGAAGAGTCGGCAGCAGATGGGTGAGTTTGTCCTTGCTTTCTGTAAGTCGGCCCTCACGTGACAAGAGCCGCCGGTTTAACCTTGACTAGTACAGGGTCTCCAGCGAGAGTGGCTATCAAATATGTTTGAACAGCTCACGATCTCTAATCGAGATTAACTGTGAAGAGTTCGGCGGATCACATAGCAGAGCAGCATCAGCATATAGGCAAGTTTAACTCAAACTTGCGGTGGCTTAAGAGCCAATCAAGAGGGTGTGTAAGCTAAACCTGGTGGGTTGGAAGCCCCCAAATGACCTTGTTGACGGAGTCAACTTTTGCACAAGCTGAGATGCGTGAAACGGCAAAGGCCCCAGCTTGCATGGATGGCAACTTTATTACATGTGTGTGTGTGTGTGTGTGTGTGTGATATGTACAATCATGGTGTACAAAGTCGAGTATTGATGACTCAAGTATAGTAAGGCCGTAGATGAGCTATATTCCACGGCCGGCGGGTCTCCTGCCCAGGAGTGCTTGACTCATCTCGTATATCAATGAGATAATACGACCCGTTGTTGAGATTTCTGCTGACCACGAAAGGTCCTTCCCATGGAGGAGATAACTTGTGTGCATTCGTCTGATCTTGAATCAAACGCAACACTAAGTCGCCTTCTTGAAACATCCGGGTCTTAACTCTGCGGCTATGGTAGCGACGCAGGTCTCGTTGATAAATCACCGATCGAGCTGCCGCGAGATCACACTCATCCAAAGCATCCAACGCGTCTTGACGCACTGTCTCATTATCCGCCTCAACGCAAGCTACCACCCGTGGCGAGTCATGACGTATATCGCTTGGTAATACGGCTTCTGCGCCATAAACCACGAAGAAAGGCGTATAGCCTGTTGATCTGTTGGGAGTAGTTCTGATGCTCCATAAAACTGATAGCAACTCTTCTACCCAACAACCCGGCGTTCCCTGTAAAGGAACCATAAGCCGGGTCTTGATGCCTCTCAAGATCTCCTAGTTAGCACGCTCTGCCTGACCATTGTATTGTGGATGAGCAACTGCGGAAATGTCAAGTCGGATGTGATCACTTTCACAGAACACCTGCATAGCCACCTTGGATAAGTTCGTACCGTTATTGGTGATGATACTATGAGGGTAACCAAAATGGTAGATCAATTTTCTAACAAACTGAACCTTCATAGCCGCGTCACACTTGCTGAACGGCTCAGCCTCCACCCACATGGTAAATTTATCCACCGCCACCAAGAGGTGGGTCTTCTTATCCTTGGGTCTCTTGAAGGGCCCGACCATATCAAGCCCCCAAACTGCAAATGGCCAGGTAATTCGAGTCATTCGCAATTCCTGAGCCGGCACATGAGAACGCCGCCCAAACTTCTGACAACCATCGCACTTGAGAACCAAGTCTTCTGCATCCTTATGAGCTGTCAGCCAGAAGAAACCATGCCAAAAAGCCTTGGCCACTAGAGATTTTGAACTGGCGTGATGACCACAATCGCCAGCGTGAATCTCATTCAAGATTTCTTTACCTTCTTCAGGTGAAACACAACATTGAAAAATGCCAGTAACACTGCACTTATGTAACTCACCATTAATGATTGTCATAGACTTAGATCGCCTGATGATCTGTCTTGCCAAGGTCTCATCCTCAGGTAACTCGCCGTGAGTCAAGTACGCTAAGTAAGGAAGCGTCTAGTCGGGGATAGCATGTAGAGCCGCCACCAGCTGCCCCTTCGGGTCAGGTATAGCCAAGTCTTCCTCTGAAGGTAGCTTGACTGACGGGTGATGTAGCACGTCCAAGAATACGTTAGGTGGCACCGGATTTCGCTGGGAGCCCAGCCTGGACAATGCATCAGCCACCTCATTTCTGCGATGATCAATATGATCCACCTAATATCCCTTGAAATGACCAGCGATGACAGCCACCGCTTGACGATAAGCCGCCATCCGCGGGTCCTTGGAATCCCACGTGCCTGAAACTTGCTGTGCCACAAGATCTGAGTCACCGAGACATCACACCCGGCTCAGGTTCATCCCCTTAGCCACCCAGAGGCCATGAATTAAAGCTTCATACTCAATTGCATTGTTAGTACAAGGAAACATCACCTTAGCACATAACAGAACATGTCACCTTTAGGGGAGGTTAGAACAACCCCAGCCCCTGATCCTTCCAGCTATCTGGACCCATCGAAGTGAATCGTCCAATACGTGTTATCTGGCTTCTCCTCGGGCGCCTGATACTCTGTCCAGTCATTTATGAAATCCACCAAGGCCAGAGACTTGACCACCATGCGAGGCACGTATTTCAGATTAAGAGGTCCAAGCTCCAATGCCCACTTAGCAATCCTGCTGGTGGCTTGTCTGTTTTGAATTATGTCTCCCAATGGTGCAGAGCTAACCACTATGACCTGGTGCCCCAGGAAGTAATGCTTCAGCTTACGGTTTGCCATGAACACCCCATATACCAGCTTCTGCCAATGTGGTACCTCTGCTTGGACTCTATTAGGACTTCACTAATGCAGTAAACTGGCCTCTGAACCGGATATTTCTTCCCTGCCTCCTTACGCTCAACAACAATCGTGGCGCTGACTGCCCTGTTATTAGCCGCCACATATAAGAGCAGAGGTTCCTTCTCAGCCGGAGTAGCCAAGACCGGCAGCTCAGTGAGTTGATTCTTGAGTGCTTCAAACGCTTCACCCACCACCGTACTCCAGACAAAGTTGTATGTCTTCTTCATCATCTGGTATAAAGGAATGGCCTGCTCACCCACGTGGCTTATGAACCGGCTTAACACAGCGATTCGACCCGCCAGGCGCTGAACATCATTGATACATGTCAGCTCTGACAGGGAAGTAATAGCCTTTATCTTGTCCGGATTAGCTTCAATGCCTCGTTTAGAGACGAGAAAACCCAAAAGCTTGCCTGTAGGAACTCCAAAAACACACTTAGCCGGGTTAAGCATCATCTTGTCGACTCGTAAGTTATCGAAACTTTCCTTCAGGTCATCAAGTAGAGTCTCCTTCTGCCTTGACTTGACCACAATATCATCCACATATGCATGAACATTGCGTCCAATCTGACTGTGAAGACAGTTCTGCACACAACGTTGGTAAGTTCCCTGGGCACTCTTGAGCCCGAAAGGCATAGACACATAGCAGAAAGCACCAAAATGCGTGATGAAAGCCGTCTTCTCTTGGTCCTTGACTACCATCTTGATCTGGTGATAACCGGAATAAGCGTCCAGAAAGCATAAGCTCTCACAACCCGTCGTTGCATCAATAATCTGGTCGATATGGGGGAGAGCAAACGGGTCAACCAACAGGCCTTGTTAAGGTCCATGTAATCCACACGCATACGCCACGTGCTGTTCTTCTTAAGCACTAGCATCGGGTTAGCAAGCCACTCTAGTTGAAATACTTCAACGATGAACCCTGGTACCAGAAGCCGGGCCACCTCTTCCCCAATAGCCTTGCGACTTTGTTCATTAAACCGCCGGAGGAACTACATTACCGGCTTAAACTTAGGATCCACATTAAGGTGGTGCTCAACGAACTCCCTCGCTACACCCGGCATGTCAGAAGGTTTCCATGCAAAGATGTCCCAATTCTCACGGATGAATTTGATGGGCGCGCTTTCCTATTTGGGATCCATATTGGCCCCAATAGTGAACTGTTGTGATGAGTCGCTCGGAGTGAAATCCACCAGCTTGGTATCATCCACCGCAAAGTTGAGGGGCGGCTCAGATTCCGTGGTAGGATTTTTGAGTGGAGTCATGTCCTCCAGGTCAACATTTTCCTTATAGAACTTGAGCTCTGCTTCAGCACAACTTGATTCTGCGTAAGCTGCATCTCCTTCCTCACACTCAATTGTCGTCTTCCGATCACCATGCACGGTAATCGTCTCGTTCAATCCAGGCATCTTGAGATGTAAGTAGACATAGCAAGGCCTAGCCATGAACTTGGCGTAAGCCGGACGTCCAAACAGGGCATGATATGGACTTTTGATTTTGACCACCTCAAACCACAAGGACTCCACACTGTAGTTGTATTCGTCACCAAAAGCAACCCCCAAGGAGATCTTACCCACTGGATAAGGCGACTTTCCGGGTACCATGCCGTGAAAGTCTGTCGAAGAAGGCCTAAGGTCCTTATCAAGCAACTTCATCCAGCAGAAAGTGTCGTAGTACATGATATTAATGTTGTTGCCGCCATCCATAAGTACCTTAGTAAACACATATCGTCACACTTGGGGGCCAACTACCAAAGCTAGCTGCCCCGAGTTGTCAACACGCGGCGGGTGATCGTGTCTACTCCAAGTTATGTCATACTCAGACCACTTCAAGTATTGCAAGAGAGCCGGTGTGACTGCATTAACTGCCCGCTTGCACACCTTCTGGTCTCGCTTGTCAAGGCAGGTTGTAAAAATACGATATTGACCCGTACTAAGCTGCTTCGGGTTACTCTGATACCTAGATTGGTTATTCTCCTGCTGATTACCGCCACCAGATTGCTGATGATGACCTCCTTGATTGCTCTGACCCTAATAACCGGATCCCGAGCCGCCAGCGCCAAGACCGACTCCTGACCCACCTGGCCCTGAGCCGCTTGGCAGGACACCACCGTTGTTATGATGCTACCGAAGCGGTAATCCCGAAACTGCCGCATAATGTGGCAATTCCTCCATGTATGGCCCGCCGCCCTATCGGGCCGGCTGTGCTCTGGACAAGGTTTATTGAGCATCTCTTCTAGGTTTAAAGGAGTTTTACCCTTATTAAAGAGTTGCCTAAAGTTCCCGTTGCCCTTAGCACGATTGTTCCCGACGCTTGTGTTTGCCACCAATTCTGACCCGTCGTCCGGATTCTTTCCCTTGCCATGGCTGCCGCTGCCAGCCGCACCCTTACCATTGTTATTCTTCTTTCCCTGGCCTGATTTCTCCTCATTAGAGCCTGGGTCTTTTGTACTATCAGAGTCGGCATACTTGGTGAGAGCCACCATGAGCTCCCCCATGTATTGACACGAGCGCTTGAGCCAGCCTAGCTTCTACTTTAGAGGCGTAAAGTGGCAATTCTTTTCCAGAATCAAAACCGCTTGAGCCACTCTAATCTGCTTAGACAAGTGGATGATAGTTGAGACCCGCCGGACCCAATGATGAGCCGATTCATCCTCCTGTTGCACACAATGATCCAAATCCACAATCGTCATGGGTTGCTTGCATGTTCCCGGGAAATTCTTGATGAACTTCGCATTTAGATCAGCCCAGGAATTAATGGTGTTGGGTGGTAAGCCCTTCAGCCACGTGCGAGCCGGTCCTTCAAGCATCATGATGAAATACTTGGCACACACTACATCATTGACGTCTAACATCTCCATGGCTAACTCATAGCTTTCAATCCAATCTTCCGGGGGTAGGTCAGGATATAATTTGTGAGGTCTAGTTCCGTCGAGGCGGGTTAAGCTGCTAAACCATCGGCTGGCTTTCGGGTACTTCCGCTGTCTGTCCAATTCCTGGCGTGTTGAAAAGGTTTCTGGCCTCGTATTGATCTGGCAAGCGGGACTGATGCCTCATCCGCTGAACCGCCTCTGCAGACTGCTGCTCCAGCTCAAGGCAGAAAGCATCCGCCCTAAGGCGCTCTGCCTCCGCCTCCATCTGATCCTTCAGCGCATCGATCTCCTGTTGGACCTCGGTCATCTGGTCCTTCAGCCTCGTGATCTCCGTGTTCCGGGATGCTTGATTTTCAGCTGTGACCTCGGGGGCCATCAGGGTTGTAAGCTCGTTCATCAGATCCAGAAGAACCTGAGCCGGCAGCCTACCAGCCCCCGATCTAGCTGCGCGGGCGGTTGTGCTGCTCGGGGCTGGTGTTAAACCTGCCATGAAGAAGGCAATGCGGCTCGGCGGCTCATAATCCTCCGGCTCATGATATTCTGACTCGGGGTAAGGCTCAACGCAGTCCCCAAGCCCGCCATTATGAAGCTGGTAAATTGATTTCGTCTCTTCGCTCAAAGATTCATCCTCCGAGCAAATGAGAGTTTCCTGCGACATAGAACCTTCAAGATCCATGCCCTGAGTAAAGTCGACGAAGACACGCTTCCCTGTCGGGTTAGCACGTGCGGATTGCACATATCAAAAGGGTTGCGTGCGCCGAGCCAGCTTGACGATGTCGGTGCAGACGTCCGATCTGGGTTCAGACCCGCCGATCTTGCCGATGAAGACGTGGATTTCGCCAAAGGGGATCCGGAAACCGTACTTGATTGAGTCGGCCTCAGGGCCCCGCCAGCATCATCGATGCAGAGCCAGCCACGGCGACTCTTGTTCATCCTGCCAACAGTGTACCCCTCGATCCCTGCGAGAGATCCCTTTGAGAACTCAACACCACCGAGCGCTAGCACCACGATGGGCGCCAGCTGTCGTGGTTTTGTCACGACAGATGTCTGAAGACTTAAGTTCGAGGCCATCGCTAAGGTGATGGGCTCAAAAGGGGTTGGTTGAGACGAGGAACACGAGTTTACCCAGGTCCGGCCCCTCAAGAAGAGGCAAAATCCTACATCCTGCTTGTGTTGTATTGATTGGAGTATCGATTACAAGGGAGCAGATTCACTTGACCTAGTTCTCGATTGATTGGTTTATGTCTAAGCCGCGCCGAGGCCTTGCCTTTATATAGGAGGTCGAGGCCCTGGGTTACACGAGTCCTACACTAACTCTTACAGCATAGACAATCCTGTCTCTAAATCGCCTTGCCATCTTGGGCAAACCGTCTTCGGGCAGCTTAACCGCCCGGGTCTTCATACCATCTTCTATCTAGGCCTTTGTTTTGTCCCATCTTTGTAAGACGCTATACAGCCAGGCCTATGTCTTTCGGCCCACCTCACTGGTCTTGATTATGAGCCGCCAGGTATGACCCGGCCCCACCTGGGTGGGTCTTACCACGGGGTTATATCCCCAACAAAAAGAGACCCACTTGCGGAGCCACCCCAGGGCAACTTGGGTGTTTAATTTGGCTACCGTACGTACTTCTCATCCGTTGTGTACTGAGAATGAGATACGCCGCTCCTATCAGGATCGTCAACACATCGGGAGGTCTTGCTGGATTTGTTTTACCTTTAACGAATGTCTTGTGCATCAGGTTTCCAAGTATACTATGGGCTATCGCGCGGTTGAGGTTTTCCGCCGCAGCTTGTGGTTAGTGTGTGACGGTTGAGTTGGAGCACCCATGCATGGTTAAATCTTTCTAAAAGTTGTGCCCATGGTTATGTGGCAACATGAAATTTTATAATACCCGATGATAGAAAAATTGAAGTTAACTCAAAAAATACACCAACCATGTGTGTAACTGTGACCATCTCTTCTCGAGGGAGTTCGGGAAGAGAACATGGTGGGGTTATGTTTGGCTCGTAAGTAGGTATTCAGAATCACTTCTTGATCATTACTAGTTCACGCTCATTTATGCGTAGATCACTCTTCTTATTCTTGTACTCATAAGTTAGCCAGATAAAACGTTTAGTGATGGTGCAACCTCACCGCTTAACCATACCTCACCCATTAAGCTTTGCTAGTTTTGATACCCTTGATAATGAGATTGTTGAGTCCCCGTGGCTCACAGATTCCTACAACAATAGTTGCAGATACAGATAGTGTGATGCTTTGACGTGTGAGCGATGATTTTTCATTTGGAGTTCTTCTTCTTCTTTGATCATAGGATGGGTTTCAGGTCGACAGCCTGGGATTAGTAGGGTGGACGTCGTCTTCTTTTTCCACTACCGGAATCAGCAACTTTGCCGTCCACCATAGCGGACGGCAAAGGCTTGCATGGAGGACGTTAAAGGCTTTGTCATCTGCCAGCAGACGGCCAACCGTCCGGCTGAATAAGCTCCGATAAAGGGTGCTTTGCCGTCTGCTGGCAGACGACAAAGATGCTTAGGTCTTTTCCATCCGCCAGCAGATGGCAAAGACCATGGACATCACACGTGTCAGCTCACATCCGTTAAGTGGTTAATGGCGTGCTTTGCCATCTACTGGCAGACGGCAAAGATGCAAAGTTCTTTGTCGTCTGCCAGCAGACGGCAAAGCAACGGTTTCTTTGCTGGCCTATGTGGCTTCTTTGCCGTTAGCCGGCAGACGGCAAAGATGCAAAGTTCTTTGCCGTCTGCCAGCAGACGGCAAAGAAACCACATAGGCCATCCTAGTGCTGCCCCAGGTTGCACAGGTAGCTTCCACGTGGCAGCTTTGTCGTTTGCTGGCTGACGGCAAAGAGCTTTGCCGTCTGCCAGTAGACGGCAAAGAACCTGTATAGCCCAGTTTTTTCTGTTTTTTCTTAACTCCATTCAATTTCACAGAATTTCATACATATATACACATTTCAAAATACTTTCAACAAGCAAACCAACACATATCCAATAACAAGTTACCAACACATATCAAACAACAAGTTTCCAACAACATATCCAACAAGTTTCCAACAACATATCCAACAAGTTTCCAACAAGATATCCAACAACAAAGTTCATCGTACACAATCAAAACAAAAAGGAAGCACAAGGATAAGAGTAGACTCCATCAATGCAAGCTTCCTCATCTAAAGCAAATCTGCAAATTGGGAAAGAAGAAAGTTAGAAGAAGAAGAAGGAGAAGACTAGCTAGAAGAAGAAGAAATAGAAGAAGAAGAAGAAGAAGAAGAAGAATTTTTCTTCTCTTACTTTTTCTCCTCTCCTCTTATTTATCTTCTTCTTCTTCTTCTTCTTCTTCTAACTAAGGTAGGTAAAAATGCCATTTTTTAGCTAAGCTAGGTAAAAATGCTAAGTGTAGGTCATTTTAGAGCTAAGCTAGGTAAATAGGTCATTTTGGAGCTTCGTAAGGTTATTATGTCATTTTCGAGGAAAATAAGCTAAGTATATGTCATTTTGGAGCTAAACCAAGGTTATCATGCCATTTTTTACCTAAGTATGCTAAATATTTCATAAATGAACTGAAGAAGCTAAGTATACGTCATTTTTGAGCTAACCTAGGTAGTTATGCCATTTTTGAGTTAACTAATCATATTTACTCATTTTGGAGGACAAAATGGCAAGTGTAGGTCATTTTAGAGCTATCCTAGTTATAATCGGTCATTTTGGAGGTAGGTAAGGTTATTTTGTCATTTTGGTGGAAAATAAGCTAAGTCTATGTCATTTTGGAGCTAAACCAAGGTTATCATGCCATTTTTTACCTAAGTATGCTTAGTATGTCATAAATGAACTAAAGAAGCTAAGTATAGGTCATTTTGGAGCTAAATTGGTCATTTCTTAAGCTAAGTATGCATTTGTTAAGCCAAACACTTGGGAAAAATTACCATCATCACGGAGGTGAAGGACCGGTCGGGTTTACACCAGGGTGAGAGGGAGAAGGACCGGTCGGGGTTGCGGCAGACGTAGAAGGATCGGTCGATGCTTGTCGGGAGGCACGCTGCACCAAAGATCATTTGCAATGTCTCCTTAGCATGATGAAACTCAAATGTGAATACTAGTAACTAATGACCATTCAAATGAAACTCACCATGGGTGCTATAGCAATCTGGGGCATCGACATAGGGGTCTGACCATTGTTGTGGCACACGGTTTGCACTTTTTATTTTCACGAGTCAGTCATATTAGTTAGTGATGAAATGAACATTATGTGCATGATTTAGCTAATGTGCAGGAGAAACTTACCACAAGGAGCTCGTATAGGGCTCGGTGAGATGCGTCGTTCCTGATCCTCTCCTCCTCCAATAGCCTAGCCGTCCTCTCCTCCATGTCCCTCTCCCTCTGTGTCGCCTGCCTGTTTGCCTCCGCCGGAAGCTCCTGGGCCCTAGCCTCGATGGCGAGATCCATTGGCCATGGATGAGGCCTTATCTCAGGATCGGAGCTCGTCTGGCGCTTCTTGATCTCCTGGAGAGTTCTAGGACAATGTATCAATCCATCCACAATGGCTATCGAGCCATGGGGCCTTCCGCCACCAGATATCATCACGAGCTCTAGATCAAAAGGACTCGGGCTCGAGTTGAAGTCCTCCCCTTTCCTCGCCTTCCCCTCATCTCTGTACCTAACGAGCTTGTTGTGGGAGGAGATGTTGCTGAAGCTCTCTGGATGATTGAGGTCATCCTCAAAGAATGCCTTGGCCTTCTTGTACGAGGCAGTATGGGCCATGGCATAGAGGTCGAACAGCGGTGGCACCTCCTTCTCGTTTTGTCGTGCCAAAAAGAGAGGAAACAAATATTAGTTAAGGGCTCAAGCTAGCATGAAGAATGAAATTGCATGAATCATGAAGCAAACCACATACCCAGTGATCCTCGTACTCAAACAGGTTGGAGCTTCGTTGATGGTGTGGCACACCTTTCATTTGGGCACGCTTATCCTTGGCCTTGTTGTGGCCGGCTAGCCATTTGGGAGAGCACCACTCATCCACCAATGCCTCCCAACAGTCCATCCTATCCGCACACCATCTCGGGGGCACCTAAGTTAGACAAGAGAAATTTCAGCGCTACGCCTATGAATCAAATCAAGGAAACTAAGTACAAGTCCTTAAGAATAGGTAATTACCTTCATGTACTTCTCCTTACTCATATGATTTTTGTGGCAATTTTCTTGGCCCTCTTAATGTTAGTCGAGGCGTAGTAGTCTCGAATAGCCTGCACCCGAGCCTCGTGCCGTAAGTTCTGAAGTAGGCACTGGCACTCGGCTACGAGAACAATAGCCGAGTCTGCCTCGTGTTCCTCAAGACACATGTAGAAGGTCTGCAATCAAACAAGACAACACTGATTAGTACAATCACTAGGTGTTGTTGATTTTTAATTCTGTAAAGGAGAAATTACCCAAAACCGACGGATCATAATGTCGGCCACCGTCACGCACAAGACACCGTCGACCCTCTCCTCCGGCGGGGCCGGGGCAGCCACGTACAGCTCCCAGGTCAGTGCTACCTGTGGAACCTCACCCTCACCAGGCAACTGGACCTTCCCGGGAAGTGGTGCTTGAGAAGCACACCAAGGACCGCGTTGGGCCTGCGGACACCAGGGTCATGTTTCCAACCCCTGCAGTATGACAAGGCCAACACATTAGATATTAATTTGAAGAAACATGAAGGAAAAAGGTTAAAAAAAGAGTAAATGCACTTACTTCTCCGCATTAGGCACAATCAACCACCTCTGATCGTGGGTCGTCGGCACGGGCGGGAGGTTTGTACAACCACGCTGGTTGACCTTCTTTCCCTTCTCAACCAGCTCGCCCTCGCTATAGGTATCCTTAGAAAAGTTGTCCTCGCCACCATCAGCATGGCCACTAGCCTCCGGAGTCACGTGGGACGAAGACTTTGGGACCGGAGTCTCCTAGGACGAAGACTCTGGGACCGGAGTCTCCTGGGACTAAGGCTCGGTGACCCGAGGCTCGGTGACCGGAGTTCGAGGTGGGTCCAAGTCAGACAGGTCCACCTGAGACAGAGCACTCCTGTGGCTAGGAGAATCAGCTGGGGGTGGCGGCAAGGAAGGCGCAGCAGCCTTCCACCTCTAGCACCTCTCTTCGTCTTCCCTCGACCTCTCTCGGTCGAAGAAGAAGCGCCCGCCAGTGTCTGCATGCTGTGTACCAGCACTCTCCGGAGTTTCTATGGTGGAATAATAGCACCCCTCCCAGCACGGGCCGAGGAAGGAGGCTCAGAGCGCTCTCGACCCGCGCCCACCATCTATCAACACCTGCAATGACAAAGAGTGAACGAAATTAGTTCAACATAAAAAAATGAAATACCTAATAACATGAACTAATTAATAATATATATGTACATAATAATAATTGAATACCTGACATTACTAATATTAATCTTCATCGTCTATATATGCTCCGGGATCAATAAATGCATAATCATCATCACTATCAGTAATGACGTGCTCATCAGCATCATCAATAAATGCATCAACATGTGGAAGGCCTCTTTTATGTAATCGGTCTAGCATTGACAGGTCATCCAAAGCAGTAACCTCTTCTTCTTCCATCTCTTCTTGTTCCGGCTCAGGGGTGAAGTCGGATTCACTATCGCTGTCAACCTCAATGTTCTGGGGTGAAGTAGAGCGGTTCTTGAAACAATTTTGTGAAGCACGTGTTTCTTGGAAGAATTCTCCTTCATATGTGTCTGGGTTAATGTGAGGTTCATAATCATCTTCAATGAGGGGAGGTGGTCTAAAATGTGGCGGCACATCATAAAAGACATCCCAACCATTCGGATTTGGATCCGTTTGGCAGGCCCACGGTAGATAGAAAACTTGGGTCGCCTGTTGAGCCGTAATATAGACACCGGGAACATCTAAATGGGTGCTTTGTTTTATTTCGACTAGCCCTATATGTTCATGAGTCCTTCTAGTCTCCTTCGGCTGGAACCAATAACATTTGAAGACTACGGCGTTTGGTGTGTTTTCACCAAAGAATGTGAGTTCATAAATTGCTTCAACTCTTCCATAATACTCGACCCCTCCTTCGCCGATAGTGGAGACACAAAAAAATTTAGACTTTCGGTCGGCCATAGATAGCTCTTTGCCAAAAGTACGAAAGCGATACCCGTTGATGGCGTATTTGTCAAATGAACGAATCTTATAGTCAAAACCATTAGCGACTTGTCTCAATTCGGAGTCCATAGCTCTGCATTAGCCTACAAGTTTAATACCGAAGGATTGTTATATTAGCCGCAAACTAGACGAAGAAATGAAATTGTCTAATGGAAATTACCGTTTGCTTGAACCAAGAGATGAAACCGGGATAGCCGCCTCCATGCTTTGCCAAAAGCTCATACTCTTCGATGGAATCCTTTTGGATCACCGCTTCATCCGAGAATTTGGCTACGTATCGACTGTATCACATATCCAGGAATAAGAACATTTCAAAGGAATTAGAAGTTGTGAAACAATGTACCGAGAACTTACTCGATGTATGGCCGCACTTCTGTTAGGTTGTTGAAGATATACAACGAAATGGTCCGCCATTCTTCGACGTCCAACGCTATTGCTTTCAAAGCACCGGCTGGTGTGAGCTTCCCTTTGAATAGGCTGAGGTTGGATCGACCTTTTTCACGGTCGCCATCATTGTACCGAGGCTTTGGATTATGCAAATGACGATTCTTGGCTTTGTAGTGTGCTGTCACGAAGTTTGCCGCCGCCTCGGTAATGAATGCCTTGGCCATCGATGCTTCAACTCTACGTTTATTTTTACATTTTCCTTGAAGCATATTCTGCATCCTCTCAGTTGTGAAGCACCAACGATTTTTCATGCACCCCCAATCTTGCCTCGGTCAGGAGATGCAAAATCAAATGTTGCATTGGATTAAAGAAGCCCGGTGGAAAGATCTTTTCTAACTTGCAGATCAACTCCGGCGCCAACTCTTCCAGTTCATCTAGCATGTCAGGCGATAGTTCTTTTGCACAAAGAGCACGGAATAAATAGCTCAGCTCTGCCAGTACTATCCATTCATCCTCAGGTATAAAGCCACGCAACATCACTGGCATTACCCGCTCAAGCCATATGTGCCAATCATGACTCTTGAGACCAAATATTTTCAATTTGTCAAGACTCGCTCCCCTCTTTAGATTCGCTGCATACCCATCAGGGAACATCAACTGCATTTTCACCCACAAGATCATTTCCCTCATAGCTGGCCTCCCAAGATTGAACCATGCCTTTGGCTTCCTCCAATTCTTCTTTCCTTTAGGTTGTCGTATGTTTTGTAACGGTCTATCACATAGAGCCTCCTGATCGACTCTAGCCTTAGGATTATCCTTCGACTTCCCCTCTATGCCGAACAATGTACCAAAAAGGGCCTCCGCGATATTCTCTTCAGTGTGCATCACGTTGATGTTGTGTTGGCAAATGAGGTCTTTAAAGTAAGTCAGATCCCACAAACATATCTTGTGAGTCCAGGCGTGTTCCATATTATACCCTTTGAAATACCCTGGAATATCTGGATCCGGCTCGAGAGCGTTTATCTGATCCAGGATCTGTTGGCCTATCAACGCAGGTGGTGCAATGTTTTTGATGACTCTACCTTTGATGAAATTCTTCTTGTCTTTTGTGAACTTATGGTCAGGATCCAGGAATTGTCTATGCATGTCGAAGCAAGAAAACATGCAACCTGCCTATAGCCAACGGAACTCAAGAGCTGCCTTGCATGTGGGGCACGGGAACCTTCCATGCATAGACCAGCCAACAAATAGCGCATAAGCCAGCAAGTCATGTGACGAGTACATGAACCACACATGCATTTTGAAGTTCTTTTTGGTAGCGGCATCATATGTCTTGATCCCATTATCCTAGGCTTCTTGCAATTCATCCTTAAGCGGCTGCATGTACACATTCATATTCTTCCCCGAATATTTGGGCCTTGGAATTATCAACGTCAGGAAAATGTTCTTTCTTTTCATAACCTCTCCGGGGGGAGATTGAGTGGAATGACAAATACAGGCCAACAACTGTATTGTGCTGCCATCATACCATACACATTGAACCCATCCGTGTTGATGGCAACTCGAGGATGCCTTGGATCTGCTTCTTTATCCTTATGTAATGCATCGAAGTGCTTCCACGCAAAAGCGTTTGAAGTGTGTCCCAACATCGGATTCCCATCTGCAACTAGTTCTGTTCTTTTTCCCAATTTATGCCACATTGTCTGTCTGGACGTCTCTTCGACCATGAAAAGACGTTGAAGTCTTGGTATGATTGACACATACTGAAGAACCTTGACTTGGATTTTGGTCTGACTCATCTCACTCATACCGTTGTCTACCAGAACATACCTGGAAGCATTGAAAATGGGACAATAGTTGAAGCCCGCATACTCAAGCCTAAATAAGGCACATCCATTCTCACAGGCATCTATCTTCTCATAGGGCATCTTAAGCGCACGTAGGATTTTGTCCGACTGGTATAGGTTTGTTGGCAATACATGGCCTTTGGGTAGAAAGCGTCCAAATATCGTCATCATCGCGTTGTAGCATTCTCTACCCAGGTTGAACTGAGCCTTCAGAGCCATTACTTGCGCGATGGCATCCAGCTGACAAAGCTTAGTGTGCTCGTGGAGAGGACATTTTGAAGACTCCAACATTTCATAGAAGGCCTTTGCAGATTCCTCCATCTCATCGTCCGAATCCCGAGCATCATCAAAGTCTTGCACCATGTCTTCGATCCCGATACCATGCTCGTCAGTGCGACGAAGAACCACCTCAACTCTGGCACGTTGGGAAGACTCACCATGAAATGTCCAAACCGTATTATTAGGCGTAAAACCCCACTTCTGCAGGTGTTTGATCATTTCAACTCTGACTTCTTCTTAAAGTTGTCGCAATCGACACAAGGGCGCCAGGTTATTTTCTGTCCATTTGCAAATGCGACTCTCACAAACTCCTTGCTTTTTGTTATCCATTCACGGGTCATGTCTTTCTAACTAGTCTGACCGGTGTACATCCACCCACGATCACTCATCTTGCCTAGCTACTGGACACACAAAAAATATATACATAATTCAGCAAACCATATTCATAAGTTAATAGAGTTTGTCAGTTTTATTACGTCGATGCAACCTAGACGCTAGTAGGTAAATATAGGTCCTAATCCCACCCGAGTATGTGTAGATTGGGTTCGTTTTCCCATGCTCTGCTCCAGATCCGACACACAATTTCGGCAGCACCTCCCCGCTGTTCTCCTGATACACGTCTCGGCAATAAGCAGAGAGGATGTGTACCCGGAGAACAACAGGGAGGCACTGGTGAAATTCTGCGTCGGATCTGGATCAGAGCATATGGGAAAACGAACCCAATCTACACATATTCGGATTGTCCATGGATAACATTGTACAATGCGAAGGAATCATAGCTATAAATATGCTAATTAATGCATATTTATAGATGTAACCCTTTCGAACGGGAGACGCATAGTGGTCAAGCATACTGATGAGCTAGCAAGTTCCATCGCCCCGAAGACCGGAACAGAGCAAATTTTGTTAAGGGTGTCGGGGGAGAAGATGTCATTTGTGCTCACCGACAAACGCAGCAGGGGAGCTCGTCAAATGCACGGGGTGGTTGTCGAACAACTGCACATTGAAATTCACCTGATCAACACAAAATATGATGTTTTTTATAACAAAATAGGAAAATATGTGACCTAGCTCATAATTTACAAAATTATGATCTCCTCGACCTCACGAAGGCCGAAGAGCACCTTTTTGGTCAATAGGAGGTAGAATAGGTGTCGAGGGTCGAGGTCATTGGCATCGGGAGACAGTGGCATCAGGGGTCAGTGGAGTCGGGGGTCGGTGGCGTTGGTGGTCGGTGGTCGATGGCGTCGGTGGTCGGGGGTCGGTGGCGTCGGTGGTCGGGGGTCGGTGGTGTCGATGGTCGGGGGGTGATGGGGTCGGTGGTCTGGGGTCGGGGGTTCGGGGCGTCGGGGGTCGGTGGCGTCGGGGGTCAGTGGCGTCGAAGGTTGGAGGTTAGTGGCGTCGGGGATCGGGGGCTCTTCTCTTCTTCTTCTTCTTCTTCTTCTTCTTCCTTCTTTTCCTTTTTCCTCTTCTTCCTTCTTTTCCCTTTTCCTCTTCTTCTTCTCCTCTTCTCCTCCTTTTCTTTTTCTTTTTCTTCTTCTTCTTCTTCTTCTTCATCTTCTCCTCCTCCTCCTCCTCCTCCTCCTCCTCTTCTTCTTCTTCTTCTTCCTCTTCTTCTACTTATTCTTAGTATCTCTTTTTTCATCTTTCTTCGTTCTTTCTAATTATGTAAATCTAATCTAAACTAAACCTAAACTAAACCTAAAACTAAACCTAAACCTAAACTAAACCTAAAAAACAAGGAGAAGATGAGCTCACCTGGAGGGGAGGAGGGGGCCGGTGGAGGAGGGGGCCTGTGGAGGAGGGCCATCGTAGGGGAAGGGGGGCGCCGCGGCTTGCCTCATGGCAGGGGCGGGGGCCGGCGGTAGGGACTCAGGCACGGGTGTGGTAGGGGCGGTGGCGGCGGCGGCCGGTGGCACGGGGGGGGGGGGGGGCGACAGCTGTGGCACGGGGGATGCAGGGGTGAGGTCAGGGGAGAGAGAGAGGGGAGAGAGAGGGGTGGGGCGCGCATCATATAGGTTAAACTCTTTGCCATCTGCTAGCAGACAGCAAAGAGCCTAGTTAGTGGGGTGGGATCGGGGGGAACGGACATTGGTTGACCACTTTCTTTGCCGTCTGCTAGCTGATGGCAAAGAAAGTGGTCGTTAGCTGGTCCTCGTAGTGGGCCACCCTTCCTCTTTGTCGTCCGCTAGCAGACGTCAAAGAAGTAGTAAAGAGCTAGCCGACGGCAAACATGATCTTTGTCATCAGCTCGTTCTTTGCCGTCAGTTTTACTGAAGCTGATGGCAAAGACCTTCTTTGTTGTCAGCTAGCAAACGGCAAAGATCCTGATTCTAGTAGTGTTCGTTTGATTTCATTTGTAGTCTGATCCTGGTCTTCTATATACTGATTGCTATGTATTGAAATATTTATGATGTAGCATGTGGCAAGTGTAAGCCAAATCCATATAGTCATCTCTTGTTTACATGTATTGTGACGATTTCCATTCTTGTGAAGTGACCCAAATTACGCCTCTATCCTTATCGAGGCCCTCGAGCCGTCGCAAGGATAGTACCACATTTTGGGCATGACATTGACACCCTCAATCAGAGTGGCCAACATGTCAGCAACAATGTTAAATATCATTGGGGAAATGGGGTCACCCTGTCCTAGTTCTTTTTTATCTAAAAGTACTAGCCTACATCATCACAGACTTTGATGGCCACGCTACCTCCGGTTATATAATTTTGGATCCACTGGCGCCATTTATCGGATAAACCTTTCATCCTTGGGTTCCATTGGACATAAGACCATTTTACCTTGTCATACGTTGTTTCGGTGTCAATTTTTAATGTGTCATGGTCTAGAGCATCCAACAGTCAATTGTGGATCGCCGGGTGACCAGTTTGTGAGGGTGTTGGAAGTCTGCCCTCAAGACTTACCATGAGTGTTGGGTGAGGTGTGTGTGACCTTAGCTCAAGGAGAATACGATAAGTATTGTGTGTCCTGGGACTGTGTGTCCTTTGGTTAAAATACCAAGCCGCTCCAAACCAGACGTACGATTGTGTAACGCCCAAGATGCGTGCCTATCCATATTTAGGCACGGGGGCCTTGACAGGGATAGAGGCGCATCTAGTCGTTTCGCAAGTACAGTATCATCGCATACATGTATGAAGAGAGGATTATATGAGTTGGCTTACACTCGCCACAAACTAAATTACAATTCCACACAGTTTATTCAAACATCATTCAAAAGACAGGGTCCGTCTACAGACAAAAACAAATGAGAAAAGAAGCAATGAAACTACCTTGCTAGCCCCGAAGATCACGACCCATGCCTCTCTACTCGTCTGGATACGTGACGTACATTCTGTCATGTTCCTCGTCATACTCCCACTGGAGCTGCGTCACATTATCTGGCATGGTCTCATCTGCACCTGCACCTGTATTGTTGTAGTAATCTATGAGCCACGGGGACTCGACAATCTTGTAACCGGGTACCGAGACTATTCAAGCTTATTGGGTTGGATGGGGTAAGTGTTGAGTTTGCAGCAGCACTAAGCATTGTATGGTGGCTAACTTACGAGAACATGAATGTAATTATGGTGGACTACGTAAGACGATTGAGTTCTACCATGATTAGTAAGTGATCCTGAACACCTACTTATGTCAAACAAAACCCCACTGTGTCCTCTCTCGGTTCATGTTCACGATCAGAGACAATCACGGTAACTCACACAGTTGGTGTGTTTTACTGGAGTTTACTTCAAGTTTACTATAACTGGTGTTAAACAAAATATCCAAGTTGCCACAAAGATTTTACCCTGCAGGGGTGCTCCAACTAATCCATCACAAATTAACCACACTTCGCGGGAATAACCTCGATCATGGATCTCATGATCATCCTAGGCAATTCCAAAGGAAAACCGACACCTCGAGATAGCCCAAAGAAGATTAGAGTTCCTTGCGCAAGCCATTCGAGAAAGGTAAAACAAGTCCAGCAAGACCGCCCGGCAGGCCAGATCCCAATAGGAGCAGCGTGTATCTCTATCTCAGGGCACTACCAGATGAGTAGTACGTACGATGGCCTGATAGAAATCCGTCGAGTTGCCCCGAGGTAGCCCCGCAAGTGGCTCTAGTTTGGACCAACACTCATGAGGAGCACTGGCCCGGGTTGTTGATTAAGTATCCATGGGGTTGCAAATCTCTATGCAATTTTATTATTAAGTTGTTTAGCAAATAATACCAATGTTGGGTCTTGCCAGACAAGTTTTAATCTCAACTTAATAATCAAGGGGGTCCCCATAACAACCCCGAGCTTGTTAGGAGCGCAAAATATGGAAACATAACAACGGTAACAAGTAACTATGACGATAAAAGTGGAACAAAACACCGAGAAAAAGGCCAAGCCTTCCACCATACGAGATATATATGTGCATTAAATTAAATAGCAGTAAATATTGTGATATCACCAGATATCCATGTTATCACATGGAAACATCCTGCACCTGCAACTAAGAACGCTATAAGACGGGTTGAGCAGCGGTAACTTAGCCAATCAAGGTTTGCTAGGTAGTGGAGGGGTTAGAGGCTATGATGGCAATGTAGGAAGCCTGACATTCAAGTGGTAGGTAGTGCATATGTAACGATAAGAGCGAGACATCTAGCAAAGCAAAAATAGTGTCGGGATTCGGGTACGATCATCTTTCCTATTGGTTCTTCAGAGGGACAAAGAGCGGAATCCTTGTAGCGGTACTCTCCTGGATCCTCATACTTAGGTTCAACACTCTCGTCTACTCAAGAGAAACAACAACAATAAACAACCAACCAAGGTGCTATGCACCAACAAGATGATGCATGATTCATTTGAAGTATTTAGCATGGCAATCCTAAGCTAGTCATGCTTCCCATGCCATAGTTAAGTTACTTACAATTCTGGACAGAACCTCATGTTAAGTTGTTTGAACATGCATGATCATGGAAAATATGGATGCTTCATGCAAAATCGATGCAAATGCATATGTAAAACGTAGAAAACGGAGTAACGGATCTCACGCTAGGCTCATGGCAAGGTACGAAGGCAAAATGCAAGACATGGAAGGCCATGGGCTATTCTTTGGTATTCCAAGATAGCCACTTGTTAGGAAATGAAAAATCAACCACAATAGAGCCAAATATCAAGCAAAACAATGGAGCATAGCTCCCACAAGTCACAAAACACCAACACACACAATCTGTCCCAAAACAGCAACATAGCAACTTCCACAACAATTATCTAGAGCTAGAGGATGTTTCCAACCTCAAACAAAGCATGAACAGAAACTGCATAACATGCTTATCAAATCATCCGACTACACAAACTAGAAAGGAAGCACATATCACTAAGCATGAAGCTCACAAGATGGCATGATGAAACAGATTCTAGGGACTTTGTGAAAATCACAGTTTTCTGGAATCTGAGTTAAGTTGATAGCAAGTTGACAGCAGTAAATAATGGTGCTAGATACCACCTCATGGTATGAAAATTAACAGTATAGTAGAGGACAACATCTACTACAAAACACTAGTACTGAGCTTGAGCTAAAAACAACATATCACTTGGTAGCATCCACTTAGCATGGCATAAAAATATTAACAGATTCTCAGACTTAGAAGTATTTAGCATGTTGAAATCAACAACATTTTAATAGCCACTTTGGAGCAAGATTCTCACTTATATGCAAGTCTAACATGTCAAAAGAAAATAGCATGGCATAATACTCATGAAACACTATCACTTCCATGTTATCACAATTATCATAGCATGCATGGATTAATTCTAACTAAAATGAGAAAATGGCATATTGGGACAAAATGACATTTTGTAAAACTTGCTCAAATGACTAAACCAATTGCACCAATGGATTCAATGGGAAATTCTACCCCAATTCCATATACCACACTCATATATATGCTTTTGCAAGGCTCCCAAAACCATGCTTGAAATAACATGCCATCACTCATAAGTTAAAACTTTCTATAAATGCTCATGCCCAAAATGCCTATGAATAGATATGGAAATTTACTAAAATTGAAATAATCAACTAACAGACAAAACTAATAGGAAAAGAAACAAAAGAAAAGAAAACAAAGGAGGGGACCCACCTGGCATAGACACCAGGGCCCCCTATGTGGATGACAAGTGGGCCATGGGCCCACTGTCATACACACACACACAACCCCCCCCCCACACACACACAAGCACACACAAACTCGCATGGGATCTGCCTTCCACAGCAGATCCTACCCACGCCCACACACACACACTAGCACACACAAACACACAGCACACTCTCACTAGATCCGGTGTAGCCACACCGGATCCTGCACAACACACACACAACACACACACAAACTCCTCTGAAAAATAAAAATAAAAGGGGACGGTGAGGGAATCGAACCCGTGACCCCCTGCTACTAACACATGCGAGCGACCACTGCGCTACATGCGCTTGTCTGAACAAAGGGGGAAGCTCTGCCCTTTTGGACAATTCCCTTCGCCCGCTCTGCTCCACCATGGCTCAAACAGGGGGAGATGCTAGCGAACTAACAGGCTACCAATGGAGGCAGCGGACACGGCAGGGGTTGCGGACCCAACGGGGAGTCCAACCCTGCAGCTAGACTACTACGCGATGCGGCAGAGGGGGCGCTCGAGCTCGAGCTGATGCTTGGCTCGGGGACATGGCGATGCGGGCGGCGGCGAGGTGATGCACGGCGTAGAGAGGGGCGGCAAAAAGGCGAACTACTACGCGCGCGGGTAGGCACATGCACAAGCCAAGCGACGGGGACTCGCTCCGACGCGACACGCATCTGAAACCGCGAACTTGCAGAGCACAGGGAGCACGCGCATGACAAGACTACGGCAACGGCTACGGTGGCCTAGGGATGAAGGAGAGGGAATAGATCGGGCGTGGGGAGTACCTCTCCTACCTAAGACACGAAGATGAGGCCATGGACGCTACAGGTTGATGACGACGCGGCGAGGGACACCGGCGAGCACCTGATCCGCACGGAGAGGAAGAAGGCGACGAGCTGCTTGGCCTTGGAGTCCCTCTTCGATGGTGAGGAAGAAGAGGAGCGCGAGAGAAGTCCTTCCCGTGCACCAGGTCGATGGAGATGCGGAGAGGAAGGCTAGGTCCTGACACGAGCAGAGCTCTGTGTGAGCATCGAGGGCATGGAGATGGCGAAGCTTGGAAATAAGCTTACCTGCGTTGGCGGGGGAAGGAGAAGGGAGGAAAGGGGAGAGGAAACCCTAGGGTCACGCACCGGTAGGTTTAAAAGGGGGCTCGGACCCTAACGTCGTCTCGACGTCCGCGCCATGGCGGGCGCTCTCTCTCTCTCTCTCACACACACACACTAACGCTGACAGAAAGCACAACACCAAGCAGGTAGCCGTCCATGCGAAGGGCCGAGGCCGCTCGGGGGAGCTAGCTGGGCCACGGGGAAAAGAAGGCCCAGAGCGTCTGCTTTCTCTCACACAGGAAAAACAAAAGGTTTTTTTTCTATTTTAAAATAAACAGCAACAAGATAAAATACCCATGCATGACTGGCAAGGATTTAGAGAAAAAATAATATTTTATGAATCAGCAAATTGTACTCTAGTTTTTAAAAATGACCTTGGCATTTTTAGAACAACTTAATTTTACACATATTTTAAAATTGAAATATGTTGCCTTGTTTATATTTAAAAAAAATTAGTAACCTAGAGAACAAACTTGAGGAAAAGGCAAAACATACTCACCAGATTATTTAGAAGGGTTGGAACATTTTTAAAGCATTAAAATAGCATTACAAGTACCACATGCTATATTATTGGAATACGGGGAGAAAGGGGTAGTTGTTTTGAAATGGGGACACTAAGGAATGGTAATACATAGAGGAGCACTCCACTCAAGCCACAGATGCACTCACTTCACAACATTCACAAGTACAAGCAAAACAACACAAGTTATGCATTTGGTATGATGAGCATGATGGCATGATGCATGAGATGGAAATGGCAATGAAGCAAAATAGCAATTCATTCCAAGCATACATGCCCATAAATGGCAAGGGGTGCACTTGGTCTGTTACAGACTGTCACGGCAGTTGGAACTGGGTCATCGAATCATTGTCTTCACCGCGCTACATGATTCCATTGCCTCAACCCTTCTATTTCCATGAATACTTGTTGATGAAATTGATCGTTGTTGTTTGAAAATTTTGACTGAAGACTTTCTCAATTTCCTCATCTCAAATTCTCCAGTCACCTTGTTCTTCACCTGCTTATCCTGTATCATGCTACTTATAATCTGTGCATGTTATATTTCATCATGATGACTATGCTATTGCTCTGTTTCTCATGCACTTAGAGTACTTATTCCGATGCTAGTAGTCATCACATTTCAAATTCATCAAGTTGGAATTCCTTAGTGATGAATTTCTAAAAATCACCTATTCACCCCCTCTAGCCGATATAACATACTTTCAAGGATTCAATCCAGTAATAACAAAATCTCAAAGGGAAAACTAAATTCATCACAACAAGATAGAGAGGGGGGAAACACCATATGATCCAACTATTTTAACATAGCCCGTGATACATCAAGATCGCGCCAAATCAAGAACACGAGAGAGAGAGAGATTAAACACATAGCTACTAGTACAAACCCCGAGGGTGGACTACTCCCTCCTCATCACGGAGACCATAGGGATGATGAAGATGGCCTCCGATGATGATTTCCCATTCCGGCACATGGCCTCCGATGATGATTTCCCCCTCTGGCAGGGTGCCGGAACGGGGTCTATATTGGTTTTTCATGGCTATAGAGGCTTGCGGCGGCGGTACCTCTGATCTATGGTTATTTCGGGCGGTTTCTAAATTTATGGGATTTTTGGGCGTCGGTTTCACACGAAGATGGGACACGAGGGGCCCACAAGACATCAGCGCAAGCCAAAGGGGGTTGGCGCGCCCTAGTGGGTTGTTCCCACCTCGTGGCTCTTCTGGCCCTCCCATGAAGCTTCTGGTGCCTCTTTTGTTCAAAAAACATCAAAAGTTTCATTGCATTTGGAGAACTTTTATTTCTTCACAAAAAACAACACCACGACAATTCTACTGAAAACAACATCAGTCCGGGTTAGTTCCATGCAAATCATACCAAAACCATATAAAATTGTTGTAAATATGGCATGAATACTTCATAAATTTTAGATACATTGGAGACATATCAACATCCCCAAGCTTAATTCCTACTCGTCCTCGAGTAGGTAAATGATAAAAGAAATAATTTATGAAGTGTGAATGCTAGCATAGTGCATAAGTTTGATCAATGATAATCTCAACCACTTTTCCTAGCATCATAACAACAACTCTTTCTCATAAAACTCATCATGATAAAGTAGCAACCAATTCACATGTTATGGTTCAAACAATGAATTCTCTTGAAACTTAATGACCTATGTTCTTAGTCACCAAACAATTGCAATTCAACTTATTCTCAATAAAGTCTAAGTAAGAGATCCACATACTCAATGATCATATAGTCTTCTATGATTGCTAGTACTCAAAGCATATTTTCAGAACAAATGGCATCCATCAAACACAGAGGAAGATAGGATCTTAATGTTTCTCCTCCCAACTCATTTATCATACACACAATTGTCAACAATAATAAGTCATGATCAAATATATTTGACTAGCCATACATGCCTAGATCTTTGCCAACCACATGATGCTTGCCAACTAGAGAATAATTGAGGTTGAAATGATAATTCATACTATTGACTCTTGCATAAAAGAAAATACTAAAAGGAAAAATATAGGCCCTTCGCAAAGGGACGCAAGGATTTGCAGAGGTGCTAGAGCTCAACGCTTAAATCATAGATAAGTATAATTTTGGGAGGTGCACCCTTCCTGTCGATGTTACGACCAAGAGTTATCGATACCTTCCATGTTAAACACATTAGCGGAGGTTCACAAGCGATAAAAGTAAAGGTTTACTCCCCCTCCACCAACAAACACACTCCACGGCTAGCTGAATCCATGGGTACCGTCCATATTAACAACATTGCTGGGGGAGTTTTGTTTAATTATTTGCATTTTTTTATTTAGGGACTATAAATCCCTATTACCGCCCCTCTCGTGCAAGGACGAGTGAATAAACACTCATCATGAGAATAACCCGCTTAACATGGAAGATATTGATTGCCGCCCGTCGCTCCATGAGCGGTCTAGGCACACAAAACATATGCTCATTTGAAATTTTAGAGGTGGCACATTCAAATTTACTTGGAACAACAAGGTAATACCTTATATAAGTAGATATAGTGGACTCTCATGGCAAGAAACTAGGTTTAAGGGTTTTCGGATGCACAAGTAGTATCTCTACTTAGTACGAATTTTTGGCTAGCAAAAGATCCTAAGCAAACACCACATGTTGGAGGATCCATAACAATATAACTTCTATGCAAATATACACAACCATAACTCATTACCTTATCTTCCTTGTCCAACTTCAACTAATTTTATCAAGTTTAAAAATAATTAATGGGTATTAATAATCATGAAATATGTCCAAGATAATATATTTGTATGTGAAAGTTCTCTTCCTTATACTAATCATTCACGACTTGCTTGTATGAGCAATATTGTGATTGTCAAACTTCAATAGATTTTAATTTCTAAACAAGATGTGAAACTACTACTAAGAATAAAGCACTTTTATAGTTTCATATTTATGATATTTTTTTGATTTACAATTTACTCATAGGATATAAGTGAAGCTCAAGAGTAAACATCAAACTACTCTTCAAAAATATAAGCAAAGATCAATGAGTAGTTAAACAATCAAGTATCTATGTAAGGGCTCTCTCTCTCTCTCAATAAATATTTTCAGATCTAAGTATTAAAACAGCAATAAAAAAATGACACTCCAAGAATAGCACAAACCATGTGGACGAATAAAAATTTAGGCTCAACATAGTCTAACCGATATTTGTTTGATGAAGAGAGGTGGGATGCATAGTATCCCCAAGCTTAGATTCTCGAGACTTCTTGAAATTTTTACTTGGGGTGCCTTGGGCATACCCAAACTTGAGCTTTTTATTCTCATTCAATCCTCTCATATCACAGTTTGACCTATTCTCAAAAACTTCATCCACACAAAACTCGAAAAGAACTCGTGACATAGGTTAGTGCACATACGAAAATCCACACTTCATGTACTGCCAAGACAAGTTGTACAATGATTTTCAACCAACATCTACTGTTTACTACTTTTTCCACAATTTATATCTACCCATATAGGCTATGGAAACTAAAGGATAAGTAGATAACAAAGTATGACAACAATCTGTCCAAACAGAAACGTTTGTAGAAATCTATTAAACCAGTGTACTTATATAACTCCATTTTTTTGCAAATTTAGACATGATAAACATTTCATATGAAAATACTTCATAAAAATTCATAAACTTTTCACGTTCGAGTTAAATATGCAAATTCAAACACTACAGCAAAAGTTTTTGTTTTTACATAGCACACATCAAACATGTAACTCAAGCATCCTAAAAGGCAATTCTTGGAAATTTTTATTGAAACATAATATTATAAATATCATCTAGGATAGAATAACAAAATAAAATTATGCTCCAGGCAAAACACATATCATGTGATGAATACAAATATAGCTTCAAGTAAGATATACTGATAGTGTTGAAGACGAAAGAGGGGATACCTTCCGGGGCATCGCCAAGCTTAGACACCTGAGTATTCCTTGAATATTACCTTGTATGTGCCTTGGTAATCCCCAATATTAAGTCCTTTCTACTCCTTGTTCACCTCATATCAATATCTCACCCAAAACTTGGAAACTTCAATCACACAAAACTTAACGGAACTTCGTGAGATACGTTAGTGTAGTAAATATAGATCATTCACTTAGGTACTGTCAAGAAAATATTCGTAATTGTTCTAACATAATACCTACTGTATTATAACATTCTCATAATTTATATTACTCAATATAAGCTATGGGAACACCAAAACAAGCAAACTATGCATGCAAAACACAATCTGTCAAAAACAGAACAATCTGTGAATATCTGAATGAACACCATACTTTCCTAATTCTAAAAATTCTGAAAAATTAGGAAAAATCAGACAAATTGCATATAAGTTGTGTATAAAAATTTCAGAATTTTTTGACTCTCCGGTAAAATCATATAATTCATATACAGGACGCAAAACTTTCTGTTTTTGCACAAAATCAAACAAACAATTATCCACACTATCCCAAAGGCTTTACTTGGCACTTTCTTGAAATAAAAGGTATAAAACATGATTACTACATAAGGTTAATCATGTTAACACAAAAAAACAAAAAAATAAATGTTTTGGGTTGTCTCCCAACAATCGCTTTTCTTTAAAGCCTTTTAGCTAGGCATGATAATTTCAATGATGCTCGTATGGGAATAAAATTTGAAAATGCAAGAGAGCATCATGAATCGCACGACAAGGACATTTAAGTCTAACCTACTTCCTATGCATAGGAATTTTGTGAGCGAATAATTCATGGGAACAAGAATCAACTTGCATAGGAAGGCAAAACAAGCACAACTTCAAAACTTTGAACACATAGGGAGGAAACTTGATATTATTTGAATTCCTACAAGCATATGTTCCTCCCTGATAATAATTTTCAGTAGCATCATGAAGGAATTCAACAATATAAATATCACATAAAATCATTCTTTTTCATGATGCACAAGCATAGAATTTTTATCACTCTCCACATAAGTAAACTTCTTCTCATTCATAATAGTGAGGGCAAACTCAACGAAATAACTATCATGAGGTACTTGAAAGACATAACCAATTTGAATATTGAAATCATGATAACAAGTTTCATAGTTTTCATTAATCTTTATAGCACACATGTCATCACAATAATCATCATACATAGGAGGCATGCTATCATCATAATAGTTTTGCACATCAAAACTTGGGGCACTAAAATATCATCAACATCAAACATAGCATCCCCAAGCTTGTGGCTTTGCAAAATCATTAGCATTGTAGATATTCAGATAACTCATACTAACAATATTTCTATCATGCTCATCATTCAAGGAATTCTCATCAAGTATTTTCATAATTTCTTCCTCTACCAATTGAGCGCAATTTTCTGAATCCTTGTTTTCACAAAAGACATTATAAAGACAAAACAAATGACGCAACCTAAACTCTATTTTTTGTAGTTTTATTTTATAAAACCAAACTAGTGAAAAATAAGAAACGAAAAGATTTAGTTGCAAGATCTAAAGATATACCTTCAAGCACTCACCTTCCCGGCAACGGCGCCAGGAAAGAACTTGATGTCTACTACACAACTTGTTCTTGTAGACTACGTTGGGCCTCCAAGCACAGAGTTTTGTAGGAAAGTAGCAATTTTCACTCAAGTGGATGACCTAAGGTTTATCAATCCGTGGGAGGTGTAGGATGAAGATGGTCTCTCTCAAACAACCCTGCAATCAAATACAAAAAATCTCTTGTGTCCCCAACACACCCAATACAATGGCAAATTGTATAGGTGCACTAGTTCAGCGAAGAGATGGTGATAGAAATAGGTTTTTGTAATCTAAAAATATATAAAAAGCAAGGTAACAAGTGGTAAACAACGAGCAAAATGGTGTATGAATGCTTGGAAATAAGGCCTAGGCTATGTACTTTCGCTAGTACAATCTCTCAACAATGCTAATATAATTGGATCACATAACAATCCCTCAACGTGCAACGAAGAATCACTCCAAAGTTCTTATCTAGCGGAGAACATAAGAAGAAATTTTTTGTAGAGTACGAAACCACCTTAAAGTTATCATTTCTGGTCGATCTATCCAATTATTCGTATTAAAATAACACCAAGTTATCCTTTCTGATTGATCTATCTAAGAGCTCATACTAAAATAACACCATATGATACGCATCAACCAACTCTAATGTCACCTAGATACTCCAATGTCATCACAAGTATCCATGAGTTAATTATACGATGCGCATCAAACAATTTCAAATCCATAATATTCAATCCATCACAAAGAACCTCAAAGAGTGACCCAAGAATTCTGTCGGAGAACATGGTATGAAAACGTGCAATTGACCCCTATGCATAGATCCCCAAGGTCACCGAAATTCGCAAGTTGACGCCATAACATATATCAAGTGAATCACTTGAATACCCCAATGTCACTACGGGTATCCGCATGCAAGACATACATCAAGTTCTCTCAAATCCATAAAAGTATTCAATCCGCTAATAACGAAATGTCAAAGGGAAAACTCAATTCGTCACAACAAAATAGAGAGGGGAAAACACCATATGATCCAACTATATAAACAAAGCCCGCGATACATCAAGATCGTGCCAAATCAAGAACACGAGAGAGAGAGAGAGAGAGTTTAAACACATAGCTAATGGTACAAAACCTCAGCCCCGAGGGTGGACTACTCCCTCCTCATCATGGAGAACATAGGGATGATGAAGATGGCTCCGGTGATGATTTCCCCCTCCGGTAGGGTGCCAAAACGGGGTCTAGATTGGTTTTTCGTTGATATAGAGGCTTGCGGCGGCGGAACTTCTGATCTAGGGTTATTTCTGGGGATTTCTAAATATATAGGATTTTTGGGCATCAGTTTCACGCGAAGATGGGCCACGAGGGGCCCACAAGACACCAGCGCAAGCCAGAGGGGCCTGGCGCGCCCTAGTGGGTTGTGCCCACGTCATGGCTCTTCTGGCCCTCCCACGAACTTTCTCGTGCCTCTTTTGTTCCAAAAAAAATCATCAAAAAGTTTCGTTGCATTTGGAGAATTTTTATTTCTACACAAAAAACAACACCACGGTTGTTGTGCTAAAAACAACGTCAGTCCGGGTTAGTTCCACGCAAATCATAGCAAAACCATATAAAATTATTATAAATATGACATGAATACTTCATAAATTATAGCTATGTTGGAGACGTATCACGGTGCTTTTATTATTTGTATAACCCGTTGACGTGTTTCACCCATCCAAAGAGGTCTTGCCTCATGGCCCTTGTTTTAAAATTCTATCCTTAAATCGGTGCACGGCGCCTCTCCCAATCGTTGTTGATTATGTCCACAAAACCTTCTCAAAGTAGCCATCCCAATTCAAATTTAAACGGGTGTCAGGAAGAATGATTCAAAGAATTAGAATAAAGAATGATTGACACATGATCCAATAAGGCCTCGATTCGCTCTAGGACTCGCATGGTTACAATAGGAAATTTTTGCTCCCGTTCAATATCCATGAGTACCCTATCGAGATTCTCGTACGTTGACACAAAACGATTATTTAGCCCAAGTGAACTGCCGCCCCGACATATGGGCCTCCTGAACATCCAAACTTCCAATCAAAACACTAAATAGGAAAGGCCAATGAGTATCGAAGCGATCATTATTTTTTTCTTCCTGGTATCTAAGCCCTAAGGATATTAAAATCTCCTCGAATAAGCACCGGTACATGTTATCCTTAGTTAGATTCACCAATTCACGAAAGAAAGTAGATTTATGCTCATCTTTGGCAATACCATAGACTACGACCTGACTTCATGTAAAATTATCAGTCATGTTTCGTATGTGAAATTTGATATGAAATTCACTGGTCGAATAGGTCAACAAGTCTATGATCGTGGTTAGCATCCCAAGAAGAATTCCTTGGAAACTTTCACAAGCTGATAAACTATGCCATGTGTTGTAAACCACCTCATAGGCGATTGGAAATATGCAAGCGGAAGTCACAATTACCAGTCTCAAAAATTGCCACAAAATCCAATTAGTGTTCTTATACATAATTATTGATGTATTTATATTTAGTCAAGTTTGATAAATCTCTATTATTTCAAAGCATGTCTCTCGTGTGGAAGACTCAGATAGGTGTGAAACACTTCGTCTTTTTGGACGGGTTTTCTTTCTTTTTAAAGGAACGCGATTTAGATCACCGCTGAATGGACCGGGGATCGAACACATACTTCATGCAAGGAGATTGAACACACTCTTTCTGTAATGCAGAGGAGGCCGGGGGTTTCGATAATCTTTTCGAAAAGAAAAGTAAAACAAACCAAGATCTTAGTACATTGCTCTGTAACAAAAAAAATCAGTCCATTGCCCAACACGATGCAGTAAACAAAACCAAAACTACTAGAGTCACAGGAGTAGCCTGTAGCTAGGCTCCGACAAAGGCGAGCAAGGATTGGACATGGGCTATGATTGACGGGGGATGGGCTGACGCATTGACGCATGCGTCGCTGCGCACATGGAATCCAATACTGTCGCGTGCTCTGCTCACTGCTGAGTCGACCTATCAAACAACGCAAAATCAACCTCCAACGAAAAAGAAAACGCAGAATTAACAACGTGAGTGACGCGACCCGTCAGTCAATCCACTGGAAATTCCAATTTCCAATAGTCTCGGAGATGGATTATTCCATCCAACGCCCACCTGCCCCCGCCGCCTACTGATAAGCACCGTCAATATTCAGCTCGCCGACGTCTCCGGTGGGCGGTGGTGGCTCCAGAGAACCGGAGGACCCGATGGAGAGGTGCACTATGGTAGATTGGCAGCAGGCCGTCGTTGTTCACGCTGGAACCATGCATGGCATGGAAAGATGAATTTAGTACCCATCCTACTGTTACTAGTCTACGGGCTATAATACAATACATATAAATAAACTAAAAAATAATTAAAATCGTCTTCAAAGTTGAAGCTCATTTTTTCTCCGTACATCTGGACATGTTCGGGCATATTTCTTCTCCATACATCTGGACATGTTCGGGCATCAAACGAACGTCGTGAACAATCGCTGCAACATAGCTAACATTTTATTTGAAACCAACCGTTCTCTTCCCATAGCATCCTTCATTTCTGTCATTGTAGCCCAATTATTGAGCTCCCTTCATAGTCACGGGTCCCTTTACATTGCCAATCCGTCAACTACATTAGGGTGGGGCGAAGACACGGGACCTTATTGTCGCCCTTTCGATAGGAAGGGCAAAATATCGTCATATCACTATTAGGGAAAACTCTAGTAGTAGCGTTCGAAATATGCATATTAGTAGTGTTGGGTCCAGCGCTACTGCTATCGCGCTACAACTAAGTTTTAGCAGTAGCGCTGGCCTGGCAAGCGCTACTAGTATGTGCTGTTAACAGTGGCGCTTGACCGGAAAGCGCTACTGCTAAGTGCTAACTATCTGTAGCGCTTGGACAAACGAAGCGTTGTTGCTAATCCAGCGCTGCTATTAAATGATTTTCAGCGCTACTGCTAGTATTCCTTCTTTCGCAGATTTACACCCTCTATGTATTTGTGATGTATTTATACAGTAGTTTCATCAGATCATCATAATACATCATTGCCATATAAGAACTCCTCCTCATCATCATTTTCGTCAATAAGACATCATATAACAAGTTGGTCACTAGTCATAATTACAACTCCTCCTCATCATCATCATCAACTCTAACACATTGTAGCACATAATAACACATTGTACCTAGGACCTAGTCCTCTCTCATAGGACCTACTCTACCCTCTTTTAGGTACAATATCATAAAACAATATAGGCTCTGACTCTCCATTATGAAGAACAGAGATCATCGTGTCTCCCATTCTTGACGTACGCACAATGTTGCTTCAAAGTAGCTCTCTACGATTGACCATACATTTTTTTTTCAATCTTTGATTGTCATGACTTCATCGATTTTAGAAATCCGGTATGGACATGAGTGATGCGTAGGCTGACCTGGCCGTGGTGGCTCTAAGCTCGTAACAACAACGCAACCTCTCGGAAACATCAGATGAGGCACACAATCATTCGGTATTTTCTGTTGAAAAACATAGTAATAACTTTGTAGTTAGTAATGTAGTTTAGTTTTAGAAGAATTTATGCAAAAGATGCACGGATGTCGTAATAGTAGAATTAAAATTTTATCATGCAATCTGCATGAATGTTACCGTAGTTCACCACGTGCACTAGTGGCACGTATTGACCATAATGTGCAGGAGTTTGATAATAGATATTGTAATTCTCAAGATGACTAAGAAATGCGGTAAGATGATCTTTCTCCTTATAAGTTAATTCTATTTCATCACTCTAGTAGTAGGTTCTGTCTACCATCTTCCGTATATTTTTTGAAGAATGAAAATAAGTTGTCAATGTAAATAAGTTGTCAACTATTTTTAAATAAACAATATAAATTACTTAATAAATATGGTTGAGAAACTCACATAATGGTAGAACTGGAGGGGTCTGCACATCGACCCAGATGTCGATATTACCTTCAATTTCATCTTCCGGACGAATATCAAAGGTGATAAGCATATTAGGCTCAAATGCATAAGCCTTGCATAATGCTTGCCAAATTATGCATTCAAAATAGCAATAGGCGTCTGCATGGTACAATTTTACCGCAAAAGTAAAACCATGCTCGGTCCTCAAGTGAACTATCTTTACCTTCATAGCTTTTTTAGTATTGAAACCAATCTTATCCAAGACAGCAATTCTTGCATGGCAAGGGATACGCTAGTAGAATAGTAAAAAATTAAAATTATAAGTTGAAGCAAAATAAGCAGAAGTCATGCTTAATTATGAAAAAAGACTTGTCATTGTGACTTACTGTATCCACTTCGAAGGTCTCATCCAGCATGATGCTGAAGCGTCTACCATTAATTAGGAAAGTCTTGTCACACAGGTCGCGCTCGTCTTCACAGTATTCGCACATAGCGAATTCCCTTTCGTCGTCAGACATTTCCTATGTTCATAGTTGAAACATTTAAAATCGATCGAAGGAAACTACGAGAAAACTGATCAACACACAGATCACTATTACTCAATATGCAACGGGTTGATTTTAGGTATGTCGAATGTTTCCTTCCTAAACTCCCATCTCACGTGTATGGTGGGCACTCCCTCTAATATTGCGACAGTCGGTGATGGTGGCTCCTCCATTCGTGCCAGAGTGCATTACACCAAAATGTCTAGCACACTCGAACGAAGGAGAAGCGACCCCCACGACAACAGTCGGGATTCTTCCTCTCTCATATATATATATGGTGGACACTCTCCCTCACTGAAAGAAACACAAGGAGCCAAAACAGACCTAAAATCAACCCGTTCCATATATCAAACAGACGTGCATTCAATAAGCAAAACTAAATCATAAAACAAATTAGTATTCAAATTAGCATGCATTCAATAAGCAAAACTAAATCATCTGTTGCGTCCGTACATCGTCGAATAGTATCACTAATACATCACTAATACAATTAGAACCATAACGAACGACGGGTATCGGCGCGGGTGGTGGACACCCAAAGAGAAGGAACCATCACAGGATCATAGCTCGGGTGAGATCCCTGAAGAACCTGCCAAGTATTGGAGAACCTGACGTCCAACGCAGCCATATAGCGTCGGACGTGCTCGTCCTCCTCCCTAACACGGCGACGTATCACCTCCGCGGGGGCCGGCTCCCTCTACACCGACAGCGGCCCACGCGACCGCCACCAAATAACCTCCGGGTCGACGACGGGCTGCGTCCTCACCAAGTTGCGCGCCCCGGAAGGGAGGACCTCGCAGTACCGGCCCGACGGAGCCCAGTCCCGGACATGGCCCTTATAATCAAGCATGCCTTCTCCGCTGATTCGACGACGACGATGCGGGCCAGGCATCGTCGACGTCGAGAACAAATGCTTAATTATGAAAACAAAATTAATAAACTTCTAAACTTAAATATATGTACTACAAAAACTAAATTAGATCATTATTATTCATCACGGGTTGACTATCGGTCTGTCGGGATTCTCCTTCCTCTCTCATATATGGTGGACACTCCCTTACTGATTTTTCGACCGTCGATGATGGTCGTGACTCCTTCTTCCCCTAGTGCATAACAAAGGTCTAGCACAAGGAGAAGAAGGAGAAGCGACCCCCACGACAACCGTCGGCATTCTTCTTCTCTCATATATGGTGGAGACTCTCTCTCACTGATTTTTTGACTGTCATGTATGGAGCCCCAACAGACTTATAGTCAACTCAAAATGTCGTTTAATTCTCTTTCTAGCAAATCTGGGTCACTCGATATTTCCTACTTATTCTAGCACAAGTCATGCTAAAATTCATGAAAAAATCCGGCATGACCTTTGCTAAAATAGGACATATCGAGCATCTGAGATTTATTGAAACAGAAATGAATCAACACTCCGGCAAAGCATAGGCCACTATGAGGTGTTCCCTGCAAACATAGGCCACTTGGGCAAGCACTGGTACTATAGAACACTACATATCAAATATTCCATGAAAATTGTCACAGCTACTCATGTAGATACTACTCTACTACAACTATCAAAACATCTACATCGTCATCGACATGGGGATTTGGCTGGTCTCACCTCGAGGTCACAGGTGGTCGGTGACGGGGACGACGACAGGCATGATGCAGGGGCTCCTTGATTTCTGTAAAAACAAAATATAAATAAAAACATTATTATCCTCATCTTAGGACTTACTATAAATAAAAACAAAATTTTAATTAGATCATCAAATATCATATACCTAAATTTTCTTACTAAAAATAAAGTAGTTTATTAATTCAACTAGTTCAACTAACCACTTACTATAAATAAAATAAACTAGTACTTACTAAAAATAAACTAGTTTAACTAATTCTATTAATTTTCTAACTAATTCTATTAAACAGTTACTAAAAAACAGTGAAAAAACTATATTGAATTTTTTCTATAAACTAAACACTACTGCCCTAAATTAACATCTACTTAGTTACCTAACCTACTTCCCTAACTAAAAAACATCTAATTAACAGTACCACTACTGCCCTAACCTAATTAACATCTACTTAGTAACCAAATTAGTTAACCAAACATCTAAAAACATCTAATTAACCTAGTTAGTAAACCAAATTAACCTAGAGGGAGAAGGAGGGAGGAGGGAGGAGGAGTACCTCGGTGAAGGACGGCCGGCGCGGGGGCGGTCGACGGGAGAGGAGGGCCGGCACGGGAGGTCGGCCAACGGGGGAGGAGGCCGGTGCGGGGAAGGGTGGCCGGCGGGGGAGAGAAGAGCCGGCACGGGCGAGGGCGGTCGACGGGAGAAGAGCCGACGCGGGCGAGGGCGATCGGCCGGCGCGGGCGAGGGCGGTCGACGGGGGAGCGCGTGGGGGACGGCGCCGCGCGGGGGAGGGAGTCAGCGAGTGTGAGAGTGTACGGGGGGAGTGAGGTTGAGCGCGGGTGGATAAGGAGCCCATAGTAATAGCGCTTTTATTTATAAAGTGCTACTGCTACATTTAGTAGCAGTAGCGCTTCATATATAAAAGCGCTACTACTATGCCCGGCCTGCCGGCAACGACCTGACAATTTCACTAGTAGCGTGTTTTATGAAAACAACGCTACTGGTAAGTTCATAGTAACAACGGTTGCCATGCGCAAGCGCTACTGATAAGTAGTAGTTGCGTTTTCTTATAAAAAGCGCTACTACAATCTCCTGTGTATATGCATTTCCCTAGTAGTGTATATTCATGTCAATATAGCCCAATGGTTTAGCTCCCTCCCTAGTGACACATCCCCTTACACCACCAATCTGGCAAACCACTTTGCAAAGGGAGGCACCCAAAGACACACAACCTTATCGCCGTCCTTTCGTTAGAAGGACGAACAAAGATCTCATGGTGTAAAATAATTTAGCTGATAATATAATTCAAGAAAATTAGTAGATAGTGTTAGAAAAGTGAGGCATAAACATACACATAAATAACCTAATTAATTAATTAATATGATATCCTGTATGGTCCACATGGACAAAAATTACAACAAAAATATTATCTTCATTCTACATAATGAAATTGAAAACTTGTGAACAAAATCAAAATTAAATGTTGAAAAGTAAGAAAACACGAGGATCCTTAATTTGGCGATACGATTTACATGATACTCACTCCTTCCTTATAAGTAGATGCCATATCAAGATATTGAGAAAAAAGAGTATTGATTAATGACCGTCTCATGGGCCTCACACACTTGGATGGGTGAAGTAAATAAAATCCATATATTAGCCAAATTTTAAGGTGCTTCCGATCAAAACAAACATTTATAAGGGAAGGGGCTACTACAACTTGTATAGTCCTCAGCCACCACGCTGCTAACACATTCATCGTCGAGTGTATGCAAGTCATCTCTTCCTCTCCCCATCACAAGTGACATGGCTAGAACAATCCTCGATGAGGCACTGCGCATGGTATCTTGTCAAACTCCAAAGTAGCTGGACTGAATCCTTCAATGCGGAGACACCAAGTTTGGAGGTCCAAAGGTGCAACATTTGCTTATCACAGCCTTCGTAGCTAGAGAGACCAGATACAATGCATTTTTGAGAAAAAGAAACATTCACAATATGCGGTATATTGGTCAAGGTTGTATACTATCAAATTTAGAACCCGGTTATATTTCTATTCCTCTCATAACATAGAGATGTGACAAAATATGGTGATTATCACTTGAGAATATATACCAACAACTAAAATATCAACAAAATATACACACATATCACTTGTAAAAAGGTAAACTTCGAGACACAACAAAACACTATACACCTAGATGGAAAGATGACAAAAGGAGAATAGGGATAATATGAGGATGTGGAGTATTCAAACCTGAGCTCACATGCTCCTTAATGATTAGTAAAATCCGAAAACACAGTAAGAAAATTCAAAATTTGCATTCGTGTAGGTCTAAAAATTTCATCAATGTTTATCACAAAATAAACCCAGTTTTATTGTTATTCTTTTTACTATTGTTTGGATTTACTGTTCATCAGGGAGCATGTGAGCTTGGGATCAAAAGAGCACTTTCGTAGATATGAGTGGAATTAAATAGAGCTAAGAGCTAATAGCTTATGTGCATCTGAAGTCAAGCGAATATTGTAAGTTTATGCAAGAAAGTTTTAAAAAAATGAAGTTATTTAGTAAGATATCTTTTTGTGTCGTGGCATCCAACCCCCTCACAGTCATTATCATGGCTCCTCCATATCTTTGGTTTCAACAGAATAAAGTTACTGCTAATGATCTATCAAAACCAGTGAGTGAAAAAGTACCCATATGTTCGGTGGTACATTTTACTCACGAATTACCAAGACCAAACCACAATCAAACAAATGAGCATGAGCATCCAATCCGTGTGAGTTCAAAACTATTGAATTGGTATCTATACCCCTTACATGAATGAAATTCATCAATGGACATATGTATTCTCTATCAAAAGCAAACCCTAGTTGATCATGTGTGCAGTGTGCGACTATATTCTGTATCATAAAACATAAGAAAAATAGAGGTATACCTTGCTATAGAGGACAATCTGACAGAGGTGGAAAAGAGGTGTGAAGGAGGGATTCTCCTTGTTGTTATTTTCACCCCCAAGGGTGCTAATACAAGGAGGAAATGGAGGAGGTGCTCATACGCACCGCAGGTGACCGTCCCCGACCGGCCATGGATCATCTCCTTGGAGTGTGATGGAACTGAACATCCCCGACCGGCCACGAATCATCCTCGTAGGTATACCTGGCCAAACCTCGGGCCGGGCCTAAAAAAGCCTGACGTTAGAAACCCAGGCCCGAGCCCGGCCCGGCCCGGCCGTCGGGACTGATATTTGGGTCCAGGCCCGGCCCGAGCCCGAAGGAAGCCCGGTTTGGCCCGACAGGCTCGGCCCGACATAGGCATAAATCTGGATTTCAATGGGCCCGGGCCTGGCCCGGGCTCAAAATCTAGGCACGAACCCGGCCCGTGGGCAAGGTCGAGCCGGGCCGGGTCAGGCTTTTTCTGGCCGGGTCGGGCCGGGCTGCCCATGGCCAGGTCTACTCACAGGTGATTTTCCGCGGCCAGCCATGGATCATCCTCACAATGCGATTGAACTGGCCATATACATATGAATTGAAGTAGCTAGAACAGTAAACTAAATATATTTGTAAAGGGAGAGAGGCTGGATCTAACCTGCATGTGCAGTGGACTGAGCATTATGTATATACTTTGGTTGTGTTAAATAGTAGAAGTATTTAAATGTTTGACCAATTATTGTTGTGTTAAACAGTAGAGAAATATGACATATGAGCACGTCCGGCGGACTGCTCACTATGCATATATTTTGGCTGTTCAGAATTGAGAAGATGACACTAATCTAAAATGATTATATCAATTTAGCATCATTTGTTCAGATGATGCAGAAATATTATGAGTATAGAAATAAGACAAATATGACATATAGTACACTAAATTATGCCTTGAATTTCATAAAGTCTGTTGGCCAACTAATCAACAACGAAATTCTAGAATCAACCAAGAATTCTACCTTGCACTCAGATCTTCAATTCAACAAATGATATATATTAAGATGAGAATAATGTACCATGGTGCTAAAAAGGATGAATCCAATATTTCATGGAATATGCTACAGGAAGTTACTGAAACAACAAAGCAAACATGAATTATATCACCTACGGTCGTCATCAGCAGTGGCAACAACTTATCCTTTAGCACACTTGGTAATATAGAAGGCAATCAAAACACTCCACGATTAGCTTCCAAATGAATATTTTAATGAGAAAAAACAGGAACGAAAGCTATAAAATGTATCCATATCCACCTACGGGCGGGCTCACGGGTACTGCAGATTGTGTAAAAAAATCGTGTTCTCTCTCTGTACTAATTAGTATGTTATTTCTATAAGCAAATTAGGTAGCAGCAATGCATCAATAAGAATGATTATACCATTCAATAATAATAAGAAGAATCACTATACATAATGCAATGGAATACAGGGCAACATGAAAATAGGGCGCACAAGATTCAGAAATATGCACACCAAGAAAAGACAATGAAAAGCTAAAGAACAACACCTGCATTGGTACATCGTCCTGAGCATGACACAGATAGACCAACGTCCTTGAGATCGGGGCAGAGCGAGAATCCTACGAGGCCAGAGGCATGCTTAAAATCAGGGACACAGGAGTGCATACTTACATCTCCCCGAACTCGTCTGTTCAACTGCTGATTCATCCGCTCTCGCTACTGCTTAGGTCGACACAGCTGCGGAACCGCCGTTCCATCCCCTCGCCATTGCTTGGGCTGTCGGCGCCTCCCCTCTCTACCTTCGCTCCTCATTACCCTTGAGCCGTCTCCTGATCTCGCTCATGCAACCTGTCCCCTTGAGAATCGCCAAAATTCAAAGGGATTAGAGATTCTTGTTTGCAAAGATACACGCATTATTTTTTTGCTAATGACGAGTGTCGGTGTCAAAATCGACGGATCTCGGATAGAGGATCCCGAGCTGTAACTCTATGATTGATGGTAACAGGGGACGAATGAGACGATGTTTACCCAGGTTCGTGCCCTCCTCTGGAGGTAAAACCCTACATCATGCTCGATTATATTGATGTGTATGAAGGTTACAGAGTTGATCTACCTCGAGATCGAATAGCTAAAACCCTAGATGAGTTTCTCTGCCTCACAATCTAAAACCCTCCCGGTTTATATAGACACCGGGGGTATCTAGGGTTTACACATGATAGGTCTCTTGCCGGGGATGGAGATGTCGATTTCCTTATCTTGACTTGGAATACACGACGCGCTTTCGAGACTTCCTTCTAGAACACAGGGTCGTGGCGTATCCGGACTTTCGTTCGATAGTGATAGAGCGGCCCATCAAGCCGGCCTATTAAGAGATAGGCCAGCGGCCCGAGGACCCCTTAGTCCAGGATTCCCTCAGTAGCCCCCGAACTAGCCCCCAATGGCAAGGGTCACAACACTGACAACTTCACATGATCAGAGTCTTCGGCTTGCAGGGTGAGTTCTTCTTCCCATTAATGATCGGCTGAGGCTAATTTTCTCGATCATACGATCGTTTGGACACTATGAGTCGCCTAGCCCCGAAGGCCAAACGTCAAAGTGCAAACAGTGTTTTTTGACAGCCTTTTTAACGAAGGGTTGTGGCCTATCACAATCGCTGAACCAGTTATGAAAACTTGATTTGCGGTTCAAGGCCGTTTCTACATTGGCACGACTCATCAATGTGTAGATCATGCTCCATTTCACACGCGATACGATTAACGCCCTAGGTTACTTCACGCGTACATAACGGCACACACGCCTTGGGAAGCGGAGAGACTTGTAGCGCAGTAAAGGGAGGCTAATCGGCAGCACACCTCATAAAAGGAAAAAAACTGAGGCCTATTCACGCTTCCCATTCGCATCCCTCGCTTCCTCAATCTTCCCAAGCTCCAAGAGCCCAGATCCAGTTCTTCCTCAACCTCTCCTTCGAGCTCAGCCATGGCGGGCTCAGGCTCCATGGGCAAGTGGGAGGCCTCCACGATCACCGACGAGGACATCCGGGAGTTAAAGCTCGCCGGCTACCTCCCCGCCAACATCTTCCACCATGCTCCAGAGGCGAACCAGGTGGTCCCCACCCCCTAAGCCAGGCGAGAGGGTGGTGCTCGTCCCCAATTTTATCCGGGGACTGGGTTTTCCTCTCCACCCCTTTGTCAGGGGCCTCATGTTCTTCTACGGGCTGGATTTCCATGATGTTCCCCCGAACTCCTTCATGCATATCTCGGTATTCATCCTTGTCTGCGAAGCCATCCTACGGGTCGAGCCACATTTTGGCCTGTGGCTCAAGGTATTCAACGTCAAGCTGGAGACAGTCGCGTGCGAGCATGCGGACTGTGGCGAGGCGGGTAATCAGTAAGCTCACCCGCGTCAAGTGGCCGGTCGGTACCTTCATTGATACAATCAAGATCTGGGAGAAGGAATGGTTCTATATCACCGAACCAAGGGACGAGGGCTGGGTGGCGCCTGCCGAGTTCAGATCTGGACCCCCTGCGAGATTAACCTCGTGGCTTAGGAAGGGCCTTGACTGGGGGTCGGATGCAGAGGTGAAATTGCTGCAGAAGCGCACTTTCTCGGTGGTCAAGGCCAAGATCGAGCTGGTCAATGTGGTCCAGGTCATGCTCCACCACCGTATTCTTCCCTGCCAGCGCAGGGCCTCCCCAATGTGGGCCTATCAGCTCGAGGACGAGCCTACGGTGCAGGAATTTTTCCGCACTACCCACCAGAAGTTGTCGAAGGCATTATTCAAGCCCCAAAAGAGCTCGCCAGCCAAGGAGGAGGACTCGGGCCTAAGCACCAATAAACCTCCTACCTAGGTATGATATTTATTTTGACATTCTGGCCATGTTGTTTAACAAAGAGTTGAACAACCTTTCTCTTATCTTTATAGAAGTGGCTAAGCAAGGCCGTCAAAATGGACTGCCGGTCCCACAGCCCGAAGGCCCCGGGTTGGATTTGTTAATGGTGATGCTCGTCGTGGCGCCGTACACGGCACTAGAAAAGAAGGAGGAGAAGAAGAAGACCAGAGAAGGTCTCCGCATAAGGGACCTGTCGAACACTATGTCCGAGGATATCCATGCCTCCTCTACCCATGAGGAAGAGCATGCAGACGGGGGGGAGGCGATTCCCCCCTCACAAGAAAGAGGGCGGCATCGCCGGACGCCACGGAGGATCTACCTCCTCCTGCCCCGAACAGGGTGTGTCATCTGAGGTTAATCCTGGTCGACGACAGCTCGGACTACGACGATGAGTTTGAGGACTTGGAGAGGGTTCCCCGAAGGAACCTAATGGTTAAGCCCCCAGCCCAAAGGTACGAACCCGAAGATCCCCTAGGTCATTTATGTGAAGCTTTTGATGTTTTAAGTGAACTAATGCCTTTTAATCCAGGGAACCTCTTGTTTAAGTGGACTAATGCCTTTTAATCCGGGGAACCTCTTGGAGACGCACTCCCCGAACGAACCTCTTGTTCAGGGGAATCCGAAGATCCCTAGCCCACCACGCGTTCTCCCCACTGACAAGATATCGGATGGGGAGTCTCCACCCGCTGAGCTGGCGGAAAGTGGGAGTGCGTCGCACCCCACTCCTCCAGGGGCTTCGAAAGAGGCCGCAGAGATGTCATCGCGCCAGGCTCTTTCAAAGCCAAACACAGGCGATGGGGGCGATGATATCATGGCGGAGGTTAATGCCTCGACCGCTAAACACCAGGGGGAGGAGCCCCTCCTGGCTGCTGAGGAGGAAGGACGGAGGAATGTCCAGTCCCCTCCGAGTCCTGGGTGGGTTTGAAAAACTCACCCGGGGGTCAAATACGCAGGATTGACCAACGATGCACAAGGCACTATTTGTCCCGCACTATTCTAAGAGGACCGAGCATCGGGCCATATTCTTGACAGTTCAGGGTTTTGAACGCATGTAATCTAATATATATTTTTTGTAGGCCTCATCATCGGCGGCGGCCATCAATGCCACGGAGCTTGCCGAGCTAAATCGTAATCTCAAGAGCTCCAAAGAGGAGCTTGATGCCCTGAACAAGAGGTTCGATAAGGCGCAAGGTAAGACGAATTGTAATATCCGGGCTTTTTATCATTAATTATCCGTACTGGTAACTCAGTGTAATTATATATTTATTGCTTCCATAGCTTTAGCTACAGAGGTCGAGAAGCTCAAGGCCGAGCTGGAAAACATGAAGCAGGAGGCCGCGGATGAGAAGGCGATAGCCGAACAAGCAGAAGCCGCACTATCCGCCTTAAAAACCATGAGCGAAAGGCCTGAGGCCTGAGTGGAGGAGGTGCAGCAGGAGCTCAAGGATGCCAACACAAAGTGCGAGGACCTTGAGCATAAAGGCAAAGAGTAGGCTACCGAGTTGTCCACACTGAAATCCGAGCTCCAAAAGGAGCGGGTGCATAGGAGGTTCTTAGAAGAAGAAATCCACCAAGTCAAGGTTGTCACAGATGGTAAGCCGTATTTACTACAGTGTGCCTTTGGTGGTAGAAGGTTTTGTTGCTCACCCTGGTGTGGTGTTCCTCGGGCGCCTGTACGGACCTCCAAAAGAGTGCAGCGGACGCGAACAAGTTCTATGCTTCGCGAGATGAAGACGATGAGGCTCGGCTATTCTAGGCATAGTTTGAAGCCCTCGAGCGCTCTCCTCTTCTGATCGAGTAGATGAAGCAACTTATGGAGCTGCACAGGATGGCGGAGACAGCCATGAAGGATCTCTACATCAGGCTATGGCCTGAAGAGCCGCTGTCGGGTAGCTACTTCGGCTTGGTGCAGAAACTATGTGATGCTGCACCTCAGATTGACGCGCTAAAGCGTTCTACATGCATCGAGGGATCTCGGATGGCCTTTGCAAGGACCATGACGCACTGGCCGAAGCTCAACCCGACCGAGATGGCCACCGCACCTCCGCCCCCTGGAAAGGATTATAGGCACCCCGAGCGATACTTCTATGCAGTGATGGAGGGTGCTCGGGCGATAGAGGCCCAATGCTCTAAGGATGTTTTTTTATAAGTGAGCGCATTGTAATATGTCTGAAGACTATTAATGCTTTATAATGAGGCTGCATGGTTTATCATGTCTTTTGAGTTTTGTATTTATTGTGACTCCCATGTGGCCATTTTATCTGAAAGTTGTGAGTCGTCGGCTTCAGCCCCCACGTAGATACTACGCGAGGTGTCTCTACCTCCACACTATGACCCTTAGACGAGGTATCGGTGCCCGAAGGCGGTAGTGCAAGGGGAACAAGGCAATCGGACTATGATGCTTTATCTCTTTCACTTAGCCATAGGAGCATAAAAGTGCGGGGGCTGATGACTAGCTCCCAGTGTTTTGTGATGTTCGGATGTATTGCGGCTAGATACAACATCACATGGTTTTTACAAGTATGAAACCCCTCGTATGACACGGAATAACCTCTATTGATTTTTTAGTATGACACTTATGCTTAGATTTGCAGACCGGTTCTCGCTTACTATGACGGTCAATTTTCGGCTTTCTTCCTTGAGGTGCTTGACCAGGCGAGCTGGAAGCACAATCGCAGTGGTTCTCCCTTTGCCCTTTTAGCCAAACGAGCGGAACGTAAGAGGTCAAACACAGGAGCCAAGCAACTCAACTATTGACCCAAGACATAGTTCGGATTCGATGCACATAAAGAAAAATCCAAGATGTCGAATACACGATCAATTGTGTCTGGGTGATGCTTAGGGTGATCTTTTAAATTCATTCCCCCGGTCTATTAGCCGGTTGCATAGTAATGTATACCGAACAGTTTTGCAAGAAGCGTTGATGAGGGAAGAACGGAGTATGCAATATAAAATACAGCGAAGAGGCCATGTAGGATAGTCTTTTATTTCCTCATTAATTCTTATCACTCAAATTGTCGAAGCAACTGTTTATAGGTATTTGAAGATGAAATATAAAGCTTACAAATGAGAAGTTGTACCAGGGGTCTTCCATGGGTGGCTTGACTTCCTTGATGTGCCCTGTCGTCTGTCTACTCATGTGTCTCCTAGGGAGTTGCATTCCTTTAAGGTGATGGTGTCGGCGAGCGGACCTTGAGAAGAAGATCTTGAGAAGTTGCCGAAGTATGGATGAGTTTTACGCTTTAGCAGGTCCTTAATGGTACCCGTGGTATCTCCGAGGACATGTATTGGTGGTAGTTCGGTCCAGCCGAACACCTTCCCTTTGATAGTTGTCCCCCACTGCTGCCCATGGAATCTTGAGTGCAAAGTTGTGCCATCTTGACACATGTTTGACGGGCACTAGGTATATGCAATGAGGAGAGTGTCCCTATTTATGGGGAGAAGAAGATTCCGGGAGTTCGAACTGAGACTGAGCTCGATTGTCAACCTTACGTACCTTTTTGGCTTATTTCGTTGTTGCCCGCTCGTCATTGTAATGGAATTCGGCCGCTAGGGACAATGCATGTTCCTCAGTTTAGAGGGAACACTCTGTATTTCCGTTGACTGTAATAACCTCCTTGGGCCTAGGCATCTTGAGCTTGAGGTATGTGTAGTGTGGGACGGCGTTGAAACTAGCGAACGCTGTGCGACCCAGCAAGGCGTGATAACCACTGCAGAAATTGACAATATCGAAGATCAAGTCCTCGCTATGAAAGTTGTCAGCCGAACCGAACACTACTTCCAGGCTCATAGAGCCCGTGCACCAGGCTTCGATGCCTGGGATCGCTCCTTTAAAGGTAGTGTTGCTAGGTTTGATCCTTGATGGGTCTATACCCATCTTTTCACCGTGTCTGAGTAAATCAGATTGAGGGTACTTCCTCCGTCCATTAGGACTTTAGTGAGGTGATACCCATTGATAATGGGGTCAAGGACGAGGGTCGCTGAACCCCCATGCCGGATACTGGTCGGATGGTCGCGTCGATCAAAGGTGATCGGATACGCTGACCATGGGTTATACTTCGGAGCTACAGGCTCTATGGCGTAGACCTATCGAAGGGTGTGCTTCCTCTCCTTTTTGGGTATGTGAGTGGCATATATCATGTTCATAGTCTTTACCTCGCGAGGGAACTGCTTCTGTCCTCCATTGTTCGGACCGCGAGGCTCATCATCGTCCTTGCTGCGTGGGCCCTTGCCTTACTCCTCGACTGCAAGTTTGCCAGCTTGTTTGAATACCCAACAATTGTTGTTTGTGTGGGTGGCAAGCTTCTCTTGAGTGCCATGAATCTGGCAAGGCCTCTCCATAACTTTGTCCAGCAAGGTAGGTCTGTCACAATTTCCTTCAGAAGGCTTCTTCCGCTGCCCGGATGGGGAGTTGCGGAAGTCGGCGTTAACGGCCGTGTCATCGGCATCACCGTTGTTGTGCTGGCATTTACTTTTCTTGCGCCGTGGTTTACCGTTTCCATCCCGGACTTCGGAGGTGTCGGGGTCTTCGGGGTTGTGGCTTCGTCTAGCTAGCTAGTTATCCTCGCCCGCGCAAAAGCGGGTCATGAGTGATGTAAGGGAGGACATGGTCCTAGGCTTGTCCTGACCGAGCTGGCGAGCCAGCCATTCATCCCGAATATTGTGCCGGAAGGAGGCTATTGCATCGGCGTCTGGGCAATCGACAATCTGGTTCTTCTTGGTCAAGAACCGATTCCAGAATTGTCGAGCCGATTCGCGTGCCTTTTGGACGACATTGCTTAGGTCAGAGGAGTGCGGCGGCCGTACATAAGTGCCATAGAAGTTAGATCGGAAAGCGTCCTTGAGATCCTCCCAACTCCCGATAGAGTTTTTGGGGAGGCTGTTTAGCCAGTGCCGAGCTGGCCCCTTAAGTTTTAGGGGCAGATACTTGATGGCATGGAGTTCATTTCCACGTGCCATATGAATGCGGAGGAGGAAATCCTCGATCCACACTGTTGGGTCAGTTGTTCTGTCGTATTGCTCTATGTTCACGGGTTTAAACCCTTTCGGGAATTGATGTTGCATCACCTCATCGGTGAAGCATAGTGGGTGGGTAGCGCCTCTGACCCGGGCTGTGTCATGCCGGTAGTCTACGCCTGATCTGGACCGGTTTTGTTCCCGACCTCTGTTGTTGCGGTCAAGCCAAGGCTGGTACCTGGCCCATCTATCGGGTGAGTACCCTATGGATCCGTAGATGGATCTCGTGCGGCCTATTCTATAAATCAGGTCATGTCGTGGGTCGTACCTATCCTCAGGCTCTATTGGCTCTTTTCCCCTTCTGCGAGGTATCGCCGGCCTATAACCAGCGTCACCAGCCGTCTCATCCTCGAGGAGGGCGGTCCGACTGGTCGTATGGAGTATGCTTGGGAGACGTTGTATTAGGGACCTCGTCATCGAACTGTGGCAGTAGCCGTCATCGTGGGTTGCTTTTGGGTTGGTCCAATAGTCCAGTACCGTACCCTTCCTGGCTTCTAGGCTATCATCCTCCTCTATAGGGGGAGGTAGTTGTCATCCTTAGAATCATTTGGATCCTCGAGGTCGTGCTGATCTTCCGATCTCTCCTGATCCTCTAGCGGCTGCTCGAGGATATTGGGATCGTCGAGGTCTTTCGGGGTATCATTTTCCACGGTGCCAGCAATGGCTTCCCTTCCCTTTTTTGCCTTTCACCATTTGTGCAGTTTCCGGCACCTTGATGGTGCTTCACCCGATTTATCGCCATTTTTCGAGTGTGTGCTTGCCCTTATCGGCTGGAGTATCCACCATGGACGTCATAGGTGGAGGTGGCAGTCCATCGCCCGGTGTTGACGGGGGTGGGATCGCAATCCTCTTCATCCATGTCTTCTGCCTCCTCGGAGGCATAGTCCAACATATTGGTAAGTCTTCAATAGTGGCTACTAAGTGGGTGGTGGGTGGGATGAAAAAGTCAACTTGACCCGCCTTAAGACCGATCTAAACATGGATCGGGGTTGGGTCGTTAGTAAATTTCATCAATATGATCCTATCTAGAGCCTCGTTGCATGCCGAGAGGTCGATCGGGTCAATCTGCTCAGAGCTTTCGGAGTTAACCTCTGATGCGTCTGCACAAGGAGTGTGTTCGGCAGGAGCTGGTCCCCGACCATTCGGTGCTATGGTCGGATCCGTACTAAAAGTCAGATCATCGTCGGGGTTGGCCCCATGGGAGGGGTCAAAAGCGAAATCCGAGGTTAAGGCCTGAGAGTCCTCGAGTGCGTCAGATGAGATTGCGAGCCCGGTGAGCGAAAGATCGCCCCGAGAATCTACGGAGAACTCTAGGTTCCCAAATCTGACCTTTTGATCAGGCTGAAACTCCCGACCCGGCCAAGACGGTTGGTCGGGTCAGCGTGCAGCACAATGCTGCTAAAAGCGAAGATCTGTCCAGGGACAAAGGAGTCCATGTTACGATCTTCGTCGTTAATGATAACGCGAGCCATCGGTTCCTTTGGCGATCACAGCGGAACTCTCAATGAAAACACTAATGTTAGTGTCAAAACCGGCGGATCTCGGATAGGGGATCCCGAGCTATGAGTTTAGGATCGATGATAATAGGGGACGAAGGAGACGATGTTTACCCAGGTTTGGGACCTCCTCTAGAGGTAAAACCCTATGTCCTGCTCGATTATATTGATGTGTATGAAGGTTACAGAGTTGATGTACCTCGAGATCGAATAGCTAAAACCCTAGATGAGTTTCTATGCCCCACAATCTAAAACCCTCCCTGTTTATATAGACATCGGGGGGGAGGGTACCTAGGGTTTACACATGATAGGTATCTTGTCGGGGATGGAGATGCCGATTTCCTTATCTTGACTTAGAGTACACGACGCGCCTTCAAGACTTCCTACTAGAACACGGGGTCGTGGCGTATCCGGCCCTTCCTTCGATAGTCAGAGAGCGGCCCACCAAGCCGGCCTATTAAGCGATAGGACAGCGGCCCGAGGACCCCATAGTCTAGGATTCCCTCAACGAGTCTGACGTTGGTGTGTGAAGGCGTGGAGGGGCAGGAAGCATGCATGGGGTGGTGGCAACACATGAAGAACAGATGGCGTGCCTGGGTCGGTAGCATCTGGAGCTCGACAGGTCAAATCTCCCATCTCTTTCATGTCTGAATACTCTTTCTTGACTCGCCGATCACCAGAGATGTAGGGATCCCCCTGACTTACAAGCCGGCCATGTCTCTACTGGCCCAACACATCACCACCACGCTCCTCTATGATCTTCATCATCGCTTTCATGGCTCACAAGGTATGGGACGAACGGGAGAAGACATCTTGATCATCTAGATAGGGAAGGCGTAGGGGTCAGGTTTGGAAAGAATGAATCACATGAGACATTAATTTATTTATCTCTGGTCTTAAGGAGATTGATTTGAGATTGACCCCGATTGATTTTTTTTCACATAATGATATTACTAAATAACTTGCGCACGCATGGAAAGTTATGATCCATTCAGATTGTTTTCTTGTTGTGTGGAGGTGAGCGGAAAAATTAACGGGAGAGGATGGTGGAGGTGAGGCAAAAGAACAGACGAAGTAGGTGAGGCGGAAAAAAACCAGACACAGGTGGGAAGTGAGGCGGAAAAAAATATGAAACCGAGACTACCAAGTCCCCCTTTAGAGTAGAGATTGACTTACACTCCCGCCATATCTTTACTAGACAGATGGACCGACACATCGCCACTGCACTCCTCTCTACTCTTCCTCCTCTATTTGTTGGCTGACACAAGGGACGGGACGGATGGAATAAGACCTCTTGATCTAGATCGGGCAGGCTCAAGGGTCAGGTTTGGAAAGACTAAATCACATAAAGACATTAATTAGTTTTGATTTGATATTAAGGATATTGATTTGAGATTGATCGTGATTGATCCTTTCACATAATGATATTACTAAATAACTTGCTCACGCATTGAAAGTTCTGATCCATTCCGATTTTTTTCTCGTTGTGTGAAAGTGAAGTGGAAAAAACCAACGGGAGAGGATGGTGGGAGGTGAGGCGGAAAAAAAATAGGTGAGGCGGAAAAAACCCAGACGAAGGTGGGAGGTGAGGTGGAAAAAAACGTGAAACGGAGACTACCAAGTCCCCCTTTAGAGGAGAGATTGACTTACACGCCATCCATGTCTCTACCGGCCCGACACGTCACCATCGCGCTCCTCTCTGCTCTTCCTTCTATCTTTCATGGCTGGCACAAGGGACGGGACGGATGGGAGAAGACCTCTTGATCCATATCGAGCAGGCGCGGGGGTCAGGTTTGGAAAGTCTGAATCACATAAAGACATTAATTAATTTATATTTTATATTAAGTAGATTGATTTGATATTGATCGTGATTGATTCTTTCACATAATTATATTACTAAATAACTTGCGCATGCATGGGAAGTTCTGATCCATTTAGATTTTTTTCTCGTTATGTGGAGGTGAAACGAAAAAAATCAACGGGGGAGGATGGTGTGAGTTGAGGCAAAAAAACAAATTAAATAGGTGAGGCAAAACAAAACAAAACGAAGGCGGGAGGGGATACAAAAAACCTGGAACATAAGCTACCAAGTCTCCCTTTAGGAGTAGAGACTAGTACGGCTAGGTTGGACTATTGCTCTCTCAAATAAAAAAAATAAACTATTGAGATTATTTAGGTAATAAGGCCAACTCCAACGCGCGACCGCATCCGGAGATCCGTTTTGTCCGGATTTCGTCTGTTTGAATAGGGCAATCTGGTGACGTCTGACCTTTTTAGGGGTGTGCTGGACGTGCGCAGCCAGTGATCGGCACACTAGCCAGCGTCCAAAAAGAACGGACATAGTTCATGGTGGATGCCTCACTAGTCCATGTGTTCCTGGTCCAGGCCATCTTGGTCGAACATCTCCTTTTGCCTGTTCACGAACCAAGACTTTATCCTCGAGGACATGTTTGTCAAGTCGGCGCTCATGATTGCAAGGGCCACCCCTTTTGCTTTGGTGTCGGCAATGGTGGCCTCGATCACGAGCTTCTTTGCTTGTGCGGCCTCCTCCATCTCAAGCTTCCTCCTCTTGCCGGCCTCCTTTGTGTCAAGCTTATTCGTTTGGAGCTCCAGGTATATCTTCATTTGCTCCTCCTCTCCTCCCGTACTTCTTTTCGTGAACTCGTGCCTTTCAAAGTTTCTTGCAATGCAAAAGATGCGACATCACGCTTCTCGTCAATTTTGGAGTTGATCTTGCCCCTCAGCCTCTTGGGCATTTCCTCCTCCCCGGCCACAGACGCCTCCCCTTTCTTCTTCTTCATTAGAGTGGCATATTGGTCTCTAAACTTGGGACAATCTTTGATGAGCGCCCAACAATGGGTAAGAGTGAATGGTTTGTTGTTGTGGCGGGCCTTGAAAATATTGGAATGCCTACACAATCAAAGAGGAGAATGCAAAGCAAAATGACACAAAATTCAAATATGTACATGGCATAGAAATGAACAAAGAGGCGAGGTAATATCAAGTCACAAATGCCTAGGCCGCTCATGGGACGGGCTTCTACACTCTCAAGCGTGGAACAATACTTGCACTCTTCTTGGATGAACCCCCATCTCTTTTGAATGGAGTTGATGCCACGGGTGCCTGCAAACCTGTAGGGTGGAAACTTCCACCTTTCATGAAAGGACTTGTGAACTCTAATCCAGAAAACATTACTTTTTCTCGGCATGAGTTTTGGGGTCTTGGGCTATCTCCATCCAACTCTTGCATATCAAAGTGTCGTCATCTTTGTTGTATGATCCGGAGCGAATGCTCTTCCCCTTCCTTGCTTCGGCTCTTTTGGTAAGCTCATCAATGAAGATCAATGGTTTGTCTTCAATGTCGACCTCTTCATCATCCTCACTATTGTAATAGATGTCTAATCATCCTCATGCCATGAGCTTCCATGGTCGTCAGCCTCTTCTGCCTATTCTTCTTCACCATATTGGTCGCGACCATCTTGACTTTGTGTTTCATCAGGATTGAAAGCTTGGCCTTGATTGAAAGTGTCATCCTCGCCGTCAGCATGGAAAGTCTGTCCATTGCCCTCGAAGATATATCTTGCACGAACTCGGAGTAGTCAGGGTCGTCGGCCGCTGCGGTTGGGGCGAGTATTACGTCGAACAAATTGTGATCACCGGAAAATGTGGCCGTAGGACCACACCGGGCCTGCTTTTGGTGCATACCATCGAACGACTGGCCGACAACGGACGTGACGTTGAGGTCGATGGTGAGCGAGATGGAGGTCATGACCGGACCAATGTTGATGCCGTCTGGCAACCTCGAGACCTTATCTGGTCATGCAACCACGATGTGGAGAACCTGGGCGTCCCCGGGGTCATGGAGGAAGCTGGCGACCGGCAATGCGGAGGGCGAACAGCCGACGAGCCGCTCCTCTCCACGGCCATTGCGGAAGCGGTGAGAACGGTCGACGGCGGTCAGCACAACCCTAGCATCATGAGGGCATTGGTCGTAGCTGCCTATGCGGCCTTGGCGACGATCTCCTTGTTCCTGTCCACGTCGGCCTTGTACTGAATGGTCGCGATCTTGGTGGCGTACTCGGACATGGCCTTCTTCTCCTTGTCTATGTACCATTATCCACTTCTCTTGGCCCATTCACGGTCTAGTTGCGCCCGCTCCTTCGGCGTGAGCTCCGACAACGGCTTCTTTGGGCCCTTGTTGTTTGTCGCGGGTCACGTGTCAGCGGCCTTGTCGCCGGATTTCTTCGGGGGCATGACGGACGAAGGCGAGTGGGAGTGCGAGAGGGTTTGGGGGGGGAAATGGGGTGTGTGTGTCCCCGACGGGCAGGCCAGGGGAGTGCAAGGGCGTGCATCCCGCACGTCGGTGCACTGTCCGCTTCGGCGCAAATGCGGCCCAAATTTGGATCGGGGATGAGAGGAAAGCGGACAGAAAACGGACATTTGACCGTTTTCTCCCGCGAGTTGGGTCATGCTATCTAGTCGTTCACCGCCAAACAAATGCGGGCTGACAATTTGGGGTCGTGAGTTGAAGTTAGCCTAACGATTGATCTATGGACATGGCTCGGTAGAGCTTCGAGGAAAAGTTTGCCCAATTTTAATCAATCTACCTAGCCGGCGATGGTATAGTACCCAACTATACTAGCTTACTTTTGAAGAACGTCCATTGCCATCTTCAACATAGACCTTTAAATCGAACATCATATCCTGATCGATGACATCAGTATATGACATGCATGCAACATAAAGCGAGTAAATTGCCAAAGAAACATTAAAATTGAGTCACTCAGTGTGGAAATCCACCATTTTCATAAAATTTTGCTGAAAACTACAATTTTCAATAATCACATTGCCGAAAGCACTAACCGGTCGATTGGAAGCCATTTGATACGCAATACAACAGCTGGGGCCCACTTTGAGGACCGATATGGCACCAAAATTTAATGTCGTCAGTTGAAATATTAAGTTCACAAAGAGTTGGGGTATAACCCCGTGGTAAGACCCGCCCCGGAGGGGCCGGATCATACCTGGCGGCTCATAATCAAGACCTGTAAGATGGGCCAAGAAGAAGGCCCATGCAAGAGATGGTATGAAGACCCGGGCGGTTAAGCCGCCCGGAGACAGCTTGCCCAAGATGGCAAGGCGGCTTAGAGACAGGATTGACTACGTTGTAAGAGTCAGTGTAGGACTTGTGTAACCCAGGGCCTCGACCTCCTATATAAAGGCGAGACCCCTAGGCGGCTTAGACAGAAACCAATCAATCGAGAACTAGGTCAAGCGAATCCGCTCCCTTGTAATCGACACTCCAATCAATACAACACAAGCAGGATGTAGGCTTTTACCTCTTCTTGAGGGGCTGAACCTGGGTAAACTCGTGTCCCTCGTCTCGACCAACCCCTTCGAGTCCACCACCTTAACAATGGCCTCGAACCTAAGTCTTCGGACATCTGCCATGACAAAACCATGACAGTTGGCGCCCACTGTGGGGCCCTCCCTCGGTGGTGTTGATTTCTCAAAGGGCTCTCTCCCAGGGTTCGAGGGGTACATTGTTGGCAGGATGAACAAGAATCGCTGTGGCCAGCTCTACATCGACGACGTCGGCTGGGGCCCCGAGGCCAACTCAATCGAGTATGGTTTTCGAGTACCCTTCGGCGGAATCCACGTCTTCATAGGCAGGATCGGCGGATCTAAACCCGGGCTGGACATCTGCACCGACATCATCGAGCTGGCCCGGCGCGCACTACCCGCCCGACACGTGCAATCCGCCCGTGATAACGTGAGCAGGAAGCATGTCTTCGTCGGCTTTACTCACTACATGGATCTTGAAGATTCTATTCCACAGGGGACTCTCATATGCTCGAAGGATGGATCTTCAAGCGGAGAGACGGAATCAATTTACCAGCTTCACAATGGCGGGCTCGGGGGCTACGTCGAGCTTTACCCCGAGTCAAAATATCACGAGTCGGGGGTTATGAGCCGCCGAACTGTGCTGCTGTCTTCATGGCGAGTTCAACACCCGCACCAAGTAGCACAGCCCCCGACGCAACTGGATCGGGGGCTGGTAGGCCACCGACTCAGGTTCTTATGGATCTGATGAACGAGCTTACAATCCTAATGGCAACTGATGTCACGGCTGAAAATCAAGCGGCCCGAAACACGGAGATCGCGAGGCTGAAGGACCAGATGACTGAGGTCCAACAGGAGATCAGTGCACTGAAGGCTCAGATGGATGGGGAAGCGGAGCGCCTTAGGGCAGATGCTTTCCGCCTTGAGCTGGAGCAGCAGTCTGTAGCGGCAGTTCAGCGGATAAGGCATCAGTCCCGCTTGTCGGATCAGTATAAGGCCAAAAACCTTTTCAACACACCAGGAACGGGATGGAACGTACCTTTAACCTTAACCCGGACAGCGGAAGTACTTGGAAGCCGGCCGACGGTTCAGCATCATCAGCTTAACCTGCCCCGACAGAACCAGATCCCACCAGTGTCTTTCCCAAGGTCGGCGGGTCACTATTCCAACCCGGCAGAGAACATGGTGGTGACAGCAACCCAGCTTGGTACAATCCCTATCCCAGACGAGGCGCCTTTCGCAGAGGAGGTGCAGAACACTATTGGATACCTACAGACGGCAGTGGCCCAACCGGAGTCGCGTGCATTCAACCCCCATCCCCAGCCGTAGCTATAGCCGGCGTTATGAATCGCCGACGGTTTCTCGCAGTGATCAACACCGAAACCCGTCGCGAGTTGATCGGGCAGCTCTGGATGCTCGGGCGCTGGTGGATCAAGCGAGAGGACAACAAGAGGCGACAGCTCTGGTGGCGGCGGCGGCCCATCAAGAACCCGCAAACGTGCCTTCCATCTTGGTAGGAGTAGGAGTAACCTCCAGGGCTGTGGGAGTGCCGTGCTTAGCGCCGGCTTTGCGGAATGAGCATCTGCCGAAGGATTTCAAGGGCCCACGCAAGGTCCAAATTATATTGCTGACCTACCTCCGGAATCTTAGATTGAAAGCTATGAGCTGGCCATGGAGTTGTGAGACATCAATGATGCAGTATGTGCCAAATATTTCATCATGATGCTGGAAGGACCGGCTCACACGTGGTTGAAGGGCTTACCACCCAACACCATTAATTCCTGAGCCGATCTAAAGGTGAAGTTCATCAAAATTTCCAGGGAATGTGCAAGCAGCCCATGACGATTGTGGATTTGGATCATTGTGTGCAACAGGAGGACGAATTGGCTCATCATTGGGTCCGGCGGGTCTCAACTATCATCCACTCGTCTGAGCAGATTACGGCGGCTCAAGCGGTTTTGATTCTGGAAAAGAATTGTAACTTTACGCCTCTGAAGCAGAAGCTCGACCGGCTCAAGTGCTCGTGTTTAGACATGGGGGAACTCATGGCGGCTCTCACCAAGTATGCTAACTCTGATAACATGAAAGACCCAGGCTCCAATGAGGAGAAATCAGGTCAGGGTAAGAAAAATAACAATGGTAAGGGTGCGGCTAGAAACAGCAACCATGGCAAGTGGAAGAATCCGGATGGCGGGTCAGAATTGGTGGCAAACGCCAGCGCTGGGAACAATCATGCTAAGGGCAGCGGGAACTTTAGGCAACCCTTTAATAAGGGTAAAACTCCTTTCAACCTGGAAGAGATGCTCAATAAACCTTGTCCAGAACACAGTCGGCCCGATAGGTTGGTGGGCCATACATGGAGGAATTGCAACATTATGCGGCAATTTCGGGATTACAACATGCGGCAACATCATAATAACGATGGTGGCCTGCCAGGCGGCTCAGGGCCAGGCGGGCCAGGAGCCGGTTTTGGTGCTGGCAGGTCAGGATCCGGCTATCAGGGTTAGAGCAATCAAGGAGGTCATCATCGGCAATCTAGCAGCGGTAATCAGCAACGGAATAACCAGTCTGGGTATCAAAGTAACCTGAAGCAGCTTAGCGCGGGTCAGTACCATGTTTTACAACCTGTCATGACAAGTGAGACCGGAAGGTGCACAAGCAGGCGGTTAATGTAGTTATGCCAGCTCTCTCATAATATTCGAAGTGGTCTGAGTACGACATAACTTGGAGTAGAGAGGATCACGCGCCGCGTGTTGATAACCCGGGGCAACTGGCTTTGGTAGTTGCCCCCCAAGTGGGAGGATACATGTTTACTAAGGTACTTATGGATGGCGGCAACAACATTAATATCTTGTACTATGACACTATCCGCAGGATGAAGTTGCTTGATAAGGATCTTAGGCCTTCTTCGACAGTCTTTCATGGCGTGGTACCTGGAAAGTTGGCTTATCCAGTGGGTATGATCTCTTTGGAGGTTGCTTTTGGTGATGAATATAACTACAGGGTGGAATCCTTGTGGTTTGAGGTGGTCAAAATCAAAAGTCCATATCATGCTCTATTTGGACGACCAGCTTACGTCAAGTTCATGGCTAGGCCTTGCTATGTCTACTTACAGCTAAAGATGCCCGGGTTGAACGGGATGATTACCGTGCATGGTGATCGGAAGACGGCCATTGAGTGTGAGGAAGGAGACGCAGCTTACGCAAAATCAAGTTGCACTGAAGCAGAGCTCAAGTTCTATAAGGAAAACGTTGACCCGGAGGACATGAATCCACTCAAAAAGCCTAACACGGAATCTGAGCCGCCCCTCAAGTTTGCGGTGGATGATACCAAGCTGGTGGATTTCACTCCGGGCAACTCATCACAACACGTCACTATTTGGGCCAATATGGATCCCAAATAGGAAAGCGCGCTCATTGAGTTCATCCATGAGAATCGGGACATCTTTGCATGGAAATCTTTTGACATGCCGGGTGTACCGAGGGAGTTCGCCGAGCACCATCTTAATGTGGATCCTAAGTTTAAGCCGGTTAAACGGTTCCTCCGGCGATTCAATGAAGAAAGGCACAAGGCTATTGGGGAAGAGGTGGACCGGCTTCTGGCAGCAGGGTTCATCGTTGAAGTGTTCCACCCGGAGTGGCTTGCTAACCTTGTGCTAGTGCTTAAGAAGAACGTCAGATGGCGTATGTGTGTGGATTACACGGATCTTAACAAGGCCTGTCTAGTTAACCCATTTGCTCTCCCCCGTATCGACCAGATTATTGATGCAACGGCGGGTTGTGAGAGCTTATGCTTCCTGGACGCTTATTCCAGTTATCACCAGATCAAGATGGCAGTCAAGGACCAAGAGAAGACGGCTTTCATCATGCCTTTTGGTGCTTTCTGCTATGTGTCTATGCCCTTCGGGCTCAAGAGTGCCCAGGCGACTTACCAGCGTTGCGTGCAGAACTGTCTTCACAGTCAAATTGGACGCAATGTTCATGCATATGTGGATGATATTGTGGTCAAGTCCAGGAAGAAGGAGACTCTACTTGATGACCCGAAGGAAACTTTCGATAACTTACGGTCTACAAGATGATGCTTAACCCGGCTAAGTGTGTTTTTGGAGTTCCTTCAGGCAAGCTCTTGGGTTTTCTAGTCTGCGAGCGTGGCATTGAGGCTAATCCCGACAAAATAAAGGCTATAACTTCCCTGTCCGATCCGGCATGCACCAATGATGTTCAGCGCCTGGCGGGTCGAATCGCTGCATTGAGCTGGTTCATAAGCCGCCTGGGTGAGAAGGCTATTTCTTTATACCAGATGATGAAGAAAACAGACAACTTTGTCTAGAGTAAGGCGACGGGTGAGGCGTTTGAGGCACTCAAGAAGCAACTCACTGAGCCGCCAGTCTTGGCTACTCCGGCTGAGAAGGAACCCTTGCTCCTATACGTGGCGGCTAATAAGAGGGCAGTCAGCATCATGATTGTTATTGAGCGTAAGGAGGCAGGGAAAGAATATCCGGTTCAAAGGCCGGTTTACTACATCAGTGAAGCCCTGATAGAGTCCAAGCAGAGGTACCCACATTGGCAGAAGCTGATATATGGGATGTTCATGGAAAATCGTAAGCTGAAGCATTACTTCCTGGGACACTAGGTCACAGTGGTTAGCTCTGCTCCGTTGGGAGACATAATTCAAAACAGAGAAGCCACCGGCTGGATTCCTAAGTGGACATTGGATCTTGGACCTCTTAACCTGAAATGCGTGCCTCGCACGGTGGTCAAGTCTGAAGCCTTGGTGGATTTTATAAATGACTAGACAGAGTGTCAGGCGCCCGAGGAAAAGTCGGATAACACATACTGGACGATTCACTTTGATGGATCCAGACAACTGAAAGGATCAGGGGCTGGGGTTGTATTAACTTCCCCTAAAGGTGACAAGTTCTGTTATGTGCTAAGCTTGATATTTGCTTGTACTAACAATGCAGCTGGGTATGAGGCTTTACTTCATGGCCTCCGGGTGGCTAAGGAGATGAAACTGAGCCGGGTTCGATGTCTCGGCGACTCAGATCTCGTGGCCTAGCAAGTTTCAGGCACGTGGGATTCCAAGGACCCGCGGATGGCGGCTTATTTTCAGGCGGTAGATATCATTGTTGGTCACTTCAAGGGGTATCGGGTGGATCATATTGATGGTCCCAGAAACGAGGCGGCTGGTGCATTGTCAAGGCTGGGCTCCTAGCATAAGCCGGTGGCACCTAATGTTTTCTTGGATGTGCTATATCACCCGTCAGTTAAGCTACCTTCAGAGGAAGACCTAGCTATACCTAACTCGGAGGGGCGGCTGGTGGCGGCTCTGCATGCTATCCCTGACTGGACGTTGGCTTACCTAGTGTACCTGACTCGCGGCGAGTTACCTGAGGCTGAGACCTTGGCAAGACAAATCATCAGGTGATCTAAGTCTATGACGATCATCAATGGTGAGTTACAAAAGTGCAGTGTCACCGGCGTTTTTCAACGTTGTGATTCACCTGAAGAAGGTAAAGAAATCTTGAATGAGATTCACGCTGGTGATTGTGGTCATCTCGCCGGCTCAAAATCTCTGGTGGCCAAGGCTTTTCGGCATGGTTTCTTCTGGCTGACGGCTAGTAAGGATGCAGAAGACTTGGTTCTCAAGTGTGATGGATGTCAAAAATTCGGGCAGCGTGCTCACGTGCTAGCTCATGAATTGCGAATGATTCTAGTTACCTGGTCGTTTGTGGTCTGCGGGCTTGATATGGTCGGGCCCTTCAAGAGATCCAAGGACAAGAAGACCCACCTCTTGGTTGCGGTGGACAAGTTTACCAAGTGGGTGGAGGCTGAGCCGGTCAGCAAGTGTGATGCAACTACGGTGGTTCAGTTTGTCATAAAATTGATCTACCGCTTTTGTTACCCTCGTAGTATCATCACAGATAACGGTACGAACCTATCTAAGGGGGCTATACAATCATTCTTTGAAAGTGAGCACATTCGGCTTGACGTTTCTGCAGTTGCTCATCCACAATCCAATGGTCTGGCAGAGCGTGCTAACGAGGAGATCTTAAGAGGCATCAAGCCTCGACTTATGGTTCCTCTACAATGAACACCGGGTTGTTGGGTAGAGGACTGGCCATCAGTCTTATGGAGCATCTGATCTACTCCCAACAGATCAACAGGCTATACGCCCTTCTTCATGGTTTATGGCGTAGAGGCCGTGTTACCAAGCGATATGTGTCATGACTCGCCACGGGTGGCGGCTTACGTTGAGGCGGATAACGAGCAGAGTGACAAGACGCGTTGGATACTTTGGATGAAGAGCATGATCTAGCGGCGGCTCGATCGACAATTTATCAACAAGACCTGCACCGCTATCATAGCTGCAGAGTTAAGACCCGGGCGTTTCAAGAAGGCGACTTGGTGTTGCGTTTGATTCAACATCAGACGAATGTGCACAAGCTATCTCCTCCATGGGAAGGACCTTTCGTGGTCAGCATAAATCTCACCAACGGGTCATATTATCTCATTGATATACGAGACGAGTCAAGCACTTCTAGGCAGGAGACCCGCCGGTCGTGGAATATAGCACATTTGCGGCCTTACTATACTTGAGTCATCAACTCCCGCCATTGTACATCATCATTGTACATATCACACACACACACACACACACACACACACATATATATATAATAAAGTTAGCATCCTTGCAAGCCAGGGCCTCTGTCGTTTACGTATCTCGGCTTGTGCAAAAGTTGTCTCCATCAATGTGGTCATCTCAGAGCTTCTAACCCGCCAGGGTTCAGCTTACACACCCTTTTGATCGGCTCTCCAGCCACCGTAAGGCGGGTTGTATACCCAAAAGTTGACTCTGTCAACAAGGTCATTTGGGAGATTCCAACCCACCGGGTTTAGCTTACACACCCTCTTGATCGGCTCTTCAGCCACCGTAAGGTGGGTTGTATACCCAAAAGTTGACTCCGTCAACAAGGCCATTTAGGGGCTTCCAACCCACCGGGTTTAGCTTACACACCCTCTTGATCGGCTCTTCAGCCATCGCAAGTTTGAGTTAAACATGCCTGTATGCTGCTGCTGCTCCGCTATGTGACCCACCGAACTCTTGCCAGTTAATCTCGATTAGAGACCCTGAGCTTTTCAAACATATTTGGCAGCCACTCTCTCTAGAGACCCGGTACTGGTCAAGGTTAAACCAACGGCTCTTGTCACGTGAGGGCCGACTTATGGAAAGCGAGGACAAACTCACCCATCTGCTACAGACTCTTCACTATGTGGCCCGTTCGTACTCTTAAACAGTTACTCTTTTAAAGACCCTACACTGTTTACGGTTCAAACGACGGATTTGTGTCATGTGAGAGGTAGCTTATGGGCCCTAAGGGTACTCATGCCCTGTTGCGTCTCTTTCTGGTTCGTTGCGCTCTTATCAGTTAATGTCGCCTAGAGACCCTGAGCCGTTCAAAGTAATTGACGGTCACTCTCGATAGAGACCCTGTACTGTTAAAGAGTTCTAGTAGCGAGTCCACCCAGAAGATGCGGCATATGAGTTTTCAAAAAAGCAAGGTCAGGAAATATTTAACATCTTCGGGTTGTACTTTTTCAAGCCGCCCTCACAGCGATGCAGAACATATTCTGCTGTTCGTTTTCGCAGGTTTTATTTCTTAAGATAAGCCGCCATGAAGTCTGATGACAAGATATGAGTGAAACACAAAGCAGCTAAAGATATATCAAGTTGTGTAGTTTCCTACGTGCATGATGGCACGATTTAGACAATCAAGGTTTTTTCTAAGCCTATTACAAAGCTCTCCACAGAGCCCAAAAAGCAAGACTTAAGTTTTTGTACACTGCTAAAATTTCGACGGGTCAAGGAGCCAGGTTATCCCATCGCAGGATCAACTTGTTCAGCTTGCCAGCGGGTCATCCCGCGGCGGGTCTTCGACCTCCTCGATCTGAAGATTGTCCACGCCCTAGTTGCAGTTTATTAATGCTTCAAACTGGGCCTCGTCAAAGAGGGGAGACGGGTCAATTTCAGGGGCAAAGAGATGCCTACGACATGCAGGGACCAGATCTCTGGCTTCAAAGGTAGGGCAGCACAGTCGTTGGTTGTTTGCGGTGTAAGCCGCTTGATATGGAACCAGGCCCGTTTCATCAACCAAGACGGAGACAAGCCGCCGGGAGGCCTTAACGCACTTGGCATAATCAGCTTCCGTGAAATCTGAGACGTCATCCTTCTTGGAAGGAAAGTCGTTCATCATCTCTTCGACAGTTAATTCTGGAGCGAAGGCCAGGGACCGACTCAGCACAGCTATAGCTCCTTTTCTGGCGGCTGATCGCCTTATTTCCTCCACCTGCTTGGGTAAAGTTGATAAGACCTCCAGGACGCCCTTCATAAATTTGGGGACGTACTTGGCCGTCATCATAGCTTTGATGGTGCCAAGGGCACCGCTATAGAGCTATTCCGTCAAAGTGTACATATCCTTCAGCTTCATCAGACTGTATAGGAGATAGCTGGCGGCTCCTTTCTCCTGCAAAGAAAGGTCAAAGGTATAGGCCGCCCGGTGGGTGTTTACCTACTGAAAATGTTTCTTGAGTCGTATGCACTTACCAAAGATAGCAGCAGTCATCTGGGAGATGTGATCCTTGAGGGTCTTCAGTTCTCCCGAGGCAAGGTTGAACCGGTCCTCTGCATCACTTGCACGCTTCACCAGGGCAGCTTGCTCCGTTTTGGCAGTTTTCTTATAGGCAAGGAATTCAGCATGGAGTTTTGTCAAGCTCTTCAACAATCGCCCACAGTTTTTTCTTCTGCTATGGCCCGGGCGGTCTGTTGGGCTGACAGGTTGTCCCTCAAGCTGGCCCACTCAGATTCGGTGGTGTTCAACGCTTCCTGCATTTCACATATGAAAGGTCAACAACAAGCTTTTCAGGAGAGTCAGTGACAGCTTTGCTGGAATGCTTCGTCAAGGTATGGTGTGCTGGAGACTGATAACCCGTCCCAGTGATAGTGAGATTAGGAAAAGGAGAATCTTCAGTAGAGGGCTTGGGCGGCTTAGGGTCAGCCATGGGGCTATCAGAAGCTGCCGAGTGATGGCCCGCCGGCTCTGAGGTCAGGGGAGATTGCTCAGGCGTCTTTCTGCCAGCGTCAGAAGGCTTGGCCAAAGAGTTGGACGGTTCAACAATATCAGGATGCCGAGTGGTCGGAGTAGCGGTAGACCCGCCAGATTTTCTGTGTTTGGCTTGCACCTTGGAAAAGCAAGGAGTCAAGGAGTCAGCACATAGTATAATAGTGATATAGGTAATATACACACAATAGAGACGAAAGCTTACTCTGGGTTGACCTTCATGGGAGGAAGCTTGGAGGTAGTCGAGTCGTCGGAGGAAGGAGGGGACTCCTACAAAATCAAATCAGTGAGGCACAGTGATAAGACGACATTGCAGAAATATAAGAAAAATATTGGGTTCATGTTAAGTACCTCAGCAAGATGCTTCCATGGCGCCGGGGCGTTAGGTAAACCGGACATGAGGTCCCCTGAGCCGTTACTCCGGGTCTGGCATTGAAAATCGTGTTGTTGTATTTTCAAGGAAAATTTGGGATCTAAATAAGCGAGAGGGTGCGAAAAAGGAACTTTTCGGACGACCCGCTGTATCTTCGGTTGGGGGATGTTTTCTGAGCCAGAAGAAAGATAGGTTACCTCAGGAGCATTGGCGTGGCTCATTTTTGCCTCCTCCTTAGTAAAGATCATTGTCAGTAAGTTGTATAAAAAGACGGCCAAGGAAATCTGGTTCTACCTCTGAGTCGTCAAGCTCAAGCAAGTATTGAGACGATGTTTTTTTGCTTGCGGCCACGGCCGTTACCTGCCTGAGACTTCTTCTTCGTAGGAGGAGTATATATTTTCTTCCAGAAGCCGGAATTAGCCTGAAAGCAAGAGCCGCCGAAAAAGGTTAAAGGTTGCTACATATATATAGTTAACACAGAGGTAAAAGAGATTTGAAAGTCGTCCTTACATCTGGGGCCGGGTTTGTGGCGCAAAAAGGCTGTAACCCGACGGTACGACAAGCCTCTTGGGCACGGGTAAGTCCCTTGATGGCAGAAATAATGTTCTCTTCTGTTAGAGTGGTGTGATTGAAGTAGAGGGGGTCATTTGCGTCACCCGTATATTCACACATTAGACGGTCCCGCCGGCTCAGTGGCATGACCTTCCAAGAGATCCAACAGCGGGTTAAGTCAATTCCTGTTAGACCGTTTGCCATGAGGGATCTAATCTTGGCGAAGGCCGAAGCCTACTTCGCTCGTGCTGAGGCCGATATCCGGTCTGGAAGTTCGGTCATGGTGTAGAGCCGGGTAGGACGATAACCCGGTAGTGGATGTTCTCCCTCTGGAGAAGTGTCTTTACAATAAAACCAAGTTCTATTCCAATCCTAGGGGTGACGTGGCATTCGAACAGCTGGAAAATCCATATCTCGTCTTCTTTGGATGGAGACTCCACCAAGTTCTAAGCTTGGGGCAACCGCCACTTCCGTCTGGCGATTGACGTAGAAAAAGTCACGGAAGAGATCAACTAGCGGCTCTTCTTGTAAGTAAACTTTGCAAAGGACTTGGAAGTTGAACAAATTAGAGACAGAGTGTCGGGACCCCGATCCTAAGCCATATGATTCCATATTGTAACAAGCCACATCACTTTGCGGCCTCACGCACGGTACTCCACAACTGCCACCTTACCTTGGCCGGGACCGTTTGCGTCTTTTGGCTCACGTATGTGAACATGTCGCTGGCAATCAAGAACCCGGGACGACATAACTAGTCATAGAACCCAAGTGGCACATCCGTACGGAAACAGGCATACATAACCCAGCAATGCAGGTGTCGGCCTCAAGCGTGTGTAGACGAGTCGTAGCAAGCTACAGGGACTCCATTACACCGCGAGACATTTCCCCGGAGGGACAGACACAGCAGCAAAGAAGGATACATGCCGGTCAATCAATGTGTCCGGAGCAGTAGCGAGCTACCATGGCTTGGTGGAAGCACAAAGAGGCAGTTTCCCGTAAAGAGTTCTACTAAAGGCACATGACTAGGTGTCGGATCCCATACATACTGTTGCACGTCACACGTACGCACGACATGCCCGATATGCATAGATACAACTATGGCATCACAACATAACCATACAACAACATAACTTTTATTTAAGAGGCTCAGACGAGCCTTGCATAATATGTTCATACAGATAGGGGTCACATGACCCGGCACTCAAGTCATACAAACATAGTCTTACAAACCAGCGGAAACTAAAGCTGTCTGAGTACAGACGGCAAAATATAAAAGAGGCACATGGCCTGACTATCTACAGTCCACCACACGGGCAAGATCGTAGCTGGGACACCAGCTATTCGGCATCGTCAACGTCTAGATAGAAACCACCTGATGGGTCCTGGTTTTCTTCTGCAACATTAATTAAGCAAGGATGAGTACAATCGTACTCAGCAAGTCTTTAAAACAGGTCTAGTATATTTATGCTCATGTATCAACAAAGGGGTGGAGGAGTTTATGCAGAAAGCCAACTTTGACTCATTGCTAACCTACACTACTCAGTTTTACACTCTTTGTTACAATTTTACTTATCGCACACGAGTCTACTAACTCCATCTCAATACACCACCATGGACTCACCTTCCCCTCCCGGAAGAGTGCCTTCCACGGTACTCACAATTGTCTTGAGATTTTTAGAAGTATCCATTTGATTATCTATGAACAACATAGGTTCTCCAAGTAGTCCATATCCGAGGACGCGGCTATTCGAATAGTTTCATACCCTGCAGGGGTGTACTTCTTCACACACGCTCTCACCACTTATCGCTGTGTGCCATAAACCATGCACCTCGGCAACCTTCAAGCGGATGCCCAGCGAGGGAGTCGGCCACGACCGTCAATCACATAAGACCTCTAGTCCAGGCTACCGCCTATTTGAGACTGACCCGCATGGAAGTCCGGCCGAAGTTTCCCCTACGGTCCCGAATGATGTGCGTAGGGTTCCCAAGCCCACCATTCGGGTGACCCTTGGTACACCGTGCCACTGCCTACCGCGTCGTAACCCACCCCGAGGGTCAGCGCTATGCACGGCCTCCAGCATGCTATAAACACCAGAAACTACTTGCAATACCTGGACCAAAGATTAAGCGACTGATAAGTCGAGCGGGGTCATATTTCAGGGCCCAGCATGTGGTAGTATCTCGTCTTGGATCACAAACATGGAACCCAGTTCCTAAGAACGGTCCCAATGAGACAACCCACTATGTACTCCTACATAGCCTCTCATCGCTACCTTTACCAAATCGTGTTCATTATATGCTCATCACATCGGACAACACTGTTTCACTCAGTTCATCACCCAGATGAAACAGACCTGACACAACTCTAAGCATAGCAAGCATAGCAGGCAAAGTAAGCTAAGCACATCATGGCACAAGCATCTACCAGGTATGCTAGGTTGCAAGGTTTAGCTATTTACTGTGACAAGATCAAGTCATGCATAAGAATAGGATCATCTACCGTGTATGACTGACATGTGATCGTTTGTCCTAATGCAATAAACAAGAGAAGGAGCGAGAGAATGGGATGTTATCGACATGATCAATGGGGTTGCTTGCCTTGCTGGGTTGCGGAGGAGTTCTCTCCTTCATCGGGGTACGGAATGGTATCTTCCGGACTAGGGCCTACCGCAACGCAAATAAAAGCATTTAATACAAGCAAATGCAACAATATGATGCATGATCATGGCATAGTAGTATGCATAAGTGAGCTAATGTAGCTAGTGATCATATCAATTTGAAATGAGTTTGAATATAGGTTCAAAGTTGTTCTCATTTCGAATTCTATATATTGACCTAATGCTAAAATGTCCATGTTCACCTATTTAGATTTCTCTATCATGCATGAGAATAGCACCATTGGATTCGTTGGATTTTTTTGATAAATTTTCGTATATAAATTATTTCCATCTGACTTCCAGATTATTTTATATGATTTTTCAAAGTTTTTAACTATTTCTGGAATTATTCTAAAACAGAAAATAGATTTACTGCGTCAGCCATGCGTCAGCCATGCGTCAGCATGACATCAGCCTCGTCAACTAACCGATCTGGATCAAAATGACACGCGGGACCCACATGTCATAGACACAGGGGCTAATCCCGCACTGACTGGGCGTTGACCCCGCTATAGGGCCCACTGTGAGTGGCTGGAAGGGGATTAATTAGCGCGGGGGTTAGCCTAATCACCCTGCCACGTCAACGGCGCGGGAGACTCGCCGGCGACGACCAAAACGACGGCGGCAACTCGCCGGAATCGCGTAGGCACGACGGCAGGGCGTGCGGAGACCACCTGGAGGTAGCCCGCGCACGTCCGCGTCCATCTAGGGGGTCAGGAGGGGCTGGGGTGGCCGGAGTCGATGGCCACGTCCATTTTGGCGGCGGCCGGAGCTCGGGCGAGCTCGGGGATGGCAGCTAAGGGCAAAGAGGGCCACGGAGAGAGAGGGGAAAGCATGGGGAGCTCACAGCGAGTCGATCTGGTTGGTCAGCGGTCTCGGGGACGACTGGGGACGGCAGGAACGGCGACGAGCTCCGGCGGGTCCCGAGGTTGAAGACGGACGCAGCGGCGGCCTTGAGGGCTCTCGGGTCCTCCTGACGCCACGGAGAGGACGAGGGCGTCGCGGCGAGTATATTGGTGGGCTCGGAGGGGAGAGGGGGTGGTCTGAACGGCGGCTACGGCAGGCGGCGTCGACGGCAAAGCTCGACAGAGAAAGGGGGAAAAAGAAGCGAGGGAGAGAGCGGCCACGGGAGAGAGGGAGAAGATTCGGGGCGGCCACGCGACGTCCTCGGGAGGACGCCACGGCAGCCAGGCAAGCAGGTAGGAGGTGGAGGCCCCGCCGGCGCCGCGCGGCACTTCGCCTCTGCCTACTGGCAGAGGTTGAAGATGACCGCTTGGCCCTGGTGGGCTAGGCCGTCTCCTTCTCTGGGCTAGGTAAGCCTCTTTCTCTTTTCTTTTTTTTTCTTTTTTTTCTGTTTTCTGTTTTCTGTCTAATATTGTTTATTCCTTTGCAGGTCCAAATACCCTTTTCAAATAATTCCTAAACTTTTATATATTCAAATTTGTATATTACAAACTTGTATAAAAAATTTGAGGTTAATTTGAAAACAGTGATAATGATAATTGCTTTATTTATCATTTTTCAGGGACTTAAACCATTAATTCAAATTATTTTAAATGTTCAAATAATTCAAATGGCCCCTGGTATATCCATGTCCCTAATTATCACACATAGGGGACATTTTTTATGGGCATTTTGGATTTGTTAAAATTTCATTTATCTGGAATTTCTTTAATTCATGAATGCTTGGGGTTTCTTTTCTTTCTCCCCATTCCATATTGATGCAATGATGATGATGATGATGCAAACACATTGCTAGCCTATGACACTTGCTAGGGTTGTGACAACTCACCCCCACTCAAAAGAATCTCGTCCCGAGATTTTGAAGTCGTCGGGAAGAGCGCGGGGTACTCTAGTCGAAGACGATCTTCTCTTTCCCATGTCGCCTCCTTTTCAGAATGATGCGACCACTGAACCTTGAGAAACTTGATTTTCCGACGCCGAGTGGTACGCTCAGCTTGATCAAGAATATGAACAGGGTATTCCCGATATGTAAGGTTATCTTGGAGATCAAGCGCTTCGTGGTCCACTTCTCGGACAGGGTCTGAAAAGCAACGCCTGAGTTGAGAGACGTGGAAGACATCATGAACTTTGGAAAGATGCGAAGGAAGTTCCAATTGGTAGGCAACCTCTCCTCGTTTAGCAAGAATGTGAAAAGGTACAATGTAACGAGGAGCCAACTTGCCTTTGATACCAAAGCGATGGGTACCCTTCAGAGGTGTAACCCGAAGGTAAGCCTTCTCATCGACTTCATAAGTCACCGACTTATGATGACGGTCATATTGACTCTTTTGACGGGATTGGGCTGTTTACAACTTTTCACGAATAGTGCAAACTTGCTCCTCTGCATCCTGGATCATATCCGAACCAAAGAGTTGCCTCTCGCCGGTTTCTGACCAGTTAAGAGGTGTTCGACACCTTCGTCCATAGAGAACTTCAAAAGGGGCTTTGCCCAAGCTTGATTGATAACTATTGTTATAAGCAAATTCGGCAAATGGAAGACATTTCTCCCAATTCATACCGAAAGATATAACACAAGCTCGGAGCATGTCTTCGAGAATTTGATTGACTCGCTCAACTTGACCACTTAATTGAGGGTGGAAGGCAGTGCTAAAGGATAGATGAGTCCCCATGGCAGTTTGAAAACTTTCCCAGAATCGAGAAGTAAAGATACTTCCATGGTCTGAGTTAATCTCCGAAGGAACACCATGAATAGAAACTATTCGAGAAACATATAACTCCGCTAGCTGACTAGCAGTAATGCTTTCCCGAACAGGAAGAAAATGAGCCAATTTGGAGAGGGGATCAATGACTACGAATATAGCATTGTTCCCTCTCTTGGTCCTGGGAAAACCGGTGATGAAATCCATACCGACCTTATCCCATTTCCATTTAGGAATGGCTAAGGGTTGTAGGGTGCCAGCAGGCCTTTGATGTTTTGCTTTCACACGACGACAAACGTCATAATTAGCAACGAACTGAGCAATTTCTCTCTTCATCCTAGTCCACCAGAACCTCTGGCGTAGGTCCTGATACATTTTGGTACTACCCGGATGAATTGTGAGAGGAGAATCATGAGCCTCCTTAAGAATCAGCTGCCTGAGATGTTGGCTTTTAGGGACCACTAAACGGCCCTGAAAAAGCACTACACCTTGATCATCTATAGAGAAGTCCTTAGCGCAACCGCTAACGAGGTTCTCTTTGATCCGGGAAATTCCCATATCACGCCTTTGGCCAGCTATGATTTGATCCTTAAGAGTAGGTTTCGCCACCAAGTTGGATAGGAATCCTTGAAGAACAATGTGAAGATTTAACTTCCTGAATTCCTCATGGAGAAGTGGTTGACCTTGTTGTAACATCAGATTGTTATAATAAGAATTACGACTTAGTGCATCAGCCATGACATTGGCTTTCCCCGGGGTGTAAGTTATCCCTAAATCGTAATCTGTAATCAACTCTACCCACCGTCTTTGCCTGAGATTCAAATCCGGCTGGGTGAAAATATATTTCAGACTTTGGTGATCAGTGAATATCTCGCAACGATTGCCCAGAAGGTAATGTCGCCATGTCTTTAGTGCATGGACTACAGCTGCAAGCTCAAGATCATGTGTTGGATAATTATCCTCATGTGGACGCAACTGTCGAGATGCGTATGCAATCACATGACGATCTTGCATGAGAATGCAACCTAATCCTTGTCGCGAGGCGTCGCAATAGATAATAAAGTCCTTAGAAAAATCTGGTGGCACCAGAACGGGAGCAGAGGTCAGTCGTCTTTTCAACTCTTGATAACTATGCTCGCATTGTGGGGTCCACTCGAACTTCTTATCTTTCTTGAGGAGTTCAGTTAGAGGTTTCGCAACCTTGGAGAAGTTCTCAACAAAGTGGCGACAATAGCTCGCTAAGCCAAGGAAACTCCAAACTTGCTTAACCGATTCAGGTTGAGTCCAATCAAGGACGGCCTGAACTCTCTCGGGATTGACAGCAATACCCTTGCCAGAGATCACGTGGCCAAGATAGGTCACTTCCAGCAACCAGAATTCACACTTGGAGAATTTGGCATATAGGCGATGCTCTCAAAGTTTCATCAATACCAGCCTTAGATGCTCGACATTTTCTTGTTCGTTCTTCGAGTAGATGAGTATGTCATCGAGGTAAACCACAACGAACTTATCCAAATACTCCATGAAGATAGAATTCATCAGACGAGAGAAGGTAGCTGGGGCATTGGTTAAACCGAAGGACATGACGGTGTACTCGTATTGGCCATAACGAGTGACAAAAGCCGTTTTTGGAATGTCCCCGTTTCTAATTCTGATTTGATGGTATCCCAACCTCAAATCCATTTTGGAAAAGACAGAGGATCCAGCGAGTTGATCATACAAATCGTTGATCCTAGGGAGCGGATACTTGTTCTTGATAGTGACCAAATTCACTGGTCGGTAATCCACAACCATTCGATCCGACCCATCCTTCTTCTTAACGAAGAGGACGGTGCAAGCCCAAGGAGAAGAACTAGGACGAATGAAACCTTTCTTCAAAGCTTCATCGAGTTGGGTTTTTAGCTCGGCTAGTTCTAAGGGTGCCATCTTATAGGGTCTTCTGGCTATTGGAACTGTCCCTGGGATAAGTTCGATCACGAACTCAACATCTCTGACAGGTGGAATACTTGACAGTTCTTCTGGAAAGACATCCGGAAAATCACGGACTACCGAAATATCTTCTAGCTCAGGGAGAGGGCTAGCATTTAAGGAATAGAGTTGGCGCTTGGTTGTTCGAGTAGAGACATTGGCTATCTCTCCAGAGGAATGTGTAAGTTGAACATCCCTAGAATGAGTATCAATCTTGGCATAGTGGGCTTTCATCCAATCCATACCTAGAATGATATTGATGTCCGAAGACTTAAGAGCTATCAAAGATGCTAAGAATACTCGTCTATCCACCAGAATTTCATTGTCATGACTCACTCTAGAAGTTTTCCATTTTGAACCAGGAGTCTGAACTACTAAAGGAGTGGGCATGTCACAGAAGGACATGTTATGCAACTGTGCATAACTTTCTGAGATGAATGAATGAGATGCCCCAGTATCAAATAGAACAGATGCTGGATGGCTATTAACAAGAAGCATACCTAGAATGACATCAGGATCTTCAAGGGCTTCTTCAGCAGACACATAATTCACTCGCCCACAGGCAGGAGTTGGCTTCACATAGAAAGCTTTTCCTGGTTTTCCACGTCCGGCGGGCGTAGCATTGTTCTGGGGACACTCACGAGAATAGTGTCCCGGTTCCCCACATTTGTAGCATACCACTATAGCACGAGGGGCAACATTTGTTTGTGGTCCTCCAAATGGTCTGGGTGGAGGGTTGGACTGAACTGGACGAGGTGCCTGGAAGGATGGCCTCGCAGTGTACCTTGCCGGCATAGCTGCATTGGGTACCCATATTCGGCGCTTGTTGGGTCCTGAACCCGATGCAGGGTTGAAGTCACGGTTATGCCTCCTTGTGGCCTCGTAATCAGTCTGTCCGGACTCAGCATTGATGGCTTTATTGACGAGAGCTTGAAAGGTGGTGCACTCATGCATGCGAAGATCTCGGTGAAGCTCAGCATTAAGTCCCTTGCGGAACCTAGCCTGCTTCTTGGCATTAATTGAGACTTCCTCTGGATCATAGCGAGCAAGATTACCAAACTCACGACTGTATGCATCCACTGACAATCTGCCCTGTGTGAAGGCACAGAATTCCTCTCTCTTGCGGTCCATCAGCCCTTCCGGGATGTGATGGAGACGAAATGTGGCGCTAAACTCTGCCCAGGTTGGCGCAGGTCCTTGGGGACGCATAGCTTCATAGCTTTCCCACCACAGGTTGGTAGGTCCCTCCAGAAAGTATGTCGCAAGGTCACCTTGTTGGCCTCTGAAACATTTGCAGCTCGAATCTTGCGTGACATACTGGTCAGCCAATCATCCGCATCGAGGGGATCGATCGAGTGATGGTACTTAGGCGGACACAACTTAATGAAGTCACCAAGTGACACTCCATCATGGTGATCATTGCGGGGAGCGCGGGCAGTGTTCTGTTCAATCCTCTCCAACAGCCTGTTGGTCTCCCTCTTATTCCTTTCAGCTTCTAGCATCACCTCCGCTAGAGATGGTGCTCGTGGCAGCTCTTCTTGCCTTTGCTGGCTACTCTCACCTTGCTCGTGAGCATGCACGGGGTTGTTCCTGGTTGACACCATCCTGAGGAAAACAATCCATAGCTTAGACATGGGGAACAACAACTCTAGGACATGAATTAAGGAATGCACTGATCAGCATGGCATGTAGAATAAACACCAATCAACATGGTAAAACAACTACCATATGAACATTAGGTTTCATACACACCATGACTTAGTTTAGTACAAACCCAAGCTGAAAACAACTACGGAGAGATGACACAACTCATCGGAGGCATTACAAGCATCCTATACATTATCTATCTACACCTCCGGAACTCAACTCTCGACCTTGATCATATCCCACAAGACACACAGGACTGTGGCGATACGTCTACTACCACACTAGATCTAACATCCACGCACTCAAACATCACCGTAGAATGCCTCGTACAGGTTACCCCCATGACCTGGGAGCTGAACTTGCGGATCTGGAAACACTCTAGCCTGGGATCCCTGGAAACCATAAGGACACGGGTGTGGCCTTGGTCCCCTTGTCGACGGCAACAACGGTCCTCGAAGAGGGGTGATGCCTCCAACATCAGGCCAGTCTACGTGTGCTGGCAAATGAGTCCGCGATGGAGTCAGCATCTCCAAATCTCCATAACTTGTCTGCACGATCAATGGGGTTGGTTGCCTTGCTAGGTTGCGGAGGAGTTCTCTCCTTCGTCGGGGTACGGAGTGGTATCTACCGGACTAGGGCCTACCGCAACGCAAATAAAAGCATTTAATACAAGCAAATGCAACAATATGATGCATGATCATGGCATAGTAGTATGCATAAGTGAGCTAATGTAGCTAGTGATCATATCAATTTGAAATGAGTTTGAATATAGGTTCAAAGTTGTTCTCATTTCGAATTCTATATATTGACCTAATGCTAAAATGTCCATGTCCACCTATTTAGGTTGCTCTATCATGCATGAGAATAGTACCATTGGATTCATTGGATTTTTCTGAAAATTTTCATATATAAATTATTTCCATCTGACTTCCAGATTATTTTATATGATTTTTCAAAGTTTTTAACTATTTCTGGAATTATTCTAAAACAGAAAATAGATTTACTGCGTTAGCCATGCGTCACCATGACATCAGCCTGGTCAACTGACCGATCTGGGTCAAAATGACACGCGAGACCCACATGTCATAGACACAGGGGCTAATCCCGCGCTAACTAGGCGTTGACCCCGCTACGGGGCCCACTGTCAGTGGCTGGAGGGGGATTAATTAGCGCGGGGGTTAGCCTAATCACCCTGCCACGTCAACGGTGCCGGAGACTCACCGACGACGACCAAAACGACGGCGGCAACTCGCCGGAATCGCGTAGGCACGGCGGCAGGGCGTGCGGAGACCACCTGGAGGTAGCCCGCGCACGTCCGCGTCCATCTAGGGGGTCAGGAGGGGCCGGGGTGGCCGGAGTCGACGGCCACGTCCATTTTGGCGGCGGCCGAAGCTCGGGCGAGCTTGGGGATGGCAGCTAAGGGAGAAGAGGGCCACGGAGAGAGAGAGGGGAAAGCATGGGGAGCTCACAGCGAGTCGATCTGGTTGGTCAGCGGGCTCGGGGACGACCGGGGACGGCAGGAACGGCGACGAGCTCCGGCGGGTCTCGAGGTTGAAGACGGACGCGGCGGCGGCCTCGAGGGCTCTCGGGTCCTTCTGACGCCACGGATAGGACGAGGGCGTCACGGCGAGTATATTGGTGGGCTCGGAGGGGAGAGGGGGTGGCCTGAACGGCGGCTACTGCGAGCGGCGTCGATGGCGAAGCTCGGCAGAGAAAGGGGAAAAAAGAAGCGAGGGAGAGAGCGGCCACGGGAGAGAGGGAGAACATTCGGGGCGGCCACGCGACATGCTCGGGAGGACGCCACGGCAGCCAGGCGAGCAGGGAGGAGGTGGAGGCCCCGCCGGCGCCGCGCGGCACTTCGCCTCTGCCTACTGGCAGAGGTTGAAGATGTCCGCTTGGCCCTGGTGGGCTGGGTCGTCTCCTTCTCTGGGCCAGGTAAGCTTCTTTCTCTTTTCTTTTTTTTCTTTTTTTCTGTTTTCTGTTTTCTCTCTAATATTGTTTATTCCTTTGCAGGTCCAAATACCCTTTTCAAATAATTCCAAAACTTTTATATATTCAAATTTGTATATTACAAACTTGTATAAAAATATTCAGGTTAATTTGAAAACAGTGATAATGATAATTGCTTTATTTATCATTTTTCAGGAACTGAAACCATTAATTCGAATTATTTTAAATGTTCAAATAATTCAAATGGCCCCTGGTATATCCATGTCCCTAATTATCAGACATAGGGGACATTTTTGATGGGCATTTTGGATTTGTTGAAATTTCATTTATCTGGAATTTCTTTAATTCATGAATGCTTGGGGTTTCTTTTCTTTCTCCCCATTCCATATTGATGCAATGATGATGATGATGATGCAAACACATTGCTAGCCTATGACACTTGCTAGGGTTGTGACACAGAGTTGGGCGCAATGTCCCGAGGATGTAGCTTAAAGAAATGGAGGACGTCTCACAAAAAATTAGATCCGGGCGGGCTGAAACCGTGCGCAAGGTGGTCAGCAAAGATAACAATTTCACCCTCTTGAGGGATGGGTTTCTTCTCTGGACCCGAAACCCGCCAACGAATAACATTATGAGCCCGCAAAATTCCTGCGTCTACAAAATCCTACAGGAATTCTTCGGAGACCGTAGAGTCGACCCGGTTACAAGAAGAAGACGCCCGAGACATGATGGCGGGTTAAGGATGTGAAAAGTAGTAGTACGTGGCGGGTTAGAAAGCGATTAGACAACTAGGATGGCTGACGAAATTAAACACTATGATGCTAAGCCGCCGGTACAGTTTATTGGAAGAGTCAGAAGTTTGACGGCGGGTTAAGGTGGACAAGGCCGTGATGCAAAAATTGCTAAGAATGTATAAACAGGTTTTACGTGATAAACTGAAGCTACAAGATCTATAAGTAAAGGAAAAATCAGGGTTATTTCAACCTTGGCGAGGAACTGAGGAAGAACGAACAGTCTAGCGCAAGAAGGGGAAACAACTACAGACCTATGTTGGGCTGTTGGTGACTTTACACGACTTGCCGCAGTAAGAAGACAAACACTGCAAGATCTAAGGGATTGCTTATCGGTTGGCATTATGGGAAAGAGCTTGCACACTAATGGGGTCGATGAACTCGACGGGGTTTGAAGTGCTAAGCTACAGATCAGAGGCAGGAGGAAAGACATACCTGGAAGGATGCGGTGGACACGGGCAAAAGTCTGGATCGTTCAGGTTGATGCACCGGCCTAGATTGATGATGGTGATGGAGCTTCACCAGCGCGATGGAGCTCGGGAGCGTTAGCGTCAATAGGAAGAAGAAGAAGTGGGGCGGCGGAGAAAAATGAAAGGACCCCTCGCGGTCCTATTTAAGAGGCCGGAAGGCCGAACGGGCGTGGGAATCAAGGCGACAGATACTGACCGACCGAGACGGGCGCCTTGATCTTCGGGCCGACTGTTTAATGACAGGATCTACGACATACGTCACAGAATCTTTTCAATGTAAATGAAGGTGACATCAGGACGGGTTACGTGTTTTATTTCCCTTTCAGGTGACAAGAGTGTGAGACTCGCTGCAAGTTAAAAGATGAAAATTGACATGAGCAGGCTCAAATCAACCTAGGGCCTAATGTTGAGGATATAACCCCGTGGTAAGACCCGCCCAGGAGGGGCCGGATCAGACTCGACGGCTCATAATCAACACCTATAAGATGGGCCAAGACGAAGGCCTAGACAAAAGATGGTATGAAGACCCGGGCGGTTAAGCCGCCCGGAGACGGCTTGCCCAAGATGGCAAGGCGGCTTAGAGACAGGACTGACTACGTTGTAAGAGTCGGTGTAGGACTCGTGTAACCCAGGGCCTGGACCTCCTATATAAAGGCGAGACCCCGGGGCGGCTTAGACAGAAACCAATCAATCGAGAACTAGGTCAAGCGAATCTGCTCCCTTGTAATCGACACTCCAATCAATACAACACAAGCAGGATGTAGGCTTTTACCTCTTCTTGAGGGGCCGTAACCTGGGTAAACTCGTGTCCATCGTCTTGACCAACCCCTTCGAGTCCACCACCCTAGCGATGGACTCGAACCTAAGTCTTCGGACATCTGCCATGACAAAACCACGACACAAAGGGCCCACTCGTGAGCACAATTTTTCATTTTATTGAACACGTTGTGTGCAGCGACCGGTCGCTGCTCACGCCACCCGCACCGCACGACTCTGTGTCGTTGTCCGATGGACTCTGGCGAGCCAAGCATTGCTAGCCCCACCTCTAGTGTCATTCTCCTCCTTCCTTCCCCACCCCTGAGCTCCACTTGCCTCGTGCCCGACCCACACAATGCCGCGACACCACCATCGCCTTTCGCAATGGCCTCACTGCCAATCGTCACTACGCGATGTAGGAGCCGTTAATACCGGTGATGCTGGTTTTGATAGGTTCAGTAGGGGCATCAGACTAGAAGGCTCCCGTGACCGAGTCGCCGGATTCAATGTGTTGCAGCATGTCGTGGATGGCAGGAGGAGGTGTGTGAGTGTCCATGGTCGGGATCTTGTCCAGTGTATGTGTGGTGTCATCTCAGAGGCGATCAAGGAGTCGAGGAAGTTGATGGTGTAGTGTCGTCGAGGATTTTGGAGAAGATGGCGTCCGGTCGAAGAGGAGGAGGAAGATCCGTGTGTCGCGGTCGAGATGCGTCCATCCAATTCAAGGTTTAGGAGGACATATAGGAGGAGGCGATGTTAATAGACATGGCTGCAAGGTCGACGAAGGACATTAGTCGCACGGTCTATGGTGCTCTTGCTCAGGCGGAGCTCTCTTTCTCTTGGGATAGAAAAAGGAAGGGGAAGCCACATGCTCTCCAACTCTGGTGAGACACGACTGGCTCCTTGCTTTGTTCATGGGCAGCGATCTGCGTCGGTCCACTAGCGCAACGGTTCGGCCGGTCTCATCCAGGCCGTCCAATGCAACAAGCCTCAGCCGTCAGATCTGCGGGCGAACCCACTCAACGACAGAAGCAAATCGTTGCAGCAAAAACTTTTCGTTTTTATGTTCCAACCACCCTCACCCAACCACGCATGAGGAAAAACAGAGGGCTCCTGCCCTCACGTCGGCCCAGCCCCGATCCGCGGCGGCGGCGGCCAGATCCGCCGGGTTTTGGTTGCCAACGATAGGAAGATCTGGAGGAGGCCTGCCCCATCTATCACGAGACCTGGGATATGCTTCAACCATGTCATATATGAGAGATCAACTACTTGCTACCATGGATTTGGGCTCGAGCTCTGGGATGAGCTCCGCCGCCGTTCATGGCCAAATCCGTGTGAGACAGCAAGAGGATGGTTCTAGTGTGTAGTTGATGCAATGCTACGTCAACCCGGGTGTGGTCTTCCAGGATGCAGCACGTCATGGCCGTGATGAATTTGATCTGGTATGAACCCTAGATCCTTTCTCTCACAAAAAATGTTGCAACTGGTTTTTAGTTGTTTTGCTTCAAACAAGAGGATTTCTCAATACTTTTGTTGATTACTCTGAATTTCCTCTGAAACTGGCAGTTTTGATAAGAATTTTTTTCTTAATATTGTCTGCTAATATGATGTTACATCCATATTGTGCATTTGCTACATGCTAATTGCTGCATGCTGCAAACCTTCATGCTACAAGGAGTAACTGGTTCAAGTATGAATGAAACCACACAAATTTGTTGCATACTACCAAACTCCAAGCTGTTTGAACCCTTGTTTTACATGCAATGAACGTTGTAGAAAATGTTTGATGGAAAAATAACATTAAGCTATGATGCTAGCGACAAAAAACTTGTTTTGGATTTGTGTTTCACAACCTGCATCCAGTATTTTTTTATTTATGTTTGGCATTTTTTGCATGGTTTTTGAAGCATTAACTTGAAAATGACTTGGTTGCTGATTTTGTTGCAGAATGTTGCTACGGAACCATCGATTTATTTTGATGATCACATGCAAAATGCCGCGGAGCAAGAAGAACATGACGACATTGATCTGAATGATCCTCCGGGAATGTATTGTGAGGACACCTTGCAGCAGAACACAGATGGTGCAAGTAATTACAATGAGCGAGTTGGCGGTAATGATGCGACTGGAAATGCTACAAAACTTGTTGATGAACCAGACAAAGATATATCGTCGCAACCAATCGTTCCCTTTGTTAGCATGGTTTTTGACAATGCTAAAGAAGCACAACGGGTGTACGACGAATATGCACTAAAGATGGGCTTTGGTACTCGAATTTTGACATCGATACACAGTAGGGCAAGAGGCTCGGAGAAGAAGGGAAATCTGATCTATAGAGTTTTTGAGTGCATACACTCTAGGAAAAATCCATCCAAGAATGTCGGTGGTAGCATTTCTGACGGTGCTGCAACAAATCAATGTGACAATGCTACCATGAGCTATGCTACTAATAAAAAATTAGCAAGCAAACAAGCTGGCATCTCTATGGATGTGAGTGATAAGAGGCAAAGAAACAGATTGGAGCGGTACGATTGCAAGGCGCATATGGGTGTTAGCCTGCAAGACGGGACCTGGGTTGTCACCGTTTTCGAGGAAGATCATACTCACCCGCTGATGTTGCAAAAGGGTCGTTGCAGATTCTGTCGCTCTCATAGAAAGATCCCGAAAGCCGACATGCAATGGATCACTTCCCTGCACTATCAAAACATATCAACAGCAAATGTGATGGGCTTGCTGGGAGATGCACAGTGTTGCGATCCAAGGAGTTTTCCGTATGTTAAGACAGATGTGATGAATGCAAGAGCTAGGCTACGAAAGGGCATCTCGGAGCATGACTTGGAGCTTACAATCGAGTACTTTAAGAGGAGGCAGGTTGAGAACCCAAACTTCTTCTTCTCTAAGCTAGAGGAAGAAGGGGTTGTTAGGGCGCTGTTCTGGGTTGACGGGAGAACAAGGGCATTGTACCCAAAGTACAGAGATTGTGTGTTTTTCAACACCACATTCTGCACAAATCGCTACAACCTCCCTTTCGCGCCGATTGTTGGGATTAGCAACCAAACACACACAGTCTTCTTGCGGTGTGCTTTGCTGCCTGATGAGAAGATTGAAACATTCAAATGAGTCTTTGAGCAATGGATGTTGGCAATGAATAACGAGCATCCATTAAACATCATGACTGATCAAGACTAAGCAATGGCTACATCCATCTCCTTGGTGTTCCAAAACTCGACACATAGATGTTGCAAGTGGCATGTCTTTCGGGTTGCAAGGACAAAACAAGGGAAGATGCTGGGCAAGCATGAGCCTTTTGCCGAAGCATTCTACGGTTGTATCAATGCTTCAGATACAGTTGAGGAGTTTGAACAAAGTTGGCAGCAGATGATTCAAGTCTTTGGTTTGGCAGACAAGAATCATCTCAAAAACATGTGGAACACCAGGAAGACATGGGCTCCCGTATACTTTAGGCATAACTTCTTCCCATTCACAAGAACAACCTGCAGGTCCGAGCGGCAGAATTCCTACTTCAAGACCTTGAGCCATCATGGAGACTCGGTTTGGACATTCGTTCAACAGTTTGAGCTTTGCCAGGAGCTAATGCTAGACCGTGAGGACAATGTTGGCTTCGTCAATGAAACGACTAGGCCACCACTATGGGGGAAGTAAGTCTGGACAAATTCATGTTTTTCTTGCACAACAGTGTTTTTCGATGTTGTTGGCAGTACAGTTTGGTTGCAACATTTATTTGAAGCATATGTAGCAAACTTTGTTAACGTTTGAAGCTTTTATTTTTAAAGTTACAACATTGAGAAGCAAGCAGCTGATTTCTATACCAGGGAGGTATTTTCCAAGTTCCAAAAGCTCTTGGCTAAATCAACATGCTTTGGGCTGCAATTTCAAGTTGAGGGGGATACAATGTGGTTCCGTCTCGTTGCAAATGATGGTGTCAACCCTAAAGCCTACATTGTGCAAGTTGATCCTAAGTATGAGAGGTATATGTGCAGCTGCAACATGTTTGAGATGTGTGGGTTGATCTGCCCACATATCATCCATGTCATGGTGCACCTAAATGTGCAAATGATACCTGCAGCTTACATGCTTGAAAGATGGACAAAGAGAGCAACTGATGTAGCACCTGATCCCGGTGATGGGCATAGGGCTATGCACTTTGGTGTGGACACAACAAATACACTCAAGTTCAACCCTCTCTGTAGGAAGTTTGGCAAGCTTGCTTCAGATGCATGCTTCAGTGATGAAGCTTATAATTTTGTCTTGGGACTTATTGAGCAAGGAAATGTTGGGGTTGCTGCAATGAAAGCTAGAGCGAGGGATGGGGTTGCAGGAGTTGGCACATAAGCCCAAAGCCATGAAGTCACTGAACAAGGGCAGACTTCAACGGATCCGGTTAGAGGGTAGCAGGAACCAACACATGTAGGTTTGCGGAACTCGCCAAAGTCTGTGAAGAAAGGGAGGCCAAAGGAAAAAAGAGAAGCGAAGGAAGCCACTAATTGAGCTACGAGAAGATGACATGAGGAAGAAAATAAAGAAAGACGAAAAGAAAACGAAGAAAGCTCAAGCTCCAAGGCCAAGGGGTAAGAAGACACCTTGCAATTTTTGTGAAGATGAGGATCACAATGCCAAGAGCTGCCAACTGCTTGCTGCTATGCTTGCTGTGAGTGCTACCAGAAAAGATCCAGATGTCGAAACGGTCCTCACACTTTAGGATGTTTCAATGAGGGAAAAATGATGTATTGCTTTGTAGCCTTGCTGGATTCTATTTTTGTGATTGAATGCAACATATTACTACATGTGTGAATTTAAAAAAGGGCAGGTTCCAAATTTCATAAGTTTGTGAAGGTGTTTTTTTTGAATGACGGGTACTAAGTTGGTTGCAAGGGTTGTACGGTTTTATTTAGAGTTAGAAACCATCATGAAAAAATATTCTTGCTTGTAACAAATGCAGCAAAAAAACATAGTAGTTGAAGCATTTTGTTTCAATGATTGCAACCCTACATGATTCCTGCTGTGTAGGAAAGGACTTGATTATGCTTGTAAGGTTATGAGTATTTAAAACCCCATGGATTAACATATCCTAAAATTGTTATTTCCAGTGAAATAAATGTTAAAAGATAAAAAAAACATTGCTTGGGTTAGAAAAATGTAATGCTTTGGCTGTGAAACATAAATTTGGAGTGTATGTGTAATGGTTGTAGACCATGGATGAAGCTTTTTTTGTGAGCTTGAAGCAAATAAAATGCAAGAATGTAGCATTACACTTATTACATGTAACACATGTTTGCAGAAAAATATATTGGAAGTGAGATGTGTTGTTCAAGCTTTTATAGACTATCCTTACAGCAAATGTGTTGACATATATACTAATAATATTCAACAATGGACATGTGTCGTATTCATCGTGCAACCATGTTGGCACCAAAATGCTTCATCCAAATTCCAACTTGCAAACCGGGACAAGTACCATTCGTTCATACATACCGAAAACAAAACAAAGTTCGAGTCATCATTATTTACATAAAGTACCATTGCTCCTACCAAGATGCTACCATTTGAGCCATTAACTAGAACTAAAGGAAAAGCTCATTCGCCTTGAACCATCGTGAAATCACTCCGCCAATTCTTTCCTGAATGCCAGCTCCAATGAGGCTTTGTTTAGTGGGTGGTGGTACAGGTTATACGTCCATTCCACTCGGTACTATGCAATGTCTCCCTATAAACAAGAAAGGTTGAGAAGCATTTGTTACTAGCTATTCTTCTGTTGCATAGGTTATTGAACAAACAAAAAACTAGATTTAACAAAAAAGAGAACACAAAAAGGTAAAAATGCATACCTGCTTAAACCCTTCCATTGCCTTTCCATCAAAGTTCTCCAAATACTTGAGCCCAAAGAAAGCACAATCACACCTGTGAGTTAAAAGGAAAGAAATATGACATTCCCATGTATAGTGGGAGCAACCAACTAGTTTCAAATGAACACATGATTGAATCATATGAAAAACCCACAGGTTATCTTGCTTTGGGTAGTCGTCTAGATCAACCCGGGTGAAGGATGCAACATTTACATTAAATGCATCATACTCTTGTGCAAGGGTTGTAAAGTTTGTGATCTACCAACAAAAAACACACACAAAGTTTGGAAAAACATACGAAACATGTAAAAAATGACATCAGGAATTTTAAATAGACGTTGCGAGGGCATACACAACTATGAAATAGAGAAAGAGTTGACCAGGTTGTTTGCTTGCTTCTTCAAGCTGAATGGTTTTCCTTTTGCATTAAGTGCGTCAAATGCATTCCATTGCTTGTGAAGCAAGTTAGCGCAAACAACTACCCAATGACGTTCATGCACAATTGCGAATCAGAGCTGAAAATGCAAAAGCATGCATGAGAACATAAACAAACAAATGTTACGTGTGTCACATCGCTGGATACAATTTTTTGAAAGTATTTGTGCTATGAAAAACAGAAATGGCCTGCGAGAACTTACGAGCTCGTATTTTTGAACCTTGAACCTAGATACAGCCCTTTCAAGCTCAGCTATGATGGCGTTTGTTTGGAAAATTGATGAGTGTTGCTTGAGTATAGACTGCTTGAAACATAGCAACAAAAGGATTAGTGTGTGCTGCGTGCAAACTAGAAAAAGCATGAAGAATCACTTTGTTTCTATGGGAACTTACCGTTGCATGGACTGAGAAGAAGTATTTTTAACAACCCTATTGTTTGTTGCTAAAGATGCGGGATTGAGATGCTCAATACATAGCGACATAACCTCATCATTCATTTCCCCGCGGGGCTTCAAGCATGCAAGAAACTTCTTGTACCCAACAAAAAACCCACCTATTTTTTATGAAAGGTGTCTTGGTAGCATAGTTGCAAAACGATGAATAATTTGTTTCAACAAAAAAAAATTAAGACACTAGATAGGGGATAGGTAGCTCATGGTAGTTCATTGGGTTTTGACCTCCTGAGTGGTTTCCCATGTTTAATATACTTTTCATAAAGTGATGCGACTTTATCTACTTTAACTTCAAGCTTCTGTTTCTTTCCCTGATTTTTGATAGCTAGAACTTTAGCCGTCCTCTTCTTCCTCGTGTTTTTGTCGTGTGTGCTAGGGCCACTACTCACATCAATGTGGTGCTCGCCTGCTCCGACCATCATATTAGCTGCAAGAAAGAGACAAGTATGTATGGTTGAAACGGGTAAGATAGGAGTGATTTTATGAGAATTTGCTGCAAATCACACAAACACGATAATAACATGGACAAAAAAGATGCAAACATGAAACAAGGTGCTCACAAAATAGAAATGATGACGGAGGAAGGAATCATACCTTGGATAGTAAGGCTGTCATCATCATCTGAGACGGGAAAAACAAGGATGTTGGGGTAGATAGGGCTGCATGTTTTGTTACTGTTAGTAGTGTTGGAAATATGCCCTAGAGGCAATAAATAAAGTGTTTATTATTATATTTCCTTGTTCATGATAATTGTTTATTATCCATGCTATAATTGTATTGATTGGAAACACATTGCATGTGTGGATATATAGACAATACTTTGTCCCTAATGTGCCTCTAGTGAACTAGCTCGTTGATCAAAGATGGTCAAGGTTTCCTAGCCATTGACATGAGATGTCATTTGATAATGGGATCACATCATTAGGAGAATGATGTGATGGACAAGACCCAAACTATAAACGTAGCATATGACCGTGTCAATTTATTGCTACAGTTTTCTGCATGTCAAGTATATGTTCCCATGACCATGAGATCATGCAACTCACGGACACCGGATGAGTGCCTTGTGTGTATCAAATGTCGCAACGTAACTGTGTGACTATAAAGGTACTCTATAGGCATCTCCGAGGGTGTCTATTGGGTTGGCATGGATCAACACTGGGATTTGTTACTCCGTGTGACGAAGAGGTATCTCAGGGCCCACTCAGTAATACAACATCACAACAAGCCTGCAAGCAATGTGACTAAGTGTTAGTCACATGATCTTGTATTACGGAAACGAGTAAACAGACTTGCTAGTAACAAGGTTGAACTAGGTATGGAGATATCGACGATCGAATCTCGGCCAAGTAACATACCAAAGAACAAAGGGAACATCATACGGGATTAACAGAATCCTTGACATAGAGGTTCGGTCGACAAAGATCTTTGTAGAATATGTAGGAATAAATATGGGCATCCAGGTCCTGCTATTGGTTATTGACCGTAGAGGTGTCTCGGTAATGTCTACATAGTTCTCGAACCCGCAGGGTCTGCACACTTAAGGTTCGGTGACGTTTCGGTAGTTTAGAGTTATGTGTGGTGGTGACCGAAGGTTGTTCGGAGTCCCGGATGAGATCCCGGATGTCACGAGGAGCTTCGGAATAGTCCGGAGGTAAAGATTGATATATCGGAAGGTGGTGTTTGAACTCCGGGAAAGTTTCGGGCATTTCCGGCAGTGTACCGGGAGTGACGAATGGGTTCCGAGGACCACCAAGTGGGGACCACATACCCCAAGGGGCACATGGGCCTTAGAGGTGGCGCACCAGCCCCTGGTGGGCTGGGCAAGTCATCCCAAAAGGCCCTATGCGCATAGGAAAGGAGGAAGAGTTGGGGCCAAGTAGGGAAAGGAGTTCTACTAGGAGTCCACCTCCCTTGTGGGAGGTGGACTCCTCCCCTATTGCCTTCGGCCAAAGCCCTCCTTGTAGGAGGGGCAAGGCTTCCTCCTCTCCTCTCCCTCCTATATATACTAGAGGATTTTGAGGGCAGCCCTAACCCTAATTGTCACGTGTTGCCCTCTTCCTCTAGATCGTTTTCTCCTCTAGATCGGTTTTCAGCGGTGCTTAGGCGAAGCCCTGATGGAATTGCTCCACCACCATCGCCGCAACGTCGTTGCACTGCCAGAGAACTCGTCTACCTCTCCGCTCCCTCTTGCTGGATCAATAAGGTGGATATCTTCATTGAGCTGCATGTGTGCCGAACGCGGAGGTGTCGTCCGTTCGGTACATGATCGGGAGTTCGTGGGACGGCTTGCGATTTGGATCGCGGAGACGTACCACTACATCAATTGCATTCTTTAACACTTCCGCTTAGCGATCTACAAGGGTACATAGATCTAATGTCTCCTCTCATAGATGCTCATCTTCTAGATTGATCTTGGTGAAGCGTAGGAAATTTTTTGTTTCCCATGCAACGTTCCCCAACAATTAGGCTTGTCCATACCATGCAACAACTTGTAGTCTTCGAAACCCTTTGGGAATAGCTCACACAAAGGCTCATCATCCCAAAGACCAGCTATTGCGCTCCTGGGTGCATTAAAGAATTGTGGGGGACTCTAAGTTGCCACGTATCCTTCTACCTCCATGTCAGCAGCTCCACCTTCAGCTTGATCACCAATGCGTGTAGTTGCAGCTTGAGCATCCTTCTCTTTCTCACGAGCTACATCCATGGTAGGTGTTGCAACTTGAGCTTCATGTTGGTCATCATTCTCTTTCTCACGAGCTTCGTCCAAGATAGATTTTGCAGCTTGAGCTTCAAGTTGAGCATCCTTCTCTTTCTCACAAGCTTCTTCGTCCACGGTAGGTTTTGCAGCTTGAGCTTCATGTTGAGCATCCTTCTGTTTCTCATGACCTTCGTCCATGGTGGGTTCTGTAGCTTGAGCTTCATGTTGAGCATCCTTATCTTTCTCACGACCTTCGTCCATGGTGGGTTCTATAGCTTGAGCTTCATGTTGAGTATGCTTATATTTCTCACGATCAACATCCATGGCAGTTGCGATGGCATCTCCCACATCACTCTACCCAAACTTGCCTAATGCAGCATCAACCTCCGTTGAGAAAATTTCCTTGTGCTTGTCATACAATTATTGGAACTTAACTGGTACCTACAAAAAGGCATGTGCTTCAAAAATTAGTCATTTCACATGTATCTTGAAACAAAAAAACTGGATGCATCTTTTGAAAAAAATGTACCGTGAGATCATCCATGCTAGGGAAAGGGTGTTGAAGCCAATCATTGAATGATGAGGATAAAATTGGTTGACCATCATCATTTACTTGAGCTTCAGGTGCTTCATTTTGGCTTCCTTGGCCATTAGCTGCTTCAGCACCAGCCCCCTGCCTAGTGGCTGCTTCATGATCAACTCCTGGACCAGTAAGTAGTGGGGCATACGGTGTGTTGCACAGACTCCGAAACTAGGAATAAAAAGAAACAAAAAAACATGAGGAGGAATAAACTTGGTTTCCATAAGTAATGGAAGCAAACCTATGATGCATCAAAACATTAGATAGAAAAACACATATATGCTCACGCTAAAAAAACTGAAAAACATGTGAATCATACAAATAGTACGTAGCAACAAAAATTCTGAGAACTAGAAGTTTTGCTAAGAAAATGTTCCTTATTATTATCTGCTAACATGATGTTACAACCACTGTGTGCATTTGCTACATGATGCATCCTATTTGCTGCATCCATATTGTGTATTTGCTATAGCCAGCATACAAATTTGCTACATGATGCATCCTATTTGCTGCATCCATATTGTGCATTTGCTACAGCCAGCATACAAATTTGCTACATGTTGCATCCTATTTGCTACATCCACTGTGTGCATCCATAGGCTGAATTGCTATGACATGCTCATTAACAAACAAAACAAATGACACGAAAGAAACATATATGGATGAAGAGATAATACTTGTGTGTGCTTCCCATAGAAAGGCTGCACAAGAGTAAGCTTGTTCTTGTCAACTCTATCCACCCAGTCGAAATCCTTTTGAAAAACATAGTGTATCCTTGGCACAGAATAATCTATGATATGCTCATTTGGGAGTCCAAGCGGGATATCGAGATGATCCATGTATATAATCTGCATAACAAATAGACAACAAAAAAGCATGAATGCAAGCTACACAGATGTATTTGCATCAATGAAAAGAAAAGGAGGTGTTTTGTCTTGAAAACATTGCATAGCACTAACATGGGTAGATCTGAAATTCTTTTGGATTTTCAATTGTTGCTTGTGCCCTCTTCTTCTCTTGAAAGACCGAAACCTCCTCCATAGCTCGTGCCAATACGTGCTCATCCCAATCAAGGTTCTGCACCAAATCCATGTTTTCAAGGGAAGCTAGATACTCAAGGTTGACCATGTTCCTGGTGCCTGGGCAAACAACTATAGCCAATACGATGAGTGTCCATGTTCTCTTTATCATAGACTCATTTGTATCGCCGCAATCTTTGAGCAACTTGAAAACATGGGCAATTGGTGCTCTATTCCCGTCCTTGTAAATGCTGCGAAGGTCATGCTCATCGCTCTTCTTAAGAAGCTTCACGGGACTATCACCCAATGGCACATTGAAAATCCTTTTCACCATGTCTTTGCTGAACTCGATAGATTTATTCTTGTACTTGAACTCTCGAAGTGCATGGTTTGTGTTCATCACAACAAACTCAATAAGTGCATGTGGAACCTTGAAGGGCTTAATGTCCAACAAATCCCCAAAGGGGCCATTGCGTATGATACTCTGTTTCGCCGGTGATAGCTGCTCCGCAAGATCACCTAGCCATTTCGAATTAAACCTCGTCTTGAACCCGCATAGATTTTCTTTCTTCTTGATATTATTCTTAACCTTCTTACTCCCCTCATCCTCAGCAGATGTGCCTGCACCAACTGCACAAAGGAGAGAAAAAAACTCAATCAGGACCAATGATGCAACATAACATTAGCTAGAAAACACATATATGCACACACCAAAAAAACTGAAAACATGTGCAACATACAGTAGGTAGCAACTAAAAACAATCAGTGCAACACATACCATGAAAATTAAATCGCATTGCCACATACACAAGCAGATAGTAATTTGCTAATCCTGAGATGCTAATATGTCCCGGAACCAACATCAATATGCATGTTGCATCTGTTGTTTGCTAAATCTACTCTACTGGTGGACACCGCCTAAGCCTCTATGCTCGATTTAATGAGGGATTCACATGAGGAGTAGCCGAGGAATCTACTATTAGCACTCGATTCACACGGGATTTAAGCATCTACTGGTGGCATTACGATCCTCATCACCAGAAAATTAAATGAGGGATTCACATGAGGGAGTTGCTAGTCCAAAAACTGAAGCTACAACACTTTGAGCTAAGTAATGGAGAAAAAAGCAGTAGCAGGTGCCAAGCAAAATATGTTCTTCCTCGCGGGCGCTGCTCTGGAAGAAGGTGTGGCCGTGGGGGAAGAAGGCCGCGTCCACCTCCAAGCCCTCGCCGCTCCTCTACAACGCCCACCATGGCAGAGCGTTCGGCCGGCGCTCCAAGTTGAGGACCTCGTGGACGTTGCTCTGGAAGAAGGTGTGGTCACAGGGGAAGAAGGTCGTGCCCACCACCGCGTCCACCTCCGAGCCCTCGCCGCTCCTTTGCAACCCCACCGACGACACCCCAAAACCCTAGCGAGAATGAGGGGAGAGGGGGAAATTGGGGAGAACGAGAGGGGTTACCTTCCGGGGGAGCCATAGATCGCTAGAGAACGTAGTTGCCGCCGCCGCATCTGATTTCTAGCCACGACCACTGTCGTTACCCTCCAGTCGATGGAGCAGCCGCCGCCCCTGTCGCCCAAGTACTGTCCACGAAAATGGAGTCGCCCCATGCTTGTAGCAAATGAATCCCGTTGTAGGAATTGGTGGAAACACTGGAAAAAACTAAGAACGTGTCCATGCGGCGCTGCGAGGGTCTTTGGATGTGGGATGATCGGACGTGTCTCACACGTCCGGCGGAGCGTTCGGCCGGCACTCCGGCTGGAAACGTTTTCCTTTGTTCATGTCGTAGCTTGCGGGTGGGTGGGGCTCCGACGGGTGTAGCTGCTGGTCCTCCCGTGCATGGCGGCGAATCGAGGCGTTGGTTTGTGGGGAGATTAATAGAAAGAAAACAAATCTTTTATGTTTTCTTTCTATGGCAAATGGACCCATATGGCAGCAAGGTTGACCATTTCGGTCCAGTCGAACCAGGTCGATGTGAGACACATTAACGGCCATGTGACCCTGACTGGTGGGGCCAGGACGTCAGGTTTGCTATCAAAACACGTTCAATCTACAATTTAGTGCTTTTGGCAACATGAATTACTGGAAATCAGTGTTTTCAACAAACTTTTATGAAAACAATGGTTTTCCGCACTAAGAGACACAATTGTAATGGTTTTTGGCAATTTACTCTACATAAAGCATGCTGTCAAATTCGTGAGTGAAAGGAGTTTCTAATGATATAATTTTTATATCATACATCTCATATATAATTCTTTTTATCAATGATCAAACACAACATCAAAATACGTATTAGTCCCTATATATAAGGATAGAGGGAGTAAGGATGTTGCCTCATCTTGCAATTTGCGTCGTCATCATAGTCTACTCATCTTGAACGCCGACGTGCATCAGTGCGCGGGACAACATGTCTTGAAAACCAATTGCCATTGTGATCTTGCATGGAGAGAGGATGGATTATGTTTCTGAGAAACGCGTTGTACGATTTCTCAATTTTGTCATCATGATTCGTCTTCCGCCCAAGTAACATCGTCGTCGACAATGTTGCTCCCGCAGCAACTACGTCTAGTAACGGATAATACGTATCATGATTTGTTCATATATCAAATTATGATTGTTGTTACGTCTACGATGTTGTTGTGCATATGTTCCTTTTCATCTAGTATGATAGCTTCTTGCGTGCTAATTACTATTATAGTCATGGGTTATTTACTGAAATTAATCATGATTTTGCCTAAAATTCCAACATTAGGACCGCCTCGTTATCGAGCTTGCGCCTTTTGAAGGGCCAACTATCACCGTTGGACTATCCGGTGGGTATTCCCTCATCATGACATCATTAAGGTAGAACCATTGTACATGCACACATAAATGAGAGCAACTAGTGGAGGACACCCCTTCCGAAGCCTCTCAAAGGTCACGTTGAGAGCACGTCACTTAGTGTCCGCCACGTCTCGCGCTCTGGACGCTCCGTTCAAATTTTATTTTTTAATTTTTTCACGCGTGTTTTCGGCTTTTCGGTTTTCCATTGGTCATTCCTAACTTTTGGAAAAAAAAATCTCCAAGGAAAACAATGCGAAAAAACACATTTTTTTCTATGAGAGGCAGGGTCGTGCCTCTCGAAAATGGAAAATAACATGTTTTCTATTTACTTTTTTGCTTCTGCGAGGGGCATAGATTTGCTTCCTCGAGAGGCATCGCCGTACCTCTCTGAAACGAAAAAAACACGTTTTTTCCTTCCGCGAGAGGCATGGGCGTGTCTCTTTTGAAATAGAAAAAAACGTTCTCAGATGATAGTTTTGTCCGATTTTTTTGTGAAAAAACTTCGTCAAAACCTATCAACATGGATTTAGGTTTAGAGATCTCAACGCGAGGAATGCAACGATGAATATTGTTTGAGATTTGGACGCACGGTTTAAGAAATAAAATATTTTGAATAACAGATCTACGAAAAACGGAAAAAATACTAGATGATGCGTTCACCCCAGGTACTCTTGCCGTTCCAAAATTGTCGCCAAGTAAAGTATTTTCTAAGCGAGAGTCTGGCTACGAAAATAAGACGCAAAAGTATGTGGTTCCCGCTCTGCGTCATAAGAAGATAATGTGTGCTACAAAACAGAGAGGGATCTTAGGTGTGATGTGCGGGATCACTAGAAGAGTATGTCAAAAGGGGCGTGAATAGACTACTAGCAGGAATTTAAAATCTACACGAGGTGCAAAGTTAAGTGTTGCAAATTTTAGCATATATAGCAAGTCTAGCACACCCTACGCATGCAAGTCATCAAGTATAGCAGCGGAAAGTAAAGACATTGCACATGGAAGTAAAGAGTAAGATAGGAAGATCAAACGCATGAAGGACACGCATATTTTTCTCGTAGTTCCGATAGGTGGTGCTATCGTACATCCAAGTTTATGGAGTCTTCAACCCACAAAGAGTAATGGTTGTGAGAATCCACGAAGGGCTCCACCCATAAGGTTCCACGAAGTAGCAACCTTGACTATTCCATAATGGCTTCCGTCCATGAAGGACTAGCCTCACTATGGGTAGATCTTCACGAAGTAGGCAATCTCCTTGCCCTTACAAACTTCTTGGTTCACTCCACAACACGAAGTAGGAGACTCCCAATCGACACCTAAACAATCTAGGAGGCACCACCCTCCAAAAGGTAATAGGCTTGATAATGTCGATGAACTCCTTGCTCTTGTGCTTCAAGATGATAGGCTCCTCAACACACAATCACTCTCTCACAGATTTAGCTTTGGTGGAAGAGATTGATTTGGTGGAAAGCAACTTGGGAAGGCTAGAGACCAAGATTCATATGGTTGGAATGGAATGGCATGATCTCAACACATGAGTAGGTGGCCCTCTCTTAGAAAATCTGATAGGATAGGTAGGGATCTGTTCTGAGTGCTTCTCTTGTGAGTGGGTGGTGGTGGAGGGGTATATATAGGCATCTCCAAAAATCCAACCATTACACCTAATATGTCAGACTCGGTGACACGAATGTGTTAATCTTGGTGGTACCGAGATGCCTCAAAGGTAGCAACTTTTAAATCTCGGTGAGACCGATATATAAAACTCGGTTGCACCAATAAGGTGACCAATGGTCAGATTGCCAAACTTGGTGACGCCGATTCAACAAACTCGGTGGGACCGATTTTGTGAATTTGTGTAACAGAAAGTTGGCAACCCAAACTCAATGGCACCGAATGAGAATCGGTTGCACCGAAGGGTTAGGGTTTGGCTGTGTCTATCTGAGGCTGAGAATCGGTGGCACTGAGTGGGAATTGTTGGTTGCACCGATTTTGGATATTTGTCTTTGGACAGACTTTTGTGGAACAGTTTGTGGGTGTATTGTTGGGGAACGTCGCATGGGAAACAAAAATTTTCCTATGCACACGCAAACCTATCCATGGTGATGAGGATCTACGAGAGGGAGAGTGGATCTACGTACCCTTGTAGATCGCTAAGCGGGAAGCGTTAAGAAACGCGGTTGGTGTAGTCGAACATCTTCGCGATCCAAATCGTCGAGCGTCCCGCGATCCAATCACGAACCGTCCCGCGAACACATCATGATCCGTCCCGCGAACTCATCACGATCCGTCTCATGATCTTGATCACAATCTGTCCCGTGAACTCATCACGATCCGTTCCGTGATCACATCACGAACCGTCTCGCGATCTTGATCACGGTCCTTCCGATCTAGCGCCGAACGGACGGCACCTCCGCGTTCAGCACACGTGCAGCTTGATGACGATCTCCACCGTCTCGATCCAGCAAGAGGAGGTGGAGAGGAGAGAGAGTTCACCGGCAGCGTGACGGTGCTCCGGTGATGGTGGTAGAGCAATTCCGGCAGGGCTTCGCCTAAGCGCTGCAGAAAACCGATCTAGAGGAGAAACTATGCACCGGTGGAACGGGTAGCACGTGGCCGGAAATTCTGTCCAAAAACCACCCAATCCACTAGTATATATAGGAGGAGAGGAGAGGAGAGGCAGCCAAGGCCTTTGGGTTGGCCGAAATAGGAGGTGGGAGCAATCCTACTTCACCTCCAATCCTAGTTGGAGTAGGATTGCCTCCTATTGGCTGATTTAACACTTTTTGCTTTAGGACTTTCTCTCCTGCGCCATGGGACTTTGTGGCTGTTTTCCCAGCCCACTAAGGGCTGGTTATTATTCTCCCACAGCCCATGGACCTCTTGGGGTCGAATTACCCCTCCCGAAGGTCTCCCGGTACACTACCGGCACTCCCGGTACACTACCGATGAGCCCGAAACTTTTCCGGAAACCAAACTGGGACTTCCTATATATGAATCTTTACCTCCGGACCATTCCGGAGCTCCTCGTGATGTCCGGGATCTCATCCGGGACTCCGAACAAACTTCGGTCACCACCATACATAACTCTACACTACCGAAACGTCACTGAACCTTAAGTGTGCAGACCCTGCGGGTTCGAGAACTATGTAGACATGACCGAGACACCTCTACGGTCAATAACCAATGGCGGGACCTGGACGTCCACATTGGTTCCTACATATTCTACGAAGATCTTTATCGGTCGAACCTCTATGTCAAGGATTCAGTTAATCCCGTATAACGTTCCCTTTGTTCTTCGGTATGTTACTTGCCCGAGATTCGATCGTCGGTATCTCCATACCTAGTTCAACCTCGTTACCGGCAAGTCTCTTTACTCGTTCCGTAATACAAGATCCCATGACTAACACTTAGCCACATTGCTTGCAAGGCTTGTTGTGATGTTGTATTACCGAGTGGGCCCTGAGATACCTCTCCGTCACACGGAGTAACAAATCCCAGTCTCAATCCATGCCAACTCAACAAACACCATCGGAGATACCTGTAGAGCACCTTTATAGTCACCCAGTTACGTTGCGACGTTTGATACACACAAGGCACTCCTCCCATATCCATGAGTTGCATGATCTCATGGTCATAGGAACATATACTTGACATGCAAAAAACAGTAGCAATAAACTGACACGATCATATGCTATGTTTGTAGTTTGGGTCTTATCCATCACATCATTCTCTTAATGATGTGATCCCGTTATCAAATGACATCTCATGTCCATGGCTAGGAAACCTTAACCATCCTTTGATCAACGAGCTAGTCCATTAGAGGCATACTAGGGACATGGTTTTGTCTATGTATCCACACATGCATTTAAGTCTCCGATCAATACAATTATAGCATGGATAATAAACGTTTATCATGAACAAGGAAATATGATAATAACTAATTTATTATTGCCTCTAGGGCATATTTCCAACAGTCTCCCACTTGCACTAGAGTCAATAATCTAGTTCACATCAGCATGTGATTCGCATTGTTATGAATCTAACACCCAATGAGTTTTGGGGCTCGATCATGCTTTGCATGTGAGAGAGGTCTTATAGTCAACGGGTCTGCGATATTCAGATCCGTGTGTACTTTGCAAACCTCTATGTCAAAACGTAAACACTGCTAATAAACTCCACTAGGTACTATTTCCAAATGGCTGCTCCACTATACGTATCCAGATTGCTACTACGAGTCATCCGGATTGGTGTTAAAGCTTGCATCGACGTAACTCTTTACGACGAACTCTTTATAACCTCCATAATCAAGAAACATTTCCTTAGTCCTCTGGTTACTAAGGATAATTCCGACCGTTGTCCAGTGATCCTCTCCTGGACCACTCTCGTACCCCTTGACAGACTCATGGCAAGGCACACATAGGTGCGGTACACAGCATGGCATAATACAGAGCCTATGGCTAGGGCATAGGGAACGACGTTCGTCCTTTCTCTTTCTTCTGCCATTGTCGAGCTTTGAGTCTCACTCAACTTCACACCTTACAAATCAGACGAGAACTATTTCTCTGGCTGATCCAAGATTTTGATGCTCAACAATTAGGTAACTTTATCCAGGTCTTCCTTTTAAAAACACTTTTCAAACAACCTTTTATGCCTTGCAGAAATTCTACATTATTTCCGATCAACAATATGTCAACCACATATACTTCTCAGAAACTCTATAGTGCTCCCTGTCACTTTATTGCAAATACAAATTTCTCGTAAACTTTGTATAAACTACAAAAACTTTGATCAGCTCATCAAAGTGTATATTCCAACTCCGAGATGCTTGCTTCAGTCCATAGAAGGATCACTGAAGCTTGCTCATCTTTTAGCATCCTTAGGACTAACAAAACCTTCTGGTTGTATCACATACAACCTTTCCTTAACTAAACCGTTAAGGAAACGATGTTTTGACATCCATCTACCAGATTTCATAATTGAAAATGCAGCAACTACTAACATAATTCCAACAGACTTTTAGCATCGCTACGAGTGAGAAAGCCTCATCGCAGTCAACTCCTTGAGCTTGTCACAAACATCTTTGCAACAAGTCGAGCTTTACAAATGGTGACAATTACCATCAGCGTCTGTCTTCATTTTAAAGATCCATTTGTACTCAACGACCTGCTGTCCAACAAGCAAGTCTACCAAAGTCTATACTTGGTTTTCATACATGGATCCTATCTCGGATTTCATGGCCTCCAACCATTTGTCAGAATCCGGGCCCATCATCGCTTCTCCATAGCTCGTAGGTTCATCGTTGTCCAACAACATGACCTCCAAGACAGAGTTGTCGTACCGCTTAGGAGCAGTACACATCCTTGTCGACCTACGAAGTTTGATAGTAACTTGATCCTGAAGTTTCATGATCATCATCATTAACTTCCTCTTCAACTAACGTAGGCTTCACAGAAACATCTTTCTGCGCTGCGCTATTCTCTGGTTGAACAAAGGTTTAACAACCTCATCAAGTTCTATCTTCCTCCCACTCAATTCTTTCGAGAGAAATTTTCTCGAGAAAGGACCCAATTCTAGCAACAAACACTTTGCACTCGGATCTGAGATAGAAGGCATACCCATCTGTTCTTAGGGTATTCTATGAAGATACATTTGTTTGCTTTGGGTTCTAGCTTATTATGTGAAAACATTTTCCACACAAGCATCGCAGCCCCAAACATCAAGAAATGACAGCTTAGGTTTCTGTCAAACCATAATTCACACGGTGTCATCTCAACGGATTTAGATGGTGCCCTATTTAAAGTGAATGTAGCTGTCTCTAATGCATAATCCCAAAATTATAGTAGTAAAACGATAAAAGACATCATAGCACGCACCATATCCAATAGAGCATGACTATGATGTTCGGACACACCATCACACTATGGTGTTCCAGGTGGCGTTAGTTGTGAAACAAATTTCACATTGTCTTAAGTTGTATGCCAAACTCGTAACTCAGATATTCACTTCCACGATCATATCGTAGTCATTTTTATCTTCTTGTCACGATGATCTTAAACTTCACTCTGAATTTGCTTGAACCTTTCAAACGATTCAGACTTGTGTTTCATTAAGTAAATATGCACTATATCTACTCAAATCATTAGTGGAGGTAAGAAAATAACGATATCCACTGCACGCTACAAGACTCACTAGATTGCATACATCAACATGTATCATTTCCAATGAATCACTTGCCCGCTCCATCCAACGGGGTCCTTTAGTCATCTTGCCCAAGAGGCATGGTTCGCATGTCTCAACCGATTCGAAATCGAATGAGTCCAAATATCCATCAGCATGGAGTTTCTACATGCGCTTTATACCAATATGACATTTAGCGGCAGCGCCACAAGTATGTGGTACTATCATTATTAACTTTGTTCTTTTGACATCAATGTTATGAACATGTGTACTACTACGATCAAGATTTCAACAAACCATTCTCACTGGGTGCATGACTATTGAAGGTATTATTCATGTAAACAGAATAACCATTATTCTCTAACTTAAATGAATAACTGTATTGCAATAAACATGATCTAATCATGTTCATGCTCAACGCAAAACACCAAATAACATTTATTTAGGTTCGTCACTTATCCTGAAGGTAGAGAGAGCATGCGATGTTGATCACATCAACCTTGAAAACATTTCCAACACACATCATCACCTCACCCTTAGCTAGTTCTCCGTTTATTCCATAGTTTTATTTCGAGTTACTAACATTTAGCAACCGAACCGGTATCCAATACCCAGGTGCTACTAGGAGTAGTAGCAAGGTACACATCAATAACTCGTATATCAAATATACTTCTGTCGATGTTGCCAGCCTTCTTATCTACCAAGTATCTAGGGTTGTTCCACTTCAGCGACCTCTCACCTCATAATAGAAGCACTTAGTCTCGGGTTTGAGTTCAACTTTGGGTTGCTTCACTGGAGCAGCAACTGACTTGCTATCCAGGAAGTTTCCCTCCTTGCTCTTGCCCTTTTCGAAACTAGTGGTTTGATTAACCATCAATACTTGACGCTCCTTCTTGATTTCTACCTTCGCGGTGTCAAACATCGCGAACAGCTCAGGGATCAATACTTCTATCCCTGGTGTATTATAGTTCATCACTAAGTTCTAGTAGCTTTAGCGACAGTGACTTGGAGAACTATATCAATCACTATATTATCTGGAAGATCAACTCCCACTTGATTCAAGCGATTGTAGTACCCAGACAATCTGAGTACATGCTCAACGATTGAGCTATTCTCCTTCATCTTACAGGCAAAGAATCTTGTTGGAGATCTCATATCTCGCAACACAGGCACGAGCCTGAGATCACAATCTCTGCTCCTAGAACATCTCATATGTTCCGTGACGTTCAAAACGTTTCGGAGCCTCAATTCTAAGCCGTAATGCATGACGCACTAAACTATCAAGTAGTCATCGAAACGTGCCTGTCAGATGTTCACAACATCTATAGACGACGCTAGAGGGGGTGGCGCACCGAGCGGTGCATTAAGGACATAAGCCTTCTGTGCAGCATGAGGACAATCCTCAGATCACGGACCCAGTCCGTAATATTGCTACCAACATCTTTCAACTCTATTTCTCTAGGAACATATAAAAAATAAGGGAGCTACAGCGCGAGCTAGTAATCTACAACATAATTTGCAAAGACACTTTGACTATGTTCATGATAATGAGTTCAATTAATCGTATTACTTAAGAACTCCCACTCAAATTGACATCCCTCCGATCATTCGAGTGATACATGATCCAAATTCACCAACTCAAGTCCGATCATCACGTGAGTTGAGGTGGCTGCAATGGTGAACATCATTATGTTGATCATATCTACTATATGACTCATGTTCGACCTTTCGGTCTCTCGTGTTCCGAGGCCATGTCTGTACATGCTAGGCTCGTCAAGTTTAACCCGAGTGTTCTACGCGTGCAAATCTGGCTTGCACCCGTTGTATGTGAACGTAGAGTCTATCACACCCGATCATCACGTGGTGTCTCAACACGACGAACTTTCGCAACGGTGCACACTCGGGGAGAACACAATTTAGCTTGAAATTAAGTGAGGGATCACCTTATAATGCTACCGTCGTCCTAAGCAAAATAAGGTGCATAAAAAGGATTAACATCACATGCAAATCATAAGTGACATGATATGGCCATGAACTTGTGCTTTTGATCTCCATCTAGAAAGCACCGGCATGATCTCCATCGTCACCGGCATGACACCATGATCTCCATCATCTTGATCTCCATCAACGTGTCGCCATCGGGGTTGTCACGCCCTGCATGCTTCTACTACTATTGCTACCGTTTAGCGATAAAGTAAAGCATTACATAGCGCTTAATGATTGACACGCAGGTCATACAACAATTAAAGACAACCCTATGGCTCCTGCCGGTTGCCGTACTCAACGACATGCAAGTCGTGAAATTCTATACATCACATGATCATCTCATACATCACATATATCTCATCATGTAATTGGCCATATCACATCACAACATACTCTGCAAAAACAAGTTAGACGTCCTCTAATTGTTGTTGCATGTTTTACGTGGCTGCTACGGGTATCTAGCAAGAACGATTCTCACCTACGCATAAACCACAACGGTGATACATAGATTGCTTTTCAACCTTCTCAAGGACCGCCTTTGTCGGATCCGATCCAACTAAAGTGAGAGAAACTGTCACCCGCAAGCCATCTAAGCAACAAGTTGCGTCGAGGGAACCGGTCTCTCGTAAGCGTACGAGTAATGTTGGTCCGGGCCGCTTCATCTCACAATCCCGCTGAACCAAAATCCGACCAAGGGAGGAAGCAATCTAAGCATCAACGCCCACAAACCTTTTGTGTTCTACTCGAGATCTCATCGAACCATTAACCTAGCTCATGATGCCACTGTTGGGGAACGTCACATGGGAAACAAAAAATTTCCTACGCACACGCAAACCTATCCATGGTGATGAGGATCTACGAGAGGGAGAGTGGATCTACGTACCCTTGTAGATCGCTAAGCGGGAAGCGTTAAGAAACGCGGTTGGTGTAGTCGAACATCTTCGCGATCCAAATCGTCGAGCGTCCCGCGATCCAATCACGAACCGTCCCGCGAACACATCATGATCCGTCCCGCGAACTCATCACGATCCGTCTCATGATCTTGATCACAATCTGTCCCGCGAACTCATCACGATCCGTTCCGTGATCACATCACGAACCGTCTCGCAATCTTGATCACGGTCCTTCCGATCTAGCGCCGAACGGACGGCATCTCCGCGTTCAGCACACGTGCAGCTTGATGACGATCTCCACCGTCTCGATCCAGAAAGAGGAGGTGGAGAGGAGAGAGAGTTCACCAGCAGCGTGACGGTGCTCCGGTGATGGTGGTAGAGCAATTCCGGCAGGGCTTCGCCTAAGCGCTTCAGAAAACCGATCTAGAGGAGAAACTATGCACCGGTGGAACGGGTAGCACGTGGCCGGAAATTCTGTCCAAAAACCACCCAATCCACTAGTATATATAGGAGGAGAGGAGAGGAGAGGCAGCCAAGGCCTTTGGGTTGGCCGAAATAGGAGGTGGGAGCAATCCTACTTCACCTCCAATCCTAGTTGGAGTAGGATTGCCTCCTATTGGCTGATTTTCCACTTTTTGCTTTAGGACTTTCTCTCCTGCGCCATGGGCCTTTGTGGATGTTTTCCCAGCCCACTAAGGGCTGGTTATTATTCTCCCACAGCCCATGGACCTCTTGGGGTCGAATTACCCCTCCCGAAGGTCTCCCGGTACACTACCGGCACTCCCGGTACACTACCGATGAGCCCGAAACTTTTCCGGAAACCAAACTGGGACTTCCTATATATGAATCTTTACCTCCGGACCATTCCGGAGCTCCTCGTGATGTCCGGGATCTCATCCGGGACTCCGAAAAAACTTCGGTCACCACCATACATAACTCTACACTACCGAAACGTCACTGAACCTTAAGTGTGCAGACCCTGCGGGTTCGAGAACTATGTAGACATGACCGAGACACCTCTACGGTCAATAACCAATGGCGGGACCTAGACGTCCACATTGGTTCCTACATATTCTATGAAGATCTTTATCGGTCGAACCTTTATGTCAAGGATTCAGTTAATCCCGTATAACGTTCCCTTTGTTCTTCGGTATGTTACTTGCCCGAGATTCGATCGTCGGTATCTCCATACCTAGTTCAACCTCGTTACCGGCAAGTCTCTTTACTCGTTCCGTAATACAAGATCCCATGACTAACACTTAGCCACATTGCTTGCAAGGCTTGTTGTGATGTTGTATTACCGAGTGGGCCCTGAGATACCTCTCCGTCACACGGAGTAACAAATCCCAGTCTCGATCCATGCCAACTCAACAAACACCATCGGAGATACCTGTAGAGCACCTTTATAGTCACCCAGTTACGTTGCGACATTTGATACACACAAGGCACTCCTCCGATATCCATGAGTTGCATGATCTCATGGTCATAGGAATATATACTTGACATGCAGAAAACAGTAGCAATAAACTGACACGATCATATGCTATGTTTGTAGTTTGGGTCTTATCCATCACATCATTCTCTTAATGATGTGATCCCGTTATCAAATGACATCTCATGTCCATGGCTAGGAAACCTTAACCATCCTTTGATCAATGAGCTAGTCCATTAGAGGCATACTAGGGACATGGTTTTGTCTATGTATCCACACATGCATTTAAGTCTCCGATCAATACAATTATAGCATGGATAATAAACAATTATCATGAACAAGGAAATATGATAATAACTAATTTATTATTGCCTCTAGGGCATATTTCCAACATGTATGTGGTGACTATCACTTGTGCACGTATGAGCATTTTGTTCACCAACAGTACCTTACCCCCTTTTGATTGTATTGGCTTTCCTAGGGACTCAAAGTGATTTCTTACAAAGTAAAATGTAGAGTCCTCTTGCTTGAAGCTTTGCCGATGCTATTCCTTCTCCTTATTCTTCATGGGGATACTATCCACACTCATTTTTGCCAACCCATCTCTCTCTATGGACTTTACCTGAAATATACTAGATGAAAATATTAGTCCAAAAGACAATGTATGTTGTCATGAATTACCAAAACCACCAAGCGAGCACATTGTGCATTCATGATGTCTGTCCCATATGCTATTGAAGTTGCCCCTCGGATCGTGCCTCAGAAGGAAGTACTTTTAGAACACCTTACCAATACTTGTATCTTTGGGGAACGTTGCATGGGAAACAAAAAAATTCCTATCCTTCACCAAGATCAATCTAGAAGATGAGCATCTATGAGAGGAGATATTAGATCTATGTACCCTTGTAGATTGCTAAGCGGAAGTGCTAAAGAACGCAATTGATGTAGTGGTACGTCTCCGCGATCCAAATCGCAAGCCGTCCCATGAACTCCCGATCAAGTACCGAACAAACGGCACCTCCGCGTTCAGCACACGTGCAGCTCGATGAAGATCTCCGCCTTATTGATCCAGCAAGAGGGAGCGGAGAGGTAGACGAGTTCTCCGATAGCGCGACGGCGTTGCGGCAATGGTGGTGGATCAATTCCAGCAGGGCTTCGCCTAAGCACCGCTGAAAACCGATCTAGAGGAGAAAACGATCTAGAGGAAGAAGAGGGCAGCACGAGGCAATTAGGGTTAGGGCTGCCCTCCAAATCCTGTAGTATATATAGGAGGGAGAGGAGAGGAGGCAGCCTTGCCCCTCCTACAAGGAGGGCTTCGGCCGAAGGCAATAGTTGGACTCCTAGTAGGACTCCTTTCCCTACTTGGCCCCTACTCTTCCTCCTTTCCTATGCGCATAGGGCCTTTTGGGATGGCTTGCTCAGCCCACCAGGGGCTGGTGCCCCACCTCTAAGGCCCATGTGGCCCCTTGGGGTATGTGGGCCCCACTTGGTGGTCCCCGGAACCCATTCGTCACTCCTGGTACACTGTCGGAAATGCCCGAAACTTTTTCGGAGTTCAAACACCACCTTCCTATATATCAATCTTTACCTCCAGACTACTTCGGAGCTCCCCGTGACATCTGAGATATCATCCGGGACTCCGAACAACCTTCCGTCACCACCATACATAACTCTATACTATCGAAACGTCACCGAACCTTAGGTGTGCAGACCTTGCGGGTTCGAGAACTATGTAGACATGACCGAGACACCTCTACGCAGCATGACGGCGTGGCGGTAGTGGTGGTGGAGCTGATCCGGCAGAGCTTCGCTAAGCGGTGCCAAACCAATCTACTAGAGGAGAGGTAATCATGGAGGGAGGAAGGGATGCGCTGTCACTTAGGGGTCGGCTGCCCTCCTCCCTCTCACATATATATAGGGGAAGAGGAGGAGGCTGGCCGCCCTAGCATTTCCCCTAGGGTTGGTGCGGTGGTCAAGGGAGGTGGGCCTGTGACCAGGGTGGCTTGGCCACCAAGTTTAGTGGCTAGCCCACCCTTTTGGCCCAGCCCAAGCCTCTTGCCGCATGGGCCTTGAGGTGGGAGGTGCGACCAGCCGACCAGAGGTTGGCTCGCACCCTCTCACAGCCCATGTGGCCCTTTGGAGTAGATGAGCCCACCCGATGGACCCCCAGGAACACTTCCGGCACTCCGTCAGACCACTTGCAGGTCATGGAACTTTTCCGAAACTCAAATACCAACTTCCCATATATGAATATTTACCTACGGACCACTCCAAAACTCCTCGTGACGTCTGAGATCTCATCCAGGACTCCGAAAAACCTTCGGTCACCAACACACATAACTCATCTATACCAAAACGTTACTTAACCTTAAGTGTGCAGACCCTGCGGGTTCGAGAACCATGTAGACATGACCGAGACACCTCTACGGTCAATAACCAATAGCGGGGCCTGGATGCCCATATTGGTTCCAACATGTTCTATGAAGATCTTTATCGGTCGAACCTCTATGTCAAGGATTCAGACAATCCTGTTTGTTGTTCCCTTTGTTCTTCGGTATGTTACTTGCCCGAGATTCGATCGTCGGTATCTTTATACCTAGTTCAACCTCGTTACCGGCAAGTCTCTTTACTCGTTTCGTAATACAAGATCCCGTGACTAACACTTAGTCACATTGCTTGCAAGGCTTGTTGTGATGTTGTATTACCGAGTGGTCCCCGAGATACCTCTCCGTCACACGGAGTAACAAACCCAGTATTGATCCATGCCAACCCAACAGACACCCTCGGAGATACCTCTAGAGTACCTTTATAGTCACCCAGTTACATTGCGACGTTTGATACACACAAGGCACTCCTCCGGTGTCAGTGAGTTGCATGATCTCATGGTCATAGGAACATATACTTGACATGCAGAAAAACAGTAGCAATAAACTGACACTATCATATGCTACGTTCATAGAACAAGGAAATATAATAATAAACACTTTATTTATTGCCTCTAGGGCATATTTCCAACAGTCTCCCACTTGCACTAGAGTCAATAATCTTGTTCACATCACTATGTGATTTACTTTGTAATGAATCGAACACCCATGCAGTTCTGGTGTTGATCATGTTTATCCCTTGGAAGGGGTTTAGTCAACGGGTATGAAACATTTAGATCCATGTGCACTTTTCAAATATTTATGTCCTTCTCCTTGACGTAATCGCGGATGGAATTGAAGCGTCGCTTTATGTGCCGGGTCCTCTTGTGAAACCTTGGTTCCTTGGCCAGACCAATGGCACCAGTGTTGTCATAGAACAGAGTCATCGGATTCAATGCACTGGGCACTACTCCAAGATTTTTCATGAACTTCTTCATCCAGACACCTTCCTTCGCTGCTTCCGAGGCTGTGATGTACTCCGCTTCGCATGTAGAATGAGCTACCACGCTTTGCTTGGAACTGCACCAGCTTACCGCTCCCCCATTAGGAATAAATACATATCTGGTTTGCGACTTGGAGTCATCTAGATCAGTGTCAAAGCTTGCATCGACATAACCCTTTACGACTAGCTCTTGATCACCTCCATAAATGAGAAACATTTCCTTAGTCCTCTTCAGGTACTTAAGGATATTCTTGACCGCCGTCCAGTGCTCCATTTTAGGATGACTTTGAAACCTTCCGGCCATACTTATGGCAAGGCTGACATCGGGTCTTGTGCATAGCATTGCATACATGATAGAGCCTATGCTGAAGCATAGGGGATGACACTCATCTTTTCTCTATCTTCTGCAGTCACTGGGTATTGAGTCTTACTCAACTTCACTCCTTGTAACACAGGTAAGAACCCTTTCTTAGACTGATCCATTTTCAACTTCTTCAAAACTTTATCAAGGTATGTGCTTTGTGAAAGTGCTATCAGGTGTCTCGATCTATCTCTATAGATCTTAATGCCTAATATGAAAGCAGCTTCTCCAAGGTCCTTCATTGAAAAACACTTGTTCAAATATTCCTTCATGCTTTCCATTATTTCTATATTGTTTCCAATCAGCAATATGTCATCCACATATAATATTAGAAATGCCACAGAGCTCCCACCCACTTTCTTGTAAATACAAGCTTCTTCGTAAACTTGTATAATCCCAAACGCTTTGATCACCTAATCAAAGCGCTTATTCCAACTCCGAGATGCTTGCACCAGTCCATAAATGGATCGCTGGAGTTTGCAAACTTAGTCTGCATTCTCTGGATCGACAAAACCTTCTCGTTGCATCATATACAACTCTTCCTCAAGGAAACCGTTAAGTAACGCTGGTTTGACATCCATCTGCCAAATTTCATAGTCGAAATATGAAGCTATTGCTAACATGATTCTGACGGACTTAAGCATCGCTACGGGTGAGAAGGTCTCATCGTAGTCAACTCCTTGAACTTGTGAAAAACCCTTTGCCACAAGTCGAGCTTTATAGACGGTGACATTACCGTCCGCATCTGTCTTCTTCTTAAAGATCCATTTATTCTGAATGGCCTTTCTGCCTTCAGGTAATACTTCCAAAGTCCATACTTTGTTTTCATACATGGATCCCATCTCGGATTTCATGGCCTCTAACCATTTCTCGAAATCCGGTCTCATTATCGCTCCTCCATAGCTTGTAGGTACATTGTTGTCCAACAACATGACCTCCAAGATAGGGTGGTTGTACCACTCAGGAGCAGTACATGCCCTTGTTGACCTACGAGGTTCAATAGCAACTTGATCCAAAGTTTCATGATCATCATCATTAACTTCCTCTTCAACCATCGTTGGCTCCACAGAAACATCTTTCTGCACTGCACTACTTTCTGGTTGAAGTGAAGGTTTAATAACCTCATCAAGTTCTACTTTCCTCCCACTCATGTTTTTTGAGAGAAACCCTTTCTAAAGAAATGTTCCGTTCTTGCGACAAACACTTTGCCTTCGGATATGAGATAGCACGCATACCCAACAGTCTCTTTTGGGTATCCTATGAAGACGCATTTCTCCGCTTTGGGTTCCAGCTTTTTAGGCTGAAGCTTTTTGACATAAGCATCACATCCCCAAACTTTAAGACACGACAACTTTGGCTTCTTGCCAAACCACAGTTCATATGGCGTCATCTCAACGAATTTCGATGGTGCCCTATTTAAAGTGAATGCAGCTGTCTCTAATGCATAACCCCAAAACGATAGTGGCAAATCGGAAAGAGACATCATAGAACGCACCATATCTAATAAGGTTCGATTACGACGTTCGGACACACCATTACGCTGTTGTGTTCCAGGCGGTGTCAATTGTAAAACAATTCCACACCGCCTTAAGTGACTGCCAAACTCATAACTTAGATATTCTCCTCCTCGATCAGATCGGAGGAATTTAATCTTCTTGTTACATTGATTCTCAACTTCACTCTGAAGTTGCTTGAACTTTTCAAACGTTTCGGACTTGTGTTTCATTAAGTAAATATATTCATATCTACTTAAGTCATCTGTGAAGGTGAGAAAATAATGATATCCACCGCGCGCCTCAATGTTCATCGGATTGCACACATCAGTATGTATGATTTCCAACAAATCATTCGCCCGTTCCATTATTCGAGAGAACGGCGTTTTAGTCATCTTGCGCATGAGGCATGGTTCACATGTGTCAAGTGATTCAAAATCAAGTGACTCCAAAAGTCCATCAGCATGGAGCTTCCTCATGCGTTTTAAACCAATATGACCCAAACGTTAGAGCCACAAGAAAGTGGTACTATCATTATCAACTCTACATCTCTTGGCATCAATGTTATGAACATGTGTATCATCACCATCGAGATTCAATAAGAATAAACCCCTCACATTGGGTGCATGACCATAAAAGATATTACTCATATAAATAGAACAACAATTATTCTCTAATTTAAATGAGTAACCGTCTCGCAATAAACAAGATCCAGATATAATGTTCATGCTTAACACAGGCACTAAATAACAATTATCCAGGTTCATCACTAATCCCGATGGTAGTCGAAGAGCGAGCGTGCCGACGGCGATCACATTAACCTTGGAACCATTTCCCACGAGCATCGTCACTTCATCCTTATCCAGCCTCCGTCTATTTTGTAGGTCTTGCTTTGAGTTGCAAATGTGAGCAACCGAACTGGTATCAAATACCCAGGCACTACAACGAGAGCTAGTAAGGTACACATCAATAACATGTATATCATATATACCTTGCTTGGTGTTGGTCGCCTTCTTGTCGGCCAGATACTTGGGGTAGTTCCGCTTCCAGTGACCAGTTCCCTTTCAATGAAAGCACTCAGTTTCTGGCTTGGGCCCAACCTTGGGTTTCTTCACGGGGGGAGGAACAGCTTTGCCACCCTTCTTGGAGTCACTACTGGAATCAGGATCTTTGCAGTCTCCTAGCTCTTTGCCGTTTGCTAGCTGACGGCAAAAAAGGTCTTTGCCATCAGCTTCAACAAAACTGACGGCAAACAAAGAGCTAACGACAAAGATATCGTTGCCGTCAGCCATCTCTTTGTCGTCCGCTAGCGGACGGCAAAGAGAAAGGGTGGCCCACAACGAGAACCAGCTAACGGCCACTCTCTTTGCCGTCTGCTAGCGCACGACAAAGCTTCTTTGTCGTCCGCTAGCAGACGGCAAAGAGAATGGCCATCTAACGGCCGTTTCCCCCGGCCCCACCCCACTAACTCAGGCTCTTTGTCGTCTGCTAGCAGACGGCAAAGAGCCTGAATATACCTGTCAGCGTGCCCCCGCCCCTGTAGCCGGTCGCCCCTGCCCCTGCCGCCGTCCGCCCCTGCCCCTGCCGCCGCCCAAGGTACTTTTTTTGAAGGTTTAGTTTTAATTTAGATTTTTTTTAATTAGGATTACTTTGTTTTTAGTTTAGTTTAGGTTTAGTTTAGGTTTAGTTTAGTTTTAGGTTTAGTTTAGGTTAAAAAGAGAGCGAGGGGCGGAGGCGGAAGAGCAAACGCCGCGAACCCGCCGCCTCCTCCTCGCCCCCTCCCCCGCCTCACGCCGGGCCCGCCGCCGCCTCTCCCCCTTCCCTCCTCCCCCCTTCCCCCCTCTTCCTCGCGTGCCCTCCTCCCCTCCTCCCCTCTTCTCCGCCCTCTGCTCGCTCGCCTCCTCTTCCTCCTCCTCCCCCGAATCCATGCGGAGACCCACCGCCCCCCCCCCCCCAACCACCGACGCCATCGCCCCACGACCACCGACACCACCGACCCCCGACCACCGACGCCATCGAACCCCGACTACCAACGCCACCGACCCCCAACTCCACTGTCCCATGATCACCGACCCTCGACCCCCGACACCACCGACCCCCGACGCCCCGGACCCCTGACCCCCTAGACCCTGACCACCAACCACCGACGCCATCGCCCCTCGACCACCGACACCACCGACCCCCGACCACCGATGCCATCGACCCCCGACCACCAACGCCATCGACCCCGACTCCACTGACCCCTGATCACCGACCCTCGACCCCCGACGCTACCGACCCCTGACGCCCTGGACCCCTGACCCCCAACCACCGACACCGCCGACCCCCAACCACCGACGCCATCGAACCACGACCACCAACGCCACCGACCCCCGAGTCCACTGACCCCTGATCACCGACCCTCGACCCCCGACGCCACCGACCCCCGACCCCCCGGACCCTGTCCCCTAACCACCAACGCCATCGCCCCCCGACCACCGACACCACCGACCCCCGACCACCGATGCCATCGACCCCCGAACACCAACGCCACCGACCCCCGACTCCACTGACCCCTGATCACCGACTCTCAACCCCCGACGCCATCGACCCCCGACGCCCCGGACCCCCGACTCCCCGGACCCCGACCCCCAACCACCGGCGCCATCACCCCCCGACCACCGACACCTCCGAACCCCGACCACTGATGCCGTCGACCCCCGACCACCAACGCCACCGACCCTTGACTCCACTGACCCCTGATGCCACTATCTCCCGATGCCACTGACCCACGACCCTCGACACCTATTCTGCCTCCTGTTGACCAAAAAGGTGCTCTTCGGCCTTCGTGAGGCCAAGGAGGTCATAGTTTTGTAAATTGTGAGCTAGGTCACATATTTTCCTATTTTGTTATAAAAAACATCATATTTTGTGTTGATCGGGTGAATTTCAATGTGCAATTGTTCGACGACCTCCCCGTGCATTTGACGAGCTCCCCTGTTGTGTTTGTTGGTGAGCACAAATAACATCTTCTCCCGCGGCACCCTTAAATTTTTTTTCTCTGTTCCGGTATTCATGCCGATGAAATTTGCTAGCTATAGGTGTCTTCAATCATCAGTATGCGTGACCACTATGTGTCTCCTGTTCGAAAGGGTTACATCTATAAATATGCATTCATTAGCATATTTATAACCGTGATTCTTTCGAATTGTCCAATGTTATCAGTGGACAGCCCGAGTATGTGTAGATTGGGTTCGTTTTCCCATATGCTCTGCTCCGGATCCGATGCAGAATTTTGTTAGTGCCTCCTTGTTGTTCTCCGGGTACACATCCTCTCTGCTTATTGCCGAGACGTGTATCAGGAGAACAGCAGGGAGGTGCTGCCGAAATTGTGCGTCGGATCCAGAGCAGAGCATGGGAAAACGAACCCAATCTACACATACTCGGGTGGGTTAGGAACTATCTTTACCTACTAGCGTCTAGGTCGCATCGACATAATAAAACTGACAAACTCTATTAACTGATGAATATGGTTTGCTGAATTATGTATATATTTTTTGTGTGTCCAATAGCTAGGCAAGATGAGCGATCATGGGTGGATGTACACCGGTCACACTAGTCAGAAAGACATGACCCATGAATGGATAACAAAAACCAAGGAGTTTGTGAGAGTCGCATTTGCAAATGGACAGGAAACAACCTGGTGCCCATGTGTCGATTGTGACAACTTTAAGAAGAAGTCAGAGTTTGAAATGATCAAACACCTGCAGAAGTGGGGTTTTACGCCTAATTATATGGTCTGGTCATTTCATGGTGAGTCTACCCAACGTGCCAGAGCTGAGGTGGTTCATCGTCGCACCAACGAGCATGGTATCGGGATCGAAGACATGGTGCAAGACTTTGATGATGCTCGGGGTTCATACGATGAGATGGAGGAATCTGCAAAGGCCTTTTATGAAATGTTGAAGTCTTCAAAACGTCCTCTCCACGAGCACACTGAGCTTTGTCAGCTGGATGCCACCGCGCAAGTAATGGCTTTGAAGGCTTAGTTCAACCTGGGCAGAGAATGCTACGACGCGATGATGACGATATTTGGACGCTTTCTACCCAAAGGCCATGTATTGCCAGCCTACCTATACCAGTCAGACAAAATCCTATGTGCGCTTAAGATGCCCTATGAGAATATAGATGCCTGTGAGAATGGATGTGCCTTATTTAGGCTTGAGTATGCGAGCTTGAACTATTGCCCCATTTGCAATGCTTCCAGGTATGTTCTGGTAGACAACGGTATGGGTGAGAAGTGTCAGATCAAAATCCCCATTAATGTTCTTCGGTATCTGCCAATCATACCAAGACTTCAACGTATTTTCATGGTCGAAGAGACGGCCAGACAGATGACGTGGCATAAATTGGGCAAGAGAACAGAACTAGATGCAGATGGGAATCCGATGTTGGGACACACTTCAGACGCTTTTGTGTGGAAGCACTTCGATGCATTACATAAGGATAAAGCAACAGATCCAAGGCATCCTTGAGTTGCCATCAGCACGGATGGGTTCAATGTGTATGGTATCGGCAGCACAATACAACTGTTGGCCTGTATTTTTCATTCCACTCAATCTCCCCCTCGGAGATATTATGAAAAGAAAGAACATTTTCCTGACGTTGATAATTACAGGGCCCAAATATCTGGGGAAGAATATGAATGTGTACATGCAGCCGCTTAAGGATGAATTGCAAGAAGCCTGCGATAATGGGATCAAGACATACGACGCCGCTACCAAAAAAGAACTTCAAAATGCAAGTGTAGTACATGTACTCGTCGCATGACTTGCCGGCGTATGCGCTATTCGTTGGCTAGTGTGTGCGTGGAAGGTTTCTGTGCCCCACATGCAAGGCAGCTCTTGAGTTCCGTTGGCTGCAGGCGGGTCGCAAGTTTTCTTGCTTTGACATGCGTAGACAGTTCCTGGATCCTGACCATAAGTTCAGAAAAGACAAGAATAATTTCATCAAAGGTAGAGTTGTCAAAAACACTGCACCACCTGCATTGACAGGCCAACAGATCCTGGATCAGATAAACGCTCTCGAGCCGGATCCAGATCGTCCAGGGTATTTCAAAGGGTATAATACAGAACACGCCTGGACTCACAAGATATGTTTGTGGGATCTGTCTTACATTAAAGACCTCCTTTGCCCACACAACATCGACGTGATGCACACTGAAAAGAATATTGTGGAGGCCCTTTTTGGTACATTGTTCGGCATAGAGGGGAAGTCGAAGGATAATCTTAAGGCTAGAGTCGATCAGGAGGCTCTATGTGATAGACCGTTACAAAACATTCGACAACCGAAAGGAAAGAAGAACTGGAGGAAGCCAAAGGCATGGTTCAATCTTGGAAGGCCAGCTATGAGGGAAATGATCTTGTGGGTCAAAATGCAGTTGATGTTCCCCGATGGGTATGAAGTGAATCTAAAGAGGGGAGCGAGTCTTGACAAATTGAAAATATTTGGTCTCAAGAGTCATGATTGGCACATATGGCTTGAGCGGGTAATGTCGGTGATGTTGCGTGGCTTTATCCTTCAGGATGAATAGCTAGTACTGGCAGAGCTGAGCTATTTCTTTCGTGCTCTTTGTGCAAAAGAACTATCGCCTGACGTGCTAGACGAACTAGAAGAGTTGGCGCCAGAGTTGATCTGCAAGTTAGAAAAGATCTTTCCACCGGACTTCTTTAATCCAATGCAGCATTTAATTTTGCATCTCCTGACCGAGGCAAGATTGGGGGGGTGCAAAATCGTTGGTGCTTCGCAACTGAGAGGATGCAGAAGACGCTTCGAGCAAAATGTAAACATAAACGTAGAGTTGAAGCATCGATGGCTGAGGCGTTCATTACTGAGGAGGCGGCAAACTTCGTGACAGTACACTACAAAGCCAAGAATCGTCATTTGCATAATCTGAAGCCTCGGTACAATGATGGCGACCGTGAAAAAGTTCGATCCAACCTCAGCCTATTCAAAGGGAAGCTCGCACCAGCCGGTGCTTCGAAAGCAATAGCGTTGGATGTCAAAGAATGGCAGACCATTTCGTTGTATATCTTCAACAACCTGATAAAAGTGCGGCTGTACATCGAGTAAGTTCTCGGTACATTGTTTCAAAACATCTCATTCCTTTGAAATGCTCTTATTCCTGGATATGAGATACAGTTGATACGTCACCAAATTCTCGAATGGAGCGGTGATCCAAAAGGATTCCATCAAAGAGTATGAGCTTCTGGCAAAGCATGGAGGCGGCTATCCCGATTTCATCTCTTGGTTCAAGCAAACGGTAATTTCCATTAATTAGACGATTTCATTTCTTCGCCTAGTTTGTGGCTAATGCAACAATCCTTTCGTACTAAACTTGTAGGCTAATGCAGAGTCTATGGACTCCGAATTGAGACAAGTCGCTAATGGTTTTGACTATAAGGTTCGTTCATTTGACAAATACGACATCAACGGGTATCGCTTTCGTACTTTTAGCAAAGAGCTGTCTATGGCCGTTCGAAAGTCTACAAATTGTTGTGTCTCCGTTGTCGGCGAAGGAAGGGTCGAGTATTATGGAAGAGTTGAAGCAATTTATGAACTTACATTCTTTGGTGAAACCCCATCAAACGTCATTGTCTTCAAATGTTATTGGTTCCAGCCAAAGGATACTAGAAGGACTCATGAACATATAGGGCTAGTCGAAATCAAACAAAGCACCCATTTAGATGTTCCCGATGTCTATATTACGGCTCAGCAGGCGACCCAAGTTTTCTACCTACCGTGGGCCTGCCAAACGGATCCAAATTTGAAAGGTTGGGATGTCGTTTATGATGTGCCGCCACATTTTAGACCACCTCCCCTCAATGAAGATGATTATGAACCTCACATTAACCCAGACACATATGAAGGAGAATTCTTCCAAGAAACACGTGTTTCCAAAAAAACGTTTCAAGAACCGCTCTACTTCACCCCAGAACATTGAGGTCAACAACGACAGTGAATCCAACTTCACCCCTGAGCCGGAACAAGAAGAGACGGAAGAAGAAGAGGTTACTGCTACGGATGACCTGTCAATGCTTGACCGATTACATAGAGGCCTTCCACATGTTGATGCATTTATTGATGATGCTGATGAGCACGTCATTACTGATAGTGATGATGATTATGCATTTATTGATCCTGGAGCATATATAGACGATGAAGATTAATATTAGTAATGTGAGGTATTCAATTATTATTATGTACATATATATTATTAATTAGTTCATGTTATTAGGTATTCAATTTTTTATGTTGAACTAATTTCGTTCACTCTTTGTCATTGCAGGTGTTGACAGATGGTGGGCTCGGGTCGAGAGCCCTCTGAGCCTCCTTCCTTGGCGTGTGCTGGGAGGGATGCTATTATTCCACCCCAGCAACTCCGGAGAGCGCTGGTACACAGTATGCAGACACCAGCGGGTGCTTCTTCTTCGACCGGGAGAGGTCGGGGGAAGACGAACAGAGGTGCTAGAAGTAGGAAGGCTGCTGTGCCTTCCTCGCCACCACCCCCAGCTGATTCTCCCGACCACAGGAGTGCTCCATCTTAGGTGGACCCGTCTGACGTGGACCCGTCTCAGACTCCGGTCGACGAGCCTCGGGTCGACGAGCCTCGGGTCACCGAGCCTTCGTCCCAGGAGACTCGGGTCCCAGAGTCTTCGTCCCACGTGACTCCAGAGGCTAATGGCCATGCTGATGGTGGTGAGGACAACTTGTCTGAGAACACCTATAGCGAGGGCGAACTGGTTGAGTAGGGCAAGAAGGTCTACCAGAGTGGTTGTATAAAGCTCCCGCCCGTGCCGATGACCCACGATCAGAGGTGATTGATTGAGCCTAATGCGGAGAAGTAAGTGCATTTACTCTTTTAACCTTTTGCCTTCATGTTTCTTCAAATTAATATCTAATGTTTTGGCCTTGTCATACTGCAGGGGTTGGAAACATGAGCGTGGTGTCCGCAGGCCCAACCAGGTACTTGGTGTGCTTTTCCGGCACCACTTCCTGGGGAAGGTCCAGTTGCCCGGTGAGGGTGAGGTTCCACAAGTAGCACTGACCTGGGAGCTGTACAGGGCTGCCCCGGCCTTGCCGGAGGAGATGGTCGACGGTGTCTGGTGCGAGACGGTGGCTAACATTGTGATCCGTCGCTTTTGGGTTATTTCTCCTTTACAGAATTAAAATCAATATCACCTAGTGATTGTACTAATCACTGTTGTCTTGTTTGATTGCAGACCTTCTACAGGTGTCTTGAGGAACACGAGGCGAAAGCGGCTGTTGTTCTCGAAGCCGAGTGCAAGTGCCTACTTCAGAACTTACAGCACGAGGCTCGGGTGCAGGCTATTCGAGACTACTACGCCTCGACTAACATTAAGAGGGCCAAGAAGAAGTGCCGCACAAATTAACTGAGCAAGGAGAATTTAATGAAGGTAATTATCTATTCTTAAGGCTTTGTACTTAGTTCCTTGATTTGATTCATAGGCGTAGCGCTAAAATTTCTCTTGTCTAACTTAGGTGCCCCCGAGATGGTGTGCGGATAGGATGGACTGTTGGGAGGCATTGGTGGATGAGTGGTGCTCTCCTGAATAGCTATCCAAACACAACAAGGCCAAGGACAAGCGTGCCCAAATGAGAGGTGTGCCACACCATCATGGGAGCTCCAACCTGTTTGAGTATGGGGATCACTGGGTATGTGGTTTGCTTCATGATTCATGCAATTTCATTCTTCATGCTAGCTTGAGCCCTTAACTAATATTTTGTTCCTCTCTTTTAGGCGCGAGAAAACAAGAAGGAGGTGCCACCTCTGTTCGCCCTCTATGACATGGCCCATACTCCCTCGTGCAAGAAGGCCAAGGCATTCTCTGAGGATGACCTCGATCATCCAGAGAGCTTCAGCAACATCTCCTCCCACAACAAGCTCATGAGGTACAGAGATGAGGGGAAGGCGAGGAAAGGGGAGGACTTCAACCCAAGCTAGAGTCCTTTTGATCTAGAGCTCGTGATGATATCTGATGGCGGGAGGCCCCATGGCTTCATAGCCATTGGGGATGGACTGATACGTTGTCCTAGAACTTTCTCGGAGATCAAGAAGCACCAGACGAGCTCTGATCCTGAGATAAGGCCTCGTCCACGGCCAATGGAGCTCGCCATCGAGGCTAGGGCCCAGGAGCTTCTGGCGGAGGCAAATAGGCAGGCGCGTAGAGGGAGAGGGACATGGAGGAGAGGATGGCTAGGCTGTTGGACGAGGAGAGGAACCGGAACGACGCGTCTCAACGGGCCCTATACGAGCTCCTCGTGGTAAGTTTCTCCTACATATTAGCCAAATCATGCACGTAATGTTCGTTTCATCACTAAGTAATACGAATGACTCATGAAAACAAAATGTGCAGACCGTGTGCCAGAACAATGGTAAGACCCCTCCGTTGGTACCCTAGATTGGTATAGCACCCACGGTGAGTTTCATTTTAATGGTCATTAGTTACTAGTATTCACATTTGAGTTGCATCATGCTAAGGAGACATTGCAAATGATCTTTGGTGCAGCGTGCCTCCCGACAAGCATCGACCAATCCTTCTACGTCTGATGCAACCCTGACCGGTCATTCTACATCTCACCCTGGCGCAAACCCGACCGGTCCTTCACCTCCGTGATGATGGTAAGTTTTCCCAAGTGTTTTGTTTAACAAATGCACACTTAGCTTAAGAAATGACCCACTTAGCTCCAAAATGACCTATACTTAGCTTATTTTCCTCAAAAATGACATAATAACCTTACTTACCTCCAAAATGATATATTCTACTTAGGATAGCTATAAAATGACCTATACTTAGCATTTTTTTCCTCCAAAATGACTTGATATGCTTAGTTATCTAGAAAATGGCATAACTACATAGGATAGCTCAATAATGATCTATAGCTAGCTTAAATAGTACATTTATGACATAATTAGCTCACTTAGGTACAAAATGGCATAACTACCTAGGATAGCTCAATAATGATCTATAATTAGCTTAGCTAGTTCATTTATGACATAATTATCTCACTTAGGTAAAAATGGCATAATAACCTTGGTTTAGCTCCAAAATGACCTATACTTAGCTTATTTTCCTCGAAAATGACATAATAACCTTACTTAGCTCCGAACTGACATACTTTACCTAGGATAGCTATAAAATGACATATACTTAGCATTTTTTCCTCCTAAATGACTTAATATGCTTAGTTAGCTGAAAAATGTCATAACTACCTTGGATAGCTAAATAATAATTTATACTTAGCTTACCTAGTTCATTTATGACATAATTAGCTAACTTAGGTAAAAAATGTTATAATAACCTTGGTTTAGCTCCAAACTATCGTATAATTAGTTTATTTTCCTCCAAAATAACAAAATAACCTCACCTAGCTCCAAAATGACCGATTTTAACTAGCATAGCTCTAAAATGACCCGCACTTGCCATTTCGTCCTCCAAATGAATAAATATGCTTAGTTAGCTAAAAATGGCATAACTACCTAGGTTAGCACCAAAATGACCTATTTACCTATCTTAGCTCTAAAATGACCTACTCACTTAGCATTTTTACCTACCTTAGCTAAAAAATGGCATTTTTACCTACCTTAGCTAAAAAATGGCATTTTTACCTACCTTAGTAAGAAGAAGAAGAAGAAGATAAAGAAGAGGAGAGGAGAAAAAGAAAGAGAAGATAAATTCTTCTTCTTCTTTTTCTTCTTTTTCTTCTATCTAGTCTTCTTCTTCTTCTAACTTTCATCTTTCCTAATTTGTAGATTTGCTATAGATGAGGAATCTTGCATTGATGGAGTGTAGTCTTCTACTTATGCTTCCTTTTTGTTTATGGAAACTTGTTGGAAACTTGTTTTGGATATGTATGTATGGATATGTTGTGGGAACCATTGTATGTTGGATATGTTGTTGGAAACTTGTATGTTGGATATGTTGTTGGAAACTTATTGATGGTATGCTTGTTGAAATTATTTTCAAATGTGTATATATATGTGTGAAATTCTGTCAAATTGAATGAATTTAAGAAAAAATATAAAAAACAGGGGCTATATAGCCACTTTGTCGTCTGCTGGCAGACGGCAAAGCTGCCACGTGGCAGCTACCTGTGCAACCTGGGGTAGCACTAGGCTGGCCTAGGTGGTTTCTTTGCCGTCCGCTGGTGGACGGCAAATAAACCACGTAGGCTGGCAAAGAAATAGTTGCTTTGCCATCCGTTGGCAGACGGCAAAGATCCTTAGGTCTTTGCCGTCTGCCAGCGGACGACAAAGCACGCCGTTAACCCCTTAACGGTCGTAAGCTGCCACATGTGCCGTCCACGCCCTTTGTTGTCCGCTGGCAGACAGTAAAGACCTAAGGATATTTGTCATCTGCCAGCAGGCGGCAAAGCACCCTTTACCCTGGCTTATTCAGCCAGACGGTTGGCCGTCTGCTGGCCGACGGCAAAGCCTTTGCCGTATGCCATGCAAGCCTTTGCCGTCTGGGATGGCTGACGGCAAAGTTGCTGATTCCTGTAGTGAGTTACTCTTCTTGCCCTTTCCATGCTTATTGAAACTAGTGGTTTTATTGACCATCAATACTTGATGTTCTTTCTGGATTTCAGACTCAGCGACTTTCAGCATCGCAAATAGCTCGGCGACTAACTTGTTCATCCCATGCTTGTTATAGTTCAACACGAAGCTCTTGTAGCTAGGTGGAAATGATTGAAGAACTCTGTCAGTGATCGCCTCTGGCGGAAGGGGCATCCCTAACTTCGCCAGACGGGTCGAATACCCAGACATTCTGAGTATATGTTCACTGATAGACCCGTTCTCCTCCATCTTGCAAGCATAGAACTTATCGGAGGTCTCATACCTATCGATCTGGGCATTCTTCTTCAAGATAAACTCCAACTCTTGGAACATCTCATATGCTCCATGACGTTCAAAACGTCTTTGAAGTTCAGGTTCTAAGCCATACAACATTGAACATTGAACTATTGAGTAATCTCCAGAACATGCCTCCCAAGCGTTCTTAACGTCTTCGGATGACACTGGAGCAGGTGCGTCACCAAGCGATGCATCAAGGACATAAGCCTTCTCGGAAGCCGTAAGGATAATTCTCAGATTACGGGCCCAATCAACAAAGTTACTTCCATCATCTTTCAACTTAGCTTTCTCTAGGAACGCATTAAAATTCAGGGGTGCTACTGCGCGAGCCATTGATCTACAACATAAATAAGCAAAGGTTACTAAGACTATTATTCATGATAATGAGTTTAGTTTAATCAAATTACTAAAGCTCCCACTCAAATTGACATCCCTCGAGTCATTCGAGTGACACATGATCCATATTCACCAACTCAAGTCCGATCATCACGTGAGTTAAGGTGGTTTCAATGGTGAACATCATCATGTTGATCATATCTACTATATGACTCATGCTCGACCTTTCGGTCTCTTGTGTTCCGAGGCCATGTTTGTACATGCTAGGCTCGTCAAGTTTAACCCGAGTGTTTTGCATTTGCAAGTGGTGCACACTCGGGGAGAACACAATTCATCTTCAAATTTAAGTGATGGGTCACCTTATAATGCTACTGTCGTCCTAAGCAAAACAAGGTGCATAAAAAGATTAACATCACATGCAAGTCATAAGTGACATGATATGTCCATGAACTTGTGCTTTTGATCTCCATCTCCAAAGCACCGGCATGATCTCCATCGTCACTGTCATAACACCATGATCTCCATCGTCATGATCTCCATCATCATGATCTCCATCATCATGATCTCCATCATTGTGTCGTCATCGGGGTTGTCGTGCCCACCATGCTCATACTACTATTGCTACCGCTTAGCGATAAAGTAAAGCATTACATAGCGCTTAAAGATTAACACGCAGATCATACAATAATCAAAGACAACCCTATGGCTCCTGCCGCTTGTCGTACTCATCGACATGCAAGTCGTGATATTCTATACAAAAACATGATCATCTCATACATCACATATATCACATCATGCAATTGGCCATATCACATCACAACATACCCTGCAACAAGAAGTTAGACGTCCTCTAATTGTTGTTGCATGTTTCACGTGGCTGATATGGGTATCTAGCAAGAATGATTCTTACCTACGCAAAACCACAACGGTGATATGAAGGTTGCTTTTCAACCTTCTACAAGGACTGCCTCAATCAAATACGGTTCAACTAAAATGGTAGAGACAAACACCCGCCAACCATCCTTATGCGATGAAGTCACATGTCAGTCAATGGAACATAGTCTCTCATAAGCGTACGAGTAAAGTCGGTCCGAGCCACTTCATCCCACAATACCTCTGAACCAAGAAAAGACTAAGGAAGGAAGCAATCTGAATATCAATGCCCACAAACTCTTTGTGTTCTACTCAAGATCTCATCTATGCATAGACCTAGCTCATGATGCCATTGTTGGGGAACGTTGCATGGGAAACAAAAAATTTCCTACGCTTCATCTAGTCAATCTAGGATATGAGCATCTATTAGAGGAGAGATTGTATCTACGTACCCTTGTACATTGCTAAGCGAAAGCGTTAAAGAACATAGTTGATGTAGTGGTACGTCTCCGCGATCCAAATCGCAAGCCATCCCATGAACTCTCGATCAAGTGTCTAACGGACGACACCTCCGCGTTCAGCACACATGCAGCTCGATGAAGATCTTTGCCTTCTTGATCAAGCAAGAGGGAGCAGACAGGTAGATGGGTTCGCCGGTAGCACAACGACGTGGCGGCGGTGGTGGTGGAGCTGATCCGGCAGAGCTTCGCTAAGCGGTGCCAAACCAATCTACTAGAGGAGAGGTAATCATGGAGGGAGGAAGGGCTGCGCCATGACTTTGTTGGGGAACGTAGTAGTCATTCAAAATTTTCCTACGTATCACCAAGATCAATCTATGTGAAACCCGCAACGAGTAAGGGGTTTGAGCATCTTCATACCTTTGAAGATTGCAAAGCGGAAGCGTTACAAGAACACGGTTGGTGGAGCCGTACTCGCAGCGATTCAGGTCGCGGTCAATTCCGATCTAAGCGCCGAACAACGGCGCATCCGCGTTCAACACACGTGCAGCCCAGTGACGTCTCCTACGCCTTGATCCAGCAAGGAGGAAGGAGAGGTTGAGGGAGAGCTCCGACAGCACGACCGCATGGTGACGGTGGAGCTGCATGGTACTCCGGCAGAGCTTCGCCAAGCACTACGGAGGACGAGGAGGTGGAGAGGTAGGGCTATGCCAAGAGAGAGATCGAGATCTGTGTGTCGGCAGCCCCCAAAACCCTCACTATATATAGGAGGAGGGGAGGAGGGTACGCTCCCTCTAGGGTTCCCACCCTAGGGGGTGCGGCATCCCTAGAAGGGGATGGCTGGCGGCTAAGAGAGGGAGAGAGGGGGCGCGCCCTAGGGTGGGCCTAGGGCCCATCTACGCCTAGGGTTTGCCCCCTCTCCTCCTAGCTGTGCCTTGGGCTGAGGTGGAAGGCGCACCAGCCCACTCAGGGGCTGGTCCCTTCTCACTCTCGGCCCACGCAGGCCTCCGGGGCCGTTGGCCCCTCCTGGTGGACCCTCGGAACCCTTCCGGTGGTCCCGGTACATTACCGGTGATGCCCGGAACACTTCCAGTGACCAAATCCTCACTTCATATATATCATTCTTTACCTAGGGATCATTTCGGAACTCCTCGTGACCTCTAGGATCTCATCTGGGACTCCGAACAACGTTCGGTAACCACGTACACAATTCCCCTATAACCCTAGCGTCATCGAACCTTAAGTGTGTAGACCCTACGGGTTCGGGAGGCATGTAGACATCACCGAGACACCTCTACGGTCAACAACTAACAGCGGGATCTGGATACCCATGTTGGCTCCCACATGGTCCACGATGATCTCATCGGATGAACCATGATGTCGAGGATTCAATTAATCACGTATACATTTCCCTTTGTCCATTGTTATGTTACTTGCCCGAGATTCGATCGTCGGTATCCCTATACCTTGTTCAAACTCATTACTGGAAAGTCTCTTTACCGGCAAGTCTCTCAATCCCGTGACTAACTCCTTAGTCACATTGAGCTCAGAGATACCTCTCCGTCACATGGAGTGACAAATCCCAGTTCGTGCGAACCCAACAGATACTTTCGGGGATACCCGTAGTGCACCTTTATAGCCACCCAGTTACGTTGTGACGTTTGACACACCCAAAGCATTCCTACGGTATCCGGGATTTGCACAATCTCATGGTCTAAGGAAACGATACTTGACATTGAAAAGCTTTAGCAAACGAACTACACGATCTTGTGCTATGCTTAGGATTGGGTCTTGTCCATCACATCATTCTCCTAATGATGTGATCCTGTTATCAACGACATCCAATGTCCATGGTCATGAAACCGTTCCAATCTATTGATCAACGAGCTAGCCAACTAGAGGCTCACTAGGGACATGTTGTGGTCTATGTATTCACACATGTATTACGGTTTCCGGTTAATACAATTATAGCATGAACAATAGACAATTATCATGAACAAGGAAATATAATAATCACTTTATTATTGCCTCTAGGGCATATTTCCAACAGTCTCCCACTTGCACTAGAGTCAATAATCTAGTTACATTGTGATGTATCGAACACCCATAGAGTTCTGGTTTTTATCATGTTTTGCTCGTGAGAGAGGTTTAGTCAACGGATCTGCGACATTCAAATCTGTATGTACTTTACGAATGTCTATATCTCCATCCTGGACATATCCACGAATGGAGTTGAAGTGACGCTTGATGTTTCTTGTCTTCTTGTGAAATCTAGCCTCCTTGGCAAGGGCAATAGCTCCAGTGTTGTCATAGAGTAGAGTCATCGGGCCTGACACATTGGGAATCACTCCTAGGTCGGTGATGAACTCCCTCATCCAGACTCCTTCCTGTGTTGCTTCCGAAGCAGCTATGTACTCCGCTTCACATGTAGATGCCGCCATGACGCTTTGCTTGCAGCTGCACCAGCTGACTGCCCCTTCGTTCAAAATATACACGTATCCGGTTTGTGACTTGGAATCATCCGGATCTGTGTCGAAGCTAGCATCGACATAACCCTTTATGACGAGCTCTTCGGCACCTCCATATACGAGAAACATGTCCTTGGTCCTTTTCAGGTACTTCAGGATATTCTTGACCGCTGTCCAATGTTCCGCTCCAGGATCACTTTGGTACCTCCCTACCAAACTTATGGCAAGGTTCACATCAGGTCTGGTACACAGCATGGCATACATAATAGAGCCTATGGTTGAAGCATAGGGGATGACACTCATCTTTTCACTATCCTCTGCCGTGGTCGAGCATTGAGTCGTACTCAATCCCACACCCTGTAACACAGGCAAGAACCCCTTCTTGGACTTATCCATATTGAACTTCTTCAATATCTTGTCAAGGTATGTGCTTTGTGAAAGACCTATGAGGCGTCTTGATCTATCTCTATAGATCTTGATGCCTAATATGTAAGCAGCTTCTCCAAGGTCCTTCATTGAAAAACACTTATTCAAGTAGGCCTTTATGCTTTCCAAAAGTTCTATATCATTTCCCATCAACAATATGTCATCCACATATAATATGAGAAATGCTACAGAGCTCCCACTCACTTTCTTGTAAATACAGGGTTCTCCATAAACCTGTATAAATCCAAACGCTTTAATCACCTCATTAAAGAAAATGTTCCAACTCCGAGATGCTTGCACCAGCCCATAGATGGAGCGCTGAAGCTTGCATACTTTGTTACCATCTTTAGGATCGACAAAACCTTCCGGTTGCATCATATACAGTTCTTCCTTAAGGAAATCATTAAGGAATGTCGTTTTGAAGTCCATTTGCCAAATCTCATAATCATAAAATGCGGCAATTGCTAACATGATTTGGACGAACTTCAGCATCGCTACGAGTGAGAAAGTCTCATCGTGGTCAAATCCTTGAACTTGTCGATAACCCTTAGCGACAAGTCGAGCCTTAGAGACGGTCACATTACCATTCGCGTAAGTCTTGTTCTTAAAGATCCACTTATTTTCTACGGCTCTCCGATCATCGGGCAAGTCCACCAAAGTCCATACTTCGTTCTCATACATGGATCCTATCTCGGATTTCATGGCTTCAAGCCATTTGTTGGAATCCGAGCCTGCCATCGCTTCTTCATAGTTCAAAGGTTCACCGTTGTCCAACAACATGATCTCCAGGACAAGGTTGCCGTACCACTCTGGTGCGGAACGTGTCCTTGTGGACCTTCGAGGTTCAATAGCAACTTGATCTGAAGTTTCATGATCATCATCATTAACTTCCTCTCCAGCCGGTGCAGGCTCCACAGAAACAACTTCCTGTGTTGCGCTACTCTCCGGTTCGAGCGGAGGTACAATTACCTCATCAAGTTCTATTTTCCTCCCACTTACTTCTTTCGAGAGAAACTCTTTCTCTAGAAAGGATCCATTCTTGGCAACAAAGACTATGCCTTCGGATCTGAGGTAGAAGGTATACCCAACAGTTACTTTGGGGTATCCTATGAAGACGCACTTTTCCACTTTTGGGTTCGAGCTTCTTAGGTTGAAGTTTCTTCACATAATCATCGCATCCCCAAACCTTCTAGAAAGGCCCATGTGGCTGGAGATAAGAGATAGGGCTAAAAAGGATTCAAAAGGAAGAGATCCACCTCCCTTGTGGGAGGTGGACTCTTCCCTAGGGTCGGCCGAACCTCTCCTCTTTGGAGGAGGGGCCAAGGCAGCCCTCCCTCTCCCTCCTCCTATATATATGCAAGGGTTTGGGCTGTTTTGAGACACGACTTCTTTCTCTCACGGTGCAGCCCTACCCTTCCTCTTCCTCGATCTCCGTAGCACTTGGCGAAGCCCTGCCGGAGTTCACGTAGCTCCACCGTCACCACGCCGTCGTGCTGCCGGAGCTCTCCCTCAACCTCTCCCTCCTCCTTGCTGGATCAAGGTGCCGGAGATGTCACCGGGATGTATGTGTGTTGAACGCGGAGGCGCCGTTGTTCGGCGCTTAGATCGGAATCCACCGCGATCTGAATCGCTGCGAGTACGACTCCATCAACCGCGTTCTTGTAATGCTTACGCTTAGCGATCTTCAAAGGTATGAAGATGCAATCTCTCCCCTCTTGTTGCTGGTTTCTCCATGGATAGATCTTGGTGATCGTAGGAAATTTTTTGATTTACTACAACGTCTCCCAACAGTGGCATCATGAGCTAGGTCTATGCATAGAATCTATGCACGAGTAGAACACAAAGCAGTTGTGGGCGTCGATTTTGTTAATTTGCTTACCACTACTAGTCTTATATTGATTCGGCGGTATTGTGGGATGAAGCGGCCCGGACCGACTTTACACGTACGCTTACGTGAGACTGGTTCCACCGCCTAACATGCACTTGTTGCATAAGGTGGCTAGCGGGTGTGTGTCTCTCTCACCTTAGTCGGGTTGGATTCGATGAAAAGGGTCCTTATGAAGGGTAAATAGCAATTGGCATATCACGTTGTGGTTTTGGCGTAGGTAAGAAACGTTCTTGCTAGTAACCTATAGCAGCCACGTAAAAACTTGCAACTACAAATTAGAGGACGTCTAACTTGTTTTTGCAGCATATGCCTTGTGATGTGATATGGCCAAAGGATGTGATGTGATGCATTGTGATGTATGGGATTGATCATGTTCTTGTAATAGGATTCACGACTTGCATGTCGATGAGTATGACAACCGGCAGGAGCCATAGGAGTTGTCTTATTTTATTGTATGACCTGCGTGTCAATCATAAACGCCATGTAATTACTTTACTTTATTGCTAAACGTTAGCCATAGTGGTAGAAGTAATAGTTGGCGAGACAACTTCATGAAGACACAATGATGGAGATCATGATGATGGAGATCATGGTGTCGTCCCGGTGACAGTGATGATCATGGTGCCCCGAAGATGGAGATCAAAGGAGCAAGATGATAATGGCCATATCATGTCACTATATTGATTGCATGTGATGTTTATCATGTTTACATCTTATTTGCCTGGAATGACGGTAGTAAATAAGATGATCTCTCACTAAAATTTCAAGAAATGTGTTCACCCTAACTGTGCACCGTTGCTAAGGATCGTTGTTCCGAAGCACCACGTGATGATCGGGTGTGATAGGTTCTAACGTTCGCATACAATGGGTGTAAGCCAGATTTACACACGCAAAACACTTAGGTTGACTTGACGAGCCTAGCATGTACAGACATGGCCTCGGAACACGGAATACCGAAAGGTCGAACATGAGTCGTATGGAAGATACGATCAACATGGAGATGTTCACCATGGATGACTAGTCCGTCTCACGTGATGATCGGACACGGGCTAGTTGACATGGATCATGTGTCACTTGGATGACTAGAGAGATGTCTATCTAAGTGGGAGTTCATTAAAAAATTTGATTATGTGAACTTAATTATCATGAACTTAGTCTAAAATTATCTTTACAATCTATATTGTAGATCCAATGGCCAACCAATGTCACCCTCAATTTCAACGTGTTCCTAGAGAAAACCAAGCTGAAAGATGATGGAAGCAACTATGCGGACTGGGACCGTGGCTTGAGGATCATCCTCATAGCTTCCAAGAAATTATATGTCCTTGATGCACCACTAGGTGACCCACCCCTTCTCCCAGCAGAGCAAGACATTGTGAACGCTTGGCATTCTCACTGCGATGATTACTCCATTGTTCAGTGCGGCATGCTTTACAGTTTAGAACCGGGGCTCCAAAAGAGTTTTGAGCAACACGGAGCATATGAGATGTTCCAAGAGCTGAAACTGGTTTTCCAAGCTCATGCCCGGGTCGAGAGATATGACGTCTCCGACAAGTTCTTTAGCTGTAAGATGGAGGAGAATAGTTCTGTCAGTGAGCACATCCTCAAGATGTCTGGGCTACACAACCGCTTGACTCAGCTGGGAGTTAATCTCCCGGATGACTCGGTCATTGACAGAATCCTCCGGTCGCTCCCACCTAGCTACAAGAGCTTTGTGATGAACTACAACATGCAAGGGATGGAGAAGTCCATTCCTGAGTTGTACTCGATGCTGAAATCAGCAGAGGTCGAGATCAGAAAGGAGCATCAAGTGTTGATGGTAAATAAGACCACTAGTTTCAAGAAAGGCAAGGGTAAGAAGAACTTCAAGAAGGACGGCAAAGTTGTTGCCGCGCCCGGTAAGCAAGTTGCCGGGAAGAAGAAGAACAAGCATGGACCCAAGCCTGAGACTGAGTGCTTTTACTGCAAGGGTACCGGTACTGGAAGCGGAACTGCCCCAAGTACTTAGCGAATAAGAAGGACGGCAACATTAAAGGTATATGTGTTATACTTGTTATTGATGTGTATCTAACTAGCGCTCGTAGTAGCTCCTGGGTATTTGATACCGGTGCAGTTGCTCACATTTGTAACTCCAAGCAGGAGTTACGGAATAAGCGGAGGCTGGCAAAGGACGAGGTGACGATGCGCGTCGGGAATGGTTCCAAGGTCGATGTGATCGCCGTCTGCACGCTACCTCTACATCTACCTTCGGGATTAGTGTTAAACCTTAATAATTGTTATTTAGTACCAGCTTTGAGCATGAACATTGTATCTGGATCTTGCTTGATGCGAGATGGCTACTCATTTAAATCTGAGAATAATGGTTGTTCTATTTATATGAGAGAAATGTTTTATGGTCATGCCCCGCTGGTCAATGGTTTATTTTTGATGAATCTCGAACGTGATGTTACACATGTCCATAGTGTGAGTACCAAAAAGTGTAAGGTTGATAACGATAGTCCCACTTACATGTGGCACTGCCGCCTTGGTCATATTGGTGTCAAACGTATGAAGAAGCTCCATACTGATGGACTTTTGGAGTCTCTTGATTCCGAATCATTTGACAGGTGTGAACCATGCCTCATGGGCAAGATGACTAAGACTCTGTTCTCCGGAACAATGGAGCGAGCAACTGACTTGTTGGAAATAATACATACCGATGTATGCGGTCCAATGAGTGTCGAGGCTCGTGGTGGCTACCGTTATGTTCTCACCCTCACTGATGACTTGAGTAGATATGGGTATGTCTACTTAATGAAGCATCAGTCTGGAACTTTTGAAAGGTTCAAGGAATTTCAGAGTGAGGTAGAGAATCAACATGACAGGAAGGTAAAGTGCCTACGATCTGATCATGGCGGAGAATATTTAAGTCACGAGTTTGGCACGCACCTAAGGAAATGTGGAATTGTTTCACAACTCACGCCACCTGGCACACCTCAGCGAAATGGTGTGTCTGAACGTCGTAATCGCACTCTATTAGATATGGTACGATCTATGATGTCTCTTACCGACTTACCGCTATCATTTTGGGGATTTGCATTAGAGACTGCCGCATTCACTTTAAATAGGGCACCGTCAAAATCCATTGATACGACACCGTATGAATTATGGTTTGGAAAGAAACCTAAGCTGTCGTTTCTAAAACTTTGGGAATGTGATGCTTATGTGAAGAAACTTCAACCTGAGAAGCTCGAACCCAAAGCGGAAAAGTGCATCTTCATAGGATATCCCAAAGAGACTATTGGGTATACCTTCTACCTACGATCCGAGGGCAAAATCTTTGTTGCCAAGAATGGATCCTTTCTCGAGAAAGAGTTTCTCTTGAAAGAAGTAAGTGGGAGGAAAATAGAACTTGGTGAGGTAATTGTACCTCCACTTGAACCGGAGAGTAGCGCAGCACAAGAAGTTGTTTCTGTGGAGCCTACACCGGCTGGAGAGGAAGTTAATGATGATGATCATGAAACTTCAGATCAAGTTACTATTGAACGTCGAAGGTCCATTAGGACACGTTCCGCACCAGAGTGGTATGGTAACCCTGTCCTAGAGATCATGTTGTTAGACAACGGTGAACCTTCGAACTATGAAGAAGCGATGGCGGGCCCGGATTCCAACAAATGGCTTGAAGCCATGAAATCCGAGATAGGATCCATGTATGAAAACAAAGTGTGGACTTTGGTGGACTTGCCTGATGACAAGCGAGCCATTGAAAATAAATGGATCTTTAAGAAGAAGACTGACGCGGATGGTAATGTGACCATCTATAAGGCTCGGCTTGTCGCTAAGGGTTATCGACAAGTTCAAGGAGTTGACTACGATGAGACTTTCTCACCCGTAGCGATGCTGAAGTCTATCCGAATCATGTTAGCGATTGCCGCATTTTATGATTATGAGATCTCGCAAATGGACGTCAAAACGGCATTCCTTAATGGCTTCCTCAAGGAAGAACTGCATATGATGCAGCCGAAAGGTTTTGTCGATCCTAAAGATGCTAACAAGGTATGCAAGCTCCAGCGCTCCATCTATGGGCTGGTGCAAGCATCTTGGAGTTGGAACATTCGCTTTAATGAAGTGATTAAAGCGTTTGGGTTTGTACAGGTTTATGGAGAACCCTGTATTTACAAGAAAGTGAGTGAGAGTTCTGTAGCATTTCTCCTATTATATGTGGATGACATACTGATAATCGGAAATGATATAGAACACTTGGAAAGTGTAAAGGCCTACTTGAATAAGTGTTTTTCAATTAAGGACCTTGGAGACGCTGCTTACATATTAGGTATTAAGATCTATAGAGATAGATCAAGACGCCTCGTAGGTTTTTCACAAAGCACATACCTTGAAAATATATTGAAGAAGTTCAATATGGATCAGTCCAAGAAGGGGTTCTTGCCTTTGTTACAAGGTGTGAGATTGAGTACGACTCAATGCCCGACCACGGCAAAGGATAGAGAAGAGATGAGTGTCATCCCCTATGCTTCAGCCATAGGCTCTATTATGTATGCCATGCTGTGTACCAGACCTGATGTGAACCTTTCCATAAGTTTGGTAGGGAGGTACCAAAGTGATCCCGGAGCGGAACACTGGACAACGGTCAAGAATATCCTGAAGTACCTAAAAAGGACAAAGGACATGTTTCTCCTATATGGAGGTGCCGAAGAGCTCATCGTAAAGGGTTACGTCGATGCTAGCTTCGACACAGATCCGGACGACTCCAAGTCGCAAACCGGATACGTGTATATTTTGAATGGAGGGGCAGTCAGCTAGTGCAGCAGCAAGCAAAGCGTAGTGGCGGCATCTACATGTGAAGCGGAGTACATAGCTGCTTCAGAAGCAGCAAAGGAAGGAGTCTGGATGAATAGTTAATCACCGGCCTAGGAGTAATTCCAAGTGCATCGGGCCCGATGACTCTATTCTGTGACAACACTGGAGCTATTGCCCTTGCGAAGGAGCCCAGGTTTCACAAGAAGACAAGACACATCAAGCGACGCTTCAACTCCATCCCTGATTACATTCAGGAGGGAGATATAGATATTTGTAAAGTGCATACGTATCTGAATGTTGCAGATCCGTTGACTAAACCTCTCTCACGAGCAAAACATGATCAACACCAGAATGATATGGGTGTTCGATTCATCACAATGTAACTAGATTATTGACTCTAGTGCAAGTGGGAGACTGTTGGAAATATACCCTAGAGGCAATAATAAAATGGTTATTATTGTATTTCCTTGTTCATGATAATTGTCTATTGTTCATGCTATAATTGTGTTAACCGGAAACCATAATACATGTGTGAAAACATAGACCACAACATGTCCCTAGTGAGCCTCTAGTTGACTAGCTCGTTGATCAATAGATGGTCACGGTTTCATGACCATGGACATTGGAAGTCGTTGATAACAGGATCACATCATTAGGAGAATGATGTGATGGACAAGACCCAATCCTAAGCATAGCACTAGATCGTGTAGTTCATTTGCTAAAGCTTTTCAATGTCAAGTATCGTTTCCTTAGACCATGAGATTGTGCAACTCCCGAATACCGTAGGAATGCTTTGGGTGTGCCAAACGTCACAACATAATTGGGTGGCTATAAAGGTGCACTACGGGTATCTCCGAAAGTGTCTGTTGGGTTGGCACGAATCGAGACTGGGATTTGTCACTCCGTGTGACGGAGAGGTATGTCTGGGCCCACTCGGTAAGACATCATCATAATGAGCTCAATGTGACTAAGGAGTTAGTCACGGGATGATGTATTACGGAACGAGTAAAGAGACTTGCCGGTAACGAGATTGAACAAGGTATAGAGATACCGACGATCAAATCTCGGGCAAGTATCATATCGATAGACAAAGGGAATTGTATACGGGATTGATTGAATCCCCAACATCATGGTTCATCCGATGAGATCATCGTGGAGAATGTGGGAGCCAACATGGGTATCCAGATCCCGCTGTTGGTTATTGACCGGAGAAGTGTCTCGGTCATGTCCACGTGTCTCCCGAACCCGTAGGGTCTACACACTTAAGGTTCGATGACGCTAGGGTTATAGGGAAATGGTGTACGTGATTAACGAAAGGTGTTCGGAGTCTCGGATGAGATCTCGAACGTCACGAGGAGCTCCGGAATGGTCTGGAGGTGAAGATTGATATATAGGAAGTCCAGTTTTGGTCACCGGGAAGTTTTCAGGCTCATCGGTAGTGTACCGGGAGTGCCGGGAGGATGCCGGAAGACCCCCGGGAGGGGTGTGACGACCAAAGGATTTCGTGGGCCCTTAGAAGAAGTGTGCCAGCCCTTTTTGGGCTGGCCAAGACCTTCAAGAAAGGCCCATGTGGCTGGAGATAAGAGATAGGGCTAAAAAGGATTCAAAAGTAAGAGATCCACCTCCCTTGTGGGAGGTGGACTCTTCCCTAGGGTCGGCCGAACCTCTCCTGTTTGGAGGAGGGGCTAAGGAAGCCCTCCCTATCCCTCCTCCTATATATATGCAAGGGTTTGGGCTGTTTTGAGACACGACTTCTTTCTCTCACGGTGCAGCCCTACCCTTCCTCTTCCTCGATCTCCGTAGCCCTTGGCGAAGCCCTGCCGGAGTTCACGTAGCTCCATCGTCACCACGTCGTCGTGCTGCCGGAGCTCTCCCTCAACCTATCCCTCCTCCTTGCTGGATCAAGGTGCCGGAGACGTCACCGGGCTGTACGTGTGTTGAACGCGGAGGCGCCGTTGTTCGGCGCTTAGATCGGAATCCACCGCGGTCTGAATCGCTGCGAGTACGACTCCATCAACCGCATTCTTGTAACGCTTCCGCTTAGCGATCTTCAAAGGTATGAAGATGCAACCTCTCCCCTCTCGTTGCTGGTTTCTCCATGGATAGATCTTGGTGATCGTAGGAATTTTTTTGATTTACTACTACGTCTCCCAACACCGAGGCCATGCATGTAGATGCTAGGCTCGTCAAGTCAACCTAAGTGTATTGCGTGTGTAAATCTGGCTTACACCCGTTGTATGCGAACGTTAGAACCTATCACACCCGATCATCACGTGGTGCTGCGGAACAACGAACCTTAGCAACGGTGCACAGTTAGGGCGAACACATTTCTTGAAATTTTAGTGAGAGATCATCTTATTTAAGATACCGTCGTTCTAACCAAATAAGATGTAAAACATGATAAACATCACATGCAATCATATAGTGACATGATATGGCCAATATCATCTTGCTCCTTTGATCTCCATCTTCGGGGCACCATGATCATCATTGTCACCGGCACGACACCATGATCTCCATCATCGTGTCTTCATGAAGTTGTCTTGCCAACTATTACTTCTACTACTATGGCTAACGGTTAGCAATAAAGTAAAGTAATTACATGGCAATTTTGATTGACACGCAGGTCATACAATAAATTAAGACAACTCCTATGGCTCCTGTCGGTTGTCATACTCATCGACATGCAAGTCGTAAATCCTATTACAAGAACATGATCAATCTCATACATCACATATACCACATCACATCCTTTGGCCATATCACATCACACGGCATATGCTGCAAAAACAAGTTAGACGTCCTCTAATTGTTGTTCCAAGTTTTTACGTGGCTTCTATAGGTTTCTAGCAAGAACATTTCTTACCTACGCAAAAACCACACCATGATATGCCAATTTCTATTTACCCTTCATAAGGACCCTTTTCATCGAATCCGGTCCGACTAAAGTGGGAGAGACAGACACCCGCTAGCCACCTTATGTAACAAGTGCGTGTGAGGCGGTGGAACCAGTCTCACGTAAGAGTACGTGTAAAGTCGGTCCGGGCTGCTTCATCCCACAATGCCGCCGAATCAAGATAAGACTAGTAACGGCAAGCAAATTGACAAAATCGACGCCCACAACAACTTGTGTTCTACTCGTGCATAGATTCTACGCATAGACCTAGCTCATGATGCCACTGTTGGGGAATGTAGTAGTAATTCAAAATTTTCCTACGTATCACCAAGATCAATCTATGTGAAACCAGCAATGAGTAAGGGGTTTGAGTGCATCTTCATACCTTTGAAGATCGCAAAGCCAAAGCGTTACAAGAATGCGGTTTGTGGAGTCGTACTCGCAGCGATTCAGATCGTGGTCGATTCCGATCTAAGCACCGAACAACGGCGCCTCCGCGTTCAACACATGTGCAGCCCGGTGACGTCTCCTACGCCTTGATCTAGCAAGGAGGAAGGAGAGGTTGAGGGAGAGCTCCGGCAGCTCGACAGCGTGGTGACGGTGGAGCTACGTGGTACTCCGACAGAGCTTCGCCAAGCACTACGGATGACGAGGGGGTCGAGAGGTAGGGTTGTGCCGAGAGAGAGAGAGATCTGTGTGTTGGCAGCCCCAAAAACCCTCACTATATATAGTAGGAGGGGAGGAGGGTGCGCCCCCTCTAGGGTTCCCACCCTAGGGGGTGCGACAACCCTAGATGGGGATGGCCGGCGGCCAAGAGAGGGAGAGGGGGCATGCACTAGGGTGGGCCTAGGGCCCATCTGCACCTAGGGTTTGCCCCCTCTCCTCCTAGTTGCACCTTGGGATGAGGTGGGAGGTGCACCAGCAAACTCAGGGGCTGGTCCCTTCCCACTCTCGGATCACGCAGGCCTCCGGGGCCACTGGCCCCTCCCGGTGGACCCCCGGAACCCTTCCGGTGGTCCCGGTACATTACCGGTGATGCCTGGAACACTTCTGGTGACCAAATCCTCACTTATATATCATTCTTTACCTCCGGACCATTTCGGAACTCTTCGTGACGTCTGGGATCTCATCCAGGACTCCAAACAACCTTCGATAACCACGTACACAATTCCCCTATAACCCTAGCGTCATCGAACCTTAAGTGTGTAGACCCTACGGGTTCGAGAGGCATGTAGACATGACCGAGACACCTCTCCGATCAATAATTAACAGCGGGATCTGGATACCCATGTTGGCTCCCACATGCTCCACGATGATCTCATCGGATGAACCACGATGTCGGGGATTCAATTAATCCCATATACAATTCCCTTTGTCCATCGGTATGTTACTTGCCCGAGATTCGATCATCGGTATCCCTATACCTTGTTCAATCACGTTATCGGCAAGTCTATTTACTCTTTCCGTAACACATGATCCCATGACTAACTCCTTAGTTACATTGAGCTCATTATGATGATGTATTACCAAGTGGGCCCACAGATACCTCTTCATCACACGGAGTGACAAATCGCAGTCTCGATTCGTGCCAACCCAACAGATACTTTCGGGGATACCGGTAGTGTACCTTTATAGCCATCCAGTTACGCTGTGACGTTTGGCATGCCCAAAGTATTCCTACGGTATCTGTGAGTTGCACAATCTCATGGTCTAAGGAAATGATACTTGACATTAGAAAAGCTTTAGCAGACGAACTACACGATCTTGTGCTATGCTTAGGATTGGGTCTTGTCCATCACATCATTCTCCTAATGATGTGATCCCGTTATCAACAACTTCCAATGTCCATGGTCATGAAACCGTGACCATCTATTGATCAACGAGCTAGTCAACTAGAGGCTCACTAGGGATATGTTGTGGTCTATGTATTCACACATGTATTATGGTTTCCGGTTAATACAATTATAGCATGAACAATAGACAATTATCATGAACAAGGAAATATAATAATCACTTTATTATTGCCTCTAGGGCATATTTCCAACAGACTTAGGGGTCGGCTGCCCTCCTCCCTCTCACATATATATAGGGGAGGAGGAGGAGGCTGGCCACCCTAGGGTTTCCCCTAGGGTTGGTGCGGCGGCCAAGGGAGGTGGGCCTGCGGCTAGGGTGGCTTGGCCACTAAATTTGGTGGCTAGCCCACCCTTTTGGCCCAGCCCAAGCCTCTAGCAGCATGGGACTTGAGGTGGGAGGTGCAGCCAGTCCACCAGAGGCTGGCTCGCACCCTTTCACAGCCCATGTGTCCCTTTGGAGTAGATGAGCCCACCCGGTGGACCCCCAGCAACACTTCCGGCACTCCGTCACACCACTTGCAGGTCACGGAACTTTTCCAGAACTCAAATACCAACTTCCCATATATGAATCTTTACCTCCGGATCCATAACTCCTCGTGACGTCCGGGATCTCATCCGGGACTCCGAACAACCTTCGGTCACCAACACACATAACTCATCTATACAGAAACGTCACCGAACCTTAAGTGTGCAGACCCTGCGGGTTCGAGAACCATGTAGACATGACCGAGACACCTCTATAGTCAATAAGCAATAGCGGGACATGGATGACCATATTGGTTCCAACATGTTCTACGAAGATCTTTATCGGTCGAACCTCTATGTCAAGGATTCAGACAATCCCATATGTTGTTCCCTTTGTTCTTCGGTATGTTACTTGCCCGAGATTCGATCGTCGGTATCTTTATACCTAGTTCAACCTCATTACCGGCAAGTCTCTTTACTCATTTCGTAATACAAGATCCTGTGACTAACACTTAGTCACATTGCTTGCAAGGCTTGTTGTGATGTTGTATTACCGAGTGGGCCCCGAGATAACTTTCCGTCACACGGAGTAACAAATCCCAGTATTGATCCATGCCAACCCAGCAGACACCCTCGGAGATAACTGTAGAGTACCTTTATAGTCACCCAGTTACGTTACGACGTTTGATACACACAAGGCACTCCTCCGGTGTCAGTGAGTTGCATGATCTCATGGTCATAGGAACATATACTTGACATGCAGGAAAACAGTAGCAATAAACTGACACGATCATATGCTACGTTCATAGTTTGGGTCTTGTCCATCACATCATTCTCTTAATGGTGTGATCCGATCTCAAATGACATCTCATGTTCATGGCTAGGAAACCTTAACCATCTTTGATCAACGAACTAGCCTGTTAAAGGCATACTAGGGACAAAGTGTTTGTCTATATATCCACACATGTATTTAGTTTCCAATCAACATAATTATAGCATGAACAATAAACGATTATCATGAATAAAAAAATATAATAATAAACATTTTATTTATTGTCTCTAGGGCATATTTCCAACATGTATGTAAGCCAAGTAAGAATGTAAGTTTGATTGCTAACATTTGACACCATGAACTTAATTTTTGTTTTGGCCTAACAACCATACATGCAAGTATACGTACGTGGGTCGTCGGATGAATCAAGCCTACAAGAATGCCATGGCAAAGAAGGAGACGTTTCCCTTTTTTCTAGTTTAAATCTGTTTTTGTAGTTTCTCTTTAGTTTCTACATACAACTTGTAACGTGAGGAGTCCTCGTCGTTTTACTAGTCCAGGCCAGGCCTGGCCCAAGTATTAGGCACCACCTATATAAGCAAGGGGTGCAACGTTATGTAAGGGGGGAGGATTTTAGTTCGTGAGAAAAACACATCTCGTGGATGTGCCACATCTGTGTTCCTGCGTTCCATGATTTTGATTCAATTATTGCATGTGTTCCTACAACCTAGATTGCCACGGCATTAGTTTAACTTGTTTCTTGATCTTCCAGGACCTATCCAATCCCTCTTTGGCTTTTCCATCTACTTCTAATCTTCATCTGACTAATTATTCTGTCGTCTCGCCGTAATTAATCGTCATTAGTTTAATCCCTCTGTCTATCCATCCTAGTACTACTACACCATGTCTGTTACTTACGATCCATCCACTATATTTCATCTAGCTACTACATTAGGGCACCTCAAAAATTGTCTCAACGCTATTTGAGCCGTATCAGCTCGGTTGCGACAAATAACACATATGAAACACGTCATTTTGTTAAACTAGATGAAGCGTCTCAATTTTTATACATGGAGATCCGCGATATATATTGATTGGGCAAGGGGTTTAGCCTCAGAGGTGATACAAGTATCCGGTTGAGAGAATCACAACCATGGAGATATACAAGGGAGGTTACATAGAGAAGATAAGATAGATAAGAGAGAATTAAAACAGATTCTACACCTAACCTCCTAGATGCATGCGTGAGGCATACTACAATATTTTCAACACTCCCCCTTAATCACAACTACACTAAGTTGATATTACGTCTAAATGCTTCAAATCCTCTCGTGGGTAATGCTTTTGTAAAGCCATATGCAATCTGATCCTTTGAAAGAATAAATCTGGCATCCAACTGTTTATTCGCAACTCGTTCTCTCACAAAGTGAAAATCTATCTCAGCATGTTTGGTCCTGGCATGAAAAACTGGGTTAACTAAAAGATTAGTGACACCAAGGTTGTCACACCACAAGCAAGGAGGGTGCACTTTAGGAGTTTTAAGATCCTTCAACATAGACTGAAGCCAAATGACCTCAGTTGTCGCATTTGCTAATGCTTTGTACTCTGCTTATGTGCTTGACCTGGAAACGGTTTCCTGTTTCTTTGCACACCATGAGACTAAGTTTAGACCATAACATATAGCAAATCCACCAGTAGACCTTCTGTCATCTAAGCAGCCAGCCCAATCCGCATCGAAGAATTCACTTGTGAGGGTAGATGATGACTTTCTGAAAATAAGACTAACATTTAATATGCTCTTCACATACCTCGAGATCCTCTTGGATGCCGTCCAATGAGTGGCAGTAGGTGCATGAAGAAACCAACACACTTTACTAACTGCAAAGGAGATGTCAGGCTGAGTGAGAGTTAAATATTGGAGACCACCAACATACTTCTGTAACATGTGATGTCATCCTGACGCAAGGGTTCTCCATCGGGCAAGGATAGATGTTCTGAACTGGATAGTGGTGTTGGTGAGGGTTTTACAGTTTTGCATGCCAATTCTGTTCAACAACTTGGTTGCATACTTAGCTTGAGATAGATGCAGACCATCACTGTTTTTCTTAACCTCAATGCCCAAAAAGAAGTGTAGGTCTCCTAGATCCTTAAGAGCAAACTCAGAACCTAGGTTCTCAAGCAATCTGGTTATTGCCTCATTAGATGAACTAGTACCAATAATGTCATCAACATATATGAGAACAAACATGGATATGACTGGCTTATTAATGATAAATAGTGAGGTGTCAGATTTGGATGGAACAAACCCAAGTGCTTGAAGCTTCATGTTGAGTCTGGAGTACCAAGCTCTAGGGGCTTGTTTTGGACCATACAGTGCTTTATCCAACTTGCATACATGAAACGGTTTATTTTTATCTTCAAACCTAGGAGGTTCTTTCATATACACATCTTCTTCCAGAACACCATGAAGGAACACATTCCGTACATCCAGCTGTCTCAGGCTCCATCCCCTGGATACAGCAATGGACAGAACGAGAGGAATGGTTGCAGCTTTAACAACATGACTAAAAGTGTCCTCATAATCTAACCCACAACATTGCTTGAAGCCTTTAGCCACAAGTCTTGCCTTGTAGTGATCTATAGTACCATCATATTTCTTTTTAATCATGTAGACCCACTTGCGGTCAATTAAATTTTTGCCTTTCTAACGAGGAGCAAGATGCCATGTTTTGTTTTTCTCCAAGGCCATAAAATAATCATTCATAGCCATTTTCCACTTCTCATCACCAAACGCCTCCATCAGATTTTGAGGTTCACCTTGTCATACAAGATAAACCATGTTTTGCAAAAAAATGTAATTGATTCTGCTAGTGACTCCCCTTTGTAACCTGGTGCACGGTGGTAACACAGGAGCGGCCACAGGCGACTCCTCCACAGGGGATCCAGGATCAACAATAGATCCCAAGGGCGATCTGGTGGGACTACGCACACGCGTTGTTGCTGGGCCAGGCAAAGACAGCAATGTCGCGGGGTCAGGTGAAGACCACGAGGGCGAGGTAGTGGCAGGCCCAGGAGAGCATGTGGCGCCGGCTGAGTGGAGCGGCACATTGGCGTTGTCGAGCCCTGGAGCCGCCGGGCACCGGATGTTTCTTCATTGGATGAGGGGACCGAGGTAGATCCGATGGGATCAGCTGCACGGCTCGATCCCGAGGCAGATTCTCCAGCTCCAGACTGCAGGACGCCCGATCCCGAGGCGGATATATTTCCTGCAGGGGGCACATAAAATGACCTCCTGTTTCTTCATGTGCACCATGTGACCTGTTGTTTTCATTATCAAATATTGTTCCTAGAGTTGTGGAGTCAAAAAAATATGAGGATTAGTCATAGGGTCAGTACTATTATTATCACCCCCGTGATCAACACAGGAAAGAGAGGGATGCAAAATAAGGATTTCTTTGTGAAGGAGTGCATCGGCATTAGGATGTAGTTGAGTTTCATCAAACACAACATCCAGAGAAATATAGACACATCCACTAGCAACATCAAGACACTCGACTCCTTTGTGTCGGGCACTATAGCCAAGGAAAACACATTATTTTGAGTGAAACATAAGCTTATGATTATTATAGGGATGAAGGTTGGGCTAGCAAGCACAACCAAAAACACACAAGGAGGCATAGTCAGGCTTGGTGTGAAGAAGGCGTTCAGTGGGAGTTTCATTATTAATGACACGACTAGGAAGAATGTTGATAAGGTGTACTGTAGTAAGAAAGGCTTCATCCCAAAATTTCAAGGGCATGGAGGCCCGAGCAAGGAGAGCTAGACCCATATCAACAATATGTCGATGCTTACGTTCCGTGGAGCCATTTTGTTGGTGAGCATGAGGGCAAGAGACATGATGGGAGATGCCAATCTTTTGGAAAAAGGAGTTGAGTTTCTCATACTCACCACCCCAGTCAGATTGCATAGCCAGGATCTTACAATAAAATTGACGTTTGACTAGAGCTTGAAAATTATGAAACACTTTAAACACATTAGAATGTTTCTTAAGTAGGTAGATCCATGTATATTTGCTGTAATCATCAATGAAACTCACATAGTAGGTGTGTCTACCAATAGAGGAGGGGGCAGGACCCCACACATCAGAAAAAATCAGTTGTAATGGTTTAACAGACACACTAGTGGAAATAGGATATGGTAATTGATGACTTTTTTCTCTTTGGCATGAATCACAAATAGTATCACAATTATGCTCATCGACAAAGTAGAGTTCATTTTGTCTAAGAATTTGATAAACAAGGGAAAACGATGGATGGACTAAACGATTATGCCACCTTTATGAAGAGACTCTAGTGACTCCAGAGACTTGCTTATTGAACTTGAAAAATTGGGGAATCAATGGATAGAGGCCTTCCATGCATCTACCGTGATACATGACCCTCCTCGTGATCTGATCCTTGATCAAGAAAAAAAGGGTGAAATACTATAAATATGCCATTATCAAGTGTAATACGATGGACAGAAGCAAGATGTTTTGATGCATTTGGAACATGTAGAACATCACGAAGAAGAATATCATGTTGTGGGGTTTTAATAATAGATTAGCCAACATGACTTATCATCATACCTGAACCATTTGCCGTTGTATTGACTTGATCGTGGCCATTGTACTTCTCATGCATGGTTAGATGGTCCATGTCGGAGGTGATGTGTTCATCCGCACCAGTACCCATGTACCAGTTTGAATCAACTCCATATGATGTATCTGCAGTGGCTGCAACTTTTTTTCTTTTGGGAGTTTTCTTCATAGCGCCAAAGACAATCTTTCGCTATGTGGTTAGTTTTTTTGCAGATCTGACACTTTCCTTCATACTTATCATACCCGTGAAAGTTGTTGCCGCCGCCTTGGCCACCACCGTAGCCTTGGCGTCCCTAATTGTTGTTGTAGAAGGGACGCACCGTATTGTTGTTGTAGTAGTAATGGCCGTTGCAGCTGTTGTTGGTGTAGTAGGGGCCATCGTCGTGGCCTCCCGTGTTGTTGTGGTAGCTGGCGCGGTTGCCACCCCCGCGAGGGCCCCTTGGTTGCTGCCGTAGCCACCGCCGTGACTGCCACCACCCCCTCTAGACTTGGGTGAGTCGTCGCGATTGTAGTTGTTCTTGCCACTGCACCGCGATTCCTCGCTGCCATATTGGTCGAGGACTTGCGCCCGCGCCAAATCCATGAAAGAATTCAACTCTCTGATCAAAGTTCGCCACCATCATGAACAGCTGATCTACTGTAACCGTCTCAACACGGACATCCAAGGCCGGGATGATAGACTAGTAGTCCATATCTAGACCTGCGATGATGAAAGACAACGACTCCTCTTCTTCAATTGGTTTGCCCACAGCTGTAAGTTCATCAAACTACGAGCGCATATAGCCGAAGTAAGCATCAGCAGATTGCGAGCCCTTGTGAGAGAGAGATGTGTATGTTGTTAACATGAGACTTGGATTGAGCAACAAACATTGTGGCAAGCTCTATCCAGATCGCATGTGATGTTTCCATCGAGGCGACCCACACAAGCACTTCCTTGGATAGATTACGTAGGAGGTAGGCAACAAGTTGTTGATCTTGGATGAGCCAAGGGGTGTAGGTTGGATTTGGGAGAACTTGGTCTTTCCCTTCGGTGATTTTGGAGGTGATGGTCTTTGGTGGTGCTGGGATAGTTTGGTCGATGTATCCATGGAGCCCTGCTCCCATGATCTGGGAGCGAGCCTGAGCGCGCCATAGAACGTAATTGGTGCGGTTCAAAGGTTCTGATGTGTTGTAGTTCAGGCCTGAGAAGGGGGCAGAGCTGGAGGAGGAAGAGATTGGTGCGGCTGGGTTATTTCTAGGGAGGGCGACAATGGAGAGCTAGATGTAGGGGAAGAAGATGGTTGTGAATACCATGTTAAACTAGATGAAGTGTCTCAATCTCCATACATGGAGACCCGCGGTATATTTATTGATTGGGCGAGGGTTTAGCCTCGCAGGTGATACAGGTATTCGGTTGAGAGAATCACAACCATGGAGATATACAGGGGAGGTTACACAGAGGAGATAAGATAGATAAGAGTGAATTAAAACAGATTCTACACCTAACCTCCTAGATGCATACGTGAGGCATATTACAATATTTCCAACACATTTGTCACAACCCGAAGAGATAGAAGTGACCTTTGTAAGAGTAGGGCGTTTTGGAGCTCAGCCTCCATGAAGGCCTTTATTTTTGAAAAAATCAAAATCCAAACTTCCTGGTTTCAAAAAAATCTAAAAAAAATATGCAACTACACAAGGATGAATTGTATATGTGTGCAAAAACTCAGGATGAAATACCTTGAGATAAGATCTGTGCAATAAGAACAAATTCATGTACTTTCGAAATGAATAGTATCATGTGTTAAAAAGTCATAAATTTGTCTTTTTTGCACATACCTCGTTTCAACATACTTCGTCCTAAAATTTTACACACATGTGTGTTATGCCTCCATGTATATCCTTATTTTTCAGATTTTTTTGAGATATAAAAATATGAATTTTCATGAATTTGGGCGTTTTCAAAAACTGGCCTCCATGGAGGCCGAGCTCCAAAAGGCATTTTGGCCTTTGTAAAGGATACCTTTTAACTAGTGATTTCTCACATAAACTTTTTGCTAAAGCATAAGAGTGTTGAGTATCGTGATTAGTTAGGAAACCAAAGATAGACTAGGATTTATTCCTGTCTTGACTTGTACTCCAAGATGATCATGTACTCCTATATATATATGCCCACGAGTCTCAAGCAATACATTAACTATTTCACCAAATCCCTCTCTCCCTTCAATATGGTATCGGCCTAACCGATCCAACCCTAGCCGCCGCCACCGCTTCCGCCCCGCGCGCCGCCCCCGGGGCGGTCGGCCTTCATGACCGCCGCCGGGGGCTGTGCCACCCGTACCTAGGGTTCGTCCACCGGTCATGTTGACCGGCTGCCCTAGAGAGTCTTTTCCCGATCTCTTGATCCGGGTTTTCTCTCTTCCGCCGGTCGCTTTGATCGGCGTTTTCTTTTCAGTTTTCTGATCTTAGATCGGTTTGCGTCACCCGCCACCACTGTGCCTCTACTCCGACATCGGCGTGACCCGGCCTCTACACCGACTCGGTGGCTCCGTGCAACCCGATGGCTCCTCAATGCCGCCGTTCGCGCGCCGACACGCCCGTTGATCTACGCCGGTCGTCATCGCCCTGCTCCGATCGGGACTCCTGCATTGCCCCGACCCGACAGCCTCGCGCCATGCGGCCAATCACAGCCACTGTTCGCGCGTCGCTTGCCCGTCGATCTCCACCGCCACCTCGTTCGGTCGTGCCCCGGCTGCCTCGGGCCGCCTGCGTCGCGCCGGCTGCCAGCTACGGCCGCCACCCCGCCTCCATCGAGCGACATCCACGACCTCGCTCGCGATCGGATTGATCACCCGCCCGTCCGCGATTCGCCTCGTCTATGGCGTGCGACCGACCTGGCCCATTGGTTGCATGTGCCTCCATAGGTACCGTGAAGACTGTCCCAAGTATTGCGCGCCCCTCCACCGATCGAGCACCGAGCTGCCGCTGTGTCGCCCGTCGGGCCGCAGCGCCGCCGCCCCGTGGTTCTCCCCGCGGCTGCATCGACCCGCGTGCTACCACTGCGTCGCCACTTCGGGTCGTAGTGATGCAGCCCGTGGTCTACCGCCGCCCTAAGGTAGTCCTCTCTAGGTCATCCCCGTGGTCGCACCGACCCTTGCCTCGCCGCTGCATCGCCCCATCGGGCTGTAGCGAGCGTGGCATGCGGTCTTCGCCGCCACCCGAGGCCGTCCTCGCGGCTGCACTGACTCGCGCGCCGCCGCATTGTTGCCCCTTCAGGCCATCGCGTCGTGGCACGCGGTCCATGCCGCCGCCCCGAGGTCTTCCTGCCGTCGCCCCGACCCGCCTGTTGCCGCTGCGTTGTCCCTTCGGGCCATAGCGTTGCGGCGCGCGGTCCACTCCGCCGTCCCCGCGCGTTGACTTCTACGTGGCATGCGCCGCACCACCTCCCTAGGCGCGGAAACGTCATTGTCCGCGCCGGTCTTTGTCACGCTGTCGGGTTCTTCCTCGCCTACTTCGAGGATCGCCGCCACGATCCTAACCAGCTGCCGCCGCCGCTCTTGTTTGGCGTTGCTGCAGCTCGCTCACCTGAGCTGCGCCACCAGTCTACCCCCTTCTTCTTCATCCAGCACCAGCTCATCGCCAGCATCGTCGTCGTCTACCTCGACCACTTCATCTACTCCGACCACCGCGGGCGACATCGGCCCTCGCCGGTTTGCGCCGCAACCGTCATCGAGTCCTTCTCTGCTAGCTTTCTCGACATGGCGTACAAGTTCTGTGAAGGTACCCGTCTACGCATGCCCGGTGCTGGCAACACCGTTGCGTGCCTTCGTCCCCGGTGTGTTCCCAGGTCTGGCAAGCCTGGAGCGATGCATCGTCAACATCGACTTCGTTCGTCTATGCATGCGCGGTGCTAGCAACACCGACGCGTGCCTTCGTCTACGACATGTCCCCGGGTTTGGCAATCCCGGCGCACCACTACTTCGACACCACTGCGCCCATGACTAACTTGGCGTCTTCTTGCGCCCGCGGCTTTACGGCGTCTTCCTTGACACCGACTACCCCGACTCGACATCGACCACGACGTTCTTCGCACGGCTACCTCGACCACGGCTACACCACCCTACGCTCTCGGCTACCTCGATATCGGCACAAAGGGCTACCGCCTTGTTTGAGCAACCTCGTCGGTTTCTAGTCCAGCCACACCTTCTGTGATGCATCGACCGTTTCGACTGTGGGGGGATGTCCGTTAGCTTGCCTTCAGATTCTTCTCCAGTCTCATCATCTGCGTCGCTACCGTTGTGACTGCGGTGGGATGTTAAGTATCGTGATTAGTTAGGAAACAAAAGATAGACTAGGATTTATTCTTGTCTTGACTTGTACTCCAAGATGATCATGTACTCCTATATATATGCCCACGAGGCTCAAGCAATAGATTAACTATTCCACCAAATCCCTCTCTCCCTTCAATAAAGAGAGTAACGTACATGTAAGCAGTAAGTAAGCACTAAATATTTGAAAGCCTTTTGCGTACTTTTTTTTGAAAAGGAGGAAGACCCCTGGTGTCGTGGATTTATCACAGCAGATGTCCGAGTGAACGGACTTGGATTCGAGGCCATCGCTAACGGGGTGGACTCAAAGGGGTTGATCAGGACGAAAGACATGGATTTACCCAGGTTCAGGCCCTCAAGTCGAGGTAATAGCCTACGTCCTTCTTGTGTTTGTATTGCTTGTGTATCGATTACAAGGAGCTAGAAGCTTGACCTAGTTCTCGATAACCTATCCTCTAAGTCGCCCCGGGTCTGCCTTTATATAGGAGGTCAGGACCATCGGGTCTTTACAATTATCTATCCGGGTCTTCTTGTGACTCCGAGTCTCTTTCTATCTTTCTGTCCAAGTTGTCCTTGAGGCGGCTTACACACCCGGGTCTTCTACGTCCGGGCCATCATGCGGCCCACATCTTGAGCCGTGTATCTTCCTGGGCCACCAGTCTTACGGCTCACCCATGGGCCAGCTTACAAGTCATCAATATGAATCGGAGCCTCTAAGGCGGGTCATATTGCGGGGTTATATCCCTAACATTACGCCCCAGGTTGAATTGAGCTTGCTCACTTCATCCTTCTCTTCTGATTTTGGCAAGCCGCCCGGAAATGACCCGGCGTGACGTCATGAGATCTGCTGACGTACCACCGAATCTTTCATTAACTGTCATCCCGAGAATCGAGGCGTCCGCCTCGGTCAAACGTTGTCGTCGCCTGGATTTTTGTGCCTTCCTTGTTCCTTCTTTAAATATGACTCGTGCGGGTCGAAGCTTTTCATCCTCCCGCTCGTGCCTCTTCTTCTTCTTCCTGTCGCTGCCCCAACGTCTTCGAGCTTTGCTCCGGCGCCGTTCGTACGTCGTTCCCAACTTGGCCGCTGCATCACCCTGAACGTACCAGAGATTCTTCCGCCTCCACCGCGCCTTCTCAGGTGAGTTCTCCTGTTTTCTAGATCACCACCGTCGTACTAGGGTTTTCACCGGGAGCTCCACCGCTACCGCTCGGGCTCCGGCACCCGCGCCTGCGGGTATATCCCGACGCCGTATGCGTTTTTAGAACGTGCACTCGCTCCGCCACCCCGCGCGGGACGGCCGCATGCAATGCGTGGACCACGATGGCTGCGGTCCATTTCTTTCCTTCTGCTATTCGTTGCTAGGTCGAGATAAAATCTTTTCCTCCATTTTTCTAGATCCGTTGCCATAACAATAGTTTGCGGAATCTGTTTTTTAGGACTTAGCCGATTTTCAATCTTCCTTTCCCTGGATGAGTCGCTAAGCCACGTCCGGCTCTTGTCACCCGGACGGAAGCATGATATCATAGAGTCCTTAAAATTGTAAGCCGCCATAGATTCCTGCTTGTTCTTGACTTGCCGTCTTTATCTCCTTTGTACAGTAGTTAAGCCACCGTCATGTCTCGTGCGTCCAACTCATGCAACTGGGTTGGCTCCTGCGTCACGGAAGAATATTTAGTAGATCTTGTCGAAGCCGGCACTCTCCCTCCCAAAGAGGTTCTTCACTGGCGGGTTCCGGGTAATGAGACCCGGCCTGCACCCAAGAAAGGAGAAGTAGTCGTTTTCACCGACCACATTGAGCGAGGGTTCGTGTCGCCTGACTCTAAATTTTTCCGAGACGTTCTTCATTTGTATAAGCTGCACCCTCAAGACTTGGCCCCCAACTCTATCTCGAATATATGCAACTTCCAAGTTCTCTGCGAAGCTTTTCTGCAGTCTAGAGCATCTGTTGGTTTCTTTCGGGAATTCTTCTATGCCAACCGCCAAACTGAGGTGAAGGGCGGTCCGAGTCTGGAGCTTGGAGGGATTTCTATTCAGCGGTGCAAAGACATTACCTTCCCGGCTATGAGGATGCCGAGTCACCCAAAGGACTGGAATAAAATCTGGTTCTACTGCAAGAATACTTCTCCTGAGGGTGAATGCCCCTTGCCGGGTTATTGTGCTTTCCGGCTCAAGACAGATTCGGAACTTCCGGGCCGGCTCTCAGTATCAGAACGCGCCAAGTTTGAACCGGCTCACGCCAGGCTCGAGGCGCTCATGGCCAACGGATTAACACGAATAGATCTTATCCACTGCTAGGTTTCTTGCTGGATCATGCCCTTAAGCCGCAGGGGCCGGCTAATGTGCGAGTACGAAGGCAAGTATGACAGCTCCTTGTGCTTCAGCAAATCGACCTTGACAGAGGATGATATCGCCATGACCGTCCGGAGTCTTGTTCACGAAGCCTCCGGCTCCTGCAGCACCATTGGGCTGGCGCCTTTCTGCGTCACTAACCCCGCTCCAGACGTAAGTTGATCTCTTCACGTCCGTCTCTTGTATGTTGCTTGTAACTTGCTGATTCATTCCCCTTTTTCTGGGTCACTTTGCTAGGCCGACTCACACTTCTGGAAGAAGAAGTATGTCCCTCCTCCAAAGAAGGCCAAAAATAAAACTGCGGGCAAGAAGCCAAAGAAGAGCGCTCCACAGGAAAACTGGCTTGAGCCGCCTCTGTCGTCCGATTCAGAGGTAAAGTCTTGATTTGCCTGCTTGACCCTTTGCCCCCTGTGCTTGTTATTAATGTTTATTGTATTCGCAGGACGAAGTGGAAACCAGCCATGCCGATGCTCCCGAGGTAACTTATATTTCTTCCAACTCAGAACGTTTTGTCCCCCGAAAGCCGCGGCGTGTTATCTGAAAAGTTCCTCTTTCTCATCCTCTAGCTTACCTGGCTCCCGACTTTCTTTTGAAAAAGCAACAGTAGGTCGAGCGTCGACAGACTCAGAATACCGGCTCTACTGAGCTCGTGTTCGGGTTACCAAACTCTCCGGCTCCCAAGAAGCGCCCCGCGGAGGTTTACGTCTCTACTTTTCTTTGTCTTTCCTTTGTAACCTTGATGCTTTCTCATTTTTCCTGTTTCATTCTTTTAGAAAACCCCATCCTCTGGCGACTCTTCGGCGTCGGTTCTACCACCGCCCAAGATCAATCCGCTGTAAGCATTCTGTATCATGGCATCCGGATCTCCGGCTCTTAATATGATAGTAACCTCTTGAAATGCTGCTCTTTCCATTTTGCAGTGCTCAAGCGAAGCGTCGTAAGACCAACAAGCCCTCCCCCAGCCCTGTCATCCAAGACCAGGAAATCGAACACCCAGAGGAGGTTCATCCGGAAGCAACTTCACCGGCTGCCTCTGCGGAGCCGGCCGCTGAAGATGTCATTATGGAGAGTACTCCCAGAGCTCCTTCCAAGCCGTCGACTCCTGCAAAAACTCCTGCAACCCCGAACGTTGTCATCACCGGGTCAACTCAGTAGACGCCTCCGGCTCATGTGCTGACTAAACATACCGAACCATCAGAGGCCTCGAGGAAATTAAACTTTGATTCTTCGTACGAGAAGATGACAGCTGATGAGCTCCATGCCGAATATATGAACCGGCTAAATACCAGCCGTGACTTGGAGCTTCGGTTGGTGACTTTGATGAAAACCAAATATGAGGTACCTTTCCTTCTTAACATATCTTTACTTAGCCCCCAAGAGTCGGTTTAATCTAGTTGATAGTTGAACCGGGTCTTTCTATGACCTCTGTAGATATTGTCATACCAAATTCACTTAGAATTGCTTTAGCTTAGTACTATAGATAAAGTGAACCGCCAATCGTAGCCCCCAAGGGCCGTCTCAGATTTTATTTGAGTCGGGTCTTTCATCAGGAGTAGTCTTTGAAGAGCCATAGTGTAGCCCCCAAGTTTCGGATTAACTTCGAAGGAGATGAACCGGAACTGTACTACATACTGAAAAAGCAAATATACATTAGCCCCCAAGTGTCAAATATATTGCTTGCAATCTGTTTGAGACTTGCAAAAATTCGCTTATAGCACTCGTCCTATATTTTGGCGACTTATCCTATATTTTGATGTGTTATAGGAAGCCTTAAACGAAGCCGGGTCTCAGTTGACGGATCTGAAGGCCAACTTGGCGGCTCAGCAAGAAGCCCGAAGCATTGCTGACGAAAAGTGTCGGATTCTCTCTGAGGAGCTGGCCAATGCCACTGCTGAGCTTACCTCTTCGAAAGAGACGGCAGAATCTGAAAAGGTCGCTCTGACCAAACGGGCGGACGACGCCGACCAGCGGCTTATAGCTGTGGCGGAGGAACTCCAAGGCCTGAAGCGGCACATAGCGAAGATGTCAGCCGCCCTATTTGGTAAGCTTCTATTTTGCTTTGTATTTTAACATTGCTATTGAAAAAACTAGCGACTTATTAGCTTTATTCGGCTTATCCAGGTCCTAGGAGCCGGCAGTTGGCTTCTGATAGCCTTCTGCCACTGAAGGCCATCTACACCTTTGCGGAACAACTATAATGCGGCGCCATCTTCACGATCAAGAGTGTTCAATATAAGGAGAAGATCCCCGCCGCTCTGAAAGGGGTCTTGGAACTATTCTCCACCATGCCAAAACAGATTGAAGAACTGAAGAAATCAGCTTTTCATCAAGGAGCAGTCGCCGGGTTGAGCCGGGCTCTGGCCTTCGCCCCTGAGCTGACGCTGGCTGAAATGATGGATGGCTATCCATCGAAGAAAGACGACGGCTCAGAATTCACTGAGGCGGACTACATTCAGTGTGTCAAGGACTCCCGCTTCTTAGCGTCTGTACTTGCAAATGAAGCCAACTTAAATGTCTACCAGGCGGCTTATGATGGCGAGGATAAGAGGATCCGCAGGCCTCTCTACGAGTGGAAATCTCTAACACCCGCCCGCAGTAAGGAACTCTTTCCTAATGATCTCGACACATCTCCCTTTTTTGAGGAAGGGTCCTTCGCCATGCTGGCTGACTGCAACTGGGATTTGGAAACTCTCCAGATGAAGCCAGTAGAAGAGCCGGAGCAGGATGATCCGGCGTCTGACTTTGCATTTTGTAACCTTCTGAGCGATGGCTCATGCAATGTCCTGCCGTGGGCGGTAGAAACTTGGTAATGCCTTTGCTCCTTCTGAGAGCAATTTTTGTAATAGCTTAAGGATGACTCTGCCGTTCTAAAGATAGTGCCGGCTGTATATATTTCCATCTCTTTGTGTATACTTTCCGTCTCTCCGTGTTTCAATTTGATGTGTTGCCGGCTCTCCATTGATTGATCGCTCCTTTGCATAAATATACCTTCAGCTTTTCTGATGAGGGGTGTTTGTCTTTGAAGACGTCATTCCTTCTCCAGAAGATTAGAGCTGGATAATATCTTTGAAAACTTGAATTTTGTCAACTGGAGCAAGATGGCTCCGGCTCTTGTCGGATGATTCCATTAAGGAGCCGGTTGTCTTAGGATAATGTAAGCTATACCTGATGGTAAGAAGCCTCTATCGACAACTGTGGCTATTGATGAACCGGAAGCGGCCTAAAGCTGACTGTATGAAGGGTAATGTAAGCTATACCTGACGGTAAGAAGCCTCCTTTTAACAGCAAATGTTGTATGCGCGAACGCCGGCTGTCGATGGGAGATGTAAGCTATACCCCAAGGCAAGAAGCCTCGATCGACAACCGCGGCTAATAATTAGCCTGAGGCGGCATAAAGCCGACTGTCTGAAAGGAGATGTAAGCTATACCCGAAGGCAAGAAGCCTTTTTCAACAGCTACAGTTGATAAGCAACTGAGTTTTGGCGTAAACGCCGGTTGTTAGGGTAAGATAAGAAAACCTGTCGGTAAGAAGCCCCCTTCGACAACCGCGGTTAATAAGTATCCGGAAGTGGCATAAAGCTGGCCATTAGGGTGAGATAAGCGATACCCGTCGGTAAGAAGCCCCCTTCGATGGCCGCAGTTGATAAGCAACTGGAATTTGGTGTACACTCTGTTGTCTTAGGGTCATGTAAGCTATACCAAAGGTAAGAAGCCTCCATCAACAACAGCGCTTCATGTAACCAAACTAGGCATAAAGCCAACTATGCAAGGGAGATGTAAGCTATACCCGAAGGCAAGAAGCCTCCTTGCAACAGTTTAATAATAGCTGGTTGTGCAAAGGAGATGTAAGATATACCCGAAGGCAAGAAGCCTCTTTGCAACAGTGCTTAATTGGGCATAACGCCGGCTGTGCAAGGGAGATGTAAGCTATACCCGAAGGCAAGAAGCCTCCTTGCAACAGCGTAAAAGCAGACTGTGTAGGGGAGATGTAAGCTATACCCGAAGGCAAGAAGCCTCCCTGCAACAGCGCTTGATAGGGCATAAAGCCAACTGTGCAAGGGAGATGTAAGCTATACCCGAAGGCAAGAAGCCTCCTTGCAACAACGTAAAAGCAGACTGTGCAGGGGAGATGTAAGCTATACCCGAAGGCAAGAAGCCTCCCTGCAACAGCGCTTGATAGGGCATAAAGCCGGATGATAGATCGGCCGTTTTGATGGTGAACAAACCACTTCAACTCAAATTTTTGAGCCGGAAAAATTTCATCTTGACTGCACAAAGATATACATAAGAGCAGAGGCCCCAGTCTTTGCGGTGTTGCTAGCTTTTACTCATGTAAACATGATATATACAATGATAGCGGCTTTCAACGCCTGCTAAGTAAAGTATGGTCGTAGATGCGCGATATTCCATGGTCGCAACGTCTCTTGACCCGCGGTTTCCGACTCATCTCGGATATCAATGAGGTAATATGACCCATTGTTAAGGTTTCTGCTGATCACAAAAGGCCCCTCCCATGGTGGAGATAACTTATGCATTCCAGATTGGTCTTGAATCAACCGGAGCACCAGGTCACCTTCCTGGAACGTCTGGGTCTTCACCCTGCGGCTATGATAGCGTCGCGGGTCTTGTTGATAAATTGTCGACCTGGCTGCTGCTAACTCTAGTGCTTCATCCAAGGCGTCCAACGCATCTTGGCGTGCTACCTCATTGTCCGTCTCAACATAAGCCGCTACCCTTGGTGAGTCGTGCCGGATATCGCTGGGTAGAACCGCCTCAGCACCATACACCATGAAGAAAGGCGTGAAACCTTTAGATCAGTTAGGGGTAGTTCTGATGCTCCATAAGACGGAAGGCAACTCCTCAACCCAACATCCGGGTGTCGGCTTCAAAGGAACCATGAGATGTGGTTTGACTCCTCTTAAAATTTCCTGATTGGCTCGCTCCGCCTGACCACTAGACTGTGGATGTGCCACGGTTGAAACATCAAGCCGGATATGCTTCTCACAGAACGCTTTCATAGCTCCTTTGGATAGATTTGTTCCATTGTCCGTAATGATATTGTGCGGGTAACCAAAGCGATAGATCAGCTCTTAATAAATTGAACCGCTATAGTCGCGTCACATTTGCTGACCGGCTCTGCCTCTACCCACTTAGTAAATTTATCAATCGCCACCAGAAGGTGTGTTTTCTTATCCTTGGATCTCTTGAAAGGTCCTACCATATCAAGCCCCTAGACCGCAAATGGCCAAGTGATTGGTATCATCCTCAACTCTTGAGCCGGAACATGAGCCCGCCGGCCAAACTTCTGACAACCGTCACACTTACGGACTAAGTCTTCTGCATCCTTGTGAGCCGTCAACCAGAAAAACCCATGTCGAAAAGCCTTGGCCACTAAAGATTTTGACCCGGCATGATGTCCACAGTCGCCAGCATGAATTTCACTCAAGATCTGCTGGCCCTCCTCCGGTGAGACGCAGCGCCAAAAGACACCCGTCACACTACACTTATGTAACTCACCATTGATAATCGTTATAGACTTAGAATGTCGGGTGATCTTCCTGGTCAGATCCTCCTCCTGAGGCAACTCGCCGCGTGTTAGATACGCCAAATAAGGAATAGTCCAGTCTGGGATAGCATGCAGAGCCGCCACCAATTCCGCCTCCGGGTCACGAATAGCCAGATCCTCCTCAGAGGGTATTTTGACAGTCGGATGATGCAATATGTCCAGAAAAACATTAGGTGGTACCGGCTTTCGTTGAGAACCTAACCGTGATAAGGCATTAGTCGCCTCATTCCTGCGACGATCAATATGATCCACCTGGTACCCCTTGAAGTGACCGGCAATGATATCAACCGCCTGGCGATAAGCCGCCATCCGCGGATCCTTGGAGTCCCAAGTACCTGAAACTTGCTGAGCCACAAGATCTGAGTCGCCTAAACATCTGACCCGGCTTAAGTTCATCTCCTTAGCGACTCTCAAACCATGGAGCAGTGCCTCATACTCAGCTGCATTATTAGTACAAGGAAACATTAACCAGAGCACATAACAAAACTTGTCACCTTCGGGGAGGTGAGAACAACCCCTGCACCGGCCCCCTCTAGCTGCTTGGACCCATCAAAGTGTATAGTCCAATATGTGTTATCCAGCTTCTCTTCGGGAGCTTGACATTTTGTCCAATCATTTATGAAATCCACCAAAGCTTGAGACTTTATTGTTGTACGAGGAACATATTTGATGTTAAGAGGACCCAGCTCTAAGGCCCACTTGGCAATCCTCCCTGTGGCTTCTCTATTTTGAATGATATCTCCCAATGGGGCAGAACTAACCACGGTTATCTGGTGCCCCAAAAAGTAGTGTTTTAACTTGCGGTTAGCCATGAAAACTCCGTATACCATCTTCTGCCAATGCGGATACCCCTGCTTAGACTCTGCTAAAACTTCACTGATGTAATAAACCGGCCTTTGCACAGGATATTCCTTCCTTGCCTCCTTGCGCTCAACCACAATTGCTACACTGACCGCTCTATTGTTAGCCGCCACATAAAGGAGCAACGGCTCTTTCTCAGCCGGAGCGGCTAACACTGGCGGCTAAGTCAACTGCTTTTTAAGAGCTTCAAGTGCTTCAGCTGCTACCTTGCTCCACTTAAACTTGTCTGTCTTCTTCATCATCTGGTATAAGGGAATGGCCTTCTCCCCAAGCCGGCTTATGAACCGGCTTAATGCAGCAATCCGTCCTGCAAGGCGCTGAACGTCATTAATGCACGTGGCTCTCCTAAAGAAATGATAGCCTTAATTTTATGTGGGTTAGCCTCGATGCCCCGCTCAGAGACCAAGAAACCCAAAAGCTTTCCTGCTCGAACACCAAAAACACACTTCGTCGGGTTAAGCATCATCTTGTAGACCCGGAGATTGTCAAAAGTTTCCTTCAGATCCTCTAGGAGATTTTCCTTCTTTCTGGATTTAACCACGATGTCGTCTACGTAAGCATGAACATTTCGGCCAATCTGACTGTGAAGGCAGTTCTGCACACATCGTTGGTAAGTCGCCTGGGCACTCTTGAGCCCGAAAGGCATCGAGACGTAGCAAAACGCCCCAAAGGGTGTAATAAACGCCGTCTTCTCCTGATCTTTCATTGCCATCTTGATCTGATGATAACCTGAATATGCATCTAGGAAGCATAAACTTTCACACCCGGCTGTAGCATCAATAATCTGATCGATACGAGGGAGTGCAAAAGGGTCAGCCGGGCAAGCCTTGTTAAGGTCCGTGTAATCTATACACATACGCCAGGTGCCCTTCTTTTTGAGAACTAGCACCGGGTTAGCCAACCACTCCGGGTGAAAAACTTCCACTATAAATCCTGCAGCCAAGAGCCGGGCAACTTCCTCCCCAATAGTTTTATGTCTCTCTTCATTGAACCGTCGTAGAAACTGTTTAATCGGCTTAAACTTCGGATCCACATTAAGGTTGTGCTCAGGGAACTCTCTCGGTACACCCGGCATGTCAGCAGGCTTCCATGCAAAGATGTCCCGATTCTCACGGATGAATTCGATGAGCGCTCCTTCCTATTTGGGATCCATGTGAGCCCCAATGATGAACTGCTTGGATGAGTCGCCCGGATTGAAATCTACTACCTTGGTATCATCCGCCGAAAACTTGAGTGGCGGCTCAACTTCTGTAGTAGGCTTCTTCAGCAGGGTCATATCCTCCGGGTCAACGTTCTCCTTGTAGAACTTCAGCTCCTCCTGGGCACAACTAGCCTCTGCATACGCTGCATCTCCTTCCTCACACTCGAGAGCCGTTTTCCGATTACCGTGAACGGTAATTGTACCATTTAAGTCGGGCATTTTCAGTTGTAAATAAACATAGCAAGGCCTAGCCATAAATTTGGCATAAGCCGGCCTCCCAAACAGTGCATTATAGGGACTTTTGATTTTAACCACCTCAAACCACAAGGACTCCACCCTAGAATTATACTCATCGCCAAAAGCCACTTCCAAAGAAATCCGACCCACCGGGTATGCCGACTTACCCGGGACCACGCCATGAAAGACGATGGAGGAAGGTTTAAGGTCTTTGTCAAGCAACTTCATCCGCCGGAAAGTGTCATAATAAAGGATGTTGATACTGCTGCCTCCGTCCATGAGCATCTTGTTCACCATATAGCCATTCACCTGAGGGGCCACAACTAAAGCCAGCCGGCCCGGGTCATCTACCCGCGGCGGGTGATCCTCCCGGCTTCACATTATGTCATACTCAGACCATGGTAAGTACCGCGGGAGAGTCGGAGCAACCGCATTAACCGCTCGCCTCCGCAACTTCTCGTCTCGTTTACTGTGACCGGTCGTGAACACGTGATACTGTCCAGAACTGAGCTGCTTCGGGTTACTCTGAACCCGGATTGATTGCGCTGCTGCTGCTGATTGTTGTTATTGCTGTTGTTGCCAAGATGATGTTGGTGCCCCCCTTGGTTATTCTGACCGGGATGCCCGGCTCCTGAACCGCCGGCGCCGAATCCAGCCCCTGATCCGCCGTGCCCTGAGCCGCCAGGCGGTCCACCGCCCTGGTTATTGCGTGGCTAGGAATGCTGGTTTTTGAATCTCTGCATGATAAAGCAATCACCCCGCGCATGTAACACCGGCTTATCAGGCGTGTCGTGCTCCGAACAAGGCTTCTTAAGCACTTCTTATAAATTGAAAGGACCTTTGTTCCTTTGGTGAAACGGCCTGAATTTTCCGTTCCCCTTGGGATGGTTCTGTTCTGTGTTGGTGTTTGCCACTAGCTCTGACCCGCCATCAGCGTTCTTCCGTTTATTCCGATTCCCATTGTTCACAAAGCCTTTGCCTTGATTGTTCTTCTTCCCTTGATTGGCTTTCTCATCATCCGAGCCTGGATCCTTGGTGTTATCTGAGTCGGCATACTTTGTCAGGGCCGTCATGAGCTCTCCCATATCCTGACACGTGTGCTTGAGCCGGCCGAGCTTCTGTTTCAATGGAACAAAATGACAATTCTTTTCCAGAATAAGCACCGCTTGAGCCGCCGTGATCTGCTCTGAAGAGTGAATAATGGTCGACACCCGCCGGACCCAATGATGGGCCAACTCATTTTCCTGTTGAACACAATGGTCCAAGTCTACAATGGTCATAGGCTGCTTACAGGTCCCCTGAAAATTCTTAATAAACTTTGCTCTCAGCTCCGCCCATGAACTTATCGTGTTAGGTGACAGGCCTTTCAACCATGTGCGAGCCGGACCCTCAAGCATCACGATGAAATATTTTGCACATACCGCCTCACTGACTTCCAGCATCTCCATGGCCAGCTCATAACTCTCAACCCAAGCCTCGGGGGGTAGATCAGCTGTGTAATTCGGAACTTTTCGAGGCCCCTTAAAATCTTTCGGTAGTCGTTCACTTCTCAGAGCCGGAGTTAAACATGGCACCCCTACGGCTCTGGTACTAACTACTCCCATTGAGACGGAAAGCGCCGGCTCTGGACGGGTTGTCACTATCTCCGCCTCTCACCTGTTTCTCGCCCGGTCCGCGAGGGCTTGTGCATCTAGAGCCACCTGCCCGTCCTCTTGTGGTCCCCGACGTGGATGACTGCTGGAACACGCCGGCGACTCGTAGCGCTGGTTGAAACTTCGACTGGGGAGGGGGGTAGAGTGAACCCGGCTCCGGCTGTGAGCATATCTCTCTTGCTAGGCCATGGCCGTCTCTAAATATCCAATGGCGTTTCGCACGTCCTCCGCAAAGGGTGCTTCATCTGAGATGGGAATCGTCCCAAGCCGGGTGGCCGCCGCCACCATGTTCTCGGCCGGGTTAGAGTAATGACCCGCCGGTGTCGGAAAAGCTCTAGGTGAAGTTTGGTTATGCTGGGGTGGATGAGTTGCCGGGCGTTCCATCGGGCGGCTTTCCGGCGCGCCCGCAACCCGCCCCGCACTAGGGGTATTAAACAAGTTCCTTGCTTCGTAACGTTCTGGCAGACGGGATTGATGCCTCCTCCGGTGCACCACGACTGCTGACCTTTGTTCTAGCTCCAGATGGAAAGCATCTGCCTTGATACGCTCCGCTTCTTCCTCCATCCGGATCTTCAGCTCAGCCATCCTTTGTCGTTCCTCTGCCATCCGGCCCTTGATCCGTGCCACCTCTAGATTCCGGGCTGCTTGATTATCCGGTGTAACTTCCGTGTCCATGAGAGCTGTAAGCTCGTCCATCAATTCCACTAGAACCTGAGCCGGCGGCGGCGGGCTATCACCCGCTGCGGCGGCTCCCGTAGCTGTGTAACTGGCGGCTGGAGCCGATCCCGCCATGAACACCGCCGCATGAACCGGGGGTCTCGGAGCATCGACTCAAAGCCCTCTACCTCAGAATAGGTGTCGTAGTAGCCCCCAAGGCCACCGTTACTGAGCCGATACACTGACTCTGTCTCCCCACTGGAGGACTCATCTTCCGAGCAAACAAGAGTTCCCTGTGACCCGGATGCTTCGAGGTCCATACCTTGAGTGAAGCCTACGAGAACATGCTTTTGACCCGGATGGGCACGGGCAGGCGGCACACCACTCGCAGATTGGAGACGCCGAGCTGGCTCGACGATGTTGGTGCAGATGTCCGGCCCGGGTATAGATCCATCAACCTTTCCAATGAAAACTTGGATCCCGCCAAACGGAACCCGGAATCCATACTCTACAAAATCAGCATTAAGCCCCCAGCCGGCGTCGTCGATGTAGAGCCGGCCGTGGCGACTCTTGCTCATCCTTCCAACCACGTATCCCTCGAGCCCTGGGAGAGAGCCCTTTGAGAACTCAACACCACCAAGCGCTAGCCCCATGGTGGGCGCCAACTGTCGTGGATTTATCACGGCAGATGTCCGGGTGAACGGACTTGGCTTCGAGGCCATCGCTAACGGGGTGGACTCAAAGGGGTTGATTGGGACGAAAGACACGGATTTACCCAGGTTCGGCCCCTCAAGTCGAGGTAATAGCCTACGTCCTGCTTGTGTTTGTATTGCTTGTGTATCGATTACAAGGAGCTAGAAGCTTGACCTAGTTCTCGATAACCTATCCTCTAAGTCGCCCCGGGTCTACCTTTATATAGGAGGTCAGGACCACTAGGTCTTTACAATTATCTATCCGGGTCTTCTTGTGACTCCGAGTCTCTTTCTATCTTTCTGTCCAAGTTGTCCTTGAGGCGGCTTACACACCCGGGTCTTCTACGTCCGGGCCATCATGCGGCCCACATCTTGAGCCGTCTATCTTCCTGGGCCACCAGTCTTACGGCTCACCCATGTGCCGGCTTACAAGTCATCAATATGAATCGGAGCCTCTAAGGCGGGTCATATTGCGGGGTTATATCCCCAACACCTGGCCTCTGCATCTGGGCGATGCATGCAACCACTTTATTAATTATTCTCAAAAGACCTTATAAGGACATACAACAGTAAGTCTTAAGCCACCGTATAGGCAACATCTGTCGCTACTCCTATCCAGTTGATGTAGGGATGCTGATAGTCTGGGCCTAATACCACAGACCTCGCAGCCAAGCCTAACATCTAAGACGACTTGGGGCCCCAACCAAGCCACTTGACGGGTCTGGGGCACACACCAGTCCGGCACGCTCTCAGAGGCCGTCGCTGCCAACTACCACCACTTCACCTTTAGAGATGTACTGAAGCATCAACCTTGCCCGGTCTACCTGCCGTCGACGCCACCACGACGCCCAACAGCACCACCTCCCTGCGCGCAAACAGCTAAGCACGTCGCGGTCATCACCGGTACACCTCAACACCATGCTGCCAAGTACCACCAGCCAACACAGCTTGAAGTCTCTGGAAGATCTGTCGTGCGTAGCACCTGCCGACCAGGCATGACAAAGCGTAGCACCTGTCGGCCAGGCATGACTTGACATCTCCATCGAAGCTCCGTGCAAGACGAAGCCGCTCCACCTCCTGCCTTTGACCACCAGCATTGCTCCACAAACGATGCTACCAAGAGAGAAACGACATCAAAGTGCCGTCATCGTCCGATCTGTAAAACCAGATCCTAGGGTTTCCCCATAGCAGTACGAGTGGGTCAACATAAGTCACACAACGATGCCTTCATCAAGGTAACGACGCAAAACACCGCCATCGTCTGCCGTCGGCTCGGTTTTCACCGACAACTATGACTTCCCGACTCGCAACCGGAACTAGATGTCGGATCTCGAGATCTGACTATCCAGCGTCAGGCCGACCACCTCCGACGGAGGAGATGGCCACCATCGCCGGCTACCCAGGCCAAATCAGATTTGACCGGAGGCGCCGCCGACCAGTCCACCATGGCCTCCACGCCGTCGCCGTCGATCCGACGCCCGATGGCGCACCGACCGCAGCCACTGCCCTTCCCGGAACAAGGCCCCGCCACGGACCTTGAGCATTTCGTGGATATACCAGATAAATATCGATGTTCGTTCCTTAAAACGCGGAAAACATTGACTTGGGGACGCCGATCCCAAATCATGCACGTGGCAATCCATCATTTCTTTTTAAGCAGTGAAGAGGTCTGCCCACAAAGTCTCAGTTCGGGTCGATCGAGCCTGTTGACCGCGGACGCGTAGATTCGCTGCCTAGTCCAATGGACCACGTCCGTCGATTCGCACTACTACTCTACTACCAATCAGGCTTGATTGGGGCTTCATTTGATTTTTTTTCTAAATGTGATGAGCACACCCCCTGACCAACAGCTCGAGCAAACTATCCCGATCTGCCTTGCTCCCTGGGCAAAGGTCGACCTGCTCGAAACATCACGTTAAAAGATCTCCCTCGAGACCCCCACGTTCTCCTCCATTTCCCAGTGTTTTCGATCGCTTGCGTGGCACCCGACGAGTCATTGCTGCCGTGCAGCCGACTTGCCGTCGTTCCACGGAGCGCTCTCGGTCGCTGTCCACGCCCTCCTTTCCTCTCGGGGTCCGTCACGTCGGCGCTCCGAGACGACAAAGCTAGGAGCAGATAAGCACACCTCTCATGAATCATGAGCAATAATTCCTTCAAACCCCAACAGGAGAGGGGAGAGCTGCTTTCCATGAGCACACTAGACAAGATTCCCGGCCACGGCCACGCATCGCTGATTGGCGCGAGTCTTGACCAGTATTAACGTGGAAACATTCCATCGAAACGCGCCGGGATAAGTACGTAACAGAGGCGCGACGTGGACGAATGAGCGATGCTTATAACCAACTAAATGGATGAGACCAGACTTTGTGACTTCTGAGTGACGCCCGCACTGCACTAACCCGGACAAAAGAAACCGATAATGCATCCGCCAGCAGCAAAGCGCCCGTATTTGCGCCCAAACAAAGCCCCCAACCCAACCGCGGTGGTGTGGTGTGATGTGATGAGACGCTGGAAAGACGGTTGCTAACAAATTGACACAAATTGGCCGGGTTGGTGCGGCGAGCCATCCGTCCGTTCCATCAACCAGCTTTGCCACGTGAGCGAGCGAGCAAGCGAGCCAGCGTCCCGCACCCAACCTCGTACCCGGGTTGGGTTGGGGACGAGCCGGTGAGCGGCTCGCCGAACCGGCCCGGGCCGGGCGCATGCATCGACGGACAGGTGCTCCCGACCGACGCAGCGCTCTCCTCTTCCGGTGCGCCCCGTCATCGGAGCGGACGAAAGGGAAGGTTCTCTGGCGCACGCACTACCCGAGGCAATTCCGTCCGTTCATTGGGTCCGCATCAGTGAACCGACGCCGAGCTTTGACGGGTCACCCGCGATTAATGAGCGCTCGTCCTATACCTGTAGTACTGCCTCTACCGCTCATTTTTTGTTTTTTTAGCAACCTTCGATTTACAAGGGTTCTGCTCGATTATTGCGGACAGAATTGACGAATGCACGCGGCAAAAATGCGCTGACAGCCTGATATCTCGTGACATCGTGCACTGAGCAAACAAATACGTATACCAGTACTCTATGAATATGAAATGCGCTCCACGCAAGTTAAGAGTGAATCAAATGTGTTCATTACTATTTCTTTCATTTCTAAGTATTTGTTTTTTTAGATATTTCACTATAGACTACATACGGATGTATATAGACATAGTTTAAAATGTAGATTTATTCATTTTGTTTCGCATGTAGTCCATAGTTGTATCTTTAAAAAGATAAATATTTAAAAACGAAAGGAGTATATATGAAGTAAAATGAATGAATCTACACTTTAAGACATGTCTATATACATTTGTGTATAGTTCATAGTGAAATTTTTTAAAAGACTTATATTTAGAAACCAAAAAAGTATTTGGGACAAGCAAACATGCAGATACGACAGATACTTAAACAAGAAAGAAAGGGTTAGAGTAACTTGCTCCCTTCATTCTTTTGTGTAAAATGTATTATTTTTGACACGATAACCAAGACATATAATTATATACATGTTAGAACGAAATTAATCTTAGCTAAATCATTGATTAGCGACAACTAAATCATTTAGGAGATATACGCAATCAGTAGAGAAATACTTTCCTTTTTTTTTACAAGAGGTGTATGCAATCAGGAGAGATACGTTCTTTTTTTTAAGTGGTAACAACAGAATTACGAGAAATTTAGAAAATACACTTTACGTTATGAAATTTTGTCTAAAAAATAAATACACCATATATAAAGAAACGAAATGAGTATTAGATATTATATCATGTAATGCTAATGCGTTATTATGTGTCTTAATAAATAAGATCATTTATGATATTAATTTATAATACACTGTGCATTAATGTAATATCATCTCTCACTATGTCTTTCCTAGAAAAAATCATCTCCCACCATGAGTAGCCTAAATTAATCAATTGGAGCTCCCGATGGAGGGCATCTCGAGATCTCCAAACAGTGCGTGCTTGCTAGCTGGCCAACAAGCAAGTACTAGCAGAAAGTAATTCCGCTAGTGATAGATTAATCTCGAGTCAAACCCAAGTAATCTTGTTTAACCTGCCACCACCGAGGCACCCACCCTGATTGATTGGTTACCAACAGGGAGCAAGAACTTGCACACTGACGGAAAGAAAAGTTGAAATGTGCAATTGAGAACAAGTGAAATTGGTCTCCGGCAAGCTGTAACAACACTCGGCGATGATGGTTTCGAGCTGAACATGTTGTCACCTTTTTTTTTCTTCCAGGTTTTACAGAAAATGGGCAGAGGGATCTATTAACTATGTCTGGATCCTATCTCAGCTGCAGTAGCTCATCTCGCCGGCGGCGAGCCGAGAGGCGGTCAGATGGGGAGGCCGGCGGCGTGATCAGAAGATGTCGAGGACGTCGAGGATGGCGGCGTTGCAGAGCGGGCAGCGGCCGCGGCCGGCGAGGAGCTCGCGGGCGCATGCGCGGCAGAAGGTATGGCCGCACGGGATGAAGGCGGCGCCCTTGGCCCGCGCCATGCACACGCAGCAGCAGCCGGCGCCTCGGCCCGGCTCCGGCAGCTCCGCGTCGTCGTCCGGCACCAGCGCGTCCTGCGAGGACGGCTCCGACGTGGCGACCACCACCGGGTCCAGCTCCTGCTCCTGCTGCCCCGTCGCGCCGGCGCTCCACTGCCTCTCGGTCTGCTCCAGCAGCGCCATGAGGGACACCCTCTCCCCCTGCTGCTCCTCCTCCTCCTGATCCATCGGTGGCTGAGGCGGCAGCGGCGCGGCCACGGCCGCGGGTGCGGTCAGCGCGGGGCTGGAGGCGGTCTGCGGGGCCGGCAGGGACACCGCGCGGCGGACGAACGAGTCAGCGGGCGCCGCGACCACGGCGTGCGAGGCGGGAGGGGCCGGCTGGTCATCGCGGATGATGTCGAGCAGCGTCCGCGCCGCGGCGGCCGCGACGGCGGCGCTGGAGGAGGGCGGCGAGGAGGGGGCCCGGCGGTCGGCCTGCATGGCGGAGGCGAGGGTGACCGCGGCGGCGCGGCGGCCGTCGTCCTCGTCGCGCAGCTTGAGGAGGTCGCGGAGGTTGAAGGAGCCCGGCTGCCCCGGCGGCGCGGTGGCGGGCGGGCCCACCGCGGCCAGCTGGTCCGCCAGCGTGACGCTGCGCCGCAGCACCCTCCCCTCCATCTCGGCGGGCGGCGCGTCTGGACAGCCCGCGGTGGAAGAAGAGGACAAGGCGAGGAAAGTGGAAGGGAAGCGCCTAATATTCTTCGGTCTAGGCAGCGGCGGCAGGGCGTCGGGGTTAACGAAGGGCGTGGCGCGCGTGAGAGCGTGTATCGTATCGGCGAAGGGAGCGGGGCCTGTGGATCTCGACGGATTTGGCGACGGTTTGGGGGCGGAATCGCGGGGGGGGGGGGGGGGTTCGGCTCGCGCCCGGTTGCGCACCGCGCCCGGGGTTTGGTTTGGAAGGGAGTAAATAAAGGCAGGAGTGGACTGGACGTATGATGACTGCAGTGCAGAGCAGTGTAGCAGGGGAGCGAGGCGTGGGATCTGGCAAGGGGTGTGGCGTCTGTCGGAGCCACGCTTGCCTGCCGTGCCGTGCCGTGCCGAGAAGGCGAGAGAGATCCACGGATGCTGTTGGGAATTTTGACGAAAATTGGTTCGAATTGAAGTGATCTGGCCCAGTTTCTCAGGAATCGCTAGCTATTGTGACGTCGCCATCTGTGCGGTACGCCGGTGTGCCGTGCCGACCGACTTGCGATGTTTTTTTCTCGGGAAACGTTTCCTTCGGCGCGCCGGCCGAAGGCCGGTTGCCCCTTGCTCGGGCGGGAAACATGCCACGTACGTTAGATGGACCTAAAGCAAAACGTTTTTTTTCCTACGTTTATTCTTCCTCTCGCAAGCGCTTCCTTTCCTTCTCACGAGCGTCCTTACGACCATCTTTGCTCTGCAAATACACCTTAAACTGCTTTCTCATTAATGGTACAACCGTAGCGATTTTTTGTTACAACCGATTTTTTTGCTTCAACCGGCATTTCTTTTTGCTGCGTGAATGCTACAAGCAGTTTTCGTGATCACGAAAAAGCTTCAATCAGAGATGCGCGGAAGCTGGGGCTGGCCAGTGTTGCAACCGTTGCAACTCCGTCACCATGGATGTAGCAAATTCCCTCGCCGGTAGTAGCAAAATCCGATGACGGTTGCAAGAAAACTGTCACCGTCGTCGTTGGGGTCGTAGTTGCGTCGTGATGTATGATTGTATGTAGCAAAAAAATTTGTCGGTTGCGGCTTTTTGCGCCGTTGGTTTCAGCTTTTTGCATTGCTGGTTCCAACATTGATAACGACAACGTGGTTGCAGCTCACCGGTCGTCTATTTGTAGCACCGTTCCCGTGTAGGTTGCAGCTTCCCGACACCGGATGGTTGCGACGAGGACGGTGGCCGACGACGAAGAGGGCGGAGGCTGCGAGAAGGACGATGGCCTTTGGGGCGAGGTCCGGCGACTGCGACGTGGCCGGCGGATAGCTGGGACGAGGACGACGGTCGGCGGGACGAGGGTGGCCGGCTGCGACTGGGACGAGCGGAAGTGATGGAAACAGAGCTGCTCATTTGAACGCGGAGCGGGATTAGCATTTCAGCACATAAACAGCGACAGGAAACAGCTGTTCAGCACCCCAGCGACAAACACAAGGTAATTAAGAAACGAAACCACCTCCAGCCTAGCAGTTCATTAAGGCAGCAACTTCTCCAGCATGCTCCCCATCCAGAAAAAAAAAAAAAACAAGTTCAGAACCCTGCATGCTTATTTTCAGAGGTACTCCTGTCTAATTACAGAATGCAAAAAACATCCAGCGTCTTCCTACCTATTCAGTCTTGTTTCTACCAAAAAAATATATTCAGTGTCGCACCTATCCAATGTGGTTCTGGCAAGAATTACTATACTTACATGGACAGAAAAAAACGGTTCTCTCCAGCTGACCACGCTACAAGTTGCAACCAATGCAAAATTCCGCAACTGCAATGACTCAGCCAGCCAAAATCAATAAAACTGGACTTGACGACAGGCTCTATGTAAGTAGGACCAGGAGGGTGCACTTGGCCATCTAAACAATGCTTTGCTTGCTAATCTCACCCTTCTGCTTCTTTTGTCGGTGCCCCTGCTTCTGATTGCTTAGTTGGGTTTGGGTAGAATGCCGGACATGGATCGGTCCTCCATCCTCTCGTAGAAAAGCATGTACGCCTCGCGGCGGAGAACTTCTTCTAGGGAGACTTCCTTGATGTCGAGATCGCTTGCACGAATCCACGAGGAAGAACCACTGCTCTGATGGTTGTGACCTGCCCCCCGCACATAAGCAATGTAGTGCCCTGCATTCAGTTGATGCCCAGAGTGCTCAATGACACCAACTAGACGGTAGCTCAAGTTAGCTTTGTTCTCAGAAGACCTGAAGGCAATACAAAATCAAAATAGTTAACCCATATGTAAGGATTTCAGTTAGCAACAATCTGATGATTAGCTCGAGTACCAACAATGGCCTGTCTTTCTACAAAATAACAAAAAAAAAAGCACTCTATCCGCTAAAAGACGGCACTTAAGTGACTGATTCGAATACCAAGAAATTAAGGCCGCTGCAAGATGTATACCCAACTAACGTTGATAATACTATATCCAGAATTATAATTACCAATAGAAACTTCAGCAAAAATATAATGTCGTCAGGGTTAGGCATAACCACCAAAAAGACAAGAAAATGTCACCATAACAACGTTTCATTTTCTTCTTCGAAAAGGAGGATAATCCCCGGCCTCTTCATAATAATGTTTCATGATGATATGATAAGTTTAGAACATAACCATAACTTCGCCGGTGAGTACGCTGCTAATGTTGAATACAGTTTGTGGCAGACAGCCGGTACAGCTGCTACATATTCAAATATGATGATATCATTATACAAAAAACTGGTTTGAATCAATGTACATGGTTCTGGTCCAAATAAGTCTGTGAGTGAACACTAAATTCAGTTGATACTCAAATCGCAATTAAATGCATGGTACATGGTCCAAACTAGTTTCATTCAAATTGTCACCATATTTCCTTTTTCCTATGCAACGAAAATAGGATGGCTTTTTGCAAATAAATAAATAAATAGGATAGCTGTTACCCGTTGCATTTACAAGAGTTGGAACACACAAGCACTGAAATAGATGTGATCGCAAGACTACACGGTTAAATGGGCTAGTTGTGTTCAGAGGCACAAATTAACACTGCATTGGAAATGCAGTTTAGACTGATGCAGCTTCAGGGTATGTCTGGATTGTGACAAAAGTCTACCAGATTAATTTTTTGGCCATGAATTTTTTTTGGACTTGTTTGGATAGTTGCCAACCTTTTTGAAATGCCCACACATTTTTGCAATCTCTAATTTATTTTTCTAATGTCGGCCAACTCATGGGCAAGCAAAACCTCAACCAATTTTTTGCTTAGCCAACCTTAAGAGAGATCTGAATGACTGAGTATCACCAAAAACTAGCCATGGACAGGGGTACATGGAAGCTTGCTATCCATGTGCCAGAACCATGATCTGGTTGCGAGATCTTATGGGTTTCAGCTCTACCCTACCCCAACTTGCTTGGGAGTAAAGGCTTTGTTGTTGCTGTTGTTGTTGTTGTAACCTTTTAGTAGGGGCATAAACTAAACATGCCCTTAGATTGTATTGCTGATTTGGAAGACAAATCTTTCCCTGGTAACTATAAAACTGGTTTTGTTGCTCACATTTCTGTAATCTAAATCATGTTACTCTTCCATTGAGAAACAAGAGTTTAGACGTCCTAACCTAACTCTGCTTATTGCAGATATCTACTGATCAAGATAAACAAAAACTAATGTGCATACAGCAAACAATTCCATAGTCACAACGAGAACATCATGAAAAATGTACTGTCTGACTGATCCTTTGATCTAAAATGCCAGTGTCTTCTAAATCTCTTAATTTTTCTTTCAAAGAGAAGGCATTCTATTGCTAGTAGGAAGGAAGTATGAAACAAAGTAGTTATTGGCTTACTGTAAAGATCAGAAACTTATCAGAACTGACATAGAAGAAAGGTACTATTAGATATGGCTGTGTAGAAACGTGAGAAGTCGGTACCTGGGATCCATGAATGGTCCAAGATGAAGAATCTCTTTAAAGCTCACATGTCCTTCCACTTTAGAAAGATCACTGCGGTATCTCTTAAATGGAATGATTAATACAGCTGGTAGCTTGTTAATCAACTGTGTTTGAATTGCACAACCGTTACCATCTTTCTGCTCATTTTGGTTTTCCTCCATCTGTTGGGCAGTATGATCATCCAGCATTGCCTGCTTTGCACAACCCTGATTTTGAGTGCTGGTATCCAGACTATCCTGGGCACTGAGCAGGTCAGTCTGTTTATCAGCTGGAAGCCCAGCTTCTTGTACACCTTGATCAATTTCAGCTTTTCCATTGGCTGTGCTGCAAGAGGCAGAGTCCTTTTGACCACAGCTCGCCCCTGAAGTGATTTCTTCAGTAGTTATGTTTTCAGAGAGTATAACTTGATGATGCACATCTGAACAATATGGTTGCCTACTTGGAGATTGTACGGACAAGCTATTACAGTCACTAGATCGCGCACTTGGGCATGTTTTCCTATCTGACAGCTCAGTCTGATCTCCATCAACAGTCGTATTTATATTGGTGCTTCCCACGGTCTGTTCAGCACCCTTGGAACAGTTCTCACAACGTTCCTCCACTTGATGGGCAAACAGTTTCAGGCAATCCTCAATCGACCCAAGAGAGTTCATATGTTCGGCCTCATCATGAACAATATCACTGCTCTGAGCTTCCTCCTTGTCTTTGGTAGTAACTTTTACTGAGTAAGTCCTCTCCTTATCTTTTTGATTGTGAGAATCTGTTGTTGCTTCCTCCATTCCTTCAGTGTCATCAAATAAGTCAGGAATAAAATCCAAAATTTCTATTGGCACCTCAATGATCTCTTGTCGGACATCATTCTTCTGAGTCTGCATATGACCGTGTACAACATCCTTCACTTCGCTAGAATCTGCAGATTCAAACATATAGGGCTTAGCATTATCTGCATTAGCAAGACCATGCAACAAGAAGCCCTCACTCATAGAATCTTTATTGTGCACACATTAAGCTGTTTATCTTTTTCGACAGTATCCAAACATGCTTAAGTTAACCAACCATTTGGAGTAACATCAACTGTATGATGGTAAGGACTCAAGACCCTGGGCTTCCCATGTCAGTTTGAACTACTACACTACATGAACACCTTTGCCATGTTAAGACTGCGGAAACATCCTGTCGGATGTTATGGAGCCACCCCAAAGGTTTTCCTGCTATTTCTTCTATCCATGTGTAAAACGTCCATAACAATTACCATCATAACAGTTGTGCACACTTTAAGCTGCTTATTTTTTTTCGACAGTATCCAAACACGCTTAAGTTGACCAACCATTTGAAGTAACATACTGTATGATGGTAAGGACTCAAGACCCTGGTCTTCCCATGGCAGTTTGAACTACTACGCTACGGTGAACACCTTTGCCATGTTAAGACTGCTGAAACATCCTGTCAGATTTTATGTAGCCACCCAGAAAGATTTTCCTGCTATTTCTTTTATCCATGTGTAAAACGTCCATAACAGTTTTCTCTGCTTAGCTAGTAATGAAGCTCCATTCCAAAAAGTACCATTTGCTTGTTTTCAGAGAAATACCAAATAATACTAGTAGATCATAGAATTCCGCATGTTCCTGCATCCTTTCCTCAAAAGTTGTATTATCTCAGACGTTCACCATTGCTTTTTAAGCTGGGTACAGGAGCGCATAAACTTACCAACTTGCAAAGGCCTGGGGGTTTTCTCCATTGCCCCATCTCCCAATCCTGAACCGGGAATCCGAGAAGTACTGCCTTCAGCAACTGTTTGAATCTTATTATCCCCATCACTCTTGTCAGTTTGAGATCCGTGGCTTTTGTTCCTTGGTGGTGATGCAACGCTTCTGGCTGGAGGATCCTTCTCTGGAAGTGACAAATAGAGTTCACCGAAATCAATGGTTTTATGATCATTACGCCGGCACCTTCGGCAGGATGTGGTCTCAAACAGCTGACCCCTGAAAAGAGAAACGCCAAATGTAGGAAACACTTCGCCCCCTTGCAAGACATGCTCTCTGTTTTTCTCCTCCACCTCCTCATCCACAGCATTGAGTAAAGACATAAGGAACTCATGGCTGTCTTCCATCGTCCCGACCACGTACCGATTCGGATAAAGTTCACGCATAGCTTCCAGTATCATCAACGGGTTCAGCGTGTATCTGGCATTATTCGCAATGCATGTCTCTACGAACAACTGCTGCAGAAGCAGACCAATGCTCCCCAGATGAGCATCCGGACTTTGAATGATTGTCCTCAGCTTACCAAGGGCAAGGAGGCACTGCAGTGTTGCATTCATGTAGCATGTTAGTCCAAGGTTCGGTATCCTTCTAATAAAGTAGCCATCACCACTAGCATACTCAGACGCCGCATCGTCCATTGCATTGCTGGGCACCCTTTGCGACTCACCCTTTGCAATGCCGGACACCGATCCCCAGCCATCCTTTGCAACGCTATCCCCCAGTGCTTGCTGATCCTTTTCGTTTCTGGCCACCACTGCATAGTCATCTTCGCTACAGTCACTGAGCCTCATGGGGCGTAAACACAAGAAGCAGTATCCCAAATTCGGTTCATCCCACCACTGAGCAACCCAATGCTGGTGCCCACCGGCGTGTCCCTTCGGATTTTCCCTGTCCACCGGCCACCCAGAGCAGAAAAAATAGGCGCAGTCTATGCACTTCATCATCCCTTGGTCGTCCTCACCGCCTCCATTCCAGGTCGTCTTGCAATTAGGACGCTGGCACTGCAAGGGCACTTTCATGACCTTGTTTGCGACCTTGAGATCCTGTACCACCATATCCAGGTCGTAAAGTATGTGGTGGCACCGCCCGCTGTCGTCCATACTGTCGACGGTACTGTCGCTGCTAGTTGCCGCCTCCGCTTCCTCGAACGATGGCCACCCGCTCGACTCCGTCGGAGACGCAGACGCCGCGGCGCTGCATCCAGGACCAGCCGCGGGCGCAGCCAGCGGGTCCAGGCGCGGGGATTTCTGCGGGCTCTCGGACGCCTCCTCCGCCCTCTCCCTCTTCTCCTCTACCATCACGCCTGTCGCCTGGAAACTGAGTAAGAAACAACAAGAATGAGTCCACTGAATTCTGAACCCTCCCCCAAAACAGAACCGTACGGACATCAAGAGTTAGCGGCGCCATGAAATTTGCTGAAGCAAAAAATCCTGAAGAATCGAAGAACAAGAGAAAAAACTCCACCAACAAGTCGAGAAGAACATTCCGCTAGCGAGCATCAAGAGTTAGCGGCGCCATGAAATTTGCTGAGGCAAAAAAATCCTGAAGAATCGAAGAACGAGAAAAAAATCTACCAACAAGTCGAGAAGAAATCGAACATTCCGCTAGCGAGCATCAAGAGCTCCGCAACATACGGCGGAAAAGCAACCGAGAACGCCAGCGAGGCCGAGGACAAGGAGAACCTCCAGTCCTCCACCGTCAATACATGAAGAATCTGAGCATTGCGGCGGAGAAACACACAAGAGCGGCGCCGCGGACCCCGATTCGGGACCGAAAGAGACGTCCACAAGTTCACCAACACCACGGGATCAAGCAAGCAAGCACGCGCGCGCCCAGCGACGCGGCGGAGCGGGGTTCGGGGGTGGGGAGGGGGGGGTGGGGAGGGGGAGGTGGGGCTTACCAGGAGACGTCGAGGGAGAGGTCCTCGGAGGAAGAAGCCGGGGGAGGCGTCCGCGGCCGCGACGAGGCCGAGAGAGGGTGGAGGAGGAGGGAGGCAGGGAGGAGCGGGAGGCGGTTTCGCTGGTCGGGGACGGTGGCGCCGAGGCGGGTTTGTTGGGCTGGGTGAGGAATTGTTGCGGCGGTGCGTGCCGAATGCGCTAATGTGTGTAAGTTGGGTTTTGGACCCCTTGACGACGCTAATCCTTCTAGAAAGATCACGAATCCGTGAATGGAAGTGGCAGCAGGCCAGGAGGCCCGCTGGGCCTAGTTCCGGAGACCCGTGTCCAACTTGATATTAAAGAAGGGTTTTCTAGGGTACCCAATCTCCTCTCGCGGCTCTCGTCGGAGTCTACGTAAATCCTTGTCAGAGGTCGAGATCCTATGACTGTCCGCAAGTAATATTTGTCCTTGGTGAGTAGTTCGGGTTGCATGGCTGGATCATCCTCTGCTCTGGAGAGGGTGGAGAAGGGGGGAACGGGGAGAGAAGGTGATGGAAAGGAAGAATCGGTGGCGGCGAGGGCAGCAGTGACGAGGGCTGATGTGAAGGCGGCTCTGGCTGTTGGATCTGGCGGGGCGACTTTCGAGGAAGGTGGAAGCATGGCAGCGGCGGCAGGTGGTGAGGTTTAGTCTGATCCACCTGGTACATCGGAGGAGGAGGAAGAGCATGATTACTACGGGGGTCCAAAACCGGAACTCGCAGATCGGTTTGTGGGGATGAAGCTGTAAGGGGAGGAGGAAGCGCTAGATTTCTTAGAGGAAGTTGATGATCTGATCAAGGATGTGCGTTGGTTGGGGTTGTTCCGAGTTCATACCACAAGGCCGTTTAGCCACTTGGCTTTGTTCAACCAGATGCGTAACGCATGGTCTGCGGCACAAGGAGTTACCTTCAACGTAAAGGGGCCAAACCTTTTCTTAGTACAATGCCATTGTCTAGGGGATTGGAGGAGAATTATGGATGGGGGTCCCTGGCTATTTAGGAGAGCACTAGTGATTATTCAGTAGTATGATGGGTATTCGGATGTGAACAGCTACAACTTGCATAAAATCCCAGTGTGGGCAAGAATCAAGGGTCTGACTGATGGCCTTACATGAAGGAAACAACTAGCTGAAAAGGTAGCGGGGAAGGTGGGGGAGCCCCCCTATACAGTTGTGGTGAATGAAGGGAGGATAAACCCGGCAAGCACTCTCCGTGCGCGGGTGTTTCTGGATGTCAACAAACCACTTGTTCATTTTGTGCCAATTACTCTGAAAGAAAGCGTAAAATATCTTGTTTACTATGAAAAGTTGCCGGATTTTTGTTTCCTTTGTGGATTGATGGGTCACCTAGCTGAGGAGTGTGGCGATGGGATTCATGACCCTAGATCCTTTGAGTGGGGTGATTGGCTCCTATGGTTCCCGAAGCCATTTAATGATGCTTCGGCAGGTGTGAGAGGGGGTGGAAACGGAAGGGGACGTGGGAGAATGGCAGGAAGAGGAGAGCATGGAGGGAGACAGGGAAGAGGAGGAAGTGATGGAAACAGACGAGATGAGGGCGATGTGGGGGTGTGGAGAGGTGCTGGTAGGGGAGATGGACAAGCAAGGAGTGGTACAGAACCAACAATGATGACTACATCGAGCAGCAACCACCAGGTTTTAATGCCCGCAAGCGTCTTGTATCGGCTGACGGTACTCTGAATATTCGAGGCCAAGCTGTATCGAACTTGGCGGGAAAGGTTTCAGGCACGGTTCTCAGGATTGAGGGGTTGTCATCGAAGCCAAGTACTGATCAGGTGACGAGCACCCCCGACAAGGTGCCAATTGTGAAGCGTAGGAGACAAGATGGACGGGAAGTTGATGAGGTTATGGAACAATCATCTGAGGCGGCCTCCCTCGAGGAGGGCCACCAGTCCTGATGCGGACCTTGTGTTGGAACTGCCACGGAATTGGCGATTCCGCAACAGTTCGAGAGCTCCGTGAGCTCGTGATGGCTAGTGCGCCGACGGTGCTATGCTTGGTGGAAACACAGTTAGCTAAGTACCGTGTGGAGGGTTTGGTAGCAACCTTGGGTTTTTCGGAACGTTTTGCAGTCGCTAGTAGCGGTCGTAGTGGTGGTCTGTGTATGTTCTGGAAGCAAGATGTAAAGTTGGAAGTAAGAACTTTTTCTAATTATCATATTGACTCCGTTGTTACAGAACCTGGCAAGGAACAATGTCGTCTCTCGTGTACGGTGAAGCCAACGGGATCCTTAGATATAAAACTTGGGACACTATGAAATTGTTACGTGGAGAAAGTACACTACCTTGGGTGTGTATTGGGGATTTCAATGAGATCCTCAGACCGGAAGAGCAGATGGGTCCTAATCAGAGTGACAGTGCACAGATGGCAGGGTTTAGGGAGGCCATGGACATGTGCGAATTATCTGACTTGGGATACCGAGGATTGGATTGGACTTTTCAGAAGAGGATAGTGGGCGGACAATTCTGTAGGGTTCGGCTTGATCGAGCTCTGGCCACGTCTAGTTGGTCTTCCATGTTCCCTTTTGCCTCTGTGAGCACTTGACAGCCGTAAAATTGGATCACAACCCTATTCCGTTGATGAACAAAATGGAGGCGAATAACCTTCGCAATGCAATCAAGAGGCCTTTCCGTTATGAATGTGCATGAGAGTCTGATGCAAGGTTTGAGGGAGTTGTTGAGGAGGCATGGAAGGATGGACAGCCTGCGGCATCAGTGGCCGATCTGGCTCGCAAGCTGGAGTTTGTTGCTGGATCGTTGGCACGATGGGGGAAGCACACTTTTGGTTCAGTGCGGAACGAGTTGAGGCGGCTCAGGAAGCGTCTCGCAGAGCTCAGGGAAGACCCGCTCCGGGTTGGCCCAGGAGAGGAAGAAAAGAGGCTAGAGGAGGAGCTGATAGAGATGTGTTATCATGAGGAGGTTATGATGAGGCAAAGGTCACCATACAGTGGCTGTCTGAAGGTGATAACAATACTGATTTTTTTCAGAGGAAGGCCAGTGGGAGGAGAGCAAAAAAAAATCTCTAAGCTAGAAAGGGGAGATGGTACAACCAGTTCTGATCCTATTGAGTTAGCAAACATGGCCACCGAGTTCTACTCAAATCTGTATGAATCGGAGGGGACCATAGGAATGGAGGAGGTGTTGTCACACGTCCCACGTAGGGTGGACGCGACAATGAATTCTCGCCTTAACGCGGTGTATATGAAGGAAGAGAATAAAGAGGCCTTATTTCAGATGTTCCCAACAAAGGCACCGGGCTCAGACGGATTTCCCGCTCATTTCTTTCAGAGGAATTGGGATTTGTGCGGTGACAAGGTTACAAGCATGGTGATTAGAGTGCTTGCAGGAGATGACTCTCCAGAGGAGATAAATAGTACGTTCATCATCTCCCAAGATATCTAGTCCAAAAAATTTAGGACAGTTTCGACCGATTAGCCTATGCAATGTGATCTATAAGATTGCTTCCAAGGTGTTGGCAAACAGCTTGAAGCATATACTCCCCGAGGTAATTTATGAAGAGCAATCTTCTTTCGTGCCTGGACGTCTCATCACTGACAATTTCATCACAGCCTATGAATGTTTGCATTATATGAAGACCAGGAGGGTCAAGGGTAACCGGTTTTGTGCACTTAAACTTGATATGGTGAAGGAGTATGACAGACTAGAATGGAGCTATTTGAGAGTTGTCATGCTGAGGTTGGGCATCAGTGCTTGTTTTATGGATACTGTTATGAGATGTGTTACCTCAGTTTCTTTTTCTGTGCTTTTTAATGGTGGTCGTCTGGAATCTTTCAGACCATCAAGGGGACTAGGGTAGGGGGACCCAATTTCCCCCTATCTTTTCTTGCTGGTTGCTGAGGGTTTATCATGCTTGGTTAAGTCAGAAGGAGTGAGAGGTGTGGCAGTAGTAGAATCAGCTCCGGTCGTTAATCACCTCCTTTTTGCTGATGACAATTTACTTTTGTTTGAAGCAACCACACAATGTGCAATGAAGGAAATACTGTGAGGCATCGAGGCAAAGGATAAACGTGAGTAAGTCTTCAATCTTTTTCTCTAAAGGAGTTGCTGAACCAATCCGGAATGATATTAAGGCTGTTTTGGAAGTTCAAAACGAGGCCCTCTCAGAGAAATATTTGGGGCTCCCTACTGATGTTGGAAAGGAAAAAGAGGGGTGTTTCAGATACCTCAAGGATAGGATATGGAAGCATGTTCAAGGGTGGATGGCAAAGTGCTTATCTTCGGGAGGGAAAGAAGTTCTAATTAAATCAGTTGCGCAATCAATTCCCATTTATTCCATGACATGTTTCAAACTCTCACGAGGCTTATGTGAACAGATAAACGGTCTAATCCGAAAGTTTTGGTGGGGGAGCAAGAAGGGAGAACGAAAAACAGCATGGTCTCATGGAAAACTATGACATTGCCGAAGTTCATGGGAGGGCTAGGGTTCAGAGACATTGAGTTGTTCAACCTGGCCCTCTTAGCACGCCAGGCATGGAGAATTATGCAAGATCCAGGGTCTTTAAGTGCTCGGGTTTTAAAGGTCAGGTATTTCCCTGACTGTAGTTTACTTGATGCTACATTGGGATCGGCACCGTCCCAAGTGTGGAGGTCGCTTCTGGAAGGAAGGGATACCCTCTCTCTTGGACTTGTGAAGTGGATTGGAACGGGTGAATCCACTCAAATCTGGACTGAGAACTGGATACCGAGGAATTACAAGCTGAGACCTATTTGTGCTCTCTCCAACGATCCACCTCGTTTTGTTTCTAAACTGATAAACCCGGTGACTAGATCTTGGGACAAACAAGTGTTGACGGAGCATTTTATTGCACCTGACGTTCAAGTGATCCTAAATATACCGCTGAGCTCTCGAGTGCAGGATGATTTTTGGGCGTGGCATTACGAAAAAAGGGGAAGTTTCACAGTCCGTTCGGCATATAGGATGCTTGCAGCAGTAAAGAAACAGAGAGAGGATTGGCTGGAGCATAGGCCTAGTATTTCAGATACTCAATCTTCAAAGAGGGTGTGGTCGTTTCTCTAGAATGTAAAGGTCCCATCCAAAGTGCGTATTTTTGTTTGGAGACTGGCACACACATCTATTCCAACAGGTGCTTTGAAGAGTGGGAGAAAAATGACTGACTCGCCCGGGTCTGCTATTTGCAATGAAGCTGTGGATACGTGGTGCCATGCTCTCATCAACTGTAGGATGGCAAGATGTGTTTGGGCCCTAGGTGACGAAGAAACTCTAGAACATGTAATATCAAATCAAATAGAGGATGCAAAGCTGTGGATCTTCTGGTTATTCGAGACCCTAAAAGAAGAAGAACTAGCGTGGGTATTGATCACCATGTGGGCAATATGGTGGGCGAGGCATCGAGCTATTCATGATAACAAATTACAAAGTTCCCTCACAACTATGGGCTTCACTAACAGTTATTTAGAAGAACTCTAGATTGCTTTAACTAGAAGTACAGACAAGAACAAGACACATGTGATAATGCAGCGGCGGAGGAGATGGATCCCAACTTTGGATGGTTCATGCAAAATAAATGTAGATGGAGGTTTGTCGACTTTGGGAGATAAGGGGGTGGCAGCAACTATATGCAGAGATGGTTCAGGTAATTTCTTAGGTGCCTCGGCTTTGGTGATGGAGGGATTGACGGATCCAGCAACGTTGGAAGCTCTCGCATGTTGTGAGGCACTTGCGCTAGCTCAAGATCTGAATCTCCGCAACCTGACCATCGCGTCTGACTGCAATGAAGTGATCAATGATATCAAGCATGGAGCATCTTCATCATATGCAGCGATTCTGAGAGAGAGAGAGATAGCACTAGACAAACTTTTGATAGTGTGTCTTTTTGTTTTGAGTTTAGAGAGTCCAATTTTGAAGCTCACTCGATTGCGAAGGGAGCCTCATCTTTGATGGTTGGACGCCATGTGTGGCTGAGTGTTACACCAGATATTGCTTGTATTCCATACATTATGAGATTTGAATAAAATCCCAGTTACCCCTAAAAAACTTGATATTAAAGAATGATTGAGCCAATTATTTGAGAGAAAAAAATGAGCCACTTTCTTACACTCTGGTAGGGCTACCTAAACCTGGGCATTCACCAGGTTGGGCCGGGTTTGTGGCCAGGCTTTATAAAGCCCGAACTGAAAATCTCAAGCCCGAGCCCGACCAAAAAAATCAATATGCAGGCCTGAGCCCAGCCTGAATGGACTAAAAACATGAGTTTCGGACCGGGCCGAGCCGGGCCTCAATGTAAAATGCCAATTTTCGTAAGCCTGAGCCCGACCCGAACTGTTAACCAGACCTAGATCCCAAGCCCGAACCCGGCTCGAACCTAAAGCCCGACCCGGGTTTTTGGGGTCGGGCTCGGGGTGGGCTACCGGGTCAGGCTGCCCATGCCTAGATGTAGGGCTACCTAGGTACACTCTTGGTTAAAACATAACACGCTGGCAATTCTTGAACATTCAATTCCGAATGTTCATTAAGCACACCCCAAATATTCCTGAGCAAGGTGAGGAGGTCAATGAGGTATAGAATGCGCATTAGTCTTTGGGCCATTCATCTTGTTGATTAATGATAAAATGTTAGTAAAATAATTCATATTTGATAACTAATTTGTTCAGTTATATACTGATCTATGTGGTGTAGGTGCTACACGAATATTGGATGATGTCACAAACGATTGCCATCAAAATAAGATATGCATTTAGATCATTATGTTAAAGTAATAAATGCATTATGATAAGAAGTAAGAGAGTTGAATTTTGAAGTGTGAAAAATAGAGCTTATTGTGTGAACAAAACCTGTCTGATACGGTTACTCTCCATAGCTACATTTAGCGTGCAAACATATCTATATTGTGCCATAAGTCCCTCCCGTGCATATCTTGTATCATATCTTGGTTCGAGCATCAAGAATAGTGGCAAAGGTAGTAACAAAGAGAGAGAAGAAAATGCTTTTAAGCAAAAGAGGATATACAAAAGAGCTTTTAAGCAATAGAAATAACATCGAGCCATTTTCGACAGTACATACTCTTGGATAATACATACATAGCATATTTGGGATTAAAAATGACATGTTTACTCTCATAGGTTGGTGCACAGGCGTGTATCTAGCCCATGTGAGCAATCAAGGTATTGTCTCTCTAGTATCCATGCAACACGAGTTTTTTTCCGTAGTAACACATTTTGTACTCGTTCCTTTGTTGTACAGATCCGAATTATCTATCCATGTGTGTGTTCTTTGTGACACCATAGCTATTGATCTATTTGCTTTATATTGTAATTTTTGAATCTTGCTCAACATTATTGATATATTGGACTAACACTTGCTTGAATTTTGTGCCACTTTTTCTAACCAAGCCACTCGATAAGCTTTACTTTGTAGGTGTGAGTAAACAAGTGTGGTAACAATTCCACTATGCTCTCAATTCACATTGAGTGAAATGGGATACATCTTCAACTTTGGGAAATGGTAACTTGGTATTTTTTAATCTCATTTCCTGCTTTTCAGTGTTAAAACTGGCAGATCACGGGTAGGGAGTCCCGAGCTCTGGATCTTGGATTGATGGGGAACAGGGAACACGGGAACAATATTTACCCAGGTTCGGTCCCTCTCGAAGAGGTAAAACCCTACGTCCTGCTTGATTTTATTGATGAGTGTATGACAATTACAGAGTCGATCTACCACGAGATCAGATGAACTAAACCCTAGATGAGTCGGAATAATGGTTCTGCCCTCTACGAGTTAAACCCAGTGGTTTATATAGACACCAGGGATACCTAGGACTACACATAGTTGTTTATCAACAGGAGATAAACATGTCGATCTTGCCATCTTGACTTGGAGGACACACCAAGGTACCGAAGGTTTCCTTCCCTAACACAAAGTCGTCTCATAAGTCGGTCTTGAAGCAAGGGCCAAGGAGCGTCCCACATATCCGACCCATAGAAATAGGCCGGTGGCCCGAGGACCCCTTAGTGTCAGACTCCCTCAGTATCCCTCGAACTGGCCTCCAATGACGGGGTTCATGATTCTCAGCAGCCTCACACGCCCAAGGTCACCGGCTTGCAGGGCAAGTTCTTCTCATCTTCTATGTTCAGCTGCTATTAGGTCGGCCACCGATGACTTCCCGATTGTCGAAGCATCACGAAGCCCATAACATTACCTTTTCTGCTTGAGGTTAATGACATCCTTCGATTTCCGTGTGTTGGTGGGAGATGAGAGGTTCAGTAGTCTTTTACAGAAATGCCCTCCGTGGGTCAGAGAAAAAACGCCTATTAAACAGGCAGAGCACACCATGAGCAACGCATCTTGTCCCCCATCCATCAAGAGAACAAAAAATCAGGGGGCTTAGAGACAAGTCAAGCACCCGAGGCTCCTCCTCATGCCCTCATGCCCCCCTTCCCGGTGACTGGGCAAGTTTTCCAGTCTCCCGTCTCCAATTGAGCGGCCTCGAAACGCAAGGTTATCTGCCTGCCTCCGGTCTGGCGTTCACCTGCCCTGGATTAGCTTCCCCGAATGGCGAGGCATTTGCAGAGAGCTTACCTGCTCCATGCAAAGAAGAGAGGGTATGCTTCGTGCCCTTCCTCTTATGAGGCTTGGGCTTCCCGATTCACCCCTTCCTGAGGGGTTCGCTAGAGTTTTATGGGATCCAACTTCATCATCTTACCCCTGGATCCATTTTGCATACCTCGGGTTTTGTTGCCCTTTGCAAGATGTTTCTGGGCTGCAAGGCCCATTTTGATTTGTGGAGAAAGTATTTTTCCCTTGTCCCCCGCACCCGGGGTGGGACAATCTTTAAAGTTGGTGGGGCCGAAGTATGGCACATAGCCATGACAGGGTACCCTATTGGGACTCCAAATAAGGATTTCGAAGAGTGGACCTTCGAATGGTTTTATATTGAAGACGTTCCCCTATTCGATTCAGCTCGAAAGGGTTTGCCCGAATACTCAGATGCTCCTTTAAAGAAATGATTTAACTGGCGATTGAAAAGCCCCTCCCAAGAGGAGAGTTCCGAAGTAAAGCGTTTGGCCACTCAGGTGAGGTTGCTAGCTCACAGTAAGCTAACCATCTTTGACTTATTGCTGCTGCCATTACTCAATGTGTCCAACCTCTTCAACGGAGGATACACCCCCTATGGCGTTACAACGGGACAAACAACACAACCCGCTACAAACAGCAAGGGCCTGCTAACTAGGCAGTACTGGCAACCACACTGGCTGATCTCTTTAAAGGATAAAAAGAAGAGTTTGCCCGCCTGAGTTCCAAGCACGGCTACTCAACTCATAATACCATCGAATGGGTCCAACTATATTTTGATAGTTCAGATGTTATGTACGATTTTGCTGATCAAATCTTTTAACTTCCCAAACAGGACTGGAGGTGTTGGATCGAGACAATCAACTGCCCTCCTCCTAAACTGTAGAGTTATTCTCGTGACGACGACCGAGGATTCCATGACGACCCAGAGATGTCGCTTGATTTTGAGGACGGGTCTTTTACTAGGAGAGCCTTGATGGCTCTAAGGTGTCTCTTTTGGCCGATCACCCTGGGGCACTCCCTTCCTCCGCTATAAGTAAAAATAAGGCCTCTTAGCGAAAAGGGTGCTCGCTTCCTGTCGTTCTGAGTATGCTACTTCTACTCCGAGGGGCCGCTGTACCACGCGCTGAACATCGGCGAGAGCGGTGCCGACCGTACCCACACCAAATTATGGTAGAGCTTCCAAGTGTGTGCCGGCCGTGGGAGCTACCTCGACCGCACCCCCGACCAAGAGGTAAAATTTTGAACCCATAGTTCGGTCATTGTTATTGCCACTGAGAGCACTTACAATTTTTTCCAAACTCTGCACGAGACTTGTACAACCCCCTTCATCTGAAGACGTCCAAGAAGCGCCAGGTGGTTGTCCTGGGCCGAGGTCTTCGGCAAAGGCCGGGGTTAGTGCGGAGGTCCCCGCTGCAGACCAACTTCTAGAGGATTTCGAGGAGGTCCCCTTTACCCATTCTGAAGTCAAAAGTGTAATGAATTAGCAACGACATAAGGAGTCATTGCGTCATCCTGCGTTTTCTAACCAAGAGTTTAACGCCTTTAGCTTGGTGGATGCATATCTTGGAGTTGCCCGCGCAGGACTTGAGGGAGCCGCCAACCTTATGTCGACCAGCCTGCAAGTGAGTGATTGGTTTTGAAAACGGAACACAAGTCCTAACCTAGTAGCCCCGAGCCTTAAGTTGGTCAGGACGACTGAGTTAAGGGTTTGAATATTGATGTATCATGATGTAGGCCTCGAGGGAACAAAACAAAAGGTTGTCCGAGGACCTTGAGCTAAACCAAACTCAGCTGGCAGCTGTGAAGGCCAAACTAGAGGACGTTAAGAATTTCACCATGGAGGCACATAGTGAGTACGAAGGTTTAGTATGCAGATTTGCCTAGGGCACCTTTTCTAATGAAAGATTGCCTTGTAGCAGCCGAGTCCATAGATCAAATGTAGCATGACCTGGATGCGTCCAGAGAATCTCAAAGGTATGCCAAATCACAGCACGAAGTTGGCCGCCACGTATTGAACCATGCTCATAAGGAAAAGAACGAGCTAAAAGCGGAAAACCAGCGACATGCCGAGGAAATTGAGAGTTTAAAAGTTCAACTGGCCCAAGCCCATGAGGATAACCAGAGATTGAAAGGTGGCATGTTTGGTGAGTGAAATTTCAATCTGAAATTCCGTAACGTGTGTGTATTATGCTAATATAAGAAACACGCTACGTCTCCTGTGTAGCTCTCCTGACCGGATGCCCCAAGGAGGAAACCAGCTCGTTTGAAGGGGACCTGCTAAAGGAATTGTCCATCGTGCATGAGCTAGATCGGAGGGATATGAAGAGCATATTCAAGGCATTATGGCCAACCGAGACACCTCTGGAAGTTATGGCCGAGCTGGCTAATCGTTTAAAGGAACTCGGTGTCGCTTCGAGCTGTGGAAGACATCGACTTGTCAAGAGGGAGAATGGGGGGCATGGGCAATAGTGAAGACCCGCTTTACCAAACTTGATCCATAGCATTTAGCTCGGGTTGGGACGGAAGGGCCAGATGGTAAAGAGGTGCCTCTTCACTTGGTGTATGACCAAGTGATGCCAGCCACTCCTATCTCACAAGAAGACCGCATCCTGGAGACCATAATAGATAATCTTGACAAGCAACCAGGTGTTTGGTTCTATGTAACTATGTAGTTTACATCAAACGCACTCCATTCATATTATAAACGTTGTCTTAACCGGCCATCGGCTTCTACCTCCCCCGCCAGTGGCCAGGGAGTGCTCTGTACTTTGTGACCCGAAGTAGAAATCACTTCGGGGAACCAGGCAATCCGTCCATTTGGTGCAAAAAGACAGAACGTGTATGGGGAGTTATGTTATATTACTATTTAACGTAAGAAACATCTTCCGAATAAAATAGTTCCTGCATGGGTTCCTTTCTTCGGGCTGTTATGTTAACCGTAGACATTATAACCCAATACCCGTAGTATGCGGGTGATGATTACTTCTGGAAAAATAACCCTGGGTTTTGGTGATGATCACCAATTATTTCCACTTCCATCGTGGATGACCAATTTTTTTCTTAAGAATGCTAGCTTTTGGCTTTACCTGTCCGAGGTACGTACCCGGGTAATTGATGTCGACTACACAACTTTATTCTTGTAGACTCTGTTGGGCCTCGAAGCGCAGAGTATTGTAGGACAGTGCTACCTCTTGAGCGTGCGTTGGTTTTCCCTTGAAGAGGAAAGGGCGATGCAGAAAAGTAGATAAGTATTTCTCTCAATTGTTGAGAACCAAGGTATCAATCCAGTAGGAGGAACAAGCAAGTCACCAATGGTTGCACCAACACAAACAATCAAACTCTTGCACCCAACGCTATAAAGGGGTTGTCAATCCCATCACGATTATTTGCAAGGATTAGATCCAATAGATATAGATGTAAACAAGAACGGAAATTAAAAGGTAAATAAATTGCAGCAAAGTATTTTTTGGTATTTTTGGTTTATAGATCTGAAAGTATATTATGGAAAGTAGACCCGGGGGCCATAGGTTTGACTAGAGGCTTCTCTCTTGAAGGCAAATATCATGGTGGGTAAACAAATTACTGTCAAGCTATTGATAGAAAAGCGAATAATCATGTAGTTATCCAAGGCAATGATCATGCATATAGGCATCAAGTCCATGTCAAGTAGACTGAAACGATTCTTCATCTACTACTATTACTACATGCATCGACCGACTCCTGCCTGCATCTAGAGTATTAAGTTCATGAAGAATAGAGTCACGCATTAAGAAATATGACATTATGTAGAGGGATAAACTCAAGCAATATGATGAAAACCCCATCTTGTTACCCTTCATGGCAACAATACAACACGTGCCTCGCTACCCCTACTATGTCACTGGGTGAGGACACCGCAAGGTTGAACCCAAAACCAAGCACTTCTCCCATTGCAAGAATTATCAATCTAGTTGGCCAAACCGAACCAATAACTCGAAGAGACTTGCAAGGATATGAAATCATGCAAATAATAATTCATAGGAGATTCAAATAAGATTCATGGATAATCTGAACATAAACTCACAATTCATCGGATCTTGACAAACACACCACAAAAGAGGATTACATCGGATAGATCTCCATGAAGATCATGAAGAACATGGTATTGAAGATCAAAGAGAGAGAAGAAGCCATCTAGCTACTAGCTATGGAACCATAGGTCTTTGGTGGACTACTCACGCATCATCGGAGGGGCAATGGAGTTGATGTAGATGCCCTCCATGATTGAAACCCCCTCCGATAGATTACCGGAAAAGGCTCCAAGATTGGATCTCTCGGGAACGGAGGTTTCCGGCGGCGGAAAAGTATTTGTGTGGCTCGTTCTGGTGTTGGGGGAATATTTGGGTATTTATAGGCCAAGAATTATGGTTAGGAGACCTACCGGGAGGCAACAAGCCTACTAGGTGCGGCCAGGGGGGTCGCGCCTAGCAGGCTTGTGGCTCCCTGGCACCTCCCCTGCCGTGCACTCCAAGCTTGATCTATCTGTTTCCTTCCAAAAAAATTACTTCCGAAGGTTTTATTCCGCTTGGACTCCGTTTAATATTCCATATCTGCAAAACTCAAAAACAAGGAAAAAAACATAAACTAGAACTAGGCTATAGATTAATAGGTTAGTCCCAAAAATAATATAAAATAGCATATTAATGCATATAAAACATCCAAAATAGATAAAATGATAGCATGCCATCATAAAAAATTATAGATACGTTGGAGACGTATCAGACAGTAGCAATTTTCCCTCAAGTGGATGACCTAAGGTTGATCAATCCATGGGAGGTGTAGGATGAAGATGGTCTCTTTCAAACAACCCTGCAATCAAATACAAGAAATCTCTTGTGTCCCGCAACACACCCAAGACAATGGCAAATTGTATATGTGCACTAATTCAATGAGGAGATGGTGATACAAGTGTAATATGAATGGTAGATATAGGTTTTTGTAATATGAAAATATAAAAACAGAAAGGTAAAAAGTGGTAAAGAGCGAGCAAAGCAGCATATTAATGCTTGGAAATAAGGCCTAGGGTTCATACTTTCACTAGTGGAATATCTCAACAATGCTAACATAGTTGAATCATATGATCATCCCTCAACGTGCAACAAAGAATCACTCCAATGTTCCTATCTAGCAGAGAACATAAGATGAAATTTGTGTAGGTAGTAGAACCACCTCAAAATTATTCTTTTCGATCAATCTTTTGAGCTATTCCTATAAGTGTCACAAATAGCCCTAGAGTTCATACTAAAATAACACCAATGATACATATCAATGAACCCTAATGTCACCTAGATACTCCAATGTCACCTCAAGTATCCGTGGGTGAATTATGCGACATGCATCAAACAATTTCAGATCTATCATATTCAATCCAATACAAAGAACTTCAAGGAGCACCCCAAGATTTCTACCGGAGAGTGTGGTATGAAAAAGTGCAATCAACCCCTATGCATAGATCCCCAAGGTCACCAGAATCCGCAAGTCGATGCCATAACATATATCAAGTGAATCAATAGAATACCCCATTGTCACTACGGGCATCCACATGCAATACGTACATCAAGCGTTCTCAAACCAAAATATTCAATTCAACATACTGAGATATCAAAGGGAAAGATTCAATTCATCACAACAAGATAGCGAGGGAAGAACACCATATGATACAACTATATTAACAAAGCCCGTGATACATCAAGATCGTGCCATCTCAAGAACACGAGGGAGAAAGAGATTAAACACACAACTACTGGTACATATCCTCAGCCCTGAGGGTGAACTACTCCCTCCTCATCATGGCCTTCGTCGAGATGATGAAGATGGCCATCGGAGATGATTTACCCCCTCCGACAGGGTACTGCAATGACTCCAGATGGGTTTTCCATCGATACGGAGTGTTTCAGCGGCAGAGCAGAGAGTCTCTGTTTATTTATGAGGGTTTATATATATACAAGATTTTTTGGCATTGGAATCATGCTAAACGGAGCCACGTGGGTCCCACAAGCCATCAGGGCACGACCAGGGGGTGGTCGCGCCCAGTTGGCTTGTGGCCCACAGGTGGCTCCCCTTCGGTGGTTCTTCACTCTCGTATTTCTTATTTCCTCCAAAAAAATCATAAAAATGTTTCGGGCGATTCCGAGAGCTTTTATTTTCTGCACAAAAACAAGAACACGGTAATTATGCTGAAAATAACATCAGTCCGGGTTAGTTCTAAATAAATCATATAGAGTGCATGAAAACCATATAAAATTATTGTAAACATAGGCAAACATGGCATGGTTGCTTCATAAATTATCGATACATTGGATACATATCAGCATCCCCAAGCTTAATTCCCTACTCATCCTTGAGTAGGTAAATGATAAAAGAAGTAATTTATGAAGTGTGAATGCTAGCATAGTGAATAAGTTTGATCAATGATAGTTCCAATCACTTTTTCTAGCATCATAACCAGAAACCTTTTCATAAAAATCATCACGGTTGAGTAGCAATCAATTCACATGTCATGGTTCAAACAATGCATTCTATTGAAACTTAACAACCCATGTTGTTAGTCACCGAACAACTTCAATGCATCATAAAGTCTAAGTGAGAGCTCCACATACTCAATTATCATATAGTCTTTTATGATTGCTAATACTCAGAGCATATTTTTAGAGCAAACATCATCCATCAAACACAGAGAAATATAGGGGCTTAATGTTTTGCCTCCCAACGTACTTAGCATAAAGATAATTGTTAACAATATTGAATCATGATCAAATATATTTGACTGGATATACATGTTTGGATATTTCCCCACCAAATGATGCTTCCCAACAAATAGATTGGGGTTGGAATAATAAATTGACTCAACATGAAAAGTAAATAACATGAAATAAGTAGATTATCCCTTCGCAGAGGCACGCAGGGATTTGTAGAGGTGCCAGAGCTCATTGTTTTAAAACAGAGATGACTATGTAATTTTGAGTGTTGTACTTTTCCTATCAATGTCAGAACAAAGTTTTATATATATTCCATGCTAATCACATTATTGGCGATTCCCAAACAGAATTGAAATTTTACTATCCCTCCACCATTCAAACACATTCCATGGCTAGCCGTATCTATGGGTACCATCCAAACAATAAACTTTCTAGGGTGGGGGGGCTTGTTTATTTATTTTTGTATTATGCGGGACTGGGCATCCTTTTTACCAGCCCTCTCGTGCAATTAGAAGTGAATAAATTCTCATCTTGAGAATAACTCGCTTAGCATGGAAGATAATGACCACCCCGTCGCTCCATGAGTGGTAAGGGCACACAAAACGGATGTTTATTTGAAGGTTTTAGAGGTGGCACATGTAAATTTACTTGTAATGGTAGTGAAATACCACATATAGGTAGATATGGTGGACTATCATGGAAGAAACTTGGATCATGGATTTGGATGCACAAGTAGTATATCTACTTAGTACAAAGTTTTGGCTAGCAAAAGGTTCTAAACAAGCACCACATGTTGGAGGATCCATAACAATATAACTTCTATGCAAATATACCCAAACATAAACATTACGTTATCTTTCTTGTCCAACTTCAACTATTTGATCATGGTTGAGAATAATTAATGGTATTCACAATCATAAAAGATGTCCAAGATAATATTTTTTTATGTGAAAGTTCTCTTTATCATACTAATCATTCATGAATTGCTTGTATGGCCAATATTGTGATTGTCAAACTTCAATAGATTTTACTTTCTTAAACAAATTTGAAACTAATACTAAGCATAAAGCACATTGATAATTTCATATTTATGATATTCACTTCATTCGATATTTTCTGTTAGGATATAAGTGAAACACAAGAGTGAACATCAAAGTACTCTAAAAAGGTATAAGTGAAGATCAATGAGTAGTCAAACAATCATGTAGCTTTATGAGGACTCTATCTCCCAATAAATATTTTCATATGTGATATTTTATTAAAACATCAAACAAAACAAAAATACACTCCAAGAATAGCACGCACCATGTAAACGAATAAAAATTTACCCTCAACATAGGATAACCGATAATCCTTGATGAAGAGAGGTGCGATGCATAGCATCCCCAAGCTAAGATGCTTGAGGATTATTATAATATTGTCTTGGTGTGCCTTGGGAATCCCCAAGCTAGAGATTTTTTATCTCTCTCAATTCTCTCATGTCCCGGTTTCACCTAAGTCTCAAAAATTGCATCCACACAAAACTTGAAAAGAACTCGTGAGATAGGTTAGTGCACATAAGAATAAATCAACTCTTTATGTACTGACAAAACAAGTTGAATAATAATTTTCAAATATTATCTACTGTATACTATCATTTCCAAAATTTATACCTACCAATAAAAGTCATGAAAACTAAAGGAGAAGTAGATAACAAAACTATGACAGCAATCTGTCTAGACAGGATAGTATGTAGCAATTAAATTGAAAAGTGCACTTATGTATCTCTAAAAATTATAAAAAAATTAGGAAATGATAATTACTATATTAAAATACCATGTAAAAATCTTAGAAACTTTCCACATTCCAGTAAAATATGAAAATTCAAACACTACAGGAAAAGTTTCTGTTTTTTACACAACACACATCAAACATGTAATTCAAGCATCCTAAAAGGAAATTCTTGGAACTTTTTATTGAAAAACAAGATTATAAATAACAGCAAGGAAATACTAACAAAATAAAATGATGCTCCAAACAAAACTCATATTATGTGACGAATAAAAATATAGCTCTAAGTAAGATATACCGACAGTGTTGAAGACGAAAGAGGGGATGCCTTCCGCGGTGTCCCCAAGCTTAGACGCTTGAGTCTTCCTTGGATATTACCTTGGGAGTCCGTTGGGCACCCCAAATATTATGGTATTACCACTCCTTATTCTTCTCATATTGGCTATTACCCAAAACTTGAAAACTTCAATCACACAAAACTTAACGAAACTTTGTGAGATGGGTTAGTGTAATAAAGATAGATCATTCACGTAGGTGCTTTCAAGACAAGAGTCATAATTTTTTATCACATAATGCCTACTTTATAATTTCATTACCATAATTAATATCACTAAATATAAGCTACGGAAATACTAAAACAAGCAAACTATGCATGCAAAACAGAATCTGTCAAAAACAGAATAGTCTATGAATATCTGTAGTATAACCATCTTTACCTGTCTCTAAAAATTCATAAAAATAGGAAAACGCAGAGGATCTGCATAGAAAAGCTTTGTAAAAATCATATTTTTTTGACACTCAAGTAAAATCAAAGAAACTCTGCGCTGGACGTAAAAGTTTCTGTTTTTGCACAAAATCAAACTAACAAGTATCCACACTATCCCAAAGGTTTTACTTGGTACTTTATTGAATTAAAAGACACAAAACATGATTACTAAAGTATCTTAATCATGTGAACACACAAAAACAGAAAGTATAAATATTGGATTGTCTTCCAACAAGCGCTTTTCTTTAAAGCCTTTTAGCTAGGCATGATGCTTTCAGTGATGCTCACATAAAAAGTAATAATTGAAACATACAAAAGAGCATAATGGATCACATGAAAAGAACATTTAAGCCTAACCCACTTCCTATACATAGGTATTTTGTGAGCAAACAATTTATGGGAGCAAGAACCAACTAGCATAGGAAGGCAAAACAAGCATATCTTCAAAAATTTCAATACATAGGGAGGGAACTTGATATTATTGAAATTCCTACAAGCATATGTTACTCCCTAATAATAATTTTCAGTAGCAACATGAAGGAATTCCACAATATAACTATCACATAAAGCATTATCTCCATGATATAGATGCATAGAATTTTTATTAGTACCCACACAAGCAAACTTCTTATCATTCATAGTAGTGGTAGCAAACTCAACAAAATAGCTATGATGTGATATTAGAGTGGCATAATCCAATTGAAAATTAAAATCATGATGAAAAGTTTCATGGTTATCATTATTCTTTATAGCATAGATGTCATCACCATATTCATCATAGATAGCGACTTTGTTGTCATAGTCAATTGAAATCTCGTCAATAATAGTGGACTCATTACTAAATAAAGTCATGACCTCTCCAAATACATTTTCATCATTATTAAAATAAGATTCAACACCCTCCAAAATAGTGGGATCATTAGTACCTAGAGTTGACACTCTTCCAAACCCACTTTTATCTATATAATCATCATAAATAGGAGGCATGCTTTTATCATAATAAATTTGCTCATCAAAACTTGGGGGACTATAAATATCATCTTCATAAAACATGGCATCCCCAAGCTTGTGGATTTGCATATCATTAGCATCATGGATATTCATAGAATTCATACTAAAAATATTATTGTAACACTACAAGAATCAGCTGATTTGTCGTCTGCCATAGCATACGGCAAAGGCATGTCCGGCGGACGGCAAAGGCTTTGCCGTCTGCCAGCAGACGGCCAACAGTCTGGCTGAACAAATAACGGCAAAGGCCACTTTGTCGTCTACTAGCGGACGACAAAGAAGCAATATCTTTGCCGTCTGGTGGCGGATGGCAAAGAAGCAAGCTCCTTGCCATCTGTAGGCAGACGACAAAGAAGCAAGCTCTTTGCCGTCTGCTAGCAGACGACAAAGAGGCCAAATAGGCCAAAGTGGCTATATAGCCCCTGTTTTTTCTGTTTTTTCTTATATCAATTCATTTTCACAGAAAATTATATATATGACCAATATAGCATATCCAACACATATTACCAATAGTCATGAACACATGTAAATTAAAAACTTTATTAATAATTGGAATAGGTAATACAAAGTCATATTATAAAGAATCAGAAATGATTAAGTAATTAAATTTACATTTCGTAAATTACAAGAAATTACCTAAAACTAAATATCTATTTTCCTAAAAACTATCTTATTACTAAGATGTTCTCTGGATCTTGTTATTTTCTTCCAACCTGCATAACAAAAACACTAAGAAAGAGAGAATGGGTTAGGAGTAGAAATGTAGCATTTCACTTGGTGAAATGCAATGCTGTAGGAGCCAGCACTTGAGATCAAGACAATCTTAGTTAAGATCTTGATTTTCAAAGTGATCTTAATTAGAAAGCCAAATAGAGTAAACCAATACCAAAGAGCCAAAGGAGAGAACCAGCCAAGGAACCAATCAAGAAGCCACCACAATTAGTAGCAAGTTAAATGCCAACACAAAGACCACTATCAGTACTAGCTCCAGGAATTAAGCCAACTAAAAACTAGTGATTAAAGCCAAGGATTAGACTTCATCACCATAATCAGTTTTGTCCAGTGACAATAGGTACATGTCACTATGCAACGCCAAAAAAAAGCTCCAGGAGGAGATATACATCACAACCAGCCGACCAGACCAAGTCCCAACACATCCAGCCACCAGCAGCTTAGAAGAGATAACTATCAAGGAGAGCTTGACACAACAAGCAGCTGCTGTTAACACCGCAATCACCAAAGCCACCCGTGAGGACAGCACAAACACACACACACAGCTTAGTCACACCATTCAGGATAGTATAAATAGTGTGAAGCAGCTAGGAGGAGCAGGATGTCCACAAGAAGCAGGTTTACCAGAATCCACAAGACCAAGCTACAGAAGACCTCAAGGTATACTTGAGGGATTATGTGCTCAGACAGCCTGGAAGTGCCAGGACTAGTTCATCATAGCATAGGGATAGCCACATGTAAATTAAGCCTAACAGAGGGGGGCTCAGACCAGCATCACTGCCCAAATCAGATGTAGTATCTGTCTTATCAGTAGAAAACTAGGAAAGTAACAGCCAAAACCAAGTATAGCATTTGTTCATAGGCTATTAGAAAGAGACCAATAGGAATAGCCAAACCAAGTGGTATCGGTTCATATCAGTATTAGAAGTAAAACAACTAAGAACAAGTGAGTATCTGTTCATGAGTAAAATAACTATAGCATAGAAGAAATAGCAGGGTAGCACCCCAAATGATTATCTGCTTTTGCAGAACACGGCACCACACGTGCTCCTGGTATTTTTCTATAATTAGGGAACTGCACCCACAAGCATAGGGGGCTAGTACCATTATAACCTGCTACTGCAAGTAATAGCAGCAGCAAATAACAACAGAAGTGATAACTAATTTCCAAAGGTTAAACAGACCAATGGAAAAGAAAATGTAACACTAGAGATTCAGTTAACTGAATGAAGTTACCATCAACAGCTAGTGAGATATCTAACAGTAGCAACAGTAGGGAGATGTCCAAGACCACACACATGAGTAGCTACTGACCAAAGTAAGAACTCCAAGAGCAACTACACAGAACAGAGCAGTACAGGAGCATATATACTTCACAAATACACATAGATGGCCACTGACCAAAACCCTGACACAGCAAGAATCCATCACAGAGAGCTCCAACACAAGTTGATGCTCATCTACAGCAGCTAACCACAGCTAATAGAGCCTCGCATCCAACAAGATCAAGAGCTAGAGCTATGCATTAGAGAGATCAGAGGAGGGGAGCAAGGAGAAGCTCACCAAGAGGAGTTGTAGCCGAAGCAGGATGCATCCACACCATCACTATGGTGTGACCAGCAGCACAACCACCACCACTACAACACGCTAGAGCTCGCCAGAGAGCACCACAATGGCGGCGCCAGCGAGAGCACAGGCACGGAGGTGACCACCCAGGGGCACCGCAGCATGGAGGCACCACCCAGGGGCACCACCGCGCCACGACACATCCAGCACCGCTGAAGGATCCTCACGGCGACCGGACCATCATCGGAGCACCATGGACGAACCACCACCAGCACCGAAATCCTAACGGGGAGAAACCAAAGGGGACGGCCGTAGGAGGCAGGAAAAGCAGATCGATGTAGAGGAATTGACAGAGCTTGTCGAGAGAAAGAAGTAGAGGGCCACACCGACGACGTGGTGGCCGAAACCCTAGACGTAGGGGAGGGTTGCGCGTGGTCGCAGGAGGACGCGCGCGCCAGATCTGGTCGGAGGGGATGGAGGAGCGGGTCGAGGGGGTCACGTGGGTGTGCTGGGCGCCGTTGAATCCCGCTGGAGCTCGCCGGAATCGGCCGCCATAGCTACTCGCACGAGGGAGAGGGAGAGACGAGCGGGAGAGAGAGAGGGGTGGGGCCGGGTGGAGAGGGAGGGGACAGAGATAGAGGAGGTGGGGGCAACGGTTTTTTTACCCGCAAAAAAAAGATAGCCCCACCTCTTTGCCGTCTGCTGGCAGACGGCAAAGAGGTGGGGCTGGTGCGCCATTACAGCGCTGGCGTCCACCGGACCCCCACCCATCTCTTTGCCGTCTGCTAGCATACGAGAAAGAATCTTTGCCATCAGCTGGCAGGCGGCAAAGAATTTGCTGATGGCAAAGCCACCCTTTGCCGTCTACTAGCTCTTTGCCGTCTGTTTTCTGCTAGCTGATGGCAAAGACACTCTTTGCCGTCTGCTAGCAGACGACAAATATGTGGCAGACGACAAATCTTATTATTCCAGTAGTGTAATGCTCATTAATCAAGGATTTAACATTAAACATTTTTATAACTTCTTCCTCTAACAATCGAGCACAATTTTCTGAACTATCATTTTCATGAAACACATTATAAAGGAGAACCAATTGAGGCAACCTAAATTCAATTTTTTATTTTTTATTTTATAAAACCAAACAAGTAAAAAACAAGAAACCAAAAGATTTAATTACAAGATCTAAAGATATACCTTCAAGCACTCACTTCCCTAACAACAGCGCCAGAAAATGGCTTGATGTCGACTACACAACTTGTTCTTATAGACTCGTGTTGGGCCTCCAAGAGCATAGTTTTGTAGGACAATATAAAATTTCCCTCAAGTGGATTACCTAAGGTTTATCAATTCATGGGAGGCGTAGGATGAAGATGATCTCTCTCAAACAACCCCTGCAACCAAATAATAAAGTCTCTTGTGTCCCCAACACACCAAATACAATGGCAAATTGCATAGGTGCACGAGTTCAATGAAGAGATGGTGATACAAGTGCAATATGGATCGTAGATATAGGGTTTTGTAATCTAAAAATATAAAAACAACAAGGAAACAAGTGGTAATCAGTGAGCAAAATGGTATATTTATGCTTCGAAATAAGGCCTAGGGTTCATACTTTTACTAGTGCAATCTCTCAACAATGCTAACATAGTTGTATCATATGATCATCCCTCAACGTGCAACAAAGAATCACTCCAAAGTTCCTATCTAGCAGAGAACATAAGATGAAATTGGTGTAGGTAGTAGAACCACCTCAAATTTATTCGTTCCGATCAATCTTTTGAGTTATTCCTATAAGTGTCACAAACAGCCCTAGAGTTCGTACTAAAATAACACCAATGATACATATCAATCAACCCTAATGTCACCTAGATACTCCAATGTCACCTCAAGTATCCATGGGTAAATTATGAAACATGCATGAAACAACTTCAGACCTATCATATTCAATCCAACAAAAAGAATCTCAAGGAGCACCCCAAGATTTCTATCGGAGAACGTGGTATGAAAACGTGCAATCAAACCCTATGCATATATCCCCAAGGTCATCAACATCCGCAAGTTGATGCCATAACATATATCAAGTGAACCAATAGAGTACCCCATTGTCACTATGGGTATCCATATGCACAACGTACATCAAGTGTTCTCAAACCAAAATATTCAATCAAACTTAACGAGATCTCAAAGGGAAAGATTCAATTCATCACAACAAGATAGAGAAGGAAGAACACCATATGATTCAACTATATTAACAAAGCCCGCGATACATCAAGATCGTGCCATCTCAAGAACACGAGAGAGAGAGAGATTAAACAGATAGCTACTGGTACATACCCTCAGCCCTGAGGGTGAACTACTCCCTCCTCGTCATGGCCTCCGGTGGGATGATGAAGATGGCCACCGGAGATAATTTACCCCCTATGGCAGGGTACTAGAAAAGCTCTAGATGGGCTTTTCGTCGATACAAAGAGTTGCGGCGATGGAGCGGAGAGTCCGTGTTTATTTTTGAGGGTTTATATATATAGGATTTTTTGGCGTTAGAACCACGCTAAACGGAGCCACGTGGGGCCCACAATCCATCAGGGCACGACCATGGGTGGTCGCGCCCTGTTGGCTTGTGGCCTACAGGTGGCTCCCCTCTGGTGGTTCTTCGCTCCGATATTTCTTATTTCCTCTAGAAAAATCATTAAAATGTTTTGGGCGATTCCGAGATATTTTATTTTTTGCACAAAAACAACACCCCTGTAATTCTGCCGAAAACAACATTAGTCCAGGTTAGTTTTATATAAATCATATAAGGTGCATCAAAACCATATAAAAGTATTATAAACATTGGAAAACATGGCATGAATACTTCATAAATTATCGATATGTTGGAGACGTATCAGTAATCTGGTCGTAACAATCGCAGAGGTGCTCCCTTTACCCCTTAGCCGAATAATCAGGAACATAGAGGGTAAGCATAGGAGCAAGGTAGCCCAGCTTGGCCCAATCTTAAGTCAAATTGATGCATATAGTGTCTTAAAACGATACTGGAAGGGTGCATACATGACGCAGACGAATAGATGCATGTATATATTGATCAACTTCGTTAAGAAGCCCTCGGGTGAAACCAGCTAGTACATTTGAAGATGAATACCAAGGAAAACTTAACATAGCTTTGTTTAGCCAAACATGTCCTGGGAAATACTAACCAATCCGAAAAAGCAAAAAGGAAGGAAAATAAAAAAGAGGAAAAGTGCTAGTGAGGGTTACTACACCGGTCTAGCCGTAGAAGCGCCGAGATGAGTTGCGTTCCATGGGTTCGGTCCGGGACGATTGTCCGGTGGGTTATGGAGGCGATATGCTCCTCCTACAAGTACTTCATCAATTATGAAAGGACCCTCCCATTTGGGCGAAAGTTTATGCTTCTGCTTCTCCAGGAGGCATAGAACTAGTTTGCCCACATTATAGGCCTTCGCTCGAACTTCCCTGCTCTGGTAGCATCGGGCTTGCTGTTGATAAAAAGTAGAGAAGGCCCGAGCTATATCGTGCTCTCCTTACCGGGCATCTAGGTTATCCAGTCGATCTAGCTTGGCCTCCTTTTCCTCGTACATGCGCACCCTAGGTGCATCATGGATGAGGTTGCAGGGGAGGACTGCCTCTGCCCGTACACCATGAAGAATGGTGTGTATCCCGTTGATCGGTTCATGGTGGTGCGTAGGCCCCATAATAGGGAGTCAAGCTCCTCTACCCAACGACAGTTTGATTCTTGTAGGGAACGAACCATTTGAGGCTTGATACTGCTCATAATACGACCATTGGCCTGTTCAACCTTTCCATTGGTCTGTGTGTGATATACGAGGGCGTAATCAAACTTGATGCCCGTGTTAGCGCACCATTCCTTTAGATCCTGGCTTGTGAAATTGGATCCATTATCTCTTATAATACTATGGGGACATCGTAACAGTGAACCACGTCGGATATAAACTCCATGACCGGCCCGAACTTAGGTGAAGTTACCGGTTTTGCTTCGATCCACTTGGTGAGTTTGTCGGCCATAACCAGTAGATATTTCTTTTTCTTGGTCCCCCCCTTTAAGTGGTCCGACCATGTCCAACCCCTAGACTATGAAAGACCAAGTGATCGGTACCGTCCAAGAGCCATTGGGGCATGTGGCTTTTATTAGCGAAGAGCTGGCAACCAACACAATGCTGGACGAGTGTGTGAGCATCTTCGCGAGTTGTGGGTGATGACCCACACCTATACAGGATCAATCATAGTCCTTTCTATAAATAAGAGTGTCAAACCCAATGAGGAGCAGAAGGAAATGACAAGCAGTTTTCAGCAAGGTATTCTCTGCAAGTGCTGTGAGTAACAATAGTAGATTGTTTTGTAGCAAGATAATTCGTAACAAGTAACAAGTGAAAATAGTAACAGAGGTGCAGCAAGGTAGCCCAATCCTTTTTGTAGCAAAGGATAGGCCTGAAAAGTACTCTTATATTAAGCAAGCGCTCCCGAGGACACATGGGAATTTTTGTCTAGTCGTGTTCATCATGTTGAGTTGATTCACGTTCGCTACTTTGATAATTTGATATGTGGGTGGACCGGTGCTAAGGTGTTGTTCTTACTTGAACTAAAAACCTACTTATGATTACCCCCTCTTGCAAGCATCCGCAACTAAGAAATAATAATTAAGATAAATCTAACCATAGCCTAAAACATCTGGATCCAAATCAGCCCCTTATGAAGCAACACATAAACTGGGGTTTAAGCTTCTGTCACTCTAGCAACCCATCATCTACTTGTTAATCCACAATGACTTCCCTTAGGCCCATAACATGGTGAAGTGTCATGTAGTCGATGTTCACACGACACAACTAAGAGAAGTAACAACATACATATCATCAAAATATCGAACAAATACCAACTTCACAAGATTACTTATAACAAGACTTTTCCCATGTCCTCAGGAACAATAATAACTACTCACACCTCATCAACATGTTCAAGATCAGAGGTATAATAACAATGATTAAGGATCTGAACATAATGTATTCCACCAAGTAATCCAACAAGCATCAACTACAACATGTAATCAACACAACTAGTAACCCATAGGTACTAACTGAGGTTTTGGGACAAAGATTGAATACAATAGATGAACTAGGGTTGGAGATGAGATGGTGCTTGTGAAGATGTTTATGAAGATTGGTCCTCCCATGAAGGAGGAAGCGTTGACGATGACGATGGCTTCGATCTCCCCCCTCCCATCGAGGAATTCCCCCGGCATAATCTGACTGCCGAAGTGCAAAAGGGCCTCTGCCCAGGTTTTTGCCTCGAGATGGTGGATCTTCGTCCCTAAATATTTCTTATGATTTTTATAGGGTAGAACACATCATGTAGGAGAAGAGGGGGGTCGGGAGACCAGGGGGTGGCCGCGCCCTATTAGGTTGTGGCCAGGAGGTGGCCCCCTCTGGTATAATTTTGGACCAATAATTATTAAATATTCCATAAAAATTCTCCCGTGAAGTTTCAGGTCATTTGGAGAGTGGTGATTTTTCTGCCTTTTCTTGGTTTTCTTGTCCAAAATTCCAGTTTCTAGATATTTCCCTCTTTGTGATGTACCTTGCATATTCAGAGAGAAAGGACATAAAAATTGTATTATAATAGAGAATAATGGAAAATAAGGACACAAATATTAGTAAGTAATCATGATGCAAAATGGATGTATGAGTGGGCCAAAAGAATCCGGCTCGAAAAGCCTTGCTTACCAGGGCTCGAGCTACTGCGTGTTGACTGCCCATGCCTGCGTGTATCCCAGCCAAGAGTTGTTTTGCTTCTTCTTCGGATATGCACCATTGGAGGACTTCAGTAGTGCTTTTCTTGTATAGCTCACCCCGATGAACCTTGTAGGCCTTGGAGCACCGCATTATGCGTCTTGCCTGGTCTGGTCATCAGGGAGTTCTTGGCGGAGAAGATAGGCAAGGAAGGGCTCGGTCCATGGTGCGATTATGGCCATGACTTCATGAACCGAAGTAATTTCTTCAAGTGTCAAACCACCGATGATTTGTTCATCAGGTTCCATGACAGGAGCTGTTCTAGACCATTGGTTCCAGCATCCTTGTCCTCGTCCTGCCATACCACAGATGGCTTGAAAATCTGTTCTAGAAAGGTGTTCTTAGGGACGGGATCGCGCTTGGCGCCCATGCAGGCGAGGACGTCAGTAGCTTGATTGCTGTCTCTCGAGACATGGTGGAATTCTAATCCTTTGAACCATGCGGATATCTTGAGGACGACATTTCTATATGCTGCCATCTTTGGGTTTTTGGCATCATATTCACCATTAATTTGAGAGATGGCAAGGTTAGAGTCTCCCCGTACCTTGAGCCGTTGTACGCCAATTGATTCTGCCATCCGAAGTCCATGCAATAGAGCCTCGTATTCGATCGCATTGTTGGAATCGGTGTACATGATCTGCAGTGCGTGCGGGATGTTGTCACCAGTGAGGATGTAAGTATAACTCCCGCCCCCAGTCCGATAGGCATCTTGGATCCTTCAAAGTGCGTTATCCAATGGGAGTATGTGTTGTATTCCCTGGCGAGCTTGGCCTCCGTCCGTTCGGCAAGAAAATCAGCTAACACCTGAGACTTAATAGCTCGACGCGGTTTGTACGCAATTTCAAAAGGGAGGAGCTCGATGGCCCATTTGGCTATGCGGCCAGTGGCGTCCCTATTGTTGATTATATCATTCAGTGGTACTTTGGATGCCATCATGAGCAAACACTCTTGAAAGTAGTGCCAGAGTTTTCGGGTTGCCAAGAAAACTCTGTAGGCTATTTTCTGGTATTGTAGATACTTGGATTTGCATGGGGTGAGGATGTGTCATACCTAGCAGACTGGCTTCTGTACCCAGAACTTATGACCCTCAGCCTCTCGTTCAACAATGAGACGCGCGCTGACCACTTTGTTTGTGGCAGAGATGTACAACAGGATTGGTTCACCTACGCCAGGTGCTACTAGTATAGGATTGCTGGCTAGTAAACTTTTAATTTCTTTCAACGGTTCATCTGTCCACTCAAAGTTTTTGGTTTGTTTGAGCAGTCTGTAGAGCGCCAGTGCCTTTTCACCAAGGCGGGAGATAAAGTGGCTCAAAGCCGCCATGCAGTCCGCCAATTTTTGAACATGCTTCAGCTCCGTAGGGATTGCTAGTTGAGATAGAGCTTGGATTTAGCCGGATTAGCCTCTATTACTCTATGGGAGACGATGAATCCGAGCGGTTTACCAGCGGGAACTCCGAAGAAGCATTTATCCAGGTTCAACCGTATATCGTAAGCCCGCGGATTATCAAAGGTTTGTCGGAGGTCCTGCACCAGCTGGCTACTACCTCTTGAGCATGCGTTGGTTTTCCCTTGAATAGGAAAGGGTGATGTAGCAAAGTAGATAAGTATTTCCCTCAGTTTTTGAGAACCAAGGTATCAATCCACTAGGAGGAACAATCAAGTCGCCAATGGATGCACCTACACAAATAATTAAACTCTTGCACCCAACTCTATAAAGGGGTTGTCAATCCCTTCATGGTTATTTGCAAGGATTAGATCCGGTGGAGATAGATGTAATGCGTGCTGAATATATGATGGAAAATAGACCCGGTGGCCATAGGTTTCACTAGAGGTTTCTCTCTTGAAGGCAAATATCATGGCCGGTAAACAAATTACTGTCAAGCAATTGATAGAAAAGCGAATAATCATGTAGTTATCCAAGGCAATGATCATGCATATAGGCATCACGTCCATAGCAAGTAGACCGAAATGATTCTGCATCTACTAATATTACTCCACACATCGACCGACTCCTGCCTGCATCTAGAGTATTACGTTCATGAAGAACAGAGTAACACATTAAGAAAGACGACAAGATGTAGAGGGATAAACTCAAGCAATATGATGAAAACCCCATCTTGTTACCCTTGATGGCAACAATACAATACATGCCTCGCTACCCCTACTATGTCACTGGGTGAGGACACCACAAGATTGAATCCAAAACCAAGCACTTCTCCCATTGCAAGAATTACCAGTCTAGTTGGACAAACCAAACCAATAACTCGAAGAGACTTGCAAGGATATGAAATCATGCATATAAGAAATCAGTGGAGATTCAAATAAGATTCATGGATAATCTGAACATAAACTTACAATTCATTGGATCTTGACAAACACACCTCAAAAGAGGATTACATTGGATAGATCTCCATGAAGATCATGAAGAACATGGTATTGAAGATCAAAGAGAGAGAAGAAGCCATCTCGCAACTAGCTATGGACCCATATGTCTATGGTGGACTACTCACGCATCATCGGAGGGGCGATGGAGTTGATGTAGATACCCTTCGTGATTGAAACCCCTCCGGCAGATTACCGGAAAAGGCTCCAAGATTGAATCTCTATCGAACGGAGGCTTCCAGCGGCAGAAACGTATTTGTGTGGCTTGTTCTGATGTTGGGGGAATATTTGGGTATTTATAGGCCAAGAATTAGGGTTAGGAGACCTGCCAGGAGGCGACAAGCCTGCTAGGCGCGACCAGGGGGGCATCCTTGAATATGACTTGGGCTGCCTTGGGCATCCCCAAGATTAGGCTCTTTCCACTCCTTATTCCATAGTCCATCCAATCTTTACCCAAAACTTGAAAACTTCACAACACAAAACTTAACAGAAACATCGTGAGATCTGTTGGTATAAGAAAATAAATAACCACTTTAGGTACTGTTGTGAACTCATTATTTATTTATATTGGTGTTATACCTATTGTAATCTAACTTCTCCATGGCTCATACCACATGATACAACCCATAGATTCATCAAAAAAGGCAAACAACTGTAAGAAAACAGAACCTGTCAAAAACAGAACAGTCTGTAGCAATTTGGAAACTTCGTATAGTTCTGTAACTCAAAAAATTCTGAATAATTAGGACGACCCTAAAAATTTGTATATCACTCTTTTATAGAATTTCGGACTCATTCAATGCTCTAAAAATTTAGAAAATTCCTGGACTGAGCACAAAAGTTTGTGTTTTTCAGCAAGATCTAATCAACAACTACCATAGATCACCCCAAAGGTTTTACTTGGCTCAAACACTAATTAAAACACCAAAACAAAATTACTACAGAAATAATAATGCGGGAAATACTCAAAAACAGAACAAAAATAAAATTGGGTTGCCTCCCAACAAGCGCTATTGTTTTACGCCCTTAGCTAGGCATGATGATTTCAATGATGCTCACATAAAAAGTAGTAATTGAAACATGCAAGAGAGCATCATGAATATCATGAAAATCACATTTAAGTCTAACCCAGATCCTATGCATATGTATTTTGTGAGCAAACAATTTATGGGAGCAAGAATCAACTAGCATAGGAAGTCAAAACAAGCATAACTTCAAAACTTTGAACACATAGAGAGGAAACTTGATATTATTGAAATTCCTACAAGCATATGTTACTCCCTCATAGTAATTTTCAGTAGCATCATGAAGGAATTTCACAATATAACTATCAAATAAAGCATTATTTCCATCATCAATTATAGTATACGTGTCATCATCAAAACTTGGGGAACAAAGAATATCATATTCATCAAGCATAGCATCCCCAAGCTTGTGGTTTTGCATATCATTAGCATCATGGATATTCAGAGAATTCATACTAAGAACATGGCAATCATGCTTTTCATTCAAGGAACTATCATGAATCTCCTTACAAATTTCTTCTTTCAACACTTCATCAAAAAATTTAGATTCATGATTTTCAAACAAAACTTCATAGAGATAATCAAGTGCACTCACTCACTAGCAATTGGTTCATCATAATTTGGTCTTTTGAAAAGATTACCAACTGGATGAGGATCCATATCAATAGATTTTTAGCAAGCGAAGATGCAAGCAAATAGAAGGCACATGGCAACACAAGCAAACATAGTAAACAAGAGATCCTGCGAGAAAAGGCAAATCTTTTTGGTATTTTCTGGAAATCATTTTAGAAGTGGGGGAGAGGAAAATGAGAGGCAAATGACAAATAATGTAAATGCAATATATGAGTTTGTGATGGGTACTTGGTAGGCTTGATGTGTATCCTCCCCGACAGTGGCGCCAGAAATCCTTCTTGCTACCTCTCTAGAGCATGCGTTGGTTTTCCCTTGAAGAGGAAAGAGTAATGCAGTGAAGTAGATAAGTATTTCCCTTAGTTTTTGAGAACCAATGTATCAATCCAGTAGGAGGAACAAGCAAGTCACTAATGGATGCACCTACACAAATAATCAAACTCTTGCATCCAACACTATAAAGGGGTTGTCAATCCCTTCACGGTTGTTTGCAAGGATTAGATCCTGATGTAACGAGTTCGGAAAGTAAAAGGTAAATAAATTGCAGCAAGTATAGATCTGAAAATATATGATGGAAAATAGATCCGGGGGCCGTAGGTTTCACTAGAGGCTTCTCTCCTGAAGGCAAATGCCGGGGGAAATGACACCTATGGGATCGAAGAGATCCCTTTACGGTTCGGCGGGGAAGAAGGCTCGCACAAAGAGCAGATAAGATGGCCAGCACGCAGGGATTTACCCAGGTTCGGGCCGCAAAGATGCATAAAACCCTACTCCTGCTTAGTTGTATTGGATGGATTCTAGCTCAGGTTCTGGGAGCGCTACACTACACACCCGCTACTCATGCAGAACTAGCTAGAGAAGCTCCAAAAGTCTAGGAGCCCGAAAACATCAAAAAGTCCTCTATTGTAACGCCCTGGACCTCCTTTTATAGTCTCGAAGGGGTCACCAACAGTGGCATACAGTATGTACATGGGGTGTATAGTGCTACAGTGTTATCGTACCTAGCACCGATGGTGCGAGACAAACACATTTAATGCTTCGCCAGGCGTCACTGACCGTCTGCGGGACTAGACAGGAGCCCGTCCCATCGCCAGGCGCTTAGCCTCTCCATCGCCGGAGTCTCAACACGTGCCCAGGTGATGCGACACCTGGCCTCTGCACTGGCGGGGGCTTGCCGGGGCTTTGCCTCTGCGCTGGCAGGATGGCCGGGCCTTGCCGGGTGCACTTCTTGTCGGGGCTTCATAGGCCATCCTGGAAAGATCTTGCCGGGGTCCCAACCTTCGGTATGTTGACTTGAATGCCTTCTCAATGTTGCTGTATTTTGTTCTTAGTTGCTCCCTGGCAGGCATTGCCACTGGTACGGCTATGACTGTCCGTGCACAAGTATGGGGTACTAAAAATCCCATATTTTAGTACACCGACAGGAGCCCCTGGGCCTGGGCCACACACGGTGCGAGGCATTGTTGGGCTAGGACCAAATAGTGCACGGGCACGCGTGGCAAGGATTAACTACTGCTACAACCGTTCCACTTACTGCATCTCCCCATGATGCACGTTAAGTGCGTGATGTGGGGGTACGTGTCAGGCCGTTTCCGCAACACACGCCGCAGGCATAGCGGATAGCCAGCAACGGGCGCCCATGACTTAAAGTCCTGGTTGTGGAAGAAACTTAAACACCGTGGATTGGAGCAACGGGGTGGTTGTTGTTCGCCCCATAATCATGGGTGACGCTATTGGAGGAGGTGGGCGGCGACCCTATAAATTGAGGGTTTGTGAGGGTGATGCTCATCCATCATTCCTTCCTCATCGAGTGCAAACCTCCAGAGCTCGCCCTTCCGCCTTTCCCAAACCTTGAGTGGCGCCCACCCTTAGCCATGACTAGGGGGCAAGGGCGGCCACCATCCTCCGCACCAAGGAGGAGTTCTCGTCTTCATCATGCCACTGCTTCCGCCGCAGAGGCAGAGGGTGATTCGGGTGTTCGCGGCGGGAGAGGTGCGAGGGGCCGTGGTCGTCATGGAGGCTGAGGCCGGGAGATGCGGAGTGCTGCTCCATCTCTCCCTACGATGCTAGGACCCTTCCTCAAAGAAACCCATGCCAAGGGGACGGCGTTGGAGTTCATCCTCAAACTGCATGGTCCCCTTCGAGGCCATCTGCGCCTTCCTCACCCTTTCGTCAGGGCGATGGAGGCTGATGAATCGCCCGCCTTGTGGTTGCTGGTGCATGGCTGTTGCAACGGCGCCACGCGGGTGGACGTCGAGTATCCGGAGAGCTGCGTCATGTTCTTCACGCACGGCTGGAAATCCTTCGCCCGCGCCCACAACCTCCAGGATGGGCACATCCTTCGTTTCAAAATGATGGAGGCCAATCTGCTCTTCGTCAAGATTTATGGGCACTCAGGCGTCTGTCTCAGCTGCTGCGAAGAGAGCTCGAGTGGTGCCGAAAGATCATCCTCGAGTTGCAGCGACGAGGAGGATGGTGTTGGTGAAAGCTACAATGAGTCCGAGCTCCAGGCCGTCAAGTCAAAATACGACGACCTGAGCTCTGACTGATTGGCGGCCGCACCATCATCGTCAGCCTCACGCCTCTCCTCCTCCGGGAAGGACGATCTTGCCGAGGGTCCTTGTTGTTGGGAATGTCGCATGGGAAACAAAAAAATTCCTACGCACACGCAGATCTATCCATGGTGATGAGCATCTATGAGAGGAGAGTAGATCTACGTACCCTTGTAGATCGCTAAGCGGGAAGCGTTAAGAAACGCGGTTGGTGTAGTCGAACGTCTTCATGATCCAAATCGCCGAGCGTCCCGCGATCCAATCACGATCCATCCCGCGATACAATCATGATCCGTCCCATGAACTTGATCACGATGTGTCCCACGAACTTGATCACGATCCGTCCCACGAACTTGATCACGATCCTTCCGATCTAGCGTCGAACGGACGACACCTCCGCGTTCAGCACACGTACAGCTTGATGACGATCTCCGCCGTCTTGATCCAGCAAGAAGGAGCAGAGAGGAAGAAGAGTTCTCCGGCAGTGTGACGGTGCTCCGGCGATGGTGGTGGAGCTATTCCGGCAGGTCTTCGCCTAAGCACTGCAGAAATCCGATCTAGAGGAGAAACTATGCAATGGAGGAACGGGCAACACGTGGCTGAAAATTCTGTGCAAAAACCCTAAAACCTCCAGTATATATAAGAGGAAGAGAGGAGGAGGCTTGGAACAAGGGCCAAACCTCCAAGGAGTCGGCCGAACCAGGTGGAGGAGGTGGACTCCAGCTCCAATCCTAGTAGGACTAAGATTCACCCTATTTTTGCCTTTTTCCACTTTTTCTCTTTGGGCCTTTTTTCCCCAAACTGCATGGGCCTTGTGTGGGAGTTCCACTAGCCCACTAAGGGCTGGTAAACACTCTCCCACAGCCCATGGAGCCTCTTGGGTCGAAATAACCCTCCCGATGGTCTCCCAGTACACTACCGGCACTCTCGGTACACTACCGATGAGCCCAAAACTTTTTCGGCGACCAAAATAGGACTTACAATATATCAATATTTACCTACGGACCATTCCGGAGCTCCTCGTGATGTCCGTGATCTCATACGGGACTCCGAACAAACTTCGGTCACCACCATACATAACTCTATACTACCGAAACGTCACCTAACCTTAAGTGTGCAGGCCCTGCGGGTTCGAGAACTATGTAGACATGACCGAGACACCTCTATGGTCAATGAACAACAGCGGGACCTGGATGCCCATATTGGTTCCTACATATTCTATGAAGATCTTTATCGATCGAACCTCTATGTCAAGGATTCAGTTAATCCTGTATGATGTTCCCTTTGTTCTTCGGTATGTTACTTGCCCGAGATTCGACCGTCGGTATCTCCATACCTAGTTCAACCTCGTTATTGACAAGTCTCTTTACCCGTTCCGTAATACAAGATCCTGTGACTAACACTTAGACACATTGCTTGCAAGGCTCATTGTGATGTTGTATTACCGAGTGGGCCCTGAGATACCTCTCCGTCACACGGAGTAACAAATCCCAGTCTTGATCCATGCCAACTCAACAGACACCCTCGGAGATACCTGTAGAGCACCTTTATAGTCACCCAGTTACGTTGCGACGTTTGATACACACAAGGCACTCCTCCGGTATCCGTGAGTTGCATGATCTCATGGTCATAGGAACATATACTTGACATGCAGAAAATAGTAGAAATAAACTGACACGATCATATGCTACATTTGTAGTTTGGGTCTTGTCCATCACATCATTCTACAAATGGTGTGATCCCGTTATCAAATGACATCTCATGTCAATGGCTAGGAAACCTTGACCATCTTTGATCAATGAGCTAGTTCACTAGAGGCATACTAGGGACAAAGTGTTATCTATTTACCCACACATGTAATGTGTTTCCAATTAATACAATTATAGCATGGATAATAAACGATTATCATGAACAAGGAAATATAATAATAAACACTTTATTTATAGCCTCTAGGGCATATTTCCCATAGTCTCCCACTTGCACTAGAGTCAACAATCCAGCTCACATCACTATGTGATTTACATTGTAATGAATCGAACACCCATGCAGTTCTGGTGTTGATCATGTTTAGCCCTTGGAAGAGGTTTAGTCAACAGGTCTGCAACATTCTGATCCGTGTGCACTTTGCAAATATTTATGTCCTTCTCCTCAATGTAATCGCGGATGGAGTTGAAGCATCGCTTTATGTGTCTGGTCCTCTTGTTAAACCTTGGTTCCTTGGCCAGAGCAATGGCACCAGTGTTGTCACAGAACAGGTTCATTGGATTCAACGCATTGGGCACTACTCCAAGATCTGTCATGAACTGCTTCATCCAGACACCTTCCTTCGCCTCCTCCGAGGCTGCGATGTACTCCGCTTCACATGTAGAATTGGCTACCACGCTTTGCGTGGAACTTCACCAGCTTACCGCTCCCCCGTTGAGAATAAATACGTATCCGGTTTGTGACTTAGAGTCATCTGGATCAGTCTGAAAGCTTGCATCGACGTAACCCTTTACGATGAGATCTTCATCACCTCCATAGACGAGAAACATTTCCTTAGTCCTTTTCAAGTACTTAAGGATATTCTTGACCGCTGCCTAGTGTTCCAGTCCAGGATCACTTTGAAACCTTCCGGCCATACTTATGGCAAGGCTGACATCCGGTCTTGTGCACAACATTGCATACATGATAGAGCCTATGGCCGAAGCATAGGGGATGACACTCATCTTTTCTCTATCTTCTGCAGTCACAGGGCATTGAGTCTTACTCAACTTCACACCTTGTAACACAGGTAAGAACCCCTTCTTGGACTGATCCATTTTGAACTTCTTCAAAACTTTATCAAGGTATGTGCTCTGTGATAAGTGCTATCAAGCGTTTCGATCTATCTCTATAGATCTTAATGCCTAATATGAAAGCAGCTTCTCCTAGGTCCTTCATTGAAAAACTCTTCTTCAAATATTCCTTCACGCTTTCCAGCATTTCTATATTGTTTCCAATCAACAATATGTCATCCACATATAATATTAGAAATGCTATAGAGCTCCCACTTACTTTCTTGTAAATACAAGCTTCTCCATAAACTTGTATAAACTCAAACGCTTTGATCAGCTCAACAAAACGCTTATTCCAACTCCGAGATGCTTGCACCAGCCCATAAATGGATCCTGGAGTTTGCAAACTTTGTCAGCATTCTCTGGATTGACAAAACCTTCTGGTTGCATCATATACAACTCTTCCTCAAGGAAACCGTTGAGGAACGCTATTTTGACATCCATCTGCCAAATTTCATAGTCGAAATAAGCAGCTATTGCCAACATGATTCTGACAGACTTAAGCATCGCTACGGGTGAGAAGGTCTCATCGTAGTCAACTCCTTGAACTTGTGAAAAACCCTTTGCCACAAGTCGAGCTTTATAGACAGTGACAATACCGTTCGCGTTAGTCTTCTTCTTAAAGATCCATTTGTTCTGAATGGCCTTTCGCCCTTCAGGTAATACTTCCAAAGTCCATACTTTTTTTTCATACATGGATCCCATCTCGGATTTCATGGCCTCTAACCATTTCTCGGAATCCGGGCCCATCACTGCTCCTCCATAGCTCGTAGGTTCATTGTTGTCTAACGACATGACCTCCAAGACAGGGTTGCCGTACCACTCAAGAGTAGTACGCGGCCTTTTCGACCTACAAGGTTCAATAGTAGCTTGATCCGAAGCTTCATGATCATCATCATTAACTTCGTCTGCTACCGTCGTAGGTTCCATAGAAACATCTTTGTGCGCTGCGCTACTTTCTGGTTGAAGTAAAGGTTCAATAACCTCATCAAGCTCTATTTTCCTCCCACTCAATTCTTTCGAGAGAAACTCTTTCTCAAGAAATGTTCCGTTCTTAGCGACAAACACTTTGCCTTCGGATCTGAGATAGAAGGTATACCCGATTGTCTCTTTCGGGTATCCTATGAAGACGCATTTTTCGCTTTGGGTTCTAGCTTTTCAGGCTAAAGCTTTTTGACATAAGCATCACATCCCCAAACTTTAAGAAACGACAACTTTGGCCTCTTGCCAAACCACAGATCATATGGCGTCGTCTCAACGGATTTCGATGGTGCCCTATTTAAAGTGAATGCAGCTGTCTCTAATGCATAACCCCAAAACGATAGTGGCAAATCAGCAAGAGACATCATAGAACACACCATATCTAATAAGGTTCGATTACGACGTTCGCACACACCATTATGCTGTGGTGTTCCGGGCGGTGTCAAGTGTGAAACAATTCCACACTGTCTTAAGTGACTGCCAAATTCATAACTCAGATATTCACCTCCTCGATCCGATCGCAGGAATTTAATCTTCTTGTTACGATGATTCTCAACTTCACTCTAAAATTGCTTGAACTTTTCAAACGTTTCAGACTTGTGTTTCATCAAGTAAATATACCCCTATCTACTTAAGTCATCAGTGAAGGTGAGGAAATAATGATATCCACCATGCGCTGTAACATTCATTGGACCGCACACATCAGTATGTATGATTTCCAATAAGTCACTCGCCCGTTCCATTGTTCTAGAGAACGGCGTTTTAGTCATCTTGCCCATGAGGCATGGTTCACATGTGTCAAGTGATTCAAAATCAGGTGACTCCAAAAGTCCATCAGCATGGAGCTTCCTGATGCGTTTTACACCAACATGACCTAAACGGCAGTGCCACAAGAAAGTGGTACTATCATTATCAACTTTACATCTTTTGGCATCAATGTTATGAACATGTGTGTCATCACTATCAAGATTCAATATGAATAACCCCCTAACATTGGGTGCATGACCATAAAAGATATTACTCATATAAATAGAACAACCTTTATTCTCTGATTTAAATGAGTAACCGTATCGCAATAAACAAGATCCAGATATAATGTGGATGCTTAACGCAGGCACTAAATAACAATTATTCAGGTTCATCACTAATCTTGATGGTAATCGAAGAGAGAGCGTGCCGACGGCGATCACATCAACCTTGGAACCATTTCCCACGCGCATCGTCACTTCGTCCTTTGCCAGCCTTCGTTTATTTTGTAGTTCCTGCTTTGAGTCGCAAATGTGAGCAACCAAACCGGTATCAAATACCCAGGCACTACTATGAGAGCTAGTAAGGCACACATCAATAACATGTATATCATATATACCTTGTTTGTCGTTGGCTGCCTTCTTGTCAGCCAGGTACTTGGGGCAGTTCCGCTTCCAGTGACTAGTTCCCTTGCAATGAAAGCACTTAGTTTCTGGCTTAGGTCCATGCTTGGGCTTCTTTATAGGAGTAGCAACTGCTTTGCCATCCTTCTTGGTTTTACCCTTCTTGCCCTTGCCCTTGACCTTGCCATTTTTCTTGAAACTAGTGGTTTTATTGACCATCAACACTTGATGTTCTTTCTGGATTTCAGACTCAGCGACTTTTAGCATCGCAAACAGCTCAGCGAGTGACTTGTTCATCCCGTGCATGTTATAGTTCATCACAAAGCTCTTGTAACTAGGTGGCAGTGATTGAAGAACTCTGTCAGTGATCGCCTCTGGCGGAAGGCCAATTTCCAACTCCGCTAGACGAGTTGAATACCCACACATTCTGAGTATATGTTCACCGATAGACCCGTTCTCCTCCATCTTGCAAGCATAGAACTTATCGGAGGTTTGATACCTCTCGATCCGGGCATTCTACTGAAAGATAAACTTCAACTCCTAGAACATCTCATATGCTCCATGACGTTCAAAACGTCTTTGAAGTCCCGGTTCTAAGCCATAAAATATTGCACACTTACTATTGAGTAATCTCCAGTACGTGCCTCCCAAGCGTTCTTAACGTCTTCGGAGGTCATGTCTTCTGGTTGGTCACCAAGCGGTGCATCAAGGACATATGATTTCTGGGAAGCCATGAGGATAATCCTCAGATTATGGGCCCAGTCAACAAAGTTACTTCCATCATCTTTGAACTTAGCTTTCTCTTGGAACACATTAAAATTCAGGGGTGCTACTGTGCGAGCCATTGATCTACAACATAAATATGCAAAGTTTACTTAGACTATTGTTCAAGATAATGAGTTTAGTTAATCAAATTACTAAAGCTCGCACTCAAATTGACATCCCTTAGGTCATTTGAGTGTCACATGATCCAAATTCACCAACTCAAGTCCGATCATCACGTGAGTTGAGGTGGCTTCAATGGTGAACATCATTATGTTGATCATATCTACTATATGACTCATGTTCGACCTTTCGGTCTCTTGTGTTCCGAGGCCATGTCTGTACATGCTAGGCTCGTCAAGTTTAATCCGAGTGTTCTGCACGTGCAACACTGGCTTGCACCCGTTGTATGTGAACATAGAGTCTATCACACCCGATCATCACGTGGTGTCTCAACACGACGAATTTTCGCAACAGTGCACACTCGGGGAGAACACAATTTATCTTGAAATTAAGTGAGGGATCACCTTATAATTCTACCGTCGTCCTAAGCAAAACAAGGTGCATAAAAGTATTAACATCACATGTAATTCATAAGTGACATGAGATGGCCATGAACTTGTGCTTTTGATTTCCATCTAGAAAGCACCGGCATGATCTCCATCGTCACCAGCATGACACCATGATCTTCATCATCTTGATGTCCATCAACATGTCGCCATCGGGGTTGTCGCGCCCAACATGCTTCCACTAATATTGCTACCGTATAGCGATAAAGTAAAGCATTACATAGCGCTTAATGACTGACACGCAGGTCATACAATAATTAAAGACAACCCTATGGCTCCTGCCGGTTGCCGTACTCATCGACATGCAAGTCGTGATAATGTATACATCACATGATCATCTCATACATCACATATATCACATCATGTAATTGGCCATATCACATCACAACATACCCTGCAAAAACAAGTTAGACGTCCTCTAATTGTTGTTGCATGTTTTACGTGGCTGCTACGGGTATCTAGCAAGAACAATTCTCATCTACGCAAAAACCGCAACGGTGATGCACTAGTTGCTTTTCAACCTTCTCAAGGACCGCCTTTGTCGAATCCGATCCAACTAAAGTGAGAGAAACTGGCACTCGCAAGCCATCTATGCAACAAGTTGCGGTCGAGGGAACCGGTCTCTCGTAAGCGTACGAGTAATGTTTGTCCGGGCCGCTTCATCTCACAATACTGCTGAACCAAAATCCAACCAAGGGAGGAAGCAATCTAAGCATCAACGCCCACAAACCTTTTGTGTTCTACTCGAGATCTCATCTACACATAGACCTAGCTCTGATACCACTGTTGGGGAACTTCACATGGGAAACAAAAAATTTCCTACGCACACGCAAATCTATCCATGGTGATGAGCATCTACGAAAGGGAGAGTGGATCTACGTACCCTTGTAGATCGCTAAGCGGGAAGCGTTAAGAAACACGGTTGGTGTAGTCGAACGTCTTCATGATCCAAATCGCCGAGCGTCCCGCGATCCAATCACGATCCATCCCGCGATACAATCATGATCCGTCCCATGAACTTTATCACGATGTGTCCCACGAACTTGATCACGATCCGTCCCACGAACTTGATCACGATCCTTCCGATCTAGCGTCGAACGGACGGCACCTCCGCGTTCAGCACACGTACAGCTTGATGAAGATCTCCGCCGTCTTGATCCAGCAAGAAGGAGTAGAGAGGAAGAAGAGTTCTCCGGCAGCATGACGGCTCTCCGGCGATGATGGTGGAGCTATTCCGGCAGGGCTTCGCCTAAGCACTGCAGAAATCCGATCTCGAGGAGAAACTATGCACTGGAGGAATGGGCAGCACGTGGCTGAAAATTCTATGCAAAAACCCTAAAACCTCCAGTATATATAAGAGGAAGAGAGGAGGAGGCTTGGCACAAGGGCCAAGCCTCCAAGGAGTCGGCCGAACCAGGTGGAGGAGGTGGACTCCAGCTCCAATCCTAGTAGGACTAGGATTCACCCTATTTTTGCCTTTTTCCACCTTTTCTCTTTGGGCCTTTTTTCCCAAACTGCATGGGCCTTGTGTGGGAGTTCCACCAGCCCACTAAGGGCTGGTAAATACTCTCCCACAGCCATGGAGCCTCTTGGGTCGAAATACCCCTCCCGATGGTCTCCCGGTACACTACCGGCACTCCCGGTACACTACCGATGAGCCCGAAACTTTTCCGGCGACCAAATTAGGACTTCCTATATATCAATCTTTACCTCCGGACCATTATGGAGCTCCTCGTGACGTCCAGGATCTCATCCGGGACTCCGAACAACCTTCGGTCACCACCATACATAACTCTATACTACCAAAATGTCACCAAACCTTAAGTGTGCAGACCCTGCGGGTTCGAGAACTAGGTAGACATGACCGAGACACCTCTATGGTCAATGAACAACAGCGGGACCTGGATGCCCATATTGGTTCCTACATATTCTACGAAGATCTTTATCGATCGAACCTCTATGTCAAGGATTCAGTTAATCCTGTATGATGTTCCCTTTGTTCTTCGGTATGTTACTTGCCCGAGATTCGATCGTCGGTATCTCCATACCTAGTTCAACCTCGTTATTGAAAAGTCTGTTTACTCATTCCGTAATACATGATCCCATGACTAACACTTAGACACATTGCTTGCAAGGCTCATTGTGATGTTGTATTACCGAGTGGGCCCTGAGATACCTCTCCGTCACACGGAGTAACAAACCCCAGTCTTGATCCATGCCAACTCAACAGACACCCTCGGAGATACCTGTAGAGCACCTTTATAGTCACCCAGTTACGTTGCGATGTTTGATACACACAAGGCACTCCTCCGGTATCCGTGAGTTGCATGATCTCATGGTCATAGGAACATATACTTGACATGCAGAAAATAGTAGAAATAAACTGACACGATCATATGCTACATTTGTAGTTTGGGTCTTGTCCATCACATCATTCTACAATTTGTAGTTTGCTTGGAACTGCACCAACTTACCGCTCCTCCATTGAGAATAAATACGTATCCGGTTTGTGACTTAGAGTCATCCGGATGAGTGTCAAAGCTTGCATCGACGTAACCCTTTACGACGAGCTCTTCATCACCTCCATAAACGAGAAACATTTCCTTAGTCCTTTTCAAGTACTTAAGGATATTCTTGACCGTTGCCCAGTGTTCCAGTCCAGGATCACTTTGAAATCTTCCGGCCATACTTATGGCAAGGCTGACATCCGGTCTTGTGCACAGCATTGCATACATGATAGAGCCTATGGCTGAAGCATAGGGGATGACACTCATCTTTTCTCTATCTTCTGCAGTCATTGGGCATTGAGTCTTACTCAACTTCACAACTTGTAACACAGGCAAGAACCCCTTCTTGGACTGATCCATTTTGAACTTCTTCAAAACTTTATCAAGGTATGTGCTTTGTGAAAGTGCTATTAAGCGTTTCGATCCATCTCTATAGATCGTAATGCCTAATATGAAAGCAGCTTCTCCTAGGTCCTTCATTGAAAAACTCTTGTTCAAATATTCCTTCACGCTTTCCAGCATTTCTACATTGTTTCCAATCAGCAATATGTCATCCACATATAATATTAGAAACGCTATAGAGCTCCCACTCTCTTTCTTGTAAATACAAGCTTCTCCATAAACTTGTATAAACTCAAACGCTTTGATCACCTCATCAAACGCTTATTCCAACTCCGAGATGCTTGCACCAACCCATAAATGGACCACTGAAGTTTGCAAACTTTTTCAGCATTCTCTGGATCGACAAAACCTTCTGGTTGCATCATATACAACTCTTCCTCAAGGAAATCGTTGAGGAACGTTGTTTTGACATCCATCTGCCAAATTTCATAGTCGAAATAAGCACCTATTGCCAACATGATTCTGACAGACTTAAGCATCGCTACGGGTAAGAAGGTCTCATCGTAGTCAACTCCTTGATCTTGTGAAAAACCCTCTGCCACAAGTCGAGCTTTATAGACGGTGACATTACCGTCCGCGTTTGTCTTCTTCTTAAAGATCCATTTGTTCTAAATGGCCTTTTGCCCTTCAGGTAATACTTCCAAAGTCCATACTTTGTTTTCATACATGGATCCCATCTCGTATTTCATGGCCTCTAACCATTTCTCAGAATCCGGGCCCATCACTGCTCCTCCATAGCTCGTAGGTTCATTGTTGTCCAACAACATGACCTCCAAGACAGGGTTGCCGTACCACTCAGGAGTAGTACGCGGCCTTGTCGACCTACGAGGTTCAATAGTAGCTTGATCTGTAGCTTCATGATCATCACCATTAACTTCTTCTTCTACCATCGTAGGTTCCATAGAAACATCTTTCTGTGCTGCGCTACTTTCTAGTTGAAGTAAAGGTTCAATAACCTCATCAAGCTCTATTTTACTCCCACTCAATTCTTTCGAGATAAACTCTTTCTCAAGAAATGTTCCGTTCTTAGCGACAAAAACTTTGCCTTTGAATCTAAGATAGAAGGTATACCCGACTGTCTCTTTCGGGTATCCTATGAAGACACATTTTTCCGCTTTGGGTTCCAGCTTTTCAGGATGAAGCTTTTTGACATAAGCATCACATTCCCAAACTTTAAGAAGCGACAACTTTGGCCTCTTGCCAAACCACAAATCATATGGCGTCGTCTCAACGAAATTCGATGGTGCCCTATTTAAAGTGAATGCAGCTGTCTCTAATGCATAACCCCAAAACGATAGTGGCAAATCAGCAAGAGACATCATAGAACGCACCATATCTAATAAGGTTCGATTACGACGTTCGGACACACCATTACGCTGTGGTGTTCCAGGCGGTGTCAAGTGTGAAACAATTCCACACTGTCTTAAGTGACTGCCAAGTTCATAACTCACATATTCACCTCCTCGATCAGATCGCAGGAATTTAATCTTCTTGTTACAATGATTCTCAACTTCACTCTGAAATTGCTGGAACTTTTCAAACATTTCAGACTTGTGTTTCATCAAGTAAATATACCCATATCTACTTAAGTCATCAGTGAAGGTGAGAAAATAATGATATCCACCATGCGCTGTAACATTCATTGGACCGCACACATCAGTATGTATGATTTTCAATAAGTCACTCGCCCGTTCCATTGTTCCAGAGAACGGCGTTTTAGTCATCTTGCCCATGAGGCATGGTTCACATGTGTAAGGTGATTCAAAATCAAGTGACTCCAAATGTCCATCAGCATGGAGCTTCCTCATGCATTTGGTGCGGGTCCTTAGCAGCCTGCTGGCGGTGCTACTGCTGGCAAGATACCTCGACGTTCTTGGCGTGGCCTCTTAAGCTGTTGAGCGGACTCGAAGCTGAGTAAGGGCGCGAGCGCAGCCACTTGAGCCATTGATCAGACTCATAACGGAATACGGGTGCGAGCGAAGCTACCTAAGCCATTGAGCAGACTGGAAACAGAGCAAGGGCACCACCAATCACGGCAAGATTCCTTAGCATGCATATTTTCCATACAAAAGTCGGAATCGTCCAAGGAAAATAACTTCACAGTAAGAGTTCACTTAGGGTTTTGCAACTTAGCTTTTCGTTGTCGTCCTACTTCTAGCAAGATGTTTTCCTTGAACGTCGTCCATCGGTATCCATACCACTGCCCCCCTGGAAAAGCTGCACGCGAGGTAACATTATGTCCTTTTGAGAAAAAGAAAGAAGAGAAAATAGGTATATGGAACCTTGGCGGTCCGTTAGCTCTTGCTGGGAGTAAGCGCAATACAATATCTCAGACAAGCATGTATATAATCAAACATGAGAATCAACAAGATTTGTAGAACACTTAGCTTAATTCAACTATGCACAGGGTCTGGGCCTAGCTTTGTACAAAGGATTAAATGCTTCGGCGGCAAGACTCCATACAAAAGGTGGTTGGCGGGTGATACGTCCATTTTGCATCATGATTTTATATTGATATTTATTGCATTATGGGCTGTTATTACACATTTTGGTACAACACTTATGCCTTTTCTCTCTTATTTTTACAAGGTTTACATGAACAGGGAGAATGCCGGCAGCCGGAGTTCTGGACTGGAAATTGAGCAAATCTGAGATACCTATTCCGCACAACTCCAAAAGTCCTGAAAATCTACGGATAATTATTTTGGAATATATAAAAAATATTGGGCAATAGAAATACATCAGGGGGCCCACCAGGCAGCCACAAGCCTGTAGGGCGCGCCCTACCCCCCTAGGCGCGCCCCTGAGGCTTGTGGCCCACCCGGCAGCCCTCCGATGCCCATCTTCACCTATATTGAGGGTTTCGACCTGGAAAAAATCAGAACAGAGCTTCAGGACGAAGCGCCACCGTCTCGAGGCGGAACTTGGGCAGAACCAATCTAGAGCTCCGGTAGGGCGATCCTGCCAGGGAAACTTCCCTCCGGGAGGGGGAAATCGAAGCCATCGTCATCACCAACGATCCTGTTATCGAGAGGGGGTCAATCTCCATCAACATCTTCATCGGCACCATCTCCTCTCTGAACCCTAGTTCATCTCTTGTATCCGATCTTTGTCTCAAAACCTCAGATTGGTACCTGTGGGTTGCTAGTAGTGTTGATTACTCCTTATAGTTGATGCTAGTTGGTTTACTTGGTGGAAGATCATATGTTCAGATTCTTGATCATCATTAATAATCCTCTAATTATGAACATGAATATGCTTTGTGAGTAGTTACGTTTGTTCCCGAGGACATGGGATAAGTCTTGTTATAAGTAATCATGTGAATTTGCTATTCGTTCAATATTTTGATGAGATGTATGTTGTCTCTCCTCTAGTGGTGTTATGTGAACATCGACTACATAATACTTCACCATTGTTTAGGCCTAGAGGAAGGCATTGGGAAGTAATAAGTAGATGATGGGTTGCTAGAGTGACAGAAGCTTAAACCCTAGTTTATGCGTTGCTTCGTAAGGGGATGATTTGGATCCACATGTTTCATGCTATGGTTAGAGTCATCTTAATTCTTCTTTCGTAGTTGTGGATGCTTGCACAAGGGGTTAATCATAAGTGGGAGGCTTGTGCAAGTAAGGGCAGCACCCAAGCACCGATCCATCCACATATCAAATTATCAAAGTAACGAACGCGAATCATATATGCATGATGAAAATTAGCTTGACATAAATTCCCATGTGTCCTCGGGAGCTCCTTGCTTAATATAAGAATTTGTCCAGGCTTGTCCTTTGCTATAAAAAGGATTGGGCCACCTTGCTGTAACTTTGTTACGATTGTTACTTGCTACCCGTTACGAATTATCTTGTCACAAAACTATTTGTTACCGATAATTTCAGTGCTTGCAGAGAATACCTTATTGAGAACCGCTTGTCATTTCCTTATACTCCTCGTTGGGTTCGACACTCTTACTTATCGAAAGGACTACGATAGATCCCCTATACTTGTGGGTCATCAAGACTCTTTTCTGGCACCGTTGCTGTGGAGTGAAGCGCCTTTGGTGAGTGGAACTTGGTAAGGAAAAAATTATATATTGTGCTGAAATTTACTGTCACTTGTTACTATGGAAAGTAATCCTTTGAGGGGTTTGTTCGGGGTATCTTCACCTCGACCGGAAACACAAAGAGTTGTCCCTCAACCTACTGAGCCTATTGAAAATATTTATTATGAAATTCCTTCGGGTATGATAGAGAAACTGCTAGCTAATCCTTATGCAGGAGATGGAACACTACATCCGGATTTGCATCTAATCTATGTGGATAAAGTTTGTGGATTATTTAAGCTTGCAGGTTTGCCTCAGGATGTTGTCAAGAAGAAGGTCTTTTGTTTATCTTTGAAGGAGAAGGCATTGTCATGGTACAGGCTATGTGATGATATTGGATCATGGAACTACAACCGACTGAAAATGGAATTTCATTAGAAGTTCTATCCTATGCATCTGGTTCATCGTGATTAGAATTATATTTACAATTTTTGGCTTCGTGAAGGAGAAAGAATCGCTCAAGATTGGGGGAGGCTTAAATCAATGTTATATTCATGCCCCAATCATGAGCGCTCTAGAGAAATTATTATTCAGAATTTCTATGCTCGACTTTCTCATAATGATCAATCCATGCTCGATACTTCTTGTGCTGGTTCTTTTATGAAGAAAGATATTGAATTCAAATGGGATTTATTGGAAAGAATTAAACTAAACTCTGAATATTGGGAACTCGGCGAAGGTAAGGATTCAGGTATGAACCTTAAGTTTGATTGTGTTAAATCCTTCGTAGACACCGATGCTTTTTCGAGAATTTAGCACTAAATATGGACTTGACTATGAGATAGTAGCTTCTTTTTGTGAATCTTTTGCTACTCATGTTGATATCCCTAAGGAGAAGTGGTTTAAATATCATCCCCCCATTGAAGTGAAAGTAGTTTAACATATTAAAGTTGAAGAGGAAATTATTACTTATAATGTTGATCTTATTATCCCTACTGCTTACATTGAGAAACCACCCTTCCCTGTTAGGATAAAGGAACATGCTAAAGCTTCGATTGTGGTTCATAATAGTTGTATTAAAACATCTACACCCCCTGAACAAATTAAAGTTGAACCTAGTATTTCTATGGTTAAAGATTTCTTGGTTGATAATATTGATGGGCATGTTATTCATTTATGTAATGAGGTGACTAGAATTGCTAGACCTGATACTAAGCATAAACATAGACCAGTTGTTGGCGTGCATGTTGTTTCTGTTAAAATAGGAGATCATTGTTATCATGGCTTGTGTGATATGGGTGCTAGTGTAAGTGAAATCCCCTATTCCTTATACAAAGAAATCATGCATGATATTGCACCAATTGAACTAGAGGAAATTGATGTTACTATTAAGCTTGCTAATAGAGACACTATTGCACCGATGGGGATTGTTAGAGATGTTGAAGTCTTGTGTGGGAAAATAAAATATGCTACTAATTTTCTTGTTCTTGGTTCCCCACAAGATAATTTTTGTCCCATTATATTTGGCAGACCCTTCTTGAATACTGTTAATGCTAGGATTGATTGTGAGAAAGAAATAGTTACTGTGAGTTTTGGGTATGTGTCTCATGAGTTTAATTTCTCTAAATTTCGTAGACAACCCCATGACAAAGAATTGCCTAGTAAAGATGAAATTATTGGTATCGCTTATATTACTGTGCCTCCAAGTGATCCTTTAGAAAAATATTTGCTAGACCATGAAAATGATATGCATATGAATGTGAGGAATGAAATAGATGAAATTTCTTTGATCAACAGCCTATTCTGAAACACAACTTATCTGTTGAAATACTTGAGGATCCTCCTCCACCTAAGGGTGATCCCGTGTTTGAGCTCAAGCAATTACCTGACACGTTAAAATATGCTTATCTTGATGAAGAGGAGATATATCCTGTTATTATTAGTGCTAACCTTTCAAGAAAAGATATTATTGAAAACTCTGAGGAAGCACCATGCTACTATTGGTTATACTCTTGATGATCCTAAGGGCATTAGTCCCACTCTATGTCAGCATAAAATTAATATGGAGCCTGATGCCAAACTAGTTATTGATCACCAACGACGATTGAACCCTGAGATGAAAGAAGTGGTAAGAAAAGAAATACTAAAGCTTCTGGAGGCAGGTATAATTTATCCTATTGCCGATAGTAGATGGGTTAGTCCCGTCCATTGTGTCCCTAAGAAGGGAGGTATTACGGTAGTTCCTAATGATAAAAATGAATTGATCCTGCAAAGAATTGTTACAGGTTATAGAATGGTAATTGATTTTAGGAAATTAAATAGAGCTACTAAGAAAGATCATTACCCTTTACCTTTTGTTGGTTAAATGCTAGAAATATTATCCAAACATACTCAGTTTTGCTTTCTAGATGGTTACTCTGGTTTTTCTCAAATACCTGTATCAAGCCAGGATCAAGAAAAAATCACTTTTACTTGCCCTTTAGGTACCTTTGCTTATAGACGTATGCCTTTTGGTTTTTGCAATGCACCTTCTACCTTTCAAAGATGTATGATGGCTATATTCTCTGACTTTTGTGAAAAGATTCTTGAGGTTTTCATGGATGATTTTTCCGTTTATGGAACTTCTTTTGATGATTGTTTGAGCAACCTTGATCGAGTTTTGCAGAGATGTGAAGAAACTAATCTTGTATTGAACTGGGAAAAGTGCCACTTTATGGTTAATGAAGGTATTGTCTTGGGGCACAAGATCTCCGAAAGAGGTATTGAAGTTGATAAAGCTAAGTTGACGCCATTGAAAAAATATCGTGCCCTACGGATATCAAAGGTATAAGAAGTTTCCTTGGTCATGCTAGTTTCTATAGGAGGTTTATCAAAGATTTCTAGGCCTCTCACAAAGCTTTTGCAAAAAGATGTCCCGTTTGTTTTTGATGATGATTGTGTGGAAGCATTTGAAATTCTTAAGAATGCTCTGATTACCGCACCTGTTGTTCAACCACCCGACTAGAACCTACCCTTTGAAATTATGTGTGATGCTAGTGATTATGCTATTGGTGTTGTTCTAGGACAAAGAGTCGATAAGAAATTAAATGTTATCCATTATGCTAGTAAAACTCTAGACAGTGCTCAAAGGAACTATGCTACTATTGAAAAAGAATTTTTAGCAGTCGTGTTTGCTTGTGATAAGTTTAGACCTTATATTGTTGATTCCAAAGTAACTATTCACACTGATCATGCTGCTATTAAGTACCTTACGGAGAAGAAAGATGCTAAACCTTCTGCTACAAGAATTTGATTTGCATATCATTGATAGAAAGGGTGCTGATAACCCTATGGCAGATAACTTGTCTAGGTTAGAAAATGTTCTTGATGACGCACTACCTATTGATGATAGCTTTCCTGATGAACAATTAGCTGTCATGAATGCTTCACATAATTCTCCTTGGTATGCTGATTATGCCAATTACATTGTTGCTAAATTTATACCTCCTAGTTTCACATACCAACAAAAGAAATGGTTCTTCTATGATTTAAGGCATTGCTTTTGGGATGATACACACCTTTATAAAGAAGGAGTAGATGGTATTATTATACATTGTGTACCTGAGCATGAACAGGAACAGATCTTACGCAAGTGTCACTCCCAAGCCTCCGAAGGACACCACACTGGAGATAGAACTGCACATAAGGTACTATAGTTTGGGTTTTATTGGCCTACTCTCTTCAAGGATGCTCGTAAGTTTGTCTTCTCTTGTGATGAATGTCAAAGAATTGGTAATATTAGTAGACATCAGGAAATGGCTATGAATCACTCTCTTGTTATCGAACCATTTGATGTTTGGGGTTTTGATTATATGGGGCTTTTTCCACAATCTAACGGGTATACTCATATTCTAGTTGCGGTTCATTATGTTACTAATTGGGTAGAAGCTATTCCAACTAGTAGCACTGATCATAACACTTCTATTAAAATGCTTAAAGAAGTTATTTTCCCTAGATTTGGAGTCCCTGGATATTTGATGACTGATGGTGGTTCACACTTTATTCAGGGTGCTTTCCGTAAATTGCTCGCTAAGTATGATGTTAATCATAGAATTGCATCTCCTTATCATCCTCAGTCTAGTGGTCAAGTAGAATTGAGCAGTAGAGAAATTAAATTGATTCTGCAGAAGATTGTTAATAGATCTAGGAAGAATTGGTCTAAGAAACTTGACGATGCATTGTGGGCTTATAGAACTGCTTACAAAAACCCTATGGGTGTGTCTCCGTATAAGATGGTTTATGGTAAAGCATGTCACTTACCTCTAGAGCTAGAACATAAAGCTTATTGGGCAGTCAAAGAGCTCAATTATGATTTCAAACTTGCTGGTGAGAAGAGGTTATTTGATATTAGCTCACTTGACGAATGGAGAACCCAAGCCTATGAGAATGCCAAGTTGTTTAAAGAAAAGGTTAAGAGATGGCATGATAGAAGGATACAAAAGTGTGAATTTAATGTAGGTGATCATGTCTTGCTATACAACTCTCGTTTAAGATTTTTTGCAGGAAAACTTCTCTCTAAATGGGAAAGTCCTTACGTTATCGAGGAGGTATACCGTTTCGGTGCCATAAAGATTAACAACGCCGAAGGAACAAACCCAAAGGTGGTGAATGGTCAAAGAATCAAACATTATATCTCAGGTACTCCCATAAATGTTGAAACCAATATCATCAACACCATAATTCCGGAGGAGTACATTAGGGAGACTTACCAGAACATTTCAGACTCCGAAAAGGAATAGGTATGTGGTACGGTAAGTAAAAAGACTCCAAAACTTTTTCAATGACAATTTTTATCTGTTTTGGAATATTAAAAAAAGATAGGAAAATTTAAAGTAGTCCGAATAGTGCATGAGGAGGCAACAAGCCTGTAGGGCGCGCCCTACCCCCTGGGCACGCCCCTGGGGCTTGTGGCCACCTCGTGCACCTTTTGGACTCTGTTTTCTTGTGGTATTCTCCTTTGGGTTGGTAAAAATTCATTATATAATCTCCTGAAGGTTTTGACTCTCATATCACGACAATATGTCCTGTTTCTGTTTTAAGCTGTTTCTGCAGCAGTTTAGATCAACATGACATCCCCAAGTGCTTAGAAGGACAAGTTCTTCGAGAAGGTCATCAACCCCTACCTTGCAGAGGTGCTTCAACACCGTCAAACCATTGAGAGGCGTGAGGGGGTGCTGCACATCCGTGATGTTGAGGGGCCAAAGAAAACCGGAAGCATGAAGACAAGGCCCGAAGTGATGGCGCAACAAGTTTTCAAGTGCCAAGGGATGGTGGAACAGGGACTCAATGATAATCATATGATGATCACGGAGTTTACCCATAAACACAAGCTAGACGCCAAGTACATTGTGGATCACATCTTCAAGCTTTACGAGAGAATCGAGCACGTCCAATCACAGATCTATGACCTGGAAAACCAAAACTATGAGTATGAATATAGATTTAAGAGAATGAGTTTGGCTATAGATTTGAGGATTCCGAAGACTCGTTCATCCTTTTACGATGGTGAGCCTGTGCCTTGGAACATGGAGGACAAGCTTTCAACCTCATCAACAACTCCAACATCACCACCTCCGAAGCAAAACAACTAAAGACATGGGTATGGGCACTCCCCTTGGCTTGTGCCAAGCTTTGGGGAGGTGCCCTGATATCGTATCACCATCACATCTTTTATTTATATTTATATTTTTATCTGTATTGTAATCATCTTTCCTTAGTTGGATCCTTTTGGTTATATCTTGATCTAGTAGAATAAAGTTTTTGTCTGATCTAGTTTTGAGTCTTTGCTTTATGATTCCTCCTATGTAAGCAAGTCCGTGAGTTATATAATAAAAAATGCTTTTGAGTTGAGGGCTTTTGCTTGTTTGGCATGATCTTGATCTTGAGAAAGATGAAGTAGAAAGAAGTATAGAATAAAAGCAAAGAGTATATATGACAATCTTATGGGGAGTGATGACTTCACATACAGGAAGTATGTCGATTGAAACCTGTTGTGGGTTGACAAACATAGTTGTTGGTCATTGAGGGCAATTAAAAGGAAGTAATAAAGAAAGATAGGTTCACATATAAATATATTATCTTGGACATGTTTTATGATTGTGAGCACTCATTAAAATATTACATGTTAAGAAGTTGATGTTGGACAAGGAAGACAACATAATGGTTATGTTTGCTTATTTCCGAATAGAAGTTATATTGTTATAGATCCCTCAACATGTGTCGCTTGCTTCCACCTCATATCAGCCAAAACTTCCGCACCAAGTAGAGATACTACTTGTGCATCCAAACACCCTTAACCCAGTTTTAGCAAGAGAGTCCAGCATACCTACCTAAGAATAGAATAAGATCCTTAAAGTAAGTTGTCATCGGTGCAAGGAATAAAAAATTGCTCTCTAAATATGTGTGATCTATTAATCTGAGGAAAATAAACTTTGTACAAACTTGTGATAGGGAAGAAATAAAAGCGACGGAATGCATAATAAAGTTCTGTATCACAAGGGGCAATATAAAGTGATGTTCTTTTGCATTAAGGGGTTGTGCATCCAACTATAAAAGTGCATGACAACCTCTGCTTCCCTCTGTGAAGGGCCTATCTAGTACTTACCTTTATACAAGAGTCGTGGTGATCTCCATCACTTTCTCTATTTTTTCCTTTATTTTGTGGCAAGCAGCACATGTTGGGGAATGATCTAGGCACATATATCCACTCGGAAGTGGACGAGCATGAGTTATTATTGTTGACATTACCCTTGAGGTAAATAGTTGGGAGGCAACACTATAAGCCCCTATCTTTCTCTATGTCCGATTGAAACTTTGAACTCATAGGTACCTCGTGAGTGTTAGCAATTGTGAAAGACTAAAAGATGATTGAGTATGTGGGTTTGCTTTACAAGCTATTATATTGACTCTTTCCTACGTTATGATAAATTGGAATTGCTTCAATGACTGAGATCATAGTTTGTCGGTTCTCAATAGAGTTATTGACTCATACTTTGCCATTGTGAATGAATTATTACTTTAGCAGAAGAAATTATATGTTAATTTACGTTGCTGTTCTAAAGATGATCATGTTGTCTTCATGTCCGTATTTTATTTTATCAACACCTCTATCTCTAAACATGTGGGCATATTTATCTGTTTCGGCTTTCGCTTGAGGACAAGTGAGGTCTAAGATTGGGGGAGTTGATAGGTCCATTTTGCATCATGATTTTATATTAATATTTATTGCATTATGGGTTGTTATTACACATTTTGGTACAACACTTATGCCTTTTCTCTCTTATTTTTACAAGGTTTACATGAATAGGGAGAATGCCGGCAGCCGGAGTTCTGGACTAGAAATATCTCAGACAAGCATGTATATAAGTAAACATGAGAATCAACAAGATTTGTAGAACACTTAGCTTAATTCAACTATGCACAGGGTCTGGGCCTGGCTTTGTACAAAGGATTACATGCTTCGGCGGCAAGACTCCATACAAAAGGTGGTTGGCGGGTGATACGTCCATTTTGCATCATGATTTTATATTGATATTTATTGCATTATGGGCTGTTATTACACATTTTGGTACAACACTTATGCCTTTTCTCTCTTATTTTTACAAGGTTTACATGAACAGGGAGAATGCCGGCAGCCAGAGTTCTGGACTGGAAATTGAGCAAATCTGAGATACCTATTCCGCACAATTCCAAAAGTCCTGAAAATCTACGGATAATTATTTTGGATATATAAAAAATATTGGGCAATAGAAATACATCAGGGGGCCCACCAGGTAGCCACAAGCCTGTAGGGCATGCCCTACCCCCCCTAGGCGCGCCCCTGAGGCTTGTGGCCCACCTGGCAGCCCTCCGATGCCCATCTTCACCTATATTGAGGGTTTTGCCTGGAAAAAATCAGAACAGAGCTTTCAGGATGAAGCACCACCGTCTCGAGGCGGAACTTGGGCAGAACCAATCTAGAGCTCCGGTAGGGCGATCCTGCCAGGGAAACTTCCCTCCGGGAGGGGAAATCGAAGCCATCGTCATCACCAACGATCCTGTTATCGAGAGGGGGTCAATCTCCATCAACATCTTCATCGGCACCATCTCCTCTCTGAACCCTAGTTCATCTCTTGTATCCGATCTTTGTCTCAAAACCTCAGATTGGTTCCTGTGGGTTGCTAGTAGTGTTGATTACTCCTTGTAGTTGATGCTAGTTGGTTTACTTGGTGGAAGATCATATGTTCAGATCCTTGATCATCATTAATAATCCTCTAATTATGAACATGAATATGCTTTGTGAGTAGTTACGTTTGTTCCCGAGGACATGGGATAAGTCTTGTTATAAGTAATCATGTGAATTTGGTATTCGTTCGATATTTTGATGAGATGTATGTTGTCTCTCCTCGAGTGGTGTTATGTGAACGTCGACTACATAATACTTCACCATTGTTTGGGCCTAGAGGAAGGCATTGGGAAGTAATAAGTAGATGATGGGTTGCTAGAGTGACAGAAGCTTAAACCCTAGTTTATGCGTTGCTTCGTAAGGGGATGATTTGGATCCACATGTTTCATGCTATGGTTAGAGTTATCTTAATTCTTCTTTCGTAGTTGCAGATTATTGCAGGAGGGGTTAATCATAAGTGGGAGGCTTGTCCAAGTAAGGGCAGCACCCAAGCATCGGTCCACCCACATATCAAATTATCAAAGTAACGAACGCGAATAATATATGCATGATAAAAATTAGCTTGACATAAATTCCCATATGTCCTCGGGAGCGCCTTGCTTTATATAAGAATTTGTCCAGGCTTGTCCTTTGCTATAAAAAGGATTGGCCCACCTTGCTGTAACTTTGTTACAATTGTTACTTGCTATCCATTACGAATTATCTTGTCACAAAACTTTCTGTTACCGATAATTTAAGTGCTTGCATAGAATACCTTATTGAGAACCGCTTGTCATTTCCTTCTGCTCCTCGTTGGATTCGACACTCTTACCTATCGAAAGGACTACGATAGATCCCCCATACTTGTGGGTCATCACCGGGAGGCCCGGCAATCGCACCTCATGGGTAGAACTTACGAAGATAATCGATATTCCAGGAGTTGCTCACTGGGATGCAATCTTTGGTCTCCAGGCTGATTGCGCCAGGCCTGGTGACTCGCACTACTCGATAAGGGCCTTCCCACTTTGGCGCCAGGCCTGGTGAATTCTTGGCGGTCAGAACTCGCCAAATAACAAGGTCGCCTTCCTCAACACTTCGGGCATGAACCTTGCGGCTATGATAGTGGCACAAAGTTTGCTGGTAGTGTGCAGCTTGCACAGCAGCCTGAAGACGATCTTCCTCAAGGAACGTCACGTCATCTTGCCTCAACTGCTCTTGCTCAAGCTCGTCATAAGCGAGCACTCAAGGTGACCCGTATGTGAGTTCCGTGGGAAGAACTGCTTCCGCCCCATATACTAGGGAGAAGGGTGTCTGGCCGGTAGCTTGATTTGGTGTCGCTCTGATTGACCAAAGAACCATCAGCAACTCATCAATCGAGCACCTTCCGCACTTGCACAGTTTGTCGAAAGTTGTTGTCTTTGGGCCTCACATCACTTCAGCATTAGCCCTTTCCGCCTGGCTGTTGCTCCTTGGGTAGGCAACAGAAGCAAAACAGATCTTGCTGCCAATGTCTTGAACATACTGCATGAAGGTGCGGCTCGTGAACTGTGTGTTGTTTTCAGTGATGATCCTGTTAGGAACACCAAAGCGGCAGACCAGTCCTTTGAAGAACTCGACGGCTGACTGTGTTGTCACCTTTCTCACTGCTTCCACTTCTGGCCACTTAGTGAACTTGTCGATTGCAACATACAAGTACTCAAAGCCCCCGGTAGCATGGGGATAGAGGCCCAAGATGTCAAGCCCCCAGACCGAAAATGGCCAGGAGAGAGGGATTGTTTGAAGAGCTTGAGCTGGTTGATGCATTTTCTTTGAATGAAACTGGCGTGCTTCACACTTGGTTACTAGTGCAGTTGCATCCTGGAGAGCAGTGGTCCAAAAGAAACCTTGCTGGAATGCCTTACCGACAAGCGCTCTCGATCCTATGTGGGAGCCACATATGCCTCCATGTATCTCTGCCAACAGCTGTAGTCCATCTTCCTGAGAAATGCACTTGAGTTTCACACCGTTCGGCCTCTGTCTATATAGGATGTTGTCCACAAACTGGTACATATTAGACCGTCGGGCTACTTTCTCAGCTTCTTCTTTTTCCTTGGGGAGTTCTCCTGTTTGAAGGAAATGAACTATGTGGTGTGCCCATGCTGGAGCCTGGGGCTTGACAACAAGGACTAAAGGCATATCCTCTACCGGGGAAGCATTTATCTCAACGGCAAGGGCTCGAGGTCTTGACGGAGCCTGTTGCCCCCCCGGCAAGCCTGGCGGGAGCGTGTGCTTCCACGGCAAGAGCATGAGGCTCTGCCGGAGCGTGACGCTCACCGGCAAGCCTGGCGTTGTCCCCGATAACTTCCTCGCCAGCGACTTCTAGGGGCTCTGCCGGGAAATACTTGCCAGGACTCAACTTTCTTCTTTTATCTTGTTTGGTTGATGGTGTCACAGATGGTTGAGTCAGTCGGAGCACAAAAGTTCCTGGTTCCATAGGCAACATAAGGGCAGGACACTTTGACAGGCCATCAACAACGCTGTTCTCTACATGCGGAACGTGCTCCATTTCTAGACCGTCAAAATGTTCATCCAACTTTCTCACTTCATCTACATCAGCTTCCATCAATGGACTCTAGTAATCCTTGTTCACCTGCCTGACAACAAGCTGAGAATCACCCCTCACAATAAGTTTCTTAATCCCAAGGTATGATGCGATCCTGAGACCGGCAAGCAGCCCTTCGTATTCTGCAGTATTGTTCGTTGACCTCTCCCGGGGAAAGTGCATCTGAACCACATATTTGAGGTTCTCTCCGGTGGGTGCGACAAGCAGCACTCCGGCACCGACGCCTTGCAGCAAGAAAGCCCCATCAAAATACATGATCCACTCTTGCTTAGTTTCCTTGCTGGGGAGAGTTGACTCTGGAACTTCTTCATCTGGCGTTGGGGTCCATTCCTCAATGAACTCCGCCAAGGCTCTGCTCTAGATGGTCGAAGTGCTTTCAAACTTGAGACCAAAGCTTGATAGTTCCAAAGCCCACTCCATAATCCTGCCGGTAGCTTCAGGGTTCCGCAAAATCCGTTGTAACGGGAAGCGAGTGATAATGGTGATCTCATATGCCTAGAAGTAATGGCACAGCTTCCTCGAGTCCATAAGGAGGCTGAAGAGCCACTTCTGCATGCCAGAATATCTTGACCTAGCCCCCTGCAAAAGGGAGATGGCAAAATAGACCGGGCGCTGCACCATCTTCTTCCTCCGAATTGTTTCATTCGACTACACATATCCCGCTTTGTCGGCACCAGACTCTGCCAGGGAAAATTCTGGCTTGTCGCTTGGCTGTCATGCCGCTGCCATTGCTTCTTCATCAACTTCTCTTCCAGCCACTAACGCAGCACTCACCACTTGATTTGTTGCCGCTACATATAGCAGCAACGACTCTTGTGGTTTTGGCACGACTAGGACTGGCAGAGGGGAGAGGTACTTCTTCAAATCCTGTAGCGCTGCCTCCGCTTCCGGAGTCCATTTCATCAGACCCGCCTTCTTCAAGATTTTGAAAAAGGCCAGGGCGCGCTCAGCAGATTTTGAAATGAACCTACTCAGAGCGGCAATACATTCGGCAAGACGACGCACATCCTTGACACGTCCTGGCACTTCAATTTGCTCAATTGCTTTGATCTTGTCGGGATTCGCTTTAATCCCACTTTGAGATACAAAGAACCCGATAAGCTTGCCGGATGGGACACCAAACACACACTTCTCAGGGTTGAGCTTCAAGTTGATCTTACGCAAATTTGCAAATGTTTTTCTAGGTCTAATATGAGCGTAGCCTTGTCCTTGGTTTTGACCACTATATCATCCATATAAGCCTCCGTATTTCTATGTAGCTGGGGCTCAAAACCCATCTGGATCGCTCTTGCAAATGTAGAACCAGCACTTTTCAACACGAAAGGCATACACAATAAGCAATACATACCACATCGGGTGATAAATGCGGTCTTCCCTTCGTCTTCCTTGGCCATGAAAATCTGATGATAACCTGAATAGGCGCCAAGGAAAGACAACAAGTCGCAGCCGGCAATGGAGTCCACAATCTGGTCGATGCGCGACAAGGGAAAAGGATCTTCGGGGCAAGCTTTGTTAACGTCCGTGAAGTCAATACATAGCCTCCATTTCTCATTCGCCTTATGCACTACAACTGGATTGGAAAACCATGTTGGATGAAGCACTCCTCTGATCAAGCCAGCCGCTTCAAATTTCTTGATTTCTTCGGCAATAAACTATTGCCGCTCCAAAGCCTGCTTCCTGACCTTCTGCTTGACGGGCCACGCGTGTGGACACACGGCAAGGTGGTGCTCGATCACCTTCCTGGGAACACCGGGGATATTAGATGGTTGCCATGCAAACACATCAAAATTCGCCCACAGGAAGGCGACGAGCACGCTTTCCTATTTGTCGTCAAGGGTGGAACTTATGGTGAAAGTCCCTCCCGTACCATCGTCCTTGGCGGGCACCTTCTTAGTGTCTGGTGGAGCTGCCGGTGGAACTCTCTGGCACATCGTCAACGAAAGCGCAACACTCCAAGGAGGTGTGCTTGTCAGAATGTGCGCTAGAGTTCTTGCCGGGCTTCTTCCTCCCGGGAGTTTCAATGGCAGGAGGAAGTGCCTTGGCGGCAGATACTGCAACCGCCTCCCGGTAGAGTTGATCGGCACAGATAAGCGCGTCCTTCTTGTCAGACTTGACAGTGATGATGCCCATCAGCCCGGGCATCTTTAATACATTGTAGGCATAGTGCGACGCCACCATGAAGTTGGCCGACGCTGGACGGCCAAGGATCCCATTGTAAGGCAACAAAATTTTGGCGACGTCGAAAACGACCTTCTCTGTCCTGAAGTTCAGATCACTGCCAAATGTTATCGGAAGGGTGATCTTTCCCTTGGGCTGACTCCTTCCTGGATTGACCCCCTGAAACGAGCCTGTTTCCTCGAGATCTCCATCAGGAATTTGCAAATTCTTGATTACCTTGGGTGAGATCAAGTTCAAGCTAGCCCCATCGTCAACTAACATTTTCATCACCTTGAGGTTGAGAATCGTTGGCGAGACCAACAACGACAAACACCCAACCGTAGTTACACGATTAGGGTGATCCTCAACGTCGAAAATGATAGGTGTGTTGGACCATTTCAAAGGCTTCCGGACGCCGACAGATGGCTCGGTCGCATTAACCTCACGTGCCCACTGTTTAAGTTGGCGGTGGGAAGAATGCAACGAGGCACCTCCGTCGACGCACATGGCGTCTGTAGCTCTCTAGAATTCTTGGTCGCTGGACTCGTCGTCCTCTTCAACGTCATCATCATCCCCCTCTTGCTTGTCGCGACCACGAGCGGGCCGGTCCTTATGTGGCTTGGCCTTGCTGTGATAGCCTGGCTTATTAGGGATGATAGACTACTCATATCAATAAGGAATTCCTTCTTTTCCGGGAGCCCATTAGAACAAAACTCCCAGGTTAAGCATGCTTGGCTTGGAGTAGTTCTAGGATGGGTGACCGACCGGGAAGTTGATCCCGGGTGCACATGAGTGAGGACAAAGTGCGCAGAAAAGACTAGTATTGATCTGTGAGGCTAGTCTAGATCAAGCCCATTCGAACAGAACTCCTAGATTAAGCATGCTTGGCTTGGAGTAGTTCTAGGATGGGTGACCGACCGGGAAGTTGGTCCAGGGTGCGCAATTCTAGGATGGGTGACCGACCGGGAAGTTGGTCCAGGGTGCGCATGAGTGAGGACAAAAGGAAGATGCTCAAGAACTCTGGTGGGTGAGTCTTGCCGTCGTACTTCTCCGGAACGAATACCGGTGGTCGGTTCCTCTGAGTGGTGGTGTATATGATAGCCTAGCTTATTAGGGATGATAGACTACTCATATCAATAAGCAATTCCTTCTTTTTCGGGATAAGCAAGTCCTTTTCCGGGAGCCCATTCGAACAGAACTCCCAGATTAAGCGTGCTTGGCTTGGAGTAGTAGTAGGATGGGTGACCGACCAGGAAGTTGGTCCTGGGTGCGCATGAGTGAGGACAAAGGGAAGATGCTCAAGAACTCTAGGATGGGTGACCGACCGGGAAGTTGGTCCCGGGTGCGCATGAGTGAGGACAAAGGGAAGATGCTTAAGAACTCTGACGGGTAAGTCTTGCCGTCGTACTTCTCCGGGACCTCTGGCTTGTACGTGCAGGAATTGGGCCACTGGACTTGTAGCAGCTCACGGGTAAACGCTGGACAACCCACCTCATAAGGTAGGCTGATAGGATACCTTGGCGCGGATTTGTCTACAACAGGTCCCACGCGCTTATCAGATTGATGGCGCGCTTCCCGCCATCGCTCGATTGTAGTTCGAGCGTCTTCCTTGCTTCGTTCCCAAAGAACTTGACGCTGATCGCGGTGAGTCCGTGGATCAGACGACGCTGTCGAGTAACCATCGTAAGCGTCGGTCCGTCGAGTCAGTGATCGGCGTTGTTGCTGTGGAGGAGAGTGCACCATGGTCGCACCACCTCCGGCCTTCTCACCACAGGCATGAGCCAGCTTGGTGGACCGAAACTTGTCAGCGAGGCTGAGGAGGCTCTGAATGGTGGCTCTCCATTCGTCGAGTTTCTCCGCAGCAGGTGGGAAGTTCAGGAGTAGCTGTGCTCGCGCGCATTGCTTCTTCCGACGTGGTAGGCAGCAAACGACGCAAAGAACGCGAGGTGCTCTGACACCTAACCGTGTTAGAAGGAGCTTCATCGCGGTCCCATGCCTGCATGCCACTCCCACTAGCATGCTGGTGCGCATGCTGGTCCCACGCATCTTGGGGGCGATGCGCAGGAGCTTTTCCATAGGGACGTTGGGAACTACCGACCCTGCGGCGCTGCTCTTCGCGCGCGTCCTGGGAAGTTCATGGCGTACGCATCGGCGTGGGTGCCTTGGAAGGTGCCCTTCCGTCCCCAGAGTTCACTGTACCGCTCACAGGAGGTACAACTCTGTCCTGAGACCCAGCGGCGTGGGGATTACCACCGCCGCTATGAGCGCCTCAGTGGTAGGCGTCGCCACTTGCTTGGCCTTGATCATCGGAGCACCACGTGGGCACAGGGTCCCCGCTCCCTCTGCCCATGCCCACTCTATCGCCCTCCTGGGCGGATATGGGCGCGGCGGGCATGGAGGGTTCCACCACCGTGAAACCTTTCTTCTTGGGAGCCATGGCGATGACGATTATGACGAAGGAACTGACGCTCAAGTCACAAGATCAGGTTCATGCGACCTCGCCCCCTACCTAGCATGCCAAAGATGTTGGAGGAAACGATACCTATGGGATCAGAGAGATCCCTTTATGTTTTGGTAGGGAACAAGGCTCGCACAAAGAGCAGATCGGATGGCCAGCGCGCGAGGATTTACCCAGGTTCGGGCCACAAAGATGCGTAAAACCCTACTCCTCCTTGGTTGTATTGGATGGATTCTAGCTCAGGTTCTGGGAGCGCTACAGTACACAGCTGCTATTCATGTAGAGCGGGCTAGAGAAGCTCCAAAAGTCTAGGAGTCCGAAAAGATCAAAAAGTCCTCTATCATAATGCCCCAGACCTCCTTTTATGCCCTCTAAGGGGTCACCCACAGTGGCGTACAGTACGTACACGGGGTGTACAGTGCTACAGTGCTATCGTACCTAACACTGACGGTGCGAGACAAACACATTTAATGCTTCGTTAGGCGTCCCTAACTATCTCTGGGACGGGACAGGAGCCCTTCCCCTCGGCACCGCTTAGCCTCTCCATCGCCAGCGTCTCGACACATGGCCAGGCGAGGTGACACCTGGCCTCTGTGCTGGCAGGGGCTTGCCGGGGCTTCACCTTGCCGGGGGTTTGCCTCTGCGCTGGCAGGATGGTGGGGCGTTGCCGGGTGCACGTCTTGGCGGGGCTCCGTAGGCCATCCCGGCAATATCTTGGCGGGGTCCCAGCCTTTGTCTTTGGTCTGTCGACTTGAATGCCTTCTTGATGTTGCTGTATTTTTTTATTAGTTGCACCCAGGCAGGCCTTGCCACTGGTACGACTACGACTGTCCATGCACAAGTACGGGGCACTAAAAAGCCCATACTTTAGTACACCGACAACAAATATCATGGTGGGTAAACAAATTACTGTCAAACAATTGATAGAAAAGTGAATAATAATGTAGTTATACAAGGCAATGATCATGCATATAGGCATCATATCCTTGTCAAGTAGACCGAAACGATTCTGCATCTACTACTATTACTCCACACATCGATCGACTCCTGCCTGCATCTAGAGTATTAAGTTCATGAAGAACACAATAACGCATTAAGAAAGATGACATGATGTAGAGGGATAAACTCAAGAAATATGATGAAAACCCCATCTTGTTACCCTTGATGGCAACAATACAATACGTGCCACGCTACCCCTACTATGTCACTGGGTGAGGACACCACAAGATTGAACCCAAAACCAAGCACTTCTCCCATTGCAAGAATTACGAATCTAGTTAGACAAACCAAATGAATAACTCGAAGAGACTTGTAAGGATATGAAATCACGCAAATAAGAATTTAGAGGAGATTTAAATAAGATTCATGGACAATCTGAACATAAACTCACAATTCATCGGATCTTGACAAACACACCTCAAAAGAGGATTACATCGGATAGATCTCCATGAAGATCACGAAGAACATGGTATTGAAGATCAAAGAGAGAGAGAGAGAAGAAGCCATCTAGCAACTAGCTATGGACCCATAGGTCTTTGGTGGACTACTCACGCATCAGTGGAGGGGAATGGAGTCGATGTAGATGCCCTCCATGATCAAAACCCCCTCTGGCAGATTACCGGAAATGGCTCCAAGATTGGATCTCTTGGGAATGGAGGCTTCCGGTGGCGGAAAAGTATTTGCGTGGCTCGTTCTGATGTTAGGGGAATATTTGGGTATTTATAGGCCAAGAATTAGGGTTAGGAGACCTGCCAGGAGGCGACAAGCCTGCTAGGCGGGACCAGGGGCCCCGCGCCTAGCAGGCTTGTGGTGCCCTGGCACCTCCCCTGACATGCACTCCAAGCTTGGATGACTTGTTTCCTTCCAAAAAAATTCCTTCTGAAGGTTTTATTCTGTTTGGACTCCGTTTAATATTCCATACCTGCAAAACTCAAAAACAAGGAAAAAACAGAAACTGACACTTGGCTCTAGAATAGTTTAGTCCCAAAAATAGTACAAAATAGCATATTAATGCATATAAAACATCCAAAACAGATAATATAACAACATGCCATCATAAAAAATTATAGATACGTTGGAGATGTATCACTGGCTGACATCCTTGGTTTTGATGACCACATTGTCCACATATGCCTCGACTATTTTGTCAATTTGACTTTCTAGGCATGTTTAAATCATGCATTGGTATGTGGAGCCTGTGTTTTTTAATGCGAAGGGCATTGTATTGAAGCAGAATGGACCGTAGGAGGTGACGAACATGGTTGCGGCTTGGTCGGACTCCTTCATATTGATTTCATGATATCCGGAGTTAGCATCGAGGAAGTATAGTGAACTGTGTCCAACGGTGGCGTCAATGATTTGGTCAATGCAGGGTAAGATAAAGGGATCCTTAGGACATGCTTTATTCAGGTCTTTAAAATCAACGCATAACCGCCATGATTTATCTTTCCTTGGCACCATGGCCAAATTTTCCAACTAGTCTAGGTGTTTGATTTCTCGGATGAATCCGGCTTCGATTAGTTTTGCTAGTTATTCACCCATAGCCTGAAGCTTGGGTTCAGAAAAACGGCATAACGCTTGTTTGACTGGCTTGAAGCCCGCGATTACATTCAGGCTATGCTCTGCTAGTCTTCATGGGATTCCTAGCATATCTGAGGGGTGCCAGGCAAATATGTCCCAGTTTTTGCGCCGGAATGTGCGTTGTGCTTTGTCAACAGTGGGGTCCAGCTGAGCTCCAATAGACACTGTTTTGTTGGGTTCCGCTGGATGCACCTGAAATTTGACAATTTCATCTGCTAGCTTGAATGATGCGGATTTAGGCCTCTTATTAAGGATTACATCATCCCTATCGACCATTGAGCGAAGTCTGGTTAATTCCTCGCTCGCGAGAGTTTCCAATTGTGCCTCGAGGGTGAGCGATTTAGTTTTGTTTTCTGCCCAAAGAGCTCTAGCCGAGTCACTTATAATTTTGATCACGTCATTAGGCTGTGGCATTTTGAGTTTCATATACCCGTAATGTGGTATGGCTTGAAATCTTGTGAAAGCATCATGCCCCAACAAGGTGTGAGAACCACTGTGAAAGGGCACAATATGGAAGAGAAGCTCTTCGGACCTGTAATTCTCAAGGGTGCTGAATACCACGTCGAGAGTAACTCGTTCGGTGGACCATGCCTCTTTTTTGGGGATGATACCTCTAAAAGTGTTGTAGCTTTGTTCGATGCGGGATTTGTTGAATTGCATTTTGTCCAGGGTATCCTCATAGATGAGGTTTAAACCGCCGCCGCCGTCCATTAGTACCTCGTGGAGTCTAAAACCGTCTATTATTGAGTCAAGGACCAAGCCAGCAGGTGTTCGGACGGGGAGTGTTCTCGACTGGTCTTCCTTGTCGAAGGTGATGGGTGTGTTCGTCCATGAACTCGTTGCTGCCACCTAGAGTATTTGGTCGAGCTCTCGAATAGCTCTCTTCCTCTGATTATTTGAGGCAAATGTTTCGTAGATCGTTAGGATCTCGGCATTGTTATTCGATGGTGTTGCTGACCGTCTGCTTGAGTGTGGGATCCCGAGGATGGTCTCTCCACTCTTTGCAACTTGCGTGACGACCCAGCAAGCTCGAAGGGTGTGAGTCGGGTTCATATTCAGCAGGAAGAAATTTATGGGGCACGACTTATCCAATAAGTCATCAAGGACAGTTTTGGATCGTGCAAGGGGTTTATACTTTTTCTCGACGGGATCTTTTTCGGCCTACCATCATGGGGTACGTGCTTTCTCCGAGTTCTTCTAGGTTCCTTGACATGGATTGACTCCGTGTGCACCTGTTGAGATTTCCAGGTAGTTTCCATGGTGCAATATTTGTCTACCAGATCCGATAGCTCGTGAAGGTTTGAACGTGGCGATGGGCGAGGGCGTTTAGGATTCCTTTGTCATGATGGTGATGCTGGAAGGTTGCTATGATGTCTTGACCGTTGCAGTCTGCTATCTTGTTTTTGACAAGGAGGAATCTAGCCCAGAACTGGTGGACTGTTACCTCTGACTGTTTCTTGATGTACAATAGGTCCCATATGTCAGGCTTCCCCAAATTACTTGGATAGTACTCGACATGGGGGGTGGGTGGGGAAAGACTTTGTATCCCAATAGGATGTGAACTCGAAGCATTGGTGACCGTGTCCCACATCGTTGCATAATCCCGTGCGGCAGGTTTGGGGTCCGGATTATCGACCAGACATAGTCGCACAGACTTCATGTCGTGCGCTGAGTTGAGGATCAATTCCGCACTTTTTCCGAGGGAGAGTTCGAATTCTGAACTAGAGGGGTGATATTGGTGATCAAAAACCCTAACACAAACCGTTCTCAACTTTGGTGGTTGGGAGGGCAAACCTTCCATCAAGTCCTCGACAGTTGTGACCAAGTGGAGATACTTATTGTCGGGTCTAAGCCCGATCTGATCATAGACCTAGGGTTGGCCGTTAGTTATCCCCATGGCTTCAATCCGGTTGAGTAGCTCGTTTAATGACGAGATGTCTATAGAATCCATGTACCTGGAATACATAGGGTCGATCCATAGTACTGCTGCTTCAGGGGTGTTTAAAATCGAGCCAGGGCAGTGTTTGACCGAAGCTGATCTGGCCATATCGACTGGATCGGGCTTTAAGGCCGGGCCCGGGGTGGGAGCGGCCTCATTGGCAGGGTTCACCGCTTCCGAGATTGAGGTGTCAAGACTTGCGAGCTCTTTGAGGGGAGCCAAAATCTTTGTCGGAACAACATCTCCCGGGGAGTCGGCGACGAACTCTAGGTTCCCAAACCTGATCTCCTGATCGGGGGCAAAGTTCTCAATGTAGCTAAGGCGGCTGACATGGCTTGAGACTACGTCGGTATTTCCCCAAAGAGGAAGGGATGATGCAGCACATCAACGATAAGTATTTCCCTCAGTTACAAAACCAAGGTATTAATCTATAGAGGAAGATCAAGCACCTATGTAAACAACACCTGCACACAAATAACAAATACTTGCAACCGACGCATAAGAGAGGTTGTCAAGCTCTCCATGATAAAAATATAGATTAGGTAGTGGTAGTTTTAGCAAATATATCTCGCAAGAACACAAAACAAAATAAGTAAACAAAAAGTGCAGCAAGGTATTTTTGGTTCTTTGGATTAATATATCTGAAAACAAAGAGGCAAAATAGTAGATCGGAAAGCAATATATTGGAAAAGTACACTCGGGGGCCATAGGTTTCACTAGTGGCTTCTCTCATGAGTATAGCACACGGTGGGTGAACCAATTACTGTTGGGCAATTGATAGAAGATCAAATAATCATGACTATATCCAGGAAATGATCATTACATAGGCATCATGTCTAAGATAAGTAGACCAAAATGTTTCTGTATCTACTTCTATTACTCCACACATCGATCGCTATCCAGCATGCATCTAGTGTATTAAGTTCATGGCAAAACAAAGTAATGCATCTAGTGACATGTTGTAGATAAGATCTATTCATGTAGGAATAGACCCCATCTCGTTATCATTAATGGCAACAATACACGCGTGCCTTGCTGGCCCTTCTGTCATTGGGAAAGAACACCGCAAGATCGAACCCATCACAAAGCACCTCTTCCCATGGCAAGAAAAATCGATCTAGTTAGCCTAACTAAACCAAAGATTCGAAGAACAAATACGAGGCTATAAGTAATCATGCAAATAATAAATCAAAGAAGACTCAGAGCATATTCATGGATATAAAATGATCATAAACTCAAAATTCATCGGATCCCAACAAATACACCGCAAAAGTCATTACATCAAATAGATCTCCAAGAGACCATTGTATTGAGAATCAAAAGAGAGACAGGAAGCGATCTAGCTACTACCTATGGACCCGTAGGTCTATGGTGGACTACTCACGCATCATTAGAGAGGCACCTATGATGAAGAGAAACCCCTCTGTGATGGTGTTAGATTGGATCTCGAGGTTCTGGAACTTGCGACGGCTGGAATTGTGTTTCATCAACTCCTCTAGGGTTTTCCAAATATTTGATAATTTATAGAGGCGATAGTCAGTGGAGGAGTGTTCCGAGGTGGGCACCACCCACCAGGCCACGCCAGGGGCCTCTAGCGCGCCCTGGTGGGTTTTCCCCACCAAGGGCCTCCTCTCTGGCACTTCTGTGGCCCATCTAGTGTCTTCTGGTCCAAAAAATTCTCCAAAAATTTTCATGGTGTTTGGGGTTCGTTTGGTACTAATTTTCCATGAAGTAAAAAACATGCAAAAACATCAACTGGCACTTTGGCACTATGTCAATAGGTCAGTCCTAAAAAATGACATAAAGTTGCTATAAAATGATTGTAAAACATCCAAGATTGGTAATATAACAACATGGAACAAGCAAAAATTATAGAAGCATTGGAGAAGTATCAACATCCCCAAGCTTAATTCCTACTCGTCCTCGAGTAGGTAAATGAGAAAAACAATTTTTTTAATGTGGAATGCTTCCTAACATGTTCATCACATATTATTTTCTTTGTAGCATGAATATTTGGACTTTTAGATGGTTCAAAGCAATGGTCTAGTTTTGACATGAAAACTTTAATACTCAAGTATATCAACAAGCAACCATGTCTTTCAAAATATCAACACTAAAGCAAGTTATCCCTATCCCATCATGCTCAATCATTGATCCATTCATGAAACACACTCAAATATTAGCTATACCTAATGCTGAGGTACGATCATAGTGGCTCCTAGTTGGTGATTTATAAGAGAAGATGGAGACTCAAATTGAAAATAAAAATTGCATAAAGTAAATAGATAGGCCCTTTGCAGATGGAAGTAGGGATTTGTAGATGTGACAGAGCTCAAGGTTTAAATGGTTAGAGAAAAATATTTTGGGTGGCATGACTTTCCTTTCAATGAAAACGACCGAGATATTTCAATATCTTTCCATGCTAGATACGTCATAAGCGGTTCACAAACAGAAAATAAAGTTTATTCCTTTCTCCACCATACTATCACTTTCCATGGCTAGCCGAATCCACAGTTGCCTTCCATACCAACACTTTCCAAGGAATTTATTATTTAACAACATAAAGTAAACAAAAATCTTTCATTTCATTTCATTTCAGGAATGGGCATCCCTATTACTGCCGTACTCTCGTGTAATGACAAGTGAATAAACACTCATCTTGAGAATAACACATCTAGCATGAAAAAATATCGGTCACCCCATACCGTTTCATGAGCGGTACGAGCACGCAAAAAGGAAAATTTATTTTGAAAATTAGAGATGGCACATACAAATTTTCTTGGAACGGCATGGAAATACAGTATATAGGTAGGTATAATGGACTCATATGGCAAAACTTGGTTTATGGGTTTCGGATGCACAAGTAGTATTTCTACTTAGTACAAGTGAAGGCTAGAAAATAGATTGAGAAGTATCCAACCAAGAAACGAAAAATCACTTAAGCGAGCATTAAGCATAACTAACGCCGAATAATGCACCATAAGTCGGATGTAATTTCGTTGCACAACTATTGACTTTCGTGCTTGCATAGGGAATCAAAAACCTTAACATCAATATTCTTACTAAGCATAATTACTCACTAACATAACTCACATATTACTATCGTCATGTCTCAAAACTATTACAAAGAATCAAGTTTAATGTGCCCAATGATTTTCATGAAAGTTTTTATTATATCCCTCTTGAATATCTATCACTTTGGGACTAGTTTCATATATAGCAATTGCTTTTGACAAGCTCACATGGATATAAGTGAAGAATATGAGCATAAAAATTTCATCTCTCAAAATAATATAAGTGAAGCATGAGAGAATTTATTCAAAATTAGTAACTCTCAAAATAATATAAGTGAAGCATGAGAGCATTTCTTGAAACATGTAAAGCACGCTGTGCTCAAAAAGATACAAGTGAAGCACTAGAGCAATTCCATTTCTCAATAGATTTAAGTGAAGCATATAGAGCATCTAGCAAATCATAGCTGAATTTTGTCTCTCTCAAATAGGTGTGTGCAGTAAGGATAAAAAGCAAATAAAGCAAAGATACAAGATGCTCCAAGCAAAACTCATGATATGTGACAAATAAAAATATAGTTCCAAGTAAAATACCGATGGTTGTTAGAAGAAAGAGGGGGTGCCACTCGGGACATACCCAAGCTTAGTTGCTTGTTACTCTTTGGATATTATCTTGGGGTGCTGAATCATCCCCAAGCTTAGGTTCTTCTTACTCCTTACTCCTTCATCCATCGTGATCTCACCCAAAACTTGAAAACTCCAGTCACACAAAATTTGACAAAATTCTCGTGAGATCCGTTAGTATAATAAAGCAAATTACCACTCTAAGTACTGTTGTAAACCCATTCCTATTTTATTATTTCACTATAACAACTGTATTCTAACTTTACCATCACTTATACCCCCAACGATATAAGCCATAGATTCATCAAACAAGCACACAATGCAACGAAAACAGAATCTATTTTAGACATAACAGTATGTAGTAATCTGTACTCTATCCATACTTTTGTAACTCTAAAAATTCTGAAAATTTTGTACAACATAACTTTTTTGTATAGAAATACTGTGTCAAAAGTTCATATCATTATCACATTTCAGTAAAAAATTAAAATTCGTCCTCTAGAGACAAAGTTTCCGTTTCAGATTCAGCATTGTTTCTACTCATCTTCTGAATCATCCTAAAGGCTTTACTTGGCACAAACACTAATTCAAACGTAAAAACACAATAATAACAGAAGAATGATTGTGCAAACACTCAAAAACATAAATCAAAAGATAAAATAAATTTTATTCATTGGGTTGCCTCCCAACAAGCTATTTCTTTATAGCCATTAAGATAGGCTTGAGATTTCAATGACGCTCACATGAAGGATAGTAGTTCAAACACAAAGAGAGCACCATGTAGCATAAGGAAAACACACTTAAGTCTAACATACTTCGTATGCATAGGCATTTTATAAGCGAACAAATTATCAAGACAAGCAAAAACTAGCATATGGAAGGAAGAAGAAAGAGATAATGGCAATCTAAACATGAAGAGAGGTAATTTAGTATCATGAAAACTTCTACAACCATAATTTCCTCTCTCTCATAATAATTACATGTAGGATCATAATCAAATTCAACATATATCTATCACAAACAATACCCTCTTTATTATCAACATGCATAAAGTTTTTATCATCTTCCAAAATAGTGAGATTGTCATCAACTAAAGTTATGATCTCTCCAAACCCACTTTTATCATAAATTCATAAGTTTGAACATTCTCGAAATACGTGGGATTCTTTTTACCTAAAGTTTACGCTCTCCCAAACCCACTTTCAGTACTACTGCAAACATTATTATAAATAATATATTCATCACGAGGCTTAAATAAATTTTAAATATCATGAGAAGCATTATCACCTTGATACATCTCCGTCATATCTATAATTTTTGATTGTTTCATGCCAATATTCTACAACTTTCATATACTTTGGCAACTTTTTATACTATTTTTGGGACTAACATATTGATCCAGTCCCGAGTGCCAGCTCCTGTTTGTTTCATGTTGTTTGTATCCGTACCAAACAAAGTACAAACGCGATAAAAACTTATGGAGATTTTTTTGGAATATGTGTGATTTTGGGGAAAAAGAATCAATGCGAGACGATGCCCGAGGTGAACACAAGCCAGGGGGCACATGTTGGGGAATGTTGCATGGGAAACAAAAAATTTCCTATGCACACGCAGATCTATCCATGGTGATGAGCATCTACGAGAGGGAGAGTGGATCTACGTACCCTTCTAGATCGCTAAGCGGGAAGCGTTAAGAAACGTGGTTGGTGTAGTCAAACGTCTTCGCGATCCAAATCGCCGTGCGTCCCGCGATCCAATCACGATCCGTCCCGCGATCCAATCACGATCCTTCCCACGAACTTGATCACGATCCGTCCCACGAACTTGATCACGATCCTTCTGATCTAGCACCGAACGAACGACACCTCCGCGTTCAGCACACGTACAGCTTGATGACGATCTTCGCCATCTTGATCCAGAAAGAGAGAGTGGAGAGGTAGAAGAGTTCTCCGGCAGCGTGACGGCGCTCCGGCGATGGTGGTGGAGCAATTCCGGCAGGGCTTCGCCTAAGCACTGCAGAAATCCGATCTAGAGGAGAAACTATTGTTGGAAATATGACCTAGAGGCAATAATAAAATGGTTATTATTGTATTTCCTTGTTCATGATAATAGTCTATTGTTCATGCTATAATTGTGTTAACCGGAAACCATAATACATGTGTGAATACATAGACCACAACATGTCCCTAGTAAGCCTCTAGTTGGCTAGCTCGTTGATCAATAGATGGTCACGGTTTCATGACCATGGACATTGGATGTCGTTGATAACGGGATCACATCATTAGGAGAATGATGTGATGGACAAGACCCAATCCTAAGCATAGCACAAGATCGTGTAGTTCGTTTGCTAAAGCTTTTCAATGTCAAGTATCGTTTCCTTAGACCATGAGATTGTGCAACTCCCGGATACCGTAGGAATGCTTTGGGTGTGCCAAACGTCACAACGTAACTGGGTGGCTATAAAGGTGCACTACGGGTATCTCCGAAAGTATCTGTTGGGTTGGCACGAATCGAGACTGGGATTTGTCACTCCGTGTGACGGAGAGGTATCTCTGGGCCCACTCGGTAAGACATCATCATAATGAGCTCAATGTGACTAAGGAGTTAGCCACGGGATGATGTATTACGGAACGAGTAAAGAGACTTGCCAGTAATGAGATTGAACAAGGTATAGGGATACCGACGATCGAATCTCGGGCAAGTATCATACCGATAGACAAAGGGAATTGAATACGGGATTGATTGAATCCCCGACATCGTGGTTCATCCGATGAGATCATCGTGGAGTATGTGGGAGCCAACATGGGTATCCAGATCCCGCTGTTGGTTATTGGCCGGAGAAGTATCTCGGTCATGTCTACGTGTTCCCGAACCCGTAGGGTCTACACACTTAAGGTTCGATGACGCTAGGGTTATAGGGAAATGGTATACGTGATTACGGAAGGTTGTTCGGAGTCCCGGATGAGATCCCGGACGTCACGAGGAGCTCCGGAATGGTCCAGAGGTAAATATTGATATATAGGAAGTCCAGTTTTGGTCACCGGAAAGTTTTCGGGCTCATCGGTAGTGTACCGAGAGTGCCGGGAGGGTGCCGGAGGACCCCCGGGAGGGGTGTGACGACCAGAGGACTACATGGGCCCTTAAAGGAGGTGTGCCATCCCATATTGGGCCGGCCAAGACCTCCTAGAAAGGCCCATGCGGCTAGGAACTAGAGATAAGGGCTAAAGAGTTTAAAAAGGAGGAGATCCACCTCCCTTGTGGGAGGTGGACTCTATCCCTAGCTCGGCCGAACCTCTCCTCCTTGGAGGAGGGGCCAAGCCAGCCCTCCACGTCCCTCCTCCTATATATACTTGAGGTTTTGGATGTTTTGAGACAGGATTTGATCTCTCTCTCTCACGGCGAAGCCCTACCTCTCTTCTTCCTCTTCCGCGGCGCTTAGGCGAAGCCCTGTCGGAATACCTTGCTACTCCACCACCACCACGCCGTCGTGCTGCTGTTTGAGCCCTTCCCCAACCTATCCTTCCTCCTTGCTGGATCAAGGTGTTGGAGACGTCACCGGGCTGCACATGTGTTGAACCCGGAGGTGTCGTCCGTTCGGCACTTGATCGGATCTACCGCGATCTGAATCGCTACGAGTACGACTCCATCAACCGTGTTCTTGTAACGCTTCCGCTTGGCGATCTTCAAAGGTATGAAGATGCAATCTCTCCCCTCTCGTTGCTGGTTTCTCCATAGATAGATCTTGGTGAACGTAGGAAATTTTTGATTTACTACTACGTCTCCCAACAGTGGCATCATGAGCTAGGTCTATGCGTAGAATCTATGCACGAGTAGAACACAAAGCAGTTGTGGGCGTCGATTTTGTTAATATGCTTGCCGTTACTAGTCTTATCTTGATTTGACGGTATTGTGGGATGAAGCGGCCCGGACCAACCTTACACGTACGCTTACGTGAGACCGGTTCCACCGCCTGACATGCACTAGTTGCATAAGGTGGCTAGCGGGTGTCTGTCTCTCCCACCTTAGTCAGATTGGATTCGATGAAAAGGGTCCTTATGAAGGGTAAATAGCAATTGGCATATCACGTTGTGGTTTTGACGTAGGTAAGAAACGTTCTTGCTAGAAACCTATAGCAACCACGTAAAAAACTTGCAACTACAAAATAGAGGACGTCTAACTTGTTTTTGCAGCATATGCCGTGTGATGTGATATGGCCAAAAGGATGTGATGTGATGCATTGTGATGTATGAGATTGATCATGTTCTTGTAATAGGGTTCACGACTTGCATGTCGATGACTATGACAACCGGCAGGAGCCATAGGAGTTGTCTTATATTATTGTATGACCTGTGTGTCAATCATAAATGCCATGTAATTACTTTACTTTATTGCTAAACGTTAGCTGTAGTAGTAGAAGTAATAGTTGGCGAGACAACTTCATGAAGACACAATGATGGAGATCATGATGATGGAGATCATGGTGTCATGCCGGTGACAGAGATGATCATGGTGCCCCGAAGATGGAGATCAAAGGAGCAAGATGATATTGGCCATATCATGTCACTATATTGATTGCATGTGATGTTTATCATGTTTACATCTTATTTGCATAGAACGACGGTAGTAAATAAGATGATCTCTCAATAAAATTTCAAGAAAGATGTTCACCCTAACTGTGCACCGTTGCTAAGGATCGTCGTTCCGAAGCACCACGTGATGATCGGGTGTGATAGGTTCTAACGTTCTCATACAACGGGTGTAAGCCAGATTTACACATGCGAAACACTTAGGTTGACTTGACGAGCCTAGCATGTACAGACATGGCCTCGGAACACGGAAGACCGAAAGGTCGAACATGAGTCGTATAGAAGATACGATCAACATAGAGATGTTCACCATGGATGACTAGTCCGTCTCACGTGATGATCGGACATGGGCTAGTTGACATGGATCATGTATCACTTGGAAGACTAGAGAGATGTCTATCTAAGTGGGAGTTCATTAATAATTTGATTAAATGAACTTAATTATCATGAACTTAGTCTAAAAATGTCCTTGCAAATTATGTCGTAGATAGCTCGCACTGGAGCTCCCCAGTTTTATTGATACAATCCTAGAGAAAAGTAAGTTGAAAGTTGATGGTAGCAATAATGCGGAATGGGTCCGTGATCTGAGGATTGTCCTCATTGCTGCACAGAAAGCTTATGTTTTTGATGTACCGCTAACTGCACCACTCCCTCAAGCGTTGCCTGTAGATGTTGTGAACATATGACAGACACTTTTTGGTGACTACGTGATAGTTCAATGCGTCATGCATTACAGCTTAGAATTGAGGCTCCAAAACGTTTTGAACGTCACGGAACATATGAGATGTTCTAGGAGCTGAGATTGTGATCTCAGGCTCGTGCCTATGTTCAGAGGTATGAGACCTCCAACAAGATTCTTTGTCTGCAAGATAAAGGAGAATAGCTCAATCGCTGAGCGTGTGCTCAGATTGTCTGGGTGCTACAATCACTTGAATCAAGTGGGAGGTAGTCTTCCAGATGAGATAGTGATTAATGCAGTTCTCCAAGTCACTGCCACCAAGCTACTAGAGCTTCGTGATGAACTATAACATGCCAGGGATGGATAAGATGATCCCTGAGTTGTTCGTGATGTTTGACACCACGAAGGTAGAAATCAAGAAGGAGCATCAAGTGTTGATGGTTAAGTGAAACCACTAGTTTCAAAAGGGGCAAGGGAAAGAAGGGAAAACTTCAGGAATGGCAAGCCAGTTGTTGCTCTAGTGAAGAAACCCAAGGTTGAGCTCGAACCCGAGACTAAGTGCTTCTGTTATGAGGAGAATGTTCGCTGAAGCAGAAAAACCCTAGATGCTTGGTAGATAAGAAGGCTGGTAATGTCAATGGAAGTATATTTGATATACGTGTTAGTGATGTGTACCTTGCTGGTACTCCTAGTAGCACCTGGGTATTGGATACCGGTTCGGTTGCTAAGTGTTAGCAACTCGAAATAAAAGCTACGGAATAAATGGAGACTAGCTAGGTGAAAGGTGACGATGTGTGTTGGAAGTATTTCCAAGATTGATGTGATCACCATCGCACGCTCTCTCTACCTTCGGGATTTGTGATAAACCTAAATAAATGTTTTTTGGTGTTTGCATTGAGCATGAACGTGATTAGATCATGATTAGTGCGATACGGTTATTCATATAAGTTAGAGAATAATGGTTATTCTGTTTACATGGATAATGCCTTCAATGGTCATGCACCCACTCGGAATGGTTTATCGAATCATGATCGTAGTAGTACACATATTCATAACATTGGTACCAAAAGATACAAAGTTAATAATGATAGTACCACATGCTTGTGGCACTGCCACGTAATGTCATATTGGTATAAATCGCATGAAGAAACTCCATGATGATGGATATTTTGACTCACTCGATTTCGAATCGGTTGAGACATGCGAGCCATGCCTCTTGGGCAAGATGACTGAGACCCCGTCATCCAATATGATGGAGCGGGCAAGTGGCTTATTGGAATTAATACATATTGATGTATGTGGTCCAATGAGTGTTGAAACACACAGTGGATATCGTTGTTTTTCTTTACCTTCACTGATGATTTGAGTAAATATGGGGATATTTACTTAATGAAACACGAATCTGAAATGTTTGGAAGGTTCAAGGAGTTTCAGAGTGAAGTTAAAGATCATCGTGACAAGAAGATAAATGTCTATGATATGATCATGGAGGTGAATATCTAAGTTACAAGTTTGGTATGCAATTTTAGACAATGTGGAAATTGTTTCACAGCTCACGCCTCCTGGAACACCATAGTGTGATGGTGTGTTCGAACGTCGTAGTCGTGCTCTATTGGATATAGTGAGTACTATGATGTCTCTTATCATTTTGCCACTATCGTTATGGGGTTATGCATTAAAGACAAATCCATTCACTTTAATAGGGCACCATCTAAGTCTGTTGAGATGACACCGTGAGAATTATGGTTTGACAGAAGCCTAAGCTGTCATTTCTTAATGTTTGGGGCTGCGACGCTTATGTGAAAATGGGTTTTTCACCTAGCGAGCTCGAACCCAAAGCAGACAAATGCATCTTCATAGAATACCCTAATGAGACATTGGGTATACCTTCTATCTCAGATCCAAGCGCAAAAGGTGTTTGTTGCTAAGAACGGGTCCTTTCTTGAGAAAGAGTTTCTCTCGAAAGAATTGAGTGGGAGGAAGATAGAACTTGGTAAGGTTGTTGAACCTTTGTTTCAACCAGAGAATAGCGCAACACAGAAAGATGTTTGTGTAGAGCCTACGTCAGTTGAAAAGGAAGTTAATGATGATGATCGTGAAGCTTCGGATCAAGTCACTATCGAACCTCGTAGGTCGACAAGGACGTGTACTGCTCCTGAGTAGTACGACAACCCTGTCTTGGAAATCATGTTGTTGGACAACGATGAACCTACGAACTATGGAGAAGTGATGGTGGGACCGGATTCGAACAAATGGCTGGGAGCCATGAAATCCGAGAAAGGATCCATGTATGAAAACCAAGTATTGACTTTGGTAGACTTGCCTGTTGAAAGGCAGGCCGTTGAGTACAAATGGACTTTTGAGATGAACATAGACGCTAATGGTGAAATGTCACCGTTTATAAAGCTCGACTTGTCGCAAAGAAGTTTCCGCCAAGTTCAAGGAGTTGACTGCGATGAGATTGTCTCATCTGTAGCGATGCTAAAAGTCTATTAAAATTATGTTAGCAGTTGCAGCATTTTTCAATTATGAAATCTGGCAGATGGATGACAAAACAAAGTTTCCATAATGGTTTCTGTGAGGAAGAGTTGTATGTGATACAACCAGAAAGTTTTGTCAATCCTAAGGATGCTAAAAAGTATGCAAACTCCAGCGATCCTTCTATGGACTGGAGCAAGCATGTCGGAGTTGGAGTATATGCTTTGATGAGGTGATCAAAGTGTTTAAGTTTATACAAAGTTTATGAGAAACTTGTATTTGCAAGAAAGTGAGTGGGAGCACTATAGAATTTATTATAAGAATATGTAGTTGACATATTATTGATCGGAAATGATGTAGAATTTCTGGAAGAGCATGAAGGGTTGTTTGAAAAGAGTTTTTTCAAAGGAAGACCCAGATAAAGCTACTATTTTATTAAGCATCAAGATCTATAGGGATAGATCAATTCGCTTGATAAGTTTTTTCGATGAAGACATACCTTGACAAGTTTTTGAAGGAGTTCAAAATAGATGGGTCAAAGAAGGAGTTCTTGACTGTATTGTAAGGTGTGAAATTGAGTAAGACTCAATACCCGACCACGGCAGAAGATAAAGAAAAGATGGGTGTCATCTCCTATGCTTTAGCCATAGGCTCTATATAGTATGCCATGCTGTGTACCGCACCTATGTGTGCCTTGCCATGAGTCTGTCAAGGGGTACAAGAGTAATCCAAGAGTGGATCACTGGACAACGGTCAAAGTTATCCTTAGTAACTTGAGAACTAAGGAAATATTTCTCGATTATGGAGGTGATAAAGAGTTCATCGTAAAGGGTTACGATGATGCAAGCTTTAACTCCAATCCGGATGACTCTTAGTAGAAATCTGGCTACGTATAGTGGAGCAGCCATTTGGAATAGCTCCAAGTGGAGCGTGGGAGCAGTATCTACAAATATGACATGGGAAGTTTGCAAGGTACACACGGATCTGAATGTCGCAGACCCGCTGACTAAAAACCTCTTTCACGAGCAGAACATGAACAAACCCCAGAACTTATTGGGTGTTAATCACATGATGATATGATCACATGGTGATGTAAGTGTTAATCACATGGTGATGTGAACTAGATTATTGACTCTAGTGCAAGTGGGCTATTGTTGGAAATATGCCCTAGAGGCAATAATAAAATGGTTATTACTGTATTTCCTTGTTCATGATAATTGTCTATTGTTCATGCTATAATTGTGTTAACCGGAAACCATAATACATGTGTGAATACATAGACCACAACATGTCCCTAGTAAGCCTCTAGTTGGCTAGCTCATTGATCAATAGATGGTCATGGTTTCATGACCATGGACATTGGATGTCGTTGATAACGGGATCACATCATTAGGAGAATGATGTGATGGACAAGACCCAATCCTAAGCATAGCACAAGATCGTGTAGTTCGTTTGCTAAAGCTTTTCAATGTCAAGTATCATTTCCTTAGACCATGAGATTGTGCAACTCCCGGATATCGTAGGAATGCTTTGGGTGTGCCAAACGTCACAACGTAACTGGGTGGCTATAAAGGTGCACTACGGGTATCTCCGAAAGTATCTGTTGGGTTGGCACGAATCGAGACTGGGATTTGTCACTCCGTGTGACGGAGAGGTATCTCTGGGCCCACTCGGTAAGACATCATCATAATGAGCTCAATGTGACTAAGGAGTTAGCCACGGGATGATGTATTACGGAACGAGTAAAGAGACTTGCCCGTAACGAGATTGAACAAGGTATAGGGATACCGACGATCGAATCTCGAGCAAGTATCATACCGATAGACAAAGGGAATTGAATACGGGATTGATTGAATCCCCGACATCGTGGTTCATCTGATGAGATCATCGTGGAGTATGTGGGAGCCAACATAGGTATCCAGATCCCGCTGTTGGTTATTGGCCGGAGAAGTGTCTCGGTCATGTCTACGTGTTCCCGAACCCGTAGGGTCTACACACTTAAGGTTCGATGATGCTAGGGTTATAGGGAAATGGTATACGTGATTACCGAAGGTTGTTCGGAGTCCCGGATGAGATCCCGTACGTCACGAGGAGCTCCGTAATGGTCCGGAGGTAAAGATTGATATATAGGAAGTCCAGTTTTGGTCACCGGAAAGTTTTCGGGCTCATCGGTAGTGTACCGGGAGTGCCGGGAGGGTGCCGGAGGACCCCGGGGAGGGGTGTGACGACCAGGGGACTACATGGGCCCTTAAAGGAGGTGTGCCAGCCCATATTGGGCCGGCCAAGACCTCCTAGAAAGGCCCATGCGGCTGGGAACTAGAGATAAGGGCTAAAGAGTTTAAAAAGGAGGAGATCCACCTCCCTTGTGGGAGGTGGACTCTATCCCTAGCTCGGCCGAACCTCTCCTCCTTGGAGGAGGGGCCAAGCCAGCCCTCCATGTCCCTCCTCCTATATATACTTGAGGTTTTGGATGTTTTGAGACAGGATTTGATCTCTCTCTCTCACGGCGAAGCCCTACCTCTCTTCTTCCTCTTCCGCAGCGCTTAGGCGAAGCCCTGTCGGAATACCTTGCTACTCCACCACCACCACGCCGTCGTGCTGCTGTTGGAGCCCTTCCCCAACCTCTCCTTCCTCCTTGCTGGATCAAGGTGTTGGAGACGTCACCGGGCTGCACGTGTGTTGAACGCGAAGGTGCCGTCCGTTCGGCACTTGATCGGATCTACCGCGATCTGAATCGCTGCGAGTACGACTCCATCAACCGCGTTCTTGTAACGCTTCCGCTTAGAGATCTTCAAAGGTATGAAGATGCAATCTCTCCCGTCTCGTTGCTGGTTTCTCCATAGATAGATCTTGGTGAACGTAGGAAATTTTTTATTTACTACTACGTCTCCCAACAACTATGCACTGGACGAACGAGTAGCATGTGGCTGAAAAATCTAGTGCAAAACCCCAAAACCCACCAGTATATATAGGAGGAGAGGAGGAGAGCCTTGGCGCAAGGGCCAAGGTTCCTGTGGTTCGTCCGAACCTACTAGGAGAGGAGGACTCCTCCTCCAATCCTAGTAGGACTAGGATTGCTCCTTTTTTTTGCCTTTTTTTCACCTTTTCCTATTGGGTTTTCTTCTCCAGCCACATGTGCTCTGTGTGGGAGTTTCCACCAGCCCACTAAGGGATGATATTCACTCTCCCACAGCCCATGAAGCCTCTTGGGTCGAAATACCCTCCCGGAGGCCTCCCGGTACACTACCGGCACTCCCGATACACTAACGATGAGCCCGAAACTTTTCCGGCGACCAAAACAGGACTTCCTATATATGAATCTTTACCTTCGGACCATTCCAGAGATCCTCGTGACATGCGGGATCTCATCTGGGACTCCGAACAACCTTTGGTCACCACCATACATAACTCTATACTACCGAAACGTCACCAAACCTTAAGTGTGCAGACCCTGCGGGTTCGAGAACTATGTAGACATGACCGAGACACCTCTACAGTCAATAACCAATAGCGGGACTTGGATGTCCATATTGGTTCCTACACATTCTACGAAGATCTTTATTGGTTGAACCTCTATGTCAAGGATTCAGTTAATCCCGTAGATGTTCCCTTTGTTCTTCTGTATGTTACTTGCCCGAGATTCGATCGTCGGTATCTCCATACCTAGTTCAACCTCATTACCGGCAAGTCTCTTTAGTCCTTCCATAATACAAGATCCTATGACTAACACTTAGTCACATTGCTTGCCAAGCTTATTGTGATGTTGTATTACCGAGTGGACCCTGAGATACCTCTCCGTCACACGGGGTAACAAATCCCAGTCTTGATCCATGCCAACTCAATAGACACCCTCGGAGATACCTGTAGAGCACCTTTATAGTTACCCAGTTACGTTGCGACATTTGATACACACAAGGCACTCCTCCGATGTCCGTGAGTTGCATGATCTCATGGTCATAGGAACATATACTTGACATGCAGAAAACAGTAGCAATAAACTTACACGATCATATGCTACGTTTGTAGTTTGGGTCTTGTCCATAACATCATTCTCCTAATGATGTGATCCCGTTATCAAATGACATCACATGTCAATGTCTAGGAAACCTTGACCATCTTTGATCAACGAGCTAGTTCACTAGAGGCATACTAGGGACAGAGTGTTGTTTATTTACCCACACATGTAATGTGTTTCCTACCAATACAATTATAGCATGGATAATAAATGATTATCATGAACAAGGAAATATAATAATAAACACTTTATTTATTGCCTCTAGGGCATATTTCCAACAGTCTCCCACTTGCACTAGAGTCAATAATCTAGCTCACATCACTATGTGATTTACATTGTAATCAATCGAACACCCATGCAGTTCTGGTGTTGATCATGTTTAGCCCTTGGAAGAGGTTTAGTCAACGGGTCTGCAACATTCAGATCCGTGTGCACTTTACAAATATTTATGTCCTTCTCCTCGATGTAATCGCGGATGGAGTTGAAGCGTTGCTTTATGTGTCTGGTCCTCTTGTGAAACCTTGGTTCCTTGGCTAGAGCAATGGCAATAGTGTTGTCACAGAACAGGTTCATTGGATTCAGTGCACTGGGCACTACTCCAAGATCTGTCATGAACTGCTTCATCCAGACACCTTCCTTCGCCGCCTCCGAGGCTGCGATGTACTCCGCTTCACACGTAGAATCGGCTACCATGCTTTGCTTGGAACTGCACCAGCTTACCTCTCCCCCGTTGAGAATAAATACGTTTCCGGTTTGCGACTTAGAGTCATCCGGATCAGTGTCAAAGCTTGCATTGACGTAACCCTTTACGATGAGCTCTTCATCACCTCCATAAACGAGAAACATTTCCTTAGTCCTTTTCAGGTACTTAAGGATATTCTTGACCGCTGCCCAGTGCTCCATTCCAGGATCACTTTGAAACCTTCCGGCCATACTTATGGCAAGGCTGACATCGGGTCTTGTGCACAGCATTGCATACATGATAGAGCCTATGGCTGAAGCATAGGGGATGACACTCATCTTTTCTCTATCTTCTGCAGTCATAGGGCATTGAGTCATACTCAACTTCACACCTTGTAACACAGGCAAGAACCCCTTCTTGGACTGATCCATTTTAACTTCTTCAAAACTTTACCAACGTATGTACTCTGTGAAAGTGCTATTAAGCGTCTCGATCTATCTCTATAGATCTTAATGCCTAATATGAAAGCAGCTTCTCCTAGGTCCTTCATTGAAAAACTCTTGTTCAAATATTCCTTCACGCTTTCCAGCATTTCTATATTGTTTCCAATCAGCAATATGTCATCCACATATAATACTAGAAACGCAATAGAGCTCCCACTCACTTTCTTGTAAATACAAGCTTCTCCATAAACTTGTATAAACTCAAACGCCTTGATCACCTCATCAAAGCGCCTATTCCAACTCCGAGATGCTTGCACCAGTCCATAAATGGATCGCTGGAGTTTGCAAACTTTGTCAGCATTCTCTGGATCGACAAAACCTTCGGGTTGCATCATATACAACTCTTCCTCAAGGAAACCATTGAGGAATGCCGTTTTGACATCCATCTGCCAAATTTCATAGTCGAAATAAGCAGCTATTGCCAACATGATTCTGACAGACTTAAGCATCGCTACGGGTGAGAAAGTCTCATCGTAGTCAATTCCTTGAACTTTTGAAAAACCCTTTGCCACAAGTCGAGCTTTATAGACGGTGACATTACCGTTCACGTCTGTCTTCTTCTTAAAGATCCATTTGTTCTGAATGGCCTTTCGCCCTTCAGGTAATACTTCCAAAGTCCATACTTTGTTTTCATACATGGATCCCATCTTGGATTTCATGGCCTCAAACCATTTCTCGGAATCCGGGCCCATCACTACTCCTTCATAGCTCGTAGGTTCATTGTTGTCCAACAACATGACCTCTAAGACAGGGTTGTCGTACCACTCAGGAGTAGTACGCGCCCTTGTCGACCTACGAGGTTCAATAATAGCTTGATCCGAAGCTTCATGATCATCATCATTAACTTCCTCTTCTACCGTCGTAGATTCCACAGAAACATCTTTCTGCGCTGCGCTACTTTCTGGTTGAAGTAAAGGTTCAATAACCTCATCAAGCTCTATCTTCCTCCCACTCAATTCTTTCGAGAGAAACTATTTCTTCAAGAAATGTTCCGTTCTTAGAGAGAAACACTTTGCCTTCGGATCTGAGATAGAAGGTATACCAGACTGTCTCTTTCGGGTATCCTATGAAGACGCATTTCTCTGCTTTGGTTTCCAACTTTTTAGGCTGAAGCTTTTTGACATAAGCATCACATCCAAACTTTAAGAAACGACAATTTTGGCCTCTTGCCAAACCATAGTTCATATGGCGTCGTCTCAACGGATTTCAATGGTGCCCTATTTAAAGTGAATGCAGCTATCCCTAATGCATAACCCCAAAACAATAGTGGCAAATCAGCAAGAGACATCATAGAACGCACCATATCTAATAAGGTTCGATTACGACATTCGGACACACCATTATGTTGTGGTGTTCCGAGCAGTGTCAAGTGTGAAACAATTCCACACTGTCTTAAGTGACTGTCAAACTCATAACTCAGATATTCAACTCCTCGATCAGATCACATGAATTTAATCTTCTTGTTACGATGATTCTCAACTTCACACTAAAATTGCTTGAACTTTTCAAACGTTTCAGACTTGTGTTTCATTAAGTAAATATACCCATATCTACTTAAGTCATCAGTGAAGGTGAGAAAATAAAGATATCCACCACATGCTGTAACATTCATTGGACCGCACACATCAGTATGTATGATTTCCAGTAAGTCACTTGCCCATTCCATTGTTCCAGAGAATGGTGTTTTAGTCATCTTGCCCATGAGGCATGGTTCACATGTGTCAAATGATTCAAAATCAAGTGACTCCAAACGTCCATCAGCATGGAGCTTCTTCATGCGTTTTACACCAATATGACCTAAACGGTAGTTCCACAAGAAAGTGGTACTATCATTATCAACTCTACATCTTTTGGCATCAATGTTATGAACATATGTGTCATCACTATCAAGATTCAATATGAATAAACCCCTAACATTGGGTGCATGACCATAAAAGATATTACTCATATAAATATAACAATCTTTATTCTCTGATTTAAATGAGTAACCATCTCGCAATAAACAAGATCCAGATATAATGTTCATGCTTAACGCAGGCACTAAATAACAATTATTCAGGTTCATCACTAATCCTGATGGTAATCGAAGAGAGAGCATGCCGACGGCGATCACATCAACCTTGGAACCATTTCCCACACGCATCGTCACTTCGTTCTCTGCCAGCCTTCGTTTATTTCGTAGTTCCTGCTTTGAGTTGCTAATGTGAGCAACCGAACCGGTATCAAATACCCAGGCACTACTACGAGAGCTAGTAAGGTACACATAAATAACATGTATATCATATATACCTTGTTTGTCGTTGGCCGCCTTCTTGTCAGCCAGGTACTTGGGGCAGTTCTGCTTCCAGTGACCAGTTCCCTTGCAATGAAAGCACTCAGTTTCTGGCTTGGGTCCATGCTCGGGCTTCTTTACAAGAGTAGCAACTACTTTGCCATCCTTCTTGGTTTTACCCTTCTTGCCCTTGCCCTTGACCTTGCCATTTTCCTTGAAACTAGTGGTTTTATTGACCATCAACACTTGATGTTCTTTCTGGATTTCAGACTCAGCGACTTTTAGCATCGCAAACAGCTCGGTGACTCACTTGTTCATCCCGTGCATGTTATAGTTCATCACAAAGCTCTTGTAACTAGGTGGCAGTGATTGAAGAACTCTGTCAGTGATCGCCTCTGGCGGAAGGGCAATTCCCAACTCCGTTAGACGAGTTGAATACCCATACATTCTGAGTATATGTTCACTGATAGACCCGTTCTCCTTCATCTTGCAAGCATATAATTTATTGGAGGTTTCATACCTCTCGATCTGGGCATTCTTCTGAAAGATAAACTTCAACTCCTGGAACATCTCATATGCTCCATGACATTTAAAATGTCTTTGAAGTCCCGTTTCTAAGCCATACAATATCGCACACTGAACTATTGAGTAATCTCCAGTACGTGCCTCCCAAGCGTTCTTAACATCTTTGGAGGTCATGTCTTCTGGTTGGTCACCAAGCGGTGCATCAAGGACATATGATTTCTGGGAAGCCGTGAGGATAATCCTCAGATTACGGGCCCAGTCAAAAAAGTTACTTCCATCATCTTTCAACTTAGCTTTCTCTAGGAACGCATTAAAATTCAGGGGTGCTACTGCGCGAGCCATTGATCTACAACATAAATATGCAAAGTTTATTTAGACTATTGTTCAAGATAATGAGTTTCGTTAATCAAATTAATAAAGCTCACACTCAAATTGACATCCCTCAGGTCATCTGAGTGTCACATGATCTAGATCCACCAACTCAAGTCCGGTCATCACGTGAGTTGAGGTGGATTCAATGGTGAACATCATTATGTTGATCATATCTACTATATGACTCATGTTCGACCTTTCGGTCTCTTGTGTTCCGAGGCCATGTTTGTACATGCTAGGCTCGTCAAGTTTAACCCGAGTGTTCTGCACGTGCAACACTGGCTTGCACCCGTTGTATGTGAACGTAGAGTCTATCACACCCGATCATCACGTGGTGTCTCAACACGACGAACTTTCGCAACGGTGCACACTCGGGGAGAACACAATTCATCTTGAAATTCAAGTGAGGGGTCACCTTATAATGCTACCATCGTCCTAAGAAAAACAAGGTGCATAAAAGGATTAACATCACATGCAATTCATAAGTGACATGATATGGCCATGAACTTGTGCTTTTGATCTCCATCTAGAAAGCACCGGCATGATCTCCATTGTCACCAGCATGACACCATGATCTTCATCATCTTGATCTCCATCAACGTGTCGCCATCGGGGTTGTCGCACCCAACATGCTTCTACTACTATTGCTACCGTTTAGCGATAAAGTCAAGCATTACATAGCGCTTAATGATTGACACGCGGGTCATACAATAATTAAAGACAACCCTATGGCTCCTGCCAGTTGTCGTACTCATCGACATGCAAGTCATGATAATCTATACATCACATGATCATCTTATACATCACATATATCACATCATGTAATTGGCCATATCACATCACAACATACCCTGCAAAAACAAGTTAGACATCCTCTAATTGTTGTTGCATGTTTTACATGGCTGCTACAGGTATCTAGCAAGAACAATTCTCATCTACGCAAAAACCACAACGGTGATACACTAGTTGCTTTTCAACCTTCTCAAGGACCGCCTTTGTCGAATCCGATCCAACTAAAGTGAGAGAAACTGGCACCCGCAAGCCATCTATGCAACAAGTTGCGGTCGAGGGAACCGGTCTCTCGTAAGCGTACGAGTAATGTTGGTCCAGGCCGCTTCATCTCACAATACCGCTGAACCAAAATCCAACCAAGGGAGGAAGCAATCTAAGCATCAACGCCCACAAACCTTTTGTGTTCTACTCGAGATCTCATCTACACATAGACCAAGCTCATGATGCCACTGTTGGGAAACGTTGCATGGGAAACAAAAAAATTCCTACGCGCATGCAGATCTATCCATGGTGATGAGCATCTATGAGAGGGAGAATGGATCTACTACCCTTGTAGATCGCTAAGCGGGAAGCGTTAAGAAACGCAGTTGGTGTAGTCGAACGTCTTCGCGATCCAAATCACCGTGCGTTCCGCGATCCAATCACGATCCGTCCCGCTATCCAATCACGATCCGTCCCATGATCCAATCACGATCCATCCCACGAACTTGATCATGATCCGTCCCACGAACTTGATAACGATCCTTCTGATCTAGCACCGAACGGACGGCACCTCCGCGTTCAGCACACGTACAGCTTGATGACGATCTCCACCGTCTTGATCCAACAAGAGAGAGCGGAGAGGTAGAAGAGTTCTCCGGCAGCGTGACAATGCTCCGGCGATGGTGCTGGAGCAATTCCGGCAGGGCTTCGCCTAAGCACTGCAGAAATCCGATCTAGAGGACAAACTATGCACTGGACGAACGGGTAGCACGTGGCTGAAAAATCTAGTGCAAAACCTCAAAACCCACCAGTATATATAGGAGGAGAGGAGGAGAGCCTTGGCGCAAGGGACAAGGCTCCTATGGTTCGGCCGAACCTGCTAGGAGAGGAGGACTCCTCCAATCCTAGTAGGACTAGGATTGCTCCTTTTTTTGCCTTTTTCCACCTTTTCCTATTGGGTTTTCTTCTCCAACCACATGGGCCTTGTGTGGGAGTTTCCACCAGCCCACTGAGGGCTGATATTCACTCTCCCACAGCCCATGAAGCCTCTTGGGTCAAAATACCCCTCCCGGAGGCCTCCCGGTACACTACCGGCACTCACGATACACTAACGATGAGCCCGAAACTTTTCCGGCGACCAACACAGGACTTCCTATATATGAATCTTTCCCTTCGAACCATTCCGAAGCTCCTCGTGACGTGCGGGATCTCATCCGGGACTCCGAACAACCTTTGGTCACCACCATACATAACTCTATACTACCAAAACATCACCAAACCTTAAGTGTGCAGACCCTGCGGGTTCGAGAACTATGTAGACATGACCGAGACACCTCTACGTTCAATAACCATTAGCGGGACCTAGATGTCCATATTGGTTCCTACACATTCTATGAACATCTTTATCGGTCGAACCTCTATGTCAAGGATTCAGTTAATCCCGTATGATGTTCCCTTTGTTCTTCGGTATGTTACTTGCCCGAGATTCGATCGTCGGTATCTCCATACCTAGTTCAACATCATTATCGGCAAGTCTCTTTACTCGTTCCATAATACAAGATCCCGTGACTAACACTTAGTCACATTGCTTGCAAGGCTTATTGTGATGTTGTATTACCGAGTGGGCCCTGAGAAACCTCTCTGTCACACGGAGTAACAAATCCCAGTCTTGATCCATGCCAACTCAACAGACACCCTCGGAGATACCTGTAGAGCACCTTTATAGTCACCCAGTTACATTGAAACGTTTGATACACACAAGGCACTCCTCCGATGTCCGTGAGTTGCATGATCTCATGGTCATAGGAACATATACTTGACATGCAGAAAACAGTAGCAATAAACTGACATGATCATATGCTACGTTTGTAGTTTGGGTCTTGTCCATCACATCATTCTCCTAATGATGTGATCCCGTTATCAAATGACATCACATGTCAATGGCTAGGAAACCTTGACCATCTTTGATCAACGAGCTAGTTCACTAGAGGCATACTAGGGACAGAGTGTTGTTTATTTACCCACACATGTAATGTGTTTCCAATCAATGCAATTATAGCATGGATAATAAACAATTGTCATGAACAAGGAAATATAATAATAAACACTTTATTTATTGCCTCTAGGGCATATTTCCAACAGCACGACCTACCCCTGGCCACACCTTGGGCCCTTGTGGTCACCCCTTAAGTAGGTTGGTGCTCTCTTTTTTGCTTAAAGGAAGATATTTTTATAATAAAAATCCACTCAAAATTTCAGCCCAATCGGAGTTACGAATCTCCGGATATTTAAGAAACAGTGAAAGGCCATAATCTCGGAGTAGAGAAACAGAAGGAAACAGAGAGAGAGATCCAATCTCGGACGGGCTCTCGCCCCTCCGCCACCATGGAGGCCATGGACTAGAGGGGAAACCCTTCTCCCATATAAAGGTAAGGTCAAGGAAGAATAAAAAGGAGGGCGTCTCTCTCCCCCTCTCTTCCGGTGGCACCGGAACACCGCCGGGGCCATCATCGTGACGGCGATCTACTCCAACAACTCCGTCAAATTCACCAACACCTCCATTACCTTCCCCCATCTATCTATAGTGGTCCACTCTCCTGCAACCCGATGTACCCTCTACTTGAACATGGTGCTTTATGCTTCATATTATTATCCAATGATGTGTTGCCATCCTATGATGGCTGAGTAGATTTTTTTGTCCTATGGGTTGATTGATGATCATGATTGGTTTGAGTTGCATGTTTTATTATTGGTGTTGTCCTATGGTGCTCTCCTTATCGTGCAAGCGTGAGGGATCCTCGTTGTAGGGTGTTGCAATGTGTTCATGATTGGCCTATGGTTGGTTGCTTTAGTGACAGCAACATAAACCCGAGTAGGTGGGTTGTTGCATATAGGAGTAAAGAGGACTTGATAACTTATAATGCTATGGTTGGATTTTACATTAATGATCTTTAGTAGTTGCGGATGGTTTCTAAAGTTCCAATCATAAGTGCATATGATCCAAGTAGAGAAAGTATGTTAGCTCATGCATGTCCCTCATATAAAATTGCAATAATGATTACCGGTCTAGTTATCGATTGCCTAGGGACAATTCCGCAACTCCTACCACCAATTTTCCACACTCGTTAAACTAACTTAATTGTTACTTTATCTTAGCAGCCCCTAGTTTTTATCTACGTGCTCTTTATTATCTTGAAAACCTATCATGTTACACCTACAAAGTACTTCTAGTTTCATACTTGTTCTAGGTAAAGCGAACGTTAAGCGTGCGTAGAGTTGTATCGGTGGTCTATAGAACTTGAGGGAGTTTTTGTTCTACCTTGAGCTCCTTGTTGGGTTTGACACTCTTACTTATCAAGAAAGGCTACTATTAATCCCCTATACTTGTGGGTTATCAAGACCTTTTTCTGGCGCCGTTGCCGGGGAGCAGTAGCATGGGGTGAATATTTTCGTGTGTGTTTGTTTGCTTTATCACTAAGTAGATTTTATTTGCTGTTCTAAGTTGTTCTCTATCTTTAGTTATGGATATGGAACACGAAATACCAAAAAAATTAGGTGTACTTGCTACTCATGGAGATGGGGAACCTCCTTGTCGGTGTAGAGAACAGGGGGGTGTTCGCTACCCCTGGACAAGCACCGACAAGTCGCAGCCTCCAGGCGGGAAGGGCATAGCAGAGAAGAAATCGACTTATAGGACATATCCAGGACCCAGGTTTCCGGCAAGGATTACTTGCCGAGAACATGTCTACACATCACCGGCAAGTTCAAGACCGGCAAGATTAAGATAGAGTTTACGGGAAGCAAGCCTTCCTTAGAGAAGACCTCCAGAGAGGTCACCGAGTAGACCGAAGGCTGGGACCCCGGCAAGATCTTGTCGGGATGGAATATGGAGCCCCGGCAAGAAGCGCACCCGGCAAGGCCTCGCCATCCTGCCAGCATAGAGACCAGGTGTCATCCCACCTAGGTACGTGTCGAGGTGCCAGGGATGGAGGAGGCTAAGCGGTGCCGATGGGACGGGGTCCTGTCCCGTCCCGTAGAAGGTCGGGACTCCTGACAAAGCATTAAATGTGTTTGTCCTACACCGTCAACGTTAGGTACGATAACGTTGTAGCACTTTACACCTCATGTATGCACTGTGCGCCACTGTTGGTGACCCCTTCGAGAGTATAAAAGGAGGCCCAGGGCACAACTACAGGGGTTGCTGCTCAGGCCGATTCTGCATGAGTAGCAGCTATGTACTATAGCGCTCCCAGAACATGATCTAGAACTCATCCAATACAACCAAGAAGGAGTAGGGTTTTACGCATCTTTGCGGCCCGAACCTAGGTAAAATCCAGCGGGCTAGTCATTAGATATGTTCTCTGTGCGAGCCTTCTCCCCCGCCGAATCGTAAAGGGATCCCTCCAGATCCTATAGGTGTCGTCTCCCCCGACATCTTTGGCACGCCAGGTAGGGGGAAAGGTCGCATGGACCTAATCTGGTGACTAGTGTGCCAGTTCCTTCATAATCATCATCGTCATGGCGCCCAATAAGAAACAGGGGTGGCTAAAATTCTTTGCGAAAGCTAAGTCCTAAAACTTTAATGGCTTTTTGCTCTTTAGCTTTTATCCTTGATGTTTCCTTTTGTACAACCTGTGCACGAGGGAGCACTCTTGAAATACTCTGCGCTCCTGATTGTTATGGGTCCGCCCAGAATGCAGATGCAGCTGCAGTTGTTTTTAGAGTGTCAAGCTCCTGAAGAGGCGGCGTTCTCGATAGGCTGCTAGACATGACCTGATCCTAAGCGCCGTGACCAGAACGTGCGCATTCGGGTAGTATTCCAGCAAGCGTAGGGATTCATTGTACAAAAATGCAATTGTTCAAGGAGAAGGCTAGATAAGTTTTATTTTTAGATTTCTGCGTAAATCTGTATGCTGAGGAGCCTTCCCGGGGCTAGTCACGCCTCTAATCGCTTCAAGTCTGCTCAGCAATGTGAACAGCTCCACTAAAGCTGGGAAGGTAAGATTGTTGCCTTCCTGGGGCTAGTCGCGCCTCTAATCCCTTCAATTCCGCTCGGCGATGTCAGCAGCTGCACTAGAGCTGGGAAGGTAAGATTTACCGGCAAGCGACATTCTCGGCAAGCTGCAAGGACCCGTTCTTCAAGTGCTGCCCGTTGGAGCGTGCGCACCGAAAAGTTTTCCGGCAAGCGCTGGTCTTTTTGATTGATTTTTCGTCCTTGTACATCAATCTGCATGCGCAAGGACCTTGCCATGGTTAGCCCGCGCTCTAGTTTTGCTTCGAGTCCGCTCGGCAAACCTAGCAGCTACGTTCTGGGCCAGCAAGTCGCCCCTCCGGTGGCGGCATTTCCAGAAGGCTGCTAAGGACCTGTTCCTCAAAGCACTCATGACAAGTGTGCGTGCCGGCAAGGTTTCCGAACAGCGTAGGATATAAAATATATGCAAGGACAAAATTAATCAAGAGAGAAGCAAACATTCATTTAGCATAAAGAAACATGTGTCACACACATAGAGATTGGTCTAACTAAGATAAATTATTTATTTATGTGTGCCATTGCAGCAACAGGGATGCGAAAAGTACTTTAGTCCCGGTAGTTGCTTTATTCTTAGTGGCACGCGGCGGCCGAGAAAGCCAAGGACGCTGTGCTGGAGCCCAACAAGATCTTGCCGAGATGGCTTACGGAGCCCCGGCAGGACCCACACCTGGCAAGACCTAAGACAGCAGTGAGGCATTCTCGGTAGACCCTTCTCCCATATAGGGTCTCGCCCCTCCACCGCCATGCAGGCCACGGACCAGAGGGGAAACCCTTCTCCCATATAGGGGAAGGTCAATGAAGAAGAAGAAGAAGGAGGGCTCTCCGTCCCTCTCTCCCGGTGGCACCGGAACACCGTCGGGGCCATCATCGTGACGGCGATCTACTCCAACAACTCTGTCATCATCACCAACACCTCCATCACCTTGCCCCATCTATCTACAGCGGTCCACTCTCCCGCAAATGGTTGTACCCTCTACTTGAACATGGTGCTTTATGCTTCATATTATTATCCAATGATGTGTTGCCATCCTATGATGTCTGAGTAGTTTTGTTTGTCCTATGGGTTGATTGATGATCATGATTGGTTTGAGTTGCATGTTTTATTATTGGTGTTGTCCTATGGTGCTCTCCGTGCCATGCAAGCATGAGGGATCCTTGCTGTAGGGTGTTGCAATGTGTTCATGATTTGCCTATGGTGGGTTGCTTGAGTGACAGAAGCATAAACCCGAGTAGGTGGGTTGTTGCATATGGGAGTAAAGAGGACTTGATACCTTATAATGCTATGGTTGGGTTTCACCTTAATGATCTTTAGTATTTGTGGATGCTTGCTAGAGTTCCAATTATAAGTGTATATGATCCAAGTAGAGAAAGTATGTTAGCTTATGCCTCTCCCTCATATAAAATTGCAATAATGATTGCCGGTCTAGTTATCGATTCCCTAGGGACAATTCTGCAACTCCTACCACCAATTTTCCACACTCGTTAAACTAACTTAATTGTTACTTTATCTTAGCAGCCCCTAGTTTTTATTTACGTGCTCTTCATTATCTTGCAAACCTACCTCGTTACACCTACAAAGTATTTCTAGTTTCATACTTGTTCTAGGTAAAGAGAACGTTAAGCGTGCGTAGAGTTGCATCGGTGGTCGATAGAACTTGAGGGAATATTTGTTCTACCTTTAGCTCCTCGTTAGGTTTGACACTCGTACTTATCGAGAAAGGCTACAATTGATCCCCTATACTTGTGGGTTATCACACCCCAATCATGATCATTGGAATAAGTGGACATGACAAAATATTATACCCAAGCTTGTAGTTTTTCATATCATTAACATAATTGACATTAATAGAATTTATAGTAACACCATTGCAATCATGCTTTTCAATCAAGGAGCTATCATGAATCACCATATAAATTTCTTTATTTCAACACTTCATCAAAATTTGCAGATTCATGATTTTCAAACAAAACTTCATAGAGATAATCAAGTGCACTCAACTCAGCAATTGGTTCATCGTAATTTGGCCTTTTGAAAAGATTAACAAGTGGATGAGGATCCATATCAACAGATTTTTAGCAAGCGAAGATGCAATAAAATAGAAGGCACATGGCAACATAAGCAAAGATAGCAAACAAGCAAAAAGGCAAACAGAAAAGAGGGCGAATAAAACGGAAAATTTTGTGAAGTGGGGGAGAGGAAAATGAGAGGCAAATGGCAAATAATGTAAATTGCAAGCAGATGAGATTTGTGATTAGTAACCTAGTAGATGTTGATGGTGTCTCCCCAGTGCCCAAGATTGGCACGCTAGAGAGATTCCTTCCTCCCTGGCAACAACGCCAGAAATTCCTTTGACGTGGCTTGAGACTGCGTTGATATTTCCCCAAAGAGGAAGGGATGATTCAGCACAACGATGGTAAGTATTTCCCTCAGTTATGAAACCAAGGTATCAACCCATAGAGGAAGATCAAGCACCTATGTAAACAACACCTGCGCACAAATAACAAATACTTGCAACCTGACGCGTAAGAGAGGTTGTCAAGCTCTCAAAGATAAAAAGATAGATTAGGTAGTGATAGTTTTGGCAAATAGATCTCGCAAGAACCCAAAACAAAACAAGTAAACAAAAAGTGCAGCAAGTTTTTTTTGGTTTTTTTGATTAATAGATGTGGAAACAAAAAGACAAAATAGTAGATCATAAAGAAATATGTTGGAAAAGTAGACCCAGGGGCCGTAGGTTTCACCAGTGGCTTCTCTCGTGAGTATAGCACACCGTGGGTGAACAAATTACTATTGGGAAATTGATAGAAGATCAAGTAATCATGACGATATCTAGGCAATGATTATTATATAAGCATCACGTCCAAGATAAGTAGACCGAAATGATTCTGCATCTACTTCTAGTACTCCACACATCGACCGCTGTCCAACATGCATCTAGTGTATTAAGTTCATGGGAAAACGGAGTAATGCATCTAGTGATAGGATGTAGACAAGATCTATCCATGTAGGAATAGACCCCATTTTGTTATCCTTGACGGTAATGATACATGCGTGCCTTGCTGCCCCTTCTGTCATTGGGAAAGAACACCGCAAGATCGAACCCATCACAAAGAACCTCTTCCCATGGCAAGAAAAATCGATCTAATTGGCCGAACTAAACCAAAGATTCTAAGAAGAAATACGAATCTATAAGTAATCATGCAAATAAGAGATCAAAGAAGACTCAAATCATATTCATGGATAGAAACTTATCATGAACTCAAAATTCGTCGGATCCCAACAAACACATCGCAAAAGTCATTACATCAAATAGGTCTCCAAGAGACCATTGTATTGAGAATCAAAAGAGAGAGAGTAATCCATCTAGCTACTGCCTACAGACCCGTAGGTCTATGCTGGACTACTCACGCATCATTGAAGAGGCACCTATGATGAAGATGAACCCCTTTGTGATGGTGTTAGATTGGATCTCGAGGTTCTAGAACTTGCAGCGGCTGGAATTGTGTTTCGTTGACTCCTCTAGGGTTTTACTAATATTTGAGAATTTATAGAGGTGATATTCGGTGGAGGGGTCCCGAGGTGGGTACCACCCACCAGGCCGCGTTAAGGGCCTCCAGTGCGCCCTGGTGGGTGTTCCCCACCTCGGGCCTCCTCTCCGGCACTTGTCTGGCCCATCTAGTGTCTTCTGGTCCAAATAATTTCTCCAAAAAGTTTCATGGTGTTTGGGCTTCGTTTGGTACTGATTTTTTGCGAACCAAAAAACAAGCAAAAACTGGCACTTTGGCACTATGTCAATAGGTTAGTCCCAAAAACTGATATAAAGTTGCTATAAAATGATTGTAAAACATCCAAGATTGATAAAATAACAGCATGGAACAAGCAAAAATTATAGATATGTTGGAGACGTATCAACGGCCGGTCATATCAGCATGCAGCACGATGCTGCCGAACACAAAGATGTATCCATGGATGAAAATGTCTCTATTGCAGACACCGTTAGTGATGATAAGGTGAGGCATCGATCCTTTGGAGATCCTATAGCGGAATTCTCAATGAAAGCACCAATGCCAGTGTCAAAACCGGCATATCTCCGGTAGGGGGTCCCGAGCTGTGGATCTTGGATTAATGGGGAACAAGGAACACATGGACATTATTCACCCGGGTTCGGGCCCTCTCGAAGAGGTAAAACCCTAGGTCCTGCTTGATTGTATTGATGATTGTATGACTATTATAGAGTCGATCTACCACGAGATCAGATTAACTAAACCCTAGATGAGTCAGAATAATGGTTCTGCTCTCTACGAGCTAAACCCTTTGGTTTATATAAACACTAGGGGTACCTAGGACTACACATAGTCGGTTATCAATAGGACATAAACATGTTGATCCTTCCATCTTGACTTGGTGGACACACCAAGGCAACGAAGGTTTCCTTCCCAAACATGAAGTCATCTCATAGTCGGTCTTCAAGCAAGGGCCACAGAGCGTACCACCTGTCCGGCCCATAGTAATAGGCCGACGGCCTGAGGACCCCTTAGTCTTGGACTCCCTCACTACTCTCCTTTGCCCGAGTCTTGTGATGGCTAGGCAAAACACATCACCTCTGGTCTTAGAGGATAAGGATGGTGCGAAGAACTCCATCACCAAAACTCACCACTCTGGACTACAACTAGCAATGCAAGATACACAATGACGACGCGAGTTACCGCATTGAGCGACTTGCCAGCAACGTCCGACACTTCGAAGCTCGAAAAAGAGACTATCTCGACAATAAGTTGGACGCATGCATGGATCACCGACGAGACATGTTGGTCAACTACAAGCCTTATTTCCATTCGTCATCTTCAAGGCGGAGACGCTCAAGTCGCAAATCTCCCGTGGGCCTATCTGAAGCAAGCATCACACGACAACGTCCTCATCATTGACACGACCGTCAAGAGGACTTCGAGTCACAAGTGCACGAAGACGAAGAACGCCACCGGCTACAAGTTCAATCACTACAACGTCACCATCAACATGAAGATGCTCGAGCAGAGCACATCAACAAGTCTGAGTAAGCTCTATATCATGTTGCAACCAACCTTCATGAGCACGAGAGAAGAATGTGTGATGAGCTCCAACAAGGAGAAGCTTCGATGACAACATCAAGGCGACCGACTACAAGCAAGGGTGACAATTCCATCTTTGGAAGCACACCAAGCAAGATGAGCAAGCATGGGACTTTCCCTTGGACCAAAGAGGTTAGCATGAACCTCTTCAACAACATGACGAAGATGCTCATATGGGACTCATACTCGGAGTAAAGCACCGAGACCGCGCATGGGACTTTCCTTCGGTCTCAAAGGAGAGTGATGGTTTTCCACATTTTACATCCGCTTTCGAAGCCTTTGTGGATGAGGAGGTTGAGCATGGGACTATATGTAGGAATGAAGTATGTCTACCAAAGGGGGGGCTGAATGAGAGTTTAATATTTTGTTCAGAAACTTTAGAACTCTCAGAACCCAGCAGCGGGGAGGATAAAAACAGCGCTAGAACGACTAAGAATTAATCTACCGAATGAATATAGAACTCATGCATCAAACGAAACTACATATTTGATACTTATCATGTAGCACCGAATGGAATGAAAACAGGGATAAACATCACCGATGGTGCTCGATGGCGACAAATTGTTTGATAGACCAGTTCGCCCATCTGCAAAAGGACTACGTCTGGTTGTAGGGGCTGTGAATTAACACCGGAGATAAACTCTCTTCATCCTATTCTCCTCGACAATTGGTTCGTCAACCAATGTCGATCACTCGTGGTAGATACTTGAGGTGATCTCCGAACCTTTACAAGCTTCTTTGAGAACCACAATTACTCTTGGTCTCTGAAGATTTTGACATCTGATCGTCTAGAGAGCTGGCAGCTCTCAAGAGTAATAGGTGGACGTATTGGACTTAGATTCGAGCGATGCTAAACCACTATCTAATTTTTGTCTTTAGGTTTCTACTCTCGATGGATTTTAAGCTCAAATCACTTAGGAGAGAGGGTTGCTCACAAACATCTCGGAATCAAACAAAGCAGCCACCAGACAAAGCCGGTACGGGGTGGCTATTTATAGCCATAGCCTTCCCTTGCGGGAAATGGCCATTTTGGACATGTGGTCTAGCCAATGGCCAACCTAGACATTCTCAACGACCGGATTAAAAGAGAAGCGGTAACATTACTTGAGGAACAAGTAATGCTAACTCCTTGGTCCGAGAGAAATCTCTCACATCGAAGAGATTTCTTGCTGGCAAGTATTGCTCGTAACACAAAGAGATTTCTCTCTCAACGAGGTTAGGCACAACAAACTTATTTTCTCGTTTCCCCTTCTCCCTGCCCGCTCCCACGAGCGGCATGGCAAAACCCTAGCTCCCGCCGCTCGCGGTCCCTCCCTGCCTTCCATCTCCCTCGCCACTGATGGCGTGCATGGCCAGGCAAAGGCTGTCTTGCATCAGCGGCGAAGGAGCCATCTTCCTCTCCGACGGGGTGCAACGCAGAGCAAGACGCGGTGACTGGTTGGGCCACGACGTTTGGCATGGGGCGTGACGGCGGCGAGGCGCACAACTGTGCCTGAGGAGTGGGTGAGCGTCCTTGATGCGGTGGTTGCGTGGGCGCCCGCGCGCTCGCCCGAGCTAGGGTGATGCGGCGCATGCGTGACGAATCTGGCGGCAGCACGCGTTGATCTTCGGCGAACCGGTGTGGCCGGTTCTAGGTCTGCCGGCGATGTGGTGCTGGTGCCAGCCACGCCATGGGATGCATGGTGATGGCGTGCTCGGGAAAGATGGCCGTGATTTCTTCTTTGAAGCGGTGTGGGCCGCCCTTCTCACGGTTGGGGTACATGGAGGCTACCTCGAGCTGCTTGGAGGATGATGGATTTGGAAGGGCAAGCATTGAAGGAGGCCTGGTGGCTGTCGAGCGGTGGCTCGGGTCGGTGGAGCAACGGTGGGGCACTTGGTACATGGTACGGCGGGCCTTGAGGGTATGCCTCGGCCGGATCTAGAGATACCATGCCTCACCAATGGAGGCCTGTTGTCTTGGCTATGCGTTGAGCCACCGCTTCGATGGTGGCGCATCCGTAGGTGGCCCGTACGCGGGCAGCTAGGTGTTGTCAATTTTCCCCTATGTCAGTTTCGCCCATGCGACGGTGTGGCCTTGGGAGAACCTCATGGACTTGCAGCAGTGAGGAGGCGGTTTTGACGTTGGGGTTGCGGGATACACGGGCTGGCTTCTATGCGAGTCCAAGTGTTGCTAGTTTTGACGGCATTCTTTGGCCATGAGGATAGCAATGGATGTCGTGGTGGGGGATCCTAGTGTAGCAGTCTTCCTCGATGGCAGCTTAGCCCTGGTCTGGATCTGGTGCGCCTGACTCATGGTGACGGGGCCGCCATCATGGAGTTTCTTCGATGTGGTGGGTGTTAGAGCCGAGAGAAAGCTTCGCACCATGGCGTCGGCGGTGACATCACTTGTGGGTGTTGTTCTCTTCTTGGGGCTCTGTTGTGGTCCTCTCGTTTCCCTACGAATCTCAGGGCAAAAACCTTTGTTCGGCTCAGCTGGCGCGGCGATGGCGACGCTTCACGTCATCACCCTCTTAGTGGCATCACCAATGAGATCGGGTCCTCTGGGCACACGATGATAGTCTCCTGCTTCTTCTTCGCAACCGATTGGCGGCATTAGCGTTCTCAGTTAGTTTTGTCGATTTTTATTTTGACCAGCCTTTGAGGATTTCCTCAACACCTTTATCATGTACTTTGTATTAGTATGGTTTGCCTTTATCTATAAAGGGGGTGAAAGTTTGTTTCGAGGGATTTATTCCTCAACTCACATGGGATTTGGTTTAGCATCAGTGAATCAAAGTTTCAAACACTATACCCCTCTTAGTAGTATGGTGGTCCTATGACTCAATAAAAGAGAGAAAGAACTACGAAGCAAATATTACGTCTTCACTTCGTCTTCAACTTCTCAGTTGCAATCATATCCTTCGGACAAGCACCAAATCAATTGCTTAACGTAAGTAATTTTTGGGGGTCATTTTTGTCATCATAGTCTTTGGTGACAATCTTCGTTGTATCGCATGAGATTATGTTGGGAGTTTGAAACAAACTCCTAATGACTCCAGGGACCTGTTACTTTGTGTGCACTAGCAAACACATTAGTCCCTCACTGTTTATGTCAAAAATCTCCACAACACAAGGAAGCAAATTATTGCGCCAACAATCTCCCCCCTTTTGGATGATTGTTGACAAAACAAATAATCATCAAAGAAGAGATAGATAAGTGAAAGTTATTCGTACAAGAGTGAACAAGTGTTAATTTTCTCGATGCTGAAAAAGATTCCCCCTAAATGTATGTAGGGAAATATATTTGAGATAAATTCTCCTGTGGCAGTTGATATATATGGAGGAAGTTTGAAATAATCGATATGATGATTCACACTAATAAGATAAAATCCATCAAGAGCATAGAGCAGTCATTCGTAACTTCCGATAATGATTCCACCTGCAAAACATATACTTTGAGAGGTATGCAACAATAGGTGGGGTTATTAACATTACATCACATAAGTTGCCGAGAGCTTTGCAACATAGTATGGACAAATATATCAAAGCAGTAGCAAACCCGAGACTAGATAAAAACACCAAAAGGCAAATATGTCGAAAAATTGATGCAATTCTCCCCCTTTTGTCAACAAGTGTAAAAAAGGCAGTGAACAACATGAGGTAGGAAGATCTTGACGTTGTTCACTATAAGGCATCGCCGAAGGAGATGACTAAGGATTCTTCAGATTTAGATGTGTCAGGAGGAATGATGATTTCTTTGTTGGCAGTAGTTGTAGATTTTCTTTCAGGATTAGCTTCGAGTTAGGTAGATGGTCCAGGCACATGTGGGTTTGTTGTTGGAGGAACACTAGACATAACATTTCCTTGGGTAGATTTAACTATCAAAGAGGTTGCTTCTATTTCTTCGAGTAACTTGCGAATCTTCAGATAGAGAAGATGAGTGTGGGCTCAAGAGCAGGCGGAGGATGAGTGTTGCGCTCTTGAAAATCTTCAACATTTAAGCCTATGTTAATGTAGTCATACAACTCTTGGAGGTTCACATTCATAAGGTGTTTCTCGGTGAAGAACTCACGAAGCAATTTCCACAACCTTTTCTTGGTCCTGTTGGCAATAAGATGCATGAGCTGAGTGTGATTGTTGATGGAATTGAGCTCAGAGGCTAAGTGCTCCTTTCTCTAGTCTACCTTCCTTGATATGTTTCATAAGAATTTGATGTGTGCACAAACTAACTTCAAGTTGGGACGTAGGGTGAGGAGAATGCTTTCTTTCTCACTGAGGCATACAAGGGCCTTCAAACTTGCGGTGATAGTCTTGGCTCGAGGTACTAGATTTACCCAAGGTAAAATCCTCCATAACCTGTAATGTGTCACGAATAGATGGAATGAAGCATATATGAGAAGAATTTGCAAGATATACATGCTTCATCGCATCATCGATAACCTTCTGAATCCATGGCGCGCACACTTTAATTGATGCAAAGTGGGTACTCAGCAGAGTCCTTGCGGATGCACAAAAACATATCTTCAACGTCAAAGATATAACTTTTAGATATTGCATAGATGGTATTCCGAAGGACATAACAGATGGCATTGTCCAGATTCATGCCAGCTAGAGGACAGATGGTGTAGGAGAGCATATGGTACATCATCTGATTTTCGTAAGATAGATGCTCAGGATGCAGAGAGCCAGAGTAGTCAAGGATCTTTTCTGGATCCATTGTACAACAGAATTCTTTATTAGATATAACATCGATGTCATGCACCCGAATGTTTGTGTCGCCATGCTCAAAGCGAGGAAAATGGAAGTGTGAGACGAAATCAGTTGAGGTGCACTTGATGCATTTTCCTTCGGTCATCCACTCCAGGGTCCACTTTGAGGTGTCGTTCTCATCGCCAGTGATGTACACGGTGCCATAGAACCGAATAATTAACTCTTTGTTCCATGGATGTTCGAAAGAGATTATCTTTGTGAGACAAAAAGCATCCAAGTCTTGTAGCAACTGGGCAAAGCAGCAAATTTCATGCATAGCAGGAAGACTTATGTATTGATATGTCTCTGTCATATCTATAATTTTTTATTGTTTCATGCCAATAATATACAAATTTTACATACTTTTGGCAACAATTTATATGATTTATTGGACTAACCTATTGATCTAGTGCCCAGTGCCAATTCGTGTTTTGTGTGTTTTTTGTTTTGCAGAAATTCCATATCAAAAGAAGTCCAAATGCGATAAAAATTTCCGGAGATTATTTTTGGAATATTTATGAATTTTGAGAAGGGGAATCAACACAAACGGAGTCCCACAGCCTCCACCCTCTACCAGGGCACGACCTAGAGCCCAAAGGTGGCCTGGTGGACCGTGCCCACCTCTTATGTTGGTTGGAGCTCTCCTTCAGGCACAAGGAAGCTGATTTTTGGATACAAATCCCCTCAAAATTTCAGCCCGATCGGAGTTATAGATCTTCGGGAATATAAGAAACGGTTTTCGACCAGAAAGAGGAACGCGAAACAGAAGAGAACAGAGAGGGAGATCCAATCTCGGAGGGGCTCCCGCCCGTCCGCCGCCATGGAGGCCATGGACCAGAGGGAGGACTATCCTCCCATGTAGGGAGGGTCAGGGAAGAAGAAGGAGGGGGGATCTCTCCCACTCTCTCCCGGCGGCACCGGAACGCCGCTAGGTCAAGTGTCGTGACGGCGATCTACATCAACAATCTTGCCGCCGTCAACACCAACTCTCCCCCCTCTATGCAGCGGTGTAACACCTCTCTTCCCTATTGTAATCTCTACTTAAACACGGTGCTCAACTCCAGATATTATTTCACAATGATATTTGGCTATCCGATGATGTTTGAGTATATATCTTTTGTCCTATGGGTTGATTGTGGTATGATGTTATGGATGTGAGTTGTATCTTGATATGGTGTTGTCCTATGGTGCTCTCTGTGTCACGCAAACGTGAGGGATCCTTGTTGTAGGGTGTTGCAATATGTTCATGATTTGCCTATGGTGGGTTGCGTGAGTGACAGAAGCTCAAATCCGAGTAGGTGGGTTGTTGCGTATGGGGGTAAAGAGGACTTGATACTTAATGCTATGGTTGGGTTTTACCTTAATGATCCTTAGTAGTTACGGATTCTTGCTAGAGTTTCAATCATAAGTGCATATGATCCAAGTAGATAAAGCATGTTAGCTCATGCCTCTCCCTCATCACATATAACATGTATCTATCGTATCATGTTCAATTGCCTATGGACAATCCTTCTCCTTTGTTACAAAAAGCTTGCTACTGCACTACTAAGTTTATTTTCTTGCAAAGTACTCATAGTTTTATTCCTGCAAAGTAGATTAATTCTTGTTCTAGATAAAGCAAACGTTAAGTGTGCGTAGAGTTGTATCGTTGGTCGATAGAACTTGAGAGAATATTTGTTCTACCTTTAGCTCCTCGTTGGGATTCGACACTCTTACTTATCGAAAAAGGCTACAAACGATCCCCTACACTTGTGAGTTATCAAGACCTTTTTCTAGCGTCGTTGCCGGGGAGCAATAGTGTGGGGTGATATCTCGTGTGTACTTGTTTGCTTTATCACTAAGTAGTTTTTATTTTGTGCTCTTGTTTTCTATCTTTAGATATGTGTAGGAAATGCAAAATACCATAAAAATTAGATGTACTTGCTGCTCTAAAAGTTGAGGAACCACTAGTGTTCCGTACTACCGAAGAATATTACTTGGATCATCTTCGATCCCTTTGTACTCGTGCTAATAACCCAACTAGCTTAGTTGAGGTAAAATCATTAAATGAGCATGCTCATTATGTGCGACACCACATATCTCAAAAAGCTAAACTCTTGTGGCATCAAATTAATATTTTGTCTTGCTATGCTTGGAATATATGTGAAATTTACGATTTTACTTGTGGTTCTGAAGAAACTAAAAAACACCATCCCTACCAATGTGTGTTTAATGATAATGAAATACTATCTTGTTATTCCAAGGAGGCCAAATGTTATTTTGATGTTGAGTAAATTGAATAATTTGTTCCTTTTAAGAGTGCCTATGAAATTGCTTCTTTGATTGAAAAGTATGATGCTACTCTTTACGAATCTAAAAATATTGACATACTTAAATATTGCTATGAAAACTATGCTTCTAATGCTTATATCAATGAATTTATTGAAATAATGACCACTGCCTTGGAGGAGACTAATATTTTGCAAGAATCTATAGAGGAGAAAGTTGTTGAAATTATGAGGTCATTAGATGAAAAAGATGAGAAGAAGAGCGAAGAACAAAAGGAGGAAGAGCGGACTAGCTACCCGTGCCCACCTTCTAATGAGAGTAACTCTTCAACTCGTACATTATTTATTCTCTCTTCGCACATACCGAAGGATGAATACTATGATGATTGCCATGATCCCTTGGATTTGTTTGAAATATCCCTTTTTGATGAATTTGATGCTTGCTATTCTTGTAGCCATGATGCCAATATGAATTATGCTTATGGAGATGAACTTGCTATAGTTCCTTATGTTAAGCATGAAATCGTTGCTATTGCACCCACACATGATAGTCCTATTATCTTTTTGAATTCTCCCAACTATACTATAGCGGAGAAGTTTGCTCTTATTAAGGATTATATTGATGGGTTGCGCTTTACCACTACACATGATGATTTTGATGAATATAATATGCATGTGTTTGTTGCTCCTACTGGCAATTATTATGAGAGAGGAACCAAATCTTCACATCTCTATGTTTTCAATACTATAAAATTGCAAGAAACTACTTATGCTATGTATTGGTCCTTATTCGGTGTGAATGAATTATTCTTTTATGACATGCTAATGCATAGGAAGAGAGTTATATATATATATATATATATATATATATATATATATATCACTTTGTGCTCACTACTAAATTACAAATCATTGTTAATTAAAATTGGCTTTAATATACCTTGGGATCTAGGTGGATCCATTACTTGAGCACTTTATGCCTAGCTTAATGGTTTTAAAGAAAGCGCTGTCATGGAGACAACCCGGAAGTTTTAAAGAGTCATTTATTTCTGTTGTGTGCTTTTGTATTATATTGTGCCAAGATTTTCCTTTAGAATGATTCATAAAATGAGTAGAAACAATGTTGAATCTGTAATAGAACCTTTGATTCCAGCGCGCGAATTTTCATTTTTTATTGAAAGGTTACAAGTTTTTGAAATGTTTACACGGTATTGCTATACATAATGTTTATTTCTTCTAATTTTTCAGAATTTTGGGAGTTACATAAGTATGGTCAAAGTTCAAATTACTACATACTGCCCTGTTTAAGACAGATTCTGGTTTTGATGCATTGTTTTGCTTGTTTTGATGAAACTATCGATTTTATCGGTGGTGTAAGCCATAGAAAAGTTAAAATACAGCAGGGATAATGAAAATATAAAATATGAATCGGTTTGGAACAATACTTAAAATAGTATTTTGCTTTATTATACTAATGGATCTTATCAGTCTTTTTTTAAAAAATTTGTGGATGAAGTGTTCGAAGATCGAGGAGGTCTCGATAAGAGGACAAGAAGGAGAGGCAAGAGTTTAAGCTTGGGGTTGTCTAAGGAACCCCAAGTAAATAAACAAGACTCAAGCGTATAAGCTTGGGGATGCCCCGGAAGGCATCCCATCTTTATTCAACAAGTATCGGTATTTTTTCGGATTCGTTTTATTTATGTGATATGTGCAAATCTTGGAGCGTCTTTTGCATTTAGTTTATGCACCATGTTAGTATGAGATAGTCCATGGTTGATTTATAGAAGTGCTCACTTCGCTTATATCTTTTGAGTATGGCTTTATAAAATGTTTCATGTGCTTCACTTATACTCTCTCCGTCCGGAAATGGTTGTCTGACGTGCGGTGTATTGACGTTTTTGCAAAAAAGACCTCAGAGTTTGAAAATTGTCTCGAATAGATCTATGTCTCCATCCGCTTCCCCTGCTGATCCCGCGCATCGCATGGACAGGTGCCAGCCAGCAGATTTCGCCGCCACCCACCAGCACGACTGCACGAGCCCACTTGTGCCTCTGATTCCGTCGCAGCCTGCCACCAGTGTCTCTGATTCCGTTGCCTCCCGCCACCTGCACCTGCACCTGCGATTCCGCGTGTCGCCATGGGTGCCCAGGACCTGCACCTGCGGGATTCTTCACCTGCACCTACCAGGACGTGCACCATCTAGGAACTGCTACGCCGCCGCTCAGGACCTGTGCCGACGCATTCCCCTACCGCCACGACCACCTCCGCTCGTTCCCCGTCGGCCATCCCCTCTGTGCATTCCCTTCCTGCCAAGATCCCCTCCGCGCGTCGCCGGAGCCTCCCGCCGTGATCCGGTTAAGCCTGTCCTCCTCGAGCTCCGCGTGCTCCTGGGTGTCGATCGCCTGAACTAGGAGTGTGTGCTGCTGCTCGCGTCCCAGACCGCTTCCTCACGGCCGCGGCCGCCGGTGAGGGATTTGGGCAAGTCCCCGGCCGCCGCTCCTCTCTCTGGTGGCTTTCGAAGGCAGGACCACGCGGGTCTGCCCGGTGGAGAGACGACCTGGCGCCCGATCGAGTCTCGTCCCTCGCAGCCGCTGACTTTTGCCGCCCCAGCCCTCGTCGCCGCTGCTACTCGCTTGTGCCGCAAGAAGTAATGTTCAGTGCTGCTGCCTGTAGAAGTTCGGTGTGCAAATTCAGTGTAAAAAATCAGTGCTGAGCTGAACCTTTGTCTAAATGAACCTATTTGTCGCCTGAATGTTGCATCCATGTCAATGTAGCACTGATATTTAGTGAAATCAAATGATGGAGATAGTAGCATTGTTCACATTTTTACTAAATTCAGTTAACTCCAAAGGAGTATCTCTGTGACAGTAGCATTGTTAACATTTTGGCTCTGCACAAGAAGATGAATGTAGGGTTCTTTCATGATGCTCACTTGAATGTACAGGACCCCAATCACAGCAGGAACATCAATCAGAACAACTTGCCATGTAACTATGATCATCGTAAATGGGATGTCAAAGTCCAAGATGCACAAATCTGAAAAGCATGCATAAAAACATGATTAATGGTGCAAATCTGCAGTAACATGATTAATGATTTCTAAATAATGTCCTCCTTGCTATCTTATCTCAATTGCTATCTTATTTCCAAATAATTTCATTCCACAATCAATCAATTTATTTTGGAAACAATTAATATGATTCCCCCAGATTACTCAAGGCCGGGGTATATTTCTAAATATTTTCAGTTACCCATATCACACTGAAAAAAAACATATCAGGCTACCAATTTTCCAACTCCTTATTTTCTGTCTTGTTGGGCAACACAAGATACTAGAGTTGGGCATTCTTGGAAGCAAGGTTTTAGTTTCATCTCTTTACTGATGAAAAGCAATCAAGATTTAAGTAATCAGTTTCATCTGCTTCAAGAAAGTGAGTATTTCATGAAAAGCAATCAGTTTAAGCTAAAACTGGAATTAATACTAACAAGGACAACTACATAATTTGTTGGCATATTTACCCCAAATTTACACTAACTAACACAACTAGATAAACTAGCACAACAAGATAAGCTGACAGTGAGTGTTTCCGTTAGTTGCATGAGTTTATGACTTGGAGAGCATATTTACCCAAAATTTCAAACTTGACAGTAGTAAAGATCAAAATTCAGAATTGGACACGGTGGACAGAGTAGCAGACTTTGATAGCACCTGGAGGCCAGAAGAATGAGGCCGATGAGCACCTGGAGGAAGGAGCCACACATGTCGTAGTAGCCCTGAATAGGAGGACGGTCCCTTCGTCGGTGAGTCGCTGAAGACAGCATGGTGCTGAAGCCGACCACAAAGAAGCAGCAGCAGTGCCGTCCTCGAGCGGGCATCAGAAGCAGAAGCATAAGCGGCAGCGGCAGCGCCAATGGAGCGAAGAGGGCGGGTCCTTCATCAGTAGTGAGCCAGCTCGAGGAGGGGAATGGCAGCGGCAAGACGAGCACGGGGCAGTGGCATGTGGCTAGAGCAAGCCTGGATTGATCATTGCTAGAAGCCTGGAGATATGTGTACAAAACAGACCCCTTCCCTCAAATACCTGTCATGCATAGACACATTCAGATTCAGTACTAAGATAAGTTATCAACCAACCCAACAACAAATTACCAAGAAACTTAATCTTGTCGGGCAATGCATTATACTCCTTCCAAAACACAGATCCTGGATTCCTTCCAAAACACAGAAATATATTTTGTATAGAAAAAACTTAGTCATTGTTTGATGCACATTGATGCAGCACCCCAAAGTCCCAAACATAAGCAGCAGCAGATCGGTATGCATTGTTTGATTAAGCAGCAATAGCAATAGCTCAACAAATTAAACAAAAGAGAAGTTTCATTATCGGTATGCATTGGCAAAAGAATGCTAGAACACGCAGATGTATCAGCTAGAGCACAATATGTGTGAGATTTAACCCAGCTATGCATAGAAGAAAGGGAGTAAGAGACTGCAGGACAGGACAATGATCTCACCTGACAGGCGCCTATTGTGGGGAAGGATACAAAAATTCAGTCTTGGTGCCGTTGTGGTACATGAGGCGCTCGCTAGGATCCGGCTCGTACAGCTCCATGAGCCTCCTTTCTCCATCGGTAGATCTGCGTGGACCGGCTTCGTGGACGAGGTTGACAACCAGGTGCACGAGGTTAACCGCGAGGTAGACGAGGTTGACCACGGGCAGGGCCAGCTCCGGCTCGCCACCATCGTGGAATGATGTGTCCGTCAGAGAGCGGGTCGAAAAAAATTGCGTCTTCTCCTCGCCCGGGGAAGCAACACGGCGGAGGCGTGGGGCGGGGGAGCTCCGGCGAACCCCGGGGAAGCTGCACGGGTGAGCGGACCAGGGGAGCTCCTACGGGGGTGGGTGGGGGGATAGGGGGAGGGGCGTGAGCAAGGGAGCTCTAGCGCAGGGGGGAGAGGGGTGCGAGCAGGGGAGGAGCTCCAACGTAGGGGAGAAGAGAAGGGAGTGCGGGTTGTGTCAGGCAATTTGCGAAGTTTTTTTTTTTTTTGAAATATTGCCATGGAGACGACCTTTCCCGCAACGGAGGGAGTATCATTTGAAGTTTGGATCCTCTGTTTCTCTTCACATAGAAAACCGTTATTTTAAAAATGTTTTTTTACTTCATTTATATTTATTAGAGCATGATCTTTTGTATAAAGAATTAAACTCTCTTGACTTATATCTATTTAGACAGTTAACGAGAATTGGTTACTCATAAAATTCTACATAAAACTTAGGGATCACTGAGTATGATATGTTTGATTCCTTGTAATAGTTTTGCGATATAGAGATGATAATATGTGGGAGGTATTAGTGAATGACCTTGTTTATTAAGATATTGGTGTTAAGGTTTGTGATTCCCTAAGCATACACGTATAGTCTTCCATTATGCTAGGAAGTTGAAGCACAATTTATCCTTGATTGTCTATCTTTGATGTGAATGTCGGGGACGCGCGGTGGTTAACTCCTACCAACCTCCCCCTAGGGCATGTTGTGGGGACCCCGACTCATAAGTCGTGATCACCAAATGTACGTGCACAGTGATTCCAGAGATCAATGCTCACTGAACACACAAAAACTGAATAACAAGAGTCTTGCATCCATAACGTACCGGTTTACTCAAATGTGGCCCTCATAGCCAAGTCTTCGTGTGATTGCAGCGAAAATCTTCAATGATAGCGTGAATCCATGCCATCTGTCTTAACCCTACAGGCATTCTGACTGGGAAGCGTCCTACCTCGCATATTCGTCTCCAACGAACTCTACAACATACTTCTGTTCCTCCATGCCTGGCCAATTAAATAACCAGTGACAAGCCAATGAGTATTTTGAATGTACTCGCAAGCAACCCAAGTTGTGGAACAAGGTAACAATGATGCATGATATAACACTAAGTAGGTGATTTTGCGAAAAGCTAATTTGAATGCAAATGTCATGATCAAGTAACTAGTGAGCATGCGTCAACAATTAGCAGATATCCATATGAACAAGTTACAGATATCAACATAAGTAGAGGTTGAGCACCTTGTGTTCACTCATCATGCTAAGTCATCGGACTTAGATCACTTCCCATGCTAAGTCATCGGACTTAGTCCAAGTACCATATGTGTCTTCGACACACCCACACATCCGTTGTGAAAACATTTGGACGTAGCACAAGAGCGGTCATCCAACTGTCCTTGACCGTGGACACGGCTATTCGAATAGTTTTACACTCTACAGAGGTTGCACACTTTACCCACAAGACTCGGGGAACTTCCGTGTCATCCACGACTCGCGGTATTTAACATACCCGAGGTAAGCACCCGAACAATGCCTTTCCCATGGTGATACTAAACAAAGAGTCCACTCGTTGGTGCCATCCCTCATGATATACATCACTTGTATCATCCATGAGGGCACGCAACGGTGTGCTCGGTGCCTGTAAAGACAGCGCATGACCTTCCACTCAGGGATGACCCCGTCTCAAGAGTGACCACTTCACTCCTGCCACTAGTAATGCGGGATCCTTGCTAGCATCAACCATAGTAATCAACAAAGCTCCGTCCCATAAGGGGTATCGTGGTCGTACATGTAAGGTTGAAATAACGGTCGCAACTTACACCAATCCGTTTTCGAAAACCACAACACTCACTTGTCCCGGTACACCACTTCTTTCTCAAGTGGTCACCCATCTCATCATCATCTCCCTCGGGCATTAGTGGAACCCGACGGGGTTTTCGAAAAATCTTTGAAATCATTTCTTTTCTTTCCACCACCATGCATAAGTCCCATCCCACTTGCGTAGCATCTACTAGCATCCTATCTATACCCACCCGCATAACCCTCATAAGGTGGTAGGGTCATGCACGATGCAAGTGTCAAAGGAAAAGTATCGGAGGCATCCCACCGAAAGGGAAACACCACATCACATGAGCAGTTATGATGAAAGTAAAGTTCTATATGACATGCAATAAAAATGGTTTCTCATCATGGTCAAAGGGCTGCTTGCCTGGCGTAGCAATGTCTTCGAGGTCTTCACCCGCTTCTCGTCCACTCCAAGCATTTCCTCTACTTCGTCAACTATCGCCGGAAACAACCGCAATAAGCAACACGTCAAGCAGAAAATAGAAGTGCTCTATAAATAGGAGTTTTATTTTTCTTGGACACCCTGGGTCATAAGAAAGATAATCAGTAAGGTTTGATTGGATGTGGATCAAGGAGAAGTTTCTGAATGGAGGGAAAGATGGAAATGATAAGCCTTTAAGATGTCAATAGAAAATGTTTTTATAAAAATGAGTGGATGGACCCAACAAACAGTGCATGATTTTAGAAACATGTGGAAAGTGGTTTCACTCGATTTGGAGTTGTGAGGAATTACCTATGATTTTCCTAAAATGGAATAATGGCAAAAGGGGGCTATTTATTTGGTCAAGCATGATAGGTGCATGATAAAATGCTAAACTTGGCCAGACAAATAGGGCATGATATTTAGATCCTCTGGGAATTTGAATCACTCCATTTGGAGTTGATATGAGTGCTCTAGGAATTTACAAGGTGGACTCTTAATAGCTCAGATTTGAATTTGAATAACAATAGGGCAGAGACTTGTGGTGGAAATTTATGGGAGTTGCATCATTGGATAGGTGGTATTTCCAGGATTATGTAGAAATTTGAATCATCAAATTTGGAGTTTCCTAGAATAAAATATGGATTTTACAAGTCTACAGAAATAAATAAAAATGAAAAGGAGGAGGATATACCTGTGCGCTATCTAGCACACACAGCGAAGGATAAGAAGACGGGCCGGCCCATCAGCCTGGCCACGTGGGAGGCCGGCAACGTCGAAGGCGCCTTCCCACAGGGCGCTTCCACCGCAAGAAAAAGGAGATGGCGGGAGCCGTGTCCACTTAACCAGCAGGGCCCAGCCCTCTGGTCAATAACAGGGGGCCCCGCTCGCAGGTTCTTCCTCCACCTCCCGCTCGAACGGAGCAGGGCAGGGGAGGAGGACAAAGCGCTGGCCGATGCTAGCCCCAGCGGCTCCGGCCACCTCTGACGATGGCCCAGCCACCGGAGGGCTCAACATGGGGTCCCGCATCCGCCTGGGTGACTCATAATCACAGGGGAGCACCAGGGAGGGGAGACCTCGACCGCGACGTAGGCCGACGATGGGCGACAGTGTCAGCAGCACTCCGGCAACTAGACAGATGAGAGAGGAGCGGGGAGGAGCGCAGAGGCTATGGAGGGTCCTGGAGAGGCTTAGGGAAGCCGGGGGAAGCCGCTATGGCCGGATTTTGAGCGGAGCCGCCGACGGGGCTCCGGCCATGGAGGGGAAGAAGGGCACAAGAGGAAGGGGAAACCGGTCCAGGGGCTTTGTAGGAGAGAGAGGGAGAGAAAGGAGAAGAAAGGGGGCTCGGGGAGGGCCTTATATGGCCGAGCCGAGGTCCACCACGGACCACGCCCAGGGGAGTTGCTCGGGCGTACCCGGCAGGGGAGAGAGGAGGGCAGGGGAGGAGGGGCCCAACCGTGTGGCATGGCGAGGACATCGAGGCGACCTCGGGAGACACCACCACGGCGCCCAAGGTTGTCGGATGGCTCGGATTGGGCAAGCTACAGTGCATGGACGCACTGTAGCGTGCTCCAGAGCGCGAGCCTTGCATGCCAAGGCATTTCTTTGGCATGTAGGGCGTGGCCACTGGTGTCTAGGGCATCTAGGGGGATAAATAAGTTCTATGTGGCCTTGGATGTCCTGGGTAGCTGATATAATATGAGAGAGAGAGGAAAACCTTGTTGTCCAGTGGGTAAATGGGTTTTTTTACCACATCAACCCTTGATCTATGACCATGGGATTTTTACTGGAGGTAGAAGGGGGTCAGGATGAGGTGTGGTAAAAACCTTGGCTCAAGGAGAATGATTTTGCCCTCCCATTATTGATCCCTAGAATAGGACAGAAGGTGTTTGATGCAAGTTTGAGCTAGCAAAGAGATGCTCATCAATATGAAACTTAACAGGACTTGATAATAGGTGCAAGTGAGGTTGATCACAAAATTTGAACTCATTTGAAGAAGGTTGCCAATGTAAACTTGGTAAACCCTAGAAATGGGCAGAAATGCATTTGCTTAGATCTAGCTATGCAAATCCATTCCCCTTGATGCACCACTTGGTGTGGCTGCACTATTGGAGGATTAGAACATGTCTACAAATTTTGGGAACAATAGGGGACAATTGGCAATGTAGAGTTGCTCAAATTTGGATCTGGACAGAGAGGGTTTTGGGATATTTTGGTGAACCAAAACAATTGGTATTGATATGAAACTTGGAAAGATGACCACACATATCATATTTTACATTCTAGAATTTTCTAGGATTTAATTGAGAATATTTCTTATAGAAATATTTCAAAACCTTGAAACAGACATATATGGTTTTGAAGGGTTTTGTCCGGTATTTTGAACATGACCATGTGTTGAAACTCTTATATATGGATAATATATGTCCAATGAGTTTCCCTAAATTTTCTCAAATATTTATAAATCATTTAAATAATTTTTCCCTATGAAAAAACATTTCTGGCCTGAAGAAAAAGCTTTTAAATAAAATATGAAAATAATCTTTTAAAATAATATTTTGTGTTTTTGGGAAGTTATATATGTAGTAGGTTCCAAATAAAGCATTTGGGAACAAATTATCCACACAATTTGGGGATTTGCAGTGAAATTCTCAAATCAGGGGTTTTTGAAAACCTAACTTAAATAAATGCTTTTTGGCCAAAGTAAAAATTTGTAAAAATATTTTTAAGTCCTATTCACATGGCATGATCATTGGACAAGAGTGGGGATCAATTAAAAGGGTTTTGAGAGTAGGAGGGATTTTATGAATATAGAGCACATGGAAGCAAACAAGAAACCAACACTCAAGTCAAGCATCACAAGCATAGAAAAAGTTTTAGTTGGACTTGATTTTTGAGTCATGATAACTTAGTCATGAGGCAAATCACAGGGTGTGACAGATCTACCCCCCTTACAAGAATCTCGTCGCCGAGATTCCTAGGCTAGGCGTAGAAGAGATGCAGAAATTCAGAGATGAGGTAGTCTTCACGTTCCATGCTGCTTCTGCTCCGGCATGGTTGTCCTTCTAGGTCTTGAAGTGCTTGATGATATGTCTTCGAGTGCATCGTTGACTTCGTCTCGGGGTGAACGGGGTTCGAGCAACCTGCTAGGCTTGCCTAATGGTTAAGGGCTTGGTGTAACTTCTCGTTTACGGGGAAGACCTTATCTTCCTTAAAGCGGGAGGTCATCAGTCGTAGGTGGTTTCCATCCTTGAGAGTGCTGAGGTGTGTCATCGTGGGCTTCTCATCGAGATCTTCTGCTTGAGTAAGCATCCCAGGTAGATTCTTCATTCTTATTTGGTCGTTTGTCTTCATCGTCATGGACGCACGTTTCTGGAGGGTCTTTGAGCGTTTGGCCTACTCGTCTCTCCGTGGAAAGACCTGCGCTGAGTCTCGTCCCTAAGACTGAGCTTAGAGACTTGGTGTTAAAACGGGTTTTACTATATGGGAAGGTTTCAGTGGGGTTCTAAGTAAGCTGACTATCCAGAAGTATAGAACAGCCATCTACTCCCCAAGGTCCGAGGCTTGGCAAGCGGAGTGAACTTCCTTTGACAGGTGGCTTACCATGGTCGAGCCACGGTTTACGTCCTTGATTGAACCAAAAAGGGGATAACAATGAGGTCATGACAGTCGTTCCACTCCGTTCCAGGCATCTGAAGGGAGTAGGGATATCATGCTCATTGTACACCATTAAAGTGGTGGAGTGAGGGGCGTTATCAGCTCCTCGGTCCCTTCTTAGTCAGGAACTAATAGGTGACCATTTAAGCGAGGGGCTCCTTAATCCTCTTGATGTCCAAGGGCTTCATCGGGCTTGAACGTCGGTGCTTATGGATATAGTCTAGTCGAGGTAGCTGGCAGAGGAGTGGAGGTTGACTTCTTTTGCTTCTTATTCATCATTGTCGTGGCTTCACAATTGCAGTGGTCCTTTATCTTGCTTGGGCAAGAAAGTCTTCTCCTGTAGGGAGGGTGCTTCGCGGAGTCCAACTTCTTCAAGGTGAGACCTTATACTCGAGAGGCATGGTAGTTAGTGTTCCTGGGGCTGGTCCAAACTGGACTAAGGTATTCCTTCCTCTCATTGGGTAAATAAGCATGTTATCCGTGAGTATAACATCATATTCCCCCAATACCACATAAACACATTGCTCATGGGATGTGTGAGAGAGGCGGTTGTCTGCTCTAGGTGGTCACTAGTATCAAGGGTTTGTGGTCCAACCTAATAAAGGTCTTCGTGGCCACCTTCCTTATGGAAAGGGTGGGGGTGGTCACGATGGGGTATCGACGATGGTCTTTTGATTTAGAGCCAGAGCCTATGGCCTTAGTCCGACCGCGACATGGTCCGGTAAAGCTTCGGGTTTCAAGGAGCTTAGGATGTGAGTGAACGTCTAACACCTTATCCTCGAGCACAGTTCTTAGATGCCAATAGTACAGTCAATTACTCCAAACAAAATTCACCATATATCCTCGAAGGTATCATATGATATAAGTCAAATCCAATATTGCATATGCTACTCATATCTCCAAGGTTTTGAGAGAAGGACTATGCTGAAAATCTCTTATGTATACTATAGCTAACTCATTTATATCCCTATATAAAAATCCTCGGGATAATTTACAAGCCGCTAAGTTTGATCAAGACATTACCAATCCAAGTGTCCTTCTGACCTATCCTAGGTCTAAGGTATTGCATTACTATGCCAAGGAAACACGTAATAAACCAATCCAAGATCTTGTTTCCTTCCTACGAATCCAATTAACCGATCCTCGATTATCATCCACTATTACCTAATCCATTATTGCTATAAATCCAGCATCAATGGTGTCCAACATAATCTCCTCGAGTTCACATAATCCACATATCATTGCAAGGACTATCATCATGAACTTCCAACCTCATGGCCAACTACACTCCAAGGTCGAGCTTATATAGATCCCTAAATTACCCCTAACATCAGCCGATTCCTTCTACCATCATCCACCAAAAACATGGTATCATGATCAAGATCATTGGACTAAATCCAAATTACTCCGAATCATCTGGTTTAATTGATCTCGAGCACCTATTGGAATCGCCTATTTAAATCCAAGGCTTACATCTAGTAAGAATTCCCTACTAGTTACTCCAGTCACTATCATACCACCATCAATCCAATATCAACATTACTTGCCAAGGTCAAGTCATTAATCCACCAAGAATTTCAGCTTGCGACCACATTTGTCCTACTAATCCAATTTGCTCAAGGAACGAGTAAGTTATGCTACTCTATCCATCTTGATCCACCAAGTTCGTCTACCAACATTAAGCCTCGTAATCTACCAAAGGGTCTCAACTATTTCCCCAAGACATTCATTATGGCTAAATCAAGTTACTACCAGCAAATAGTATATCCTCAGAATGATCCTTCCTATGGCATCAAGGTTCTTGTGCTAGAGTAAGAATGAAGGATGTTTGTTCACTATGATCACTAGCTCCATAATGAACCCAGTGCAAAGCAGGGGTTATTGAAGCTCAATAAGTGCTCTGGTAAATCCGTGTATTAAACACGTGATTAGAGATTTGTGCTGGGGAGCTTGTGAGGTATAGGTTGGGCAAGGGAGGGTTCTTCCAACCTTGAGGGAAAAGCATAACTCTACGGAGTTGCATCTGGTTGAGTACGTTGTAGTCGAAGTCTTCGGTGTCAGTTGTTTGTCGAGGTGGATCGTTGGTGTATCCGGTCTTGCTGGTCTTCAGTTGACGAGATTGGGGAGAGGGAAAGTAGCATAGAGGAGTGTGCCTAAGGGGGTGGTATAGTGCAAGTACAGTCAAGCAAGTGCCAAGAAGGCCAAACAAAAACATTATGGTAAGGTAGGATATAAAGTCGTGCACTTGTTTCCCAGGGCAAAAGTGTGACTTACATCAAAGCACAATCAAGCAAAACAATCAACACACATCATGGTTCCATCAGAACCATCATACAGACTCGACTTCACATGGGGGACACATGACCTATCCTACCCTAGGGGTTCTCAGACTCATTAGTCATGCTTGCTTCTTGTCTTGGAGAGGAGTCCGCTTAGCCTTCTGGGTTTTCTTCAGGTGTTGCTATGTCTTTGGTTGTTGTTCATCAAAACGATTCTGGTTGCGCCTGAAGAGTCCTTGACGACTGCGGGTCTGTTGAGTTGACGACGAAGGTGATTCTTCACGGCTGTTGTTAACAGGGTCTTCTGGTGTCCTTGTGTTTGTGGCAATGCCATCTTGTCTTTTGAGGCATCGAGCATTCCAGGTAGGCAACCTTTTATGCAATGACATTAACAAGGCATGGTAGAGTTGTATCCTGTCGGTCTTGTTGACGATATCATTAGCACCAAGAGCGGGGAAATGATGAGAACCGTTTTCCTGCTAACTATGGTGAGGCGGTCCAAATGGCGAGGTTCTCATCCACTGGTGGTTACCAATATAACAACGAAAAGGATAGGGTTGCTCTATTAGCGATGCATTATCTTGACATTGCAGGTCTTGTGCCCTGGTCATCGAAGGCCAGGGTGGCATCATCCTGGGGCTGTGTCGAAGGCATCACTATCATATGAGTCTTGAAGCCCTCATCCTTCGAGAAGGTGTCTTCTACTGGTAGCTCCTTGTCTAGTGTTGCCAACTTGGGTCCAAGATATATCAGCAATCATCTGGCAAGGTGGCTTCCTTCCAGGTTACCCACGAGGATTACAAGGAATCCCGTGGTTAGGGGCACAAGGGTAGTAGTGACCATTTGCAAAGTTTTGGAAAAGCAGACGAGGGGAGCTAAGAGAAAGATGGTGAAATGCTAAGGTGAAAACCCGTGCTTTCTTTGAAAATTTGGGAGAGGTGAGAAATATAGAGGCTTCGTAAGTAATTTTGAAGGGTCTCGAAAATAGTTTTGTCCTAACTAACGTCCATGCTAACTAAGGGCTTCCTACAGTCAGGATGGCTCTAATACCAGCTCTGTGGGGACCCCGGCTCATAAGTCGTGATCACCGAATGTACGTACACAGTGATCCCAGAGATCAATGCTCACTGAACACACAGAAACTGAATAACAAGATTCTTACATCCATAACGTACCAGTTTACTCAAATGTGGACCTCATAGCCAAGTCTTCGTGTGATTGCAGCGGAAATCTTCAACGATAGTGTGAACCCATGCCATCTGTCTTCACCCTACAGGCATTCTGACTGGGAAGCGTCCTAGCTCGCATGTTTGTCTCCAATGAACTCTTCAACATACTCCTGTTCCTCCATGCCTGGCCAATTAAATAACAAGTGGCAAGCCAATGAGTACTTTGAATGTACTCGCAAGCAACCCAAGTTGTGGAACAAGGTAACAATGATGCATGATATAGCACTAAGTAGGTGATTTTGTGGAAAGCTAATTTGAATGCAAATGTCATGATCAAGTAACTAGTGAGCATGCGTTAGCAATTAGCAGATATCCATATGAACAAGTTACAGATATCAACATAAGTAGAGGTTGAGCACCTTGTGTTCACTCATCATGCTAACTCATCGGACTTAGATCACTTCCCATGCTAAGTCATCGGACATAGTTCAAGTACCATCTGTGTCTCCGACACACCCACACACCCGTTGTGAAAACATTTGGATGTAGCACAAGAGTGGTCATCCAACTATCCTTGACCGTGGACACCGCTATTCGAATAGTTTTACACTCTACAGAGGTTGCACACTTTACCCACAAGACTCGGGGAACTTCCGTGTCATCCATGATTCGCGGTATTTAACATACCCGAGGTAAGCACCCGAACAATGCCTTTCCCATGGTGATACTAAACAAAGAGTCCACTCGTTGGTGCCATCCCTCATGATATACATCACTCGTATCATCCATGAGGGCACGCAACGGTGTGCCCGATGCCTGTAAAGACAACGCATGACCTTCCACTCAGGGACGACCCCGTCTCAAGAGTGACCATTTCACTCTTTCCACTAGTAATGCGGGCTCCTTGCTAGCATCAACCATAGTAATCAACAAAGCCCTGTCCCATAAGGGGTATCGTGGTCATACATGTAAGGTTGGAATAACGATCGCAACTTACACCAATCCGTTTTCGAAAACCACAACACTCACTTGTCCCGGTACACCACTTCTTTCTCAAGTCTCAAGTGGTCACCCATCTCATCATCATCTCCCTCGGGCATTAGTAGCACCCGACGGGGGTTTCGAAAAATCTTTGAAATCATTTCTTTTCTTTCCACCACCATGCATAAGTCTCATCCCACTTGCGTAGCATCTACTAGCATCCTATCTATACCCACCCGCATAACCCTCATAAGGTGGTAGGGTCATGCACGATGCAAGTGTCAAAGGAAAAGTATCGGAGGCATCCCACCGAAAGGGGAACACCACATCACATGATCAATTATGATGAAAGTAAAGTGTTATATGACATGTAATAAAAATGGTTTCTCATCATGGTCAAAGGGCTAGTTGCCTGGCGTAGCAATGTCTTCAAGGTCTTCACCCGCTTCTCGTCCACTCCGAGCATTTCCTCTACTTTGTCAACTATCGTCGGAAACAACCGTAATAAGCAACACGACAAGCAGAAAATAGAAGTGCTCTATAAATAGGAGTTTTATTTTTCTTGGACACCTTGGGTCACACGAAAAATAATCAGGAAGGTTTTATTGGATGTGGATCAAGGAGAAGTTTCTGAATAGAGGGCAAGATGATAATGATAAGCCTTTAAGATGTCAATAGAAAATATTTTTATAAAAATGAGTGGATGGACCCAACAAACAGGGCATGATTTTAGAAACATGTGGAAAGTGGTTTCACTGGATTTGGAGTTGTGAGGAATTACCTATGATTTTCCTAAGATGGAATAATGGAAAAAGGGGGCTATTTATTTGGTCAAGCATGATAGGTGCATGATAAAATGCTAAACCTGGCCAGACAAATAGGGCATGATATTTAGAGCCTCTGGGAATTTGAATCACTCCATTTGGAGTTGATATGAGTGCTCTAGGAATTTACAAGGTGGACTCTTAATAGCTCAATTTTGAATTTGAATAACAATAGAGCAGAGACTTGTGGTGGAAAATTATGGGAGTTGCATCATTGGATAGGTGGTATTTGCAGGAGTATGTAGAAATTCGAATCATCAAATTTGGAGTTTCCTAGAATAAAATATGGATTTTACAAGTCTACAGAAATAAATAAAAATAAAAAGGAGGAGGATATACATGTGCGCTATCTAGCGCACACGACGAAGGATAAGAATACGGGCCGGCCCATCAGCCTGGCCGTGCGGGAGTCCGGTGACGTCGAAGGCGCCTTCCCACAGGGTGCTTCCACCGTAGGAAAACGGAGATGGCGGGAGCCGTGTCCACTTAACCGACTGGGCCCGGCCCTCTGGTCAGTGACACGGGGCCCTGCTCATCAGGTTCTTCCTCCACCTCCCGCTCGAACGGAGCAGGGCAGGGGAGGAGGAACGAGCGCTTGCCAGCGCTGGCCCTAGCGGCTCCGGCCACCTCCGACGATGGCCCGGCCACGGAAGGGCTCGGCATGGGGTCCCGCATCCGCTTGGGTGCCTCATAATCGCAGGGGAGCACCAGGGAGGGGAGACCTCGACCGTGGCGGAGGCCGGCAATGGGCGGTAGTGGCAGCAGCACTCCGGCCAACTAGAGAGATGAGAGAGGAGCGGGGAGGAGCGCAGAGGCGATGGAGGGTCCTAGAGAGGCTAAGGGAAGCCGGGGGAAGCCGCTGTGGCTGGATTTTGAGCAGAGCCGCCGCCGGGGCTCCGGCCATGGAGGGGAAGGAGGGCACAAGAGGAAGGGGAAACCGGTCCAGGGGCTTCGTAGGAGATAGAGGGAGAGAAAGGATAAGAAAGGGGGCTCGGGGAGGGCCTTATATGGCCGAGTCAAGGTCCACCACAGACCACGCCCAGGGGAGGTGCTCGGGCATGCCCGGCAGGGGAGAAAGGAGGGCAGGGGAGGAGGGGCCCGACCGTGTGGCGTGGCGAGGACGTCGAGGCGACCTTGGGAGACATCACCACGGCGCCCAAGGTTGTCGGATGGCTCGGATTGGGCAAGCTACAATGCGTGGACACACAATAGCGTGCTCCAGAGCGCGAGCCTTGCATGCCAAGGCATGTCTTTGGCATGTAGGGCGCGGCCACTGGTGTCTAGGGCATCTAGGGGGGTAAAGAAGTGCTATGTTGCCTTAGATGCCCTGGGTAGCTGATATAATATGAGAGAGAGAGAGAGGAAAACCTTGTTGTCTAGGGGGTAAATGTTTTTTTACCACATCAACCCTTGAGCTATGACCATGGTATTTTTACTGGAGGTAGAAGGGGGGCAGGTGGAGGTGTGGTAAAAACCTTGGCTCAAGGAGAATGATTTTGCCCTCCCAATTATTGATCCCTAGAATAGGACAGGAGGTGTTTGATGCAAGTTTGAGCTAGCGAAGAGATGCTCATCAATATGAAGCTTAATAGAACTTGATAATAGGTGCAAGTGAGGTTGATCTCAAAATTTGAACTCATTTGAAGAAGGTTGCCAATGTAAACTTGGTAAACCCTAGAAATGGGAAGAAATGCATTTGCTTAGATCTAGATATGCAAATCCATTCCCCTTGATGCACCACTTGGTGTGTCTGCACTATTGGAGGATTAGAACATGTCTACGAAATTTGGGAACAATAAGGAACAATTGGCAATGTAGAGTTGCTCAAATTTGGATCTGGACATAGGTTTTTTTAGGATATTTTGGTGAACCAAAACAATTGGGATTGATATGAAACTTGGAAAGATGACCACACATATCATATGTGACATGCTAGAATTTTCTAGGATTTAATTGAGAATATTTCTTATAGAAATATTTCAAAACCTTGAAACAGACATATATGGTTTTGAAGGGTTTTGTCCAGTATTTTGAACATGACCATGTGTTGAAACTCTTATATATGGATAATATATGTCCAACGAGTTTCCCTACATTTTCTCAAATATTTATAAATCATATAAATAATTTTTTCCTATGAAAAACCATTTCCGGCCTTAAGAAAAAGCTTTTAAATAAAATATGAAAATAATCTTTTAAAATAATATTTTGTGGTTTGGGGAAGTTATATATAGTAGTAGGTTCCAAATAAAGCATTTGGGGCAAAATTATCCACACAATTTGGGGACTTGCAGTGAAATTCTCAAATCAAGGGTTTTTGAAAACCTAACTTAAACAAATGCTTTTTGGCCAAAGTAAAATTTTGTGAAAACATTTTTAAGTCCTATTCACATGGCATGATCATTGGACAAGAGTGGGGATCAAGGAAAATGGTTTTGAGCGTAGGAGAGATTTTATGAATATAGAGCACATGGAAGCAAACAAGAAACCAACACTCAAGTCAAGCATCACAAGCACAGAAAAAAAATTAGTTGGCCCTAATTTTTGAGTCATGATAACTTTGTCATGAGGCAAATCACATGGTGTGACACATGCATAGTAATACTTTGCTTCGAGGGCTAATAAACTTTTGCAATAAGTATGTGAGTTCTTTATGACTAATGTGAGTCCATAGATTATACACACTCTTACCTTTCCACAATTTGCTAGCCTCTACGGTACCGTGCATTGCCCATTCTCACCTCGAGAGTCAGCACAAACTTCGCCGGTGCATCCAAACCCCATGATATGATACGCTCTATCACACATAAGCCTTATTATATCTTCCTCAAAACAACCACCATACCTACCTATTATGGCATTTCCACAGCCATTCCGAGATATATTGCCATGCAATTTCCACCGCTTCCGTTTTGATGACTTGAGCATTCATTGTCATATTGCTTTACATGATCATGAGATAGATAGCATGATGTTTCCATGGCTTGTCTGTTTTTTGATATCTTTGCTACGCTAGATCATTGCATTCAAATAGAGTCATATTTTTTTTCAAGGTATCGAGTTGTAATCTTGAGCTATAAGTAAATAGAAGTGTGATGATCATCATTATTCATTGTTAAAGCATCTCCCAATGAGGAAAGGATGATGGAAACTATGATTCTCCACAAGTCAGGATGAGGCTTTGGACAAAAAAAGAGAAAAAATAGAAAAAAGGGGGAAAGAAAAAAAGGAAGAAAAAATAAAGATAAAAGGAGGAGATAGAGAAAGAGAGAAGGTGCATGCTAATTCCACACTTGTGCTTCAAAGTAGCACCATATTTTTCATGTAGAGATTCTCCTATGTTGTCACTTTCATATACTAGTGGGAATTTTTCATTATAGAGTTAGAAGCACACCCACTTAGCTTTCACATTGAGCTCTCATACACTGATAGCTCTTAGTGCCCCCGTTGCATGACAATCCCTAGTCCTCACATTGATATCTATTGATGGACATCTCCATGGCCCGTTAATACGCTGAGTTGATGCGAGACTTTCTTCTCCACTTTTACCCCTTTGAAACCTACCACCGCATTCTATTCCACCCATGGAGCTATATCCATGGCTTGCGCTCATGTATTGCGTGAGAGTTGAAAATGCTGAAGCTCGTTAAGAAGTATGAGCCAATTGCTTGGCTGACACCGGGGTAGTACATAATCAATACTAAGTGTTAAGAAGACAGAGCATGACAAGGCTATATGATTTTGTAGGGATGGCGTTGTTTATCCTTGATATTTTGAAAGACATGATTATTTGTTGGGATGCCTGAGTATTAATGTCTTTATGTCAAAACTAGACTATTACCTTGAATCATATGTATCTTAGTATTCGTGCCATGATTAGATATATGATCAAGATTATTCTACGTAGCATTCCACAAAAAAAATTATGTTTTTTACCATTTACCTACTCGAGGACGAGCAGAAATTAAGCTTGGGGATGCTGATATGTCTCCATAATATCTATAATTTTTGATTGGTTCATGCCAATATTATACGACTTTTACATAATTTTGGCAACAATTTATATGATTTATTGGACTAACCTGTTCATACAATGCCCAGTGCCAGTTCCTGTTCTTGTGTGTTTTTTGTTTTGCAGAAATTCCATATCAAACAAAGTCCAAACGCGATAAAAATTTCGGAAGATTGTTTTTGGAATATTTATGAATTTCAGAAGTGGAATCAATGCAAACGGAGTCAAAGCCTCCACCCTCTATGAGGGCGCATCCCAGAGTGCAAACGCGTCTGGTGGACCGTGCCCACCTCATATGTCAGTTGGAGCTCTCCTTCTGGGGGCAAAAAAGCTAAGTTTTGGATAAAAATACCATCAAAATTTCAGCCCGGTCGGAGTTACGGATCTCCAGGAATATAAGAAATGGTTTTCGGCCAGAAATAGGAACACAAAATAGAAGAGAACAGAGAGGGAGATCCAATCTCGGAGAGGCTCCCTCCCTGCTACCTCTTCAGCGTGTGTTGGTTTTCCCTTGAAGAGGAAAGGGTGATGCAGCGAAATAGATAAGTATTTCCCTCAGTTGTTGAGAACCAAGGTATCAGTCCAGTAGGAGGAACAAGCAAGTCACCAATGGTTGCACGTACACAAACAATCAAACTCTTGCACCCAACGCTATAAAGGGGTTGTCAATCCCTTCATGATTATTTGCAAGGATTAGATCCGATAGATATAGATGTAAACAAGAACGGAAAGTAAAAGGTAAATAAATTGCAGCAAAGTATTTTTGGTATTTTTGGTTTATAGATCTGAAAGTATATTACGGAAAGTAGACCCGGGGGTCATAGGTTTCACGAGAGGCTTCTCTCTTGAAGGAAAATATCATGGTGGGTAAACAAATTACTTTCAAGCAATTGATAGAAAAACGAATAATCATGTAGTATCCAAGGCAATGATCATGCATATAGGCATCACTTTCGTATCAAGTAGACCGAAATGATTCTGCATCTACTACTATTACTCCACACATCGACTGACTCCTGCCTGCATCTAGAGTATTAAGTTCATTAACAACAGAGTAACACATTAAGAAAGATGGCATAATGTAGAGGGATAAACTCAAGAAAGATGATGAAAATCCCATCTTGTTACCCTTGATGGAAACAATACAATACGTGCCTCACTATCCCTACTATGTCACTGGGTGAGGACACCGCAAGATTGAACCCAAAACCAAGCACTTCTCCCATTGCAAGAATTACCAATCTAGTTGGCCAAAGCAAACTAATAACTCGAAGAGACTTGCAAAGATATGAAATCATGCATATAAGAAATGAGAGGAGATTCAAATAAGATTCATGGACAATCTGAACATAAACTCACAATTCATCGGATCTTGACAAACACACCACGAAATAGGATTACATCGGATAGATCTCCATGAAGATCATGAAGAACATGGTATTGAAGATCAAAGAGAGAGAAGAAGCCATCTAGATACTAGCTATGGACCCGTAGGTCTGTGGTGGACTATTCACGCATCATCGGAGGGGCAATGCAGTTGATGTAGATGCCCTCCGTGATCGAAACCCCCTCCGACAGATTACTGGAAAAGGCTCCAAGATTGGATCTCTTGGGAACGGAGGCTTTCGGTGGTGGAAAAGTATTTGCGTGGCTCCTTCTGGTGTTGGGGGAATATTTGGGAATTTATAGGCCAAGAATTAGGGTTAGGAGACCTGCCGGGAGGCGACAAGCCTGCTAGGCATGGCCAAGGGGGCGCATGCCTAGCAGGCTTGTGGCTCCCTGGTACCTCCCCTGCCGTGCACTCCAAACTTGATCGATTTGTTTCCTTCCAAAAAATTCCTTACGAAGGTTTTATTCCGTTTGGAATCCGTTTAATATTCCATATCTGCAAAACTCAAAAACAAGGAAAAAACAGAAACTGACACTAGGCTCTAGATTAATAGGTTAGTCCCAAAAATAATATAAAATAGCATATTAATGCATATAAAACATCCAAAACAGATAATATAATAGCATGCCATCACAAAAAATTATAGATACGTTGGAGACGTATCAGCATCCCTAAGCTTAATTCCTGCTCGTCCTCGAGTAGGTAAATGATAGAAACAGAATTTTTGATGTGGAGTCCTACCTAACATATTTATCCATGTAATATTCTTTATTGTGGCATGAATATTCAGATCTGTAAGACTCAAAACAAAAGCTTAATATTGATAAAAAACAGTAACGTTTCAAGCATACTAGCAAAGCAATTGTATATCTTCAAAATATAATGGCAAAAGAAAGTTATCCCTACAATATCATATGGTCTGGCTATGCTCCATCTTACCCACACAAAGTATTTATATCATGCACAACCCTGATGAAAAGTCAAGCAATTGTTTTCATACCTTTATTTTCTCAAAATTTTCAACTCCCACGCAATACATGAGCACGAGCCATGATTATAACACTATAGGTGGAATAGAATATGGTGGAGGTTGTCAAGGAAAGGGAGAAGATAGTCTCATATCAACTAGGCATATCAACAGGCTATGGCAATGCCCATTAATAGATATCAATGTGAGTGAGTAGGGATTTCCATGCAATGGATGCACTAGAGCTATAAGTGTATGAAAGTTCAAAAAGAAAGTAAGTGGACGTGCATCATGAAGAAAAATTCCATTAGCTATACGAAAGTTACAAAATAGGAGACTCTCTATCATGGAGATCATGGTGCTACTTTGAAGCACAAGTGTGGAAAAAGGTAGTAGCAATGTCCCTTCTCTCTTTTCTCTCATTTTTTGGTGGGCATCTAAGGCCTCTTTTATTCATTTTTTATTTGGGCTTCGCTGGCCTTTTTTTCATAAAGTCCAGAATCTCATCCCCACTTGTGAGGGAATCATAGCTTCCATCATCCTTTCCTCACATGTTACATGCTCTATTAATGATAATCATCACACTTTTATTTACTTACAACTCAAAAGAAAATTACAACTCGATACCTATGACAAGATATGACTCTATATGCAATATGGAAGTGATGGTGCAAGTCGTAAAAGGAAACAGTGGAAGTTGCATGGCAATATATCTCGGAATGGCTATGGAAATGCCATAATAGGTAGTTATGGTGGCTGTTTTGAGGAAGGATATTTGGTGGCTGTTTTGAGGAAGGTATAAGGTGGCTGTTTTGAGGAAGGTGTTTGTTGTACCGGCGAAAGTTGCGCAGTACTAGAGAGGCTAGCAAAGGTGGAAGGGTGAGAGTGTGTATAATCCATGGACTCAACATTAGTCATAAAGAACTCACATACTTATTGCAAAACTCTATTAGTCATTGAAGCAAAGTATAAAACACATGCACCTAGGGGAGAGGTTGGTAGGAGTTAACCATTGCGCGCTCCCGACCCTCACACAAAGGTCGATAATCTATAAACAAGTCATGCTCCAACTTCCTTACATAATGGTTCACCATACATGCATGCTACGAGAATCACAAACCTTTACACAAGTATTTTTACCAAATCACAATTACTTCCTAACATGTCTCTTAATACTACCATCTTTATATCTCAAAACTTTATGCAAGGAATCAAACTTCTCATAAATACCCAATGCACTTAATATGGAAAATTTTATTATATCCATCTTGGATGCCTATCATATTAGGACTAAATTCATAACCTGGACCAATTACCATGCTGTTTTAGAAACTCTCAAAATAATATAAGTGAGATACGAGACTTCAATTATTTCTATAAAACTCAAACACCACCGTGCTCTAAAAAATATAAGTGAAGCACATAGAGCAAAATTGCCCAACTCAAAAGATATAAGTGAAGTACATAGAGCATTCTAACAAATTCAAGATTCAGCGTGCCTCTCTCAAAAGATGTGTGCAGCAAGGATGATTGTGGCAAACTAACAAGCAAAGACTCATATCATACAAGACGCTCCAAGCAAAACACATATCATGTGGTGAATAAAAATATATCCTCAAGTAAATTTACTGATGGATTGAAGACGAAAGAGTGGATGCCTTCCGCAGCATCCCAAAGCTTAGGCTCTTGCCACTCCTTATTCCATATTCCATCAAATCTTTACCCAAAACTTGAAAACTTCACAACACAAAACTTAACAGAAAACTTGTGAGATCCGTTAGTATAAGAAAATAAATCGCCACTTTAGGTACTGTTGTGAACTCATTATTTATTTATATTGGTGGTATAACTACTGTAAACTAACTTCTCCATGGTTCATACCACATAATACAACCCAAAGATTCTTCAAAATAGGCAAACAACTCAAAGAAAACAGAATCTGTCAAAAACAGAACAATCTGTAGCAATCGGAAAACTTCATATACTTATGTAACTCAAACAATTATGAACCATTAGTACAACCTGAAAATTTTATATATCAATATTGTGTAAAAATTTCAGGCTCATTAGAGTCTCTGAAAAAATTATAAAATTCCTGGACTGAGCGCAAAAGTTTCTGTTTTTCAGCAAGATCAAATCAACAACTACCATAGATCACCCCAAAGGTTTTACTTGGATCAAACACTAATTAAAACACCAAAATACAATTAATACATAAGTAATAATGTGGGAAACACTCAAAAATAGAAGCAAAAACATAACACAAAAATAAAATTGGGTTGCCTCCCAACAAGCGTTTTTCTTTAAAGCCTTTTAGCTAGGCATGATGATTTCAATGATGCTCACATAAAAAGAAGTAATTGAAACATGCAAGAGAGCATCATGAATCTCATGACAAGAACATTTAAGTCTAACCCACTTAATATTCATAGGGTTTTTTTGAGCAAACAATTTATGGGAGCAAGAATCAACTAGCATAGGAAAGCAAAACAAGCATAACTTCAAATCTTTGAACACATAGAGAGGAACCTTGATATTATTGAAATTCCTACAAGCATATGTTACTCCCTTATAATAATTCTCAGTAGAATCATGAAGGAATTTCACCATATAACTATCAAATAAATCATTATTTCCATCATCAATTATAGCATACGTGTCATCATCAAAACTCGGGGAACAAAGAATATCATATTTAGTAAGCATAGCATCCCCAAGCTTGTGGTTTTGCATATCATTAGCATCATGGATATTTAGAGAATTCATACTAACAACATGGCAATCATGTTTTTCATTCAAGGAACTATCATGATTGTCCTTACAAACTTCTTCTTTCAACACTTCATCAAAAAAATTAGATTCATGATTTTCAAACAAAACTTCATAGAGATAATCAAGTGCACTCAACTCACTAGCAATTGGTTCATCATAATTTTCTATTTTGAAAAGATTAGCAAGTGGATGAGGATCCATATCAATAGATTTTTAGCAAGCGAATATGCAAGCAAATAGGAGGCACATGGCAACACAAGTAAACATAGCAAACGAAAAGGCGAACGGAAGAAAGGCGAATAAAAAGGCAAATATTTTTGGTTTTTTCTGAATATTTTTTTAGAAATGGGGGAGAGGAAAACGAGAGGCAAATGGAAAATAATGTAAATGCAAGAGATAAGTTTGTGATGGGTACTTGGTAGGCTTGATGTGTACCCTCCCCGGCAACGGCGCCAGAAATGGCAAGTTGACGGGAAAGTTCTTTGTCTTGACTTGCTATGTATCCTCCATGGAAATGGTGCCAGAAATCCTTCTTGCTACCTCTTGAGCATGTGTTGGTTTTACCTTGAAGAGGAAAGGGTTATGCAGCAAAGTAGATAAGTATTTCCCTCAGTTGTTGAGAACCAAGGTATCAATCTAGTAGGAGGAACAAGCAAGTCACCAATGGTTACACCTACACAAACAATGAAACTCTTGCACCCAATGCTATAAAGGGGTTGTCAATACCTTCACGATTGTTTGCAAGGATTAGATCCAATAGATATAGATGTAAACAAGAATGGAAAGTAAAAGGTAAATAAATTGCAGCAAAGTATTGTTGGTATTTTTGGTTTATAGATCTGAAAGTATATTATGGAAAGTAGACCTGGGGGGCATAGGTTTCACGAGAGGCTTCTCTCTCGAAGGAAAATATCATGGTGGGTAAAAAAAATTGTCAAGCGATTGATATAAAAGCGAATAATCATGTAGTTATCCAAGGCAATGATCATGCATATAGGCATCACGTCCGTATCAAGTAGACCGAAACGATTCTGCATCTACTACTATTACTCCACACATCTACCGACTCCTGCCTGCATCTAGAGTATTAAGTTCATGAAGAACAGAGTAACGCATTAAGAAAGATGACATGATGTAGAGGGATAAACTCAAGAAATATGATGAAAACCCCATATTGTTACCCTTGATGGCAACAATACAATACGTGCCTCGCTACCCCTACTATGTCACTGGGTGAGGACACCGCAAGATTGAACCCAAAACCAAGCACTTCTTCCATTGCAAGAATTACCAATCTAGTTGGCCAAACGAAACTAATAACTCAAAGAGACTTGCAAAGATATGAAATCATGCATATAACAAATCAGAGGAGATTCAAATAAGATTCATGGATAATCCGAACATAAACTCACAATTCATTGGATCTTGACAAACACACCACAAATAGGATTACATCAGATAGATCTACATGAAGATCATGAAGAACATGGTATTGAAGATCAAAGAGAGAGAATAAGCCATCTAGCTACTAGCTATGGACTCGTAGGTATGTGGTGGACTACTCACGCATCATTGGAGGGGCAATGGAGTTGATGTATATGCCCTCCGTGATCGAAACCCCCTCCGACAGATTATCGGAAAAGGCTCCAAGATTGGATCTCTTGGGAACGGAGGCTTCCGGCGGCGGAAAAGTATTTGTGTGGCTCCTCTGGTGTTGGGGGAATATTTGGGAATTTATAGGCCAAGAATTAGGGTTAGGAGACCAGCGGAGAGGCGACAAGCCTGCTAGGCGTGGCTAGGGGGCCCGCGCCTAGCGGGCTTGTGGCTCCTTGGCACTTCCTCTGTCGTGCACTCCAAGCTTGATCGATTTGTTTCCTTCCAAAAAAATCCTTCCGAAGGTTTTATTGCGTTTGGACTCCGTTTAATATTCCATATTTGCAAAACTCAAAAAGAAGGAAAAAACCAGAAACTAGCACTAGGCTCTAGATTAATAGGTTAGTCTCAAAAATAATATAAAATAGCATATAAATGCATATAAAACATCCAAAACAGATAATATAATAGCATGTCATCATCAAAAATTATAGATACGTTGGAGACGTATCGCTCCCCTCTGTTGCCATGGAGGCCATGGACCAGAGGGGGAACTATCCTCCCATCTAGGGGGAGGCCAAGGAAGAAGAATAAGGAGGAGGGATCTCTCCCCCTCTCTCCCGGCAACGTCGGAACGCTGCCGGGGCAAGCATCGTGACAGCGATCTACATCGACGACCTTGCCGCCGTCAACGACAACTCTCTCCCCATCTATGCAGCGGTGTAACACCTCTCTTCCCCGCTTTAATCTCTACTTAAACATGGTGCTCAACTCCATATATTATTTCACAATGATATTTGGATATCCTATGATGTTTGAGTAGATCTCTTTTGTTCTGTGGGTTATTTGTGGTATGATGTTATTGATGTGAGTTGTATGTTGATATGGTGTTGTCCTATGGTACCCCCTGTGTCACGCAAACGTGAGGAATCCCCACCGAAGGGTGTTGCAATATGTTCATGATTTTCCTATGGTGGGTTGCGTGAGTGACAGAAGCACAAACCCGAGTAGGTGGGTTGTTGCGTATGGGAGTAAAGAGGACTTGATACTTAATGCTATGGTTGGGGTTTACCTTAATGATATTTAGTATTTGCGGATTCTTAATAGAGTTCCAATCATAAGTGCATATGATCCAGAGAAAGTATGTTAGCTCATGCATCTCCCTCATTGCATATAAAAAGTATCTATCATATCATATTCAATTGCCTAGGGACAATCTTTCTCTTGTGTTACCAAAAACTTGCTACTACACTACTAAGTTTATTTTCTTGCTAAGTACTCGTAGTTTTATTCCCGCAAAGTAGTTTCATTCTTGTTCTATATAAAGAAAACGTTAAGTGTGTGTAGAGTTGTATCGGTGGTCGATAGAACTTGAGGGAATATTTGTTCTACCTTTAGCTCCTCGTTGGGATTTGAGACTCTTACTTATCGAAAAAGGCTACAAACGATCCCCTACACTCGTGGGTTATCATGTATTAATGTGGGAATATTTTCTTGCTCTCATAAAGCACTTGAGATTAATAATAGATGGCTTGGTCCTTGGTCCATAAGCGAGGTCCTTTTGAAGTGCGAGGCCCATCACATGGATTAGTTTGAAAGAACTTGGGAAGCACTTCCAGCCGGAACAAATGAAGCTCTTCACGAGGATTTGGATATTTCAATTCTTCCTTGTGCGAGAGAAATTCATCGACGTACACCACTGAGTCTGGATTCCTAGGAGATGTAGATTTCTTCACAGAAGGGCTAGCTTCCTCATTCCTCATTGTAATGTGGATTGTCAGCTTAAGAGAGAGTGTTGGATTCACAGATGATGGAGCTTCATATGTAGTTTCCTTAAGTGCGGGGTTATGTTTCGAGGAAACTGGGGCCAATTCTGGGACAGGTTCATCTCTTACTGACACTGGGCTGAGTCTTGGGTAGAGGTAGGAACTCACATCTCTACCGGAGTATCATTCTACTCGGTCACAATTAGACCCAAGGTTGTGGCATCATCTTGAGCAGGGGGCACTTGGGTTGCAGAGCAAATGATTTCACCTTCCTCTCATGCAGTTTGTTGAGAGGGAATATCAGTTGTGACTGGGCGGGCCACATGCACATTGACTCACTTAGGCTACTTTTCTTTCGAAGGTTCCACAAGAATGACTAGTTCACACATGCCATTCTGTGCAACACGAGGAATATATTTTTATGACAGTTTCTTTCGTTGTCTCCTCTTTTTTTGAACAGCTTGATCAATATCGCCCTTAACCAGGTCAATGTAGCTCGTGACCTTAGCTTGATGTTCATCACATATTTTCCGAACCATTTGATCCAGATCAGAGTAAAACCACAATCGACGACCATGAAGGGTAGAAACGACACAGTTGAGATCTTTGTATGAATCTTCGAGTACTTTAATGATATATTTGGATGAGGTAGATTTTATTCGATCATCCAGTTCAAGCAACTTGACTGTCATTTGCTTTATTTTGACAACATCTTCTCGCATTTCCAAAATGAAGGAATTTTCTTGTTCAATGACTTTAGGGGGAATGGGCAAAGACGCCACTTTGCCATCAAAAGGATTTTCATAAAATTGATCAAGCTTCTCCATGATGAATATGCGATTATAGTTGTGAGGAGCCAATGTTTGGGCAACAGGAGTAGGTTGTGGTGGAATTTGCTCGGTAGGAGGCATAGATGCTAGAGGCTGAGCCAGAGTTAGCGCAAACTTTGTTGACTTTTGATATGTCTCCAACGTATGTATAATTTTTGATTGTTCCATGCTATTATATTACCATCCTAGTATAAGTTTTGAGTAATAATTATGAATTTACATTATTTTTAGCACTAACCTATTGACCCAATGCCCAATGCTAGTTGTTGTTTTCTGGTTTTTTTTACCTTTTAGGTTTACAATACCAAACGAAGTCCAATGGCCTGAATACTATTTTATGTTTTTGTATGGACCAAAAGAACACCTAGAAACTTCGGGAGAAGACCGGAGGCCGCACGGGGGAGGCACAAGCCAACAGGGCACACCGATGGGGGGCGCCTTGGTGGCTTGTCCCTCCCTAGTGGGACCTCCTACCCCTATTATCTGGCCTATAAATCCACATATATTCCAAAAACCCTAGGGGGCATCCTGCAAGACTTTTTCAGTCGCCGCAAGTCTGTGTTCCACCATGATCCCATCTGGAGCTCCGTTTCGGCACCCTGCCGGAGGGGGGATCGATCACGGAGGGCCACTTCATCAACCTTGCTGCCCTCATGATGATGTGTGAGTATTTCACCATAGACCTATAGGTTCGTAGTTAGTACATGTTCTCTCTCTCTCTCTCTTGATCTTCAATACAATGATCATCACATCTTCACTTTGATCTATCCGATGTAATTCTTTTGTACGTTGTGTTTGTTGGGATGGGATGAATTGTGGGTTTATGTTGAGATTAGTCATGAAAAGTATTTGAGTCTTCTCTGAAATATTTTATTGACTCTTATTGCACGATAATTATAGCTTCATAAATCTCCGCGATCTATTTTTTGCTTTGGCCAAGTAGATTGATCTTTCTTTAGTGAGAGGGTGCGTTGTAGTGGGTTCAACCTGATAGGTTTCTATATCGCAGTGACAGAAGGGGACAAGACACGTCTTTGTGTTGTTGCCACTAAGTATAAAACAATGGGGTTTATTCATATGGATTGAGTTTACTTTGTCTACATCATGTCATCATTCCCCAAGCATTACTCTGTTTGTCATGAACTTAATACGTAGAGAGGCAAGCATAGATGCGCTCTTGAGGTGGAGTAATAGTAATAGGTGCAGGCAGGAGTTAGCCTATTTGCTTTGGACATTATGCCTATATACACACGATCATTGTTGTGAATATCACATAACTATGCGCTTTTCTATCAATTTCCCAACAGTAATTTGTTTATCCACCGTATGCTTACTTCCATGAGAGATGCCGCTAGGGAAAACTATGCCCCTGGTCCATTCACTTATATATTTACAAAACCTATCATTACCTTGTTGTTATTATTTACTTTTTATTTTATTTTGCAATTTACTATTATCACACCTCACCTGTTTGCAAATAACGAGATCAAGGGGATTGACAACCTTCTTGCCGCATTGGGTGCAAGTTGTTTGCTCTTTTGTGTATAGCCGCTGAAAAAGGTTGTGGAATTATATTCCTATTGGTTCGATAAACCTTGGTTTCTTAACTGAGGGAAATACTTACCCGTATTGTGATGCAATTACCCGTTCCTCTTCATGGAAAACACAACACAGATCACAAGTATAAGGAAAGATTTCTGGCGCCGTTGCCTGCGAATATCATCACCAACTATCAAGTAACTTCACACAAATTATCATTCACTTTTTATTCTTTTTATTTTCTGTTATATTTATTTTGCTTCATAAAAACCAAAAATATTTATCTTTGCTTGCTAGTTTACTTGTCCTACTTGTTATTTTGCTTGCTCGGTCACCATGTCTTAAGATACTACTAAGTTGTGTGACTTCTCAAATACTAATAACAATTATTTTATTATTACTCCTATACCACCCTCCACTAGTGCGGAGGTTTTTGATATTAATGTTGCATTGCTGAATCTTGTCATGAAAGAACAATTTTTTGGAAGTCCTGATGAGGATCCCACTGCTCATCTTAATACCGTTGTTGAACTTTGTGATATGCAAAAGAAAAAGGATATGTATAATAATATTTTGAAATTAAATTTATTTCCTTTTTCACTAAGAGAAAAATCTAAAGCTTGGTTTTCATCTTTACCACGTAATAGTATTGGAACATGGGATAAGTGTAAAGATGCTTTTATTGCCAAGTATTTTCCTCGTGCTAAGGTCATCTCCCATAGAAATCAAATAATGAATTTTAAACAACATGATCAAGAACATGTTGCATAATATTGGGAGAGAATGAAATTAATGATTAGAAATTGTCCTACTCATGCGTTAAACTTATGGATGATTATCCAAAACTTCTATGTTGGACTAAACTTTGTGTCTAGAAATCTTATAGATTCTGCTGCAGGTGGTACCTTTATGGATGTGACCTTATGAGAGGCCAAAAAACTTCTGGACAACTTCATGAAAGAATATTCTCTATGGCATACCGAGCGAGCTCCAACTGGTAAGAAGGTAAATTATGTCGAGGAAATCACTACTTTGAGTGAAAAAGTGGATGCTCTTATGGATATGGTTGCTAGAAAAAATACTCATATTTATACAAGTGATATGACTTTGTCTACTTTGATTGAGAAAAATAGTTATCCTATTTATGTGAACTTTATCTCGCGAAACAATTTCAACAACAATGCTTATATAGGAAATTTCAATGCTAGGCCATACCCCGGTAACTCCTCTAACAAATATGGAAATTATTATGGAAATTATTCTACAAATGCTAATAGGATACCCTCTTATATTTATAACACAATTAAATAATTTATTGGTTCTCAAAATATTTTTAATACCGTGGTAGAAGAAAAGTTGCATACAATTGATACTTTGGCTAAAAACATGGATAGAATAGCCCTTGATGCATAAACTCTTAAAAGTAAGACTTTGCCACCCAAGCATGATTTTAATGAGACTATTAAATCTATCCAAATATCTATTTATGAAAGTAAGGAGAGAACCGCTAAGTTGAAAGCTAAGCGGGAATTCTTCGAAAAATCTCTCCCACCCGGTTTTTACCGGAATCATGATGAGGGTCTTAAAGTGATTGGTACTTCTCCTATTGAATCTTTGTTTACTTCTCTGAATATAAATGATAAATGGACTAGAGATGAGTCAACTCTATCTAGAGACCACCCCATTTGCTTGGAGGGTGATGATTCTAATGCTAAAACTAAAAAATGTGGGTTTGGAGAGGTTAAATCTTTAACTAGTGATGTGCCCACTATCTTGGATTACAAGGACTTTAATTAAGAAAGTTTCTATTTAGTATAATGTATTTCCTTGTTGCAAACCATTATTATCTCATCCAATGCTTATGAACAAAACAAGGCTTTCACTAATCATATAGTGGAAGCGATGATAAAAGCTTATGATGAGAAACTTGAGCTTGAAGTATCTATTCCTAGAAAATTGCATGATGAGTGGGAACCTACTATGAAAATAAAGATAAATAAATATGAATTCAGTGCTTTGTGTGACCTTGGTTATAGTGTTTCAACGATACCTAAATCTCTTTGTGATGTGCTTGGTCTCACCAATATTCAAGAGTGTTTCCTAAACTTGCATCTTGTGGATTCTACCATTAAGAAACCTTTAGGTTGAATAAATGATGTTCTTATTATTGAAAATAAGAATTATGTGCCTGAATATTTCATTGTGCTTGATATCGAGTGCAATCCTACTTGTCCAATAATACTTGGAATACCTTTCTTACGAACTATTGGTGCAATTATTGATACAAAAGAGGGAAACATAAGTTTTCAATTTCCATTAAATAAAGGGATGGAACACTTCTCTAGAAAGTAAATCAAACCAACTTATGAATCTATCATGAGATCCACTTATTGGTGGAGTGTCAAAGATGACAATACTTGAAACTATGCATTATGCCTAGCTAGGGGCATAAAACAATAGCTCTTGTTGGGAGGCAGCCAAATAGTTATCTTTATTTTTGCTTTTTAGTTTCTATTTTTCTGTAATGATATGATTATTTCCTCCGTAGTTATTGTGTTTTTATGTTTATGTTTTAATTAGTGTTTTGTTCCAAGTAGAGCCTTTGGGTAACTCACAAGATGGGTAGAATTGATATGGTGCAAAAACAAAAACTTTAACGTCCAATGCAGAATTTCTCTGATTTTACTGGAACGTCTTTTTGATCTGAATTTTTTTACAGAGTATTGCTATACAAATTCGTAAGGTTTCCTAATTTTCAGAATTTTTTTAATTACATAAGTATAGGTTCTTTGTAGATCATTACAGACTGTTATGTTTTAAACAAATTCTGTTTTTGCTTGCATAGTTTGCTTGTTTTGATGATGCTATGGATTGTATCGGGGAGTATAAGCCATGAAGAAGTTTGAATACAGTAATTATTATGCAATAATGAAATATGAATCAATTTATAACAATACCTAAAGTATTTGATATGTTGCTTATACTAACGGATCTCTCGGAGTTTTGTTGAGTTTTGTGTGATTGAAGTTTTCAAGTTTTGGGTGTTATTATGATGGACAAAGGAATAAGGAGCGGCAAGAGCCTAAGATTAGGGATGCCCAATGCACCACAAGGTAATATTCTAGGAAGACTCAAGCTTCTAAGCTCGGGGATTCCCCGGAAGGAATCCCCTCTTTCGTCTCAATCCATCGGTATGTCACTTGGAGCTATATTTTTATTCGTCAGATGATATGAATTTTTCTTGGAGCGTCATTTGCTTTCGTTTGTTTTTATTTTTAGTTTTCCACAATCATCATTTTCTGGACACACCTATTTGAGAGAGACGCACCTTCATCATAATTTGTTAGAATACTCTGTGTGCTGCACTTATATCTTTTGAGCTTAGTGGTTGCTCTAGTACTTCACTTATATCTTTTTGAGCACGGTGGCGTATAGATTTTGTAGAAATAGTTGCACTCTAGTTCTTTACTTATATTTTTTTGAGAGTTAATAAATAGTTACGTTAATTTGCATGGGTCATAATACTAGTCTAAAAATAATAGGTATTCAATGAGTGATAATCAAAACCATCATGTAGCACAGAAAGGAGAAATTGTGGATTAACGATATTGATGTGGTAATATGAAAAAGGTGTGAGTGCATGATTGTTGACTTGTAGAAGTACCAGTATTAAGAGGTTTTAATTTCTTGTTTGTCTAAATATTAAAAAGGCATGGTGGGGATGTGTGAGCATTTCTTTTCCTCGTTGAAATCCTAGTTTGTTTTAGGTCGGAGGCGCGCGATGGTTAACTCCTACCAACCTCTTCCCTCGAGGCAGTGAGTAGTGCTTAAATTTTTGATAAAGCTAATAAAACTTTGCAATAAGTATATTAGTTCTCCATGACTAATGTGAACCCATCGACATACGCAATCTCACCATCTCATATTTTGTTAGCATATTCGGTACCGTGCCTTGCCCATTCTCACCTCGAGGATAGGTGCCAACTTCGTCGGTGCATCCAAACCCGGTAACATGATACACTCTGTCACACATAATCCTTCTTATATCCTCCTCAAAACAGCCACCATACCTACCTATTATGGCACTTCCATAGTCATTTCAAGATATATTGTCATGCAAATTCCACCGTTACATCATATAACTAGTTCATTCATCATGATATTGCTTTGCATGATCATATAGAGCTGACATAGTATTTGTGGCAAAGCCACCGTTCATCGTATTTTTGATACATGTCACGCTAGATCATTCCACATCTTGGCACACTGCCAGAGGCATTCATATTGGGTCATATTGTTTCATAGTTCTTCATATTGAGTTGTAAGTAAATAAAAGTGCAATGGTCATTATAATTAGAGTACTGTCCGAGTGAGGAAATAAAAATGGGGGAGGCCAAATAACCCACCATAATAAGAAATGAAAAAGAGAGAAAAAGAGAGAAGGGACTTTGCTACTATCCTTTACCACACTTGTGCCTCAAACTCGCACCTTGTTCTTCATATAGAGAGTCTCATGTTATGTCATTTTCATATGCTAGGGGGAATTGGTTTTTAATTATTATAATCTTAGATTTTATATTCCGATGATGGTCTTCCTCAAATGCCTGAGGTCTTCATGATCAAGCAAGTTGGATGCACACCCCACTTAGCTTCAGCTGAGCTTTCATACACTTATAGCTCTAGTGCATCATTTGCATGACAATCCCTACTCCTTGCATTGACATCTATCGATGGGCATCTCCATAGCCCTTCAATACGCCTAGTTGGTGTGAGACTATCTTCTCCACTTTTTACCCCTTTGATATCTACCACCATATTCTATTCCACATTTATGCCATGTCCATGTTCCACGCTCATGTATTGCGTGAAGAATAAAAAGTTGATGCACATTGAAAAGGTGTGATCCAATTGCCTGACTTGGGCACCGTGGTGCTTGACATTTGTATTAATGTGATGAAGACGGAGCCATGCCTTGCTAATATGATAAGATAAATGGGGGTAAACATTCTTTTAGGATCATATACTTTGAAAGATTGATGATTTTGTTGCTTGTGCCTATAAATATTGCTATGTTGATGTTTGTTGATTCATCATTTCTCAATGAGCATACATGCAAAATATTACATATTGGGTAGCATGTCACATCAAAAATTCCTTTTTATCATCTACCTACTCGAGGACGAGCAGGAATTAAGCTTGGGGATGCTGATACGTCTCCAACGTATATGTAATTTTTTATTGTTGCATGCTATTATATTATAATTCTAGTATACTTGTTGAGTAATAATTTACCAATTTATACTCCCTCCATTCCAGAATATAAGGTGTATTGTTTTCCATGCAAGTCAACCATTTAAATGTTTGACCGAGATTATAGAATAAACTAACAATATCTGCAATACCAAATACATAATTTGTGAAACTACTTGTCATGATGGTTCAAATGATATAAATTTTGTATTGTGAATATTGATATATTTTTCTAAGAACTCGGTCAAACATGACCTCATTTGACTTTTCAAAAAACAAATACACCTTATATAAAGGAACGGATGGAGTATTATTTTTTAGCACTAAGCTATTGACCACTGCCTAGGGCCAGTTGCTATTTTTTGCGTGTGTTTTTTTCTTTTCAAGTTTACAGTACCAAACAAAGTTCGATTGCCCCCAAAACTTTTTTATGATTTTTTCTGGACCAAAAGAAGACCTGGAAGCTTCGAGAGAAGACGATAGGCTGCACGAGGGAGGCACAAGCCAATAGGGAGCGCCAAGGGGGGGCGCGCCCTGATGGCTTGTCCCTCCCTAGTGGCCCTCCTACCCCCATTCTCTCGCCTATAAATTCACATATATTCCAAAAACCGTAGGGGGCATCCCGAAACACTTTTTCTGCCACCGCAAGTCTCTGTTCCGCCGCAATCCCATCTAGAGATCCGTTCCGGCACCTTGACAGAGGGGGGTCGACCACGGAGGGCTTCTTCATCAACCTTGCTGCCCTCATGATGATGTGTGAGTAGTTCACCACAGACTTACGGGTCCGTAGTTAGTACCTAGATGGCTATCTCTCTCTCTCTCTCGATCTTCAATACAATGATCATTGCATCTTTGCTTTGATCTATCAGATTAATTCTTTTGTACGGTGTGTTTGTTGGGATGTGATGAATTGTGGGTTTATGTTCAGATTATGTAAGAAAATTATTTGAGTCTTCTCTGAAATCTCTCTGATCTATTAATTTATAGGCACAATCATTATAGCTTCTTAAATCTCTTTGATCTATTAATTTTCTTTGGCCAAGTAGATTGATCTTTCTTTAGTGAGAGGGATGCGTTGTAGTGGGTTCAACTTGCGGGTTTCTATGTCCCAGTGAAAGAAGGGGACAAGATACGTCTTGTGTTGTTGCTACTAAGGATAAAACAATGGGGTTTATTCATATTGACTGAGTTTAATTTTTCTACATCATGTCATCGTTCTCCAAGCATTACCCTGTTTGTCATGAACTTAATACATAGAGAAGCAAGCATAGAACCACTCTTAAAGTGGAGTAATAGTAATAGGTGCAGGCAGGAGTCAGTCTATTTGCTTTGGACGTGATGCCTATATACACATGATCATTGCTGTGAATATCACATAACTATGCACTTTTCCATCAGTTGCCCAACAGTAATTTGTTTACCCATCCTATGCTTACTTTCATGAGAGATGCAGCTAGGGAAAAGTATGGCCCCGGGTCTATTCACTTATATATTTACAAAACCTATCATTACCTTATTGTTCTTATTTACTTTTTATTTTATTTTACAATTTACAATTATCTACACACCTCACTTACTTGCAAATAACGAGATAAGGGGATTGACAACCCTCTTGTCGCGTTGTGTGCAGCCATCGAAGACGATTGTGGATTGATATTCCTATTGGTTCCGTAAAACTTGGTTTCTTAACTGAGGGAAATACTTACTCGTATTGTACTGCAATTACCCCTTCCTCTTCACGAAAAACCCAACGCAGGTCACAAGTATCGCGTTTTCATTCAGAGGAGGTGTTGGAGGAGCACATGCTCGGTTGTTGGAGCCTTGAGCTTCTTCAGAGAAGGTTGTGGAATCTATTCACCTAGTTTTGCAACACAAGCTGGATCATCCACAACCAAATCGTTTAAGTCAATTGCATCAGGACTAGGTTTTGTATACATGTTGTTGCATCGTAACATTTGTTGCATGGTTTTTTTTATCTTGATCTTCTTCGGAGGAACTTGCGGCAGAACTTGAGTTCAAAAATCTAGCAGTATAGTGGAGGTGGTGATGTTGACTTTCTCGCTGAGAGTAGTTTCAACTTCTTCCGTGGTGAAAGGTACGGCATCCTTCTTCAAGATGAAGTAGTCAAAGGACCGGACGCCATGGTAAAGACGATCAAAGACATTTTTTGCATCCGAAGGCGATGGTGACAATCGTCAGCAAATAAGGGATCCAAGGCAAAGTATTTGTTCATCAACGTCAATTGGTTGCATGCACTATTGTGGTTGAGAACTCCATGACCCTGGACTATATCCTTGAAATTTAGAACATGCTCTTCCACAGGCTCCGCTTCTGCAAGGACCGCCTACATCATCGTTGTCTCATCCGTTTAGTCCTCCTTGTCGGACGAGACATCCGACTACTCAACATAGTGCTCGTATATGTACTTCATATTTGAATCCATTGTGTCAAATAAGAAGGGACAAACAAATTAGCACATGCAATTCACCGAACACTTGGCATGGTTACTACCATAGGGGCGAATGGTACCTAAGTGGCAGACGGAAGAGAGGAATGGAAAGGTGGCGGAGGATCGACGTCGAGCTTGGATGTAACTTTGGATGAGATGGAGTTGTCGAGTTCCGATGAAGGTGTGGCTAGATGGTCGAGTGGTGGAGCGACGACGGAGGCAAAAGAGAATACGAATCGAAGAAATATGCGAGGATGGACGTGCGGGGTTTGGGAGAGGTTTTGGGTGGGCCGGGAGTGTCGGAGTTCTACGTGGCTGCTATCCGGACTCCAACAAAGCCCTCTAAGTTTGTCTCAACTTTACGAAAAAAGTGCGTCAGGGCCGACCGACACATGCCTGTGTTAGATGGAAAACACATTTGAACCATGCGGTCCGGACGGATACGGGTGGTTTGATGGTCCACTTTGAAGATGCCCTAAGTTCCTATCCCGACCAAACATATGGCACCTAATTCAACGAGCTTGTCAACTTCATCCATTTATTCATTCTACTTATACTTTTCCTTTCTATACCCACTAGCCACATTTCTGCTCTTCCCACCTTTCTCCTTAAAGTTGATATGTAGGTCCATCCATCCATGACATTTTCGTTGCCATAAGAGTTCTAAACAGACTAAAAGTTGCCAATTAGTTCAGTCCTAAGCAACCAACATTGCTCAAAGGATCACCTCAAGTATCAATTCATATAGGAGTATGATAGTCCCACAAGTCCCTAGCTTTTCTTATTTTTAAAAAGCAGGATAGACCCCAGTATCTGCATCGAATAAGGCACCCAGTCCATCCAGAAGTACAAGAGGGTGTCTAATTAGTGATCTTTTTTATATCAAGGTCATCATGTCTAATTGGTAAATTTTATTTTATAGCAATCATTCTCGATGGTCATGCATGTCTAATTAGTGAATTTTATTTTATATCTCAATTTTTTCTTAGTGCATTTAAAAATAAACAAGGGTCGCGATATCTGCCACACGTGTGGCATGTTAGGCATGTGTCTAGACACCATGTATGGTGTACGCAGGAGGCAGCCCACACGGTTTGTATGTAGGCGAACAATAGAATTGCCCACATGTGTGGCGCAACTATTTCGTGCCACACGCCCAAAAAGTACTACTCATCCCGACCCAAGCGTGTGGCACGAAATAAATCTGCCCACACGTCCTAGCACAGCTAAGTTAGTTATCCCGCGGGATGAAACTTAAGTTACCTATGCGGATGGAAACTCTAGTTATCCGGGATGGCAAATGTAGTTGTAAAAGCATGGTAACTCTCTCTGTTTTAACTAATTATAGTTACCCACGGGATGACACTTTATTTAACCCGGGATAGTTGCCATGTGTGGTCTAACCGTAGTTGTCATGTATGTTTGTAGTTGCCATGTGTGTTTACCTTGTTGTTATATATGCGCAACTGCAGTTGCCATCAACAACAAATCATAGTTGTCATGTTTGTTTACATAGTTGTCATTTACGCGTAACTGCAGTTGCCATGTAGCAACATACGAGCGTCGTGTGGGCGAATAGCAGTTCGCCCATACGCGCGTTTACTAGGTGGTGGTTGTGTGGGCAGAAACTGGTTCGTCCACACGACGCAGCTGGCAACAGCACGTTGTGGGTCGTGTGGGCGAACTCTTCAACGCCAACACACACGATGATGCCTACGTGGCACTAAAATTCCATCAGATTCCTTTAGGATTTGTGCAAAACTGAATGAACGTAGATCGAGGCGTGTGGACGAGTTGCAATCTGCCACACGTGTAGGCGTTATCTTTTCCCATAAACAATAGGTGTGACCAACTAGATTGAGGAGCATAATTGGATTAAGAGTTCAAATCAGAGTTGCTTCCTAAAGTACATGCATTGTAGCCCGTAGCAACGCACGAGCATTCTACTAATTATTGGTAAGAGTTCTAAAACTGATATGTGTTGTCGACGCCAAAGGTAAGAATCAGTCAGGTTGAAATGATTTTTTCCGCCCAGACACAATGAAGTATTGACATGAAAACCCAGATAACCAAAACGAAAAAAGCATGAACAACATAACAGTAGTAGATATCACTTCTCTTGTCGCCGAGAGATAAATTTACAACGAGGATATAAACGCTCAACAGAAAAGTCATTATAGCAACATTCTGATATGCACTATTACTAAATGGATAACTTTAACTAGTGTGTCCATGGTATTCCAAGCACAATACTTCGGTTGGTTGCGTCCATTCAAAAATACAACCAGACAGGATCATCAACAATTCTTCTTGCTGAAAATTACATAGTTCACAGAGTTCATTTACACACACAAAAGAGCAAGCTCATCATGTATTTATTTTAAATATATAAATCAATGTCCCCACACTGATCATATCATAACAATATATAAGCAGTCAAAATATCATAATGGAAATTATTAACAATCCAGGCTTAAAGCTCATGAGGTGCTCCCGGAAAGTTAGCAGTTAACGCGAACCACCAGAGTAAAATAATGAACACTGTCCTTTACCAAGATCCTCGCGCACTTCACCATTGTAGAAGTTAGTTAACCCTTTTAAAAACCATAGCAAGTTATGTTGCCATGCGACTATTTTATTGAACACCTTCACTGGTCAGGCAGTCAATTAACTAGCTAAATGCCAAGATAGTCATTTTTGTCAAAGTATATGTGGATTGCACAACCATCCCTACAGTTTCAGATTTTTAGTTTCTACAAGTTGGTGCACAAAACATTAAAATTTACTACTGTAAAAGCCATCTTGGCTGCGATAATATAGTAAGCAGCCAGGATGGCTTTTAAAGTTTAGATTAAAATTTTGTTTGTCCCCTTTCTGTCCACGTTTACACATGAAAGCCACACGAGAGGGGTGTTTTCATGTCAAAGTATAGTGGATTGCCCAACCTTCACCATCAGTTCAGACATCCAGTTCTATTGGTTGGTGAATAAAAATTAATTTTCTGATGTTACCTAGAGAAAAAGCTAGTCAAATGAGAAAGGAAAGTGGAACAGTGTTTTATGCTTACATCACCTTGTTTATTTTTTGTACGGATATAACAATTTATAACAGAAATATTGATGAAATAAGAAGCTCAACTATCCTGCATATTCATGTACCTGATGTGATATTACATATATGTACACAATCAAATGGGTGGTGCTCAGCACCTTGAGGAGAAGAGGGAGGTCTCGGAACCTAAATCTCACTGAAACACCAGGGCAGAGAAGAAGAGGGAGGTTTCGGAACCCAAATCTCAGTGAAGCAGCAGGGCAGCTGCCCTCTGTCTATAGCCAGCCAGTTGGAGCTCAGCAATAGCCTCGGTCATCCTTGGCACAGCAAGGACATTTGGCAAGAGATTAATCCACGACTGTTCTAAAAGCAAGTCCCAGGAAGGACGAGCCATGGCCTATGCTTAGGGAGATAGGCCCACGCACAAGGCAACTTTGACTAATCAGGCCTTATTTGAAATGTAGCAACTTCGAACAAATGCCGATTGGATTAATTGGAGCTACCAAATTCCGATGGGGTTTCCTATGCTGCAATTCCATAAGAATTTCAACATCCATGGCAACCGCTTTTTAGGGCCTGATGATTCAAGTAGTATCAAGGCACTTAACTTTACTTGTTATATCCAAACAACTATTCTTGGCCCTTTTCTCGTGTTTTCGCGATTTTGCACTTGCATTTTCCAGTAAAAAAAACATTTGATTTTCCTATTCCGTGTTCCAAAGTGGCCCTTCACATGGAAACTAGCGATGAAGCCTAGTCAAGAGAGAATCCTCCTCTCAAACAGTCGACTGTGCCAGTGCTACAGTGCTGCACGAAGGCACATCATTTATAAGTTTCTGCGCTGCACTGCCAGTAGCACAACAGCGGAACAGGCAGCAACCAAATCAGCTAGTTAAAAGGGAGCTGCAGATGCATCTCCAAATCTCAACATTGGGTCACAGCCTCAGCTCTAAACATTTGGTCTCAATTTCCAAGCTAATCTTCTTTACATAAAAAGGATGCGCTGCCCGCGGTCTCTGCTTCTATAGATGCACGCAACAATATTTTACTTTCTAAGTTTCTTCCTAAGATTATAGCTACCAAAAAAATCTGAAAAACATTGTATTCTATCTTTCTTCTCAAGATTACATATTCTAAGAAAAAAAGGACTGCCCGGTGCATGTAGCTCCCGCTTGCGCAGGGTCCGAAGAAGGGTCCAACCACCTTTTTTACATATTCTAAGAAAAAGTTCCCTAATTATCAGGACGAAATAAAGTGATGGATTCGGCACAACTAATTCAAGCATGAATTATGCAGGAACGATCCATAAAGTTAAATTTAAGTGTTGGTCACTCTGATGAGTTGAGCAGTTTTGGCTACTGGACAGGAAACAAGTTTCAGACAGAGTTGAGAAATAACAAGCAGGAATGGTTCATGCAACCAAAAGGACAGAGATGCAAAAAAATTGAACTAGAACAGAAAATGCACTGATATATGAACATGCATTAAAATAAAAAAGGTACAGGTACTTTCTCCGATTTTGTTGCAATTTGCACCCTGCACTTGGACATGCTAAGTAGTCTCTCCGGTTCACAAAAATGCTATGTTTTGGACATTGGTACCATCTTCAAAATGTAAATTGACCACTAGTTCCCATTGCACTACTAGTAATTTGTATGAGAATTGCATATCAGATTATTGTGAATCAAAATAATACTAAACCATTTAAATCGAATCTAAGGATATTTATACTTTTTAGTGGGAACTCGTGGAAGCATTTTTACTCTTCGCATCAAATCATAAAAGTGCAAGAATGCAGTAGGCAAAGCCTTTATTATTTCAAAAAGAAATGCCATGAATGCCTGTTTGGGCACTGTACGGTTTTGCCGGGATTCCATAATTAACAGAAATTCCCTTTTGTTTTAGTAATACATCAATCATGGCATTTACCCTAGTGTTCTTCACCGTGGGCTGGGTTGCTGCTTCTTCATCAGAGGGGCGTGCCTGCGCTGGTCGTTTCTTCCTCTCTTGCATTAGCCTCTTTTGGTGTTCCTCACGTTATTTGGCTGGTGCGTTTGTGTCGTCTGCCTCGGTTTCTTCTCCCTGCTCTTGTCTCCGCACACCCAATAGAAAAACCACTTGCAAGATGCGTGTATCGCTCTTGTATGTACTTCTAGACCACGTAAGCTAGATCATGCCAACTCTAGCATCATATAGAACCTAACTAACCTTCCTACTTACACCCACCTTAGCTGACTAGCTTGGAGCTGACAGATACTCCTGGATAAATGAATAATCTTAGTTGGTGCCTGGCCCAAGGCAACAAACTAGATCTAGCAGCAAGCAAGTAAATCTCAAGGAAAGTACACTGCATAATCACATCCAAAGCAATCTATTCTAAATTTTCCACACATGGACATGCACTTAATATATACTCCCTCCGTTCTTAAATATAAGACTTTTTAAAATTTTCACTATAGGCTACATATGAAGCGAAATGAGTGAATCTACACTCTAAAATGTGTTTATATACATCTGCATATAGTTCATAGTGAAATCTTTAAAAGTTCTTTATTTAGAAACGGAGGGAGTAGTGCTTAATTAATTTGGATTTTGGTTAGCTTATGCATCTCGATAGAAGAGTCGATCTCACAAATACTCGTTTAATATTATACTTCATTTAATTGTCTATGCATATGGGAGTACTTCTATGTGAACCTATCCCATTGCTACCTCTACATCGTTGTGTGTGCATTTCTCCCTCTCACTGTGAGGTCACCATCGTGTGTGTGCACTGTGCACTGTGCAGGAGGTCGCTAACCTATGCGAGTGATGGACAGAGAATGGTAGCTGTCCAATTTGACTGATCGATGGCCAAGAATGCAGGGATTCGCGGCTATACAGTCACACTCGTCAAGCGTTTCGAGCATTTAACGCCGTCCGATACGGTGAATCAATGGCATGCGAGTCATCTAAGACATTCTAGGGATAGTTTCGGGTGTACCTAATATTGTTCACACTGGTACATTATATAGGAGTATAGAAGTATAGATACGTACAACAAGCAACAGAACTGTAATACTCTGAAATTACTTCTCGAGACAAATATATGAATATGGTTTTCAAGTTCCTAATGTATATATTCAAAACAATATTTGTGGGTAAGTATTCAAAGTTCAACGTAAGACTGCTTACTGGAGGGAGCATATTTTAGTTCCTACAGTTTTGGTATATAATGTGCAACAAATTAGAAGTAAATGTGGCAAGTCTTGTTTTAATGCTCTAGTGGGAAATTGGATAGCAAAGTGAAGAAGTGAAGATACGTGTACTCTGTAATTGATTTTTTTCAAGGCATGCTCTGTAAAATGGATCTTTCATTCAAAAAACCTTGAGAAGCACACAAAAAATCATTTGGCCAGTTCTCTTGTAGGGGAGAAAGACTGGCATAGAACAACTCAATGTAGAGGAGATGCACAAAGAGAGCACATAGCACAAACGGTGAAAAAATCTAAATTAACAAGGCTAACATTGAAAACATGATGAATATGTATGATCACCAAGTAAGTGTTAGAGAAGTGAACAACTGATTTTCACTGAGGGCCAAAGGCCATACATATACATGTGTAGTAAAGTGCAAGAAACCCCTTATACAATGGGGATATACCGAAAAAGGACTATACACATCTAACACCCCACCCCCACCCCTCAAACTCGTGGTGGATCAACAACATGAGTTTGGAAAGGAAAAAAGCCATGCTGCGCTCGAGTTTGTGCCTTCATGAAGAAGTCTGCCAACTATAACTCAGAGGGCACATAGTGAAGAGGAAGAGTCTAATCATATACAGAAGCATGCACAAAGTGGGCATCCACACTGATGTGCTTGGTGAGCTCATGCTTCACCGGATCATGTGCAATACTGATAGCACCGGTACTGTCTGACAGTAAGGGAGTCGAGGTAGTAGTAGACATACCAAAATCCTCAAGTAACCACCATAACCAGATCACTTCAGCCGTCAACATAGCCATTGCTCGCAACTCAGCCTCTGTACTCGAGCGAGAAACTTCAGTCTATTTCTTTGTCTTCCAGGCAATAAGAGAGCCACCAAGAAAAACACAATAAGCACACAACGAGCGTCGGTCAGAGGGATCACTAGCCCAGGTAGCATTAGAGTAGGCCTGGAGCTCAAGAGAGCTGGAGCAGGGAAAGAAAAGGCGATGAGAGATCGTGCCACGAAGATATCGTAGAACACGGAGGAGATGGCTATAGTGGACAGAGGTGGGGCCAAAACAAACTGACTGAGGATATGGACAGGATAGGAGATGTTAGGGCACGTGACAGCAAGATAGACAAGGCTCCCATGAGGTGGCGATAGCAAGTGGGATTGGGAAGAGGATCACCATCAGAAGCACGAAGCTGAACATTGAGCTTCATAGGAGTCACGATAGTGCACTCATCGCCGAGAGCAACTCGATCAAGAAGATCCTAAATATATTTTTCATGGGGTGATGAAAAAGCCATCAGAGGTCGAAGAGACCTCAATCCCAAGAAAATAGTGAAGAGGACCAAGCTCAGTCATGAGGAACTCATCACGAAGGCGAGCCTTAACAAAGGCAATGTAGTCAGATTCATCACCAGTGATGATCATGTCATCAACATAGAGAAGGAGAAGAGTCCGACCACAAGGAGACGTGTGAACAAACAACGCGGGATCATGGTCACTAGGCGAGAAGCCGGCAGCAGTGACCACAGAGGCAAAACGCTCGAACCAGACCCGAGGAGCTTGTTTAAGACCACAGAGGCCATAGAGGAAACGATGAAGGCGACATACCATGCCATCAGGAGCATAGTACCCTGGTGCTGGCTGCATATAAACCTCCTCACGCAACTCACCATTTAGAAAAAACGTTCTGGACGTCAAGCTAAGACACATACCAATGACGAACAGAGGCAACATCAAGGAGAGTGCGGACAGTGGTCATATGGGCCACAGGAGCGAAGGTCTCATCATAATCGCGTCCCTGCTCCTGTTGAAAGCCACGAGCCACAAGGCGGGCTTTTTAGCTCTCAAGAGATCCATCAGAGCGAGTCTTAATCTTATAGACCCATTTGCAGGTGATGGTATGAACACTAGAAAGAAGAGAAACCAGATCCCACGTGTCAGAGCACTCAAGAGCAGCAAGCTCCTCGGCCATCGCAAGCTGCCATTCAGGCCGAGTCATGGCAGTTCGATAGGAGGTGGGCTCGGCAACAACAGAGAGACCATACCGGTCAGGAGAGTAGCGATCAGGTGCGAGGCTTGGCCGAGCACGGAGGTTATGAACCGGGGGAGGCATGGAAGGAGTGGCTCCGGAAGTGGAGGGAGCGTCAGTAGAATCATCCTCAAAACAGGGACGATGAGTGTAGTGAAGAGGAAAAGGAGAAAGAGGACGACAGACTGGATAGGATGGGGGAGAGGTGGATGGAGGTGAAGGTGGTGGTTGTGGTGACGGTGGTGGGGGAAGAAGAGTGAGAGGTGCCGGAGGAAGGGATGAAACAAGAGGCACAGGAGAGGATGTATTGGGAAGAAGAAGAAAAGAAATATCTTCCATGGAGAAGCTCGAGGAGGAAGGACGCGGGTAGTAAGAACGAGACTCATCAAAAGTCACATCACGCAAAATGCGCAGCCGACGACCAACTGGATCCCAACATCGATAGCCCTTGTGCTCGTCACTATAGCCAAGAAAAACACATTCAACCAATTGAGCAGACAGTTTGGTGCGTTCTCGTGGAGCAAGAAGAACATAGCACACACACCCCCAAACATTCGAAGAGCGGAGTAGTCGGGAGAAAGATTAGTGAGACGCTCCATAGGAATGCCACCCTGCAAGGCGGTCGATGGCTGAATGTTGATAAGGTAGGTGGATGCAGACACAGCCTCGGCCCAAAAGTGAGGTGGGAGGGAAGCGCCGATCATCAACGCACGAGCCGTCTCAAGCAGATGATGATGCTTACGTTCTGCAACACCATTCTGAGCATGGGCACCAGGATAGGAGAATTGGGCAAGAGTACCATGTTCCGTGAGAAAACCACACAATATCTGGGAGATAAACTCTCCAGCACAATCAGTACAAAAAGTACGAATAGGCGTGGAAAACTGGTTGTGAACCATGGCAGCAAAACGTTTGTATATGGAGAGAACCTCATTGCGAGATTTCATAAAGTAGAGCCAAGTATAGCGAGAGAAATCATCAATAAATAAAACATTGTAGCGACGACCACCTTTCGAATCAAAGGGAGCACGACCCCATACATCAGAGTGAACTAAATCAAACGGACGCTGAGACACCGACACGCTATGAGGATAAGGTAACTAGGTCTGTTTTCCAAGTCTACAACCCTCACAATGTAAAGAAACATCTCTAGAAATAGACCCTAAGACACCCTGATGCACCAATGACGATAAGCAGGAGCCACATATGTGACCAAGGTGGTGATGCCACTGCTGGAAGGACGCAGAAGAGGAGGCAGCTAGAGCATGGGAACTGGCAAAGGTGCTGGCGGCGGAAGGAACATGAAGCCAGTCAACTTCCCAAAGGCCCTCTGAGTCACGACGCTGAGGGCCAGAGCCAACCAGGGCCTTGGTGTGGAGATCCTGAACAGAACAAGAGTCGGGATCAAGAATAACACGACAACCAAAATCAGTAAGTTGGGCAGCGGAAAAGAGATTCATGGTAAGACATGGAACATGAGAGACACTAGGGACTGGAAAACATGGAGTAGAAAGAGTGTCATGACTAGCAACAGGAAGAGATGTGCCATCGGCAGTGAGAACATTAATAGGAGAATCAAGAGGTCGAAGAGAAGACAAAGCGGAAGAATCAGAAGACATATGAAAAGAAGCTCCAGAATCCAGAACCCACGAAGATGTACCTGGCGGTGTAGGTGCCGATGGTGATGGAGGGGTGGCAGCAGTCACAACAACAGTAGAACCATTCGATGAAGAGCCAGAGGAAGACATGAGGCGCTTGAGCCTCACAATGTCCTAATGAGTGAGTGACGGGGTCGAGGGAGACACATGAGTCCCACTGGAAGAGGAGCGCCTCTGGTCTCGCTGTTTTTGGCGACAATCGGCCTCTGGGTGACCTTGCCGAGAGCAGTAACCACTGAAGGTGTCACGCCGCGACCGACCCTTCTCAACATAAGGAGGGCGACTGACCCCCTGAAGGTGTGGGCAGGAGCAGTGGAGCAGTGAGACCAGCAAACGACACAGGAGCCCTGGCAGCCAACACAGAAGGAACCACAAGCAACCCGGTAGAATGAAGGCGGGTCTCCTCGGCACGAAGCTTAGCATGCACCTCCGAGATAGGAACACAACCACGAGCAAGTAAGTGAGCATGTCGAGGCTCAAACTTGGAACGGAGGCGCGATAAGAACTCATGGACACGCTGGAACTCCAAGTCAGCCCAGGTAGTTTGGCAGCAACGGCAAGCTCCACAAACAACTGTGCGAAAAGAGTCAAGCTGACGCCAGATGGAAGAATATTGAGTGTAGAACTCGTCAACAGATGAGTCACCTTGTTGAAGAGCGTGCTCCTGACGCACCACAGACAAATACAGAGCATCACCAGATGGCTAATAGAGCTGACAGAGATACGACCACATTGCTGCAACTGTGCCGAGGCCCATGAACTCCGAAGCAAACTAAGGGAGAACACTCACAGTGGGAACAGCAACAGCCCGGGCATCTTCATTGCACCACTGAGTGTGAAGATAGATCATCGCGGTAAACTGAAAGGGCATCTGTGTAAGCTGATACCTACTGATCATAAGTGTCAACCGCATCATCATCAAGAGCCTTAGCTGCATCCCGATCAGCCTGGAATGCTTCAGCAGCAAGAACCGGTGGCATTGGTGGTGTAGGAGTCACTGGAGGAACAGGTCACGACGAACAGGGGACCTCGCTAGAAAGAACACCCATATAAGAAGGTCACGCATATGGATACGCATGAAACCCACGAACTTGGCATAGTTGGTGCCATCGAAGATCACCGAGCACCTAGAAACAACAACATAGCCCGAAGAAGACATGAGGAGCCCTCTCTCTCTCCGTTGCTGCTTTTTTTGGAAGTCAACCCAAGCCGATCTGGATCGGGGAGGCGCTCACCCGCTCAAGGCAGCTCTTGATGCAGAATCGAGTAGGGGCTCACGAGGCAGCACCCCCCCGATTCAGAATCGGGCAGGGGCGAGCATGGGGCGTCGATGGCAGTGGCGTGGGCGGGTGCGGGACAGCGGCGATCGGGCGTGGCCGGGCACGGTGTAGCGGCAGCCGGCCGCAAGCGAGCGCGAGGCGGCGGCAGCTGGGCGCGAGGCAGTGGCGGCTAGCCGTGGGCGCGTGCGAGCGTGGGGTGGCGGCGGCTGGCCACATGCGAGCGCGGGATGGAGGAGAGGCGGTTGGTGGAGGAGTCAGGGCAGCAGCAGCTGGGCGAGGGCAGCAGGTTGCTGCCGCGTCCAGAGAGGAAGGAGGCAGCCGGCCAGGGAGAAGATGCAGCCGGCCAGGGAGGAGGCAGCCGACAGTGGCTGCGGCGGCTAGCTAGGGAGAGGGAGCACAGAGTTGCAGCGTGCGGGAGGCTAACATGGCTATGATACCATGTTAGAGAAGTGAGCAACTGACTTTCACTGAGGGCCAAAGGCCATACATATACATGTGTGGTAAACTGCAAGAAACCCCTTATACAATGGGGATATACCAAAAGAGGACTATGCACATCTAACAGTAAGATCAACAAGACTGTAATAGTAGCAGTCCACAACTGTCCAGTAGTAGATAAGGAACAAAAGGGGGTCCTCCTATGTATGTGAGAACGAGGGGGAGGAATAGTAGATAAGGTTTAGTTTGTAGGATCGAGAGAGGGGTGTCTAGAGGGGGGTGAATAGACTACTAGCAGGAATTTAAAACCTAACCTTTTCCCAAGTTAATTGGTTGGTAGATTTTAACAGTTTTAGCAAGTCTAGCAAGTCTAACATCCCTACACATGCATGTCTACAAAAATGGCAGTGGAAAGTAAAGACATTGCACATGTAAGTAAAGAGATGGGATATGAAGATCAAACGCAATAGGAGATGCAAAGATTTTTCTCATGGTTCCGATAGGTGCTGCTATCGTACGTCCACGTTTATGGAGTCTTCAACCCACAGAGGGTAACGGTCGCGAGAGTCCACAGAGGGCTCCACCCATAAGGGTCCACAAAGTAGCAACCTTGACTATTCCATACGGCTTCCGTCCACGAAGGACTAGCCTCACTATGGGTAGATCTTCACGAAGTAGGTGATCTCCTTGCCCTTACAAACTTCTTGGTTCACTCCAGAACACGAAGTAGGAAGCTCCCAAGCGACACCTAACAAATCTAGGAGGCACCACCCTCCAAAAGGTAATAGGCTTGGTAATGACGATGAACTCCTTGCTCTTGTGCTTCAAGATGATAGACTCCTCAACACACAATCACTCTCTCACAGATAGAAGAGATGGGATTGGTGGAAAGCAACTTGGGGAGGCTAGAAATCAAGATCCATATGGTTGGAGTGGAAGATCTTGACCTCAACACAAGGGTAGGTGGTTCTCTCTCAGAAAACTGAGTAGGATAGGTATGGAATAGTTCTAAGTGTTTCTCTTACGCGTGGGTCGTGGTGAAGGGTATATATAGGCATACCCAAAAATCCAACCGTTACACACAATAAGTCAGACTCGGTGACACCGATGTGTAAATCTCGATGGTATCGAAGTGACTAAAATTGGCAACTTTTGAATCTCGGAGGGGCCGATATACAATTCTCGGTTGCACCGACAAGGTGACCAACGGTCAGATTTACCAAACTCGGTGACTCCGATTCACCATTCTCGGTCGGACCGGAAATGAGAACTTGCATAATAGAAACATGACAACCCAACTCGGTGGCACCGAGTGTAGTGTCGGTTGCACCGAAGTGTTAAGGTTTGGCTGAGTCTGTCTAGGGTTTGGAACTCGGTGGCACCGGGATAGAAAAGTTGGTTGCACCGATTTTGCATATTTGGCTTAGGACAGACTTTGGTGGGAGAGTTTGTGGATGTTTTGGTGACTGTCACTTTGTGCACGTTTGAGCATATTGTTCACCATCAAAACTTTACCCCCTTTTAATAGTATTGGCTTTCCTATGGACTCAAAGTGATTTCTCACAAATGTAAAATGTAGAGTCCTCTTGCTTGAAGCTTGGCCAACCTATTTCCTTGAATCTTGGGATAATTCCACAATCTCCTCAATCCTTTTGCCAACTCAACTCTCCATGGACTATTATCTGAAATACACTAGATAGAGGTGTTAGTCCAAGAGACAATGTATGTTATCATGAATTATCAAAACCACCAAGGGAGCATGTTGTGCTTTCATAGTTACCTCGTTTGATCCACCTTTTTTATGTACTTGGAAAACTCACAAGGAATGAATGCATCATTAGCAGCAATGTTCCTGGGCGCCATGTCACCATCATCACAGTAGCTGGAAATTCCGTCTACTACAGTACATGTAGAAGATGAATACACAATTTTGTTGAATAAGTCAATTGCAACAATCCATGTACCGGCAGCACCACAGTTGGCATCACCATCATCTCTCAGCACAAAGTAGAGCATACATGGATCCTCCATATTCACAAGAGGGAATCTGGCACAACATGGGGAAGATGGCCATATCCATGAAGAGACCAGAGCTCATAATCTTGCAACTTAAACACCTTTTCCCATGTCATATAGTTTGCCCTCAGCTTCCACACCCTGATGGCAAATTTAGAAGAATCAGGTGCCAGATTGCCTACAACGAAGACTGTGGTGCAAACAACATCAACAAACATCAAAATGCCTCCTCTGAAGCACACACTTCGTAATAGATGCGGACACCCTCTAGTGCCCAATTCAGGGTCTATGGGGTCACCAACGGGAACCTTCATAGGTAGATGAATGTAAAGTAGACGAGGCTCCTTGCTGAGGATAGTCCCAAGTAAGATGCCACGAAGATAATCAACATAGCATAAAAAATCGTCGGAGGGCACAACAGTGTCTGTTGACCACCACAACAAGTCCCTGCCTTGATCCTTCTCATGGATGATCACTGGTCGTGTAAGCTTCCAGCCACCTGAGCTGTTAGAACGGAAAATGCAAAACTAAGCCTCCAATGGGGTAACAACATCATGACCTTCTTTGACTGGTATCACTCGGAGGTCCGCAACAACACAGTGATCACCAAAGGAAAGGAGGCCAATGTGAGTACTTGTGAGCATATGATGTAACCCACCATGTGAGAGGTGGTCGCTTGCCATTTCTTTGAGGCAAGCAGGAAGACGGAACAGGAACGACATCCCATGGGAGCGGATAGTGTAAATGAAGAAGTCTGGGTTGCGGGCGCGGAAGCCCACGTTTGGAGTGAGCTGCAGAAGGATGGAGTTGCCGTGGGCAGATACCACTTGGGGTTCCACCCCGTATGACCAAGGCAGGCGTCTGCCTATCCCTCCCGACGACTCGCTATTGTAGCGCTGGTTGTGGCCTCGTGCTTCTTCCATGGGACATAGAGGCGGGAGGTCCCTAGGGGAGGCATAGTGCGGAACCAAACGCCAACGGGCTCGCCGATGGAGTTCTTACGTTCGACATACGTATCTATGTGGTCATCAGGATGAGGGGTGGTACCATAACTAAGACGGACGTGGGAGTCGAGCATAACCCAGTTCGGATGGCCAGAGGAGGAAATGTTGGTGGACCGTCGAGCATCGCCCAATTGGAGTTGGGGCGATGGGAGGAGGAGACCCCGGTGGGCGCGTCCACGCTTTCCATGAGGCTGCGTGGCTGGGGGTCCATGACGCGGCGTGGCTGGGGGAGATAGGTGGTGTGGTTGTTTGAGATTAAGCATGACGGCCTTAAATTAGGGTTCGAGGGGAAGGAGAACGGAACACGATTGGTTTTCTTTTTTTTTCTTGAGAAACAGCACACGTTTGCTCCTGCAAGGGTAAACACTTGACCCGGCACACCGGTCAAAACTTCAATGGTCGACTCACTCACACCACGCATAGTACTAACACAAGAGGGACACGTCTTCCCACGAGAGCCCCGCACATCGCCATGCTTCTTTGTCTTTTTCAACGCGATTGTTGCCCACACACCACACCTCGTCCCTTTTCTTCTTCTTCCTACCATGCCCATGCCTCTGCTCCTGCCTATCTACTATTCTCAGACGCCATTTTTGTTGTTGCACGGGGCTCCCTCCCTCACAAAGCCGCATCGCCATGGAGCTATTGTTGTTGCACTGGATGCCAACGCTAGAGTTGCTGCAACGGGGAGGTGCAAGCCGTGACATGTGGCGTCGCTCCATTTTGCTGGAACCTAAGCAGCGACCAACAGGACTACCAGTCGTGCATGTTACACCGGTTGCGGCAACCTGTGCTACAATGGGCCATGAAAAAGCTGGAACCGACCGGCAAAAAACTATGACCGGCGCCACAGAAGTTGCAATGGGTGTGCTGTGATAAAGCTGGAACCAGCGTTCAGATTTGTTGGGACCGGTGTCAAGATTTCCTAGAACCAGTGTTGAGATTTGTTGGAATCGTTGTCGTCGGGGCGTCGTTTTTGCTGCAACCAGTCGTGGCGTTTGCTGGAACCGCCTTCCAGAATTGCTGGAATGGGTTTTCTCCCCTTCGACAGTGACCATGTTGACCAAGATTCTTTTTCCTTATTTTGTTGCAACCAGTCGCATCATTTGCTGGAACCGGAGTTCAGAATTGCTAGAACGGTCTTTCTTCGACAGCGACCACGGCAGCCATGGGATCATGTTTTTTTGTTACAACCGTAGATCACAAAGATGCAAACCTACATTATGAGAATCCGGAATGGTGACATGCATCGAGGTTTCATGCTACAAACTCCATGGAGCGAGAGCGGGGGAGGGGGCTTAGCGAGGGCGGCAAGCGGCAACAAATCCCAGCGGCGCAGTGGTGCTTCAAGCTCGGTGGTATTCTCGTGGGGGCATGGTGAGGTGTCGGTGACGCTCGGGGCGTTGCAAATTTTTTGGCGAAAAATGACTCGTGAGGAGGACGAAGCGGGGTGAGAAATCTGATGGCCCTTAATCGCTGCATTGGGTGGCTGGCGCTTGACCGACCCAACTGTTCAAACGGACTGCCCGCGCCTATCAACACCCTTCTGGAATTCATACTACACACGAATATTCAAGAAAGAAGTCCATATTTCACCACCAAATTTTCCTAGAGGAAGAAATACCCCCAAACTCTATGTAAAGAAATATAAGAGCATTTATTTGTTTACAAAAGGAGTACAACTTTAACCCCCAAATCCTTAAAACCAAGCTAGTCTTTGCCTTAGCTGGGTTTTCTTGAATTTTAGGTTGTTTCCGGTTTGAGATTCTGACGTGGTGAGCAGGTAGACGGAGTAAAGGGACTGACATGGCATTGTTGGATTAAGTCAATTCACCCCTGGTCATTGCGCCTCTCCTAGTAGCTTCGCCCCTTCTCCCTAGCCGCCTTCATCATCGTTTTCGTGGGTTGCAGCCGCCGCAGCTCAGGATCGACGCAATGAATTTGTGATTCGATTGAAGCCATGGAAGGACGTACGTGATGTGAACCGAGTGCCCCATGATTTGTTTCATGCCTCATGTATTTCGCCGTGCACAAACCCCCTGTAGGGTGCATGAGATAGGGTTTTCGGGATTGGTTCATGCATGATTTTGGAGCGGTTGGTTGCGGGACGGGATGCCCATAAGTGACACCGTTGTTCCATGAGCAGGTACTCTAAGTAGCTTGTGTTTTCTTGCAGATGAAGATGGTATTTGTGGAGATGTTGGGTGATTTTTGCCAGTCTGTGTCATTTCATCGAAGTGAGGAGTTGATTGTTGTAGGATGTGAGAAGTGAAGAGAATATTGTTGATTGTCTTTCATCGGTTTGTTCCTTATGTAGTCAAATTCTGAAGAAAGAAAAAGTAAAGAGTTTTAAGTCTGAAACTCTATTTTTTAAGTAGTTCTATTTCACAGTCAAATTCAGAAGAATGAACATTGTTTGTTTGTTCTCTGTCTAGTCAAATTATGAAGAATGAAAGTGAAGAGCTTGTTTGCTCCGTTTATGGTTAAAGGAATTCTTTGTGGAATTAAATAAATAGGAAACTTAGAAAAACCAAGATAGAACTTGTTTGTTTCTTCCCTGTGTGGGCACTATGTTTGTGTGGTCACTCTGTTTTTGAGTACTGACATTAGTTATTGTTGGGGAACGTCGCATGGGAAACACAATATTTCCTACGAAACACCCAAGATATATTCTATGGAGATGCTAGCAACGAGAAGGAGAGGTGTCTACATACCCGTTTACACCGAAAGCGTTAACGATCTAGAGATTGTGGTTGGCGTAGTCATACTCACGTTGCGATCCAATCCAATCAAAGCACCGCACGTGTGGCACCTACGAGTTTAGCACACGTCTGGCTCAGTGACATATCCTCCTTCTTGATCCGGCAAGAGAGGGAGAATAGGTAGATGAGATATGATCCAACATGACGGCGTGATGGTGGTGGTGGTAGCAGAATTCTGGCAGGGCTTCGCCAAGCACATACCGGAGAAACGTTGGAGGGGTTGGGAGAGCCAATGTGCAAGGGTGAAGGGATGGCTGCCCGCATACACCTTCCCCTTCTATATATAGGCTAGGGGTAGGGGAGGGCGTTGAAAACCCTCCTAGGGTCGGCCACAAGGGAGAAATCACTTTAAACATGAAGATAACATCTTAACTCTAGATTCAACCCTTTAAATTTAGAGATAAGATCTTGTCTTTAGATTTAAACGAGATGTGACTTGGGGAATAGTGCATCTAAACCATGTGGGCTATAGCACCACCCCTCGATCCATGTGGTCCCTTCCTGGGTCGTTGGGACTCACGGTGGAACCCCAGGAACCTTCTAGAACCTTCTCGATACTCTACCAAAAAACTGACGATCTTTTTCGCAACCCTAAATATGACTTCCCATATATAAATTTTTACCTCCTAAGATCCTCGTGATGTCTTGTATCACAACCTAAGCATGCGACCCTACAAATTCGAGAATCATATAGACATGACCGAGACACCTCTCCGATCAACAACCAATAGCGGGACCTCGATGTCCATATTGGTCCCTACATATTCCACGAAGATCTTTATCCGTTGAACCACGATGTCAAGGACTTAGTCAATCCCGTATGCAGTTTCCTTTGTACATCAGTATGTTACTTGCCCGAGATTCCATCATTGGTATCTCCATACTGTTGGAAATATGCCCTAGAGGCAATAATAAAATGGTTATTATTGTATTTCCTAGTTCATGATAATTGTCTATTATTCATGCTACAATTATGTTAACCGGAAACCGTAATACATGTGTGAATACATAGACCACAACATGTCCCTAGTAAGCCTCTAGTTGGCTAGCTCGTTGATCAATAGATGGTCACGGTTTCATGACCATGGACATTGGATGTCATTGATAACGGGATCACATCATTAGGAGAATGATGTGATGGACGAGACCCAATCCTAAGCATAGCACAAGATCGTGTAGTTCGTTTGCTAAAGCTTTTCAATGTTAAGTATCGTTTCCTTAGACCATGAGATTGTGTAACTCCCAGATACCGTAGGGATGCTTTGGGTGTGCCAAACGTCACAACGTAATTGGGTGGCTATAAAGGTGCGCTATGGGTATCTCCAAAAGTGTCTGTTGGGTTGACATGAATCGAGACTGGGATTTGTCACTCCATGTCACGGAGAGGTATCTCTGGGCCCACTCGGTAAGACATCATCATAATGAGCTCAATGTGACTAAGGATTTAGCCACGGGATGATGTGTTACAGAACGAGTAAAGAGACTTGCCGGTAACGAGATTGAACAAGGTATAGGGATACCGACGATCGAATCTCGGGCAAGTACCATACCGATAGACAAAGGGAACTGTATACGGGATTGATTGAATCCCTGACATCGTGGTTCATCCGATGAGATCATCGTGGAGTACGTGGGAGCCAACATGGGTATCCAGATCCCGCTGTTGGTTATTGACCGGAGAGGTGTCTCGGTCATGTCTACGTGTCTCCCGAACCCGTAGGGTCTACACACTTAAGGTTTGATGACGCTAGGGTTATAGGGAAAAGGTATACATGATTACCGAAGGTTGTTCGGAGTCCCGGATGAGATCCCGGACATCACGAGGAGCTCCGGAATGGTCCGGAGGTAAAGATTGATATATAGGAAGTCCAGTTTTGGTCACCGGAAAGTTTTCGGGCTCATCGGTAGTGTACCGGGAGTGCCGGGAGGGTGCCGGAGGACCCCGGGAGGGGTGTGACGACCAGAGGACTTCATGGGCTGTTAAATAAAGTGTGTCAGCCCTTATTGGGCTGGGAAATACTTTTGCTAAAGGCCCATGTGGCTGGAGATAAGAGATAGGGCTGGAAAAGATTTAAAAGGAGGAGATCCACCTCCCTTGTGGGAGGTGGACTCTCCCCCTAGCTCGGTCGAACCTCTCCTCCTTGGAGGAGGGGTCAAGCCAGCCCTCCCTCTCCCTCCTCCTATATATACTTGAGGTTTTGGCCCTTTGAGAACAGATCTGAACTCTCTCTCTCTCTCTCTCTCTCTCTCGGCGAAGCTCTACCTCTCTTCTTCCTCCTCCACAGCGCTTGGCGAAGCCCTGCCGGAATACCTTGCTACTCCACCACCACCATGCCATCGTGCTGCTGCTAGAGATCTTCCCCAACCTCTCCTACCTCCTTGCTGGATCAAGGCGTAGGAGACGTCACCGGGCTGCACGTGTGTTGAACGCGGAGGTGCCGTCCGTTTGGCACTTGATCGGATCTACCGCGATCTGAATCGCTGCGAGTATGACTCCATCAACCGCGTTCTTGTAACGCTTCCGCTTAGCGATCTTCAAAGGTATGAAGATCCAATCTCTCCCACTCGTTGCTGGTTTCTCCATGGATAGATCTTGGTGATTGTAGGAAAATTTTGATTTACTATTACGTCTCCCAACAGTGGCATCATGAGCTAGGTCTATGCGTAGAATCTATGCAGGAGTAGAACACAAAGCACTTGTGGGCGTCGATTTTGTTAATATGCTTGCCGTTACTAGTCTTATCTTGATTCGACGGTATTGTGGGATGAAGCGGCCCGTACCAACCTTACACGTACGCTTACGTGAGACCGGTTCCACCGCCTGACATGCACTAGTTGCATAAGGTGGCTAGCGGGTGTCTGTCTCTCCCACCTTAGTCGGATTGGATTCGATGAAAAGGGTCCTTATGAAGGGTAAATAGCAATTGGCATATCACGTTGTGGTTTTGACGTAGGTAAGAAACGTTCTTGCTAGAAACCTATAGCAACCACGTAAAAAACTTGCAACTACAAATTAGAGGACGTCTAACTTGTTTTTGCAGCATATGCCGTGTGATGTGATATGGACAAAAGGATGTGATGTGATGCATTGTGATGTATGAGATTGATCATGTTCTTGTAATAGGGTTCACGACTTGCATGTCGATGACTATGACAACTGGCAGGAGCCATAGGAGTTGTCTTATTTACTGTATGACCTGCGAGTCAATCATAAACGCCATGTAATTACTTTACTTTATTGCTAAGCGTTAGCCATAGTAGTAGAAGTAATAGTTGGCGAGACAACTTCATGAAGACACAATGATGGAGATCATGATGATGGAGATCATGGTGTCGTGCCGGTGACAATGATGATCATGGTGCCCCAAAGATGGAGATCATAGGAGCAAGATGATATTGTCCATATCATGTCACTATATTGATTGCATGTGATGTTTATCATGTTTACATCTTATTTTCTTAGAACGACGGTAGTAAATAAGATGATCTCTCAATAAAATTTCAACAGAAGTGTTCACCCTAACTGTGCACCGTTGCTAAGGATCGTTGTTCCGAAGCACCACGTGATGATCCGGTGTGATAGGTTCTAACGTTCGCATACAACGGGTGTAAGCCAGATTTACACATGCGAAACACTTAGGTTGACTTGACGAGCCTAGCATGTACAGACATGGCCTCGGAACACGGAAGACCGAAAGGTCGAACATGAGTCGTATAGAAGATACGATCAACATGAAGATGTTCACCATGGATGACTAGTCCGTCTCACGTGATGATCGGACACGGGCTAGTTGACATGGATCATGTGTCACTTAGATGACTAGAGAGATGTCTATCTGAGTGGGAGTTCACTGAATAATTTGATTATGTGAACTTAATTATCATGAACTTAGTCTAAAATTGCCTTTAATATCTATATTGTAGATCCAATGGCCAACGCACATGTCAACCTCAATTTCAACGCGTTCCTAGAGAAAACCAAGCTGAAAGATGATGGAAGCAACTATGCGGACTGGGTTCGTGGCTTGAGGATCATCCTCATAGCTTCCAAGAAATTGTATGTCCTTGATGCACCACTAGGTGACCCACCCCTTCTCCCAACAGAGCAAGACATTGCGAACGCTTGGCATTCTTGCTGCGATGATTACTCCCTTGTTCAGTGCGGCATGCTTTATAGTTTAGAACCGGGGCTCCAAAAGCGTTTTGAGCAACATGGAGCATATGAGATGTTCCAAGAGCTGAAACTGGTTTTCCAAGCTCATGCCCGGGTCGAAAGATATGGCGTCTCCGACAAGTTCTTCAGCTGTAAGATGGAGGAGAATAGTTCTGTCAGTGAGCACATCCTCAAGATGTCTGGGCTACACAACCGCTTGACTCAGCTGGGAGTTAATCTCCCGGATGACTCGGTCATTGACAGAATCCTCCAGTCGCTTCCACCTAGCTACACGAGCTTTGTGTTGAACTACAACATGCAAGGGATGGAGAAGTCCATTCCTGAGTTGTACTCGATGCTGAAATCAGCAGAGGTCGAGATCAAAAAGGAGCATCAAGTGTTGATGGTGAATAAGACCACTAGTTTCAAGAAAGGCAAGGGTAAGAAGAACTTCAAGAAGGATGGCAAATCTGTTGCCGCGCCCGGTAAGCAAGTTGCCGAGAAGAAGAAGAACAAGAATGGACCCAAGCCTGAGACTGAGTGTTTTTACTGCAAGGGTACCGGTCACTGGAAGCGGAACTGCCCCAAGTACTTAGCGGATAAGAAGGACGACAACATTAAAGGTATATGTGATATACTTGGTATTGATGTGTACCTAACCAGCGCTCGTAGTAGCTCCTGGGTATTTGATACCGGTGCAGCTGCTCACATTTGTAACTCCAAGCAGGAGCTGCGGAATAAGCGGAGACTGGCAAAGGACGAGGTGATGATGCGCGTCGGGAATGGATCCAAGGTCGATGTGATCACCGTCGGCACGCTACCTCTACATCTACCTTCGGGATTAGTGTTAAACCTTAATAATTGTTATTTAGTACCAGCTTTGAGCATGAACATTGTATCTGGATCTCGCTTGATGCATGATGGCTACTCATTTAAATCTGAGAATAATGGTTGTTCTATTTATATGAGAGAGATGTTTTATGGTCATGCCCCGCTGGTCAATGGTTTATTTTTGATGAATCTCAAACGTGATGTTACACATGTCCATAGTGCGAGTACCAAAAAGTGTAAGGTTGATAACGATAGTCCCACTTACATGTGGCACTGCCGCCTTGGTCATATTGGTGTCAAATGCATGAAGAAGCTCCATGTTGATGGACTTTTGGAGTCTCTTGATTTCGAATCATTTGACACGTGCGAACCATGCCTCATGGGCAAGATGACCAAGACTCCGTTCTCCGGAACAATGGAGCGAGCAACTGACTTGTTGGAAATAATACATACCGATGTGTGCGGTTCAATGAGTGTCGAGGCTCGTGGTGGCTACCGTTATGTTCTCACCCTCACTGATGACTTGAGTAGATATGGGTATGTCTACTTAACGAAACATAAGTCTGAAACTTTTGAAAGGTTCAAGGAATTTCAGAGTGAGGTGGAGAATCAACGTGACAGGAAAATAAAGTGCCTACGATCTGATCGTGGAGAAGAATATTTAAGTCACGAGTTTGGCATGCACCTAAGGAAATGTGGAATTGTTTCACAACTCACGCCGCCTGGCACACCTCAGCGAAATGGTGTGTCTGAACATTGTAATCGCACTCTATTAGATATGGTACGATCTATGATGTCTCTTACCGACTTACCGCTATCATTTTGGGGATATGCATTAGAGACTGCCGCATTCACTTTAAATAGGGCACCGTCTAAATCCTTTGAGATGACACCGTATGAATTATGGTTTGGAAAGAAACCTAAGCTGTCGTTTCTAAAAGTTTGGGGATGCAATGCTTATGTGAAGAAACTTCAACCTGAGAAGCTCGAACCCAAAGCGGAAAAGTGCGTCTTCATAGGATATCCCAAAGAGATTATTGGGTATACCTTCTACCTACGATCCGAGGGCAAAGTCTTTGTTGCCAAGAATGGATCCTTTCTCGAGAAAGAGTTTCTCTCGAAAGAAGTAAGTGGGAGGAAAATAGAACTTGATGAGGTAATTGTACCTCCACTCAAACCGGAGAGTAGCGCAGCACGAGAAGTTGTTTCTGTGGAGCCTACACCAGCTAGAGAGGAAGTTAATGATGATGATCATGAAGCTTCAGATCAAGTTGCTATTCGAAGTTCCACTAGGACACGTTCCGCACCAGAGTGGTACGGCAATCCTGTTCTAGAGATCATGTTGTTGGACAACGATGAACCTTCGAACTATGAAGAAGCGATGGCTGGCCCGGATTCCGACAAATGGCTTGAGGCCATGAAATCCGAGATAGGATCCATGTATGAGAACAAAGTATGGACTTTGGTGGACTTGCCTGATGATAAGCGAGCCATTGAAAACAAATGGATCTTTAAGAAGAAGACTGACGCAGACGGTAATGTGACCGCCTATAAGGCTCGGCTTGTCGCTAAGGGTTATCGACAAGTTCAAGGAGTTGACTACGATGAGACTTTCTCACCCGTAGTGATGCTAAAGTCAGTCCGAATCATGTTAGTAGTTGCCGCATTTTATGATTATGAGATCTGGCAAATGGACGTCAAAACGGCATTCCTTAATGGCTTCCTCAAGGAAGAACTGTATATGATGCAGCCGGAAGGTTTTGTCGATCCTAAAGATGCTAACAAGGTATGCAAGCTCCAGCGCTCCAACTATGGGCTGGTGCAAGCATCTCGGAGTTGGAACATTCGCTTTAATGAGGTGATTAAAGTGTTTGGGTTTGTACAGGTTTATGGAGAACCCTGTATTTACAAGAAAGTGAGTGGGAGCTCTATAGCATTTCTTATACTGTATGTGGATGACATGCTGATAATGGGAAATAATATAGAACTCTTGGAAAGTATAAAGGCCTACTTGAATAAGTGTTTTTCAATGAAGGACCTTGGAGAAGCTGCTTACATATTAGGTATTAAGATCTATAGAGATAGATCGAAACGCCTCATTGGTCTTTCACAAAGCACATACCTTGAAAAGATATTGAAGAAGTTCAATATGGATCAGTCCAAGAAAGGGTTCTTGCCTGTATTGCAAGGTGTGAGATTGAGTACGACTCAATGCCCGACCACGGCAAAGGATAGAGAAGAGATGAGTGTCATCCCCTATGCTTCAGCCATAGGCTCTATCATGTATGCCATGTCGTGTACCAGACCTGATGTGAACCTTGCCATAAGTTTGGTAGGGAGGTACCAAAGTGATCTCGGAGCGGAACACTGGACAGCGGTCAATAATATCCTGAAGTACCTGAGAAGGACAAAGGACATGTTTCTCGTTTATGGAGGTGCCTAAGAGCTCGTCGTAAAGGGTTACGTCAATGCTAGCTTCGACACAGATCCGGACGACTCCAAGTCGCAAACCGGATACGTGTATATTTTGAATGGAGGGGCAGTAAGCTGGAGCAGCAGCAAGCAAAGCGTCGTGGCGGCATCTACATGTGAAGCGGAGTACATAGCTGCTTCGGAAGCAGCAAAGGAGGGAGTCTGGATGAAGGAGTTCATCACCGACCTAGGAGTGATTCCAAATGCGTCGGGCCCGATGACTCTACTCTGTGACAACACTGGAGCTATTGCCCTTGCGAAGGAGCCCAGGTTTCACAAGAAGACAAGACACATCAAGCGCCGCTTCAACTCCATCCGTGATTACATTCAGGAAGGAGACATATATATTTGTAAAGTGCATACGGATCTGAATGTCGCAGATCCGTTGACTTAACCTCTCTCACGAGCAAAACATGATCAACACCAGATTGCTATGGGTGTTCGATTCATCACAATGTAACTAGATTATTGACTCTAGTGCAAGTGGGAGACTGTTGGAAATATGCCCTAGAGGCAATAATAAAATGGTTATTATTGTATTTCCTAGTTCATGATAATTGTCTATTATTCATGCTACAATTGTGTTAACCGGAAACCGTAATACATGTGTGAATACATAGACCACAACATGTCCCTAGTAAGCCTCTAGTTGGCTAGCTCGTTGATCAATAGATGGTCACGGTTTCATGACCATGGACATTGGATGTCATTGATAACGGGATCACATCATTAGGAGAATGATGTGATGGACGAGACCCAATCCTAAGCATAGCACAAGATCGTGTAGTTCGTTTGCTAAAGCTTTTCAATGTTAAGTATCGTTTCCTTAGACCATGAGATTGTGTAACTCCCGGATACCGTAGGGATGCTTTGGGTGTGCCAAACGTCACAACGTAATTGGGTGGCTATAAAGGTGCGCTACGGGTATCTCCGAAAGTGTCTGTTGGGTTGACATGAATCGAGACTGGGATTTGTCACTCCATGTCACGGAGAGGTATCTCTGGGCCCACTCGGTAAGACATCATCATAAATGAGCTCAATGTGACTAAGGATTTAGCCACGGGATGATGTGTTACAGAACGAGTAAAGAGACTTGCCGGTAACGAGATTGAACAAGGTATAGGGATACCGACGATCGAATCTCGGGCAAGTACCATACCGATAGACAAAGGGAACTGTATACGGGATTGATTGAATCCCTGACATCGTGGTTCATCCGATGAGATCATCGTGGAGTACGTGGGAGCCAACATGGGTATCCAGATCCCACTGTTGGTTATTGACCGGAGAGGTGTCTCGGTCATGTCTACGTGTCTCCCGAACCTGTAGGGTCTACACACTTAAGGTTCGATGACGCTAGGGTTATAGGGAAAAGGTATATATGATTACCGAAGGTTGTTCGGAGTCCCGGATGAGATCCCGGACATCACGAGGAGCTCCGGAATGGTCCGGAGGTAAAGATTGATATATAGGAAGTCCAGTTTTGGTCACCGGAAAGTTTTCGGGCTCATCGGTAGTGTACCGGGAGTGCCGGGAGGGTGCCGGAGGACCCCGAGAGGGGTGTGACGACCAGAGGACTTCATGGGCTGTTAAATAAAGTGTGTCAGCCCTTATTGGGCTGGGAAATACTTTTTCTAAAGGCCCATGTGGCTGGAGATAAGAGATAGGGCTGGAAAATATTTAAAAGGAGGAGATCCACCTCCCTTGTGAGAGGTGGACTCTCCCCCTAGCTCGGCCGAACCTCTCCTCCTTGGAGGAGGGGTCAAGCCAGCCCTCCCTCTCCCTCCTCCTATATATACTTGAGGTTTTGGCCCTTTGAGAACAGTTCTGAACTCTCTCTCTCTCTCTCTCGGCGAAGCTCTACCTCTCTTCTTCCTCCTCCGCAGCGCTTGGCGAAGCCCTGTCGGAATACCTTGCTACTCCACCACCACCACGCCGTCGTGTTGCTGCTGGAGCTCTTCCCCAACCTCTCCTACCTCCTTGCTGGATCAAGGCGTAGGAGACGTCACCGGGCTGCACGTGTGTTGAACGCGGAGGTGTCGTCCGTTCGGCACTTGATCAGATCTACCGCGATCTGAATCGCTGCGAGTACGACTCCATCAACCGCGTTCTTGTAACGCTTCCGCTTAGCGATCTTCAAAGGTATGAAGATCCAATCTCTCCCACTCGTTGCTGGTTTCTCCATGGATAGATCTTGGTGATCGTAGGAAAATTTTGATTTACTACTACGTCTCCCAACACATACCTAGTTAATTTTTTTTACCGGCAAGTCTCTTTACTCGTTCCCTAATACAAGATCATGTGACTAACTCATTAGCCATATTGCTTGCAAGCTCTTTACGATGTTGCATTACTGAGAGGGCCCAGAGATATCTCTGTGTCATATGGAGTGACAAATCCCTTTTTCAAAAGAAATTTTTAATCGCTGCCTATTGGCCAAGCCAAAAGGATTACCCCTCTTTTCCCTATGGTATCTCTGCGTACGTTCTCAGATTTCTCATCCACTCCCTTCTTTCTACCTTTCCTCTCTTTTCTCTTTGCCTACCTTTGCATGAGATTTTTTCCAGCAATAAAAGTAAATGTCTGTGGCTGGAGCTGCCAGTCTTGCTATAGCTGCACGTGACAAGGCCTCCAACACACCAGGCTTGAACAAGAGATGGTTCTCAATGATTAGCACCAGTTGAAGCCGATACAAAGCTAGCTGCACCCATCGAGTGAATCCGCTGGCCCTCTTGGCCAGTGGGACACTCCAGGTGGCCAGCAGCCTTGCTCAGCGCCTGTGTAGGTGTGGGAACCTCTGAGTACATATCAGGAGTCCCATACATTAGGTGCTACACTTCTACGAGTGTCCATGAGCCGTTGGATCCGAGATCCAACGTCCACCTGACAAGATGCTATATCTATGCGCAATTCTCAGATTTTTAGATGGCCTTTCTGCAAATTTTGAGAATCTCAGTCCGCAATCATTGGACTCTGATCCAACGGCACCCAAAAGCTCGTATCATGGGAGCATCTAAGGTTCGGTATCACCTGATATTTCCCAGGCACCTCTAGGTGCGGCAGCACATGGCCCTCATGGACGTGTATTGCACCCTAAAGAGTGCATCCCAGACCCGCCATCCTCTGGCCCTCCTGTCAGAGTCAGCGGTAGCAATTCGGAGGCACTGATCGGTCCTCCCGACCGATGCAAGTGCCTGGGGGCGCTGGCTCCCTTAGGTACCCGACCCTCCTGGGCGAGTGGTACGTTCGCCACAACGGTCATCTTCGTGGTAGCCGTGGTGACCTTGTCCGTCATCGTGGGGACACCCACGACTTTGGTCACCTTGACCACACTTCCCTCCGTAGCTCTGGAGGAGTTGTTGTTATTGGATCCGATGAACAAAATTGATCTCTTACTTGCGTTTATTACTTTCCAGCATGCTTCTACACTAAGGTTCTTTGGAACAAAATCTACTCTTTTCTTTGGTACACTACAGTAGCGCTCTAAAGTATGTCCTACAATCTCACAACACTCGCAGTACAATGAAAATTTCTCATACCGCACATCATACTTAATTCTCTCATAACTAACCAACGGAGTGAACTCTATCGATGTCTTAATAGGCTCATGCAGTGGGATTTCCACCCGTATACGCAAGTATTTCTATACAATCATGTGGTTCCTATGGGATACCACAATCACATCACCAGGTTGGTCCCCAAAAGACCAACCCATGCTCTCAGTTTTTAGTTCGATTGGGAGGTCACGAACCTGTATCCAGATTGCCATTACGCCAAGGTCAACCTCCGCCAGGTATCCCTTGCCATCAAACCCGACGAAGACGATTCCATCGCGCTTATAGTGCCATGGTCGGGCCTTCAAACCAAATCGCCGGTCCTCCTCGGCAGAGAAGTTGAAGACGAACCTCCCGTCGTTGCTGGCCACCTCTTGAATGGTGATAGTTCCCTTCATCCTCCATACCGAAGTTGCAGAGAGGTCGTCGACGATGATCCATGGGTTCACTTTGAAAGGTGATAGGAGCCGCCCCACCACCAGAAATCCACTGATCGCCCTCCTCTCACGGCCTTCATGTCGATGATCAGAGCCGAGCCATCGTCTCGGGGCGCCTCGGTGTCGACTTCCCCTTGCTATCAGGGGTCATGGTTGGAGCAGGGACCACCCTGCATTGAGTTTTCGCTAGTGTCTGCAACCTTGCCGATTGGATCGACCCTCCCACTGAAGCCTCTCCCCCATCTGGACCCTACACCCCACTCCTCTCCCCTCCTATCCTTCTCGCCATGAGAGACTTGATATAGCTCTCTCTATCCCCCTCTAGTGTAAGCAACGAGATGCAGTTGACATAATAACCCATGAATAAATGGTCATGAATTGGCAGTTTTCAAATGGGAAACACACTAATTACTCCTCCCCTCCTAATTCCACTGAATCTCTCATCCCCCTAATTCTCCGTCCTTACTATCCACACTGGGAGTAACATAGGTAGTAATATAGATATCACCTAAGTAAAAATATGGTGTGACAACTAATTAATGAGAAAAGAGAAAAAATTGAGTAACTTAGCATGTTACTATCCCTATGAGTAACATAACGCATATCAAGGCAAGATGAGTCTATAAGCTAATAAATGAAAGACTCAATGTTACTACTCTTATGTTATTATTCACCGTGAAGATAGTAACTTAGACTAGTAACATATGCATGTTATTACTCTATGTTACTCCCTATTGTGGGTAGTCTAACAATAATCACATGATCATCATCTTTCCTTGGTAAGTCATGAGAATTTCTTTCCAAAACAGAGTAATTGGATGTTGACCCCCCTCCCTTAACAGAGAAAGACACTCCGCCTATTCCCTTCCCCATAATCCGCCACAAAAATGATTTTTTTGCCCAAAATGATGCGTGCCGACCCCTCTCCCTTCGGATCAGAGACGATCTCACCTGAAATCCCGCTAATTAGCTCCCTCTCGCTCCGTTTCATCCATTCCCGGATTTATTCCGATCCGCGGATCGCCGGAGAAGTTGTCTCGGCCTGGCCTTGACCTCGCTCCATCCTGGGCACTGGCCCCGCGAGCATGCCCACCCACGTGCGCACTTCCCTCCCCGCCGAAATCGTTGCTCTCACCTCACCCACTCTATTTCTCCGTAGCCGCCTCCCTGTGTGTTCTACTCCGTACGTACTAGACTCGATACTCGGATACACATAATCCACGCATCCAGAAGAAGAAGAGGGTGAGAACAATCATCAACTGTTATCTGAAGGTGTTATTAATTGCAGAATGCTACCTATCACTACCACAATATTAATATTCAAAGGCATATCCATGTTTTTCACTGTCCCACAGTCAATGTTGTTCTTTTTTTCGATATAAGGAGTCAATGCTGTTCTACCAAAACAGATCCAGATTCTCTTTTTTTCACGAAAAAAACATGTGTTTCTCATGGACAGAAAAATGGTTATGGACGAGTCTGAAGACACCATCTGGCCAACAACACAGGCCGAGTTCTTTCCAGTTGACTACCCTGCAAACTACATGCTGCAACAAAATTGGACGTGGTAACGACTGTGTGTCTCTGTGTTAGTAGTGTACGTACACTTGCCGATTGCCATGCTTGCTAACCCCAAACGTGGGCATCCTTTCTCGTTGCCCATCTGGTCTGGTTAGTTGGTGGGTAGGCTCCCAGATCTGCCTCGGCCATCCATCCTCTCATAGAAAAGCATGTACGCCTCGCACCCGAGAACTTCTTTCAGAGGGACTTCCTTGATGTAGCTGTCGTTTGCGCAAACCCATGAGGAAGAACCACCGCTCTGCTGCTTGGGACCTGCCCTCACATAAGCAACGTAGTGCCCTGCATTCAAGGCGTGGCCACGGTGCTCAATGACACCAACTAGGCGATAGCTGTAGTTACCTTTGTCCTCAGAACTGAAGAGTAGAAAAAAGTAGTAATAAATAGTTAGACCAGATGCAAGGAAACTGAAGATTAAGCTGGAGTACCAACAATGCAATGTTTTTCTTCAAACAACAAACTGAACGTTTGTTAATAAGAAAGCTTTATCAAGATTAACAAAACAATATGGTGTAACTCAAGTGACTGATTACGTACTTACGAATCAAAACTCTTAGAAATAAAGGTTCATAGTAATTCTCAACAGGTCATTAACAAAACAATATGGTATATATCCATCCAGTTGAAATTCTAAAACCAGAACTATACTTAAGAATCCAAACTTCAAACAGATTTTGCCCGGTTAGGCATTTCAAGGCACCTACTAATCACCTACAGATCAAAAATGTTATACACTACCAAGGTGATGATAATAATAACTTGGTCAGTCATACTGATACACTTCTAAGCTGCACAGAGTTTGTGCTCGATGGCCTGGACATCTGATACATATTCCAATGGCACAGGGTTCTGGTCCATATCAGGCTGTCAGTACACACTCAAATTCAGCTGATACCTTCAGACAATTCAATTAAGTTTGCAATTAGTCTGAACCTAGAAAAAGTTGTAGTCTGAACCTGAACCTATAAAATAGTTTACAAACTTACACATAACTTCCTGAAGTTTGACATGTTTTTTGTGTTTAAAACCTTCGTTTTTGTAAGCTACAATGCCGGGTTTTGCAGAGAAGGAACACTCCTAAAGCTTTCTAAAGAAAACTATGAAACAAAATAGTTACTGGATTTATAAAGGTAAGAACTTCATGGAACAGGCATAACAGAACGGTCTTAGAAATTGGTGTGTAGAACTATCAGAAGTTGGTACCTGGGGTCCACGAATGGTCCTACATGAAGAATCTCCTTAAAGCTCACATGTCCTCTCGTTTTAGAAAGAGCATTGGTGAATCTCTTCAGTTGAATGGTTAGTACAGGTGGCAGCTTAGTAACCAATTGTATTTGAGTCCCATGTTTATGTTCAATTTGGTTTTCTTCCACTTGTTGTGCGCTATGATCATCCAGCTTTACCTGCTTCCCACTGCCTTGATTTTGGTCGCTGGTATCCTGACTATCCTGGGTACTCAACAGGTCAGTCTGTTTATCAGTTGGAAAGGAACTAGGTGCAGCTTCCTGAACACCTTCATGACTTTCAGGTTTTTTATTGGTAGTGCTGCAAGAGGCCGAGTTCTTTTCATCATAGCTCATCCCTGAAGTGATTTCTTCACTAATTCTGTCTTCAGAAAGACTAACTTGATGATGTGCATCTGAACCATGTGGTTGTCTACTTGGAGAAGTACATTCAACTGACAAGTTATTCAAATCATTAGATCGCTCACTTGGGCATGTTTTTCTGTCTGATAGTTCAGTCCGGCCTCCTTCAACTGTTGGATTTACATTGGTACTTGCTATCATCAGTTCACCATTTTCACTTCCATTTGTTCTCGGCAGCTCAACAACCTTGGAACACTCATCACATTTCCATTCAACCGAAGAATAGCAAAGAAGTGCCAAGCAGTCCTCGAGTGATGCAACAGAGTTCATATGTACTGCCTCATCATCAGTAATATCACTGCTCTGAGCTCTCCCCTTGTCTTCTGTAGTAAGTTCTACTGAGTAAGTGTTCTCCTTGGCTTCTATATCAACAAGTGGAGGTGAACCAGTAACTTCTGGACTGTGAGGATCTACTATTGATTCATCCATTCCTTCAGTGTCATCGAACAAGTTAGGAATGAAATCAAGAACTTTTATTGGCACTTCAATGATCTCTCGTGGGACATCATTCTTCTGAGTCTGCAAACGACCGTGTGCAACATCCTCCACTTCAGCAGAATCTGCAGATTCAAGCATACAGGGATTTAGCTTTATCTCCATTAGCAAGATCATGCAAGCAGAAACCCTCATCCTTTGCATATTTTAGAATCTTTAACTACCGCATTATAAGGTCTCTTTTTTCGACAATATTCGTACATGCTTAAGTTAACCAACCATTTTGAGTAACACTTATTTTATGAAGGTAAGGACTCAAGACCCTGAGCTATCTTCAAATTTCAATTCGAACTAGTACACTATAGCAAACACTTTTGCCATGCTAAGACAGTTGAAACATCCAGCCCAATTTTTCATACCCACCCCAACGGCTTTGCTGCTACTTATTTAATCCATATGTAAAATCGCCTTAACAATTTTTTCTGATTAGCTATTACCGGAGCTCCATTCCCAAAAGTGGCATTTGTTCCCGTGTTCAGAAAAATAGCTAGCTCGTACTAAATCTCACTATTCCACACCTGCGGGCCTGTTCTACATTGTATGTTTAAGTTAGCTAGAGGAGCACATAGACTTACCAACTTGCAAAGGTTTGGGTGTTTTCTCCATAGCCTCATCTCCAAATTCTGAACCAGGAAACCGAGAATCACCTCCTTCAGCAATTGTTTGAATCTTTTCTCCATCAGTCTTGTCGGTTTGTTGGAATAGTTCCTTACGAGTCTTCGTCGGAGATCCACGGCTTCTGGTCTTTGGTGGTAACGTAACACTTCTGGCTGGACAATCCTTTGATGGCAGTGCCGGTTGGAGCTCATGGAATAGCAGATCCTTAACTGATTTAGTTGGGCAACTTATGCAGCATACAGTCTGACGCAGCAAGCCCCCGAAAATGGAATCACCAATTGTAGAAAACTTTCCACCCCCATGCAATTTGTTTAGGTCATTTGTCTCCTCACCCAAAGCACTGCGCAAAGATGTAAGAAACTCTTGGCTGTCCTGCATAAAAGAGTCCTTGAACTGCGGATAAAGCACCCGCATATCTTCCAATAGCATCTTTGGCTCCAGCACGCGTCTGGCATCATTTGTGCTGCTTGTCTCCACAAACAATTGCTTCAGGTGCAGACCAATTCTCCGCAGCCGAACACCAGGTCCTAAAATCGTTGTCCTCAGCTGACCGAGCGCAAGGAGGCACTGCAGCAGTGCATTCATGTAGCATGTGTTTCCAAGATTCAGCAACCCTCTGATAACACAGCCATTTCCATTAGCATACCCAGACGCATCATCACCAGTCACCATTGGCCAGAAATCCTTTGCATAACTCTTGGTCACCGTTCCCCACACATCCCATCCATTGCTGGCCGGCATTGCCTGGTCATCCCTTTTATTTCTGGCCAGAGCTGCCCACTCATCATCATTCCGCTTGTCCTGACCGAGCTTCAGAACGTGCCTACACTCGAAGCAGTAGCCCTTATACGGTTCATCGTACCACAGAGCAACCCAATGGTAGTCCCTGGTGGCGTGCCAGTGGGCGTGTCCCTGCGGATTTTCCATGTCCCCCTTCTCCCCGGTGCAGAAAGTAGAGGTGCACTCGGTGCACACCATCAACCCAGCAGCGGCTCCCCTCCAGGTGCAGGTGGTCGTGCAAAGGTAATGCTCACACTGCGGGGGCTTCTCGGCGGTCTTGATAGCACACACCATATCATCCAGCTCCTCCCTGTCCTTGAACAAGTGCTCGCACGACCCGATGTCGTATGTGCAGTCGCTGGTCTCCTCCGCTTCCCCTATCGACGGCGACTCGCTCAACTCCACCGGCGCCTCGGACGCAGGCAGGTCCAGGTGCGGGTATTTCTGCGTGTTCTCAGCCGCAGACGCTAGCAGCAGAAGGTCCATGCCCGGGGGTTTCAGCAGGTTCTCGGCCCCTGTCTCGCACCCATCCTTTGCAATGCTGGCCATTGTTCCCCAGCCATCCTTTGCAATGCTATCCCCCGGTGCTTGCTGATCCTTTTCGTTTCTGGCCACCACTGCATAGCCATCTTCGCTACAGTCACTGAGCCTCATGGGGCGTAAACACAAGAAGCAGTATCCCAAATTCGGTTCATCGCACCACTGAGCAACCCAATGCTGGTGCCCACCGGCGTGCCAGCCGACGTGTCCCTTCGGATTTTCCCTGTCCACCGGCCACCCAGAGCAGAAAAAATAGGCGCAGTCTATGCACTTCATCATCCCTTGGTCGTCCTCACCGCCTCCATTCCAGGTCGTCTTGCAATTAGGACGCTGGCACTGCAAGGGCTCTTTCATGACCTTGTTTGCGACCTTGAGATCCTGTACCAACATATCCAGGTCGTAAAGTATGTGGCGGCACCGCCCGCTGTCGTCCATACTGTCGACGGTACTGCCGCTGCTGGTTGCCGCCTCCGCTTCCTCGAACGATGGCCACTCGCTCGACTCCGTCGGAGACGCAGACGCCGCGGCGCTGCATCCAGGACCAGCCGCGGGCGCAGCCAGCGGGTCCAGGCGCGGGGATTTCTGCGGGCTCTCGGACGCCTCCTCCGCCCTCTCCCTCTTCTCCTCTACCATCACGCTTGTCGCCTGGAAACTGAGTAAGAAACAACAAGAATCAGTCCACTGAATTCCGAACCCCCAAAAACAGAACAGTACGGACTAGAGATGACTAAAAAACTCCGTCAAATAAGCCAACAAAATCGAAAATCCCAGCGACCATCAAGGGTTAGCGGCGCCACTAACTTTCCTGAAGCGAAAATCCGGAAGAATCGGAGAACGAGGGAGAAAAAAACTACCAACAAGACGAGAAGAAATCGAACATTCCGGTAGCGAGCACCAAGAGCTTCGCAGCTTACGGCGGAAAAGCAACCGGGAACGCCGGCGAAGCGGAGGACAAGAAAAAAAAACTCCGCCGTCAAGACATGAAGAACCCGAGCATTCCGGCGGGGAAACAGACGAGAGCGGCGGCGCGGATCCGATTCGGGGACCGAGAGAAACGCACCATCACCACGCGATCAAGCAAGCAGGCACGCCCGCGCGCGCCCACCGACGCGGCGGAGCGGGATTAGGCGGGGAGGAGATGAGGCTTACCGGGAGGCGGCGAGGGAAGAGGACTCGGAGGGAGAACCGAGCGGAGCAGCGGCGTGGGCAGCGAGGCGGGGAGAGGGAGGGGGGCGGTTTCGCTGGTCGGGGCACGGTGGCGCCGGGGCAGGTTTGGTGGGCTGGGTGAGGAACTGTTGACGCCGGCCTGCGTGCGGGCTCTGGTTCGCCTCTAGCGCCCGCACGTATGGGCCGGCCTATTGACGCGTTTTCTCCTTAGTGCATCCTCCCACAAACATTCCTAAAAGGAAAATCGCAAACCACGGTACCGCAAATTTCGTTATGGAATACTGTAAACCAAATTTACGGTACTGTGGACGACGAGAAAAATCAGATCCAATAAATACATACTGCATATTTTAAACTAGCAGTCGTACCATGTACTTCCTCTGTTTCTAAATATAAGTTTTTTTAGACATTTCAATAAGAAATTACACACGGAACAAAAAAAATGAATCTATAATTTGTATATAGTTTAATAGTGGAATACCTAAAAAGACTTATATTTAGAAACGAAGGGACTATATCGCTGGAGTTCATACGAAAGACACAGTTTATGCAAGTATAAAACATGAAAATTGGTTTTGAAGCTCGGTCTTCATGGAGTCCCGCTTTTGAAAAAAAATTCACAAATCAATCAAATTCATAATTTTGCATTTTAAAAAATTCTGAAAAATATAGACATACATAGAGACATAACATACATGTGTGTAAATTTTTAGGACTAGATAGGTTGAAACGAAGGCGGTGTAAAAAAGACAAACATGTGACTTTTCAACACATGGTACTATTCCTCCCAAAAGTCCATGAATTTGTTTTTTTGCACATATCGCATCAAGGTATTTCATTTTGAAATTTTACACACATACACATCACATCCTTGTGTACTTGTATTATTTTTTTCATAAATTTTTTAACCAAAAGGTATGAATTTTGATTTTTCTCAAAAAAATCGACCTTCATGGAGGCTGAGCTCCAAAATGCCGTTCTCCTTAAAACATAATAAAAACCTAAAACTACTCGTCATCATCATTGGACTTCTTCACGTGGAGGTGATACTCCATTAACGAGTTGGAGAGGACGAACGCCAGGTCATACCCCTTCTTCAACGTCACCACCCGCGTCGCAACCGCTTCGTCTCCGACGGCGGCCGCCTCCTTCGCGCCTAACCATGTGTGTTCCGCCTCACCGAGTCGCTTGAGCGTGGGTGATACATCTCTAACGTATCTATAACTCTTATTGTTTTATGCTATTTTATTATCAATTTTGTATGTTTAATACATCATTTTATATCATATTTAGGAACTAACCTATTAATCTAGTGTCAAGTTTCAGCTGTTGTTTTTTGTTTTTTTAGAATAAACTGTACCAAACGGAATCTAAACGCGATGAAACTTTCTGACGATATTTTCTGGACTAGAAAACACGGGAGAAGCTTCAGGAGGAGGCCAAGAGCCTCACTGGGAGACGACAAGGTAGCAGGGCATGCCCTAGGAAGGTAGGCGTGCCTTGCCCCCCTTGTGGGCCCCCGTTGCTTCATTTGTCCTATTCTCTGACCTATAAATTCACATATATTAAGAAACCCTCGATGGAGGTCGCAAAACAATTTTTTCGCTATTATAAACCTTTGTTCTTTCGCGGTCTGATCTAGAGGCGTTTTCCGGTAATCTGCATGAGGAGGAGTCCATTAGAGAGGCCATCTTTATCAACCTCGTTGCCTCTGCAATGATGTGTGAGTGATTCCAACAGGACTTACGGGTCCATAGTTGTAGCTCAATAGCCCTCTCTCTCGTTTGATCTTCAATACAATGATCTCTTCGGAGACCTATTCGATGTAATCTTTGCGATGTTTTTGTTGGGATCCGATGAATTGTGAGTTTATGATCAGATTATTCATTGAAACTAATTAGTATATTATGAGATTTATTGTGTGCCATTCAATATAGCTATGTATGCTTTCTGATCTATAAGTTTACTTCGGCCAAGTTGATGAGTGGATCTTCAGATGAAAGTGGTGCATAGTAGTATGTTCAATCTTGCGGTGTTCTCAGTCAGTGAGAGGATGATTAGTGAGACACATATTTGTATTATTGGTATCGAGGATAAAATGATGGGGTTCGAACATATTAATTGATCTTACTTTGTCTACATTATATCAACATGCTCCAAGCATTACTCTATCTGTTATAAACATAATTCCATAAATGTATGTTGGATAGGGATCAATTGGTGGAGTAATGCTAATATATGCAGAATCATTTTGGTCTACTTGTCACGAATGTAATGCCTATATATTGATTTTGCCATAAATAACATCATAATTATTTGCTTTTCTATCAATTTCCGAATAGTAAAATTTTCACCCACCATTATTATGCTCATGAGAGAGATGCCTCTAGTGAATGATATCCCCCACGAGTCCATTCCCCTATTATATTTACTAAAAACATAAAAATAATATCATTGTTATATTTTATTATCTTTTTTATTTATAACTATGTATATTTCACGATCATAATTAATCCTTGCAATTAACGTGTACAAAAGAATTGACGACCCTCTTGCCTGTGTTGGGTGCAAGTATTTGTTTGTGTGTGTGCAGGTATCGTCAGCCGTTTGTCTGTATGGTTTCCTAGATTCTTAACTGAAGGAAATACTTATTACTATTGTACTACTTCACCCTTACTCTTTGTGGAAAATCTCAATACCATTACAAGTAGTAGAAGAATTTCTGGCGTCGTTACCGGGGAAATCATCATACAAACGCAAGGTCCCTTCACACACATTATCATTTACTTGTTCTATATTTTATTTTATTTTATTTTCAGTTATAATAAATAAAAATACCAAAATATCTTGTGTGATGTTTGGACAAAGAATCGAGTCCTTGTGAAGGGGCAAAGCCAGGTGCTCTTATTTTACAATGGTAGGGACGATTACTCCCACTAAAAAGGTCTTCGTTTATTGGGAAAGAGTCAATATACTTTTAATGTCGAATTGGGATTCACTAAGACAGAAATAAAGCATTGGTTTTCTAAAAAATTCAAGATTATGATAGAAGCAAAGTTGATGATTTATCTAGAAACGTGGATATGCCTATGCTTGATGCGGATACTCTTAAAATTAAAATATTGCTAGGTAAAAAGGATATATCTGAATATCTAAAATCTATCCAAGTCACCATAGATGAGAGTAGAAAAAGAACAAAAAGGATGACAGCTAAATGTGAAATCTTAAAAAGGGCGTTCGCATCCAATTTTCATGACAACAAATTATGAAGATATTAAAATGATTGGTGTAACACCTAATGAATTTTTTAGTACTGTAAAACTTTATGATAAAGGGATTGGAGATGAGTCATCTTTAATTAGAAGGCGTCCCAATTGTTCTGAGGGTGATGACCTTGATACTGAAAATGACAAAAGTGGGTTTGAAGAGGTCAAAACTTTAGATAGTGATGTGCCCACTACATTGGATTGTAAGAATGTTAATTTTGATAGTTTCTCTATAATTGAATGAATTTCCTTATTGTAATCCATGATCAATTCGCCTAATGCTTATGAACAAAATAAAGTTGTTACTAGACATATCGTGGAAGCTCTTATTAAGTATCATAAAGAAAAAAATTGAACTAGAAGTGGCTATACCAAGAAAATTAAATGATGAATGGTAATCTACAATTAAAATCAAGATTAAGTATGATGAATGCAATGCTTTGTGTGATCTAGGAACTAGTGTCTCTACTATACCAAAATCTTTATGTGATGTTCTAGGTCTCACCAATATGGATGAATGTTCCCTCAACTTGCATTTAGTGGATTCAACAATTAAGAAACCATTGGCTAGGATTTATGATGTCCTCATACTTGCTAATAGAAATTATGTACCCATGGATTTCATTGTACTTGATATTGAATGTAACCCGTCTTGTCCTATACTACTTGATAGACCATTCCTACGAACTATAGGTGCAACTATTGATATGATAGAAGATAATATAATATTGCAGTTCCCACTACAGAAAGAGATGGAACAGTTTCCAAGAAAGAGAACGAACCTCCATATGAATATATTATGCGATCCATCTATGGTATTACTTTGAATGATGACAAAGCTTGAAACTATGCATTATGCATAGCTTGGGGCATTAGCAATACCGCTTGTTGGTAGGCAACCCAATAGTTATCTTGTTTGCTTTATTTTATTTTTCTTGAGTCAACATGCTTATTGCTGCCGTAATGATTATGCTTGTATATTTTATTTTGACTTTGTGCCAAGTAAACCCATTAGGATGATCTGGATGATAGTTGAATTGATGTAGGGCAGAAACAGAAACTTTACGTCCAGTATTGGATTTATCATTTTTACTGGAACGTCATATTTTTATGAAGTATTTACACGTTATTGGGATACAAATTTCCTATGTCGTCCTATTTTTCAGAATTGTTTGAGGTACAGAAGTATGATTGTAGTCGACATCTTTACGTGTCATTCTGTTTTAAACATATTCTATTTTTATTGCATAGTGTGCTTAGTGATAATACACTAGGTATTATGAAAGGGCAATTATGAATCTATTTATAACAATGCCTAAGGTGTATGATCACTCTATTATACTAACGGATCTCACAAAGTTTCTGTTGAGTTTTGTTTGCTCAATCTTTTAAGTTTTGGGTGAGATCACGATGGATGAAGGAATAATGAGAAAAATACCCTAAGCTTGGGGATGCCCAAGGCACCCCAAGGTAATATTAAAGGAAGACCCAAGAGTCTAAGCTTGGGGATGCCCCGGTAAGCATCCCCTCTTTCCTCTTTAATCTATCGGTGATTTTACTTGTAGCTATATTTTTATTCATCACATGATATGTGTTTTGCTTGGAGCGTTTTGTAGTGTATTTTCTCTTGTTTTCCTTTTAGTTTTTGTAGGATACAAAGTTTGTCTAGATGGGGGGAGGGTGATTAGACTACTTGACCAAATTAAACTCTAGCCTTTTCCCAATTTTAGTGTTGGCAAGTTTTAGCAATTATGGCAAGTCAAGTACACCCTACACATGCATGTCTAAGAGTATAGCAGTGGGAAATAAACACATGCACATATAAGTAGAGGGAAGGGAAAGGAGGATCAAATGCAATTGGAGACATATAGATTTTTCTCGTGGTTCCGATAGGTGGTGCTATCATACATCCACATTGATGGAGACCTCAACTCACGAAGGGTAACGATTGTGCGAGTCCACGGAGGACTCCACCCATGAAGGGTCCATGAAGTAGCAACCTCGTCTATTCCATCACGACTTACGTCAACGAAGGACTATCCTACCCGGGGTAGATCTTCATGAAGTAGGCGATGTCCTTGCCCTTACAAACTTCTTGGTTGAACTACACACGAAGTCAAAGGCTCCCAAGCGACACCTAACCAATCTAGGAGGCACCACCCTCCAAAAGGTAATAGATGCAGTAGATGATGAACTCCTTGCTCTTGTACTTCAAAAGATAGTCTCCTCAACACTCAATCACTCTCTCACAGATTTGTCTTTGGTAGGAAAGATTGATTGGGTGGAAAGAAACTTGGGAGGCTAGAAATCAATATTCATATGGTTGGAGTGGAAGATCTTGATCTCAACACATGAGTAGGTGGCTCTCTCTCAGAAAAATGAATGTGGCAAGTGTTGGTCTGTTCCGAGTGCTTCCTCTACAAGTGAGAGGCTGGTGGAGGGGTATATATATGCATCTCAAAAATCCAACCATTACAACATTATTGCTCAACTTGGTGAAACCGATACAAAAACTCGATTGTAGCGACTAGTGCAAAATGTGGCAACTTTAGGCTTTTCGGTGAGACCGATATATGAATCTTGGTGAGTCCGATTTTTGTTGAACTTGGTGAACCTGATCTTCCAGAGTCGGAGAGACTTGAAGATTTGCAAGGAATCCCTGCGGAATCATTTGGAGATTGAGCTTGTGGAAGGCTTCACAAAACTCGGGTTGAAGAGGCTTCAGGATAAGACTGTTGCAGTACGCCTTACGGCTGAGCGCGTCTGCAATGACATTTGCTTTCCCTGGTGTATACTCAATGCTTGGATTGAAGTCCTCAATCATTTCCACCCAACGAGACTGCCGAAGATTGAGATTGGGTTGAGTGAAAATGTACTTCAAGCTCTTGTGATCGGTGTACACCTCAACTGGTCTTCCCAACAACAAATGCCTCCAAGTCATCAGAGCATGCACAACTACCGCCAACTCGAGATCATGAGTGGGGTAGTTCTTCTCACTAGGCTTCAGCTGACGCGAGCTATAAGCAACAATATTCTTATCTTTCATGAGAACACCACCTAGACCTTGGAGGGAAGCATCACGGAACACTTGGGAAGGCTTTGATTGTTCGGGAGGAACAAGAACTGGAGCTGATGTCAGTTTCTGATTGAGCGTATTGAATGCCACATCACACTCAGGAGACCAAGCTTACTTGACATTCTTCTGAAGGAGATTGGAAAGAGGCTTAGCAATTTGAGAGAAGTTATCCACAAATCTTCTGCAGTAACTTGCAAGCCCGAGGAAGCTACGAATCTGCTTGACATTCTGAGGAGGCTCCCACTTCAAGATTGCCTCAACTTTCTCAGAGTGCACTTTAATGCCCTCGGCAGAGATCACATGCCCAAGGTACACCACTTCATTGAGCCAATACTCATACTTGGAAAACTTAGCATAGAATCAATGCTCTCTTAGCTTGTCAAGCACAAGTCGGAGATGTTGTGCATGTTCTTCTTCAGTCTTAGAGAACACGAGGATATCATCCAGATACACCAAGACGAACTCATTCTTGAAAGGAGGGAATATGAAGTTCATCATCCTGGAGAAGATTGGAGGAGCATTGGCGAGACCAAAGGACATGACGGTGTACTCATAAGAGCCAAAACTCGTCCTGAACGCAGTCTTTGGAATATCTTCTTCACGAATGCGAATCTGATGATAGCCCATGCGAAGATTAAGCTTCGAGAAAACCTTGGCACCTTTCAGTTGTTCAAACAACTCATTGATGTTGGGAAGTGGTTACTTGTTCCTGATTGTCTTTTTATTCAATGGACGGTAATCAACACAAAGTCGGTCTGTGCCATCCTTCTTCTTGACAAACAAAACACCACAACCCCATGGAGAAGAACTTGGTCTAATCAGACCCAGACATTCTTGTTCATCTAGCTGCTTCTTCAACTCTTTCAACTCTTTGGGGCCAAGCTTATAAGGACGCTTGCAAATCGGTTCAGTTCTAGGTTCGAGATCAATCACAAACTCAACTGGCCGGTGCGGAGGCATTCTTGGCAATTCTTTGGGAAATACATCTTCATACTCGCAGACCACCGGAATCTGAGAAATGGCTGAGATTTCACCCTTCTCATTAAGAGCAAAGAGATGAATCGTGTCATCGCGAGCAGCGAAAATGATCACGTCTTCTGAAGGATGAGTCAATTTGACTTCTTTGGCTTGACAATCAACATACGCCTTGTCCATAGCCAGAAAATTCATGCCAAGAATGAGATCAATGTCGGAATTGCCGAGAACATAAGGAGAAGCTAAGAATGAATAGTTGCTCATCTTTGTAGAAACATTCGGAACCACAGAGGTGGTTCTCATGGCCACACCCAAAGAAACGACGCCCAAAGGTCTACTCAACATCTCGGAATAGAAATCATTCTTGATAGCAAAAGGTCTAGAAATGAATGAATGTGATGCACTAGTATCAAACAAAACTGTTGCAGGAATAGAATTAACCAAGAGATTATCCATGATCACTTGAGAAGAATCCTCTGCTTCAGCTGCATTCACCATGTTCACTCTTGCTGACTTGGGATTATGCTTCACCATAGCATTTCCTGGAGGTCTGACTGGAGGAGGAGGCGGAAGACGCCACTGGTTGCACTTGTTTGAGTAGTGACCCTTCTGACCACACTTGTGACAAGTAACCTCTAAGAGCGGACGGAAGTTGCCTGGAGGAGGAACATTAGCTGACTTGGGTGCCTGGGGCCTATGCTGATAACCTGGGATGGGTGGGTGGGAAGAACCACGACCACCGAACTTCTTCTGCTGCTGAGGGGGACGAAATGGAGGAGGAGGAGGAACCTAATACTTCTGCTGCTTAGTGACCATCTGAGAGCTAGAAGAAGAAGAGTAGGATTCTCTAGAACGCTTCCTTGAGTTCTCCAACTTGAGCTGAGTTGCCTCGACCTTCAAAGCCATGTTGTAGAACTGATCAAACTCACGAGGCTCTTGGAGGACCAGACCCGGTAGAAGCTCATCCTTGAGACCACCTCTGAACTGATAAAACATGGACTTGTCGTTAGGAACATCTTGTTTAGCATAGCGGGCCAGATTCTGGAACTCAACGTTGTACTGATAGATAGACTTGCTTCCCTGCTTCAGATGCCTGAACTTCTCGCGCATCTCCTCGACAAAGCTCGTTGGAATGTAATGGGCCCTGAAGTCACGACAGAAATCATCCCAGCTGACAACGCGATTGCCCCTGGAGTCCTTGTATTGCTGCCACCAATCTGCTGCCTGACCCTTGAGCTAAAATGACGCGAACCTGACATAGTCCTCTGGTCTAAGATTGCTGCACTCAAAATGCTTAGTCATGTCACGGAGCCAATCATCTGCATCAAAAGTCTGCTCACAACAGGTGAAAGACTTGGGCTGGTTGGCAAGGAACTGGTTGAGTGTCGCAAACTGAGGCTGATTCTGAAAATTCCCTTGATAACCTTGCTAACCCTGATCTCTCTCTTGCAACAGCCTGAGCAACATCTGAGTATTCGCATTGGTTGCATCCATCACAGCTTTCCAAGCTTCTAGAGGAGGAGGCAGTGGTGGGGGCGATGGAGGATCAGACTGCTCCGCACCTCGACCCGGATTCCCGCGAGTTGGTGAAGCCATCCTGGAGATGGACAAGAACATTAGCACATCATTGACAAAGATGATTGCAATAAGCTAAACCAAATGTCTAGAAAGAAATTGAACGGAATAACATTAATAGCCTTCCTACTGAAAAATTAGTAAGAACGCCTTCTTCGGCTTTGCGGTAACATCATCAGATATTAGAAGCCACTTGAATATACACAACAAAGTATTAAGCTAAGATATGCTCGGAACAAATGTATAGACCTCATACATCTGAAGAAAGATGATCCTAGGTAACTACTTGAATTCCCACCTAAGAACTTCCAAACTCTTTGGTTATGCAATCAGGTGTTGGGGATACAGGGAGGCAAAATATCTCACACAACTAACAAGCCCTACACTCCAACTATATCCATCCGTCAACACATAACCAGAGGCTTTGAAACTCCATCTATCTCGGATCCTCAAAAACTCAACAATACCAAGCATGGCAGTACCCCAGACGACTCCCCAGTAATGGGTGACTCCGACCTTATCTCGCCACGATAAGTATTGAAGCAATTTTGAACACCCTTCGTCCTGAGATACTAAGAAAACTGAATGATAACGATGTGCCAAGAATCCCCTAGAGCTCAATTCCTCGGAAGAAATCAAGTCAGACAGGAGGCACCAAGACAAAACTCCATCACATCGACATCATATAGTTTCTAGAATACCCGCGTGATCCTAATTTTTTTTGAGCGAGAAGAGGAGTAGAATCAAAATTCCTAAGTCGAATACCTCACCAGAGTATAGAAGATGAGTAAAAGAAACCTACTCTCTAATATAAGTATACTCAAAATAGTTTTTACTAGACTCGACTCGACCAAGTTCGATCAAGCAAAGGGCTCCTATGGTCGTATGGCTCTGAATACCAACTTGCAACACCCAAGATGCGCGCCTATCCTTATTTAGGCACGGGGGCCTCGACAGGGATAGAGGCGCATCTCGTTGTTTCACAAGTGCGGTAAACATTGCATACATGTATGAAGAGATGAGTATATGAGTTGGCTTACACTCACCACAAGCTAAATTACAAGTTCACACAATTATTCAAACATCATACAGAAGACAGGGTCCATCTACGGACGAAATCAAACGACGAAAGGAAGCAATGAAAAACTGGCTTGCTGGCCCAAAGATCACGACCATGACCTCTCTACTCATCGGGATACGTGACATACATCCTGCCATGTTCTTCATCGTACTCCCACTAGAGCTGGGTCACATCATCTGGCATGGGCTCATCAACACCTGCACCTGTATTGTTGTAATCTGTGAGCCATAGGGACTAAGCAATCTTGTAACCCGGGTACCAAAACTATGCAAGCTTATGGGTTTGGAAGGGGTAAGTGTTGAGTTTGCGGCAAGCACTAAGCATTATTTGGTGGCTAACTTACGAGAACATGAATGTAAATATGGTGTACTACGAAATATGATTGAGTACTACCATGATCACTAAGTGATCCTGAACACCTACTTACGTCAAACATAACCCCATCATGTTCTCTCTCGGTTCATGTTCACGAGAAGAGACGATCACGGTTACGCACAAAGTTGGTGTCTTTTATTAGAGTTTACTTTGAGTTGACTATAACCGGGTGTTAAACAAAATATCCAAGTTGCCACATAACCACGGGCACGGCTTTCCGAAAGATTTAACCCTGCAGGGGTGCTCCAACTAATCCATCACAAATTAACCACACTCCACGGGAATAACCTTGATCACGGATCCCGTGATCATCCTAGGCAATTCCAAAGGAAATCCGACACCTCGAGATAGCCCGAAGAAGATCAGAGTTCCTCACGCAAGACATTCGAGAAAGGTAAAACAAGTCCAGCAAGACCGCCCGACGTGTCAACGAACCCGATAAGAGCCGCATATCTCGTTCTCAGGACACGACCGGATAAGCTAGTGTATGATGGCCTGATAGAAATCTCCCGAGTTACCCCGGGTAGGCCCCGCACAGTGCTCTAGTTTGGACCAACACTCATGAGGAGCACTGGCCCGGGTTGTTGATTAATTATCCACGAGGTTGCAAAGCCCTATGCATTTTTATTAAGTTATTAAGCAAATAGTACCAATGTTGGGTCTTGCCAGACAAGCTTTAATCTCAACCGAATAATCAAGGGGGTCCCCATAACAACCCCGAGCATGTTAGGAGCGCAAAATATGGAAACATAACACTGGTAACAAGTACTATGGCGATAAAAGTGGAACAAAACACCGAGCAAAAGGCCAAGCCTTCCACCTTACCAAAATATATATGTGCATTAAATTAAATAGTAGTAAATATTATGATATCTCCAGATATCCATGTTATCACATGGAAACAACCTGCACCTGCATCTAAGAACGCTATAAGAGGGTCTGAGCAGCGGTAACTTAGCCAAACAAGGTTTGCTAGGTAGTGGAGGGGTTAGAGGCTATCATTGCATTGTAGGAGTCTTGACATTCAAGTGGTAGGTAACACAAATTTAGCGATAAGAGCGAGACATCTAGCAAAGCGAAAATAGTGTCGGGATCCAGGTACGATCATCTTGCGTGTTGGTTCTTCACAGGGACAAAGAGCTGGGTCCTCGTAGTGGTACTCTCGTGGATCCTCGTACTCAGGTTCAACACTCACGTCTATCCAAAGATAAATATCAACAATAAACAAACAACCAAGGTGCAATGCACAAACAAGATGATGCATGATTCATGTGAAGTATTTAACATGGCAATCCTAAGCTAGTCATGTTTCTCGTGCAATAGTTAAGTTATTTACAATTATGGATAGAACCTCATGTTAAGTTGTTTGAACATGCATGATCATGGCAAATATGGATGATTCATGCAAAATTGATGCAAATGCATATGTAAAACATAGGAAGCGGAGTAACGGTTCTCACGCTACGCTCTCGGCAAGGTACGAAGACAAAATACAAGACAAGGAAGGCCATGGGCTATTCCTTGGTATTCCAAGGTAGCCACCAGTTAGGAAATGAAGAACCAATCACAATAGAGCGAAATATCAAGCAAAACAATGGAGCATAGCTCCCACAAGTCACAAAACACTACCACACACAATCTGCCCAAAACAGAAACATAACAACTTCCACAACAATTATCTAGAGCTACATGATGTTTCCAACCTCAAACAGGGCATGTACAGAAACTACATACCATGCTTGAAAAATCATCCAACTACAAAAACTTGAAAGGAAGCAAGGATCACTAAGCATGAAGCTCACAAGATGGCATAATGAAACAGATTCTAGGGACTTAGTGAAAATCACAGTTTTCTGGAATCTGAGTTAAGCTGGTAGCAAATTGACAGCAGAAAATAATGATGCTAGAGGCCACCTCATGGCATGAAATTTAACAGAGTGGTAGAGGACAACATCTACTACAAAGCACTAGCACTGATCTTGAGCTAAAGCTCAACAAAACACTTGGTAGCATCCACTCAACATGGCATAAAAATAATATCAGACTCTCAGACTTAGAAATATTTAGCATGTTGAAAACAACAACATTTTATTAGCTACCTTGGACCATGAATTCCACTTATATGCAAGTTTATCATGTCAAAAGAAAATACCATGGCATAATACTCACAAAACACTACCACTATCATGTTGACACAATTATCATAGCATGCATGGATTAATTCTTACAAAAATGCCAAAATGACATATTGGGACAAAATGACATTTTGCAAAACTTGCTCAAAAGCTAAAACAAATCACATCAATGGATTCCTGGGATTTTTCTACCCTAAATCCATATATCACACTGATATCTTACATAGGGAAAAACACCCACGAACTAGCTCAAAAGAAAAAGCCCAAGACCTATATGACTTATAAGTCAAAACCTACTAAAAATGCACATTGCCAGAAATGGCCATACCACATCTGTCAATATACCAGAAATGGTAACATAGCTAAAAACAGAGAAAACAATTAGATTAACTAAATAAGAAAGAAAGAAAGAAAAGGTCCCACCTGGCAGTGAGCCAGGGCCCCCTCTGTGGATGACAAGTGGGGCCAGGGCCCACTTGTCATACACACACTCATCTCGCACACACACACACACATAGGCACACACAGATCCAGGCGCAGCCGCACCAAATCCAGCCACCCACACACACACGCAGGCACGCACCACACAAGCATGCACGTACACAGGATCTAGTCGTGGCCACACCGAATCCAAACCACACACACACACTTCTCACAAATACGAAAAAGGAAAAACGGGGCAAGGGGGATCAAACCCGCGACCTCTCAGTCGACTGCCCTAGCGCGCTACCGCTGTGCTAGCGAGTCGGCTGCTAATAGAAGGGGGAAAGGATTCCTTTTATCCACGCACAGCTGATAACTGACGAAACTAACGAACTAACGAACCGACGAACTGACGAAACTAAGCAGAGGCGGCGATGATCTCGCCGGATGGGCTCCGATGACCAAATCGTGCGGCGGAGGGTACCACTGCACGCGCGAGGCCAAACCGCACACCTACGCACACGCACAACACCTACAATGCACGAGATCGGTCGCGGTGGTGAAGAACACCACCGGCGACGGCGGAGCCAAACGACGAGCTATGAGGAAGGAGCCGAGCGCTACAGCGCAAAAACGGGACCTACGCATGAACTGGAGCTCAAGCACCTACACACACACACACACACACACACACACACACCGGAACGGGTCGGAGCACTCGCTGGCGACGAGGTCCGACTGTGGCGGAAAACTAGATACGCGGATCGGCCACGCGAGGGGGAAAACATGAGCAAGAGGCATGCGGGGACGGGGAGAAGCTCATAGATAGGACGCCCGCGTCAATGATCGAGCTTGGGGAAGAATGCCGGCGTCGAATTTGGGCGGCGATGATTCTGTGGGCGCAGAGGAAGGAGGAAGCAGCCCCGGTGATTCTTGGCGCCCCATGAGGCAGCAAAGGACGACGAGGAAGAAGGGGTGTCGCGAAGCGATCCCGACACTCGCCTGCTCGAGGGGCTCACCGGAGTAGCACCGGCGATGACCTACGCTCTTTGAACCTACTCGCGTTCTCTCTGAATCTGGGGGAAGAACTACCTGGCGGCGGCGAGAAGGAGGAGGGGAAACCCTAGGGAAGGCACGCACGCCAAGGGGCTTTATAGACCAAGCGCTGGTCGTCGTGGCTGCCACGGCGGCCACCTACTCGCTGATCTGCTCCGTGTTGTGAGACGGAGGTGTAAAGGAGGAAGAAGAAAGGAGGGGGGGGGAGAGACTGATGCGCGGGCCCGAGGCGCGCCACGTTGGACGGATCCAGCGTGCGTGCTAGCTAGGCCGCGGGGAAGGAGAAGCCCAGGTGGGCCGACTCTCTCTCTCTCGGCGCAAACAGAATTTAAACCACATGCTTTTTATTTATTTAAAATACAAAGAACAAAATTAAGGCAAGGAACAAAGGGAGAAGTTAAAATTAAAATCAATACATTTTTGGGCTCACAAAAATGCTAGCAATTTAATAAAACTGGTTAGGGCTTTTTTTGAGCAAGCAAATAATTTTACTTAATATATAACTAGACACGTTGCAAAAATTATTGAAAGGGGAAAACTCCAACCACAATAGAAGGATTAAATTTTAAAATCCTAGTAGAATATTTGGAAGATGACCCACATTTTTAAGAGAGAAAAACATCAAGCAATTATTATCATGAGTAGAAATAGAGTGAGAGGGAAGAGGTGATGGGAATAAGAAATGGGAGGAGAGCAACACACCAATTACACATGCATTCATACCACAATACAAACCTCAAATCAACCCCACATCCACAAGGCAAACAAGGCAACAAATATTGTGCAATATATGATGATCATGATGCATGATACAAGAATGACATTAAGCAAATATTAAATCATTCAAACCACATAAACACATGGAGGTCCACATGAGATACATGACCAAAATGGCAAGGGGTGCACTTGGGCTGTTACACGATTTGCATAGAAATGTGTTGTTGATTAAAATTGCATGATCATCTCGTCATTCCAAGCTATCATTTCTCTGCCAACAAAATCTTCAATGTCAGTGGTCCTGAAGTTTTCTTGCACATGTGTGAAGTAGTCTTCATTACCCTTGATAAACTTCCAAGCTACATATCTCATGTCACTTACTGCTGGACTCTTGTCTAACAAGATAGTCTCATAAAAGTCTTGCCGTTCTTTGGTGTGAAATCTGGCGTCCACAACAGTCCTTCTCCTAGCAGCATATGGATCAACAGATCTCCACTTTATGAGCCCTTGATCCTTTCTTTCTTTCGTATTCTTAGCAACAGGGTGATCATCATTATGATTAGGTAGATGTGTTCTCAACTTTCTCAACACAACAATTTCTTCATCTTGCTCCTCCTCATAAAGAGAGGGCACCTTTTTCTTGTTCTTCTCTGCAGCTGGAACATCCCTGGTAGTCCTCTTGGACTTAGTAGCAGCTGGCTCGGGTGTAGAGGGCTTGGTTTTGGGAACTGGAAGCTTTGTTTTGGGAGCTTGCCTGCTTAGCATAGCATCAACCATGAGCTTCCTTTGCTTGGAAGGAGGTGGATTTGCAGCTAGTTCATCTTCCTCTTCACTCTGCTCTGGAGTTCTGACCATAGAAGTTTGTTTTCCCTCAACATTGATAATTATCTTCCTCTCCCTCTTCTTAGCTGGCTTCTTGGGCATGGACTTGGATGTCCTTGGAGACTCTACATAAAGTGTCATTCCTGCCCTATGATGTGGCTTGAGACTGCGTCGGTATTTCCCCAAAGAGGAAGGGATGATGCAGCACAACTACGGTAAGTATTTCCCTCGGTTAAGAAACCAAGATATCAATCCATGGAGGAATACCAAGCAATTATGTAAACGACACCTATACACAAAGAACAAATACTTGCAACCGGACGCTAAGAAAGGTTGTCAAGCTCGCAACGATAAAAAGATAGATTAGATTGTAATAGGTTGGGAAAATAGATCTAGCAAGAACACAAAATAAAATAAGTAAACAAAAAGTGCACCAAGGTATTTTTGGGTTTTTGGATTAATAGATCTGAAAACAAAAGCGGCAAAAAGATAGATCGGAAAGCAATATGTTCTAAAACTAGACCCGGGGCCCGTAGGTTTGAGTAGTGGCTTCTCTCATGAGTATAGTGTTGGAAATATGCCCTAGAGGCAATAATAAATTAGTTATTATCATATTTCCTTGTTCATGATAATCGTTTATTATCCATGCTATAATTGTATTGATCGGAGACTTAAATGCATGTGTGGATACATAGACAAAACCATGTCCCTAGTATGCCTCTAATGGACTAGCTCGTTGATCAAAGGATGGTTAAGGTTTCCTAGCCATGGACATGAGATGTCATTTGATAACGGGATCACATCATTAGGAGAATGATGTGATGGATAAGACCCAAACTACAAACATAACATATGATCGTGTCAGTTTATTGCTACTGTTTTTTGCATGTCAAGTATATGTTCCTATGACCATGAGATCATGCAACTCACGGATATGGGAGGAGTGCCTTGTGTGTATCAAACGTCGCAACATAACTGGGTGATTATAAAGGTGCTCTACAGGTATCTCCGATGGTGTCTGTTGAGTTGCCATGGATCGAGACTGGGATTTGTTACTCCGTGTGACAGAGAGGTATCTCAGGGCCCACTCGGTAATACAACATCACAACAAGCCTTGCAAGCAATGTGGCTAAGTGTTAGTCACGGGATCTTGTATTACGGAACGAGTAAAGAGACTTGCCAGTAACGAGGTTGAACTAGGTATGGAGATGCCGACGATCGAATCTCGGGCAAGTAACATACCGAAGAACAAAGGGAACGTTATACGGGATTAACTGAATCCTTGACATAGAGGTTCGACCGATAAAGATCTTCGTAGAATATGTAGGAACCAATGTGGACGTCTAGGTCCCGCCATTGGTTATTGACCGTAGAGGTGTCTCGGTCATGTCTACATAGTTCTCGAACCCGTAGGGTCTGCACACTTAAGGTTCGGTGACGTTTCGGTAGTGTAGAGTTATGTATGGTGGTGACAGAAGGTTGTTCGGAGTCCCGGATGAGATCCCGGACGTCACGAGGAGCTCCAGAATGGTCCGGAGGTAAAGATTCATATATAGGATGTCCCAGTTTGGTCGCCGGAAAAGTTTCGGGCTCATCGGTAGTGTACCGGGAGTATCGGAAGTGTACCGGGAGTGCCGGTAGTGTACCGGGGGACCTCCGGGAGGGGTATTTCGACCCCAATAGGTCCATGGGCTGTGGGAGAATAATAACCAGCCCTTAGTGGGCTGGGAAAACAGCCACAAAGGCCGATGGCACAGGAGAGAAAGTCCTAAAGCAAAAAGTGGAAAATCAGCCAATAGGAGGCAATCCTACTCCAACTAGGATTGGAGGTGAAGTAGGATTGCTTCCACCTCCTATTTCGGCCGACCCAAAGACCTTGGCTGCCTCTCCTATCCTCTCCTCCTATATATACTAGTGGATTGGGTGGTTTTTGGACAGAATTTCCGGCCACGTGCTACCCGTTTCACCGGTGCACAGTTTCTCCTCTAGATCGGTTTTCCGCAACGCTTAGGCGAAGCCCTGCCGGAATCACTCCACCACCATCACCGGAGCGCCGTCACGCTGCCGGTGAACTCTCTCTCCTCTCCACCTCCTCTTGCTGGATCAAGATGGTGGATATCGTCATCAAGCTGCACGTGTGCTGAACGCGGAGGTGCCGTCCGTTCGGCGCTAGATCGGAAGGACCGTGATCGAGATCGCGAGACGGTTCTTGATGAGATCGCAGAATGGATCGTGATGAGTTCACGGGACAGATCATGATCAAGATCGTGAGACGGATCGTGATGAGATCGCGGGACGGATCGTGATGGGATCGCGGGACTGATCGTGATGAGATCGCGGGACGCTCGGCGATTTGGATCGCGAAGATGTTCGACTACACCAACCGCGTTTCTTAACGCTTCCCACTTAGCGATCTACAAGGGTATGTAGATCCACTCTCCCTCTCGTAGATGCTCATCACCATGGATAGGTTTGCGTGTGCGTAGGAATTTTTTTGTTTCCCATGCGACGTTCCCCAACATATAGCACACGGTGGGTGATCAAATTACTGTTGGGCAATTGATAGAAGATCAAATAATCATGATGATATCCAAGGCAATGATCATTATGTAGGCATCACATCCAAGATAAGTAAACTAAAATGATTCTGCATCTACTACTATTACTCCACACATCGACCGCTATCTAGCATGCATCTAGTGTATTAAGTTCATGGAGAAACAAAAGTAATCCAATAAGAACGGTGACATGATGTAAAAAAGATCAATTCATGTAGGAATAGGCCCCATCTTGTTATCATTAATGGAAATGATACATGTGTGCCTTGCTGCCCCTTCTGTTACTGGGAAAGGACACCGCAAGATCGAACCCATCACAAAGCACCTCTTCCCATGAAAAGAAAAATAGATCTAGTTGGCCTACCTAAACCAAAGATTCGAAGAATAAATACGAGTCTATAAGTAACCATGCATGTAAGAGATCAAAGAAGACTCAAATAATATTCAGGGATAGAAACTGATCATGAACTCAAAATTCATCAGATCCCAAAAAACACACCTCAAAAAGTCATTACATCAAATAGATCTCCAAGAGACCATTGTGTTGAGAATCAAAAGAAAGAGAGGAATCCATCTAGCTAATGCCTACGGATCCATAGGTCTATGGTGGACTAGTCACGCATCATCGGAGAGGCACCCATGAAGACGATGCACCCCTCCGTGATGGTGTTAGATTGAGTCTCGCGGTTCTGGAACTTGAAGCTGCTGGAATTGTGTTTCATCGACTCCCCTAGGGTTTTCTGAATATTTGGGTATTTATAGAGATGATAGGAGGTGGAGAGGTGTCCTGAGGTAGGCACAACCCACCAGGGCGCGCTTGGGGCCTTTGGGCACCCTGGTGTCTTGTGCTCTCCTCGGCTCTCCTCTCTCGCACTTCTTTGGCCCACTGGATGTCTTCTGGCGCAAAAAAATCTCCAAAAAGTTTCACGGTGTTTGGGCTTCATTTGGTATCGATTTTCTACAAAGTAAAAAAGTAAGCAAAAAACAACAACTGACACTTGGCACTATGTTAATAGGTTAGTCCCAAAAAATGATATAAAATTGCTATAAAATGATTGTGAAACATCCAAGATTCATAATATAAAAACATGGAACAATAAAAAATTATAGATATGTTGGAGATGTATCAAGATCCCCAAGCTTAATTCCTACTCATCCTCGAGTAGGTAAATGATAAAAACAGAATTTTTGATGTGGAATGCTGCCTAACATGTTCATCACATATTCTTTTCTTTTGTAGCATGGATGTTTGGAATTTTAGATGGTTCAAAGCAATAGTCTTGTTTTGAAGACTTTAATACTCAAGCATATCAACAAGCAACCACGTCTTTACAAATATCAACACTAAAAAACGCTATTCCTAGCCCATCATGCTCAATCATTGATCCATTTATGAAACACACTCAAATATTAGCTACACCTAATGCTCAAGTACGATCATAGTGCCCCCTAGTTGGTGCTTTATAAGAGAAGATGGAGACTCAAGTAAAAATAAAAATTGCGTAGAGTAAATATATAGGCCCTTCGCAAAGGGAAGTAGGGATTTGTTGTGGTTTTATCACGGCAGATGTCCGAGGACTTATGTTCGAGGCCATCACTAAGGTGATGGACTCAAAGGGGTTAGTTGGGACGAAGGACACAAATTTACCCAGGTTCGGCCCCTCGTGAGGAGGTAAAAGCCTACGTCCTGCTTGTGTTGTATTGATTGGAGTGTCGATTACAAGAGCAGATTCGCTTGTCATAGTTCTCGATTGATTGGTTTCTATCTAAGTCGCCCCGGGTCTCGCCCTTATATAGGAGGCCAAGACCACGGGTTACAAGTCTCATACTGACTCTTACAATGTATCCGACTCTATCTCTATGTCGCCTTGCCTTCCTGGGCAAGCCGTCTCCGGGCGGCTTAACCGCCCGGGTCTTCATGCCTTCTTGGTCTGGGCCTCGCCTAGGCCCATCTTGGTAAACCGCCATATGTCTAAGACTACGTCTCCAGGCCCATTGGCCTTGGTCTGGATTATGAGCTGCCAGGTATAACCCGGCCCCACCTGGGCGGGTCTCACCATGGGGTTATATCCCCAACATTAGGCCCTAGGTTGATTTGAACTTGCTCATGTCAATCGTCCATCTTACTTGGCGGCGAGTCTCACCCTTCATCACCTGAAAGTAAGAAATGTAACCCGCTGTGATGTCATATTGGATATGCCAAAAAGATTCCCTAACGATCACAACAAATCTTTCATCATTAAACCGATGGCCCGAAAATCGAGGCGTCCGTCTCGGTCGGTTAGTTTCGGTCGCCTGGATTCCCACGCCCATTTCGTCTTTCCAGCCTCTTAAATAGGACCGCGAATAGTCCTTCTCATTTCCTCCGCCACCGACTCCTCTTCTTCCTCTTGATGTCGTCGCCCCCGAGCTCTCTCGCTCCGATGAATCTCCTGTGTCGTCATCGCCCGAGGCCGCTGCATTGACCTGAACGGACCAGATCATCATTCGCGCCCGTCGCATCTCCTCCGGTACGTCCTTGTTCGTCCCCTAGATCTGTAGTTTAGGGTAGTAAATCCATGGAGTTCCTCAGTCCGCTTAGAACGCGAGTTCCTCATAATGCCCAATGACATAATACCCCACGAATCTTGTAATGAATCTCTCCCTGACGCGGTAAACCGTAGGAAATCATCAATAATTCAAGTCAGATCAGTAGTTGCTTCCTTTTACTGTCCGCGGATATCACCAGTTCCTTTGTTCATCATTAGGTCTAGAATAAATATGTTTTTTCCTCTGTCCGTAGATCTGTTACTACAATGATAACATGTGAATCCTGTTTTCCACACTTAGCAGTATTTTGCTCCATTGCCCTGCAACATAACTCGCCATTAAACTTCGCCCTGAACTGCACGGGGGGCTTAGCCTCGTAGAACTTAGATTTGATCAGCCTCCCTTAGTTGTCTATCACCTTCTAAATCGCCGCACGCAGTTACTTTCCACAACTTTTAAGACGCCATTATACCTCGTGCGTCCAATTCCTGTAACTGGGTCGGCTCTGCTGTTACTAAAGAGTTTCTGAAGGATTTCATAGACAGGGGGACCTTGCCGGCCAAAAACACCATTCATTGGCAGGTTCCAGGCAATGAGAAGAAACCCACCCCCAAGAGGGCGAAGTGGTTGTATTCGCAGACCACCTCGTACGCAGTTTCAGCCCGCCCGACTCAAAATTCTTTCGAGACGTCCTTCACTTCTTCAAGCTGCGTCCTCAAGACATTTCACCCAATTCTGTCTCAAACATGTGCAACTTCCAAATCCTCTGTGAATTTTACTTACACGAAGAGCCGTCGGTTGATCTCTTCCGTGAGTTCTTCTATGCCAACCGCCAAACAGAAGTAGTAGCCGGCCCAAGCTTGGAACTCAGAGGTATCTCCATTCAAAGAAGACGAGACATGGCCTTTCCGGCTATTTGTATGCCAAGTCATCCTAAGGATTGGAACAAAACATGGTTTTACTGCAAAGATAACTCTCTAGAAGGAGAGCACCCATTACTAGGTTATCGCCCGTCCCGACTCAAGACCACAATCGAACTCCCTGACCGGATGTCAGCTTCTGAACGGGCGAAATATGCTCCGGCTTATGGAAAAATCAAAGCCCTCATGGCTAATGGTCTGACAGGGATTGATTTGACCCATTGCTGGGTCTCTTGGCGAGTCATGCCTCTAAGCCGGAGAAGCTGCCTCATGTGTGAATATATGGGTGAAGCCAATGATCCCCTCTGTTTTAATCCTACCACTTTGTCAGAAGACGACATCGTTGCTGCCGTCAAAAGCCTTATCCATGAATCTCAAGATTCTTGCCGCGCCATTGGATTACCACCCTTCTATGCCACAAACCTGACCCCAGATGTAAGGGCGACTCTCAATCTCCTGACTTCCGCGTTTAGCTATCCATGTATGTTATATAATCTTTAACCTCTTTTGACTGCTTTCACTTCTAGGCTAACTCTAGCTTCTGGAAAAAAAATATGTTCCTCCTCTGAAGAAGTTGAAGGAGAAGGTCGTCGGCCGAAAGAAGAAACCTGCACCCCAAGAGCAGCCTGAAGCTAACGACTAGAGGTAAAAGTTGACTCTCTTGGCCGTCTCTTCATACACCTTACTGACAATAATAACTTCACAGGACGATAGGAAGACAAGCCACGCCAACGCCCCTGAGGTAACCTATGTCTCATCTGACTCAGAACATCTTGCACCACAAAAGATACAGCGGGTCGTCCGAAAAGTCCCATTTTCTCATCCTCTTGCTTACTTAGACCCCAACTTTCTTTTGAAAAAGCAATAGCAAGTCTCCCGGCGCCAGACCCAGAGCACCGGCTCTGAAGATCTTATGGCCAGGTTATCTCACTCGACGGTTCAACGGATACGGCCGGCTGAGGTATTTGTTTCACTTGGCTTAATTTTGTCAACCTTGCCTTACAACTTTATTCTGTCTTTATAATGCTTTAACTTCTTTCAGGAATCACCCCCTTCTTCAAGCGACTCTACGGCAACCAAGCTGCCGCCTCGGAAGATCAACCCAAAGTACGTGCTTCCATATTTGCATCCTATCCTTTGTCATCCTTTGGACTTTATATAACAACTTTCTATGCCTTCCAGGGCTCAAGCAAAGCGAAGAAAAACCGTCGGGTCTACCTCGGCCCCCACTGCTCATGAACCGGAGGCTGCCAAGCCGGACTCTCCGGTTGCACATGCTGATCCTTCTGCTGCCTCAAAGGATGCGCCTGAAGACACTCGTCATTCTGCCGAGCTGGCGGCCCATGAGACGGCCACTGAGAGCCCTCCGAGGACCAACTCTAAGCCGTCGAGCCCTTCAACGTCCACTGACGATTCAATTACTCCAGATGTCATCATCACCGGGACCGGATTTCAAACTCCTGAACCTCGTGTGTTGACAAAGCACACCGAGAAAACTGAAGCCTCTGACAAGCTGGACCTTGAGCTCCCCGTGTTGGAGAAGTTAAATGCTGACGAGCTGCACGCCGGTTATCTGAACCGCCTCACCACGAGCCGGAACATGGAACTCAAGCTCGTCAACCTGATGAAGAAAAAATACGAGGTACTCTTTCCTTTCCTTATATCCTTATGTAGCCCCCAAGAGCCGGTTTAGTATTTGTTAATGGTAAACTGGGTCTTCCAAACCATGCCTTAAGTAGAACCACTTAACGTGTAGCCCCCAAGTATCAGCTTATTATGCAAATATTGAGCCGGTACTCAGTTTTAAGTAGTTGATCAACTGTAGCCCCCAAGTTCGGGTCAGTATAGAAATAATGGGCCGAACTTCCCTGTGGAAAGAGCCAAATGTAGCCCCCAAGTGCCGGCTTATCTTTGACAAATATGAGCCAGAACTTCATGGTAGGTTTGAACAAAGATCTAACTGTAGCCCCCGAGTGCCGGCTTATCTTGATGAAGATGAGCCGGGACTTACTTTGTGGTTTGTAGTTTGAAGTCTTGGAGAGCAAATAGACATTAGCCCCCAAGTGTCAAGCATATTGCTTGCAATCTGCTTGAGACTTGCATTATATTTGTTAATTTAACCATCTGACGACATGCTATCCTAGTGACTTACCCTTCTTGTACCTTTTGTTTGTCACAGGAAGCTTTAAATAATGTCGAGTCTGAACTGACTAGCTTGAAGAGCAATCTGGCCTCCCAGTAGGCTGCCAGGAGTGCAGCAGAAGAGAAGTCCGAGCTTGCGGCCGAAGAGCTTGTAAAAGCTAAAGCTGATTTCGCCGCCTTCAAGAAAGCTGCTGAGATGGAGAAAACTGCCCTGGCTCAGCATGCAGATAATGTTGACCAGTGGCTCATGGAAGTATCCGATGAACTGCATGCCCTGAAGCACCATATTTCAAAGATGTCTGCTGCTATCTTTGGTAAGTACTTTAGCCCATATCCTTGTGTGAAGACTTATACAGGCGGCTTATAACAAAAAATCCGTCTTATATAGGTCCAAGGAGCCGTTAACTCGCTGCTGACAACCTGTTGTCTCTGAAAGCCGTCTATACCCTCTCAGAATAGCTATACCGCGGAACACTCTGCACCATCAAAGCGATGCTTAACAAAGAGAGTATCCCCCAGTCCATGAAGGGAGTCATAGAAATGTTGTCCACCCTACCCAAGCAAATCCAGGAGCTCAAGAAATCATCTGCCAGAAAGGCAGCTATTGCAGCCATAAGCCGGGCTTTAGCCTTCGCCCCAGAGCTAACTCCTGAAGAGATGATGGACGGGTTTCCATCAAAGAAGGACAACGGATCAGAGTTCACAGAAGCCGACTACGCCCGTTGCATGAAGGCCTCCAGAGTCCTTGCATCAGTATCAGCAGAAGAAGTGAACCTGTCAACATATCAGGCGGCTTACAATGCCGAGAACAAGTGAGTGCGCGACCCAACTTTCGAGGACACATACTTAATTCCTGCACGCCGTAAGCACTTCTTTGCTCCTAATCCTGATCCGTCTCCCCTCTTTGAAGAGGAAACCTTTGAAGCTTTAACCAATTGCAAGTGGGACGTGGACAATCTCCAGATCGAGGAGGTCAAAGACCTGGTGCAGGGTGACCCGCCGTCCAGCTAATCAATTTGACAATGCCATGGATAATCCGGCTCTTGTGACCCGCCAAACTTTGGGGCATGTAAAAACCTTTAAGTCATTGCTTTTGAGCTCTGTGGAGAGCATTGTAATAGGCCTTTTAGTAAAACTTTGTCTTGCCTGAACTGTGCCATCGTGCACATAGGAAGCCGCACTTCTTTAGCATATTGTGTCCGCCTTGTGCTTCAAATCATACCAGATGTCATGGCGGCTCTTCTTGAGATAACCAACCTGTGGGAACATAACATGTTCCGTACTATTTAGTTGGGCGGCTTAGAACAACACAACCCGGAGATATTATATCTTTCCTGTTTTTTGAAAAAAATTGAACTCATGTGCCGGTTCTTCTGGGTGGACTCGCTAATTAAAACTCCTAATCAGTACAAGGTCTCTATCGAGATTGACCATCAATTTCTTAGAACGGCTCAGGGTCTCTAAGGAAGATTAACCGATAGGAAGTGTAGCGTCCCAAAGAGAGACACGACAGGGCATGAGTACCCTTGTAGCTCAAAAACTGCCTCTCACGTGACATAAATCCATTGTTTTAACCTTAAACAGTTCAGGGTCTTTAAAAGATTGACTGTCTAAGAGTACGAATGGGCCACATAGCGGAGAGTCGGCAATATATGAGAGAGTTTAACCTCGCTTTCCGTAAGCTAGCCCTCACGTGACAAGAGCCGCTGGTTTAACCTTAACCAGTACAGGGTCTCTAACGAGATTGGCCATCAATTTCTTTGAACCGGCTCAGGGTCTCTAAGCAAGATTAACTGGTAAGAGTTCGGTGGGTCACCTGGTGGAGTAGCAATTTGCAAATGGGCAGGTTTAACTCTGGTGGCTTATGAGCCGATCAAGAGGGTATGTAAGCTAAACCCGGTGGGTTGGAAGCCCCCAAATGACCTTTGTTGACGAAATCAACTGTTTGGCTTGAGAGTTGATCAATAGGGTGTGATAAGCTAAACCCGGCGGGTTGGAAGCCCCCTAGGCGACCTTTGTTGACGAAATCAACTATTTGGCTTGAGAGCTGATCGATAGGGTATTATAAGCTGAACCCAGCGGGTTGGAAGCCCCCTAGACGACCTTTGTTGACGAAATCAACTGTTTGGCTTGAGAGCCGATCGATAGGGTGTGATAAGCTGAACCCAATGGGTTGGAAGCCCCCTAGACGACCTTTGTTGACGAAATCAACTGTTTGGCTTGAGAGCTGATCGATAGGGTGTGATAAGCTGAACCCAGCAGGTTGGAAGCTCCTAGACGACCTTTTTGCACAACCGAGATATGTGAAATGGCAGAGGCCCCGGCTTGCAGGGATGCCAACTTTATTCACATATATATATATGATATTTACAATGATGGTGTACAATGTCGAGTCTCAACGACTCAGGTATAGTAAGGCTGCAGATGAGCTATGTTCCACGACCGGCGGGTCTCCTACCCAGAAGTGCTTGAGTCGTCCCGGACGTCAATGAGGTAATATGACCCGTTGTTGAGATTTTTGTTGAACACGAAAGGCCCTTCCCACGGAGGGGACAACTTGTGTGCATCTATCTGATCTTGAATCAACCGCAACACTAAGTCGCCTTCTTAAAACATCCGGGTCTTAACTTTGCGGCTACGGTAGCGACGCAGGTCTTGCTGATAGATCGCCAATCGAGCCGCCGCCAGATCACGTTCTTCCTCCAAGGCATCCAACGCATCTTGACGTGCTGTTTCGTTATCCTCCTCAACATAAGCACCACCCGTGGTGAGTCATGACGGATATCGCTTGGTAACACAGCTTCTGCACCATAACCTGTTGATCTGTTGGGAGTGGTTCTGATGCTACATAAGACGGAACGCAACTCCTCCACCCAACAACCCGGCGTGTGCTGCAAAGGAACCATAAGCCGGGGTTTGATACCTCTCAAGATTTCATGGTTAGCACGTTCTGCCTGACCATTTGATTGCAGATGAGCCACCGCAGAAACATCAAGTCGGATGTGCTCACTTTCACAGAATGCTTGCATTGCCCCCTTGGATAAGTTTGTACCATTATCTCTGATGATACTGTGAGGGTAACCGAAGTGGTAGATCAACTTCTTAATAAATTGAACCATCATAGCCGCGTCACACTTGCTGACCGGCTCAGCTTCTACCCACTTGGTAAATTTTTCCACCGCCACCAAGAGGTGAGTCTTCTTGTCCTTGGATCTCTTGAAAGGCCTGACCATATCAAGCCCCCAGACTGCAAATGGCCAAGTAATTGGAATCATGCGCAACTCTTGAGCTGGTACATGAGCACGCCAGCCAAACTTCTGACATCCATCGCACTTGCGAACCAAGTCCTCTGCATCTTTGTGAGCCGTCAGCCAGAAGAAACCATGTCAAAAAGCCTTGGAAACTAGAGATTTTGAGCCGGCATGATGACCACAATCACCAGCATGAATTTCATTCAAGATTCCTTGCCCTCTTCAGGTGAAACACAACATTGGAAGACGCCAGTGACGCTGCACTTATGTAACTCACCATTGATTATGGTCATGGATTTAGACCGCCTGGTGATCTGTCTAGCCAGATTTTCATCATCAGGTAATTCGCCGCGAGTCAAGTACGCCAAGTAAGGCACCAAGTCTTCCTCTGAAGTTAACTTAGCTGACGGGTGATGCAATACATCTAAGAAAATGTTAGGCGGTACCGGCTTACGCTGAGAACCCAGCCTTGACAGGGCATCAGCCACCTCGTTCCTGCGATGGTCAATATGATCCACCTAATAACCCTTGAAATGACCAGAGATGACATCCACCACCTGACGATAAGCCGCCATCCATGGGTCCTTGGAATCCCAAGTGCTTGAAACTTGCCGAGCCACCAGGTCTGAGTCACCGAGACACCTAACCCGGCTCAGGTTCATCTCCTTAGCCACCCGGAGGCCATGAAGCAGAGCTTCGTACTCTGCTGCATTATTAGTACAAGGAAACATCAACCTTAAAATGTAATAAAACTTGTCACCTTTGGGGGAGGTTAAGACAACCCCTGCCCCTGATCCTTCTAGCTGCCTGGATCCATCAAAGTGGATTGTCCAATATGTGTTATCTGGCTTTTCCTCGGGCGCCTGACACTCCGTCCAGTCGTTTATGAAATCCACCAGGGCTTGAGACTTGACCGCCGTGCGAGGCACATATTTGAGATTAAGAGGTCCAAGCTCCAATGCCCACTTAGCAATCCTGCCGGTGGTCTCTCTGTTTTGAATTATATCTCCCAACGGGGCAGAGCTAACCATTGTGATCTGGTGCCCTAGGAAGTAATGCTTCAGTTTATGATTGGCCATGAACACCCCATATACTAGCTTCTGCCAGTGTGGATACCTCTGCTTGGACTCTGTCAGGACTTCACTGATGTAATAAAATGGCCTCTGAACCGGATATTCCTTTCCTGCCTCTTTACTCTCAACAACGATCGCGATGCTGACTGCCCTGTTGTTAGCCGCCACGTATAAGAGCAAAGGTTCCTTCTCAGCCGGAGCTGCTAAAACTGGCGGCTCTATGAGCTGCCTCTTAAGGGCCTCAAATGCTTCACCCGCCGCCGCACTCCAGACAAAGTTGTCTGTCTTCTTCATCATGTGGTACAAAGGGATGGCCTTCTCACAAGGCGGCTTATAAACCGGCTTAATGCAGCGATCCATCCCGCCAGGCGTTGAACATCATTGATGCATGCCGGCTCAGACAGGGAAATGATAGCCTTGATCTTATCCGGATTAGCCTCAATGCCACGCTCAGAGACTAGGAATCCCAAGAGCTTTCCTGTAGGAACACCAAAAACACACTTAGCCGAGTTAAGCATCATATTGTAGACTCGTAAGTTGTCAAAGGTCTCCTTCAGGTCATCAAGCAAAGTCTCCTTCTTCCTGGATTTAATCACAATGTCATCCACGTATGCATGAACGTTGCGTCCAATCTGGCTGTGAAGACAGTTCTGCACACAACGCTGGTAAGTCGCCTGGGCACTCTTGAGCCCGAAAGGCATAGACACATAGTATAAGGCACCAAAAGGCATGATGAAAGCCATCTTATCTTGCTCCTTGACTGCCATCTTGATCTAATGATAGCCAGAATAAGCATCCAGGAAACATAAACTCTCAGAACCCGCCGTTGCATCGATGATCTGGTCGATATGGGGGAGAGCAAACGGGTCAGCCGGACATGCTTTATTAAGATTCGTGTAATCGACACACATACGCCATGTGCCGTTCTTCTTAAGCACTAGTACCGGGTTAGCAAGCCACTCTGGGTGAAACACTTCAACGATGAAACCCACCGCTAGGAGCCGGGCCACCTCTTCCCCAATGGCCTTGCGCCTCTCTTCATTGAACCACCGTAGAAACTGTTTGACCGGCTTAAACTTAGGATCCACATTAAGGTGGTGCTCAGCAAACTCTCTCGGTACACCTGACATGTTAGAAGGCTTCCATGCAAAGATGTCTCGATTCTCACGAATGAATTCGATGAGCGTGCTTTCCTATTTGGGATCCATATTGGCCCCAATAGTAAACTGCTGCGATGAGTCGCCTGGAGTAAAATCCAACAGCTTGGTGTCATCCGCCGAGAACTTGAGGAGTGGCTCAGATTACGTGGTGGTTTTTTTGAGCGGAGTCATGTCCTCTGGGTCAACATTTTCCTTATAGAACTTGAGCTCTATTTTCGTGCAACTTGACTCTACATAAGCTGCATCTCCTTCCTCACACTCAATAGCCGTATCTTGATCACCATGCACCGTAATCATTCCTTTTAGACCCAGCATCTTGAGCTGCAAGTACACATAACAATGCCTAGCCATGAACTTGGCGTAATCCGGACGTCCAAACAGAGCATGATACAGACTTTTAATCTTGACCACCTCAAAACACAAGGTCTCTACCCTATAGTTGTATTCGTCATCGAAGGCGCCTTCCAAAGAAATCCTTCCCACTGGATAAGCTGACTTGCCAGGCACCAAACCATGAAAGACTGTTGAGGAAGGCTTAAGATCCTTATCAAGCAATTTCATCTGGTGGAAAGTGTCGTAGTACAAAATATTGATGCTGCTGCCACCATCCATAAGCACCTTGGTAAACACGTATCCTCCAACTTGGGGGGCAACTACCAATCTAGGAGCCACCACCCTCCAAAAGGAAATAGGCTTGATAATGATGATGAACTCCTTGCTCTTGTGCTTCAAGATGATAGACTCCTCAACACTCAATCACTCTCTCACAGATTTGGCTTTGGTGGAAGAGATTGATTGGGTGGAAAGCAAGTTGGGGAGGTTAGAGATGAAGATTCGTATGGTTGGAGTTGAATGGCTAGATCTCAACACATGATTAGGTGGCTCTCTCTCAGAAAATCAGATGGGATAAGTGGGGAACTATTTTGAGTGCTTCTATTTTGAGTGAGTGGTGGTGGAGGGGTATATATAGGCATCTCCAAAAATCCAACCATTACACCTTAAGTTACCAACTCGGTTACAACAAAGTATAAAACTCGGTGGTACCGAGTTGCTCCCAAGGTAGCAACTTTTGAATCTCGGTGAGACCAATATGTAAGTCTCGACAGTACCAAGAAGGTGACCAACGGCCAGATTACAAAACTCGGTGGCGCCGATAGAAAATCTCGTAAATTCTGATTTTAAGGAAAGAGGCAACAAAATGTTGGCAACCTAAACTCGATGGCACCGATGCAGAATTGGTTATACCGAAGACTTAGGGTTTGGCTGGGATCTGTGACATCTGTCTGAGGTGAAAATCGGTAGGGCCGGGTGGGAAGAATTGGTGGTGCCGAGTTTGCATGATAGGCTTTTGATAGACTTTTGTGGAAGAGCTTGTGGATGTTTTTGGTGACTATCACTTGTGCACGTGGAGCATTTTGTTCACCAACAATACCTCACCCCCTTTAATAGTATTGGCTTTCCTATAGACTCAAAATGATTTCTGACAAAGTAAAATGTAGAGTCTTCTTGCTTGAAGCTTTGCCAATCCTATTCCTTGCATCTAGGGGTCTCTCCACAATCCTTTTGCCAGCTCATCATTGAACTTTTCCTTAAATATACTTAGTGGAAAGATTAGTCCAATGAGATATATGTTGTTATTAATTACAAAACCACCAAGGGAGCAAATGTGCTTTCAGTTTCATATATTGCCATTGATTTTGACAAGTTCATATATTTAAGTGAAGATCATGAGCATAAAAGTTTCATCTCTCAAAATAATTTAAGTGAAGCATGAGAGAATTTCTTCAAAATTTAGTAACTCTGAAATTAATCTAAGTGAAGCATGAGAGCATTTCTTCAAACATGTAAAAGCGCGTCGTGCTCAAAATGATATAAGTGAAGCAGTAGACCAATTCCATAGCTCAATAGATTTAAGTGAATCATATAGAGAAATTCCATAGCTCAAAAGATTTATGTGAAGCATGTAGAGCAATTCTAACAAATCATAGAATAATTTTGTCTCTGTCAAATAGGTGTGTCCAGAAAGTATAAACATCAAATCAAGAAAATAATCATATAATACAAGACGCTTGAAGCAAAACTAATGATATGTGACAAATAAAAATATATCTCCAAGTAAAATACCGATGGTTGTTAGAAGAAATGGGGATGCCAGTCGAGGCATCCCCAAGCTTAGTTGATTGTTCCTCTTTGGTATTATATTGGGATGCCATGGGCATCCCCAAACTTAGGCTCTTCTTACTCCTTATTCCTCCATCCATCGTGATCTCACCCAAAACTTGAAAACTTCAATCATGCAAAACTTCACAAAATCTTTGTGAGATCCGTAAGTACAATAAAGCAAATTACCACTCTAAGTACTGTTTCAAACCCATTAATATTTCATTATTGCATTATATCTAATGTATTCTAACTTTACCATGACTTGTACCCTCCAATACAAGCCATAGATTCACCAAAACAAGCACACAATGCAACGAAAACATAATTTGTCTCAAATAGAATAGTGTGTAGTAATCTGTACTCTACCCATACTTCTCCAACTCTAAAAATTATGAAAAATTAGGACACGTAAAAAATTTGTATAGAAATACTGTGTTAAAATTTCAGCTCATTATCACGGTCTAGTAAAAAAATGAAAATTCGCACACTAGAGTCAAAGTTTCTGTTTCAGATTCAACATTGTTTCTGCACATCTTATGAATCATCCTAAAGGTTCTACTATGCACAAACACTAAATAAGACATAAAAATACACAATCATAAGAGAGGCATAATTGTGTAAACACTCAAAAACAAAAAGGAAAAGTTAATATTAAATTTATCCATTGGGTTGCCTCCCAACAAGCGCTATCGTTTTACGCCCCTAGCTAGGCCTAACACATAGATTCAAGTATTGTCATATTTATTCTTTTTCTTCATAGATGTATTTTCATCAAGAGGCTTTTTAATTATAACTTGAAACACATTATCCATAAAAGTTTTAGCTCTATCAAGTTTTCCATCTATGTATCCTCTTTGATTACCGGCTACAATCCTAGAGTATTGTTGATTAACATCATTAAAAGTTTGTTGGATCATATCTAAACCGGGGACTTCCTTTTTAAGGTTTTCATAAAAAAATTGATTATTCCCAAGAAAATGTCTTAACATGTAGTCGCTTTCGGAAATTATCTCATCTATTACCGACTTCTCATGGCTCTTACCAAGATGATCAAAAATTTACCTAGCTTCTCATACTATGTGATTAAATTCATTCATAAGAACAAGGGTAGCTAACTTTTTAGCTTTAGGATCCTTTAAAATGGGTAGCTCATAAAACAATCTTTGCAAGGTAGGATATGTGCGGATAAACCTATTTTCAAGTTTCAGAACTAGTGTTGAAATAGCTTCGGCATAAGTTTTAGTTCTTTTGAGTATAGGAGCATCATCAAGAGTCAAATTTCCAACACAATTGAAAAATTCTTGGATAGTTTATTTTCCTATAATGTTCCCTTGTCCCAAAACAAAAGTGTTAGAATCCATATTACTAGAATGTCCAATTTTAGGAGTCCTGCCACCATCTGTTTCTGCCATACCAAAATCACTCATGGTGACAAGTAAGCAAAGGATCAAACGGGAAATTGGAAAACGAGAAAGAGGGTGAATAGAACAAAAAATTTGTGAAGTGGGGAGAGGAAAATGAGAGGCAAATGGCAAATGATGTAAATTGCCAGGAGATGATATTTGTGATTAGGAACATGATAAATGTTGATGATGTTTCCCCGACGCCTGATATTGGCACGTTGAAGACATTGCTTCCTCCCCGACAATGACGCACGAAATTCCTTTGACATGGCTTGAGACTTCGTCGGTATTTCCCCAAAGAGGAAGGGATGATGCAGAACAGTTAAGGTAAGTATTTCCCTCTGGTAAGAAACCAAGGTATCAATCCGTGGAGGAAGAACAAGCAACTATGTAAATGACACCTCCACACAAAGAACAAATACTTGCAACCCGACGCGTCAGAGAGGTTGTCAAGATCTCAAAGATAAAAAGATAGATTAGTTTGTAATAGGTTGGGCAAACAGATCTAGCAAGAACAAAAAATAGAAGAAGTAAACAAAAAGTGCAACAAGGTATTTTTGGGTTTTTGGATTAATATATATGAAAAAGTGGCAAAAAGATAGATCGGAAAGCAATATGTTGGAAAAGTAGACCCGGGGGTCGTAGGTTTCACTAGTGGCTTCTCTCATGAGTAGCACATGCTGGGTGAACAAATTACTGTTGGGCAATTTTTAGAAGATCAAATAATCATGATGATATCCAAGGAAATGATCATTATATAGGCATCACGTCCAAGATAAGTAGACCAAAACGATTCTGCATGTACTACTATTACTCCACACATCGACCGCTATCCAGCATGCATCTAGTGTATTAAGTTCATGGAGAAATGGAGTAATGAAATAAGAACGGTGACATGATGTAGACAAGATCTATTCATGTAGTAATAGGCCCCATCTTGTTATCCTTAATGGCAATGATACATGCGTGCCTTGCTGCCCCTTGTGTCACTGCGAAAGTACATCGCAAGATCGAACCCATCACAAAGCACCTCTTCCCATGGCAAGAAAAATCGATCTAGTTGGCCTAACTAAAACAAAGATTCAAAGAAGAAATACGAGTCTATAAGTAATCATGCATATAAGAGATCAAAGAAAACTCAAATAATATTCATGGATAGAAACTGATCATGAACTCAAAATTCATCGGATCCCAGCAAACACACTGCAAAAAGTCATCACATCAAATAGATCTCCAAGAAAACCATTGTATTTAGAATCAATAGAGCGAGAGGAAGCCATCTAGATACTTCCTACGGACCCGTAGGTCTATGGTGGACTACTCACGCATCATCAGAGGCACCCATGAAGACGATGCACCCCTCCGTGATGGTGCTAGATTGGATATCACTGCTCCGGAACTTGCGTGGCTGGATTTGTGTTTCGTTGACTCTGTCGGATCTTGGGCTCTGCAAAACCCGAGGAAGGTCAAACACAGGGGCGTGTGTGAAGATCCCCAACAACCTCACCCCTCCTAGCTCATAGCCCAATGGCCTGGACGATGAACTCGCGCAATCATGAGGAAGAAGATTGCACACGATGATTTACCCAGGTGTGGGCCGTTGCGAAGTGTAAAATCCTACTCTTGCTTTGGTGGATTGCCTCACGAGGTGGTTTGTGGATGAACTAGTACAATGGTTAGTTGCCTCGTGAGGGCATTCTGGTGGTCTTGCCTCTCTTCTCCCTCCCTCTCTATGGAGCAGCCTAGCCTCTATTTATAGTGTCCCGAGTCCTCTTCCCTTATCTCTATGGCGGGAAGAGATCCCACAATGGCCAAATTGGAAGGGGGACAGGGAGTACATCTTTATCCTGACGAAAGGTGGTCTTCGCCTTTGGCTCGACGATGACATCCGTCCTGCAGGGCTCGTGGTCATGGTCTCGTTGCACTGGAATGGAAACCTTCGGGGGATGCTTTGGGAACGTGTCGAATTTCGGGCTCTGCAAAACCCTTAAGATTCGAACACAGGGGCATGTGCAAAGATTCCTTGCAGCCTCGCCCAACCTAGCTTTCTACTCGATGAACGCAACAACAAACTCGCACGATGACGAGGAATAAGATGAACACGACAGTTTACCCAGGTTCGGGCCGCTATGAAGCGTAATACCCTACTCCTGCTTTGGTGGATTGCTTCTCGAGGAGGTGGTGTGGATGAACTTGTACAGTGTTCTAGGGCCTCATGAGGGCTCCCTTTGATGCGTTCGAGGCTCTCTGTGGCCGGGTGGTAGGTGGATGATGGAATGGATCCGATCCTCTCAACGGTGCAGCCTCTCCTCTATATATAGTGGAGGCTGGGGTCCTCTTCCCTTATCACAATGACGGGAAGGGATCCCACAATGGCTAATTTTGAAGGGGGACAAGAGTACGTGCTCGCCCTGCTAAAAGGCGGTCTTTGCGTGCAAAGTAGCTGTCGACGGTGCAGGGATGGGCTCAGCGATGACATCCGCCCTGCGGGGCGGGTGGTTGTGGTCTTGTAGCACCAGAATGGAAACCTTTGGAGGGTGCTTTGGGAACCCGCGTACGTCCCGGATCCCTTTGTACCAAAGGGGGAACTGCGCCTCCTGGCGCAAAACCGCCCGCTTGTCCTTCCTTGCGTCACTCTTGACTCCCGAGGCCAGGCCTTGCATAGAGATCTCTGCCGCTCCGGAGGGGGCCTGAGGAGGCCCCTCCTTTGTCAATCGTGACGATGTTCCTCCTCGCGAGGCTAGGGCCCTTGCGAGGGCCTTGTCTTGAGTGAGGCCACGTCCGGCCACGTTTGGTCAATGAAGTGGGCCATGCCCTGGGCCGCAAGCAGGTCTGGGTACCCTCGTTCCCAGAACGCCAACAGTAGCCCCCGGGCCCAAGGCACGCTCAAGCTGGCTTACTGGCTAAGCCTGGAGGACGGCTCGAAGCGCCATGGGCCCCAAACACCTGCTGGCCAGGCCTTGCACATGTCGAACGCCCCGATAGCGGCGCCTCCGCTCCCTGTCAACCTGACGCGACGCCCAGGTGCAGCGCGGGCCATCATTGCTTCCCATTGAATGCTGCTACCGCTTCGGGACACACGGATGTGGCCCTTCAAGGGGCCGCGCGCCCCCAGAACACGAGGGGGAGCCGGGCGATCTTTGGCTATATATAAATAGGCATGGGCGAGAAAACCCATACTTATTTTCGTCTTCTTTGTCTCCACACCTCTCGAACCGTCCCCTCGCAACAATGGCGCCGGTGAGGAAGTATTCTGCTGCTGAGAAGGGGAAGGCTCCCGGGGATGACCCTGCCGCTCCGCTGCCTCGGAGGGGCCGCGGTCGCCCCCAGAAATATGCTGTGACGCCGGTGGTGGCTCCCAGCGAGCGTAGCCATTTCCCAGCGTGTCGCGGCGGCCGCAGTGGAACGCCGTCCAGCGCCGGCGGCCGCGGCGGCGAAGGCTGTGGCGCCACAGGTGGGAGGTCGGCAGTGGCCACCCGGACGCCGCGCTCGCGTCTGCATTCGGCCGACACAGCCCATGAGTTCGTGATGTGGGCGGACATGCTGGAGGCTGCTTGGTTCCAGCTCCCGAACTTCTTCGTGAAGGCCCTGCCGGCCTTTGGCTGTAGGCATACGACTCCTGCAACGAGGCGTCTTGGGTGGAGGTTGAGGTCACCGCCAGAGGCTGCATGTACCTGAACCACGTGTGGCAAGCGTTCGCCCTCTCCCATGGCCTAAAGGGGAGGCGGACCCTCCACTTCAAGTATGGCAGGGAGGCGACGCTCTTCGTCAAGATCTTTGGGGATGAGGGTGAGCGCCTAGGGTGCTACCCGGAGGACGTTGGCCGTGGCAATCCTGGAGATGAGCTTGCCCTTCAAGACGGACGTTGGCCGTGGCGATCCTCCGAGGCGAGTCCGAGCGACAGCAGTGACAGCAGCTCTGGCACGCCGCCGCGCCGACGCGCCTGGGTCTTGGGGGTAGCCCACCGCCACGGCGCCATTCTCCCGCTTCGGGGCCGTCCGTCCCGGCACGCTTCCACAGGGCCATGAAGGAAGAGGAGGACACCAACTGAACGTCGGTGCGCCAGCGTCGGGGCTCCTGAGGCATCAGCCCTGTGCGTCTTTTCACTTTCTTTCTCCTCCTTTTATTTTGTACCTGCAATCCAAGAACTAAGGGAGGCCCTCTGGGCGTGTAACACATTGGGGTGCCTGCCCCTCTTTATTAGTACCTTCTGCATTCTATCAACTGGAGTTGCCTTCCGATTGCAATTAGGATACTTAGCTTGACAGGCCCGCGGTAGGGTTTCGGTTTGTGGAGGCGCGACTGTGGCGCCTGGAGGGTCCGTCCGATCGGCCGGCTTCTTCTTCTTGCAATTGAGATGAGTTGGGAGCTCTATCGGTGCTCTGTGTCTGCAGGTCCCAGTCTCGCACATTTCCCTATCATCGCAAGGTACGGACACTTACCTTAGACGTTCCTCACGAGTCGGGGCCCCAACTCCCTTGATGCCGACCGGAAACCAAGGACAACATCAGGGGGCCCGAGTGTCCTTTTGATCGGTAAGGCTCCTGAGGCGCGATGCTCTAGATCCCCCTTCGACACTGAAGCAGATCTACGTTGGCAGGTCCCAATCCTGCGTATTTACTCACCACCATTAGGTACGATCAGAAACCAATGACACACTTCACGGGGCGAGGCCCCAATACTCCTGATGCCGACTGGAAACCAAGGACGGTAGCGGGGGGTCGAGTGGCCTTATGACCGGTAAGGGTCCTGAGGTGCAATGCTTAGGAGCCCCCTTAGATGCTCAAGCGGCTCTAGAAAATTTTGCTTCTTGAGGCTCCCTAAGGCATCCTGAGGCTTCGAGTTGTCATTCGTGTAGCCTTGCATCGATAGGTCCTAGTCCCGCGCATTTCCCCACCACCATTAGGTACAACCATAAACCAATGATGCATTTCACGGGGTGAGGCCCCGACACTCCTTAGGTCGACCAGAAACCAAGGATGACCCCAGGGGGTCGAGTGGCCTTATGACTGGTAAGGCTCCTGAGGCGCGATGCTCAGGAGCCCCCTTAGACGCTCAAGATGTCTGAAGAAAGATTTGTTTCCTTTCCAAGATGGCACGTCGGACCGAGAATAGGGCCTCTAGGCGAGTACGAGGTGGCATGCGCCTACTAAGCACTGTGCCCCTAGCCCCCGCTCATGGGATACGAGGGGGAGGGGAGTAGGCGGGTGCTTTACTTGGCGAGAGAGAAAGCGACATAAGAAATGGCAATGAAAACAAAACTTTGACCTTTCTAACCAAAACGTGATTTGGAAAAACCCTGAGTTAAATGTCATAAAGGTTGGCAAATCCAAACGAGAGAAAAGCTAACATCGGCCGTGTTCGGCACTCAGATTGGTCTTCGTCTTCCCCCAGCTCTGAGCGTAGGGCATCCACGTTGCATGGGCATAGCCATTGATGGGCAGTGTTGTCTTCTTCGCCAGCTCTGGGCTGTGGCTGCCACATTGCATGGGAGAAACCCCTTCGCGTCCTCGGGGGGCTCCGGGCGTATATAGCCCGCTCATTATTACGTGAGAGTGTTACGGGTAGAACTTCCTGAGGTGCTGGATGTTCTAGGCATTCTGGATGGGGACCCCGTCCTAAGTCTCCAAGTGCATGGTGCCAGGCCTGGAGACATGAACGACCTTGAGTGGCCCCTCCCAGATGGGCGAGAGCTTATGCAAGCCCTCCCTGGAGAGAACCCGCCTCAGGACGAGGTCTTCGACTTTGACGGTCCTGGAGCGAATGTTGCGACAATGGTAGCGCCATAGTGCTTGCTGGTATCGCGCAGCTCTGAGCGAGGCCCAACGACGCACCTCCTCTCTGAGCAGGAGGTCTGTTCCCTGCTCGGCATCCTGACACTCCTTGTCAAATGCCAAGACTCGCGGGGACAGGTGCTTGATATCGTGGGGGGAGGAGAGATTTGGCTCCATAGACGAGGAAGAATGGGGTCTCGCCGGTGGGCTTAGTCGGGGTGGTGCGGATGGACCATAGCACCGACTGAAGCTCACCGATCCAACCCTTGCTGCAGGCTTCAAGCTTCTTCTTGAATCCCCTTGCCTTGAGGCCCCATAGGACTTCCGCGTTGGTGCGCTCCGCCTGGCCGTTGCTCCTTGGGTGGGCCACCGAGGCGTAACATATGTGAGTACCAAGGTTAGCACAATAGGTCTTGAAGAGGTTACTTGTGAACTGTGAACCGTTGTCGGTGATGATGCGGTTGGGGACACCGAAGCGGCTCATGAGGCCCTTGATGAACTCGACAGCCAACCCGGCTGGGATGGTGCGAACGGGCTCCACCTCTTCCCATTTGGTGAACTTGTCGATGTCGACGTAGAGGTAGCGGTACCCGCCCGCTGCTCGCGGAAAGGGCCCCAGAATGTCCAGCCCCAGACTACAAAGCGCCAGGAGAGTGGGATGGTGTGAAGGCCCTATGCTGGTTGGTTGATCTGCTTGGCATGGAACTAGCAGGCCTCGCAAGACCGGACCAACTCGATGGCGTCGTCAAGCGCCGAGGGCCAGTAGAAGCCCGATCGGAACACCTTACCTGCAAGCGTGCGCGAAGATAAGTGATGCCCGCAGTCTCCCCCGTGGATGTCGGCCAGTAGCTCGCATCCCTGCTCCTTGGAGATGCACGACAGCGTGACGTCATTTGGGCGCCTCTGGTACAAGTCGCCGTCTTGCAAGCAGTAGGCCGTGGCCTGTCGGCCCACATACTCCGCGTCTTCCTCCTTTTCCGGTAGCGTGCCATGAAGTAGACACGCCTTGAACTCATGCATCCAACTGTCGGCCTGAGGCTCCAGGGCCAGGAGCAGTCGGGCTCCCAAGGCCTGCCGTAGTCCGGAGCTCCTAAGGTCGGTGCTGGGGGGAGATCCTCACCTTGTGGTGCCAGGTCCTTAGCATCCAGCGCCGCGGAGGGCTTGAAGAGCCGCTCCTCTAAGACGCCTGGCTCCTGGGGCTCGCGATGCGAGGCCCTCTTGGCGATGTCGTCGGTTTCCTTGTTCGCGCTGCGCGGGATATGTTGCAACCCCAGGACCTGAAATCGTCTTTCGATCTTACGTACCTCTTCCAAATATGCCTACATGTGCTCGTCCTTGGGTGTATATTCCTAGTTGGAGAAGTTGACGAGGAGTTGGGAGTCGCCCATGACCCTCAGGCACCAGACTCCCAGAGCCATCGCCGCCCTGAGGCCGGTGATGAGGCCCTCGTACTATGCGATGTTGTTAGAGACCTTGTCCCCATGCTAGAAGAAGAGTTGTATATCATACTGGAGCTTGTCTCCCGTCGGGGAAGTGAGGACGACCCCAGCTCCAGCCCCCTTGCATGTGAAGGCTCCATCGAAATGCATGATCCATCCTTCTGGTGCCTCGTTGCCAGGAGCGAGGGACTGGCTCCCGTCGATCCCCCCTGTTCAAGGCATCTGTCCATTCAATCAGAAAATCCGCTAGGGCTTCCCCTTTGATAACCATGGTCGTGATGAACTCGATGTGAAGGCTTGCAGCTCGATGTTCCATTCGGCGACCCTTCCTGCTGCATTGAGGTTACGCAGGATTTTCTCCAAGGGGTAAGCAGAGACGACCTTGATGGGATGCCCCTGGAAGTAATGGCGCAATTTCCTTGAAGCGACAAGGAGCGTTAGGAGGAGCTTCTGCTGCATGGGATAGCGTGCACGCGTCCCCATCACTATGCTAACATAATACACCGGGTGCTCAACGAGAGTGAGGCCCTTTGCGGTGTCCTACCCCATTGCGGGCCCCAGAGGCCCGAGCGCCTCGAGGGCCGTCAGCATGGGGGAAGCCTCACGGGGGCCAAGAGCTTCTGAGGCAATTGGAGCGGCTTGGGCCTCAAGGGGGTGGAGTGCTTTAGGGACCGTTGGAGCATCTTGGGACTCAGGTGCTTCGCCTTGGCGGAAAACAGGCTCCTGAGGATCCTGCGAGCCCCCTGGCTCCGTGTTTCGAGGCCCGCCAACGCCTGTCATCTTGGTGCGCACGACGAGCCGCTCCTCCTGGACTGCCACCAGTGTAGCGCTGGCGGAGTGGGGGGTGGCAGCCAGGTATAGCAGCAGGGGCTCTCGAGGGAGAGGTGCTACCATCACTGGCGGGCTCGTGAGGTATTGCTTGAGCTCCTCAAAAAGGCCGCGTCCGCCTCAGGGGTCCGCTTGAAAGGACCCTTCTTCTTCATGATCTTGAAGAACAGCAAGGGTCGCTCGTCAAGCCTGGAGATGAAATGCCCAAAAGAGGTTACACATCCTGCCAGCTTCTGCATTTCCTTGAGGGTCTGGGGCGGGCTCATCTTGCTTATGGCCTTGACCTTCTCCGGGTTCGCCTCGATTCCCCGGTGCGACACCAGGAAACCAAGCAGTTTGCCCGAGGGGACCCTGAAGACACATTTTTAGGCTGGCGAATGTCTCCTCCAAGTCTTCGACCAGGGTCTTGGAAGCCCTGGAGTTGACCACAATGTCGTCGACGTAAGCTTGTGCATTTCTCCCGAGCTGCGGCCCCAGGGCAATGTGCATCAGCCACTAGAAGGTTGCCCCGGCGTTCCGCAGCCCAAAGGGCATGCACGTGTAGCAAAAGACACCACATGAAGTAAGGAAAGTTGTTTTCTCGACATTCTCCACCGCCATCTTGATCTGGTAGTAACCCGAGAAGGTGTCCATGAAACATAGGCGGTCGCACTCCGCGCTGGAGCCCATGATCTGGTCGATGCGCGACAACGGGAACATGTCTTGGGGGCAGGCTTTGTTGAGGCTTGTGAAGTCGACGCACATATGTTTCTTCCCTCATTTCTTTCGGACGACCATCGGGTTGGCCACCCACTCCGGGTAGCGCACCTCCCGGATGACCCCCTCCTTCTTGAGCTTGCTGACTTCCTGGGCGATGAACGCCTGCTTCTCCGGAGCTTGCCTCCTTGCCTTATGCTTCACCAGATGCGCATTTGGGCACACCATGAGGTGGTGCTCGATCATGTTGCTTGGGACTCCCACCAGGTCAGAGGCGCTCCATGCAAACACGTCCTTTTTCACCCAGAGGAAGGCCACCAATGCCTCCTCTTAGTCTTGAGGCAAGTTGGCACCGATGGTGAAGGTGGGGCCAGGGTTCACTTCGTCCACCAGCACCCGCTTCGTCTCCGCCTGGTTCTGGGAGAATAGTTGCCTGTTCTTCACTGGCGCGACATCCGGGAGGATGGCCCCGGGGTCCTCTGTGGCTTGCGTGGCTCCCTAGGCACAGGTGCGCGCCAAAACCACGGATTTGTAGGAGAGCTTGAGCACGTGTGACGCATCCTCGACATCTCCCATGATGGTGAGGACGCCGCCGCTCCAAGGCATCTTGATGACGTTGTAGCCCGGGTGCGTTGTCGCCATGAACTGAGCGAGCATGGGGTAGTCGAGTATCGCATTGTACGGGAGGTGGATGTGGGCAACGTCGAAGTCGATCTGCTCGGTGTGGAAGTTGGAGCGAGTGCCGAAGGTGACGGGGGGGCGCACCCGCCCCACGGGAACGACGGATCCGCCGACCACCCCGGAGAAGGGCCTTGAAGGCATGAGCTGGTCACGGGGTAGCTGTAGCGTGTCGAAGGCGTCCACGGAGATGAGGTTGAGGCCGGTGCCACCATCTACAAGGGTCCTGGAGACGGCGACGCCACGTATGGTTGGTGTGCACACCATGGGAAGCGTTCCAGTAGACGATGTTGTCTTGGGGTGGTCGTCGGGGCCGAAGGTGATGTCGATCTCTGGCCATGCGCGGCGCTGTGCGGGCTTGGGTTGCGGCCGAGCCACTCCTACGTGGCATAGGAAATGCTTGATGCGGCGGCCGGAGGATGGTGCCTGTGATATGCCGAGGAAATAGGCGACTACGTGGGCGGCCCCGCGTGCCCAAGTGCCTTCACTCGTCGGGAACCGGTCGTTGCCACGAGTCTCACCCGCCATGGAGTTGTTAAGCTAGGGTCCGACCATTGCTGTGGGTGAGGAAGCTCTGACACGCCCCCTACCTGGCGCGCCAAATGTTGGATTTCGGGCTCCGCAAAACCCTTAAGATTCGAACACAAGGGCGTGTGCGAAGATCCCCTGCAGCCTCGCCCAACCTAGCTCGCTACTCGATGAACGCAATAGCAAACTCGCACGATGACGAGGAAGAAGATGAACATGACAGTTTACCCAGGTTCGAGACGCTGCAAAGTGTAATACCCTACTCTTGCTTTGGTGGATTGCTTCTCGAGGAGGTGGTGTGGATGAACTTGTACAGTGTTCTAGGGCCTCACGAGGGCTCCCTTTGATGCGTTCGAGGCTCTCCGTGGCCGGGTGGTAGGTGGATGATGGAATGGATCCGATCCTCTCTACGGTGCAACCTCTCCTCTATATATAGTGGAGGATTGGGTCCTCTTCCCTTATCACAATGGCGGGAAGGGATCCAACAATGGCCAATTTTGAAGGGGGACAAGAGTACGTGCTCGCCCTGCCCAAAGACGGTCTTTGCGTGCAAAGTAGGTGTCGACGGCGCAGGGATGGGATCAACGATGACATCCGCCCTGCGGGCGGGTGGTTGTGGTCTTGTAGCACCGGAATGGAATCCTTGGGGGGGGGGGGTGCTTTGGGAACCCGCTTATGTCCTTGCTCTCTTTTCACCAAAGGGGGAACTGTGCCGCCTAGCGCGCTGGCGCCCGCCTGTCCTTCCTTGCGTCACCCTTGACTCCCGAGGTCGGGCCTTGCATAGAGATCTCCGCCGCTCTGGAGGGGGCCCAAGGAGGCCCCTCCTCTGTAGATCCTGACGCTGTTCCTCCTCGCGAGGCTAGGGCCCTTGATGTCTACTACACAACTTTCTTCTTGTAGACTCGTGTTGGGCCTCCAAGCGCAAAGTTTTGTAGGACAACGACAATTTTCCGTCAAGTGGATGACCTAAGGTTTATCAATCCGTGGGAGGTGTAGGATGAAGATGGTCTCCCTCAAACAGCCCTGCAACCAAAGAACAAAGAGTCTCTTGTGTCCCCAACACACCCAATACAATGGTAAATTGTATAGGTGCACTAGTTCGGCGAAGAGATGGTGATACAAGTGCAATATGGATGGTAGATATAGGTTTTTGTAATCTGGAAATATAAAACAGCAAGGTAACAAATAGTAAAGATCGAGCAAAACGTTGTATAAATGCTTGGAAACATGGCCTAGGGTCCATACTTTCACTAGTGCAATTTCTCTCAATAATACTAACATAGTTGAATCATATGTAAATCTCTCACGCACGACAAAGAGTTCACTCCAAAGTCACAAATAGCGGAGAACAATTGAAGAAATTATTGTAGGGTACGAAACCACCTCAAAGTTATCTTTTCCGATCAATCTTATGAGCTATCCCTATAAGTGTCACAAACAGCCCTAGAGTTCGTACTAAAATAACACCTTAAGATACACATCAACCAAAACCCTAATGTCACCTAGATACTCCAATGTCACCACAAGTACCCGTGGGCTTGATTATACGATATGCATCACATAATTTCAGATTCATCATGTTCAAATCGAACACAAAGAACTTCAACGAGTGCCCCAAAGTTTCTACCGGAAAGTCAAGACAAAAACGTGTGCCAACCCCTATGCATAGATTCCCAATGTCACGGAACCTACAAGTTGATCACCAAAACATACATCAAGTGGATAAATAGAACATCCCATTGTCACCACGGATATCCCATCACAAGACTTACATCAAGTGTTCTCAAATCCTTAAAGACTCCACCTGATAAGAAAACTTCAAAGGGAAAACTCAATTCATTACAACAAGATAGAGTGGGGAAAACTCCATATGATTCAATCTATATCAATAAAGCTCGTGGTACATCAAGATCGTGCCATCTCAAGAACACGAGAGGGAGAGAGATCAAACACATAGATATTGGTACATACCCTCAGCCCCGAGGGTGAACTACTCCCTCCTTGTCATGGAGACCGCCGGGATGATGAAGATGGCCTCCGGTGATGGTTTCCCCCTCCGGCAGGGTGCCGGAACGGGCTCCCGATTGTTTTTTCGTGGCTCTGGAGGCTTGCGGCCGCGGAACTCCTGATCTTGGTTTATTTTTGGAGGTTTCTCTATTTATAGAAATTTATGGCGGTAAAAACAAGTCAGGATGGGCCACGAGGTAATGACAAGCCAGGGGGCGCGCCCTAGGGGGGCAGGCTTGTGGTGGCCTCGTGGTTCCCCTGACCCAACTCCAACTCTCCCTGGCTTCTTCTGGTCCATAAAATTTCACCGTAGATTTTATTCCATTTGGGCTCCGTTTGATATTCCTTTTCTGTAAAACCCAAAAACAAATAATAAAACAAGAACTGGCACTAGGCTCTAGGTTAATAGGTTAGTCCCAAAAATAATATAAAGTTGTAGTAAAATGATTGTAAAACATCCAAGAATGATAATATAACAGCATGGAACAAGCAAAAATTATAGATACGTTGGAGACGTATCAGCATCCCCAAGCTTAATTCCTGCTCGTCCTCGAGTAGGTAAATGATAAAAACAGAATTTTTGATGTGGAATGCTGCCTAAAATGTTCATCATATTCTTTTCTTCTATGTATAGCATGTACATTTGGACTTGTAAATGATCCAAAGCAATAGTCTAGTTTTAACATAACGACTTCAATACTCAAGCATGTCAACAAGCTACCACGGCTTTCAAAATATCAACACTAAAGAAAGTTATCCCTAGCCCATCATCCTCAATCATTGTTCCATTCATGAAACACACTCAAATATTAGCTATGCCCAATGCTCAAGTACGATCATAGTGCCCCCCCCTAGTTGGTGCTTATAAGAGAAGAAGGAGACTCAAAGCAAAAAAAATGCATAAAGTAAATAGATAGCCCCCCTAGTAGGGATTTGTAGAGGTGCCAGAGCTCAAGGTTTAAATTTAGAGAGAAAAAAATATTTTGAGCGGCATGCTTTTCCTGTCAACGAAAACGACAAAGTAGCTCACAATAATTTCCATGCTAGATACATTATAGGCAGTTCCCAAACAGAATGGTAAAGTTTTTACTCCCCTCCACTGATCAATCACATTCCACGGCGAGCCAAATCCACGGCTACCGTCCATATAAACAACAACCATGGGGGAGTTTTGTTTCATTATTTTTTGTTTTGATTTTTGAGCATGGGACTGGGCATCCCAAATACCAACCACTTTCTTGTGAATGATAGTGAATCAACACATATCGTGAGAATAACACACCTAGCAAGGAAAAACATTGGATACTCCCCACCATTTCATGAGCGGTACGGGCACACAAAAGATAAAATTTATTTTGAAAATTTAGAGATGGCACATACAAATTTGCTTGGAACAACATGGAAATACCGCATATAGGTAGGTATGGTGGACTCATAAGGAAAAACTTGGTTTAAGGATTTTGGATGCACAAATAGTATTTCTACTTACTACAAATGAAGGCTAGCAAATAGATTGGGAAGCAACCAAACCAAGGAATGAAAAATCACATAAGTGAGCATTGGATCATAACTAACATCGAATAATGCACCACAAGTAGTATGTAACTACATTGCATAACTATTGACTTTCGTACTTGCATAGGGAATCAAAAACCTTAACACCAATATTCCTACTAAAGCATAATTACTCACTAACATGACTCACATATTACTATCATCATGTTCCAATGATCTTCATGAAAGTTTTTATTATATTCTCCTTGAATATCTATCACTTTGGGACTAGTTTCATATGTTGCTAGACAAGCTCAAACAATTTTATATGAAGCACATGAGCATAAAAGATTTCATCCCTCAAAAGGGTATAAGTGAAGCATGAAAGGAAATGACAAGCTACTCACAAAAGATATAAGTGAAGATCAATGAGTAGTCAAGAAATTAAGTAGCTATATGAGGACTATATCTACCTCAATGAATATTTTCAGATCTTAAGCATTTTATTAAACAGTGAGCGAAAGAACAAATATCACTCCAAGAATAGCACATATCATGTCAACGAATAAAAATTTAGGCTGAACATAGGCTAACCGATAATTGTTGATGGAGAGAGGTGGGATGTGTAGCATACCCAAGCTTAGATGCTTGAGACTTCTTGAAGTATTTACTTGGGGTTCCTTGGGCATCCCAAAGCTTGAGCTTTTGTATCTTGTTCAATCCTCTCATATCATGGTTTCACCTATTCTCAATAACTTCATCCACACAAAACTCGAAAAGAACTCGTGAGATAGGTTAGTACACATAATAATAAATCAGATCTTTATGTACTGACAAGACAAGTTGCATAATAATTTTCAAACATTAGTTACTGTATACTATTATTTCCACAATTTATATCTACCAATATAGGCTATGGAAACTATAGGATAAGTAGATAACAAAACTATGGCAGCAATCTGTCTAAATAGAACAGTCTGTAGCAATTTATGAAAACAATGTACTTCTATAACTCAAAAAATTATGAAAATTTAGGGAAACCTATAAAATTTATATGACATCACTGTGTAAATATTTTAGAAACTTTCCACATTCCAGTAAAATATTAAAATTCAAACACTACAGCCAAAGTTTCTGTTTTTTTACACAACACAGGCCAAAACATGCAATGCAAGCATCCTAAGGCAATTCTTGGAAATTTTTATTGAAAGAAAAGATTTTAAATAACACCTAACGGATAACAAAAAAATAAAATGTTTCTCCAAGCAAAACTCATATTATGTGACGAATAAAAATATAGCTCCAAGTAAGATATACCGATAGTGTTGAAGACGAAAGAGGGGATGCCTTCTGGGGCATCCCCAAGCTTAGGCACTTGATTCTTCCTTAGATATTACCTTGGGGTTGCCTTGGTCATCCCCAATCTTAGGTTCTTGTGACTCCTTGTTCTCCTCATATCGGTGTCTCACGCAAAACTTGAAAACTTCAATCACACAAAACTTAACGGAACTTCGTGAGATGGGTTAGTATAATAAAGATAGATCATTCACTTAGGTACTGTCAAGAAAAGATTCATAATTTTTACCACATGATACCTACTGTATTATATCATTACCATAATTTATATCACTTAATATAAGCTATGGGAACACTAAAACAAGCAAACTATGCATGCAAAACAGAATCTGTCAAAAACAGAACAGTCTGTGAATATCTGTAGTGTAGCCATACTTCCCTGTCTCTAAACCTTCTGAAACATTAGATAAATCTATGAAATTTGTATATAAATCATGTGTAAAAAAGTCAGATAAAAATCATGTTCCAGTGAATTTACAAAATTCCTGGACTAAGAGCAAACATTTCTGTTTTTGCGCAGAATCAAGTCAACTATCATCCACACTATCCCAAAGGCTTCAATTGGATCTTTATTGAAACGAAAGCTGTAAAACATGATTAATAAAGTAGTTTAATCATGTTAACACACCAAAACAGTAAGGATAAACATTGGGTTTCCTCCCAACATGCGCTTTTCTTTAATGCCTTTTAGCTAGGCATGATGATTTCAATGATGCTCACATAGGAATAATAATTGAAACTTGCAAAAGAGCATCATGAATCTCATGACAAGCACATTTAAGTCTAACCCACTTCCTATGCATAGGTATTTTGTGACCAAACAACTTATGGGAACAAGAATCAACTAGCATAGGAAGGCAAAAGAAGCATAACTTCAAAACTTTGAACACATAGAGAGGAAACTTGATATTATTGCAATTCCTACAAGCATATGTTCGTCCCTCATAATAATTTTCAGTAGCATCATGAAGGAATTCCACAATATAACCAGCACATAAAGCATTCTTTTCATGATCTACAAGCATAGACATTTTACTACTCACCACATAAGAAATTTTTTTCTCATGACTAATAGTGGGAGTATCATAAAAGACTTGAATACTACAAATTGGTTCCACACTAGAAGAGTAATATTTAGTAAAAGGATATTCATAATTATTACAAGTATCATAATACTAATCCTCACTCTTTTTCATTGCATAAGTATCATCACAATAATCATCATAAGTAGGAGGCATGCAATCATTATATCAAATTTGATCATTCAAAGTAGGGGGAATAAAAAGATCATCTTCATTAAGCATAGCATCCCCAAGATTGTGGCTTTATATATCATAAACATAATCACTATCATCATTAATGGTATGAATCGCACCAATAGTATAGAAATTATTATCATCCTCCTCCAAGTTGGTGCCATACATATTTTCAAGATTATAAGTAGTATCATTATCTTCCCAATCATAACTATCACAACAAGCAATAGGCATAACAAAATCATCCTCAAGTGTATCATCTTCCACAACTATTTTTGATTCATTCTCATGAGGCCTATCAATAATGGGAGCATAATTATTTGGGAGAGATACCTCTTTACCTTTGCATTTCCTTCTTTTCTTCTTCTTCTTCACCACATAATGTGTGGCTTTATTTAATTCTTCCAAACTTCTTTTTGAAGAGGTTGGTTGAAGAAAAAGCTTCTCCTCATTACCTGATTTATCATAAGAAAAAATAGGAGGATATTGGGAAACCTCTTCCCCTTAATTAGTATTATCTTCCTCTTCTATATGTTTTCTTGTCTTTAAGTAATTGGCAATATAAGGATTCTCAATGCAATTTACCACGCAATACATATAGATTTCATTTAGATCAAAATCAATCATTTTCATGAGAACCCAAGCTGGAACATCCTTAGTTTCATGTTTCATTTCTTCATACCCCAAGAATAGACTAAGTTCATCATGATGTTCAAGGGTAATGAGTTTATCACAATTTTTGGGCACAATCCGATAATGAAATAATTCACATTGGAAATTAAAATGACAGCTTTCATTGTAAAGTTCACAAGGACGGCGAGAAATATTAAGTCTTTCAGCACAAACATATAGCCTCTCTTGCAACCATTTAGTTTCTAAATACTTATGCCTCTTACAAAATATATCATCCCTTTTAGGCATGTCTTGACAAACTCTATGCACTCCACAAAAATTGACATGCTTATAAGAAATATTTTTATCATGACTAGTGCAATCATCATTAGTACTATGGATATTCAAAGAATTCATACTAACAACATTGCAATCATGCTCATCACTCAAAGATTTAGTGCCAATTTTTTTTATAACTTCTTCTTCTAACACTTGAGCACAATTTTCCTTTCCATCATTTTCACGAAAGACATTAAAAAGATGAAGCATATGAGGCAACCTCAATTCCATTTTTTTGTAGTTTTCTTTTATGGACTAAACTAGTGAAAAACAAGAAACTAAAAGATTTAATTGCATGATCTAAAGATATACCTTCAAGCATTCACCTCCCTGGCAACGGCGCTAGAAAAGAGCTTCGTTGACGGGATGTGAGTGCCGCTGACCTAGCCTCCCCAGCAACGACGACAGAAAAGAGCTTGACGTCTACTACACAACCTTCTTCTTGTAGACTCGTGTTAGGCCTCCAAGCACAAAGTTTTGTAGGACAACGACAATTTTCCATCAAGTGGATGACCTAAGGTTTATCAATCCGTGGGAGGTGTAGGATGAACATGGTCTCTCTCAAACAACCCTACAACCAAATAACAAAGAGTCTCGTGTGTCCCCAACACACCCAATACAATGGTAAATTGAATAGGTGCACTAGTTCGGCGAAGAGATGGTGATACAACTGCAATATGGATGGTAGATATAGGTTTTTGTAATCTGAAAATATAAAAACAGTAAGGTAACAAATAGTAAACAATGAGAAAAATGTTGTATAAATGCTTCGAAACAATGCCTAGGGTCCATACTTTCACTAGTGCAATTTCTCTCAACAATACTAACATAGTTGAATCATATGTAAATCTCTCACGCGCAACAAAGAGTTTGCTCCAAAGTCACAAATAGCGGAGAATAAACGAATAAATTATTGCAGGGTACGAAACCACCTCAAAGTTATCTTTTCCGATCAATCTTATGAGCTATCCCTGTAAGTGTCACAAACATCCTTAGAGTTCATACTAAAATAACACCTTAAGATACACATCAACCCAAACCCAAATGTCACCTAGATACTTCAATGTCACCACAAGTACCCATGGGCTTGATTATATGATATGCGTCACATAATTTCAGATTCATCATGTTCTCCAACACAAAGAACTTCAAAGAGTGCCCCAAAGTTTCTACCAGAAAGTCAAGGAAAAACGTGTGCCAACCCCTATGCATAGATTCCCAAGGTCACAGAACCCGCAAGTTGATCACCAAAACATACATCAAGTGGACCAATAGGACATCCCATTGTCACCATGGATATCCCATCGCAAGACATACATCAAGTGTTCTCAAATCCTTAAAGACTCAACCCGATAAGAAAAATTCAAAGGGAAAACTCAATTCATCACAACAAGATAGAGAGGGGTAAACTCCATATGATTCAATCTATATCAATAAAGCTCGCGGTACATCAAGATCGTGCCATCTCAAGAACACAAGAGAGAGAGAGATCAAACACAACTACTGGTACATACCCTCAGCCCCGAGGGTGAAATACTCCCTCCTCGTCATGGAGACCGCCGGGATGATGAAGATGGCCTCGGGTGATGGTTTCCCCCTCCGACAGGGTGCCCAAACAGGCTCCCGATTGTTTTTTCATGGCTCTGGAGGCTTGCGGCGGTGGAACTCCTGATCTTGGTTTATTTTTGGAGGTTTCTCTATTTATAGAAATTTATGGCGGTGAAAACAAGTCAGGATGGGCCACGAGGTGACGACAAGCCAAGGGCACGCCCTAGGGGGCGCCCCCAGGCTTGTGGTGGCCTCGTGGCTCCCTTGTCCGAACTCCAACTCTCCTTGGACTTCTTCTGGTCCATAAAAATTCACCGTAGATTTTTATTCCATTTGGGCTCCGTTTGATATTCTTTTTCTCTAAAACCCCAAAACACAGAAAAAAACAGGAACTGGCACTGGGGTCTAGGTTAATAGGTTAGTCCCAAAAAAAATATAAAGTTGTAGTGAAATGATTGTAAAACATCCAAGAATGATAATATAACAGCATGGAACATGCAAAAATTATAGTTACGTTGGAGACGTATCAGCCCTCGCGAGGGCCTTGTCTTGAGTGAGGCCACGCCCGGCCGCGTTTGGTCGATGAAGTGGGCCATGCCCTGGGCCGCAGGCAGGCAGGTTTGGGTACCCCCATTCCCAGAACGCCGACAGAACCCGTGTACGTCCTTGCGTCCTTTGCACCAAAGGGGAAACTGTACCGCCTGGCGTGCTGGTGCCCGTTTGCCCTGTCTTACGTCATCCTTGGCCTCCCGAGGCTAGGCATTGCATAGAGATCTCCGCCGCTCCAGAGGGGGCCTGAGGAGGCCTATTCCTTGCTTGTCCTGGTGCTACTTCCCTCACGAGCTCAGGGCTCTCGCGAGGGCCTTGTCTTGAGTGGGGCCGCGATGTCTATGCTTGGCTGACGAGGCAGGCCATGCCCTAGGCCGGAGGTAGGCAGGTCTGGGTACCCCCGTTCCCAGAACACCGACAGTAGCCCGGGGCCCAAGGCGTGCTCGAGCCGGCTACCGGGCAAAGCCTTTGAGGGCGGCCCAAAGCACCGTGGGACCCAAATGCCTGCGGGCTAGGTCTAGCGGGCGTTGCGCGGTTGGTGTCGGGGGTCCCATGACTCTTCGACAACTACCCGAGTCGACAAAAGCCTGACTTCCAACGTCGAGCCATTATTGCTTTCCTCCTTTGCGCTTCTACCCCTGCTTTTAGATCCCCATTCTTAGCAGAAACCTCTGCAGATCTCGGCACCGCACCGTCTTCCTCCTTGCTTCGTTGGCCCTGGGGACTTCTTGATGGCTCCCACCGGCAAGTCAAAGCCTGAGGCCTAGAGCTCAACCTCCACTCCTATATCACCGGCGCTCTCGGAGTCCACTATAGCCAAGGACGGAGACCTCATCCCGGTGCTTGTGTCGATGGCGGACGAGACCAACGAGCGAGGACGGACCTTGATATGGGGTGGCTCCACGGAGAAGCAGCGCCCGTCCAAGTCAGCCTATCCTTTCTTTCTCCATACTGTCTTCTCTGGGCTCGTCCCGCCTTTCTCCGAGTTCTTCACCGCCATCCTCGATCACTACAGGATCCAAGCTCTTCATCTCCAACCCAATTCCATCTTGCTCCTGTCCATTTTCGCCTTCTACTGTGAGGCTTTCATGGGCGTGAAGCCTTTGGTAGCCCTCTTCCATCATTTCTTCAGCTTGCGCCTGCATGACGGCGCTCAGCGGTTGGTGTGCATCTCCTTCGTCGTGGTCTAGAGCGGTAGATGCTCTTAAAGGCCGGGAAGAAGGTGGAGAACTTCAGGCACCGCTGGGTCTTCCTGGATCTCAAGAGCATCAATTCCCGCCCGGATCTTCCGAAGGGGCTGCCGGAGAAGACCCCCGCGTGGAGCTCCGAGAAGCTTTCCGACCCCTGGCCTTGGATCGTCTTGGAGCGGATTTCTCACGATATTAGCGCCAACAAGCTGAGCGGGGGATGATAGGGAAGGAGTTCTTGACGCAGCGCCTGGCGCCCCTCCAGGCGCACTCGAGGCCCTTGTGGGAATATCAGGGAAGTGGCCACGACCTCAGGCTTCGATACTCACACATGACCTCCGGGGAGCTGAACAAGGCTGTGGCGACCGTGCTCAACAGCAACCCGGAGACCTTCCCGACGCCTACGCCCTATTGTATTGCCGCAATGACAAAGTCGATCTGGTCGCTGTAATGCCCATCTTTGACGAACTGGGGCTCTCCCCAGCTGAGGGCCCTGGTTCCCGGGTGGCGGTGTCCTTTGGCAACACGGCGGGCAGGGAGGACTCGTAGAAGATAGCGGACGACGGTCTAGAGGAAGCGTCCCCTCCGTCATAGAGCACGCTCCTGTGTGGCCTTGAAGATGACGACGATGGTGGTGAGGACCATGCTGCAGGTTCTCCGCATTCCGCCAGGCTCCTCAGGGGCCTGGGACCCATTCCTCGCGCCACTCGATTGTCACACCCTGTGTTTGTATCACCTTGTTATGATTGGGTTTATAAAATTTGGAGCCAACTAAAACTTTTTCAAAGTGTTTGTGCTTGTTTGCAATGATGTTTGCTTGCTTGATGATTGTGGTTGTGGCACTCCTAGATTCTATTCCACTTCATATTCATCTTACTTGTCCCAAATCTCTTGCCCAATGATCATGCCATGTGAATAGTTCCTAGAACTATTTTTATCAAATTTTATTTTGACCAAATGGGATTTATCCCAATTAGGTTTTCAAAACCCCCTGAAGTGAGGATTTCACTACAAGTCCTCAAATTAGGTGGATCCTTCCTCCCCAAAGGCTTTACTTCAAACCTAATATATATAAGACTTACCAAAACCACACAATATTATTTTTAAAGATTATTTTCATATTTTATTTAAAGGCTTTTTCTTAAGGCCAGAAATGGTTTTTCCTTGGGAAAAATTATTTAAATGCTTTTAAAATATTTGAGAAAATTTTGGGGAACTCAGTGGACATATATTTTCCATATATATGAGTTTTCAACTCAAGGGCATGTTCAAATCATGGGCAAAACCCCTCAAAACCCTTTCTGTTCAAATCAAACTTTCAGAAAATTTCTATAAGAAATATTCTCAATAAGTTCCAAGAAAATTCCAGCAAGTCAACACTATCATAGGTGATTATAGTGCAAAGTTTCATCTCAATCCAAATTGATTTGGTTCATCAAACCATCCAAAAACCCTTCCTGTCCAGATTCAAATTTGAGCAACTTTACATTGTGAAGTTTCTCCCCTTGGCCCCAAACTTTGTGGGCACGCTCTAATGACCAAATAGTGATGACACACTAAGTGGTGCATCAAGGGTAAAAACCTAGCATCACTAGATCTACAGAAACCTGATTCTGTTAGTTTCTAGGGTTTACCAAGTCTCCATTGTCAACTTGTCTCATTTGAGTTCAAACTTAGTGAATCATCTCATTTTTACCTAGCATTTGACCCTGGTAAATATCTGAATAAGTTGGTAGATTCTTATTGATAAAACCCTATCAAACACCTTCTGGTCCATTCTTAAAACCACCATTTTCACCCGTTACTCTTTTACCCTTGCCCCCAAGTTTTTACCACACCTCCTGACAATGCCCAAGCACCCTCAGTAAGAATCCCAAGTCACCAAGCCACTGATAGGTGGGGTAAAACCCCCCATTTACGCCCTGGACAACACCATTTCCTCCCTCTCCCCTTTTCTTCTACCCTAAGGCACCCCAGATGCCACCCTAAGACCCCTAGGCTTTGTTTTACCTCCCCTGGATCCTCTGGGTACAAGTGGCCGCACAGAAAATGCCAAGAGCATGCCTTGGCATGCAAGGTTCGCGCTTTAGAGTGCACTACAGTGCGCACCTGCACTATAGCTGCTACCCAATGGGCGTTCCTGACAGCCTCGGGCCTCCCCACCTTGTCCCCCCTTTCCACCTCGATGTCCGTAGTGCTCCAGGCGGTTGGCCCCCTTCTCCCTCTCTCTCCGGTGACCCCCGCGCGCGTGCCCGGTGCCACGCAGCTCGGCCAACCAGAGGACTCACACGCGCGAGCGCCCCCACCTCTCTCTTCTCTCTCCTGGCCTAGACCACCGCCATGATTTGCCCTGGATGCACTATCTCCCTTCCCCGCGGCCTGTGGCAAGCACCCCGTGCTCACCGGCGCGCCGCATCCACGATGAGCCGGCGCCCGCCTACATAGAGGGCCTCCCCGAGCCCCTGCCCCTCTCTCCTTGCTCTCTTCTTCCCTTTGCATCTTCCCCTTGCCCAGACCGCTCGCCCCCGTGGTCGGGAGCTCTCTCCCGAACCAAATCCTCGCCGCCGTCGGGCACCTCCCCTCGCTGGCGATTCCCTTCGCCCCGGCACCCCCCTCGGCCACCCACCAACAAACGGGAGCCCCTTGAGCGCGCCGGTGCCCTCCGTCTGGGCCGCCGTGGCCAGAGAGGCCGTCGGTGAGCTCCCTCCCTTCCCTGTCGCGAGGAGAGGGATGACAGGTGGGGCCCACCTGTCATCCCCTCACCCCTGCTCTCTTGCTGGCAAGCAGGGCCCGCAGGCAGGTTTGAAACAAACCTACCGTGTGCAGCGCCTCGGCCTGGGTCGGATCTCCCCATGGCCCGGCACGGCTCCGGTACTGTGGCCCTAGAGGGCCTAGTACCCCTTTTTCTGTTTTAACTTCCAAAAATTCCACAGATTTTTATATTCATCTAAATCCAAATATTCTTCCACCTTAAATCTTGAAATAATCCATAGAATTTAGTAGTGACATTTGGAAAATTTTTTGAAAACATTTTATGTTCTGTTTTAATTTGAAACCCCTATTTAGCACTATAAGCTCCTGTTTTAAATAGTTTTAAAAATCTTTTTAAGTTCAGACATAGAAAAATAATTTTAGTATATGTTGTGGTATTTATCAGAGTAGGGTAGCATTTTTGATATTAGTTTGGGTGCTCTGTTTTTGTTTGTTGCTTATTTTTATTGCCATTTATTCATGACGATAGATTGCACGGTTAACGAGGAAGTTGGACCCGAAGACTTCGAAGACCCTAGAGACTTTGCTGAGCCAGGCAAGCAACCCTTTGACCATGCTAAGAAACTTTTGCATGCATGACATATAGCATTTGTTGTTTCGATATTTGATCATGATGTGGTATCCCCCCTTCGATGGGATGCCTCCGGTACTTTTCTGTTGGCACTTGCTTCGTGCATGACCCTAGCACCTTATGAGGGTTGTGCGGGTGGGTGTAGTTAGGATGCTAGTAGATGCTACGCAAGTGGGTTCGGGATCTATGCATAGTGATGGAAGGAAAGAGATGATTTCAAAGACTTTTTGAAAACCCCGTCGGGTGCCACTAATTCCCGAGGGAGATGATGAGGAGTTGGGTAACCACTTGAGAAAGAAGTGGTCTACCGAAACAAGTGAGTGTGTGTTTTCGAAAAAGGAGAGTTTTAAGGTCTGCTGACCGTCCCAACCTTAAATGTGCAACCACGATACCCCTTATGGGATGGGACTTTGTTGATTACTTTGGTTGGTACTAGCAAGGAGCCCTCATTACTAGTGGCAAGAGTGAAGTGGTCACTCTTGAGACGGGGTCGTCCCAGAAGTGGAAGGTCATGCGCTGTCTTTACAGGCACCGGGCACATTGTTGCGTGCCCTCATGGATAATACGAGTGATGTATATCATGAGGGATGGCACCAATGAGTGGACTCTTTGTTTAGTATCACCATGGGAAAGGCCTTGTTCGGGTGCTTACCTCGGGTATGTTATATACCGCGAGTCGTGGATGACACGGAAGTTCCCCGAGTCTTGTGGGTAAAGTGTGCAACCTCTACAGAGTGTAAAACTATTCGAATAGCCACGTCCGCGGTCATGGACAGTTGGAGGTCCTTCTTAAACTTTGTCCGGATGTTTTCATGAAACTTGGTGTGAGTATGGATGTGATGGTGACAAAAAGGTCACATGAGCTAAGTTCGATGACTTAGTATGGAAATTGAACTAAGTCTGATAACTTAGCGTGATGAATGAACATGAGGTGTTCAACCCCTACTTATGATGATAACTGTATCTTGATCATATGGATATCTGCCTATTGTTGATGCATCCTTACTAGTTACTTGATCATGTCATTGTATTTAAGTCTAGCTTTCCGCAAATTACCTACTTAGTGCTATATCATGCATCCTTATTACCTTGTTCCACAACTTGGGTTGCTTGCGAGTACATTCAAAGTACTCATTGGCTTGCCACTAGTTATTTAATTGGCCAGGCATGGAAGAACAGGAGTATGTTGAAGAGTTCGTTGGTGATGAACATGCGAACTAGGACGCTTCCCAGTAAGAATGCCTGTAGGTTAAGGCATATGTCATCGGTTCATGCTTTTGATCAAGATTCCACTGCTTGTTTATTTAAGTGTTTAGCCCTTGTGGCCCTATCTATGTAAGACTAGACCTTCATGGTCTTTATTTGTGTAAGACGCTAAATGTGGATGTAAGACTCTTGTTATTCAGCTTCTGTGTGTTCAGTGAGCATTGATCTCTGGGATCACTGTACATGTGCATTTGGTGATCACAACTTATGAGTCGGGGTCCCCACAGGGCTGGTATTAGAGCCATCCTGACTGTAGGAAGCCCTTAGTTAGCATGGACGTTAGTCAGGATAAGACCGTTTTCAAAACTACACCTAGCGTTTGTACTTAGGAATTCTGCACTATTTACCTCTTCTGTTCTTCACACCACACTCTGCTGATTCTCCTCCTTTCAAACCTTTGTAGATGGCCGTCATATCCGAAGCCTTCCTGACATCCGGCTTTCCCTAATTCCTTGGGGATAGCCTGGAGAAGTGCTAGTTTTGCCAGCCACCCATTTTTCTCTACCACGAGCACTGGGTCGATGCCGTCACAAAGGAGTACCACGTGGATGTGGTCATGAAGGCAAACGACTCCCCGACCAATTGGTTCTTTGAAGGACCACGGATGGAGACCATGATACTTGCAGTCAAGACAGCTGCACGCAAGGCACTTCTTCACCTTCGAGACATCATTCCAGAGATGGCTGACGAACCGGCTACTAGCTACCTTCCCTTCAGGAAGGATGATCTTGGCGAGAGTTGGACGCTGATCCCGACCAAGGAGGATGGCACACCACTCAGGTTTCAGACCTACTTCAGCCTCTCCGTCGATAGTTTGGTTCATAACCTGATGAAGGAGTCTGTGAAACTCCACGAGGAACTTCACCACACCCGAGAGCTACTTCGGCAAGCCATGACGAAGCCAGACAAGATCAAGAAGGATGGAGCCCCCGAAGGACGACCAACTGTCGCTTATCGAGGATGAGTACCCCCAGCTAGTGATGCACCTACACGTCGTCATTGCATGAGTGCGAAGGAGTACGGTGAGCTCTTCACCGACCCGCCGACAAAGCATTGTCGGGATGGACCTCCTTGTTCCCCGAACCCTTTGACCGGGAATGATGCCCGTTTAGATGATGAACAGGAGGAAGACCCAGAGGAGCATGACTACGAGACCGAGCACTCCACCACCTGAGTCCGAGAACCCCTAGGGTAGGATCAGTCATGTACCCCCATGCGAAGTCGAGTCCGTGTAATGGTTCATATGAAACCATGTGTGCTTGTTTTTTTGTTGTTGTTTGTGTCCCGATGCAAGTCACGCTTTTGCCTTAAGCAACATGTAAGCGACTCCATCATCTATCTTAATATATGTTGGTATTTTGACCTTTGTTTTGTCACACTTGCACTCGACCAACCCCCCTTAGGCACGCTTTTTCATTGTTGCTTTTCCTCTCGTGTATCCCAGTTGTTTGACTTGGCTGCTCCAAACAGGATGGTGACTGCTACCCGCAACATCTCCTTCGCCAACCTTGAAGCCGACAACTCAAGCCAACAACTGGGAGCTGGTGGGGCTGCTCACGCTAGAGGATAGTAGGAGCAGCCACAAGGCGACATCCCCCCGCCACCACCTCCACCGGAGAACATGACCATAGCTCAGTTTCTCCAAGTTCTTTGGGAGGAGCGCCAGGCCAACAATGCTGCTATCTAGCAGATGGCTCAGGCCCTTGTGAATAACCAGCAGATGGGCAGGGACGGCAATGGCCTCTCCACACTGTCTGAGTTCATGAGGAATTTGCCCCCAACCTTCACCGAGACTGCTGAACCACTAGATGCTGATGACTGGATCTGCACCATCGATGACCTTGTTGCACAGATCAATTGCAATGAGGAACGTGAGAAGGTGTTGTATGCCTCTCACTACCTCGGAGGTACTACCCGAGCTTGGTGGGATGGATTCAAGGTCATGCAAGGAGAGCGTGTGATCACTTGGAATGACTTCAAGGAAGAATTCCACACCGCTCACATTCCTTCTGGGATCATGGCTATCAAGAAGAGAGAATTCCAAGCACTGAAGCAAGGAAGTGGCTCTGTCAAGGAGTACCTGCAGAAGTTCAACATATTGTCAAGTTATGCACCTGAAGATGTCAACACGGAGGCTGCATAGAAGGAACGCTTCATGGAAGGACTTCAACAGACCCTGCAGTATCAGCTCATCGTTTGCGACTGTCGTACCTTCTTCCACCTGGTAAACAAGGCTCTCATGCTAGAAGACAAGCGTCATGCCATAGACGACACTCGCAAGCGCAAGATGATCAGCAAGGGTAGCACAAGCAACCAGAAGCCTCGCCCATGGCAGCCAGCCCCAGCAAAGCCAACCTATTAGCCATAGCAGGCTAGACCTCCCGCACCTCGTCCGGGCTACCAGCCACAACAGTATGCCAATCCCAGGCCAGCTTACAACAACAACCCCAATAACAAAAATGGTGGTAGAAACTTCAACAACAACCCTGCGCAAGTCACTTACTTTGGATGTGGCTAGTCTGGACACATCTCTAAGCTTTGCCCCAACAGGAAGCCAGATGCACCATGCCCCAATGCGCCAAACCAAGGTCAAGCCCGTGGAGCACCACCAAGAAACCCAGCTCCCCGCAACCAGCCCAACAATGGCAAGGGTCGAGTGAATCACATCACCGTAGAGGAAGCCCAGGAAGACCCGGACGTCATACTGGGTACGTTCCTTGTCAACTCAACCCCAGTAATAGTATTGTTTGACTGTGGAGCTTCGCATTCTTTTGTCACCCAAAAGTTTGCATTAGAGAGTGGCATAAAGCCTACACCCCTGGGTAGTCGTATGTTGATACAAACCCCGGGTTCAGTTATGAAGTCCGGGATGGGGTGCAAGGGAGTGGATATTAACATCAACGGGGTAGGCTTCCTAGTAGACCTTATAGTTCTGGATTCATCAGGCTTGGATGTCATCCTTAGCATGAACTGGTTGGACAAGCACCAAGGCATGTTAGACTGTGCCAAGAGGATAGTTACCATGACCAATAGCCAATGAGTGGAAGTCAAGTATGTTCGCAACCCTGCCTCCACCCAAGCCCCTTAGGCTAACTGCCTATCGGGAGTTGAGTTGGATCAAGTGCTAGTGGTATGTGAATACCCAGATGTGTTTCCTGATGAGATGCCTGGAATGCCTCCTGACCGTGACATTGAGTTCATCATTGAGTTTATGCCCGGATCAAGGCTCATATATAAGAAGGCCTATAGGATGGGATCCGAAGAGTTGGCTGAGTTGAAGAAGCAACTAGCAGAGCATCTCAGAAAAGGATTCATTCGCCCAAGTGCCTCTCCTTGGGGATCGCCTGTTCTATTTGTGTCAAAGAGGGACGGAACTATCAAACTCTGTGTCGATTACCACTCTCTCAATGAAGTCACAATAAAGAACAAGTACCCCCTCCCCAAGATTGAAGACCTATTTGATCAGTTGAATGGAGCCAAGGTGTTTTCCAAGATCGACCTCAGGTCTGGGTACTATCAGCTGAAGATTAGACCCCAAGACATTCCGAAGACGACATTTATAACCCGGTATGGCCTGTAGGAATACACGGTCATGTAATTCGGGTTAACTAATGCCCCTGCCTACTTCATGTATCTCATGAATAAGGTCTTCATGGAGTACTTGGACAAGTTTGTTGTCGTCTTCATTGATGACATACTCGTCTTCTCCAAGTCTGAAGAAGAACATGAGGAACACTTGAGATTGGTCCTAGAGAAGCTTCGAGAGCACCAGCTTCATGCCAAGTTCAGCAGTTGTGAATTCTGGCTGCATGAAGTTGGATTCTTGGGTCATTTGTTAACTGCAGAAGGATTATCAGTGGATCCTGCCAAGATTGAAGCCGTGACTGAATGGCAAACCGCAACCACCCTGAAGGAAGTCAGGAGCTTCCTCAGACTCGCAGGTTATTACCGCAAGTTCGTGGAAGGATTCTCAAGCATTGCCCGACCCATGACCCAGCTATTGAAGAAGGACAAGAAGTTTGAATGGATAGCTAAGTGTGAGGAAAGCTTCCAGGAGCTCAAGAAGAGATTGACCACAACCCCAGTTTTGGCCACCCCCAATATTCACAAGGAGTTTGTGATTTGTTGCGATGCATCAAGAACCGGGATTGGAGGTGTTCTGATGCAAGAAGGCAGAGTTGTAGTATATCTATCTAGACAGCTACGACCTCATGAAGAGAACTACGCAACTCATGATCTTGAGTTGGTAGCCATGGTTCATGCCTTGAAGACATGGCGACATTACCTTCTGGGGAAGCGATGTGAGATATTCACAGACCACAAGAGTTTGAAGTATATCTTCACTCAAAGGGAATTGAACATGAGGCAGCGAAGATGGTTGGAATTGATCAAGGATTACGACCTCAGTGTTCAATACCACCCTAGAAAGGCCAACGTGGTAGTAGACGCCTTAAGCAGAAAGGCTTGTTCCTTGAATGCTATGATTAAGGAAAGGCTACACGCCCTGTATGAAGAGCTTGAAAGCTTCGGCTTGGAACTAGTTGCACCCGGATTCCTCGCCAACCTCGAAGCAAAGCCTACCTTGATTGGTGATATCAAAGAAGATCAGAAGGGACATGAGAGCATTGAAGGCATCAAGAGGAAGATCAAGGCAGGCAAGGCCCCAGGATTCTCGGTGGATGAACAAGGAGTTGTATGGTTCGAGACTCGCATTTGCTTACCCAACAAGGAGGAGCTCAAGAACTTGATCTTGCAAGAAGCTCATGACACTCCATACTCCATCCATCTTGGAGGAACCAAGATGTATCAAGACCTCAAGGCAAGATTCTGGTGGCATGGCATGAAATGGGAGATAGGCACGTTCGTTGCCAATTGCGACATATGCCAGAGAGTCAAGGCTGAGCATCAGCGACCCGCTAGACTATTGCAACCTCTCGAAGTGCCTGAATGGAAGTGGGACAAAGTCATGATGGATTTCATCACCGGTTTACCAAGGTCAAGCAAAGGACATGATTCCATCTGGGTCATTGTCGAGCACCTGACCAAGGTAGCCCATTTCATTCCTGTCAAGACCACCTATCACGGTAACAAGCTAGCCAACCTCTACATTGAGCATATCGTGAGTCTTCACGGAGATTGTGTCGGATCGAGGCACCCAGTTCACCTCAAGATTCTGGAAGATGTTTGAAGAAGCTATGGGAACAAAGCTCTCCTTCAGCACTACTTTTCACCCCCACACCGGTGGGTAAACTGAACGAGTAAATCAGATACTCGAAGGTATGCTCCGCGCTTGTGTCTTGGCTTATGGATCCAAGTGGGAAGATTGCCTACCATTCGCCGAGTTCTCCTAGAACAACAGCTACCATGCGAGTCTTCAGATGGCACCTTTTGAGGTGTTGTATGGATGCAAGTGCCGTACTCCCCTCAACTAGTCAGAAACCGGAGAAGGATTAATTTTTGGACCGGAGATCCTTCGCGAAGCCGAAAAGCAAGTTCAACTTGTCCGAGAGCGCCTTGAGACCGCCAAATCAAGACAGAAGACCCACGCCGACTCTCACCACCGAGAAGTGAACTTCTGTGTTGGAGATCATGTCTACCTCCGAGTCATGCCTCTCAAAGGGACCAAGCGTTTCCACGTCAAAGGGAAGTTGGCACCAAGGTACATCGGCCCCTTCAAGATGACTGCTACGCACGGAGAAGTTGGCTACCAGCTGGAGTTACCTTCCGAGGTGTCGGATGTGCACAACATCTTCCATGTGTCACAACTTCAGAAATGTCTGCAAATTCCCAACCGCCCCGAACTCAACAAGGACATCGACCATCAAGCCATCGATCTTCAATCAGACCTCACTTATCATGAGAGGCCAGTTCGCATTCTGGATGAAGCCGAGCGCTGCACCCGAAGCCACACCGTCAAGTACTTCAAGGTCCAGTGGAGCAACCACACTGAAGCTGAAGCAACCTAGGAACGTGAAGACTATCTTAGATCGGAGTTCTCTTATCTTTTTAGCGCTTAGCCAAGGAATCTCGGGGATGAGATTCTTGTAAGGGGGGAAGGTCTGTCACACCCTATGTTTGTATCATCTTGTTATGATTGGGTTTATAAAATTTGGAGCCAACTAAAACTTTTTCAAAATGCTTGTGCTTGTTTGCAATGATGTTTGCTTGCTTGATGATTGTGGTTGTGGCACTCCTAGGTTCTATTCCACTTCATATTCCTCTTCCTTGTCCCAAACCTCTTTCCCAATGATCATGCCATGTTAATAGTGCCCAAAAATATTTTTATCAAATTTTATTTTGACCAAATGGGATTTATACCAATTAGGTTTTCAAAAACCCCTGAAGTGAGGATTTCACTACAAGACCTCAAATTAGGTGGATCCTTCTTCCCCAAAGGCTTTATTTAAAACCTAATATATATAAGACTTCCCAAAACCACAAAATATTATTTTTAAAGATTATTTTCATATTTTATTTAAAGGCTTTTTCTTAAGGACAGAAGTGGTTTTTCCTAGGGAAAAATTATTTAAATGCTTTGAAAATATCTGAGAAACTTTAGGGAAACTCAGTGGACATATATTTTCCATATATATGAGTTTTCAACTCAAGGGCATGTTCAAATCATGGGCAAAACCCCTCAAAACCCTTTCTGTTAAAATCAAACTTTTGGAATATTTCTATAAGAAATATTCTCAATAAATTCCAGGAAAATTCCAGCAAGTCAACACTATCATAGGTGATGATCTTGCAAAGTTTCATATCAATCCATATTGATTTGGTTCATCAAAGCATCCCAAAACCCTTCCTGTCCAGAGTCAAATTTGAGCAACTTTACATTGTGAAGTTTCTCCCCTTGACCCCAAACTTTGCGGGCATGCTCTAATGACCAAATAGTGATGCCACACTAAGTGGTGCATCAAGGGTAAAAACCTAGCATCACTAGATCTACAAAAACCTGATTCTGTTAGTTTCTAGGGTTTACGAAGTCTCCATTGTCAACTTCTCTCATTTGAGCTCAAACTTGGTGAATCATCTCATTTTTATCTAGAATTTGACCCTGGTAAATATTTCAGTAAGTTGGTAGATTCTTCTTGCCCAAAACACTATCAAACACCTTCTGGTCCATTCTTAAAACCACCATTTTCACCCCTTACTCTTTTACCCTTGCCCGCAAGTTTTTACCACACCTCCTAGCATTGCCCAAGCACCCTCACTAAGAATCCCAAGTCACCAAGCCACTGGTAGGTGGAGTAAAACTCCCCATTTACCCCCTGGATAGCACCATTTCCTCCCTCTCTCCCCTTTTCTTCTACCCTAAGGCACCCCAGATGCCACCTAAAGACCCCTAGGCTTTGTTTACCTCCCCTGGATCCCTTGGGCACAGGTGTCTGTGCAGAAAATGCCAAGAGCATGCCTTGGCATGCAAGGTTCGCGCTCTGGAGCGCGCTATAGTGCGCACCCACACTGTAGCCCCTACCCAACGGGCGTTCCCAACAGCCTCAGGCCTCCCCACCTTGTCCCCCTGCCCCCCTCGACGTCCGTAGTGATCCAGGCGGTCTGCCCCCTCCTCCCTCTCTCTCCGGCGAGCCCCGCGCGCGTGCCTAGCGCCACGCAGCTCGGCCAACTAGAGGGCTCACACGCGCGAGCGCCCCCGCCTCTCTCTTCTCTCCCTTGGCCTAGACCACCCCCACGAACGCCCTGGACATGCTATCTCCCTTCCCCGCGGCCTGTGGCGAGCACCCTGTGCTCACCGACGCACCGCGTCCATGGTGAGCTGGCGCCCGCCTATATAGAGGGCCTCCCCGAGCCCCTGCCCCTCTCTCCTCGCTCTCTTCTTCCCTCCAGCATCTTCCCCGTGCCCAGACCGGTCGCCCCCGTGGTCGGGAGCTCTCTCCCGTACCAAACCCTCGCCGCCGTCGGGCACCTCCCCTTGCTGGCGATTCCCTTCGCCCCGACGCCCCCTTGGCCACCCACCGACGCACGGGAGCCCCCTGAGTGCGTCGGTGCCGTCTGCCTGGGCCGCCGTGGCCAGCGACGCCACCGGTGAGCTCCCTCCCTTCCCTGTCGCGAGGAGAGGGATGACAGGTGGGGCCCACCTGTCATCCCCTCACCCCCTCTTGTCTCGCTGGCAAGCAGGGCCCGCGGCCAGGTTTGAAAACAAACTTGCCGCGCGCGGTGCCTCAGCCTGGGTCGGATCTCCCCCTGGGCCGGCTCGGCTCCGGTACTGTGGCCCGAGAGGGCACAGTAACCCGTTCTTTTTCTTTTCTGTTTAAACTTCCAAAAATTCCACATATTTATATATTCATCTAAATCCAAATATTCTTCCACCTTAAATCTTGAAATAATCCATAGAATTTTTTAGTGCTATTTGTTAAAATGTTTGAAAACATTTTATGTACTGATTTAATTTAAAACCCCTATTTAGCACTACAAGCTCCTATTTTAAATAGTTTTAAAAACCTTTATAAGTTCAAAAACCTAGACAAATAATTTTAGTATATCTTGTGCTAGTTATCAGAGTAGGGTAGCATTTTTGATATTATTTTGCGTGCTCTGTTTTTTGTTTGTTGCTTATTTTTATCGCTATTTATTCACGACGATAGATTGCGTGGTTGACGAGGAAGGTGGACCCAAAGACTTCGAAGACCCCGGAGACTTTGTTGAGCCAGACAAGCAGCCCTTTGACCATGCTAAGAAACTTTTGCATGCATGACATATAGCACTTGTTGTTTCGATATTTGATCATGATGTGGTATCCCCCTTCGGTGGGATGCCTCCGGCACTTTTCCGTTGGCACTTGCTTCGTGCATGACCCTACCACCTTATGAGGGTTGTGCGGGTGGGTGTAGTTAGGATGCTAGTAGATGCTACGCAAGTGGGTTCGGGATCTATGCATAGTGATGGAAGGAAAGAGATGATTTCATAGACTTTTTGAAAACCCCGTCAGGTGCCACTATTGCCCGAGAGAGATGATGAGGAGTTGGGTAACCACTTGAGAAAGAAGTGGTCTGCCGGAACAAGTGAGTATGTTTTTTCGAAAACGGAGAGTTTTAAGATCTGCTGACCGTCCCAACCTTACATGCGTAACCACGATACCCCTTATGGGACATGGCTTTGTTGATTACTATGGTTGGTACTAGCAAGGAGCCCGCATTACTAGTGGCAAGAGTGAAGTGATCACTCTTGAGATGGGGTCGTCCCAGAAGTGGAAGGTCATGCACTGTCTTTACAGGCACCGGGCACACCGTTGCGTGCCCTCATGGATAATAGGAGTGATGTATATCATGAGGGATGGCACCAACAAGTGGAATCTTTGTTTAGTATCACCATGGGAAAGGCATTGTTCGGGTGCTTACCTTGGGTATGTTATATACCGTGAGTCATGGATGACACGGAAGTTCCCCGAGTCTTGTGGGTAAAGTGTGCAACCTCTACAGAGTGTAAAACTATTTGAATAGCCGCGTCCACGGTCATGGACAGTTGGAGGTCCTTCTTAAACTACGCCCGGATGTTTTTGTGAAACTTGGTGTGAGTATGGATGTGATGGTGACAAAGAGGTCACTCGAGCTAAGTCCGATGACTTGGTATGGGAATTGAACTAAGTCTGATGACTTAGCATGATGAATGAACATGAGCTGTTCAACCCCTACTTATGATGATAACTGCCTATTGTTGATGCATGCTTTCTAGTTACTTGATCATGTCATTGCATTTAAATCTAGCTTTCCGCAAATTACCTACTTAGTGATATATCATGCATCATTATTACCTTGTTCCACAACTTGGGTTGCTTGCAAGTACATTGAAAGTACTCATTGGCTTTCCACTGGTTATTTAATTGGCCAGGCGTGGAAGAACAGGAGTATGTTGAAGAGTTCGTTGGTGACAAACATGCGAACTATGACGCTTCCCAGTCAGAATGCCTGTAGGTTAAGGAAGATGGCATGGGTTCACGCTTTCGATCAAGATTTCTGCTGCTTGTTTATTTAAGTGTTTAGCCCTTGTGGCCCTATCTATGTAATACTAGACCTTCATGGTCTTTATTTGTGTAAGACGCTAAATGTGGATGTAAGACTCTTGTTATTCAGCTTCTGTGTGTTCATTGAGCATTGATCTCTGGGATCACTGTACACGTGCATTCGGTGATCACGACTTATGAGTCGGGGCCCCCACATTGGTCCGCCGGCCTGGCGACCCACAGGAAGCGCAGGTTTGAGTCCTCTCCGCTATGCCCTTCTCGTACTGGCAAGTTGGCTAAAGCGCCCGCCTCGCCTCTGCGCGAACTGTAGCTTGCAAGCCAGGCGGACGTGTCCGAGGCCGGAGTGGCTTCTCTAGCTGCTGCCCTTGCAGACCATTCCCCTGCTCCCTCGCACGGTGTGCCCTCTTGGAGAAGGGCGAGGGCACTCCCGCCGTCCTCGAGGTGGAGAAGAAGAGGAAGTGGGTTGACATAGAAAGTGAGTAATCCCATCTAGCCTTGGCAGCTTGCCGATAGCCTGCGTGTCGGTGATCCCTTCTTTGATTGTCGACTAGGAGTGCCGCTGTGCTGAAGATGAGGAAGAAGAAACAGGATGTCAAGCCGAAGGTGCTTTCCTACGCACCGCCCGCTCCTGGCGCCTTGCCATTGCTTGACAAGGCGCTACACGTCGTGGGTATGGGGGCTTGTGGGGTGACTCACCTTGTCACGGCCGCGGAGCACCCTGAGCCCCCGATGCCCGTTGATGCTGCTGTTCCTGCCCATGGGGGTGTGTTGACTCTGCTATCTGAAGATACAGCCCCCGAGGGCCAGCTGCTCACAGACTCGTCTGCATCCACCTTGCCTGTCGTTGTAGCGCAGCTCCCGGTGTCTTCTGCTCCTCGTGCTTCTGCCGCTCTGGGGGCGCCTCCTATGATCTCGCAGGTGACACCTCCAAACAAGACCCTGATGCCTGCGTCGTGCAGCCTCGGCCTCCTGGATGGGGCCTACACCACTCTGGGTCAGGTTCGGGACACTCTTGGGAGTGCTGACCATCACCTCGCGAAGGGGCGCCTGTGGCTCTCTCTGGGTGGCTCTAGGCCGACGCCTCTGCTGTGGCGGTTTGGGGCCAATTCAAGGCCGCCACTGCCAAGAGCGAGGAGGAGGCCGCATCAGCCAGAGCAGCCCACGAGGTGGCACTAATCGACGCTGCGTCTACTATGAGGCATTGCGATGAGGCGGAGGCCTGCTTGAAGGCTCTTTAGGAGGAGAAGTCCGCGCTCGCGGAGCAACTTCGCCAGTGAGAGGAAGATCTCAAGACCTGCGAGGCCAAGCTTGCCGATCGAGACTCTGCGCCGTCCAAGGCAGCGGCCAACCAAGCCACGGAGCACGAGCACCTAGATGCACAGGATAAGGAAGTATCTGCGGAGAAGGCTCGGCTCGACACCAGGAACAAGGCCCTTGCCATGTCTGAGGAGAGAAAGGTTGCGGAGCTCAACGCCTTTTCCTCCGTCGAGCTCAGGCTTTGCCGAGCACTTCACTTCCTCTACCGGGATGGGTTTACGGATCCCCTGGCGGCTCCGGAGAGCGGCTTCGCGGGCCTCTCTTCAAAGCTCATCGAGGTTCTAGACGGTGCCATTGTCAAGGTGGAGCAAGTTTTGGAGAGTGAGTGTCGCGACCACTTTTTCGAGGCCACGATGCGCGTCTTCAACCATCTCCACCTTCACGAGCCGGGGTTTGTTTTTAGCTCCGTGATCTGACTGGTCGATCCCGAAGTTCGCGCCACCGCTGTGGCGATCGTGGAGGGCATCATGGGCGCACCGATGAAGAAGTTCACATGCGTCGCGATTCCACCACCTCCTGCAGCTGCATGGGTTAGCGGCGATGAAGACGATGTTAGCTATGTCGACAACGATTTCCCCGCGGTCGGGACGAGTGGCGGCGACAACTCCTCCTAAATCATCTTCCTGGTTCCTTTCCTTCAATGTTCATCGTGCCTCGTGGAGGCATTAGACTTGTTTGCATTTCCAGAGACATTTAATGCTTGTAATAACTATTGAATTATGTGGTTGCTTTCTTCGCCTTGTTTCCTTCCTGCTTGCTGTGATGCTCTACATTGGAAGGGCCCGGTCCCGTGCATACCTCAGCTGCCGTTGTGGCGTCCAGATCACCAGGACGATGCCAAGGGGTGAGGGGCTACAGGACCAGTGAGGCTCCTGAGTCGCGATGCTCAGGAGTCCCCCTTGACGTAAGAGCAACCCTCATTAAGGGAACATAGTGAAGACGGGGTTGACTTGGAGATTTTGAGCATCTTGAGCTCTACGTCGGGAGGTCCTGGTGCTGTGCATACCTCAGCCGGCATTGGGGCGTCTGGATCACCAGGACGGTGTCAAGGGGTAAGGGCCTATGTGATCAGTGAGGCTCCTAAGTCGCGATGCTCAGGAGTCCCCCTTGACGTACGATGCTCAGGCGTCCCTCTTAGGGATTTTGAGCACTTTGAGCTCTGTGTCAGTAGGGCCCGGCCTCGCACATACCTCAGCTGTCGTTGGGGCGTCCGGACCACTAGAACGGTACCAAGGTGTCGGTGTCAAAACCGCCAGATCTCGGCTCGGGGGTCCGAAGGTAACAGGAGACGAAGGGGACACAGATTTACCCAGGTTTGGGCCCTCCTATGGAGGTAATACCCTACGTCCTGCTTGGTTGTATTGATGGTATGAGGGGTTACAGAGTTGATCTACCTCAAGATCGAATAGCTAACCCTAGATGAGTTGTTTTGTATCTACAACCTAAAATCCTTCGGCTTATATAGATGCCAAGGGTACCTAGGGCTTACACATGGTCAGTTACATGCCGAAGAGATAAACATGCATATCTATGGTCGACGACTCAGAGGATACGTCATGGCTCCTTGAGGCCTCCATCCTGGCGACGGTGACCCTGATCATCCAATGCTCACCTTGCGACCCATACAGTTCGACCCATAAGCAATAGGTCGTCTATTCGAAGACCCCCTAATCCAGCACTCCCTCAGTAGCCCCCGGACTAGCGTTCAACGCCGATACTTATCTGGTCAATCTCCTTATGTCATCATCTTGGGCTTGCGAGGCGAGTCCATCACACTTGCTTGTTCGGCAACCGACCAGTCTTCGGCAAAATCCCAAGCGTCGGGAGCGTATGTCCATTATAATAACCGACCGTGTTCCTTGATTTCTGCAGATCATGGGGAGGCGAGTGGTCAGTGATTTTTACAATGTTACCCCTCCGCAACGGAGGCATCACTCATTTAATCAAAAAAAACCTTGCTTCAGACCGCATCCTCTTCCTCCCCATCGACAAAATCTCCAAGCAGAAAACCCACGAAAGACATGGACAACGCCCCTAGCTCCTCCGCGCGCCCCTATGGTTCACACCCGAGGGACTGCACTAGAAGCTCCGTAGCACTCCTGCGGCTCCGTGATCTAGAGACCCAAGGGTATGTCCCTCCTTCAGATCTGGCGGTGACCCACGTTGGCTTGATTTCCTGCAACAATGAAGCTTTCGCTGAGCATTTCCCCAATCCTCACAAGGGGACGTGTATGCTTCATACCCTTTCTCCTGCGGGGCTCGGGTTTCCCATCCACCCGTTTCTAAGGGGCTACTGAAATTCTATGGGATTCAGCTCCACCACCTTACCTCGGGGTCCATCTTGCACATCTCAGGCCTCGTTGCCCTCTGCGAGATGTTCTTAGGCTGCCAGGTGCATTTTGAATTGTGGAGAAAATATTTCTGTCTTGTCCCTGAAACTCGGGATAAGACAATTTTGGAGGTCGGCGGAGCCAAAGTGTGTTGTATAGCGGGGACGGGGTATCCAGTGGGCACTCCGAAGGAATCTGAAGAGTGGACTTTGGAATGGTATTATATTGAAGACGTCCCCCTGTTCGAGCCAGCTCGGACAGTCTACCCGAATAATTCGATGCCCCCTTGAAGAAAAGATACAACTGGTGGCCGAGGAGTCCATCCCAGGAGGAAAGCGTCGAAGTGCAACGCCTGGTGGCTCAAGTGCGGATGCTTGTCCACCATCAACTCACCATGATCGATGTCATGGCCGCTGCCATCTCCCAGTGTGTGCAACCCCTCCAACAGAGGGTGCACCCCTTGTGGCACTATAACAGGACATGCGACACCACGCGTTCCTGAAGTCTAGGGCCTGCCAACCACACGGTGTTGGCCACTGCCCTTGCCGACCTGTATAAAGGGGATCAAGAGGACTTTATTCGGCGGGCGACCAAGGAAGGATACTCAACCCACAATCCTATCGAATGGGTAAGCCCTTTTCCCTCTACGAACATAGTTCTGAGTGTTCATTCCGTACTTCATTTGACCGAAGTCTTGCATGAAAAGGAATGGAGGAGCGTCATCGAGACAGTCAACTGTCTGGCTCCTTAGCCTGAAAGCTACACACATGATGATGATCCGGGTTTCCATCAGGACTCGGATCTTCTAATTTATTTTGAAGACAGATTCTATTATCAGGTTAGCCTCGACCAATCCCCGGTGGCTATCATAGTCGATTACACCGGGTCGTTGCGCATCCCTGCCACAGACAAGAAGAAGAAGAGCTCGTCCCGCAAGAGGCAAGATTCCAACAGCATACCGAAAGCGCCGGCTCCGACTCCCAAGCACCATCGATCTGCACGTCATGTGACAACAACCGATACCATTGCCGAATTGGAAGTCAACAAGGATCCTATCAAAGAGTCGTCCGCGAGGACGAATCAGCTTGCCCGCTCAACCCAAAGGTACATTGTTCGGTTGTCCGCTGATTATCATAATCAATAGAACCTTACGAAAATTTATTTCATTGAAATACTTAGGTGAAATGCCCAGTCTACTCCCATCAAAGAGGTCTTCAGGGTGTCTGGTGAACCCCAAAATTCCAGAGCCATAGCTCATGTCGGTCCTGCTATACGAGAGCCCATGGCCAATCCAGTACGTGCCGATTCTGGTGATGGTGTATGCGTTACCAAATCGGAAGTGGGAAGTGCCATGAATCATTGGTGACGATGGGAGGCTATGCGTCGCCCAATATTTTCCGAACAAGAGTTCGGCGCCCTTCACTCGGTGGATGCGCACATTGGTGCTGCCCGAGCCGGGTTCGACGAAGCTATGAAGTTGATATCGGCCAACATGCAGGTAAGTGATCGGTTTTATAGAGTCCGAACACTCATGTAAACCCAGTAGCTCCCGAGCCTTAAGTTGGTTTGGAACAACTGAATTAAGGGTCTTTAACACTGTTGTGCTGCAGGCTTCGAAGCAACAGAACGTGCAACTGGCCCAGGAGCTAGAGGAGAGCCAATCATAGGTTCAAGCTATGAAGGCGGAGCTAGATCAAGTAAAGAGCTTCACCCGGGAGGCCCATGGTGAGTATACCAGTGTTGTTAATTTCTGGTAATTGTCCATGCTGACGCAAAGATTCTATTTAGCAGCCAAATCCATAGGGCATATGCAGCGAGAGCTGGATGAAGCCTGAGAAGCTCAACGGTATGCCGAGTCCCAGCACGAGGCTGGCTTTGGTGTTATGAACCGTCTCCAAGTGGAGAAGAAAAAACAGGCCGAAGAAATTGAGAGTTTAAAGGCTCAATTAGCCCAGGCCTAAGAAGAAAATCAGAAACTTCAGAGGGGCATGTTTGGTAAGTATGATCCGAACATTAGTAAGTACTTCGTATAAAGGAAGTGTGATAAGAATGTCTTTCCCTCATGTATAGGTCTTCTGTCCGGGCAACCTGAAGAAGAGTTCGGATCCTTCCGGGGGAACTTGCTAAAGGAGCTATCCGCCCTCCATGCGCATGCTCCGAAAGAAATGAAAGGCATGGTAAAAGTGTTATGGTCTGCCGAACAGCCACCAGAAGGTATGTCCAAACTGACTGATAGATTCAAGGGAGCTCGAAGCAGGTTCGAGGTGTGGAAGACATCGGCTTGCTAGGAGCGAGCACGGGAGGCGTGGGTAATGATCAAGACCCGCTACACCGGACTTGACCCCGAGCAGATGGCCCTGGTTGGTCCCGTGGGATTGGATGGTCAAGAAGTGCCCCTCCACCTGGTGTATGACCAAGTGATGCCTGCCGCCCACCTTTCATATGGAGACCGCTCCCTAGATACCATAACCGGTAACTTAGATCGACATCCGAATGTGTAATTTTATATAGTTTCGTACAAACAATCTATGTTGTAAACTTTGTCTTAACCGGCCATCAGCTTCTCCTTCCCATGCGAAGAGTGCGGGAGTGTCCCTCGCAATTTGTTATTCCAACAGAGGGAATTGTATTTGGGGGACCAAGCAATTTGGCCATATGGTACGAACAAACAGAAAGCACATAGAGAGATATGTTATATTACTGCTTAGCGTAAGAAACATCTTCCAAATAAAATAGTACCTCTATCGATACCTTTCTTCGCCCCCCTACAAAGATCGTAGGTAAAGGTCCGCATACTGCTAGGATGCGGCTAAGGGCGTTTTCGGAAAAAATGAACCCAAACAATGGCGATAACGGCCAGCCGTATTAAGTTCTTCTGTCACGACCGACCAACTGTCTATGTAAGATAGCTAGCTTTCGGCTTGACCTGTCTGAGGTACGTATCCAGATGGCTCGGTCGTAACAATCGCAAAGGTGCTCCCTTTACCCTCTAGCCGAACAATCGAGACCGTAGAGGGTAAACACAGGAGCGAGGCAACCCAACTTGGCAAAGTCTTAGTTCGAATTGATGCATATGATGGCTTGAGCATGACAAAGGAAACGTGTGTACATGATAAGTGTGAGTAAATACTTATAATATAAAAACATTGGCTTCAAGAAGAAGCCCCCAGGTGCTTTGTTCGGATTTAACACTTTATAGTGTATGTCGATAGCCTTGGTACAAGATTAGTTTGACCAAACATAGAAAAATAAATCAATCCTATCAAACAGCAAAGTGGGAAGGGAAGAAAAAGGAAAAAGGAAAGACGAGACAAAAGAAAAATATTGGAGAATTGGATGACGCCTATTTATCTGTAGAAGCACCGAAGATGAGCTGCGTTTCATGGGTTTGGTTCAAGGCGATTGTCCGACGGGCTCTAAAGACGATAGGCTCCTCCCGCGAGTACTTCGTCGATGATGAAGGGCCCCTCCCATTTGGGGTTGAGTTTACACTTCTGCTTCTCCAGGAGCCGTAGGATTAATTCATCTACGTTGTATGCTTTTGCCCTGACCTCCCTACTCTGGTAGCGTCGTGCTTGCTGCTGGTAAAACATAGAGTGAGCCCGAGCTATGTCGCGCTCTCCCTCTAAGGCGTCTAGGTCGTCGTGTCGATCTAACTCGGCCTCCTTTTCTTGGTACATGCGCACTCTTGGTGCGTCATGAATAATGTCGCAGGGCAGGACTGCCTCAGCCCCATAGACCATGAATAATGGTGTGTAACCCATCGATCTATTCGGGGTGGTGCTCAGGTCCCCATAAAACAGAGTCCAACTCCTCCACCCAATGACAGTTGGACTCATGAAGAGATCGGACCAAACATGGCTTAATGCCACTCATAATGAGACCGTTGGCACGTTTGACTTGTCCATTGGTCCGTGGATGATAGACTGATGCACAATCTACCTTAATGCCCATTTTTGCGCACCAGTCCTTGACCTCTTGGGCCGTGAAATTGGATCCATTATCCATTATTATACTGTGTGGGACACCGAACGGTGTAACACGCTGGAGATAAAGTCGATCACTAGCCCGGACTTGGCTGATTTTATGGGCTTTGTGTCACGCCCAAGATGCGCGCCTATCCATTTTAAGACATGAGGGCCTCACAAGGGATAGAGACGCATCTTGCCGTTAGAAGGTATAGTATCATCACATCATACAATACTGAAAAGGTGAGTATACAAGACTGTCTTACACTCGCCACATGCTACATTACAATACACTCAGAGTTCAAATCATCAAGATGAAGACAGGGTCCGACTACGGACGAAATCAAACGATAAAACAGATGCAAATGATACTATCTCGCTATCCCAAAGATCACGACCATGGTTCTCTACTCATCCGGATAAGTCACGTACATCCTGCCTCTTTCCTCATCATATTCCCACTGGAGTTGGGTAAGATCATCCTACACGTACTCATCTGTACCTGTACCTGGAGGGTTGTAGTAATCTGTGAGCCATAGGGACTCAGCAATCAAGTGCCCGGGTACCGAGACTATTCAAGCTTAAAGGTTGGGATGGGGTAAGTGTTTAGTTTGCACAACACTAATCATATATGGTGGCTAACTTACGCAACATGAAATAAATTTGAGTGGTCTACGATGAACGGGCGAATCTAGTATGATCTCTATGAGATCCTGAACACCTACTTACGTCAATCATAACCCCACCATGTTCCCTCTCGGATCATGTTCACGAGCAGAGACGATCACGGTTACTCACACAGTCGGTGTATTTTATTTAGAGTTTACTTCAAGTTTACTATAACCGGGTGTTAAACAAATATCCAAGTTGCCACATAACCATGGGCACGGCTTCTCAAAAAGATTTAACCCTGCAGGGGTGCTCCAACTAGTCCATCACAAATTACGACACTCCACGGGAATAGCCTCGACCACGGATCTCGTGGCCATCAAAGGTAATTCCAAAGGAATTCCAACACCTCGAGAAATCCCGAAGAAAGTCAGACTCCAAACGCAAGACATTCGATAAAGGTAAAACAAATCCAGCAGGACCTCCCGACGTGTCGACGAACCCGATAAGAGCCGCGTATCTCCTTCTCAGGACATGACGGATGAGCGATGGTTACCACGCCAATCACCGATTTGCCCCGGGCGGCGTTCATAAGCTGCTCTGGGTTGGACCAACACTCATGCGGAGCACTGGCCCGTGGGGTTGATTAATTATCCACGTGTTTGCAAGGCCCTATGCAATTTTATTAAGTTGTTAAGCAAATGTAGTATCAATGTTGGGTCTTGCCAGACAAGTTTTAATCTCAACCAAATAAACAAGGGGGTCCCCATAACAACCCCGAGCGTGTTACGAGCGCAAAATATGGAAACCATAACACCGGTAACAAGAACTATGGCGGTAACAGCGGAACAAAACACTTAGAAAAAGGCCAAGCCTTCCACCAAAACCAAGATGTATATGTGCATTAAATTAAATAACATACAAATATATTGTGATATCCAAATCTATGTTATCACATAGAACAACCTGCACCTATAACTAAGAACGCTATAAGAGGGGCTGAGCAGCGGTAACTTAGCCATTCAAAGGTTTGCTAGGATGTGGAGGTTAGATGCTGTCATGGCATTCAGGAGGCTGATATTCAAGTGGTAGGTAGCACAATTTTAACGAAAAGAGCGAGAAACTAGCAAGTTAAAATAGTATCAGGATCCGGGTACGATCATCTGCCTGTTGGTTCTTCAACGGAACAAGTAGCGGGATCCTCGTAGTGGCACTCTCCTGGGTCCTCGTACTCAGTATCGACACTTGCGTCTACCCAAGAGAAAAAGCAACAATAGACATCCAACCAAGGTGCAATGCACAACCAAGATGATGCATGATTCATTTATGAAGAATTAAACATGGCAATCCAAAACAAGTCATGTTTCACATGCAAAGTTTGTTTATTAATGAATCTGGACAGAACCTCATGTTGAGTTATTTAGACATGTATGAACATGGCAAATATGGATGCATCATAAAAATTGAGAGAAATGCATATAATTAACACATGAAACGGAGTTATGGTTCTCACGATACGCTCACGACAAGGTACGGAGGCAAAAACACAAGACAACCAAGCCATGGGCTAATTCTTGGCATTACAAGATAGCCACTGGTTAGGTGATGAAAAACCAATCACAATAGACTCAAAGTTCAATCAATTTCATAAAGCATGGCTCCCACAAGTCACAAAACAATAAAACTCACAAACTGCCACAAAACAGCAACATAGCAACTTACACAACCCACAACTTGAGCTACAGGAATCCTACAGCCACAAACAAGATACTGACAGAATCTACATAACAAATACATTAACTTATCAAACTACACAATCAGCAGAGAAGTCACACAACAATAAGCATGAAGCTAGCAAGTTGACATGATCAAACAGTTTTCTGGGACTTAGTGAAAATTCCAGTTTTCTGGAATCTAAGATTATAAAGTAGCAAGTTGACAGCAGTAGTTAAATATGCTAGAGAACACCTCTTGGCATGAAAGTTAACACGATGGTATTAGACAACATCTCTCCAAAACACTAGCACTGAGCATGCTCAAATTCACAACACATAACTAGATACCATCCACTCTACATGGCATAAAAATAACAGCAGATTCTCAGACTTGGTAGTTTTTAGCATGCTGAAACAGAAACATCAAGTAGGCAACTTAACAGCATGGTTCCCACTTATATGGGTGATTCTCATATTAAACAAAAATACCATGGCATACTAGATACAAAATACTAGCACTTCCTAGTTGGCACATATCCCAAAGCAAGCATGGATTAAATCATGCAAAATGACAATGGCATCTCAGCTAAAATGACAGATTTATGAACTTGCTCAAAAGTGAAATATGAGAGTTCCAATGGTTCATTGGCTCTTCCTACCCCAAAACCATGGGTCATACTCATACGCTCATGTGAAACACCAAGGCACACTCAAATAGCAAATCTACCACCTACTCTTCATGGCATAACTTACTCTAATAGGAAAAGCTCGTAAATGGAGATGAGCATGTATGACAACTTATCTAAGAATGGAAATGATATGAAAAAACCTACATGACAAGAATATATCAACAAGGGGTATGACAAGTGGGAAAACCCACTAGTCCCCTACACACACACACAAGTGCACAAGGCACTTCACTCATGACACCACTCATGTGTGTGGGTGGTCATCCATCACATATACATACATATATGCTCATTGCATGTATGCATGTGCATATGTAGATGATCACACACACACACTCACACACCCACCACAAACAGTTTCATGTATACCACAAATATATATATACACACACACACTCAACAACATACATACACAGAAGTTGGTACACACACACTAAGCATACACATGGCAAGCACTTCATAGTGCACCACACCACACATACCACAACCACATGCATATATACACTTGGGTATACACACACACTAGCACACACATGCATAAGTGCATGAACACATGCACCTACACATCACAACACACACCACCTACACACACACTCATGTCTGTATACATAGCATACACCTACTCAAAAGAAGAACAGAAAAAGAAAACCTACACATGCTGGTTACCATCCAAACACATACATACATATAAAAGAGCAAAAAAACAAAAGAAAACAAAAGAAAGGAAAACCCAAAAAAATGGGGGAGCTTGGGCTCGAACCCAGGACCTAATGGTCACCTCTCCCAAACCCAACCACTCTGCTACGCGCTCGATCGACAACAAAGTAGGGGCTCTTCCTATCTAATACACACGCACACGACAACCTAACTGATGAAACTGAACCCACACGACAACGGCGACAGGCAAACTGCAGTGGCATACTCCGGCGATCCACGGCAGATCCGGCGGCATAAGTGGCTCCCACGCACAATGGGTCATCCACGGCTCCATTCCCCTGCTCACCTTGCGGTGAGGAGGAAGGAGGCGAGCGGCAGGTGCTCGTCTTGCTACCGGCGGCGACAGACACGGCGGCGACCACCTTACGAGCTACGTGCGGAGGAAAGGCATACGGGGACCGGCGGCTCACCTTGGGGGAAGGCGACGACGAGCCGGTCACGACGGAGTCGACGGAGGGGAAGAAGATGGCTGGAGATGACGTAGGGAAGAACACGGCGGAGCGGGGACTTCCGGCAACGACAGGGCGGTCGCTGCAGAGCTCCTCCGGGGCCCCTAGCGGCAAGAATGTAATGCTGGGAGAACCACCGAGCTCCACGCCATCACCACCAAGGACGCGACCCACCGGAGACGCGGCGACGACGACGATGACCGGCGGACTCAACTGAACCTCTCTGAACCTCTTAGAATCTTACCTGGCAGGGGGAAAGAAGAGAGGAGGAAGAGAGATGGAGGGGAAGAAGAGAGCTGTGGCGGCGACTGGGAGAAGCGGAACCCTAGGCGAGGGGGCACACACGTCGAGGGCTTATATGGGTGATGGGACAGACGGCGACGGCGAACGCGGCTCTCACTCTCTGAACCTGATGGTGAACCTGACGGTGAACCTGACGGAGCAGGTGACCGTTCACTGAGTGGGTTGGGCCGCGGGAAGGCCATACTGCGCACTCTCTCTCCCAAAACAAATCAGGAAGGGTTTTGTCATTTAAAAAAATGCAGCCACATTAAAAATAACCCCAGAGCAAAATAAAAGACTTTAGTGCAAAACCAAAATATTTTGTAAAGAAAATAATGTGCACTATTTAATAACATGTTGAGACAATTTTAAGGACATGTAGTTTTTAATATTTATAAAATGACAGCCCCTGTTATTTAAACACAAAAATCATACAAACCCCAAACATCAAAAGAGCCACTCTCTAAATTAATAATACATATAGGGCTACCACTTGAACATTTTAAAACATTTTAATTTGCAAGTTAATCCTGTTATGAAAATAACATGGGAATGAAAGGCATTAGGTTGGGTGGTTTTGATGAAAAGAAAGAGAGGGGAAGAGAAAGAGGTGCTCACTTGGTTCAACCACAAGCAACCCACATCACAACTCATGTCACACTCACAACCACCACATTGTACAAAGACACAAGAAGACAAGAAAGGCATGATGAATGATATGATGGATGAAATGATGCATGAATGCAAACAACACATGGATGACAAGTTGCAACTTATACATTAAGCTCATGACACAAGGTTCATACATAGATTACATGACATAAAAGGAAGGGACAACACTTGGGCTGTCACAACTCTCCCACACTACAAGAGGATCTCGACCCGAGATCTAGGAACGAAAGAAGTCTGGAAATTCGGAAATGAGAAGGTCCTCGCGTTCCCAAGTAGCTTCTTTGTCGGAATGATGAGACCACTTCACCTTGAGGAACTTGATAGACTCGTTGCGAGTCTTACGCTCAGTTTCTTCAAGAATTGCAACTGTATGCTCACTATAAGAGAGATCTTCTTGGAGATCGATGTCTTGGAGGTCAATGGTTCGCTCAGGAGTCTTGAAACATTTCCGGAGCTGAGAAACATGGAAGGCATCATGCACATTTGCGAAATTTGGAGGAAGCTCTAGTTGATATGCAAGACCACCTCTCTTGCCAACAACTTTGAAAGGACCAACAAAACGAGGAGCTAGCTTCCCTTTAATTCCAAACCGCTGAGTGCCCTTCATGGGAGAGACTCTGAGATAGACTAGATCATACACTTGGAAGGAAACATCCCGATGTTTGTTATCATAATAACTCTTGTGTCGGGACTGAGCTGCTTTGAGGTTCTCACGAATGACATGGCACATTTCTTCTGCTTCACTGGTCATGTCATTGCCCAAAATCTGAGGCTCACCAATTTCAGACCAGTTAAGCAGGGTGTGACACTTTCTACCATAGAGAATCTCAAAAGGGGCCTTGCCTGAGCTAGCTTGAAAGCTATTGTTGTGTGAGAATTCAGCATATGGAAGGCAGTCTTCCCACTTCATGCCGAATGAAATCACACAGGCTCTGAGCATATCTTCAAGGATCTGATTGATTCTCTCAACTTGACCACTTGTCAGCGAATGGAACGCAGTGCTGAAACAGATCTTAGTACCCATAGCAGTCTGGAAGGACTCCCAAAACTTGGAAGTAAAGAGGCTTCCATGGTCAGAAAAGATGAGCTGAGGAATACCATGCAAAGACACTATCCTTGACGTATACAACTCTACAAGCTGAGCTGTTGAGATAGATTCTTTGACTAGCAGGAAACGAGCAACTTTTGATAGCTTGTCGATAACCACAAAGATGGCATCGTTGCCTCTCTTGGACTTGGGAAACCCAGTGACGAAAATCCATCTCCACATGATCGAATTTCCACTCTGGGATAGGCAAAGGCTGAAGAAGACCTGTTGGACGTTGAAGCTCCGCCTTCACTCTGCGACAAACATCACACTCGTTCACGAACTGAGCAATTTCACGTTTCATGCGAGTCCACCAGAAGGTTTGCTTGAGATCCTAATACATCTTTGAACTGCCTGGATGAATGGATAGAAGAGAATTATGTGCTTTGTCCACGATAACTTTTCCGAGATCACCTTTTGGAACCACAGGACGGTCCTCAAAGAACAAGGTATCTTTGTCATCAATACGAAAGCACTTATACTTCGGAATGCTCTTGGCCACACCTTTCTTCACTTTCTTCACCATAGCGTCAAGAATCTACACTTGGCGAACCTGATCTTCCAGAGTCGGAGAGACTTGAAGATTGGCTAGAAATCCTTGTGGAATCATCTAAAGGTTGAGCTTGCGGAAGGCTTCACAAAGCTCGGGCTGAAGAGGCTTCAGCATGAGACTATTGCAGTACGCCTTACGGCTGAGCGCGTCTGCAATGACATTTTCTTTCCCAGGAGTATACTCAATGCTTGGATTTAAGTCCTCAAGCATTTACACCCAACAAGACTACCGAAGATTGAGATTGGGTTGAGTGAAAATGTACTTCAAGCTCTTGTGATCGGTTACACCTCAACTGGTCTACCCAACAATAAATGCCTCCAAGTCATTAGAGCATGCACAACTGCCACCAACTCAAGATCATGAGTGGGGTAGTTCTTCTCAGCAGGCTTCAACTGACGCGAGGTATAAGCAACAATCTTCTTGTCTTGCATGAGAACACCACCAAGACCTTGGAGAGAAGCATCACAAAGAACTTGGAAAGGCTTGAACTACTCAGGAGGAACAAGAACTGGAGCTGAAGTCAGTCTCTGCTTGAGCATATTGAACACCACACCACACTCAGGAGACCAAACATACTTGACACTCTTATGGAGGAGATTGGACAGAGGCTTGGCAATTTGAGAGAAGTTCTCCACGAATCTTCTGCAATAACTAGCAAGCCCGAGGAAACTCCGAAGCTGCTTCACATTCTGAGGAGGTTCCCACTTCAAGATTGCCTCAACTTTCTCAGGGTGCACTTTAATTCCCTCGGCAGAGATGACATGCCCAAGGTACACCACTTCATTGAGCCAAAACTCACACTTGAAAAACTTGGCATAGAACCGATGCTCTCTTAACTTGTCAAGCACAAGGCGGAGATGCTCTGCATGCTCTTCTTCTGTCTCCGAGAACACAAGGATATCATCCAGATAGACCAAGACAAATACATTCTTGAAAGGAGAGAAAATGAAATTCATCATTCTTGAGAAGGTTGGAGGAGCATTAGCAATACCAAATCACATGACGGTGTACTCATAAGAGCCAAAACTCGTCCTGAAAGTGGTCTTGGGAATGTCTTCTTCACGAATGCGAATCTGATGATAACCCATGCGAAGATCAAGCTTCGAGAAAACCTTGGCACCTTTCAGTTGTTCAAACAACTCATTGATTTTAGGGAGTGGATACTTGTTCCTGATTGTCTTCTTGTTCAATGGCCGGTAGTCAACACAAAGATGATCCGTGCCATCTTTCTTCTTGACAAACAAAACTCCACAACCCCATGGAGAAGAGCTTGGTCTGATCAGACCCAGACGTTCTTGCTCATCTAGCTGCTTCTTCAACTCTTTCAGCTCTTCGGGGCCAAGTTTATATGGACGATTGCAGACCGGTTCAGTTCCGGGCTCGAGATCAATCACGAACTCGACTAGTCGGTGCGGAGGCATTCTAGGCAATTCTTCTGGAAAGACATCTTCATACACACAGACCACCGGAATTTGCGAAATCGCCGAGATTTCGCCCTCTCATTAAGAGCAAAGAGACGAATTGTGTCATCGCGAGCCACGAATATAATCACATCTTCTGAAGGATGAGTCCGCTTGACTTCTTTTGCTTGATAATCAACATGAGCCTTATTCATAGCCAGGAAGTCCATGCCCAAAATGAGATCAATATCAGAATTCGCAAGAACAATTGGAGAAGCCAGAAAAGAATAATTTCCCATCTTGATAGAAGCATCCGGAACAATCATATGCGAACTCATGCGCAATCCCAAAGAAACCACATGAAAAGGACTAGCTAAATGCTCCACAGAAAACTCATGCATAGCGACAAAAGGCTTGGATATGAATGAATGTGATGCACCAGTATCAAACAAAACTTTTGCAGGAAAATCATTAACTGAGAGATTACCCATAATCACATCATTGGACTGCTCTGCTTTAGCTGCATTCACCATATTCACCAGGACTGACTTGGGATTATGCTTCACCATAGCATTTCCTGGAGGCTTGACTGGAGGAGGAGGCGGAAGACGCCGCTGGTTGCACTTGTTGGCATAGTGACCCTTCTAGCCACACTTGTGACAAGTCACCTCAGAAAGCGGACGAACATTGCCTGGAGGAGGAACAAGAACTCCCTTGGACGCCTGGGGTCTCTGCTGGAGTCCTGGGTTGGGTGGGTGGGAAGAACCACGACCACCAAACTGCTTCTGCTGCTGAGGAGGACGAAACGGAAGAGGATTTGGCACCCAATACTTCTACTTCTTGGGAACCATGTGAGAGCCGGAAGAAGAAGAATATGAATCCCTTGAACGCTTCTTAGAGTTCTCCAACTTGAGCTGAGTTGCCTCGACCTTCAAAGCCATGTTATAGAACTGATCAAACTCACGAGGCTCTTGAAGAACTAGGCCTGGCAAAAGCTCATCCTTGAGACCACCTCTGAACTGATAGATCATAGCCTTGTCACCTGGAACATCTTGCTTAGCATAACAGGCTAGATTCTGGAACTCGGCGTTGTACTGATAAACAGACTTGCTTCCCTGCTTCAGGTGCCTTAACTTCTCACGCATCTCCTCGACAAAGCTTGTCGGAATGTAATGAGCCCTGAAGTCACGACGGAAATCGTCCCGAGTAACAACATGATCGCCCCTAGAATCCTGGTACTGCTGCCACCAATCAGCTGCTTGACCATTGAGCTGGAACGATGCAAATCTAACAAAGTCCTCTGGCCTGGCATTCCTGCACTCAAAATGCTTACTCATATCACGAAGCCAATCATGAGCATCAAGAGGCTGCTCACAATAGGTGAAAGTCTTGGGCTGGTTGGCAAGGAACTGATTGAGTGTCGCAAACTGCAACTGATTTTGAAAATTCCCTTGAAAACCTTGCTGACCCTGCTCCCTTTCTTGCAACAGTCTGAGCAACATCTGAGTGTTCACATTGGTTGCGGCCATCATAGCTTGCCAAGCTTCTGGAGAAGGAGGCATCGGTGGCAGGGGTGGCGGTGGAACATCAGTCTGCTCCTCACCATGACCCAGATTGTTGCGAGTTGGTGGAGCCATCCTGAAGATGTACAAAACGCATCAGCACCTCATAGATAAGATGAATTCAAAGCTGAATCAAATGCTTGAAAGAAATTGAACATATAACAACACAGCCTTCCTACTGAAAAATTAGTAAGAACGCTTCTTCGGTTCATGATAACATCATCAGAAATTAGAAGCCACTTGCAATAACACAAAAGTATTGAGCTAAGCGCTCGGAATAAATGTATATGCCCACATACATCTGAAGAAGATGATCCTAGATAACTACAAGATTTCCCACCTAAGAACTTCCGAAAATTTCTGGTTATGCAATCCGGCATGGGGGATACAAGGAGGAAATATCTCACACAACTAACAATCCTACACCCCAACTATATCCATCCTTCAACACATAACCAGAGGCTCTTGCAAATTCATCTAACTCGAATCCTTGAACTCACAACGATACTAACCATGGTGGTACCCCGGACGCCTCCCCACTACTGGGTGACTCCGACCTTATCTCAATACGATAAGTATTGAAGTAATTCCGAACACTCTCCGTCCTAAGATATCAAGGAAGCTGAATGATAACAATGTGCCAACATTCCCTGGAGCTCGACTCCCCGGAAGAAATAGAGTCAGACAGGAGGCACCAAGACAGAATCCTGTCACATCGACATCATATAGACTCCAAAATACCCGCGTGATCCTAATTTTTTTTTGAGCGAGAAGAGGAGTAGAAATGAAATTCCTAAGTCGAATACCTCACCAGAGCATAGAAGAGGAGTAAAAAGAATCCTACTCTCCGATATAACTAGACTCAAAATAGTTTTACTAGACTCGACTCGTCCAAGTTCGATCAAGCAAAGGCTCCTATGGTCGTATGGCTCTGATACCAACTTGTCATGCCCAAGATGTGCGCCTATCCATTTTAAGACACGAGGGCCTCGCAAGGGATAGAGGCACATCTTGCCGTTAGCAAGTATAGTATCATCACATCATACAATACTGAAAAGATGAGTATACAAGATTGGCTTAGACTCGCCACATGCTACATTGCAATCCACTCAGAGTTCAAATCATCAAGATGAAGATAGGGTCCGACTACGAATGAAATGAAATAATAAAACAGATGCAAATGATACTATCTCGCTATCCCAAAGATCACGACCATGGTCCTCTACTCATCCGGATAAGTCACGTACATCCTGCCTCTTTCCTCATCATATTCCCACTAGAGCTGGGTAAGATCATCCTACACGTACTCATCTGTACCTGTACCTAGAGGGTTGTAGTAATTTGTGAGCCACAGGGACTCAACAATCAAGCACCCGGGTACCAAGACTATTCAAGCTTAAAGGTTGGGATGTGGTAAGTGTTTAGTTTGCAGCAGCACTAAGCATATATGGTGGCTAACTTACGCAACATGAAATAAATTTGAGTGGTCTACGATGAACGGGCGAATCTAGTATGATCTCTATGAGATCCTGAACACCTACTTACGTCAATCATAACCCCACCGTGTTCCCTCTCGGATCATGTTCATGAGTAGAGACAATCACGGTTACTCACATAGTTGGTGTATTTTATTTAGAGTTTACTTCAAATTTACTATAACCAGGTGTTAAACAAATATCCAAGTTGCCACATAACCACGGGCACGACTTCTCAAAAAGATTTAACCCTACAGGGGTGCTCCAACTTGTCCATCACCAATTACCACACTCCGCGGGAATAGCCTCGACCACGGATCTCGTGGCCATCATAGGTAATTCCAAAGGAATTCCAACACCTCCAGAAATCCCGAAGAAAGTCAGACTCGATTTGATAAAGGTAAAACAAATCCAGCAAGACCTCCCGACGTGTCGATGAACCCGATAAGAGCCGCCTATCTCCTTCTCAAGACACAACGGATCAATGATGGTTACCACGCCAATCACCGAGGTGCCCCGGGCGGCGTTAATAAGCTGCTCTGGGTTGGACCAACACTCATGCGGAGCACTGGCCCGGTGGGTTGATTAATTATCCACGGGTTTGCAAGGCCCTATGCAATTTTATTAAGTTTTTAAGCAAATGTAGTACCAATGTTGGGTCTTGCCAGACAAGTTTTAATCTCAACCTAATAAACAAGGGGGGTCCCCATAACAACCCCAAGCGTGTTAGGAGCGCAAAATATGGAAACCATAACACCGGTAACAAGAACTATGGCGGTAACAGCGGAACAAAACACTTAGCAAAAGGCCAAGCCTTCCACCAATACCAAGATTCATATGTGCATTAAATTAAATAACAGAAAAAAATATTGTGATATTCAAATCCATGTTATCACATAGAACAACCTGCACCTGCAACTAAGAACACTATAAGAGGGGCTGAGCAGCGATAACTTAGCCAATCAAAGGTTTGCTAGGATGTGGAGGTTAGATGCTGTCATGGCATTCAGGAGGCTGATATTTAAGTGGTAGGTAGCGCAATTTTAATGAAAAGAGCGAGAAACTAGCAAGCAAAAATAGTATCGGGATCCGGGTACGATCATCTTGCCAGTTGGTTCTTCAACTGAACAAGTAGCGGGATCCTTGTAGTGGTACTCTCCTGAGTCCTCGTACTCACTATCAACACTCGTGTCTACGCAAGAGAAACAACAACAATAAACATCCAATCAAGGTGAAATGCACAACCAAGATGATGCATGATTCATTTATGAAGAATTAAATATGGCAATCCAAAACAAGTCATGTTTCACATGCAAAGTTTGTTTATTAATGAATCTGGACAGAACCTCATGTTGAGTTATTTATACACACATGAACATGGAAAATATGGATGCATCATGCAAAATCGATAGAAATACATATAAAGAACGCAGGAAACGGAGTTACGGTTCTCACGATACGCTCACAACAAGGTACGGAGGCAAAAACACAAGACAACCAAGCCATGGGCTAATTCTTGGCATTCCAAGGTAGCCACTGGTTAGGTAATGAAAAACCAATCACAATAGACTCAAATTTCAATCAATTCCATGGAGCATAGCTCCCACAAGTCACAAAACAATAAAACTCACAAACTGCCACAAAACAGCAACATAGCAACTTACACAGCCCACAACTTGAACTACATGAATCCTACAGCCCAAAACACTAGCACTGAGCATGCTCAAATTCACAACACATAACTAGATACCATCCACTCTACATGGCATAAAAATAACAGCAGATTCTCAGACTTGGTAGTTTTTAGCATGCTGAAACAGAAACATCAAGTAGGCAACTTAACAGCATGGTTCCCACTTATGTGGGTGATCCTCATATTAAACAAAAATACCATGGCATACTAGATACAAAATACTAGCACTTCCTAGTTGGCACATATTCCAAAGCAAGCATGGATTAAATCATGCAAAATGACAAAATGGCATCTCGGCTAAAATGACAGATTTATGAACTTGCTCAAAAGTGAAATCTGAGAGTTCCAATGGTTCATTGGCTCTTCCTACCCCAAAACCATGGGTCATACTCATACACTCATGTGAAACACCAAGGCACAGTCAAATAGCAAATCTACCACCTACTCTTCATGGCATAACTCATTGTAATAGGAAAGGCACGTAAATGGAGATGAGCATGTATGGCAACTTAGCTAAGAATGGAAATGAGATGACAAAACCTACATGACAAGAATATATCAACAAGGGGTATGACAAGTGGGAAAACCCACTAGTCCCCTACACACACAAGTGCACAAGGCACTTCACTCATGACACCACTCATGTGTGTGGGTGGTCATCCATCACATATACATACATATATGCTCATTGCATGTATGCATGTGCATATGTAGATGATCACACACACACACACACACACTCACAAACCCACCACAAACACTTGCATGTATACCACAAGGATATATACACACACACACTCAACAACATACATACACACAAGTTGGTACACACACACTAAGCATACACATGGCAAGCACTGCATAGTGCACCACACCACACATACCATAACCACATGCATATATACACTTGGGTATATACACACACACTAGCACACACATGCATAAGTGCATGAACACATGCACCGACACATCACAACACACACCACCTACACACACACTCATGTGTTTATACATAGCATACACCTACTCAAAAGAAGAACAGAAAAAGAAAACATACACATGTTGGTTACCATCCAAACACATACATACATATAAAAGATCAAAAAAACAAAAGAAACAAAAGAAAGGAAAACACAAAAAATGGGGGATCTTGGGCTCGAACCCAGGACCTGATGGTCACCTCTCCCGAACCCAACCACTCTGCTACGCGCTCGATCAACAACAGAGTAGGGGCTTTGCCTATCTAATACACGCGCACACGACAACCTAACTAACGAAACTGAACCCACGCGACAACGGCGATAGGCAAACTGCGGTGGCAAACTACGGCGACCACGACAGCTCCGGCGGCGCAAGTGGCTCCCATGCACAATGGGTCATCCATGGCTCCATTCCCCTGCTCACCTTGCGGTGAGGAGGACGGAGGCGAGCGGCAGGTGCTCGTCTTGCTACCGGCGGCGACAGACGCGGCGGTGACCACCTAACACGCTATGCGTGGAGGAAAGGGATATGGGGACCGGCGGCTCACCTTGGGGGAAGGTGACGACGAGCCGGTCACGACGGAGTCGACGGAGGGAAAGAAGACGGCCGGAGACGACGTAGGGAAGAAGACGGCAGAGCGGGGACTTCCGACGATGACGGGGCGATCGCTACAGAGCTCCTCCGGGGCCCCTAGCGGCAGGAATGGAACGCTGGGAGAACCCGCGAGCTTCATGCCATCACCACCAAGGACGCGGCCCACCGGAGACGCGGCGATGACGACCGGCGGACTCAACTGAACCTCTCTGAACCTCTCAGAATCTTACCTGGCAGGGGGAAAGAAGAGAGGAGGAAGAGAGATGGAGGGGAAGAAGAGAGCTACGGCGGCGGCTGGGAAAAGCAGAACCCTAGGCGAGGGGGCACGCACGTCGAGGGCTTATATGGGCGATGGGACAGATGGCGACGGCGACGACGGACGCGGCTCTCACTCTCTCAACCTGACGGTGAACCTGACGGAGTAGGTGACCATCCACCGAGCGGGCTGGGCCGCGGGAAGGCCCATACTGCGCACTCTCTCTCCCAAAACAAATTAGGAAGGGTTTTCTCATTTAAAAAAATGCAGCCACATTAAAAATAATCCCCAGAGCAAAATAAAATACTTTAGTGCAAAACCAAAATATTTTGTAAAGAAAATAATGTGCACTATTTAATAACTTGTTGAGACAATTTTTAGGACATGTAATTTTTAATATTTATAAAATGACAGCCCTTGTTATTTAAACACAAAAATCATACAAACCCCAAACATAAAAAAAGCCACACTCTAAATGAATAATACATATAGGGCTACCACTTGAACATTTTAAAACATTTTAATTTGCAAGTTAATCCTGTTATGAAAATAACATGGGAATGAAAGGCATTAGGTTGGTTTTTTTTATGAAAATAAAGAGAGGGGAAGAGAAAGAGGTGCTCACTTGGTTCAACCACAAGCAACCCACATCACAACTCTTGTCACACTCACAACCACCACATCATACAAAGACACATGAAAACAAGCAAGGCATGATGAATGCTATGATGGATGAAATGATGCATGGATGCAAACAACACATGGATGCCTAGTTGCAACTCATACATTAAGCTCATGACACAAGGTTCATACATAGATTACATGCCATAAACGGAAGGGATATCACTTGGGCTGTCACACTTTGCCTCTATCCATTTAGTGAAATTATCGACCATGACCAGCAGATATTGGTTCTTCTTGGTCCGTACTTTAAGAGGTCCGACCATGTCCAACCCCCAGACCACGAAAGGCCAAGTGATTGGAATAGTCCGAAGAGCTGTTAGGGGCATGTGACTTTGGTTTGCGAAGAATTGACATCCTACGAATTGTTTGACAAGTGACTTGGCATCCATCCGAGCTGTCTGCCAATACAAACCGGCACGGAAGGCCTTGATAACTAAGGCTCTTACCGCGGCGTGGTGGCTTCCCATGCCTGCATGAACTTCGGTGAGGAGCTCCTATCCTTGTTCCTCGGATATGCACCGCTATAGTTTTCTGGTGGTCCTTTTCTTGTATAACTCACCCTCGTGTACTTTGTAGGCTTTGGATCGCCGAACTATGCACCGTGCCTTTGTCTGGTCTTCGGGGAGTTCTTTGCGGAGAAGGTAAGGGAGGAAGGGCTCTATCCACGACGAGATTACTGCCATTACCTCATGAGCCAAAGGCGTTTCATCCATGATGGAGTCGCCGATCGGGTTCGTTTATAGGGGGAACAACCTCGTCCACCATATTTAGACCGATGCCCTTGTCGTCGTCATGCCACAAAACGGATGTCTTGAAGAGCCGCTCCAGAAAGGTGTTTCTCGGGACAGGGTTGCGTTCGGCTCTCATACAAGCCAATACGTCGGTGGCTTGTGTCGACGTTCTGGGAACGGGGTTACCCAGACCTACCTGCCTGCGACCCAGGACGTGGCCCACTTCATCAACCAAATGGGACCAGGCAAGGCCCCACTCAAGACAAGGCCCTCGCGAGGGCCCTGACCTCACGAGGAAGAACACCGACAAGACCCGCGAAGGATGGGCCTCCTCAGGACCCCTCCGGAGCGGTGGAGATCTCTATGTAAGGCCCGACCTCAAGAGTCAAAGATGATGCAAGGAAGGACAAGCGAGCACCAGTGCACCAGGCAGCGCAATTTCCCCTTTGGTACAAAGGAAGCAAGGACATACGTGGTTTCCAAAGTACCCCCTAAAGGTTTCCATTCCGATGGAACAAGACCGCAACCACCAGCTCCACAGGACGGACGTCATCACTAAGCCCGCCCCTGCGGCACCGACAGCTACTTTGTAGGAGAAGACCGCCTTTGGGCAGGGCGAGCACGAAACCCTGTCCCCCTTCAAAATTGGCCATTGTGGGATCCCTTCCCGCCATTGTGATAAGGGAACATGACCCAGGCCACCGCTATATATAGAGGGTAGGCTGCTTCGTAGAGAGGGATCCGATCCCAACCCAATGGATCGACTCCATCACTCATCGACCACCAAACCACAAGGATCCTTGAACACCACTAAGAGCCCTCAGGAGGCCCCGAAACACTGTAATTGTTCATCCACCTCACCTCCTTGAGAGGCAATCCACCAAAGCAGGAGTAAGGTATTACGCTTCGCAGCGGCCCGAACCTGTGTAAACTGTCATGTTCATCTTCTTCCTCGTCATCGTGCGTGTTCTTTATTGTGTTCATCGAGTAGCGAGCTAGGTCGGGCGAGGCTGCAGGGATCTTCACACACACCCCTTTGTTCGAATCTTAAGGGTTTTGCGGAGCCCGAAATCCAATATTTGGCGCAACAGGTAGGGGGAGTGTCAAGGTCTTCTCCAAGCTTCGTCCTTCCCAAGCTTTGTTGCTCAGATGGCCGATGCCAACAAGCTTCTCCGGGCCGTGGCGGGCCGGCCTCTATCAACCCCACCACGGCGGTCGGAGGCCCTCGCCTCGGCGTCATGGTACCAAGCGGCCAGTACCAGGTCGCTAGCGCCGCCTCCACCGTTACCGTCCGTCGTGTGGCTCAGGCGCACGTCGAGCGGGCAGCGCCCCCGGCATCAACAACACGTCAAACCTATGTGGGAGACCTCGACGCGCACGATGCAGTACTACTAGCGAGTGAGATGCTCCGCCCCCGACCAACGCAGGGGGGCTTGGACGCATGGGCAGATCACATCGCGAAGCTAGTCGCCATCCTTTATCACTCTTCTTCAAGACCGCAGGCGTCAGGCGCCGGTAGCTCGCATGCCGAGCCCTCACCCGAGCCTGCGGGTGGAAGGGCCCCTCCCACGCTGAACGGGGCCGAACGGGGCGCGCCACATGCTGTGTTCCTTATCCTCCAAATCCCGGTGACCAGTTTCGGCTCGCGGCCCGGCGACAACCACCAGGCACAGAGAGGAAGCGGCAGGGCGCTCGGTGTGCACACCGACACGCATCCCCACAACCCGATGGACCCTCAGCAGCCCAGGTTGGCAGGATGGGAGCATGCCATCCGGCGCAGTCAGCGGGCGGCGCAGGCTTCCGGACGAGCAAGCAACGACGATGGAGGTGCATCAGGGTACCAAGGAGGGAATCTACACCAGGAGATGCGAGGCCCACCCAACGGCGGTGGCAATGGTAAGCAACTCCACTCTGAGGCCCGGCACATGAGGGCATGCGAGCGACGTGCACGGGGCAACCTCCCCCCGCCGCCGGGAGGGGCCGTCCCCGATGCATTGGTGGACGACTTAAGAGGCGGACCAAGCACCTATGTGGAGCCTTACGTACCATGCTACGTCATACCACCTGGCCCACCTAGCGGGGAGGGGGGAGGTTCAAGAGCCCACCGCAGGCGCTAGCACCCTCCAAGAGTAAGAAGCACCCCGGGCGTCCTCCTCGAGCCGGGCCTGGGGCTCCCGTTAGCGGAGCGTCGTGCCCGGGCGGCGCGAGCAGGAGGGTGCCCCCAGGCTGCGAGGCGTGGCACCAGCCGGTGCCCTCGCGAGAGAGTGACGACAGACCAAGACCTCAGGCCCTAGAAGTGATGACCTGGGGGGAGCGACAAGGCACAAGCAACGCGGGCCACCCATGGCAATGACGGCACCGATACGGCCTCGCAAGGCCGGGTCTAATGAGGTCCTTGGGACCTTGTCCGGAGGGTGCATGGATGCCTCATGAGGCAATCTTCACCAAAAAAACACCCTTACGACCACGCTGACGCATCGTGCTCATGTTTGGGCCTCGGGGGTGCAACCCTGAGGTCACATGGGCAACAATGTGATCGGGTTAGGGTCATAAGGGCACGCAACCGGGCAGAAATGCACGAGATTGTTCTCGACGGAGTTGAGAGTCACCAGGCCGTGCGCCTGGGGGCTCACCCTGCTACCTACATCAACCCATGACACTCTCACGTAATAATGAGTGGGATGTATACACCCGGAGCCCCCCGAGGACGCGGAGGGGTTCCTCCCACGCAATGTGGCAGCCACAACACGGAGCTGGCGGAGAAGGCAACACTGCCCATCAATGGCTATGCCCATGCAACGTGGATGCCCTACACCCAGCGCAAGGGGAAGATGAAGGACAACCTAGGAGCCGGACGCGGCATTTGCTTGCTTATTTTTGATGTTCAAGTTGAAATTTTTTGGAATGAAGCCCGAGAATTTCGAAACTTTATATTTAAAAAAGGGGGGGGTGTCTCTACGTTTCCTTGTTTGAAGTCTCTCTTTCTGAATGGTGTTTCGCAAGGTGCCAAATGCTTCGCACCTCCCCGAGGCAGGATCGCCAGCGTCTCTACAACTTGACAGAACAGCCCGTCTCACCTCGCGATGCAGGATCGCCAGCGTCATACAAAGCTAAGTATACTATTGAACCCATCAGGAGCCTCCTGGCCTAATAACAACCCCGGGGATGAAATGAGGACTGCACACGCTAACCTAAAAATGCAGGAACTACGACTATAATGCACGGCTACCAAGGCCTCCGAGGGACGAAGCGTCGAAGGAGGCGACACGTGAGGAGAGGTTTGATCGCGATGAGCCGCGAGGCCCAGGGCCCGACAGGAGCAACAGGTGCGAGTCTCCCCTGGAGGGGGAAAGCCTCTCGGGAGCCGTATCGGGGGCTGACGCGGGGCCATGACCATGACGGTGCCTACCAACACCACAACTAGCTGGTCGAGGAAGAAAAGCAAGACGACAAAGGTAACATGCAAAATATTAATGCCCCACGGGGTAGGGTTCTTGTTCGAGCATTACAGGTATTGGTAAATAAGAAATGGAGCGTGCCTAAGGGGAGGAGTCGCTGTTGCCGCCCGCGCCGCCGACCGGCTCGATGTCGGAGCCGTCCTCCTTGCTTGAGGCGGGCACCTGGAGGAACCGGTCCATCATGGCCTCCACGAGCGTGCGCGTCTCGTCTCGGAGGGGGCGCTAGAGCTCGTTAGACACCTATTCTCCAATGCGCCGGAGGTCGAGCTGCGCGGTGAGGCAACGCAGGTTGGAGTAGACGAGCGTCAAGGCAAGGTCCAGAAGGTCGCGCGCGTCGGACGTGCTATTCGTGTCTACGCGAGAGACGCCGGTCTCCAATGCCTCCACCACCTTCCAAAAGAACTCAAGGTAACCCCTGTTGCAGTGCATGTGCGGCAGCGCGGGGGCGTCCCCAAAGAACCGGCTCACCGCGCGGCAAGCGATGCCCTGGAACTGCTTGGCACGGAGGGACTCCAGCATCCTGGCATGCGCCCCCTCGTCCTTGGCGGCCTGCACGGTGTCGGACGCCTCTTGGACCTGGGTTTGGAGGGACGCCAGTTCCTCTCGGGCCTTGGCCTCGCCCCAGAGGGCGGCATCGAAGGCGGCCTCGGCGATGGTCATCCGGGCCTGCAACGTCTCTACGTCCTCCTGAAGCTCGCCAAGTTTGCGCTTGTTGGTCGCAGGAGTCCTAGAAGGAGGGGTAGGAGATCAAGCTCTAGACGATGGAAAGAAGAGCGGGAGAAGAGGGAGGCGGCAGGATACTTACTCGTCGGCTAGGTCCCACCACTGGCAAACTCGTGCCGACCCCGAGGGTGCCCCACCGCCGCCTCCGGAAGAGGGCGAAGGAGCCAGACGAACCAGTCGCTTCCTTGCGCCTGCACCGCTCCCTCCGGACGGCATGAAGGACATGGGGGGGGGAGAAGGAAAGAGAGTTTTGTGCTGGCGGAACGAAGGAAACAAGGGGAAGCCTCAAGACTACAATACGCTTCCCTGGCTGGGGACATGGCAGATTTAAAGGCGTAACCATAGTCACGACGCGTCGTGGGAGGGAAAGCGTCGCGCGCCCCTCGGGTGGCGCAAGGCGGTTCAGTCAATGCGGTTCCATCCACGTCGCCTCCCCTGCCCTCCAAAGAGCCGCGTCCACACGACCTGCAGTAGTGACATCACTTGATGTGAAGCAATGATGGCATGTGTTGTGCCCAGGCGTCACGTCAATCCAACTAGGTGCGGTTCCGGATAGCCTCGAGGAGCGGAGGCGTCACCGCCGAGGAATCGCCGCCGAGGCGTCGCCGTCGAGGCATCTAACGCATGCCAAGCCTGGGCCGCAGGTGTTTGAGGGCCCGCGGCACCTCGAACCATCCTCCAGGCTTCACCTGTAAGCCAGCTCGGGTGCGCCTTGGGCCCGGGATCTACTGTCGGCGTTCTGGGAATGGGGGTACCTAGACCTGCCTGCCTGCGGCCCATGACGTGGCCCACTTCATCGACCAAATGGGACCAGGCGAGGCCCCACTCAAGAGAGGGCCCTCGGGAGGGCCCTGGCCTCGCGAGGAAGAATAGCAACAATACCCGTGAAGGATGGGCCTCCTCAGGACCCCTCTGGAGCGGCGGAGATCTGTATGCAAGGCCCAACCTCATGAGACAAAGATGACGCAAGGAAGGACATGCGAGCACCAATGCACCAGGCGGTGTAGTTTCCCCTTTGGTACAAAGGATTCAAGGACATATGCGGATTCCCAAAGGTTTCCATTCCGGTGCAACAAGACCGCAACCACCACCTCCATAGGACGGACGTTATCGCTGAGCCCGGCCCTGTGGCACCGACAGCTACTTTTCAAGCGAAGACCGCCTTTGGGTAGGGAGATCACGAACCCTTGCCCCCCTTCAAAATTGGCCATTGTGGGATCCCTTCCCGCTATTGCGATAAGGGAAGAGGACCCGAGCCACCGCTATATATAGAGGGCAGGCTGTTTCGTGGAGAGGGATTCGATCCCAACCCAATGGACCAACTCCATCACTCATCGACCACCAAACCACAAGGAGCCTCGAACACCACTAAGAGCCCTCAAGAGGCCCCGAAACACTGTACTTGTTCATCCACCTCACCTCCTTGAGAGGCAATCCACCAAAGAAGGAGTAGGGTATTACGCTTCGCAGGGGCCCGAACCTGGGTAAACTGTCGTGTTCATCTTCTTCCTCGTCATCATGCGAGTTCTTTGCTGTGTTCATCGAGTAGCGAGCTAGGTCAGGCGAGGCTGCATGGGATCTTTGTACACGCCCCTGTGTTCGAATCTTAAGGGATTTGCAGATCCAGAAATCTGACAGCTTGGTTGTTGTTGCGAGCAACGTGGTGAACTTCCAACCCTTCAAACCGGGCAGATATTTTTAGGACGACATTTCTATATGCCGCCATCTTCTGGTTTTTGGCGTTGAATTCGCCATTAATTTGGGAGATGGCCAAATTGGAGTCTCCCCATACCTCCGGCCGTCATATGCCCATTGATACTGCCATCCAAAGACCATGAAGGAGAGCTTCGTATTCGACTGCATTGTTGGAGTCGGCATACATGATTTGCAACACGTATCGCACGTTGTCGCCTGTGGGGGATGTGAGGATAACTCCAGCCCCCAGTCTGGCCAAGGTTTTGGATCCATCGAAGTGCATTGTCCAATGGGAGTATGCGCTGTATTCCTTGGGGAGCTCGGCCTCTGTCCATTCAGCCATGAAATCTGCCAATACCTGAGATTTTATGGCACGGCATGGCTTATAGGTTATTTCAAAGGGAAGGAGCTCAATGGCCCACTTGGTTATGCGACCGGTGTCGTTCGTGTTGTTGATTATATTGTTTAGAGGGACTTCGGATGCCACTATTACCGCACACTCTTGGAAGTAGTGTATGGGTTTCATTGATGCCATAAACACTGTGTAGGCTATCTTTTGGTAGTGCAGATATCTAGACTTGCACCGCGTTAGCACTTCTAACACGTAGTGCACCGGTTTCTAAGTCCGAAATTTGCGTCCTTCCTCATCTCGTTTGACGACGAGCACCGCGTTGACCACTTGATTGGTGGCCGATATGTATAACAACATGGGCTCACCAGCGCCTGGTGCTGTGAGTATGGGATTGGTTGCCAGTAGTGATTTAATTTCTTCTAGCGCAACTGCTGCTTCGTCGGTCCACTCGAAGTTGTTGGTCCGTTTCAGCAGCTTATAGAGCGGTAAAGCTTTCTCCCCGAGGCAGGAGATAAAGTGTCTTAACGCCGCTACACACCCACCTAGCCTCTGGACATGCTTTTGCTCTGTAGGAATTGCAAGTTCTGATAGGGCGCGGATCTTAGCTGGATTCGCTTTTATTCGTCTATGGGAGACAATGAATCCAAGCAGCTTACCGGAAGGAACTCCGAATACACATTTTTCCGGATTGAGTCATATGTCATACTCGCGTAGACCTGCAAAGGTTTGCCGTAGGTCATCATCAACTGGCTGACGTGTTTGGTCTTAACTACCACGTCATCCACGTACGCCTCGACTGTCTTACCGACTTAAGTCGTGAGACACGTCTGGATCATTTGCTAGTATGTGGCCCCAACGTTTTTTTAGCCCGAAAGGAATCATGTTGAAGCAGAATGGCCCGTAGGTGGTGATGAATGCGGTTGCTGCTTGATCGGATTCCTTCACTTTAATCTGATGGTATCCAGAGTAAGCGTCGAGGAAACACAACGAATCTTGTCTGGCTGTGGCATCGATGATTTGGTCTATGCGTGGTAAGGGGACATGGTCCTTAGGGCAGCCCTTGTTGAGGTCTTTGAAATTGACACATAACCGCCAAGAGTTATCATTATTTGGTACCATCACCAGGTTTGCCAACCATTCGGGATGCTTGATCTCCCGAATAAAACCGGCCTCTAATAGTTTAGCTACTTCTTCTCCCATAGCTTACCGTATGGGTTCAGAGAAGCGATGTAGAGACTGTTTGACGGGCTTAAAACCTGCTATAATGTTTAGACTGTGTTTGGCAAGCTGTTGTGGGATTACAGGCATATAGTAAGGATTCCAGGCAAAAATGTCCCAATTTTCTTGAAGAAAATTCCGCAGTGCCTCATCCACAAGGGGGTCGAGCTGGGCTCCGATAGATGTTGTCTTATTGGAGTCCATCGGATGTACTTGAAGCTTGACGATTTCCTCTGCGGGTTTGAAGGACGTGGACTTGGACCTTTTGCTAAGGATCATATCATCCTTGTTAACTGCTGACCGTACTACGGTCAGTTCTTCTGCAGCGAAAGTCTCCACTAATTCCTCGAGGGCGAGTGCTGCCGTTTTGTTTTCGGCCCGAAGGGCTATGTTCGGATCACTGGAGATTGTGATCACTCCATTTGGTCCCGACATTTTAAGTTTCATGTACCCGTAATGGGGTATAGCCTGGAACTTTGTGAAGGCGTCCGTCCCAATAGGGCGTGATAGCCGCTTGGGAAGGGTACGATGTGGAAGAGAAGTTCTTCAGATCGGTAGTTTTCGGGCATGCCGAACACTACATCTAGGACAATACGTCCGTAACAGCATGCCTCTTTCCTTGGAATGATTCCCCGGAAGGTTGTATACCTATGTACTATGCGAGATCGGTCCAATTGCATTTTTTCCAAGGTGCCTTCATATATTAGGTTTAACCCACTTCCGCCATCCATTAGCACCTTGTTTAGCCTGTATCCATCAATAATGGGGTTCAAGACTAGTGCGGCCGGTGAGTGATCGGTAAGAATGGCCGGCTGGTCAGTATCTCCGAAGGTAATCGATATGTCTGACCATGCGCCCACCACACACACGGAGGGAACAACGCGGTTCCCCGCACACTCACTGACACGCATATCAACAACCCGGCTGGCTCTCAGCAGCCTGTGCTGACCAGGCGGGAGCGCGCCATCCGACGCAGTGAGCAGGCTGCGCAGGCGTCCGGAGAAACAAGCAACGATGGCAAAGGCGCATCAGGTCACCAAGGGAGCAATTCACACAGGAGATGCTCGGCCCACCCTACGATGGTGGCATAGGTAAGCAACTCTGCTCCGAGGCCCAACGCAGGAGGATTTGTGAGCGACGTGCGCAGGGAAGTTTACCGCCACCGCCAGGAGGGACCGTCCCTGACGCACCGGCAGGCGACTCAGGAGGGGGACCGAGCACTTACATGGAACCCTACGTACCGTGCTACGTCGTACCTCCTGGCGGGGAGGTGGATCAGGCGCCTGCTGCAGGCGCCGGCACCTCCCAGGAGTAGGGGCGCCCAAGGCGTCCTCCCCAAGCCAGGCCTGGGGGCTCCCATCGGTGGAGCACCAGACCTGGGCAAAGAAAGTGGGAGGGCGCCCCGGGCCCGCGGGGCACGGCGCAAGCCGGTGCCCACGGTCGAGCAATGCTGGTTCAAGCCCCCAAGCCTCAGGAGTAATGGTCTGGAGGAGCAGCAAGACAAGGGCAGCACGGGCCACTCACGGCAACTATAGAGTCGGCACGACCTCAGGAGGATGGGCCTGCCGAGGCCCTTGGGACCTTGTCCGTGTGGCACAAGGGCGCCTCATGGGGCATTCTTCATCAACAAAACACCCTTATGGCCGCGCCGATGCATCATGCCCATATTTGGGCCCCGGGAGCACAATCCCTTGGTCGTGAGGGGAACGATGCATTCAAGTTAGGGTCGTAAAGGCGCGTAACCTAGCAGAAATGCACGGGATGATACTCGACTGAGTTGGGAGTCACCAAGTTGTGCGCATGGGGGCTTTCCCAGGTATCTATGGCTGTGACACTCTCACGTAATCAAGAGCGGGTTGTATATGCCCGGAGCCCCCGGAGGACGCGAAGGGGTTCCTCCCCTACAATGTGGCAGCCACAGCCCAGAACTGGTGGAGAAGACAACACTTCCCATCAATGGCTATGCCCATGCAATGTGGATGCCCTACGCTCAGCGCTGGGGGAACACAAAGACCAATCCGAGTGCTGGACGCGGCCGTTGTTTGCCTTTCTCTTATTTGGATTTGCCATCCTTTATGAAATTAAACTCGGGTTTTTTCCAAATCACGTTTTGGTTAGAAAGGTTAAAGATTTGTTTCTATTGCCATTTCTTATGTCGCTTTCTCTTTCGCCAAGTAAAGCACTTGACTACTCCCCCCTCATACCCCACGAGCGGGGGCTAGGGGGCATGGTGCTTACACCTCGCCAAGCCTTGGCGCCCGGATCCTCGAATGGCACTCACAGGTGGGTTAGTAGGCGCATGCTGCCTCGTACTCGCCCAAAGGCTCCATTCTCGGCCTGACGCGCCATCTTGGAAAGAAAACATTTTTTTTCCAAACAGCTTGAGCATAAAGGGGGGCTCTTGAGCATCGTGCCTCAGGAGCCTTACCGGTCATAAGATCACTCAACCCCCTGATGTCATCCTTGGTTTCTGGTCGGCATCAGGAGTGTTGGGGCCTTGCCCCGTGAAGTGTGTCCTTCGTTTCCGGTCGTACCTAACGGTGGTGGGGAAATGCACGGGACTGGGACCTGTCGACATAGGGCTACTCGAACGACGACTCAAAGCCTCAGGAAGCCTCTGGAAGCCCCAAGAAGCGTAATTTTTGGGAGCCGCTTGAGCGTCTAAGGGGGCTTCTGAGCATCGTGCCTCAGGAGCCTTACCGACAATAAGGCCACTCAGACCCCTGATGTCGTCCTTGATTTCCGGTCAGCATCAGGAGTGTCGGGGCCTCGCCCCGTGAAGTGCGTCCTTGGTTTCCGATCGTACCTAACGGTGGTGGGAAAATGCGCAGGACTGGGACCTGCCGACGTACAGCTGCTTGAGTGTCGAAGGGGGCTCCTGAGCATCGCGCCTTAGGAGCCTTACCGGTCATAAGGCCACTCGGCCCCCCGATGTTATCCCTGGTTTCCGGTCGGCATCAGGGGAGTCGGGGCCCCACCTCATAAGGAACATCTACGTAAGTGGTCATACCATGAGATGGTAGGGAGATGTGCGGGACTAGGACCTGCAGACATAGAGTGCCAACAGAGCTCCCAACTCACCTCAATTGCAAGAACAAGAGGCCGGCCGGGCAAACGGACCCTTCGAGCGCCACAGCTGTGCCCCTGCAACCCGAAAGCCTACTTGGGCCTGTCAAGCTAAGTATCCTAATTGCGATCGGAAGGCAACTCCAATTTATAAAATGCAGAAGGTACTGATAAAGAGGGGCATGCGCCCGAATGCATTACACGCCCACAAGGCCTTCCTTAGTTCTTGGATTGCAGGTACAAAAGAGGAGGAGAAATAAAGTGAAAAGCCGCATGGGGGCTGTTGCCTCGAGGACCTAGACGTCGGTGCACCGGTGCTTAGTCGGAGTCCTCCTCTTCCTTCACGACCACGGGGCAGTGTGCTGGGACGGACGCCCCCAGAGCGGAAGATTGGAGCCTTGGCGGCTGGCTACCCCCTAAGACGCAGGCATATTGGCGTGGCGACGCGCCGTAGCTGCTGTCGCTGCTGTCGCTCGGGATCTCCTTGGAGGGGGTGTCGCTGCTGCTAGAGGCGCGGCGCCCGTCATGAAGGGCAAGCTCATCTCCAGGATCACCGCGGCCAAAGTCCTCCGAGCAGCACCCCAGGCGCGTCCTCATCTCCGAAGATCTTGATGAAGAGTGTCGCCTCCCCATCATATTTGGTGTGCCGGGTGCGCCTCCCCTTCAGGGCACGGGAACGGGTGAACATTTTCCACCCATGGTTCAGGTACAACTAGCCTCTGAGGTGACCTCGACCTCCACCCAAGACGCCCCTCTGCAGCAGCCTTCGGCCTGCAGCCAAAGGCCGACAGGCCCTCCGAACGGCACTGTCTTCGCAAAGAAGTTTGGGAGTTGGAACCAAGCAGCCTCCGACATGTCCGCCCACATCATGAACTCCTAGTCCATGTCGGCTGAGTGGAGCCACGAGCGCGGCGGACGGGTGGCCACCGCCAACGTCCCACATCGGCCGCCGATGCCTTTGCCATTGTGTCCACCCATGCTAGACGGCGTTCCCCCATGCCTGCCGCGACACGTTGGGACACGACCGCGCTTGCCGGGAGACACCACCGGCGACACGGCATACTTCTTGGGGCGACCGCGGCCCCGCCGGGGTGGCGGGACAGCAGGATCCTCCCCGGGAGCCTTCCCCTTCTCGGCAGCAAAAAAATTCCTCACCGGCGCCATTGCTTGGAAGCGACGGTTCGAGAGGTGTGGAGACAAAGAAGACAAAGATGAGTGAGGGTTTTCTCGCCCTCGCCTATTTATATACAGCCAAAGACCGCCCGACACTCCCTCGCGTTCCGGGGGCACGTGGCCCTTTGAGGGGGCGCATCCGCGTGGCCCGAAGCAGCACCAGCATTCAATGAAAGCAATAATGGCCGGCCCTGTAGCGGTCATCGTGTCAGTTTGACTCGGAGCGGTTCCGGACGCCCTCGGGGAGGGGAGGCGACGCCACCAGGGCGTTCGATGCGTGCCGGGCCTATCCCGCAGGTGTTTGGCACACGTGGCACTTTGTGTCGTCCTCGAGGCTTCACCCGGAAGCCAGCTCGAGTGCGCCTTGGTCCCGGGGTTACTATCGGTGTTCTAGGAATGGGGGCACCCAGACCTGCCTGCTTGCGTGCCAGTGCCTGGCCCACTTCATCGACCACACACGGCCGGGCGTGGGCTCACTCAATACAAGGCCCTCGCGAGGGCCCCGGCCTCGCGAGGAGGAACAACGTTAGGACCGGCAAGGGACGGGCCTCCTCAGGCCCCTCCAGAGTGGCAAAGATCTGTATGCAGGGCCTGGCCTTGGGAGTCAAGGGTGACACAATGAAGGACAGGTGGGCGCCAGCGTGCCAGATGGTGCAGTTTCCCCTTTGGTGCAAAGGGAGAAAGGACATACACGGCTTCCCAAAGCACCCCCAAAGGTTTTCATTCTGGTGTAACAAGACCGCAACCTCCCGCCCCACAAGGCGGATGTCATCACTAAGCCCATCCCTCCGTCGTCGGCAGCTACTTTGCAGGCGAAGACCGCCTTTGGGCAGGGCGAGCACGTACTCTTGTCCCCCTTCAAAATTGGCCATTGTGGGATCCCTTCCCGCCATTGTGATAAGGGAAGAGGACCCGAGCCACCGCTATATATAGAGGGTAGGTTGCATCGTAGAGAGGGATCCGAATCCATTCCACCATCCACCCAACACGAGGCCACAGAGAGTCTCAAACACATCGAAGGGAGCCCTCATGAGTCCCTAAACATTGTAGTAGTTCATACACACCACCTCTCCGAGAGGCAATCCACCAAAGCAGGAGTAGGGTATTATGCTTGCAGCGGCCCGAACCTGGGTAAACTGTCGTGTGCATCTTCTTCCTCGTCATCATGCGAGTTCTTTGTTGTGTTCATCGAGTAGCGAGCTAGCTTGGGCGAGTCTGCAGGGGATCTTTGCACACGCCCCTGTGTTTGAGTCTTAAGGGTTTTGCGGAGCCCAAAATCCGACAGGTACCAAGAATGGGAAACCATATCAACCCTAATGCCTCGGTGGTACTGAGTTTTATGACTTGGTTACACCGAGTGGCACTTGGGAGGTTTTGGATGGTAGCTCTTTGTGGAGACAGAACTCCGAGTGCTCCTCACACTAAGGGTCCGAAAAGTGCTTGCTCAAATTTTGTGATGAAGCACGAATGGAATTTGAGACGAGAAATCATAGATAGCTAGAGGGAGTACTTAGGCATTCTTGTACATCCAATTTCCATAAAAATTAAAGCCAAGATAACAACAATTGGTTGTCCTCGAATGAGTAAAACATGCATAGCAACATGCTCACACAATAATATGTCAAATGAAACATGGCAAACATGCAATACTACTCTAGTATCTACCAAGCACTTTGGCGATAACAAAGTCATCTATATATGAGTATATTGACTTAGGAGTCAAGCAAGAATACTTGATCATAGGGCATACTCATCGTTTAAGAACAAGTGGGGTTGCCAATTTTACATAAAGCGTTTAATGTGTTCACATCTTAAGAGATGCTTTAACTCAAGTCTTAGAGTAAAGCTCCCCCTTGATGTGACATCCCCTCTAAGAGGTAGAAAATAACCTTGGGTTTTGTCATTGAAGACTTCATGTGGGTGATGTAGTGTTGGATGCTCATAGTTGATGAAGATCATCTTGAGTTCGGAGCAATCCTCGTTGTTTTGTACTCTCCTCACCTACATGTGTTAGTCCCACACACGAAACAAATAGAAGGATTGTGAGAGCCTGACTTAATAGGAATGATAGACTAACCATATGAACAAGGAATTCCTTCTTTTCTGAGAGCTCATTCGAAAAGAACTCCAAAGTTGAGTGTGCTTTGCTTGGAGAGATTCTAGGATGGGTGACCGACTGAGAAGTTACTCCGAGTGCGCATGAGTGAGGACAAAGTGCGCAGGAAAGACTAGTGTTGGTCTGTGGGGCCAGTCTAGATCATCCCAGGCATAACAGGGTGTTACAAATGGTATCAGAGCCGACCCTTGCGGTTACATGGGTATGCACGGGCCAGGTGCGTGGGCTTGTGGCGCATGGTGTGTGTGTCCCATTGTGGCACACAGCATGGCACAAGTGCCGGACTAGACGTGCATACGTGTGCCAAGAGGGAATGTTCCTGATGGGCTGACGAGGACGTCGGTTCCTTTGAGTGGGGATGTATGTGAGATCCTGGACTAATTGGAATCATAGACTACTCATATCAACAACGAATTCCTTCCTTTCCAAGAGCTCATTCGAAAAGAACTCGAAAGTTAAGTGTGCTTGGCTTGGAGCGATTCTAGGATGGGTGACCAACTGAGCAGTTGCTCTCGGGTGCGCATGAGTGAGGACAAAGTGTGCAAGAAAGACTAGTGTTGGTGTGTTGGGCCAGTCTAGATCCCCCGAGGCGTAACAGGGTGTTACAAGGATATCTATGGACATGAAGCATAACACAAATATGATGATATCCATTGATACATTAATTACCTTGCTCCTTGCTTACCTATGAGGGAATGTGTGACTCCTTGAACTATTGCATAAGGTTGGAGTTGATTGCAACTAGTTCTTGCGAAAAATGAATGTGAGTGAATTTTATTGGCAGAGTCACCCCTCAATAACTTCTCTAGTTCTTCTTCTTGGGGACCCACATCAACTTGATGGGGATCCTTGGAGTTGAAGTATCACTTGATGAAGTATAGCTAGTAGTGGCCTTGGGAACCCACTTGACCATGGCTTGAGATTCTTCTTCGAAAGAGTCAATCTCCTATTCAAGCTTGTCCTTGCCCTTGAGCTTGTGGTCTTGTGGTGGGAGGTCATCTTGAGATTTTTTTCTATTGGAGAGAGTAGGATCATACTTCTCTCTTTGAGGAACAAACCTCGTCTTGGTGTATTGACCTCCTTCCCATTCAACTCCATTGACATCAATGTAGCTAATGCCTTGGTTCTTCCGATATCCTCCTTCCTTGCGTACAATCTCATCGAATTGCTTACTTCCGGCAAGACTCTTGTAGATACCTTTTCCTATAATTCCTTTCAATAAATTGTTTTCCTTCTCAAGTGTAACCTGGCTAAGAGAATTATTAGTGGAATCAATAGAACTACTAGAAATAACATCATTGGATTTAGCATTAGCATTGTTGTTACTAGTTGAACTTTTCTTACTCTTATTACTAGTATTCTTAGATTTAACTTGAGGTACAGAACTACACAAGAGCAATCATTTTTCTAGATAATAAGAACTCCTCTTTCGAATATCATCATTGATAGCTTTAAGAAACTCATGCTCTTGCTCTAAATTTAGCTTCTTGAAGCGTAGCTTATCATGAGTTCTTATGAACTCTCTCTGATATTCTTGAGTGGATACATGAGCTAACTTGAGAGTTTTTAGTTCTCTAGTTGGACATTCAATCTCCTTCTTATCATCATCAAATGATTTTTCTTGACTAGCATGATTATTATCAAGTTCATTTTGGCTAACATTACTAGTCTTGTCAAAGAGTAAATCATGTTCTTTGAACAATTCACCTTTGTCCATGAAGCAACTTCCACTTGCTTCATTTGGTGAGTCCAATATTTCATAGGAATTGGAGGATAGGAGTGCTAGTCTAGCAACACCTTCATCTTGACTATAGTCGGAGTTGGAGTGGTAGCTTCTCTTTGAGTGGTTGTCGAAGTCGGAGCCAGAAACCCATTCACCAACATGAGATTGATGTATTCTTATTGAGTGGCTCTTGGTGTACTTGTCCTTCTTCTCTGAATCCTTGCTTCTCTAGGAGGGTCTTCGTTCATAACAATCTTCTCTACTCCTTATCTCTCTACGAGGTGACTCATCTTTTGAGCTTCTTCTCCTAGGTGACTCTTATCTTGTAGGGAGTCATACACTCATTGGAAAAGTGTTTGGGTCTTCCACAATTGTACCAATTCTGATCATGACTGGAAGAATTCTTCTTTTCATGAGTTGGATCTTATCTCTTTGCCTCTATTCTTGTAGAATTTGTTAAACTTATTGACCATGAGGCTTATATCTTCATTGGTGACGGGATTGTCATTTGAGGTAGCCTGAGTGTCACTTGTAGCTTTGTATGCACCGCTTGACTTGGTGTGGAGCTCTTCTTTGTCTTTGAGTGACATCTCATGAGCAACAACCCTTCCAATGACTTCTGTGGGCTTGAAATCTTTGTAGTTGGGCATCATTTGGATCAATGTGGACACGGTATCGTACTTCCCATCCAAGGTTCTAAGGATTTTCTTGACCATGAATTTGTCAGTCATTTGTTCACTTCCTAAGCTGGTAATCTCATTTGTGATGAGAGCAAGCCTAGGGTATATTTCCGTGACTCCTTCACCATCCTACATCTTGAACTTGTCCAGTTGACTTTGTAGCACATCCAATTTTGATTCCTCGACGGACTCGGTTCCTTCGTGCATATCAACTAAAGCATCCCAAATCTCTTTTGCATTCTCGAGACAACTTATATTGTTGAATTCTTTGGGGCATAAGCAGTTGAATAGGATGTCGCATGCTTGAGCATTGTATTGAAACATGTTCAATTCTTTCGTGGGCGCTTCACGATCCGGTTCCTTTCCATTGCCAAAGAATTCACCTTGCAATCCATAAAAAACAGCCCAAACAATGGGGTTATGACCAAAACTATGCATTTTCATTTTATGCTTCCAACTAGCAAAGATTATACCATCAAAATATGGACCTCTACGGTGATAATTTCCCTCACTTGATGCTATACTCTCCTAGGTTGTGAAACCAATGCAATGGAGACCAAAGCTTTGATACCACTTGTAGGACCCAAAGTATGTCTACTGTGGGTGATTAAACTACTTGACCAAATAAAAATCATTTTCCCAATTTTAGTGTTGGCAAGTTTTAGCAATTACGGAAAGTCAACTACACCCTACACATGCATGTCTACGATTATAGCAGCAGAAAATAAACACATGCGCATATAAGTAGAGGGAAGGGAATGGAGGATAAAATGCAATAGGGGACATGAAGATTTTTCTCGTGGTTGCGATGGGTGGTTCTATCATACGTCCATGTTGATGGAGACTTGAACCCACGGAGGGTAACGGTTACGCGAGTCCATGGAGGGCTCCACCCACGAAAGGTCCATGAAGTACCAACCTCGTCTATTCCATCACGGCTTACTTCCAAGAAGGACTAGTCTCACTCAGGGTAGATCTTCAGGAAGTAGGCGATCTCTTTACCCTTACAAACTTCTTGGTTCAACTCCACACGAAGTAGGAAGCTCCCAAGCGACACCTAACAAATCTAGGAGGCCCCACCCTACAAAAGGTAATATATGCGGTAGATTATGAACTCCTTGCTCTTGTGCTTCAAAAGATAGTCTCATAAACACTCAATCACTCTCTCGCAGATTTTGCTTTGGTAGGAAATATTTATTGGGTGGAAAGCAAATGGGGGAGGCTTGAAAACAAGATTCATATGGTTGGAGTGGAAGATCTTGATCTCAACACATGAGTAGGTGGCTCTCTCAGGAAAATGAATGGGGCAAGTGTTGTTATGTTCTGAGTGCTTCCTCTACAAGTGGGAGGATAGTGGAGGGGTATATATCGGCATCTCCAAAAATCCAACCGTTACAACATTATTGCCCAACTTGATGAAATCTATACAGAAACTCGGTTGTATTGACTTGTGCAAAATGTGACAACTTTAGGCTTTTCAGTAAGACCGATATATTAATCTTCGTGACTCCAGTTTTTGTTTTAGCCTAGTTATTTCCTCAACTCGGCGGCACCGATTCTTGAAACTCAAAGTTTTCGATTTCAAGAAGTTGGATACCCGAGAGGTGGTCAATGATGTCTGTGATCTGTGTTGGGTGTTCCACAAAGAGGAACGGGTTATTGCAGCACAAATGAATAATTATCCCCCATTAAGAACCAAGGTTAACGAACCAGTAGGAGTAACACACAATCACTGTCTTCAGCGACTGCACACAAAAGAGGAAACCTTTGCACCCAACACGAGCAAGAGGGTTGTCAATCCCCTTGGACTCATTATTTGCATGCAAGTGAAACAAGTAGATAGTACTGGATAATTTCAAAGTAAAATAAAAGATAATAAAGGCGGCGAGGTATTGAAAGATTTTTGTAAATTGTAAGCGAGAAGACCTGGGAGCCGTATTGTTCTCTAGTGGCATCTCTCATGTAGGAAACATACGGTGGGTAAACAAATAACTGTTAGGAAATTGATAGAAAAGAGAATAATCATGTTCATATTCACGACAATGATCATGTGTATATAGGCATCACATCCATAAACAAATAGGCCGGATCCTACCTGCACCCATTACTATTACTCTACTCATCGACCGCTATCAAACATGCATCTAGAGTATTAAGTAAAACAGAGTAATGCTTGGGGAAAGATGAAATGATGTCGACAAAGTAAACTCAACTAATATGAATGAACCCGTTGTCGTTTTCTCACGACAGATGCCATGGGGTGGCTTATTGAGAATGGTTGGGGCCGAAGGACGCTGGCGGGCTCCGGTGATGGGATCGGGGACAAGCGGTGTGCGACACACGATGTACCCAGGTTCAGGGCCCTCTGAGGGAGGTAACACCCCTAGTCCTGCTAGTCTAGTTGATGGATCAAGAGAACTACAATGGTGTTCCTGGAGCTGTTGGATAGAGGAGGAAGAACGAGATTGCTAGCTCTCCTTGCCTCTCTGCGTGAGTGTGTGTGTGGGTGTGGGAATGGTCGCGCCCTGCATGGGATGGCTCATGGGGGCTCTATAGGTCAACCCTATGGATTACAATATGCATATAAGGTGCCAGGACGACCCAGCTAGCGGGCTCTCTGGCCGGCCAGGCCCCCCCAGTCCAAGAGTCTTGTCGCTTGTAAGGCCCGTTGGTTGCAGGGTCCCATAGGGAGCCGAAGGGGGGCCCATCGGATGGACATTGCCATTGGCACGTGCTTGTCATGCCATGGTACGGAATGACTTGTGTGTCGTCGTCTTGTGGTAGCCGACCGTGGACAGCGGTACGGCTGGCCACACTGTAGCCATGCGGGGCAGGTAATCGAGTGGTTAGTGATGTGCATGTTCTGTGTCGTCCGCCCAGTCGCAGTCGGCCAGAGTCAGTGGTACTGTTGCCTCCACTGTGGCCATGCGAGTGCTGACCCTCAGTATGATAGATGTCACTGTAGCCATGTGTGCCCTTGCCTGTGGTACCAGGGGCACTGCTGACACGTCGCCCCATCATGTCTTCGTCATGTGGGACGTGACGATGCAACGAACGCTGTCGTGGGAGTAATCCTGACAATAGTACGGGGGGTACGAATGAGTAGGGGGAAGCCTAGCTACGGAATAAGTGTCATACTCAGAATTTACGAGTTCGGACCCTACTCGAAAGTGGTAACAGTCCTATGTCTCGAGCCCTAGGGTTGTGTGTTTTCCTTGTATGGGTATATGATTACAGAGAGTTCATAACCCTTGCTCTTTCATCGGGGCACAACTTATATAGAGTGCACCTCCACCAGTCGAGCGTCATCACTAGGGTCATTAATGCTAATAACTACGGGGTTACTAGAAACTGCTAAGTTAACTACATCCATTACAGGTAACATGGTCTTTACAACACTTAAGGCCTATTAAGTCCCTCGCACGTTGTTGCTCCCACGACGGTCCTCTTACTGTCTGTCCGAGTGCTAGAGGAGGGACCGAGTGGTCGGTAACATCCGAGTGACTTCCAAGGAGCCGAGTGCAGCTTGCGTGTTCATCTGAGTGTCGAGGTGGACCAAGGACTCTCATGAACTTGTAGGACCCCAGAGGTGTCCCAGAATAGAGGTATGTGACCCCACCTAGTGTAGGTGACCTCGTCAGTAGCCCCCAAATCGGTTGGGTCTAGGAGAATGAGTGGCTCGCATGTCGTAATGTGGGAGCCATGTCGGGATGCTTTTGAAAAAGATCAGATCGTTTCCTACTTGAGGTTCGAGCCACAATCGATTCAAGGTTTAATATACACTGACTGACACTGCTTGGACCATTCGGCTCGCTACAAATCCGCTCTTGGAGGAGATGACCTTTAAGCTTGGAAATGTTGTCATTAGAACTTTCGTTCATTGTTCATCCGGAAGTCCCAGAAATGTTCAGAGATCCTTTCGAGTACTCTATGAGGCTTAATCCACTCGGTAGAAATTCGCCCAGTCATTAGGCACTCGGTGAATCGCGGTGCATCAATACAAACAGGTGAACACGGAGTCCACTCAAAACGCGCATTGCGAAATCTCCGGCGATTTCACAATTGTGGGGAAGCGCGCACACGTGATCGTGACGGTTGTGTCAGGGACGTGGGAGAGGTGGCCACGACACCTCGATTTCGGCGCTACCAATTTCGCCACGCGTCCCCATGACTCTGCGCCAAAGATTTAGCTGATCCGGGCTTGTCCGTTTATTGCGCGACCCTTCCAAATCCGACGACGGGAATTTAGCCGAGATGAGGTATAAAAAGGGAACCGAGGGAGGTAAGGAAGAAACACCTGCTCTTCCTCCCCCCGATTTCCACTATAGCTCCACTGAAAGCTCCGCGAGCACCACCAGACCGCCGATTTGCCGCCAACCCTCGTCGAAGATGTCGAGGAACGCCACCGGGAAAGACGAGAGGGCGAAGAAGACTTCGCGCGACTCCTCCCAGAGCGCGGGAGCCCTGTCTAGCTTCGTCCAGGGCGACTGGCTGGCGTCCCGGGTTTCCACCGGCTGAGTGCAGGACTATGAAAGCACATTTGCTCCCTTGTTGGTTTTGATAATTAATAACAACATATACATCATTGATCTAATATTTCCACTAAGCATGTTTTAGGAAAAGTTTAATAATGGGTTGGCAAAAGGATTGTGGAGAAACCCCTAGATGCAAGGATTTGGATTGGCAAAAGCTTCAAGCAAAGAGGACTCTACATTTTACTTTGTGAGAAATCACTTTGAGTCCATAGGAAAAGCCAGTACTATTAAAAGGGGGTAAGGTACTGTTGGTGAACAAGATGCTCCAAGTTCACAAGTGATAGTCACCAAAACACCCACAAACCTCTGTCCAAGCATTTCATGAAAATCGGTGAAGCCAACATTTTCTACTCGGTCCCACCGATTCCCAAAGTTAGACAGGACCATGCAAAACCCTAGATTATTGGTGCAACCGATCCCATTTCGGTGTCACCAAGTTCACCTTGACAACTTTCTGTTACATTGATTCTCAAAATCGAAAGCTCCGAGTTTTTGGATTGGCGTCACCGAGATTTGGATTCTGATCGTTGGACAACTGATCGGTACCGTCGAGATTTCTATATCGGTCTCATCGAGATTCAAAAGTTTCTACCTTTGGAGCAACTCAATACCACCGAGATTCACACGTCGGGGTCACCGAGTTGGTCACTTTAGGTGTAAAGGTTGAATTTTTGGAGATGCCTATATATACCCCTCCACCACCACTCACTCGAAAGAGAAGCACTCAGAACAGTTCCCCACTTATCCCATCTGGTTTTCTGAGAGAGAGCCACCTACTCATGTGTTGAGATCATGCCATTACATTCCAACCATATGAATCATGATCTCTAGCCTCCCCAAGTTTCTTTCCACCCAATCAATCTCTTACACCAAAGCCAAATATGTGAGAGAGTGATTGAGTGTTGAGGAGTCTATCATCTTGAAGTACAAGATCAAGGAGTTCATCGACACTATCGAGCCTATTACCTTTTGGAGGGTGGTGCCTCCTAGAATGGTTAGCTGTTGTTTGGGAGCCTCATACCTCCTGTTGTGGAGTGAACCAAGAAGTTTGTAAGGGCAAGGAGATCGCCTACTTCATGAAGATCTACCCCAAGTTAGGCTAGTCCTATGTGGACGTAGGCCATCATGATATAGACAATGTTGCTTCTTCGTGGAACCCTCCGTGGAATCTCGCAACCGTTACCCTCCATGGGTTGAAGTCTCCATAAATGTGGACATACGATAGCACCACCTATCGGAACCACGAGAAAAATCTTCGTATCTCCAAATTGCGTTTGATCTTCCTACCCTTCCTTTACTACTCATGCTTGTCTTTACTTTCCGTTACTATACTCGTAGACATGCATGTGTAGGGTGTGCTTGACTTGCTGTCATTGCTAAAATCTGCCAACACTTAAAATTGGGAACAAGTAGAATTTTTAGTTGGTCAAGTAGTATAATCACTCCCTCTAGACAGACTTTTGATCCTATAAGTAGTATTAGAGCTTTGGTCTCCATTGCAGTGGTTTCACAACCTAGGAGAGTATGGCGTCTAGCGAGGAAAATTATCAACGTAGAGGTCCGTACTTTGATGGCACAAATTTTGCTAGTTGAAAGCACAAAATGAAAATGCATATTTTGGGTTATCACCCTGCCGTTTGGGCCGTTGTTCGTGTTGGATTGCGAGCTGAATTCTTTGCGGATGGAAGGGAACTGGATCGTAAAGCAGCCGCAGATGAATTGAAGATGCTGCAATACAATGCTCAAGCATGTGACATTCTCTTCAACTGCCTATGCCCCAAAGAATTAAACAAAATCAGTCGTCCTCGGAATGCAAAAGAGATTTGGGATATTTCGGTTGATTTGCATGAAGGTACCGAATCCTTCAGAGAATCCAAGTTGGATGTTCTTCAGAGTCAGCTTGACAAGTTCAAGATGAAGGATGGAGAAGGAGTCGCAGAGATGTACTCTAGGATAGCTCTCATTACCAATGAGATAGGCGGATTAGGAAGCAAATAAATGACCGACAAATTCATCATCAAGAAGATACTTCGAGCTTTGGATGAGAGATATGACATTGTGTGTACATTGATCAATATGGTACCCAACCATAGATATCTCAAGCCTACGGAAGTGATTGGAAGGATTGCTGCTCATGAGATGACACTCAAGCACAAGGAAGAGTTTCACAACAAGTCTGGCAGTGCTTACAAAGCCACAAGTGATGCTCCTGCAACTTGAAGCGACAACCTTGTCACCAATGAAGAGATAAGCCTCATGGTCAAGAAATTCAACAAGTTCTACAAGAATAGAGGCAAGGATCGAAGCTCCAACTCAATATATGAAGAGAAGCGTTCGTCAAGTCGTGACCAAATTTGCAACAATTGTGGGAAGCCTGGACACTACTCCAATGAGTGCACGGCTCCCTACAAAAGAAAAGAAGATTCACCAAGAAGACGAAGATCAAGAGATGAGTCACCTCAAAGAGAGACAAGGAGTAGACATGAACGTTATGAATGAAGACCCTCAAGGAGAAGTAGGGACTCGGAAAATAAGGACAAGTACACCAAGAGATACGCAAGAAGAATACATAAAGCTCATGTTGGTGAATGGGTTTCCGACTCTGAATCCGACAACCACTCCGAGAGAAGCTATCACTCCAACTCTGACTATAGTCAAGATTAAGGTGTTGCCGGATTTGCACTAGTGACAACCAACTCCTATGACATATTTGATTCACCAAATGAAGGGAGTGGAAGTTGCTTCATGGCTAAAGGCCGCAAGGTATCACACCCCGAGTATCTTGATTTCAATAGTGATGAGGATGACTTGTTAGGAGATGATGACTTGCTATCTGACAAATCTAGTAATGTTAGTCAAGATGAACTTGTTAGTAATCATTCTAGTCAAGATAAGTTGTGTGATGATGATAAGTTGGAAATAGAGCAACTAACTCAAGAACTAAACACTCTTAAGTTAGCTCACGAGTCAACTTCAAAATATCATAGAGAGATTGAAGGACACATGAGAAGCTTTGCTTCGAGAAGCTCAATTTGGAGCAAGAGCATGAATTCCTTAAAGCTATCAATGACGATCTTCGAAAAAAGACTTCCTCTTATCTAGCCAAATGACTTCTCTTGTCTACATTCATTCCACAAGTTAAGGCTAAGCAAACTATTAACAAAGGCAAGAAAGGTTCTTCAACTAGTAGCAATAAAAATGAGAAATCCAATGATATTTCTTCCAGTGGTTCTATTGATACCACTAACATTTATCTTATCCAAGTTACACTTGAGCTATCAAATGGACATTTGAAAGGGATTATAGAGAAATGTATCTACAAGAGTCTTGCCGAGTGTAAGCTATTTGAGGAAATTGTACACAGGCACGGAGGATATAGGAAGAACCATGGCATTGGCTACTTCAACGCTAATGGAGTTGAATGGGAAGAAGGTCAATATCCCAAGCCCAAGTTTGTTCCTCAAAGGGAGAAGTATGAAAATACTCTTCCCAAGGGAACAAAATCTCATGATGACCTTCCACCACAAGACCACAAGATCAAGGGAAAGATCAAGCTTCAAGAGGACATTGACCCATATGAAGATGAATCCCAAGCTTTGGTGAAGTGGCTTCCCAAGGCTACTTCAAGATCAACTTCTACAAGTGCCACTTCAACACCAAGGATACCCATCAACTTGATGTGGGTCCCCAAGAAGAAGAACTAGAGAAGTTCTTGAGGGGTGACTCCGCCAATGAAATTCACTCACATTCATTATTGGCAATAACTAGTTGCAATCAACATCAAAATTATGCAAAAGTTCAAGGAGTCACACATTCCCTCAAAGGTAAGCAAGGGACAAGGTAATCATCTAATCCATGGACATCATCATGTATGCTTTGCACTCCATGTCCACAGATATCCTTGTATTTGTCTCTTGTGTGTTGGGACTAACCCATGTAGGTGAGAAGAGTAAGAAACAACAAGGATGCTCCAGACTCATGGTAATTTTGGTCAACTTTGAGCATCCAGCACTACATAACCTACATGAAGTCTTCATCAAAAAACCCAAGGTTAGTTTATCCTTATCAAGGGGATGTCACATTAAGGGGGAGCTTTAGTCTGTGCATCATGTTTCACTGTTTGCATCAATTTGAAATGGGGATTAACAGAACCCCCAAACCCTCATTTGAATCAAACCAATTTAAAGGTTGTGAAAAACCAACAAATCCAAAATGCCCATCAAAAATGTCCCCTATGTCTGATAAATGTGGACATGAATATATCAGGGGTCATTCTAAATATTTGAATATTTTGTAGCATTTCAAAATTAAATATTAAAGCTGCTGAAAATGCCAAATAAAGCATTAAAAATATTTCAGTTTTCAAAATATTCTGAAACTTTTTATAGAAGTTTGAAATATTCAAACTTAGTTCTATAAAATACTTGGGATATTTTATAATTAGCAATTGTGCCTTAAAATAAATAAAACAAATGACAGAAAAATAAAACAGAAACAGGAAAAAGAAAAACAAAAGAGGAAGCTCACCAAGGCCCAAGCCAGGCCGTCCCACCTGGCCTAGGGAGGTCGTCGTCCTCCTGGCGGCCAGGAGGACGAGCGTGTGGTCGCCGCGCGCGCACGGCCGTGCCTCCATGCTGGCAGCTGCCTGCCTACCTCCCCCTCACCAGCGCGACGGGGATAAGCTCAGAGAGTCGTCCCCATTGCTCTCTCCCTCTCGCTCTCGCCCATCTCTCTTTCTCCCCCTCTGTCGCCATGGCCGCCAAAGCCCCACCGCCGTAGAGCCGTCGCTCCAGCCGCTTCCCCTCGCTCCTGAGCCCCCCAATCGCTCCGCCTCGACGCCCTCTTCCTTCTCGCCGAGCCACACATCACCGGGAGCTCTCCATCGCTGCATCGCCGTCGTCTTCAACCTCCAGCCGCCGATGAAGAAGTGAAGCTCGCCGCTGCTCCAAGCCTTCCCTGAGCCCGCTCTCGACGCCTCTGCAACTGCCGTGACCCCCTGGCCTTTTCCCCCTCTTTCCCCCTTCGATAGAGCGGTCTAGCGCCGGACTCCCTCGGGTCTGAGAGCTCATTGCCTCCGTTGAGGACATGGCCGTCCCTGTAGCGACCCAAGCTCGCACCTGCGCACGTAGCCGTGCTCAGGATGATCCCAGGCAACCGTAGGAGCCCTTAGGTGGCTCATTCGAGCTCTGGCTCGACGAGCCCGTGCTCGCCCGAGCTCCAGCAGCCACCATTCTCATCGCCGGCGCCGATTCCGGCCATCCCAGCCCTTGGGAGGTGTCAGGCTCGACGCGCGCGTGCGAGCAGAGTAGATCGGTGCCCTCCGCCGTCCTTTTGGTCGCCGGAGGAGGGAACCTGACCCCCTCCGCCGTCCGTGACGTCGCCGGTGGCTCAACGCTGGCAAGTCAACCAGTTTGAGCCCTAGGTCACTTGCAAGTGGGGCCGGGCCCTGTTAGTCAAAACTAGATTAATAATTTAATTAACTAAATTAATTAAGTTCATGGCCCACTGACCAGTGGGCCCTACCCTAATATAATTAGTAATTAGTTAAATAATTAACCTTGTTAGTGCCTGGGTCACTAACCAGTGGGTACCACTGGTCAGGTTTGACCTGTCAACGGTCTGTTGACTAGCTGACGTCATGATGGTGTCATGCTGATGCAGTAATGATTTTTCTAAATTAAAATAATTCTAGAAACTATTTAAAACTTAGAAAATTCATAGAAATTAATCTATAACTCAGATTGAAATAATTTATATATGAAAATTTATCAGAAAAATCCAATGAATCCAATGGTGCTGTTATCATGCATGTTAGAGCAACCTACGTAGATGAACATTGACATTTACTAATAGGTTAACTTATGAAATATGAAATGGAGAATGATTTTGAACCTATATTCAAATCACTTCATTTAACTTGGACAGTAGTTGCATTAGATCATCCATACATGCTGCCATGTCATGATCATGCATCATATTTTTGCACTTGCCGTGTATTGATTGCTATTCATCTGCATCGCGGTAGGCCTTGCTTCTGAGGATACCTCCGAGTATTCCAACGAAGGAGAAAACCTTCCCGCTTCCCAGCAAGGCAAGCAACCCCGTTGATCATTCCGATAACATCCCACTCTCTCGCTCCTGCTCTTGCTTATTGCATTAGGACAAACGTTCACTTGTCTGTCATACACAGTAGATGAACCTATTCATTAGCATAACCTGTCATTGTCACAATAAATAGCTAAACCTTGCAACCTAGCATACCTGGTAGATGCTTGTGCCATGATGTGCTTTGCTTACTTTGCCTGCTATGCTTGCTATGCTTAGAGTTGTGTCAGGTCTGATTCATCTGGGTGATGAACTGGAGTGAAACAATGTCGTTTTGATGTGATAAGCTTATGATGAACCCGATTTGGTAATGGTAGCGATGAGAGGCTATGTAAGAGTACATAGCGGGTTGTCTCATTGGGACCGTTCTTAGGAACTGAGTTCCGTGTTTGTGATCCAAGACTAGTTACTACCACAAGTTGGGATACTTAATTGACCCTCTTGACTTATCAATCGCTTAGTCCTTGGTCCAGGAGTTGCAAGTAGTTTCTAGTGTTTATAGCATGCTGGAGGCCGTGCGTAGCGCTGACCCTAGGGGTGGGTTATGACGCGGTAGGCAGTGGCACGATGCACACAGGGTCACCCGAATGGTGGGCTTGGGAATCCTGCGCACATCGTTTGGGGCCGTAGCGGAAACTTTGGCCAGACCTCCATGCGGGTTCAATCTCAAATAGGCGACAACCTAGACTAGAGGTCATATGCGATTGACGGTCGTAGCCGACTCCCTCGTTGGGCTTCCGCTTGAAGGTTGCCGAGGTGCATGGTTTTATGATCACACAGCGATAAGTGGAGAGAGTGTGTGTGAAGAAGTACACCCCTACAGGGTATGAAGCTATTCGAATAGTCGCGTCCTTGGATATGGACTACTTGGAGAACTTATGCTCTTCATAGACAATCTAATGGATACCCATAAAAATATCAAGACAAGTGTGAGTACCGTGGATGGCACTCTCGTAGGAGACGGAAGTGAATCCATGGTGGTCTATTATTGTGGAGTTAGTGAACTCGTGTGCGATATCTAAAATTTGAAACAAATAATTAACATGTGTAGTAAAGGTTAGCCAAGAGTTAAAGCTGGCATTGCTGCATAAACTCCACCACACCCCTTGTTGATACATGAGCATGAATAGTCTAGGTCTATTTTAAAGACTTGCTGAGTATGTTTGTACTCACGTTTGCTTAATAAATGTTGCAGATGAGACCCAGGACCCATCGGGTGGGTTCTATCTAGATGTCGATGATGCCGAATAGCTGGTGTCCCAGCTACGACCTTATGCCATGTGGTGGGCTGTAGATAGTCAGGCCATGTGCCTTTTTACCCTTTCAACTATCTGTACTCAGACAACTTTATGCTTCCTCTTGGTTTGTATGAACTTGGTTGTATGACTTGAGTGTCGGGTCATGTGACCCCTACCTGTAAGAACATATTATGCAAGGCTCTTATGAGACTCTTAAATAAAAGTTGTGTTGATGTATGGTTATGTTGTGATGCCATGGTTGTATCTATGCATATCGGGCATGTCGTGCGTATGTGACGTGCAACGGTATGTATGGGATCCAACGCCTAGCCATGTGCCTTTAGTAGTACTCTTTATAGGAAACTGCCTCTTTGTGCTTCCGTCGAGCCTTGGTAACTTGCTACTGCTCCGGACACATTGAATGACCGACATGTATTCTTATTTGCTAATGGGTCTATCCCTTCGGGGAAATGTCTTGCAGTGTAATGGACTCCCTGTAGCCTGCTATGACTCGTCTACGTGAAGTGATGACATTTATGTCCCACAGCATAATGGAGTCCTTGTAGCTCGCTATGGCTCGTCTACACGCGCTTGAGGCCGACACCTGCATTGCTGGGTTACGTATGCCTGTTTTCGTATGGATGTGCCACTTGGGTTCTATGACTTGTCATGTCGGCCCGGGTTCTCTATCGTTTGATTGCCAGCGACATGTTCCCATACGCGAGCCAAAAGACGCAAACGGTCCCGGCTAAGGTAAGGCTACAGCCGTGGAGATTACCGTGCGTGAGGCCGCAAAGTGGTGTGATGTGTTACAGTCTGGATTCTTATGACTTAGGATCGGGGTCCCGACAGTGTTGGTATGAGAGCCAGGTTGACTGTAGGAATACCAAGCAAAACCGGTCAAAGTTGAGTCTAGAAACACTATAGAAAAGTAGGGGAATTGATTGTGGAAGGGAACATAAGGCTCTTTTTACTCCTCTTCCAAATTTATTCTATTCCGAGTCATTCTCATCTTTTCTACGGGGATAAGAAGTAGGCTTCTCACCTACAGCTTAGGATGACGAGTTACTAGCCATGGACTATTAGCTAGCTTGTTCGCAAGTGAATGTCGGTACTTTAGTATTGTTGGTGTGACAAACAGTTGGAGAAGAGATTTGAGTCTAGATAGTCGAGTGGTTATACTTTCCAATCTTTTACAGTTGTCTCAAAATCCTTTTTGAGCAATTACAACCGTTATGCTGTCCAATTTCTTCTAGAATCTCGAACGTCTTTGCATCATTCTGTGTTTCGGATGCCCCCTCGTCCTTCCCATCAGGTGGTCCGTCTGACCAGGTGCATCAATGTACCAGGTCACACGGCCATGTTGTTTAGAGTTATGATGGAGGCTGGTTACCGTTGGCACCCAGAGTATTCAGTGGAGGAGCAGTATCGAGACTTCAACCAGAGTCAGTATCTGTGTATTGTTAAGATATATCCATCATATCCTGGAGCTACAGAGCCGCTTCACTTGACTTATGGATTAGGTGTCACCATAGACATGGCAGTTCAGGAGGCCACCTACACCATGCTGACTATCATGAGGTTTCACCATGGTTTGCTTCAGAACACATAGTTCTGTTATGTTCCTGGTTCTTTGGGAGGAGAGGATAGTTATCTTAGCGCAGCCTACTATGATCATTCTCATGAGGACCCTAGGCTGCAGGTGACCGCTCAGATGTTGGAGAACAGGGATCGTGATGCACGTGCCCTTCGCATGGAGCTATATGCTACCCGTGCACGTCTTTGTACAGCCCTGATGCAGCTAGCACCTGTCGTGCAGATAGGCTATGGAGATTTGGAGATGCTGAACCCATCGCGGACTCATCTGCTAGCACGCGTAGACTGGCCCGATGTTGGAGGCATCACCCCTCTTTGAGGACCGCTGTTGCCACCAGCAAGGGGACCGAGGGCACATCCGTGTCCTTACGGTTTCCAGGGATCACAGGCTAGAGTGTTTCAAGATCCTCAAGTTCAGCTCTCGGGTCATGGGGGTAACCTATATGAGGCATTCCACGGTGATGTTTGATTACGTGGATGTTAGTACTAGTATGGTAGTAGTCGTATCGCCACAGTCCTGCGTGTCTTGTGGGATATGATTGAGGTTGAGAGTTGAGTTCCGGAGGTGTAGATAGATAATGTATAGGAAGCTTGTAATGCCTTCGACGAGTTGTGTCATCTCTTTGTAGTTTGTACTTCAGCTTGGGCTTGTACTGAACTATGTCATGGTGTGTATGAATCATGGTGTTCATATGGCAGTTGTTATTACCATGTTGATCGAGTGTTTACCCACACATGCCATGTTGTCCAGTACATTCTTTATCTCGTTCCTTAGAGTTGGTGTCTTCCGTGTCTAAGCTGTGGGTTCATTTTCCCAGGATGGTGGCAACTAGGAATAACCCCGTGCCTGTCCTCGAGCAGGGCGAGGGAAGTTAGCCAAGACAAGAGAACCTGCCGCGGGCGCCCTCTTTGGCAGAAGTGATGATGGAAGCTGAGCGGAACAAAAGGGAGACCAACAGGCTATTGGAACATATTGAGCAGAACACAGCGCGTGGTCCCCACAATGATCGCAATGATGGTGTGTCTCTCAGCGACTTCGTGAAGCTGTGCCCACCCAAGTTTCATCATTTGGTCGACCCGCTCGACGCGAATGACTGGTTGACCAACATGTCCCGCAAAATCCGGGCTGCCAATGTATCTGAGGCCAACAAGGTGACCTTTGCTGCATATTTTCTAGATGGACCTGCCAATCTGTGGTGGGAAAATTATGAAGCTATGCGTCCCGCAGGCCCAGTACCAATTTGGGTAGACTTCAGTGAGGCATTCTGTACCCATCATATCCTAGAAGGGTTGATGGATCGCAAGAGAGAGGAGTTCTGTGCTTTCACCCAAGGGAGAATGATAGTGGATGCTTATAGCCATGAGTTCGGCAATCTTGCCCGTTATGCTCCGGAGAAAGTATCAACTGATGCCAAGAAAAAAGGCTAGGTTCCGCAAGGGACTTAGTCCTGAGCTCTGTCGAGATCTGCGCCTGCATGAGTGCACCACCTTCCAGGCTCTCGTCAATAAGGCTATCAATGCCGAGACTGGACAGACTGACTACGAGACAACTAGGAAGCACACACGTGACTTCAGCCCCACATCTGGCTCGGGCTCCAACAAACACCGGGTGTGGATGCCCAATGCAGCCCTGCCTCCAAGGTACACTACGAGGCCATGCTTCCAGGCGCCTCGCCCAGCTCAGCCCAATCCTCCGGCCAGGACATTTGGAGGTCCTCCTGCCAATGCTGCTCCCCGTGCCACCGTTGTCTGCTATAAATGTGGGGAACCAGGACACTGCTCCCGTGAGTGTCCTGAGAACAATGCTAAGCCGGCTGGACGTGGGAAGCTGGGAAAAGCCTTCTATGTGAAGCCAACTCCTGCTTGTGGCCGAGTGAACTATGTTTCTGCTGAAGAAGACCTTGAGAATGCTGATGTTATTCTAGGTATGCTCCTTGTAGATAGTCATCCAGCATCCATTCTATTCGATACTGGAGCATCTCATTCATTCATCTCAGAAAGTTATGCACAATTGCATAACATGTCATTTTGTGATATGCCTACTCCTTTAGTAGTTCAGACTCCTGGTTCAAAATGGCAAACTTCTAGAGTGAGCCATGGCAATGAGATTCTTGTCGATAGGCTAGTCTTCCTAGCATCTTTGATAGACCTCAAGTCTTCGGACATCAATATCATCTTAGGCATGGACTAGATGAAAGCCCACTATGCTAAGATTGATACTCATACTAGGAATGTTCAACTTACACACCCATCGGGTGAGATAGTTAATGTCTCCACTCGAGCAGCCAAGTGCCAACTCTATTCCCTCAATGCTAGCCCTCTTCCAGAATTAGAAGATATTCTGGTAGTCCGTGACTTTCCGGATGTTTTTCCAGAAGAACTGCCAGGAATTCCACCTGTCAGAGATGTAGAGTTTGTGATAGAGCTCATCCCAAGGACTGTCCCAATAGCCAGAAGACCCTATAAGATGGCACCCTTAGAACTAGCCGATCTTCAGAAACAACTCGATGAGGCTTTGAATAAAGGCTTCATCCGCCCTAGTTCTTCTCCTTGGGCTTGCCCCGTTCTCTTCATTAAGAAGAAGGATGGATCGGATCGGATGGTTGTGGATTATCGACCAGTGAATCTGGTCACCATAAAGAACAAGTATCCGCTTCCCAGGATCAACGATTTGTATGATCAACTCACTGGATCCTCTATCTTTTCCAAAATGGATTTGAGGTTGGGATACCATCAAATCAGAATTAGTAACGGGGACATTCCAAGAATGGATTTTGTTACTCGTTATGGCCAATACGAGTACACCGTCATGTCCTTCGGGTTAACAAATGCCCTAGCCACCTTCTCTCGTTTGATGAATTCGATCTTCATGGAGTATTTGGATAAATTCGTCGTGGTTTACCTCGACGATATACTCATCTATTCGAAGAACGAACAGGAACATGCCGAGCATCTAAGGCATTGATGAAACTTCGAGAGCACCGTCTGTACGCCAAATTCTCCAAGTGTGAATTTTGGTTGCCAGAAGTGACCTAACTAGGCCACGTAATCTCTGGTAAAGGTATTGCTGTAAATCTTGAGAGAGTTCAGGCCGTTCTTGATTGGACTCAACCTAAATCGATTAAGCAAGTTCGGATTTTCCTCGGCTTTGCGAGCTATTGTCGCCGCTTTGTCGAGAATTTCTCCAAGGTTGCAAAACCTCTGACTGAACTCCTCAAGAAAGATACAAAGTTCGAGTGGACTCCACAATGCAAGCACAGTTTTCACGAGTTAAAAAGACGCCGACCTCTGCTCCCATTCTGGTGCCACCAGACTTCTCTAAGGACTTTATTATCTATTGCGACGCCTCGCGACAAGGATTAGGTTGCATTATTATGCAAGATCGTCATGTGATTGCATACGCATCTCGATAGTTGCGTCCACATGAGGATAATTATCCAACACATGATCTTGAGCTTGCAGCTGTGGTCCATGCACTGAAAACTTGGCGACTTTACCTTCTGGGTAATCGTTGCGAAATCTACACTGATCACCAAAGTCTGAAATCTATTTTCACCCAGCCGGACTTGAATCTCAGGCAAAGATAGTGGGTTGAGTTGATTACAAATTACAACTTAGGGATAACTTACACCCTGCGGAAAGCCAATGTCATGGCTGACGCACTAAGTCATAAGTCTTATTGTAACAACCTGATGTTACAACAAGGTCAACCACTTCTCTATGAGGAATTTCGGAAGTTGAACCTCCACATTGTTCCTCAAGGATTCCTTTCTAACCTGGTGGCGAAACCTACTCTTAAGGATCAAATAGTAGCTGTCCGGAGGTCTGATAAGGGTATATCTCGGATCAAGGAGAATACTGCTAGCGGAAACGCTAAAGATTTCTCCAAGGACGATGAGGGTGTTGTGTTCTTCCAGAACCGGTTGGTGGTTCCCAAGAGCACACGCTTAAGACAACTGATCCTTAAGGAGGCTCATGATTCTCCTCTCACAATTCATCCGGGTAGTACCAAGATGTATCAGGACCTACGCCAGAGGTTCTGGTGGACTAGGATGAAGAGAGAAATTGCTCAGTTCTTTGCTAACTGCGATGTTTGTCGTCGCATTAAGGCAGAACATCAAAGGCCTGCTGGCACCCTTCAACCCTTAGATATTCCTGAATGGAAATGGGATAAGGTCGGTATGGATTTCATCATCGGTTTTCCCAGGACCAAGAGAGGGAATAATGCTATCTTTGTGGTCATCGACCGCCTTTCCAAAGTGGCTCATTTTCTTCCTGTTCGAGAGAGTATAACTGCTAGCCAGCTCGCGGAGTTATATGTTTCTCGAATAGTTTCTCTTGATGGTGTTCCATTGGAGATTAACTCGGACCATGGAAGTATCTTTACTTCCTGATTCTGGGAAAGTTTTCCAACCGCCATGGGGACTCATCTATCCTTTAGCACTGCTTTCCACCCGCAATCAAGTGGTCAAGTTGAGCGAGTCAATGAAATCCTTGAAGACATGCTCCGAGCTTGTGTTATATCCTTCGGTATGAATTGGGAGAAATGTCTTCCATTTGCCGACTTATAACAATAGTTATCAATCAAGCTTGGGCAAAGCCCCTTTTGAATTCCAATGGACGAAGGTGTCAAACACCTCCTAACTGGTCAGAAACCGGAGAGAGGCAACTCTTTGGCCCGGATATGATCCAGGATGCGGAGGAGCAAGTTCTCATTATTCGTGAAAAGTTGAAAACAGCCCAATCTCGTCAAAAGAGCCAATATGATCGCCATCATAAGGCTTTGACCTATGAAGTTAACGAGAAGGTTTACCTTCGGGTTACACCTCTGTAGGGTAACCATCGATTCGGTATCAAGGGCAAGTTGGCTCCTCGTTACATTGGACCTTTCCGCATTCTTGCTAAACGCGGAGAGGTTGCCTACCAATTGGAACTTCCGCCGCATCTTTCCAAGGTTCAAGATGTCTTCCACGTCTCGCAACTCAGGCATTGCTTTTCGGACCCTATCTGTGAAGTAGACCACGAAGCGCTTGATCTCCAAGATAACCTTACATATCGAGAATACCCTATTCGTATTCTTGATCAAGCTGAGCGTACCACTTGGTGTCCGAACATCAAGTTTCTCAAGGTTCAGTGGTCACACCATTCTGAGAAGGAGGCCACATGGGAAAGAGAGGATTGTCTTCGACTAGAGTACCCCACGCTCTTCCCGACGACTTGCAAATCTCGGGACGAGATTCTTTTGAGTGGGGGTGAGTTGTCACATCCCTAGCTAGCTTTCTTAGGTCAGCATGTGTGTGCATCATGTTTCACTTTTTGCATCAATTTGAAATGGGGATTAACAGAAACCCCAAACCCTCATTTGAATCAAACCAATTTAAAGGTTGTGAAAAACCAACAAATCCAAAATGCCGATAAAAAATGTCCCCTATGTCTGATAAATGTGGACATGAATATATTAGGGGTCATTCTAAATATTTGAATATGCCAAATAAAGCATTAAAAATATTTTAGTTTTCAAAATATTCTCAAACTTTTTATAGAAGTTTGAAATATTCAAACTTAGTTCTATAAAATACTTGGGATATTTTATAATTAGCAATTGTGCCTAAAAATATATAAAACAAATGACAGAAAAATAAAACAGAAACAGGAAAACCAAAACAAAAGAGGAAGCTCACCTAGGCCCAGGCCAGGCCGGCCCACCTGGCCCAGGGAGGTCGTCGTCCTCCTGGCGGCCAGGAGGACGGGCGTGTGGCGGCCGCACGCGCAGGGCCGTGCCTCCACGCCGGTAGCTACCTGCTTGCCTCCCCCTTGCCAGCGCAACGGGGATAAGCTTAGAGAGCCGTCCCCATCACTCTCTCCCTCTCGCTCTCGCCCATCTCTCTTTCTCTCCCCCTCTGTCGCCATGGCCGCCGAAGCCCCGCCGTCGTAGCACCGTTGCTCCAGTCGCCGCCCTCGCTCCTGAGCCCCCCAATTGCTCCGCTTCGATGCCCTCTTCCTTCTCGCCGAGGCATGCATCACCGGGAGCTCTCCATCGCCGCATCGCCGTCTTCTTCATCCTCCGGCCGCCGGCAAAGAAGTGAAGCTTGCCGCTGCTCCAGGCCTTCCCCGATCCCGCTCTTGACGCCTCTGCAACCGCCGTGAGCCCCTGGACCTTTTCCCCCTCTTTCCCCCTTTTATAGAGCGTTCAAGCACCGGATTCCATCGGGTCCGAGAGCTCCTCGCCGCTGGCGAGGATGTGGTCGTCGCTGCAGCGACCCAAGCTCGCACCTGAGCACGTAGTCGTGCTCAGGATGATCCCAGTCAGCCGTAGGAGCCCTTAGGTGGCTCATTCGAGCTCTGGCTCGACAAGCCCGTGCTCGCCCGAGCTCCAGTAGCCGTTGTGCTCATCGCCGGTGCTGATTCTGGCCATCCTAGCCCCTCGGACGTGTCAGGCTCGATGCCCGCGAGCGAGCAGAGTAGATCGGTGCCTTCCGCCATCCTTTTGGTCGCCAGAGGAGGGAACCTGACCCCCTCCGCCGTCCGTGACGTCACCGGTGGCTCAACGCCGGCGAGTGAACTAGTTTGACCCCTAGGTCACTAGCAAGTGGGGCCGGGCCATGTTAGTCAAAACTGGATTAATAATTTAATTAACCAAATTAATTAAGTTAATGTCCCACTGACCAGTGGGCCCTACCCTAATCTAATTAGTAATTAGTTAAATAATTAACCTTGTTAGTGGCTGGGTCACTGACCAGTGGGTCCCACTGGTCAGGTTTGACCTGTCAACGGTCTGTTGACTAGCTGCCATCATGATGATGTCATGCTGATGCAGTAATGATTTTCTGAATTAAAATAATTCCGGAAACTATTTAAAACTTAGAAAATTCATAGAAATTAATCTATAACTCAGATAGAAATAATTTATATATGAAAATTTATCTGAAAAATCCAATGAATCCAATTGTGTTGTTATCATGCATGTTAGAGCAACCTATGTAGATGAACATTGACATTTACTAATAGGTTAACTTATGAAATATGAAAAGGAGACTGATTTTGAACCTATATTCAAATCACTTCATTTAACTTGGAAAGTAGTTGCATTAGCTCATCCATACATGCTGCCGTGTCATGATCATGCATCATATTATTGCACTTGTCGTGTATTGATTGCTATTCATTTGCATTGCGGTAGGCCCTGCTTTTGAGGATACCTCTGAGTATTCCAATGAAGGAGAAAACCTTCCCGCTTCCCAGCAAGGCAAGCAGCCCCTTTGATCATTTTGATAACATCCCACTCTCTCGCTCATACTCTTGTTTATTGCATTAGGACAAACGTTCACTTGTTTGTCATACACGGTAGATGAACCTATTCCTTTGCATGACCTGTCATTGTCACAGTAAATAGCTAAACCTTGGAACCTAGCATACCTAGTAGATGCTTGTGCCATGATGTGCTTTGCTTACTTTGCCTGCTATACTTGCTATGCTTAAAGTTGTGTCAGGTATGATTCATCTGGGTGATGAACTGGAGTGAAACAATGTCGTTTTGATGTGATAAGCTTATGATGAACCCGATTTGGTAATGGTAGCGATGAGAGGCTATGTAGGAGTACATAGCGGGTTGTCTCATTGGGGCCGCTCTTAGGAACTGAGTTCCGTGTTTGTGATCCAAGACTAGTTATTAACACACGTTGGGATACTTAATTGACCCTCTCGACTTATCAATCGCGTAGACCTTGGTCCAGGAGTTGCAAGTTGTTTCTGGTGTTTATAGCATGCTGGAGGCCGTGCGTAGCGCTGACCCTAGGGGTGGGTTACAACGCGGTAGGCAGTGGCACGGTGTACCAAGGGTCGCCCGAATGGTGGGCTTGGGAACCCTGCACACATCGTTTGTGGTCGTAGCAGAAACTTCGGCCGGACTTCCGTGCGGGTTCAGTCTCAAATAGGCGATAGCCTGGACTAGAGGTCTTATGTGATTGACGGTCGTGGTCGACTCCCTCGCTGGGCTTCCGCTTGAAGGTTGCCGAGGTGCATGGTTTTATGAGCACACAGCGATAAGTGGCGAGAGTGTGTGTGAAGAAGTACACCCCTGCAGGGTATGAAACTATTCGAATAGTCGCGTCCTCGGATATGGACTACTTGGAGAACTTATGCTATTCATAGACAATCTAATGGATACCCATAAAAATATCAAGACAAGTGTGAGTACCGTGGATGGCACTCTGGTAGGAGACGGAAGTGAATCCATGGTGGTCTATTATTGTGGAGTTAGTGAACTCGTGTGCGATATCTAAAATTTGAAACAAATAATTAACATGTGTAGTAAAGGTTAGCCAAGAGTTAAAGCTGGCATTGCTGCATAAACTCCACCACACCCCTTGTTGATACATGAGCATGAATAGTCTAGGTCTATTTTAAAGACTTGCTGGGTACGTTTGTACTCACGTTTGCTTAATAAATGTTGCAGATGAGACCCAGGACCCATCGGGTGGGTTCTATCTAGATGTCAATGATGCCGAATAGCTGGTGTCCCAGCTACGACCTTATGCCATGTGGTGGGCTGTAGATAGTCAGGCCATGTGCCTTTTTACCCTTTCAACTATCTGTACTCAAACAACTTTATGCTTCCGCTTGGTTTGTATGAACTTGGTTGTATGACTTGAGTGTCGGGTCATGTGACCCCTACCTGTAAGAACATATTATGCAAGGCTCTTATGAGCCTCTTAAATAAAAGTTGTGTTGATGTATGGTTATGTTGTGATGCCATGGTTGTATCTATGCATATCGGGCATGTCGTGCGTATGTGTGACGTGCAACGGTATGTATGGGATCCAACGCCTAGCCATGTGCCTTTAGTAGTACTCTTTACAAGAAACTGCCTCTCTGTGCTTCCATCGAGCCTTGGTAGCTTGCTACTGCTCCGGACACATTGATTGACTGGCATGTATCCTTTTTTGCTGTTGTGTCTGTCCCTTTGAGGAAATGTCTCGTAGTGTAATGGAGTCCCTGTAGCCTGCTATGACTCGTCTACGTGCAGTGATGACATTTATGTCCCACGGCGTAATGGAGTCCTTGTAGCTTGCTATGACTCATCTACACACGTTTGAGGCCGACACCTGCATTGTTCGGTTACGTATGCCTGTTTCCGTATGGATCTTGGGTTCTATGACTAGTCATGTCGGCCCGGGTTCTCTGTCGTTTGATTGCTAGCGACATGTTCACATATGTGATCCAAAAGACGCAAACGGTCCCGGCTAAGGTAAGGCTGCAGCCGTGGAGATTACCGTGCGTGAGGCCGCAAAGTGATGTGATGTGTTACAATCTGGATTCTTATGACTTAGGATTGGGGTCCCGACAACCAAGTTTCCCTGTTAGCTGACAGTTGAGGAACTCAGTGACACCGATACATTAGAATCGTCGTCACCGACAGCCCCATGTATATAAAGAGGCGGACCCAACTTTGGTAAATCTTTCCAAAAATGTCATCCCCTCCAAAAACCCTAGCTACCGAACGAGACCCCTAGTCTTCGGCTTCGTCTTCTCGAGCGCCTCCGCCGTTGGAAGTCCACGCCTTCGACGGATTCCCCCCCCCAAGTCGCCGCCGTAGCAAACGAAGAAAATAGGGTTTATTGTACGTGACTTGAATCTCGGTGACACCGATGCACAAGAATCGACAGCACCGATTCGCTTTCTAGGTCAACTAAGAACAACCTCGGTGAAACTGAGTGCACATTTTCGGTCTCACCAAAAGTGGTGCCAAGTTTCTGTTTAGCGGTTTTTTTGTCTCGGTGGGTCAAAAAAGTTTGCATCGATAGTACCGAAATTCACTTGGCAGAATGCAAATCTTGAGAAATTTTAGTTCAAATCTTTGAGAAAAGCTTCTGAAATTTTGTGGTGACTCAATCCATCTGCTCCTGTATATTCTACTCACAGGATCAGAGATGTATGTATCAGAAGACAGTCAGAACAACCTCAAGGAGCTCAGTGTTGACACAGATCTAGGCACTAGTCCAGATAGGAGCTCATCTTCTTTTGATGATTCTCCCAACGCACCAGACCTGCCCAATGCAGCAACAAGGACTAGGAGGAAGCTCAACTCAGAGGAAGAAGACTCTGATTTTGTGCCTGATGTAGTTCCTGCCAAGGTTAAGCAAGACAAGGCTGAGAAGACTGCTAGGACGCCCACAACTGAGGCTACCTCTTCCAAGAAGGTGGTCAGGAAGGAGTATGCCCCCTCAGACCCTATGAGAGCACCAGAGAGCTCTAGGGGGCACCATGACCAATGAGCCTCCATCCATGCCCAAGAAGGATGGAGAGAAGAAAAAGAGTAGAAAGAGGATAATTCATGTTACTGGTAGGCCTACCTCTATGTATGAGGACCCAGTAGAGGCTGCTGCTGAGGAGGAGGAAGAGTCAGCTGCAAAGGCTCCTCCCAAGAAGAATAAGAAATTGATGTCAAATGCTATGCCTAGCCAAGCTACTCCCAAGGGCAAGCCAGCTGTATGCAAGAAACCCTCTGCTCCCAAATCCAAGAGGACTACCAGAGATATCCCTGGTTCTGAGACGAACAAGGGATCTTCATCTAGAGATCCATAGGAGGATGCTATGTCTGCCTTGATGAAGCCAAGGCCACACCTTCCACAGCATAATACCAGCCACATGATAGCGGAGAACATGAAGAAGGACCAAGGACTGAGAGATTGGAGATCTATTGATCCATATTCACAAAGGAGGAACAATGTTGTGGACTACATGTTCTATACAAAGGAACAACAAGACTTCTATGAAACAATTTTTCTTGACAAGAGCCCTGCTATGAGTGACATGAGGTATGTGGACTGGAAGTACATCAAGGACAATGAAGATTACTTCCCAAGTGTGCAAGACAACTTTAATTGTATTGGACTTGATAAGTTTGTTGGCAAGGAGTTCACAGCCTGGAATCATGAAATGATCATGCAGTTCTACTCCACTACTCATTTCTATGGAGATGGTAGAATTGTGGGAATGATTGAAGGTGCGAGCTATGAATCCACAATTGATGAGTGGGATGCCATCTTAGGAGTCCTAGAGGTGGAAGAGGGTGACATTGATTTGTACTTTGAGCCCAAGGCAAGCCACAATGCCATGAAGAACATGTATAAGGAGATTCATGCTGCACATCTGAAGTATCACAAGCTAGGATCTATTTATTTCCTCCAGGCTGGTCTACGCACGATCAACACTATCTTAAGGCACACCTTGTTGCCTAAGTACGGAGATGAGAAGATGGTCATAGGCTACTCCATCAACATGCTGCTCCATCTATATGAACATACCAGACTCAGAGTGATGGATTTGATTGAGACTATGAAGAGTATTGTTGCAGATCACAAGCGCTCATGTAGCTATGCACCCTATATCCAGATGCTTATCAACTCTAAGTTGGAGAAGCACATCTTTGCACTTGATCGACCACATTTGCCACCCTTGCTAGAGTTAGAAGACAACATTGTGGTGATGAACCCAAATCATCCCACATCAGCTGCAGCAGATGCACAGGCAGAGGTAGCCAGAGACACTAGTGCTTAGCCGCCCATGACTAGGAGTGAGAAGATGGATCTACTCGTTAGCTCAATGCTCAGCATGCATAAGTACATCACCAACATCCCAAAGAACCAAGAGAGCCTTGCGAGGATTGTTGATGACAAGTTTCATACTCTGAACAACAAGGTGGATGGGCTCACAATGACAGTGAATGAGCTCAAGAAGGAACCTGATGCAGTGCCTAGCCCTCACTCTACACATGATGATGATGAGGAGGATAGTGCACCTCTCAGGACAGGCACTCAGTTCAGGACTCAGGCCAAGACTCCCACAGTGACAGCTCCAGACATGAGGTCTTCTTCATCAGCTCCAGCTCCAGCTACATCAGCTCCCTTAGCTCCAATAGTTCCTCCAGTTTCTACACCAACTCCGTCCATGGCATTAGTAGAAGTCTTCGCCAATGTTGTTCTCTCGACTCCGACTTCAGCTATTGGAGGAGATCAGCCCAGAAGAGCGTTTAGGTCTATACCTTTGAACCTTTTGGTAACTTGTTGCCAAAGGGGGAGAAGTTGTATAGATCATTAGGGATTTCAGAGAGAGAGAGCGTTGGTTTTTATTGCTTTTTCAAAACATTTGATAGTTTTTGGTTTGGAAGTGTTAAACTTTGTCGGTGCTTGATCATACACTTGATGTGTGTTGCTACTATTTCCTATCCTTTATGATGCTTATGAGATGATCATTCACTTTTCTTGATTGTGTTGTGCTATGATATCCATTCTTATTATTCTCGCACACCACCAAGTTGTATGTGACATGGAAGAAGTGCCACATGTACCTAATCAATTGTGCATTTTCATTCAAATGCAAATTCAAAATAATGCACAAATTTAGGGGGAGCTCTTCCTTATCACATACTTCTCAAAACGACGATTATATTCATTCATTATATCGTATTTCGAAGCTTTGATCTACATGTTGTCATCAATTACCAAAAAGGGGGAGATTGAAAGCACATTTGCTCCCTTGGTGGTTTTGGTAATTAATAACAACATATATATCATTGAACTAATATTTCCACCAAGAATATTTTTAGGAAATGTTCAATGATGGGTTGGCAAAAGGATTGTAGAGAAACCCCTAGATGCAAGGATTTGGATTGGCAAAAGATTCAAGCAATGAGGACTACATTTTAATTTGTGGGAAATCACTTTGAGTCCATATGAAAAGCCAACACTATTAAAAGGGGGTAAGGTGCTGTTGGTGAACAAGATGCTCCACGTGCACAAGTGATAGTCACCAAAAACACCCACAAAATCTCCCACAAATCTTTATCCAAGCATTTCATAAAAATCTGTGAAGCCAACATTTTCCACTCGGTCCCACTGATTACCTAAGTCAGACAAAAACCTGCAAAACCCTAGCACATCGGTGAAACTGATCCCACTTTGGTGCCACCAAGTTCAGCTTGCCAACTTTCTGTTACGTCGATTCACAAAATCAAAAGCTTCGAGTTTTTTGGATCGGCGTCACCAAGATTTGGATTCCGACTGTTGGACACCTAAACAGTACCGCCGAGATTTCTATATCGGTCTCACCGAGATTCAAAAGTTGCTACCTTTGGAGCATCTCGGTACCATTGAGATTCAAAGATCAGTGTCACCCAGTTGGTCACTTTAGGTGTAACGGTTGGATTTTTGGAGATGCCTATGTATACCCCTCCACCACCACTCACTCAAAAGATAAGCTCTCAGAACAGACTCCCACTTATCCCATCAAATTTTCTGAGAGAGAACCACCTGCTCATGTGTTGAGATCATGCCATTCCATTCCAATCATATCAATTTTGATCTCTAGCCTCCCCAAGTTGCTTCGCACCCAATTAATCTCTTCCACCAAAGCCAAACCTGTGAGAGAGTGATTGAGTATTGAGGAGTCTATCATCTTGAAGCACAAGAGCAAGGAGTTCATCGAAACTATCGAGCCTATTACCTTTTGGACGGTTGTGCCTCCTAGATTGGTTAGGCATCACTTGGGAGCCTCCTACTTCGTGTTGTGGAGTGAACCAAGAAATTTGTAAGGGAAGGAGATCGCCTACTTCGTGAAGATCTACCCAGAGTTAGGCTAGTCTTCCATGGACGTAGGCTATCATGGTCTATACAAGGTTGCTTCTTCGTGGAATCCTCCATGGGTATAACCCTGCGTGGAATCTCACAACTGTGACTCTCCGTGGGTTGAAGTCTCCATAAACGTGGACGTATGATAGAACCACCTATCGAAACCACGTGAAAATTCTTCGTGTATCCAAATTGCATTTGATCTTCCTACCCTTCCTTTACTACTCATGCTTGTCTTTACTTTCCGCTGCTATACTGGTAGACATGCATGTGTACTGTGTGCTTGACTTGCTATCAATGCTACCATCTGCCAACACTTAAAATTGGGAAAAGGTAGAATTTTTAGTTGGTAAAGTAGTCTAATCACCCCCCTCTATACATACTTTCAATCCTACAGACTACAAGGACCAAGGTCTCCTCGCTCTGGGGAGCTGGAGGTTGTCGAAGAAGGGGGAGGTCGAACCCGCGCCGCGTGGCGGTGAAGTGTTACTCCTTACTACTCATATCGACCGAGGTTTTTCTGCTTCCCCCCATCCCTTCTTCCGGGCTTTCCTGAACTTCTCCCGGGCCCAATTGCACCCCCACCCCCCAATTCCATCACGTACTTAGCTGCCTCTCTTTCCCTGTGTGAGAACTTCCTTGGCTGCCAACCCCATTGGGGCTTTTTTCAAACACTTGTTCACTAGCCGAGTGTTGACAGTGAAGAAACCCGCTCTCTCAGAAGAGAAAACACACGTAGTTTAGTTGTGTGAGGGTCTGGGAATCCAACTGAGGGGCAAGGTAGCTTTCCTGTATTGAACTTTCCTGACATAGACAAGGGTTGGCAATCCACATGGATTTACTGTGACGATGTTGATACGACTACAACGTATCTATAATTTTTGATGATGGCATGCTATTATATTATCTGTTTTGGATGTTTTATATGCATTATTATGCTATTTTATATTATTTTTGGGACTAACCTATTAATCTAGAGCCAAGTGCCAATTTGTATTTTTTCCTTGTTTTTGAGTTTTGCAGATATTGGATATTAAATGGAGTCCAAATGGAATAAAACCTTCGGAAGGAATTTTTCTGGAAGGAAACAAGTCGATCAAGCTTGGAGTGCACGTCAGGGGAGGTTCCAAGACGCCACAAGCCTGCTAGGTGCAGGCCCCCTGGTCATGCCTAGCAGGCTTGTCGCTCCCTGGCAGATCTGATAACCCTATTCTTTGGCCTATAAATACCCAGATATCCCCCAACATCAGAACAAGCCACAAAATACTTTTCCGCCACCGGAAGCCTCTGTTCTCGAGAGATCCAATCTTGGGGCCTTCTCTGATAATGTGTCGAAGGGGAAATCGATCACGGAGGGCATCTACATAACCTCCATTGCCCCTTCGATGATGTGTGAGTAGTTCACCACAGACCTACGGGTCCTTAGCTAGTAGCTAGATGGCTTGTTGTCTCTCTTTGATCTTCAATACCATGTTCTTCATGATCTTCATGGAGATCTATCCAATGTAATCCTCTTTTGTGGTGTGTTTGTCAAGATCCAATGAATTGTGAGTTTATGTTCAGATTATCCATGAATCTTATTTGAATCTCCTCTGAATTATTATTTGCATGATTTCATATCCTTGCAAGTCTCTTCGAGTTATTGGTTTGGTTTGTCCAACTAGATTGGTAATTCTTGCAATGGGAGAAGTGCTTGGTTTTGAGTTCAATCTTGCGGTGTCCTCACCCAGTGACATAGTAGGAGTAGCAAGGCACGTATTGTGTTGTTTCCGGCAAGTGTAACAAGATGGGGTTTTCATCATATTTCTTGAGTTTATCCCTCTACATCATGTCATCTTTCTTAATGCATTACTCTGTTCTTCATGAACTTAATACTCTAGATGCAGGCAGGAGTCAGTGGATGTGTGGAGTAATAGTAGTAGATGTAGTATCATTTCGGTCTACTTGTCACAGACGTGATGCCTATATGCATGCTCGTTGCCTTGGATAACTACATGATTATTCGATTTTCTATCAATTGCTTGACAGTAATTTGTTTACCCACCATGATATTTGCCTTCAAAAGAGAAGCCTCTAGTGAAATCTATGCCCCCGGGGTCTATTTTCCATCATATACTTTCAGATCTATAAATAAAAAATACCAAAAATACATTGCTGCAATTTATTTATCTTTTACTTTCCGCACTCGTTTACATCTATCTCTTTCAGATCTAATCCTTGCAAATAACCGTGAAGGGATTGAAAACCCGTTTAAAGCATTGGGTGCAAGAGTTTGATTGTTTGTGTAGGTGCATCCATTGGTGACTTGGTTGGTCCTCTGTCATGCCCAAGATGCGATCCTATCCTTATTTTGGCTCGAGGGCCTCAACAGGGATAGAAGCGCATCTCGTCGTTTTTGCAAGAATGGATATCATTACAAGTACATGTACAAAAGGGATGAGTATATGGAATTGGATTACACTTGCCACAAGCTACATCAAGATGACATCAATACAACAACACATTCAAACATCATACATAAGAGCAGGGCCCGACTACGGATGAAACCAAACGATAAAATGACATCCATCCTTGCTATCCCAGGCTGCCGCCTAGAACCCATCCTAGATTGATGAAGAAGGAGAAGAAGAAGAACTCCAAATCAAACAAGCATTGCTATCACGTCAAAGCATCACATTACCTGTACCTACAACTATTGTTGTAGTAATCTGTAAGCCACAGGGACTTGGCAATCTCATTTCCAAGGGTATCAAGACTATTAAAGCTTAATGGGAAGAGGTATGGTAAAGTGGTGAGGATGTAGCAAGCAACTAAGCATTTATTTCAGTGTCTAACTTACGAATACAAAAAGTATAGTGGGTGGTCTACGCATAACAGATGTGAACTAGTACTGATCACTAAGTGATCCTGAACACCTACTTACGTCAATCATAACCCCACCGTGTTCTCTCAAGGATAAGGGTTCACGAGAAGAGACAGTCACAGTTACGCACATGGTTGGTATATTTTATTTGAGTTCACTTCAAGTTTGCTATGATCGGGTGTTAAACAAGTTTTCCAAGTTGCCACATAACCGCGGGCACGGCTTTCCGAATGATTTAACCCTACATGAGTGCTCCAACTCATACATCACTAATCCACCACAGGCCGCGTTGGAATTCCTCAACCACGGAATCACCCGTAGTATTTGCGGAATCCCAATGGAAAATCTAAACTTCAAGATAGCCCGAAGTGTCGTGAAAATCCCACGCGCAAGACGTTCGAGAAAGGTAAAACAAATCCAGCAAGGTTGCCTGGGATAAGAGCCACGTATCTCGTTCTCAGGACACGACCGGATGGGTCTAGCTATAGGGAAGAAAACTAATCCCCGGGTTTCCTTGAGGCGGTCCCACAGGCAACCCGTTTTGGACCAACACCCATGAGGAGCACTAGCCCGGGTTGTTCATTAAAGATCCACGGGGTCCGGAAAGTCCCTATGCAATTTTATTAGTTATTAGGCAAATGTAGTACGAATGTTGGGCCTTGCCAGACAAGCTTTATCCTAAAACGAAAATCAAGGGGTACCACACAACAACCGCATGCATGTTAGGAGCGCTCAATATGGAACATAACACCGGTTCACAAGTAACTAGGGGCAGCAAAAGTGGAACAAAACACTGAGAAAAAATCCAAGCCTTCCACCTTTTACCAAGTATATAAGTGAATTAAATTAAATAGCAATAAATATTGTGATAACAAAAGAATGTCCATGTTTTCACATGGAAAAAATTGCACCTGCAGCTAGAAACGCTATAAGAAGGGTCGAGCAAGCGGTAACATAGCCAAACAAGGTTTGCTGGGAAGGTGGAGGGTTAGAGGCTTTCATAGCAATGCTGGGAGGCTTGACAAACAAGTGGTAGGTAGCGAGACATAACAATGGAAGCGAGCCAACTAGCATAGCAATGATAGTACTAGTATCTAGGAAAATGTGTCATCTTGCCTGAGATCCCGCTTGGAAGAAGAACGATCCATGAAGACGATCCAACATAGTAAAACGAATCCTCACACCCCGAACACTTTTGGAACTCTATCAAGAAGGAACAACCCGAAACAACAATCAACACATGGTACACCTCAACATATGCAAGAGATGATGAGCAAACCAATATGATGCATTCCCATTAATTATGCAAGGCATGGCAAACCACATTAGACAACTACTACACATTAAAGTGAAGCTCAATATGGAATGAGTTGCATATTGACGAAACTCCACGATCGATTATTTAGTTCACTCTCATTTAGGTACACGATAATATTAAATGTTTTTATATGTGGCAAGAGGTGAAGCGTAAATAAACTACACTATCTAGGCATCTTAAAGGAGGTCGAAACAACATATAGTATTTCCGAAATGACCACATATGTTAATTTTGAAATGGGTCCAGATCTGAACTAACCATATTTTATATTTATTAAACAGAAAAATAAAGCATACCACGTGATTCTATACGTCATTCTAGTCGATTTACATATATGGAACATCTCAAATGAAGCTACAGTCTAAAAGATATGACAATCACAAGATTATATGCCATGAATGCAAAATGCATGAAAATGACAAACACGAATGTTTCAAATCATGAATGTAGCAAGATATCATGATGCTACATGAAATTCCAAGCAAGTTTCATATATGGCATGTCCAAAACGGTGCTACGGTTCAACCACACAACCAACACAAGTTTTATTTCAAATCTGCCCAAAACAGCAAGATGGCATATTGCACGCATGAAAACAGCAAGGTACAAGATTCGAAAATGCACAAACTAAGCATGGGGCAGTAGCATACAACACAAACTTGATTTCATCTGCACATATCATACTTAAAAGAGGCATGGATCACATGGTAGGATGCTCACAACATGGCTAACTGGAAACAATTTCAGACTTTGTGAAATTAGCAGTTTTTGACATTCCAGTTTTTATCACGAAGTCATATTGAAAACATTAAAACTATATGCTACAGGGCATATTATCGCATGAAATTTAACTACATACTAGAGGACATTATGTAATACAAATAACTCCACTACACCAACCACAAAAGGGTTCTAAATCACTAGCAAAACACATGACAGGACAGCTACAAAATATTCCAGATTCCAGACTTAGAAATATTTAGACCCCTCAAAACAGCAGTATTTTATAGCATGTTGGCAACAAGAAATTAACACCTAAACATGCATTAACATGACAAATAAAATGTCCAGGGGCTAGTGCACATGTCAAAGGGCATATCTCATGTTCAAAATTATTTCATATCATGCACAGATTTAATCACACAAAAATGACAAAGGGGCATCACAACAAAAGATGACATGCACACAAATTTACTCAAATGACAAAACTAATTGCACAGATAATTTCTATGGATTTTTCCGCCCCAAATTCATATATAATATGCATATGTTCATGTAGGAAAATATGTCATAATTAATTATGCAAGTCATGACATAATTCTATTAGCAAGTTATTTATGCAAATAAATGCCAACAACACATCAAACATTTATATCTTCAAGAAAATGCAGTATAAATAATATACACATTTTACATCTAAGACATGTCTAATTCCAATGCATGGTTAAATAATTATGACAAGGCAAATTAATGCCAATTATGCAAAATGATGCAAAACAGCGAGCTTAGGAATCTTGATCATGGATGAAATGGCATATTGTTAATCTACACATTTTTCTAAACAATTTTCATGTATAAAACATTTTATTTTACCGCACGGTTTATTAGTCTATAGCAATCTACAAAAATAGCCAATTCTCTGATATTAAAAAATGGATCGGATCTGCTATAGGGCCCGAAAATGAACATGGGCGTCATATACTAACATGCACCTACGGGTGAGATTTAGGGGCGCTCACCTAGCGGCCCCTAGGGACGGCTCGGTGATGGGCTGGGCCTGGCTGGGCCTTGGGGCTACATGGAGGCGAGGCCGCGGTTGGGCCTTGCGCTCCCGGTCAATGCGCAACGGGCAGCGACCCAGTTGATCACCTCCTCGCCCGCTCCCGAGCAGGTGGCAGGGCGACAACGGCGCTTCACGACGAGGGGTCGGCTCAACAGCGGCGGGGATGGACAGATCTGGTGAGGAGGGGCCGAATCCGACAAAGGATGATGGCGAATGAAGCTTCGAGGGGTGGCGGCAGCCATGGCAAGATGGCGGAGCTCGAGCTGCGGACTTGAGCTCCGGTTGGGGCACGAGGCGGCAAGGAGGGATAGGCCTGACCATTGCCGGCGGTCCAGCAAGGCTCTCACCAGTGGTGGAGCTGTGGCTAGCTGGCGTTGGGTGTTGGCGAGGCAGCGGGTGGGAGCTCAGGGGCTTGGGCTCCATGTGCGGCGCAACGTTGCAATCCGGGCCGGGGGGTGGGCCGAACCTGGGCTCTATGGGCCGCAGCGGCTAGAGGGGCTGAGGGGCAACGTCTGGGGATTGGGGGGCAAGGAAAACGAGGAGGGATGAGGGTTAGGTCCAAATTAGGAAGGGGAGGGGGTTTATATAGGGTAGGGGATAAGTTTTGGAGGGTTTTTGCACCTAGTCGAGTTGTGCGATCGCAATTGGACGACTCCGGTTGCAGGGTTGGGTTAGGTGGGCTAGATGGGCTATGTTAGAGGAGTTGTGGGCTAGGAAGAGAGGGAGGTTGGTGTCCCGTCGCACGAGTTTTTGGAAACCGAAATGTCTGATTAATAACCGATGATGGTGCCGCTACGGTCGACCGTTCGGGTATCAAATTCACTCGGAATGCGGCGAAATTTGGCAGGCATTCCACCTACAATATAATAAGACCGCATGACAACTTTTGACCCAATCCAAGAATATTTTACATGCACCTTTAAAAATAATAATTATCCGTGTCACGGACGCGTGCGTGTGTGGTTGGTCTCAATACGGTCGACGACACGAACGAAGATAACCGGCAGCTACGAACTGATGCAAATTTTCGAAAACAAGTGACGATGCTATGTAGATGATGCGAATGATGCAATGATGAATGTGACAACCAAACGAATCACACGAATAGAATGGAAATAAAAGGGGAATCTTCTGGAACGTCGGTCTCGAGCTGTTACAACTCTCCTACACTATGGAAGGATCTCGTCCCGAGATCTAGGGATGCAAGACTGAGAAGGGGAAGAGAAAGAACAAGAGGTAAAATGTAGTTGCTTCTTTGACCAACGAGGGAAACCACAAGTCTTGAAGGATGCAAAGTGATGAAGAATGGCACGAGGCGCAAACAAGAATTCACGTGAACTTTTGGCAGCACTTCGGTAGGATAGAGGGGCAAATTTATAAGATGGAAGAAAATTGAACATAGAACACACCACTCCAGTAAAATGAATAAGCAATAAAGAACATGATCTTGGTAAAACAAGATGATGGTTGAAACAGAGCAACAGGACAATGCCTCTAGAAGAAAAGAATAGAAACTAGATCATTAGAAGGAAAAGAACGAAGAAGAAAATAACAACTTCTACCACCATTGAACTTGAGAAGCATAGGTTGAACAGAGTTGATGGAGAATCAACAACGAAAAGAATAGCTTGTTTTGGGTTTGTGGAAAACATCTAAAATTATGTGGTGACAACCTGACACAACAGAAACAATTGAGTTCTTGAGAGCAACAAGATATGCAAAACTTCTTTCACCAAGAGGCAAAGGAGACACCTGAATCGTTTATAACACCATGATAGCAACAATCCTTAGGAAATGCTTTAGGTGAAATCCAACCCAAGAGAACTCCTAGAAAGGAATGATGGGTTTAAATATCTCATTCTTGACAAATTTCCTTCAAGACCCTCTCTATCAAGAATGCTACAATACCATCTCAAAATATGAAGGAGAAAGAATTGCATTTTGAAATGCAAGAGAAAGAATACTTGAGCTTCTCCACCAAAATCTAGAAGAGCACTTCGAGAATGACTTAAATCCTCGACGAACCACAATGAAGCACCTCCGTATACCAAAGAATGATCAAAAGAAATGAAGGTTGAAAGTAGAAGACACGAAGCCTTGCAATGATTTAGATGAAGCTTCACGTTGAGATACTTACGAGAGCTAGAACTTCTAAAAAGAAAAGATGAGAATGCTTGATATCGATAATTTGATATCATGAACACTCCAGAAGAATGATGGGAATCACTTTGGTGAAACAAGAACAAGAATTATGTTGTGCTTATCCTATATCAAGTTAAATTGATGACAATCAACAGATTTGGCATACCACTTATTCTTTTTGAAAATGAATTGAGAGAGATTGGGCACAAACTTGAACAAGTCTTGAACGAGAACACCAGTAAGAATTGCAAATGAATGAAGATACCACGAATGAATGGAGATACATGACAATATAATGAAGGCATCACGATCCACCCAGAGAAATCTTGAATGAAGCACTGGAATAATAGAGATACGAACAAAGGGACAACAATTAAGAAGAATTTGAGAAAGAAAGCTAAAAGCCGAGAACGAGGAATCTTCTGAAATGATGGCCTTCGGAGGATCGAGAAATGAAAACAATTATGAAATGCACCGAATAGATATGGGAGGAATTACTCATGATCGAAACAATTTGAGATCATAGCAACAACCTAAAACCATGAATCTTTGGAGGAACGAACAACGATTTAAGAGAAAATCTCATTCGATCTTCAATGCTGAGAATAATGACGAGAAACAACACCATGAATTACCGAGATACTTTGGAATACTGAATAAGGAAAGGTTAAGCCAACGATGAAAAACATTTAGAAGTGATCTTGGAGAAGAAATATGACCGATGAAGATTATTGTTATGTCATATTCAAAAGAACTTGAGATCTCCGGAAAGATTAGAAGAGTCAGGTAAGATCCTAGGGGAAAACCTGTGGGTTATGGGCCCACTGAAAGGAAACCACCGTTGAAACAATTGCTTAGAAAGAGAGATTGCACCAGGAAACTTAAGAACTTGATGAGGTGAGAAACTCGAAATAATTCAAGAGGATATGAATGGAAACGAAAGTATTCTGATATCTTGAGCACTATGGATAGAATAGAGAGAGACAAAAAACAAGACATACTTGGACAAAATTTACGACATGGGAAAGCATTTAGCGATTGAAAAGGATATGAAGAACACTAGGATCTTGAATTGAATCCACCAGAGAAGAATAACAACGAGAACAGGGAATGCGATGATAGATCTTGACATTGAAACTTCTGAGAATCTCCACAACGAATTGCCAGATACAATACGAAAGAAATGATAGCGAAGCATCAATGAAGAGAAAGGCACTTGCATGAGATTTAATTCATGAAGAAAAAGGGCGGGAGGGTGGGGAAAAACAAATACAACTTAGGACGGATGAAAAGAACTCCGGAAAGAAACATGAGGATTGATCTTGCGAATATTGGAGATGACTGAATATCTTGAAGAGGAGCGCACAGGTTGAAAAGAATTTCAAGACAACTCTAGTTGAACAAAAGGATTAGCATTCCCGTAAAATATGAGAACACTACTTAGAAAAGATATGAAATCAACACTTGACATCGAAGCAACTCGAATTACCATATTAAAAAAACAAAGGATGAGGCTTACAAAATGAGCCAGAACAAATACATACCCATTATGCACTTGTTGGAAAAATAATCCTAGGTACCTAATTGAATTCCACCTAAGAACTTCCAAAATCTTTGGTTATGCAATCGGGTGTTGGGGATACAGGGAGGCAAAATATCTCACACAACTAACAAGCCCTACAATCCAACTGTATCCATCCATCAACACATAACCAAGAAAACCTCGGAAATTATGTACCTCACACCTTCGAAAGACATCCGACATACTAATTGTGGCAATACATCTGATCGCTCTCCCCAGTACTAGGTGGCGCCAAACTACTCTCACCACAAAGAGTATAGAAGTGTATTCGATATCGGCGACCTCTGGTATTCCGAAACTGCAATGATACAAATGTGAAGACAACACCTCGGAGCTCAACCCCCCGGGACACTGCCACAACCCCTAAATGTCAGGAGGCACCAAGAACAATGTTCTCGTCACAAAGATATCAGAACAATCCCAACCATACCCGCATGATCCTAAAAAATTTTTGAGCGAGAAGAGGAGTAGAATTAAAATTCCTAAGTCGTAATTCCTCACCAGAGTATAGAAGAGGAATAAAAGAATACTACTCTCCGATATTTAACTAGACTCAAAATAGTTTTTCACTAGACTCGACTCGGCCAAGTTTCGATCAATCAGGGGCGCTCCTAGGTAGGTACAGGCTCTGATACCAACTTGTCATGCCCAAGATGCGAACCTATCCTTATTTTGGCACAAGGGCCTCAATAGGGATAGAAGCGCATCTCGCCATATTCGCAATAATGGATATCATTACAAGTACATGTATAGAAGGGATGAGTATATGGAATTGGCTTACACTCATCACAAGCTACATCAAGATCACATCAATACAACAACATATTCAAACATCATACATAAGAGCAGGGTCCGACTACGAAGAAAAAATATGATAAAATGACATCCATCCTTGCTATCCCACGTTGCCGTCTGGAACCCATCCTAGATTGATGAAGAAGGAGAAGAAGAAGAACTCCAAATCAAACAAGCATCGCTCTCACTTCGAAGCATTGCATTACCTACACCTGCAACTATTGTTGTAGTAATCTGTGAGCCACGGGGACTCGTCAATCTCATTTCCAAGGGTATCAAGACAATTAAAGCTTAATGGGTGAGGTATGGTAAATTGGTGAGGCTGCAGCAAGCAACTAAGCAATTATTTGAGAGGCTAACTTGTTGGGGAACGTCGCATGGAAAACAAAAATTTTCCTACGCACACGCAAACCTATCCATGGTGATGAGCATCTACGAGAGGGAGAGTGGATCTACGTACCCTTGTAGATCGCTAAGCGGGAAGCGTTAAGAAACGCGGTTGGTGTAGTCGAACTTCTTCGCGATGCAAATCGCCGAGCATCCCGCGATCCAATCACGAACCGTCCCGCGAACACATCATGATCCGTCCCGCGAACTCATCACGATCCGTCTCACGATCTTGATCACGATGTGTCCCGCGAACTCATCACGATCCGTTCCGTGATCACATCACGAACCGTCTCGCGATCTCGGTCACGGTCCTTCCGATCTAGCGCCGAACGGACGGCACCTCCGCGTTCAGCACACGTGCAGCTTGATGACGATCTCCACCATCTCGATCCAGCGAGAGAAGGTGGAGAGGAGAGAGAGTTCACCGGCAGCGTGACGGCGCTCCGGTGATGGTGGTGAAGCAATTCCGGCAGGGCTTCGCCTAAGCGCTGCAGAAAACCGATCTAGAGGAGAAACTATGCACTGGTGGAACGGGTAGCACGTGGCCGGAAATTCTGTCAAAAAACCACCCAATCCACTAGTATATATAGGAGGATAGGAGATGAGAGGCAGCCAAGGCCTTTGGGTCGGCCGAAATAGGAGGTGGGAAGCAATCCTACTTCACCTCCAATCATAGTTGGAGTAGGATTGCCTCCTATTGGCTGATTTTCCACTTTTTGCTTTAGGACTTTCTCTCCTGCGCCATGGGCCTTTGTGGCTGTTTTCCCAGCCCACTAAGGGCTGGTTATTATTCTCCCACAGCCCATGGACCCCTTGGGGTCGAAATACCCCTCCCGGAGGCCTCCCGGTACACTACCGGCACTCCCGGTACACTACCGGCACTCCCGGTACACTACCGATGAGCCCGAAACTTTTCCGGAAACCAAACTGGGACTTCCTATATATGAATCTTTACCTCCAGACCATTCCGGAGCTCCTCGTGATGTCCAGGATCTCATCCAGGACTCCGAACAAACTTCGGTCACCACCATACATAACTCTACACTATCGAAACGTCACCGAACCTTAAGTGTGCAGACCCTACGGGTTCCAGAACTATGTAGACATGACCGAGACACCTCTACGGTCAATAACTAATGGCGGGACCTAGACGTCCACATTGGTTCCTACATATTCTATGAAGATCTTTATCGGTTGAACCTCTATGTCAAGGATTCAGTTAATCCCGTATAACGTTCCCTTTGTTCTTCGATATGTTACTTGCCCGAGATTCGATCGTCGGTATCTCCATACCTAGTTCAACCTCGTTACCGGCAAGTCTCTTTACTCGTTCCATAATCCAAGATCCCGTGACTAACACTTAGCCACATTGCTTGCAAGGCTTGTTGTGATGTTGTATTACCTAGTGGGCCCTGAGATACCTCTCCGTCACATGGAGTAACAAATCCCAATCTCGATCCATGCCAACTCAACAGACACCATTGGAGATACCTGTAGAGCACCTTTATAGTCACCCAGTTACGTTGCGACATTTGATACACACAAGGCACTCCTCCGATATCCGTGAGTTGAATGATCTCATGGTCATAGGAACATATACTTGACATGCAGAAAACAGTGGCAATAAACTGACACGATCATATGCTATGTTTGTAGTTTGGGTCTTATCCATCACATCATTCTCCTAATGATGTGATCCTGTTATCAAATGACATCTCATGTCCATGGCTAGGAAACCTTAACCATCCTTTGATCAACGAGCTAGTCCATTAGAGGCATACTAGGGACATGGTTTTGTCTATGTATCCACACATGCATTTAAGTCTCCGATCAATACAATTATAGCATGGATAATAAACGATTATCATGAACAAGGAAATATGATAATAACTAATTTATTATTGCATCTAGGGCATATTTCCAACAGTCTCCCACTTGCACTAGAGTCAATAATCTAGTTCACATCACCATGTGATTCGCATTGTTATGAATCTAACACCCAATGAGTTCTGGGGCTCGATCATGCTTTGCATGTGAGAGAGGTCTTATAGTCAACGGGTCTGCGATATTCAGATCCGTGTGTACTTTGCAAATCTCTATGTCAAACCGTAAACATTGCTACCACACTCCACTTGGTACTATTTCCAAATGCCTGCTCCACTATATGTATCCAGATTGCTACTACGAGTCATCCGGATTAGTGTTAAAGCTTGCATCAACGTAACTCCTTACGACGAACCCTTTATCACCTCCATAATCGAGAAACATCTCCTTAGTCTTTCAGTTACTAAGGATAATCTTGACCGCTGTCCAGTGATCCACTCCTGGATCTCTTTTGTACCCCTTGACAGACTCATGGCAAGGCACACACAGGTGCGGTACACAGCATGGCATACTATACAGAGCCTATGGCTAAGGTATAGGGGACGACGTTCGCCCTTTCTCTTTCTTCTGCCGTGGTTGAGCTTTGAGTCTCACTCAACTTCACACCTTACAAATCAGGCGAGAACTCTTTCTCTGACTGATCCATTTTGAACTCTTTCAAAATCTTTGTCAAGGTATGTACTCATTGAAAGTCTCATCAAGTCATCTTTGATCTATCTCTATAGATCTTGATGCTCAACAATTAGGTAGTTTTATCCAGGTTTTACTTTGAAAATCACTTTCCAAATAACTGTTTATGCTTTCCAGAAATTCTACATTATTTCCGATCAACAATATGTCATCCACATATACTTATCAGAAATTCTATAGTGCTCCCACTCACTTTGTTGCAAATACAAGTTTCTCATAAACTTTGTATAAACTCAAAAACTTTGATCAACACATCAAAGCGTATATTCCAACACCGAGATGCTTGCTTCAGTCCATGGAAGGATCACCGAAGCTTGCACACCTTGTAGCATCCTTAGGACTGACAAAACCTTCTGGTTGTATCACATACAACCTTTCCTCTAGTAAACCGTTAAGGAAACGATGTTTCGACATCCATCTACGAGATTTCATAATTAAAAAATGCAGCAACTGCTAACATAATTCCAACAGACTTTTAGCTTCGCTACGAGTGAGAAAGTCTCATCGCAGTCAACTCCTTGAACTTGTCATAAACATCTTTGCAAAAAGTTGAGCTTTACGAATGGTGACAATTACCATCAGCGTCTGTCTTCATTTTAAAGATCCATTTGTACTCAACGACCTGCCGTCCAATGAGAAAGTCTACCAAAGTCTATACTTGGTTTTCATACATGGATCCTATCTCGGATTTCATGGCCTCCAACCATTTGTCGGAATTCGGGCCCATCATCGCTTCTCCATAGCTCGTAGGTTCATCGTTGTCCAACAACATGACCTCCAAGACAGGGTTGTCGTACCACTTAGGAGCAGTACACATCCTTGTCGACCAACGATGTTCGATAGTAACTTGATCCTGAAGCTTCATGATCATCATCATTAACTTCCTCTTCAACTAACGTAGGCTTCACAGAAACATCTTTCTGTGCTGCGCTACTCTATGGTTGAACAAACGTTTAACAACCTCATCAAGTTCTATGTTCCTCCCACTCAATTCTTTCGAGAGAAATATTTCCTCGAGAAAGGATCCGTTTAAGCAACAAACACTTTGCACTAGGATCTGAGATAGAAGGTTCACCTAACTGATCTTAGGGTATTCTATGAAGATGCATTTGTTCGCCTTGGGTTCGACCTCATTAGGCGAAAACATTTTCCACACAAGTGTCGCAGCCCCAAATATTAAGAAATGACAGCTTAGGTTTCTATCAAACCATAATTCACATGGTGTCATCTCAACGGATTTAGATGGTGCCCTATTTAAAGTGAATGTAGTTGTCTCTAATGCATAACCCCAAAAATTATAGTAGTAAAATGATAAGAGACATCACAGTATGCACTATATCAATAGGGCATGACTATGATGTTCGGACACACCATCACACTATGGTGTTCCAGGTGGCGTTAGTTGTGAAACAAATTTCACATTGTCTTAAGTTGTATGCCAAACTCGTAACTCAGATATTCACCTCCACGATCATATCACGGTCACTTTTATCTTCTTGTCACGATGATCTTTAAACTTCACTCTGAATTTGCTTGAACCATTCAAACGATTCAGACTTGTGTTTCATTAAGTAAATATACACTATATCTACTCAAATCATCAGTGAAGGTAAGAAAATAACGATATCCACTACACGCTATAAGACTCACTAGATTGTATACATCAACATGTATCATTTCCAATGAATCACTTGCCCGCTCCATCCAACGGGGTCCTTTAGTCATCTTTCCTAAGAGGCATGGTTCGCATGTCTCAACCGATTCGAAATCGAATGAGTCCAAATATCCATCAGCATGGAGTTTCTACATGCGCTTTATACCAATATGACATTTAGCGCCAGTGCCACAAGTATGTGGTACTATCATTATTAACTTTGTATCTTTTGACATCAATGTTATGAACATGTGTAATACTACGATCAAGATTTCAACAAACCATTCTCACTGGGTGCATGACCATTGAAGGTATTATTCATGTAAACAGAATAACCATTATTCTCTAACTTAAATGAATAACCATATTGCAAAAACATGATCTAATCATGTTCATGCTCAACGCAAAACACCAAATAACATTTATTTAGGTTCGTCACTAATCCTGAAGGTAGAGAGAGCGTGCGATGTTGATCACATCAACCTTGGAAACACTTCCAACACATATCGTCCCCTCACCCTTAGCTAGTTCTCCGTTTATTCCGTAGCTTTTATTTCGAGTTACTAACATTTAGCAACCGAACTGGTATCCAATACCCAGATGCTACTAACAGTACTAGCAAGGTACACATTAGTAACTCGTATATCAAATATACTTCTATCAATGTTGCCAGCCTTCTTATCTACCAAGTATCTAGGGTTGTTCCGCTTCAGCAACCGCTCACCTCATAACAGAAGCACTTAGTCTTGGGTTTTAGTTCAACTTTGGGTTGCTTCACCGGAGCAGCAACTGACTTGCTATCCATGAAGTTTCCCTCCTTTCTCTTGCCCTTCTCGAAACTAGTGGTTTGATTAACCATCAACACTTGACGTTCCTTCTTGATTTCTACCTTCGCGGTGTCAAACATCGCGAACATCTCAGGGATCAATACTTCTATCCCTGGTGTATTATAGTTCATCACTAAGTTCTAGTAGCTTTAGTGACAGTGACTTGGAGAACTATATCAATCACTATCTTATCTGGAAGATCAACTCCCACTTTATTCAAGCGATTGTAGTACCCAGACAATCTGAGTACATGCTCAATGATTGAGCCATTCTCCTTCATCTTACAGGCAAAGAATCTTGTTGGAGATCTCATATCTCGCAACACAGGCACGAGCTTGAGATCACAATCTCTGCTCCTAGAACATCTCATATGTTCCGTGACGTTCAAAATGTTTCGGAGCCTCAATTCTAAGCCGTAATGCATGACGCACAAAACTATCAAGTAGTCATCGAAACGTGCCTGTCAGATGTTCACAACATCTATAGACGACGCTAGAGGGGGTGGCGCACCGAGCGGTGCATTAAGGACATAAGCCTTCTGTGCAGCAATGAGGACAATCCTCAGATCACGGACCCAGTCCGCAATATTGCTACCAACATATTTCAACTCTATTTCTCTAGGAACATATAAAAATTTAAGGGAGCTACAGCGCGAGCTAGTAATCTACAACATAATTTGCAAATACACTATGACTATGTTCATGATAATGAGTTTAGTTAATCATATTACTTAAGAACTCCCACTCAAATTGACATCCCTCGGGTCATTCGAGTGATACATGATCCAAATTCACCAACTCAAGTCCGATCATCACGTGAGTTAAGGTGGCTTCAATGGTGAACATCATTATGTTGATCATATCCACTATATGACTCATGCTCGACCTTTCGGTCTCTTGTGTTCCGAGGCCACGTCTGTACATGCTAGGCTCGTCAGGTTTAACCCGAGTGTTCTGTGCGTGCAAATCTGGCTTGCACCCGTTGTATGTGAATGTAGAGTCTATCACACCCGATCATCACGTGGTGTCTCAACATGACGAACTTTCGCAATGGTGCACACTCGGGGAGAACACAGTTCATCTGGAAATTCAAGTGAGGGATCACCTTATAATGCTACCGCCGTACTAAGCAAAACAAGGTGCATAAAAGAATTAACATCTCATGCAATTCATAAGTGACATGATATGGCCATGAACTTGTGTTTAGGATCTCCATCTTCGAAACACCGGCATGATCTCCATCGTTACCGGCACAACACCATGATCTCCATCATCTTGATCTCCATCAATGTGTTGCCATTGGGGTTGTGGCGCCAGCCCTGCTTCTACTTCTATTGCTACCGTTTAGCGATAAAGTAAAGCATTACATAGCGCTTAATGATTGACACCCAGGTCATACAACAATTAAAGACAACCCTATGGCTCCAGCCGGTTGCCATACTCAACGACATGCAAGTCGTGAAATTCTATACATCACATGATCATCTCACACACCACATATATCTCATCATGTAATTGGCCATATCACATCACAACATACCCTCACTTCAAAGCATTGCATTACCTACCCCTGCAACTATTGTTGTAGTAATCTGTGAGCCATGGGGACTCATCAATCTCATTTCCAAGGGTATCAAGACTATTAAAGCTTAATGGATGAGGTATGGTAAATTGGTGAGGCTGCGGCAAGCAACTAAGCAATTATTTGAGAGGCTAACTTGTTGGGTAACGTCGCATGGAAAACAAAAAATTTCCTACACACACGCAAACCTATCCATGGTGATGAGCATCTACGAGAGGGAGAGTGGATCTACGTACCCTTGTAGATCGCTAAGCAGGAAGCGTTAAGAAACGCGGTTGGTGTAGTTGAACTTCTTCGCGATCCAAATCGCCGAGCGTCCCGCGATCCAATCACGAACCGTCCCGCAAACACATCATGATCCGTCCCGCGAACTCATCACGATCCGTCTCACGATCTTGATCACGATCTGTCCCGCGAACTCATCACGATCCATTTCGTGATCACATCACGAACCGTCTCGCGATCTCGATCACGGTCCTTCCAATCTAGCGTCGAACGGACGGCACCTCCGCGTTCAGCACACGTGCAGCTTGATGACGATCTCCACCGTCTAGATCTAGAGAGAGGAGGTGGAGAGGAGATAGATTTCACCGGCAGCGTGACGGCGCTCCGGTGATGGTGGTGGAGCAATTCCGGCAGGGCTTCGCCTAAGCGCTGCAGAAAACCGATCTAGAGGAGAAACTATGCACCGGTGGAACGGGTAGCACGTGGCCGGAAATTCTGTCCAAAAACCACCCAATCCACTAGTATATATAGGAGGAGAGGAGAGGAGAGGCAGCCAAGGCCTTTGGGTCGGCCTAAATAGGAGGTGCGAAGCAATCCTACTTCACCTCCAATCCTAGTTGGAGTAGGATTGCCTCCTATTGGCTGATTTTCCACTTTTTGCTTTAGGACTTTCTCTCCTGCGCCATGGGCCTTTGTGGCTGTTTTCCCAGCCCACTAAGGGCTGGTTATTATTCTCCCACAGCCCATGGACCCCTTGGGGTCGAAATACCCCTCCCGGAGGCCTCTCGGTACACTACCGGCACTCCCGGTACACTACCGGCACTCCCGGTACACTACCGGCACTCCCGGTACACTACGATGAGCCCGAAACTTTTCCGGAAACCAAACTGGGACTTCCTATATATGAATCTTCACCTCCGGACCATTCCTGAGCTCCTCGTGACGTCCAGGATCTCATCCGGGACTCCGAACAAACTTCGGTCACCACCATACACAACTCTACACTACCGAAACGTCACCGAACCTTAAGTGTGCAGACCCTGCGGGTTCGAGAACTATGTAGACATGACCGAGACACCTCTACGGTCAATAACCAATGGCGGGACCTGGACGTCCACATTGGTTTCTACATATTCTATGAAGATCTTTATCGGTTGAACCTCTATGTCAAGGATTCAGTTAATCCCGTATGACGTTCCCTTTGTTCTTCGGTATGTTACTTGCCCGAGATTCGATCATTGGTATCTCCATACCTAGTTCAACCTCGTTACCGGCAAGTCTCTTTACTCGTTCCGTAATACAAGATCCCGTTACTAACACTTAGCCTCATTGCTTGCAAGGCTTGTTGTGATGTTGTATTACCGAGTGGGCCCTGAGATACCTCTCCGTCACACGGAGTAACAAATCCTAGTCTCGATCCATGCCAACTCAACAGACACCATCGGAGATACCTATAGAGCACCTTTATAGTCACCCAGTTACATTGCGGTGTTTGATACACACAAGGCACTCCTCCGATATCCATGAGTTGCATGATCTCATGGTCATAGGAACATATACTTGACATGCAGAAAACAGTAGCAATAGACTGACACGATCATATGCTATGTTTGTAGTTTGGGTCTTATCCATCACATCGTTCTCCTAATGATGTGATCCCATTATCAAATGACATCTCATGTCCATGGTTAGGAAACCTTAACCATCCTTTGATCAACGAGCTAGTCCATTAGAGGCATACTAGGGACATGGTTTTGTCTATGTATCCACACATGCGTTTAAGTCTCCGATCAATACAATTATAGCATGGATAATAAACGATTATCATGAACAAGGAAATATGATAATAACTAATTTATTATTGCATCTAGGACATATTTCCAACATAACTTATGAATACAAAAAGTAAAGTGGGTGGTCTACGCATAACAGACGTGAACGAGTAATGATCACTAAGTGATCCTAAACACCTAATTACGTCAATCATAACCCCACCATGTTCTCTCTCTCTCTTGGATAAGGGATCACGAGAAGATATGGTCAAAGTTACGCACACAGTTGGTGTATTTTTTTAGTTTACTTCTAGTTTTCTATGACCGGGTGTTAAACAAGTTTTCCAAGTTGCCACATAACCGCGGTACGGCTTTCCGAAAGATTTAACCCTGTGGGGGTGCTCCAACTCATCCATCACAAATCAACCACACGCCGCGTTGGAATTCCTCAACCGTAGAATCAGCCGTAGAATTTGGGGAATCCCGATGGAAAATCTCAACTTCAAGATAGCCCAAAGTGTCATCAAAATCCCACGCGCAGGATGTTTGAGAAGGTAAAACAAATCTAGCAAGACCGCCCGACGTGTCGACAAACCCGATAAGAGCCGCGTATCTCGTTCTCAGGACACGACATGATGGGTCTAGCTACAGGGAAAAAAACAATCCCCAAGTTTCCTCGAGGCGGCCCCGCAGGCAGGTCGTTTTTAACCAACACTCATGAGGAGCACTGGCCTGGGTTGTTAATTTCAAATCCTCGGGGTCCGAAAAGTCTCTATGCAATTTTATTAGTTATTAGGCAAATGTAGTCCCAATGTTGGGCCTTGCCAAACAAGCTTTATCCTAAAACAAAAATCAAGCGGTCCCCATAACAACCCCGAGCATGTTAGGCTTGCTCAATATGGAACATAACACCGGTTCAGAGGTGACAAGGGGTGGCAAAAGTGGAACAAAACACCGAGCAAAAGGCAAGCCTTCCACCTTTTGCCAAGTATATAAGTGCATTAAATTAAATAGCAATAATATTGTGATAACAAAACAATGCCCATGTTGTCACATGGAACAATTGCACCTACAGCTAGAAACACTATAAGAAGGGCTGAGCAAGCGATAACATAGCCAAACAAGGTTTGCTGGGAAGGTGGAGGGTTAGAGGCTTTTATGGCAATGTTAGGAGGCTTTACAAACTGGGTAGGTAGCAAGACATAACGATGGAAGAGATCCAACTAACATAGCAATGATAGTAGTGGTATCCAGGGAAATGTGTCATCTCGCCTGTCATCCTGCTTAGAAGAAGAACGATCCATCAAGAAGATGATTCAACGTAGTCGAACGAATCCTCACACTCCGAACGCTTTCAGAACTCTATTGAGAAGGAATAGCGCGAAACAACAATCAACACAGGGTACACCACAACATATGCAAGACATGATGCGCAAACCAATATGATGCATTCCCATTAATTATGCAAGGCATGGCAAACCACATCAGACAACTACTACACATTATTGCATATTGACGAAACTTCACGATCGATTATTCAGTTCACTCTCATTTAGATACACGATAATATTAAATGTTGTTATACATGGCAAGAGGTGAAGCATAAATAAACTACACTATCTAGGCATCTTAAAGGAGGTCGGAAACAACTTATAGTATTTCCGAAATGACCCCATATGTTAATTTCGAAATGGGTCCAAATCTGAACTAACCATATTTTATATTTATTAAACAGAAAAATAAAGCATACCACGTGATTCTATACGTCATTCTAGTCGATTTACATATATGGAACATCTCAAATGAAGCTACGGTCTAAAAGATATGACAATCACAAGATTATATGCCATGAATGCAAAATGCATGAAAATGACAAACATTAACATTTCAAATCATGAATGTAGCAAGATATCATGATGCTACATGAAATTCCAAGCAAGTTTCATATATGGCATGTCCAAAACGGTGCTACGGTTCAACCACACAACCAACACAAATTTTATTTCAAATCTGCCCAAAACAGCAAGATGGCATATTGCACGCATGAAAACATCAAGGTACAAGATTCAAAAATGCAAAAACTAAGCATGGGGTAGTAGAATATAACACAAACTTGATTTCATCTGCACATATCATACTTGAAAGAGGCATGTATCACATTGTAGGAAGCTCACAGCATGGCTAACTGGAAACAGTTCCAGACTTTGTGAAATTAGCAGTTTTTGACATTGTAGTTTTTATCACGAAGGCATATTGACAACATTAAAACTATATGCTACAGGGCATATTATCGCATGAAATTTAACCGCATACTAGAGGAAATTATGTAATACAAATAACTCCACTACACCAACCACAAAAAGGGTTCTAAATCACTAGCAAAACACATGGCAAGACAGCTACAAAAAATTCCAGATTCCAGACTTAGAAATATTTAGACCCCTCAAAACAGCAATATTTTATAGCATGTTGGCAACAAGAAATTAACACCTAAACATGCATTAACATGACAAATAAAATGACCAGGGGCTAGTGCACATGTCAAAGGGCATATCTAATGTTCAAAATTATTGCATATCATGCATAGATTTAATCACACAAAAATGACAAATGGGCATCACAGCAAAAGATGACATGCACACAAATTTACTCAAATGACAAAACTAATTGCACAGATAATTTCTATTGATTTTTCAACCCCAAAATCATATATAATATGCATATGTTCATGTAGAAGAATATGTCATAATAGATTATGCAAGTCATGACATAATTCTATTAGCAAGTTATTTATGCAAATAAATGCCAACAACACATACAACATTTATATCATGCAGGAAAATGCAGTATAAATAATATACACATTTTACATCTAAGACATGTCCAATTGCGATGCACGGTTAAATAATTATGACAATGTAAATTAATGGCAATTATGCAAAATGATGCAAAACAACGAGATTAGGTATCTTGATCATGGATGAAATGGCATATTGTTAATCTACGCATTTTTCTAAACAGTTTTCATATATAAAACATTTTATTTCATTGCACGGTTTATTAGTCTATAGCAATCTAAAAAAACAGGTAATTCTGTGATATGAAAAATGGGTCGGATCTTCTATAGGGCCCGAAAATGAACATGGGGGTCATATACCATGCCCTCTGCTAGCGGACTGCAAAGAGTGGCTTTGTCATGAGCTAGCAGAAAGCAGATGGGAAAGAGCAAGCAGACGGGAAGGGTGGATTTGCCATCAGCCACCTCTTCGTCGTTTGCTAGCGGATGGCAAAGGAGGTTTGCCGTTCGCTAGCAGACGGCAAAGAGGGAGGGGGGGCCACCCTAAACTCAGCCCGCAACTTGAGCTAGAGCCCCCCTCTTTGCCGTCTCCTAGCGGACGGCAAAGGAGGTTTGTCGTCCGCTAGCAGACAGCAAAGAGGGAGGGGGGCCCACCCTAAACCCAGCCCGCAACTTGACCTAACGCCCCCCTCTTTGCCGTCCGCTAGCGGACGACAAAGAGGGGGGGTTAGCTAATGGCTAACGCCCCCCGGCCCGCATCTCTCTCTCTCTCTCTCTCTCTCCCTCTCTCCTTCCCGTCGCCGCCCGACCCCGCCGCCCGCGCCTACCGCCCCTGACGCCCCCGCCGCCGCTCGCCCCCACTGCCGCGCGCCCCTACGCCCCCCTACCGCCGCGCGGCTCCGCCTCCGCCGTCGCGCGCCCCCACCGCCCATGTCCCCGCCGCTGCGCGCCCCCGCCGCCGCGCCGTCGCTCCCGTCGCCGCGTCACCGCGTCGCCCCCGTCGCCGCGCGCCCCCGCCGCCGCGGCGCCACCGTCGCCCCATCGGCCCGCGTCGCCACTGTTGCCCGCCAGCACCGCCCCACCGGCCCGCGTCGCCACCGCCGTCCCGTCACCCGGTGAGTTTAATTAGGATTAGCTTTTTCTGTTTTTTCTGTTTTTTAGATTTTTTCTGTTTTTTGATTTAGGTTTAATTAGTTAGTTTAGTTTATTAGTTTAGTTTAGTTAGTTTTTCTGTTAAGTAAGTAAGGTAGTTAGTTAGTTAGTTAGGAGGAGGAGGAGAGGAAATGAAGAAGAAGAAGAGAGAAGAAGAAGAGGAGGAGAAGGAGACGAAGAAGAAGAAGAAGAGGAAGGAGAAGAAGAAAAAGAAGAAGAAAAGGAGGAGGAGGATCGGCGATGGGGTGCGTCGGCGCCAACGTAACCGGGTCGAGGATCGGTGATGGGGTGCGTCGGCGCCGACGTAACCGGGTCGAGGATCGCCGACACGACACCACTGACACCCCAACACGACACCCCGACCCCTGACACGACACCCCAACACCCCAACACGGCACCCCGACACGGCACCCCGACACCCCGACACCCCGACACGGCACCCCGACCCCGACACGACACCCCGACACCCCGACGCGGCACCCCCCGACCCCGACACAACACCCTTACCCTGACATGACACCACCGACACCCCGACCCCCGACACGACACCTTGATACCCCGACACGACATCCCGACACCCCGACACCCCTACACGGCACCCCGACGCCCCGACACCCCGACACGGCACCCCGACCCCAGACACGACACCCCGACACCCCGACACGGCACCCCCGACCCCGACACAGCACCCCTACCCCGACACGACAACACCGACACCCCGACCCCCGACACGACACCCCGACACCCTAACACGGCACCCCAGACCCCGACACAGCACCCCTACCCTGACACGACACCCCCGGCACCTAGACCCTGACACGACACCCCCGACACCCGGACCCCCAACACAGCACCCCTACCTCGACACGGCACCCCATTCCCCGACACAGCACCCCTACCCCGACACGGCACCCCCGACACCCCGACCCCGACACGACACCCCAACATGGCACCCCGACCCCGACACAGCACCCCTACCCCGACATGACACCACTGACACCCCGACCCCCGACACGACACCCCGACACCCTGACACGGCACCCCAGACCCCAGGCCGATGAAACTTGCTAGCTATAGGTGTCTTCAATCATTAGTATGCGTGACCACTATGTGTCTCCCGTTCGAAAGGGTTACATCTATAAATATGCATCCATTAGCATATTTATAACCGTGATTCTTTTGAATTGTCCAAAGTTATCCATGGACAACCCGAGTATGTGTAGATTGGGTTTGTTTTCCCATATGCTCTGCTCCGGATCCGATGCAGAATTTCATCAGTGCCTCCCTGTTGTTCTCCGGGTGCACATCCTCTCTGCTTATTGCCGAGATGTGTATCAGGAGAATAGCGGGGAGGTGCTGCCAAAATTGTGCGTCGGATCCGGAGCGGAGCATGGGAAACGAACCCAATCTACACATACTCGGGTGGGATTAGGACCTATCTTTACCTACTAGCGTCTAGGTTGCATCGATGTAATGAAACTGACAAACTCTATTAATTAATGAATATGGTTTGCTGAATTATGTATATATTTTGTGTGTGTCCAGTAGCTACGCGGGATGAGTTATCGTGGGTGGATGTACACCGGTCACACTAGTCAGAAAGACATGACCCGTGAATGGTTAACAAAAACCAAGGAGTTTGTGAGAGTCGCATTTGCAAATGGACAGAAAACAACCTGGTGCCCTTGTGTCAATTGCGACAACTGTAAGAAGAAGTCAGAGTTTGAAATTATCAAACACCTGCAAAAGTGGGGTTTTACGCCTAATTATACGGTCTGGACATTTCATGGTGAGTCTGCCTAACGTGCCAGAGCTGAGGTGGTTCATCGTCGCACCGACGAGCATGGTACCGGGTTCGAAGACATGGTGCAAGACTTTGATGATGCTCGGGATTCGAGCGATGAGATGGAGGAATCTGCAAAGGCCTTTTATGAAATGTTGGAGTCTTCAAAACGTCCTCTCCATGAGCACACTGAGCTTTGTCAGCTGGATGCCATCGCGCAAGTAATGGCTCCAAAGGCATAGTTCAACCTGGGTAGAGAATGCTGTGACACGATGAGGACGATATTTGGACGCTTTCTACCCAAAGGCCATGTATTTCCACCATACCTGTACCAGTCGGACAAAATCCTACGTGCGCTTAAGATGCCCTATGAGAAGATAGACGCTTGTGAGAATGGATGTGTCTTATTTAGGCTTGAGTATGCGGGCTTGAACTATTGCCCCATTTGCAATGCTTCTAGGTATGTTCTAGTAGACAACGGTATGGGTGAGAAGAGTCAGACCAAAATCCCCATTAATGTTCTTCGGTATCTGCCAATCATACCAACACTTCAACGTATTTTCATGGTCGAAGAGACGGCTAGACAGATGACGTGGCATAAATTGGGCAAAAGAACAGAACTGGATGCAGATGGGAATCCGATGTTGGGACACACTTTAGACGCTTTTGCGTGGAAGCACTTCGATGCAATACATAAGGATAAAGCAGAAGATCCAAGGCATCCTTGAGTTGCCATCAGCACGGATGGGTTCAATCTGTATGGTATGATGGCAGCACAATACAGTTGTTGGCCTGTATTTGTCATTCCACTCAATCTCCCCCCGGAGAGATTATGAAAAGAAAGAACATTTTCCTGACTTTGATAATTCCAGGGCCCAAATATCTGGGGAAGAATATGAATGTGTACATGCAACCACTTAAGGATGAATTGCAAGAAGCCTGGGATAATGGGATCAAGACATACGACGCCGCTAAAAAAAGAACTTCAAAATGCATGTGTGGTACATGTACTCGATGCATGACTTGCCGGCGTATGCGCTATTCGTTGGCTGGTGTGTGCATGGAAGGTTTCCATGCCCCACATGCAAGGAAGCTCTTCAGTTCCGTTGGGTGGAGGCGGGTCGGAAGTTTTCTTGCTTCGACATGCATAGACAGTTCCTGGATCTTGACCATAAGTTTAGAAAAGACAATAAGAATTTCATCAAAGGTAGAGTTTTCAAAAGCACTACACCACCTGCGTTGACAGGACAACAGATCCTAGATCAGATAAACCCTCTTGAGCCAGATCCAGATCGTCCAGGGTATTTCAAAGGGTATAATATGGAACACGCCTGGACTCACAAGATATGTTTGTGGTATCTTCCTTACTTTAAAGACCTCCTTTTCCCACACAACATCGACGTGATGCACACTGAAAAGAATATCGTGAGGCCCTTTTTGGTACATTGTTTAGCACAGAGGGGAAGTCGAAGGATAATCCTAAGGCTAGAGTCAACCAGGAGGCTCTATGTGATAGACCGTTACAAAATATTCGACAACCGAAAGGAAAGAAGAGCTGGAGGAAGCCAAAGGCATGGTTCAATCTTGGAAGGCTAGCTATGAGGGAAATGATCTTGTGGGTGAAAATGCAGTTGATGTTCCCCGATGGGTATGCAGCGAATCTAAAGAGGGGAGCGAGTCTTGACAAATTGAAATTATTTGGTCTCAAGAGTCATGTTTGGCACATATGGCTTGAGCGGGTAATGCCGGTGATGTTGCGTGGCTTTATCACTGAGGATGAATGGCTAGTATTGGCACAACTGAGCTATTTATTCCATGCTCTTTGTGCGAAAGAACTATCGCCTAACGTGCTAGACAAACTGGAAGAGTTGGCGCCGGGGTTGATCTGCAAGTTAGAAAAGATCTTTCCGTCGGGCTTCTTTAATCCAATGCAACATTTGATTTTGCTTCTCCCGACTGAGGCAAGATTGGGGGGGGGGGCGTGCAAAATCGTTGGTGTTTCTCAACTGAGAGGATGTAGAAGACACTTCGAGCAAAATGTAAAAATAAACATAGAGTTGAAGCATCGATGTACGAGGCATTCATTACTTAGGAGGCGGCAAACTTCGTGACAGCACACCACACAGCCCAGAATCGTCATTTGCATAATCCGAAGCCTTGGTACAATGATGGCGACCGTGAAAAAGGTCGATCCAACCTCAGCCTATTCAAAGGGAAGCTTGCACCAGCCGGTTCTTAGAAATCAATAGGGTTGGATGTCGAAGAATGGCGGACCATTTCGTTGTATATCTTCAACAACCTAACAGAAGTGCGGCCGTACATCGAGTAAGTTCTCGGTACATTGTTTCGCAACTTCTAATTCCTTTGAAATGCTCTTTTTCCCAGATATGTGATACAATCGATACGTCACCAAATTCTCGGATGGAGCGGTGATCCAAAAAGATTCCATCGAAGAGTATGAGATTCAGGCAAAGCATGGAGGCGACTATCCCGGTTTCATCTCTTGGTTCAAGCAAACGGTAATTTCCATTAATTAGATGATTTCATTTCTTCGGCTAGTTTGCGGCTAATGCAACAATCCTTTGGTATTAAACTTGTAGGCTAATGCAGAGTCTATGGACTCCGAATTGAGACAAGTCACTAATGGTTTTGACTTTAAGGTCCATTCATTTGACAAATACGACATCAACGGGTATCGCTTTCGTACTTTTGGCAAAGAGCTATCTATGGCCGACCGAAAGTCTACAAATTGTTGTGTCTCCGCTGTCGGCGAAGGAGGGGTCAAGTATTATGGAAGAGTTGAAGCAATTTATGAACTTACATTCTTTGGTGAAAACCCACCAAACGTCGTAGTCTTCAAATCTTATTGGTTCCAGCCGAAGGAGACTAGAAGGACTCATGAACATATAGGGCTAGTCGAAAATCAAACAAAGCACCCATTTAGATGTTTCTGATGTCTATATTACGGCTCAACAGGCGACCCAAGTTTTCTATCTACCGTGGGCCTGCCAAACGGATCCAAATTTGAAAGGTTGGGATGTTGTTTATGATGTGCCGCCACATTTTAGACCACCTCCCCTCAATGAAGATTATTATGAACCTCACATTAACCCAGACAAATATGAAGGAGAATTCTTCCAAGAAACACGTGTTTCCAAAAAACGTTTCAAGAACCGCTCTACTTCACCCTAGAACATTGAGGTCGACAGCGAGAGTGAACCCGACTTCACCCTTGAGAAGGAACAAGAAGAGACAGAAGAAGAAGAGGTTACTGCTGTGGATGACCTGACAATGCTTGACCGATTACATAGAGGCCTTCCACATGTTGATGCATTTATTGATGATGCTGATGAGCACGTCATTACTGATAGTGATGATGATTATGCATTTATTGATCCCGGAGCATATATAGACGATGAAGATTAATATTATTAATGTGAGGTATTCAATCATTATTATGTACATATATAATATTAATTAGTTCATCTTATTAGGTATTCAATTTTTTTATGTTGAACTAATTTCGTTCACTCTTTGTCATTGCCGGTGTTGACAGATGGTGGGCGGGCATCAAGAGCGCTCTAAGCCTCCTTGCTCGGCACGTGCTAGGAGGGGTGCTATTATTCCACCCCAGCAACTCCGGAGAGCGCTGGTACATATCATGTAGACACCGGCGGGCGCTTCTTCTTCAACCGAGAGAGGTCGGGGGAAGACGAAGAGAGGTGCTAGAGGTAGGAAGGCTGTTGTGCCTTCGTCGCCGCCACCCCCAGCTGATTCTCCCGACCACAGGAGTGCTCCGTCTCAGGTGGACCCGTCTGACTTGGACCCATCTTGGACTCCGGTCCACGAGCCTCGGGTCGACGAGCCTCGTGTTACCGAGCCTTCGTCCTAGGAGACTCTGGTCCCAGAGTCTTCGTCCCAGGAGACTCGGGTCCCAGAGTCTTCGTCCCGCGTGACTCCGGAGGCTAGTGGCCATGATGATGGTGGCGAGGACAACTTGTCTGAGGACACCTATAGCGAGGGCGAGCTGGTTGAGGAGGGCAAGAAGGTCTACCAGCGTGGTTGTACAAAGCTGTCGCCCGTGCCGACAATCCACGAGCAGAGGTGGTTGATTGCGCCTAATGCGGAGAAGTAAGTGTATTTACTCTTTTTTAACCTTTTGCCTTCATGTTTCTTCAAATTAATATCTAATGTGTTGGCCTTGTCCTACTCCAGGAGTTGGAAATAAGAGCGTGGTGTCTGCAGGCCCAACTAGGTCCTTGGAGTGCTTCTCCGGCACCACTTCCCGGGGAAGGTCCAGTTGCCCGGTGAGGGTGAGTCTCCACAGGTAGCACTGACCTGGGAGCTATACAAGGCTGCCCCGGCCCCGCCGGAGGAGATGGTCGACGGTGTGTTTTGCGAGACGGTGGCTGACATTGTGATCCGTCGCTTTTGGGTAATTTATCCTTTACAGAATTAAAAATCAACAACCCCTAGTGATTGTACTAATCAGTGTTGTCTTGTTTGATTGTAGACCTTCTATAGGTCTCTTGAGGAAGACGAGGTGAAAGCGGCTTTTGTTCTCGAAGCCGAGTGCAAGCGCCTACTTCATAACTTATGGCACGAGGCTCGGGTGCAGGATATTCGAGACAACTACGCCTCGAGTAACATTAAGAGGGCCAAGAAGAAGTGCCGCAAAAATTATCTGAGTAAGGAGAAGTTAATGAAGGTAATTATCTATTCTTAAGGCCTTGTACTTAGTTTCTTTGATTTGACTCGTAGGCGTAGCACTGAAATTTCTCTTGTCTAACTTAGGTGCCCCCGAGATGGTGTGCGGATAGGATGGACTGTTGGGAGGCATTGGTGGATGAGTGGTGCTCTCCCGAATGGCTAGCCGAACATAACAATGCCAAGGATAAGCGTGCCCAAATGAGAGGTGTGCCACACCATCAAGGGACCTCCAACCTGTTTGAGTTCGGGGATAACTGGGTATGTGGTTTGCTTCATGATTCATGCAATTTCATTCTTCATGCTAGCTTGAGCCCTTAACTAATATTTTGTTCCTCTCTTTTGGGTGCAACACAACAAGAAGGAGGTGCCACCTGTGTTCGACCTCTGTGCCATTGCCCATACTGCCTTGTACAAGTAGGCCAAGGCATTCTCTGAGGATGACCTCGATCATCCATAGAGCTTCAGCAACATCTCCTCCCACAACAAGCTCGTGATGTACAGAGATGAGGGGAAGGTGAGGAAAGGGGAGGACTTCAACCCGAGCCAGAGTCCTTTTGATCCAGAGCTCGTGATGATATCTGGTGGCGGGAGGCCCCATGGCTCGATAGCCATTGGGGATGGCCTGATACGTTGTCCTAGAACTCTCTCGGAGATCAAGAAGTGCTAGACAAGCTCTGATCCTGAGATAAGGCCTCGTCCACGGCTAATGGAGCTCGGCATTGAGGCTAGGGCCCAGGAGCTTCTAGCGGAGGCAAACAGGCAGGAGGCACAGAGGGAGAGGGACATGGAGGAGAGGACGGCTAGGCTGTTGGAGGAGGAGAGGAACCGGAACGACGCATCTCACCGGGCCCTATACGAGCTCCTCGGGGTAAGTTTCTCCTGCATATTAGCCAAATCATGCACGTAATGTTCATTTCATCACTAACTAATATGAATGACTCGTGAAAACAAAATGTGTAGACCGTGTGCCAGAACAATGGTCAGACACCTCCGTCGATGCCCCATATTGCTATAGCATGCATGGTGAGTTTCATTTAAATGGTCATTAGTTACTAGTATTCACATTTGAGATGCATCATGCTAAGGAGACATTGCAAATGATCTTTGGTGCAGCGTGCCTCCCGACAAGCATCGACCGATTCTTCTACGTCTGCCGCAACCCCGACCGGTCCTTCTACATCTCACCCTGGCGCAAACCTTACCAGTCCTTCGCCTCCGTGTTGATGGTAAGCTTTCCCAAGTGTTTTCATTAACAAATGCATACTTAGATTAAGAAATGACCTACTTAGCTCCAAAATGACCTATACTTAGCTTATTTTCCTCAAAAATGGCTTGATATGCTTAGTTAGCTAGAAAATGGTATATTCTACCTAGGATAACTATAAAATGACCTATACTTAGCATTTTTTCCTCCAAAATGACTTGATATGCTTAGTTAGCTAGAAAATGGCATTACTACCTAGTATAGCTCAATAATGATCTATAGCTAGCTTAGCTAGTTCATTTATGACATAATTAGTTCACTTAGGTACAAAATGGCATAACTACCTAGGATAGCTTAATAATGATCTATAATTAGCTTAGCTACTTCATTTATCACATAATTAGCTCACTTGGTTAAAAAAATGGCATAGTAACCTTGGTTTAGCTCCAAAATGACCTATACTTAGCTTATTTTCCTAAAAAATACATAATAACCTTACTTACCTCCAAAATGATATATTCTACCTAGGATAGCTATAAAATGACCTATATTTAGCATTTTTTCCTCCAAAATGACTTGATATGCTTAGTTAGCTAGAAAATGGCATTACTACCTTGGAGAAAAGGAGAGGAGAGGAGAAAAAGAAAGAGAAGATAAATTATTCTTCTTATTATTTTTCTTTTTCTTCTTCTTTTTCTTCTTCTTTTTCTTCTAGCTAGTCTTCTTCTTCTTTTAACTATCATCTTTCCTACTTTGCAGATTTTCTATAGATGAGGAAGCTTGTATTGATGGAGTGTACTCTTCTACTTCTGCTTCCTTTGTGTTTATGGAAACTTGTTTTGGGATATGTATGTATGGATATGTTGTTGGAAACCATTGTGTGTTGTTGGAAACTTGTATGTTGGACTTGTATGTTGGATATGTTGTTGGAACTTATTGTTGGTATATGCTTGTTGAAACTTATTGTTGGTATGCTTGTATTGTTGAAACTTGTATTGTTGATATGTTGGATATATATGTGATATTCTGTCAAATTGAATGATTTTAAGAAAAACAAAAAAACAGGGACTATATAGCCACTTTGCCGTCCGCTGACAGACAGCAAAGAGCTTTGTCGTCAGCCAGCAGACGGCAAAGCTGCCACGTGGCGGCTACCTGTGCAACCCGGGGCTGGCCTGGGTGGGTTCTTTGCCATCCGCTAGCAGACGTCAAAGACCTTAGTTCTTTGTCATCCACTAGTTGACGTCAAAGAACCCACCTAGGACAGCAAAGAAACAGGTGCTTTGCCATCAACTAGCAGACGGCAAAGGTCTTTGCCGTCTGCCAGCTGACGGCAAAGCACGCCGTTAAGCCCTTAACGGAGCTAAGTTGCCACGTGTGCCGTCCAGGCCCTTTGCCGTCCGCTGGCAGACGGCAAAGATGCAAAGGTCTTTGCCGTCCACCAGCAAACGGAAAAGCGCCCTTTATCGTGGCTTATTCAGCTGGGCGATTGGCCGTCTGCTAGCGAACGTCAAAGCCTTTGCCGTCCGGGGTGCATGCCTTTGCCGTCCGGGATGGCTGACGGCAAAGTGCCTGATTCATGTAGTGTACGGGATGGGTTTAGGGGCGCTCACCTAGTGGCCTCTAGGGACGGCTCGGTGATGGGCTGGGCCTGGCTGGGCCTTGGGGCTGTAGGGAGGTGAGGCCACGGCTGGGCCTTGCGCTCCCGGTCAATGCATAGCGGGCGACGACCCGGTCGCACTCCTCCTCACTCGCTCCCAAGCAGGTGGCAGGGTGGTGACGACACTTCACAGCGAGGGGTCAGATCAACGGCGACGAGGACGAGCTAGGCCGACGGGGATGGATAGATCTGGCCAGGAGGGGCCGGATCTGGCGAAGGACGACGATGGACGAAGCTTCAACGGACGACGGAGGCCATGGCGAGATGGTGGAGCTCGAGCTGTGGGATGGAGCTCCGACTGGGGTGCAAGGCAGCAAGGAGGCATCGGCCCGGTCGCTAGCTGGCGCCACGGGCTGGCGAGGCAGTGGGAGGGAGCTCGGGGGCTCTGGCTCCCTAGGCGGCACGGCGGCGCAATCTGGGCCCGGGGGCGGGCCGAACTTGGGCTCAGCAGGCCACGGCGGCTAGAGGGGGCTGAGGGGCTACGGCTAGGGATTGGGGGCACGGAAAACAAGAAGGGATTTGGGTTAGGTCCAAATTAGGAAGGGGAGGGGGTTTATATAGGGTAGGGGCTAGGTTTTGGAGGGTTTTTGCACCGATTCGAGCAGTGCCATCGCAATCAGACGACTCTGGTCATAGGGTTGGGTTAGATGGGCTAGGTGGGCTGTGTTAGAGGATTTGTGGTCTGAGATGAGAGGGAGGTTGGTTGCGTGTGTCATGAGTTTTTAGAAACCGAAATGTCCAATGAATAACCGATGACGGTGCCGCTACGGTCGACCGTTTGGGTATCAAATGGACTCGGAATGCGATGAAATTTTGTAGGCAGTCCACCTACAATATAATAAGACCACACGCTAACTTTCGAACCAATCCGAGAATATTTTACACGCACCTTTAAAAACAATAATTATTGGTGCCGTGGACGCCTGCGTGTGTGGTTGGTCTCAAAATGGTCGACGACACGAATGAAGATAATCGGTAGCTACGAAAGGATGAAAATTTTCAAAAACAAGTGACGATGCTATGCAGATGATGCCAATGATGCAATGATGAATGTGACAACCAAATGAATCACACGACGAGAATGGAAATAAAAGGGGAATCTTCTGGAACGTCGGTCTCGGGCTGTTACATCTTCCTACTGGATTGATACCTTGGTTCTCAACAACTGAGGGAAATACTTATCTACTTTGCTGCATCAACCTTCCCTCTTCTATGGAAAACCAACGCAATCTCAAGAGGTAGCAAGAAGGATTTGTGGCACCGTTGCGAGGGAGGAAACGTATATAGTCAAGACAAGATCTCTCTCGTTAACTTGCCAATTTCTGGCGCCGTTGCCGGGGAGGATACACATCAAGACTACCAAGTACCCATCACAAACTCATCTCTTGCATTTACATTATTTGCCATTTGCCTCTCGTTTTCCTCTCCCCCACTTCTAAAATGATTTTCAGAACATACCAAAAAGATTTGCCTTTTTGTTTGCCCTTCGTTCGCTCGCCTTTTGCTTGCTTCAACTCATGGCTAGCCTTACCACTATAAATAGTACTCCCGAGTATGAGGTTCTTAATTTTAAGCAAAGGGAAGGAGAAAACTTAAAAGATGCTTGGTATAGAATTTGTAATTCTCAAAATAGATCTATTTGTTAGCAATCTACTACCGTCCTCCTTCGCAATTTTTACGTGGGTATCACTCCTTGGAATAGATAAGTTCTAGATACCATCATGGGAGGGATTATTTTGGGAAGTCATACCTTTGACTCATATAGTGCTATGATAAATTTGTTAGGTCCACCCGCAATCATGGTTAATTGAATAATTTTAACTCTGGAACATGTGATGCGAAGGCTTGATATTATTGAAAAAATGGTTGCTCTGGTTGAGCTTATTGGAAAACTTGGATAAAAAGATTCATAATCACATTAATCAATATGGATCTAAAGTAGGAGTTACCTTAAAAAATCTTAACGAAAAGGAACCCATAGTTAATGGAAAATTGGAACAAGATTCCTCTAGAATTGGCAAGCTAGAAGACATTATTACCAACTTGGGATCCGCTTTTGCTTTGGTACAAACCACTCCAACTCCTTTGCCTCCTAGGGCTTCCATGTTTGTTTATGTTCCAAAAAATAAGGGTGAATCTTCTAGTAAAGATGAAGATCTTAAGATAATAAGTATTCACCACAACTTTCTCAATATTATTAAGGAACCAATTACCACCATTGAATCTCTTGATTTTTGACCTAGGAGTATTATCATTGATAAGAACAACGGGCCTCCTAGGGCTTATAAGTGTGCAATTGAGGAGTTGCATCCCAAAGATGACAATACCTAGATCTATTGCATTTTGCCTAGCTAGGGGCGTTAAACAATAGCGCTTGTTGGGAGGCAACCCAATTTTATTTTTGTGTTCTGTTTTTGCTTCTGTTTTTGAGTCTTTACCACATTATTGCTTCTGTAGTAATTGTGTTTTGGTGTTTTAATTAGTGTTTGATCCAAGTAAAACCTTTTGGGGTTATCTATGGTAGTTGCTGATTTGATCTTGCTCAAAAACAGAAACTTTTGTGCTTAGTCCAGGAATTTTCTAATTTTTTAAGAGCGTCTAATTGATCTGAATTTTTTACACAATATTCATATATAAATTAGCAAGGTTTTCCTAATGTTCAGAATATTTTGAGTTACAAAAGTATACGAAGTTTTCAGTTTTCTACAGACTGTTCTGTTTTTGACTGATTCTGTTTTCTCTGAGTTGTTTGCCTATTTTGATGAATCTATGGGTTGTATCATGTGGTATGAGCCATGGAAAAGTTAGATTACAGTAGGTATAACACCAATATAAATAAAAAATGAGTTCACAATAGTACCTAAAGTGGTGATTTACTTTCTTATACTAACGGATCTCATGAGTTTTCTGTTAAATTTTGTGTTGTGAAGTTTTCATGTTTTGGGTAAAGATTTGATGGACTATGGAATAAGCAGTGGAAAGAGCCTAAGATTGGGGATGCCCAAGGTACCCCAAGTCATATTCAAGGATGCCAACTATCCTAAGCTTGGGGATGCCCTGGAAGGCATCCCCTCTTTCGTCTTTAATCCATCAGTAAATTTACTTGAGGCTATATTTTTATTCACCACATGATATGTGTTTTGCTTGGAGCATCTTGTATGCTATGAGTCTTTGCTTGTTAGTTTGGCACAATCATCCTTTATGCACACATGTTTTGAGAGAGGCACTCTGAATCATGAATTTATTAGAATACTCTATGTGCTTCACTTATATCTTTTCCGTTGGGCAATTTTGCTCTATGTGCTTCACTTATATCTTTTAGAGCATGGTGGTGTTTCCATTTTATAGAAATACTTGAACTCTTGTACCTCAATTATATTATTTTGAGAGTTTCTAAAACAACAAGGTAATTGGTCTAGGTTATGAGTTTAGTCCTAACACTACACGAATCAGGTAATTTGCCATCTGCCATGGCTGACGGCAAAGAGCAGGAAACCGGCCGGCAAAGGCCTTTGGCGTCCGTCAGCAGACGGCAAAAATTCCGGCAAAGAGAAATCCGATAAAGCGGTCCTTTGCTGTCTGCCTCAGGATCATGGATGGCAAAGAATATTTGCCATGGGGGAGCGGACGACAAAGAGTTTGGACGGCAGACCCAGGGGCTACAACCGTCAAGTGTTAACGGTAGTTCTTTGCCGTCTCGTACCTTTGCCGTTGACCTTGGGCCCCTACCTTTGTCGTCTGCCTTCCACACCCCTTTGCCGTCTGCCTTGCACCTCCTTTGCTGTCGATGGGCCAACGACAAAGAGTGACGCCATTTGCCCCTGGGATCTACCTTCGCCGTTTGCCCAAGGCCCCCCTTTGCCGTCAGCCCACCGACGACAAAGAGTAAGGCCATTTCCTTTTTTATTTTTTATTAAATACATTTTCGCAGCAATTTTCACAGCAGGATGACATATATATATATATATATATATATATATATTTCGCAGGAATAAATATGTTGCCATACTGATAACCATATTCAAATAAGTTTCTTCCATACATATTATGAAAGTTTCATCCGTACCCAACCATATTACAATAGTTTCGTCCATACATACATAGTTTCATATACATGTGTAGCAAGTGTCACATTGTTCATTGATACAAAGTAAAAAATACGAGTAACCCAAGCACTCCATAAATGCAAACTTCCGTGAAGTGGATGTAATCTGCAAAATGGGAAGCTCCAAAATTAGAAGAAGACTAGATGAAGAAGAGAAGGTAAAAGTAGGTCATTTAGGAGCCAACTATGCTTATTATGCCATTTTGAAGCTAAGTAAGCTAATTATAGGTCATTTAATAGCTAGCTTTGGTAAAATAGATAATTTTGGAGCTAGCTAAGCTTATTATGCCATTTTGGAGCTAACTTAGCGAAGTATAGGTCATTTTTGATAAAAATAGGCCATTTTGGAGCTAATTTAGCTTACTATGTCATTTAGGAGGAAACTAAGCTAACTATATGTCATTTTAGAGCTAACTTAGGCAAAATAGGTCATTTAGGAGCCAACTTTGCTTATCATGCCATTTTGGAGCTAAGTAAGCTAAGTATAGGTCATTTAATAGCTAACCTAGGTAAAATAGGCCATTTTGGAGCTAGGTAAGCTTATTATGTCATTTAGGAGAGAAGCAAGCTAAATATAGGACATTTTTGATAAAATAGGCCATTTAGGAGCTAATTCAGCTTACTATGTCATTTAGGAGGAAACTAAGCTAAATATATGTCATTTTAGAGCTAACTAAGGTAAAAATAGGTCATTTAGGAGCTAACTATGCTTATTATGCCATTTTGGAGCTAAGTAAGCTAAGTATAGGTCATGTAATGGCTAACTTTGGTAAAATAGGCCATTTTGGAGGCAGGTAAGCTTATTATGTCATTTTGGAGCTAACTAAGCGAAGTATAGGTCATTTTTGATAAAATAGGCCATTTTGGAGCTAATTTAGCTTACTACGTCATTTAGGTGGAAACTAAGCTAACTATATGCCATTTTAGAGCTAAATTAGGTAAAAGTAGGTCACTTAGGAGCTAACTATGCTTATTATGCCATTTTGGATCTATGTAAGCTAAGTATAGGTCATTCAATAGCTAAGCTAGATAAAATAGGCCATTTTGGAGCTAGGTAAACTTATGATGTCATTTAGGAGAGAACTAAGCTAAATATAGGTCCTTTTTTGATAAAATAGGCCATTTAGGAGCTAATTCAGCTTACTATGTCATTTAGGAGGAAACTAAGCTAAATAAATGTCATTTTCGAGCTAACTTAGGTAAAAATATGCCACTTAGGAGCTAACTATGCTTATTATGCCATTTTGGAGCTAAGTAAGCTAAGTATAGGTCATTTAATGGCTAACTTTGGTAAAATAGGCCATTTTGGAGGTAGGTAAGCTTATTATGTCATTTTGGAGCTAACTAAGCGAAGTATAGGTCATTTATCATAAAATAGGCCATTTTGGAGCTAATTTAGCTTACTACGTCATTTAGGGGGAAACTAAGCTAACTATATGTCATTTTAGAGCTAACTTAGGTAAAAATAGGTCACTTAGGAGCTAACTACGCTTATTATGCTATTTTGGAGCTAAGTAAGCTAAGTATAGGTCACTTAATAGCTAAGCTAGGTAAAATAGGCCATTTTCGAGCTATGTAAGCTTATATGTCATTTAGGAGAGAACTAAGCTAAGTATAGGACATACTTGATAAAATAGGCCATTTAGGAGCTAATTCAGCTTACTATGCCATTTAGGAGGAAACTAAGCTAAATATATGTCATTTTAGAGCTAACTTAGGTGAAAATAGGTCATGTAGGAGCTATCTATGCTTATTATGCCATTTTGAAGCTAACTAAGCTAATTATAGATCATTTTATAGCTAACTTGGGTAACATAGGTCATTTTGGATCTAACTAAGCTTATGATGCAAGTTTGGAGCTACCTAAGCTTATTATGTCATTTAGGAGGAAACTAAACTAAGCATAGGTCATTTTAGAGTTAACTTGGGTAAAATATGTCATTTTGGAGGTAAGGTAAGGTAAGTAACCATCATTATGTGGTTGTTAAGCAAAAACTAGAAAAACATACCATTCTCGTCAGCACGGAGGTGAAGCACGGTGGTTCTGGCTTGTTTCACCTGGATGAAGGCTCCCCTGTAGAAGGGTCATGTGATGCATTTCGAGAGATATTCTGCACCAAACATCATTTGCAATGTGTCGTTAGCATGATGACACTCAAAAGACCACTGCATTGAAATGAAACCCATCGTCCCTGCCATGTTAATGACTGGCATCGCCGGAGGGACGTGGCCAGTCTTCTCGCACATAGACTATACATTTGGTTTTGACAAGTCAAACTTTATATTTATTAATGAAGCGAACATTAAAATGCAAGATTTGACAAATACAAAGAAGAAACTTACCACGAAGAGCTCGTACATAGCCCTATTAGACGCATCATTCCGTGCCCTCTCCGCCTCCATCAACGCAGTCGTCCTCTCCTCCAAGTACTTCATCTCCTTATCCTTCGCCACCAAAAGCATCTGCGTTCCTCTCTCTCTTTCATAATAGCAGCCTATAAGACAACTCATTGTTAGCATTGTAATCATATTGGTTCGCACACACAATGTAATGCGGAAATATAGTTGAGTCCATTAAACTCACCTTGATGGCGAGCTCGACCAGCCGTGGACGAGGTGTTATCTCAGGACAGGAGCTGGTTTGGCATGCCTTTATCTGCTGGAGAGTGCTAGGAAAATGTAAAAGGCCGTCTCCAATGGTGATCAAGCCATGAGGCCTCCCGTTGCCAGCTATCATCACCAGCTCTGTATCAATAGGACCCTGGCTCGGGTTAAAGTCCTCCCCTTTCCTTGCCTTCCCATGATCCCTGTACTTCACGAGCTTGTGGTGCAAGGATATGTTGGTGAAGTTTTTGGGATGATCGAGGTCAGACTCAGAGAATGCCTTGACCTTCTTGTACGAGGCAGTATGGGCCATCGCATAGAGGTCGTACATCTCTGGCACCTCCGTCTTATTGTGACACGCCTAAAAGAGAGAGAGAGGAAAAAAGTATTAGTAAAGGGATAAAGCTAACATTAAGAATGAATTGCATGAGTCATGAAGCAAACCAAATACCTAGTTCTCACCATACTCATTTAAGTTGACGCTCCCTTGATGGTGTGGCACACCAACCATTTTGCCATGCCTATCCTTGGCATTGTTGTGGCTGGCCTCCCACTTTTCGGAGCACCACTGATCCACCAAGGCCTCCCAACAATCCATCTTATCCACACACCATCTCGGGGGCACCTAAGTTAATAAAGAGTAATTTGAGCACTACACGTCAGAATCAAACCAAGGTATCTAACTGCAAGGCCTTAATAATATGTAATTACCTTCATGTAATGCTCCTTCTCAATCTTAGAATCGCGACACTTCCCCTTTCCCTTCCTAATATGCCGCGAGGCGTAGTAGTCTCGAATGGCCTGCACCTGAGCCTCGTGCCGCCAGTTTTGAAGTAGACGATGGCATTCGGTTTCAATAACCTTTGTCGTGGCTTCCTCGTATTCCTCCTCACACCTGTAGAAGGTCTGCAAACGAGACAACAGTGATTAGTACAATAACTAGCTATTGTTGATTATTAATTGTGTAAAGGAGAAATTACCCAGAACTGTCTGATCACCATGTCGGCCCTCGTGTGGCACAAAACACCATCGATCTCCACCTTCGGCGGGGCCGGGGCACCCAAGTAGTGCTCCCAGGTCATTCCTACCTCTCGACTCCGACCGGGCAATGTAACAAACCTCGGGAAGTTTTGCTGGCAAAGCACACCAAGGACGCTATTGGGCTTGCGGACACCCTTGGCAACAATCCAACCCCTGCAGTATGACAAATTAAAGCCAACACATCAGATATTTGAGAAAACGTGAAGGCAAAAGGTTAAATAAGAGTAAATGAACTTACTTGTCCCCACTTGGCTGAATCGACCACCTCTGCTCGCGGGTCGCCGGCACGAGCGGGAGCCCCGTACTACCATGTTGGTAAATGGTGGCCCCCTCACCTAGCTCCTCGTTGCTATCAGCATGGACACTTGGCTCCGGCTGACCCAGATCAGGCCAGGTATCCCACTAGGTCTCTTAGGTCGTAACCTCATCCCTTCTTTTCTCCGGAGTCTCCTAGAACGAAGCCTCTGGGACACAAGTCTCGTCGACTTGAGACTCGTGAACCGGAGTCCGTGTAGCCTCCACCTCAGACGGGTCCACCCTAGCAGTCTTGTGCTCAGGTGAATCAGCTAGGGGTGGTGGCAAGGAAGGCGTGGCAGCCACCCTACCTCTCCCATGGCCATGTGTACCTTTAGTAGTGCTCCGAGTTCATTCTTGGCCGTTTGCAAATGCGGCTCTCAAAAAAACCCTGGTTTTCGTTAACCATCCAAGCACGATCACTCATCTTGCCTACCTACTAAGTACACAAGAAATATATATATAATTCATCATCTATATTCATCTAGTAATCAATTTTGTTAGTTTTATTACGTCCATGCAACCTACACGCTAATAGGTAGAGATAGGTCCTAATCCCATCCGAGTATGTGTAGATTGGGTTGATTTTCCCATGCTCTGCTCTAGATCACGTTGGACAATCTACACATATTCGGGCTTTCCATGGATATCGTTGGACAATTCGAAATAATCACGGTTATAAATATGCAAATGCACACATATTTATACATGTAACCCTTTCGAACAGGAGACGCATACTGCTCACGCATACTGATGATTGAAGACACCTATAGCTAGCAAGTTTCATCGGCACGAATACTAGAACAGAGCAAAAAAAATTAAGGGGGCCGGGGGAGGAGATGTCATTTGTGCTCACCAACGAACGCAGTAGGGGAGCTTGTCAAACGCATGGGGAGGTCGTCGAACAAAAGACCCTTGTAGCAACGAAACAACTGCACATTGAAATGAAACTCGATCAACACAAATATGATGTTTTCCATAACAAAATCGAAAAATATATGACCTAACTCATAATTCACAAATATATGACCCCATCGGCCTTTGGAAGGCCGAAGAGCACCTTTTTCGGGATCACGGTGTCGGGGGTGTCGTGTCGGGGTCGGGGTGTCGGGGGTGTCGTGTCGGGGTAGGGTTGCTGTGTCAGGGTCGGGGGTGCCGTGTCGGGGTGTCGGGTCGGGGGTCGGGGTGCCTTTCTCTACTTTTCCCACTTCTTTTTTTCATCTTCTGCTTCTAGTTTTTTTCATCATCTTCTTCTTTCTTCTTCTTCTTCTTCTTCTTCTTCTTTTCTCCTAGTTTTTTTCTTTTCTTATTTTCTTCCAAGTTTTTACTTTTCTATCTAAGTTTTTTCTAATTAACCTAGTAAACTATCTAAAAAATAAATTAACTATCTAATTTAACAGAAAAACCTAAAATAAACTAACTATCTAATTTATTCTAAGTGAGGGGGGCGATGGTCGAGCACTCACCGGAGTTGGGTGGGGACAGCCAGGGCGGCGGGCGGAGGGGAGCCACGGGGATGGGGGCTCTGCGGGGAGGGGGCGGCGCCGGGAGCCGGCGAGTGGAGCGGGCGGCTCGGGGAGGGGGCGACACGGGGGAGCCGCTGAGGGGAGGGGGCTCAGGGAGGGGCGCGATGACACAGTGATGGGGGGTAGCGGCGCGGTGGTGGGGGCGGTGTAGGGAGGGGACCGGCGAGGGGAGGGGCCGGCGATGGGAGTGGCCGATGATGGGAGGGGTCGGCCGAGGGAAGGGGGCCGCGCGAGGAGGGAGACATTCCAGAGGTGGGGATGGCGTGGTGGTGGGGGGTGGCATGGTGGTGGGAGGGGGATGGCGGTGGCGGTCGCAGGGGGAGGGAGAGAGTGGAGTCGGGGAGGGAGAGAGTGTGAGAGAGAGGAGTGGGGGCGGGGGACGGTCATTATAGGCATACCCCCTTTGCCGATTGCCCCCGGACGGCAAAGACACCAACGCCCGATGGCAAAGGTTTGGCGGATGGCAAAGAGCCCTTCCGTTGGACCTGACCAGGCCCAAGGTCCAGTGAGACCCACCTTGCCTCTATGCCGTATGCCCTTGGTCTCTTTACCGTCTGGGCACAGACGGCAAGGAACTAGCAGATGGCAGACAGAGACTTTTCCACGTGTCAGTTCTTTGCCGTCCGCTTTGCTTCAGCTGACGGCAAAGAGCATCTTTGCCATGTGCCAGCAGACGGCAAAGGCTTGACAAATGGCAAATAACTGGATTCCAGTAGTATATGATAGGCATCCAAAAGGGATATAGTAAAAACTTCCATATTAAGTGCATTGAGTATTTATGAGAACTTTGATTCCTTGCATAAAGTTTTTGAGATATAAAGATGGTGATGTTAAGAGACAAGTTAGGAAGTAATTGTGATCTGGTAGAAATACTTGTGTAAAGGTTTGTGATTCCCGTATCATGCACGTACGGTGAAACGTTATGTAAGGAAGTTGGAGCATGACTTGTTAATAGATTGTCGACCTTTGTGTGAGGGTTGGCGGCATGCGATGGTTAACTCCTACCAACCTCCCCCCTAGGAGTCTGTGTTTAATGCTTTGCTTCAATGACTAATAGACTTTTGCAATAAGTATGTGAGTTGTTTATGACTAATGTTGAGTCCATGGATTATACACACTCTCACCCTTCCAATTTTGCTAGCCTCTCTATTAACGCGCAACTTTCGCCGGTATACCATATACCTTCCTCAAAAAAGCCACCATATACTTTCCTCGAAACAACCACCATATACCTTGCTCAAAACAGCCACCATACCTACCTATTATGGCATTTCCATAGCCATTCTGAGATATATTGCCATGCAACTTCCACAGTTTCCTTTTATGACATGCACCATCACTTCCATATTTCATATAGAGTCATATTTAGTCATAGGTATCGAGTTGTAATTTTCTTTTGAGTTGTAAGTAAATAAAAGTGTGATGATTATCATTAATAGAGCATGTGCCATGTGAGGAAAGGATGATGTAAGCTATTATTCCCTCACAAGTGGGGATGAGATTCCGTACTTTATGAAAAAAGAGAGGCCAGCGAAGCCCAAATAATAAAAAATGAATAAAAGCCGCCTTAGATGCCCCCACAAAAAAATCAAACAAGAGAGAAAAGAGAGAAGGGACATTGCTACTACTTTTTCCACACTTGTGCTTCAAAATAGCACCATGATCTTCATGATAGAGAGTCTCCTATTTTGTCACCTTCATATAGCTAGTGACAATTTTTCTTCACGATGCACGTCCACTTAGTTCCTTTTTGAGCTTTCATACACTTATAGCTCTAGTGCATCCGTTGCATTGCAATCCCGACTCACTCATATTTATATCGATTGATGGGCATCTGCATAGCCCATTGATATGCCTAGTTGATGTGAGACCATCTTCTCCCTTTCCTTGACAACCTCCACCATACTCTATTCCACCTATAGTGCTATATCCATGGTTCGCGCTCATATATTGCGTGAGAGTTGAAAAAGTTTGAGAAAATAAAGGTGTGAAAACAATTGCTTGACTTTTCATTGAGGTTGTGCATGATATAAATACTTTATGTGGGGAAGATAGAGCATAGCTAGACCATATGATATTGTAGGGATAACTTTCTTTTGCCACTATATTTTGAAGAGATACAATTGCTTTGCTAGTATGCTTGAAATGTTATTGTTTCTATATCAATTTTAAGATTTTGTTTTGAGTCTTACGGATCTGAATATTATGCCACAATAAAGAATATTACATGGATAAATATGTTAGGTAGCACTCCACATCAAAAATTCTGTTTTTATCATTTAGCTACTCGAGGACGAGCAGGAATTAACTTTGGGGATGCTGATACGTCTGAAATGTATCTATAATTTTTTATGATGGCATTCTACTATATTATCTGTTTTGGATGTTTTATATGCATTATTATGCTATTTATATTATTTTTGGGACTAACCTATTAATCTAGAGCCAAGTGCCAGTTTATGTTTTTTCCTTGTTTTTGAGTTTTGCAGATATGGGATATTAAACGGGGTCCAAACGGAATAAACCCTTCGGAAGGAATTGTTCTGGAAGGAAACAAGTCAATCAAGCTTGGAGTGCACGTTAGGGGAGGTGCCAGGGCGCCAGAAGCCTGCTAGGCACGGGCCCCCCTCGCCGCGCCTAGCAGGCTTGTCGCTCCCTCGCAGGTCTCCTAACCCTATTCTTTAGCCTATAAATACCCAAATATTCTCCCAACATCAGAACAAGCCATGCAAACAATTTTCCGCCACTGGAAGCCTCTGTTCCCAAGATATCCAATCTTGGGGCCTTCTACGATAATCTGCCGGAGGGGGAATCGATCACGGAGGGCATCTACATCAACTCCATTGCCCCTTCGATGATGCGTGAGTAGTCCACCACATACCTATGGGTCCATAGCTAGTAGATATATGGCTTCTTGTCTCTCTTTGATCTTCAATACCATGTTTTTCATGATCTTCATGGAGATCTATCCGATGTAATCCTCTTTTGTGGTGTGTTTGTCAAGATCCGATGAATTGTGAGTTTATGTTCAGATTATCCATGAATCTTAATTGAATCTTCTCTGAATTCTTATTTGCATGATTTCATATCCTTGCAAGTCTCTTGGAGTTATTGGTTTGGTTTGGACAACTAGATTGGTAATTCTTGCAATGGGAGTAGTGCTTGGTTTTGGGTTCAATCTTGTAGTGTCCTCACCCAGTAACATAGTAGGGGTAGTGTTGGGGATATAACCCTGTGGTGAGACCTGCCCAGGTGGGGTCGGGTTATACCTGGTGGCTCATAAGCCAGACCAAGGCCGATGGGCCTGGAGACATAAGCTTAGACATATGGTGGTTTACCAAGATGGGCCTAGGCGAGGCACAGACCAAGAAGGCATGAAGACCCGGACTGTTAAGCCGCCCGGAGACGGCTTTCCCAGGAAGGCAAGACGACATAGAGATAGAGTCCGATACATTGTAAGAGTCGGTATGAGACTTGTAACCCATGGTCTTGGCCTCCTATATAAGGGCGAGACCCGAGGCGACTTAGACAAAAACCAATCAATCAAGAACTAGGTCAAGCGAATCCGCTCCCTTGTAATCGATACTCCAATCAATACAACACAAGAAGGACATAGGCCTTTACCTCCTCTCGAGGGGCCGAACCTGGGTAAACTTGTGTCCTTCGTCCCAACCAACCCCTTTGAGTCCATCACCTTACCGATGGCCTCGAACATAAGTCCTCGAACATCTGCCGTGATAAAACCACGATAAATCCCTACTTCCCTCTGCAATTTGCCTATGTTTTTACTCTACACAATTTTTATTTTTACCCAGAGTGGCTTGCTAACCCGGTACTAGTGCTTAAAAGGAACGACACGTGGCGTATGTGTGTGGATTACACGGATCTTAATAAAGCCTGTCCAGCTGACCCGTTTGCTCTCCCCCATATCGACCAGATCATCGATGCAACGACGGGTTGTAAGAGTTTATGTTTCCTGGATGCTTATTCTTGCTATCATCAGATCAAGATGGCAGTCAAGGACCATGAGAAGACGGCTTTCATCACGCCTTTTGGTGCCTTCTGCTATGTGTCTATGCCTTTTGGGCTCAAGAGTGCCCAGGCGACTTACCAGTGTTGTGTGCAGAACTATCTTCACAGCCAGATTGTACGCAACATTCATGCATACATGGATGACATTGTGATTAAATCCAGGAAGAAGGAGACTTTGCTTGATGACCTGAAGGAGACCTTTGACAACTTATGAGTCTACAAGATGATGCTTAACCCGACTAAGTGTGTTTTTGGTGTTCCTGCAGGAAAGCTCTTGGAATTCCTAGTATCTGAGCGTGGCATTGAGGCTAATCCGGATAAGATCAAGGCTATCACTTCCCTGTCTAAGCCGGCATGCATCAATGATGTTCAGCGCCTGGCAGGACGGATCGCTGCGTTAAGAAGGTTTATACGCCACCTGGGTGAAAAGGCCATCCCTTTGTACCAGATGATGAAGAAGACAGATAACTTTGTCTGGAGTGCGGCGGCGGGTGAAGCATTTGAGGCCCTCAAGAGGCAGCTCACAGAGCCGCCAGTTTTAGCAGCTCTGGCTAAGAAGGGACCCTTGCTCTTATATGTGGCGACTAACAACAGGGCAGTCGGCGCCGCGATCGTTGTTGAGCGTAAGGAGGCAGGAAAGGAATATCTGGTTTAGAGGCCAGTTTATTACATCAGTGAAGTCCTGACAGAGTCCAAGCAGAGGTATCCACACTGACAGAAGCTAGTATATGGGGTGTTCATGGACAATCGTAAACTGAAGCATTACTTCCTGGGGCACTAGATCACATTGGTTAGCTCTGTCCCGTTAGGAGATATAATTCAAAACAGAGAGACCATTGGCAGGATTGCTAAGTGGGAATTGGAGCTTGGACCTCTTAATCTGAAATACATGCATCGCACGATGGTCAAGTCTCAAGCCCTGGTGGATTTCATAAATGACTGGACGGAGTGTCAGGCGCCCGAGGAAAAGCCAAATAACACATATTGGACAACCCACTTTGATGGATCCAAGCATCTGGAAGGATCAGGGGCAGGGTTTGTCTTAACCTCCCCCAAAGGTGACAAGTTCTGTTACGTGTTAAGGTTGATGTTTCCTTATACTAATAATGCAGCAGAGTACGAAGCTCTGCTTCATGGCCTCCGGGTGGCTAAGGAGATGAACCCGAGCCGGGTTAGGTGTCTCGGCGACTCAAACCTGGTGGCTCAGCAAGTTTCAGGCACTTGGGATTCCAAGGACCCGCGAATGGCGGCTTATCGTCAGGCAGTGGATGTCATCGCTGGTCATTTCAAGGGTTATCAGGTGGATCATATTGATCGCCGCAGGAATGAGGCGGCTGACACCCTGTCAAGGCTGGGTTCTCAGCGTAAGCCGGTACCACCTAACATTTTGTTAGATGTATTGCATCACCCGTCGGTTAAGTTACCTTAAGAGGAAGACTTGGTCGTCCCTGACCCGGAGGGGCAGCTGGTGGCGGCTCTACATGCTATTCCTGACTAGACCATGCCTTACTTGGCGTACTTGACTCGCGTTGAATTACCTGATGATGAAAATCTGGCTAGACAGTTCCTCAGGCGGTCTAAATCCATGACCATAATCAATGGTGAGTTACATAAGTGCAGCGTCACTGGCATCTTCCAACGTTGTGTTTCACCTGAAGAGGGCAAGGAAATCTTGAATGAAATTCATGTTGGCGATTGTGGTCATCATTCCGGCTCAAAATCTCTGGTGGCCAAGGCTTTTCGACATGGTTTGTTCTAGCTGACGGCTCATAAAGATGTAGAGGACTTGCTTCGCAAGTGCGATGGATGTCAGAAGTTTGGCCGGCGTGCTCACATACCGTCTCAAGAGTTGCGCATGATTCCAATTACTTGGCCATTTGCAGTCTGGGGGCTTGATATGGTTGGGACTTTCAAGAGATCAAAGGACAAGAAGACCCACCTCTTGGTCGCGGTGGACAAATTTACCAAGTGGGTGGAAGCTGAGTCGGTCAGCAAGTGTGACACGGCTACGGCGTTTCAATTTATTAAGAAGTTGATCTACTGCTTTGGTTACCGTCAAAGTATCATCACAGATAATGGTACAAACTTATCCAAGGGGGAAATGTAAGTGTTCTATGAAAGTGAACACATCCGACTTGATGTTTCTGTGGTCGCTCATCCGCAATCAAATGGTCAGGCAGAACGTGTTGACCAGGAAATCTTGAGAGGTATCAAACCCCGGCTTAGGGTTCCTTTGTAGTGCATGCCGGGTTTTTGGGTGGAGGAGTTGCGGTCCGTCATATGGAGCATCAGAACCACTCCCAACAGATCAACAGGTTATACACCTTTCTTCATGGTTTATGGCGCAGAAGCTGTTTTACTAAGCGATATCCGTCATGACTCACCATGGGTGGCGGCTTACGTTGAGGAGGATAATGAAAAAGCACGGCAAGATGCGTTGGATGCCTTGGAGGAAGAACGTGATCTGGCGGCGGCTCGATCGGCGATCTATCAGCAAGACCTGCGTCGGTACCATAGCCATAGAGTTAAGACCCGGACGTTTCAAGAAGGCGACTTAGTGTTGCGGTTGATTCAAGATCAGACAGATGCACACAAGTTGTCCCCTCCATGGGAAGAGCCTTTCATGGTCAGCAAAAATCTCAACAACGGGTCATATTACCCCATTGACGTCCGCGACGACTCAAGCACTTCTGGGCAGGAGACCTGCCGGCCGTGGAACATAGCTCATGTGCGGCCTTACTATACCTAAGTCGTTGAGACTCGACATTGTACACCATCATTGTACATATCATATATATATATATATATATATATATATATATGAATAAAGTTGGCATCCCTGCAAGCCAGGGCCTCTGCCGTTTCACATATCTCAGTTGTGCAAAAAGGTTGTCTAGGGGGCTTCCAACCCGCTAGGTTCAGCTTATGACACCATATCGATTGGCTCTCAAGCCAAACAGTTGATTTCGTCAACAAAGGTCGTCTAGGGGGCTTCCAACCCGTTGGGATCAGCTTATCACACCCTATCGATCGGCTCTCAAGCCAAACAGTTGATTTCCTCAACAAAGGTCGTCTAGGGGGCTTCCAACCCACCGGGTTTAGCTTATCACACCCTATCTATTGGCTCTCAAGCCAAACAGTTGATTTCATAAACCAAGGTCATTTGGGGGATTCCAACCCATTGGTTTTAGCTTACATACCCTCTTTATCGGCTCTTAAGCTGCCAGATTTAAACCTACCCATTTGCAACTTGCTACTCCACCAGGTGACCCGCCGAACTCTTACCAGTTAATCTTGCTTAAAGAATCTGAGCCAATTCAAAGAAATTGACAGCCAATCTCGTTAGAGACCCTGTACTTGTTAAGGTTAAACCTGCGGTTCTTGTCACATGAGGGCTGACTTACGGAAAGCAAGGATAAACTCTCTCATCTATTGCCGACTCTCCGCTATGTGGCCCGTTCGTACTCTTATACGGTCAATCTTTTTAAGAATCTGAACTGTTTAAGGTTAAAACGACGATTTTATGTCACGTGAGAGGCAGTTTTTGAGCTACAAGGGTACTCATGCCCTGTCGTGTCTCTCTTTGGTACGCTACACTTCCTATCAGTTAATCTCGCTTAGAGACCCTGAGACATTCTAAGAAATTGACGGCCAATCTCGATAGAGACCCTGTACTGATTAGGATTTTTAATTAGCGAGTCCACCCAGAAGAACCGGCACATGAGTTCAATTTTTTTCAAAAATCAAGAAACATATAATATCTCCGGGTTGTGTTGTTCTAAGCGGTCCAACTAGACAATAAAGAACATATTATGTTCCCACGGGTTGGTTATCTCAAGAAGAGCCTCCACGACATCTGGTATGAGTTGAAGCACAAGGCGGACACAATATGTTAAAGCAGTGCGATTTCCTATGTGCACAATGACACAGTTCAGGCAAGACAAAGTTTTACTAAAAGGCCTATTACAATGCTGTCCACAGAGCTCAAAAGCAATGACTTAAAGTTTTTTACACGCCCCAAAGTTTGGCGGGTCACGAGATCCGGATTATCCATGGCATTGTCAAATTGATCAACTGGACGGCGGGTCACCCTGCGCCGGGTATTGGACCTCCTTGATCTGGAGATTGTCCACGTCCCAGTTGTAGTTGGTTAAAGCTTCAAAGGTTGCCTCTTCAAAGATGGGAGACGGGTCAAGATCAGGAGCAAAGAAGTGCTTACGGCGTGCAGGAATTAAGTTTGTGGCCTCGAAAGTTGGGTCGCGCACTCGCTTGTTCTCGGCATTGTAAGCCTCCTAATATGTTGACATGTTCACTTCTTCCGCTAATATCGATGCAAGGACTCTGGAGGCCTTCATGAAATGGGTGTAGTCGGCTTCTATGCACTCTGAGCCGTCGTCCTTCTTTGATGGAAACCCGTCCATCATCTGTTCAGGAGTTAGCTCTGGGGCGAATGCTAAAGTTCTGCTTATGGCCGCAATAGCTCCCTTTCTGGCGGATGATTTCTTGAGCTCATGGATTTGCTTGGGCAGGGTGGACAACATTTCTATGACTCCCTTCATGGACTGGGGGATACTCTCTTTGTTAAGCATCGCTTTGATGGTGTAGAGTGTTCTGCAGTACAGCTGTTCTAAGAGGTATAGACGGCATTCAGAGATAACAGGTTGTCAGCGGCGAGTTGACAGCTCCTTAGACCTGTATAAGACGGATGTTTTTGTTATAATCCGCCTTTATAAGTCATCACACATGGATATTGGCTAAAGTACTTACCAAAGATAGCAGCAGACATCTTTGAAATATGGCGCTTCAGGGCATGCAGTTCATCGAATACTTCCATGAGACGCTAGTCAGCATTATCTGCATGCTGAGCCAGAGCAGTTTTCCCCGTCTCAGCAGCTTTCTTGAAGGCGGCGAAATCAGCTTTAGCTTTTACAAGCTCTTCGGCTGCAAGCCGGCACTTCTCTTCTGCTGCACTCCTGGCGGCCAGATGGGAGGCCAGATTGCTCTTCAAGCCTGTCAGTTCAGACTCGGCATTATTTACAGCTTCATGTGACAAACAAAAGGTACAAGAAGGGTAAGTCGCTAGGATAGCATGTCTTCAGATGGTTAAATTAATAAATATAATGCAAGTCTCAAGCAGATTGCAAGCAATATACTTGACACTTGGGGGCTAATGTCTATTTGCTCTCCAAGACTACAAGTAAGTTCCGGCTCATCTTTATCAAGTTAAGCCAGTACTTGGGGGCTAATGTCTATTTTCTCTCCAAGACTACAAACTAGAAACCACAAAGTAAGTCCCGGCTCATCGTCATCAAGATAAGCCAGCACTTGGGGTCTACAGTTGGATCTTTGTTCAAATCTACCATGAAGTTCCAGCTCATATTTGTCAAAGATATGCCGACACTTGGGGGCTACATTTGGCTCTTTCCACAGGGAAGTTCGGCCCATTATTTCTATACTAGCCCGAACTTGGGGGCTACAGTTGATCAACTACTTAAAACTGAGTACCGGCTCAATATTTGCATAATAAGCTGACACTTGGGGGCTACAGGTTAAGTGGTTCTACTTAAGGCATGGTTTGGAAGACCCAGTTTACCATTAACAAATACTAAACCGGCTCTTTGGGTCTACATAAGGATATAAGGAAAGGAAAGAGTACCTCATACTTTTTGTTCATTAGGTTGACGAGCTTGAGTTCCATGTTCCGGCTCGTGGTGAGGTGGTTCAGATAACCGGCGTGCAGCTCGCCAGCATTTAACTTCTCCAACGCGGGGAGTGCAAGGTCCAGCTTGTCAGAGGCTTCAGTTTTCTCAGTGTGCTTTGTCAACACACGAGGTTAGGGGGTTTGCAAGCCGGTCCCGATGATGATGACCTCTGGAGTCATTGAATCGTCAGCGGCCGTTGAAGGGCTCGGCGGCTTAGAGTTGGTCCTCGGAGGGCTCTCAGTGGTCGTCTCATGGGGCGCCGGCTCGGCAAAACAACGAGTGTCTTCAGGCGCATCCTTTGAGGTAGTAGAAGGATCAGCATGTGCAACCAGAGAGTCTGGCTTGGCAGCCTCCGGTTCTTGAGCAGTGGGGGTCGAGGTAGACCTAACGGTTTTTCTTTGCTTTGCTTGAGCCCTGGAAGGCATAGAAAGTTGTTATATAAAGTCTAAAGGATGACAAAGGATAGGATGCAAATGTGGAAGCACGTACTCTGGGTTGATATTCAGAGGTGGTAGCTTGGTTGCCGTAGAGTCGCCTGAAGAAGGGGGTGATTCCTGAAAGAAGTTAAAGCATTATAAAGACAGAATAAAGTTGTAAGGCAAGGTTGACAAAATTAAGCCAAGTGAAACAAATACGTCAGCTGGCCATTTCCGTTGAACCGGCGAGTGAGATAACCTGACCATAAGATCTTCAGAGCCGATGCTCCGGGTCTGGCGCCGGGAGACTTGCTGTTGCTTTTTCAAAAGAAAGTTGGGGTCTAAGTAAGCAAGAGGATGAGAAAATGGGACTTTTCGGACGACCCGCCGTATCTTCTCTGGTGCAAGACGTTCTGAGTCAGATGAGCCATATGTTACCTCAGGGGCGTTGGCGTGGCTTGTCTCCGTCTCGTCCTGTGAAGTTATTATTGTCAGTAAGGTGTATGAAGAGACGGCCAAGAGAGTCAAGTTTTACCTCTGAGTTGCCATCTTCAGGCTGCTCTTGGAGTGCAGGTTTCTTGTTTCGGCTGACGACCTTCTCCTTCAACTTCTTCGGAGGAGGAACGTATTTCTTTTTCCAGAACCTGGCATTAACCTGGAAGTGAAAGCAGCCAAAAGAGGTTAAAGATTATAAAACATACATGGATAGCTAAACGCAGAAGTCAGGAAATTGAGAGTCGCCCTTACATCTGGGGGCCGGGTTTGTGGCATAGAAGGGTGGTAATCCAATGGCGCGGCTAGAATTTTGAGATTCATGGATAAGGCTTTTGACGGCAGCAATGATGTCGTCTTCTGACAAAGTTGTAGGATTAAAAACAAAGGGGATCGTTGGCGTCACCCGTATATTCACACATGAGGCGGCTTCTCCAGCATAGAGGCATGACTCGCCAAAAGACCCAGCAACGGGTCAGATCAATCATTGTCAGACCGTTGGCCATGAGGGCTTTAATTTTTGCATAAGCCGGAGCATATTTCGCCCGTTCAGAAGCTGACATCCGGTCAGGGAGTTTGATTGTGGTCTTAAGTCGGGACGGGCGATAACCCAGTAATGGGTGCTCTCCTTCTAGAGAGGTATATTTGTAGTAAAACCAGGTTTTGTTCCAATACTTAGGATGACTTGCCGTACGAACAACCGGAAAGTCCATGTCCCGTCTTCTTTGAATGGAGATACCACCGAGTTCCAAGCTTGGGCCGGCTGCTACTTCTATTCGGCGGTTGGCATAGAAGAACTCACGGAAGAGATCAACCGATGGCTCTTCTTGTAAGTAAACTTGATAGAGAATTTGGAAGTTGCACGTGTTTGAGACGGAATTGGGTGCAATGTCTTGAGGACACAGCTTGAAGAAGTGAAGGATGTCTCGGAAGAATTTTGAGCCGGGCGGGCTGAAACCGTGTACGAGGTGGTTAGCGAATACAACCACTTCGCCCTCTTGGGGGATGGGTTTCTTCTCATCGACTGGAACCCGTCGATGAATGGCGTTTTTGGCCGGCAAGGTCCCCGTGTCTACGAAACCCTTCAGAAACTCTTCAGTAACAATAGAGCCGACCCAGTTACAGGAATTGGACGCACGAGGCATAATGGCGTCTTAAAAGCTGTGGAAAGTAACAACACGCGGTGAGTTAGAAGGTGACAGACAACTAAGGGTGGCTGATGAAATCTAAGTTCTACGAGGCTGAGCCGCCCGTGCAGTTCAGGGCAAAAGCCAGAAGTTTAATGGCGAGTTACGTTGCAGGGCAATGGAGCAAAATACTGCTAAGTGTGGAAAACAGGATTCACATGTTATGCTTGCAGTAACAGATCTACGGACAGAGGAAAAAACATATTTATTCTAAACCTAACGATGAACAGAGAAACTGGTGATATTCGCGGATGGTAAAAGGAAGCAACTACCGATCTAGCCTGAATTATAGATGATTTCCTACGGTTTACCGCATCAGGGAGAGATTCATTACAAGATTCGGGGGGTACTATGTCGTTGGGCATTATGCGGAACTCACGTTCTAAGCGGACTGAGGAACTCCATGGATTTACTACCCTAAACTACAGATCTAGGGGACAAAGAAGGACGTACCGAAGGAGATGCGACGGGCGCGAATGATGCTCTGGCCGTTCAGGTCGATGCAGCGGCCTCGGGCGATGAAGGCGCAGGATATTCACCGGAGCGAGAGAGCTCGAGGGCGATGGCGTCGAGAGGGAGAAGAGTAGTAGGTGGCATAGGAAATAAGAAGGACTGTTCGCGATGCTATTTAAGAGGCTGGAAAGAGGAAACGAGCGCGGGAATCTAGGCGACCGAAACTAACCGACCGAGACGGATGCCTCGATTTTCAGGGCATCGGTTTAATGATGAAAGATACATTGTGGTTGTCAGGGAATCTTTTTGGCATATCCAATATGACGTCATGGTGGGTTACATTTCTTAATTTCAGGTGATGGAGGGTGAGACTCGCCGCCAAGTAAAATGGACGATTGACATGAGCAAGCTCGAATCAACTTGGGCCTAATGTTGGGGATATAACCCCATGGTGAGACCCGCCTAGGTGGGGCCAGGTTATATCTGGCAGCTCATAAGCTAGACCAAGGCCATGGGCCTGGAGACATAAGCTTAGACATATGGCGGTTTACCAAGATGGGCCTAGGCGAGGCCCAGACCAAGAAGGCATGAAGACCCGGGCGGTTAAGCCGCCCGGAGACGGCTTGCCCAGGAAGGCAAGGCGACATAGAGATAGAGTCGAATACATTGTAAGAGTCGGTATGTGACTTGCAACCCATGGTCTTGGCCTCCTATATAAGGGAGAGACCCGGGGCGACTTAGACAGAAACCAATCAATCGAGAACTAGATCAAGCAAATCCGCTCCCTTGTAATCGATACTTGAATCAATACAACACAAGAAGGACGTAGGCTTTTACCTCCTCTCAAGGGGCCGAACCTGTGTAAACTCGTGTCCTTCGTCCCAACCAACCCCTTTGAGTCCATCACCTTAGCGATGGTCTCGAACATAAGTCCTCGGACATCTGCCAAAACCACGACAGGTAGCGAGGCACGTATTGTATTGTTGCCATCAAGGGTAACAAGATGGGTTTTTCATCACATTGCTTGAGTTTATCCCTCTACATCATGTCGTCTTTGTTAATGCATTACTCTGTTCTTCATGAACTTAATACTCTAGATGCAGGCAGGAGTCGGTCGATGTGTGGAATAATAGTAGTATATGCATAATCATTTCGGTCTACTTGTCACGGATGTGATGCCTATATGCATGATCATTGCCTTGGATAACTACATGATTATTCGCTTTTCTATCAATTGCTTGATAGTAATTTGTTTACCCACCATGATATTTGCCTTCAAGAGAGAAGCCTCTAGTGAAATATATGGCACCGGGGTCTATTTTCCATCATATACTTTCAGATCTATAAATAAAAAATACCAAAAACACCTTGCTGCAATTTATTTATATTTTACTTTCCGCACTCGTTTACATCTATCTCTTTCAGATCTAATCCTTGAAAATAATCGTGAAGGGATTGAAAACCCCTTTATAGCGTTGGGTGCATGAGTTTGATTGGTTGTGTAGGTAAATCCATTGGTGACTTGCATGTTACTCCTACTGGATTGATACGTTGGTTCTCAACAACTGAGGCAAATACTTATCTACTTCCCTGCATCACCCTTTCCTCATCAAGGAAAAACCAAAGCAAGCTCAAGAGGTAGTAGCTGTTTCAGTCGGTGAAGGTCAGTCGGGTCTCCCTCCATATTCCACATAACGCATTCGGTAGCTTCCCAAGTTGACCATATCAAAGGAGGAGAAAGTTGAGGTGGACTTTCTCCTGATTGGGCTGGTGGCCCTGGTGAACCAGGGTGTCAATGGATTGCACCTGCTGTAGGTCTTCTTCCAGGGAAGAATCCAGCCTCTTCAGGCTAGGGTTCACCCCATGTGGCAGTACTCAGGTCCGAGTGATGTGACTCGCATGCACTCGGAGGTGCTCAGTGCCGAGGTCGTGGCGAACAAGCTGAAGGCCATAACCCCAGCCCGCGACAACCCCAGGGGTCAAGGTGTGTGCCCCGTACTAAGCAAACCATCCACCGAGTGAGGTAAACTTCGAATACCATTATTAGTTCCGAGTGATGTAATTTTCCTTTGATGAGTTCTAAAATTTGCAACTTAGACATGGTGAGCTTGATACCCACTAGTACCATAACGACTCCAGGTGTAGCTAGCTACAATGAGCGCCATGGCGAATCGGACGAGGAAGAAGAGTATGAGGATCAGAGCGGTGACGAAGAGGATGAGAGGGAGTCTGAACTGGGAGACGAGGCCGAGTCTTCTCCTTTAGAGGAGGTGCTTCCCGAGACCCATTCGAAGGCCCGTCAGGACCCTCGAGTCCGTGGGGGCTGCCAAGCCCTTTGCGAACATCCCTACCACTTGGACTTCGAAGCGCGGGCGTAGCAAACCCGTCGCGTCCCCAGAGAAAGCTGCAAAGCAGGCTAAGGTCTCCACCAACAAACCTCGGAAGCCGACACTGCCCAAGACCAAGATGAACATGCCGGTGTATTCCACGTAAGTATCTTCATGATGATTTATGTTTCATATGGTTGACTGATTGAGGTAAACAATCCGAGTGAAATTGGTTGCAGGGCTGACACCTTATCTGCTTCGTTGGGGAAGGACAAGGTTGAGACAGACACAGACAGTTCAAAAGGTATCACTCGATTTTGTCTATCTGTGAACTTGAGGCCCTTATTCTCTCCTGTAGGCTCATTTCCGAGTGATTTTCTCTGGTTTGTAGAGCCACACAAGGTGATGGAGATTGACGCGGACGAACAAGATGTCCCATCGAATCCCCTGGTGGCACGGATATCATGATGCAAGGTACTTCGCCTGTCCAGGAGCTACACCGAGCCCGAGGAGCTTCATCCAGGGTAGGATCAGCACTCTGCACTCCTCCTCCAACTCTCCCTGCGACCAAAGTCCTCGGTTTGCAACGTGTCCCGGAGGCCCAGGTGGGAGCGAGCAAGGAGGTGCTTATACAACTATATCTGATGAATGGCAAGCTGAAGGAGGCCCATGATCCTGGCGAGGCTTTGGAGAAGACTGCCCAAGTAGGTACCCTTGTAAGTGTCTTCTTTAGGTGTAAAATTTGCATTGAAGATGTTTATGTCAGGGGTCTTGAGTGGGTTTAGGTACATGCACTAGGTGGTTTAAGTAGGTAGATCTAAATGTTGAGATACTTGTCAAAGAGGATGCGGTGATGTTCCATGGACTAGAGCCTCTCAACATTGACCATCAGGGTGTAGAACCGGTAGTTCTCTAGTGGGAGCGTCCTTGCATGTTCATCTGAGTGTCAAGGTGGACGAAGGACTCTCATGAACTTGTAGGATCCAAGAGGTATCCCAGAATAGAGGCATGTGACCCTACCTAGGGTAGGTGACCTCGTCAGTATCCCCTGAATCGGTTGAGTCTCAAGAGAACGAGTAGCCTGCATGTCATAATGCAGGATCCGTCTCGGGAACACTTTCGAAACAGATCGGATTGTTTCCCACTCGAGGTTCGAGCCGCAATCGATTCAAGGTTTAATATACACCGAGTGGCTAGCACGGTCTTGACAGCTCGGATCATTTGGCTCGCTACAGATCCGCTCTCAGAGGAGATGACCTTTAAGCATGGATATGTTGTCATTGAAACTTCCGTTCGTTCTTCATCCGGGAGTCCTAGAAATGTTCGGAGATCCTTCCGAGTACTCGATGAGGCTTAATCCACTCGGTGGAAATTCGCCCAGTCATTAGTCACTCGGTGAATCGCGGTGTGTCGAAACGCTAGGTGAATGCGGAGTCCACTAGAAACGCGCGTCGCAAAATCTCCGGCGATTCCGAAATCGCGGGAAAGTGCACGCACATGATCATGAGAGGGTTGTGTCAGAGACATGGGAGAGGTGGCTGCGGTGTCTCGATTTTAGTGCCGCCAATTTTGCCACGTGTCCCCACTACTCTGTCCCAAAGATTTAGTGGATCCGGGCACATCCGTTGATTGCGTGACACTTCCAAATTCGACGATAGGGAATTTAGCCGAGCTGAGGTATAAAAAGGCGAACTAGGGGAGGTAAGGAAGAAACACCCGCTCTTCCTCCCCCCGATTTCCACTGTAGCTCCATCGAAAGCTCTGCGAGCACCACTGGACCGTTGATTCCCCACCAGCCAGAAATGTCGAGGAATGCCACCACAAAAGCCAATAGGTTGGAGACGACCTCACACGAATCCTCCTCGAGTGCGGGAGCCCCGGCTGGCTTTGTCCAGGGCGACTGGCTGGCATCTTCGGTTTACGCTGTCCGACTGTAGCACTACAAGGACCAAATTCTCCTCACTCCGGGCAGCTGGAGGCTGTCGGGGAAGGGGGAGGTTGAGCCTGCACCGTGTGGAGGTGAACTGGTACTCCTCACTACTCATATGGACCGGGTTCTTTCGCTTCCACCCCATCCCTTCTTCCGTGCTTTCCTGAACTTCATTAGGGCCCAATTGCACCATCTCCCCCTAATTCCATCACATACTTAGCTACATTTGTTTCCCTGTGTGAGAACTTCCTTGGCTGCCACCCCCATTGGGCCTTTTCAAACACCGGTTCACTTGCCGAGTGATGACGATGAAGAAACCTGCTCTCCCAGAAGAAAAAACACACGTAGTTTAGATTTGCGGGGGTCTGGTGATCCAGTTGAGGGGAAAAGGTAGCTTTCCTGTATTGAACTTTCCTGATGCGATCAAGGGTTGTCAATCCACATGGTTTTACTGTGAGGATGTCTCAGTCAGTGAAGGTTAGTCGGGTCTCCCTTCATATTCCATAGAACGCATTCGGCAGCTTCCCGAGTTGACCTATCCAAGGAGGAGAAAGTCGAGGTGGACTTGCTCATGAACCAGGGTGTCAATGGATTGGACCTTCTGGAGGTCTTTTTCGAGAGATGAATCTAGCCTCTTTAGGCTAGGGTTCACCCCATGTGGCGGTACTCGGGTCCGAGTGATGTCACTCGCATGCACCCGGAGTTTCTCAGCGCTGAGGCCGTGGTGAACAAGCTGAAGGCCATAACCCTAGCTCGCAACAACCCTAGGGGGTCAAGGTGTGTGCCTCCGTACTTGGCAGACCATCCGCCAAGTGAGGTAAACTCCGAGTGCCATTAATAGTTAAGAGTGATGTAATTTTCCTTTGATGAATTCTGAACTTTGCAACTCCCGTTTTAGCAGGGTTATACAAACATGGTGAGCTTGATACCCGATGGTGCCAACCTGACTATAGAGGTAACCAGCGACAACAAGCGCCATGGCGACTTAGGCGAGGAAGAAGAGTATGAGGATGAGAGCAATGACGAAGTGGACAAGTGGGAGTCCGAACTGGGCAACGAGGCGGAGTCTTCTCCTTTAGAGGAGGTGCTTGCCGAGACCCGTTTGAAGACCCGTCAGGACACTGGAGTCCATGTGGGCCACACGGGTGGCCCGGGTGCCGCCAAGCCCTCCGTGAACATCCGTCCCACTAGGACTTGGAAGAGAGGGCGTCGCGAACGTGTCATGTCCCTGAATAAGGCTGGGAAGCAGGCGAAGGTCTCCACCAGCAAACCCCGGAAGGTAAAACTGCCTAAGAACAAGTTGAATGTGCTGGTCGATTCCACGTAAGTATCTTCGTGTCGATTGATGTTTCAGAGGTTGACCGATTGAGGTAAACAATCCGAGTGAATTTGATTGCAGGGCTGACACCTCATCTGCTTCGTTCGGGAAGGACAAGGTTGAGACAGACGCAGCCACTTCAAAATGCATAACTCGAGTTTGTGTGTTTGTGAACCTGAGGCCCTTAGGCTCTCCTCTAGGCTCATTTCCGAGTGATTGTCTCCTGTTTGTAGAGCCACAACAAGGTGATAGATATTGACATGGATGAACAAGTTGTCTCGCTGAATCCCACTGGTGGCACCGATGTCGTGATGCAAGGTACTTCGCAAGTCTAGGAGCCGCCTCGATCTCGAGGAGCTTCATCAAGGGCAAGATCGGCACTTGGAACTCCTCCAACTCCCCTGCGACCAACGTCATCGGTTTGCAATGTGTCCCAGAGGACCAGGTGGGAGCGAGCTAGGAGGCATTGATCCAGCTGAAGCTGATGAATGGCAAGCTGAATGAGGCTCATGTTGCTGGCGAGGCTTTGGAGAAGACTGTCTAAATAAGTAGCCTTCTAAGTGCCTTCTTTAGGTGTAAAATTTGCATTGAAGATGTTTTTAGAATCCCATAGAATCCTGAGTGTGTTTATGTAGACTTTCGAGTAGATTTACGTCAGGGGTCCCAAGTGGGTTTAGGTACACCCACTAGGTGGTTGAAGTAGGAAGATCCAAATGCTCCATGGACCAGAGTGTTTCGACGTTGACCATCGGGGTGTACAACCGGTAGTTCTCCAGTGGGAGCGCGCTTGCATATTCATCCAGGTGTCGAGGTGGACCAAGGACTCTCATGAACTTGTAGGACCCCAGAGATGTCCTAGAATAGAGGTATGTGACCCTACCTAGGAGAGGTGACCTCGTTAGTAGCCCCCGAATTGGTCGAGTCTCAGGAGAATGAGTGGCCTGAATGTCGTAATGCGGGAGCCATCTCAGAGACGCTTTCAAAACAGATCAGATCGTTTCCCACTCGAGGTTCGAGCCACAATCGATTCGAGGTTTAATATATACCAAGTGTCTAGCACGGTCTTGACTGCTCAGACCATTTGGCTCGCTATAAATCCGCTCTCGCAGGAGATGACCTTTAAGCTTGGATAGGTTGTCATTGAAACTTTCGTTTGTTCTTCATCCGGTAGTCCCAGAAATGTTCGGAGATCCTTCTGAGTACTTGATAACCCACAAGTATAGGGGTCGCAAAAATTTTCGAGGGTAGAGTATTCAACCCAAATTTATTGATTTGACACAAGGGGAGCGAAAGAGTATTCTCCGCAAATTTTCAGGTCAATCCGAGAACTTTTATTTCTGCACAAAAATTACACCAAGGCAATTCTGCTGAAAACAGTGTCAGTCCGGGTTAGTTCCATTCGAATCATGCAAATAATAGTCCAAAACAAGGGCAAAAGGGTTTGGAAAAGTAGATACGATGGAGATGTATCAACTCCCCAAGCTTAAACCATTGCTTGTCCTCAAGCAATTCAGTTGACAAACTGAAAGTGACAAAGAATTTTGTTTGCAAACTCTGTTTGATCTTGTTGTTGTAAATATGTCTAACTAATGTTCAGATTTTTAGCAAAGATTATAGACTAACCACGTTCACAATAACATTTAGGTCTAACATTTACTCATATCAATGGTATAATCAACTAGCGAGGAATAATAATAAATCTCAGATGACAACAATTTTATCAAAACAATCATGATACAATATGATATAATGGTATCTCGCTAGCCCTTTCTGAGACCGTAAAACATAAATGCAGAGCACCCCTGAAGAACAAGGACTGACTGGAAATTGTAGTTCATGGTAAAAGTGATCCAGTCACAGTCAGACTCAATATTAATTAATAACAAAGCATACAAATGACGGTGGTGCTCTCTAACTGGTGCTTTTTATAAGACGAGGACGACTCAATAGTAAAGTAAAATAGATAAGCCCTTCGCAGAGGGAAGCATTGATTTGTAGAGGTGCCAGAGCTCGAGCTTTTAAAACAGGGATGAATAATTATTTTGAGCGGTATGCTTTCATTGTCAACATAACAACCAAGAGATTTCACCATCTTCCATGATAGATACATTATAGGCGGTTCCCAAACAAAATGATAATTTTTTTACCCCCCCTCCACCAATCGAACACACTCCATGGCCAGCCGAATCCACAAGTACCGTCCATACAAACAACAATCATGGGGGAGTTTTGTTTCATTATATTTTGAATTGATTTTTGAGCATGGAACTAGGCATCTCGAATGCCAGCTACTTTCTCATGAATGACAATGAATCAACACATATCGTTAGAATAACCCACCGAGCATGGAGATACTGACCGCCCCCGGTCACTACATGAGCGATTCGGGCATACAAAACAGAATATTATTTGAAGGTTTAGAGTTTGGCACATGCAAATTTACTTGGAATGACATGTAAATACCACATATAGGTAGGTATGGTGGACTCAGTTGGAACAACTTTGGGTTTAAGGAAGTGGATGGACAAGCAGTATTCCCGCTTAGTGCAAGTGAAGGCTAGCAAGAGACTAGAAAGCGACCAACTAGAGAGCGACAACCGTCATAAACATTCATTCATATTAACCAACATTGAATGCAAGAATGGGTAGGATATAAATCACCATGAACATAAATATCGTGAAGGCTACGTTGATTATGTTTCAACTATATCCATGAACATGTCCCAAGTCAAGCCACTTGAATCATTCAAAGGAGGATACCATCCTATCATACTACATCACTACCATTTTAAAATGCATGTTGGCACTCAAGGAAAACCATTATACACTCTTAGCTAATTAAGCATGGCACGAGTAACTATAATCTCTAATTGTCATTGCAAACATGTTTCATCCATAATGAGGTGAATCCAGAACAATGATCTAATCATATTTACATAAACAAAATAGGCCGAGTTCATACTAGCTTTTCTCCATCTCAATCACTTCATCATATATCGTCATTATTGCCTTTCACTTGCACGAACTGACGGTGTGAATAATAATAAGAGTGCACGTGCACTAGACTAAGCTGGAATCTGCAAACAATAACTCAAGGGAGAAGGCAAGGTAATATGGGCTCTCTGGTAGATAAAAAATAATGCGTATGAGATCCAGTCATCATTTTCATTGTGGTCTTCTCCTTACGACCCAAACAAAGAAATTTCAAAACAAGAACGAGAAAAACTTTTTACACGGGAAAGCTCCCAACAAGAAAAAGAAGAACGAGAAATCTTTTTGGGTTTTCTTTTAATGCTACAACTAAACAGACTAAAAGGTAAGTCTAGAATTAATTTTTTTGGATTTTCTCAAGGTTAATTAAGCACACAAGAAAAAAAACGGAAAGAAGAAATAAACTACCATGGATGGTACAATGAAAAAGTATGAGCACCGAAAACTAAGATGAGTGTGTAAACATGAATGTAATGTCGGTGAGAAATATGTACTGCCCCAAGCTTAGGCTTTTGGCCTAAGTTGGTCTAGGGCCATGGCTGGCCCAGATAATATCCAAAGTCATAGTTGGGGTTGTACTAGGCTGCGGCGGCTACTGCGTGAATGGCTACAGCATGGAGGCGAGCGGCTACCGCCTTTCTCTTGTACCCGTTTGCCTCCTCTGTGGTTATAAAGTGTCTCCGTTTTTCCTGAAAGTTATAGAAGGAAGGAGCAGGAAGGGTAATATGGACAGCATGCTCCACACTAAAGAATCAGTGAGTTGATAATATTTCCTGGATCGGTCCGAAATGAAAGATTCAAGGCCAGCATTTCGTGTGTACGCGTAAAATTCTTCCTTGAAACCGACATGAACAATGAATTGATCTGATGGCCATTCACAAGACCGCACTTGAGCTTCCCTTGGTGGTTCAAGGTCGGGCTAACGTATCACGAGTCTCTAGGCCTTCTTGCTCGAGGAACCCACTTGGTATATTCGCCTCAACACTTATCTTTCTCTAAAAAATATCTGAATTTTTTTGTGACTCAAAATAAAGGTGAACAAAACCAACAAAATTATAGCAACTACTCCCACAAGTGCCTATATATCATGCATCAAAACTACTTGGGACCATACACATTTGACATGCAAGCTCAAGAACAAGGTCACCACAGAAGCAAAAATTTGCAATATATAAATCACTAAAACAAAAACTAATTGGACCATTGAAGGAGTCACATACCGAAGACCACTCCCCCAAAACAGTTTTGCAAATAGAGCTTTGCACAAGGAGATCAAAAATGACAACAAAATGAGCTAGAACACGGGCTAGAGCAATGATGGGATTTTTTCTTGAGGAAGACGAAGTGGATGGTGTTGGAATAAGTGAGGGGGGCCTACGTGGGACCCACAAGCCAAGGGGCGCGCCCAGGGGGAGTGGGCACGCCGTGTGGGCTTGTGGCCCACTAGTGTAGCCCCCTGATACGTTCTCAGTGCCAGAAATTCCTAAATATTCCGGAAAAAATCATACTACATTTTCAGGGCATTTGGAGAATGTCACATCCCTAGCTAGTTGTCTTAGGACAGCATGTGTGTGCATCATATTTCATATTTTTTCATCAACTTGAGATGGGGATTAAAAGAAACCCCAAACCCTTATTTGAATCAAACTAATTTAAAGTTTGTGAAATACCAACAAATCCAAAATGCCCATCTAAAATGTCCCCTATGTGTGATAAATATGGACATGAATATACCAGGGGCCATCTTAAATATTTGAACATTTATAGCAATTTAAAAATAAATAATAAAGCTTGTGAAAATGCCAAATAAAGCATTATCATTATTTTAGATCTCAAAATATCCTGAAACTTTTTACAGAAGTTTGAAATATTCAAACTTAATGCTATAAAATATTTGGGATATTATTAATCAGCAATTGTGCCTGAAAATAAAATAAAACTAATGTCAGAAATTAGAAAAGAAAACAAATAAAAAAAGGGAAAGAGGCCCAGGAGGAGTCGGCCCAACTTTCCCATGCCAGTCATCCCTGTCCTCTCGCCAGGAGGACAGGGGCACACGCTCGTCGCGCACGGGCACGCGCCATGCCCACCTCCTGCCTGGCTGCTGCCCTGGAGGCCTCCGAAAGCGCCAGCGCGGGGCCCCCTCGCCGTGGCTCTCTTATCCTCTCCCTCTCTCCCCTGCTATGCTCTCTCTCGCTTTCTCCCTCTCTGCCGCCATGGCCGAACCCATCGCCACCGTAGCACCGTCGCTCCAGCCGCCCCCTCGCCTCGCAGAGTAGCCTCCAAACTCCGCCAAGACCCCTCGTCCTCCCTATGGAGATGGAAACCGCCGGGAGAACCTCTACGCCGAGCCATCTCCGTTCTTCCCCGCCTCCGAACGTCTCTCCCCGTCGTCGATTCACCGGCTGCCGGTCATCTTCGAGCCCGCTGAGCCTCCCCTGCAGCCTCTTGTGAGCCCCTGTTGCTTCCCCCTTCTCCCCCCGGTCTTCTCGTGCCCTCTAGCGCCGTAGCCGGACCTTCCCGAGCCGCCGCCGCCACCGCCGAGGTCGTCCTGGCCATCGTCTCCGGCAACCCCGAGCCCCCAAACCAGCCCCACTCGATGCGGTCGAGCACGGGCTCCCTCCCAGCGCTTTTGGTGCGCAAAACCGTGCCCTGTGGCACGTTTTCGGCCAACTCCGGCGGTCCTCCGCTGCGGGTTTAGTCGCCGCCGGCCCCGCTTCGATGGGCGCCAACGTGGCCGGCTGATTAGTGCTAATCAGCCAGGCTAATTAAGCCGTTAGCCGCTAACAGCGGGCCCCGCAGAGGGTCAAACCTCTGGTCAGCGCGGGGAATTAGCCCCTAACGCTGACATGAGGGCCCCACTCTGTCAAGTTTGACCTGGTCGGGTCTGTTAACCTGCTGACATCACAGTGACGTCAGGCTGACACATTAATTAACTTCTTAGTATTAAAAATAGGTTAATTCTAGAAAATGTTTAAAAACTTCTAAAATTCATATAAATTAATCTGTAAATTAGATGAAAATAATTTATATATGAAAATTTATTAGAAAAATCCAATGAATCCAATGGTGTTGTTATCATGCATGTTAGAGCAACTTATGTAGTTGAACATTGATATTTACAAATAGGTTAATATACGAAATATGAAATGGAGAATGACTATGAACCTATATTCAAACTCACTTCATTTAACTTGGACAATAGTTGCATTAGCTCATCCATACATGCTGCCATGTCATGATCATGCATCATATTGTTGCACTTGCGTGTATTGATTGCTACTCATCTGCATTGCGGTAGGCCCTGCTTTTGAGGATACCTCTGAGAATTACAATGAAGGAGAAAACCTTTCTTCTACCCAGCAAGGCAAGCAACCCTTTGATCATTCCGATAACACTCCACTCTCTCACTCCTTCTCTTGTTTATTACATTAGGACAAACGTTCACTTGTCCGTCATACACGATAGATGAACCTATTCCTTTGCATGACCTGTCATTGTCACAGTAAATAGCTAAACCTTGCAATCTAGCATACCTGGTAGATGCTTGTGCCATGATGTGCTTTGCTTACTTTGCCTGGTATGCTTAGAGTTGTGTCAGGTCTGATTCATCTGGGTGATGAACTAGAGTGAAACAATGTTGTTCTGATGTGATAAGCTTATGATGAACCTGAATTGGTAAAGGTAGCGATGAGAGGCTATGTAGGAGTACATAGCGGGTTGTCTCATTGGGATCATTCTTAGGAACCGAGTTCCGTGTTTGTGATCCAAGACTAGTTACTACCACACGTTATGATACTTAATTGACCCTCTCTACTTATCAATCGCTTAGTCCTTGGTCCAGGAGTTGCAAGTAGTTTCTGGTGTTTATAGCATGCTGGAGGTCGTGCATAGCGCTGACCCTAGGGGTGGGTTACGACGCGGTAGCCAGTGGCACGATGTACCAAGGGTCACCCGAATGGTGGGCTTGGGAACCCTGTGCACGTCGTTTGGGGCCGTAGCGGAAACTTTGGCCGGACTTCCGTGCAGGTTCAGTCTCAAATAGGCGATAGCGTGGACTAGAGGTCTTATGTGATTGACAGTTGTGGTCGACTCCCCCGCTGGGCTTCCGCTTGAAGGTTGCCGAGGTGCATGGTTTTATGAGCACACAACGATAAGTGGCGAGAGCGTGTGTGAAGAAGTACACCCCTGCAGGGTATGAAACTATTCAAATAGTCGCGTCCTCGGTTATGGACTACTTGGAGAACTTATGTTGTTCATAGAGAATTAAATGGATACTCATAAAAATATCATGATAAGTGTGAGTACCGTGGATGGCACTCTCATAAGAGACGTAAGTGAATCCATGGTGGTGTATTGTTATGGAGTTAGTGGACTCGTGTGCGATATCAAATTTAAACAAAGAGTTAAAATTGTGTAGCATAGGTTAGCCATGAGTCAAAGTTGGCATTGCTGCATAAACTCCACCACTCCCCTTGTTGATACATGAGCATAATTAGTCTAGGTCTGCCTAAAGACTTGCTGAGTACGTTTGTACTCAGGTTTGCTTAATAAATGTTGCAGATGAGACTCAGGACCCATCAGGTCGGTTCTTTCTAAATGTCGATGATGCCGAATAGCTGGTGTCCTAGCTACAACATTATGCCCTGTGGTGGGCTGTAGATAGTCAAGCCATGTGCCTTTTTACCCTTTCATCTGTCTGTACTCAGACGGCTTTATGCTTCCGCTTGGTTTGTATGAACTTGCTTGTACGACTTGAGTGTCAGGTCATGTGACCCCTACCTTTAAGAACATATTATGCAAGACTCGTCTGAGTCTCTTAAATAAAAGTTGTGTTGATGTATGGTTATGTTGTGATGCCATAGTTGTATCTATGCATATCGGGCATGTTGTGCGTACGTGTGATGTGCAACGGAATGTATGGGATCCGATACCTAGTCATGTGCCTCTAGTAGTACTCTTTACGGGAAACTGCCTCTTTGTGCTTACATTGATCCTTGGTAGCTTGCTACTGCTCCGAACACATTGATTGACCGGCATGTATCCTTCCTTGCTGCTGTGTCTGTCCCTTCAAGGAAATGTCCCGCAGTGTAATGGAGTCCCTGTAGCCTGCTACGACTCGTCTACGTGCAGTGATGACATTTATGTCTCATGGCATAATGGATTCCTTGTAGCTTGCTATGACTCGTCTACACACGCTTGAGACCAACACCAGCATTGCTGGGTTACGTATGCCTATTTCTGTATGGATGTGCCACTTGGGTGCTATGACTGGTCATGTCGGCTCGGGTTCTCTGTCGCTTGATTGCTAGCGACATGTTCACATACGTGAGCGAAAAGACACAAACGGTCCCGGCTAAGGTAAGGCTGCAGCCGTGGAGCTTACCGTGCGTGAGGCCGCAAAGTGATGTGATATGTTACAGTCTGGATTCATATGACTTAGGATCGGGGTCCCGACAGAGAACTTTTATTTTCAGGTCATCTTTTATTGCACGGATAATTCAGAAAATAGAAAAATAATAACATTTTTTACTTTGTTTAATCTAAATAACAGAAAGTAAAAATTGGGTACAAAAGGTTTTGCATCCTAAATTCATCCATCTCATGCTCATAAAACAGAATCCATCAATAAGGTTGATCATGTCTTGTTGACAAACTTTTTTCGAATGACATAGAACCGGAGAATTTTCTAATAACACTAGGTTACTTCAACGGGGATATGCATGTCCCCGACAATAAGTATATCATATTTTTTTGGCAGTGGGGAGAAGGAATTTAAAATCTCCAATAATAATCGTTGAAATTTTTCCAATGGAGTTGATGCTATGAACTTGAGGTTGTTTCTTCGAAAAGTCTACCGTGTGCTCATTCCATTAACATGAAAAGTGACATTTCCCTTATAGTAATCAATAACAGCCCCTGCAGTATTCAAAAAAGGTCTACCAATGATGATCAACATACTGTCGTCCTTAGGAACATCAAGAATAACAAAGTCCATTAGAATAGTAACATTTGCAACTACGACAGGCACATCCTCACTAATACCGATGGGTAAAGCAATTGATTTATCAGCCATTTGCAGAGAGGTTTCAATAGGTGTCAACTTCTTCAAATCAAGTCTACGATACAAAGAAAATGCATAAAACTAACACTAGCTCCAAGGTCACATAAAGCAGTTTTAACATAATTTCTTTTAATAGAGCATGGTATAGTAGGTACTCCGGGATCTCCTAGTTTCTTTGGTATTCCACCCTTAAAGGTATAATTAGCAAGCATGGTAGGAATCTTAGCTTCCGGTATCTTTCTTTTATTTGCCACAATATCTTTCATATACTTTGCATAAGGAGACAGTTTCAAAATATCAATCAAGAACATACGCAAAAAGACAGGTCTAAGCATTTCAACAAAATGCTCAAAGTCCTCATCATCCTTTTTCTTGGATGGTTTAGGAGGAAAGGGCATGGGTTTATGAACCCATGGTTCTATTTATTTACCATGCTTTCTATCAACAAAGTCTCTTTTGTCATATCTTTTATCCGTAGGTTGTGGGTTATCAAGATCAATAGCAGGTTCAATCTCCATATCATTATCATTACTAGGTTGAGCATCAACATGAACATTCATACGTCTCCAACGTATCCATAATTTTTGATTGTTCCATGCTATTATATTATCTGTTTTGGATGTTTTATAGGCATTAATATGCTATTTATATTATTTTTGGGACTAACCTATTAACCTAGTGCCTAGTGTCAGTTTCTATTTTTTTCTTGTTTTGAGTATTGCAAAAAAGGAATATCAAACAGAATCCAAATGGAACAAAATTCTACGATGATTTTTCTTGGACCAGAAGAAACCTTGGAGACTTGGAGAAGAGGCCAGAAGAGCCACGGGTGGGCCACAAGCCACCCTGGCGCGACCAGGGGAGGGGGCGCCCCCTGCCTTGTGGCCCCCCCGTAGCTCCTCCAACCGTAATCTTCGGCCTATAAATTCAGAAATATTCCCCCAATACCAAAAAGAGCCACGATAATACTTTTCCGCCGCCGGAAGCCGCCGTTCTCGAGAGTTCCAATCTTGGAGTCTTTTCCGGTAATCTGTCGGAGGGGGATTCGACCACGGAGGGCCTCTACATCAAGTGCATTTCCCTTCCGATGATGCGTGAGTCATTCACCTTAGTCCTACGGGTCCATTGCTAGTAGCTAGATGGCTTCTTATATCTCTTTGATCTTCAGTACCATGTTCTTCATGATCTTCATGGGGATCTATCCGATGTAATACTCTTTTGCGACGTGTTTGACGAGAGCCGATGAATTGTGGGTTTATGATCAGATTATCCATGAATATCATTTGAATCTTCTCTGAATTCTTATATGCATGATTTCATATCTTTGCAAGTATCTTTGAGTTCTTGTTTTGGTTTGGCCAACTAGATTGGTAATTCTTGCAGTGGGATAAGTGCTTAGTTTTGGGTTCAATCTTGCGGTGTCCTTGCCCAGTGACATAGTAGGGGTAGCGAGGCATGTATTTGTATTGTTGCCATCAAGGATAAAAATATGGGGTTTTCATCATTTTTCTTGAGTTTATCCCTCTACATCATGTCATCTTACTTAATGTGTTACTCTGTTCTTCATGAACTTAATACTCTAGAATGCAGGAAGGCGTCGGTCGATGTGTGGAGTAATGTAGTAGATGCAGAATCATTTCGGTCTACTTGACACAGACGTGGTGCCTATATGCACAATCATTGCCTTGTATATTGTCATAACATTGCGCTTTTCTATCAATTTTTTCGACAGTAATTTGTTCACCCACCGTACTATTTTCCTTCGAGAGAGAAGCCTCTAGTGAAACCTATGGCCCTCGGGTCTATTTTCCATATTATATTTTCACTTCTATAAACAAAAAATACCAAAAATACCTTGCTGCAATATTATTGACTTTTACTTCTCCCAATATTCTATATCTATCTCTATTAGATCTAATCCTTGCAAGTAACCATGAAGGGATTGACAACCCCTTTATAGCGTTGGGTACAAGTGTTTGATTGTTTGTGCAGGTGCATAAATTGGGGCCTTGCTTGTTCCTCCTACTGGATTGATACCTTGGTTCTCAAAAACTGAGGGAAATACCTATCTACTTTGCTGCATCACCCTTTCCTCTTCCAGGGAAAACCAACACAAGCTCAAGAAGTAGCAAAAAGGATTTCTGGCGCCGTTTCCGGGGAGGATACACATCAAGCCTACCAAGTACCCATCACAAACTCATCTCTTGCATTTACATTATTTTACATTTGCCTGTCGTTTTCCTCTCCCCCACTTCACCAATTTGCCGTTTCATTCACCTTCTCTTTTTTGTTTGCCCTTTTTCTTGCCAGATCTCTTGCTTGTTGCTATGAGTAGCGTTACTACCCCCCCCCCTTTGTCACCAGATTTTGAAGTTCTATACTTCAAGGAAAAACAAGGGGAAATCTAAAAGATGCCTAGTGTAGGCTAATGGAATCCTATCGTATTTCCAATCTAAAGGAGACACAAAAGTTCTGCTTAGAAATTTTTACATTTGATTGGCTTTGCATCATAGAAAGCTCTTGGATTTTGCCTCAGAGGGCAATTTTATCGAAATTGATGCAAGTGTTGCTTATAATGTTTTGGAAGGGATTTTGGGGGTTCCCCCACAAAAAGGGGGGCTTGCCTTTTTGCAAGAGGGAGTTCAAATTCTCGACAAATTGGGTGACTTACATAAGCACTTACTCGAGTTACAAAAATATCACGAACCCCTTAAACATATTAATGGGAACCTCAGTCGCTTGAACACTTTGATTACCCTTTGCAATAAGTGTTTGGATATGTTGGATCTTAAGATGGTTCCTTCGCCCGAAAATTCGGGGAAGCGGAAAGAGCCCCCGGATTGGATAAGGCCCTCACAAAAGTTCCCAATACCAAAGATGGCAATACCTAGATCTATTGTGTTATGCCTAGCTAGGGGCGTTAAACAATAGCGCTTGTTGGGAGGCAACCCAATTTTAATTTTATTTTTCTTCTTCTATTTTTGAGTGTTTCACACATTATTACCTCTGTAGAAATTGTGTTTTGGTGTTTTAGTTAGTGGTTGAGCCAAGTAAGACCTTTGGGATGGTTTATGGTGATTGTTGATTTGATCTTGCTGAAAAACAGAAACTTTTGCGCTCAGTCCAGGAATTTTATAATTTTACCAGAACGACGAATGAGTCTATTTTTTCTATAAAAGATTGGTATAAAATTTGCACAGCTTTTACTAATTTTACAGAAGTTTTGGAGGTACATAAGTATTCGAAGTTTACAGATTGCTACAGACTGTTCTGTTTTTAACAGATTCTATTTTCTTTGTGTTGTTACTTATTTTGATGTATCTATGGGTTGTTTCGGGGGGTATGAACCATGGATAAGTTGGAATACAGTATATATTACACCAATATAAATAAATAATGAGTTCACAACACTACCTAAAGTGGTGATTTATTTTTCTTATACTAACGGATCGCACGAGTTTTGAAGAAAAGCTTTGTGTTGTGAAGTTTTCAACTTTTGGGTAAAGATTCGATGGACTATGGAATAAGGAGTGACAATATCCTAAACTTGAGGATGCCGAAGGCACCCCAACGAATCAAAGATACCAAAGATCCTAAGATTGGGGATGCCCCAGAAGGCATCCCCTCTTTCGTCTTCAATCCATCGATAAATTTACTTGAGGCTATATTTTTATTCACCACATGATATGTATTATTCTTGGAGCGTATTATATGATATCTGTCTTTGCTTTTTATTTTTCCACAATCATCCTTGATGCACGCACTTTTTGAGAGAGACACGCATGAATCGTGAATTTATTAGAATACTCTATGTACTTCACTTCTATCTTTTGAGCTAGGCAATTTTGCTCTAGTGCTTCACTTATATCTTTTTAGAGCACGATGGTGTTTTATTTTATAGAAATAATTGAACTCTTGTACCTCACTTATATTATTTTGAGAGTCTTTAAACAGAATGGTAATTGGTTTAGGTTATGAATTTAGTCCTAATATAATGAGCATCCAAGAGGGATATAATAAAAACTTTTCATATAAAGTGCATTGAATACTATGAGAAGTGTGATTCCTTGCATAAAGTTTTGAGATATAAAGATGGTTATATTAGAGTCATGATAGTGAGTAATTGTGAATTGGTAAATATACTTGTTTAAAGGTTTGTGATTTCATAGCATGCACGTATGGTGAGCCGTTATGTACCGAAGTCGGAGCATGATTTGTTTATTGATTGTCATCCTTTGTGTGAGGGTCGGGAGCGCACGATGGTTAAGTCCTTCCAAACTCTCCCCTAGGAGCATGCATCTAATACTTTGATTCGATAACTAGTAGACTTTTGCAACAAGTATGTGAGTTCTTTATGACTAATGTGAGTCCATGGATTATACGCACTCTCACCCTTCCACCCTTGCTAGCCTCTCTAATACCGCACAACTTTTGCCGGTGCATTAAACCCACCATATACCCTTCCTCAAAACAGCCACCATATCTACCTATTATGGCATTTCCATAGTCATTTCGAGATATATTGCCATGCAACTTCCACCATTCCGTTTATTATGACATGCGCCATCATTTTCATATTGCTTTGCATGATCGTAAGATAGCTAGCATGATGTTTTTATGGCTTGTCCGTTTTTATGTCATTTGCTATGCTAGATCATTACACATCCCGGTACACCGCCGGAGGCATTCATATAGAGTCATATTTTTTTCTAGGTATCGAGTTGTAATTCTTGAGTTGTAAGTAAATAAAAGTGTGATGATCATCACTATTAGAGCATTGAGCCATGTGAGGAAAGGATGATGGAAGCTATGATTACGTCACAAGTTTGGATGAGACTCCGGACTTTATGAAAAATAAAAGAGGCCAATGAAGCCTAAATAAAAAAAGAGGCCAAAGATGCCCACCAAAATAATAATAAAATGAGAGAAAAGATAGAAGGGACAATGCTACTATCTTTTTTCCACACTTGTGCTTCAAAGTAGGACCATCATCTTTATGATAGAGAGTCTCCTATTTTGTCACTTTCATATACTAGTCGGAATTTTTCATTATATAACTTGGCTTGTATATTCCAATGAAGGGTTCCTCAAATTTCCCTAGGTCTTCATGAGCAAGCAGGTTGGATGCACACCCACTTAGTTTCTTTTTGATCTTTCATACACTTATAGCTCTAGTGCATCCGTTGCATGGCAATACCTACTCACTCACATTGAGAACTATTAATGGGAATCTCCATAGCCCATTGATATGCCTAGTTGATGTGACACTATCTTCTCTTTTTCTTCATAACCTCCACCATATTCTATTCCAACTATAGTGCTATATCCATGGCTCACGCTCATGTATTGCGTGAGAGTTGAAAAGGTTTGAGAACGTAAAAGGTGTGAAGAAATTGCTTGACTTGTCATCGGGGTTGTGCATGATATAAACACTTTGTGTGGGGAAGATGGAGCATAGCCAGACTATATGATTTTGCAAGGATAACTTTCTTTTGCCATGATATTTTGAAGAGACATGATTACTTTGTTAGTATGCTTGAAGTATTACTGTTTTTATGTCAACATTAAGCCTTTGTTTTGAGTCTTATGGATCTGAACATTCATGCCACAATAATGAATATTACATGGATAAATATGTTAGGTAGCATTCCGCATCAAAAATTCTGTTTTTATCATTTACCTACTTGAGGACGGGCAGGAATTAAGCTTGGGGATGCTAATACGTCTCCAACGTATCTATAATTTTTGATTGTTCTGTGCTATTATATTATCTATTTTGGATGTTTTATATGCATTAATATGCTATTTTGTATTATTTTTGGGACTAACCTATTAACCTAGTGCCCAATGCCAGTTTTTGTTCTTTCCTTGTTTTTGAGTATTGCAGAAAAGGAATATCAAACGGAGTCCATATGGAATAAAATTCTAGTATGGTTTTTCTTGGACCAGACGAAACCTAGGAGACTTGGAGAAGAGGCCAGAAGAGCCACGGGTTGGCCACAAGCCACCCTGCCATGGCCAGGGGGCGCCCCTAGCTTGTAGGCCCCCCATAGCTCCTCCAACCCTAATCTCCGGCCTATAAATTGAGAAATATTCCCCCAATACCAAAAAGAGCCATGATAATACTTCTCCGCTGCCAGAAGCCTCCATTCCTCGAAGATCCAATCTTGGAGACTTTTCCGGTAATCTGCCGAAGGGGGATTCGATCACGGAGGGCCTCTACATCAACTCCATTGCCCTTCCGATGATGCATGAGTAGTTCACCTCAGACCTACGGGTCCATGGCTAGTAGCTAGATGGATTCTTCTCTCTCTTTGCTCTTCAATACGATGTTCTCCATGATCTTCATGGGGATCTATCTGATGTAATACTCTTTTGCGGTGTGTTTGTTGAGATCCGATGAATTGTGGGTTTATGATCAGATTATCTACGAATATTATTTGAATCTTCTATGAATTATTATATGCATTATTTAATATCTTTGCAAGTCTCTTCGAGTTATTGGTTTGGTTTGGCCAACTAGATTGGTAATTCTTGGAATGGGAGAAGTGCTTAGTTTCGGGTTCAATCTTGCGGTGTCCTCACCCATTGACATAGTAGGGGTAGCGAGCCACGTATTTGTATTGTTGCCATCAAGGATAAAAATATGGGGTTTTCATCATATTGCTTGAGTTTATCCCTCTACACCATGTCATCTTACTTAATGCGTTCCTCTGTTCTTCATGAACTTAATACTCTAGATGGAGGCAGGAGTCAGTCGATGTGTGGAGTAATAGTACTAGATGCAGAATCGTTTCGGTCTACTTGACACGGACGTGATGCCTATATGCATAATCATTGCCTTGGATATCGTCATAACTATGCTGTTTTCTATCAATTGCTCAACCGTAATTTGTTCACCCATCATATTATTATCCTTCGAGAGAGAATCCTGTACTGAAACCTATGGCCCCCGGGTCTATTTTCCATTTTATATTTTCAGATCTATAAACCAAAAATACCAAAAACACCTTGCTGCAATTTTATTTACATTTACTTCTCGTAATCTTTTATATCTATCTCTCTTAGATCTAATCCTTGCAAGTTACCGTGAAGGGATTGAAAACCCCTTTATAGCGTTGGGTGCAAGTGTTTGATTGTTTGTGTAGGTGCATAAATTGGGGCCTTGCTTGTTCCTCCTACTGGATTTATACCTTGGTTCTCAACAACTGAGGGAAATACGTATCTACTTTGCTACATCGCCCTTTCCTATTCAAGGGAAACCCAACACAAGCTCAAGAAGTAACAAACGTCATTAATAGAAATATCATTTGGTTTTTCACGTGTATCTATAACTGGTTCACTAGCAGCATGCAATGTCCTATCATCATTGTTTTTCCTTTTCTTACTAGGACGACTGGGTGCATTAGTATTAATTCTCTAAGAATCTTTCACAATTCTCTTAGGATGGCCCTCGGGATACAAAGGTTCCTGAGTCATTTTACCACCTCTAGTCACAACTCTAACAGAATGATCATTGTTCTTACCATTCATCTCATTAAGCAAATCATTTTGTGCCTGAAGTACTTGTTCTACTTGAGTAGTAACCATGGAAGCATGTTTACTAATAAGTGTAAGATAATTAATAGTTCTACTCATATAATCACCTAATCGGTCAATCATGTAAGCCTTTTATTTCAATTGTCTACTAACATAAGCATTGCAATTTTCTTGCTTAACACTAAAGTTATCAAACTCATCCAAGCATTGGCTAGCAGACTTATTATAAGGAATATCACCTTCATAAAATTTACGGAGAGAATTTACCTCTACTACCTGTGTCGGGTTATCAAGACCATGTATTTCTTCAATAGGTGGTAGATTCTTAATATCTTCAGCTTTAATACCTTTTTCTTTCATAGATTTCTTTGCCTCTTGCATATCTTTAGGACAGACAAATAGAATACCTCTTTTCTTCGGAGTGGGCTTTGTAGGTGGTTTGGGAATAGTACAATCATTATCATTGCTGAATATATTATTCAATAGTAGTTCAGCTTGTTCAACAATTTGTTCCCTAAAAACACAACCAGCACAACTATCTAGGTGGTCCCTAGAATCATGGGTTATTCCATTATAAAAGATATCAAGTATTTCATTTTTCTTGAGAGGATGATCAGGCAAAGCATTAAGTAATTGGAGAAGCCTCCCCCAAGCTTCTGAGCGACTCTCTTCTTTAATTTGCACAAAGTTAAATATTTCCTGCGAAGTGGCTTGTTTCTAATGGGCAGGAAAATATTTTTTAGAGAAGTAATATACCATATCCTGGGGACTACGCATAGAACCGGGAGCAAGAGAATTAAACCATATCTTAGCATCACCCTTTATGAGAAAGGAAACAACTTAAGAATATAGTGATAACAAAAATTTTCCACATGGGTAAATAGAGTGGCTATATCATTCAATTTAGTAAGATGTGCCACAACAGTTTCAGATTCATAACCATGGAAAGGATCACATTCAACCAAAGTAATTAACTCAGCATTGACAGAGAATTCATAATCCTTATTAGTAACAAAGATAGGTGAAGTAGCAAACTTAAGATCATATTGCATTCTAGCATTCAAAGTTTTTCCTTCCACTTGCATAGCAATTTCTGAAGATCATCTCTATCCTTACAAGCAAGAAAGTCCCTAGCTAACTCTCCCTCCATAATATAACCCTTACGTTTATTAGGCAATTCATATCTAGGAGAGCTAGGTCTAACATCTACCTCATAGTGTTCCGTTTCAATAATTTCAACAGTTTCAGAAATATCATCAGTTTCAGCATTGACTCTAGCAATTTGTTCATCACGAAATTTACCTAGTGGCATAATATTATCAAGCAAATTATCATCATAAGAAACATGCATAGCATAAGTGGCATCATCAATCACTTGCGACATATCATAATCAATAGCAGGTGGTGGTGTCACAAATTTACTCATAACAGAAGGTGAATCAAGTGCAGAGCTAGATGGCAGATCCTTATTTCCCCTCGTAGTAGAGGAATCAATCTTGGTTTTCCGGTCTTTCAGATTCTTCATAGTGATCAACAGATATAAATCCCAAGTGACTTAGAGAATAGAGCTATGCTCCCCGGCAATGGCGCCAAAAAGGGTCTTGATAACCCACAAGTATAGGGGATCACAATAGTTTTCGAGGGTAGAGTATTCAACCCAAATTTATTGATTCGACACAAGGGGAGGCAAAGAATATTCTCTGTAATTTTTCGAGTCAATCCGAGAACTTTTATTTCTGCACAAAAATAACACCAAGGCAATTCTGTTGAAAACGGTGTCAGTTTGGGTTAGTTCCATTCAAATCATGCAAATTAGAGTCCAAAACAAGGGCAAAAGAGTTTTGAAAAGTAGATACGACCGACATGTAATGGTACTCAATGAGGCTTAATCCACTCGGTGGAAATTCACCCAGTAATCAGTCATTCAATGAATCGCGGTACGTCGGAATGCACGGGTGGATGCAGAGTCGACTCGAAACGCGTGTCACAAAATCTCCGATGATTTCGAAATCGCTAGAAAGCACGCGCACGCAATTGTGACAGTTGTGTTAGGGACGTGGGAGAGGTGGCCGCGGCGCCTCAATTTCCGTGCCGCCAATTTCGCCATGCATCCCCACTACTCTGCCCCAAAAATTTAGCGGATCCAGTTTTGTCCGTTGATTGTGTGACCCTTCCAAATCTGACGATGGGAATTTAGACGAGCTGAGATATAAAAAGGGGAACCGGGGGGAGGTAAGGAAGAAACACCCACTCTTCCCCACCCGATTTCCACTGTAGCTCCACTGAAAGCTCTGCGATCACCATCGGACCGCCGCTTCGCCACCAGCCCTCGCCAGAGATGTCGAGGAATATCACCACGATAGCTGAGAGGGTGAAGAGGACTTCAAGCGACTCCTCCTCGAGCAGATGAGCCACGGCTGGCTTCGTCCAGGGCGACTGGCTCGCGTCCTGGGTTTCTACCGGCCGACTGCAGGACTACGAGGACCAAGGCCTCCTTGCTCCCCGGAGATGGAGGCTGCCAAAGAAGGGGGAGGTTGAGCCCGTGCTGCCTGGAGTTGAATGGGTACTCCTCACTACTCATATAGATCGGTTTTTTTTGCTTCCACCCCATCCCTTCTTCCGAGCTTTCCTGAACTTCTTCAAGGCCTAATTGCACCATCTCCTCCCAATTCCATCACGTACTTATTTGCCTTTGTTTTCCTGTGTGAGAACTTCCTTGGCTGCCACCCCCATTAGGGCTTTTAAAAGACTTTTTCACTTGCCGAGTGATGATGGTGAAAAACCCGCTCTGTCGAAAGAGAAAACGGACGTAGTTCAGTTGTGCGGGGGTCTGGGGATCTAGTTTATCGGCAAAGGTAGCTTTCATATATTGAACTTTCTCGATACAATCAAGGGTTGGCAATCCACATGGTTTTGCTCTAAGCATGTCTCAGTTGGCAAAGGTGAGTCGGATCTCCCTCCATATTCCATAGAACGCATCCGACAACTTCCCAAGTTGACCGTATCCAAGGAGGAGAGAGTCAAGGTGGACATGCTCATGTTTGCGCTGGTGGCCCTGGTGAACCAGGGTGTCAATGGATTGGACATGCTGGAGGTCTTCTTCAAGAGAAGAATCCAGCCTCTTCAGGCTAGGGTTCACGCCATGTGGTGGTACTCGGGTCCAAGTGAAGTCACTCGCACGCACCCGGAGGAGCTCAGCGCCGAGGCCATGGCGAACAAGCTGAAGTCCATAACCCTAGCTCGCGACAACCCCAGGGGGTCAAGGCGCGTGGCCCTGTACTCGACAGATCATGCTCCAATTGAGGTAAACTCCGAGTGCCATTATTAGTTCCGAGTCATGTAATTTTCCTTTGATTAATTCTGAACTTTGCAACTCCCGTTTCAACAAGGTTATACAGACATGGTGAGCTTGATACCGGCTAGAGAGCGCCTTCTTTAGGTGTAAAATTTGTGTTGAAGATGTTTTCAGAATCCTATAGAATCCCGAGTGTGTTTATGTAGACTTCCGAGTAGATTTACGTTAGGGGTCTCGAGTTAGTTTAGGTACACCCACTAGGTGGTTGAAGTAGGAAGATCCGAATTCTGAGATACTTGTCGAAGAGGATGCGGTGATGGTCCATGGACCAGAGCCTCTTGATGTTGACCATCGGGGTGTATAACCGGTAGTTCTCCAATGGGAGCGCTTGTGTGTTCATCCGAGTGTTGAGGTGGACCAAGGACTCTCATGAACTTGTAGGACCCCGGAGGTGTCCCAGAATACAGGTATGTGACCCTACCTAGGTTAGGTAATCTCGTCAGTAGCCAATGAATCTGTTGAGTCTCAAGAGAACAAGTAGCCTACATGTCGTAATGCGGGATCCGTCTCAGGGACACTGTTTCGAAATGGATCAGATCGTTTCCCACTCGAGGTTTGAGCCGCAATCGATTCAACCTTTAATATACATCGAGTGGCCAGCATGGTCTTGACTACTCGGACCATTCGACTCGCTACAGATCCGCTCTCAGAGGAGATGACCTTTAAGCTTGGATATGTTGTCATTGAAACTTTCATTTGTTTTTCATCCGGCAGTCACATAAATGTTCGGAGATCCTTCTGAGTACCCGATGAGGCTTAGTACACTTGGTGGAAATTCGCCCAGTCACTAGTCACTCAGTGAATTCCTGTTTGTTGGAACGCACGGGTGAATGCTGCGTCCACTCGAAACGCGTGTCACGAAATCTCCGGCAATTTTGAAATCACGGGGAAGCGCGCATACGTGATCATGACGGTTGTGTTAGGGACGTGGGAGAGGTGACCGCAGTGCTTTTATTTCTATGCCACCAATTTCCCCATGCATCCCCACTAATCTCCCCAAAGATAAAGCGGATCCGGGCTCGTCTGTTGACTGTGTGACCCTTCCGAATTCGATGACGGGAATTTAGCCGAGCTGAGGTATAAAAAGTGGGACTGGGGGAGGTAAGGAAGAAACACCCACTCTCCCCCCACCCCGATTTCCACTATAGCTCCACCGAAAGCTTGGCGAGCAGCACCTGATAGCCGGTTCGCCACGAGCCCTCGCCGGAGATGTCAAGGAATGCCACCATGAAAGCTGAGAGGGCAAAGAGGACTTTACATGACTCCTCCTCGAGCGTGGGTGCCCGGATTGGCTTCATCCAGGGCGACTGGTTGGCATCCCGGGTTTCCGCCGGCCGAATGCAGGACTACGGGGACAAAGGTCTCCTCACTCCAGGGAGCTGAATGCTGCTAGAGAAGGGGGAGGTCGAGCCTTCGCCACATGGAGGTGAACAAGTACTCGTCACTACTCATATCGACCTGGGTTTTTTGCTTCCGCCCCATCCCTTCTTTCGGGCTTTCCTGAACTTCTTCGGGGCCCAATTGCACCATCTCCCCCCAATTCCATCATGTACTTAGCTGCCTTTGTTTCCCTGTGTGAGAACTTCCTTGGCTGCCACCCCCATTAGGGCTTTTTCAAACACTTGTTCACTTGCCGAGTGATGACAGTGAGGAAATGCGCTCTCTCGGAAGAGAAAAAACATGTAGTTCAGTTGTGCGGGGGGGGGGGGGGGTCTAGGGATCCAATTGAGGGGCAAAGGTAGCTTTCCTGCATTGAACTTTCCCGATAAGGTCAAGGGTTGGCAATCCACATCATGTTACTTTGAGGATGTCTCAGTCGGTGAAGGTCACCTAGGTCTCCCTCCATATTCCATAAAACACATTCGGCAGCTTCCCAAGTTGACCATATCCAAGGCGGAGAAAGTCAAGGTGGACTTGCTCGTGATTGCGCTGGTGGCCCTAGTGAACCAGGGTGTCAATGGATTGGTCTTGTTGGAGGTCTTCTTCGAGAGAAGAATCTAGCCTCTTCAGGCTAGGGTTCACCCACGTGGTGGTACTTGGGTCCGAGTGACGTCACACGCATGCACCCAGAGGAGCTCAACACCGAGGCCATGGCGAACAAGCTGAAGGCCATAATCCCACCTCGCGACAACCCTAGGGGTTCAAGGCGCGGGTCCATGTACTCGACCGACCATCTTCCGAGTGAGGTAAACTCCGAGTGCCATTATTAGTTCCGAGTGATGTAATTTTCCATTGATGAATTCTGAACTTTGCAACTCCCATTTCAGCAGGGTTATACGGACATGGTGAGCTTAATACCCGCTGGTGCCAACGCAACTGCAAATGTGGCCAGTGACAATAAACGCCATGGCGACTCGGACGAGGAAGAAGAGTATGAGGATGAGAGCAGCGACGAAGAGGACGAGAGGGAGTCCGAACTAGGCGACGATCCAGAGTCTTCTCCATTAGAGGAGGTGCTTCTCGAGACCCGTTCGAAGACCCGTCAGGACCCTAGAGTCTATGGGGCCCGCCCGGGTGTCCCGGGTCCCACCAAGCCCTCTGTGAACATCCCTCCCACTCGGACTTCGAAGAGCGGGTGTAGCAAACCCGTCCCGTCCCTGAAGAAGGCTATGAAGTAGGAGAAGGTCTCCACCAGGAAACCTGAGAAGGTGACACTTCCCAAGACCAAAATGAACGTACCGGCGGATTCCACTTAAGTATCTTCATGCCAATTGATGTTTAATATGGTTGACCGATTGAGCTAAAATCTGAGTGAATTTGGTTGCAAGGATGACACCTCATCTGCTTCGTTGGGGAAGGATAAGGTTGAGACAAATGCAGCCACTTCAAAAGGTAGCACTCGAATTTTTCTACTTGTGAACTTGAGGCCCTTAGTCTCTCCTCTAGGTCATTTCCGAGTGATTGGCTCCTGTTTGTAGAGCCACGCGAGGTGAGAGAGGTTGATTTGGACGAACAAGCTATCCCACCGAATGCTACTGGTGGCACGGATGTCATTGTGCAAGGTACTTCGCATGTCCAGGAGCCGCCTCGAGCCCGAGGAGCTTCATCAAGGGAAAGATCGGCACTCAGAACTCCTCCTCCAATTCCCCCTACGACCAACATCATTGATTTGCAACGTGCCCCAGAGGACCACGTGGGAGCGAGCAAGGAGGCGTTGATCCAGCTGAAGCTCATGAATGACAAGCTGAAGGAGGCTCGTGATGCTGGCGAGGGTTTGGAGAAGACTGTCCGAGTAAGTACCCTTGTAAGTGTCTTCTTTAGGTGTAAAATTGGCATTGAAGATTTTTTAGAATCCTATAGAATCCCGAGTGTGTTTATGTAGACTTCCAAGTAGATTTATGTCAGGGGTCTCGAGTGGGTTTAGTTACACCCACTGGGTGGTTGAAGTAGGAAGATCCGAATGCTGAGATACTTGTCGAAGAGGATGCGGTGATGGTCCATGGACTAGAGTCTCTCGACGTTGACAATCGGGGTGTAGAACCAGTAGTTCTCTATTGGGAGCGTGATTGCGTGTTCATCCGAGTGTCGAGGTGGACCAAGGACACTCATGAACTTGTAGGACCCCGGAGGTGTCCCAGAATAGAGGTATGTGACCCTACCTAGGTTAGTGACCTCGTTAGTAGCCCCCGAATCAGTTGAGTCTCAGGAGAACGACTGGCCTACATGTCGTAATGTGGGAGCCATCTCGGGGACACTCTTGAAACAGATCGGACCGTTTCCCACTCGAGGTTCGAGCCACAATCGATTCAAGGTTTAATATACACCGACTGGCCAAAACGGTCTTGACTTCTCGGACCATTCAACTCGCTATAGATCCGCTCTTGGAGGAGATGACCTTTAAGCTTGGATATGTTGGCATTGAAACTTTTGTTCGTTCTTCATCCGGAAGTCCCAGAAATGTTCGGAGATCCTTCTGAGTACTCGATGAGTCTTAACCCACTCGGTCGAAATTCGCCTAGTCATCAGTCACTCGGTGAAATGCGGTGCGTCGGAACACAGGGTGAACGCGGAGTCCACTCAAAACACGTGTCGCAAAATCTCCGGCGATTTCAAAATCACGGGGAAGCGCGCACACGCGATCGTGACAGTTGTGTCAGGGATGTGAGAGAGGTGATTGTGGCGCCTTGATTTCCATGCCACCAATTTTTCCACGTGTCCCCACTACTCTGCCCCAAAGATTTACTGGATCCAGGCTCGTCCGTTGATTGCGTGACCCTTCCGAATTTGATGAAGGGAATTTAGCCAAACTAAGGTATAAAAAGGGGAACCGGACGGAGGTAAGGAAGAAACATCCACTCTTTCTCCCCCCATTTTCCACTGTAGCTCCAGCAAAAGCTCCGCAAGAACCACCAGACCGCCGATTCGCCACCAGCACTCGCCGGAGATGTCGAGGAATGTCACCGCGAAAGCCGAGAAGGCAAAGAGGACTTCGCATGGCTCCTCCTCAAGTGCAGGATCCCCGGCTGGCTTCGTCCAGGGCGACTGGTTGGCATCCCGGGTTTCCGCCAACCGACTGCAGGACTACGAGGACCAAGGTCTCCTCTCTCCGGGAGCTGAATGCTGCAGGTGAAGGGGGAGGTTAATCCCACGCCGCGTGAAGATGAACGGGTACTCCTCGCTACTCATAGTGACTGGGGGTTTTCGCTTCCGCCCCGTCCCTTCTTTCGAGCTTTCCTAAACTTCTTCGGGGCCAAATTGCACCATCTCTCCCCAATTCTATCACATACTTAGTTGCCTTTGTTTCCCTGTGTGAGAACTTCCTTGGCTGCCACCCCCATTGGGGCTTTTCAAACACTTGTTCACTTGCCGAGTGATGACGATGAAGAAACCCGCTCTCTCGGAAGAGAAAACGCACGTAGTTTGGTTGTGCGAGGGTCTGGGGATCTAGTTGAGGGACAAAGGTAGCTTTCCTGCAATGAAATTTCCCGATACGGTTAATGGTTGGCAATCCACATGGTTTTAACGTGAGGCTGTCTTAGTCGGTGAAGGTCAGTCAGGTCTCCCTCCATATTCCATAGAAAGCATTCGGCAGCTTCCCAAGTTGACCGTATCCAAGAAGGAGAAAGTTGAGGTGGACTTGCTCATGATTGCACTGGTGGCCCTGGTGAACAAGGGTGTCAATGGATTGGACCCGCTGGAGGTCTTCGAGAGAAAAGAATCCAGCCTCTTTAGGATAGGTTTCACCCCTTGTGGGTGTACTCAGGTCCGAGTGACGTCACTCGCACGCACCCAGAGGAGCTCAGTGCCGAAGCCATGGCGAACAAGCTGAAAGCTATAACCGCACCTCACGACAACCCCAGGGGGTGTAGGTGCGTGCCCTCGTACTTGGTAGACCACCCGCCTAGTGAGGTAAACTCCGAGTGCCATTATTATTTTCGAGTGATGTAACTTCCCTTTGATGAATTCTGAACTTTGCAACTCCCATTTCAACAGGATTATATAGACATGGTGAGCTTGATACCCGTTGGTGCCAACGCGACTACAGACGTGGCCAATGACCATGAGCGCGATGGCGACTCGGACGAGGAAGAAGAGTATGAGGATGAGAGTGACGACGAAGAGGATTAGAGGGAGTCCGAACTGGGTGGCAAGGCAGAGTCTTCTCCTTCAGAGGAGGTACTTCCGAACACTCATTCGAAGGCCCGTTAGGACCCTGGAGTCCATGGGGGCCGCACGGGTGGCCCAGGAGCCACGAAGCCCGCCACGAACATCCCTCCCACTCGGACTTCGAAGCGCAAGCATAGCTAATCCGCCGCGTCACCGAAGAAGGATGCGATGCAGCCGAAGGCCTCCACCAGCAAACCTTGGAAGGCGACGCTACCCAAGACCAAGATGAACGTGTCGATGGATTCCACGTAAGTATGTTCATTGCAATTGATGTTTCATACAATTGGTTGATTGAGGTAAACAATCCGAGTGAATTTGGTTGCAGGGCTGACACCTCATCTGCTTCGTTGGGGAAGGACAAGGTTGAGACAGATGCATCCACTTCAAAAGGTATTACTTGAATTTGTATATTTGTGAACTTGAGGCCCTTAGTCTCTCCTCTGGGCCAATTTCTAGGTGATTGTCTCCTATTTGTAGAGCCACGCAAGGTGATCGAGATTGACGCGAATGAACATGTTGTCCTGTCGAATTCCGCAGGTGGCATGACTCTGGTGATGCAATGTACTTCGCCTGTCCAGGAGCTGCCTCGAGCCCGAGGAGCTTCATCATGGGCAAGATCGACACTCGGAAATCCTCCTCTAACACTCCATGCGACCAACGTCATCATATTGCAACGTGTCCTGGAGGACCAGGTGGGAGTGAGCATGGAGGCGTTGATCAAGCTGAAGCTGATGAATGACAAGCTGAAGGAGGCCCGTGATGCTGACGAGGCTTTGGAGAAGACTATCCGAGTAAGTACCCTTTTAAGTGCCTTATTTAGGTGTAAAATTTGCATTGAAGATATTTTCAGAATCCTATATAATCCGGAGTGTGTTTATGTATACTTCCAAGTAGATTTACGTCAGGTGTCTCGAGTGGGTTTAGGTACACCCACAGGGTGGTTGAAGTAGGAAGATCCAAATGCTAAGATACTTCTCAAAGAGGTTCCGGTGATGTTCCATGGACCAGAGCCTCTCGACATTGACCGTCAGGGTGTAGAACCTCTATTTTACCAGTGGGAGTGCGTTGAGTGCACCCATTGGGTGTAGTCCAAGAGGCTGGCGTCGACTGGAGTAGTCAGCGGCAGTCTCAAAGTCCAAATGTTGAAGTAGTAGAATCCGAATGCTAAGATACTTGTCGAAGAGGATGCGGTGACACTAGTGCAGAACATGCCTATAGTCCCGGGCCGGATGGACCTTTAGTACCGGTTCCCCAACCGGTAATAACGGGTCGGGACTAAAGGTCTAGACCTTTAGTACTGGTTGGACCATGGACCGGTACTAAAGGCCCTCCACATGGCTGCGTGCATGGACTGGTGGTGGAAGACGTTTAGTACCGGTTGGTGATATCAACCGGTACTAAGTCTTCTGTTTTTTTGTTTTAGCTCTTAATTAGGTTTTAATTTTCCTCTCTATTTTTTGTGTTCTCCATTCATTTCAAATTTATTTTACGGTGCTACATATTGTAAACAATACACAAGTTTATGCATATATATATATGTAATATAATATACAATATCTCATACACAGTATATATATACAAATGGAATTACACATCCATATAAATTCGGGACTTATAATTAACTTAAGGCCCAAAACCTGGCCGGGATTAGCTAGCTAGTGCTCCAAATGAAATCTCAGTTCTCTACTAATGATTTGCTGGCATTATTGAGGCGGCGGTAAGGAATAGTGCTCTCCGTTTACATCAATGACATGTTGAAGAAGAAATGCCACAAATTCTTCTTGAAGTGCTAAAAAGCGTTTCTCGGGTGAGAGCTTCGACATCATCTGCCAAACCTGGAGTTGTCTTTCACGTGCTCTTCTGTGACCTATATGACTTTCGGCCTGGATGCGAATGTTCTCGCAGAGGAAATATCCACATAAATTTATCCCCTGTGGCTGCTTTGCGCACTTTGCAAAAGAATAAAATTTAATAAGATAATTAATAATCGAGCATGATAATGGTATTGAAAATACAATTAATGAGATGCGCGGACCTAGTAGTACTACTTAATTACCTGCATCTTTTTCCACTTCAGCTTCGGTTTCCATTGAGACCGTGATGGTTTTTTCCTATCATCTTTTTCCAAACACTACCCGTCAAAGAAAAAGAACGAAAGAATTATTATAATTACTTTTGATATCAGGAAATAATGAAAGAAATCAAGGTCGATAAAGATTCAAATTACCGTTCTATCATAAAATACAAGTCCACATATGATTGTTCTGGTGTATCTAGTGAGTCGTACACTTGAACAAGTCCATCCGCAAGGATAATATATAGGAGGATATAGTGGTCTCTGCGCAGAAGTTTATATAATTAAGCAGGCATACGCATATAACTCATCAACTACACTTGACAGCGAGCTAGTAAGCAAAAATAGAATTTTGTAGTATACAATAGAGTAAACACTCACCCCATGTTGTAAGGAAATATTATAGTAGATTTGTTGGTATTCATTACTGCCTCTAGAAAATTTTCCAAGAGATCTTCCGTGTCCTTGGCATAATGCTTTACCACATGACCATTAACGGTACTTGGGTCAATGAACCCAATGTCATTGATTCCCTCTTGTTTCAATTCCCACATCTTCAATGTGCATAATAGCATAGAAAAGAACATATATAGTGAGGATGAGCCAATGAATGATATCTTAGCTAGAGAATTAAATTATTAAAGATATAAATCACTTATAGACAATAGCAACTGATGAAAGGTTTTTTGATAGAGTCCATGTGGTATAACTGGAAAAGTTCTGAGAATTCAAGACATATGTCACATGCACTGACATAATGCTCTTTCCTTAATTTGACCATGACCGCCGTCTCCCCTCGCTTTGCTTCACGCATGTACCAATCATGCAGCCGTCACATCGCAGTTGGTAGTTCCTTGTACTGCTCGGGTGTGACAAGTGGTTTTCCAACAGCGGCGAGGGCGACGGCAATGGCGATTTCGGCAGCCTGGTGGCGCAAATTGAGCTCTCCCGGTGTGTTTCTCGGCCCGGGACGACGAAGTCCTCCTTTTATACCAGACAGACCTTTAGTACCGGTGCGTGGCACACACCGGTACTAAAGGGTCTTTAGTACCGGTGCTAGCCAGGCACCGGGACTAAAGGTCCTCCCAACAGAGCGCGGGGGCGGTGGACCTTTAGTACCGGCGCGTGGCTCGCACTGGTACTAAAGACCCTTTAGTACCGGTGCTAGCCACGCACCGGTACTAAAGGTCCTGCCAAAAGAGCACGGGGGCGGTGGACCTTTAGTACCGTTGCGTGGCTAGCACCGGTACTAAAAGTGTTTTTTAATTAAATATTAGTTATTATTTTCAGAAAAACCCCGTAAACTTTAGAAAATCAGAGAAAAAACGTAGGACTCCAATGGAAATAAATAATATATGAAAAATATCAGAAAATATAAAGAATCTGTTTATGGCATTTCCATGCATGTTTGAACAACTTCAACTATTGTATAAGATAATTTGATTAAATGGCATTTGAAATATTCATATCTTGAGTTTGAAAAGCAGTACAAATAAACTCTGAAAAGGTTGTAACTTGGCATGACATCATAATTTCACCCACATAGCAACTTCTAGAGAGTTGAGAGGGTTACGGCAAAAACTGGATGCACTTCGTGTACAAATTGGACAATCTCATAAGAAGTATGAGGGTTTCGGACGAAAAATCATCTATTACAAAGGGATTTCATTTTTAATAACTTATTTTAACTCCATACTTTTTGGGAGTTCAATATGCACCATTCAAAGGCACATCATCAATTTTCAACCCTTTCTGACTTCATTTGATATTTTTCAGGCATTTAATGATTTATTTTGAGCTAAATGACCCTGAATTTGAAAAGCAGTACAAGTGAACTCTGAAAAGGTTGTAACTTGGCATGCCATCATAATTTCACCCAGATAGCAACTTCTAGAGAGTTGGGAGGGTTACGACAAAACTGGATGCACTTCGTGTACAAATTGGACAATCTCATAAGAAGTATGAGGGTTTCGGACGAAAACTCATCTATTACAAAGGGATTTCATTTTTAATAACTTATTTTAACTCCATACTTCTTGTGTGTTCAATATGCACCATTCAAAGGCACATCATCAATTTTCAACCCTTGACTCCATTTGATATTTTTCAAGCATTTAATGATTTCTTTTGAGCTAAATGAACCTGAATTTGAAAAGCAGTACAAATGAACTCTGAAAAGGTTATAACTTGGCATGACATCATAATTTCACCCACATAGCAACTTCTAGAGAGTTGGGAGGGTTACGGCAAAAACAGGATGCACTTCGTGTACAAATTGGACAATCTCATAAGAAGTATGAGGGTTTCATACAAAAACTCATCTATTACAAAGGGATTTCATTTTTAATAACTTATTTTAACCCCATACGGCAAAAACTGGATGCACTTTTTGTACAAACTGTTACAATGATATACCATGCTAGCTAGGAAATGCATGCATGTCCTTCACATAAATATATAAAAGTGATGACGGTGAAGCCGGTCACATCCCAGAGTGGGATCTCGCAGTGTAAGACTTTTTCTACGTGTTTGTCCCTTTCTTATGATTGCATCGTAACCATGGGTAATCTTCATCATTTAACAGGATGCTTGGGTCAGTCTCCACTCTGAAGGGAGGGATTTCATGAAACTTTTCATAATCTTCGGACATGTCTGTCTTGTCCTCCACTCTCACAATGTTTCTTTTCCCTGAAAGAACTATGTGGCGCTTTGGCTCATCGTAAGATGTATTCGCTTCCTTATCTTTTTTTCTCCTCGGTTTGCTAGACATGTCCTTCACATAGAAAACCTGAGCCACATCATTGGCTAGGACGAATGAGTCGTCTTTGTATCCAAGATTGTTGAGATCCACTGTTATCATTCTGTACTGCGGGTCTACCTTTACCCCGCCTCTAGTATATTTGACCCATTTGCACCGAAACAAAGGGACCTTAAAATCAGGTCCATAGTCAAGTTCCCATATCTCCTCTATGTAACCATAATATGTGTCTTCAAAGTTGGTTGCATCATAGCGGACACCACTGTTTTGGTTGGTGCTCTTCTTATCTTGAGCGATCGTGTAAAATGTATTCCCATTTATCTCGTACCCTTTCAAAATCGTTACAGTCGAACTTGGTGTCTTGGCCAACCAGTACAGTTCATCTGGAACATCATTGTCATTGATGAGCTTTGTTTGCAACCAACTGGCAAAAGTCTCCATGTGTTTATGTTCAATCCAGGGGTCAGACTGCTCCGGGTTCTTGGACCGTACAATACCCTTGTGTTCCTCCATATGTGGAGTCACCAAGGTGGAATTTTGTAGAACCGTGTAGTGTGCTTGAGTGAAAGAATGCCCGTCCATATTTATTGCTTCTTTCTTTCCTAATGTGCCTTTTCCACCCAGTCTCCCCTCATGCCGCGATTCAGGAAGACCAATTGGCTTAATGTTAGGAAAAAAGTCAACACAAAACTCAATAACCTCCTCTGTTCCATATCCCTTTGCGATGCTTCCTTCTGGCCTAGCACGGTTATGAACATATTTCTTTAAGACTCCCATGAACCTCTCGAAGGGGAACATATTGTGTAGAAATACGAGACCCAAAATGTTAATCTCTTCCACTAGGTGCACTGGAACGTGTGTCATAATATTGAAGAAGGATGGAGGGAACACCAACTCGAAACTGACAAGACATTGGACCAGGTCATTCTGTAACCTTGGTAGGATTTCTGGATCTATTACCTTCTGAGAAATTGCATTGAGGAATGCGTATGGCTTCACAATGGCTAATCGAACATTTTCCGGTAGAAGCCCCCTAAGTGCAACCGACAGTAATTGCGTCATAATCACGTGGCAGTCATGAGACTTTAGATTTTGAAATTTTTTCTCTGCCATATTTATTATTCCCTTTATATTTGACGAGAAGCCATACGGGACCTTCATACTGAGCAGGCATTCAAAAAAGATTTCCTTCTCTTCTTTCGTAAGAGCATAGCTGGCAGGACCTTGATACTGCTTTGGAGGCATGCCGTCTTTTTATTAATTCTTTGCTTGTCCTCCCGTGCCTCCTGTGTATCTTTTGTCTTTCCATACACACCCAAGAAGCCTAGCAGGTTCACACAAAGATTCTTCGTCACATGCATCACGTCGATTGCATTGCGGACCTCTAGGGCTTTCCAATATTCAAGTTCCCAAAATATAGATTTCTTCTTCCACATGGGTGCGTGTCCTTTGGCGTCATTCGAAACAGATTGTCCGCCAGGACCCTTTCCAAAGATTACCTGTAAATCCTTGACCATATAAAATATATATTCACCAGTACGGAGGCCAGGCTTCTTTCGGTTATCTGTCTCACCTTTGAAATGGTTGCCTGCCTTTCTTAAGATATGTGTGATCGGTAGAAGTCGACGAGGTCCCAGGTACACATTCTTCTTACATTTATCCAAATATATACTTTCAGTATCATCTAAACAGTGTGTGCATGCATTGTATCCCTTGTTTGTATGTCTTGAAAGGTTACTAAGAGCAGGCCAATCATTGATGGTTACAAACAACAACGCTCGTAGGTCAATTTCCTTCTGTGTGTGCGCATCCCACACACGCACACCTGGTTTTTTCCACAACTGTAGAAGTTCATCAACTAGTGGCCTTAGGTAGACATCAATGTCGTTGCTGAATTGCTTAGGGCCTTGAATGAGCACTGGCATCATAATGAACTTCCACTTCATGCACAACCAAGGAGGAAGGTTGTAGATACATAGAGTCACGGGCCAAGTGCTGTGACTGGAGCTCTGCTCGCCAAAAGGATTCATGCCATCTGTACTAAGACCAAACCATAAGTTTGTTGCGTCAGCTGCAAAGTCCTCGAACTCCCTCTCAATTTTTCTCCACTGCGACCCATCAGCGGGTGCTCTCAACATCCCGTCTTTCTTACGTTCTTATTTATGCCATCGCAACAACTTGGCATGCTCTTTGTTTTGGAACAAACGTTTCAACCGTGGTATTATAGGAGCATACCACATCACCTTGGCAGGAACCCTCTTCCTGTGGCATTCGTCCTCCACATCACCAGGGTCATCGCGGGGGATCTTATAGCGTAGTGCACCACATACTGGGCATGCATCCAAATTCTCGTACTCCTCACTACGATAGAGGATGCAGTCATTAGGGCATGCATGTATCTTCTGCACCTCTAATCCTAGAGGGCAGACAACCTTCTTTGCTTCGTACGTACTTTCAGGCAATTCGTTATCCTTTGGAAGCATCTTCTTTATCATTATCAGCAATTCTTGAAATCCCTTGTCAGTTACACCATTCTTCGCCTTCCATTGCAGCAATTCCAGCGTGGTACCCAGCTTTTTCTGGTCATCTTCACAATTTGGATACAATAATTTCTTGTGATCCTCTAACATGCGTTTCAACTTCAACATCTTCTTATCATCTTCACAGTTTCTCTTTGCATCAGCAATGACCTGACCCAAATCATCAGCGGGCTCATCTGATGCCTCTTCTTCAGCTTCCCCCATTGATGCCTCTTCTTCAGCTTCCCCCATTGTTGTATCAGCGAAAGGATAGTTGTCATCATCCTCTTCTTCTTCATTGTCTTCCATTATAACCCCTCTTTCTTCGTGCTTGGTCGAAGAGCTATAGCCGGACATGAAACCGGACTTCAGCAGGTGGTAGTGACGGGTTTTTGAAGTAGAGTAATTCCTATCATTCTTACAGTCATGACATGGACAACACATGAAACCATTCTGCTTATTTGTCTCAGCCACATGAATAAAATCATGCAGTCCATTAAGAAACCCTGGACTTAGTCGTTCATCGTACATCCTTTGCCGGCTCATGTTCACTACACAACACGAAGTGACCAAATTAATACAACTTCATCATCACATTACACCCAAAAGTAGAGCTAGCAGTGACCAAATGTTATTACCGCAAATAGTGGATACTTATAGTTCATACATATACATCTCATAAAACAACACCAACTATCTAAAACATGTGAATACAACAACAACTGCGATCATAATCGCATCTAAAGTAACAATTGAGCCAACAACATAATGATACCAAGCCTCTTTATCAATGTCATATTTTCTAATCTTTCTAAGCTTCAAGCGCATTCCAACCATGTTGTTCTTGTGATCATCAACGATATCGGCAACATGCAACTCCAATCCCATCTTCCCATCTTCAGTTCTTTTCAATTTTTCTTTCAAATGATCAATTTCTTTTCCAGCTTGTGTTAATTTCTCGAGCAGAATTGCATAGTCGGTTGGAATTTCTGGTTCAACTACTTCCTATAGATAAAAATATCTACGTCAATTTGGTGGCATAATTAATTGTCATAGACATTAGATGATGTGTGAAATAGTTATAAAAGATAATTAACGACATACTACATCTGAATCATAGACTGGACGAGGGACGATGTGGGCGGATACCATAACCATTACACTATAGAATAACTAACAATAATACAAGTAAGTAAATCATACACGCAGCTATCTAATCATACAAGTAATTTTTTTTAAAGATTTTAAGAAGAACAAGAGGCTCACCAAGGTGGCCGGTGCCGTGACGAGACGGTGCGGACGATGGACGGTGGTTAGGACGGCCGGGGATGGTGGGAAGGCACACCAAATAAACCACACCTACACATATGCAACCTAACAAGTTAATTTGATCTCAAATTGGATATAAATCAAATAAACTCCCACAAATCACATATCACATATCTTTGAGCATACCACAAGCTAATCTAGCAAGAGATGAAGGAGCAAAGTTGCTAACCTTTATGAACACTTGGATAGATGGGGTGCCTTTAAATCTTGACAAATCCTTGGCAAAATGGAGGATGAGCTTGGAGCAAGCAGAAGAACATGGGAAGGCACACCAAATAAACCACACCTACAAATATGCAACCTAACAAGTTAATTTGAGCTCAAATTGGATATAAATCAAATAAACTCCCACAAATCACATATCACATATCTTTGAGCATACCACAAGATAATCTAGCAAGAGATGAAGGAGCAAAGTTTCTAACCTTTATGAACACTTGGATAGATGGGGTGCCTTTAAATCTTGACAAATACTTGGCAAAATGGAGGATGAGCTTCGAGCAAGAAGAAGAACAGGGGAGAAAACAGAGCTCTTTCGATCGGCTGCGGACGGATGTATATGTAGGAAGTCTTTAGTACCGGCTGGTGTCACCAGCCGGTACTAAAGGTTGCCCTTTAGTATCGGTTGGTGTCACCAGCCGGTACTAAAGGTGCAAGCGGGGCCCATGTCTGACCAAAACTCTGCCACGCCCCCTTTAGTACCGGCTCGTGAGACAAACCGGTACTAAAGGTCCCTCACAAGCTGGTACTAAAGGTCGCCCTGCTCCTAGCCGTTGTAGCCGGCACGAACTGGGACTAATACCATCTTTAGTACCGGTTCGTGACCAAACCGGGACTAAAGCTCGGGACGAAAGGTCTGTTTTCTACTAGTGTGATGGTCCATGGACCAGAGCCTCTCGACATTGACCGTCAGGGTGTAGAACTGATAGTCCTTCAGTGGGAGCATGCTGAGCGCACCCGCTGGGTGTAGTCCCTGAGGCTGGCGTCGACTGAACCAGTCAGCATCAGTCTCAAAAGCCAAATGTTGAGGTAGTAAGATCCAAATGCTGAGTGTCGATGGAACGAGCCTGACAATAATACCAGGGGTACGAATAGAGGGGCGAAGCCTAGCTATGGCACAAGTGTTCACTCGGATGTGTATGAGTTTAGGCCCCACTAAGAAGTGGTAAAAGTCGTACGTCTCGAGCTCGGGGGCTTTGGTGTTTGCTTATGGGGAGTAGAGGACTACACGGTGCCGGAACCCTTGTTGTGGCGCCCGGTGGTGTCTTATATAGAGTGCCCCACCATCGGCCGAGCGCCACCACTAATGATGATTAATGATACATTATAGAAACTATAGATTAAATGGAGCCTTACTGGTAACGCATAATTAACTACATCGCGAGTGTTGCTGCAAATCCTTTGGATGTTGCGTCTGCTAAACCGTTGAACTTCTACCATTCGAGTGAAGGCATGGACGTCCGAATGACTTGAATGATCCGAGTGAAGCTTCTCTTGCATCCGAATGCACTTTCACTTAAAGAGCTTTAATGATAATAAGGGACCCTAGGTGGGCCCTAGGAGTCAGTCTTGTGACCCTACCCATGGTAGGCGACCTCATCAGTAGCCCCCAAATCCTTGAGGTTTTAGTGATCGAGTGATCGACACTCGGAAGCATCGATGACATCTCAGAGGTGTGCAAGAAAATTTCTACGTCTTTTCTCACTCGGTTGAACATGCGATTATCATTCCTTGAGCGAATGATTTAGCTTGAACATGTAACACTATCCTTTGAACTTGAAACGTTTCCCCGAAGAAACGGTCTGAATGCCTGATTATCTCATCTGAGTGCTTAGCTGGAAACAGGTTGACCATTCGGCTCGTAAAACAAACCGACTGGCACTTCGTAGCGCCGAGCTCATTCCATTTAAGGTACAAAGAGATCCCCGCACGTTCGAAATAACGAAGAACGCGCGTAGACGTGCGATAGAACCGTCACATCGCGAGAATTGGGGGTAGTGGGCACGACGCCTCGATAACTACGCCGAGATTCTCGCCACGTGTCCTCGAGGCTCTAAATAGTAGATCCACGGATCTCGCTCCATTTTTAGATTCACGGCCAAGGATATCGCTCGATTTTCATTATAAAAGACGAAGGCACGTTTGGGGATGGACCAAATCTCATCTCCTTCTTGTTTCTTCATCTTCTCCGACGCCCGCGTCAGATCCCCCCGCTGAGCTCTTGCCACAGATCAGACCTGACCTTGCCGGAGATGAATCGCGGAGCGACTGCGAAGGCCGAGGAGGCGCAGAAGGGCTCGAGCGGCTCCTCCTTGAGCGTCGGCGCGCCGGTGGGCTGGACCCAAGGCGAGTGGATGTCATCGTGGGTCACCAAGTCTCAGATGCTTGAGCTGGAGGGATAGGTCCTATTGCACAAGGGGAGTTGGCGGCTGCTAGAGGCGAGCGAGGACGAGCCCTCGCCGTAGGGGAACGAGCGCGTCCTCCTGGTGACTCACCTCAAGCAAGGTTTCTCTCTTCTGCCTAACCCATTCTTTCATAGGTTTTTAGATTTGTTCGGTGCTCAACTCCATCACATCCCTCCCTACACTGTCGTTTACTTGGCTGAATTCGTTTCTCTCTGTGAAAACTTCTTGGGTTGTCATCCCCATTGGGGCTTGTTCAGAATTTTTTTCACCTGCCGAGTGATGATTGTGAAAAGAAGCACACTCGGTCGGAGGACAAAACAAACATAGCCCAACTACATGGGTGTTTGGGAATCTAGCTGCGGGGTAAGGTCTGCTTCCCAATGATAACATTCCCAGACTCGGTGAAGGGCTGGCAGGAAAGCTGGTTTTACTGCCAGGACATTCCAGTCGGTGAGGGTCAGTCAAGACTTCCATCGTATACGTCTGAACGCATTCAGTCTGTCCCTAGGATGACTGTAATCAAGGACGAGAAGACAGATGTAAATATCTTGGTGGTATATTTGGTGGCCTTGGTGAAGAAAGGTGTCAACGGTCTAGATCTGCTCAAGGTTTTCTTCCAGAGGAGGATTCAACTGTTGCAAGCAGGGCTCGCCCCATGTGGGAATACACCAGACCAAATGACATCACCCGAACGCACCTAGATGACCTCGAAGCTGAAGGGGTGGAAGCCAAAATCAAGGCGATCACCCAAGCACGTCACAACCCTAGAGGGAGCAAACTAGTGCCTCCACTTTCATCAAGAAATCCAGCGAATGAGGTAACTTTCAAGGATCCATTGCCAAGTTAAATTCATGTACTTGTTGTATTCGAGTTGATTGACTTGTTCTTCATTCGACAGGCTTTCACGGAAATGAACAGTCAAGTGTCAATCGTAGATCGAGGCCCAGTTGATGTGGCTAGTGATACTGATCACCATGAGGACTCGGCCGAAGTGGGAGAAAGGGAAGAAGACGACGACGAGAGTGATGATGAGGAGGATGACTCGGACGACAACTATGAAGCGGAATCTTCATGCTCGGATGACCGAGTGCCCGAGTCCCGCTCCAAGGCACGTCAAGACCCAAGATTCCATGGTGGTGGCCCCAAGGGATCGAACATCGTCAAGCCGACGACAACCACCCTCCTGACTCGTAGCTCGGAGCACGGATTTAGGGAACTTGCCTCGCAAACCGAGATGGCAGCAAAACACGCCAAAGTCACTGCTGCCAAACCTCAGAAGGTTGTCCCCATCCCAAAGATCAAAATGACTATTCTCGTGGATTCATCGTGAGTATTTTCACTTCGAGTGTTATTGTTTTAAATTCAACCGAATGATGTGACTTTCCAAATGCTTTCGTTACAACACTGACACTTCAACCGCTTCACCTGATCCACAAACTCTGGAGAAGGAGAGGGCTGATGTCCACATTGCGTCTTCGAAAGGTAAACTTCGAATTATATCTAGTGCATGCCATGATTTCCTTTTTGCTTATTCCCGAGTGCTTTATGAACACTTGCAGCCCCACGTGATGTGATCAACATCGATGTGCATGACAAGGTTGACCCGCCGAACCCTTCTTCTCACGCGGACGTTATGAAGCAGGAGCCACCACCGGCCAATGCCTTGGTGTTAGTGATAGGAACCAGTTCAGGTGCTAGTGTCGCACTTGGAACTGCCGCACCATCTTCCTTGACAACTCCTCTCATGACCAACATCTTCGTGCTGCACCGAGTCCTGGAGGATCTGGTGGGAGCAACCAAGGAAGCATTGGTATAGCTGGAGGTTATGAGTGAGCGTTTGAAGACGGCGTATGATGCGAGTGCGGTGTTACAGAAGAATTTCTGAGTAAGTACTCTTGTAAGTACCTTCCTCATTCGGTTTGTGATCTGATGTATTTTGTTATTGATTTTGATCCCGAGTGGGTTTGCGTCTGGGCAACGCACTGGGTGTTTTTAGGTTCCAGTGGGGGCACGCTGAGTGCACCCACTGGGTGTAGTCCCCGAGACTGCTGTCGACCGAAGCAGTCGGCGGTAGTCTAAGAGTGTAGATGAATTTAGTGCTTGATCCACCATTGATTTTGAAGAAAAGGTCTTGCATTTGATCTTCTAGTGGGCGCACGCTGAGCGCACCCACTAGGTGTAGTCCCCAAGACTACTGTCGATTGGAAAATTCGACTGGAGTCTAAGTAACTAACTTTTATTTTTGTTTCCTGTTTGGAGGATGTTTGTGATCTTGGAAGTCACTACAGTGCAATGGAGAAGGGGGTGTTGACTCCGGGCCTCAACCTTGAAGCCGAGAAAGCCAAGAACGCACGATTGGAGCAGGAGAAGAAGACAATTGAAGGTATACTCATCATGGCCGACTGACACCATAACTGCTCATTCTCCCTGTCCGACTGAGTCTACCTTATCAGATCTCAATGGAGAAAACCGTAAACTTGTCCAAAGTCTGAAGAATTCTATTTCTTTAGAAACTGTGAAGACAGCCCTCGACAAGAAGGACGCGGATCTGGCAGATGCCTAGAAGGAGGCCAACCGGAAGGCCAAGGAGGCTGAAGAGAAGCTAGAGGAGGAGAAGAAAACTCTGGAAGCAGCTATGAAGAAGTGCAGGGAGAAACTTGGTGAGCTAAAGAAATCGCATGCCGGGTGGGCGGCCAAGCTCAAGCAGATTGCTGCCAAGAAAGCCGAGCTAGAGCATTTCATCAAAGAATTTGGCGATGCTACGAGTGAAAAGCTCAAAGGTAGACTTTCCGAGTGACTCTCGTGCAACCTTATTTACCCGAATGAAATTTGTTTGCCTCTGACTCTCTTCTTCACTCGACTAAATTCAGAGTTATGCAACAATGTTGCTGAGGAGACTGAGAAGATCGAGAAGGAGTTGGATCCATCCCAAGAGCTGCTCAAGGATAGCGCTACCATGGCCGTTCTCTGCTTGGAAGGACGCGTCTATGAAGTGGTTGGATACATGAAGAGGCTCCGCACTATCGTTTCAGACATTGAGAAGGACATCTTCCCTGATGAAGAACCTTCAAAGGACCTGGAAACTACTCTGTGGGGACCCCGACTCATAAGTCGTGATCACCGAATGCATGTGTACAGTGATCCCAGAGATCAATGCTCAAAGAACACATAGAAGCTGAATAACAAGAGTCTTACGTCCTTACATACAGTCTTACACAAATAAACACCACGGAGGTCAAGTCTTACATAGATTGGGCCGCAAGGGAAAAACATTAAAACATAACAAGCATCGAAAATCTTGGTCAAAAGCGTGAACCCATGCCTTCTGCCTTAAACCTATAGGCATTCGGACTGGGAAGCATCCTAGTGCGCATGTTCATCTCCAACGAACTCTTCACCATACTCCCGCTCTTCCATGCCTGGACAATTAAATAATTAGTGGCAAGCCAATGAGTACTTTAAATGTACTCGCAAGCAACCCAAGTTGTGGAATAAGATATAACAATGCATGATATAGCACTAAGTAGGTAAGTTTTGCAGAAAGCTGATTTTAAGTGCATTGATATGATCAAGTAACCTTGAGTAAGCATGCATCAACTGTTAATAGGTACTCATGTGAACAAGTCTCAGCTATCATCATATAAAGGGGGTTGAACTTCTCATGTTCATCATCATGCCAAGTCACCGTACTTAGCTCAAGTACCACCTTTGTGACCCTAACCCCCCACCCACACACCAAGTTTACTAAGCGCTTGGACGTAGCACAAGAGTGGTCATCCAACTTTCCTTGACCGTGGACACGGATATTTGAATAGTTTTACACTCTACAGAAGTTGCACACTTTACCCACAAGACTCGGGGAACTTCCGTGTCATCCACGACTCACGTTTTTAACATACCCGAGGTAAGCACCCGAACAATGCCTTTCCCCTGGCGATACTAAACGAAGAGTCCACTCGATTGGTACACATCCCACATGATGTACATCACATGTACCATCCATGAAGGGACCTACAGTGTGCCCGGTGCCTGTGAAGACAGCGCATGATCGTCCATACCGACACGACCCCGTATCGAGAGTGACCACGCCACTCCCGCCACTAGTAATGTGGGCTCCATGCTAGTAACCACCAAGGTAATCAACAAAGCCCTGTCCCATAAGGGGTACAGTGGTCATGCATGCAAGGTTGGAGTAACGGTTGCAACTTACACCAATCCGTTTTTTTAAACCACATAGACTTACTTGCTCCGGTACACCACTTCTTTCTCAAGTGGTTACCCAACTCAAATTCATCTCCCTCGGGCATTAGTGGCACCTGACGGGGTTTTCGAGAAGTCTTTGAAATCATTTTCGTTTCCATGACCATGCATATTCCCGATCCCACTTGCATAGTACCTACTAGCACCCTATCTACTCCCACCCGCACAACCCTCATAAGGATGGTAGGGTCATGCACGATGCAAGTATCAACGGTAAAAGTAATACCATATCACATGATCAACAACAAGGAATAAGGTGCTATATGACATGCATGAAAAAAAAGTTTCTTAACATGGTCAAAGGGCTGCTTGCCTGGCTCAACAAAGGCTTTGGGGTCTTCAAAATCTTCGGGTCCAACTCCCTCGTCAATAGCGCAATCTATCGTCATGATAAATAACTGGAATAATAAGCATAAAAAAACAAAGCACAAAAATCTACTAATAAAATGTTGCCATACTCTGATAAATACTACAACCTATTCTACAAATATTCTACTAAGGTTTTGGTATGAAAAAGGTTTTCAAAACTATTTTAACAGTGGATAAAAATGCCAAAAGGGGGCTTTTAAAATAAAATAGTACATCAAACATTTTCAAAATATTTTACAAATGGCACCATAAAATTCTACAGAATATTTCAAGATTTATGGTGGAAACATATTTGGCATAGGATTTTTATTTAGCCCTATGGAATTTTTGGAAAACCTACTGAAAAGGAAAAAAGAAAAAGGCCATGATGCCTTGGGCCAAACGCCCAGCCATACTGGGCCCAACCGGCCAGGTCGGCCCAGCTGAGCTGCGGGCGGGCACGCGCGGCCAGGTTTGAACTTGACGCGCGGGCCCTAGCGTCAGCGAGAGACAGGGAGAGAGAGAGAGGTGTGGGGATGACAGGGGGGTCCCACCTATCATCTCCCACCTCCGTACAGGGGGCGGCGATTGTCGTGGGGATAACCCCGAGGTACCCTAAAGGAACCTACTGCCCCATAAATTTCTGAAACGGCCGAAGGGTGAGCCGCCTCCCCCTACGGCCAAGATTGAGCATGGCCGGTTGCGCGGCACCGGTTGGGCATTGCCGGCTACCCATGGTCGGCTCCACCAAGGGCTGTCGGCTGGGTGCAGGGGCTCATGTCCCCCTAGCCGGCCATGCCTCGGATCCCACTGCCTAGGCATGCTCGGCTATAGTGGCCCCCATCCCGTCGGGGGTCAGCGCTCGTATGGCCACAGTGGAGGCAATAGTGCCGCTGACTTCGACTGACCGTGATCGGGCTCCCAACAATGGTGGCACACCTCCAACCACTCCATGACCTGCCACGACATGGCTATAGTGTAGCCAGCCATACCGCTGACGACGGCCGGCTGCCACAAGACGACGCCCCGAAGGACCACCCGTGCTGAGAAGTGACTGTTGCTGGGACCTGCTACGCGGGCCCCTCCGGCTCTCGACGCAACCCCCCTAGCCGGCGGGCCCTAGCAAAGACGAGATCCTACAGCCGGGGGCCCCATGGACGGCTATAGAGGCTGCCAGCTGGGCCCCCCATGACTTCCCATTCATATTGTAATCCGGGGGGCTGGCCAATAACCCCCCCCGGAGCCCCCCATGCAAAGGGCAAGCGAGAAAGCAGATAGACCAAAACCCACACTCTCACCCACATAGCCAAGGAAGGGGAGCCGACTGCTCCCTCTTCCACCTCTAGACAACAGCTCTAGGAGCAACATTGTAACCTTTCCTCATCGATCAACTAGATCAGGCAGGACTAGGGGTGTTACCTCTGATGGAGGGCCCTGAACCTGGGTACATCGTGTGTCACCACCGCTTGTGTATAATCCCGCACCCGGAGCCCTTCGGCGTCCTCCGGCCCCAACCACCTTCGATAAGCCTACCCATGGCATCTATCATGAGAAAACAATGATAGTTGGCACCCACCATGGGGTAGTACGCGGCGCCGGCCGGATCATGCTCCGGGCGGGACCCCTCGCCATTCCCCGCTACCGCCGCACGTCCAGGCGAAACCGCAGGCTCGTAGGGCTTGCTCTGGTAGGCCCTGTGAGCGGCATCGTCATCCTCATGCTCGACATCGATGCGCTCACCGAGCGCTTCGGCAGGCTGAGCCTTGCCGAAATGCCAGTCGTCAACGAGTACCATAGCCAGGTGCTAAACTGCGCTGACCCACCCACAGCTGTGGGCGCACTTGCTGCAACCCAGTCCAGCTGCTCTCACGTCCGCGTGGGAGCAATGGCCATCATATCCTCCACCTCCTCTGGTCGCGCACGGGCCGAGGCCGACGCCGCCACGGCCCGTGTCGGCATCTCCGATTCGCTCGGCGTGGACCTTCGGGGCTTGAGAACCCCCATCGCCCCGATGGCGAACCCTGACGTCGCCACAGCCTAGCTGGAGGCAGCTCATCGCCTCCTGTTCGAGGATGCCAGTGCCCTCTTGGCCATGCGGCACTGCAAGGAGGCTGCTCAGAGGGAATACGCCTCTGCCTACGGTCTCACCCCGGCTGGCAGTGAGCACAACAGGCGTGGGGCTGTGCGCGATCGCGGTCGCGTGGTCGCCGAAATCTTGGGCGGCAACATGCCCGTCTACGACACTCCCGCGGCCAACCTATGGGCCGCCAAGGTAGCCTACGAAGACTTTGCTACCTTGGAGGGCAAAGAACGCGCCGCCGCGAGCGTCACATCAAAGACATCATCGCCGCCGCCGACGCACAACAGCACCAGCTCGTGGCAGGCGGTGCCACCTCCAAAGGCCCCCAGCTCGAGCGCGAGGGCACTGGGAGCACTGGCCATCAGTAGGCTCGGCACTCCTGTTCCCCTCACACCTCCGGCTGCCGGGTCGAGGCAAGCAACCCTCGGCAATCCCAGCTGCCGGGGAACGAGCAGCCAGCTGTGAACATCCGACGCACCAACAACCCAGCTCGTAGCGGCCGCCACCATGAGGCGTCGGCTTCCGATAGCCGGCGCATCCGCGGGCACACTCCACCTCCGCGGCATGAGCCGGCGTGGTCAGTCCCGCATGTCATCCGCCCCGAACTCTCGGCCCGGCTCGGAATGCATGTCCGCCACGGCAAGAACGAAGCTAGTCTCCGCATCGACCGGCTTGGGCAGTCGGCCCTCCTAGAGGAGGAGGGCTCGATTGGCCCGGCGTGCTTCGGCCCCCGGATCCGTAACGAGCCGTTCCCGACCGGCTTCACGCTCCCCCGGGACACCCTGAAGTACAACGGGGCTGCCAAACCCGAAAAGTGGTTGATCGACTACACCACCGCAGTCAGCATCGCCAGGGGGAACAAACGCGTAGTTGTCCGCTATGCTCCCCTCATGCTGATCCGTTCGGCTCGTGCCTGGCTCAATAGCCTGGCACCCGACAGCATCAACACCTGTACGAACTTCGAGGAAGACTTTGTCTACAACTTCACCGGCACCTACAAGCAGCCCGGCCGCCCCTGTGAACTAGCCATGTGCGTTTAGGGGCCAGACGAGTCCCTCCGCGACTACCTCACCCGGTGGACCGAACTCCGCAACACCTGTGAGGGGGTGCACAAAGTGCAAGCCATACAGTACTAAATTGAAGGTTGTCGTGACGGCACTCCCCTCAAGCACAAGGTCCTGTGGTCTGAGCCGACCACGCTAGCCGAGCTCATTACAAAGGCGGACAACTACGCCATGGCCGACTCCGCCATTCGGGTCAAGATGACCCCGCCTGCCAAGGCGACACCAACGTCGGCGGCATCCCGACCGTCTGCCGACAAACGGCAGCGGCAGAACAACAAGCGCAAGAATGATCAGCCCGACTCCCGCTATGGGAGCCGGCAGGTCGCCACCATTGAGGAGCAGGAGCCGGCTGCCCAGTCTTCCGGCCAGTGCTAGCGCACTGGCAAGGCTGCCTGGCAGCCCAAGCTCACGTTTGAGCAGATGCTCGACCTCCCCTGCAAGAACCACTCCGGGTCCAAGCCGTCCACGCACACGCTCCGGCAGTGTAGCTTATCACAGCGACTGGCCTGAGGGGACGGCCTTCCGGCTCCCCCCATGTCGCCTGCCTGCGTGTCAACCCCGACACCAGCTGTCGCCCTGACGCCGGCTCTGGCTCTGGCCCGGAACGACGGTCGCCTGCACGACCAGTTCCCCAACCAGGATGGTTGCTACATCGTCTTCACCAGTGAAGGGACGAGCAAACATGCTCAACGCCGGCTCCGTCGTGAGGTGAATGCCACCATGCCGGCAACTCCTTAGCTCATGCACTTGTCGGAGAAGCCGGTCACCTGGAGTCGGGAAGATCACCTGACTATGATGCCGAGTCCCGGCAGCTATGCCCGGGTCCTCGACCCCACCATCGCCACCAAGAAATGCACTTGCCACTTCACATGGGTCCTGATTGATGGTGGCAGCAGCATCAACATCCTCTACCTCGACACGATGCGCAAGCTGGGGATGAAAATAGAAGACCTGCAGGCGAGCCGGACGGTTTTCCACGGCATCGTGTCGGGAAAGTCCTACTCCCCTATCGGCAAGATCAAGCTTGACGTCTTCTTCGGCGGCCCCGGTCACTTCTGTCATGAGCCGGTGCTGTTCGAGGTAGTGGATCTCGAGAGCTCCTACCACGCGCTGCTGGGCTGATCGACTCTCGTCAAGTTCATGGCGGTCCCCCACTATGCCTACCTCAAGCTCAAGATGTCGGGCCCTAAAGGAATCATCACCATCGCTAGTGACTACACGATGTCGCTCGAGTGCGCTCGAGATGATAGCCAGCTGGCCGAGGCCCTGGAGATAGCTGAGGAAAAGCAGCAGCTCGATCGGCTCGTGGCCCTTGCTGCCTGCCAGTCGGCCGTGCCGGCTCCTCCCTCGCAGTTGGTCGGCGAGGCCTCCTTCCATCCGTCCATGGACACCAAGCAGATCCCGCTCAACATGGCCAACCCCGCACAGTGCGTCACCATCAGCTCCCGCCTCAATAGCAAATAGGAAGGCGAGCTCGTCGACTTGCTCCATGAGAATCGGGATATCTTTGCATGGTCCCCCAACGACATGCTAGGTGTTCTAAGGAAGTTTGCCGAGCACAAACTACACGTCCGTCCGGATGCTAAACCGGTCAAGCAGCCCCTACGCCATTTCTCTGAGGAGAAGCGGCGCACTATAGGAGAAGAGATCGCCCGGATCCTTGCAGCCGGCTTCATCATGGATGTTTTCCACCCGTACTGACTAGCTAACCCAGTCTGGCGCTGAAGAAGAACAAGACCTGGCGCAGGTGCATCGACTACACCAGCCTGAACAAGGCGTGCCCCAAGGACCCATTCTCCCTGCCGCGGATCGATAAGGTCATTGACTCCACGGCCGGCTGCGATTTCCTGTCTTTCTTGGACGCCTACTCCGGCTACCACCAGATCAAGCTGGACCCGGAGGACCGTCTCAAGACCTCCTTCATCACGCCTTTCGGGGCCTACTGCTACATCACCATGTCCTTCGGCGTGAAGAATGTAGGCGCTACCTTCTAGCGGTGCATGCAGAAGTGCCTCCTTCCTCAGATAGACAGGAACGTCCACGTCTACGTCGACGACATCGTCGTCAAGACCAAGAAGCACTTCAGGCTCCTCGACGATCTCTGGGAGACCTTCACGAACCTGCGCGAGTACAAGATCAAGCTCAACCCGGAGAAGTGCGTTTTTGGCATCCCAGCCGACCAGCTCCTGGGTTTGTTCGTGTCCACTCATGGCATCAAAGCCAACCCGGAGAAGATCAGCGCGATTGAGCGCATGCCCAAGCCAAGCCGGCTCTATGACATCCAGAAGTTCACTGGCTGGCTTGCATCCCGGTTCATCAGCCGGCTGGGGGAGAAGGCCCTGCCCCTCTACGGGCTCCTTCGCAAGACGACTCTGGTCGAACCGGGCCACATGAAGAAGCTGGGCATGTTCGACCGGCCCAACGAGGCGGACGAGGCCTTCCGCGAGCTCAAGCGGGCTCTCACCCGAGCTCCCATCCTGGGCTGAGAAGGAGCCCTTGCTCGCCTACATTGTGGCGACCACACGTGTTATTAGCGTCGTCTTGGTGGTCAAGCGGCCAGAGGAGGGCAAATCCCTGCCGGTCCAGCGCCGCGTCTACTACCTCAGCGAGGTCCTCTCCGCCTCCAAGCAAATCTACCCCCACTACCAAAAGATGTGCTACGGCATTTACTTCGCCGCAAGGAAGGTCAAGCAGTACTTCCAGGAGCACACCATCACCATGGTGATCACGGCCCCGCTTGGCGAGGTCATGAGCGACTGGGACTCCACTGACCGGATCGCCAAATGGGTCATCGCCCTCGCCGACCACGAGATCCGGTATGAGCCACTGTTCGGAGACCGAGTTCGTGCCGCCTCCCTCGAGCTCCAAGCATTGTTGCATGCATTTCGACGGCTCAAAAATGAGGACAGGCCTCAGTGCCGGCATAGTCCTCTCCTCCCCAGAAGGTGACCAGCTCAAGTACGCCCTCTAGATCCACTTTGCCGCCTCCAAAAACGTGGCCGAATACGAGGCCATCATCCACGGCCTCCGGCTCGCCAAGGAGATCGACATCAGGTGCATCATATGCTTCAGCGACTCCGACCTCATGGTGCAGCAGGTCTCTGGCGAATGGGACGCCAGGGACGCCAACATGGCCAGCTACCGCTTCCTCGTACAGAAACTCACCGGATCCTTCAAGGGATGTGAGTTCCACCATGTCCCGCAGACAGACAGTGAGGCGGATGATACGCTGGCGAAGATCGGCTCCACCCGATAGGCCATCCCAGCCGGCGTCTCCCTTGAGCAGCTGCTCAAACCATCGATCAAGCCTTCCCCGGAGTTGGCGTCCATCTTTTTACTGGCCGACGCTGAAGGCCAATTGGTGGCTCCGGCTGCTCCCTTGGCATCTTCGCCTCTGGCTCCTTCAACCACGGCTTCCTTGTCGACGCCGGCTCAGCCGGTCCAGCCGGCTGCATCCGTGGTAGCCTTTTTCGACGCCACGACAGTCATGATGAAAATCAATGCCCCTCCTGTCGTGCCCAACTCGGGGGCTGGCGAGCCTGTCCCGGGGGCTGGCAAGCCGGTCCTGAGGGCTCATCACCCAGGCCCGGGGGCTACCGAGCCGGCCCCCATCTCGGCTCCTTCATGGGCCCAGCCCATCCTGGCATTCCTTCTGCGCGGCGAGCTCCCCCCGAACGAGGCCACAACAAGACAAATCCAGCGCCAGACCTTGGCCTAGAACATCATCAATCGCGAGCTCGTCCACCGCAGCACCCCTGGCATCTTCCAATGGTGCATCTAGCCGGAGAAGGGTTAGGAGATCCTCCTCGACTTCCACCAGGGCGAGTGCGGGCACCACCCCGCCTCCAGGACCCTGGTGTCCAAGGCCTTCTGCTACGGATTCTACTGGCCGACCGCTTTGGAGGCAGCCAAGAAGTTGGTCGACGAGTGCGAGGGCTGCCAGCACTTCAGCACGCAAAGCCTCCTACTATCCACGACCCTCCAAACCATCCCCCTCTCATGGCCCTTCGCCATCTAGGGGCTAGAGATGGTGGGTCCCTTAAAGACCGCATGAGGCGGCATGACGCATCTACTGGTGGCCGTCGACAAATTCACCAAGTGGATCAAGGCCAGGTCAATCAAGAAGCTGGACGGCCCCACGGCCGTCCGGTTCATCGATGACATCATGATTCGCTACAGCGTCCCCCACAGCATCATCACCGACAACAACACAAACTTAGACAAGGGTGCGCTATCGCGTTTCTGCTCCAAGCAAGGCATTCGGCTCGACCTAGCTTCCGTCGCTCATCCATAGTCAAACGGCCAACTCGATAGGGAAAACGGCCTAATCCTATCCGACATCAAGCCCCAGCTCATAACGCTGCTGGTAAGGTTAGCCGGCTACTGGGTCAACGAGATGCCAATTTTCCTTTGGAGCCCCAGGACCACGTCTAACCGGTCGACCGACTTCACTCCTTTCTTTCTCGTGTATAGGTCCGAGGCGATCATCCCCACTAACATCGAGTTCGACTTACCTCGGGTCGCCTTGTACATGAAGAAGGATGCAAGGGAGGCAAGAGAAGACGATGTTGACCTACTCAAAGAAGCACGCGAACTGGCCTTGAGCCGGACGGCCATCTACTAGCAGAATCTCCGGCACTACCACAGCAAGACGATCCGGCCGCTCTCCTTCCACGAAGGAGACCTAGTGCGCAGGCGGATCCAGCGAACTGTCGGCCAGCACAAGCTGTCGGAGGGCCCGTTCATCATCAGCAAGGCACTGCACAACAATGCGTACTACCTGATAGACGACCAGAAGCCATAGAAGCGCAAGAGAGACGCCTCTGGCGAGGAGACGGAGCGCCCATCGAATGCGGCGCTCCTCCGCCCGTTTTACTGCTAAGAACCAGTGTATTTATGTATTTTTCCCTTTTGGGTTTATGAATGCAATGGCTGCCCCAAGCAGGCTCTTGGGACACGCCCCTTTCCACTTCAAAGCTTGTCAATTCAATTCACCGGCCCCTGGATCTGGCTCCAAGTCCCGGGGGCTCGCCATCTAGTCCTAACGTCCTCCCTCAAGGTAGATCAAGTAGTGTGAGCTGAGTAAGTCCTCCCACCCCTCCCAGCTACAGACCGGCTCTCGGCTGTTTGACTCATGGGGTCGAGGGGCGGTAAAGCTTGGCACACACAAAAAAACCGATAACTAGCGGGTCGCCGGCTAGGTCTAGTCGAATCATTTTCTTGCCTCTGTCACTTGCCTTATCAAAAACGTACTGGCAGTTCCCAAACTCAGAGTTGGCTTCCTCGAGGCGGACGCCCCATCCCAGCTACAAACCGGCTCCCAGCTGTCGGGCTGGTGGGGTCAAAACCAAGGGGGAAAAGAACTTGAGCTAACGGAACCAAAGGGGCAAACAAAGGGAAGGGCAAGCCGACACGCATAAAAACAGATTTTGCAACAACCAGAAAATTCATCATTTAAAAAGGCCCACGGCCACCAATTCATTACATCTACACCCCCAGTGGGTGGACATGAAATTCTAACAAAGCACAGGAATAAAAGAAAAAGAAAACGAGAGTGGCGGCTGCTCCGTCCTCTCCTTCACCGCCTGTGGCAGCTCCCGCCTCTGGGTCCCGAGCTGACTCGGAGTCGATGTAGTCATCGGTGCTGGAGCCGGTGTCCTCACCGTCTGTCTCGGCACAACTCCCGTCAGGGCCGTCCAACACGAGGGCATACTGGTCCTCCGGGATCACTGTGCCGTCCGACTGGCACTCGGGGACGTACTTGTTCCATGCGGCGAAGGTCGCGAGGTCGCTGGCTTGCACACCCAGCTAGGCAGCCAAAGCCTCCAGGTCCGCATCTGTGCCGGCGCGCTGGGCCGTAAGCAAGCTCAGTTCCAGCTAGGGGTACCATGACCTTGCGATGCGGATGGCCATGCCCGCACCGGCGCGCACCGCGGAGGCCCTCTAGGCGTTCACCCACGCGGTCCCGAACTCCAGCCACCGTGACAACCGGCTCATCGAAGCAGGATCTACCATGCCTGGCCAGACGACATGAACCAGCGCCTCTTCGGCCGCCTGGAGCAGCTTGAAGGTGCGAACCACCACCTCCAGCCTCGCCCTGGCGGTGATCCCCACCTCGTTCAGGGTCCAGGGGGCATGCGGCCCAATGGTGGTCCCCTGTTCCTGCTGGCCCTCATGGTGGGCCGCCACGGCTGCCTCAGCGGCCTCCTGCGTACCAAGGAAGCGCCCTGAGAAGAAGAAGAAGAAGAAGAAGAGAAGAAAAATAAGGATGAATGAAGGGACCAACAAAAAGCAGAAACAAGCACACAGAAAGGACGAGACAATAGGGACTTACCATGCAACATGCGGTCTATCCCGTGCTCCTGCTCCTGCAGCTCCAACTCCTTGGCGGACCACTCCTGGAGCCGGCGCTCGTGCTCGCTATGAGCCGCCTACGCTTTGCCAACCGTCTATGCCAACGCAGTGTCCTTGGCCGCCAGCTCCAGGCGGTGGGCGCGCTCCCGCTCCTCTGCCTGCTGGCGAAGGGCCGTCTCATGGCCCGATAGCTCCATGCCGACAACCGCCTAGCATCTCCGCTAGCTCTTGGCGGTGGGCGCACTCCTGCTCCTCTGCCTGCTTGCAAAGGGCCGCCTCACGGACCGATAACTCCTGGCGGATGGCCGCCTCGCGGTGGACAGCTCGTGGCGGTGGGCCGCCTCGCGCTCGGTCGCCACCGCCTGTGGCCGGGCCGCCTCCTCACGGAGCCGCTCGCACTCTGCGGTCAGGGAGCTTCACTTATTTCCAAACTCCACGGCCTCGTGTTGGCGGTTGTCTGCCTCAGTGTTGGTGTCTGCCCGAGACGGAAAAAACCACAGTCAGAAGACAAAAGGAGAAGGGGATTCGGCCCGACTCCGCGGCGACCGGCTCCAATCCCCGGGGCTATGCCCCCGCCTCGAAAAACACGAAGGCCTTACCTCGCAAGTCATGCAACACGGGTGGCCATCCGGCCCTCGTTCTCTCGGTACAAGCTTCGCAAGGACTTGTACGCGGTCACTCGGTGGTCGTGCGCCGCCTGCGGACAACAAAAACAACACGCGACATTAGACCCGACCTGCCTACGTCACAGCCGGCTCGGGTCCCGAGGGGCTACACCCAGTGGGTGCGCTAGCGCGCCCCCTGGAGAAAACACCGAAGAAAAGATGAAGAAAGGAAGAAAACTTACCACGACGGTTCATCCCAGCTGCACCGGCCGGTCGTTAGCTACCTCGGCGTCTAGCACTGTCTGGGTGCGTCAGGCAGCAAACGCCTCGACTGTGGCAGACACCACCGCCCCAGCTCAGCTCGGGAGCCAGCGCTCCCGTAGCCGGCTCATCCTGAGCCGATGCCTCTGGCGCCGGAGCCTCCACTGGTGGCACCTCTGGAGCCGGCACGTCCAAAGCGGGCGCCCCCTCCACCGTCCCCTCCGCGTCCGGGGGACCGGCCGCCCCCCGCGGCATGTCATTTCCTCCGACGGGGCCCGCGCCGCGGTCCACCCCTGGCGGCATGTTGCCCGCCCCAGAGGGGTCTGTGCCGTGACCCCTCTCTTCCTCCTCCTCACCAGCGGCGCGGTCCGCTCCCGCGTCCGCTGCCGCCCGCGCGTCCTCCGGGGCCTCTGCGGCCGTTTCCGCCTGTCGCGTGGGGTCGTGACAGTCCTTGGACCTCCTTTGCGGACCCTCGGGGTAGGGCTCCCATGACTGACTGGCAGCCTCCCTGCCGGCCCCTCCTGATGGCGCCCACTTCCTCATCGCCTCCTGCCACGGGCGGTGCCCCTCGATGCGCAGCTCCTGCTGGGCCACCTCCATGTCGCGCCAAGCCTCGTTCTACCTCTCCTTGGCATTGCTCGGCGGTGCCGTTCCCGTGGCATCGCTCGCCGAGGTCCTCCCCAGGGCGCACGCTTCCCTGGGAAAATGGAATAAGAGGGGAGGGAAGAAGGAAGATTCAGGGGATCTGGATTAGGGCAGGCCGGGTTACCCGATAACGACGCGGACCGCCCTCCTCGCGGGGCCCGTCGGGACGACCCGCCTCCTCTTGCCACCGCCTCCGTAGCTGTTGCTGGGCTGCCACGTGGCGACCCGTTTTAGTACCGGTCCCAGGCCGGCTACCTGCTTCCCCTTGTCGCCGGCCGCCGCATCGCTTCGGCTGGGCTCGTCGCCGACCCGGCGAGGATGCCTCCTTAGCGGCTCCGTGGCCTCGTCCTTCGAGGTCTTGACGTCCTCCGGAGCCTCTGCATCGCGTGATTCCTCCGACTCAGCGTCAGCGTCAGTCCAATCCCACAAATTTGGACGGGGAGGGGACTCCCCTGTCAACTCGGTCGCCTCCATCTCCGTCTCCTCCCCCCCGCCCTCCCATGCGCTAGCTCGATCTGGGTCGGTTGGCTCCACGTCATCAACATCCTCCACCTCCTCAGGGTCCGAATCTGCCAAGTCGACGGCCGTCTCCTCGTACACCTGTAGTGTGGGAAAAACCTGCATGCCAAGAGTCGTTCTTTACTGTTAAATCGAGGCGGCATGCTCGGGGGGAGAAAGGAAGACGAGCCGGCTGCCTCACTTACCACTGGTGCTGGGTGGCTTCGGCTGTATGGGGTTTTCCCCCATTGCCAACTCCCCTCCTTCAGCATCGCCGAGGAGATGGCGTTCACCCTCTGCGCCATGTTGATGGGCTTCAGCTCCTTAGTGGGGAGCTGGCAGGGGTTGTGCTGGCCCCCCATCTGGTAGATGAGATGCGGGCCGGCTGTGCAGCGGCTGCACCCGGTGCGCCACCATCGTCGTCAGCAGGTTGGCCTCTTTCAGGCCCTCCACCTCGGTCATGAGTACCACCCGCTCGCAGAGCCGGTCTGCTATCTCCGGGCCTACAGACGGGGCAATCCGCTAGTTCTGCATTGCCACCGGCGGCGTGTTGACGAATTCGAGGAGGTTGATGTAGTCCTGCTCCGGCTTCACATTCTTCACATAGAAGAATCCCCGCTGCCAGTTCTTCACCGACTCCTGCAGAGGGAGTTTCGGAAAGACGGCTCCCTGGCAGATGTGGATCAAGGCGCCTCTGCAGGTGGTCATGACCGTGTTCTTCGTCATCGGATCCTTCGTTGTCTGCCACTTGAGGAAGAAGAGGCGGAACCAGAGGTCAAGCCTCGGCTCCACCCCGAGGTACCCCTCGAGAGGGTGACGTAGGGCGCCAGCTGCAGGACGACGTTGGGGGCGAGGTGGTGCACCTGCAGGCCGAACCACGTCAGGAACCGCCGAAAGAACGTGCTCGCCGACAGTTCGAGACAACGAAGGATGTGCTCGGCAAGGACAACCACCTTGTCGTCTCGTAGGGCTGGAGAATTCTTCGGCCCAGCTACGCACGCCTCCACGAACTCATCCGCCGGTAGCTTGCGGCGGTGGCGGAGGTGTGCGATGAACTCCTCATCGACAATGCTGCCACCCCATGCCCCTTCCTCGCCATGACCTCTAGGTGGGCTTGAGGGCGCTGCGACGGGCATGAGAGCCAGCTGTAGGGCGGTCTCCGGTGGCGACGGCGGGTGCCCGGCGATGGGCACGAGTCTCCCTCTCTTTCTCTCGATCTCTCGGGGGTGGGAGGAGGAGGGTGACGAGTGCGAAGCGACAGAGGTGAGGGGAACGAATGCGCCATTCTATTCCCCTCCCTCCTCCATTTAAACCCTGCGGGACGGTCGTGGGGGCGGATTCATTGCGCATGACCCCCACGATTCCCGTCGCGTTCGGGATGGTAGTTACCACCCTGAGGCATGCCAACCGATGGCCCAAATCGCAGACGATCCGCACGCGTGAGGACGAGGCCCCCCTCTCGGTCTGGTCTTGTCCGCCGTGTGGCCTGTCAGAATTGCGGACCGTGGCGTCCAACATGTGGCGTGGGTGTACAGCCACGCGGGGCGCCCCAGACGACGCTCGGGCTTTGGGCCGGCTACGGAGCCATCGGCGGACGACCATCGACGACCGCCCTCTAGGGTCGGCCACGGCTCCGGGACCATACTCAAGCCGGCGAGGTCCGTCGCGGCTCGGCGGCGGGCCTCCCCCGTTTCGGGGACTACTGTTAGGAAGATAACCCCGAGGTACCCTAATGCAACCTACTGTTGAAAAACTTTCTGAAACGGCCGAAGGGTGAGTCGCCTCCCCTTACGGCCAAGATTGAACCCGGCCGGCTACGCGGCGCCGGCTGGGCATTGCCGGCTACCCATGGCCGGCTCCACCAAGGGCTTTCGGCTAGGTGCAGGGGCTCATGGCCCCTAGCCGGCTACGCCTCGGATGCCACTGCCCAGGCATGCGCGGCTATAGTGGCTCCCATCACGTCGGGGGTCAGTGCCCGTATGGCCATAGTGGAGGCAATAGTACCGCTGAATTTGGCTGACCGTGACCAGGCTCCCAACAGTGCCGACACGCCTACAACCACTCCATGACCTGCCCCATCGTGGCTATAGTGCAGCTGGCCGTACTGTTGACCATGGCCGGCTACCGCAAGACGACGCCCCAAAGGACGACCCATGCTGAGAAGTGACCATTGCTGGGACTTGCTACGTGGGCCACTCCGGTTCTCGACGCGACCCCTAGCCGACGGGCCCTACCAATGACGAGACCCTAGAGCCGGGGGCTCCACTGCCGGCTACAGAGGCTGCCAGCTCCCCCCCCCTCGTGACGTCCCACTCATATTGTAATCCAGGGGCTGGCCTATAAAACCCCCTGGAGCCCCCTGTAGGATCGATAGAAGAGTGTTTAGAGGGGGGCTGAATAGACTACTAGCAGGAATTTGAAACCTAACCTTTTCCCAAGTTAATTAGTTGGCAGATTTTAACTATTTTAGCAAGTCTAGCAAGTCTAATAGCCCTACACATGCATGTCTACAAATATGGCAGCGGAAAGTAAAGACATAGCCCATGAAGTAAAGACATGAGTTAGGAAGATCAAACGCAATAGGAGACGCAAAGATTTTTCCCGTGGTTCCGATAGGTGGTGCTATCGTACATCCACATTTATGGAGTCTTCAACCCATGGAGGGTAATGGTCGCGAGAGTCCACGGAGGGCTCCAGCCATAGGGGTCCACGAAGTAGCAACCTTGACTATTCCATACGGCTTCCGTCCACGAAGGATTAGCCTCACTATGGGTAGATCTTCACGAAGTAGGCAATCTCCTTGTCCTTACAAACTTCTTCGTTCACTCCAGAACACGAAGTAGGAGGCTCCCAAGTGACACCTAACCAATCTAGGAGGCACCACCTTCCGAAAGGTAATAGGCTCGGTAATGACGATGAACTCCTTGCTCTTGTGCTTCAAGATGATAGACTCCTCAACACACAATCACTCTCTCACAGATTTGGCTTGGTACAAGAGATGGGATTGGTGGAAAGCAACTTGGGGAGGCTAGAAATCAACCTCCATATGGTTGGAGTGGAAGATCTTGATCTCAGCACAAGGGTAGGTGGTTCTCTCTCAGAAAACTAAGCTGGATAGGTATGGAATAGTTCTGAGTCGTCCTCTATCGAGTGGGTGGTGGTGAAGGGGTATATATAGGCATCCCCAAAAATCCATCCGTTGCACACAAAATGACCAACTCGGTGACACCGATGTGTTAATCTCGGTGGTATCAAAGTGACCAAAAGGTGGCAACTTTTGAATCTCGATGAGACCGGTATAGGAATCTCGGTTGCACCGACAAGGTGACCAATGGTCAGAATTGCCAAACTCGGTGATGCCGATTCAACATTCTCGGATGGACCGAAAGTGTGAACTTGCATAATAGAAAGTTGGCAGCCCAACTCGGTGGCACCGAAAGCAGTGTCGGCTGCACCAAAGTGTTGGGGTTTGGCTGAGTCTATCTAGGGTTTGGAATCGGTGGCACCGAGATAGGAACGTTGGTTGGACCGATTTTGAATGTTTGGTTATAAAGTGACTTTGGTGGGAGACACTAGTAGAATGTATGTCTGTAGTCCTGGCCGGGATGGGCCTTTAGTACCGGTTCCCCAACCAGTACTAAAGGGTCGGGACTAAAGGTCCAGACCTTTAGTACCGGTTGGCCCACGGACCGGTACTAAAGGCCCACCATGTGGCTGCCTGCGTGGGCTGGTGGTGGAGGACCTTTAGTACCTGTTGGTGATACCAACCAGTACTAAGTGTTCTGTTTTTTTGTTTTAGCGTTTAATTAGGTTTTAATGTTCCTCTCTATTTTTTGTGTATTCCATTCATTTCCAATTTATTTTACGGTGCTACATACTGTAAACAGTACACAAGTTGATGCATATGTATATGTAATATAATATAGAATATCTCATACACAATAATATACAAATGGAATTACACATCCATATATATTCTAGACTTATAAATTAAGGCCCAAAACCCGGCCGGGACTAGCTAGCTAGTGCTCCGGATGAAATCTCAGTTTTCTACTACTGATTTGCGGGCATTATTGAGGCGGCGGTAAGGAATAATGCTCTCCGTTTACATCAATGACATGTCGAAGAAGAAATCCCACAAATTCCTCTTGAAGTGCTACAAGGCGTTTCTCAGGTGAGAGCTTCGACATCATCTGCCAAACCTCGAGTTGTCTTTCACGTCCTCTTCTGCGATGTATACGACATTCGGACTGGATGTGAATGTTCTCGCAGAGGAAGTATCCACATAAATGTGTACCCTATGGCTGCTTTGCGCACTTTGAAAAAGAATAGAATTCAATAAGATAATTAATAATCAAGTATGATAATGGTATTGAAACTAGAATTAAAGAGATGCACAGACCTAGTAGTACTACTTAATTACCTGCATCTTATTCCACTTCAGCTTCGGTTTCCATTGATGACCGTGATGGGTTTTTTCTATCATCTTTTTCCAAACACTACGCGGCAAAGAAAAGGAACGAAAGAGTTATTATAATTACATTTGATACCAGGAAATAATGAAAGAAAGCGAGGTCGATAAAGATTGAAATTACCGTTCTATCATAAAATACAAGTCCACGTATGATTGTTCTAGTGTATCTAGGGACTCGTACACTTGAACAAGTCCATCCGCGAGGATAATATTTAGGAGGATATAGTGGTCTCTGCATAGAAGTTTATATAATTAAGCAGGCATGCATATAACTCATCAACTACACTTGACAGCGAGCTAATAAGAAAAAATAGAATTTTGTAGTATACAGGAGAGTAAACACTCACCCCATGTTGTAAGGAAATATTATAGTAGATTTGGTATTCATTAGTGCCTCTAGAAATTTTTCCAAGATATCTTCTGTGTCCTTGGCATAATGTTTTACCACATGACCATGAACGGTATTTGGGTCGATGAACCCAATGTCATCGATTCCCTCTTCTTTCAGTTCCCACATCTTCAATCTGCATAATAGCGTAGAAAAGAACATACATAGTGAGGATAAGCCAATGAACGTTATCTGAGCTAGAAACTTAAATTATTAAAGATATAAATCACTTATAGACAATAGCAACTGATGAGAGTTTTGTCGATAGAGTCCATGTGGTATAACTTGAAAAGTTCTGAGAATTCAAGACATACGTCACATCCATTGACATAATGCTCTTTCCTTACTTTGACCATGACCGCCGTCTCCCCTTGCTTTGCTTCACGCAGGTACCAATCATGCAACCGTCGCATCGCAGTTGGTAGTTCCTTGTACTGCTCGGGTGTGACAAGTGGTTTTCTGACGGCATATTGCATTGCGTACTCAGTTGCACCATACCCACGGATTTCCTCGGTGCCAATGATTTGGGCAAGAGTGAGACCTATAGCCTCTACTTCTTCAAGGTCGATTGGGTTGCCAACAACGTCGACTGATTGGATCGATTGCTTGCTTGGATTGGTACTCACCTTGAGCGGAGAGATCGATTGCTTGGAATGTTCTCCGAGCTGGGGAACTGTTTTCCCGCTAGTAGTACCACCTGTCATTGATGTCGTACTTCCCGACTTCTTCCTTGGGCTGGGCCAACTTCTCTGCTCACTTGCCTTCAGAATCTGTCGCTCATAGTCTGTCGGCATACGCTCCACATATGCCGGGGGTCGATCAATAAAGTGTTCCCTAAAGTGCTCTTGGACTTCCTTGGGTATTACCTCCTTTGGAGACAGGGGCTTCTTCACAAAAAAGGCTCTCACTTGGCGATCGCTTTAAATTTCTGGTGTCATGTCGTAAGGCAGCTTCTTTTTGGCCAGAGGCTCGAGTTTCTTCTTTGCTTTCTTCCAAAGAGGACTACTGATGGCCTTCCTATTTTGGGAGCCCTGTTGGCGGGACCGCTGCCGGGGTGGAATCGGCTCATGCAGCGAAGATCGATATCGATGATATGGACTCATGTCGTGCTCCGTCCCGAGGTTGGATGGACTCACGCTGGGATCCCTATCAAAGTGGGACGGCTCTTGAGGTGGGGAGGACTGTTGGTGCTGCGATGCCTCTGGCTAGGATCCCTCACGCTGGACATCGATACTCGGAGGAGCAGGTGGCCTTAGCACCGAGTGTGGAAAGACGATGCAGTCCTTACTCCATAGAATGAGACCACGGCCGGCTTCTGCCAGTGTGGAATCCCCCTCACCTCCAAGGATGTCAAGTTGTAGTTCATCATATCCTGGATCTATTGCATCCACCGCGACACGAGCATACCCAGCTAGAACCAGATTGAAATGCCAGAGAACATCAGGTGTATTTGGTAAAGCATAGCCCGTCACGACCGGCACGGGTATGTTCTTCATCTTCTGGATTAGCTCACAAGATGTCTTCTCGGTGATATCATCCACGGGGGTTTGACCCAGCGGTGCCCCCGTGGAACCCATGTTGCTTTTCGGCAGTGTAGATGGGACAGGTTCCGATGCCTCCTACCGCGGAGTTGCCCTTTGCTGGGTTAGTACCTATATCTGCAGCTACTGCTGCTCGTACTTCTGTTCCAACTTTGAAAGTCGGTCTGCTTCCACCTTCTTTTTTCTTGAACGGCTTTTATAACTGTCCTTCCATCCCTCAAACCCCTCATACCACGGAACAACGCCCATGCCTTGTGTCCGTCCTCCGTGTTCGGGATTCCCGAGGGCGCGTGTAAGCTCGTCGTTCTCTCAATCAGGGTGAAATTGTCCTTTTTGGGCAGCTTTTACTGCTTCAATCAACTCATCTGATGCATGCGTCAGACTGGCTAGTGTAATAATCTTCCCTGTTGCTGGGTCCAACTTTCCCCCATGCGCAAAAAACCAATTCCTGCACCTCCGAGGCCAGTGGAAGGTTACTGGAGTGATCCCTTCAGCATGCATCTTATTCTTTAATGCATCCCACTTAGGAATGGCTGACTTGTATCAACCTATCCCTAGTTTATACTGATACGTTTTTTCTCCGCATTTATCTTATTTTTTGTTGACTTCTCCATAGCAGCTTCCGATGTCTTGTACTCGATAAATGCGTCCCAGTGATTCCTTACCTTCTCATATATTCCTGTGAATTCAGGCGCCTTCTTGCCTCTAGCGTTGTACTCGATCCATAATCTTTTCTTCCAAGTCTGGAACACGCCGGACATCTTATGGAGAGCAAACTCCTTGACTTTCTCCCTTTGGCGCTCCGAGAGAGAATCTGGTAGGAAGAAATGCTCCATGAGCTCTCGCCAAAGGGTATCTTTAATTCTTTTATCGACATAATTCACTCCTGGTTTTGGTTGGTTTGGCTGAGTCCATTCTTGCATTGTGATCGGGACTCTGTCCCTAACAACCACTCCGCATTGACGCACAAATGTCTTGGCATTGGCTTCAGTGTGAGTCGGTTCGCCATCATGTTTGAAAGCATCAAGATTGAACTTTACGTTGCCGTCCAATGTTTTGGCACCGCCTCGTACCTTTCTTTTTCTACTAGATTGGCTCGATCGGGAGGGCTGCTAATTAAAATAAGAAAGGTTTGTTAATATATATATATATATATATATATATACAAATCAATTAATACACATGTAATGATCACCACAGGCTAATATGTATATACCTCGGCGGACATTGTTAGTTGTTCCGGAATTTGGAAAAATAAATTATTCTTCCTCGGCCTCACATCCATCACCATAATCGTTCAGTTTGTGAGTCGCCATCATCATGTCATTCACCCATAAGGTCTGCTAGGTTTCTGGAGGAGCGTATCATGTCCAATGTCCTCTTCATGAGCTCTACCGGTATTGTCCGTAGCTTAATAACTGATCCATAATAATATAGATAAAACAAATTAGTATTCAAATTAGCATGCATTCGAGAAGCAAAATAACTGATAGTTAATTAATAATGCATCATCGAATACATATATAGTAGTTCTTAGAAAAGATCTCATCATAATCTCGGATAATAGTTAATACATTGGCTAATCCATCGATCTAGCTAATACATCATAATAATACATATATAGTAGCTAATATATAGATCTAGCTAGAACCCTAGCACCCAACGGATATCGGGGCGGGCGGTGGACACCCAAAGAGAAGGAATCATCACAGGAGCATAGCTCCAATGAGATCCTCGAAAAATCTGCCAGGTATTGTCGGACCTAGCCTCCAAAGCTGCCATGTAGCAACGGACGTGCTCGTTCTCCTTGCTTTAATGGTATTGTACCACCTCCGTGGGGGACTCAAGCCTCAGAATCATCCATGGCCCATGCGGCCACCACCATAGAACCTCCGGGTCGACGACGGGCTGGCTCCTCCCCAAGTTGCGCCGCCCGGAAGGCAGCACCTCCCAGTACTAGCCCAGTGGAGCCCAGTCCCGGACAGGGCCCCTCTGCTCAAGCAACAGACCTCCTCCACCGACTCGATGATGAGGATGCGGGATCGGCATTGTCGACGTCGAGAAGAAACACTTAATTATGAAAAAAAAATTAAATAACACTTAGCAAAATTAACACTTAGCATCTAACAAATTAAATAACACTTAGCAAAATTAGTGGATTAGGGGGCGGCCCCACTTGTCATAACCTGATAAACTAACTAATTAACTAACCTAATACCCTAATAACCTAAGAACCTAACTAACTAACTAACTAAACTAAACTAACTAACTAAACTAACCTGATAACCTAACTAACTAACTAAGTAACTAAACTAACCTAACTAACTAAAATAACCTAAGAACCTAACTAACTAACTAAAATAACCTAACTATTTAACTAATTAACTAACCTAAGAATAACCTAATACCCTAATACCCTAAGAACCTAAGAACCTAACTAACTAACCTAAGAATCTAATACCCTGATAAACTAACTAACTAATTAACTAACCTAATAACCTAATACCCTAATAAACTAAGAAACTAACTAAATTAACAGAATAAATAGGAAAAAAGGTGGGGGTGGTCGGGCACTCACCGGAGCCGGAGTTGGGTGGGGCTGCCGGGGCGGCATCGGGGCAGCGGGCAGCGAGGCGGCGCGCGGTGTCGGGGTGGCGGGCTCGGGGCGACGCGCGGCGTCGGGGCGGCGGGCTTGGGGCGGCGTGTAGCGGCGGGGCGGCGGGCGGCGGCGACGGCGGATTTCGGCAGTCTGGCAGCGCAACTCTCGCTTCTCCCGGTGTGTGGCTCGTCCCGGGACGAGGCCTCCACTATTTATACCTACAAGACCTTTAGTACCGGTGCGTGGCTCACACCGGTACTAAAAACCCTTTAGTACCGGTGCCAGCCACACACCAGTACTAAAGGTCCTCCCCAAAAAAGGTGCGGGCGGTGGACCTTTAGTACCGGTGCATGGCTCGCACCGGTACTAAAGTTTTTTTAAGTCATTATTAATTATTATTTTCAGAAAAACCCCTAAACTTTTGAAAATCATAGAAAACAATCTATGACTCCAATGGAAATAAATAATATATGAAAAAGTATCAGGAAAATATAAAGAACCTGTTTATGACATTTCCATGCATGTTTGAACAACTTAAACTGTTGTATAAGACGATTTGATTAAATGACATTTGAAATGTCATATCTCGAGTTTGAAAAGCAGTACAAATGAACTCTCAAAAGGTTGTAACTTGGAATGACATCATAATTTCACCCACATAGCAACTATAAAGAGTTGAGAGGGTTACGACAAAACTAGATGCACTTCGTATACAAATTGGACAATCTCTTTCGAAGTCTGAGGGTTTCGGACAAAAACTCATCTATTACAAAGGGATTTAATTTTTAATAACTTATTTTAACTCCATACTTTTCGTGTGTTCAATATGCACCATTCAAAGGCACATCATCAATTTTCAACCCTTTCTGACTTCATTTGATATTTTTCATGCATTTAATGATTTATTTCGAGCTAAATGACCCTGAATTTGAAAAGTAGTAGAAATGAACTATGAAAAGGTTGTAACTTGGCATGACATCATAATTTCACCCACATAGCAACTACTGAAGAGTTGAGAGGGTTACAGCAAAAACTGGATGCACTTCGTGTACAAACTGGACAATCTCTGTCGAAGTATGAGGGTTTCAGACAAAAACTCATCTATTACAAAGGGATTTCATTTTTAATAACTTATTTTAACTCCATACTTTTTTTGTGTTCAATATGCACCATTCAAAGGCACATCATCAATTTTCAACCCTTTCTGACTTCATTTGATATTTTTCATGTATTTAATGATTTATGTTGAGCTAAATGACAATGAAATTGAAAAGCAGTAGAAATGAACTCTGAAAGGTTGTAACTTGGCATGACATCATAATTTCACCCACATAGCAAATTCTAAAGAGTTGAGAGGTTTACGGCAGAAACTGGATGCACTTCGTGTACAAACTGGACAATCTCTTTCGAAGTATGAGGGTTTCAGAAGAAAACTCATCTATTACAAAGGTATTTCATTTTTAAGAACTTATTTTAACTCCATAATTTTTGTGTGTTCAATATGCACCATTCAAAGGCACATCATCAATTTTCAACCCTTTCTGACTTCATTTGATATTTTTCATACATTTAATGATTTATTTTGAGCTAAATGACCCTAAATTTGAAAAGCAGTACAAATGAACTCTGAAAAGGTTGTAACTTGGCATGACATAATAATTTCACCCACATAGGAACTTCTAAAGAGTTGAGAGGGTTACGGCAAAAACTGGATGCACTTTGAGTATAAACTGGACAATCTCTTTCGAAGTATGAGGGTTTCGGACGAAAACTCATCTATTACAAAGGGATTTCAATTTCAAAACCTTGTTTTAAATCCATACTTTTTGTGTGTTCAATATGCACCATTCAAAGTCACATCATCAATTTTCAACCCTTTCTGACTTCATTTGGTATTTTTCATGCATTTAATTATTTATTGTGAGCTGAATGACCCTGAATTTGAAAAGCAGTACAAATGAACTCTGAAAAGGTTGTAACTTGGCATGACATCATAATTTCACCCACATAGCAACTTCTAAAGAGTTGAGAGGGTTATGGGAAAAACTGGATGCAGTTCGTGTACAAACTGGACAATCTCTTTCGAAGTATGAGGGTTTCGGACGAAAACTCATTTATTACAAAGGGATTTCAATTATAATAACTTATTTTAACACCATACTTTTTGTGTGTTCCATATGCACCATTCAAAGGCACAACATCAACTTTCAACTCTTTTTGACTTCATTTGATATATTTCATGCATTTACTGATTTATTTTGAGCTAAATGACCCTGAATTTGAAAAGCGGTACAAATGAACTCTGAAAAGGTTGTAACTTGGCATGACATCATAAATTCACCCACATAGCAACTTCTAAAGAGTTGAGAGGGTTACGGCAAAAACTGGATGCACTTCGTGTATAAATTGGACAATCTCTTTTGAAGTATGAGGGGTTCGGATGAAAACTCATCTATTATAAAGGGATTTCACTTTAAATAACTTATTTTAACTCCATACTTTTTGTGTGTTCAATATGCACCATTTAAAGGCACATCATCAATTTTCAACCCTTTCTGACTTCATTTCATATTTTTCATGCATTTAATGATTTATTTTCAGCTAAATGACCCTGAATTTGAAAAGCATTACAAATGAACTCTGAAAAGGTTGTAACTTGGCATGATATCATGATTTCACCCACATAGCAACTTCTAAAGAGTTGAGAGGGTTACGGGAAAAACTGGATGCACTTCGTGTACAAACCGGACAATCTCTTTCGAACTGTGAGGGTTTCAACGAAAACTCATCTATTACAAAGGGATTTCATTTTTAATGACTTATTTTAACTCCATACTTTTTATGTGTTCAATATGCACCATTCAAAGGCGCATCATCAATTTTCAACTCTTTCTGACTTCATTTGATATTTTTCATGCATTTAATGATTTATTTTGAGCTAAATGACCCTGAAATTGAAAAGTAGTAGAAATGGACTCTGAAAAGGTTGTAACTTTGCATGACATCATAATTTCACCCACATAGCAACTTCTAAAGAGTTGAGAGGGTTACGGCAAAAACTGGATGCACTTCGTGTATAAATTGGACAATCTCTTTCGAAGTATGAGGGGTTCGGATGAAAACTCATCTATTATAAAGGGATTTCACTTTAAATAACTTATTTTAACTCCATACTTTTTGTGTGTTCAATATGCACCATTTAAAGGCACATCATCAATTTTCAACCCTTTCTGACTTCATTTCATATTTTTCATGCATTTAATGATTTATTTTCAGCTAAATGACCCTGAATTTGAAAAGCATTACAAATGAACTTTGAAAAGGTTGTAACTTGGCATGACATCATAATTTCACCCACATAGCAACTTCTAAAGAGTTGAGAGGGTTACGGGAAAAACTGGATGCACTTCGTGTACAAACCGGACAATCTCTTTCGAACTGTGAGGGTTTCGACGAAAACTCATCTATTACAAAGGGATTTCATTTTTAATGACTTATTTTAACTCCATACTTTTTATGTGTTCAATATGCACCATTCAAAGGCGCATCATCAATTTTCAACCCTTTCTGACTTCATTTGATATTTTTCATGCATTTAATGATTTATTTTGAACTAAATGACCCTGAAATTGAAAAGTAGTAGAAATGGACTCTGAAAAGGTTGTAACTTTGCATGACATCATAATTTCACCCACATAGAAACTTCTAAAGAGTTGAGAGGGTTACGGCAAAAACTGGATGCACTTCGTGTACATACTGTTACAAAGATACCATGCTAGAAAATGCATGCATGTCCTTCACATAGAAAGTGATGATGGTGAAGCCGGTCACATTCTAGAGTGGGATCTTGCGGTGTAAGACTTTTTCTGCGTGTTTGTCCCTTGCTTATGATTGCGCCGTAACCATAGAGAATCTTCATCATTTAACAAGATGCTTGGGTCAGCCTTAACTCTGAAGGGAGGGATTCCATGAAACTTTTCATAATCTTCTGACATGTCTGTCTTGTCCTCGACTCCCACAATGTTTCTTTTCCCTGAAAGAACTATGTGGCACTTTGGCTCATCGTATGATGTATTCGCTTCCTTATCTTTTTTCTCCTCGGTTTGCTAGACATGTCCTTCACATAGAAAACCTGAGCCGCATCATTGGCTAGGACGAATGAGTTGTCTATGTACCCAAGATTGTTGAGATCCACTGTTGTCATTCCGTACTTTGGGTCTACCTGTACCCTGCCTCCAGTATATTTGACCCATTTGGACTGAAACAAAGGGAATATAAGATCAGGTCCATAGTCAAGTTCCCATATCTCCTCTATGTAACAATAATATGTGTCTTGAAAGTTGGTTGCATCATAGCGGACACCACTGTTTTGGTTGGTGCTCTTTTTTATCTTGGGCGATTGTGTAAAATGTATTCCCGTTTATCTCGTACCCTTTGAAAGTTGTTACAGTCGAACTTGGTGTCTTGGCTAACCAGTACAGTTCATCTGGAACATCATTGTCATTGATGAGCTTTGTTTGCAACCAACCGGCGAAAGTCTCCATGTGTTTACATTCAATCCAGGGGTCAGACTGCTCCGGGTTCTTGGACCGTCCAATATCCTTGTGTTCCTCGATATATGGAGTCACCAAGGTGGGATTTTCTAGAACCGTGTAGTGTGCTTGATTGAAAGAATGCCCGTCCATATTTATTGCTTCTTTCTTTCCTAGTGTGCCTTTTCCACCCAGTCTCCCCTCATGCTGCGATTCAGGAAGACCAATCGGCTTAATGTCAGGAACAAAGTCAACAGAAAACTCAATAACCTCCTCTGTTCCATATCGCTTGGCGATGCTTCCTTCTATCCTAGCACGGTTATGAACATATTTCTTTAAGACTCCCATGAACCACTCGAAGGGGAACATATTGTGTAGAAATACAGGACCTAGAATGTTAATCTCTTCAAGTAGGTGAACTAGGACGTGCGTCACAATATTGAAGAAGGATGGAGGGAACACCAACTCGAAACTTACAAGACATTGGATCAGGTCATTCTGTAACCTTGGTAGGATTTCTGGATCGATTACCTTCTGAGAAATTGCATTGAGGAATGCGCATAGCTTCACAATGGCTAATCGAACATTTTCCCGTACAAGCCCCCTAAGTGCAACCAGAAGTAATTGCGTCATAATCACGTGGCAGTCATGAGACTTTCGATTTTGAAATTTTTTCTCTCCCATATTTATTGTTCCCTTTATATTTGATGAGAAGCCAGACAGGACCTTGATACTGTGCAGGCATTCAAAAATGATTTCCTTCTCTTCTTTCGTAAGAGCGTAGCTGGCAAGAACTTGATACTGCTTTGGAGGCATGCCGTATTTTTTTGTTAATTCTTTGCTTGTCCTCCCGTGCCTCCGGTGTACCATTTGTCTTTCCATACACGCGCAAGAAGCCTACCAGGTTCACACAAAGATTCTTCACCACGTGCATCACGTCGATTGCATTGCGGACCTCTAGGGCTTTCCAATATTGAAGTTCCCAAAATATAGATTTCTTCTTCCACATGGGGCATGTCCGTTGGTGTCATTCGGAACAGATTGTCCGCCAGGACCCTTTACAAAGATTACATGTAAATCCTTGACCATATCAAATATATATTCACCAGTACGAAGGCCAGGCTTCTTCCGGTTATCTGGCTCACCTTTGAGATGGTTTCTTGCCTTTCTTAAGATATGCTTGATCGGTAGAAATCGATGATGTCCCAGGTACACATTCTTCTTACATTTATCCAAATATATACTTTCGGTATCATCTAAACAATGCGTGCATGCATTGTATCCCTTGTTTGTATCTCCTGAAAGGTTACTAAGAGTAGGTCAATTTCCTTTCGTGTGTGCGCATCCCACACACGTACACCTGGTTTTTTCCACAACTGTATAAGTTCATTAACTAGTGGCCTTAGGTATACATCAATGTTGTTGCCGGGTTGCATAGGGCCTCGGATGAGCACTGGCATCATAATGAACTTCCGCTTCATGCACAACCAAGGAGGAAGGTTGTAGATACATAGAGTCACGGGCCAGGTGCTGTGACTAGAGCTCTGCTCCCCAAAAGGATTCCTGCCTTTTGTAATAAGACCAAACCATAAGTTTGTTGCGTCAGTTGCAAAGTCCTCGAACTCCCTCTCGATTTTTCTCCACTATGACCCATCAACGGGTGCTCTCAACATCCTGTCTTTCTTACGTTCTTCTTTGTGCCATCGCAATAGCTTGGCATGTTCTTTGTTTTGGAACAAACATTTCAACCGTGGTATTATAGGAGCATACCACATCACCATGGTAGGAACCCTCTTCCTATGGCATTCACCCTCCACATCACAAGGGTCATCGGGGGGGGATCTTATAGCGCAGTGCACCACATACCGGGCATGCATCCAAATTCTCGTACTCCTCATCGCGGTAGAGGATGCAGTCATTAGGGCATGCATGTATCTTCTGCACCTCTAATCCTAGAGGGCATACAACCATATTTGCTTCGTACATACTTTCAGGCAATTCGTTATCCTTTGGAAGCATATTCTTTATCATTATCAGCAATTCTTGAAATCCCTTGTCAGTTACACCATTCTTCGCCTTCCATTGCAGCAATTCCAGCGTGGTACCCAACTTTTTCTGGTCATCTTCACAATTTGGATACAAGAATTTCTTGTGATCCTCTAACATGCGCTTCAACTTTAACCTCTCCTTGTCGCTTTCGCAGTTTCTCTTTGCATCAGCAATGACCCGACCCAAATCATCAGCAGGCTCATCTGATGCCTCTTCTTCAGCTTCCCCATTGATGCCTCTTCTTCAGCTTCCACCATTGTTGTATCGGCGAAAGGATAGTTGTTATCATCCTCTTCTTCTTCATTGTCTTCCATTATAACCCCTCTTTCTCCATGCTTGGCCCAACAACTATAGCCAGACATGAAACCGGACTTCAGCTGGTGGTAGTGAAGGGTTTTTGAGGTAGTGTAATTCCTATCATTCTTACAGTCACGGCATGGACAACACATGAAACCATTCTGCTTGTTTTCCTTAGCCACTTCAATAAAATCATGCAGGCCATTAAGGAACCCTGGACTTAGTCGGTCATTGTACATCCATTGTCAGCTCATGTTCACTACACAACATCGAAGTGACCAAATTAATACAACTTCATCATCACATTACAACCAAATTAGAGCTAGCAGTGACCAAAAGTTATTACTGCAAATAATAGATACTTATAGTTCATACATACATCTCATAAAACAACATACAACTATGTAAAACGTGTAAATGCAACAACAAATGCGATCATAAACGCAACTAAGGTAACAATTGAGCCAATGGCATAATGATACCAAGCCTTTTTATCAATGGCATATTTTCTAATCTTTCAAAGCTTCAAGCGCATTCCAGCCATCTTGTTCTTGTGATCATTGATGATATCAGCAACATGCAACTCCTATCCCATCTTCTCATCGTCAGTTCTTTTCAGTTTTTCTTTCAAATGATCAATTTATTTTTCAGCTTGTGTTAACTTCTCGAGCAGAATTGCATAGTCGGTTGGAATTTCTGGTTCAACTACTTCCTATAGATAAAAACATCTACATCAATTTGGTGGCATAATTAATTGTCATAGACATTAGATGATGTGTGAAATAGTTATAAAAGATAACGACATACCACATCTGAATCATAGACTGGACGAGGGCCGACGTGGGCAGATACCATAACCATGACACTATAGAATAACTAACAATAATACAAGTAATTAAATCATAAACGCAGCTATCTAAATCATACAAGTAATTTTTTTAACAAAAAGGTTTTAAGAAGAACAAGAGGCTCACCAAGGTGGTCGGTGCCGCGACGAGACGGTGCGGACGATCGACGGTTGTTAGGACGGGGATGGGAAGGCACCAAATAAACCACACCTACACACATGCAACCTAACAAGTTAATTTGAGCTCAAATTGCATATAAATAAACTAAACTCCCACATAATGATCACTCCCCCAAAACCTAGCTAAAACCGACAAATCACATATCTTTGAGCATACCACAAGCTAATCTAGCAATGAGAGATGAAGGGGCAAAGTTGCTAACCGTTGTTAGAACTTGGATAGATAGGGTGCCTTCAAATCTTGACAAATCCTTGGCAAAAGGGAGGATGAGCTTCAAGCAAGAGGAAGAACAGGGGAGAAAACAGAGAAATGAGAGCCCCATCGATTGGCTGCGGACGAAGCATAGATATAGGAAGTGTTTAGTACCGGTTGGTGTCACCAACCAATACTAAAGGGAAACCTTTAGTACCAGCTTGTGCCACCAACTGGTACTAAAGAGGCACGCAGGGCCCAAGTCTGACTAAAAGCCTGCCACGCCCCCTTTAGTACTGGTTCGTGACACGAACTGGTACTAAAGGTCCCTTAAGAGCCGGTACTAAAGGTCGCCCTGCTCCTAGCCATTGGAGCCGGCACGGACCGGGACTAATAGCCTCTTTAGTACCGGCTCGTAACCAGACCGGGACTAATGCGTTGGACGAAAGGTCTGTTTTCTACTAGTGAGAGCTTGTGGATGTTTTTGGTGACTATCACTTGTGCACGTATGAGCATTTTGTTCACCAACAAAACCTTACCCCCTTTTAATAATATTGGATTTCCTATGGACTCAAAGTGATTTCTCACAAATTTAAAATGTAGAGTCCTCATGCTTGAAGCTTGGCCAACCTATTTCCTTGAATATTGGGGTAATTCCACAATCTCCACAATCCTTTTGCCAACTCAACTCTCCATGGACTATTATCTGAAATACACTAGATAGAGGTGCTAGTCCAAGAGACAATGTATATTGTCATGAATTATCAAAACCACCAAGGGAGCATGTTGTGCTTTCAACCCCCATGCAAAGGTCAAGTGAGAAAGTAGATAGACTAGAACCCACACTCTCACCCACGTAGCCAAGGAAGGGGAGCCGACTGCTCCCTCTTCCACCTCTAGACAGCAGCTCCAGGAGCAACACTGTAACCTTTCCTCATTGACCAACTAGATCAGGTAGGACTAGGGGTGTTACCTCCCACGGAGGGCCTTGAACCTGGGTACCTTGTGTGTCATCACCGCTTGTGGCTAATCCCGCACCCGGAGCCCGTCGGCGTCCTCTGGCCCCAACCACCTTTTGATAAGCCTACCCATGGCATCTTTGGTGAGGAAACAACGACAGCGATGCTCACCGGCGGCGAAGGAGGGCACGGAGAGGGGAGGTGAGGGCGATGATGGACCCAGCACCGAGCCACCGGTCTCCTAGAGGTGGAAGGGTGGCCGTACATGGCCTGGTTCGCCGACGATGAGCACCCGTGGCGAAGGAGTTTCGGGTGGAGGTTGCCCAGGTCGCCCTGTGCGTCAAACGGAGGGGGAGAAGGAGGGATACGGGTCAAGTCACTAAGGGGGCCTCAATGGGACAGAAATGAGGGCCAGAGAGGGGGCGTACACAAAGATCGACGGTGGCGTTGCCGCAACAAGGTTCAACTCGATCCCAAGCGCAGGGAATTCAGGAGCTCACCGGGGTGGCACAGGGGCTCGACTTGGTAAGGGAAAAGGGGTCCGGAGGGGAGAGATAGGTCCAGGAGGGGCTATTTATAATTAGGCTTGATCACCAAGTTTGAGCTTGATTAAAGAAAGTTCACAATGTAACTTTATGAAACCCTTGAAATCAACAGAATCTGGTTTCTGTAGATCTAGTCATGCTAAGCTAATATCCTTGATGCACCACTTAGTGTATCAACATTATTTGGTGATTAGAACATGTCCACAAGGTTTTGGTTCAAGCAAAGAAACTTCACAATGTAAAGTTGTTCAAATTTGAATCTGGATAGGGAGGGTTTTGGAACATTTTGGTGAAACAAATCAATTTTTATTGAGAGGAAACTTTGCAAGATCATCTCCTACGACAATGTTGACTTGCTAGAATTTTCTTGGAATTTATTGAGAAAATTTCTTATAGAAATATTTCAATATCTTGATTTGGACAAAAAGGCTTTTTAGGGGTTCTGCCCATGATTTCAAACATGACCATGTGTTGAAACTCATATATTTGGAAAATATATGTCCACTGAGTTTCCCTAAATTTTCTCAAATATATTTAAAGAATTAAAATAATTTTTCCCTATGAAAAACCATTTCTGGTCTTAAAAAAGCCTTTAAATGAAATATTAAAATTATCTTTAAAATTAATATTTGGTGGTTTTGGGAAGTCATAAATATAGTAGGTTTCAAATAAAGCCTTCGGGGGAAAAGGATCCACCCAATTTGAGGACTTGTAGTGCAAACCTCAACCCAGGGTTTTTTGAAAACCTAATATGAATAAATCCTTTTTGGTCAACTGATAAAAAAAGTTTGGGCACTATTCACATGGCATGATCATTGGGCAAGAAGTTTGGTTCAAGGAGGATAAATATGGAGAGGATTAGAACCTAAGAGTGCCAAACAAACTCAACCAAACAATCCAACCGGCAATAATTCAAAAAAGCATGCACTCAAAAAGTTTTAATTGGTTCCAAATTTTGTAAATCCAAGCATAACAAAGTGATACAAACACAGGGTGTGACATGTTATCACCCGAGTGAGAGATGTCTCGAGCCGGGTGAAAACATGGAAGAAATCACCAGCCCGAGCTGGAGCTGACATTGCTCTGTCACTCGTCCGTGTCCACTCAAAGGGAATGGATGAGAGGAAGTTGAAGTCCCTGGAGGTTGACAACAGGAAGCATGTCAATCTTGAATACTTCATGGAGATGTTCATGGAAGCTGCCACTCGGATCGCGCATAGCATCGACCTGGACACCTTCATTGAAGTGGTGGTTCCGCCTCGCCCCGAGTGATCGTCGGGTAAAAAAAACTCTTTAAAGTTTTGCCTCGGAATGCCGAGTGGTAGCTGAACCCGTAAGATTTTGAATGGGCCTGAGGCTCCTATCATCCACACTTAAATTCGTCCTTTTGCTTCGAGCGGTGCAGTTTTATTTGCTTTACCATCATTTGATCTTTGATCTCTTGGTGTTTATACTTGAGCGATTGTAGGGTCGCACACGAGTTTCTGCGTGCTAATGGCATTCACATTAGGAATGGGTTTACACTTAGGTGACACGGGGTCACGGCTAAGTCCCTGGGTGTGGGTGAAACCCAAACTCGGAGTAGTTTGAACTTAGATGAACAATGATTGTCCTATTCATCTTGTCGTTCGAGTGTGGAGGATGTCCCACTTGAAATGTTTCTAACTTAGGCGATGCGGGGTCGTGGCTATGCCCCCCAAGTGTGGGTGAATACCCGCACTCAGAGTAGTTCATACTTAGACGCACAATGATGGTCCCATCCATCTTGCCATTCGAGTGTGGAGGATGTCACACTCAAAGCGTGTTTAACTTAGGCGACGCGGGGTTGCGGCTAAGCCCCCAAGTGTGGGTGAAGACCCGCACTCGGAGTAGTTTGTACGTAAACGAACAATGATGGTATTGTCCATCTTGTCATTCAAGTGTGGAGGATGTCCCACTCAAAGCATTTTTAACTTAGGCGACATGGGGTCGCGGCTAAGCCCCCGCATGTGGGTGAAGACCCACACTTGAAGTAGTTTGTTCGAGTGTGGAGGATGTCCCACTTGAAGCATTTTTAACTTAGGCGACGCGGGATCGCGGCTATGCCCCAAGTGTGGGTGAAGACCCACACTTGGAGTAGTTTGTACTTAGGCCAAATCAGTTTTGCAACTAAGTATTTTGCACCCACTAGGGGTGACAGGGGAAATTAATTCACCCGAGCCAAAAAAATGAAGTTAAATTTCGACAAGATATAATGGAACAACACTTTATTCATCGACGTCACTCGGATTTATTATGAGAATGACAGACTACACTCGTCATGTCTTATGTGTAGAACTTGCGAAGCAGTTCCATGTTCCAACTTCAAGGCTCTTCTACGCCATCTTGGATGTTGTATAATCTATAAGCTCCATTGTGAAGGACTTTGGAGATTGCGAATGGCCCTTGCCACGGAGGCGCCAACTTATGGGGTCTCTCTTGGTCTAGTCGGAGAACCATATCTCCTTCTTGAAAAGCTCGGCCCCTGACCTGTTTGTCATGATAACGCCTCAAATCCTGCTGATTGAGCGTAGATCTGATGAGAGATAAGTACCTATCTTCCTCCAACAGGTATAGGCCGTCTTGACGTGCTGCTTCAGCCTCAGCTTCATCGTATTGTTCCACTCAGGGGGAGTTGTGTTGAAGATCACACGGCAGCACGACTTCCGATCCGTACACCATGAAGAAGGGAGTGCGCTGCGTAGAGCGGTTAGGAGTTGTTTGTATGCCCCATAGAATGGATGGCAACTCTTCGACCAAATCTTGCGCAACGTACTTTAGTTCCCTCATTAGTCAGGGTTTCAGTCCCTGGAGGATCATCCTGTTTGCCCGTTCTGCCTACCCATTCGGCCGTGGGTGAGCCACGGAGGCAGAGTTGACCCGAGTGCCCTATGAATAGCAGAATTCATGAAACTCATCCGAATCAAAGTTCTTCCCTTTGTCCGTGATGATGTCATGCGGCACACCGAACCTGAAGCTAATCCGCTGAATGAAATGAACGTCAGTGCTTGCACCCAAACTCTTGCTGGGTTTCGCCTCAACCCACTTGGTGAACTAATCGACTGCTACAAGGAGGTGGCTGAATCTACTTGTTCCCGTCTGTAGGGGTCCGACCATGTTGAGGCCCCATACGGCGAATGGCCAAGTGAGCGGGATTGTCTTTAACACGGATGCAGGCTTGTGGGACTTGTTCTTGTAGAATTGACATCCAACGCACACATCGACCAGATCTTTAGCAGCTTCATTGGTTCGGGGACAATAGAAACCCGCTCGGAAGGCCTTGGCGACCAATGTTCGAGAGGACGCATGATAACCACAAGTTCCCGCATGAATATCATGTAAGATCTGCAGCCCTTCATCCGGGGAGATTCATTTCTAAGTGACTCTTGTGGCGCTTTTCTTGTACAATTGATCTCCCAACACTTCAAATGATTTGGATCGACGAACGACTCGGCGAGCCTCTTCTTCATCTTCGGGGAGTTCTGGCTAGAGCAAGCACGCCAATTAAGGTTGAGTCCACTCGGGAGTGATTAACAGTATTTCATGCACTAAGTCGACCACAGGTGGGACGTCAACCTAAGTCAGATTTGATGAACCGACTACTTGTGGGGACTCCTCTATGAAAGGACATTCTGCAATTGTAGGGGCACCTAGATGTTCGAGGAATATGTCCTTGTGAACTGCCCGCTGAGTGGAACCAATTTTAGCTAAGTAGTCTGATGTCTGATTCTTTGCATGAGGAATGTGGTGCAGCTCCAAACCTTCACAATAATTCTCTAGCTTTCTAACTGCATTGTAGTAACCAGTCATAGCTGGAGTCCGAATGTCCCACTCCTTCGTCACTTGGTTGACAACAAGGTCCGAATCACCATAAACCACCAAACGATGAATGTCGAGTGATATTGGCCAGTCGAAGCTCGTACATGACGGCTTCATACTCGGCCTCATTGTTAGATGAATCGAAGTGGATATGAAGGACATAATTTAGCAGTTCTCCTTTGGGAGAAACAAGAACAACGCCAGCCTCCGAGCCATTGAGCATCTTGGATCCGTCGAAGAACATAGTCAGATGCGCGGGAACACTTGGGATTGGCTTATCTTGCTCAATCCACTCGGCCATAAAATCAACCAATGCTTGAGACTTGATTGCTTTCTTGGCTTCAAACTTGATATCCAACGGAGGGAGCTCAATTTCCCATTTTGCCACTTGGCCCGCGCCATCTTGACTATGCAGGATCTCCGACAGGGAGCGTTGCTGATGACCGTGACCGAGTGATCTTGGAAGTAATGAACCACCTTTTTTACGGTCAGGTAAATCCATAGACCAACTTTTGGTAATACGGGTATCTTTGCTTGGAGGGGGTCAATACTTCCAAGATATAATAAACGGGTCTTTGCACTTTGAATGTTTTTCCTGGCTCCTCGTGTTCTACTACAAGGACGATACTCTGATTGGCATCGATCCCACGTTCGGAAATGAGGAAACAAGGCTACTTTCCTGCAGGCACTCCGAATGTGCACTTGGGTGGATTCAACTTTATTTCAAAATGCCATAGGTTCGCGAAGGTCTCAACGAGGTCAACTAGGATGTCAGAACCTTTCCTAAACTTGACCACGATATCGTCCATATAAGCTTCTACGTTCCGACTGATCTGCCTTTATAAGCATTTTTGGATCATGCATTGGAAAGTAGCGCCAATAGTTTTTAGGCCGAAAGGCATTGTGACGTAGCAGAAACACCCGAATGGGGTGATGAAGCCCGTTTTTATTTCAGCAGGGACATACATTTGGATCTAGTGGTACCAAGAGTACACATCCAGGAACGACATGCGTTCACATCTCGCAGTAGAGTCCACTATTTGATCTATCAGTGGTAAAGGAAAATGGTCTTTTGGGCATGCCTGATTGAGGTGTTTGAAGTCAATACACATACATAGTGACTTGTCCTTCTTAGTCACTAGAACGACATTTGCGAGCCACTCGGAGTGGTACACCTCACGAATGAATTCGGCAGCCAAGAGCCGAATTATTTCTTCACCAATCACCTTGTGCTTCTCAACGGAAGATCGACACAAGTATTCTTTGACTGACCTGACCTTAGGATCTGTTTGGATTCGTTGCTATGCCAGTTCCCTAGGAACACCTGACATGTCAGACAACTTCCATGCGAAGATGTCCCAGTTCTCACGGAGGAACTGGATGAGCTCGGCTTCCTATTTATCTCCGAGTGATGTGGAGATGTTTGTTGGTGCGGCGCTCGGATCAGTCGGGTAAATATGGACGTGCTTGGTTTTGCTAGCCGACTGAAGAGCCGACTCGGAAGCAGGCCGTTTCGACCTAAGCAAGTCGGCTGCGTCCACTTCTTTCTTTTACCCTTCGAGGTTAACCGCGAGCACCTGCTCGTTGGTAATCTTTGAACCCTGTTGGATGCATTCCTTGGCTATCTTTCGGTCGCCTGTCACGATGATCATGCCATTTGGCCCTAGCATCTTTAATTTGAGATACACGTAGCATGGTCTGGCCATGAAGCATGCGTAAGCGGGCCTGCCCAGAATGGCATGATAAGCGCTGCAGAAATCCACCACCTCAAAGGTCAACCGCTCTTTCCTGAAGTTCTTCTGGCTTCTTCCGAATACTACGTCTAGAGACATCTGGTCAAGTGATTCCACTTTCTTCCCAGGGTCGATCCCATGGAAATGCATGTTGCTCTTGCTCATTCGGGACACCGGGATGCCCATTGCCTTGAGCGTGTCGGCGTAGATTATGTTGAGCCCACTGCCTCCGTCCATCAAGACCTTACACAGTCGCACACCATTCACAACTAGATCGATGACCAGCGCCTGCCTCCTGGGGGTGGATATGTGTGGCAGATGGTCGGACTGATCAAAAGTAATCGGAGTCTTTGCCTAGTTGAGCTGTTTGGTGGCAGTCGGAACTATCATGTTGACTTCCTGATTGATAACCTTCAACCGTCTCTTACTCTCGATGTCAGCAAAGATCACCAGGACCTTATGGACTGGTGGGTACTTGGGAGAACCCCTTCTTAATCGACGTCATCTTTATCACCAATGACTCTTTGCCCATCGCTTGTTTGAGCAGGCGACATTCTCGAGGGGTATGCTTCGGGAGCAGAACGTTGCCTTCTTCATCCGTCTTGGTATTAACCTGGCAAGGCTGATCAAGAATGTCGGGTTTAGAGTCGGAACTCTTCTTGGGAGTCAATTCTTCCTTAGTTTTCTTTGGCTTGTGCTTTCCTTGACCCTGTCCTGAGACGGCCGCAACCTTTGCTTGGCATCGGCCTTTTGCTTCTGTTGCTTCTTCCTAGCATTGCCCCGGATTGAGGAGCATCGTCAGTTTGCCCTTTGCCACTATGGAGGTTGGCGTACTTATTTGGCATCTCCATGGCCTGACTGAGGGACATATCCCCACCTCGACCAAACTTAAGAATCAATTGTCGAGACTGAGTATCTGCCTCAAAGTCGCACATGGCATGATGTTCAGTCACATTTTCCATGGTGTTGTGCAGCATGGTCCAACGCTGGATGTACTCACGAAGAGTCTCATTGCTCTTCTAGACGCAATGTTGTAGTTCTGTCAGTCCACCTGGGCGCTTGTACATGCCCTCGAAGTTTTTGATGAACACTCGGGATAAATCATACCAGCAATAGATGTAACTGGCGGGTAGTTGATTTAGGCACGCTTGCGCAGATCCTTCCAACATGAGCAGAAGGTGCTTCATCACAACAAAACCGTTGCCGCAGCCACTCGATAGTCCTCGAGCCAAGTTTCCAGCTTCGATTCGCCGTTGAAATTACCAATTCTCGTTGCTAAACAGTAATTTGTGGGGATCTCATCCTCCCGGATGTATCTACTAAAGCATCAAAGACCAGACGTGCCCCAACCGCTCACTCGATCTCTATTATCTCTAGTCCGATCAACCACTCGTTGAGTGATGTCGGATCAGGCGGCATAGCCTCTGTGCCGAGCAGGGCTCCGCTCATTGTCTTGCCCGAATGGGTAGCCCCGTCAAATGGACGTTGGCCACGCACGCCGCCCCTTAGGGGGTCCGATAGAAATCGCGGTCATGGCGCCCGCGTCCTCCGTACGGGCCTCTTGAAAGAGGGGGAGTTCGCGGGTCTTTCCTTGGCGAGAGAGGACTATGAGCAGACTGGACACCTCCGAATGTGCCGGTGCGACTTCAACACCTCCGAATGTTGTTGCAAGGCAGTTTTCAGCAAGGCCTCGATTTGCCGAATGCCCTCACCAGCTGCTGAATCAGACAACTAGATTGAATCTGCAATCCAAGTGGCTGCTGCCAGATTTTGCAAGGAGGTGCGCATCACTGGGATAGTGTATGGCCTGTCCTTTGTGAATACCTGGCGGCAACTCCTACTGGAACTGGGTATCTCCCTTGCCGCACGCTTGTCGAGTGATTGTTGGAGCCGCTCAAGTCACTCACGCTCCGCCAAGGTGGCGTGGCGCGCAGCCTCCAGAGACAACTCGTTCGGGGTAGTTTCCGCAATGGGAGTGAGAAAAACTTGATCATTCATGTGCTGATTTCTTCCCGCTCTTCCGGAATGAGGGTTCGGGGAGTGTAACTATCGGAATTTGTGTTTTTGCGGTTTACATCTTGGTCGTGCGTACCTCCTATAGAATATCCAGGAGGTGGAGCATCCTGGGTTGGGCTGTCCATCAGGACCTCCACAAAGTCCCCACTTCTCTCAAGCTCGGCCGCACCAGAAGATTCGTCATCTGACGACAAGAAAAGGCAGTGAACGGACTCATCGGCGTAGTGTATGACTACCTGCTTGGCTCCGGTTTGAACTACCACAACATGCTTGATCCAGCGTTGCAGCTGTGAGCTCCCAGAGCGCGTGCGACAAGTCACAATGCGAGTCAAAGAAGCTGGCCGATATGGTGTGGATGGTTATCAGAGGAGAACCTCAAATGTCGTCACTCTAAAATGCACCGTGCCTCAGGCAGACAGTGCCTCAGCATCTAGCGATGCTTCCTGTAGCCACGCAAAACCGTTGACGGTGAAACCGAGGGAACCGATGAAGATCTCGTCGCCGAGTGTCATCATGATGATCAGGAAAGTGGAAATTCCACCTGCATCTGAATTCGCTAGACGCACAGCCCCATGGTGGGTGCTAACTGTCGAGGGAACGAGCCTGACAATAATACTAGGGGTACAAATGGAGGGGCGAAGCCTAGCTACGGCACATGTGTTCACTTGGATATGTACAAGTTTAGGCCCCACTCAGAAGTGGTAAAAGCCATACGTCTAGAGCCCAATTGCTTTGTGTTGGGGAACGTTGCATGGGAAACAAAAAATTTCCTACGCACACGCAAGATCTATCCATGGTGGGGAGCATCTACGAGAGGGAGAGTGGATCTACATACCCTTGTATATTACTAAGAGGGAAGCATTAAGAAACGCAGTTGGTGTAGTCGAACGTCTTCGCGATCCAACTCGCCGAGCGTCCGGCGATCCAATCACGATCCGTCCCGATCAAGCACCGAACGGATGACACCTCCGCGTTCAGCACACGTACAGCTTGATGACAATCTCTACCTTCTTGATCCAGCAAGAGGGAGCAGAGAGGTAGAAGAGTTCTCCGGCAGCGTGACGGTGCTCCGGCGATGGTGGTGGAGCTATTCCGGCAGGGCTTCACCTAAGCACTGCAGAAATCCGATCTAGAGGAGAAACTATGCACTAGAGGAACGAGTAGCATGTGGCTGAAAAACTAGTGCAAAACCCTTAAACCCACTAGTATATATAGGAGGAAGGGAGGAGAGGCTTGGCGCAAGGGCCAAGCCTTCTTTGGTTCGGCCGAAGTGGGGAGGAGAGGACTCCTCCTCCTCCAATCCTAGTAGGACTAGGATTCCTCCCTTTTTGCCTTTTTTCCACCTTTTCCTCTTGGGCTTTTCTTCCCTAGACGCATGGGCCTTGTGTGGAAGTTCCACAAGCCTACTAAGGGCTGGTATACACTCTCCCACATCCCATGCAGCCTCTTGGGTCGAAATACCCCTCCCGGTGGTCTCCCGGTACACTATTGGCACTCTCGGTACACTACCGATGAGCCCGAAACTTTTCCGGTGACCAAAACATGACTTTCTGTATATGAATCTTTACCTCCGGACCATTCCGGAGCTCCTCGTGTCATTAGGGATCTCATCTGGGACTCCGAACAACCTTCGGACACCACCATGCATAATTCTATACTACCGAAACGTCACCAAACCTTAAGTGTGCAGACCCTGTGGGTTCGAGAACTATGTAGACATGACCGAGACACCTCTACGGTCAATAAACAATAGCAGGACTTGGATGCCCATATTGGTTCCTACATATTCTACGAAGATCTTTATCGGTCAAACCTTTATGTCAAGGATTCAGTTAATCTCGTATGATGTTCCCTTTGTTCTTCGGTATGTTACTTGCCCGAGATTTGATCGTCGGTATCTCCATACCTTGTTCAACCTCATTACCGACAAGTCTCTTTACTCGTTCCATAATATAAGATCCCGTGACTAACACTTAGTCACATTGATTGCAAGGCTTATTGTGATGTTGTATTACCGAGTGGGCCCCACGATACCTCTGTGTCACACGGAGTAACAAATGCCAGTCTCGATCCATGCCAACTCAACAGACACCCTTGGAGATACCTCTAGAGCACCTTTATAGTCACCCAGTTACGTTGTGATGTTTGATACACACAAGGCACTCCTCCGGTGTCCGTGAGTTGCATGATCTCAAGGTCATAGGAACATATACTTGACATGCAGAAAACAGTAGCAATAAACTGACACGATCATATGCAACATTTGTAGTTTGGGTCTTGTCCATCACATCATGCTTCTAATGAGGTGATCCCGTTATCAAATGACATCACATGTCAATGGCTAGGAAACATTGACCATCTTTGATCAACGAGCTAGTTCACTAGAGGCATACTAGGGACAGAGTGTTGTCTATTTACCCACACATGTAATGCGTTTCCAATCAATACAATTATAGCATGGACAATAAACAATTATCATGAACAAGGAAATATAATAATAAACACTTTATTTATTGCCTCTAGGGAATATTTCCAACAGTCTCCCACTTGCACTACAGTCAATAATCTAGTTCACATCACTATGTGATTTACATTGTAATGAATCGAACACCCATGCAGTTCTGGTGTTGATCATGTTTAGCCCTTGGAAGAGGTTTAGTTAACGGGTCTGCAACATTCAAATCCGTGTGCACTTTGCAAATATTTATGTCCTTCTCCTCGATGTAATCGCGGATGGAGTTGAAGCGTCGCTTTATGTGTCTGGTCATCTGGTGAAACCTTGGTTCCTTGGCCAGAGCAATGGCACCAGTGTTGTCACAGAACAGGTTCATTGGATTCAGTGCACTAGGCACTACTCCAAGAACTATCATGAACTGCTTCACCCAAACACCTTCCTTCGCCGCCTCCGAGGCTGCGATGCACTCCGCTTCGCACGTAGAATCGGTACCACACTTTGCTTGGAACTGCACCAGCTTACCGCTCCCCCATTGAGAATAAATACGTATTCGGTTTGTGCCTTGGAGTCATCCGGATCAGTGTCAAAGCTTGCATCGACGTAACCCTTTACGACGAGCTCTTCATCACCTCCATAAACGAGAAACATTTCCTTAGTCCTTTTCAGGTACTTAAGGATATTCCTGACCGCTGCCCAGTGCTCCATTCCAGGATCAATTTGAAACCTTCCGGCCATACTTATGACAAGGCTGACATCAGGTCTTGTGCACAACATTGCATACATGATAGAGCCTATGGCTGAATCATAGGGGATGACACTCATCTTTTCTCTATCTTCTGCAGTCACTGGGCACTGAGTCTTACTCAACTTCACACCTTGTAACACAGGCAAGAACCCCTTCTTGGACAGATCCATTTTGAACTTCTTCAAAACTTTATCAAGATATGTGCTCTGTGAAAGTGCTATTAAACGTCCCGATCTATCTCTATAGATCTTAACGCCTAATATGAAAGCAGGTTCTCCTAGGTCCTTCATTGAAAAACTCTTGTTCAAATATTCCTTCATGCTTTCCAGCATTTCTATATTGTTTCCAATCAACAATATGTCATCCACATATGATATTAGAAACGCTATAGAGCTCCCACTCACTTTCTTGTAAATACAAGCTTCTCCATAAACTTGTATAAACCCAAACGCTTTGATCACCTCATCAAAGCGCTTATTCCAACTCCGAGATGCTTGCACCAGCCCATAAATGGATCGCTGGAGTTTGGAAACTTTGTCAGCATTCTCTGGATCGACGAAACCATTCGGTTGCATCATATACAACTCTTCCTCAAGGAAACCATTGAGGAACACTGTTTTGACCTCCATCTGCCAAATTTCATAGTCGAAATATGCAGCTATTGCTAACATGATTCTGACGGACTTAAGCATCGCTACGGGTGAGAAGGTCAACTCCTTGAACTTGTGAAAAACACTTTGCCACAAGTCGAGCTTTATAGACGGTGACATTACCGTTCGCGTCTATCTTCTTCTTAAAGATCCATTTGTTCTGAATGGCCTTTCGCCCTTTAGGTAATACTTCCAAAGTCCATACTTTGTTTTCATACATGGATCCCATCTCGGATTTCATGGCCTCTAACCATTTCTCGGAATCCGGGCCCATCACTGTTCCTCAATAGCTCCTAGGTTCATTGTTGTCCAACAACATGACGTCCAAGACAGGGTTGCCGTACCACTCAGGAGCAGTACACGCCCTTGTCGACCTATGAGGTTCAATAGTAGCTTGACCCGAAGCTTCATGATCATCATCATTAACTTCCTCTTCTACCATCGTAGGGTCCACAGAAACATCTTTCTGTGTTGCGCTACTTTCTGGTTGAAGTAAAGGTTCAATAACCTCATCAAGCTCTATTTTCCTCCCACTCAATTCTTTCGAGAGAAACTCTTTCTCAAGAAATGTTCCGTTCTTAGCGACAAACACTTTGCCTTCGGATCTGAGATAGAAGGTATATCCGACTGTCTCTTTTGGGTATCCTATGAAGACGCATTTCTCCACTTTGGGTTCCAGCTTTTCACGCTGAAGCTTTTTGACATAAGCATCACATCCCCAAACTTTAAGAAACGACAACTTTGGCCTCTTGCCAAACTATAGTTCATATGGTGTCGTCTCAACGGATTTCTATGGTGCCCTATTTAAAGTGAATGCGGCTGTCTCTAATGCATAACCCCAAAACGATAGTGGCAAATCAGCAAGAGACATCATAGAAAGAACCATATCTAATAAGGTTCGATTACGATGTTCGGACACACCATTATGCTGTGGTGTTCCGGGCAGTGTCAACTGTGAAACAATTCCACACTGTCTTAAGTGACTGCCAAACTCATAACTCAGATATTCACCTCCTCGATCATATTGCAAGAATTTATTCTTCTTGTTACGATGATTCTCAACTTCATTGTGAAATTGCGTGAACTTTTCAAACATCTCAGACTTATGTTTCATTAAGTAAATATACCCATATCTACTTAAGTCATAAGTGAAGGTGAGAAAATAACGATATCCACCACGCGCTGTGACATTCTTTGGACCGCACACATCAGTATGTATGATTTCCAATAAGTCACTCGCCCGTTCCATTGTTCCAGAGAACAGGGTTTTAGACATCTTGCCCATGAGGCATGGTTCAGATGTGTCAAGTGATTCTAAATCAAGTGACTCCAAAAGTCCATCAGCACAGAGCTTCCTCATGCGTTTGACACCAATATGACCTAAACGGTAGTGCCACAAGAAAGTGGTACTATCATTATCAACTCTACATCTTTTGGTATCAATGTTATGAACATGTGTATCATTAGTATCAAGATTCAATATGAATAAACCCCTCACAATGGGTGCATGACCATAAAATATATTACTCATATAAATAGAACAACCATTATTCTCTGATTTAAATGAGTAACCGTCTCGCAATAAACAAGATCCAGATATAATGTTCATGCTTAACGCAGGCACTAAGTAACAATTATTCAGTTTCATCACTAATCCCGATGGTAATTGAAGAGAGAGCGTGCCGACGGTGATCACATCAACCTTGGAACCATTTCCCACATGCATCGTCACTTCGTCCTTCGCCAACCTTCTTCTATTCCGTAGTTCCTGTTTTGAGTTGCAAATGTGAGCAACCGATCCGGTATCAAATACCCAGGCACTACAGCGTGAGCTAGTAAGGTACACATCAATAACATGTATATCATATATACCTTGTTTGTTGTTGGCCGCCTTCTTGTCAGCCAGGTACTTGGGGCAGTTCCGCTTCCAGTGACCAGTTCCCTTGCAATGAAAGCACTCAGTTTGTGGCTTGGGTCCAACCTTGGGGTTCTTTACATGAGTAGCAACAGCTTTGCCATCCTTCTTGGTTTTAACCGTCTTGCCCTTGTCATTATTCTTGAAACTAGTGGTTTTATTTACCATCAACGCTTGATGTTCTTTCTGGATTTCAGACTCAGCAACTTTTAGCATCATTAACAGCTCGGCGACTGACTTGTTCAACCCATGCATGTTATAGTTCATCACAAAGCTCTTGTAACTAGGTGGCAGTGATTGAAGAACTCTATCAGTGATTGCCTCTGGTGGCAATTCCCAACTCTACCAGATGAGTCGAGTACCCAGACATTCTGAGTATATGTTCACTGATAGACCCATTCTCCTCCATTTTGCAAGTATATAACTTATCGGAGGTCTCATACCTCTCGATCCGGGCATTCTTCTGAAAGATAAACTTCAACTCCTGGAACATCTCATATGCTCCATGACGTTCAAAACGTCTTTGAAGTCTCGGTTCTAAGCCATACAATATTGCACAATAAACTATTGAATAATCTCCAGAACATGTCTCCCAAGCGTTCTTAACATCTTCGGATGACAGGTCTTCTGGTTGGTCACCAAGCGTCGCATCAAGGACATATGATTTCTGGGAAGCCGTGAGGATAATCCTCAGATTACGGGCCTAGTAAGCAAAGTTACTTCCATCATCTTTCAACTTAGCTTTCTCTAGGAACGCATTAAAATTCAGGGGTGCTACTACGCGAGCCATTGATCTACAACATAAATATGGAAAGGTTACTTAGACTATTGTTCAAGATAATGAGTTTAGTTAATCAAATTACTAAAGCTCCCACTCAAATTTACATGTCATCTAAGTGTCACATGATCCAAATTCACCAACTCAAGTCCGATCATCACATGAGTTGAGGTGGTTTCAATGGTGAACATCATCATGTTGATCATATCTACTATATGACTCATGTTCGACCTTTCGGTCTCTTGTGTTCCGAGGCCATGTCTGTACATGCTAGGCTCGTCAAGTTTAACCCGAGTGTTCTGCGTGTGCAACACTGGCCTTCACCCGTTGTATGTGAACGTAGAGTCTATCACACCCGATCATCACGTGGTGTCTCGACATGACGAACTTTCGCAATGGTGCACACTCGAGGAGAACACAATTCATCTTGAAATTTAAGTGAGGGATCACCTTATAATGTTACCATCATCCTAAGCAAAACAAGGTGCATAAAAGGATTAACATCACATGCAAATCATAAGTGACATGATATGGCCATGAACTTGTGCTTTTGATCTCCATCTTGAAAGCACCGGCATGATCTCCATCGTCACCGGCACACCACCATGATCTCTATCATCTTGTTCTCCATCAACGTGTCGCCATCGGGGTTGTTGCGCCCAACATGCTTCTACTACTATTGCTACCGTTTAGCAATAAAGTAAAGCATTACATAGCGCTTAATGATTGACATGCAGGTCATACAATAATTAAAGACAACCCTATGGCTCCTGCCGGTTGCCATACTCATCGACATGCAAGTCGTGATAATCTATAAATCTCATGATCATTTCATACATCACATATATCACATCATGTAATTAGCCATTTCACATCACAACATACGCTGCAAAAACAAGTTAGACGTCCTCTAATTGTTGTTGCATGTTTTACGTGGCTGCTACGGGTGTCTAGCAAGAACAATTCTCATCTACGCAAAAAACCACAACGGTGATACACTAGTTGCTTTTCAACCTTCTCAAGGACCTCCTTTGTCGAATTCGATCCAACTAAAGCGAGAGAAACTGGCACCCGCAAGCCATCTATGCAACAAGTTGTGGTTGAGGGAACCGGTCTCTCGTAAGCATACGAGTAATGTTGGTCCAGGGCGCTTCATCTCACAATACTGCTGAACCAAAACACGACCAAGGGAGGAAGCAATCTAAGCATCAACGCCCAAAACTCTTTGTGTTCTACAAGAGATCTCATCTACACATAGACCTAGCTCATGATGCCACTGTTGGGGAACGTTGCATGGGAAACAAAAAAATTCCTACGCACACGCAAGATCTATCCATGGTGATGAGCATCTACGAGAGGGGAGTGGATCTACATACCCTTGTAGATCGCTAAGAGGGAAGCATTAAGAAATGCGGTTGGTGTAGTCGAACGTCTTCACGATCCAAATCGCTGAGCGTCCCGCGATCAAATCACTATCCGTCCCGATCAAGCACCGAACGGACGGCACCTCCGCGTTCAGCACACATACAGCTTCATGATGATCTCCGCCTTCTTGATCCAGCAAGAGGGAGAAGAGAGGTAGAAGAGTTCTCCGGCAGCGTGACAATGCTCCGGAGATGGTGGTGGAGCTATTCCGATAGGGCTTCGCCTAAGCACTGCCGAAATCCGATCTAGAGGAGAAACTATGCACTGGAGGAACGGGTAGCACGTGGCGGAAAAACTAGTGCAAAATCCTAAAACTCACCAGCATATATAGGAGGTTCCTTTGGTTTGGCCGAAGTGGGGAGGAGAGGAGGACTCCTCCTCCAACCCTAGTAGGACTAGGATTCCTCCCTTTTTGCCTTTTTCCACCTTTTCCTCTTGGGATTTTCTTCCCTAGCCACATGGGACTTGTGTGGAAGTTCCACCAGCCCACTAAGGGCTGGTATTCACTCTCCCACAGCCCATGAAGCCTATTGGGTCGAAATACCCCTCCCGGTGGTCTCCCAGTACACTACCGGCACTCCCGCTACACTACCGATGAGCCCGAAACTTTTTCGGCGACCAAAACAGGACTTCCTATATATGAATCTTTACCTCCGGACCATTCCGGAGCTCCTCATGACGTCCATGATCTCATCCAGGACACCGAACAACCTTCGTTCACCACCATGCATAACTCTATACTACCGAAACGTCACCAAACCTTAAGTGTGCAGACCCCGCGGGTTCGAGAACTATGCAGACATGACCGAGACACCTCTACGGTCAATAACCAATAGCGGGACTTGGATGCCCATATTGGTTCCTACATATTCTACGAAGATCTTTATCGATCGAACCTCTATGTCAAGGATTCAGTTAATCCCGTAGAATGTTCCCTTTGTTCTTGGGTATGTTACTTGCCCGAGATGCGATCGTCGGTATCTCCATACCTAGTTCAACCTCGTTACTGAAAAGTCTCTTTACTCGTTTCATAATACAAGATCCCATGACTAACACTTAGTCACATTGCTTGCAAAGCTTATTGTGATGTTGTATTATCGAGTGGGCCCTGAGATACCTCTCCGTCACACGGAGTAACAAATCCCAGTCTTGATCCATGCCAACTCAACAGACACCCTCAGAGATACCTGTAGAGCACCTTTATAGTCACCCAGTTACGTTGCGACGTTTTATACACATAAGACACTCCTCCGGTGTCCGTGAGTTGCATGATGTCATGGTCATAGGAACATATACTTGACATGCAGAAGAGAGTAGCAATAAACTGACACGATAATATGCTACGTTTGTTGTTTGGGTCTTGTCCATCACATCATTCTCCTAATGATGTGATCCCGTTATCAAATGACATCACATGTGAATGGCTAGGAAACTTTGACCATCTTTGATCAACAAGCTAGTTCACTAGAGGCATACTAGGGACAGAGTGTTGTCTATTTACCCACACATGTAATGTGTTTCCTATCAATACAATTATAGCATGGACAATAAACGATTATCATGAATAAGGAAATATAATAATAAACTTTTTATTTATTGCCTCTAGGGCATATTTCCAACACTTTGTTGTTTGCTTATGGGGAGTAGAGGATTACAGGGTGTCAGAACCCTTGCTATGGCGCCCGGTGGTGCTTATATAGAGTGCGCCACCACCGACCGAGCACCACCATTAATGCTAATTAATTCTACATTACAGAAACTGTAGATTATGTGGAGGGTTACTAGTAATGCATAATTAACTACACCACGAGTGTTGCTTCAAATCCTTCGGATGTTGTGTCTGTTGAACCATTGAACTTCTACCATCCGAGTGAAGCCATGGACTTCCAAATGACTTGAATGATCCGAGTGAAGCTTCTCTTTCATCCAAATGCACTTTCACTTCAGGAGCTTTAATGATAATAAGGGACCACGGGTGGGCCCTAGATGTCAGTCTTGTGACCCTACCCATGGTAGATGACCTCATCACTGAGAAACTTGTCGAAGAGGATGCGATGATGGTCCATGGACCAAAGCCTCTAGATGTTGACCGTCGGGGTATAGAACCAGTAGTTCTTTGGTGGGGGCACGCTGAGCGCACCCACTAGGTGTAGTCCCCGAGGCTGGAGTCGACTGAAGGAGTCGGCGACAGTCTCAAAATCCGAATGTTGTTGAACCTCTTCATTGTTTCCAATTGTGGACTCTGATATTCTTTGCTATTGCAGTATGTAGGGTGTGTGCGAGATCGGATCTCTCTATAAAACGCTTGAGGAGGAGGTGCAGGAGATGCGCTGCAACTTAGAAGCCGAGTAGACCAAGTGTGTGTGTCTAGAGCAGGAGAAGCTGACACTCGGAGGTAATTATATCTCGACCGACTACTTTGACTTGGATCATTTTCCCTGTCTGACTGAGAGTGCTTCGCTAGATGTACATAGTGAAAATGTTCAGCTTGCTAAGATACTGTGGACTTCCATTTCTATAGAGACCATGAAGGAGGCCCTGGAAAAGAAGGACCAAGACTTGGCATTTTCTTAGAAGGAGGCCAATCGGAAGGCAAAGGAGGCGGAGGACAAGCTGAAGGCATTCGAGAAGTGGGAGGAAGAGAAGAAGGCGTTGGAGGATGTCACCAAGAGGAGCAATCAAGATGCCTTTGAGGCTGAAACGAAGTTGAAAGAAGTCATGGCCAAGAAGGCCGAACTAGAGAAGCTCGTCGAGGACTACTGCAGGGAGATGAACAAGAGGCTTAAGATACGCACTCAGCCCGAATGAACTCCAAACATTTTTTCAACCTATCATTCTCCCTTCCCTAATTCTCTTTCTCGAATGCCCGTCATACCTATGCTTGGACTTGGAGGAAGAGACCTCCAAGATTGAGAAGGAGTTGGACCCGATCGCTTGGATCATCTGTGATAGTGCAGCGGTCGCGCTGCTTCGACTTGATGAGCGCACTCAGGAGGCGGCCATATTCTTCAATAGGCTGCATGAAGCGTCCCAAGAGATCGACAAGGAGACTGCACCACAGGAAGAGATTCCGAGTGACTTGGAAGTCCTCATGAACCGATTGAGGGATGTTCCGTGCTGAGTCCAATCATGGAAGAAATCAACAGCTCGGGCTAGAGAAGATATCGCCCTTTCCTTCGTCCGTGTGCATGGTAGAGGTGTGTATGTGGAAAATCTAAAGTCACTAAAGGCTGTCAACAAAAAGAATGCCAAGATTGACGCCTTTATGGAGACTTTCATGCACGCAGCTACTTGAATTGCAGACGTCATCAACTTGGACACCTTCACCAATGTTGTGTCTCCGCCTTCGTCCAACTGATCTCTGGACAAAGAACTTTCAATTATATTTTTCCTAGGTATGCCGAGTGGTTATTGTACTGATACAATCACCACAACTTTGTGGTTCAGGTATCTGCACTGTTGCTTCGACCTTTCTGACATTTGAATGTCTTTACTTAACCGTTCAGAATTCTTGCTTGAATTTCTACCGAATGCGAACAGAGTTCTTATTTAGTGTAAACTTGAACTTAGGAGATACGGAATTGCGGCTAAGTACCAGAGTGTGGATGAGGTCCCCACTCGGAGTAATCTTTAACTTAGGCAATGCAGGATTGCGGCCATGTCCCCGAGTTTGGATGAAGTCCTCACTCGGAGTAGTTTTTAACTTACGCAAAGCGGGATTGCAGCTAAGCCCCCGAGTGTGGACAAAGTCCTCACTCAGATTATTTTTTTAACTTAGGCAATGCGGGATTGCAGCTAAGACCCCGAGTGTGGATGAGGTCCTCACTCAGAGTAGTTTTAACTTAGCCAATGTGGGATTGCAGCTAAGCCACCGAGTGTGGATGAAGTCCTCACTCGGAGTATAATGTTTTCACTTAGGCAATGCGGGATTGTAGCTAAGACCCCGAGTGTGGATGAGGTCCTCACTCAGAGTAGTTTTAACTTAGGCAATGCAGGATTGCAGCTAAGCCGCGGAGTGTGGATGAAATGCTCACTCAACATAGTTTTTAACTTAAGCAATGCAGGATTGTAGCTAAGCACCCGAGTGTGGATGAGGTCCTCACTCACAGTAGTTTTAACTTAGGCAATGTGATATTGTAGCTAAGCCCCCGACTATGGATGAAATCCTCACTCGGCATAGTTTTAACTTAGGAAATGCAGGATTGTAGCTAAGACCCCGAGTGTGGATGAAATCCTCACTCAGAGAATTTTTTATATTAGCCAATGCGGGATTGAAACTAAGCCTCCAAGTGTGGATGAAGTCCTCACTCGGAGTATTTTTTTTACTTAGGCAATGCGGAATTGCAGCTAAGCCGCCGAGTGTGGATGAAGTGTTCACTTGGAGTATTTTTTACTTAGGCAACGCGGGATTGCAGCTAAGCTCCCGAGTGTGGATGAAGTCCTCACTCAGAGTATTTTTTAATTAGGCAATGCGGGATTGCATCTAAGCCCCCTAGTGTGTATGAAGTCCTCACTCAGAGTATTTTTTTACTTAGGCAATGCGGGATTGCAGCTAAGCCCTCGAGTGTGTGTGAAGTCCTCACTCGAAGTATTTTTTACTTAGGCAATGCGAGATTGCAGCTAAGCCCCCGAGTGTGGATGAAGTCCTCACTAGGAGTATTTTTTTACTTAGGCAATGAGGTATTGCAGCTAAGCCCCCGAGTGTGGATGAAGTCCTCACTTTGAGTATTTTTTACTAGGCAATGCGGGATTGCAGCTAAGCCTTGAGGGTGGATGAAGTCATCACTGGGAGTATTTTTTTAGGCAACGCGGGATTGCAGCTAAGCCCTCGAGTGTGGATGAAGTCCTCACTCGGAGTATTTTCTACTTAGTCAATGTGGGATTGCAGCTAAGCCCCAGAGTGTGGATGAAGTTCTCACTCGCAGTATTTTTTACTTAGCCAATGCGGGATTGTAGATAAGCCCCCGAGTGTGGATGAAATCCTCACTTGGAGTATTTTTTAACTGAGGCAATGCGGGATTGCAGCTAACCCTCGAGTGTGGATGAAATCCTCACTCGGAGTATTTTTTAACTTAGGCAATGAGGGATTGCAGCTAAGCGAATCCACGCATGCACTAGGGGTGGTGAAAACGAATGGAGAATAACAAAAAGTTTCGACAAAGAACTGAAAAAGTAAATACTTTATTCGCCGAATTCACTCGGAAGTGTATTACAAGGATGGAGAGTGTCCTAGCACTAGGTGTAGAACTTGCGGAGCAGATCTGCATTCCACGCTCGGGGCTCTTCCTTATAGTCATCCATGTTGTACAACCGATAAGCTCCATTGTTAAGAAGTTTGGAGATCACAAAGGGCCCCTTCCATGGAGGCGCTAGCTTGTGCGGCTTCTGCTGATCAAATTGGAGAACGAGGTCGCCTTCCTAGAAAGCACGTCTTCTATCTTGTCTGTCATAAAGATGCCTCAAGTCTTGCTGATAAAGTGTCGAGCTGATCAGAGCTTGCTCTCTTCCTTCCTCCAAAATGTCAAGGCCGTCTTGATGCGCAACTACGGCTTCGTCATCGTTATAGAGCTCCACTCGGGGAGTGTTGTGGAGAATATCACTTGGTAAAACAACTTCAGATCCATATACCATGAAGAAAGGAGTGCGCTTGGTGGAACGATTCGGGGTTGTTCGAATGCCCCACAAGACAGAGGGTAATTGTTCGACCCACGCACCAACGGCAACCTCCAAGTCTCTCATTAGTCGGGGTTTCAATCCTTGAAGAATCATCACGTTTGCTCGTTCTGCTTGTCCATCCGACTGCGGGTGAGCTACGGAAGCATAATTGACCCGAGTGCTTTGAGAGTAGTAAAACTCACGGAATTCATCCGAATCAAAGTTCTTCCCGTTATCTGTGATAATGTCATGAGGGACTCCAAATCGGAATATTATCTGCTGAATTAAGCTAATAATAGTAGTTGAATCCAAGCTTTTGATGGGCTTCGCCTTGACCCACTTGGTGAACTTTTCCACAACGACTAGCTGATGGATAAAACCACTCGACCCTATGCATAGAGGTCCGACCATGTCGGGACCCTAAACCGCAAATGGCCAAGTGAGGGGGATAGTCTTCAGAGCAGATGTTGTCTTGTGTGTCTGATTCTTGTAGAACTGGCATCCAACACAAAGATCTACCATGTCTTTAGCTATTGCATTGGCTCGTGGCCAATAGAAGCCTGCAAGAAATGCCTTTGCGACCAACGTCTGAGAAGACGCGTGATGGTCATAGGTTCCCGAATGAATGTCGTGTAGGATCTATAACCCTTCCTCCAGGGATATGCCTTTCTGAGCTACGCTAGTCGTGCTTTTCTTGTATAGCTGATCTCCCATCACTTCAAAGGATTTGGATCGTCAGACAATCCTGTGGGCTTCCTCTTTGTCTTTAGGGAGCTCTTGCCGGAGAAATTATGCCAAATAGTGTTGGATCCACTCGGTAGTGATCACCAACATCTCTTAGACAAGATCCAGTACAGCTAGGATGTTTACTTCAGTCAGATTTGTGGGACTGACTGCTGGCGGGGGCTCTTTGGTGAAAGGGTATTCTTTGAGTGAAGGGGAATGAATGTGTTCAAGGAATATGTCCTTCGGCACGACTTTCCATGTGGAGCTAATTTTGGCTAGGTCATCAGCTGCCTGATTCTTCGCTCGGGGGATATGATGCGGCTCTAAGGCTTCGAAGTTCTTTAGTTTTTGGACTACATTGCAATATCCAGTCATAGCAGGACTCCTTATGTCCCATTCCTTCATCACTTGGTTGATGATGAGGTACGATTCACCGAATATCATCAAGCTTAGGATTCCGAGCGCTATAGACATTTGGTGCCCATAGAAGAGGGCTTCGTAGCTGGCCTCATTATTGGACGAGTCAAAATGGATTTGTCTGACGTAGCTCAATCGATATCCCCTCGGGGAAACAAGAACTACTCCAGCTCCGGACCCTTGGAGCATCCTATATCCATCGAAGAACATGGTTTAGTGTTCTCGGACACTCGGTTCTGGCTATTCCTGCTCAATCCTTTCGGCAAGAAAATCAACCAGAGCTTGCGACTTGATCGCCTTCATAGCCTCAAACTTTATCTCCAACGGGAGGAGTTCAATCTCCCACTTCGCCACTCGTCCCATGGCGTCTCTATTATTTAAGATTTCTGAAAGAGGGGCGTCACTAATAACTGTAACCGAATTCTCTTGGAATGAGGACTTTCGAAATATAATATACATGCCTTTGCACCTTAAGGGTTTTTTCCGATTCCTCAAGCTCCAAAGTGAGGACAATGCTGACCACTTGACTAGTAGTGGCGATGTACAAGAGCAAAGGCTCTCGGTTGCCTAGAGCAGCTATCACCGGCTTAGTGGAAAGAAAATCCTTGAGCTGATCGAATGTGACTTGTGCTTCAGAGTTCCACTCGAATGTGTCAGACTTCTTCATCAATCGGTAAAGAGCCAAGGCCTTCTCACCGAGACGAGATATGAATCTGCTCACGGCTGCGAGGCATCCCATGAGTTTCCGAGTGTCATGCAAGGGTGCAAGTTTCTTCATTCGGATGATTGCTCCAATCTTATCGGGATTGGCATCGATCCCTCATTCGGAAACGAGGAAACCGAGTAGCTTACCCAAAGGGACTCCGAATGTGCAATTTGCAGGGTTGAGTTTTATTTGGTAGCATCGGAGGTTTGCGAAGGTCCCAGCAAGGTCGGCTAGGAGGTTGGAACCTTTCTTAGACTTAAACACGATGTCATCCTTGTAGGCTTCGTCGTTCCGACTGATTTGTTCCTACAAGAATTTCTGAATCATGCGCATAAATGTTGCCCCAATATTTTTCAGACCAAATTGCATCATGATGTAGCAGAAACACCCGAATGGGGTGATGAAAGCTCTTTTTATTTCATCTGGTCCATACATTCTGATTTGATGGTACCCGGAGTATGCATCTAAGAATGACGGGTGTTCACATCTGGCACTGGAATCTACTATCTGATCTATGCGAGGAAGGGGAAAGTGATCTTTTGGACAGGCCCGCTTGAGGTGCTTGAAGTCAATACACATTCGAAGGGACTTGTCCTTCTTAGGTACCAACAATGGGTTGGCAAGCCACTCGTAATGGAAAACTTCCCGAATGAATTCGGCAGCTAGGAGCCGAGCAATCTCTTCGCCAATCGCCTTGCGCTTCTTGATGGAGGATTGATGCAAGTGTTCTTTGATTGGCTTGATCTTTGGGTCCACTCAGAGTCAATACTCAACCAGTCACCTGGGTACCCTCAGTATGTCAGACGGCTTCCATGCAAAGATATCCGAGTTCTCACGGAGGAATTGGATGAGCTCAGCTTCCTATTTTTCACCGATGACGTTGAGATGTTGGTAGGAGTCGCACTCGGATCATTGTGATGAATATGAAACTGATTTGTCTCACTGGCCGAGTGGAAGGCTGATTCCATTGTCGGGTGCTTGGACTTGAGCAAGTCTGCAACATCCACCGCTTTCTTGTAACCGTCAAGTTCTGCTGTGAGGACTTGTTCGTCTGCAATTTTGGAGCCCTGCTAGAGGCACTCCTCGGCAATTTTATGATTGCTAGTAACCGTGATCATACCTTTAGGACCTAGCATCTTAAGTTTAAGATATACGTAACATGGACAGGCCATGAAGTGTGCATAGGCAGGTCTATCCAGGATGGTATGGTAGGCACTCTAAAAGTCCACCACTTCAAATGTCAGCAGTTCCTTTTAGAAATTGTTCTCTCCTCTGAATACCACATCCAGAGCGATCTGATTGAGTGACTCGGCCTTCTTCCTAGGAATAACTCCATGGAAATGCATGTTACTCTTACTCAGTCGGGATATTGGAATGCCCATCGCACTGAGTGCATCAATGAAGATTATGTTGAGTCCACTGCCACTGTCCATCAAGACCTTGCACAGTCAGACCCCATTCATAGCTGGATCGATGACCAGCGCCTACCTCCTAGGGGTGGCTATGTGAGCTGGGTGATCAGACTGATCAAAAGTGATGGCAGTCTTTGTCCAGTTGAGGTGCTTCACGACAGTCAAAGCTACCATGTTTACCTCCCGATTGATGACCTTCAATCGGCTCTTGCTCTTGATGTCTGCAAAGATCATGTTCAGGATCTTGTTGATGTGAGGGTATTCGGGTTGTCTGTCATCTTCTTCATTAGCGTCCTTCTCTGTAGATGTTTCTTTTCCCATCTCATGTCTGAGCAATCGACATTCCCAGGTGGTGTTCTTTGGGTAAATGACGTTACCCTCTTCATCTTTCCTCGTATGGATCACACATGGCTGATCCATCACCTCCGAGTTGTATTTGGGCTTCTTCTTGTTGCCCCAATATTTTTTATTGTTTTTCTTGGGCTTCAGCTTCCCTTGACTAGGAACAGTAGCCACTTCAGCCTTTCCCGGAGGATCAACTTTCCGCTTCTACTTTTTGTCGGTGTTCCCAGCCGATTGACGGGCGTCGCCTACTGATACGTCTCCAACAATCTATAATTTTTACTTGTTTCATGCTGCTATATTATCATTCTTGGATGTTTTACAATCATTTTACCACAACTTTATATTATTTTTGGGACTAACCTATTAACCTAGAGCCCAATGCCAGTTCCTGTTTTTTCCTTGTTTTTGAGTTTTACAGAAAAGGAATATCAAACTGAGTGAAAACAGAATAAAAGTTTATGGTGATTTTTTGGACCAGAAGAGACCCACTGAGCATCGGAGTTGGGCCAGAAGACCCACAAGGCAGTCACAAGCCTCAGGGGCACGACCACCCCCCTGGCCGCGCCCTGCAGGCTTGTGACTCCCTCGTGGCCCATCCGGATTTATTTCCACCGCCATAATTTCCTATAAATACCAATAACCCCAACACAGAACCTAGATCAGGAGTTTTGCCGCTGCAAACCTCCAGAGCCACAAAAAACCAATCGGGAGCCCGTTCTGGCACCCTGCCGGAGGGGTAAACCATCACCGGAGGCCATCTTCATCATCCCGGCGCTCTCCATGATGAGGAGGGAGTAGTTCACCCTCAGGGCTGAGGGTATGTACCAGTAGCTATGTGTTTGATCTATCTCTCTCTCATGTTCTTGAGATGGCACGATCTTGATGTACCGTGAGCTTTATTGATATAGATGATTTTCCCCTCTCTATATTGTTGAGATGAATTGAGTTTTCCCTTTGAAGTTTTCTTATCGGATTGAGTCTTTAAGGATTTGAGAACACTTGCTGTATGTCTTGCGATGGGATATCCGTGGTGACAATGGGATGTTCTATTGATCCACTTGATGTATGTTTTGGTGATCAACTTGCGGGTTCCGTGACCTTGGGCATCTATGCATAGGGGTTGGCACACGTTTTTGTCTTGACTTTCCGGCAGAAACATTGGGGCACTCTTTGAATTTATTTGTGTTGGATTGAACATGATGAATCTAAAATTATGTGATGCATATCGTATAATCAAGCCCATGGGTACTTGTGGTGACATTGGAATATCTAGGTGACATTAGGGTTTTGTTTGATGTGTATCTTAAGGTGTTATTTTAGTACAAACTCTAGGGCTATTTGTGACACTTATAGGGATAGCTCATAAGATTGATCATAAAAGATAACTTTGAGGTGGTTTCGTACCCTACAATAATTTCTTCATTAGTTCTCCGCTATTTGTGACTTTGGAGTGAACTCTTTTTCGCACAAGAGGTACTTACATATGATTCAACTATGTCAATATTGTTGAGAGAAATTGCACTAGTGAAAGTATGGACCCTAGGCCTTGTTTCCAAGCATTTATACAACGTTATTCTCACCGTTTACTTTGTTACCTTGCTGTTTTTATATTTTCAGATTACAAAATAACTATATCTACCATCCATATTGCACTAGTAACACCATCTCTTCTCCGAACTAGTGCACCTATACAATTTACCATTGTATTGGGTGTGTTGGGGACACAATAGACACTTTGCTATTTGATTGTAGGGTTCTTTGAGAGAGACCATCTTCATCCTACACCTCCTGCGGATTGATAAACCTTAGGTCATCCACTTGAGGGAAAATTGCCATTGTCCTACAAAACTCTGCGCTTGGAGGCCCAACACGGGTCTAGAAGAAGAAGGTTTTGTAGTAGACATCAAGCTCTTTTTTGGCTCCGTTTCCGGGGAGGTGAGTGCTTGAAGGTATATCTTTAGATCTTGCAATCAAATCTTTTAGTTTCCTGTTTTTCACTAGTTTGGTTTTGTAAAACAGTACTACAAAAAAATGGAATTGAGGTTGCCTCATATGCTTCATCTTTTTAATGTCTTTCGTGAAAATTATGGAAAGGAAAATTGTGCTCAGGTGTTAGAAGAAGAAGTTATTAAAATGTTTGGCACTAAATCTTTGAGTGATGAGCATGATAGTGATATTGTTAGTATGAATTCTTCGAATATCCATAGTACTAATGATGATTGCACTAGTCATGATAAAAAGATTTCTTATAAGCATGTCAATTTTTGTGGAGTGCATAGAGTTTGCCAAGACATGCCAAAAAGGGATGATTGATTTTGTAAGAGGCATAAGTATTTATAAAGTAAATGGTTGCAAGAGAGTCTAGATATTTCTGCTGAAAGATTTAATATTTATCGCCGTCCTTGTGAACTTTCAATGAATGTGGTCATTTAAATCTCTAATGACAATTGTTTCATGATTGAATTGTGTCCAAAAATTGTGATAACTTGATTTCTCTTGCGCATCATAATGAACTTAGTTTGCTTATGGGCTATGAAGAAATGAAACGTATAACTAGGGGTATCGCAGAATATAATATTAAGAGATTTCTTGATTTTGATCTAAAGGAAATTTATATGTATTGTGTAGTAAATTGCATTGGGAATCCCTATATTGCCAATTACTTAAAGACAAGAAAACAAATAGAAGATGAAGATAAAACTAATGAAGGGGAAGAGGTTTCCCAATATCCTCCTATTTGTCTTATGATGAATTAGGTAACAAGGAGGAGATTTTTATTCAACCAACCTCTTAAAAAAGAACCTTGGAGGAATTAAATAAAGCCACACATAATGTGGTGAACAATAAGAAAAGAAGGAAAAGTAAAGGTAAAGATGTATCTCTCCCAAATAATATTGCTCCCATTATTTAGAGGCCCCATGAGAATGAATAAAAAATAGTTGTGGAAGTTGATACACTTGAGGATGATTTTGTTATGCCTATTGCTTGTTGTGATAATTATAATTGGGAAAATAATGATACTTCTTATAATCTTGAAAATATTTATGGCACCAACTTGGAGGATGATGGTAATAATTGCTATACTATTGGTGCTATTCATACCATTAATGATGAGAGTGATTATGTTTATGATATACAAAGCCACTAGCTTGCGGATGCTATGTTTGATGGAAATGACATGTTTGAGAATTTATTTTCTGCAATTAATTTTTGTCCCAAGCTTGGGGATGCTATGCTTAATGAAGATGATCTTTTTATTCCCATACTTTGAATGATCAAATTTTTTATAATGATTGCATGCCTCCTACTTATGATGATTATTGTTCTGATACTTATGCAATGAAAAAGAGTGATGATTAATATTATCATAATTTTCATAATTATGAATATCCTTTTACTAAACATTACACTTTTAGTGTGGAACCAATCTGTAGTATTCAAGTCTTTTATGATACTCCCACTATTAGTCATGAGAAGAAATTTTCTTATGAGGAGAGTAGTAAAATTTCTATGCTTGTAGATCATGAAAAGAATGCTTCATGTGATGGTTTTATTTTGGAATTCCTTCATGATGCTACTGAAAATTATTATGAAGGAGGAACATATGCTTATAGGAATTGCAATAATATCAAGTTTCCTCTCTATGTGTTCAAATTCTTGAAGATATGCTTGTTTTCCCTTCCTATGCTAGATGGTTCTTGATCCCATAAATTGTTTGCTCACAAAGTCCGTATGAATAGGAAGTGGGTTAGACTTAAATGTGATTTTCATGAGATTCATGATGCTCTTTTGCATGTTCCAATTACTATTCTTATGTGAGCATTATTGAAATCAGCATGCCTAGCTAAAAGGCATTAAAGAAAAGCGCTTGTTGGGAGACAACCCAACACTTTTACCTTCAGTTTTTTTGTTTTCACATGATTAGGAAACTATATTAATCATGTTTTCTGTATTTTAATTCAATAAAGTGCCAAGTAAAGACTTTGGGATAGTGTGGATACTTGCTTGTTTGATTCTGTGCAAAAACAGAAAATTTTGCATCCAGTATATGAATTATCTGATTTTAATGGAGCGCCAAACAATTCTCAAATTTTAAAAAAACCTTTATATGCAAATTCCTTGAGTTTTCCTAATTTGTCAGAATTTTTAGAGTCAGGGAAGTTTGGTTATCATTCAGATCTTTACAGACTGTTATGTTTTTGGCAGATTCTGTTTTGCATGCATAGTTTGCTTGTTTCAAGTGTTCCTATAGATTATATTGAGTAATATAAATTGTGGGAATAATTTAATACAGTAGGTATCATGTGGTAACAATTATGACTATTGTCTTGAAAGTACCTAAGTGAATGATCTATATTTACTACAATAACCCATCTCACGAAGTTCCGTTAAGTTTTGTGCGATTGAAGTTTTCAAGTTTTGGGTGAGACACCGATATGAGGAGAATAAGGAGTGACAAGAACCTAAAATTGGGGATTAATAAGGCACCCCAAGGTAATATTAAAGGAATACTCATGCGTCTAAGCTTGGGGATGCCCCGGAAGGCATCCCCTCTTTCTTCTTCAAAACTATTGGTATATCTCACTTGGTGCTATATTTTTATTCGTCACATAATATGTTATTTCCTTGGATCGTCATTGTATTTTTTTTATTTTATGGTAGGTGTTATTTATAATATATTTTTTCAATAAAAATCTCCAAGAGTTGCCTTAGGATGCTTGCATTGCATGTTTTGATGAATGTTGTGTAAAAACAGAAACTTTGGCTGTAGTGTTTGAATTTTCATATTTTACTGGAACGTGGAAAGTTTCTGAAAAATTTTACACAGTATGGTCATATAAATTTTATAGAATGTACTAAAGTTTCATAATTGTTTGAGTAACAGAAGTACACTGTTTTCATAAATTGCTACAGACTGTTCTGTTCGGGCAGATTGCTGTCATAGCTTTGTTATCTACTTATCCTATAGTTTCCATAGCCTATATTGGTAAATATAAATTGTGGAAATGATAGTATATAGTACCTAATGTTTTAAAATTATTATGCAACTTGTCCTGGCAGTACATTAAGAGTTGATTTATTATTATGTGAAACCGTGGTATGAGAGGATTGAACGAGATACAAAATCTCAAGCTTCGGGATGCCCAAGGCACCCCAAGTAAATATTTCAATAACTCTCAAGCATCTAAGCTTGGGGATGCTACACATACCAGCTATCTTCATCAACAATTATCGGTTAGCCTATGTTGAGCCTAAATTCTTATTCGTTCACATGATGCTGCTATTCTTGGAGTGCTATTTTTCTTTTGCTTGCTGTTTGAATAAAGTACTTAAGATATGAAAATACTTATTGAGGGAGAGAGAGTCCTCACATAGCTACTTAATTGATTGACTACTCATTGATCTTCACTTATATCTTTTGATCTAGGTAATGTTGCTCTAGTGCTTCACTTATATCTTTATAGAGCATGGTAATTTGTTTAGTTTATGAATTTAGTACTAATTTAATGAGCATCCAAGAGGGATATAATAAAAACTTTCATATTAAGTGCATTTAAAAAACTATGATAAGTTTGATTCCTTTCATATAGTTTTGAGATGATAGAGATGGTAATATGAGAGTCATGCTAGTGAGTAGTTGTGAACTGGAAGAGATACTTGTGTTAAAGTTTGTGATTTCCGTAGCATGCACGTATGGTGAACCATTATGTAATGAAGTCGAAGCATGATTTTTTTAATGATTGTCGACCTTTGTGTGAGGGTCGGGAGCACGCGATGGTTAACTCCTACCAATCTCTCCCCTAGGAGCATGCGTCTAATTCTTTGTTTGATAACTAATAGACTTTTGCAATAAGTATGTGAGTTCTGTATGACTAATGTTGAGTCCATGGATTATATGCACTCTCACCCTTCCATATTTGCTAGCCTCTCTAGTACCGCACAAATTTCGCCGGTACACCAAACCCCCCTTCCTCAAAACAGCCACCATACCTACCTATTATGGCATTTCCATAGCCATTCCGAGATAATTGCCATGCAACTTCCACCATGTAGTTTTTCATGACTTGCACCATCACTTCATATTGCATATAGAGTCATATTTTGTTATATTAATTGAGTTGTAATTTATTTTTATTTTTATTTATAAGTAAATAAAAGTGTTATGATTTTTCATTAATAGAGCATTGTCCCGTGAGAGAAAAGGATGATGGAAGCCATGACTCCCTCACAAGTTGGGATGAGCATCCGGACTTTACAAAAAATAAAGGAGGCCAGCGAAGCCCAAACAAAAAATAAAAGAGGCCAAATAAGTCCACCAAAAATATAAAAAAATGGAAAAGGGAAAAAATGAGAGAAAGACAGAAGGGATAATTGCTACTACCTTTTTCCACACTTGTGCTTTAAAGTAGCACCATGATCTTCATGACAGAGAGTCTCCTATTTTGTCACTTCCATATAACTAGTGGATATTCATTTTGCGCGACTACTTAGTTTTCTTTTTGAGCTTTCATACACTTATAGCTCTAAGTGCATTTGTTGCATGGCAATCCCTAGTCACTCACATTGATATCTATTGACGGGCATCTCCATAGCCCGTTGATATGCCTAGTTGATGCGAGACTATCTTCTCCTTTTTCTCCTTGCACCTCCTCCATATTCTATTCCACCTATAATGCTATATCCATGGCTCATGCTCATGTATTGCATGAGAGATGAAAAGGTTTGAGAACACCAAAAGTGTAAAACAATTGCTTGACTTGTTCATCGGGGTTGTGCATGATTTAGATACTTTGTGTGGGGAAGGTGGAGCATAGCCAGACCAAATGATTTTGTAGGGCTAACTTTCTAAGACCATGTTATTTCAATAGGACATGACTACCTTGTTGTTGTGCTCGAAGTATTACTATCTTTATGTCAATATTAGACTATTGTTTTGAATTTTACGAATCTGAATATTCATGCCACAATAAAGAATATTACATGGATAAATATGTTAGGTAGCATTCCACGTGAAAAATCATTTGTTTTTATCATTTACCCACTCGAGGACGAGCAGGAATTAAGCTTGGGGATGCTGATACGTCTCCAACATATCTATAATTTTTGTTTGTTTCATGCTCTTATATTATCATTCCTGGATGTTTTACAATCATTTTACCACAACTTTATATTATTTTTGAGACTAACCTATTAACCTAGAGCCCAGTGCTAGTTCCTGTTTTTCCTTGTTTTTGAGTTTTACAGAAAACGAATATCAAACGGAGTCGAAACGGAATAAAACTTTACAGTGATTTTTTTTGGGACCAGAAGAGACCCACGGAGCATCGGAGTTGGGACAAAAGACCCACGAGACAGTCACAAGCCTCAGGGGCGCGGCCACCCCCCTGGTCGCGCCCTCCAGGCTTGTGACTCCCTCGTGGCCCATCCGGACTTATTTCCACCGCCATAATTTCCAATAAATAACAAAAACCCGAACGCAGAACCTAGATCGGGAGTTCCGCCGCCTCAAACATCTAGAGCCACAAAAAACCAATTGGGAGCCCATTCCGACACCCTGCCGGAGGGGGAAACCATCACCGGAGGCCATCTTCATCTTCCCGGTGCTCTCCATGATGAGGAGAGAGTAGTTCACCCTCGGGGCTAAGGGTATGTACCAGTAGCTATGTGTTCGATCTCTCTCTCTCTCTCTCTCTATCTCTCGTGTTCTTGAGATGGCACGATCTTGATGTACCATGAGATTTATTACTATAGATGAATCATATGGAGTTTTCCCCTCCCTATCTTGTTGTGCTGAATTGAGTTTTCCCTTTGATGTTTTCTTATCGGATTGAGTCTTTAAGGATTTGAGAACCGTTGATGTATGTCTTGCGATGGGATATCCGTGGTGATAATGGGATGTTCTATTGATCCACTTGATGTATGTTTTGGTGATCAACTTGCGGGTTCCGTGACCTTGGGAATCTATGCATAGGGGTTGGCACACGTTTTTGTCTTGACTTTCCGGTAGAAACTTTGGGGAACTCTTTGAAGTTCCTTGTGTTGGATTGAACATGATGAATCTAAAATTACATGATGCATATCGTATAATAAGGCCCATGGGTACTGGTGGTAACATTGGAATATCTAGGTGACATTAGGGTTTTTGTTGATGTGTATCTTAAGGTGTTATTTAGTACAAACTCTAGGGATGTTTGTGACACTTATAGGGATAGCTCGTAAGATTGATCAAAAAGATAACTTTGAGGTGGTTTCGTACCCTACAATAATATCTTCAATAGTTCTTCATGATTTCTGACTTTGGAGTGAACTCTTTTTCGCACGAGAGGTACTTACATATGATTCAAGTATGTCAATATTGTTGAGAGAAATTACACTAGTGAAAGTATGGACCCTAGGCCTTGTTTCCAAGCATTTACACAACGTTTTGCTCGCCGTTTACTATATGTTACTTTGCTGTTTTTATATTTTCAGATTACAAAAAACTATATCTACCATCCATATTGCACTTGTATCACCATCTCTTCGCTGATCTAGTGCACCTATTGAATTTACCATTGTATTGGGTGTGTTGGGGACACAAGAGACACTTTGCTATTTGATTGCAGGGTTGTTTGAGAGAGACCATCTTCATCCCACACCTCCCGCGGATTGATAAACCTTAGGTCATCCACTTGAGGGAAAATTGCCATTGTCCTACAAAACTCTGCGCCTGGAGGCCCAACACGAGTCTACAAGAAGAAGGTTGTGTAGTAGACATCACCTACTCACCCCTTGCCACTTTGGAGGCAGTCTTCCTCTTCGCCATTGGCATACTTTTTGGTGATTTCCCTGGCTCGACTGAGAGATAGATCTCCCGACCGCCCAAACTTCAAGACGCGTCGCGATATAACGTTCCAGCTTTGAAGGCACAATCATCCTGATGCTCTATGACATTCTCTATCGTTTTGTGCAGCGCGGTCCATCACTGAATGTACTCTCGGAGAGTCTCATTGTTCTTCTGGGAGAAGTGCTGTAGCTCAGTCAGACGACCCGGACGCTTGTACGTGCCTTCAAAGGTCTTGAGGAACACTCGGGCTAGATCCTCCCAGCAATAGATGCTACTGGAAGGCAACTGGTTCAACCAAGCCCGACCGGACCCTTCCAGCATGAGGGGAAGATGCTTCATGGCCACGAAGTCATCACCACATCAAATCTGAACTGCCACCATGTAATCTTCGAGCCAGGTCTCTGGGTTGGACTCACCACGGTAGTTAGGGTGTATCTCGACCTCTTGGGTGTCCCTGCAGAAGCACTCGAGACCCGATATTACCCAACCACTCACTCGGTCTCTAATCAATCAGTTCCTATCCACCATCTTTTGTGTGATGGTAGACCTGGCTTTGAGCAACGGGGGCCGCTGGCCAGCTTCCTCATAACCTCGGGGTCGAGAGGGAGTCCGATTGCGATCTTCTCCGTAATGACGACCGTCATCAAACGATGGCTTGTCATTCGAACCCCCTTTCGGAGGAGTCCGACTGACATCACGCTCATCGCACTAGCGCCCTCCATATGGACCTCTTGGAGGAGGAGGAGAGCGCATGAATTTCCTATACGCATGAGGGCAATGAGCCGACTGTACCTTGTCTACCTGCACGGACCGGTCGCGAATCCGCGGTGACTACTGTGAAACTTCCGAATTCCGCTTCAGTGCAGTCCTCAGTAGAGCTTGGATATGCTGAATGCCTTCACCAGCTATCGACCCATGCGGCTGAATAGATTCAGCGATCCGAGTGCCTGCAGCTATGTTCTCAATCGGTGTGCGCATCACCGGGACTTTGGGCAGTCAGCTCCTCTGGAACAATGGACGCCTTAGGTTGCTAGAACTCCGTATGTCCCATGTTGCACATTCGTCGAGCGGTAACAACGGAACAAAACACCTAGCAAAAGGCCAATCCTTCCACCAATACCAGATGTATAAGTGCATTAGTTTAAATAACATATAATATTGTGATATGCCAGATATCCATGTTATCACATGGAAACAACTGCGCCTACAACTAAGAATGCTATAAGAGGGGCCGAGCAGCGCTAACTTAGCCAAACAACGTTTGCTAGGATGTGGAGGGGGTTAGATGCTATCATGTCAAATAGGAGGCTTGACATCCAAGTGGTAGGTAGCACAAAAGTAGCAATAAAAATGAGACAACTAGCAAGTGAAAATAGTATCGGGATCCGGGTACGATCATCTTGCCTGTTGGTTCTTTAGAGGGACAAGTAGCGGGATCCTCATAGTTGTACTCTCCTGAATCTTCCTACTCAGGTTCAACGTTCATGTCTACCCAAAAGAAACCGCAATAATAAACAAGCATCCATGGTGCAATGCACAAGCAAGAATGGTGCATGCTTTATGTGAAGAATTTTAGCATGGCAATCCTAACTAGTCATGTTTCACATGCAAAGGATTGGTTATTAATGGATCTAGACATAACCATATGTTAAGTTATTTGAACATGCATGAACATGTAAAATGTGGATGCATCATGCAAAAACGATACAAATGCATATGTAGAACGTAAGAAACGGAGTTACGGTTCCCATGCTACGCTCACGACAAGTTACGAAGGCAAAACACAAGACAAGAAGGCCATGGGCTATTCCTTGGCATTCCAAGGTATCCACTGGTTAGGCAATGAAAAACCAACCACAATAGATACAAAGATCAAGCAATTCCATAGAGTATAGCTCCCACAACTCACAAAACACTAAAACAAACAATCTCCCACAAAACAGCAACATAGCAAATTTCACAGCCAACAACTTGAGCTACAGGAAGTCCATAACCACAAACAAGGCAATGACAGAAACTACATAACATGCTTATCAACTTATCCAAATACACAAACTAGAATGGAGGCACACATCAATAAGCATGGAGCTCACAAGTTGGCATGATGAAACAGATTTCTGGGACGTAGTGAAAATAACAGTTTTCTGGAATCTGAGTTAACCTGATAGAAAATTGACAGCAGAAACTAATGGTGATAGAGACCACCTCATGGGATGAAAATTAACAGGATGGTGGTGGACAACCTCTACATCAAATCACTAGCACTGAGCTTGAGCTAATTCACAACATACCACAAGATAGCAACCACTCTTCATGGCATAAAAATAATACCAGATTCTCAGACTTAGAAATACTTAGCATGTTTGAAAACAACAACATTGTAGTGACTACTTTAGAGCATGGTTGCCACTCATTTGCAAGTTTATCATGACAAAGATAAATACCATGGCATTCTACCCATCAAAGACTACCATATTCATGTTGGCACAAATATCATAGCATGCATGGATTAAATATAACAAAAATGACAAAATGGCACTTTGAGACAAAATGACATTTTGTCAAACTTTCTCAAATGCCCAAACCAATAGCACCAATGAATTCCTGAGATTTTTCTACCCCAAATTCATGTATCATACCCATACATTTGCTTTAGCAAAACTCACAATTCTCATGATCAAAATTAACATGGCATGCCCATGTGAAAACTTATTATAAATATCCATGTGCACAAATGATCATGACCAGATTTGGAAATATAGCTATAAATGGAACTGATCTAAATATAACACTTAAAACAAATAAAAGGATAGTGTATGACAAGTGGGGCCTGGGTCCACTTGTCATACACACACTAACACACACACTACACTATGCACAGCCACAACGGATCCGGCATACGGCCGCACCGGATCTGCAACACACACGCACAGCACACGGGATCTAGTACCACACCAGATCCCAACACAGAACAACATGGCTGACCAATCGTAAAAAGGAAAAAACAACAAGGGGAGCGGGATTCGAACCCCAGACCTCTCGATCGTTTCCCCGAATCAAACACCACTGCGCCATGGCACGACGTCTGACCAAGAGAGGGGAAATATTGAATATCTACTATGCGCGCTGGCCTTAACTGATGAAACTGACGAGGAAAGGCAGCGGCGACAGCACAACGGCAACGAAATCCCGGCGACTATAGGCAACTCCGGCAACGCAGAGCACTAGCGGGGCGAGCTAGAACCTGGGGGTACCCATCTGCGCACCTATGACGACTAGACGCGGTGGCGAGGAGGCACTCAAGCTCGAGCTTCCGCTCGGCTTGGGGCACGGCGGCGACAGGAGCTACGACAAGTTGGCACGATAACGGAGGGGGGATCGCGGCGCTCACCGAGGGGGAGACGACGGTGATTCGGGGGCGACGAAGAGGAGGACAAGGTGAAGACACGGCCTTGGACAGAGAGGAATGTCGGGACCCCGATCCTAAGACATATGAATCCAGCCTGTAACACGTCACACCCCTTTGCAGCCTCACGCATGGTAACCCACGGCTGCCACCTTACCTTGTCCGGACCGTTTGCGCCTTTTGGCTCACGGATATGAACGTGTCGCTAGCATTCACACATCAGAGAACCCGGGTCGATATGACTAGTTATAGACCCAAGTGGCACAACCGTACAAGGACAGGCATACGTAACCCAGCAATGCAGGTGTTGGTCATCAGCATGTGTAGACGAGTCATAGCAAGCTACAAGGACTCCATTACGCTTTGGGACATAAATGTCATCACTACACGTAGACGAGTCGTAGCAGGCTACAGGGACTCCATTACACTGTGAGACATTTCCCCGAAGGGACATACACAACACCAAATAAGGATACATGTCGGTCAATCAATGTGTCCGGAGCAGTAGCAAGCTACCAAGTCTCGGTGGAAGCACAAAGAGGCATTTCCCCGTAAAGAATACTACTAAAGGCACAGAACTAGGTGTCGAATCCCACGCATACCAATGCATTTCAATCATACACGCACTATGCACGATATGCGTAGATACAACATGGAATCACAACAAAACTCTACAACATGACATTTATTTAGGAGGCTCCAAGGAGCCAACATAGTATAATGTTACAAGCAAAAGGGGTCACATGACACAACATTCAGAGCATACAAACAACAAGTGGAAGTTACATGTCTGAGTACAGACATCTACAAAAGCGGATAGAAAAGCCTGAAAAGCTACAACGACCCTACCGTAGGAGCCAGACCTCTGTCTGGGTTACTAAGCTAATCCGTGGATGTCAACGTCGGAAGAAACATAACTGAACTCAATTTCTATCTCTACAAAAATGTAAATAAGCAACAGTGAGTACGAAGGTACTCAGCAAGTCTTATATCAGTTTATCTACATATGCATCATGTATCAATGAACGGGTTTGTGGGGTTTACGGTAGAATGCCAGCTTTGACCTTTGGCTATCCTAGCCTACGACAAAGTAACCAACCTATCACCACTCTCTCGTCTCCCTACGAGAGAGCACACACAATTCCACATGTGCACCATCTCAATACACCACTATGGATCCTCTCTCGTCTTCCTGCGAGAAGCCATCCATAGAACTCACACATGTTCGGTGCATTTTAGAGTATCCACTTAAGTTGTCTATGAACAATGCAAGTATCCAGGTGGTCCATATCCACAGACGCGACTATTAGAATAGATAATTTACCCTGCAGGGGTGTACTTCGTCACACATGCTCCCGCCACTTATCGCCATGTGCACGTAAAAAGGCACCTCGACAACCTTCAAGCGGAAGCCCAGCGAGGGAGTCAGCCACGAACGTTAACCTTCAATGACTCACGTTCAAAGCAGTTGCCTATCTGAGTTGGAACCCATAATGGAAGTCCGGCCGAGGTTTCAAACATGGCCTCAAACGTTGCGAGGAGGCCCCAAGACGGTCCCGTTTGGGCCGTTCATCCACTTCGCAGGCCGTGCCACACCTATCAACGTTTTGAACTACTACGACTCCTGGACTAAGAACAAGGTAGGTTAATAGGCCGAGAGAGCTCGAGTTACCAGAACCCAATGTGCGGTAGTAGCTAGTCTTGGAACACAAACACGGAACTCAGCTCCTATGAGCGGTTTCAATGAGACAACGCACCATGTACTCCTACATGGCCTCTCATTGCTACCTTTACCAAAACAGGTTCATCACTTAACTCTCATCATCAGGACACATTCATTTCACTCCGGTTCATCTCCCAGATGAATTGGACCTGACACAACTCTAAGCATAGCAAGCATAACAGGGTTATAGCAAAACATGGCTCAAGCATCTACCAGGTATGCTAGGTTGCTTGGTTTAGCTATTTACTATGACAATGACATGTCATGCAAAGGAGTGGTTTCATCTATCGCAACAAGTAGCAGTGGAAAAGCGTTGTCCTAATGCATGGAAATGAGAGCAAGAGCAAGAGATGGGATTGTATCGAATATGCTCAAGGGGGGGGGGGTTGCTTGCCTATTTATCAGAAGAAATCATCTGTTCTTCGATGTCGTCGATAACTACGTCTCGCAAGTCTATCGACAAGATCAAACAAGGTACAATTTAAGCAAGGCAAATGCTGCACAATGATGCATGATAATAGCATGGCAATATGTTACTTGTTTGAGCTAATGCATCTATCAACATGTTAAATGAAGATGGTTTGAACCCAAGGTTCAAATTCAACTCCATAAGTGAAGTGTCCTATTGTGATTTGAACAAAATGTCCAAGTTTGGCTATTTAACTTGCTCTAAAATGCATGAAAATGCCACCATTAGATTCATTGGATTTTTCTGATAAATTTTCATATATAAATTATTTTAATCTGACTTACAGATTATTTTCTATGAATTTTTGAAGTATATATTATTTTATGGAATTTCCTAAATTATTTTAAATCTAGGAATTCATTAACTGCATCAGCATGACGTCATCACGACGTCAGCCAGTCAAAGGTGACAGGTCTGGGTCAAACCTGACGACCCGGACCCACACGTTAGTGACACGGGGCTAATCCCTGCGCTGACCGGGGGTTTGACCCACTGCGGGACCCAGCGTAAGCGGCTGTGGGCTAATTAGGAGGGGGGATTAGGTACTAATCGGCCGGCCACGTCGGCACCGGCTAGAGGGTGGTCACCGGCGACCATCCGATGCGGCGGAGGCTCGCCGGAAGCCGCTAGGGGGCTTGGTTCAACGTGCGGAAGCCACTGCAGTGAACCTCATGCTCGACCACGTCAAGTGGGGCTGGTCAGGGGGCTTGGCGTCACCGGAGGGCTCACCGGCAAGGTCTTCCATGGCAGCGCCTGTACGGCCACGGTAGGGAGACCAGCTAGAGGACGGGAGAGGCCACGGGGAGAGGAGGAGGAGCATCGGGGGCTCACAGGGAGGCTGTAGAGGGGACCGGCGGGCTCGGGGATGCTCCGGTTGCTGCGAATCGTCGACGAAGCTCTGGCGACCGAGGCGGGGAAGACGGCAGAGGCTCGGCTTCGAGGAGCTCCCAGTGACTCCTGGCTCCACGAGGAGGTCGAGGGGGTCGCGACGGAGCTTGGGGGCACGGCAGAGGGGCTTCAACTATGCGGGCGGCGACAGCGAGCTCGAGCAGAGCTCGGCCATGGTGAGGGGGAGGAGAGGGAGAAGGCGAGGGGAGGAAAGGAGAGGGGCATGGGATCAACACGTCACTGTCGGGGTCTTCCTGCTCGCCTGCACGACGAGAGGCCAGGCAGGCAGGTGGCGTGGCGCCACCGCCGCGAGCGCCGTCCCCTGCTTCTCCTGTGCCTTCTGGCAAGAGGTAGAAGAAAGGGATGCCCCTGTGGGCTGGGCCTCCTGGTGGGCTGCGTGCCAGGTAAGTCCTCTGCCTTTTTTTCTATTTTCCTTTTATTTATGAGATTTGTTCTCGCTAGATAAAAATACTTAGCCATTTTATAAAATCTTGAAATTTGCTATGTGACCTTCATAGAATTAAATAGTGCCACATAATTATTTTCAGAATTATTGAACTTATATTTTATATAATATAAATATAATCCAATGCAATTATTGTTTAATTAATTCAAATGCCCAAATTAAAATATTTCTGAGATCCCAAAATATTAGTTGACAATTTTATCTCAATCCAATATATTATTAGAGAACCAGGAACATTTTCTTGGAACTGTTTGAAGCAATTTTTATAATGCTTATTTGAGAATTTTTTTGAATTATGAGTCTTGATCATTCCTCTTTTGATCTTCATTTGAGAATAAAAATGCATGCATGAATGCACTTGCAATCATAAAGAAACTAGGGCTGTGACAACTCACCCCCACTAAAGAAGAATCTTGTCCCGAGATTCAGGAGTAGTCGGGAAGAGTGCAGGGTACTCAAGCTGAAGACGATCTTCGCGCTCCCAGGTTGCTTCATCCTCAGAATGATGCGACCACTGAACCTTTAGAAACTTGATGCTGCTACGTCGAGTGCTGCGCTCGGTTTCATTAAGAATATGAACAGGATATTCTCGATATGAGAGATCATCTTGAAGATCAAGCGTTTCGTGGTCTACTTCGCGGATAGAATCCTTGAAGCAACCCTGAGTTGAGAAACGTGGAACACATCATGAACTTTGTAAAGCTGTGGGGGTAGTTCCAATTGGTAGGCAACCTCTCCTCGTTTACCAAGAATGCTAAAAGGACCAATGTAACGAGGAGCCAATTTGCCTTTGATACCGAAACGATGGGTGCCCTTCAAAGGTGACACCCGAAGGTAAACCTTTCGTCAACCTCATAACTTACATCCTTATGACGAAGGTTATATTGGCTCTTCTGACGAGATTGGGCGGTTTTCAAATTCTCATGAATGATGCGAACTTGCTCTTCTGCATCCTGGATCATATCCGGTCCAAAGAATTGTCTTTCACCGGTTTCTGACCAGTTTAATGGCGTTCGACATCTTCGTCCATACAGAACTTTGAAAGGAGCTTTGCCCAGACTAGATTGAAAGCTGTTGTTATCAGCAAATTTGGCAAATGGAAGACATTTCTCCTAGTTCATTCCGAATGAGATAACACAGGCTATGAGCATATCCTCAAGAATTTGATTGACTCTTTCTACTTGACCACTTGACTGAGGGTGATAAGTGGTGTTAAAGGAGAGATGGGTTCCCATAGCATTCTGGAAACTTTCCCAAAATCGAGAAGTGAAAAGACTTCCACGATCTGAATTGATCTCTAGAGGAACACCATGAAGAGAAACTATTCGAGAGATATACAAATCTGCTAACTGACTAGCAGTTATACTTTCTCGAACTGGAAGGAAATGAGAAACTTTTGAAAGGCGATTGATAACCACGAAGATGGCATCATTCCCTTTCTTAGTCTTTGGAAAGCCAGTGATGAAATCCATACCGACCTTGTCCCATTTCCACTCATGAATAGCCAAGGGCTGAAGGGTGCCAGCAGGCCTTTGATACTCTGCTTTAATGCGACGACAAACATCGTAGTTAGCAATGAATTGAGCGATTTCTCTCGTCATCCGGGTCCACCAAAACCTCTGGTGTAGGTCCTGATACATCTTAGTACTACCAGGATGAATCGTGAGAGGAGATTCATGAGCTTCCTTGAGAATCAGTTCTCGAAGTTGTTGCTTTTTGGGAACCACCAAGCGGTCCTCAAATAAAACAACACCTTGATCATTTACCGAGAAAGAACGAGCAAGTCCCTTGGCGATGTTGCTCTTGATACGAGAAATTCCCGTATCCTGCTTTTGGGCAGCTATGATCTGATCCTCAAGAGTTGGTTTCACCACCAAGGTAGAAAGGATCCTCGAGGAACAATATGAAGATTTAACTTACGAAATTCCTCGTGGAGAAGTGGTTGACTTTGTAGCAACAAGAGGTTGTTACAATAGGATTTACGACTTAGTGCATCAGCTATGACATTGGCTTTGCCTGGGGTGTAGATATTCCTATGTCGTAGTTTGTAATCAACTCAATCCACCGTCTTTGCCTGAGATTCAAATCCGGTTGGGTGAATATATATTTGAGACTTTGGTGATCACTAAATATTTCACAACGATTACCTAGAAGGTAATGTCGCCAAGTGACCAGTGCATGGAGTACTGCGGCAAGTTCCAGATCGTGTGTTGGATAATTTTCCTCATGTGGACGCAACTGTCGGGATGCGTAGGCAATCACATGACGATCTTGCATAAGAATGCAACCTAGACCTTGTCATGAAGAATCACAGTAGACAACAAAGTCCTTTGTGAAATCCGGGTGTACAAGTACCGGGGTAGTAGTCAGTCCTCTTTTCAACTCCTGAAAACATTCCTCACATTTTGGAGTCCACTCAAACTCCTATCTTTCTTGAGGAGTTCAGTTAGAGGTTTGGCAACTTTGGAGAAGTTCTCAACAAAGCGGCGACAATAGCTCGCTAAGCCAAGGAAACTCCTAACTTGCTTCACCAATTCAGGTTGAGTCCAATCAAGGACAGCTTGAACTCTCTCGAGATTGACAGCAATACCTTTTGCAGAGATTACGTGACCCAGATAGGTCACTTCTGGCAACCAGAACTCACACTTGGAGAATTTGGCATAAAGGCGGTGCTCTCGGAGTTTCATCAATACCAGCCTAAGATGCTCAGCATGTTCTTCTTCGTTCTTCGAGTATATGAGGATATCATCGAGGTAAACCATGACAAATTTGTCCAAGTACTCCATGAAGATCGAATTCATTAAGAGGGAGAAAGTGGATGGGCATTGGTTAGACCGAAGAACATGACAGTGTACCCGTATTGGCCATAACGAGTGACAAAAGCCGTCTTTGTAATGTCCCCGTTCCTGATTTTTATTTGATGATAACCTAATCTCAAATCCATCTTGGAAAAGACTGCAGATCCAGCAAGCTGATCATACAGATTGTTGATCATGGGTAGCGGATATTTGTTCTTTATCGTGACCATATAACCGGCCGATAATCGACAACCATCCGGTCCGTACCATCCTTCTTCTTGACGAAGAGGACATGACAAGCCCATGGAGAAGAACTAGGACGGATGAAACCTTTCTTCAAAGATTCATCGAGTTGGGTCTTGAGCTCAGCTAGATCTTGGGGAGACATCTTATAGGGCCTTCTAGCAATTGGAGTGGTTCCTGGAACAAGTTCTATGACAAACTCTACTTCTCTGTCAGGTGGAACACCTGGCAATTCTTCTGGAAACACATTCGGGAAGTCACGGACTACCGGAATGTTTTCAAGGTCTGGAAGAGGATTGTCATTGAGGGAATAAATCATGCCCTCTGGAATGTGGGTTTGGATATTGACTATCTAGCCAGAAGGATGGGTAATCTAGCCAGAAGGATGGGTAAGCTGAACAGACCTAGAGAAACAATCAATTTAGGCATGATGAGATGTCATCCAGTCCATCCCCAAAATGATATTGATGTCTGAAGTTTTAAGGGCTATGAGAGAGGCAAGAAACACAAAACCATCAACTAGGATTTGGTTCCCATGCCTTACTGCATTGGTTTGCCATTTGGAACCTGGACTTTGAATTACTAGTGGAGAGGGCATAACCTCGAAAGAAATGTTATGCAAAGAGGCATAATGTTCAGAGATGAAGGAGTGGGATGCTCCTGAGTCAAACAAAACTGAGGCTGGATGAGAATTGACAAGAAGCGTCTTAAGCACGACATTAGCATCATCTTCAGCTTCTTCTGTAGTTACATGGTGCACACATCCACGAGTATAAACAACTGACCTGACATTGGGCTTCTTGGTTGGCGGCTTGCAACGAATAACACCACTTGTTGAAGAAGGTGGAACATTTTCTCGCAAAGGGCAATTCTTCGAGTAATGTCCAGGCTGACTGCACTTCAAGCATGCCCCATGAATGGGACATACATCCGGGTTGAGCACTCGGTTGATGAGGTTCTTCTGGGGAGCACATGGCATCGACAGACGAGGATCCACATAGGATGGCCTCGGTGCATACCTCGGAGGAAGAGCGGCATTTGGGATCCATATCCTATGCTTCTAGGATGTAGATGTTGAAGATGATCCAACATCACGGTTGTGCTTGCGATATTCCTCGTAGGTCATCCTGCTCGTTTCTGCTTGGATCGCTTTGTTCACAAGAACTTGGAAGCTAACGAACTCATGCACACTAAGGTCATGATGGAGCTTCAGGTTAAGGCCTTTCCTAAACCTTGCTTGCTTCATGGCATCTGTGGATACTTTTTCTGGGGCATAGTGCGCGAGGCGTTCAAATTCCCCGCAATAAACATCCACATCCATCTTGCCTTGGGTCAGAACACAGAACTCTTCTTGCTTATGATCTAGCAGGGCCTATGGAATATGATGCTCGCGAAAACCTCACAAAACTCCTTCCATGATTTAGCTTGGCCTGCAGGACGCATGGCCTCGAAATTCTCCCATCATAAACTAGCGGAACCTTCAAGTGATATGTGGCATACGTAACCTTGTCTCCTTCAGCCACGTTTGCATAACGCAGCTTGTTGTTGATACTTCGGAGCTCAATGGAATGATGGAAGGTGGGCGGTTGCAACTTGATGAAGTCTTTGATGGAAACTAGCTCATTGCGGCGATGCGCTGTATTCTTCTCGATGTGCTCCAATAGACGGTTGGTGGCACGCTTGTTCCTCTCAACTTCTAGCATGACCTCTGTCAACAAACGCGGGTTGGGAGGATCTTCTTCATCCCTACCATCTCCATGGTTCTGACTATGACCAACAGATCTCCGATTGACTAGCAACATCCTGAAGGAAAAAACCAGGGTTCAGAATCAAGGGATAATACTATCACACAATGAGTCCTAGGTGAACTCGGACAACATAACGGCTATATGGGCATGAAATATGAGGCAACCAGCACAAGATTTGGCCAGCATAATAGTTCAACATCATGGTTCATGGCACAAAGGGAACATAGGCATCGCTTTTCATAACTCTGATGGGGCAAAACTTGTCAAACAACCATTCTATGAGTCTGTGGTCTAGTAACTCTTCATCCTAGCAGTTAAGTAGAGGAGCTTAGTTCTTAATCCCCGTAGAAAAGAATAGAGTGACCCAAAATAGAGTAACTGGAGGAAAGGATAAAAAGAGCCTTATGTTCCCTTCCACAATCAATTCCCTTATATATAACTAAAGCATTTCTAGACTCAACATCGACCATCTTGGCTTCGTAACCTACAGGCAGTTTAGCTCTGATGCCAACGTTGTCGGGACCCCGATCCTAAGACATATGAATCCAACCTGTAACACGTCACACCACTTTGTGGCCTCATGCACGGTAACCCACGCCTTCCACCTTACCTTGGTCGGGACCGTTTGCGCCTTTTGGCTCACAGATATGAACGTGTCGCTAGCATTCACACATCAGAGAACCCGGGTCGACATGACTAGTTATAGACCCACGTGGCACAACCATACAGGGACATGCATACGTAACCCAGCAATGCAGGTGTCGGTCATCAGCGTGTGTAGACGAGTCATAGCAAGCTACAAGGACTCCATTACACCGTGGGACATAAATGTCATCACTGCACATAGATGAGTCATAGCAGGCTATAGGGACTCCATTACACTGCAAGACATTTCCTCGAAGGGACAGACACAGCAGCAAAGAAGGATACATGTCGGTCAATCAATGTGTCCGGAGCAGTAGAAAGCTACCAAGGCTCGGTGGAAGCACAAAGAGGCATTTCCCCATAAAGAAGGATACTAAAGGCACACAACTAGGTGTCGAATCCCACGCATACCAATTCATTTCAATCATGCACGCACTATGCACGATATGCATAGATACAACATGGCACCACAACAAAAACTCTACAACATAACATTTATTTACGAGGCTCCAAGGAGCCAACATAGTATAATGTTACAAGCAAAAGGGGTCACATGACCCAACATTCATAGCATACAAACAACAAGTGGAAGTTACATGTCTGAGTATAAACATCTACAAAAGCGGCTAGAAGAGCCTGAAAAGCTACCACGACCCTACCATCGGAGCCAGACCTCTTTCTGGGTTACTAAGCTAATCCATCGATGTCAACGTCAGAAGAAACATAACTGAACTCAACGTCTATCTCTGCAAAAATGTAAATAAGCAACAGTGAGTACGAAGGTACTCAGTAAGTCTTACATCAGAACTATCTACATATGCATCATGTATCGATGAACGGGATTGTGGGGTTTACTGCAGAATGCCAGCTTTGACCTTTGGCTATCCTAGCCTATGACAAAGTAACCAACGTATCACTACTCTCTTGTCTCCCTACGAGAGAACACACACGAGTCCACATGTTCACCATCTCAATACACCACTAGGGATCCTCTCTCGTCTTCCTGTGAGAAGCCATCCATAGCACTCACACTTGTTCGGTGCGTTTTAGAGTATCCACTTAAGTTGTCTATGAACAATGCAAGTATCTAGGTGGTCCATATCCGCGGACGCAGCTATTCGAATAGATAATTTACCCTATAGGGGTGTACTTCATCACACATGCTCCCGCCACTTATCTCCATGTGCATGTAAAAAGGCGCCTCGACAACCTTCAAACGGAAACCCAGCGAGGGAGTCGGCCATCGAGGTTAACCTTCAAGACTCACATCCAAATCATTCGCCTATCTAAGTTGGAACCCATAATGGAAGTCTGGCCGAGGTTTCCAACATGGCCTCAAACGTTGCGAGCAGGGCCCCAAGTCGGTCTGTTTGGGCCGTTCATCCACTTCGCAGGTTGTGCCACATCTATAAACGTTTTGAACTACTGCGACTCCTGGACTGAGAATAGGGTAGGTTAATAGGCCGAGACAGCTCGAGTTACTGGAGCCCAATGTGTGGTAGTAGCTAATCTTCGAACACAAACACGAAACTTAGCTCCTATGAGCGGTTTCAATGAGACAACCCAACATGTACTCCTACATGGCCTCTCATCGCTACCTTTACCAAAAGAGGTTTAGCACTTAGCTCTCATCATTAGGACACATTCATTTCACTCCGGTTCATCTCCCAGATGAATCAGACCTGACACAACTCTAAGCATAGGAATCATAACAAGGTTATAGCAAAACATGGCTCAAGCCTCTACCAGGTATGCTAGGTTGCTTGGTTTAGCTATTTACTGTGAAAATGACAGGTCCTACAAAGGAGTGGGTTCATCTATCGCAACACAAGTAGAAGTTAAAAAGTGTTGTCCTAATGCATTGAAATGAGAGCAAGAGCGAGAGATGGGATTGTATTGAATATGCTCAAGGGGGGGGGGGGGTTGCTTGCCTGTTTATCAAAAGAACTCAGCTGTTCTTCGATGTCGTCGATAACTACATCTCGCAAGTCTATCGACAAGATCAAACAAGGTACAATTTAAGCAAGGCAAATGCTGCACAATGATGCATGATAATAGGATGGCAATATGTTACTGGTTTGAGCTAATGCATCTATCAACATCTTAAATGAAGATGGTTTGAACCCAAGGTTCAAATTTAACTCCATAAGTGAAGTGGCCTATTGTGATTTGAACAAAATTTGCAAGTTTGGCTATTTAACTTGCTCTAAAATGCATGAAAGTGCCACCATTAGATTCATTGGATTTTTCTAATAAATTTTCATATATAAGTTATTTTAATTTGTCTTACAGATTATTTTCTATGAATTTTTGAAGTATATATTATTTTCTGGAATTTCCTAAATTATTTTAAATCTAGGAATTCATTAACTGCATCTGCATGACGTCATCACGACATCACCCAATCAAAGGTGCCAGGTCAGGGTCAAACCTGACGACCCAGACCCACACGTTAGTGACACGGGGCTAACCCCCATGATGACCCGGGGTTTGACCCACTACGGGGCCCAACGTCAGTGGTTGTGGGCTAATTAGGAGGGGGATTAGGCACTTATCGGACGGCCACGTCGGCACCGGCCGGAGGGTGGTCGTCGGTGACCATCCGAAGCGGCGGAGGCTCGCCGGAAGCCGCTAGGGGGCTCGGTTCGACGCTCGAAAGCCACTGGCATGAACCTCGTGCTCGACCGCATCGAGTTAGGCTAGTTAGGGGCTCGGTGTCACCGGAGGGCTCGCCGGCGAGCTCTTCCACGATGGCGCCCGTACGGCCACGACGGGGAGACTGGCTAGAGGAAGGGAGAGACCATGGGGAGAGCAGGAGGAGCATCGGGGGCTCGCAGGGAGGCTGTAGAGGGGACCAGCGGGCTCGGGGGCGCTTCGGTTGCTGCGAATCATCGACGAAGCTCGGGCGGCCGAGGCATGGAAGACGGTGGCGGCTCGGCTTCGAGGAGCTCCCGACGACTCCTAGCTCCACGGGGAGGTCGAGGGGGTCGCGACGGAGCTCGGGGGCACGACAGAGGGGCTTTAGCTACGTGGGCGGCGACGGCGAGCTCAAGCAGAGCTCGACCATGGCAAGGGGGAGGAGAGGGAGAAGGCGAGGGGAGTAAAGGAGAGGGGCATGGGATCAGCACGTCCCTGGCAGGGTCATCCTGCTCGCCAACGCGATGGTAGGCCACGCAGGCAGGTGGCGTGGCGCCACCGCCGCGAGCGTCGTCCCCTGCTTCTTCTGTGCCTTCTGGCAAGAGGTAGAAGACAGGGATGCCCCTGTGGGCTAGGCCTCCTGGTGGGCTGCGTGCCAGGTAAGTCCTCTACCTTTCTTTCTTTCTCTTTTTCTGTTTTCCCTTTATTTCTGACATTTGTTCTGCCTAGATAAAAATACTTAGCCATTTTACAAAATCCTGAAAATTGCTATGTGACCTTCATATAATTAAATAGTGCCACATAATTAATTTCAGAATTATTGAACTTATATTTTATATATTATAAATATAATCCAATGCAATTATTGTTTGATTAATTCAAATGCCCAACATAAAATATTTCTATGATCCCAAAATATTAGTTGACAATGTTATCTCGATCCAATATTTTATTAGAGAACTAGGAACATTTTCTTGGAACTGTTTGAAGCAATTTTTATAATGCTTATTTGCCAATTTTTTTGAATTATGAGGCTTGATCATTCCTCATTTCATCTTCATGTGAAAATAGAAATGCATGCATGAATGCACTTGCAATCATAAAGAAACTAGGGCTGTGACAAGGAAGAAGACCGGCGGCGCGGGCTCGACGTAGGGGAAGAAGAGGCGCGGCGACGGCGACGATGCGGCGGCTCCCCGGCCCTCCTACCATTGGGAACCAGACGCAGGCGACACCAGGGCACTCCTTGCCATCTCCGGAGGTGGTCGCCGGAGGTGATGACGGCGATACGAACGACGCTGCACTCTCTGAACCTCTCTCTACCTCTTACCTGACAGAGAAAGAAGGGGATCGAGGAGAGGAATGGAGAGGGAGATGGGAGCGGCGCCGACTGGAGGGGGCAAGAGGAACCCTATAGGGGTAAGCACACACGCTGAGGGAGGCTAAATAGGCACGAGATGACGGTGACTCAATGTTTGCGCCAAAGGAGGAGGACACGTGCTCGCTCCCTCTCTTTGTCGACTAACGAAAGAAGGAGACGGAGCAGGTCTCTGTTGCGCGCATGGGCTGGGCTAGCTAAATGGGCCGCAGGGGAAGAGAAAGCCCACTGTGCCCTCTCTTTCACACAGAAAAAAGCAGAGGGATCCCATTTATTTAAAAGAAGACAAGACAAAACGAAAGCTCAGAGAAAAAGAAAAGGATTTTAGTCAAAACAATATACTTTGACACAGGAGGAAAATATTCCCTATTTACTAAAATTAGCAAGTTGATTTTTAAAGCAAGTAATTTAAATATTATAATTAAAAAAACACATCTGTTATTTAAAGCCCCAAACTCATATAACTTAAAACACCAAAGGACAACACACATGAGCTCAAAATATATTCGCTACCTCCTGAACATTTTAAGCAAATTTATTAAAGCAATTAATTTCTATTGATTAATGGCAATGGTAATAAAAGAGTATAGGATGGTTTGCTTTGAAATAAAAAAGAGGGGGAAGAAGTTGATGCCCACTCTAGCACAAACATCCACAAGACCACTCAAAAACAACAAGGTCAAGAAGCACACCACATAAAAAGCATGACATGAAGATGAATGATATGATGCATGATGCATGAATGCATGAGACAAGACATGGCAGGGAGAAACTTAATACATTCACCACATGACAAGGTTCACAAAGGTTACATGCCATAAAAGGTAGGGACAACACTTGGGCTGTCACAACTCTCCCACACTACAAGAGGATCTCGACCCGAGATCTAGGAAAGAAAGAACTCTGGAAATTCGGAACGGAGAAGGTCCTCACATTCCCAAGTAGCTTCTTTGTCAGAATGATGAGACCACTTGACCTTGAGGAACTTGATGGACTTGTTGCGAGTCTTACGCTCAGTTTCTTCGAGAATAGCCACTGGATGCTCACGATAAGAGAGGTCTTCTTGGAGATCAATGTCTTGGAGGTCTTCTTATCTTGCATGAGAACACCACCAAGACCTTGGAGAGAAGCATCATCGAAAACTTGGAAAGGCTTTGACTGCTTAGGAGGAACAAGAACTAGAGCCGAAGTCAGTCTCTGCTTGAGCGTATTGAACGCCACATCACACTCAGGAGACCTGACATACTTGACATTCTTATGGAGGAGATTAGACAAAGGCTTAGCAATTTGAGAGAAGTTCTCCACGAATCTTCTGCAATAACTAGCAAGCCCAAGGAAGCTATGAAGCTGCTTCACATTTTGAGGAGGCTCCCACTTCAAGATTGCCTCAACTTTCTCAGGGTGCACTTTAATGCCCTTGGCAGAGATCGCATGCCCAAGGTACACCACTTCATTGAGCCTAAACTCACACTTGGAAAACTTAGCATAGAATCTAAGCTCTCTTAATTTGTCAAGCACAAGCCTGAGATGCTCTGCATGCTCTTCTTCTGTCTCCGAGAACACAAGGATATCATCCAAATAGACCAAGACGAACTCATTCTTGAAAGGAGAGAAAATGAAGTTCATCATTCTTGAGAAGCTTGGAGGAGCATTTGCAAGACCAAACGACATGACGGTGTACTCATAAGAGCCAAAACTTGTCTTGAAAGTGGTCTTTGGAATATCTTGTTCGCGAATGTGAATCTGATGATAGCCCATGCGAAGATCAAGCTTTGAGAAAACCTTGGCACCTTTAAGTTGTTCAAACAACTCATTGATGTTGGGAAGTAGGTACTTGTTTTTGATTGTCTTCTTGTTCAATGGATGGTAATCGACACAAAGAAGGTCCATGCCATCTTTTTCCTTGACAAACAAAACACCACAACCCCATGGAGAAGAACTTGGTCTGACCAGACCCAGACGTTCTTGTTCATCTAGTTGCTTCTTCAACTCTTACAACTCTCCGGGGCCAAGTTTATAAGGGTGCTTGCAAACCGGTTTAGTTCCGGGCTCGAGATCAATCACGAACTCGACTGGCCGGTGCGGAGGCATTCCTGGCAATTCTTCTGGAAAGACATCTTCATACTCGCTAACCACCGAAATTTGAGAAATCACCGATATTTCACCCTTCTCATTAAGAACAAAGAGAAGGATTGTGTCATCGCAAGCTGCGAAAATAATCACATCTTTTGAAGGATGAGTCAGCTTGACTTCTTTGGCTTTGCAATCAACATAAGCCTTGTTCATAGCCAGTAAGTCCATGCCCAGAATGAGATCAATGTCAGAATTTCTGAGAACAATAGGAGAAGCCAGAAAAGAATAATTGCTCATCTTGATAGAAACATCCGGAAGAACCAAACAGAAATTCATCATCTTCCCGGGAGAAGCTATAGACATAGACTTAGGCAATTCATTCAAGAAGAATTCATGCTTAGCAACAAAAGGCCTAGATATGAATGAATGCGATGCACCAGTATCAAACAAAACTATTACAGGAATAGAATTGACTTCGATATGACGGCGATGACGATGAGACGAATGACGCTGCACTCTTTGAACCTCTCTCTATCGCTTACCTGACAGAGAAAGAAGGGTATCGAGGAGGGGAATGGAGAGGGAGATGGGAGCGGCGGCGGCTGGAGGGTGGAAGAGGAACCCTAGAGGGGTAAGCACGCATGCCGAGGGAGCCTAAATAGGTGCGATATGATGATGACTCGACGTTTGAGCCAATGGAGGAGGCCATGTGCTCGCTCCCTTTCTCTGTCGACTGACGGAGGAAGGAGACGGAGCAGGTCTCCGCTGCGCGCGTGGGATGGGCTGGCTAGATGGGCCACGGGGGAAGAGAAAGCCCACTATGCCCTCTCTTTCACACAGAAAAAAAGCAGACGGATCCCATTTATTTAAAAGAAAACAAGACAAAACGAAACCTCAAAGAAAAAGAAAATGATTTTAGTCAAAACAACATAATTTGACACAGGAGGAAAATATGCCCTATTTACTAAAATTAGCAAGTTGATTTTTAAACCAAGTAATATAAAAATTATAATTAAAACAACACCTCTGTTATTTAAAGCCCCAAACTCATATAACTCAAAACACCAAAGGACAACACACATGAGCTCAAAATAATATTGGCTACCTCCTGAACATTTTAGACAAATTTATTAAAGCAATTAATTTTTGTTGATTAATGGCAATGGGAATAAAAGAGTATAGGATGGTTTGTTTTGAAATAAAAGAGAGGGGGAAGAAGTTTATGCCCACTCTAGCACAAACATCACAAGACCACTCAAACACAACAAGGTCAAGAAGCACACCACATACAAAGCATGACATGAAGATGAATGATATGATGCATGATGCAATAATGCATGAGACAAGACATGGCAAGGATAAACTCAATACATTCACCACATGACAAGGTTCATAAAGGTTACATGCCATAAAAGGTAGGGACAACACTTGGGCTGTCACACGCCCCCATGCTCAAAAAGATATAAGTGAAGTACTAGAGCAACTGCCAAGCTGAAAAGACATAAGTGAAGCACAAAGAGTATTCTAAAAAAATTATGGTAAAAATGTCTCTCTCTCAAATAAGTGTGTCCACAAAAAAATTATTGTGGAAAACTAAAACTAAAGCAAGAAAAAACAAACGACGCCCCAAGCAAAACTCATATCATGTGATCAATAAAAATATAGCTCCAAGTGACATATAGACGAATTGGAATGAAAGAGGGGATGCCTTCCCGAGGCATCCCCAAGCTTAGAGGCTCTAGTATTCCTAGAATAATACCTTGGGGTGTTGTGGTAATCCCCATCTTAGGCTCTTGCTGCTCCTTATTCCTTGTCATCGTGATATAACCCAAAACTTGGAAACTTCGATCAAACAAAACTTAACAAAACTTCATGAGATCCGTTAGTATAAGCAACATATCAAATAATTTAGGTAATTCTCTAAATTGATTCATATTTGGTTATTTCGTAATAGGTACTATGTTCTAACTTCTCCATGGATACCCCCTGATACAATCCATAGCATCATCAAAACAAGCAAACTATGCAAGCAAAAAACAGAATATGTCTAAAACAGAACAGTCTGTAGAGATCTATAGACATGTATACATATGTAACTCCAAAAATTCTGAAAAAATATTACAAACTGAAGAATTTTTATAGAAACACTGTGTAAAAATTTCAGATCATTATCGCGCTCCAGTAAAAAAATTAACATTCCTGTACTGGAGTCAAAAGTTCCTGTTTAGTTTTAGCATTGATTCTACTCATCTTGTGAGTCATCCTAAATGCTTTACTTGGCACAAACACTAATTAAAACACACACAAAATCATTATAGAGGCAAATCATGCTATCACACCAAGTGAGAAAGTAAAAAAGAAAAAATAAGGATAACTATTGGGTTGCCTCCCAACAACCGCTATTGTTTTATGCCCCTTGCTGGGCATAATGCATGATATAAAGTGTTTTCATAGTTATAAGAAAGATTCATCATGCTAAAATCATATTACCTTCTTTGAACCTAAATTTTTCTCATGTGTAAGCAGAAAAAATTAAAGGGGCTAAATTTCACAACAGAAGGATCCGTGAAATATATTTCCAAAGGAGGTAAAGGTTCCTCCTTAGACTGTTCATAAGTTATAGTAAACTCTTCATTGTATAGGTTCCGATAAATATAATATTTTCTTGATTTAGTTTCTAGCTAATAATCCAAATCAAGTTTTGTAACAATAATTTGGTCAATCATTACATTAGACGTAACTCTTTTTCTAAGATCATCTTTGTAGGCAACGTAGTTTGGGGATCTCATCCTTCTTATTGGTGGGCTCTCACTATTGATCCTATAATAAGCAAATATTTCCTTGCTTGTTGCATAATATGACTAAATTAATGAGAAAGAAATATTGTAGTAAACGTTTAGTAGGAGCATATACAACATTAGAGAACTATAGAAACAACAATTGTATTGAGGGATGCATATGAATGAATTGTCTTTCTAATTCAAGTATGAGCAAAGATATAGCATATGCATAACTAGTTGTTCTAGTAAGAATAGATCCTCCTATCAAGGCTAGAGAACTCGCGCAAGTGAAAAAGTCTTGTATCACACTTTTTCCAATGATATTGCCACTACCAATATGGATTTTCTTAGTTTGCATAATAGGTTCTACTTTGGAAAGGTCATCATCCGCAAGGTTATCAAGTTTTTAATTAACAACTTCATCAAGATTTCTCTCATGGTAGGAGGGGCAAATCCAATCTTGCTCGACCATGTCTCACAGCATGGGTGTGGACAAGCCCTAAACCTACCTTTGTAACTACCTAGTCACGGAGTAGCATTTGGTCGGCCCAAAGCAAGTTTGTCACCATCCCGAATACATGCGCCAGCTCAGGTCTTACGACATAGAACGTATGTTGTACTAGAGACTCACAGATGACCTATCGCTATGTCTCATAGTTGGGTCTGTCCAACTCAGACCTTATCTTGACTCGGATCAGACTACGCCGAATCCGACCAGACCTTTCTGAGTGCATATTATCCGGCTAGCATCCAATGCTACATGGTCAGTGAGACCGAACCATCCACCGTGTCATATGCTAGTCTGATTAGTTGTGCATCCAGACAACCCTTTCAACTAGGGACCATTTAGGACAGTTATCATACAATGCATAGTCTCATAAACAAGTCACATACTTGTTAATACACATCACTAATAATGTCCAAGGACTATATTTATTCATAAACACATAGGAAATATCATCATACATGATTACCTCTAAGGTATATCTCCAACACCCGGCAGGTCGCTGGACTCCTCCTCCTCCGCGAGGCCTCGAGAACCGCCTTGAGTCGGGTCGATTCATAGCCTATGCACCGCGTTGGAAATCATTGCCCTTTCTCGATCGGCGTTGCCTTACTTCTCTACTATTTCCTCGGGCCTACACCGAAGTGACCTTCCAGGGGAACCGAGGCGAGGCGAGGCAGAGCCGTTCACGAGCCGAGTATGGCACGTGGCAACCGAGGATCTCACATCACCTCCTCTTGAAAGCATATATGCTCGTTTGGTGGTTTTGATAATTCATGACAACATACACTGTCTCTTGTACTAATATTTCTACCTAGTGCATTTCACGTGAAATTCCATGGAGAGGGATGGGTTGGCAAAAAGGAGAGTGGAGAATATGCCCAAGAAGAAGAAGGAGAAGGAATAGCATTGGCAAAGCTTCAAGAAAAGTGGACTCTACATTTTACTTTGTGATAAATCACTTTGAGTCCTTAGGAAAGCCAATAATATTAGAAGGGGGTAGGGTACTGCTGGTGAACAAAATGCTCCACGTGCACAAGTGATAGTCACCAAAGACACCCACAAGCTCTTCCACAAAAGTATGTCCAAAGCCAAATATCCAAAATTGGTGCAACCAACAATTCCCACTCGGTGCCACTGATCCCAAACTCAGACAAGTCCATGCCAAAGCCTAGCCATTCGGTGAAACCGATTCCACTTTGGTGCCACCGAGTTTGGGTTGGCAACTTCCTATTACCTCGATTCACAAAATCGGTCCCGCCGAGTTTGTGACGTCAGCGTCACCGAGTTGTGCAATTTGACCATTGGTCACCTAATCGGTACCGCCAAGATTTATATATCGGTCTCACCTAGATTCAAAAGTTGTCACCTTTTGGTCACTTTGGTACAATCGAGAATCACACATCAGTGTAACCGAGTTGGTCACTTAAGGTGTAACGGTTGGATTTTTGGAGATGCTTATATATAGCTCTCCACCACCACTCAATCGCAAGAGAAGCACTCAGAACAAATCCCCACCTATCGTATCAGATTTTCTAAGAGAGAGCCACCTACTCATGTGTTGAGATCATGCCATTCCATTCCAACCATATGAATCTTGATCCCTAACCTCCCCAAGTTGCTTTCCACCCAATCAATCTCTTCCATCGAAGCCAAATCTCTAAGAGAATGATTGAGTGTTGACGAGTCTATCATCTTGAAGCACAAGAGCAAGGAGTTCATCGACATTATCGAGCCTATTACCTTTTGGAGGGTGGTGCCTCCTAGATTGGTTAGGTGTCGCTTGGGAGCCTCCTACTTTGTGTTGTGGAGTGAACCAATAAGTTTGTAAGGGCAAGGAGATTGCCTACTTCGTGAAGATTTACCCCGAGTTAGGCTAGTCCTCCGTGGACATAGGCCATCATGGATTAGTCAAGGTTGCTACTTCATGGACACTTATGGGTGGAGCCCTCCGTGGACTCTCGCGACCGTTACCCTCTGTGGGTTGAGGACTCCATAAACATGGACGTACGATAGCACCACCTATCGGAACCACGGGAAAAATCTCCATGTCCTTCATGCGTTTGTTCTCCCTATATTAACTCCTTATTTCCATGTGTAATGTCTTTAATTTCCACCGCTATACTTGATTACGTGCATGTGTAGGGTATGCTAGACTTGCTATAATTGCTAAAATCTGCAAACACTTAACTTTGCACCTTGTGTAGATTGTAAATTCCTGCTTGTAGTGTATTCACCCCCCTCTAGACATACTCTTCTAGTGATCCCATAGTTGGTATCAGAGCATTGGTCACCATTGCTCCGGTCTCATCACCGTGGAGGAAGATGGATGTGTCTAGTGTGGAAAGTTTGAGTTGTAGATTGTCCATTCTTGATGGAGAGTACTATAGTCAATGGAAGAATGCTATGATTGATCTATTTGACAAATTCCATTTGATAAAACATATTAAAATCATTATGTGGTCCCCATCGATGAATTACATCCCACACACGAAGAGGAAATTGACATGATTGGTAACCTTAGAACTGTCAATCTTATTGTTAGAGGTTTACCAAGGTTTGTGATTTCTCAATTGAAGAACTTTGGATGTGCTTATACTTTGTGGAATGATTTGGAGAAACGATATCCAAATCTTTCATTAAGTAATCTTGATGGAATTCTTCATAAAACTGTTGCTTTTCACAAAATGAAGTCTAGTGATCCAAACTTTGATAAGTGTCTATTTGAGCTTCGTGATCTTATGCGTGATAAAGGAGATTTCACAACTATCAACAACATTATTATTGAGGCCATTCACATTCATAAACTTGAACATTGTCATGTTTACAATTCTAATGAATCTCTTGGCTTCTATGACGAGGAGATTCTACCAAATGATGACAATGAAGAACATCGATACTATGATGAAGATGAGTTGTTCGACAACGATCATGAGAAGATCATGAAGAATCTAAGTCTCATGGCAAACTTCATGGATTACATGTCCGGTGGAAAAGAGTGAATTCTGAACAATGGATGCACCGATCACATGACTGGAGATAAAGGCATGTTCCAAGAGATCACATCTAATCAAGGTCCTCGAAGGTACGTGACCTTTGGAGACAACTCTAAGGGTAAGGTATTTGGCCTTGGTAAGGTGGCCATACCTCATGATAGCTCTATTCAGAATGTGATGCTTGTTGAATCCCTTGGCTACAATCTTCTTTCCGTATCTAGACTGGGAGACTTCAGTTTCAATGTGCTATTTACTAAAGTAGTTGCCAGGTGTTGTGTCATGATAATCATAAAATTGTCTTTACCGGTATTCGTAGAGGTGATCTATACATTGTCGATTTCACTAAAAAGTCCCAACCTCGTACTTGTCTTATTGCAAAATCTTCTAAAGGTTGGCTATGGCATAGAAGGCTAGGACATGTAGGCATGCGCAATCTAGATAAGCTTATCAAGGGTGACTACATTCCTGGTGTTAAAGATGTTAACTTTGACAAAGATAGGCTTTGTAGTGTTGGGGTACGATACCTATGGGATCGTGTGGATCCCTTTGTAGTTCGGCAGGGAGACGGTATGCGCAAAGAGCAGATCTGACGAGCAGAGCGAGGGGAGAGATTTACCCAGGTGGCATGACACCTGGTCTCTGCGCTGGCAGGATGGCAAGGTCTTGCCGGGTGCACTTCTTGCCGGGGCTCTATAACCCACCCCGGCAAGGTCGTGCCGGGGTTCCAGCCTTTGGCCTTCGGTCTTGTGATTGTTGACTTGAATGTTTTCTTGACGTCTTTGTACTTGCTTCCAGCAGTCCCCTAGCAGGCTTTGCCACTGGTGTGGCTACAACTGCCCGAGCACAAGTATGGGGTACTAAAAAGCCCAAACTTTAGTACACCGACAGGAGCCCACGGGCCTGCGCCACACACGGGTGTGAGGCGTTGTTGGGCTAGGCCCAAAAAGTGCACAGGCACGCGTGGCAGGCGCCCACGGTTGTAATCATTCTGCTGAGTACGCCTCCCCACGACGGATATTAGGTGCACGATGTGGGATACGTGCGCGGAGCGGCCGTAACTGTAGCACGCTCACGAAGGCGTTTCTCGTTGATTAGTAAAGAGGCAACCTCACGTCTTCCCCATAAAAAGGATACGCAGAAGCGCTTGCTCATTTACTCCCTGCCTTTTCCAATCTGGAAGCCGCCGTCATCTCCTTCCTCAAGCCCGAAACAGAGCTTCTCCCACTCAACCTCCGCCTCCACGCCCTCTCCGTCCTCCACCTCCTCTCCCACAGCCGCCATGCTGCCCAAGACGAGCAAGGAAAGGGAACAAAAGCCGCCGTCACGGAGGTCGATCTAGCGAATATGTGGAAGGAGCGCATCGTCTTCCCTCTGGTGCTCGACGCGGTTGCCTTGAAAGAGCGATACCAGAACATGTGGGTGAAGGAGACGAAGGCCCACCCCACTAGTCGCATGAGTCCAGGTTCCTCCAAGGGTGGAAACGATAAATTCCCCTTCTTTGCCGATTATTTTTACTGCGGGCTCTGTCCCCGGTTTTCCGATTTCTTCAACGACATCATGTACACATACGGCTTCCATCTCTTGGATTTCACGCCGAATGCTGTGACATGTATGTCAGTCTTTGCCCATCTTTGCGAAAACTTTGCCGGAGTAGTCCCCACCACTGCCCTCTTCCAACGACATTGTGTCCTCGAGTGCCAGGTTGACCATGTTCTTCGACAGGGTAGTCGATGATCTAAAGCAACTCCACTCTGATCGAGCAACCATTTGGCCAACGAATCCCACAAGCTTTGGTAGGCCATCCTCCTCATGGTGCTCGTTAAAGTGGCGCACAAGAATCCCAACATCAACTTCACCAACGTCCTCGACTGCTTGCCGAAGGACATGGACGTCAAGGCACTTGAAGAACTTGTCGCGCCCATCATCAACACGGTGGACCAAGTAAAGAGGGTCGAAGGCCAGCACAGGGACTAGCTGCTCCATTTTTTTCGTGTCGCCACTATTCTATGCCAAAGAAAATTTTATCTTAAGTTAGAATCACGACAACCTTTAATGTAATATAACTGGTTGTGTTTTGAACGAATGTGCATTATTACTCTTGTTAGATTCCTATATGTATGGTACATTCCCTACGCTTTGTTGGAAACTTGTCGGTGGATGCATCCCCGCCGCGAGCGCTTTGAGGAGCAGATCCTTAGCAGCCTGCTGGAGGTGCTGTTGCCAGCAAGATACCTTGACATTTTCAGTGCAGACACTTAAGCTGTTGAGCAGGCTCGAAATATAGTAAGGGCAATTGATCATGACAAAGTTACCTCAACATTTTCAGTGCCGCCACTTAAGCTGTTGAGCGGGCTTGAAACATAGTAAGGGCGCAACCGATCACGACAAGGTTCCTTCGCGTGCAGGTTTCCCATAAAAAGTCAAAATCATCCAAGGAAAATAACCTCATAGTAAAAAAATTACTTAGAGTTTTTGCAACTTACCTTTTTGTTGCTATACTCCTTTCTGCTAGATGTCAACTTCGAACGTCGCCTGTAGGTGTGCATACCATCTCATCCCCCCCAGCAAACTTGTATGCGAGCGAACCTCCTATCCTTTAAGAAAAAGAAAGAAGAGAAAATAGAGATATCGAACCTTGGTGGTTCGTTAGCACTTGCTAGGAATAAGCATAATGCAAATCCTCAGATAAACATGCACATAAGGAAACATGGAAATCGACAAGAGTTGTAGGATGCTCGATCTTATTGTACTATGCACAGGGTCTGTGCCTGGATTTGTACAAAGGATCACATGCCTCTCCGGCAAGACTTCCACAAAGGGTGGTTGCTGGGGGGCCCGGCAAACGCGCTTTATGGGTAGAACTAACGAAGATGTTCGATATTCCAGGAGTTCCTCACTAAGAGACCATCTTCAGTCTCCAAGTGGACTGTGCCAGGCCTGGTGACCCGTACTACCCCATAAGGGCCTTCCCAGTTTGGCATCAACTTTTTTGAATTCTTGGCCGACTGGACACACCGAAGAACAAGGTCGCCTTCCTCAAGACTTCGGGCATGAACCTTGCGGCTATGGTAGCGGCGCAAAGCTTGCTGATAGTGTGCAACTCACACATCAGCCTAAGACAATCTTACTCAAGGAGCATTACGTCATCTTAGCGCAACTGCTTTTTCTCAAACTCATCATAAGAAAGCACTCGAGGTGATCCGTATATGAGTTCTGTCGGGAGAACTGATTCCGCCCCATGTACTAGGGAGAAGGGTGTCTGGCTGGTGGCTCGATTTGGTGTCGTTCTGGTTGACCAAAGAACCACCGACAGTTCATCAATCCAGTGTCTTCCGCACTTGTGCAACTTGTCGAAAGTTCTTGTCTTAATCCCTCACAACACTTCAGCATTTGCCCTTTCCACTTGGCCGCTGCTCCTCGTATGAGAAACAGAAGCAAAACAGATCTTGCCGCCAAGGTATTGGACATATTGCATGAAGGTGCGGCTTGTGAACTGTGTACCATTGTCAGTGATGACCTTGTTTGGTACACCGAAATGGCAAACTAGTCCTTTGAAGAACTTGACGGTTGATTGCGTTGTCACCTTTCTCACTACTTCCACTTCCGGCAACTTTGTGAACTTGTCGATTGCGACGTACAAGTAATCAAAGCCCCTAGTTGCACGGGGAAAGGGGCCCGAGATGTAGATCCCCCAGAACAAAAATGGCTAGGAAGGAGGAATTGTAAAGACCCTGAGCTAGTTGATGTAGTTTCTTCGAATGGAACTGGCATGCTTCACACTTGGTTACTAGTGTAGTTTCATCCTAGAGAGCAGTGTGCCAAAAGAAACCTTGCTGGAATGCCTTCCTGGCAAGAGCTCTTGATCCTATGTGGGAGCCACATATACTTCCATGTATCTCTGCCAACAGCTCCAGTCCATCCTCTCGGTGAATGCACTTCAATTTCACGTCGTTCAATCTCATTCTATATAGGACATCGTCCACAAACTTCAATTTCACTTCATCTACGTAGGCTTCCATCAACGGGCTCTAATAATCCTTGTTAACTTGCTTGACGACAAGCTGTGAATCACCTCTAACGATGAGCTTGTTGATCCCAAGGTCTGTCGCGAACCTGAGACCGACAAGTAGCCCTTCATATTCTGCGGTGTTGTTTGTCGACCTCTCCTAGGAAAAGTGCATCTGAATTACATATTTGAGGTTCTCGCCGGTGGGTGGGACAAGTAGCATGCCAGCACTGGCTCCCTGCTAGGAGAAAGCCCCATCAAAATACATAACCCATTCTTGGCTTGTTTCCATGTCGTGAAGGGTCATTTCTTGGATCTCTTTGTCTGGCGTTGGAGTACATTCTGCAATGAATTCTGCCAAGTCTCTGCTCTGGATAACCGAAGTACTTTCAAATCTGAGACCAAAGATTGACAATTCCAAAGCCCACTCCACAATCCTACCAGTCACATCTGGATTTCGCAAAATCTATTATAGCAGAAAGCGAGTGACAACGGTGATCTCATGTGCTTGGAAATAATGGCGCAACTTCCTTGAGGCCATGAGGAGGCCCAAAAGCAACGTTTGCACTCCAAGAGTACCTTGACCTAGCCCCCTGCAAAAGGGAGCTGACAAAATAAACTGGGCGTTGCACCATCTTCTTCTTTTGTGTCGCTTCATTCATCTGCACAGATCCTGACTTGCCAGCACCAGACTCTGTCGGGGAAGATCCTAGCTCGTCATTTGGCGGTACTGCCTCCGCTTCTTCGTCGACTTCTCTCTGCGCCACTAATGCAATACTAGCCACTTGATTCGTTGCTACCAAGTATAGCAACAATGACTCTTGTGGTTCAGGTGTGACTAGTATTGGGAGAGAGGAGAGGTACCTCTTCAAATCTTGCAGCGCTGCCTCCACTTTCGAAGTCCACTTCATTGGACCCGCCTTCTTCAAGATTTTAAAAAAGGGCAGGGCACGCTCAGCAGATTTTGAGATGCACCTACTCAAAGCCGCAACACAGACGGCAAGACGACGCACATCTTTGACGCGTCTTGGTGCTTCAATCTGTTGAACTGCCTTGATCTTGTCGGGGTTCACTTCGATCCCACGCTTAGACATAAAGAACCCGAGAAGCTTGCCGGATGGAACACCGAACACACACTTATCATGATTGAGCTTCAAATTGATCTTGTGCAGATTTGCAAATGTCTCTTCTAGATCTTGTATGAGTGTTGCTTTGTCCTTGGTTTTAACCACTATGTCATCCATATAAGCTTCCATATTTCTATGAAATTGAGGCTCAAAACCAATCTGGACTACTTTGTCAAATGTTGAACCGACACTTTTTAACCCAAAAGGCGTACGCACGAAGCAATACGTACCACATGGGGTGATGAATGCGGTCTTTTCTTTGTCTTCCTTAGACATGAAGATCTGATGATATCCTGAATAAGCATCAAGAAATGACAGCAGATCGCAGCCTACAGTGGAGTCCAGAATCTGGTCGATGCATGACAAGGGGAAAGTATCTTTTGGACAGGCTTTATTGAGATCTATATAGTCAATACCCATCCTCCATTTTCCATTCGCCTTGCGCACCACAACTGGATTAGCCAACCATGTTGGATGGAGCACTCCTCTGACCAAACCTGTCGCTCCCAACTTCCTGATCTCCTCGGCAATAAATTCTTGCCACTCCAAAGCTTGCTTCCTAACTTTCTGCTTGAAGGGCCATGCATGAGGACAGACAACAAAATGGTGCTCAATTACCTCCCTGGGAACACCGGGGACATCAGATGGTTGACATGTAAAGACATCAACATTCCCCCACAGAAAGGCAATGAGCACGCTTTCCTTTTTGTCGTCGCGGGTGGAACTTATGGTGAAAGTTCCTCCGGTGCCATCCTCCCAGATGGACACCTTTTTGGTTTCTGGTGGAGCTGCCTTGTATTTCTTGTTCTTGCTGGTGGAGCTCTGTGGCACATCGTCAACAGGAGCGCAGCACTCCGAAGAGGGGCGCATGCTGGAGTGTGTACCAAGGGTCTTACCGGTCTTGTTCCCCCCAGGAGCTTCAGCGAAAGGAGCGGGTGCCTTGGCGACAGGTGCAGCAACTGTCTCCCAGTAAAGTTGGTCGGCACAGATATGTGCATCCTTCTTGTCATAGTTGATTGTAATGACACTAATCGGCCCGGGCATCTTCAATACATTGTAAGCATAGTGTGATGCCGCCATGAACTTGGCCAGCGTCGGACAACCAAGGATCCCATTATATGGCAACGGAATCTTGGCGACGTCGAAAACAATCTTCTATGTCCTGAAGTTCATGTCACTACCAAATGTTACCGGTAGTGTGATCTGGCCCATCGGCTGACTCCTCCCTGGATTGATCCCTTGAAACGTGCCCGTCTCCTCGAGATCTTCATTAGGGATTTGCAAACTTTTGATCACATCAGGCGAGATCAAGTTCAAACCGGCCCCACCATCAACTAGCATTTTTGTCACCTCGAGGTTGCGAATTGTTGGCGAAACAAACAATGATAGACACCCGACCATAGTTGTGCGATCAGGGTGATCCTTGGCGTAAAAAATGATAGGCGTGTGGGACCATCTCAATGGTTTCCAGGCTTCGACAAATGGCTCAGTCGCATTAATATCGTGCGCCCACTGTTGAAGTTGGCAGCGGGAAGAATGCAACGAGGCGCCTCCGTCGACGCACATGACGTCCATAGCCCTTTGAAATTCGTGCTCGCCAGACTCGTCGTCCTCCTTGTTGCCATCGTCATTCCCCTCTTCCTTGTCACGGCCTCGAGCGGGCCTCTCCTGTTGCTTGTCCTTGCAGCGGCGGCCTCCTCGGCCACCGTGTTTCTTGTTGGACCCCTCTCCACCATCTTGGGCCTTCACCTTATCCCGCCTCACATACTCATCTTTCTGCCTCTCGGCAAGTTGCTCAACTTGCCGGCAGTTTTGGAGATCGTGTCCCTTGGTGCAATGGATCTTGCAGTACTACTTGTCGGATCCCTTCGGCTTGTCGGCAGCCGCCAAGGCCTGACAAAAGACGCACCCGACAACCTCCTTGTCGGGGCTGTCAACCTTAGTCTTCTTGGAGGTGTTGAGGTTGCCGGATTGCTCGATGGCAATAATGGCCTTGTCCTTGTGTTTCTTGTTCCGCCATCGACCTTTCCTTGCCAGGGCGGTGGTGTCTTCGTCAGAGTCGACTCTAGCTCTAGCATCCTTGCCAGGGAGTTTCCTCCCTTCTTCATCTCGAGCACATCTATCAGCCAGAGTGTAAATCTCGACAACATCCTTAACGTTGTTCATCGCAAGCTCTTCACACATCATTTGGTTGCACTTGTTCTGATGAAACGTGCCGATAATAACAACAGGATGAACATCTGGGATGTTGCAATGTATACTACTGAATCTCTGAATGTACTTGCGCAAGGTTTTGCCCTCCTTCTTGGGGATGAGATGCAAATCACTTACTTGGCCAGGAGGTTGGTGGCCTCCGGTAAAGGCACCAACAAACTCATGACATAGATCTGCCTCGGAAGAAATGGAATTCTTCGGCAGATGCATCAAGCACGACCTCACGTTGGGCTTGAGTACCAACGAGAAGTAGTTGGCGAGTATCTTGTCGTCACGAGCCCCGGCAGCCTGCACTGCAATGGTGTGGATGCTCAAGAACTTCGATGGGTGAGTCTTGTTGTCGTATTTCCCTGGGACTTCCGATTTGAACATTTGGGAATTGGGCCACTGGACTCGTCGTAGCTCATGGGTAAACGCTGGAACCCTCCTCATAAGGTAGGTCGATAGGATACCCTAGCACAGACTTGTCTACAATGGGTCTTGCGCGCCTATCAGATTGATGGCGCGCTTCCCGCTGCCACTCGATGGTGGTCCGAGCGTCTTCTTTGGTTCGCTCCCGAAGAACTTCACATTGATTGCAACAAGTTCACGGATCAGATGACGCCGTTGAGTCGTCACCACCGGCACCAACCGGTCAAGTCGGCGACCGTCGTTGTCGCCACATAGGAGAGTGCACCGTTGTCGTGTCACCTCCGGCTTGTTGCCATTGGTGCCCGCTGACTCGATGGAACGCTGCTGTGAAGGCTCCGCCCGCTGCAACCCATCCCTATCAGCGAAGCTGATGAGGCTCTAAGTAGTAGCTCTCCACTCATCAAGCTTCTCCACAGCAGGAGGGAAATTCTAGAGTAGCTTTGCTCGTGCCAACGCTTCTGCTGATGTAGTCGGCACCTTAAGGTGCAAAGAACGTGAGGTGCTCTGACTCCTAACCATGTTAGAAGGAGCTCCATCACGGTCCCGTGACCGTGCACCACTTCCACCAGCGTTATGGCGTGCGTGCTAGTCCCTCGCATCTCAGGAATGATTCTCAGGAGTGTTTCCATGGGGGCGCTTAGATCCATCGACATCACGATGGTGTTCAACGCGTGCGACCTAAGAAGGCCATGGCGTATGCGCCAGCGTGGGCGTCTTGGAAGGCGCCCTTCCATCCCTGGAGTTCACTATGCCGCCTGTAGGAAGCATAGCCCCATCTTGATATCCAGCGGCGCGTGGGTTGCCATCGTCATTGCGAACAGCGCTGCTGGCTTGGCCATAATCACCATAATGTCGTGGAGGTTCAAGACCTCCATCTGCATCCACACCATCGCCAGTCCGAGTGGCTACAGGCGCACCGGACGCGGATGGATCAACCTCTATGAAACCCTTCTTATTGGGGGGCCATGGTGATGAATATGATGATGAAACTGGCGCGCTGATCATTAGATCAGGTTGACACAACCTCTCCCCCTACCTGGCGCACCAAAGATGTCGGGGTACGACACCTATGGGATTGCGTTGATCCCTGTGTGGTTCGACGGGGAGACGGTATGCGCAAAGAGCAGATCTGACGAGCAGCATGAGGGGAGACTTTTACCTAGGTTTGGGCTGCTGAGAAGCGTAAAACCCTACTCCTCCTTTAGTGTATTATGGGTGTTTTGAGTTCTGGCTACAGGAGCGCTATGAATAGTACATAGCTACTACGCGCGTGAGCCAGAAGGCCGAGGAAAAAGCCACCCCCTCGTAATGCCTTGGGCCTCCTTTTTTATGACTAAGGGGATCCCAACAGTGGCGTATAGTACGTACACGAGGTGTACAGTGCTACAGTGTTATCATACCTAACACTGACGGTGTAGGACAAATGCATTTAATGCTAGGTCAGGCGTCCATGAACTTCTATGGGACAGCACAAGAGACTGTCCCATCGGCACCGCTTAGCCTCCCCCATCGCCGGCGCCTCGACACGTATCCAGGTGGGATGACACCTGGTCTCTGCGCCGGCAGGATGGTGAGGTCTTGCCGGGTGCACTTCTTGCCGGGGCTCTATAAGCCACCCCGGCAAGGTCTTACCAGGAAAGGTTATCAGAATCGCGATTCTATTATACGATTCTATGACTTTATGATCCATACTAACCCATATGATTCTGCCATTTTAGCTCGTAGAATCTACGTTTCTACGATCCTGATAGTGAAGATTCTATGATTTGTGATCCTACCACCGGTGTTCTAGTCCAATTCAAAATCACGATTCTGACAACCTTGTTGCCGGGGTTCCAGCCTTTGGCCTTCGGTCTTGTGATTGTTGACTTGAACCTTTTCTTGATGTCTTTGTACTTGCTTCCAGTAGTCCCCTGGCAGGCTTTGCTGCTGGTGTGGCTACAACTGCTCGTGCACAAGTATGGGGTACTAAAAATCCTAGACTTTAGTACACCAACATTAGCGCTTGTCAAGTAGGAAAGCAAGTAGGTGGAAGTCATCCGATAAGGAACATCATGACCACTAGGAGAACACTCGAGTAACTTCATATGGATCTTTTTGGTCCCAATGCTTACAAGAGTCTCGGTGGAAACTCTTATGGTCTAGTTATAGTTGATGATTTTTTCAGATTTACGTGGGTATTCTTCCTTGATGATAAGTCGCAGGTACAAATGATCTTCAAGAACTTTGCACGCAAAGCGCAAAATCAATTTGTAGTGAAGATCAAGAAGGTTAGAAGCGATAATAGATCGGAGTTCAAGAACACCCATGTGGATACCGTTCTTTACGAAGAGGGTATTTCACATGAGTTCTTGGCTACGTACACGCCTCAACAAAATGGAGTTGTTGATAGGAAGAACCGAACCCTCATCGAGATGGCTAGAACGATGCTTGACGAATACAAGACGCCGAGACACTTTTGGGCAGAAGCCGTGGAAACAGCATACGAGCTTCTCACCGGAAATAAACCCCAAATTGGATACTTTCGGGTATTTGGCTCTAAGTGCTACATTCTCGATAAGCATCACCATGCTAAATTTTCTCCTAAATCTCATGAAGGTTTCCTACTTGGTTACAGATTGAACTCTCACACCTATCGTGTCTAGAACAACTTCACTCGGAAAGTTGAAGAGACGGTAGATGTGAAGTTTGATGAATCTAATGGTTCGCAAGTCGAACAATTGCCAATTGATGTAGGTGATAAAGATCCTTCAAAAGCTATCCAGGATTTTTCCATTGGCAAGATTCGCCCCGTGGAGGTGAATGAATGTACTTCACCAACCCAAGTGGAAGCTCCTACTTCGGATCAAGGCTACTGATAAAACGACATTGAAGCATCCACAAGCGATACACGACAAGATGAAGGGGAGTAGGTAGTACATCATGAAGATCCACCACAACCTCCTTCATCACCACCTCAAGGAGATGATCACTTTAACAACAACGAAGATGAAGGAGGTGATGAAGAAGAAGCTCCACCATCCAACAAGCCAAAGCTACCCCGAGTTCGAGCACAAGTGACTAAGAACCATCCCCTAAATCAAATCTTTGGTGGTATACAAACAGGGAGAATCACTCTCTCTAAAACTCGCTTACCTAACTTTTCTGAGCAATATTCTTTCATCTCTAGCATTGAACCCTTGAAGGTTGAACAAGCTCTTGAAGACACGGATTGGGTGGACGCTATGCCTGAAGAGCTTCACAACTTCGAGAGGAACGAAGTGTGGACACTCGTGGAGAAGCCCAAGAATGAGCAAAACATCATCGACACGAAATGGGTATTTCGGAACAAGCAAAGAAAAGAGGGGAGTAACATGACACTCCACACCAGGGGCATCTTGGTGAAATATTTAAACAGTAAAACCAGGGGGTCATTTGAAAAATATTTGCAAATGGTTTTAAAATCAAATAGGCATTTTCTGAAAATAATTATTTTTCAAACTATTCAAATGACAGAGGAGAAATGTTCAATAAATGGCATTAATTCTCCTGATCATTTTGATATATATATTTCCCATATTTGGAAATGATTTTACTGCAATTAAGATGTTTTAAACCCTTTGGATATTAAAAAGGAAAGTATTTAAAATGAATCGGGCTGGCCCACCGTTTCTAAATTCCCGAAACCACTCCGGGTCGGCCACCGACGCACTAACAGTGCCTCTCCCTCTCACTAACGCGCTGCACCCACTATCCGATGGCGCCATCCGCGCGCCCATCCCCTTCCTCGCGCGCGCGCCTCCGTCGCCGGAGATCTCTCTCCGTGGATCTCGCCCCTAGTGCCTCCCCGGCCACCGCACCGCTCCTATATAAGGCCCCAACCTCTCCTCTCTCCATTCCACCCCGAGCCGCCACTCTACCTCGCCGGAACGCTACCCCAAGAGCTCGCCGGAGTTCTAGACCCAACCGGATCCTTCCCGAGCTCGTGCCCGTCGCCACCCTCACCCCCAGCCCCCTCCGATGCCACCAATCGAGGCCGGAGACTCGCCGCCGTCGCCTGAGCACCTCGGACATCGCCCTCGACCACTACACCGTCGTCCCCGACCACTTCCGACCACCGGCTGCCATCAAACTCGCCGGAGAACCCCGACCTCCTCTCTGTAAGTCGCCTTCTCCACCATAGCCGTCGGATCCATAATCAACGCGCGGGATTAGATCTGTTTAATAATCGAGCCGGTATGCACTAGACTTCGGTCGCCCGCCCGCAAACACTCACGCGCACGCTCTTTCGACCAATAGGAAGTCGACACGTAGCCCCTGTCCGATTGTTTTTCTCTTTTTTTGTTTCTGTTTTAGAAAATAGAATGTATTCAAATTTTGTTTTTATCATATCTTTTAAACTATTAGGTGTTTTTAGTTGATTCTTTTTGCATTAGTTCAAAAATTAGTTGTAGTTCATGTCGGTATGCTTAGATTTCAAATTTGAGTTTTAAATTGTGAATCTAATCAAATTTGTTAAAATTACGAAAATCTGTATAACTAGAGTTTAGAAATATATTTTTGAGTGAATCTTTTTTCTACTATTTGGTATTAGTTAAACCTATCATTCTACACAGTTTGAGAATTTTTAGAATGAGTTTAGTTACTGTTTTAACATCTGTCTTGTTCTTAATAGGTTTTAACTAAATTGATTTTTTATTCAATTTGAACCTAAATTAGTTTATATTTTGTTTTTAGTTCTTAATAGGTTCTGTTATTTCAATCATTTAGGTAACATTACTTGAAATTATTTCGGATGATTGTTTAGTTTATTACCATGTTGTTATAGGAATCTTTTGCATTAGGTAATGTTTTATAAAACAATTTAGTTTTACTTTCACAAACTAGATAGATAATTAAATTGAGTTTTCTAATAAATAATTTTAGTAATTCTATTCTGTTAAGTAATATGATGATAATAATATTCGTGTTAATAATAAAGTTGTTTTGGTTTCCTATTCCAAAGTTATAGGAACATTCTAGTAGTGTTTTACAAATTTAAATATTTTAGTAGTTTTTCTTTTCACAAAAGACTTAGTGGATTTGATTCTGTTTACTAATATAGATTTTATTCTTTCTTTTTTCTGTTAACCATTGTTTTGTTATTAATATAGTTGTTTGTCTTATTTTATATTAGTAGTAGTTTTGACACTCAAAATTTTGTGAGCCAAAATTTGGTTTTGATTTCTTTCTCTTGATTGTTACTAGTGAATGATTTTAGTATTGTTTTAATTTTCTTGCTGATTGTGTGAGTTGTATTTTAGTAGTATGCTTATTTTCTGCTCTTGTTTGATTCGTTAGATCATCCGGACTGCGAAGCTTGTTAACTAGAGTCACTTGATTACGAGGATCGTCAGCAAGGCAAGTCACTTTGACCATGTATACCTATGTTTTATTGCATTAGTTCTTCCATCACCCCAATTGCATGCAAAGTAGGTAACTGGAAACTTGGTTACTTGTTGTAGTATCATGTGGTAGGTCCCCCTCAACCGTTTGACACATTGGCCCCGGGAAATGTTGATTTACATTTTTACTATGCTATTAGTAGACGAGATTGGTTGGGTGAGTCATGAGAGTTGTGAGATAATAATTTCAAGACCTACAAGATGATCAAGACTTCAAGATTTCGAGTTTTCAACATACCTCTGGGTGGATGATGGTTGAACGGCGCCCTAGAGAAACCAGTGGTTAGCCTAGATGATGCTGGAGATGTGCCCGTATTCATGCGGAAAGGTCCACCCAGGCACATAGAGATGGATGGATGCTTCAAGACCCAAGGCTTACCTGCACAGCCACAAGTCATTATGGGCTCTGGCTTGGTTGGATATCATGGTGACCCTGGACAGGTGGTGCTACGAGATGTAGAAGAACGGTAGGAAAGGATGGGCACCGACAAAGTCGCAGGGAAACCCTTTAGAAGACCATGTTTTGGTCATCCGTTTCTCAAACACCCTGAAGTGCGAGAAATCAAACGGAGGCGATCAAATCTTGTGGGGAACGTGTGCAAAACTCTGTAGAGTACACAAACCTAATCGATTAGCCGTGTCCACGGTCATGGACAACTTGAGCCAAAGGAACTGAAACTATCTAGAACTCTCAACACAAATTAATTTTATTGATGTGGGTTATTAGTGTTAACTTGGGTATGAGAATTGGTTGGTGGAACCATCTCATTAATCAACCAACATTGTAGTAATTATGCCTTTGCCCTCTCTTGTTGTAGGAAAAACTTGGCTTTATGCAAAAACTTACTACCCCACCTGCCATATTTGCATATAGTCTAGATGATTACTTTACCTCCTCTTTGTGACATTGTCGGCATATTCAATATGCTGACCTACACGGCTGCAACGTATCATGTTGCAGAGAACTTTTCCGACCAGGAGTGAGGACACGTTCTATGCTCGGTGAGATGCCCTTGGAGTCAGATGGACTCATCTACCTTTGAAGCTTCCGCAAGATTAGTTATTCTCATGAGTTGCCCTTCAGCCACTTTATTGTAATTCTTATTGTAATAAAGGACTCTATATGAGATTTTCGATTAATAAAGCTGTGTGATTTCCCTTTGATATATACATTGATGTACCGTGTGTGTACCAGCATGATCTTGGGATGGTACGGAAACACCGGAGATTTGACCTTTCAGGTCGGGTCGCTACAAAGATGGTATCAGAGCAAACGCTGACCGTAGCACGTAACCTCTAGGATTGGAAAAGCCTTAGGATTTATTTCTCTTTTCGTCTTTAAAATTATTATACTCTCATCTACTCGTTTCTGACTTCCCTCCGATTTATTTAAAAATTTATAGATGGCCACCTTCATCCCAGTTTTGAGCACGGAGTTTTGCCAGCCTGACGGAACGATGCCCTTTGGCAAGGAGCTGATGAGGATCGTCAGGGACGTAAGGATTGCTTTGCTGAGCATCACCGGGACTCCTATCATGTCTTTTCCACAAGACGGACGCTACAGGATCGACGTGCATATCCCTGGGAAGACCTTTGGAAATCGTATGGAACCAATTGATTTCAAGTTTGTGGCGCCCAGCTGGATTTTTGGGAGAGACATGGCCATTCATCATGCTCTTGGATGTATTCAGGAGGAATACAGAGGTGGAACCATTTCACCAAGACTCAACGTGGTTTGTCGCAGGGATGCCAATGGAAATATCATAACCACTCCCACTGAAGACACCACCATTTCCTATATCCAGACCTTGGAGACTCACATCAGGACTCTGGAACTTCGGGTGAGAGGATCGACAAGCTGAACACTCGCATTGCAACTCTGGAGGAACAGATGGACATGGGTGAAAACCTTCATCCCGAAGGAGACATGGCTCCTTTGATAACGATGATGACTATGAGGAGAGCACCACCGGAGGAGGCTCCTTCACTATGTACGTTTGAGGAGAACTTTAGTCGTGCCCCCCATGTATCTTTTGTTTCTTGATTAAAGCGTAGGTCGATGCTTAGTGATTGGAGACTTGTATCTCGATGTTTGAACCTTGAGTTGAATAAATGAATGAGTGTTTGGTGTGATATGTTTGTTGCATTGCATATGGGTAGTGAATTTCCCTTTTAGGACATTGTTCTATTCTAATTCTCACCCCTCTGAAAACAGCAAGATGCCTCCGCGACGTGAGCCCGACTTCACTTTCCCGCCAGAGCTCACACAACTTCTCCAGTAGCAGAACGCTCTGGTGCAGCTGTTGATTCAGAATCAGACCAACAACCACAACAACCACCCTCCACCTCAGGGTGACAACCTCACCCGTTTTCTGAGACCGAATCCCCCAACCTTCTCCAGCAGCACAGAACCCATTGTGGCAGATGATTGGCTCCGCAAGATGGAGAGAGAACTCACCACCGCAGGATGCACTGAGGCTGAAAAAGTGCGTTTTGCCGCCCATCAACTGGAAGGCCCAGCAGCTTCATGGTGGGAGAACTACACCACCACATACCCCATTGCTGGTGTGACTTGTGAGCAGTTCAAGTTAGCTTTCCGCACTGCTCATGTCTCAGCTGGAGCCATGAGTGTGAAGAAGCGTGAGTTTCGCAACTTACGCCAAGGGAACCGTTTCGTGGCCTAGTATGTGGAGGAATTTAGTATGTTGGCTCGTTATGCACTAGGAGATGTAGCCGATGATGCAGCCAAACAAGAAAAGTTCCTAGAAGGACTCAACGATGAGTTGAGCATACAACTGATGGTGGCTACTTTCAACTACTATCAGGAGCTGGTAGACAAGGCTCACTCAGGAGCTCATCAGAAGCCTCGTTATTCCTCGTACTCAGGAAATACCGGCTCAGGGAACGGTAAGTATGGAGGACACAACCATCATGTGCACCACCATGGAGGCCACCACCATGGAGGCCACCACCATGGAGGAAATGGGAATAATCGTCCCAACACTGGTAACTTCAAGAATGGTATTGGAAGTGGGAATGGTAACCAACATCATCCCGCTCTAGCTCAGAAGGATCTGAACCGTATCACCTGTTTGAAGTGTCAGAAGACAGGGCACTATGCCACTGAATGCCCTCAGAACAAGCAAGGGAATGGAAGCGGCAACCACAACGCCAACTCCGCAGCTAAGAAGCCCAATCCGTTTCCTCGTGCTCAGGTGAACCACCTTGATGTGGAAGAAGTCTATGATCAGCCCGAGACTATGGTTGGTAAGTTTTTACTGCATTCAAATTCAGTTATGGTACTTTTTGATTCTGGTGCAACTCATTCATTCATATCAAGGGTAGTTGTGGAAAAGTATGGTTTACCCACCAGAACCCTTAGCGAGCCCATTAAGGTCAATTCCCCAGGAGGTATGATGATGGCAGGGATAGGATGCAACGCCCTGAAACTCCACATAGGAAACCATGTTTTCCCTACCGACCTTATCGCCTTAGAATCCAAGGGATTGGATGTAATCCTAGGCATGGATTGGATGACCAAGTATGAAGGGAACCTTGATTGCCCCAGCAAGTCTATTTCACTCACCACTCCGGAGAAGAAGAGGATTAAGTATGTATCCTGACGCACACAGATGAGTGCTCGGTTAAATTCCCTCACAAGAGTTGTTCAGGAGGAAGTGCCGGTTGTGCAAGATTATCCAGATGTATTCCCGGATGAATTACCAGGCATGCCACCACATAGAGAGATTGAGTTTCTGATAGAGTTACTACCAGGAACAGCCCCAATTTCCAAGAGACCCTATCGGATGCCCGCAAATGATTTAGTGGAAATCAAGAAGCAGATTAAGGAGTTATTAGACAAGGGGTATATTCGCCCAAGTTCTTCACCTTGGGGAGCCCCAGTTCTTTTGGTGGAAAAGAAAGATAAAACCTTGAGGATGGTAGTCGATTATCGTGCATTGAACGAGGTGACTATCAAGAACAAGTACCCTCTGCCGATGATTAATGACTTGTTTGATCAGCTAGTAGGAGCCAAAGTATTCTCCAAGATCGATCTTCGATCAGGGTATCATCAACTAAAGATTCGTGAACATGATATACCCAAAACAGCTTTCACCACCAGGTATGGCTTATATGAGTATACAGTCATGTCCTTTGGTTTGACTAATGCTCCTGCCTACTTCATGAATTTGATGAACAAAGTGTTTATGGAATATTTGGACAAGTTTTTCGTGGTGTTCATCGATGACATTTTGATATTCTCCAAGAGCGAGGAAGAACACAAGGAACAATTGCGTTTAGTTCTGGAGAAGCTTAGAGAGCATCAGTTATATGCCAAGTACAGTAAATGTGAATTTTGGCTGACGGAAGTCGGATTCCTTGGACATGTTATTTTTGGAGAAGGAATAGCAGTAGACCCCAGTAAGGTTGAAGCAGTCACTGACTGGAAGTCACCCACCTCAGTTAAGGAGATCCGCAGTTTCCTCGGACTTGCCGGATACTACCGGAGGTTCATTGAGAATTTCTCAAAGATTGCCAAGCCCATGACAGAGTTGTTGAAGAAAGAGACTAAGTATATTTGGACTGAGGAATGTGAGAACAGTTTCCACGAGTTGAAGAAACGTTTGGTCACAGCCCCAGTGTTGATACTGCCAAACATTTGGAAGGACTTCCAGGTTTATTGTGACACATCACGTCAAGGACTTGGAGGAGTACTCGTGCAGGAAGGAAAAGTTGTAGCATATGCATCCAGACAGCTACGACCCCATGAGTTGAATTATGCCACCCATGATTTGGAACTAGCAGCCGTAGTGCACGCACTCAAGACCTAGAGACATTTCCTTATTGGAAATAGTTGTGATGTTTACACTGATCATAAGAGCCTGAAGTATATCTTCAGACAGAAAGGGTTGAACCTCAGACAGAGAAGATGGTTAGAGTTAATCAAGGACTATGACATGAGATTACACTACCATCCAGGAAAAGCAAATGTTGTAGCAGATGCTTTGAGCCAGAAAAGTTATGTGAATACACTCATAGCCGGAGGATTACCCCAAGAGTTAACCGATGATCTCAGAGGGCTTCGGTTAGAGATAGTTCCAAAAGGATAAGTTGCCACACTAGAGGTTCAGTCCACCTTGACCGAAAGAATGCATGAAGCCCAGAAATCGGACAAGGAGATAGCTGAGATAAAGCAGAGAAAGAAGGAAGGCAAGGCTAAAGGCTTTCGTGAAGATGAACAGGGTACTCTATGGTTTGAGAACCGAATCTATGTGCCCAATGACCCAGAGCTCAGGAAGTTGATACTTCAGGAAGCCCATGATTCACCATACTCGATACACCCAGGCAACCCCAAGATGTACCTAGATTTGAAGGAAAGTTACTGGTGGACAGGTATGAAGAAAGATATTGCTGAACATGTTGCGGTATGTGATGTTTGCCAGCGAGTAAAGGCGGAACATCAGAAACCAGTAGGGTTACTCCAACCTTTGCCGATACCCGAGTGGAAATGGGATAAGCTTGGTATGGATTTCATCACAGGACTACCTAGGACCCGTTCAGGATATGATTCCATCTGGGTAGTGGTCGATCGTTTGACCAAGGTGGCTCATTTGATTCCAGTGAAGACCACCTATACGAGTGCTAAGCTAGCCAAGATATATATGACCAGGATCATTTGTCTGCATGGAGTTCCGAGGAGTATCGTGAAAGATAGAGGAACGCAATTTACCTCCAAGTTTTGGCATCAGCTACATGAAACTTTGGGTACAAGGCTGGAGTTCAGTACAACTTTTCATCCGCAGACTGATGGACAGACTGAGAGAGTCAACCAGATCTTGGAAGACATGTTGAGAGCTTGTGCGCTAGACTATGGGTCTAGTTGGGATGACAATTTACCTTATGCAGAGTTCTCATACAACAACAGTTATCAGACAAGTCTAAAGATGGCCCCTTTCGAAGCTTTATACGGAAGGAGGTGCAGAACACCATTGACGTGGGATGGTGTTGGAGACCGACAACTTTTTGGTCCCGATCTTATCAGAGATTCTGAAGATAAGGTCAAACTGATTCGAGACTGACTCAAGATAGCTCAATACCGGTAGAAGAGCTATGCTGATAACAGACGCAAGGAGGTAACATATGAAGTAGGGGATCGAGCATATCTTCGTGTGTCCCCACTTTGAGGAATCAAGAGGTTTGGTGTTAAAGGAAAGTTAGCACCGAGATTCATAGGCCCCTACAAAATTCTTGACGTAGAGCCGAAGTTGCATACAAACTAGAATTGCCAGAAGAATTGTCCGGAGTTCATGATGTTTTCCATGTTTCCCAGCTGAAGAAATGTCATGCTGAGATGGATGATATTCCTTTCAGAGACACAGTGCCCTTAGAGGCCATACATCTTGACAATGATCTGACTTATGAGGAGAAGCCCGTCAGGATTCTCGAGACTACCAACAGAGTTACCCGTATCAAGATCATCAAGTTCTGTAAAGTTTTGTGGAGTCACCACACCGAGGAAGAAGCCACCTGGGAACGCGAAGAAGATCTTCGTAGAGACCATCCGAACCTATTTTCTAGCCAACCCGAATCTCTAGGGCGAGATTCATCTTAAGGTGGGTAGGTTTGTAACATCCCAAAATTTCATTTTGGAATGTTATGATATATAGCTATACATCATCACATTGTTTGAGTGAATATAATGGTTGAAGTGTTTCTTTTGAATTGCTGAAATGTCACTTTCATCTTTTCCTTGTTCTTGTTTCACCTATTTGAAAATCTCTGGAATAGTTCAAAGAAAAGAGGGGAGTAACATGACGCGCTAACAGCGCCTCTCCTTCTCACTAACGCGCCGGACCCACTGTCTGATGGCGCAAACCGTGCGCCCGTCCCCTTCCTCGCACGCGCGCCGCCGTCGCTGGAGATCTCTCTCCGTGGATCTCGCCCCTAGTGCCTCCCCGGCCACCGCACCGCTCCTATATAAGGCCCCGACCTCTCCTCTCTCCATTCCACCTCGAGCCCCCCTCTACCTCGCCGGAACGCTGCCCCACGAGCTCGCCGGAGTTCTAGACCCAACCGGATCCTTCCCGAGCTCGTGCCCGTCGCCACCCTCACCCCCAGCCCCCTCCGACGCCACCAATCGATGTCGGAGACTCGCCGTCATTGCCTGAGCACCTTGGACGTCGCCATCGACCACTGCACCATCGTCCCCGACCACTTCCGACCACCGGCCACCGTCGAACTCGCCGGAGAACCCCGACCTCCTCTCTGTAAGTCGCCGTCTCCACCATAGCCGTCGGATCCGTAATCAACATGCGAGATTAGATCTGTTTAATAATCGAACCGGTACGCACTAGACTTCGGTTGCCCGCCCGCAAACACTCACGCGCATGCTCTTTCGACCAATAGGAAGTCGACACGTAGCCCCTGTCCGATCCGTTTGTTTTTCTCTTTTTCTGTTTCTGTTTTAGAAAGCAGAATGTATTCAAATTTTGTTTTTATCATATCTTTTAAACTATTAGGTGTTTTTAGTTGATTATTTTTTCATTAGTTCAAAAATTAGTTGTAGTTCATGTATGTATGCTTAGATTTCAAATTTGACTTCTAAATTTCAAATCTAATCAAATTTGTTCAAATTACTAAAATCTGTATAACTAGAGTTTAGAAATATATTTTTGAGTGAATCTTTTTGCTTCTGTTTTGTATTAGTTAAACCTATCATTCTACACAATTTGAGAATTTTTAGAATGAATTAATTACTGTTTTAACAAAAATAGAATATGTCTAGTTCTTGATAGGTTTTAGCTAAATTTATTTTTTATTCAATTTGAACCTAAATTAGTTTGTCTTTTGTTTTTAGTTCTTAATAGGTTCTATTATTTCAATCATTTAGGTAACATTACTTGAAATTATTTAGGATGATTGTTTAGTTTATTACCATGTTGTTATAGGAATCTTTTGCATTAAGTAATGTTTTATAAAACAATTTAGTTTTACTTTCACAAACTAGATAGATAATTAAATTGAGTTTTCTAATAAATAATTTTAGTAATTCTATTCTGTTAACTAATATGATGATAATAATATTAGTGTTAATAATGAAGTTTTTTTGGTTTCCTATTCCAAAGTCATAGGAACATTCTAGTTATTTTCATCTAGTAGAGTTTTACAAATTAAAATATTTTAGTAGTTTTTCTTTTCACAAAAGACTTAGTGAATTTGATTATTTTTACTAATATAGATTTTATTCAATATTTTTTTTGTTAACCATGGTTTGTTATTAATATAGTTGTTTGTCTTATTTTATTTTAGTAGTAGTTTTGACACTAAAAATTTTGTGAGCCAAAATTTGGTTTTGATTTCTGTCTCTTGATTGTTACTAGTGAATGATTTTAGTATTGTTTTAATTTTCTTGCTGATTGTGTGAGTTGTATTTTAGTAGTATGCTTATTTTGTGCTCTTGTTTGATTCGTTAGATCATCCGGAGTGCGAAGCTTGTTATCTAGAGTCACTTGATTACGAGGATCGTTAGCAAGGCAAGTCACTTTGACCATGTATACCTATGTTTTATTGCATTAGTTCTTACATCAGTCCAATTTCATGCAAAGTAGGTAACTGGAACCTTGGTTACTTGTTGTAGTATCATGTGGTAGGTCCCCCTCAACCCTTTGGCACATTGGCCCCGGGAAACGTTCATTTACATTTTTGCTATGCTATTAGTAGACGGGGTTGGTTGTGTGATTCATGAGAGTTGTGAGATAATAATTTCAAGACCTACAAGATGATCAAGACTTCAAGATTTCAAGTTTTCAACATACCTCTGGGTGGATGATGGTTGAACGGCGCCATGGAGAAACCAGTGGTTAGCCTAGATGATGTTGGAGATCTGCCAGTATTCATGCGAAAAGGTCCACCCAGGCACAAAGAGTTGGGTGGATGCTTCAAGACCCAAGGCTTACCTGCACAGCCACAAGTCATTATGGGCTCTGGCTTGGTTGGATATCGTGGTGACCCTGGACAGGTGGTGCTACGAGATGTAGAAGAACGGTAGGAAAGGATGGGCACCGACAGAGTCGCAGGGAAACCCTTTAGAAGACCATGTTTTGGTCATCCATTTCTCAAACACCCTGAAGTGCGAGAAATCAAACGGAGGCGATCAAATCTTGTGGGGAACGTGTGCAAAACTCTGCAGAGTACACAAACCTAATCGATTAGCCGTGTCCACGGTCATGGACAACTTGAGCCAAAGGAACTGAAACTATCTGGAACTCTCAACCCAAATTAATTTTATTGATGTGGGTTATTAATCTTAACTTGGGTATGAGAATTTTTTGGTGGAACCATCTCATTAATCAACCAACATTGTAGTAATTATGCCTTTGCCCTCTCTTGTTGTAGGAAAAACTTGGCTTTATGCAAAAACTTACTACCCCACCTGCCATATTTGCATATAGTCTAGATGATTACTTTACCCCCTCTTTGTGACATTGCCGACATATTCAATATGCTGACCTACATGGCTGCAACGTATCATGTTGCAGAGAACTTTTCCGACCAGGAGTGAGGACACGTTCTATGCTCGGTGAGATGCCCTTGGAGTCAGATGGACTCATCTACCTTTGAAGCTTCCGCAAGATTAGTTATTCTCATGAGTTGGCCTTCAGGCACTTTATTGTAATTCTTATTGTAATAAAGGACTCTATATGAGATTTTTCGATTAATAAAGTTGTGTGATTTCCCTTTGATATATACATTGATGTACCGTGTGTGTACCAACATGATCTTGGGATGGTATGGAAACACCGGAGATTCGACCTTTCAGGTCGGGTCGCTACAAGTAAGTTACATAAACTTACTCAATGTATATCGCAAGATATGGAAATGAATGTTATAAGCTAGCAATTCACACTAAGCACAAGATTGAACAATAGTAGCAAGTATGAATTGGGGACTATAAAGTGTTGATCTAAATAATCTCTTTGATATGGTAACCAACACAATATAATGAGGACAACAAGATATAGTGAATGCAAGGTCAAGTGACCAAAGTAAACCGCAAGTAGTGACTAGGGTTATAAATAACCGAAGACACGGAGACGAGGATGTATCCCGATGTTCACTTCCTTGGAGGGAAGCTAGTCACCGTTAGAGAGGTGGATGTTACCACGAAGGCACACCAACGCCACGAAGGCTCACCCTATTCTCCCCTTGAAATATCACCATGAAGGCAATTCTCAACCACTAGTGGTAGACCTTGAGGCGGCCTCCAAACCTTCGCAAACTTTTCCGGGGGACAAATCACAAGTTGATTCCTCACCGGAGCACTCCTACCGCCTAGGAGTCTCCAACCTCCAAGAGTACCAAGATCAAGGGGAAATGATCAAGACTTGCTCAAATCACGAATTCCTTTGGTCAAGAGAGGGAGAGGGAGGGGATCTATCACTTGATTGGAAAATCTCTCAAGAACTCTCACGAATCTCTCCGGGATCTAAGATTTGGTGTAGGAGAAGTGAGAGGGAGCCACTTGTGTTCTTGGGGTGATTTGCGATGAAGTGGTCAACCCCTCCACGAAGTGGTGAAGGGGTATATATAGCATGGGTGAAAATATGGCCGTTGTAGTGTAAGTGACCATGTAGGCCGGACATCCGGGGCCAAGCCTGGACATCCGGCATGTCAGGAAAGCCCGAACATCCGGCAGATGGCCAGATATCCGACGTGGTTATACAGACCCTTGGTTTCTCGGTTAGGAGTGGCCGGACATCCGGGATGGAGCCTGGACATCCGATGGCTGAGAATTGCACACACGCGTATGAAAACAGAGGCGAGAGTACAGGGCCCGGACATCTGGCCAAGGCCCGGACATCTGGCCAAACTTGGGGCCCAGACATCCGGCCAAATGTCGGACATCCGAAGGCACATCCAACATTTCGAACAGGTTCTGGACATAGTCGGGCCAGATTTCCTGGAGGATCCCGGACATCCGGGGTGACCCGACAGCCCGGACATCCGGCCAAAGAAAAATAGCAGGAACCCTAAAACTAAAACATGCATAACTTTCATATCCGGACTCCGATTTTGATGATCTTGGGCTCGTTTTGAAGCTATGGAAAAAAGCCCAGGTCCTCACGTAGAGAACTACACAAGACGAACCAAAATGGATGATGCAAATTATGCAAAGCTTTTATCATGTATTTGGGTAACCTATTTGGCTTTGGATTTTCTTTGATAGATGTATAGGCATATTGTATTTGTATTGGATAGGAGTGAAATATACCTATGTTCTAATATGATGTGAGGAAGTAGAAATAGAACATGTTGACTTGAGCAAATCTATCACTAACTCCTTTGATTCCCTCTTAATACTGCGGGATCCCTATAACTCAAGAATCATAAAAGAACTATACTAGGTAGCTTCTAGAAACTCATTCTCAAGCATATTTCCTTTTCGATGGTCATCGATCCTGAAAACTAAATCCAAAGGAACTAATACCTTTGACTAAAGCATTCCATTTGAGCTTGGTGTTGATGTTTATGCTTGGCTCTAGTCAGAACAATGATCTTGATCATTACACTTGGTGAAGACTTCAAATAGCTCCCCCATAGGCCATGTGGAGAGCATTGCATTGTATTCATCTTCATACGTTCGTCATGTGATCATCCACAAGCTTTAAGCATGTAATCCTTCAGGATGGCTATCTTGAACTTGCCCTTGTCAACCATGATCCATGAGAATCACCTAACCCTCATAGATATAGAAAACACATAGCCTGGGTTAGTACACAAAGTGCAATTGAAAAATTCTTACCATACCACAAGATCCCATATGGTACATGATTTGTGCTTGTGTGTTGACCATCTTTGAATTCAATCTTCGATCTTCATCTTGGTCAACAATTATCTTTGCTCCATGAATAATATTGATGCACAACTATATATATGGCATTCGTTCTGAATCCATTCAGTCTCCTTCTTGCATCACCCATGGAACAAACCTTTCGATATAACTTGATGTCATTGTTTCTTCATAGGAATTGTCATTCATTATCAAGTCTCAATGCATTGTAAATGGAACTTTCTTTCAAATGTATATCTCAATGCAAACATTAGTCCATTAGGATTGTCATTTAATTACCAAAACCATACCTGGGGACTAAATGTACTTTAAATCTCCCCCATTTTGGTAATTAATGACAATATAAACAAGAGGTTTTATATAATGAATTTTTAAATAAGCATGAAATTTATCCGAAGAAGCACGCAACATGTTAGTAGGACCATAATTTATAGAGCAAGCTCCCCCATAATATATGCATATGTGGATGAACTTTGAATTTCATTGCATAGATATAAACTAGGTGGAGTTTTCTCTATGTACTCATTCATGCAACAAGCACATATAACTAGGGTAGCTATGCATGAATGACAACAAAAACTTCAAAAGATATTCATCTTAAACCCTCTAAACTTCTCCCCCATTGGCAACAAATGCCAAAATGGAAGACAAAGCATCTAGAAGACCAATATAGTATGAGTTCCTCCTTGATGTGTGCATATCACAAAATGGGAGTGAAAACAAATGCACATATTCAATGATGAACAATTGGAGGAGCTCGGAAACTATAGAATGCAACCAGATACTAAGATATAAAAACAAGCATTAGAAGTGCGAGGAAAACATCCAGAAGATCCAAAGAACATATTTTGGACAAGATATAATAGGAATATCCAATGTAATCATCATGTCAATCATGGGTCCAACATACATTCAAAATACATGAGTATGCAAGATTGTATGCAAAACATACAATCACTCATGACACAACCTCTTACCGAAGCCACTATACGAATAGAAGGAACACACAAAGTGGCCGGCGAGGAATAAGTGATATCAAGAAAAGATATGAACTTTCTTATGTATAAAAATTTCTAAGTGTTCAAAAATAATCATGATATGTATCCACAAAGAGACCTGTATACACAAAAAGGTTGTAATTGATAAGAACATGATATCCACAGGTGAATCCACTATTATACAACTTTGAGCCTAGCATAAGATCAAGGCACATGGAACAAACCACATGGCACAAATTTATCTCATTTGCATAACACAAGGTGAAGCAAGCAATCAAAAGATCTGACAAGCCAAAAAGATAAAAGAATATTATGATTTGGGAAAAAGGAGTGTTTTAAGAAAAATAGAGAAGCTCCCCATGATTTGTGCACTATTTAGATTTTTTGTATTTGGATACAAGTGCACAAAATAGGATCAGCACTCCCCCAAAATCAATAGGAACACAAAACAATTGCAAGAAAGCATAGATTGGAAAAGAAACCTAGCATTTGCAACAAACATATGGTTGAGCAACATGTAAATGAGGCAACCTAAGAATAGGCACAACCAAAATGATGTGTGTGAGTCACTTCAAAGAACTTTGAGAAGACTAATATAAGGATGAGAATTAAGCATAAACATAGTATTGAGTAAATGAGATACAAGGTGCAAGACATGTCCTTCCCACACATACAAAGTTAAGCAGGTCACACACACATCAAGCAAACGGGTTCACAAGCTCACTATATGAAAATTTAAAAAATCAAAGCTTGTGACAACCCATGGTGAAGATATGAAATAATAGGATTGTAAAGACAAGCAAGAGGACAACAATATTCACCAAACATGAGTGCACTAAGATGCAAAGGGGTAAGACACGCACTCATACAACAAATGCTTCCACGGAGCCACCAAAATATAAAAAGAGGATGAAACAGTGGACATGAAAGAATAGGGATATAAACTAGAGATGTAACTTATCTCATGTGTATAAGATTCTAGGTAGATGACAATCATGATGATATATATCCGCAAAGAATGATGTACACATGACATAGTTACAAAAGGAAAGAATAAGATATCCAAACGGGAGTCATAAAATATACCAATGAGATCTTTGCTTGAAAGTATAGCACATGGATTAATATTATCTTATTGAATATTAATGAACTCCACACACACAACCATCAAAGACATCACAACTAGCAACAAGAGATCATTATTGGGATGTTTTGAGTATGGAAACAAGTATCACAAGAACAAGTCAAGACATTCATGCCATGATGCAACCTACACAAGGTTGAATGCAAGAAATGTATGCATGAAGTAAATACTTGTTATCGAGAAAGCATTGGCATGAAGTAGCAAATCAATAAAATGTCCAAGATTGGATCTAATTTCCTCATTGTGCCACCACCTTCATGAAGAAGCCAAGCACCCAATGCTTCTCAAATGTACCTAAAACAATTTAAGTACAATATGGTTCCCAAACTTATTGGGTCCAAAGTAGTTAGCATAACTACAAGCGTAGGGCAAAACCACTTAAATATGTGCATATGGATATGGATTTTAATTTCATGCATGAGGAAAACAAGGAAAACCATTAAGGATTAGATGGATCTACCTCATATATTGGATCAAATAAGGAAAACAAGGCATGTAGATGTACACATAATAAATATGCATGCACAAGCCTACCAAGATCCAAAGAGATACAAGTAAGACAAAAGAACACATAAACCATGAATACTCCAATAACATCATAAATTATTCATGTTGTCCAAATTGCATCGAAACGACTCAACACATGATAGCGCACAAAGTTCTACATACGAACTAAGCAAAACCAATGAGCATGTGAATAACATTGCCCACCTCTCATAGGCATATCTCATTCAAGTGGATATAAGATAGTACAAGCAATGAGATAACTACCTCCCATAACTCCATAATACCAAGAAGATGATCTCGAACAAAGGCAAGGGAGAATACCGGGAGGCAAATGAATTTCTCGGCTAGATATAAAATGCAAGTTGAAACAAAAGCCGAGAAGAAGATCATCAACAAATTTTACAACATGAAGGAATACCAAGTTTAATGATATCAAGGATAACATCCAGTGATAGAAAGAAAGGATATGTAAAATCAACTTCATTATCCAAAGCATGTGAGAAGAGTTTTAGAATTAAACACAGTGCTTGGATAGCGTATTCATGACATTCCAATTAGGTAGATAATCATGCATAGCAATAATTGGAATGGCTTAAATCAAATGCTTTTAAAAATATAATTTTTAAGATAAACCATGGGTAAAACCACACAAGAATACCATACTCAAAGAAAGCATTGCGTGCCACAGAGATATAAGGTAATCTCAAATATGAATTCGAAGTGGCAATCCTCAGTTGTTCACAATTACAAGGATTGTGATATGCAAAAAAGAACATCACTTCCCCATAATGTGATTTTTCATGTATTGTCAACAAGGGGCAAATGAAATCCAACCAAAGGTAATTAATGAATGATAATTTGAATTTCAAATGAGCTTAACATACCACATGGTAACTAGATAATATTGCACTAACAATACACGGTGGTATACCACGTATATACACATTTAAGGTTTGTGATATGCACAAACATAACACTCACCCATAATGTGATGATCCATTAATATCTCACAAGAGCCAAATGAGATTCAACTAATGAATCAATAAAAGCTCGGAACCACACACACAAATATATGAAGTGCATTGCGACCTATACATGCTAGATAACTCAAATCATGCATACTAGGGGGCACAACATATACAAACACATGCTAGGTAAAACCTAAACATGCAAGCGGCTAGCAACTTTCAATGTAAACAATATAAGTACAAGTTACCACAAAGAGGAGCATTGGATTAATAAATGTGATGATAATCCACTTGACTTGGCTTTCTCAAATGAATGGTGGTTAACTTTTTTTTATGAACTAGCCAAGTCTCCAATGCCCTCCACACACCTATTGATCGAGTTTGAGCTTGATGGTCCCCAACCAAGTTGGTTCCTAAGAAGTTAGTCACAATAGGCTTGGCAACCCAAATGGTCTTTTCTTTACCCAAACCACTTTGGGTGCCCACAAACTTAGCAAACAAATTGCCAACATTATCCTTTCTAAGTGAATAATGATCATTGACAATTAGAGGCTTAGAGACATTACCGTTGGGACATGATCAATATATGTGTCCCTTCTCACGACAAATATAGCAACATGTGCTCCCCTTTATCTTCTTGTTTACCTTCTCAACTTGGAGAACATTATCTTGGTTAAGCATGGAAAGAGGCCTTTCATTATCTTGAGATTGAATTTGAGGCCACTTCCCTTGATGCTTCACACTTGAATCCTTCTTCTTCAATGGACAAGATCCCACATGGTGTCCAACATTCTTGCACTTGAATCAAATATTGTTGGCCGAATTCTTGACTTGATCTTGTCCCTTCTTCCTATTCTTGGACTTCTTCTTGTTGGAGATGAAATCAAGTCCTATTTTGTCTTGAGGGTCCTTTTGCACACTCAAGTTATTATCACAACATTTTTACAAGTCTTTATTCAAAATAGTGACTTGGGCCTTGAGCTCTTTATTTTCCTCTGCAAGGTTAGTATTAGCAAAAGAGCTAGAAGAAGTACAAGATTCATTGTTAGAGCAACAAGGCATGGTGAGCAATTCATCACAAGATGTATCAATATCATGTAGAGAGGAATTGCTAGGACTAGCACATGTAAATAAGGAATTTCGAGTAGAAGATGTGCTAATGTCCACATGAGACTCACAAGATTTTACCTTGGTGACCATAGCCTCATGAGCTAACTTTAGCTTATAATGAGAGATTAAAAGATCCTCATGAGTGGCTGAGAGCTTTTCATGACTTCCTTCCAATTTCCCATAATTGCTAGTGAGAAAATCAAGTTGAGTCCTAAGCTCAACATTTTCTTTCAATATCGATGCTTCACACAAGATAGAGTTAGTAGCACAAGCATTGTTATCAATATGAGAGGAGCATGTAGAAACTCGAGACTTTGCATGAGTAGCTTGAAGTTCCTCTTGAGACTTAGAGAGTTTGGTGAGCTCTCCTTTCACATTCTTGTAGCCAAGGTCAAGGTGCTAAAAATCCTATTTAAGTTTACAATGAGTAATTTCAATCTCTTCTTTTGAAGACCTCAAGTCACTAAGAGATTGATGAGCCATAGCAAGTTCATGTTCAGGTTGTTCACTTTTCGCTTGCTTGTTAAGAAATAAATCATTACGTTCTTCAAAGCAAGCAAGAACATATTGGAACCTTTTATAAGTGTTATTTTTAGCTCTATGAAGATTTTTTCCAATCTCATAAATATTTTGAGTCAAGTTATCATCATCCTCCTCATTACAACTATCAGCATTATCACTAAGAAAAGATGATACCTCGTCATTACCTCTCGCCATGAGGCACATGTGGGTAAAGGGTGTTGATGTTGATTCTTTTGGAGAAGAGGGATCATCATCAATCAAATGTTCCCCATTCTTCTTGATTTCCTCTACATGGTTAGTTTCAGAAAGAGAACTAGAGGGAATCAAGGCATTTTGAACATGGCAACACAAACGAGCAAGCATACCATCGCAAGAATTTATGAGTGAATCATTAGATGATATGCATGGACTAACATCACAAGAATGTATGACATTTTTGGTGCTAGATGTGATCAAGCCGATGGAATCTACAATACATGTAAAGGATCATCAATGACATTGTCAACATCATCATCATACAACATTTCTCCACTCACCCTGTCATTACCTCGTGACAAGCCACATGTTGGTGAAGTGGAAGATGTTGAAGTGTCTAGCCAATCGGATGTGGAAGCAATAGAGATCTCTTCATGATATAAAAAGGTGGAGAACTCCTCAATTACTTCCTTCCAAATAGCATTGACTACCACAAGGTTTGACCCACCATATGTAACTTCAAGTTTGGTCCAAGCCTCATGATCCGACGAACAAGTCGAGATTGACTTGAACACCTCGAATGATATAGCTTGGTGAATGGCACTCAAAACTTGACTATCAAGATGCATATCCTCAAGTGATGACGATTGCCCATCCTTTAGATTTGAATCCCCTACAACAACAATCCGCAAAGCATTTGGACCCATGGCCCAAAAGTGACAAAGCATGCATAATCTCCACATAATGTAATTTGTGCCATTAAAACAAAATGTGTCGTCGTGCACTAGTTCACTAGTCGACATCGTTACTCTCTAGGCGGTGAAGCCTAATAAGGAGAGACCTAGCTCTCATACCTGACAGGACCACAATGTCGCCTAGAGGTGGGGTGAATAGGCGTTTTAAAATCATTTATGGATTTGGCTATATCCTAATATGGAAATAAACTAATCAGATACTTTTCAAGCACAAATCCTAAATAAACTAGGCTCACTAAGTGCACCAACAACTTAGGATAAACAAGATGAGAACAACGAGGATATGAGTAAGCACAAGTAAGTTACACAAACTTACTCAATGTATAGCACAAGATATGGAAATGAATGTTACAAGCTAGCAATTCACACAAAGCACAAGATTGAACAATAGTAGCAAGTATGAATTGCGGACTATAAAGTGTTGATCTAAATAATCTCTTTGATATGGTAACCAACACAATATAATGAGGACAACAAGATATAGTGAATGCAAGGTCAAGTGACCAAAGTAAACAAAAAGCATCACCCATGGAACAAACCTTTCTATATAACTTGATGTCATTGTTTCTTCATAGGAATTTTCATTCATTATCAAGTCTCAATGCATTGTAAATGGAACTTTCTTTCAAATGTATATCTCAATGCAAACATTAGTCCATTAGGATTGTCATTTAATTACCAAAACCATACATGAGGACTACATGTACTTTCAAATGCATTGTGAGATACTTGATACATACACCAAACTTTGGCATTTGGTATCCCAAGGGATCTTCTTTTAATCTTGTTGGCTACTCCGATTCGGACTATGCCGGTGACAAGGTTGATCGTAAATCCACCTCGAGTACATGTCAATTTCTTGGTAGATATCTTGTGTCTTGGTCCTCCAAGAAATGAAACTCGATATCTCTATCTACCGCCGAAGCTGAGGATGTTGTTGCTAGATCATGTTGTGCGCAATTATAATGGAAGGCAAAAACGCTTAAAGATTATGGAATCTATGTGAAAAATGTGCCATTACTTTGTGACAATGAGAGTGCTATTAATATTGGTCATAATCCTATGCAACATTCTCAAACCAAGCATATTCAAGTTCCGCATCATTTCATTCGTGATATGTTGCCAAAGGAGACAATAATCTTAAGCATGTTCATACTAACAAACAATGGGCCGATATCTTTACTAAGCCACTTGATTAAAAAGTGTTTTGTCACTTGAGGAGTGATTTGAACGTCGTTGATGCTTCAAACTTGAGCTAAGATCACTCGGATGCATGCAAGGGGATGAGCTTACTTAACCATTCCATGCAATTATTACCATGAATATCATATATCTTGGAATTATATGCTCCCTTGTCTTGCATCTAACCCTTTTGTAGGTACTTGGAAGAACAACACTCTACAAGATTGCCAACAACTCATATCTTAACCAATCTAGTCATGACCAAGTATCCACAACCTCTATTTGACGATGAAAGGAAGAATACAACAAAACATATTCTTGACATATATTTCTCAATTGGTATCAACTCACAATTGGTATCTTGTCATTTGGATATATCATGTTCTTCCTTGCGTGACTAACCTATGTAGGTGAAAAGTGAACAAAAACACAAGGATTTCTCCCAACTCAAGATGATCTTCATCAACCTCGAGCATCCTCATCAAGTTCACCTACAAGCTATGTCTTCAACATCACTCAGAGGTATGTACTCATATCCTTGGTATAGCTTTACTCCAAGACATGAGATAAAGCAACTCAAGTGACATGAAGACATTAAATGCTTAATTGAAAAATGGTAACCCATTTTGAGCTTAATGATGAGTATGACCTATGATCAAGTATTCTTGCTTGGCTCCTAAGTCAATATACTCTAATATAGGCAACCTAGTCACCGCCCATCATCTTGTTAAGAATCTTGTTTGGTTCATTCTCTATTTTGCAAGATTTCTTGGAACCACTCAAATCTTCTCTAGTTGATATCTGTTTGTAAAGTCATTTGCATTTTCTTTAAAAAAATTGTGACACTTTGTTACAAATTTTTAAAAATTTGCTAGTTTCTCAAATATTGCCAAGTTTCTCTTTTAGCGTCGGAGCCTCCAATACAAATAACTTGGTTCTACCGATTCAGGAGATGAACTGCATAACAACATATCGGTACCACCGACATGTTTGTCTCGGAGGCATCGATTTGATATCTTTTCAATATGTGTTCATATTAGTAAACCTTTGTTTCCTTAGTTCTCCCATTATGATATTTTCAATTATTCAATGATCCCTTCATAAAAAGGAGAGAATTTATTTTCCATGATTCCCTCAGTTTTTCATGATCCCTACATTCAATGACCCTTGTTCTCAAGGATCCCTTCCTAATAAGTGATCCTTGTATCTGACCCTATGTATGACCTTTTTGGAAATTAATGCCAAAGGGGGAGAAATACAAAAGCTTCAAAGCTAAAGGGGGAGATACATGCTTATGAAAAGGGGGAGATATAATCTAGGGGGAGAGGAGAATATCAAAGTTTGCACTTATATAGACAAGGTGAGAATACCAAAGTAGGGGGAGAACAATATGTTGGGGAGAAAGATGTGTTTGTTTCATTTTACTACTCATGTTAGACTTTTCTCACCCTATCCAATGCCAATATCTACATGCTAAGATTTAGGGGGAGAAGATGACCTACTATTTTATATCTAGGGGAGAAAGTTCTAAATGTTCTTGGAGACATATCAATCCTAAGGAATAATATCTTCTATATATTCTCCACATCTTGGTACTTTGGAATTCTATTGCTTTTGATTAGTAGAATACTCTTGTGTTTCCTAACATTGTTTTCTCAAGTGTATTTCTACTACTAGAATGCTCAAGAATTGAAGGTAAGTATATGCATCATACCTTTGATCAAGATGATCTCTTGCTTCTTGCACATATTGTTTGCAAGTGTTAAGTCTTGAACAAGTATACACCTCATTCGTATATATTTGATGCATGTAGCCAAGATACACATGACTCATTATATCCCTTCTACTACATGTTTATCCATGCATTCCAAAACAACTATCCTTTGAAGAAATTGCACACATTTAGGGGGAGCAAGTCTAAGTCATGTGTCTCTCAAAGTCTTCATTATATACATGCATATCTTTATTTGAAGCTTTGATTGTATGTTGTCATCAATTACCAAAAAGGGGGAGATTGAAAGCACATATACTCCCTTGGTGGTTTTGATAATTCATGAAAACATACATTTTCTTTTGGACTAATATTTCTACCTAGTGTATTTCAGCTGAAATTCCATAGAGATGTATGGGTTGGTAAGCAGGAGTGTGGGGAATATCCCCAAGAAGAAGGAGACAAAATAGCATTGGCAAAGCTTCAAGCAAAGAGGACTCTACATTTTACTTTGTGATAAATCAATCTGAGTCCATAGCAAAGCAAATACTATTAAAAGGGGGTAAGGTATTGTTGGTGAACAAAATGCTTCACGTGCACAAGTGATAGTTACCAAAGACACCCACAAGCTCTTCCACAAAAGTTTGTCCAAAGCCAAATATCCAAAATCGATGCAACCAACAATTCCCACTCGATGCCAACGATTCCCAAACTCAAACAGACCTATGCCAAACCCTAGCCATTCGGTGCAACCGATTCCACTTCGGTGCCACTGAGTTTGGGTTGCCAACTTCTTGTTACCTCGACTCACAAAATTGGTCCCACCAAGTTTGTTGGATCAGCATCACCAAGTTGCGCAATCTAACCGTTGGTCGCCTAATCGGTACCGCTGAGATTTATATATCAGTCTCACGGAGATTCAAAAGTTGTCACCTTTTGGTCACTTCAGTACCACCGAGAATCACACATCGGTGTCACTGAGTTGGTCACTTAAGGTGTATCGGTTGGACTTTTGGAGATGCCTATATATACCCCTCCACCACCACTCACTCGCAAGAGAAGCACTTAGAGCATATCCCAACCTATCCTATCAGATTTTCTAAGAGAGGGCCACCTACTCAGGTGTTGAGATCAAGCCATTCCATTCCAACCATATGAATCTTGATCTATAGTCTCCTTAAGTTGCTTTCCACCCAATCAATCTCTTCCACCAAAGCGAAATCTATGAAAGAGTGATTGAGTGTTGATGAGTCTATCATCTTGACGCACAAGAGCAAGGAGTTCATCGAGATTACCAATCCTATTACCTTTTGGAGGGTGGTGCCTCCTAGATTGGTTAGGTTTCACTTGGTAGCCTCCTACTTCACGTTGTGGAGTGAACCAAGAAGTTTGTAAGGGCAAGGAGATCGCCTACTTTGTGAATATCTACCCCGAGTTAGGCTAGTCCTCCGTGGACGTAGGCCATCATGGAATAGTCAAGGTTGCGACTTTGTGGACCCTTATGGGTGGAGCCCTCCGTGGACTCTCGCGACCGTTACCCTCCATGGGTTGAAGACTCCATAAAAGTGGATGTACAATAAGACCACTTATCGGAACCACGGGAGAAATATTCGTGTCCTTCATGCGTTTGATCTCCCTATCTCAACTCCTTATTTCCATGTGCAATGTCTTTACTTTCTGCTGCTATACTTGATGACTTGCATGTTTAGGGTGTGCTAGACTTGCTATAATTGCTAAAATTTGCCAACACTTAACTTTGCACCTTGTGTAGATTTTAAATTCCTGCTAGTAGTCTATTCACCCCCTCTAGACATACTCTTCTAGTGATCCTACACCGCTCCCCACGACGCCTCGGGGACTGCGGTTGCGCCTATAAATCCGCCTCGCCTGAGAGGCAGTTCCATCCTCTCTTGACTTCTAGTGTGTGTATTTCCATTGTTGCCCATCCGCTTCATTGGAAAACCGTCTTCGTTCCCCTTCCTTCCTTCGGTGGCGTCTAGAGGGAGTGTTGCCTGCAGCGGAGCACGAGCGGGGTCCTCTGCACTGCCACCGCCTCTGGGGAGCGTTGGTGGCCAAGCTTCCAAGCCGGTATAGGCGCGCTGGCGCTGGACTACCACCGATGAGTAAGTACACCAGCGCCTTTGCTCTTCTTGTGCATTATGTTTGTCTTGTCGAGTCTGATAGTCGATCTTCCTCGGGGCACCCACGCTGAACAGGCGCATGCTTGATGCACTCCTGGGCGAGGCGGACGCCCTCAGGGCCCAGCTGCTGGACGCCGAGGCTGCTCTTCAAGCCGCATTGTGGTGTGAGGAGGATGCCAAGGCGGAGCTGGCATCATCCCAGGCCCAAGTTGAGGAGGTCGCAAACGCCGTCCAGGCGGCTTAGGATGACTCGGCGCATGCGAAGATGATGGAGGCACAGTGCGACAAGCAGTACCTAGACATCGCCCACCACGCACACAGCACGGTCCGCCAATTTGTCAAGGAAGCCCCCGCGTTACCATGAGCACACGATGACGGAGGATACCTTACCTTCTTCCAGAAGGTGGTGGAGGCGCTTGAGTCTGGTGTCTCCCAAGTGGATGGGGAGGTCGAGTCCAACGAGCATGACCTCCTGGACAATGCGTTGACGCGCGTCTTCTCCAACCTGCGCCGCCACAACCCCACATTCGACCTGTCTCGTGCTATGGAGCCGGTGCCTGAGGCACTACGAAGGCCCCTCAGGGACGAGGTGCGTGAGCATGTAGAGTCACTGATCGAGCGGTTTGCCTCGGAGACGCCCTCCGAGGTGTGTGGCAGCTCTGACAACGAGTCCTCCAGGAGCCACGACGGAGACATTGCTTCCTCTGTCTGAGCTTCTTTTCCTTTACCCATGTTGCTTCACGAAACATTTGGCCCCTGTAGTGTGTTAAACGTTTGTATGATACCTTCCTTTTGTGTAGTAGTAGTCCATTGCGCCTTGAACATCCTTATTCCCTTCACATGATTCTTGGTTTTCTTTGCGCGCCTCCTGCACCCCGCCCAACGGGGGTCTATGAGGAGCATCTTCTGAGGTTCTTGCTTCTGACGCATAGTGGAGGCCTTAGAGCGGCAGCCCCCGTGCGCCTCCTCGCACCTCTGCTCTCCTTGCTGGGTTGTTGCTCCGCCTCGGACTCTCCTCATGGAGGGGGGCTCCAGGAATGCCAAGCAGCCCCTCGTCTTCGGTCGCTCACTCGATCCTCCCGAGATTGGTGCCCTAGTGACGGTTTCGTTTGCGAAGCTGATGCCACGCCAGCGTCGGGCTCTCGGGGGCAGTGCCACGGGAGCCCAACTCCCCTCCTTCCATGTTGTTTTTCCTTTCCGTAGCGTATGTGCCGGTCTTACAAGTGCGGTGAGGGGATCTTGTCGTGGTTTTGTCACGGTAGATGTCCGAAGACTTAGGTTTGAGGCCATTGCTAAGGTGGTCGACTCAAAGGGGTTGGTCGGTATGAAAGACACGGATTTACCCAGGTTCGGCCCCTCTAGATGAGGTAAAAGCCTATGTCATGCTTTGTGTATATTGATTAGAGTATCGATTACAAGGGACCGTATTCGCTTGACCTAGCTCTCGATCGATTGGATTCTATCTAAGCCGTCCTCGGGTCTCACCTTTATATAGGAGGTCAAGACCCTGGGTTACACAAGTCTCAAACCGACTCTTATAACGTGGTTGACTCCATCTCTAAGGTGCCTTGCCTATTCTAGCAGGTTATCTCTAGGCAGCTCTCCCCCCGGGTCTTGTGTCTTCTCACCGTTTCTGGGCCTCCGTCTCATCCCATCTGATGAACCGCCATGCGGCCCAATCTTCCTCTTCCAGTCCATAAGACAACAAGCCGCCAGGTATCACTCGGCCCCTCCTGGGCGAGTCTTACCACGGGGTTATATCCCCAACATTAGGCCCCAGATTGATTTGACCTTGCCCTTGTCAATCTCCACTTTATCCAGAGGTGAGTCTCACATCTTTGTCACTTGAAAAATAACACATAACCCTCCATGACGTCACCTTCAAATATGCCGAAAAGATTCTGTGACGTATGCAGTAGATCTTCTCATTAAACGGTCGGCCCGAAAAACGAGGCGTCCATATCGGTCAATTATCATTTCACTCCTCGATTTCCATGCGCCATGTTTGGCCTCCAATCTCCTTAAATAGGGCCATGAGGGGGAGGCCTTTTCCTTTTCTCTGCCACCACCCTACTTCTTCCTCCTCCTGACGCCTATGCTTCCTGAGCTCCACCGCGCCGGCGGGACCTCATCGTCATCACCAGTCTTGGCCGCTGCATCAACCTGAATAGTCCAGATTTCCGCCTACGTCAACCGCATCTGCAAAGGTTCCCCCATCATCTCCTGCCAGATATGTAATCGCTTCCCTTGAGCCCCTTCAAGTTTGTCAGACCTCCATTATCGGGCTTCGCTTGTTCATCCAATCGCCCTAGCAATGCAGACCGATAAATAACCTTTGGATTCTCAAAATATTGTTTAATCCACTACTGTCGTCTGTGTAAATCCAACTAAATCTTATCTTAGATCCGTATACTGCTCCTCTTCTTGCGCCAACTGTCTGTTCTTCCTTGGCCCCTTTTTAGGGCTGGGATAAATTTGATTTTTCATTGCTTGTAGATCTTGTAATGACGGTAAAATATGTGAAACCTGTTTGTATGTCCTTAATAATATTTGTAGCATGGCATTGCTCACTTAACCCACTATCGAATCATCGTCTCTTCCGATAAACTGTACCAGCGGCTTAATGAAACACTAGTTAATTTCATCAGTCGTCTTGGTTGTCTGGTCGCTTTCTGACCCGCCATGTCCTGCCGCTTTCACAGTTTGACCCGCTATCATGTCTCGAGCATCTGCGTACTATGATTGGATCGGCTCTAGAATCACCGAGCAATTTTTATTGGATTTCATAGAGGTTGGCACATTACCAGCTCAGAATGTCATTCACTGGCGGGTTCCGGGGTCAGAGAACAAACCCACCCCGAAAGAGGGGGAAATTGCTATCTTCGCCGACCATCTTATCCATGGTTTCAGCTCGCCTGGATCAAAATTCTTCCAAGACGTCCTCCATTTCTTTAAACTGCATCCTCAAGACATTTCCCCAAATTCGGACTCCAACGTATGCAACTTTCAAGTCTTGTGTGAGGTTTACTTGCAAGAAGAGCCATCCGTCGACCTCTTCCGAGATTTCTTCTATGTCAACTGCCAAATGGAAGTGGCAGCCGGTCCAAGCTTGGAGCTTGGCGGAGTCTCCATCCAAAGACAAAGAGATCTGGCTTACCCGGCTGTCCAAATGCCAAGACATCCCAAAGACTGGAACATAACTTGGCTCTACTATAGGGACACCTCTCCAAAGGGAGAGAATCCATTGGCGGGTTATCATCCTACCCGGCTCTACACCTCTACTGAGCTTCCGGATCGGATGTCAGCTACCACATGAGCAAAGTATGCTCCAGCTTTCACCAAAATTAAGGCTCTTCTAGCGAACGGGTTGACAGGAGTTGACTTAACCCGTTGTTGGACTTCATGGGAAGTCTTACCACTAAGCCGACGCGACCGGCTTATGTGTGTAGCGACCCGACTCAAAACGAGTCAAGCCTCTGTGTTTTCTGTGCCATCCCTGGATCAGTATGCTGGCACACACAGTACATCAATGTATATATCAAAGTGCAATCAATGTAATTAACGTAAAACTGATATATACCTTACAATAGCAGCGGAATACAGTCAACGGGAGTGGAGTCCCAATAACACCAACGACAGGTTGAGTGTGGACCGTAACCCTGAATCGTACTCTTACCCGTCGTAGAAGAGTATCTGCAACATGAGACGTTGCAGCCATGTAGGTCAGCATTTTGAATATGCTAGCAAGATCACCATAGAAGAACAGAAGAATAAACTATACTATATGCAATAAGGCTTTATGGCTCTGTGGCTAAGTTTTTGCATAAAAGCTGATTTTTTTCCTACAACAAAGGAATATCAGGAATTTCACTATGGAGTTACCTATCATGACATGGTTCCTCCAACCAATGTCTCAATGCCCATAAGTATCATTAAGTTGCCCATAATTAGTTATCAGTCCAGTGTTGAGAGTTCAGAGATAGATCCAAGTCTAGAAGCTCAAATTGTCCGTAACCGGGGACACGGCTAATCGATTAGGTTTAACTCTGCAGAGTGTTGTGTACTTTACCCACAAGATTCTTTCCCTCCTGGTAAGTCCTCGCACTGCCTGGTGTTTGAGAATAGGATGAAAGAAACATGGTCTTTCAGAGTGCTTCCCTGACTGTCCGACAATGCCCATCCAATGCTAACGTTGACTACATCTCGTAGCACTGCCCAGCAGAGTCACAACAAAGATCAACCAAGCCAGAGCCCATATTCACTTGTGGCTACACAGGTAAGCTTCCAGGCATGAAGTATTCATCCTTCTCTTTGAGTCTGGGTGAAGCTTTCCGCAAGATGTCATGGCGCTTCTCCATGCATCCCGGCCATCCACTGGTTTCTCCAGGGATGCCCAATCAACCATCCTTCACCCAGTAGTGTGTATTGAAAACTTGTCTTCTCGAGTCTTGAAGTCTTGAGGTCTTGAAGATGCAGGACTTGAAGATGTCTTCATGAAGTTGTCGTCTTGACGTAGAGTCCTTCTTCACACCACTCACGAACGCTCATACCAATCCCCGTCTACTTTAGCATAGCATAAAGTAACTAACGTTCCCGGGGCTTTAGTAACCAGTGGTGGGTTCCTACCTCATGCATTCTACTCAACTACAAGAATTTCAATAACACTACGGGAGGGATGTGCTGAATGATGTCACTACATGCAATAAAAACATAGGTATGAAATAGATGGTCAAGGTGAACTTGCCTGTACTATAGATGAAGATAAAGATTGCTCTCAAAAATAACTTGATAGACTCTATGTCACTCTCCGATGAAAAATCTATATAACAAACATTGCATTCATAAGCAAACACTTCTAGCAATCAAACTAACATTCACAAGGTGACACAAGAAACAAAAACAACAAGGTTAATGAAGGAAATACTTAAGACAAAAGTTAAAATCAAGAAAGCTTTCAAGAACACAACTAAAGTAGTTTTCCCTTACAAGCAACTATTTTCAAATAGTAACAAAACAATAACAAAGTAAAATACAACAAAAGGATATTAGTAAATATTTTACTAGCAAAAAGATTTACTTTTGAAGAACGAGTAAAACTATGAAAACAACATCCTAAACAACATAAGTGTTTGCCTAATGAACTTAACTACAAGCACAACCGTAAACTAAGAGAAAACAAATTATGAAACAACTAAGTTAACAGAAAGTAATTAATAAAAATCTATATTATGAAACAGAATTGATTCATCTAAAACTTTTGTGAAAAGGATTTCTACTAAAACTAAGTTGTTTTATAAAACATCACCTAATGATATAGATTCCTATAGTAACTAAACTATTTTTATTAACCAAAACATTTCTTAACAGAAAAGATTTAATAAAACTTTTTCTTAGAAAACAGAATTTAATTATATAAAACTTTGTTGGAATAAACTATTACTAACTAGTTTGTTTTATAACAAATTAAACCTATTTGGAAAGGAGTTGAAATTCCTATAACCATAAAGAAAAAAACTAAGCAATTTTATATTTTTATTAACAGTAAGTAAAACACTAAATGTTTAACTAACAGAACCTACTAAAACAATTAAAACCAAATCTAATTTAAACCAACTAAAAACTAATTAAATAAAACTATACTAACTAATAGGCAGAATCTATTTTTAGCTAAAACACTAATCAAATTCATCCTAAAAATTTCTCAAACTAAGCATGAATATAGTCCTAACTAATACCAAACAGTAGCAAAAAATCATGTCAAAATCTATTTTCAAACTCTAGTTATTCAGATTTGTATGTTTTGAGCAAATTTGATTCAGTTCAAATTTTATAGTTCAAATTTGAAATTTAAAAGTATAGGGTGAAACTACATGAAATATGTGAGCTATTGCAAAAAGAATCAACTCAAAACACTAAACAGATTAAAAGATATAGCTAAAACAAATTCAGAATAGTTTCTGTTAACTAAAACAAAACAGAAAAAGGAAAAATCTACCGGACAGCCAGGGGGTGACGTGGCACGATCCTATTGGCTGGCTAGCGCGTGCGTTGGATGGTTTCGAGCGGGCGACCGAACTCTAATGAAAAACGATTCGGGGCTAAGTCAATCTAATCGGGACCGTTGAATCTAGATCGGAGGGAGGGCAGGGGCTCACAGTGCGAACGGTCCGAGGTGGCGCGGACGTCGGCGAGGTGCTCCGCTGGTCGTGGGAGGCAGCGGAGGAGCTCAGGCGACAGCGGCGGTCCTCCGGCGTCGAGTGGTGGCGTCGGTGGGGCGAGGGGTGGACGGAGGCGACCGGCACGGCGAGGGAAAGCTCCGGTGGTGGCAGGGCTCCGGTGAGCTCTCGCAGCAGCGTTTTGGCGAGGGAGGAAGAGGGATCGGAGGGAGAAATGGATGCGGGGGCAGGCGCTCTTATATAGGACGGAGAGGGAGCGAGGGAAAGGAAGGAGAGCGCGGATCCGGCGATGGAGAAGATCCCGGCGGCGGCGCGTGCGGAGGAGGGAGACGACCGATGCGGGATTCCGGGCGGTTGGGTGGGGCCCAGGGTCAGCGAGAGGAAGGGCGTCGGTGGCGCGTCGGTCAGCCGGTAATCTAGCGATTCGGCATTTAAGAGGTGGGCCGGCCCGTATCGTTTTCTTAATTCCTTTCCTTATTAATAAAACAGCGTAGTAAAATGCTTTTATTGCAAATAATATATTTCCAAACATAGGAGTATTATATATCAAAATTATCAAAATAAAATATGCCATTTAATGAACATTTTTATTCTGGTATTTGAATACATTGAAAAAAAATCAGAATTGGCCTATTTGTTTTAAATCCCTTTTTGCAAATATTTCAAATAACCTCATGGGTTTTTATAGTTCAAAAACTTCACAAATAACCCCCTATTTGGAGTGTCATTTTACCCCTCTTAAAATATTTGACAAGGGGTTTGAATACTTTGAAATTTGAATAGGATCCAATATGAAATGGATTCCAAAAATTAATTTAGAGGCACTTTCAAATTCTTTTAAACTCCCAACTCATATTTCATATAAATTGAAGAAGTCATATTATCTCCTCTCATGAAAGTCATAAAGTTTCTGAATTTGAAATATTTTCAAATGGGAATTCAAACCATTTTCAAATCCATTTTCATTTCTTTAAATGGAAGAAGTCATGCCATCTTCACTCCGGGGTTTTTGTGATGAAATGAATTTGAATTTCCTGGTGATCAAAATGCAGAGTGAAAGTTTTGGGAAAGTCATTTCATTCCCTCTCATCAAACTTTCAAAAGTTTGAAAAAGTTTCAAATTTCACTCACTTTCAATCACTCAAGCAAACAATCAATCATTCTAATATTTATTATAACATTCCAAAGTTTGGTATGTTACAAACCTACCACACTTAAAATGAATCTCATCCTCGAGATTCGGAGGGGCTAGAAAGAAAAGGTTAGGGTTTGGGGGTCTTCTAACAAATCCATTGACCAAGAAGGTGTGGGGTCTTCCAACAAGACTCCATTGACCTAGAAATGCGGGTCTACCACACTTAAAATGAGAGTTACTGGTCCCTCAAAATCTTGGTAGTCCTCTGGGTGCATCTATCTTTTCACACTCTTCACGATAGCTTCTTCGGTGATGCTCTTCCGTTATATCAAAATCTTGCGTTCTCACATCAAAATGTATTTCCTCCGATACGGGGTCTTCTTAATTGGCAAGTCTCATGATCATTCTAAATAACTTATCGATGATCTCATGGTGGTCTACCATTATTGGTTACCCTGCAGTGAAATGGGTCTTGGCTTCATTCCTCACCGTAGAATTCCTACGTGTGATAGCAACTGTCATGTACAAGGGGTTTCCATCATACCATTCTAAGGCTTAAACAAAAGCTTCAAAGAGCGTCATCTCTTTACTATGGGTAAGTCACTCAGATTTACCAATCCGAATAACAAGAGAATGATAAGAGTAAGTCGTCATGGTGGCCAAGCCATGTCGCACTGAAATCATTACCTTGTATAAGGTTTAGTGAATCTCATATTCTAACACTTGGGCTTCCTCACAAGCATTGCAGAAATTTCTCCTGTCAACGAACAAAGTTCGGACAAATCCATTGATTCTGCAAGCTAAGCAAAAACATCTATCGTTTCTTCACAACTCTTAGGTTATCGTAAACTCCTAAGAAAACGTTTGCTGATCAGTCGTAGCTTCTTCCAGGTTTCTTCCTTCACAAGAGTGGGACTTGATCCTTATCAATCCTAAGATCAGTGTCTTGTGGGTTCACTTGAATACTTGGACAGTTTTAACTCACTCCTGGGGTTACTATCGTTCCTTATACCAGCATTTCCTTCAGTTCAATACATCATACCCTTGAGGTAACAAATCATAGACTTAATCTTGTTTAGAATCCACTCAGCGGAATTCATTTTCCTTTCCATTGGTCTGTTTAACCTTGGGTATGGTTTCATCACAATCATTCCTTTTCTCAATATTCCAACTTCAAAGACACGTTGTCACAAAGGTTATCATCTAGATAGTTTGAGGTGGTTCCACATTCTCTTCACCTGTATTCACTTATCCAAACTCCTAAATCCGGGAAAGGTACCTGTGGTTTCTACCACACTTAAATGAAATGCACTCATGTATGCATAGACCATATTTTCTCATATCCTCGAAAATGGTCGAAGATCTTGGGTCATAGAGTAACAACTCATGAAATGCAACATAAGGTAAATCACGACACCATAAATTCCATTGTCTCACGAATTTATTACAAACTCTGAGACTTCCATTACATAACTTCAAAATGATAAGGGTGCTACCTATTACATTTATTACATCCAAAATCCAAAACTCAGACTACTCATGTTTAGCCATTCTTCTCTGGGCATTTATCGGCATAGTGTCCTGTCTTCTTGCATTGGAAACAGATGATTTCTGACAAATCTCTGGGCTTCTTGATCTTGGTTTTTGCTCCTGGGAGTTCTGGTTCCTTTCTTGGGCACTTACTGGCATAGTGGCCCATATCCTTACACTTGAAACATCTAACATGACTCAAGTCCTTCTGTTCAGGGGCTTGTCTCTTCCTGAGGTTCTTTCTTCCGATAAAAACTTCAATTTCCTGTGGACCAAACTCCACTTCTTCTGTCGGGAAGGGTCCCAGATACTCTTTTCTTTCCTTCTTACAGTCCTGTGGAAAGTGTCCTTCTTCTCCACATGAATAGCAGACGTTGCAGAAAAATCCGGTTAGGCCTTCTTCATTAGGGTCTTCAATATCTTCCTTCATCACAAGTTCTCCAAATTCTTCTCTGAAGGCTTCCTTCTGCTGCTTGATGACTTATTGTACCTTGGGGTACATTTGGCATTGAGCCGGGTAGTGGTTGGTTCCTTCACACAAGAAACATGTCACCTGCCCAGTTGGGCATTCCTCGGCAAGGTGATTTTCTTCACAATAAGGACATCCTTCCTTGTGTTCTTCCTCGGTGTGTCCTATCTCTCCACATATTTTGCATGCTCGGGTCTTCTTCATCGGGATAACACAATGCTTCTGAATGAGACGGGATCTTAACAGAGTCTTCTTGAGTTCTTCCCAATTCTTTGCTCCATTAAATCCTTGTATGGCATGATGCATTTTCCACCAAGTTGCGGCACTTTGGGTAAAGTGTTGGAGAGCATATTGAACCTTATACTTATGTGCTATCGAGTTGCTCCTGAAGTCATTCTCCATGTTGTGAATCCATACTTCTATCTCTAGCCGAGTCATTGATCCAGAATACACAAGTCCATCTTCATTCATCATCTATTGGGGTCAAGGTTTTGGGATGAGAAGCAAGAGAGAGAAAGGAGGGGATACACAAAATACAAACAATGGTTTTGAAAATAGATTTTAGTTGTGGCTGTCGAAAATTACACACAAATGACAGGTCACAAATCATCGTATCTAAGGTAAGTATACAGAAGGGGTTTGGTCTTCTAGGGGCATAACATATTGGAAATTCTGCACGGTCTTCAATTTCTTCAGGTCTGTATAGTCTTCAACTTGTGTAGCTTCAGTTCTTCTAATGTATGGTGAAATCTTCTTTACTTTGAAGGGACCATCAGTTGTTTCGATATCTTGTCCTTCTTGGAGTGGCTTCAGTTGATCCTTAGTGTGGTCAAGGGGAAAAGGGTATTTTCTAACTTTTTGAGGTAAGAAAGATCATTTGATAAAGCTCAAATAAGATGAGAAGTAAAAGGTCTTTTGAAAACAAAGTTTTTCGAGAAATCATTTCCTAAGGGCTTTCCAGTTTCTAGGGTCACGTCCTACAGTCAACATGTGCTCTGATACCATTTTCTGTAGCGACCCGACTCAAAACGAGTCAAGCCTCTGTGTTTTCTGTGCCATCCCTGGATCAGTATGCTGGCACACACAGTACATCAATGTATATATAAAAGTGCAATCACATGTAATTAACGTAAAACTGATATATACCTTACAATAGTAGCGGAATACAGTTAACGGGAGTGGAGTCCCAATAACACCAACGACAGGTTGAGTGCGGACCGTAACCCTGAATCGTACTCTTACCCGTCGTAGAAGAGTATCTGCAACATGAGACGTTGCAGCCGTGTAGGTCAGCATTTTGAATATGCTGGCAAGATCACCATGGAAGAACAGAAGAATAAACTATACTATATGCAATAAGGCTTGATGGCTCTGTGGCTAAGTTTTTGCATAAAAGTTGATTTTGTTTTCCTACAACAAAGGAATATCAGGAATTTCACTATGGAGTTACCTATCATGACAAGGTTTCGCCAACCAATGTATCAATGCCCATAAGTATCATTAAGTTGCCCATAATTAGTTCTCAGTCCAGTGTTGAGAGTTTAGAGATAGATCCAAGTCTAGAAGCTCAAATTGTCCATAACCGGGGACACGGCTAATCGATTAGGTTTAACTCTGCAAAGTGTTGTGTACTTTATCCACAAGATTCTTTCCCTCTTGGTAAGTCCTCGCACTGCCTGGTGTTTGAGAACAGGATGAAAGAAACATGGTCTTTCAGAGTGCTTCCCTGACTGTCCGACAGTGCCCATCCAATCCTAACATCGACTACATCTCGTAGCACTGCCCAGCAGAGTCACAACAAAGATCAACCAAGCCAGAGCCTATATTGACTTGTGGCTACACAGGTAAGCTTCCGGGCATGAAGTATTCATCCTTCTCTTTGAGTCTGGGTGAAGCTTTCCGCAAGATGTCATGGCGCTTCTCCATGCATCCCGGCCATCCATTGGTTTCTCCAGGGATGCCCAATCAACCATCCTTCACCCAGTAGTGTGTATTGAAAACTTGTCTTCTCGAGTCTTGAAGTCTTGAGGTCTTGAAGATGCAAGACTTGAAGATGTCTTCATGAAGTTGTCGTCTTGACGTAGAGTCCTTCTTCACACCACTCACGATTGCTCATACCAAACCCCGTCTACTTTAGCATAGCATAAAAGTAACTAACGTTCCCAGGGCTTTAGTAACCAGTGGTGGGTTCCTACGTCATGTATTCTACTCAACTACAAGAATTTCAATAACACTACGGGAGGGATGTGCTGAATGATGTCACTACATGCAATAAAAACATAGGTATGAAATAGATGGTCAAGGTGAACTTGCCTGTACTGTAGATGAAGATAAAGATTGCTCTCAGAAATAACTTGATAGACTGTTCGTCACTCTCCGATGAAAAATCTATATAACAAACATTGCATTCATAAGCAAACACTTCTAGCAATCAAACTAACATTCACAAGGTGACACAAGAAACAAAAACAACAAGGTTGATGAAGGAAATACTTAAGACAAAAGTTAAAATCAAGAAAGCTTTCAAGAACACAACTAAAGTAGATTTCCCTTACAAGCAACTATTTTCAAATAGTAACAAAACAATAACAAAGTAAAATACAACAAAAGGATATTAGTAAATATTTTACTAGCAAAAAGATTTACTTTTGAAGAACGAGTAAAACTATGAAAACAACATCCTAAACAACATAAGTGTCTGCCTAATGAACTTAACTACAAGCACAACCATAAACTAAGAGAAAACAAATTATGAAACAACTAAGTTAACAGAAAGTAATTAATAAAAATCTATATTATAAATCAGAATTGATTCATCTAAAACTTTTGTGAAAAGGATTTCTACTAAAACTAAGTTGTTTTATAAAACATCACCTAATGATATAGATTCCTATAGTAACTAAACTATTTTTATTAACCAAAACATTTCTTAACAGAAAAGATTTAATAAACTTTTTCTTAGAAAACAGAATTTAATTATATAAAACTTTGTTGGAATTAACTATTACTAACTAGTTTGTTTTATTATAAATTAAATCTATTTGAAAAGGAGTTGAGATTCCTATAACCATAAAGAAAAAAACTAAGCAATTTTATGTTTTTATTAACAGTTAGTAAAACGCCAAATGTTTAACTAACAGAACCTACTAAAACAATTAAAACTAAATCTAATTTAAACCAAATAAAAACTAATTAAATAAAACTATACTAACTAATAGGCAGAATCTATTTTTAGCTAAAACACTAATCAAATTCATCCTAAAAATTTCTCAAACTAAGCATGAACATAGTCCTAACTAATACCAAACAGTAGCAAAAAAATCATGTCAAAATCTATTTTCAAACTCTAGTTATTTAGATTTGAATGTTTTGAGAAAATTTGATTCAATTCAAATTTTATAGTTCAAATTTGAAATTTAAAAGTACAGGGTGAAACTACATGAAAAATTTGATCTATTGCAAAAAGAATCAACTCAAAGCACTTAACAGATTAAAAGATATAGCTAAAACAAATTCAGAATAGTTTCTGTTAACTAAAACAAAACAGAAAAAGGGAAAATCTACCGGACGGCCAGGGGGTGACGTGGCACGATCCTATTGGCTGGCTAGCGCGTGCGTTGGATGGTTTCGAGCGGGTGACCGAACTCTAATGAAAAACGATTCGGGGCTAAGTCAATCTAATCAGGACCGTTGAATCTAGATCGGAGGGAGGGGAGGGGCTCAGAGTGCGAACGGTCGCCGGCGAGGGAGGTCTCCGGTGGTCCGAGGCGGCGCGGACGTCGGCGAGGTGCTCCGGTGGTCGCGGGAGGCAGCGGAGGAGCTCAGGAGACAGCGGCGGTCCTCCGGCGTCGAGTGGTGGCGTCGATGGGGCGAGGGGTGGACGGAGGCGACCGACACGGCGAGGGAAAGCTCCGGTGGTGGCAGGGCTCCGGCGAGCTCTGGCAGCAGCGTTTTGGCGAGGGACGAAGAGGGATCCGAGGGGGAAATGGATGCGGGGGCAGGCGCTCTTATATAGGACGGAGAGGGAGCGAGGGAAAGTAAGGAGAGCGCGGATCCGGCGATGGAGAAGATCCCGGCGGCGGCACGTGCGGAGGAGGGAGACGACCGATGCGGGATTCCGGGCGGTCGGGTGGAGCCCAGGGGTCAGCGAGAGGAAGGGCGTCGGTGGCGCGTCGGTCGGCCGGTAATCTAGCGATTCGGCATTTAAGAGGTGGGCCGGCCCGAATCGTTTTCTTAATTCCTTTCCTTATTAATAAAACAGCGTAGTAAAATGCTTTTATTGCAAATAATATATTACCAAACATAGGAGTATTGTGTATCAAAATTATCAGAATAAAATATGCCATTTAATGAACATTTTTATTCTGGTATTTGCATACTTTGAAAAAAAAATATTATTTCAGAATTGGCCTATTTGTTTTAAATCCCTTTTTGCAAATATTTCAAATAAACTCATGGGTTTTTATAGTTCAAAAACTTCACAAATAACCCCCTGTTTGGAGTGTCATTTTACTCCTCTTAAAATATTTGACAAGGGGTTTGAATACTTTGAAATTTGAATAGGATCCAATATGAAATGGATTCGAAAAATTAATTTAGAGGCACTTTCAAATTCTTTTAAACTCCCAACTCATATTTCATATAAATTGAAGAAGTCATATTATCTCCTCCCATGAAAGTCATAAAGTTTCTGAATTTGAAATATTTTCAAATGGTAATTCAAACCATTTTCAAATCCCTTTTCATTTCTTTAAATGGAAGAAGTCATGTCATCTTCACTCTGGGGTCTTTGTGATGAAATGAATTTGAATTTCCTGGTGATCAAAATGCAGGGTGAAAGTTTTGGGAAAGTCATTTCATTCCCTCTCAACAAACTTTCAAAAGTTTCAAAAAGTTTCAAATTTCACTCACTTTCAATCACTCAAGCAAACAATCAATCATTCTAATATTTATTATAACATTCCACAGTTTGGGATGTTACAATGTGTGAATACACAGGCGACATGAACGATCCTCTCTGCTTCAACCACACACCTCTGACAGAAGAAAAAACTACCTCTACTGTCAAAGGACTTACCCGGGAATCCCAAGAGGCTTGCCGTACCGTCGGGTTAAGACCCTTCTGCGTCGCAAATCCAGCTCCACACGTAAGGACGACTTTAAAATTTGCTTTCTCTGTGTCTTGACTTTATATATGTGGCAACCTAAATTTTTTTGGTGGTTTTACCTACAGGCCAGCTCCAGCTTCTGGAAGAAAAAATGCACTCCCCCTGTGATGAAGAAGTCTCAGGCGGGTAACATCTGCGGCTGCAAGCCAAAAACATCAGCTCAAAACCTGCTTCAACTTGACGACTCAGAGGTAGAACTTCACTCCCTTTGTCGTCTTTTTATGCAACTTATTGACAATGACTATACACAGGAGGAAACAGAGACGAGCCACGCCAACGCCTGTGAGGTAACTTATCTTTCTTCTGACTCAGAAATCTTACCCCAAGAGATGATACGGCGTGTCATCCGTAAAGTTCCTTTTTCGCATCGTCTCACTTACTTAGATCCCGAATTTTCCTTGAAAAAACAACAGCACGACTCTCGCGTCAGACCCGGAGTACCAGCTCTGGGGATCTTATGGCCGGCTTACCCAACTCCCCGATATCGCAAAAACGTCCCACTGAGGTACTTATCAGGAACCCAATATCTGTCTTCTATTTCTGTAATGTTGTCTTACTACTGTGTGTTATTGACTTAATTTGTAGGACTCACCTCCTTCTTCTGGCGTCTCAACTGCCTCCAAACTTCCTCCCATGAAGATCAACCCAGAGTATGATTTCACCCTATCGTGTGTACGTTACATGTATTGTCTTTGTACTATGTGCTGACTCTTTGCACCTTCAGGGCGCAATCCAAACATAGGAAAAGAGGTGGGTATACCATTGGCCCTACCGCTCAACAGCCGGATCCTACTGAGTCATCCCTCTTCCCTCATGCTGAACCTTATGACACTAACAAGGAAGCACCTGAGCGCTCTTCCCCACTCTCAGAATTGGCAGGTCATCATATGGCGGCTTCCAATAGTCCAGCGGCTGACCCTAAGACTCGTCTCTCCCAGATGTTACCATCACCACGACGGGTTATCAATCCCCAACACATCATACATTGGCAAGACATTCCAACAAGATTGATACTTGCTCTCCAAAGAAGCTTAGCTTCGAGTTCCCCATCTTGGAGAAGATGACTGCAGATGACTTGCACGCCAGTTATCTGAACCACTTTTCTGCCAGTCGCAACATGGAGACCAAAATTGTTGGTTTGATGAACAAAAAATATGAGGTATCTTTCATCTTCTGCATTTCTCTTATACCCGTACATAGCCCCCAAGAACTGGGTTAATATTGCAAATAATGGACCGGGTCTTCCAATCCTTTGACATGCTATGTAGAGCTTAACCTGTAACCACCAAGCAACAGGTTAAATTGCATATAAGCTGGTACTTTATATTCAATCATAGATCCAAGTGTAGCCCCCAAGTCCAGAGTATTTTGATAATGATGAGTCAGATCTTTCATATTTGAGAAGTTCGCCGGGTGTAGCCCCCAAGTCCAGAGCATTATGATACTGATGAACCGGAATTTCACCTTAGAATTGGCGCGAAAATACAGAAGTTAGCCCCCAAGTGCCAAGTACATTGCCTGCAATCTTCTTGGGACTTATATTAAAAAATAGAGCCACCCTGGCGACTTAATCTTTATAATCTTTCACTTGTGTAATATAGGAGGCACTAGACGCAGCTGAGTCTGAACATGCGGGGTTAAGGGAAAAACCTGACCACGCAACAAAACGCATGAGCCTCCGTAGAACAGAAATTACGGGTGGCTGTCGAACAACATGAGAAACTCCAGGTCGAATTTACCACATATAAAAATACTATTGAATCTGAACAAACTGCCTTATCCAAGCGTGCCATCGATGTTGAGGAGCACCTAAAACTTGCATCAGCAGAGCTGAAGACTCTCAAAGACCACATATCCAAGATGACTGTCGCTATCTTTGGTAAGTATGCATGGCGTAAAAAAAATTCCTTGTAAAAGAAGTATCTTTCAGGTGGCTTATAACTTTGACCTTTTCCTTGCAGGCGTGAAGAGGTGCCAGCTATCCTCTGATAGTCTGATGAAATTCAAAGGTGTCTATACTTTGACTGAGAAACTCTACAGTGGAGCCCTCTATACCATCAAGGCCATGATGACGGCCAAATACGTTGCCAAATTTATGAAGGGTGTCATAGAAACCTTATCAACTTTACCCAAACAAGTAGATCAAATAAGGGGATCAGCCGCCAGGAGAGGGGCCATAGCTGCGCTGAGCTGGTCCCTGGCATTTGCTCCTAAGTTAACCGCTGAAGAAATGATGAACTACTTCCCCTCCAAGAAGGATGACGGTTCAGATTTTACTGAAGTGGATTACGTCAAATGCATTAAGGCCTCCAGGAGGCTTGCCTCCATACTGGTTGATTAGACGGATCTGGCTCCTTATCAGGCGGCTTATGATGACAACAACCAACGGCTGCGCCGCCCAACCTTTGAAGCCAGGGACTTAATCCCTCCACGTCATAAGCCGCTCTTCTCCCCTGATGTTGATCCGTCTCCACTTTTCGACGATGCTCAATTCGAAGCCTTATTAAGCTACAACTGGGATGTGGATAATCTTTAGATCGAAGATCCCAAAGACCCGGCGCAAGATGACCCGCCAGCCTGTTAAATTTTTGTTGTTCTCAACTGAATGTAACCCGGCCAGCTGAACCGCCGAGATGAAGAAGTGTATGCAAAACTAAGTCCTTCGTCTTTTGAGCTCTTAGAGAGCCTTGTAATATACCTTGCAATCTTCTTATGATGTCTTTACAGCGACTCATCTTTAGAGATAAAGCCTGCAAAAAACAAAACAGAAATTATCATGCAATGTTTGTATGGGCGGCTTGAAAAAGCATAACCCCGAAATATCTGCATAGCCTTGCTTCTTTCATAATCTTGCTCTGACCCGACTTATGATATGTATGCAATGTATGATGCAATATATGATGCAGTTTATGATGCAATGTATGATGTAATGCATGATGTTCATGCTTTCCCTTTTTCATTTTTCAAAAACTCATTGTTGGCCCTTCTGGGGGCAACTGTTACTTTGCTGCCTAACAGTGCATGGTCTCTAGCAAGAGTGACCGTCAATCTTGAACGACTTAGGGTCTCTAGGCGAGATTAACTATTAAGGGCCCAACAGATCAGAATTTGCAGCGGGGTCAGTGCCCCAGGCTCATAAGCTACTTCTCACGTGACACAAATCCATTGTTTGAACCTTAAATAGCGTCACTTGCTTAAGAGTTCGATGGGACACTTGGCAGGGAGTACGCAACCAATGAGAGAGTTTCCCTCGCCTTTGTATGAGGCCCTCGCAGGGGGTGAGTTGGTAACTCGCTGCACCCCTGGCAGAGCGGCAGTCTGCATACAGGCAGGTATAACTCGGCCTTGTGGATCAAAAGGGGGTAAGTTCACAACTTCCAGCACCCCTTTTGACCTTGTTTGACGGAGTAATTTCGGGGTCCCCAACCCCGCCTTACAGCGGTTGAAGAGCTGATCGAGAGGGTTCAAGTTTAACCAGGAAGGTTGAAAGCCCCCAAACGACCTTGTTGACAGAGTCAACGTTTTGGGTCCGTGACCCGCCTTATGGTGGTTGAAGAGCCGATCGAGAGGGTTGACGCTTAACCCGGAAGGTTGAAAGCCCCCAAATGACCTTGTTGACAGAGTCAACCTTTACACCATCTTGCACGCCGCCATCACGTAGACCGCCAACGTGTAAGTCGCCGTCTTGCAAGACACCGGACAATGCTGTTGTTTTGGCTGAAGAGCCGATCAAGAAGGTGAGCGATCTAAACCCGGTGGGTTAGAATCCCCCAAGCGACATGTAGAAGTGTTCATATTTTGCAAAAATCTGTAATGCAAAAAGAGAAAATGGTAGAGGCCCCGGCTTGCAGGGATGCCAACTTTATTATACGAGAAATATAAATACAATGAAGTATGTATGTACAAAAGGTGGGAGTCGATGACTCAAGTATAGTAAGGCCGCAGATGAGCGATGTTCCACGGACGATGAGTCTCCTGACCGGAGGTACGGGACTCGTCCCGTACGTCAGTGAGATAGTATGACCCATTGTTCAGATTTCTGCTAATCATGAAAGGTCCTTCCCATGGGGGATATAAATTTTGCACATCTATCTGATCTTGAATCAAATGTAACACCAAGTCGCCTTCTTGGAAAGTCCGGGTCTTGACCCTGCGGCTATGGTAGCTACGCAGGTCCTAATGATAAATCACCGACCGAGCTGCTGCAAGATCGCGTGCTTCATCTAGAGCATCCAATACATCTTGACGCACCGTCTCATTGTCAGCTTCCACATAAGCTGCCACCCACGGCGAAGCATGACGTATGTCGCTTGGTAACACGGCCTTCGCACCGTAAACCATGAAAAAAGGTGTCTAACCCGTCGACCCGTTAGGCATAGTATTGATGCTCTAGAGGACGAAAGGCAGCTCCTGAACCCAACAGCTCGGCGTTCGCTGCAAAGGAACCATAAGCCGGGGCTTGATACCTCTTAAGACTTCCTGATTTGCCCGCTTTGCCTGACCATTGGATTGTGGATGAGCAACAGCAGAAGCATCAAGATGGATGTGCTCGCTTTCACAGAACACCTTCATAGCCCCCTTGGATAAATTTGTGCCATTATCTATGATGATGCTATGAGGGTATCCAACTCGGTAGATCAATTTTTTGACAAATTGAACCGTCATGGCCGCATCACATTTACCGACCGGCTCAGCCTCCACCCACTTGGTGAACTTGTCCACTGCCACCAAGAGGTGGGTCTTCTTATCCTTAGACCGTCTGAAAGTTCCAACCATATCAACCCCCCATACTATGAACGGCCAAGTGATCGATATCAACCGTAACTCCTGAGCCGGCACATGAGCACGTCTTCTGAACTTCTGACACCCGTCGCACTTAGCGACCAGATCCTCCGCGTCCTTGTGAGCCATCAACCAGAAGAAACCATGTCGGAAAGCCTTAGCTACCAAAGACTTTGACCTGACGTGATGTCCGCAATCACCAGCATGAATTTCATATAGAATTTCCCTACATTCCTCCGGAGAAACACAACGATGGAAGACGCCGGTAGCGCTGCACTTGTGCAACTCACCATTAATGATGGTCATGGATTTAGAATGCCGCATGATTTGCCGTGCCAGAGTCTCATCCTCAGGTAACTCGCCCCGAGTCAGGTACGCCAGGTACGGCAGCGTCCAATCCGGAATAGCGTGTAAAGCTGCCACTAGCTGCCCCTCCAGGTCAGGTATGGCCAGATCCTCCTCTGAAGGTAGCGTAATAGACGGGTAATAAATTACGTCCAAGAAAACGTTTGGCGGCATTGACTTACGCTGAGAGCCTAGTCTTGACAATGCATCAGCCGCTTCATTCTTGCCACGATCAATATGATTCACCTGATATCCTTTAAAATGACTAGCGACGATATCCACCTCCTGGCGATAAGCCGCCATCCGCAGGTCCTTGGGGTCCCACGTTCCCGAAACCTGTTGTGCCACAAGATCTGAGTCGCCAAGGCACCTAACCCGGCTCAGGTTCATCTCCTGTGCCACACGAAGTCCATGAAGCAAAGCTTCATACTCAGCTGCATTGTTCGTGCAAGGAAACATCAGCCTTAGCACATAACATAACTTATCACCTTTGGGGGAAGTTAAGACAACTCCAGCCCCTAACTCCTCCAGCTGCCTGGACCCAACAAAGTGAATTATCCAATTCGTGTTGTCCGGCTTCTCCTCCGGCGACTGACACTCTGTCCAATCATTTATGAAATCCACCAACTCCTAAGACTTCACGGCTGTGCGAGGTACATACTTCAAATTGAGAGGCCCAAGCTCTAGCGCCCACTTAGCAATTCTGCTAGTGGCTTCCTGGTTCTGAATTATATCTCCCAACGGAGCAGAGCTAACCACCGTGATCTGGTGTCCAAGGAAATAATGCTTCAACTTGTGATTTGTCATGAACACCCCGTATATTAGTTTCTGCCAATGTGGGTATCTTTGCTTGGACTCTATAAGAACCTCACTGACATAGTAGACCGACCTCTGGACCGGGTACTCCTTTCCTGTTTCCTTATGTTCTACTACAATCGCAGTACTAACCGCCCTGTTATTAGCCGCCACATAAAGGAGCAAGGGTTGTTTCTCGGCCAGAGCAGCGAAGATCGGCGGCTCAACCAACTGCTTTTTGAGCGCTTCCAGAGCTTCATCGGCCGCCTTGCTCCAGACAAAGTCATCCATCTTTTTCATCATCTGGTACAGAGGAATAGCCTTCTCCCTCAGGCGGCAGATGAAGTGGCTTAAAGCGGCAATATGACCCACCAAGCGTTGTACATCATTTACGCTCGCCGTCTTAGCTAGTGACGTGATGGCCGTTATTTTGTCCGGGTTGGCCTCGATTCCTCGCTCCGAAACCAAGAATCCCAGAAATACCTGTAGGAACTACAAAAACACATTTAGTCGGGTTAAGCATCATCTTATAGACCCATAGGTTATCAAATGTCTCCTTCTTCCTTGATTTAACCACAATATCATCCACACACTACTGGAATTAGAAGATTTGCTATCTGCCACCTCTTGGTCGTCAGCTAGTAGACGACAAAGAGTGGTTTCGCCATCAGCTAGAAGAAAGCAGACGACAAACAGCTAGCAGACGGCAAATGGTGGCTTTGACATCAGCCACTTCTTTGTCGTATGCTAGCGGACGGCAAAGGAGGTTCGCCGTCCGCTAGCAGATGGCAAAGAGGGAGGGGGCCCACTGACGCCCCAGCCCGCAACTTGACCTAACGGCCCCCCTCTTTGTTGTCCGCTAGCGGACGGCAAAGAGGGGGGGTTAACTAACGGCTAATGCCCCCTCGGGCCGCCTCTCTCTCTCTCTTTCTCTCCCTCTCTCCCCCCCGTCGCCTCATGACCCTGCCGCCCGTGCCCACCGCCCCCGACGCCACCGCCGCCCAATCGCCCCCGCTGCCATGTGCCCCCACCGCCGCGTCGCCCTCACCGCCGCACGCCTCCACACCCACCGCCGCGCGCCCCCGCCCTCACCGCCGCGCGCCCCCCGCCCCCACTGCCACCGCCCCCGCCGCGCCACCCGCCGCCCCCAGCGCCCCATCGCCGGCGTCGTCCTCCTCCACCTCCACCAATGGCGGCCTCCACCTCCCCCACTCCGGTGAGCCCCCTCCCCCTCTCTAGTTTTTCATTTTTTTAAATCTAGTTTAGTTGTAGTTAGGTTAATTAGTTGTAGTTAATTAGAAGAAGAGAGAAGAAGAAGAGGAGGAGAAGGAGATGAAGAAGAAGAGTAAGGAGAAGAAGAGAAAGAAGAAGAAAAGGAGGAGGAGGAGGAGGAGAAGAAAAGAAGAAAAAGAAGAAGGAGAATAAGAAGAAGAAGAGGAGGAGGAGGAGGAGGAGGAGGAGGGGTGCATCGGCGCCGACGTATCCGGGTCGAGGATCGCCGACACGACACCACCGACACCCCGACAACCGACATGACACCCTGACACCACGACACGGCACCCCGACCTCCGACACGACACCCCCGACACCCAGACCCCGACACGACACCCCGACACCCCGACCCCGACACGACATCCCCGACAACCCGACCTAGACACGGCACCCCGACACCCCGACCCCGACACGGCACCCCCGAGACCCCGACCCTGACACGACACCCAGACACCCTGACCCCGACATGACACCCCGACAGCCCGACACGGCACCCCCGACCACGACACCGCACCCCTACCCCGACACAACACCCCCGACACCCCTACCGCGACACGACACCCCAAACACCCCGACCCCGACACGACACCCCCGACACCACGACACGACACGCTAGACCCCGACACGACACCCCCGACACCACGACACGGCACGCTAGACCCTGACACGACACCCTCGACACCCCGACCCCGACACGACACCCCGGCACCCCAACCCCGACATGGCATCCCCGACAACCCGACCCCGACACGGCACGCCCGATACCCCGACCCCGACACGGCACCCCCGACACCTCGACCCCGACACTACACCCAGACACCCTGACCCCGACACGACACCCCGATAGCCCGACACGGCACCCCCGACACCCCGACCCCGACACGACACCCAGACACCCTGACCCCGACACGACACCCCGACAGCCCGACACGGCACCCACGACCACGAAACAACACCCCTACCCCGACACGACACCCCCGACACCCCTACCACGACACGACACCCCAGACACCCCGACCCCGACACGACACCCCTGCACCCCGACCCCGACATGGCATCCCCGACAACCCGACCCCGACACGGCACCCTCGACACCCTGACCCCGACATGGCACCCCCGACACCCCGACCCCGACACGACACCCCCTACACCCCGACCCCGACATGACACCTAGACACCCCGACACGGCACCCCCGACCACGACACAACACCCCTACCCCGACACGACACCCCTGACACCACTACCTCGACACGACACCCATGACACCCCGACCCCGACACGACACCCCCGACACCCCGACCCTGACACGACACCCTAGACACCCCGACCCCAACATGACACCCCCGACACACCGACCCCGACACGACACAGGTCATATATTTGTGAAATATGGGTTAGGTCATATATTTTTTGATTTTGTTATACAAAACATCATATTTATGTTGATCAGGTGGATTTAAATGTGCAGTTGTTTCGTCGCTAGGAGGGTATGGTGTTCGACGACCTCCCCGTGCGTTCGACTAGCTCCGCCCTTGCATTTGTGGGTGAGCACAAATGACATCTCCTCCTGCCCCCTTCATTTCCTCTGTTCCGGTCTTTGTGCCGATGAAACATGCTACCTATAGGTGTCTTCAATCATCAGTATGTGTGACCACTATGCGTCTCCCGTTCGAAAGGGTTACATGTATAAATATGCATTCATTAGCATATTTATAGCCGTGATTCTTTCGAACTGTCCAACGTTATCAATGGACAGCCCGAGTATGTGTAGATTGGTTTCATTTTCCCATATGCTCTGCTCCGGATCCAATGCAGAATTTCGTCAGTGCCTCCCTGTTGTTCTCCGGGTACACATCCTCTCTGCTTATTGCCCAGACATGTATCAGGAGAACAGCGGGGAGGTGCTGCCGAAATTGTGCGTCGGATCCGGAGCGGAGCATGGGAAAACGAACCCAATCTACACATACTCAGGTGGGATTAGGACCTATCTTTACCTACTAGCATCTAGGTTGCATCGACGTAATGAAACTGACAAACTCTATTAACTGATGAATATGGCTTGCTGAATTATGTATATATTTTGTGTGTGTCCAGTAGCGAGGCAAGATGAGTGATTGTGGGTGGATGTACACCGGTCACACTAGTCAGAAAGACATGACCCGTGAATGGTTAACAAAAAAAAGGAGTTTGTGAGAGTCACATTTGCAAATGGACAGAAAACAACCTGGTGCCCTTGTGTCGATTGCGACTACTGTAAGAAGTCAGAGTTTGAAATGATCAAACACCTGCGGAAGTGGTGTTTTACGCCTAATTATACGGTCTGGACATTTCATGGTGAGTCTACCCAATGTGCCAGAGCTGAGGTGGTTCGTCGTCGCACAGACGAGCATGGTACCAGGATCGAAGACATGGTGCAAGAATTTGATGATGCTCGGGATTTGGACGATGAGATGGAGGAATCTACAAAGGCCTTTTATGAAATGTTGGAGTCTTCAAAACGTCCTCTCCACGAGCACACTGAGCTTTGTTAGCTGGATGCCATCACGCAAGTAATGGCTCTAAAGGCTCAGTTCAACCTGGGCAGAGAATGCTATGACACGATGATGATGATATTTGGACGCTTTCTACCCAAAGGCAATGTAGTGCCACCAAACCTGTACCAGTCGGACAAAATCCTACGTGCGCTTATGATGCCCTATGAGAAGATAGATGCCTGTGAGAATGGATGTGCCTTATTTAGGCTTGAATATGCGGGCTTGAACTATTGCCCCATTTGCAATGCTTCGAGGTATGTTCTGGTAGACAACGGTATAGGTGAGAAGAGTCAGACCAAAATCCCCATTAATGTTATTCGGTATCTACCAATCATACCAAGACTTCAACATCTTTTCATGGTCAAAGAGACGGCTAGACAGATGACGTGGCATAAATTGGGCAAAAGAACAGAACTAGATGCAGATGGGAATCCGATGTTGGGACACACTTCAGACGCTTTTGCATGGAAGCACTTCGATGCATTACATAAGGATAAAGCGGCAGATCCAAGGCATCCTCGAGTTGCCATCAGCACGGATGGGTTCAATGTCTATGGTATGACGGCAGCACAATACAGTTGTTGGCCTGTATTTGTCATTCCACTCAATTACCCCCGGAGAGATTATGAAAAGAAAGAACATTTTCCTGACATTGATAATTCCAGGGCCCAAATATCCGGGGAAGAATATGAATGTGTGCATGCAACCGCTTAAGGATGAATTGCAAGAAGCCTGGGATAATGGGATCAAGATATACGACGCTGCTACAAAAAGAACTTCAAAATGCATGTGTGGTACATGTACTCGATGCATGATTTGCCGGCGTATGCGCTATTCGTTGGCTGGTGTGTGCATGGAAGGTTTCCGTGCCCCACATGCAAGGGAGCTCTTCAATTCCGTTGGCTGGAGGCGGGTCGCAAGTTTTCTTGCTTCGACATGCATAGAAAGTTCCTGGATCCTGACCATAAGTTCAGAAAAGACAACAAGAATTTCATCAAAGGTAGAGTTGTCAAAAACACCGCACCACCTACGTTGACAGGCCAATAGATCCTGGATCAGATAAACGCTCTTGAGCTGGATCGAGATCGTCCAGGGTATTTCAAAGGGTATAATACGAAATATGCCTGGACTCACAAGATATGTTTGTGGGATCTGCCTTACTTTAAATACCTCCTTTGCCCATACAACATCGACATGATGCACACTGAAAAGAATATCACGGAGGCCCTTTTTGGTACATTGATCGGCATAGAGGGGAAGTCGAAGGATAATCCTAAGGCTAGAGTCGACCAGGAGGCTCTATGTGATAGACCGTTACAAAACATTCGACAACCGGAAGGAAAGAAGAACTGGAAGAAGCCACAGGCATGGTTCAATCTTGGAAGGCCAGCTATGAGGGAAATGATATTGTGGGTAATGTCGGTGATGTTGCGTGGCTTTATCCCTGAGGATGAATGGCTAGTACTGGCAGAGCTGAGCTATTTCTTCTGTGCTCTTTGTGCGAAAAAACTATCGCCTGACGTGCTAGACGAACTGGAAGAGTTGGCGCCAGAGTTGATCTACAAGTTAGAAAAGATCTTTCCACCAGGCTTCTTTAATCCGATGCAACATTTGATTTTGCATCTCCCGACCGAGGCACGATTGGGGGGGCGTGCAAAATCGTTGGTGCTTCGCAACTGAGAGGATGCAGAAGACGCTTCGAGCAAAATATAAAAATAAACGTAGAGTTGAAGCATCGATGGCCGAGGCATTCATTACTGAGGAGGCGACAAACTTCATGACATCGCACTACAAAGCCAAGAATCGTCATTTGCATAATCCAAAGCCTCGATACAATGATGGCGACCGTGAAAAAGGTCGATCCAACCTCAGCCTATTCAAAGGGAAGCTCGCACCAGCCGGTGCTTAGAAATCAATAGGGTTGGATGTCGAAGAATGGCGGACCATTTCGTTGTATATCTTCAACAACCTAAAAGAAGTGCGGCCGTACATCGAGTATGTTCTTGGTACATTGTTTCACAACTTCTAATTCCTTTCAAATGCTCTTATTCCCGGATATGTGATACAGTCGATACGTCGCCAAATTCTTGGATGGAGCGGTGATCCAAAAGGATTCCATCGAGGAGTATGAGCTTCTGGCAAAGCATGGAGGGTGCTATCCCGGTTTCATCTCTTGGTTCAAGAAAACGGTAATTTCCATTAATTAGACGATTTCATTTCTTCGCCTAGTTTGCGGCTAATGCAACAATCCTTTCGTATTAAACTTGTAGGCTAATGCAGAGTCTATGGACTCTGGATTGACACAAGTCGCTAATGGTTTTCACTTTAAGGTTCGTTCATTTGACAAATACGACATCAATGGGTATCACTTTCGTACTTTTGGCAAAGAGCTATCTATGGCCGACCGAAATTCTACAAATTGTTGTGTCTCCGCTGTCGGCGAAGGAGGGGTCGAGTATTATGGAAGAGTTGAAGCAATTTATGAACTTTCATTCTTTGGTGAAAACCCACCAAACGTCGTACTCTTCAAATGTTATTGGTTCCAGCTGAAGGAGACTAGAAGGACTCATGAACATATAGGGCTAGTCAAAATCAAACAAAGCACCCATTTAGATGTTCCCGATGTCTATTTTACGGCTCAACAGGCGACCCAAGTTTTCTATCTACCGTGGGCCTGCCAAACGGATCCAAATTTGAAAGGTTGGGATGTCGTTTATGATGTGCCGCCACATTTTAGACCACCTCCCCTCAATGAAGATGATTATGAGCCTCACATTAACCCAGACACATATGAAGGAGAATTCTTCCAAGAAACACGTGTTTCCAAAAAACGTTTCAAGAACCGCTCTACTTCACCCTAGAACATTGAGGTCGACAGCGACAGTGAACCCGACTTCACCCTTGATCCGGAACAAGAAGAGACGGAAGAAGAAGAGGTTACTGCTATGGATGACCTGACAATGCTTGACCGATTACATAGAGTCCTTCCACATGTTGATGCATTTATTGATGATGCTGGTGAGCACGTCATTACTGATAGTGATGATGATTATGCATGTATTGATCCCGGAGCATATATAGACAATGAAGATTAATATTAGTAATGTGAGGTATTCAATTATTATTATGTACATATATATTATTAATTAGTTCATGTTATTAGGTATTCAATTTTTTATTGTTGAACTAATTTCGTTCACTCTTTGTCATTGCAGGTGTTGACCGATGGTGGGCGGCCGTCGGGAGTGCTCTGAGCCTCCTTCCTCGGTGCGTGCTGGGAGGGGTGCTATTATTCCACCCCAGCAACTCCGGAGATGGCTGGTACACAACATGCAGACACCAGCAGGCGCTTCTTCTTCGACCGGGAGAGGTCGGGGGAAGACGAAGAGAGGTGCTAGAGGTAGGAAGGCTGCTGCTCCTTCCTCGCCGCCACCCCCAGCTGATTCTCCCGACCACAGGAGTGCTCCGTCTCAGGTGGAACCGTGTGACATGGACCCGTATCGGACTCCGGTCCACGAGCCTCGGGTCGACGAGCCTGAGGTCACCGAGCCTTCGTCCTAGGAGACTCCGGTCCCAGAGTCTTCATCCCAGGGGACTCGGGTCCCAGAGTCTTCGTCCCACGTGACTCCAGAGGCTAGTGGCCATGCTGATGGTGGCGAGCACAACTTGTCTGAGGACACCTATAGCGAGGGTGATATGGTTGAGGAGGGCAAGAAGGTCTACCAGCGTGGTTGTACAATGCTCCCGCCCATGCCGACGACCCGCAAGCAGAGGTGGTTGATTGCGCCTAATGCGGAGAAGTAAGTGCATTTACTCTTTTTTAACCTTTTGCCTTCATGTTTCTTCAAATTAATATCTAATGTGTTGGCCTTGTCCTACTGCAGGGGTTGGAAATATGAGCATGGTGTCCGCAGGCCCAACCAGGTCCTTGGTGTGCTTCTTCGGCACCACTTCCTAGGGAAGGTCCAGTTGCCCGGTGAGGGTGAGGCTCCACAGGTAGCGCTGACCTAGGAGCTGTGCAAGGCTGCCCCCCCGGAGGAGATGGTCGACGATGTCTTGTGCGAGACAGTGGCTGACATTGTGATCCGACAGGGTAATTTCTCCTTTACAGAATTAAAAATCAACAACACCTAGTGATTGTACTAATCAGTGTTGTCTTGTTTGATTGCAGACCTTCTACAGGTGTCTTGAGGAAGACGAGGTGAAAGCGGCTCTTGTTCTCGAAGCCGAGTGCAAGCGCCTACTTTAGAACTTACGGCACGAGGCTCGGGTGCAGGCTATTCGAGACTACTACGCCTTGAGTAACATTAAGAGGGCTAATAAGAAGTGCCGCAAGAATTATCTGAGTAAGGAGAAGTTAATGAAGGTAATTATCTATTCCTAAGGCCTTGTACTTAGTTTCTTTGATTTGATTCGTAGGCGTATGGCTGAAATTTCTCTTGTCTAACTTAGGTGCCCCCGAGATGGTGTGCGGATAGGATGGACTGTTGGGAGGCATTGGTGGATGAGTGTTGCTCTCCCAAATGGCTAGCCGAACACAACAAGTCCAAGGATAAGCGTGCCCAAATGAGAGGTGTGCCACACCATCAAGGGAGCTCCAACCTGTTTGAGTTTGGGGATAACTGAGTATGTGGTTTGCTTCATGATTCATGCAATTTCATTCTTCATGCTAGCTTGAGACCTTAACTAATATTTTGTTCCTCTCTTTTAGGCGGTGCCACCTCTGTTCGACCTCTATGCCATGGCCCATACTGCCTCGTACAAGAAGGCCAAGGCATTCTCTAAGGATGACCTCGATCATCCATAGAACTTCAGCAACATCTCCTCCCATAACAAGCTCGTGAGGGATAGGGATGAGGGGAAGGGGAGGAAAGGGGTGGACTTCAACCCGAGCCAGAGTCCTTTTGATCTAGAGCTCGTGATGATATCTGGTGGCAGGTTGCCCCATGGATCGATAGCCATTGGGGATGGACTGATACGTTGTCCTAGAACTCTCCCAGAGATCAAGAAGCACCAGACGAGCTCTGATCTTGAGATAAGGCCTCGTCCACGGCCAATGGAGCTCGCCATTGAGGCTAGGGCCCAGGAGCTTCTAGCGGAGGCAAACAGGCAGGCGGCACAGAGGGAGAGGGACATGGAGGAGAGGATAGCTAGGTCTTGGAGGAGGATAGGAACCGGAACGACGTGTCTTACCGGGCCCTATCCGAGATCCTCGTGGTAAGTTTCTCCTGCATATTAGCCAAATCATGCACGTAATGTTCATTTCATCACTAACTAATAAGAATGACTCGTGAAAACAAAATGTGCAGACCGTGTGCCAGAACAATGGTCAGACACCTCCGTCGATGCCCCATATTGCTATAGCATGCATGGTGAGTTTCATTTAAATGGTCATTAGTTACTAGTATTCACATTTGAGATGCATCATGCTAAGGAGACACTGCAAATGATCTTTGGTGCAGCGTGCCTCCCGACAAGCATCGACCGATTCTTCTGCGTCTGCCGCAACCCTGACCGGTCCTTCTACGTCTCACCCTAATGCAAACCCTACCGGTCCTTCACCTCCGTGTTGATGGTAAGTTTTCCCAAGTGTTTTCATTAACAAATGCATAGTTAGCTTAAGAAATGACCTACTTAGCTCCAAAATGACCTATACTTAGCTTATTTTCCTCAAAAATGACATAATAACCTTATTTACCTCCAAAATGATATATTCTACCTAGGATAGCTATAAAATGACCTATACTTAGCGTTTTTCCTCCAAAATGACTTGATATGCTTAGTTAGCTAGAAAATGGCATTACTACCTAGTATAGCTCAATAATGATCTATAGCTAGCTTTTATGACATAATTAGCTCACTTAGGTACAAAATGGCATAACTACCCAGGATAGCTCAATAATGATCTATAATTAGCTTAGCTAGTTCATTTATGACATAATTAGCTCACTTAGGTTAAAAAATGGCATAATAACCTTTGTTTAGCTCCAAAATGACCTATACTTAGCTTAATCCTCAAAAATGACATAATAACCTTACTTACCTCCAAAATGATATATTCTACCTAGGATAGCTATAAAATGACCTATACTTAGCATTTTTCCTCCAAAATTACTTGATATGCTTAGTTAGCTACAAAATGGCATTACTACCTTGGAGAAGAGGAGAGGAGAGGAGAAAAAGAAATTGAAGATAAATTCTTCTTCTTCTTCTTTTTCTTCTTTTTCTTCTAGCTAGTCTTCTTCTTCTTCTAACTTTCATCTTTCCTAATTTGCAGATTTGCTATAGATGAGGAAGCTTGCATTGATGGAGTGTACTCTTCTACTTGTGCTTCCTTTTTGTTTATGGAAACTTGTTGGAAACTTGTTTTGGATATGTATGTATGGATATGTTGCTAGAAACCATTGTATGTTGGATATGTCGTTGGAAACTTGTATGTTGGAACTTACTGTTGGTATGCTTGTTGAAACTTATTGTTCCTATGCTTGTTCGAAACTTGTATTGTTGATATGTTAGATATATATGTGATATTCTGTCAAATTGAATGATTTTAAGAAAAAACAGAAAAAAGAGGGGCTATTCAGCCACTTTGCCGTCTACTGGCGGACAGCAAAGAGCTTTGCAGTCAGCCAGCAGACGGCAAAGCTGCCATGTGGGAGCTACCTGTGCAACCTGGGGTAGCACTAGGCTTGCCTAGGTGGGTTCTTTGCCGTCAGCTGGCAGATGACAAAGAACCTTAGGTCTTTGCCGTCTGCCAGCAGACGGCAAAAAACCCACCTAGGTCGGCAAAGAAACAGGTGCTTTGTCGTCCGCTGGCGGACGACAAAGAACTAAGGTCTTTGCCATCCGCTAGCGGACGACAAAGCACACCTTTAAGCCCTTAACGAAGCTAAGTTGCCACGTGTGCCGTCCAGGACCTTTGCCGTCTGCTGGCACACGACAAAGATTCAAAAGTCTTTGCTGTCCACCAGTAGACGACAAAGCGCCCTTTATCGTGGCTTATTCAGCCGGACGGTTGGCCATCTGCTGGCGGACGACAAAGACTTTGCCGTCCGGGATGCATGCCTTTGCCGTCCGGGATGGCTGACGGCACAGTGCCTGATTCCTGTAGTGATGTAAGCATGAACATTGTGCTCAATTTGACCGTGGAGACAATTTTGTACAGAATGTTGATAAGTCGACTGTGCACTCTTAATCCCAAACGTCATAGACACGTAGCAAAAAGCCCCAAAAGGTGTTATAAATGATGTCTTCTCTTGGTCTTTGACTGCCATCTTGATCTGATGATAACCTGAATAGGCGTCCAGGAAGCATAAACTCTCACAGCCTGCCGTTACATCAATAATCTGGTCGATACGAGGGAGACTAAATGGGTAAACTGGAGAGGCCTTGTTAAGATCTGTGTAATCTATACACGTACGCCACGTGCCATTCTTCTTGAGTACCAGCACGGGATTGGCTAACCACTCCGGGTGAAATACTTCTATAATGAACCCTTCCGCGAAGAGCCGGGTCACCTCTTCTCCAATTGATTTATGCCACTCCTCATTGAAACGGTGGAGGAATTGCTTAATCAGCTTAAATTTAGGATCCACGTTAACGTGGTGCTGAATGGATTCTCTTCGTACACCCGACATGTCAAACGAATTCCATGCGAAGATGTCCCGATTCTCATGGATGAATTCGATGAGCGCACTTTCCTATGCAGAGTCCATGTTAACCCCGATAGTGAACTATTTGAATGAGTCACCCGGAGTAAAATCCACCAGCTTCGTGTCATCTACCGCAAACTTCAAGGGCGGCTCATACTCTGTACTAGGTTTCTTCAACGGAGTCATATCCGTTGGGTCAACGTTCTCCTTGTAAAACGTAAGCTCTGCCTCTGCGCAACTTGACTCTGCATAAGCCGCATATCCTTCCTCACATTCAATGGTAACTTTCCGATCACCATGGACCGTGATCATTCCGTTGAGGGCCGACATCTTGAGCTATAGATAGACATAACAAGGCCTGGTCATAAACTTTGTGAAAGCCGGCCGGCCAAGCAGAGCGTGATATGGGCTCTTAATTTTTACCACTTCGAACCACAAAGTATCCACCCTGTAGTTGTACTCATCTCCAAATGCCACTTCCAAAGCAATATTCCCCACTGGATAGAACAACTTTCCTGGCACCACCCCATGAAAAACTATTGACGACGGCTTAAGAGCCTTGTCAGTTAACCCCATCCACTGGAAGGTGTTGTAGTATAAGATATTGATGCTACTACCACCGTCCATGAGCACTTTCGTAAACTTATAACCCCCCACCTAAGCATCGACCACCAGAGCTAAATGACCCGGATTATCAACCTACGGTGGGTGATCCTCCCGGCTCCACGTGATCGGATACTTCGACCATTTTAAGTATCGCGGGAGGGCCGGCATGGCCGCATTAACCACGCTCTTGTGCAGCTTATGATCCTGCTTATCAAGGCTTGGAGTGAAAACATGATACTGCCCTCCGCTAAGGTGTTTTAGGTTGCTCTGATATCCTGATTGATTATTCTGTTGCTGACCACCATTACCATGTTTCTGATGATGACCTCCCTGATTTCCTTGACCCTGGTAACCTGAACCTAATCCGCCGGCACCGAAACCTGCTCCTGAGCCGCCCTCCCCTGGACCGACTGGCGGGTCGTTACCATTATTACGGTTGACAAAGGCTGTACTCCTAGAACTGACACATAACGTTGCACTCCTTCCAACTGTGGGTGGCCTCTCTATCCGGCCGGCTATGCACCGGGCAAGGTCTATTCAGCGCCTCTTCCAAGTTGTAAGGCACAGGTGCCTTATCCTTCTAGAAGAATTGTCACACCCTATGTTTGTATCACCTTGTCATTTTTGGATTTATAAAATTTAGAACCAATAAAAGTTTTCTAGTGCTTGTTATCTGTTTGAATTGTTGCTTGCTTGCTTGTTGTGTATGGCACTCTTAGATTCTACCCCTCTCCATATTCATCTTCCTTGGCCCAAACTTCTTGCCCAATGATTATGCCACGTGAATAGTGCCCAAACCAATTTTTAATAAATTTTGTTTTGACCAAAAATGATTTATTCAGATTAGGTTTTCAGAAACCCCTGAGTTGAGGTTTGCACTGCAAGTCCTCAAATTGGGTGGATCCTTCTTCCCCAAAGGCTTTACTTCAAACCTACTATATATAAGACTTTCCAAAACCATCAAATATTAATTTTAAAGATTATTGTTATATTTTATGTAAAGGCTTTTACTTAAGAAGAGAAGTGGTTTTTCATAGGGAAAAAATTATTTAAATGCTTTCAAAATATTTGAGAAAATTTAGCGAAACTCAGTGGACATATATTTTCCATATATATGAGTTTCAACACATGGGAATGTTCAAATCATGGGAAAAACCCGTCTAAACCCTTTCTGTTCAAATCAAGCTTTTGAAATATTTCTATAAGAAATATTCCCAATAAATTACAGGAAAATTCCAGCAAGTCAACACTATCATAGGTGATGATCTTGCAAAGTTTCATCTCAATCCAAGTTTATTTGGTTTATCAAACAATTCCAAACCCCTCCTTGTCCAAATTCACATTTGAGCAAGTTTAGATTGTGAAGTTTCTCCCCTTGACCCCAAACTTTGTGAACATGTTCTAATCACCAAATGATGGTGCTACACTAAGTGGTACATCAAGGGTAATAGCTTAGCATAACTAGATCTACAGAAACCTATTTCTGTTAGTTTCTAGGCTTCACAAAGTTTCCATTGTCAACTTTGCTCATTTGAGCTCAAATCTGGTGGTCCATCTTCTTTTTACCTATCATTTGACCCTGTTGAATATCTCAGTAAGTTGGTAATTTTTATCTTGCCCAAACACCCATCAAACACCTTCTGGTGAAATGGTAAAGTACTTGTTTTCACCACTTTCACTATCCCCCTTGCCTTCAAATTTTTACCACACCCTCTAGCAGTTCCCAAGCACCCCTAGTGAAAATCCTAAGTCCTTAAGCCATTGGAAGATGGGGTAAAACCCCCATTTTGACCCCTGGACAGCCCTGGCATTAGCTCTATCTCCCCTCCCCTCTTACTCAATTCTTCTCTTGGGGCATCCTATGCATTTTTCTCTTATCCTACATGCCCTAGATTCCCCTAGACACCATTGGCCATGCACAAGACGTCGTTGGCATGTCATGGCATGCCAAATGCGCGCTCTGGAGCATTATACATTGCCGACAGGCATTGTAGCCGTTGCCTGTTGCATGGCTCCGGCGGCCTTAGGCCTCCCCCGCGCGCCACTTGGTCCCCCTCGGCGTCCGCACCACGCCACCTTGTCGGCACCTCATCCTTCTCTCCCCGGCGGCCTCCCGCACGTGTGCTCGACGCCGCCCTTCTCATCCAACCACGGGGCTCGCACACGCGCGCCCCTCTGCTCCCTCTCTCCTCCCTCACAGTCCTAGACCGAGCCCAAGAATGCCCTCGAGCTGCCCCGTGAGCTCTCTCTCCCCTCTGGCATTAGCCATGACCTCGCCGGTGCACGGGGTCCATGGTGCTCTGCCCCCTCCCTCTATTTAAGCCCCCTGGGCCTCTCTCTTCCCTCCTCTGGATCGCTCTCCACCCCCATACACCGCCTGTAGAGCCAGAGCTCCTCTCCCTCCCTTTGCGCTTGGGATCGAACCGAGGACCGCCACAGCAGCACTGTCATCGATCTCCGGGTGCAGAGCCTCTCCGTCCCTCTTTCTTCTTCGGCCGGTCCTCTCTCCCTCCTCTGATGTGATTCCCCCTTGTCCCCATCCTCTTTGTAGCTCGAGACGGCCCTGGTGAGCGCTCCCGAATCTCCCTCCGCCGCGGGTGCTCATGCAAGCGACTCCGACCGCCTCCTGCACCCCTTCGACCTCCCCTGGAACGGTGACTCGGCCCCGAGCACGTTCCCGCCTTCGCCTGCCGTCGCCGTGCCCCGCATTGCCGTTGGTGAGCACCTCCCGTCTCTGCCCCGAGGCGGGAGAAGGAGCCGACAGGGGGGTCCCACCTATCGGCCTCTCTCTCCCCCTCTCGCGCTCTCTCTCCCCTTGCGGTTGCCGACAGCCAGACCCTACGCGTCAGGTTTGAACCTGGCCGCGCGCGTTGCCGGATGGCTGGCTAGCTCGGCCGGCCCAGCTGCTGGCTGCCTCTGGCCCAGGCTCAGAGGCCTCCCTCTCTCTTTTCCTTTTTCTTTTCTATGGGTTTTTTCTAAAAATCCCACGGGATTGAATATTCACCCAATGACAGTAATTTTTCCACCTAAATTCTTAAAATATTCCATAGAAATTATTAGTGCCACTTGAACAAATATTTAAAAATCGTTTATATACTGTTTTATTTTAAAACCCCTATTTGGCATTATTAGCCCATGTTTTAAATAGTTTTGAAAACCTTGTGAACTTCAAAACCCTAGAAAATATTTTTAATATAGCTTTTAGTATTTAATAGAGTAGGGTAGCATTTTTAATAATAGCTTGTGTTGTTTGTTTTTGTGTGATGCTTATTTTTATTGCTTTTATTGGCAACGATAGATTGCTCTATTGACGAGGGAGTTGGACCCGAAGACTTTGAAGACCCCAAAGACTTTGTTGAGCCAAGGAAGCAGCCCTTTGACCATGTTAACAAACCATTTTCGTTGCATGTCATATAGCACTTTACTTTCGTTATACTTAATCATGTGGAGTAGTGACCACTTCGGTGGATTGCTACCGACACTTTTACCGTTGACACTTGCATCATGCATGACCACCACCTTATGAGGGTTATGCGGGTCGGTGTAGATAGGATGCTAGTAGATGCTACACAAGTAGGATCGGGATTATGCATAGTGATGGAAAGAAAGAGATGATTTCAACGACTTTTTGAAAACCCCATTGGGTGCCACTAATGCCCGAGGGAGATGATGATGAGATGGGTGACCACTTGAGAAAGAAGTGGTGTGCCGGAACAAGTGGAGGGTGTGTTTTCGAAAACGGATTAGATTTAAGGTCTGCTGACCATCCCAACCTTACATACACAACCACGATACCCCTTATGGGACGGGGCTCTGTTGATTACCTTGGTGGGTACTGGCAAGGAGCCCGCATTACTAGTGGCGGGAGTGGCGTGGTCACTCTCGATACGGGGTCGTGCCGGTATGGACGATCATGCGCTGTCTTCACAGGCACCGGGCACACCGTTGGTCCCCATATGGATGCTACGAGTGATGTACATCATGTGGGTTAGGTACATCTCGAGTGGACTCTTTGTTTAGTATCGCCAGGGGAAGGCATTGTCGGGTTCTTACCTCGGGTATTTTATATACCGTGAGTCATGGATGACACGAAAGTTCCCGAGTCTTGTGGGTAAAGTGTGCAACCTCTAGAGATTGTAAAACTATTCGACTAGCCGTCTCCGCGGTCATGGACAATTGGTGGTCATTCTTAAACTACGTCCAAATGTTTTCGCAAACCATGTATGAGTGTGTGCAGATGATAGAAGAATGACAATTGAGTCAAGTCTGAAGACTTGATGTGATGAATGAACATGAGATGTTCAAACCCTGCTCATGATGATATTTGTAACTTCCTCATATGAATATCTGCTAACTGTAGATGTATGCTTACCAAGTACTTGATCATGTCATTGCATTAAAAATTAGCTTTCTGTAAATTACCTACTTAGTGCTATATCGTGCATCATTATTACCTTTTTCCACAACTTGGGTTGCTTGCGAGTACATTCAAAGTACTCATTGGCTTGCCACTGGTTATTTAATTGGCCAGGCATGGAAGAACAGGAGTATGTTGAAGAGTTCGTTGGTGACGAACATGCAAACTAGGACGCTTCCTAGTCACAATGACTATAGGTTTAGGCAGATGGCATGGGTGCACGGTTTCGATCAAGATTTCCGCTGCTTGTTGAGTTTATGTGTTTAGCCCTTGTGGCCCTATCTATGTAAGACTAGACCTTCATGGTCTTTATTTGTGTAAGATGCTAAATGTGGATGTAAGACTCTTGTTATTCAGCTTCTGTGTGTTCAATGAGCATTGATCTTTGGGATCACTGTACACGTGCATTCGGTGATCACGACTTATGATTCAGGGTCCCCACGAGCACTAGGTCAATGCCGTCACGAGGGAGTACCACGTGGATGTGGTCATGAAGGAAAACGACTCCCCGACCAGTTGGTTCTTTGAAGGACCATAGATGGAGACCATGATACTCGCAGTCGAGTCAGCTGCACGCAAGGCACTTCTGCACCTACGAGACATCATTCCAGAGATGGATAATGAGCCAGATACTCGCTACATTCCTTTTATAAAGGATGATATTCGCGAGAGTTGGACACTGGTTCCAACCCAGGAGGATGGCACATCACTCAGGTTCTAGACCTACTTCAGCCTCTCCATCGATAGTTTGGTTCACCACTTGATTAAGGAGTCCGTGAAGCTCCGCGAGGAACTTCATCGCACCCGAGAGCTACTTAGGCAAGCCAAGACGAAGCAGGACAAGATAAAGAAGGATGGAGCACCCGAGGGACGACTAGCTGTCAATTATCGAGGAGGAGTGCCCCCAGCTAGAGATGCACCCACACGACGACATCGCATGAGTGCGAAGGAGTACTGTGAGCTCTTCACCGACCCGCTAGCAAAGCGTCGTCGGGATGGACTCCTTGCTCCCCGACCCCTTCGAGTGGGAATGATGCCCCTTCGGATGATGAACAGGAGGAAGACCCATAGGAGCGTGACTACGAGACCGAGCACTCCATGACCTGAGTCCGAGAAACCCTAGGGTAGGATCAACCATGTACCCCCATGCGAAGTCGAGTCCGTGTAATGGTTCATATGAAACCATGTGTGCTTGTTGGTTGTTTTGTTGTTTGTGTTCTGATGCAAGTCGCGCTTTTGCCTTAGGCAACATGTAAGCGACTCCATCGCCTATATTATCTTAATATATGGTCGTCTTTCGACCTTTATTTTACCACACTTGCACTCGACCAACCCGCTTAGGCATGCTTTTCCATTGCTGCCTTTCCTCTCGTCTATCCCAGTTGTTTGACTTGGCTGCTCCAAACATGATGATGACTGCTACCCGCAATAGCTCCTTCACCAACCCTGAAGCCGCCAATTCAAGCCAGCAACAGGGAGCTGGTCGGGCTGCTCACGCTGGAGGACACCAGGAACAGCCACAAGGCGACATTCCCCCGCCACCACCTCCACTTGAGAACATGACTATAGATCAGTTTCTCCAAGTTCTCCGGGAGGAACGCCACGCCAACCATGCTGCTATTCAGCAGATGGCTCAGGCCCTTGTGAACAACCAGCAGCAAGGCAGGAACGGCAATGGCCGCTCCACTCTGTCTGAGTTCATGAGGAATTCGCCCCCAACCTTCACCGAGAATGCTGAACCCTTGGATGCTGATGACTGGATCCGCACCATCGAGGACCTCCTTGCACTGGTCAATTGCAATGAGGACCGTGAGAAGGTGCTTTATGCCTCTCACTGCCTTGGAGGTACCGCCCGAGCTTGGTGGGATGGATTCAAGGTCATGCAAGGTGAGAGTGTGATCACCTGGAATGACTTCAAGGCAGGATTCTACACTGCCCACATCTCTTCTGGGATCATGGCTATCAAGAAGAGAGAATTCTGAGCACTAAAGCAAGGAAGTGGCTCTATCAAGGAGTACCTGCAGAAGTTCAACCTGCTGTCAAGGTATGCACCTGAAGATGTCAACACGGAGGCTACCGAGAAGGAACGCTTCAGGGAAGGACTTCAACAGACCCTGCAGTATCAGCTCATCGTCTGCGACTATCGTACCTTCGTCGACCTGGTGAACAAGGCCCTCATGCTGGACGACAAGCATCGTGCCATCGACAACACTCGCAAGCGCAAGATGGTCAGCAAGGGTAGCTCCAGCAACCAGAAGCCTTGCCCCTGGAAGCCAGCCCCAGCCAAGCCGACCTATCAGCCGCAGCAGGCTATACCTCCTGCGCCTCGGCCGAGCTACCAGCCTTAGCAGTATGCCAATCCTAGGCCAGCTTACAACAACCCCAATAACAACAACGGCGGCAGGAACTACAACAACAACCCTGGGCAAGTCGCCTGCTTTCGATGTGGTCAGCCAGGACACATCTCTAGCTTGTGTCCCAACAAGAAGCCAGATGCACCGCGCCCCAATGCGCCAAACCAAGGTCAAGGCCGTGGAGCACCCCCAAGGAACCCCACTCCCCACAACCAGCCCAACAATGGCAATGGTCTTGTGAATCATGTCACCACAGAGGAAGCCCAGGAAGACCCGGACGTCATACTGGCTATGTTCCTCATCAACTCAATCCCAGCAACAATATTGTTTGATTGTGGAGCTTTGCATTCTTTTGTCACTCAAAAGTTTGCACTAGAGAGTGGCATGAAGCCTATACCCCTGGTTAGTCGTATGTTGATAAAAAAAACCCGGGATCGGTTATGAAGTATGGGATAGGTTGTAAGGGAGATGAGATTAACATCAACGGGGTAGATTTCCTAGCAAACCTTATCATCCTAAAGTCAGAAGCCTTGGATGTGATCCTAGGCATGGACTGGTTAACCAAGCACCAAGGCTTGTTAGAATGTGCCAAGAGGATTGTCACCATGACCAATAGCCAAGGAGTAGAAGTCAAGTATGTTCCCAACCCTGCCTCCCTCAAGACCCTCAGGCTAACTGTCTATCGGGAATTGAGTTGGATCAAGTGCCAGTGGTATGTGAATACCCGGATGTGTTTCCTGATGAGCTGCTCGGAATGCCTCCGAATCGCGATGTTGAGTTCATCATTGAGCTTATGCCTGGATCAAGGCCCATCTATAAGATTACAGTTCTCTCAATGAAGTCACAATAAAGAAGAAAGTACCCACTCCCCAAGATTGAAGACCTATTTGATCAGTTGAATTCCGGCAAGGTGTTTTCCAAGATCGACCTCAGGTCGAGGTACTATCAGTTGAAGATCAGACCCCAAGACATTCCGAAGACGGCATTTGTAACCCGGTATGGCCTATATGAATACACGGTCATGTCATTTGGGTTAACCAATGCCCTTGCAAACTTCATGTACCTCATGAATAAACTCTTCATGGAGTACTTGGACAAGTTCGTCATTGTCTTCATTGATGACATACTCGTCTTCTCCAAGTATGAGGAAGAGCATGAGGAACACTTGAGATTGGTCCTAGAGAAGCTTCGAGAGCACCAACTTTATGCCAAGTTCGGCAAGTGTGAATTATGGATGCATGAAGTTGGATTCTTGGGTCATGTGTTGACTGCAGAAGGATTATCACTCGATCATGCCAAGATTGAAGCCGTGACTGAATGGCAAACTCCAACCACCGTGAAGGAAGTCAGGAGCTTCCTCGAACTCGTGGGATATTACCGCAAGTTTGTGGAAGGGTTCTCGAGCATTGCCTAACCCATGACCCAACTTTTGAAGAAGGACAAGAAGTTCAAATGGACAGCTATGTGCGAGGAAAGCTTCCAGGAGATCAAGAAGAGATTGACCACAGCCCCAGTTTTGGCCACCCCCAATATTCACAAGGTGTTTGGGATATATTGTGATGCATCAAGGAGGTGTTCTGATGCAGGAAGGCAGGGATGTAGCATATCTATCCAGACAGCTACGTCCTCACGAAGAGAACTATGCTACTCATGATCTTGAGTTGGCAGCCATGGTTCATGCCTTGAAAACATGGCGACATTACCTCCTGGGGAAGCGATGTGAGATATACACAGACCACAAGAGTTTCAAGTATATTTTCACCCAAAGGGAATTGAACATGAGGCAGCGAAGATGGTTGGAGTTGATCAAGGATTGCGACCTTAGCAATGCCACCCCGGAAAGGCCAATGTGGTAGCAGACGCCTTAAGCAGAAAGGCTTGTTCCTTGAATGCCATGATTAAGGAAAGGCTACCCTCCCTGTATAAAGAGCTTGAGAGCTTCGGCTTGGAACTAGATGCACCTGGATTCCTTTCCAACCTGGAAGCAAAGCCTACCTTGATGGATGACATCAAAGAAGCTCAAAAGGGACACAGGAGCATTGAAGGCATCAAGAGGAAGATCAAGGCAGGCAAGGCCCCAGGATTCTCAGTGGATGAACAAGGAGTTGTATGGTTTGGGAATCGCATCTGCGTACCCAACAAAGAGGAGCTCAAGAACTTGATCTTGCAAGAAGCTCATGAAACTCCATACTCCATCCATCCTAGAGGAACCAAGATGTATCAAGACCTCAAGGCAAGATTCGAGTGGCATGGCATGAAACGGGAAATAGGCACCTTTGTCGCCAAGTGTGATATATGCTAGAGAGTCAAAGCTTAACACCAGCGACCTACTGAGCTGCTGCAACCTCTCAAAGTGCATGAGTGGAAATGGGACAAAGTCGGGATGGATTTCATCACCGGTTTACCAAGGTCAAGTAAAGGACATGTTTCCATTTGGGTCATTGTCGACCACCTGACCAAGGTAGCCCATTTCATTCCCGTCAAGACCACCAATGACGGAAACAAGTTAGCCAGCCTCTACATCGAGCATATTGTGAGTCTTGATGGAGTTCCAGAGGACATCGTGTCAGATTGAAGCACCTAATTTACCTCGAGGTTCTGACTTATCGTGAGAGGCTACTTCACATTTTGGATGAAGCCGAGCGCTGCACTCGAAGCCGCACCATCATGTACTTCAAGGTCCAGTGGAGCAACCACACTGAAGCTGAAGCAACCAGGGAGCATGAAGACTATCTTAGATCTGAGTTCCCTTATCAGTTTAGCTCTTAGCCTAGGAATCTCGAGGACGAGATTCTTGTAAGGTGGGTAGGTTTGTCACACCCTGTGTTTGTATCACCTTGTCATGTTTGGATTTATAAAATTTGGAACCAATTAAAAAATTTCCACTGCTTGTTGTTTGTTTGAATTGTTGCTTGCTTGCTTGTTGTGTATGGCACTCTTAGATTCTATCCCTCTCCATATTCATCTTCCTTGACCCAAACTTCTTGCCCAATGATCATGCCATGTGAATAGTGCCCAAAACTATTTTTTGTCAAATTTTGTTTTGACCAAAAATCATTTATTCAGATTAGGTTTTTAGAAACCTCTGAGTTGCGGTTTGCACTGCAAGTCCTCAAATTTGGTGGATCCTTCTTCCCCAAAGGCTTTACTTAAAACCTACTATACATAAGACTTTCCAAAACCACCAAATCTTAATTTTAAAGATTATTCTTATATTTTATGTAACAGCTTTTTCATAAGACCAGAAGTGTTTTTTCACAGGGAAAAATTATTTAAATGCTTTCAAAATATTTGAGAAAATTTAGGGAAACTTAGTGGACATACATTTTCCATATATATGAGTTTCAACACATGGGCATGTTCAAATCATGGGCAAAACCCCTCTAAACCCTTTCTGTTCAAATCAAGCTTTTGAAATATTTCTATAAGAAATATTCGCAATAAATTCCAGGAAAATTCCAGCAAGTAAACACTATCATACGTGATGATCTTGCAAAGTTTCATCTCAATCCAAGTTGATTTGGTTTATCAAACTATTCCAAACCCCTCCTTGTCCAGATTCAAATTTGAGAAAGTTTTCGTTGTGAAGTTTCTCCCCTTGACCCCAAACTTTGTGGACATGTTCTAATCACCAAATGTTGGTGGTACACTAAGTGGTACATCAAGGGTAGTAGCTTAGCATAACTAGATCTACAGAAACTTAATTCTGTTACTTTCTAGGGTTCACAAAGTTTCCATTGTCAACTTTGCTATTTGAGCTCAAATCTGGTGGTCCATCTCCTTTTTACCTATAATTTGACCCTGTTGAATATCTCAGTAAGTTGGTAAACTTATCTTGCCCAAACACCCATCAAACACCTTCTGGTGAAATGGTAAAGTACTTGTTTTCACCACTTTCATTCTCCCCCTAGCCTCCAAATTTTTACCACACCCTCTGCCAGTGCCCAAGCACCCCTAGTAAAGATCCAAATCCTTAAGCAACTGAAAGATGGGGTAAAACCCCCATTTTTACCCCTGGACATCCCTGGCAGGAGCTCTCTCTCCCCTCCCCTCTTACTCTATTCTTCTCCTGAGGCATCCAATGCATTTTTCTCTTGTCCTAGATGCCCTAGATTCCCCTAAACACCATTGGCCACGCACAAGACGCCGTTGGCATGTTGTGGCATGCCAAACGCGCGCTCTGGAGCACGCTACAGTGCTGACAGACACCGTAGCCGTTGCCCACTGCATGGCTCCGGCGGCCTCGGGCCTCCCCCACGCGCCACTTGGTCCCCTCGGCATCCACGTCACGCCACCTTCTCGGCACCCTCCTCCTTCTCTCTCCAGCGGCCTCCTGCACGCATGCCCGACACCGCCCCGCTCGACCAACCGCAGGGCTCGCACGGGCGCGCCCCTCTGCTCCCTCTCTCCTCCCTTGCGGGCCTAGACCGACCCTAGGAATGCCCCCGATCTGCCCTGCGAGCTCTCTCTCCCCTCTGGGCTCGACTACGACCTCGCCGACGCACGGGTCCCTGGTGCTTCGCCCCCTCCCTCTATTTAAGCCCCCCCGGGCCTATATCTCCCCTCCTCGGGCTCGCTCTCCACCCCCATAGACCGCCTGTAGAGCCCGAGCTCCTCTCCCTCCCTCTGCGCTCGGGATCGAACCGAGGACCGCTGCGGCATACCCGTTGTTGATCTCCGGGTACAGAGCCTCTCTGACCCTCTTTCTTCTTCGGCTTGTCCTCTCTCCCTCCTCTGATGCGATTCCCCCTCATCCACGTCCTATTTGCAGCTCGAGGCAGCCCCGGTGAGCGCTCCCGAAGCTCCCTCCCCCGCGGGTGCTCGCCGCCAGCGACTCCAACCGCCTTTGGCGCCCCTTCGACCTCCCCTAGAACGGCGACTCGGCCCCGAGTACGTTCCCGCCTTCGCCTTCCATCGCCGTTCCTCACATCGCCATCGGTGAGCGCCTTCCCTCTCTGCCTCGAGGTGGGAGAAGGATCCGAGATGGGGTTCCCACCCGTCGGCCTCTCTCTCCCCCTCCCATGCTCTCTCTCCCCCTCGCGGTCGCCGACTCCCGGGCCCCGTGCATCAGGTTTGAACCTGGCCACGCGCGTGGCCGGCTGGCTGGCCAGCTGGGCCGGCCCAGCTACTGGCCACCTCTGGCCCAGGCTCAGAGGCCTCCCTCACTCTTTTCCTTTTTATTTTCTCTGGGGTTTTTCTAAAAATCCCACATGATTGAATATTCACCCAATGACAGTACTTTTCCACCTAAATTCTTAAAATATTACATAGAATTTATTAGTGCCACTTGTAAAAATATTTAAAAATCTTTTATATAATGTTTTATTTTAAAACCCCTATTTGGCATTATTAGCCCCTGTTCTAAATATTTTTGAAAATCTTGTGAACTTCGAAGCCCTAGACAAATATTTTTAATATAGCTTTTAGTATTTATCAGAGTAGGGTAGCATTTTTAATAATAGCTTGTGTGCTCTTTTTTTGTGTGATGCTTATTTTTATAGCTTTTATTCACGATGATAGATTGCGCTAATGATGAGGGAATTCTACCCGAAGACTTTGAAGCCCCCAAAGACTTTGTTGAGCCAAGCAAGCAGCCCTTTGACCATGTTAAGAAACCATTTTCGTTGCATGTCATATGGCACTACACTTTTGTTATACTTGATATTGTGGAGTAGTGACCACTTCGGTGTGTTGCTTCCGACACTTTTACCGTTGACACTTGCATCATGCATGACCCTACCACCTTATGAGGGTTATGCGGGCACCGGGCACACCGTTGGTCCCCACATGGATGCTACAAGTGTTTGTACTTCATGTGGGCTGGGTACCAATCAAGTGGACTCTTTGTTTAGTATTGCCAGGGGAAAGGCATTGTTTGGGTGCTTACCTCAGGTATGTTATATACCGCGAGTCGTGGATGACACGGAAGTTCCCCGAGTCTTGTGGGTAAACTGTGCAACCTCTACAGAGTGTAAAACTATTCGAATAGCTGTGTCCATGGTCATGGACAGTTGGAGGTCCTTCTTAAACTACGTCCAAATGTTTTCGCAAACTTGGTATGAGTGTGTGCAGATGACAGAAGAATGACACTTGAGTCAAGTTTGAAGACTTGATGTGATGAATGAACATGAGATGTTCAAACCCTACTCATGATGATATCTGTAACTTGCTCATATGAATATCTGCCAACTGTTGATGCATGCTTACCAAGTACTTGATCATGTCATTGCATTAAAAATTAGCTTTCCGCAAATTACCTACTTAGTGCTATATCGTGCATCATTATTACCTTGTTCCACAACTTGGGTTGCTTGTGAGTACATTCAAAGTACTCATTGGCTTGCCACTGGTTATTTAATTGGCCAAGCATGAAAGAACAGGAGTATGTTGAAGAGTTCGTTGGTGACGAACATGCGAACTAGGAGACTTCCCAGTCAGAATGCATGTAGGTTAAGGCAGATGGCATGGGTTCATGCTTTCGATCAAGATTTCCGCTGCTTGTTGAGTTTATGTGTTTGGCCCTTGTGGCCCTATCTATGTAAGACTAGACCTTCATGGTCTTTATTTGTGTAAGACGCTAAATGTGGATGTAAGACTCTTGTTACTCAGCTTTTGTGTGTTCAGGGAGCATTGATCTCTGGTAGTGTCTGAGTTCTTATATTTGCAAAGAGCCGTCATAAGCTCACCCTTATCCCGAGAAGAACGCTTCAACCGCATGAGCTTCTATTTTAGTGGTACAGAGTGACAGTTCCTTTCTAAAATAAGAACCACTTGGGATGCCCAAATATTCTTAGACGAGTGGATCACCGTCGAGACCCGCAGGACCCAATGATGGGCCGACTCACCTTGTTGTTATACACAATGATCTAGATCCACGATCGTCATAGGTTGCTTGTAGGTTCCCCTGAAGTTCTTAATAAAATGCGCTTTCAACTCGGCCCAAGACGTGATGGTGTTCGGTGGCAAACCCGTCAACCAAGTGCAGGCCGGCCCTTCCAACATCATGATGAATTATTTTGCAATAATCGCCTCACTGACATCCAGCATCTCCATAGCAAGCTCATAGCTTTTGACCCAGGCCTCTGGGGCAGATCCGTGGTCTAATTAGGAACCTTCTGCGGCCCCTTAAAGTCTTTGGGCAAACATTCATTCCTTAGATCCACCGTGAGACAGTGCACACCAACTCCCATGGAAGAAGCGCTGATAGGGGTTGCTTGTGCCGGCTCAGGGACCTCCGAGTAATCCATCACCAACGTTGTTCCTTGCTGAGCCTGACCCCTATCCATAAGCCCCTGCATATCCATCTCAGGCGTGTTATCATTGGGCAGGTTCCGCCTCTGCTCACTACTGGAAACTGCTGGTGATTCAATGCGATGGGTGTAGCTACGGTTGTGAACAGGCATGGAGTGCACCCGGCTCCGGCTGTGCATGTACCTTTCTTGATGAGCCGATCCTGTCTGCAATAGGTTGATTGCATTCCTTGCATCTTCAGCAAACGGCGTCCCTTCAGCCAAAGGGATGGCGTCAAGACTGGCACTGCCGCTATCATGTTTTCCATCGGGTTGGAATAATGGCCAGGTGGTGTCGCAACGCCCCGCGACAAAGGTCTGTTCCTCTGCAGCGGGTCTAGTTGATGCGGCGCCTCTACCGCCCTAGTCACCATCGGCAGCATACTTGTTCCGGCCCCAGGTGTATTGAAAAGATTCCGAGGTTGGATAGGTAGCCCGACTTAAGTCCTCGTACACTGAACCACCTCTGATGCCCGCTGATCCAGATCAAAACGGAGGGCCTCCGCCCTCAAGCGCTCCGACTAAGCATTCATCTGAACTTGCATTGCATTGATATCCTCTTGGGCCTGAGCCATATGTCCCTTGATCCGGTTAATTTCGGCGTTGCACTCTGCCTAGTTCTCGGTCGTCACTTCTGTGGCCATCAAGGTCGCTAACTCCTCCATGAGCTCCAACAAAACTTGATCTGGCATCTTAGGAGGCTCAACATCGGGTGGGGCCGCTCCTGCCGCTGCTTCGGAAGTCGCTCCGTTAGAAGCTGGCGTCAGGCCTACCATGAACATGGCGGCTCGACTCGGCGGGTCATAGGGTTCGGGAATATTGTCACCATTGGCATAGCCCCCTAGCCTGCCGGCATGAAGTTGATAGATTGATTCTGCATCCTCGCTGGAAGATCCTTCGTCTGAGAAAACCAAGGTCTCTCCCGACAAGGAATCCCCCCTGTCCTGCGTAAAGCTGACGAAAACACTCTTCCCCCCGGGTTGAACAAGGGTGGGTGTCATGCGTCGGGCCGGCTCGACAAGGTCGATGCAGATGTTTGGCCTCGGTGCAGATCTGTCAAGCTTGGCGATGAACTTGTGCAGCTTGCCAATGGGAACCAGGTACCTATACTCGACTGAGCTGGTTTCAAGCCCCCATCCTAAATCATCGATGTAGAGCTTGTTGTGGCGACTCTTCGTCATGAAGCCGACGGCGTTTCCTTCAATCCCTTGAAGAGAGACCTTCGAGAACTCAACACCACCGCGTGCTAGCCCCATGGTGGGCGCCAACTGTCGTGGTTTTGTCATGGCAGATGTCCGAAGACTTAGGTTCGAGGCCATTGCTAAGGTAGTGGACTCAAAGGGGTTGGTCGGGACGAAAGACACGGATTTACCAAGGTTCGACCCCTCTAGATGAGGTAAAAGCCTACGTCCTGCTTTGTGTATATTGATTGTAGTATCGATTACAAGGGAGCGTATTCGCTTGACCTAGCTCTGGATCGATTGGTTTCTGTCTAAGCCGTCCCCGGGTCTCACCTTTATATAGGATGTCAAGACCCTGGGTTACACCAGTCTCAAACCGACTCATATAACGTGTATGACTCCGTCTCTAAGCCGCCTTGCCTATTCTAGTAGGCTGTCTCCGGGCAGCTCTCCCCCCTGGGTCTTGTGTCTTCTTCCCATCTCTGGGCCTCTGTCTTAGCCCATCTGGTGAACTCTCGTGCGGCCAATCTTCCTCTTCCAGTCCATATGACAACAAGCTGCTAGGTATGACCCGGCCCCTCCTGGGCGGGTCTAACCACGGGGTTATATCCCCAACAGGTCGCGTCTTTCAGACTCAAGCATTGAGGTCGCATGGGCTCCTGATGCGCGTCGCTTCGGTGTCCCTCTTGGGCACACTGGAAGCCTGTGCCAGGGGTAGCGTTGCTCATGAGGACTGCCCCGCGGGGCCTCTGAACCAAGATCCTGCAAGGAAGCCATTCTGTTCCAAATGTTATGCGCACATCCTCCTGCATTTGGACGTCCCCGTTTGCATCCTGGCATTACACTAGAAGGGCGGGCCTCAAGACCCTCGACGGGCGATGTGCGAGCGTAATGCCCACAAGCCGAAGCTCGGTCTCCGAACTTTTAGTGCCGTCAGGATGGACCCAATCACCGATTCCATACTTTGACTGGGGAGCAACCCCTGCATGCGTTTTGTCTTCTCCCCAACATGGAGCGCAGGGTCCTCCACTTGGCGGGGGCGGCATCCCTTCCCTCTGCGGCCCTGACGCAACTTATCGTGAGCTTCCACTTTGGGGGGTCCGGAGTTGTACATTCCCTAACTCATTATTACATGAGAGTGTCACAACGGTGATAATTGGGTGGACACCCCAGGCATAAGACTCGGTAGTTCCCAACCCGGGCTTTAGATGTTTCCGCACATTTCATTGCAGGAGTGGCCCGTGTACAAGTGCCATTGTACACCGCATGGCCACAGAAGTGTTGTTGCGTGCCCTTACGGCCCAAACATGGGCGCCGTGGCACGCCTCACTAGTACCTAAGGTCACGTCTGTGGGGAGCCGTTGTTCACCAATTGTGTGTTGAGCGGTTGCGTGCCCCTATAGCCCAAACATGAGTGTCGTGTCTCACCTCATGTGTCCGTAGGGGCACATCTACATGGGGAAATTCATTGTTCATACCTTAGGCACGAGGCTTAGGAGCTCCTAACTTGGTCTGCAGATGCTCCCGCTCATTTCTGTGCGGGAGCGGCCCGTGTACGAGCGCCATCGTACACCGCGTGGCCCCAGAAGTGTTATTGCATGCTCTCATGGCCCCAAAATGGGCACCATGGCGCACCCTGCGCGCCCATAAGGGCACGTCTACGGGGGAGCCATTGTTCACCAGTGGCGCGTTCAGCAGCTATGTGCCCCTACGGCCCAAACATGAGCATCGTGTCGCGCCCCACATGTCTGTAGGCGCACGTCTGCATGGGACAAGTCACCCACTTTGCTCAACGTGAGCCAAGCCGTCTTCCATTCCTTCGCCCGCGATGGTTCACTAAGGGGGCATGGCACTATGGTAGATAACCAGCAGGGGTGGCCAACCTATGGGTCAGAGCTCGGGTGCCTAGATTTTTCAACGATTCAATGCGAGGACGGATCCTTTGCAAACGTCATGCCCAGCCCCCGTGCAAAACCATCGCGATGTGATCGTGGGGGCACGCCAGCCCCTGGTAGTGGCGATGTACCAGAGGCTGACGCTTAGACAAACAATATCATCTTGAGTGGGGGTTAGCCAAATCCGTTATGTACTCAAAGGGCACCGGCTCGTGGCGATACCAAATACAGAGAATTGCTTGGCAGTGACAACCCAAAAGGTCACCTCACGGCCATGTCGTTGCTGAAGCTGCTGGCCGCTTGTCGAGGCATGCCGCGGGGGCCATCTGCGTGTGAGGGGTTCGAATAGCTTCCTCATACCATAAGGGCCCGCGGTGCCCCGGCACTTCGTGGGGCTCGCGTGACTTGCATTTTCTGCTGCTCGCCGCCCTCGGGAGCACCGAACTCTCGTGATCCTACCACCTCGCGCCTTGCTCCTTGCTCACGGGGTCGTGCGTCATAGCACGCCTCCGGATGTTGCCCGAGTTCCTCCCTCGTTGCGCCGGTCAGGTCGTGAGCTCTCTAGGTGGAAGCCCCCGTGCCCGTGTAGAGGGGCCGCTGGGCGTGCCCTCCCAAGCAGAAGTGGGAGGTGCCCCAGCTGCGGACATGGGGCCAGAGACGCTGGCGGTGGGGGCTCTAGCCCCCAGGCGACTCTTGGGAAGGAGTTGCCTGATGGCACGACTGTAGGCTGGGACCCGCGCACCACCTAGGACGATCGTGCGGGGCTCCTGGAATCCCACAACCTTGCCATCCTGCTGGTCATCGTCCTTACTTGGTGGTGGCGGTAGTAGAGGAAGGCAAGCCCTACCCTAAGGGTGGGCTTCCTGAAGATGATCGTGCCAAGTTTCATCGTGAGGATCTCCTCTCCTATGACCCTCACGAGGCCAGTCTAGCTAGCTTTGTCACGGGTCGCAGTTGTCCCAATGACCATTGCCTTGGTTGCGATGTTCGGGGCAGTGGATGAAGTGCTCGTCACAAAGCTCCCTGAACTCCAGGCAGCTATTGGTGTTTTGTGTGTGTTGGTGTAGTGCAAGACACAGAATGGGTGGATTCCCCTTGGGGGCTCCTCTTGGCTTCGACCATGCTTTGCCTCGAGCACGGCTGCCAGCCTGACGGGGTCCTTGCGTTTTGCCTCCTTGGCCTTGGCCTTCTTGTCCTTGTGGCCTGCCTTCAGGAGAGCGCGATGGGAGATGCGTCCCGCCTCAGTCTTTGCGCCCTTGTTCACCAAGTTGAACTTTGTGGAGAGCGCACGGGTGCCATCTTCGGGTCGCAACATCATCTGGCAGCTTGCCTCGTCTCTTGCACGCACTGGTGTTGCACACTGCGGGTTGCAAGGGCGTGCTTCGCACCTATGCCCACTGTCAACCCTTCGGGGGAAGGAGGGGGCGGTGCGCCATGAGACACGTCGCCCGCCTGGAAGAGCATGTGGAGGGGCAAGCGAGCAAGCGTCGGGGCTTCACTAGTAGCGTCGGCAGGCTCGGCGATGTGGCTGAGCCACTCTTCGGAATGATCATCGTCTGGGTGGTAGCACAGCAGCTCGCGCGCCATGAGCAATGCAGTCAGTGCGTTTGCTGGTCTGTGGCGGGAGTGACAAGGCGATGCCACAACAAGAACGGGGACAGAGTGGCGGTGTAGCCGTCACTCCGCTCATAGGGGGGTAGAGGTGAGTCTTGCTGCTCCTGAGCAGTCAGGACGGTAGCGGCGTTGGTTGCCAAAGAGATGGAGCTGCATGGGGCGCCACGGCCCACAAGCATCGTATGGGTGATTTGAGCGGCCCTGCGGTCAGCAAAAACTCGGCGGGCATCGGCCATGGGAGCGACGGAGCGGAGATGGGGTTGAACCGGAGAAAGATTTTGACATGCCCCTACCTGGCATGCCAAATGTCGGAATCGGGGCTCCACAAAACCCACCAAGGTTCGAACACTAGGGCGTGTGCAAGGATATTAACTGGCTTACAGTCTCAAGCTTGTCACCATACGACCTAACTGCGTTGAGTAAGTGCAAGTGGGGAAGAAGTTGGACTCGAAGATTTACCTAGGTTCGGGCCACCTTGCGGTGTAAAACCCTACTCCTACTTTGTGGTTGATTGGCCTCACGACGAGGCTAAGGATGAACTAGTACAGTGGTGGGGTGGCCTCACAAGGTCCCTTAGTAGTGATGAACTAGCTCTACTCAACCTGCCTTCTACGATGGGAGTTGGTGGCTATTTATAGGGGCCACGGCCCTCTTCCCTTATTACACGGGTGGGAAGGGATCCATAATAGCCAAATTTGAAAGGGGACAGGAGGTACATCTTATCCTGACTAAAGGTGGTCTTCGCGTGCAAATCTTTGGGATGTGACACGATGGTGGGCCCGGCGATGACATCCGTCCTGCCGAGCTCGTGGTCTCGTCCGCGTTGCACCAGGAAGGAAACCTTTGGGGATTCCTTGGCAACCCGCGTATGTCCTTGTCTACTTGGTATGAAAGAGGAAATTGTCCTCCTCCTAAGCCCGCTGGCGCCCGCCTGGCTTTGCCGTCAGAACCCACGTCACCGCGGCCTCGGGAGGCAGGGTGCTTGCATAGGAATCTCCGCTTCTTGGGAGGCAGCTTAGGGGGCGCTACTCTCCAGAGGTCTTGATATTGTCCTCACCGCGAGGCGGGGTGCTCTCGCGAGGGCCTTGACTTGAGTGGCTTGTTGCTGGGCCGTATCGGGCTGTCATGGTGGGTCACGTGCTGGACCGCACGGACGCAAGTATGGGTACCCCCGGTCCCAGAACGCCGACAATATTGCATGCAAGTTTTACTGTTACCATTCACATGACGTGAACATTCATTGTCATTTTGCTTTGCATGATCATAAGGCTGACAGATATTTGTGGAAAAGCCAATGTTCGTCATTGTATACATACTAGTACAATGACGGCCTATACAAAAGGTTTTAAGCCCTTTCCGCGACGTAGTTTTAAACCATCTCCTTGCCTGTGGGTGATAGGGGGTCCATCCCATGCGACACAGAAAAATCGTCTGCAGTAGTGTAGATGCTCTAACAAATGTAATCGTGTGCGATGCAAAAACATATCACACACACTATATTTGGGGCACACGTGTGAGATTAGGGATCAGTCACACACTCTATCACAAGTTAAACACGTCTAATTGTTCATGGAAAAGAAATGGAGATTGACCTATAACCATCTAAGAAATATTACCTAAGTGACACAGGCCATCATAGAAATTGTGTGTGATGTTTGCATCATCGCACACGAGTTTTATTTGGCAAGCATCTGCCATGCATGATATCATCGCACACGTTTCTTAAATAATTTACGTGTGGGATTGCACTTTGCTTGAGGCACGGTTTCCTATAGGATGACGTGTGAGATAGTGTGCTATCAAAAACGATTGAGGAGCTCCTATGCACACATAAAAGTGTAGCCAATGGTTTGTGATTTGTTATGTATCACCAACCTTTCACTTTATATCTCGTGTGCTTTTCCTATAGATCACAGGTGGTTGCGCTATGAGTGATGTGTGATTTCCGTTCTGGATAGCACACACTTAGTTACTTGAACCATGTGCGCTTAAATGGCCAGGTTATTGTAAAATATCGCATTTAAATCACCTTGCAAAAAGCAAATTCACCACGATATGCAATTGAACAAATAGCGTGCACACGAAGAACAGTCATCAAAAATTGCCACAATATGCAATTGAAAAAAATTCTCTAGCTAAATTCCATAGTCGTATGGACATATGCAATACATAATCATAGTGTACGAAATACGAAGACCTAATGACATGAAAAACAATGCATCCATGCGTATTTAGCTAATAACTATATCTGAACGCATACTTATTCTTGGGACAAAGAAAAGCTGAAATCTTCATAGTCTTGAATGGGCTTGATATAGTGTTTCACCAAGAATTTGCTAATAAATTTCCTAACAACCAATAATTCATTTGGGGGAGCGATTCAGAGGTCATCGGTCCAAAGAGCAACTTGAGGATTTTTATTTCAGAATGTGTCATATGTGTGGAGTAGAAGATAGTAATTAAGAAACAGTCTTACTGGTACTATTTTGTGAGCATCAACACAATTTTTAGAAGGTCTACATAGGTACATCACATGTGTGCAAATGTAGTATCCACAAAGGTCGGTCCCTTCTTGTTGTTGAGGACACTTAATTTTTTGTACATAATTAGTCATGTATTTTCCCTGTTAGGAACAATCTAAATGGTGTATGATGTTTCTTTTTTTTCTTTGTAGAGAAATAGAAAGAGGTTTACTCAGAAACTTAAACATCTAACTAGTATGTTATGAACCTAACGGATTTTGGTGTCTAACAGAGAATAAATCTCGTGTTGCAGAGATAGTTGGCGGTTGATCTGTTTGCCTCCTAAAGTTATGTACCTTGACAATACACTGCAAATTAATATGAATATTAACATACTCAATTTTTGAACCTGATATGAATACAAAATATGAACATTAAAGAATACAATACCTATCCATGAATTCCCGAAGATCCTTCAGATCCTAGGGCTTTTTTGACTCTCTAGGAGAATCCAGGTAGTAAACTATGTTGCACTTTGGAAACATGACAACCACGATCGAGTGATGGCTACAATTTAAGAAAACCATGAATCTAAGAGAACTTAAAGACGTTTAATGTATGTGTGATTGTATATTTAACTTTCTCTTCATGATATGGCCACATGAAGAATTGTCCTACATGTAATGTATTCAATATCTTGGAGACATGTTCAATGGAATCCTTTTGTGGACCATTGTCATGTAATAAAGTGTCACACTCAAAATGTGATACTATCCTCGAGACATCTCGAGGGCCTTGATAAGGATAGAAGCACATTTTGGGGCACTTTGCAAGAATGGAAATCGTCACAGTACATGTAAAGAAGAGATGAGTATATGGAGTTGGCTTAGAATTGCCACATGCTACATCATAAATATATCAATATAACAATATATCACAATCATCATACACAAGAGCAGGATCCAATTACGAATGAAATCCAACAAAAAAGAAGACGACATCAACCCTTGCTAATCCTAGGATGTCGTCCTAGACCCCATCCTATGATCGATGAAGAAGAATAACTTCAAATAGAACTATCATTGCACTCACTTCAAATCACCGCATTACTTGTACCATCATCTGTTGTGTAGGAATCTATGAGCTATGTGGACTTAGCAATCTCATTATCAAGGGTATCAAGACTAGCAAAGCTTAATGGGTGAGGTATGGTTAAGTGGTGAGGTTGCAGCAGCACTAAGAATTTTATTGTTGAATAACTTACGAGCACAAGAAAAATAAGAGTGATCTACGCATGATGGACGTGAACTAGTAATGATCAAGAAGTGATCCAGAACATCTACTTACGAGTCAAACATAACCCCACTGTGTTCTCTTTCTGAACTCCCTAGAAAAGAGATGGTCAAGGTTACACACAAGATTGTTGTATTTTAATTGGGGTTTACTTCAATTTTTATTTTACCGGGTATTATAAAATTCACAGTTTCCACATAGCCGTGGGCACGGCTCTCATAAAGATTTAACCCTGCAAGGGTGCTCCAACTCATCCATCAAAACTAACCACAAGCTGCACTGGAAAAACCTCAACCTCGAGATAGCCCAAAGTATCCTCGGAATCTTGATTCACAAGACATTTGAATAAAGTAAAACAAGCCCAACAAGTCTTTCTGACGTTTCGTTGATCCTGATAGGAGCCACGTCGCTTGTTCTTAGGACACATCGGATGAGCTATGCATACAGTACTTGACGTCCCAAGTTGCCCCAGGTAGCCCGCACAGTACTCTAGTTTGGACCAACACCATCAGCATTAGCCCCCTGTATTATGTTGAATAACAAACCACGGGTAGCATTAACTCCCTATGTGTCAAATTAATTATTAGTATTATTATGTTGGGAAAATATAGTACCAACATTGGGCCTTGTTGGAAGAGTTCTATTCAAAGACGAATTATCAAGGGGGTCCCCATAACAACCCCAAGCATATTAGGAGTGCTCAATATGGTACATAACACTGGTAAACGGAACTAGGGTGACAAAGGTGGAACAAAACACTAAGAAAAAGGCCAAGCCTTCCACCTTTTACCGAGTGTATAGGTGCATTAAATTAAATAGAAAGAATATTGTGATATCCCAAAGATATCCATGTTATCACATGGATAAACCTGCACCTAAAACTAGCAATGCTATAAAAGGGTTGAGCAAGCGGTAACTTAGCCAAACAATGGTTTTCTAGGATGTGGAGGGTTAGAGGCTTATCATGGCATTTTTGGGAGGCTTGACAAACAAGTGGTAGGTAGCAAGACATAGCGATGGAATCAAGACAACAAGCATAGCACTGATAGTAGTGGTATCCAGGGTAATGATCATCTTGCCTAGAATCCCGCTTGGAAGACGATCAAATCCATGAATTAGACGAACAAACATAGTTACACGAATCCTCACACTCCAAAACACTTTCAGAAATCTATCGAGAAGGAGCAATTCGGAAACAAGCAAATGACACGATAAACATCACAACATAATCATAATATGATGCACAATCAAATATGATGCATGTCCGTTTTAAATAGGAATGGCATGTCAAGGTCGGTTCCCACTAGCGTCGGGTAGGTCACGTGATTGACTTTCTTTTTCTTCGATTTCTTTAGTCTTAATCGTGTTCTTCATGTCTGCGTCAAGGAGGGCCCCACACATCTTGGGGAAGACGGCCACGAAGGTGAGCGGGAGCGCCGAGAAAGAGCACGCTGGGTGGAGCGAGGTGGAGGAGGCACAAGAAGCATTGGACGAGATGGAGCGACGCCCATGGGAGAAGGCCTCTACGAAGCGGACGTCAGAGTAGACTCACGCGGGGGTGACGAGCTGGATGCCCCGGGGGAACGGCTCGACTCCGGACCAGCCGGTCCAGGAGAAAAGGTCCAAGGGGTGCATGACCCCATGCGGCGGGTGGAGGTAGACACCCAGGTCGCGGAGGAGGCGCACGCAGCTGCGAGAGCGGCGGCAGCGGCGAAGGAGACAATGCAGAGGGATGACAACGTGCCAATGGGGCCCGACTTCGTGCCGCTTGAGGTCCACGACCCGCCGCCGGAGTCGACGGCCCTGGAGGGCAAGGAGGGAGATGCCAGCAATCCGGCCGGCGGGGGGTCCGGCATGGGTATGGCAGCAGATGGCGGGGAGAAAAAGGTTGAGGTCCTAGCACCGAAAGGCCCTCTTGGGGCTGACTCATCGAAGGAGCCGGCTGGGACTGCCCTGATGCCGCCTAGGAGTGCTCCCTCGGGGCGAGCCAATGCTATCGTTATGTTGGCGCAGGACCGACTCTAGCTCCAGGACTCGTCCGTAGGAGAGCTGGGTCATAGCCGGCGGAGCTCCCAACTCTCTAGGAGCCGAGGGGAATGCCCTCATCACGGAGTTTGTTGGCTGCCACGACAAGGAGCAATAGGCGGCACAGGCTGCCCGAGATCGGCTGATCTGCCTCAAGCGGTCCATTGTGGTAGGTTCCCGAATCCTCCCCTTCTTTCTCTTTACTTCTCGAACTTTTCTATTGGGGCGCATGAGCGCACCCACTGGGTGTAGCCCCTGAGAGTCAGGCCGGTTGGGAGGCAGCCGGGTCAAGTCTAGTTGCGACGGCGTATATCCTTCTCTTTTGCAGGCCCATCATGATTGTCGGGCGGCAGTGTTCAACACACTACTGGGCCGGTTCTGGGAAGTCAAAGGCCGGCTAACCGGCATGGGAGCAGATCTGCAAGGTACACTATCGTTGTTCTTTTTGGGCGCACGAGCGCACCCACTTGGTCTAGCCCCCGGGATTTGATTAGGCTGCACCGTAGGCGGGTTGAATCCTTTCGCTTTTGCTTGTGTGTTTGTTCTGATGGCATTGTGTGGGGACCCCGACTCATAAGTCGTGATCACCGAATGTACGAGGATAGTGACCCCAGAGATCAATGCTCACTGAACACAAAGAAACTGAATAACAAGAGTCTTACATCCATTACATACCGCTTTTCTAAAATATGGCCTTTATGGCCAAGTCTTCGTATTATTGCAATGGAAATCTTCAACGATAGCGTGAACCCATGCGATCTGCCTTAACCCTACAGGCATTCTGACTGGGAAGCGTCCTAGATCGCATGTCTGTCACCAAGATAATCTTCATCATAACCTGCTCTTTCATGCCTGGCCAATAAAATTACCAGTGGCAAACCAGTGAGTACTTTGAATGTACTCGCAAGGAATGCATGTTTGGAACAAGGCAATAACAATGCATTTCATAGCACTAATAGGTAAGTTTTGGAGAAAGCTAGTTTTGAGTGCAATGACATGATCAAGTAACTTAAGTAAGCATGCATCAACCATAGACAGGTGTTCATAAGAACACGTCATAGTCATCATCATAAGCAGGGGGTTGGACGTCTCATGTTCAACCATCACACTAAGTCCTCAGACTTGTCTCATGTACCGTATGAACATCTCATGTTCAGTCATCATGCCAAGTCATCCGACTCAACTCAAGTATCATCCTTGTCACCACACACACACCAAGTTTGTGAAAACATCTGGAAGTAGCACAAGAGCGGTCATCCATGAGGGCATGGCTATTCGAATAGTTTTACACTCTGCAGAGGTTGCACACTTTACCCACAAGACTCGGGGAACTTCCGTGTCATCCACGACTCGCGGTACATCACATACCCGAGGTAAGCACCCGAACAATGCCTTTCCCAAGGTGACACTAAACAAAGAGACCACTCCTTGGTGCCATCCCTCATGATATACATCACATGTATCATCCATGAGGGCATGCAACGGTGTGCCCGGTGCCTGTAAAGACAGCGCATGGCCTTCCAATTCCGGGACGACCCCATCTCAATAGTGACCACTTAACCATTGCCAGTAGTAATGCGGGCTCCCTGCTAGCACCATACATAGTAATCATCAAAGCCCCGTCCCATAAGGGGTATCGTGGTTGTACATGTAAGGTTGGAATAATGGTCGCAACTTCTTTACACCACACACACTCACTTGCTTCGGTACACCACTTCTTTATCAAGTGGTAACCCACCTCAACATCATCTCCCTCAGGCATTAGTGGCACCCGTCGTGGTTTTCGAAAAAGTCTTTGAAACCATTTTGTTTTTGTCACCATGCATATTCCAGTCACACTTGCGTAGCACTACTAGCAACCTAACTACTCCCACCTGAACAACCCTCATAAGAAGGTAGGGTCATGCACGACGCAAGTATCAATGGTAAGGTATCGGAGGCGTCCCACCGAAGGGGGGGTACCTTATCAACATGATCAATTCATCGAAACAACAAGTGTTATATGACAAGCAATAAAAGGGTTTATAGTCATGGTCAAAGGGCTACTTGCCTAGCTCAGGAAAGTCTTCGAGGTCTTCACACGCTTCCCGTCCACTCCGAGCACTTCATCTACTTCGTCAACTATCGCCAGAAATAATCGCAATAAGCAACATAACAAGCAGACAAATAAAAGAGCTCTATAATTAGGAGTTTTATTTTTGTTGGACACCTTGGTTCACAAGAAAAATAATCAGGAAGGTTTCATTAGATGTGGATCAAGGGGTTTTCTGAATGGTGGAAATGAAGGAAATAATGATCTTATAAGAAGTCTACAGAAAATGTTTTTATAAAAAGGAGTTGAGGCACTCAATAAATAGGGCATGATTTTAGAAACAAATAGAAAGTGGTCTCACTGGTTTTGGAGTTGGGATGATTTGCTTGTGAATTTCCTAAGAGGAAATAAATGGGAAAAGGGAGCATTTATTAGGTCAAGCAGAATGGGGGCATGGGAAAAAGGGTAACCATGCCTAGATAAATAGGGTATGATTTTATAGACATCTAGGATCTTGAATCATCAAATTTGGAGCTAAAATGAATTTTGTGGGATTATTTCTGTCTCTCTGAAAAATAGAAAAAGGAAAAGAAATTACCTAAGGCTAAACTGCGCAACCGGGCAGAGCATAGCGGAAATCAGACTGGGCCGGCCCAACTCCTCAGAAGCACGAGCACACGGGCCACGCCAGAGGCGTACTCTTTGGAGTACGCCTCCTTTGCATGGAGGTGGAAAACGGAGGAGGCGCCTCCACTTAAAAAGGAGCCTGGGCCTGCCTGTCAGTGGCCCATCCCCGTTCGCTGGTTGACAGGGGGACCCACCGGCAGGTTCATCTCCCTCCTCCTACTCCCACAAAGGGAAGGCAGGGGAGGCCGAGTGTGCACCGGCGCTTGATCCACCGGCCACCACCGACGAGGCTCGACACACCGGCAAGCTCGGGAGGTCGCATTGCGTCCATCTAGGCGCTACACGCCTGTGGGGAGGGGCTGCAGCAGCGGTGGCTTGGGATGGCCGCGGGGGAAAGCCATTGGGGTTTCGGCCATGGAGAGTTTCGTGGGCACAGGGAGGTCGAGGAGCCGGTCCAAGCCTTCAAGGGAGAGAGAGGGAGCGAGAGAGATCGAGAGGGTGCGTGGGGAGCTCTCGGGAGGGCTTCTATAGCCATGCCGAGGTGCACCGTGGATAGGTACCTCGGCGAGGGCGAGGCCGTTGCTAGAACTCACGGGGGCAGGCTCGGGCGTGTCTACGGTGTTCGTGGAGCTCGACTAGGAGGCAAGGAAGGGAGAGAGAGGAGGCAAGGGGACAAAAGCGTGTGCGCTCACTGGTTCGCTCGGGCGGCCATGGCATGCATGAGAGGAGGCCTTCGGAGGGGGAGAGAGGAGGGGTACCTGGGTGTTGTGTGTCCGAGATGTCGAGGCCGACCATCTGGCGAGAGGGGGCGCTCGAGGTGGTCAGGGCCATGCATTGGGCGGCTGCTACAGTGCGGTCGGGCACTGTAGCACGCTCTAGAGCGTGGCCATTGCATGCCATGGCACTGCCACTTGTGCCAGGGTCGTGGCCACTTGTGTCCAGGTGGTCTGGGGGTAATTAAGCAAGGTGGTAAGGCCCTTGGATTCCCTGTGAAGCTAAAGGAAGAGAAGAGAGGTTGAGGGGAAGAGGAAATGGGGTTGTCCAGGGGGGAATCTTGGGGTTTTACCCTCCAAATAATTTAGCTATGAACCTCAAATATATATAGGAGGTACAGGAGGATGAGGGTAAGGTGTGGTTAAAATCTCGAGTTAAGGAGAATAGTGGAAGGGGCCCAAACACCAAATTTGGTAGATGATAAGAAGGTGTTTGATGAGGGTTTAGCCAAGTAAATGAAATCTTCTTGCCTTGAGATTTAAAAGGATTAAATGGTGGTCGAAACTAGGGCTGATCACCAAGTTCGAGACTAGCTGAAGAAAGTTGCCAATGTAAAGTTGGTAAACCCTAGAAATCTAGATAAATAGGTTTCTATAGATCTGGTCATGCTAAGCTATTCTCCTTAATGCAACACTTTGTGTGGTGTCATTATTTGGATATTAGATCATGCCCAAAAAGTTTGGGACCAATTGGGAAAACTTGACAATGCAAACTTTCCCAATTTTTGAAATCAGCAGGAAGGGGTTTGGGGTGATTTTGACAAGTCAAGATATTCTCCTTGATGCACCACTTGGTGTGGATGCATTATTGTAGGATTATATCATGTCCACAAAGTTTGAGCTTAAGGGGAGACAGTTAGTAATTTAGAGTTGCTCAACTTTCGATCTGGACACAGAGGGTTTTGGGATATTTTGGTGAACCAAAACAAAATTGGGATTTATGTGAAACTTGGCAAGATGATCACATATATCATATGTGACATTCTAGAATTTTCCTGGATTTATTTGACAATATTTCTTATAGAAATATTTCAAATGCTTGAAATAGGAAGAAATGGGTTTGAAGGGTTTTGTCCAATACTTTGAACATGACCATGTATTGAAACTCTTATATATGGAGAATATATGTCCACTGAGTTTTCCTAAATTTTCCCAAATATTTTTAAAGATTTTAAATAATTTTTCCCTATAAAAGACCATTTCTGGCCATAAGAAAAAGCCTTTAAATAAAATAGGAAAACAATATATAAAAAAATATTTGGTGGTTTTGAGAAGTCTTATATATAGTGGGTTTCAAATAAAGCATTTGGGGGAAAAGGATCCACCCAATCTGGGCACTTGTAGTGCAAATCTCAAATCAGGGTTTTTTGAAAACCTAATTTAAATAAATGATTTTTGGCAAAACAATATTTTGTAAAAATATTTTTAAGTCCTATTCACATGGCATGATCATTGGACAAGATTTGGGATCAAGGAAAAAGGGTTCTTAAGGGTAGGAGGATGTTTTATGAATTATAGAGCACCAGCAAGCAATCATGCAAGCAAGCAAATAACACACAAGTCAAGCATTCACATGCACTCACAAAGTTTTAATTGGCCCTAATTTTGGAGTCATGCTAACTTAGTCATGAAGAAAAACATAGGGTGTGACATACCTACCCCCCTTACAAGAATCTCGTCCCCGAGATTCCCAGGCAATGCGTGGGAAGGATGCGGAAATTCAGAGGTGAGTGTTGGGTTCTACCATAGGTGCATCGCATGCAAATTAAAATTTTCCTACGCAGAACATCCAAGAACATGCTTCAGAGATGGATCACAGATTTTTACCACTAGATGCACAGTGTCATGCAGCGGAAGTAGCGTTGGGGCAGCGCGCTCGTCTTGTATGTCTCCTCCTCATCCGATCTCCCTCAAACAACCATTTCAATCTCCCTCGAACAGCCGGTCGTCGGATCCCATGTACAGGCTTGACGAAGCGGCACAAGTGCACCGCCTCTAACAGTATCCGTGCGTGTAGGAGGAACACCCATGCTGTGGACTGCTTGGTCCGATCACACGGACGGCGGCGGCGAGTGGAGGTGGCTAGTTGCAACTCATGCAAAGCCCTAATGACGGCGCCGAAGCGATCCACCGGATGGGTGTGCGGCACCTCCACTATATATAGGCATCCGGCACAGGCTCAACTCTTCGGCCTCGCACGGAACCTAAAGCCAACGTGTTCCTTCCCTTAAGCGCACGACCCTTTAGGTTCTCTTCCACTTGGCCGCGAGTCAGATGACATCCGACTCGACTGGTCGGTAGTGGCCTCTAGCAAGACGTGTCGACTCCAAGTGTCCGATGAAGCTGCTTAGGTGAACCTATACTTCACACTTCTGTTCCCTTTGCCATACGATATATGTTGTTTTGCCCAAGGCGACATGTTCATCCTTGTTTCAGCACGACCTCTTTCTCATTCCGGTGAATCCAACCAACAATCGGATTATCTCATAATCATCATCGCATGGCCGTGCTTATCTAGGTCGTATCACCCGAGTGACCGAGAGTATATCTCTCCTGGTAGGAGGGGCAAATCACATCTTGCTCGACCATGTCTCGTAGCATGGGTCTGGACAAGCCTGAAACCTACATTTGTAACTACCCAGTCACGGAGTAGCGTTTGGTCGGCCCAAAGCAAGTCTGTCACCATCCCGAGTACATGCGCTAGCTCTGGTCTTAGGACATATAACGTATGTTGTAATAGAGACTCACAGATGACCTATCGCTGCATCTCATAGTTGGGTTTGTCCAACTCAGACCTTATCTCAACTTGGATCTGACTATGTCGAATCCAACCAAACCTTTCTGAGTCCATATTATCCGGCTAGCGTCCAATGCTACATGATCAGTGAGACCGAACCATCCACCATGTCATATGCTAGTCTGATTAGTTGCGCATCCACACAACCCTTTCGACTAGGGACCATTTAGGACAGTCATCATACAGTGCATAGTCTCACAAACAAGTCACATACTTGTTAATACACATCAATGATAATGTCCAAGGACTATCTTTATTCATAAACAGATAGGAAATATCATCATACATGATTGCCTCTAGGGCATATCTCCAATAGTGTCCCACTTGCACTAGAGTCAATAAAATAGACATTGAATGCCCATAGCTCTAACGTGCCCCTCATGCTTGGGTTGTGGAAGCGGTTTAGTCAACGGATCTACAACATTTGCATCCGTATGAATCTTGCACAAATTGGTATCACCTTTATCTACGAGCTTTCGTATCAAGTGATATTTTCGGTCTATGTGCCTGGTCTTGTGGTGTTGTCTCAGCTCCTTGGCCTGTGCGATGGCACCTGAATTATCGCAATAAAGGTCCAACGGTTTTGACCAGGCCGGGAACACACCAACATCTTCCAGGAACTTCCGAATCCAAACACCTTCCTTTGCAGCTTCACAAGCCGCAATGTATTCGGCCTCTGTTGTGGAGTCGGCCACCATATCTTGCTTGGAACTCATCCAGCTCACTGCTCCTCCATTCATGACATACACGAATCTAGTTTGTGATCGACAATCATCTCTATTAGAAACTAGCATCAGCGTAACCCTTTATGCAGAGCTCCTCCTCACCTCCATAAACTAGGAGCATCTCTTTAGTCCTTTTGATGTACTTCAAGATAGTTTTCACCGCTGCCCAGTGACTCTCACCTGGGTCGGCCTGGTATCTGCTTGTTAAGCTTATTGCATAGGCAACATCAGGTCATGTACATAGCATGGCATACATGATGGATCCAATGGCCGAGGCATATGGAATCCTACTCATCCGGTTTCACTCATCAAGAGTCGTAGGACTCTGAGTCTTGATTAACCTTATACCATGTGAGACAGGCAAGAACCCTTTCTTGGACTCACTCATGTTGAACCTCTTCAACACATTGTCTATGTACGTGCTCTGGCTTAAGCCGAGCAGCCTCCTCAATCTATCTCTATAGATCTTGACGCCTAAAATGTACACTGCCTCTCCAAGGTCTTTCATCGAAAACTTGCCATTCAATGATTCCTTGACTGAGTTCAGCATCGAAACATCATTTCCGATCAACAGTATGTCATCCACATACAAGATTAAAAATACTACCGAGATCCCAATAGACTTCTTGTATAAACAATAGTCCTGTTCGTTCTTGATTAAACCAAGGTCAGCGATGACTTCACCAAAACGAATGTTCCAACTCTAAGCTACTTGCCTCAATCCATAAACGGATCTCTTCAGCTTGCATATTTTACCAGCGTTAGTTGGATCGACAAAACCTTCGGGCTGTATCATGTATACATCCTCTTTTAAGGTTCCATGAAGGAAAGCAGTTTTGACATCCATCTGCCATATCTCATAATCGAAATGCGTAGCTATAGCTAGTATGATCCTCACCGACTTTAGCATCGCTACCGGCGAGTAGGTCTCGTCGTAGTAAATTCCTTGAACTTGTCCATAACCTTTAGTGAAAAGCCGAGCTTTGTGGATCTGAACATTTCCATCCACATCGGTTTTCTTCTTAAAGACCCATTTGCAACCAATGGCAACTACGCCAGGTGGCGGATCAACCAAGTCCCAGACTTGATTCTCATCCATGGACTTTAACTCGGATCTCATGGCCTCTAGCCCGTCCTTGGAATCTGGGCTCACCATCACTTCTGCATACGTGGCCGGCTCGTCGTTTTCTAGCAACAAAACGTCGCGCACTCTACGCAATCTTTCCGACCTCCGTGGCTCCGGTGCCGACGCCACTATGGGTTCTTTGACCGACTCTGGTGTGATCTCATCACCAACCGAGTTGTCCACGAGTGGCTCTCGAATTTCTTCGAGTCGCACCGTTCTCCCACTGGCCTCCTGAATGAGAAACTCTTTCTCTAGGAAAACCCCGTTTCGAGAAACAAACACTTTGTTCTCTTCTCGGTTGTAGAAGCTGTATCCCAAGGTTTCCCTCGGATATCCCACGAATATACATTTATTTGACTTGGGTGTAAGCTTGTCCGACATGAGTCGCTTGACAAATGCTTCGCAACCCCAAATCTTTAGAAAAGACAAACTAGGAGTCTTCCTAGTCCACGTCTCATGTGGTGTCTTGTCTACGGATTTAGATCGTACCCTACTAAGTGTGAAAGCTGCAGTTTCTAGAACGTATCCCCAGAATGAAAGGGTAAATCCGATTTGCTCATCATCGATCGGACCATGTCCAACAAGGTTCGATTTCTCCGTTATGACACACCGTTTCTCTACGACGTACCCGAAGGTGTGAGCTGTGGTACTGTATCTCGGTTTTTCAGATCATAATCAAACTCCTGGCTCATGTACTCACCTCCACGATCTGACCGTAGAAGTTTTATCGTCTTGCCGAGCTGATTTTTGACCTTGTTCTGAAACTCTTTGAACTTTTCAAAAGTTTCCGACTTGTGCCTCATCAAATAGATATATCCATATCTACTCAAGTCGTCGATAAAAGTCACGAAGTACAGATAGCCACCTCTGGCCGTCATGCTCAGTGGACCGCACACATCATTGTGTATAAGCTCCAATAGCTCAGACGCAACTCTTTGGAAAAGGAAACTTAGTCATCTTGCCTAGCAAGCATGATTCACATGTATCGAACGACCCGAAGTCGGACGAAGTTAGGAGTCCATCATCATGGAGCTTTTCATGCGTTTTAGACTAATGTGTCCAAGCCAGCAATGCTAGAAGTATGTCGGATTTATCTCATTAGGCTTATGCCTCTTGACATTCACGTTATAGACTGGTCCCGTTTCTAGATTTAAAATAAATAGCCCATCTACTATGGGTGCTTAGACATGGAACATAACATTCAAATAAAATGAACAACCATTGTCCTTTATATTGAATTCATAACATTGACTCATCAAGCATGAGGCAGAAATAATGTTCCGACTAAGTGCAGGAATGTAATAAAATTATTCAATTCCAAAATAAATCCAGAAGGAAGCTTGAGCTGCATCGTGCCGACCTCCAACGTAGCAACTCTTGCTTTGTTGTCGACCCTGATGTCAATCTCCCCTTGTGCCACACACCTAGTTCTTACCAGCCCCTACATTGAGTTGCAAATATGAACAATCGATCTGGTATCAAATACCCAAGAGCTACTAGGTATGTGAGCAAGGTAAATGTCTATAACATATGTAACAAGTGCACCTTTACGTGAAGAAGCATCTCTGGCCTTCTTGCCGTGCTCAGCAAGCCACTTGCTACAGTTCCTCTTCTAGTGATCAGCTTCCTTGCAATGAAATCAAATGGTCTTTGAGTTCGGTCCGGACTTTGGCTCAGCGGCGGAGAGAGCCTTCTCCGTGCCATTTGCCTTACCCTTTTTCTTGGACCAACTCTTCTTGAACTTAGCCGAGTTCTGCACCATCAACACTTGATGCGTGCCTTTCTTAATATCTTGCTCTGCCACCTTGAGCATCCCATGCAATTCAGTGAGCTTCTTATCCATGCCGTGCATATGATAGTTCGAGACGAAGGTCCCATAGCTAGGTGGAAAAGAACCCAAAATTGCATCCGTGGACAGCTCGTCCCCAAGTGGGAAGCCTACCTAATCCAAAGCTTGCACGTACCCAATCATGTTGATCACATGCGGGCTCAGTGTATCACCCTCCTTCAGCTTACAATCCGTCAAGGACTGCCAGACGTTGAACCTTTTGGTCCTAGCCTGCACCTAAAACATGCTCTTCAAACTCTCGATCATATCGAAATCGTGAATGTTTTCGAAATGCTATTGCAAATTGGGCTCCATACAAGCCAGCATGAGGTAGCTGATCTTGTTTGATTCATCAACAAGTTTCTGGTGGGCATTCTTGGTTGTGGTGCTAGCATTCTCGGCAGGTTCCTCTGGAAGTGAATCCTCTAGAACATGTTCCTTTTTATCATGCTTGAGAACAATTCTCAGATTTCTATACCAGGTGGTAAAGCTTGTTCTCCGTTTATCCTTTTCCAGAATTGATTTCAATGCAAAGTTGGGTTGAGCAGGTGGTGCCATTGATCTACAACAGAAAAAATATGCAATCACTAAGCAATGTGTTTATGTAGAGTAATTCAAGCCTTAAACAGAACTACTCCCACTGAAGTCAGCATCCCTCCGCAAACTCTCAGTGATTCAGGACCCGTCTAGCGCGAGTGACTAGTGAGCTTTAGCATCACCGCTAGCAACTTGCATATTCGGTAAGCAACTCCTTGCTAATCGTATCTCTATACGACTCCTATCGGTCAGGTAGGTATCTTATACCCCGGCTCCCAACCTTCTTTGCCAAAAGGCCCAAAACCGTTTTGATAGCCTTGTCAAGTTAACCTGATGTAGTGCATGTCCGTGTCCGACACGAACCCTCCAATTAAAGGTCACCTAGTAGCACCTCAATTTTACGAGCCCACCACTAGACGTACTTGACATGCGAAGGTGCAACATCCGGAATGGCAATGTGCTTGATATTAATGAGGGGTCTTTCTACCATACTAACATGCATAGAAACAAGAAGCAATATAAATCACATATAAACATATATATTTGAAATAGTATGGCTCCTTCATGGACATCCTTCCAGGTCGGCTCCAACTCCGATGACCAAGGTGGAACTCCATCTTGTCCATCTCGCCAGGACGCCAAAGCCTCGAACTTGATCTCTGTCCTCCAACTACTACAACTAGTAATGAATTTATAGAGAATCACAAGTCGAGACGTAGGTCGTTATACAATATAATGACAACACCTTGGCTCCTGCCGGCTAACAATCATGACACACAGGTCATGTCAAGTTACACACATGCATCACATACATATGAGACATACTATTCACATCAAACCTGCAAAACAAACTTATGCATAGAATCGCATTCTACCGGTTTGTGTGATCGTGTACGAAATACAAGGCGCTACGCACACGGCAATTAGCGGGCGGGGTTCGAAGGGGCACCGCCCCTCACGGGTGCGGGCAACGCCTGACATTTTCGGAAATCACAGATCGCATCTGCACTGTGATCATGCCGAATTTTCTGATCTGACCGATCTCATCGATCATGGCGAACCCAATTCGGATTTACGTTTCACGGTTAACCCCGATGGGGGATACCGACAGGTAGGGGTAGGTTGTGTCACAACCTCATCGATTCAGATTGACAGAAAACATAGCCTCAACGATCCTGATGTGCAGTTGATCTCATCAACCGTGCACATAGCCGATCTCATGAATGACGACGGATCTCATCCGCCGCCTCCGCATATCAAATATGCATCCGATCTGAATCCAAATCATATAACAGAGGCTCCGATACCACTGTTGGGTTCTACCGTAGGTGCATCGCATGCAAATTAAAATTTTCCTACGCAAAAGATCCAAGAACATGCTACGGAGATGGATCACAGATTGTTACCACTAGATGCGCAGTGCCATGTAGCGGAAGTAGAGTTGGGGCAGCGCGTTCATGTGGTCCGTCTCCTCCTCGTATGATCTCCCTCGAACAGCCGTTTCGATCTCCCTCGAACAGCTGGTCGCCGGATCCCACGTACAGGTTTGCCGAAGCGGCGCAAGTGCACTGCCTCTAATTGTATCTGCGCGTGTAGGAGGAACAACCATGCTGCGGACTGCTAGGTCCGATCACACGATCAGCGACGGCGAGTGGAGGTGGCTAGTTGCAACTCATGCAAAGCCCTAATGACAGCGCCGGAGCGATCCACCGGATGGGTGTGCTGCACCTCCACTATATATAGGCATCCGGCGCGGGCTCAACTCTTGGGCCTCGCACGGATCCTAAAGCCCACGTGTTCCTTCACTTAAGTGCGCGACCCTTTAGGTTCTCTTCCACTTGGTCCCAAGTCAGATGAAATCCGACTTGACCGTTCGGTAGCGGCCTCTAGTAAGACATGCCGATTCCATGTGTTCGATGAAGCTGGTTAGGCAAACCTGTACTTCACACTTCTGTTCCCTTTGCCACACGATATATGTTGTCGTGCACACGGCAACATGGCCATCCTTGTTGCAGCACGATCTCTTTCTTGTTCCGATGAATCCGACCAACATTCTGATTATCTCATAATCCTCATCGCATGGCCATGCTTATCTAGGTCGGATCACCCGAGGGGCCCAAAGTATATCTCTCCTGGTAGGAGGGGGAAATCCCATCTTGCTCGACCATGTCTCACAGCATGGGTCTGGACAAGCCCGAAACCTACCTTTGTAACTACCCAGCCACGGAGTAGGGTTTGGTCGGCCCAAAGCAAGTCTGTCACCATCCTGAGTACATGCGCCAACTCACGTCTTAGGTCATAGAACGTATGTTATACTAGAGACTCACAGGTGACCTATCGATGCGTCTCATAGTTGGGTCTGTCCAACTCACCTTATCTCGACTCGGATCCGACTATGTCAAATCCAACCAGACCTTTCCGAGTCCATATTATCCGGCTAGCATCCAATGCTACCTGGTCAGTGAGACCGAACCATCCATCGTGTCATACGCTAGTCTGATTAGTTGCGCGTCCACACAACCCTTTCGACTAGGGACCATTTAGGACAATCGTCATACAATGCATAGTCTCCCAAACAAGTCACATACTTGTTAATACACATCAATGATAATGTCCAAGTACTATCTTTATTCATAAACACATAGGAAAGATCATCATACATGATTGCCTCTAGGGCATATCTCCAACAGTGAGGTAGTCTCCAAGTTCCACGTTATTTCTACTCCGGCGTGATTGTCCTTCTGGATCTTGAAGTGCCTAATGATATGTCTTCGAGTGCATTGTTGACTTTGACTAAGGGTGAACAGGGTTCTGGCAAGGGCCTGGCTTGCGTGTGTATCCCAAGGTAGGAATATGTGGCCAAGTAGTGTGTCTATGCTGGTTCTGGGGTTCCTCATGGTGGTTAGTGACATCTAGATGTCTCGTGTTTAGAATAGGAGGGTCGAGTCTTGGTGTAGCTTCTCGTTGATGGGGAAGTCCTTATCTTCCTTAAAGGAGGGGGTCTTCAGTCGTAGGTGGTCTCCATCCTTGAGAGTGCCGAGGTGCGTCATTGTGGGCTTCTCGTCGAGATCTTCTGCTTGAGTAAGCTTCCCAGGTAGATTCTTCATTCTTCTTTGGTTTTTTGTCCTTGTCGTCGTGGATGCGTGTTTCTGGTGGGTCTTCGAGTGTGTGGTCTACTTGTGTCTCCGTGGCAAGGTCTGTGCTGAGTCTCGTCCCTAAGACTGAGACTAGAGACATGGCATCAAAATGGGTTCTACCATCTGGGAACATTTCAGCGGGGTTCTAGATAAGCTGACTATTCAAAGTATAGATCAGCCATCTAATCCCCAAGGTCTGACGCTTGGCAAAAGGGGTGAACTACCTTTGACAGAGGGTTTACCATGATCGAGTCAGGTTCATGCCCCTGATTGAACCAAAAAGGGGCTATCAATGAGGTCATGACAATCGTTCTACTCCGTTACAAGCATCTGAAGGGAGCAGGGACGTCATGCTTAACGTACACCATAAAGTTGGTGGAGTAGCGGGTGTTATCAGCTCCTTAGTTCCTTCTTAGTCAGGAACTGACGGATGACCAATCATAACAAGGGTTTTCTCAACCCTCTGATGTGCAAGGGCTTCATCATGCTTGGATGTCTGTGCTTCTTGATATAGTCTAGTTGATGTAGCCGGCAGAGGAGTGGAGGTTGACTTCTTTGCTTCTCCTTCGTCATTATCGTGGCTTCGCAATTGGTCCTTCATCTTGCTTGGGAAAGAAAGTCTTCTTCCGTAGGGAGGGTGATTTACGGAGTTCAACTCCTTCAAGGTGAGACCTTATACTTGAAGGTCATGGTAGTTAGTGTTCCTGGGGCTGGTCCAAACAGGACTAAGGTGTTCCTTCCTCTCATTGGGTAAATAAGTATGTCATCCTTAGGATAACATCATATTCCTCCAATACCGTATAAACACATTGCTCAGCGGATGTGTGAGAGAGGCGGTCGTCTATTCCGGGTGGTCACTTGTCCATGGGTTTGTGGTCCAAATTAATACATGTCCTTGTGGCCACCTTCCATATGAACATGACTGGGAGGTCGGGGTCGAGTATCGGCCATAGTCAAATGACGTAGAGCCAATACCTATAGTCCTAATCCGACCATATTATGGCTAGATAAATTTTGGAGTTTCAAGGAGCTCAGGATGTGAGTGAATGTCTAACATCTTATCTTGAGCACAACTATGTGATGCCAATAGTACTTCCTATATTCCAAACAAAATCACCCTATATCATCGAAGGTATCATCTCATATAAGGCAACTCCAATATTACACATGCTACTCATAACTCCAAGGGTTTTGGGAGAAGGACTATACTAAAAAATCTCATATGTATACTATAGCTAACTCACATATATCCTTATACAAAAATCCTCGGGATAATTTACAAGCCGCTAAGCTTGATCATGACACTACCAATCCAATTGTCCTTCTGACCTATCCAAGGTCTAAGGTATTGTATTACTATGCTAAGGAAACACGTAATAAACCACTCCAAGATCTTATTTCCTTCCTACGAATCCAATTAACCGATCCATGAATACCATCCACTATTACATGACCTATTATTTCTACAAATCCAATGCCAATGTCATCCCATATATCTGCAGATTTCCTAAATCCCCAAACAGGAAGAACTATCTCATCACAGTATAACCATCAACCACCATCATGATGATGCAGTGAACTCCGATGTTAGGTGCATATGGATCCTTGAATCGATTCTAACAACAATCCAATATTCATGGTTTGACTTCCACCGAGAAACATGGTATCAAGATCAAGATCACCGGACTAAATCCAAATTACTCCAAACCATGCGGTTTGATTGATCTTGAGCACCTATTAGAATCACCTATTTAAATCCATGGTTGACATCTAGCAAGAACACCCTACTGGTTACTCCATTTACTATTGTAACGTCATCAATCCACTATCAATATCATTTCCAAAGTAACATCATTTGTCCACCAATAATTTTAGCCTGTGATCACAATCGTCCTACGAGATCCAATTGACTCAAGGGAGAAGTAAGTTATGTTACTCTATCAATCTTGATCCACAAAGTTCGTCTACCAACATTAAGACTTGCATTCCACCAAAGGGTCACTTCTTCCTCAAGACATCTATTATGGGTAAATCAAATCATTACCACAAATCGTATACCCTTATAATGACCCTTCCTATGGCATCAAGGTTCTAGTTCTACCATAAGAATGAAGGATGTTTGCTCACTGTGATCACTAGCTTCATAATGAACCCAGTGCTAAGCAGGGGTTATTGAAGCTCAATAAGTGCTTTGGCAAATCCGGGTGTTAAACATGTGATCAGAGGCTTGTGCTGGAGGATCTTGTGAGGTATAGGTTGGGCAAGGGAGGGGTTTTCCCATCTTGAGGGAAAAGCATAACTCTACGGGGTTGCATCTGGTTGAGTCCGTTGTAGTCATAATCTTCAACGCTAGCTGTCCGTCGAGGTGGATCCTTGGTGCATCTTGTCTTGTCGGTCTTCAGGTGACGAGATTGGGGAGAGAAAGTAGCATCGAGAGGAGTGCCTAAGGGGGTGGTATAGTGCAAGTGCAATCAAGCAAGTTCCAAAAAGGCCGAACACAAACATCAAGGTAAGGTAGGTGATATAGTTGCGCACTTGTTTCCTAGGGCAAAAGTGTGACTTACACCAAAGCACAAATAGGAAAAACAAGCGACACAAATCATGGTTCCATCTGAACCATCATACGGACTCGACTTCGCATGGGGGACACACGACCTATCCTACCCTAGGGGTTCTCGGACTCATTAGTCATGCTACTTCGTGCCTTGGAGAGGAGTCCGCTTAGCCTTCTGGGTCTTCTTCAGGTGTCGCTATGTCTTTGGTTGTTGTTCATCAAAATGATCATGTTTCCGCCTGAAGAGTCCTTGATGACTTCGGGTTTCTTGAGTTGATGACGAAGGTGGTTCTTCACGACTGTTGTTGACAAGGTCTTGTACTGTCCTCGTGATCATAACAATGCCTTCTTGTCTCTTGAGATGTCGATCATTCCAGGTAGGCAACCCTTTTACGCAATGTCATTAACAAGGCATGGTAGAGTTGTATCCCGCTAATCACATTGACGATATCATCGGCACTAAGAGCGGGGGATGATGAGAACCGTTTTCCTGCTCACTATAGTGAGGCGGACCAAATGGCGAGGTTCTCATCCACCGGTGGTTGCCGATATAACAACAAAAAGGACAGGGTTGCTCTATTATCGATACATTATCATGACATTGCATGTCTTGTGCCCTGGTCATCGAAGGCTAGGGTGGCATCATCCGGGGGCTGTGTCGAAGGTGTCACTTTCATCCAAGTCTTCACATCCTCATCCTTCGAGAAGGTATCTTATGTTGGTAGCTCCTTGTCTAGTGTCGCCAACTTGGGTCCAAGATATGAAGGCAATCACCTGGCAAGGTGGCTTCCTTCTAGGTTACCCACGAGGATCACAAGGATTCCCGTGGTCAGGGGCACAAGGGTAGTAGCGACCATTTGCAGAGTTTTTGAAAAGCATACGAGGAGAGCTAAGAGAGAAGCGTTGGAGGTGCTAAGGAAAAAACCTTTGCTTCCTTTGGAATTTTAGGAGAGGCAAGAATTATAGTGGTTTTGTAAGTAACTTTGAAGGGTCTGGAAAAATAGTTTTGTCCTAACTAACGTCCATGCTAACTAAGGGCTTCTTATAGTCAGGATGGCTCTGATACCAGCTCTGTGGGGACCCCGACTCATAAGTCGTGATCACCGAATGTACGTGTAGAGTGACCCCAGATATCAATGCTCACTGAACAGACAAAAACTGAATAACAAGAGTCTTACATCCATTACATACCAGTTTACTGAAATATGGCCTTTATGGCCAAGTCTTCATATGATTGCAGCGAAAATCTTCAATGATAGCATGAACACATGCCATCTGCCTTAACCCTATAGGCATTCTGACTGGGAAGCGTCCTAGATCGCATGTCCATCACCAAGATAATCTTCATCATAACCTCATGTTTCATGCCTGGCCAATAAAATAACCAGTGGCAAGCCAATGAGTACTTTCAATGTACTCGCAAGCAACCCATGTTTGGAACAAGGCAATAACAATGCATGACATAGCACTAATAGGTAAGTTTTGCAGAAAGCTAATTTTGAGTGCAATGACATTATCAAGTAACTTAAGTAAGCATGCATCAACCATAGACATGTGTTCATAAGAACACGTCACAGTCATCATCATAAGCAGGGAGTTGGACGTCTCATGTTCAACCATTACACCAAGTCCTCAGACTTGTCTCATGTACTGTCTGAACATCTCATGTTCAGTCATCATGCCAAGTCATCCAACTCGACTCGAGTATCATCCTTGTCACACACACCAAGTTTGTGAAGACATCTGGACGTAGCACAAGAGCGGTCATCCAACTGTCCTTGACTATGGACACGGCTATTCGAATAGTTTTAAACTCTGTAGAGGTTGCACACTTTACCCACAAGACTCAGGGAACTTCCATGTCATCCAGGACACGCGGTACATCACATAACCGAGGTAAGCACCCGACCAATGCCTTTCCAATGGTGGTACTAAACAAAGAGTCCACTCCTTGGTGCCATCCCTCATGATATACATCACATGTATCATCCATGAGGTCACGCAACGGTGTGCCCGGTGCCCGTAAAGACAGCGCATGGCCTTCCACTTCTAGGACGACCCCGTCTCAAGAGTGACCACTTCACTCTCGTCATTAGTAATGCAGGCTCCCTGCTAGCACCATACATAGTAATCATCAAAGCCCCCATAAGGGGCATCGTGGTCGTACATGTAAGGTTGGAATAACGGTCGCAACTTCTTTACACCACACACACTCACTTGCTCCGGTACACCACTTCTTTATCAAGTGGTAACCCACCTCAACATCATCTCCCTCGGTCATTAGTGGCACCCGTCGTGGTTTTCGAAAATGTCTTTGAAACCATTTTGTTTCTATCACCATGCATATTCCCGTCCCACTTGCGTAGCACTACTAGCAACCTAACTACTCCCACCTGAACAACCCTCATAAGAAGGTAGGGTCATGCATGAGGCAAGTATCAATGGTAAGGTATCGAAGGCATCCCACCGAAGGGGGGGGGTACCTTATCACATGATCAATTCATCGGAACAACAAGTGTTATATGACATGAAATAATAGGGTTTATAGTCATGGTCAAAGGGCTACTTGCCTGGCTCAGCAAAGTCTTTGAGGTCTTCACCCGCTTCTCGCCCACTCCGAGCACTTCATCTACTTCATCAACTATCGCCGGAAATAACCGCAATAAGCAACACAACAAGCAGACAAATAAAATTGCTCTATAATTAGGAGTTTTATTTTCGTTGGACACCTTGGTTCACAAGAAAAACAATCAAGAAGGTTTCATTAGATGTGGATCAAGGGCGGGTTTTGAATGGTGGAAATGAAGGAAATGATGATCTTATAAGAAGTCTACAGAAATTGTTTTTATAAAAAGGAGTTGAGGCACCCAATAAATAGGGCATGATTTTAGAAACAAATAGAAAGTGGTCTCACTGGTTTTGGAGTTGGGATGATTTTCTTGTGAATTTCCTAAGAGGAAATAAATGGGAAAAGGGAGCATTTATTAGGTCAAGCAGAATACGGGCATGGGAAAAACGTTAACCATGCCTAGATAAATAGGGTATGATTTAATAGACATCTAGGATCTTGAATCATCAAATTTGGAGCTAAAATGAATTTTGTGGGATTATTTTTGTCTCTCTAAAAAATAGAAAAAGGAAAAGAAATTACCTAAGTCTAAACTGCACAACTGGGCGGAGCATAGCGGAAATCAGACTGGGGACCAATTGGGAAAACTTGACAATTCAAACTTTCCCAATTTTTGAAATCAGCAGGAAGGGGTTTGGGGTGATTTGAACAAGTGAACCTATTATCCTTGATGCACAACTTGGTGTGGATGCTTTATTGGAAGGTTATATCATGTCCGCAAAGTTTGAGCTTAAGGGGAGACAGTTGGTAATGTAGAGTTGCTCAACTTTGGATCTGGACAGAGAGGGTTTTGGGATATTTTGGCGAACCAAAAAAAATTGGAATTTTTGTGAAACTTGGCAAGGTGATCACATATATCATATGTGACATTCTAGAATTTTCCTGGATTTATTTGAGAAAATTTCTTATAGAAATATTTCAAATGCTTAAAATAGGTAGAAATGGGTTTGAAGGGTTTTGTCCAATACTTTGAACATGACCATGTCTTGAAACTCTTATATATGGACAATATATGTCCACTGAGTTTTCCTAAATTATCCCAAATATTTTTAAATCTTTTAAATAATTTTTCCCTAGAAAAGAGCATTTCTAGACTTAAGAGAAAGCCTTTAAATAAAATAGGAAAACAATATTTAAAATAAATATTTGGTGGTTTTGGGAAGTCTTATATATAGTGGGTTTCAAATAAAGCATTTGGGGAAAAAGGATCCACCCAATATGGGGACTTGTAGTGCAAATCTCAAATCAGGGGGTTTTGAAAACCTAATTTAAATAAATGCCTTTTGGCCAAATAATATTTTGTAAAAATATTCTTAAGTCCTGAGGGTAGGAGGATGTTTTATGAATTATAGAGCACCACCAAGCAATCAAACAAGCAAGCAAATAACACACAAGTCAAGCATTCAAATGCACTCAGAAAGTTTTAATTGGTCCTATTTTTTGAGTCATGCTAACTTAGTCATGAGGCAAAACACATGGTGTGACACGTTGTTTCCGGGTCATGCACTGTCCGCCGATGAGTCGGCCGACGTCCAACGTCGTCTGGCCCGAGTCGGACACCAGACCTTTTATAGGTGGAGTGCACCCTGCTGCAATAGGAGGCAGACCACGTACGGGCGGGCAAGGAGGAGCGCAAGGCGGCCCATAGTGCGGAGCTGGAGCAGCAGGAGGCCAGCCATCATGAGGTGTTGAAGGCAAAGGACGAACTGCAGTAGAAGGCGGCGGAGGAAGTGCGGAAGGCTCAGGCCAAGCATGACCACCGGGTTCAGGCTTGGTCGGCCTGGGAGTCAGAGCTGCAAGAGGAGATGCACGCGGTGGATCGGCTCCTAGCCTGTAAGTTTCCTTCATCTTGTTTCTTGTGCCATCTTGGGGCCGCTTTTTCCTTCATCTCCTGTCGCGTGTTTTCTCTTCTTTCTCAGAGTTCTTCCCTAGTATGCAAGATGGTGCGGAGGCGACCTTGGAGGCCCACCGCGAGGAGCAGCGGGTGTTCCGCGTTCATATCAGGATGCTTGTCGCCTGGACCATCGACGAGGTGGGGATCACCGCCAAGGTCCGGCTGAATGAGGTGGTCCAGGCCATGGAGTGGCTCCAAAAGGAAGGACTGGCACTGGTTCAAACCCTCGAGCTGGACGCGGTGCAGCCAATCTCCATGAGCCGGCTGTCGTGGCGGCTGGAGGCGGGGAGCGTGCGGTTGAACGCTTGGACGACCTCCACAGCGTGGGCCGGCGCGACCATGGCGCTTTGCGTCGTGAAGTCTTGGTATGCTAGGATAGACCTGGGGTTGTGATACGTCTCCAACGTGTCTACTTTTCCTAACACTTTTGCTCTTGGTTTGGACTCTAATTTGCATGATTTGATTGAAACTAACCCGAAGTGACGCTATTTTCAGTAGAACTACCATGGTGTTGTTTTTTGTGCAGAAATAAAATTTGTCGAAATGGAACAATTTTTTTAAACTATTTTGGAATATATGAGGAATTTTCGAGACAGAAGCCACCTGAGAGGGGGCCGAAGGAGCCCACTCTCTACCGGAGCGTGCCAGACCACCCTGGCGCGGCCTGGTGGAGGGTGGCCACCTCATGGGGGCATCGACCCTAATTCCAGTGCTATAAATTCACAAAAATCTAGAAAAAATAGAGAGAAAGTTTCATCGCGTTTCACGATATGGAGCCGCCGCCACCTCCCGTTCTTCATCGGGAGGCTAGATCTGGAGTCTGTTTGGGGCTCCGGAGAGGGGAATCTTCGGTCTTCGTCATCATCAACCCTTCTCTATCGCCAATTCCGTGATTCTCCCCATCAGGAGTGAATAATTCCTTTGTATGCTTGCTGGTCGGTCAGGAGTTGGATGAGATTCATCATGTAATCGAGTTGGTTTTGTTAGGACTTGATCCCTAGTATCCACTATGTTCTAAGATTGATGTTGCTATGACTTTGCCATGCTTAATGCTTGTCACTAGGGCCCGAGTGCCATGGTTTCAGATCTGAACCATTTATGTTATCATCATTATATCTATGTTCTTGATCCGATCTTGCCTAGTCATATGCACCTATTACGTGTTATGATCCGTCAACCCCGGGGTGACAGAAATTGGGATACTTCATGGTGATGACTGTAGTTTGAGGAGTTCATGCATTCACTATGTGCTATTGCTTTGTTCCGGTTCTCTATTAACAGGGGGCCTTAATATCCCTTAGTTTCCTTATGGACCCCTCTGCCACGGGAGGATAGGGCAAAAGATGTCATGCAAGTTCTTTTCCATAAGCATGTATGACTATATATGGAATACATACCTACATTACATTGACGAACTGGAGCTAGTTTTATGTCGCCCTAGGTTATGACTGTTATATGATGAATATCATCGAACGAATACTTCGATCTAGTGCCTACGATTTTTCCACCTAATGTTCTCGCTAAGTTACTACTACTGTAGTTACTATTGCACTTGCTACGAAATCATTACTGCTACTATTACCGTTACAGTTACTACTACCAATACTATCAAACTATCATATTACTGTGCTACTGACCACTTTGCTGCAGATTGTTATCTCCAAGTGTGGTTGAATTGACAACTCTCAAATATTTTTTGGCTCCCCTTGTGTCGAATCAATAAATTTGGGTTGAATACTCTACCCTCAAAATTTTTTGTGATCCTCTATACTTGTGGGTTATCAAGACCTTTTTCTGGTGCAGTTGCTAGGGAGCATAGCTATATTTGTTGAGTCATTTGGGATTTATATCAGCTTATCACTATGACAAATCTGAAGGATACTAAAACTAAGATTTTTCCCTCTATTATGAGGGGAGGTAAGGAACTGCCATCTAGCTCTGCACTTGATTCACCTTCTGTTATGACTAAGTTTGCAACTCCACCACATGCTATTAATCCTGATATTGATGATGCTACTTCAGCTATGAATTATTCTTATGATGATACTAGTACCATGCTTGATGATACGATGCCACTAGGTGAATTTCTTGATGAACAAATTGCTAGAGCTAGAGAGAATGAAATCATTGAAACTGTTGAAGCTGATGATTATGAAACACCTAATAGGCCTAGCTCTCCTAGATTTGAAATGCCTAAGATACCTGAAGGTTATGTTTTGGATGGAGAAATAGCTAGAGAGATTTTTGCTTGTAAGGAGAGATATGATCTTAAGAAACTACTATGCAAGTATAAGGAAAAGACTTTGAATGCTAAAATAAGTTTGCTACTTCACCTATGTTTGTTACCGATAAGGATTATGAATTCTCTGTCGACCCAGAGTTAATTATTTTGGTTGAATCCAATCCTTTTCATGGCTATGAAACGGAAACTTTTGTAGCACACCTTACTAAGTTGAATGATATAGCCACCCTATTTGCTCAGGATGAGAAGATTCGCTACTACTATATTCTCAAATTATTTATGTTCTCATTCAAGGGTGATGCTAAGATATGACACAATACTCTTACTCTTGGTTCTGTGCGTAGTCCCCAAGATATGAGTTACTACTTCTCTGGAAAAAAATCCTGCTCATAAGAAACAAGTTGTCTTACAGGAAATATTTAACTTTGTGCAAATTTAAGAATAGAGTCTCCCACAAGCTTGGGGGAGGCTTCTCCAATTACTTAACGCTTTGCCTGATCGTCCTCTTAAGAAAAATGAAATTCTTGATATCTTCTATAATGGACTAACCGATGCTTCTAGGGACTTCCTAGATAGTTGTGCTGGTTGTGTTTTCAGGGAACGAACTGTTGAACAAGCCGAGGAACTATTGAATAATATTTGAAGAGCTATGATGAGTGGACTCTCCCTGAACCACCAATTGAACCCACTCTGAAGAAGAGGGGTATCTTATTTCTCAGTCCTGAAGATATGCAAGACGCAAAGAAATGCATGAAGGAAAAAGGTATTAAAGCTCAGGATGTTAAGAATTTACCACCTAGTGAAGAAATTCGTGGACTCAACACACCACCACATCCATAGGTGGTAGAGGTAAATTCTTTATTAAAGTTTGATGAAGGTGATATCCCTTACAATAAACATCCTAGCGAATGCTTATATGAGTTTGATAACTACATTATGAAGCAAAGCACTTCAATGCAAATGTTCTGAAACACTTGAAATATAATTCCGATATGATTGCTCGCTTGAGTGACTTGTTATTTAGGATTGTAATTATGTTAGAGGTGGAGGAAAACATGCATCTATGTTTCAAACTCAGTTAGAACATGTTTCTAAATCTCTAAGAGAATTGCTTGATAAAATGAATAATAATATGAATGATCATGCTATTAGAGTGGTGACTAGAGGAGGTAGAATGACACAAGAACCTCTCTATCTCGAGGGTCATCCTAAAATAATTGAACAAGGATCTCAAGGAATTAATGTTGATACACCTAGTCCTTCTAAGAAGAAAAAGAAAAAGAAAGATGATAGGACTTTGCATGCCTCTAGTGAAGCCGAGATAGAAAAACCTCTTGATGATAGTAATGATGTGTCTATTTCTGATGTTGAAACTCAATCTGGTAATGAACATCCACCTAGTGATAATGATAATGATAGTGATGTTCATGAGGATACCCAACCTAGTAATGATAAAGACAGATAATGATGTAGAAATACAACCTGCTATTGATCTTGATAACCCACAACCTAAAAAGAAATGATATGATAAAAGAGACTTTCTGGCTAGAAAACATGGTAAAGAAAGAGAACCACGGGTTCAAAAACCCATGCCCTTTCCACCTAAACCATCTAGGAAAAAGGATGATGAAGAATTTGAACGCTTTGCTGAAATGATTAGGCCAGTCTTTTTGTGTACCCGTTTATATGATATCTTAAAGATGCCTCCTTATGCTATGTACATGAAATACATTATCACTAATAAACGAGAGATACCTGAAGTTTAAATCTCCACCATGCTTTCTAATTATTCTTTTAAGGATGGAGTACCTAAGAAACATGGAGATCCTGGAATACCATCTATACCTTGCTCCATTAAAAGAAATCATGTCAAATCTGCTTTGTGTGAACTAGGAGCTGGTGTTAGTGTTATGCATTTGTCTTTATATAAAAGACTTGATTTGAATAAACTCACAACTATGAAATATCACTACAAATGTCTAAAAAATCAACAACTATACGTTTTGGTATTTGTGAGGATGTGCCAGTTATTGTTGCAAATGTTACTATGTTAACGGACTTTGCTATTCTTGAGATGCCCGAGGACGACAACCTGTCGATTATCCTTGGTAGACCCTTTTTGAATACTACAGGGGCTGTTATTGATTGCAATAAAAGCAAGGTCACTTTTCATATCAATAGTAATGAGCATACGGTACACTTTCCAAAGAAACAATTCCAAGTGAATGGAGTGAATATTATTGAAAATTCTTCGACACTCATTATTGGAAGCTTTCAATTACCTCTACCTACTATCAAAATAAATATGATATTATTATGGTTGGAGATATGCCTATCCTTGTTGAGGTAACTTAGTATTTTACGAAAGTTCTTCGGTTTCATGCTAATTTATAGTGCTTGTTGATAAGAATTGATCAACCTTATTAATGAATCATTTTCGAGAGGTATGAAGTTGCTGAATTTAGTAGACACAACTCTCTGTATCCTCCTCTTGTTTTCTGTTTTTACTAGTTAAATAAAATAAAATGTGATGTTTATCCTGTTTTGTTTCGTGCAATAAAAATGACCCAAAAATAAAAGTTCTCAGAATGCCCTGAAAATTTAACATGAATTGTTTCTAATTATTTATGAATTTCTAGGACAAATAACACCAGAGGGGTACACTTGGTGGCCACCCTCCACCAGGGTGCGCCAGACCCCCTTGGCACGGCCTGGTAGAGGGTGGCCCCCAGGTGGGTCCCCCCACTTATCCCTTTAACCCATGTCATCTCTTATCTCCAGAAAAAAATCACCATTTCTCTCTCCCTTGTGTTCTTGCTCAAGAACCCGAGGGTTTCGATCTCTTTGCTCAAAGCTCTATTTCCGAAAATGTTTTAGGGGACTACTTCCCGGTATGTAACTCCCCCATTGCTGCAATTAGTTTTTGATTTAGTGGTTTATTTTCAGAATAATTAGCAACTCTTGGTGTTGCTATAGATGGGCTTGCATGTTGAATTCTTAGAGTTCTAAGTAGTTTGAATGCTTGATATGGCCTCTATGCATCCCTAGGAGTAGTTGCTATCAATCTTATTTAGTTTTGTGAACAAAATTTTGTGTCAAATTTTTTCTTAGAAATTTTTCGCAAATAAAATGCAATTCTTCGGGAGTTCTTCGAGGAGGAGATCCTCGGGGGCATCGTCAAGTGAAATCTCCATCCAACAATCTTATGTTGATTCTATTGCAAGCTCGATACGGGGCGTTGAAACCAGATCATACCTTTGGCCTTGTAATACCTTCATGGAAGGTGTAGGTATTAAGGACGAATGTGAACAGTATGTTCACAACGCCAATATGGTTCCCTTCGTTGAAGATAAATGCACTCAACACCTCACCCTCACGGAGACATTTACTAATAAATTCAAATATTTTCCTCGTGAGTCAAGAGTTTCATTTGGCCCGTATAATAATGCTTTCACGGAGACCTTGGAGGCATTTTGCGATGCAGGTAAAATTCTGTATTGGGGTTTGCTAGACGAACCAATAAAACCTGAGTATGAGTCATTATTGAGAGACCTTTGTTGTGGTGAAATTAGAGGGGTGACACAAGGCAGAATAAAAAGCATCCATTTTTCGTCCATTCAATACCTTGCACTCTTTAATGGTAAATGCATTGTAGGCAAACAGGATTTAGCATGCTTTGTGCTCATGATTTGAGTCTTATATACACTGCTTTAACTGGAATTAAAGGCTACAACTTAGGAGCAATTGTTGCACGGAGACTGACTCTCAATGCTTCTAATGGTAATTTCTATCGACGGATTTTTGCCTCTCACCTCGCTACCAGGTTGGGAGTGTCCCCTTAGCCTAATGATCCTATCTTACCTAACTAGTACTTAGTATGTGATGCCATGAAACGCCATAGATTTCTTATAGGCACAGTTTATAACTATACTTACAACTTAAGGTTTGATAATGGTCCCATTGTGCCTATCGTATTGCCTGCTCCTGCTCTCTTTGATTCTAATAGCACTAGAAGATAATATGTCCTTGAGAGCGAGGCCCGTGCATCTAACGTAGAGGTGGAAGCTGTCAGGAGGGCTGAGGTGGTTGCACCAAGAGCCTTGGTAGGCTATCACTCAGGCCAGTATTTGGTCCACGGATGGTGATTACCAAGCTAGGCCAAAATCTTAAGCTTGGGGTACGTATTTCCCTCGATATTACATTCATGTTCACGCATTTCATTTCAGTTGTCGGTGTCCATACTCTTTCATTGTATTATCCATGTCAGATTTATTTTTCTTGTTTTCTTCTTGTGTGTTTGAAAAACTTTGAGAAAATCCAAAAGTACTTGTTGCTTATTTTCGATTTTTATTTTCAGTTTAGTTAGTTGTAGTATTAAAATAAAACACAAAAAGATTTCTCATTCCTTCTTTTGCTTGTTCGGAGTTCTCCCGTGTAAATAGTTTTTCTTTTTTTTACCTCTCTTATTTGCTTCTTCACGAAGAACTAAAAACTCCAAAAATATTTTAGTGTGTTTCTATGAAATTCTCTTTCTTTTATCAAGTCATACCAAGGAGAAGACCACGATGAAAATGTTGAGTGGCTCTCATATGCATTACTGTTGATCTAAAACAGAGCCCATATTACTTTGGATTGTCCTCTTGAATTAAATATTTGCAGATTCCAGCTTAATCGGCACTCTTGCACTATTATTATTTCCATATCATTCGATCATGCAGGTGAAAGGCATTAATGACGATATTTGATGAATTGACTGTGGCAGAGAAAAATGGGTATGAACTCAACTTGTTCTTGTTTTTGTAAATATGTTTAACCTAGTATCTATGATTTAGCTTATTATGATTGAACATGTTTGCAATAACAATTAGAGATTATAGTGGTTCATGCCATGCTCGAGTAGCTAGGAGTGGATAATAATTTATCTTGGATGTCAACATGCATTAAAATGATTGTGATGTAGTATAATGATATGGTATCCTCCTCTGAATGTTTCAAGTAGCTTGACTTGGCACATGTTCACACATGTAGTTGAATCAAAATCAACATAGCCTTCATGATATTTATGTTCATGGTGTCCATATCCTACTCATGATAGTATTCAATGTTTATTATTCATAATGCATGTTTATGACCGTATTCGCTCTCTAGCTGGCCGCTTCTCAATCTATTTGCTAGCCTTCACCTGTACTAAGCGAGAATTCTACTTGTGCATCAAAATCCTTAGACCAAAGTTATTCCATATGAGTCCACGATACCTATATGCGGTATTACCCTGCTGTCCCAAGTAAATTTGCATGTGCTACATATAAAATTTCAAATGGACATCTATCTTGTGTGCCTGGACCGCTCATGGAGCGACAGAGGGTGGTCAATATCTTCCATGTTAAGCGGGTTACTCTCATGATGAGTGTTTATTCACTCATCCTTGAACGAGAAGGGCGGTAATAGGGATTCCCAGTCCCGAAATAAAAATAAATGCAAATAATTAAACAAAACTCCCCCGGGAATGTTGTTGGTTTGGACGGTACCCATGGATTTGGCCCACCATGGAGTGTGTTTGTTGGTGGAGGGGGAGTAAACCTTTACTTTTATGGCATAGAAACCGCCGCTAATTTGTTTAACATGGAACATATTGGTAGAGTTCGGTCATAACATTGGCACGAAGGGTGTACCACTCAAAATTATACTTATCTCTTATTTAATACTTGAGCTCTGGAACCTCTGCAAATCCCTACTTTCCTCTGCGTAGGGACTATCTATTTACTTTAACGTTGAGCCATCGCCTTCTAAAATAAGCGCCAGATCTAAGAGCACTATTTTCATCCTCATGCATCATGTATAGTGAATGTTGGATGCATCACGACTGGATCTTTTCTACCATGAATTACAATGTTTAGACGTTGCTTGAACTTTGGAGGTGCTCTGCATTTATGTTTTGTGGTCTCTGAAAGGGCTAGCGAGATACCACTATTGTCATATTATATCATGATTGTTTTGACAAATTGTTTGCACTTGAGATATCTTATTATTGCTCGCTAGTTGCTTGCATCATTGATATGAGTTAATATAATCTTTAAGAGTTATGGTTGATATGGTTAGTCATAATCCTTGCTGAAAACCTGGGTGCTACTTAAGGATATTTATGTAAACAAGAACAAAAGAGTTTGTAAAAGTTTTTCTTTCACACTTTCAGATTGTCAACTGAATTGCTTGAGGACAAGAAAGGGTTTAAGCTTGGGGGAGTTTATACGTTTCCAACGTATCTACTTTTTCTAACACTTTATCTCTTGTTTTCGACTCTAATTTGCATGATTTGAGTGAAACTAACCTAGACTGACACTGTTTTCAGTAGAACTACCATGGTGTTGATTTTTGTGTAGAAATAAAAGTTCTCAGAATGGAACGACATTTTTTGGAGAATTATTTTGTAATATATGAGGAATTTTGGAGCCAAAAGCCACTTGAGAGGGGCCTAGGGTGCCCACCCTTTACCAGGGCACACTACACCCCACTAGTGCGGCCTAGTGGACGGTGGCCACCTTGTGGGTCCCCCCGGCCCTAATTCCAGCGCTATGAATTCCCAAATTTCTAGAAAAGTATAGAGAAAGTTCCATCGCGTTTCATGATACAGAGTCACCGCCACCTCATGTTCGTCATCGGGAAGCTAGATATTGAGTCTGTTTGGTGCTCCGGAGAGGAGAATCTTCGGTCTTCGTCATCACCAACCCTTCTCCATCGCCAATTCCATGATGCTCCCCAACAAGAGTGAGTAATTCCTTGATAGGCTTGTTGGTCGGTGAGGAGTTGGATGAGATTTATCATGTAATCGATTTAGTTTTGTTAGGGCTTGATCCCTAGTATCCCCTATGTTCTAAGATTGAAGTTCCTATGAGTTTTCCATGCTTAATGCTTGTCACTAGGGCCCGAGTGCCATCATTTCAGATCGAATAATATGAATGTAAACTCACAGTTCATCTCATCCCAACAAACACACCATACAGAGGGATTACATCAGATAGATCAAGGCAAAGATGCGATGAACATTGTATTGAAGATCGAGAGAGCGAAATTGCCATCTAGGTACTACCTACGGACCCGTAGGTCTGTGGTGAACTACTCACACATCATGGTGACGGCAACAAGGTTGATGAAGATGCCCTCTATGATCGATCTCCCCTCCGGCAGGGTGCCGGAATGGAGGTGTATATGGACTCCCATTGGAACAGAGACCTGTGGCTGCGGAAAGTGTTTCAGGAGCGCTTTTGGTGTTTTTTTGGGTAAATGTGAATTTATAGTCCATAGAACGACGTTGGGAGATGCACCAGGGGGCCACCACATATCTGGCCGTGCCCCCTAGTGGCGCGGTGGGATATGTGGTGGGGCCTTGGAGCATATTTAGGCCTTCCTTAGAAGCTTCTACGCCTTGTATTGGTCCAGAAAAAATCATCAAAAAGTTTTATGGCAATTGGACTTTGTTTGGTACTATAACTCTTAAAAGGCAAAAACACGCAGAAAATAGGAACTCGCACTGGGCATTGGGTCAATATGTTAGTTCTCAAAAATATTATAAATTGGTAAATAAATACCCAAAAATTGTCCTAGAATGATAATATATTAGCATGGAGCAATACAAAATTATAGAAATGTTGGAGACATTTCAGCATCCCCAAGCTTAATTCCTGCTCATCGTCGAATAGGTAAATAATAAAAATAGAATTTTTGTTTGACATGCTAACCATTATGTAATATTTGGTATGTATGCTCATTAAGAAATGATGAATTAACAAAAAACAACTTAGAAATATTTATAAGTATAGGAAACAAAATCACTAATTTTTCGAAGTATACGATCCTAAAAGAATGTTTTACCCCTATTCATCTTATTATATTAGCAAGGCATGACTTCGTCTCCACCAGATACAAATGTTAAGCACCAGGATGTCCAAGTCAGGCAATTGGATTGTACTTTTTCAATATGCATAAACTTTTTATTCTTCACGCAATACATGAGCGTGAACCAATTGACATAGCATATTGGTGGCATAGACTATGATGGTCGGTATCAAAGGGGTACAAAGTGGAGAAGCTATTATCACATCAACTAGGCGTAGCAACGAGCTATGGAGATGCTCATCGATAGATTTCTTAGGTGCTTATCAACTCCCAGCTGGAGAAGCACATGTATGCACTTGATCCACCACATTTTCCACTCTTTCCAGAGCTAGAAGACAATGTTGTGGTGAATGATCCAGATCATCCCACCTCAACTACAGAATAGGTACAGACAGGGGCAGCTAGAGACTCTAGTGCTCATGTGCCAAAGACCCAGAGTGAGCAGATGGATCTTCTTCTTAGTTCTGTGCTCAGTATGCACTAGGACATTAGGAATATCGTGAAGAACCAGGAGAGTCTTGCGAGAATTGTTGAGAACAAATTCCACATTCTTAACAACAAGGTGGATGAGCTCACAGTGAATGGAACGAGCTCAAGAAAGAAGTTGATGGCATACCCAGTCCCCACACCACAGATGATGATGAGGACAGTCCACCCCTTAGGACAACCACTCAGTTCAGGACTCACGTCAGGACTCCCATAGTGCCAGTTCCAGAGATGAGGCATTCTTCATCAGCACCTGTTGCATCTCCATCAGCTCCATCAGCTCCACCAGCACCTCCAGTTGCTAGTCCAACTCCATCCATGACATCTGTTGAATTCTTTGCTGAAGCCGTTCTCTCAACTACTTCATCAACTATCGGAGGAGATCAGCCCGAGAGGAGCATTTAGTTCTATACCTTTGAACTTTTTGGTAACTTGTTGCCAAAGGGGGAGAAGTTGTATAGATCATTAGGGCTTCGAGAGAGAGAGAGAGTTGCTTTTTTTCATCGTTTTTCCAAACATTGTAATCTTTTGGCTTGCTTGTGTTAAACCTTGTTGGTGTTTGATCATACATTTGATGTGTATTAATACTATTTCATATCCTTGTGATGCCTATGAGATGATCATTCACTTTTGCTTGATTATGTTGTGCTATGATGTTCATTCATATTATTCTCGCACACCACCAAGTTTTATGTGACATGGAAGAGTGCCCCATGTACCTAATCGATTGTGTCAACATTCTAGGAACGGGGGTACCCAGACCTGCCTACACGCGGCCCAGGGCGTGGCCCACCTCGTTAGCCAGGCACGGTCGATGCGACCCCACTCAAGACAAGGTCCTCATGAGAGCCTGAGCTCGTGAGGGAAGCGACACGAAGACCTAAGAGGAATAGGCCTACTTAGACCCCTTCGGAGCGGTGAAGATCTCTATGCAGCGCTTGGCCTCGGGAGGCCAAGGATGACGTAAGGTGGGACAGGCGGGCACCATCGCGCCATGCAGTATAGTTTCCCCTTTGGTGCAAAGGGAGCAAGGACGTACGTGGGTTCCCAAGGCACCACCCAAAGGTTTCCATTCTGGCGCAACAAGACCACGACCACGAGCCTTGCAGGACGGATGTCATCGCCGAGCCCACCTCTGCATCATCAACAACTACTTTCCAGGCGAAGACCACCTTTCGTCAGGGTAAAGATGTACTCTTGTCCCCCTTTGAATTTGGCCGTTATGGGAACCCTTCCCACTATAGCAATAAGGGAAGAGGACCCGGGCCACTATAAATAGAAGCTAGGCTACACCATAGAGAGGAGGGGAATTGAGGGACAAGAGAAGAAAGGCAAGACCACCAGAACACCCTCACGAGACAACTCGCCAATGTACTAGTTCATCCACAAACCTCCTCATGAGGTAATCCACCAAAGCAGGAGTAGGGTTTTATGCTTCATAGTGTCCCGAACCTGGGTAAATCATCGTGTGCAATCTTCTTTGTCGTCATCATGCGAGTTCGTCGTCTAGATCATCGAGTTGCAAGCTAGGTGGGGTGAGGTTGTTGGGGATATTCGTACATGCCCCTGTGTTCAAACTTCCTTGGGTTTTGCAGAGCCTGAGATCTGACATTTGGCACACCAAGTAGGGCGCATGTCAAAGTTTTCCTCAATCCACGCTCTTTCTCCGCCTTGCTACTCCGATGTCTGACGCTCGTCAGGTCCACGTCGAGCGCCAAGCTGCCCGTGTCGCCCAGATGGCTCACGTGGGCCGCGCCGCCATGCGCCGGTCCGCCTCTCTTGTGGCCAACGTCACCATGGGCCCGGAGGCCCACGAACAATAGTACTCCTCCCATTCGGTCACCGCGCGGCGCAACGGCCGCACTGCCACTCCGTCGATCATTCCAGCTAGTGGGTAGTCCTCACACGCTCGCCCCAGGCGGCGCGCGGGATGGGCGCACTCGCCATGGCACGCGAGCTGCTGCACTACCGCCCTGCCCTCGAACGCCATGACGACTAGCACGGGAATATCAGAGAGCTCGTTAGCACCGCAGGCAACGCTTTGACACTCTCCTACTTGCTCCGGCCCCAGCCCTCTCTGGCAGATGCGTCGCCCCCTCCTCCAAAGTGCGACGTCGACCCCGAGCCCAGGCGTCAATCATGCCCGTGTGACCAGCCCTACGAGTTGTGGGCAAGGGCAAGGGACGAAGTAAGCTTCCAAGTGGTGTCATGGACGCGCGTCGACGTGCATGCACTCCTCGCACCACTGAACCAGCGCCATGACCAGGCGCCCCTTCAAGCGGCCCCATAGGAGCGTCAAGACCGGGTGCCTCCCGTGCGCGCGGCACTCACTGGTCCGGTGGGATGGCACGCCATCGCTCTAGAGCTCCATCCGCCCGTGTGGCCCTACAAGTTCAAGCCTGACTTACCCCCTCGCTATGACGGCATGCTAGATCTTGTTGAGTTCCAGGCGGCTGGTGGAGAGGACAAGGTCATGGCGAGCTGGTTCCCCATGGCAACGGCGCCTGGGACGGCAACAACATGGACGAGACCTTCATCGAGCAGCTCCGCCACCTCCGCAAGCTCCCGGCGGAGGAGTACTTGGAGACACGCCCGGCCGGGCCGTAGAACTCCCCGGCCCTGCGGGAGGGCGAGGTGGTCGTCTTCGCCGACCACTTCCTCCGTGGGCTCGGGCTGCCGGCGAGCGCCTTCTTCCGCCGCTTCCTGACGCGGTTCGGCCTGCAGCCACACCACCTCGCCCCCAACGCCATCCTACAGCTGGCGGTGTTTGTCACCCTTTGTGAGGGGTACTTGGGGCTTGCGCCGAGGCTTGAGCTCTGGTGCCGGCTCTTCTTCCTCAAGCAGCAGACGCCGAAGGCTCCGGCGACGAAGCAGATAGTGATGACCGCCAGCGGAGGCGCCCTGATCCATATCCGCAAGGGGACCAGCTTCCCAAAACTCCCGCTGCATGAGTAGGTGAAGCGCTGGCAGCGAGGGTTCTTCTACGTGAAGAATGCGAAGCCAGAGGAGGACTACATAAACCTCCCTGACTTTGCCAACCATCCGCCGACCGCGATGCTGAACTGGCGAGCGGTCGCGTCCCCGGCGCCCGAGACGGCGGACCAGCTCTATGAGCGCCTGCTCGCGATGACCGGGTCTGAGGGGCTGAAGGCCACAGATCTGCTGGCCACGATAGTGGCGCGCTAGGTGCAGCTGCTGTAGCGCCGGCCGCACCTCATCTGCCAGATGGGGGGACGCCATGACCCTTGCCGGCTCTCCACCAAGGAGATGAAGCCGGCTTATGTGGCGAGGAGGGTGAACGCCATCTTGACGGTGAAGATGGCGGAGGGCGAATGGCAATGGGGGAAAACCCCGTACAACCGGAGCCGCCCGGCACCGCGGGTAAGTTTCAATCCGGCTCCTCCCTCCATCTTCTTTTAGAGGCAGTACCCCTCCCCCCTTAGTCTGATAGCGCACCTCCCGGCCCGCCCGCAGCTCTTCCCGTTGCTGCAGAACTACGGGGAGCCGGCCCCCAACACGGCGGAGTTGGACCCTGAGGAGGCTGAGGACGCCGATGACGTGGAGCCGGCTGACTCCGAGCGAGCCGGAGCGTCTGGAGCCGGCCACGTGGAAATGGAGACGGAGGGGGCCGAAGAGGCCGGATCGACGAGAGAGTCTCCTCCCCAGACGCGTGTTGCTGAGGCCTCGGAGAAGCCCGAGGCTTCGGAGGACAAGGTCACGGCGCCGCGGAGGCGCCAACCTCGAGCCGGTGGCGACTCCAGCCGGGGAGGCCCGGTGTCGGACGACAAGGGGAAGAGGCCGGCTGCCACCAAGCCGATGCCCAAGTGTGCAGCGACCGCGCAGCTGGGCGGCAGCTGCGAAGGCGGAGGCAAGAAGCAGAAGGTCACCCATTTATGCCATTTATCTTAAAAAGAATGTGCGTGTTGGTTCTTCTTTCGCCTTTTGCCTTTTGAGTTGTGTTTGCGCGTCGGGATTCCTTCCGGCATCCGCCCCGCCTGCCAGCCAGTCAGGGGCCGGTCTGGGACAGGGACGGGGCTTCACCCTTGGGGAAAATAGCGGGCTCTTAAAGTCAACCGGCTAGGGCTAGGTTGAGCCGGCAGAGGCCAGTTACTAGGATTAACATAGCTCGGCCGGGACGGTCCGGCTGCCACGCGGGTCGGCTGACCTTCGTGTGAGAAGTTCCTTCGTACCCCATGGTCCCTTCAGGCGGACAGCCGGGAGCCGGTCTGTAGATGGTTAGGGAAGGGGAGGCGAAGGGTTGCTTTCTCACATTATTTGTCCGCCTCGGCGGGGAGTCGGGCGAGCCCCCGGGCCCGGGAGCTGGACCCGGTTGACATGCCTTAAATAACAGAACTTTGGAGGAATCGAAAAAAGGGGCGTGCCCCCAGTGCCGGCTTGGAGCCCCCGTTGCATTCATAAGCCCAAAAGGGGAAGGATACATACAATGGTTTTCAGCAATAGAATGGATGGAGGAGCACCGCGTTCCATGGGCGCTCTGTCTCTTCGTCGGAGGCATATCTCTTGCGCTTCTGCGGCTTACGGGCGTCTATTAGATAGTACGCGTTGTTGTGTAGCGCCCGGCTGACGATGAACGGGCCCTCCTATGGGGAGGACAGCTTGTGCTGGCCGGCGGTTCGCTGGATCCGCCTGAGCACCAAGTCTCCTTCACGGAAGGAGAGCGGTCGGATCCGCTTGCTTTGGTAATGCCGGAGCTTCTGTTGGTAGATGGCCGTCCGGCTCAAGGCTAGCTCACGGGCCTCATCGAGGAGGTCAGCACCATCTTCCCTTGCCTCCCTCGCATCCTTCTCGATGTACAGGGTGACCCGAGGCGAATCGAACTTGATGTCAGTGGGATGATCGCCTCGGACCCGTAAACGAGAAAGAACGGAGTGTAGCCGGTCGACCGGTTGGGCGTGGTCCGGAGGCTCCAAAGGACAGCTGGCAGCTCCTCGACCCAACAGCCGGCCGACCGGACCAGTGGTGTCATGAGCCGGGGCTTGATGCCGGACAGGAGCAGGCCGTTTGCCCTCTCAACCTGGCCATTTGACTACGGGTGGGCGACGGACGCTAGGTCGAGCCGGATGCCCCGCCTCGAGCAGAAACGCGCTAGCGTGCCCTTTGCGAAGTTCGTGCCGTTGTCGGTGATGATGCTGTGGGGGACGTCGTACCGTACCGTGATGTCTTCAATGAACCGGACGGCCGTGGGGCCGTCCAGTTTCTTGATTGGCCGGGCCTCGATCCACTTGGTGAACTTGTCGACGGCTACCAGCAAATGTGTCATGCCGCCTCGTGCGGTCTTGAAAGGTCCCACCATGTCTAGACCCCAGACGGCGAATGGCCACGAAAGGGGGATGGTCTGGAGAGCGCTAGCCGGAAGATGGCTCTGCATGCTGAAGCGCTGGCAGCCCTTGCACTTGTCAACCAGTTCCTTGGCTGCCTCCAGAGCAGTCGGCCAGTAGAAACCATGACGGAATGCTTTGGCCACGAGGGACCTGGAGGCGGCATGATGCCCGCACTCGCCCTGGTGGATGTCAAGGAGGATTTCTTGGCCTTTCTCCGGCTCGACGCAGCGTTGGAAGACGCTGATGGTGCTACGATGAACCAAATCGTGGTTGATGATGCTGTAGGCCGAGGCCAGGCGCTGAATTTACCTTGCAGTGGCCTCGTCGGAGGGGAGCTTGCCGCGTTGGAGGAACGCCAGGATGGGCTGGGCCCACGAGGGAGCCAAGCCAGGGGCCAGCCCAGCCCCCGGGACCGGCTCGCTAGTCCCCGGGAGCGAGACGGCGGTGGGAGCATTGGCCGTCATCATGACGGCAACGAGACCGGTGCTGGCGTGCGTAGACGTGGTCGGCTCAATTGCCTTGGCTGACGGCGCCGAACCGCCGGCTGGTGGTGACGGTGCCGGCAGAGCTGTGCAGCAGCGGCGTCGATTGGGCAGCTGGTTCCGCCGAGGTGCCGGCCGCGTTTGCCAGTACGAAGATGGACTCCGACTTGGGAGAAGGCTTGATCGAAGGCTTCAGCGGCCACTCGAAGGAGACGCCGGCTGGGATGGCCAGCTGGGTGGAACCGATCTTGGCCAGCGTGTCGGACGCCTCGTTGTCCGCATGGGGGATATGGTGGAACTCGCATCCCTCGAAGGAGCCGGTGAGCTGCTGGACGAGGAAGCGATAGCTGGCCATGTTGGCGTCCCTGGCATCCCATTCGCCAGAGACCTGTTGCACCACGAGATCGGAGTCGCCGAAGCAAATGATGCGCTGGATGCCGATCTCCTTGGCACGCCGGAGGCCATGGACGAGGGCCTCATATTCGGCCACGTTGTTGGAGGCGGCGAAGTGGATCTGGAGGGCGTAGCGGAGCTGGTCTCCCCTGGGGGATGACAAGACGATGCCGGCCCCCAGGCCGGCTCGCATCTTCGAGTCGTTGAAGTGCATGCGCCAGTGCGTGGAGTCTGGCGGAGCGGAACGAACTGGGTTTCGGCCCAGTCGACGAGGAAGTTGGCCATTGCCTGGGACTTGATGGCGGTGCGTGGCTCGTATCGTATTTTGTAATCGGCCAGGGCGATGGCCCATTTGGCGATCCGGTCGGTGGTGTCCCGGCCGACCATGATTTCGCCCAGCGGCGCTGTGCTCACGACGGTGATGACGTGCTCCTGGAAGTACTGCTTGAGCTTCTGGGCGGCGAAGTATAGGCCGTAGCACATCTTCTGGTAGTGGGGGTAGTTTTGTTTGGAGGCGGAGAGGACCTCGCTGAGATAGTAGACAGGATGCTGCGTCGGTAGCGCCTTTCCTTCCTCCCGCCGCTCCACCACCAGGACGATGCTAATGACGCGTGTGGTCGCCGCAATGTAGGCGAGCAAAGGCTCCTTGTCGGCCGGCGTGGCCAAGATGGGGCGCCGGTGAGAGCCTGCTTGAGGCCATAGAACACCGTGTCCGCCTCGTCGGACCAGTCAAATAGGGCTGGCTTCTTCGAGAGGTCTCGTCCCGGCTCGACCAGGGCTGACTTGCATAGGAGCCCGTAAAGGGGCAAGGCCTTCTCGCCTAGCCGGCTGATGAACCGGCTGAGGGAGGCGAGGCAGCCGGTGAACTTCTGGACGTCACGGAGCCGGATCGGCTTGGGCATGCGCTCAATCGCCCGAATCTTCTCGGGGTTAGCTTCGATGCCGCGGGCAGACACGAAGAAACCCAGGAGCTGGCCGGCTGGGACGCCGAAGACACACTTCTCCGGGTTGAGCTTGTTCTTGTATTCGCGCAAGTTGGTGAACGTCTCCCAGAGGTCGTCGAGGAGGCTGAAGTGCTTCTTGGATTTGACGATGATGTCGTCCACATAGACGTGGACATTCCTGCCTATCTGAGGCAGGAGGCACTTCTGCATGCAACGCTGGAAGGTAGTGCCTGCATTCTTCAGGCCGAAGTACATGGTGATGTAGCAGTAGGCCCCGAAAGGGTTGATGAAGGAGGTCTTGAGCCGGTCGGCTGGGTCCAGCTTTATCTGGTGGTAGCCAGAGTAGGCGTCCAGGAAAGACAGTAGATCGCAGCCGGCCATGGAGTCGATGACTTGATCGATCCGCGGCAGGGCGAACGGGTCCTTAGGGCACGCCTTGTTCAGGCTTGTGTAGTCGATACACATGCGCCAGGTCTTGTTTTTCTTCAGCACTAGGACTGGGTTGGCCAGCCAGTCCGGGTGGAATACCTCCATGATGAAGCAGGCTGCGAGCAGCCGGGCGATCTCTTCTCCTACAGTACGCCGCTTCTCCTTGGAGAAACGGCGCAGAGGTTGCTTGACCGGCTTCGTATCCGGCAGTACGTGTACCTTGTGCTCGGCGAACTTCCTCGGAACACCCGGCATGTCCTTGGGGGACCATGCAAAGATGTCCCGATTCTCACGGAGGAAGTCGACAAGCTCGCTTTCCTATTTGCTGTCGAGGCGGGAGCCGAAGGTCACGCACTGGGTGGGTTGGCCGGATCGAGTGGCACCGGCCTGGTTTCTTGGATGGCTGGAACGAGCCTTCGCCAACCGAGTGGGACGGAGGTGTCGGCACGGACGGCTGGGCAGAGGCAAGGGACACCAGCCGGTTGAGCTACCGCTTCTCCTCCGCTATTTCCAGGGCCTCGGCTAGCCGGCTGCCATCTCGCACGCACGCCATTGACATCTGGTATTTGCCGGCGACGATGATGATGCCCTTGGGACCCAGCATCTTGAGCTTGAGGTAGGCGTAGTGGGGGATCGCCATGAATGGTAGAGACTGTCGAGGTCCACTACCTCGAACAAAACCGGCTCGCGGCAGAAATGACTGGCATCGCCGAAGAGGACGTCGAGCTTGATCTTGCCGACAGGGGTGCAGGACTTTCCCGACACGATGCCGTGGAAGACGGTCCGACTCGTTTTCAGTTCCTCCACCTTGAGCCCCAGCTTGAGCAGGGTGTCGAGATAGAGGATGTTGATGCTGCTGCCTCCATCGATCAACACCCGCGAGAAGCGACACGAGCGTTTCTCGGAGGCGATGGTAGGATCGAGGACGAGGGCGTAGCTGCCGGGGTTCGGCATCATGGCCGGGTGGTCCGCCCGGCTCCAGGTGATCGGCTTCTCGGACCAATGCATGAACTGGGGAGTCGCAGGCATGGTGGCGTTCACCTTGTGGTGGAGCCGGTGCTGGGCGTGCTTGTCTGCCTCTTCGCTGGTGAAGACGACGTAACAGTCGTCATGTTTGGGGAACCGGTCGTGCAGCCGGCCGTCGCCCCGAGCCTGGGCCGGGCCGCCTGACCAGGACCGGGAGCTGGAGCCCGGGCCAGGGCTGGCACCGTAGCACGGGCCGGCTGCGCGGGGAGAGCCGGGAGGCCGTCCCCACGAGCCAATCGCTGTGAGAAGCTGCAATGTCGGAGCGTGTGCGTGGCCGGCTTGGCACCGTAGTGGTTTTTGTAGGGGAGGTCAAGCATTTGCTCGAAAGTCATCTTGGATTGCCAGGCGGCCTTGTCGGTGCGCTGGCGCTAACTGGAGGCCTGTCCAGCCGGCTGCTCCTCCTCGATGGAGGCGACCTGCCGGCTCCCGTAGAGGGAGTCGGGCTGGTCGTTCTTGCGCTTGCCATTCTGTTCCTGCCGGTTGTCGGTCACCAACCGCGGCGTGGCGGGGGGCGTAACCGGCTTGGCCGGTGCCTTAGCCTTCATCCTCATCGAGGAATCGGCCATGGCGTATTTGTCTGCTTTGATCATCAGGTCCGCCAGGGAGGTTGGCTCGGAGCACAAGAGCTTGTGCTTGAGGGGGGTGCCATCGCAGCAGCCTTCGATGAAGTACTGGATGGCATGTACCTCGTGAACTCCTTCGCAGGAGTTGCGGAGCTCGGTCCAGCGCGTGAGGTAGTCACGGAGGGGCTCTTCCGGCCCCTGGACGCACATGGCCAGCTCGCGGGCCAGTCCACGCCGTTTGTAGGTGCCGGTGAAGTTGCGGACGAAGGCCTCCTCGAAGTTCATCCAGGTGTTGATGCTGCCGGTAGCCAGGCTGTTCAGCCATGTGCGGGCCGAGCCGATTAGCATGAGGGGGGCGTAGTGGACGGCTACGCGCTTGTTCCCCCTAGCGATGCCGACGGCGGTGGTGTAGTTGATCAGCCAGTCCTCCGGCTTAGCGGCAAGTGGGTCGGAGGTGCCGGCACGAGCGGCGGCTGCATTGGCCTCGACCGCCCACACATGACCTGAAGTGGTGGAGGAGATGATGACCATCACTCCCACACGGGTGTGGGGGGCGATGGCCTCGCCCGTGGCGAGCGTGCCCACGAACGAGGGAGGGTTGGTGCAGTCGAACACCCAACTAGGGTACTCGTCGGCCACCGGTTCTTCAGCGAGGCTTAGTTTGCTGAACTGCCCAGCGAGCGTGGCGATGTCAAGCGCGAGGTCATGGCTGAGGCACTCGTCAGAGATGTCGGCCGCGTTGCCCGCAAGGCCCGCCGGAGCAAGCACCACGAGCACACGGTTCCGCCCAGACGCGAGGCGGACAGGGGAGGTGGTGAGGGGTCCCGCCTGGAGCGTGACTCCGGCCAGCGCCACGGAGGGCCCCATGGCGGGAGCCAACTGTGATGGTTTCGTCATGGCAGATGCCATAGGTAGGCTTATCGAGAGGGGTCAAAGGACGCCGGCGGGCTCTGGGAGCGGGATTAGGCATAAGCGGTGGCAGACACACTATGTACCCAGGTTCGGGGCCCTCCGTGGGAGGTAATACCCCTAGTCCTTCTCGGTCTAGTTGAGACAATGTTCGGGTTACAATGGCGCTCCTTGAGTTGTATGGACCGTGGAGGAAGAAGGAGCTAGCCTTCTCTTCTGCCTCTCTACATGCATGTGTGTGTGGAGTGGATGTGGGGGGAACTCAGAGAGCAGCCTCTTCATCCTCCCTCGCATGGGGTTGGCCTGGGGGGGTTATAGGCCAACCCCCTGGATTACAATACAAATAGAAGGTCAAAGAGGGGGGCCCAGCCGGCAGCCTCTCTGGCCGGCTGCGGGGGCCGCCGGCTGTGGGGTCTTGTCGCCGGTAGGTCCCGCCGGCCGAAGGGTCCCGTTAGGAACCGGCGGGGCCCGCATGGCGGGCCCCGACGCCGGTCACATCACGGCACGGGCTGCTCCTTGTGGCGTCCTCTTCGTTGGCCGGCCGGGGTCAACAGTACGGCCGACCACCCTGTAGCCATGCCGGGGTAGGTAACGGAGTGGTTAGGGCGTGCTGGCACTGTTGGAAGCACGGTCACCATCTGCTAGGGTCAAAGGCCCTGACGCCTTCGCTGTGGCCATATCGGCGCTGACCCCCGATGGGATGGGGGCCACTGTTGCTACACACGCCCTGACGACGGTATCCGATGCCCGGTCGGCTAGGGGCTAGGCGGCAACGCCCCCAGCCGGCCGGTACGTCGTAACAGCGGGGCGTAGCCTGCGGGCCGCTTCTGGCAGGGCGTAACCGGACTGCAGGGGGAGACGACCCGCCCTTTGGTTGCGTTAGGAGGCTGGGGAAAGGGGCGCTACCCCGGGGTCATCCCCCCATCACTAGTTCATCCACAAACCTCCTCGTGAGGCAATCCACCAAAGCAGGAGTAGGGTTTTACGCTTCACAGCGTCCCGAACCTAGGTAAATCATCGTGTGCAATCTTGTTCCTCGTCATCGTGCGAGTTCATCATCAAGATCATTGAGTTGCAAGCTAGGTGGAGTGAGTCTATTGGGCATGTTCGCACACGCCCCTGCGTTCGAACTTCCATGGGTTTTGCGGAGCCCGAGATCCGATAGATTGTGCATTTGCATTCAAACACAAATTCAAAATAATGCACAAATTTAGGGGGAGCTCTTGCTTATCACATACTTCTCAAAACGACGATTATATTCTTTGATTATATCATATGTCGAAGCCTGTATCTATATGGTGTCATCAATTACCAAAAAGGGGGAGATTGAAACCACATTTTCTCCCTTGGTGGTTTTGGTAATTAATAACAACATATATCTCATTGGACTAATGTTCTCACTAATTATATTTCGGGGAAATTTCAATGATGGGATGGCAAAAGGATTGTGGAGAGACCCCTAGATGCAAGGAATAGGATTGGCAAATCTTCAAGCAAGAAGACTCTATGTTTTACTTTGTGAGAATTCACTGTGAGTCTATAGGAAAGCCAATACTAATAAAAGGGGTTAAGGTATTGTTGGTGATCAAAATGCTCCACGTGCACAAGTGATAGTCACCAAAAACACCCACAAGCTCTTCCACAAAAAGTTTGTCAAAGCCTTTCATGCAAAATTGGTGCCACCAATTCTTCCCACTCACTCCTATCGATTTTCAACTCAGACAGATCCCAGCCAAACCCTAAGTCTTCGGTACAACCGATTCTAGATCGGTGCCACCGAGTTTAGGTTGCCAACATTCTATTGCCTCTTTCCTTAAAATCGGAAGTCCAATATTTTGGATCAGCAACACCGAGTTTTTTCAATCTGACCATTTGTCACCTTTTTAGTATTGCCGAGACTTATATATTAGTGTCACCGGGATTCAAAAATTGCTACCTTTGGAGCAACTCGGTACCACCAAGTTTTATACTTCAGTGTCACTGAGTTGGTAACTTAAGGTATAACGGTTGGATTTTTGGAGATGCTTATATATACCCCTCCACCACCACTCACTCGCAAGAGAAGCACTCAGAACAGTTCCCCACTTATCCCATCTAATTTTGTGAGAGAGAGAGACACCTACTCATGTGTTGATATCAAGTCATTCCACTCCAACCATATGAATCTTGATCTCTAGCCTCCCCCAAGTTTCTTTCCACCCAATCAATCTCTTCCACCAAAGCCAAATCTGTGAGAGAGTGACTGAATATTGAGGAGTCTATCATCTTGAAGCACAAGAGCAAGGAGTTCATCATCATTATCGAGCCTATTACCTTTTGGAGGGTGGTGCCTCCTAGATTGGTTAGGTGTCGCTTGGGAGCCTCATACTTCATGTTGTGGAGTTGAACCAAGAAGTTTGTTAGGGCGAGGAGATTGCCTACTTTGTGAAGACCTACTCCGAGTAAGGCTAGTTCTCCATGGACATAGGCCATCATGGTATAGACAAGGTTCCTTCTTCATGGAACCCTCTATGAGTAGAGCCCTCTGTGGATTCTCGCGACCATTACCCTCTATGGGTTGAAGTCTACATAAACATGGACGTACGATAGCACCACCTATTGGAACCACGGGAAAATATTCATGTCTCCAAATTCCGTTTGATCTTCCTCCCTATTCTCTATTTCATATGTTTGTCTTTACTTTCCGCTGCTGTACTCTTAGACATGCATGTGTAGGGTGTGCTTGACTTGCTATCATTGTTAAAATCTGCCAACACTTAAAATTGGGAAAAGGTAGAATTTTATTTGGTCAAGTAGTCTAATCACCCCCCTCTAGACATACTTTTGATCCTACAGAAATGCCATAATAGGTAGGTATGGTGGCTGTTTTGAGGAATATATAGTAAGGCTTATGTGCAACAAAGCGTATCATCTCACAGGATTTGAATGCACCGACAAAAGTTGCACCGATCCTCAAGGTGAGAATGGGCTATGCAGGGTATCGAAGAGGCTAGAAAATATGGAAAGGTGAAGATGCGTATATGCATGGTGTCACATTAGTCATAAAGAACTAACATACTTATTGCAAAGTTTTATTAGTTCTATCACAAATCAAAGTACTCCTCGCATGCCCCGAGGGAGTAGGTTTGTAGGAGTTAACCATCACGTGCCCCCGACTGAAAATAACACTAGGATTTCAACGAGGAATATAAATACTCACACATCATAACCATGTCTCTTCAATTTTTAGATGAATGACAAGTTAATACCTCTTAATCTCGACACTTCTAGAAATCAACAATTTTGGACTCACACCTTTTTCATATTACTACATCAATGTCATTAACCCACAACTTCTCTATATGTGCTACATGATGGTTTTGATTATCATTCATTGAATACCTAATATTCTTGGACTAGTCTTATGACCCATGCAAATTACCGTCACTATTAATTAAGCTCTCAAACAAATATAAGTGAGGAACGAATGAAAAGTATTTGAGTCAAATCTGATTACTTTTGATTGTTATATGCATGATCATCGTAGCTTCATAATACTCTCCGCTCTATTGAGATAGTTTGGCCAACAAGATTGATATTTCTTTAGTGGGATTGGTGCATTGTAGTAGGTTCAACCTGGAGAGTTTCTATATCCCAGTGATAGAAGGGGACAATTCGCGTCTTTGTGTTGCTTCCACTAAGGTTAAAACGATGGGATTTATTCATATTCATTGAGTTAATTTGTGTGCATCATGTCATCATTCTCCAAGCATTACTCTATTTGTCATGAACTTGATACGTAGAGAGGCAATCATAGAAGCTCTCTTAAAGTGAAGTAATAGTAATAGGTGCAGGCAGGAGTCGGCATATTTGCTTACGGCTGTGATGCCTATATACACATTATCATTTCCTTGAAAATCGCATAACTATTCGCTTTTCTATCAATTGCCCAACAGTAATTTGTTTACCCGCCATATGCTTTGCTTATGAGAGATGCCAATAGAAAACTCTACGGCCCCCGGGTCTATTCACTTATATATTCACAAACTTTATCATTACCTTGCTTTTATTTTAGAGTTCACTATTATTTACAATTATCTACACAACTCACTTGCTTGCAAATAACTAGATCGAGGGGATTGACAACCCTCTTGCCGGCGTTGGGTGGAAGTTGTTTGTTCTTTTGTGTGCTGGCGCTGAAGACGGTTGAGTATTGGTATTCCTGTTAGTTCGATAAACCTTGTTTTCATAACTGAGGGAAATACTTACCCACTTTGTGCTGCGATTACCCATTCCTCTTCATGGAAAACCTAACGCAGATCGCGAGTATCACTCCCAAGTCAATAGGGCTCAACAAGAATTCAAACATCCTCGGTTTTTCTCAATGGTATACCCAGGATAGAGTTCAGATGTAAACGTGGTGTTAAGCAAGGAGACCCGGCCTCCCCACTGTTGTTTGTGCTGGCAGCCGACCTCTTACAATCTCTGATTAACAATGCATGGAGAGAAGGAAATTTGACACTACCTATTAATCAGCAGTTTTCGGAAGAGTACCCAATGATACAATATGCCGATGATACTATTTTGATCCTACCTACAGAGCATGGTCAACTGTTGACAATTAAAAGAATACTTGATATCTATGCAAGAGCAACAGGTCTCAAGATAAACTACTCAAAATGTCGATTGGTGCCAATCAACATAGATCAACAACTAGCATTGGAATTGGCTCGCTCGTTGGGCTGCCAAGTAGGGAGTATGCCCTTTACATACCTAGGATTACCCATGGGGACAATGAAGCCAACAGTACGAGAATTAATGCCGCTAGTTGATAGAATTGAACGAACACTGACGGCTTCAACTATATGGATGGCATATGGTGGTAGAATCCAATATGTCAATTCTGCCCTCACTTCTATACTGTCTTTCACAATGGGTGTGTTGAAGATACCAGACAAAATTCTGGAGCTATTTGACAGGGCTCGTAGACATTGTATATGGAGAAAGGTGTTGGACAGAGATGCCAAGTCTCACTCATTGGCAGCATGGGACCTAATCTGCAGACCAAAAAACAAAGGATGATTGGGAGTGATCAATCTCAAAATTCATAATCAAGCCCTCCTCTTGAAGTTTCTCCGCAAATTCATGAGGAAGGAGGATGGTACCCTGGGTGATGCTTATTTGGGACAAACACTATGATGATACACCACTACAGGCCATGCCGAACTATGAATCCTTCTGGTGGAGGGATATCTTCTCTCTTATGGACATTTTCAGATGAATAACGGTGCCTATACCTAGAGCGGGAGATATTGTTCTACTTTGGAAAGATATTTGGATAGATGGTTAGGAATTGAGGATCACACTGCATCACTTGTTCTCCTTTGCAACAAATGAAGATATTTCTTTGAAACAGTTCATTGATCATAGAGGACTCAATGAAAACTTTTACCTACCCCTCTTTGTGGAAGCCATGAACAAATTCCAAGTGCTTTGCGCGCACACTAATATGATTTACTTGGAGCCTTTGTTGGCCGATGAATGGATCACCTATTGGGGAGAAGTGAGATATAAACCAAGCAAGTTCCATAAATTCGACTTCAGAGAGTTGTAACCACTCCAATTATCACGAGTATATGGAAGACTAAATGTAGTATGCAACACAAGGTGTTTACGTGGTTGATGCATATGGACAGGCTCAACACGAGAGACTTGTTGTGCAGACGTCACTTCAACATTGGGACCGATCACTCTTGTGTCATGTGTGCAAATGAACCTCTCGAAACCAACAAGCATCTATTCATTGGATGCCACTTCGATACTACATGCTGGCAATCAATTGACATATACTGGGATACAACCTTACCTATGCAATCACCTTGGCAGCGAACTCTTGGCCACACCAAATGTTTAGGGAGGTGATCATCCTGGACGCTTGGAACATCTGGAAACAAAGGAACATGTGATTCTTTCATGGTATCAGCACATCACTACAAGACTGGAAAGTGTCCCTCAAAAAAGACATAAGTTTACTCAAATATAGGGTGTCACCTCAGTTGGCTGAATCCTTAGACACCTTCATTCCCTCTCTTGACTTTTAGATACAACACACTAGCTATAGTCCCTTGCTAGGATTTCACATCTCTTTCTAGCCAAAAATAGCTATGTAAATACCCTATGTGTAACTCTATTTCTGTTTTTTAATATATAACAGTAGGAGCCTCTCCTGCTGTTTTCACTGGGCAAAAAAAAGATTTCAAACATAAGCAGTCAAAGCATATGAAACAAGATAGTCTGTAAAGATGCAAATGAAACATATGCTTCCCTAACTCAAACAATTCTGACCAATTAGGACGTGATAAAAAATTGCATAACAGTACTATGTAAAAATTTCAGATTTTTTGCATGCTCCAGTAAATATGAAAATTCAAACACTACAGCAAATGTTTTTGCTTTTGCATAGTACACGTCAAACAAGCAATTTAAACATCCTAAAGGTAAATCTTGGCACATTATTTTTGTAATTCAATGGATTTGTACAAGGGGATAATTATTTTTGTTGAAAATTTGTTGTAATCAAGACTCACAAAGTTTCCATGGGCATAAACAAAGTTCAAGGCTAGCCCCCACTTCAACGGTGCTCGTCCTTCTCACTTTAACTTTTCTTTTTGAAAAGTTTTAAAGCCATTAAGCTAGGTATATAGTGCTCACTTCTCTAAAACTTCTGGGTTGTGTCCCTCGCAGCACTTTCTTTAAAGTCATTAAGCTAGGTATATAGTGCTCAAGTAATTGATCCACCTGGATCCCAAGGTATATCAAAAAACATTAATACAATGATTTTTAATTTAGTAGTGAGCGGAAAGAAACATAAATCATGTAACAATGAAATCTAACTCTCTTCATACGCATTGGCATGTCATAAAAGAAGAATTCATGCGCGCAAAGTAAAGGACAATACATATGATAAGTAGTTTCTTGCAATTTTATCATATTGGAACATAGAGAGGTGAAGATTTGGTTACTCTCTCATAATAACTGCAACTAGGAGCAGCAGGCACATGCATATTATAGTCATCAAAATCATCATGTACAATAGTAAAACACAACCCATCAACATAGTCCCTAATAAGTGCAAACTTCTCCGATGTAGTGTAGTTGGGAGAATTCAAAAGGATAATAGGACTATCATGTGTGGGTGCAATAGCAAAAGTTTCATGCTTAATGTAAGGAACTATAGAAAGTTCATCTCCATAAGCATCATTCACATTGGCATCATGGCCACAAGCATAGCAAGCATCAAGTTCATCAAAAAGGGATATTTCAAACGAATCCAAGGGATCAAAGCAATCATCGTAGCATTCATCCTTTGGTATGTGCGAAGGGAAATTAAAAAATGTATGATTTGAAGAGTTACTCTCATTAGAAGCTGGGCATGGGTAGTTAATCCGCACTTCCTCCTTTTGTTCTTCTCTCACCACCTCATCTTTTTCATCTAGTGAGCTCATAGTTTCAGCAATTTCTTCTTCCATAGATTCCTGCAAAACATTAGTCTCCTCCAAGGTAGAAGACATTCTCTCAATAAATTAGCAGCATAAATTCTCTCAATAAATTATATAATATCATCATTGTATTCATAATTCTCATAGCAAAATTTAAGTATGGCAAAATTTTCAAATCTATATACAACATCATCATAGTTATCATACTTTTCAAAGAACGATTCAATTTCATAAGCACTCTTAAAAGCAACTAGTTATTCTATTTGTTCCGCATCATAGTAATCATATATACCTATATCATAATAAGCCAAGGTTTCATTATCATTAAATTCACCTTGAAAGGGAAGGTTTGGACCCTCCATCTTAGAGCAACAAGTATAATCACACCTCAAGCATAAATTGCCAACATACCAATGCAACATTTTAATTTGATCTCGTAAGTGTTTCCCTTTTTGAGTCAAGCGATAATTCCTAAAGTACTCACGTTGATCCAACATGTCTCCTATTATCAAGTTGAATTGGTATTTCTCAGGATTATCAAAGTAGTATTTAATGTTTTCCACATAACTAGCATCAAGGGTTTTAGGAGGTTCCCCATCTCCATGAGTAGCAAGTACAACTATTTTTTTGGAATTTCGTGTTTCATATCCATAACTAAATATATATAATACAACTTATAACAGAGAAATAAAATTACATAGTGATAAAGCAAACAAGCACACACGAGAATATCAACCCCACGCTATTGCTCCCCGGCAACGGCGCCAGAAAAAGGTCTTGATAACACATAAGTGTAGGGGATCATTTGTAGCCTTTTTCGATAAGTAAGAGTGTCGAACCCATCGTGGAGCTAAGGTAAAATTAATATTCTCTCAAGTTCTATCGACCACCAATACAACTCTACGCGCGCTAATGCTTACTTTACCGGGAACAAGTATGAAACTACATTGCGGGAATAAAACTAGAATTACTTAGTAGGTGTAAAGATAGTTTTGCAAGGTAAAAAAGAATGTGGAAATAAAAGTTAGGTGCTCTTTTAATAAAAGAATAATAAAGTAAATATTGCGAGTGTGGAATAGTGGTGATATGATTTGCGAGATTGTCCTAGGCAATTGATAACAAGATCGGTAATCATTATTGCAGTTTTATATGAGGGAGAGGTATATGCTAACATACTTTCCGTACTTGGATCATATGCACTTATGATTAGAATTCTAGAAAGCATCCGCAACTACTAGAAATTCATTAAGGTAAACCCAACCATAGAATTAACACATCAAGTCCCCTTTATCCCATATGTAAACAATCCCCTTACTCGGGTATAAGCTTCTGTCACTCTAGCCACCCACTACAAGTGAATCATAAACATATTGCAACACCCTCCAGCATGAATCATTCACGTGTGTGCCTCAAGGAAGGGACCTTAGGACAATACTAAAATAAAGCATGCAACTCAAACAAATCAAGATCATTAATCAACCCATAGAATAAAAAGGAACTACTCAAACATCATAGGATAGCCACACATCATTGGATAATAATATATTAAACACCATGTTCAAGTAGGGGGTATAGCGGGATGTGAGAGAGTGGGCCACTATAGATACATGAGGAAAGGTGATGGTGGTGGTGATGACGGCGGCGACGTTGTTGGTGTAGATCGTCGTCATAATGGTTGCATTGACGGCGCTCTGGCACCACCAGGAGAGAGGGGGAGAGGATGCCCCTACTTCTTCTTCCTTGGCCTCCTCCCTTGGAGGGAGGAGAGTTTCCCCTCTGGTCCATGTCCACCGTAGCTCCTGGAGGGCAGGAGCCCCTCCGAGATTGAATCTATGTCTTTGTCTCTCTTCTGTTTTGCACCTTTTTTCTGGACCTTCACCGATTCTTAAATATCCAAAGATTCTTAACTCCGATTGGGCTGAAATCTTGATGGGATTTTCATCGCAAAAATATCATTCTTTTAGAGAAAGTAGGGCCCCAACCGACTTAAGGGGTGGCCAAGAGGCATCCGGGCATGGCCACACCTCTTGGTCGTGCCCTGCTGCCTCCTGGTCCCCTTGGGCATCGTATTGTGTTGATTCTTCTTCCTAAATTCACATATATTCCAAAAAGAATCTCCATAAATTTTTATCGCATTTCGACTTCATTTGTTATGGTATTCTACGAAACAAAAAACACACAAAAAACAGGAACTGACACTAGGCACTGGGTCAATACGTTAATGCTCAAAAATAATATAAATTGGTAAATAAATTCTAAAAAAGTATAGTAGAATGATAATATTATAGCATGGAACAATAAAAAAATTATAGATGTGTTGGAGTCGTATCGCTCATGAAATGTCACTCAAGGACAAAGAAGAGCTTCACACCAAGTTAAGAGATGCATGCAAAGCTACAAGTGACACTCACGCTACCTCAAATGACAATCTTGTCACCAATGAAGAGATAAGCCTCATGGTCAAGAATTTCAACAAGTTCTACAATAATAGAGGCAAAGATAGAAGCTCCAACTTAATATATGAAGAGAAGCGTTCTTCTAGTTGTGATCAGAACTGCTACAATTGTGGAAGACCTAGACACTTTTCCACTGAGTGTACGACTCCCTACAAGAGAAGAGAAGAGTCACTTAGAAGAAGAAGTTCAAGAGATGAGTCACCTCATAGAGAGAGAAGGAGTAGAGAAGATCTCTATGAATGAACACCTTCCCGTCATCGCCAAAGTGATTGGTAGATACTAGAGTAGGTTTTGCATGTTTGCCTTGTTTTATTTGACATCTTATTGTGTGAGCATGTTGGTATGTATATTTTAACTCATTTGAGGACATCCAAATGTTGTTATTTTGTCTTTTAATTATTTTCTATCCAATTGGATGTACAAGAATGCCTAAGTACTCCCCCTAGCTATGTATGCTTTCTCATATCAAATTCTATTCATGCTTCATCACAAAATTTAATCAAGCACTTATCGGACCCTGTATGTGAGGAGCACTCGGAGTTTTGCTTCAATAAGGGATGACTTCCAAAACCTCCCATGTGCATCTCGGTGTAACCAGCTTCAAAAACTTAGTTCGACCGAAGCATTAGGGTTGATCTAGTTTTTTACTCTCGGGACCACCAATCTTAAAATATCGGTATCACTGAATTGCTATGCCCACACGCAGTAAAGCATCCCGGTGGAACCGAAATTTTCGGTTCGGTGTCACCAACAGCAAAAGGGTATATATACCCTGAGGATCCACACTTAGAAATAAATCTTCAAACGACAAACCCCACACCCCACTGGTGTCACGCTCAAGTCTACGGGCGTCCTCCCTTGCCTCCCGTGTGCTGATAACCCACAAGTGTAGGGGATCGCGACAGTCTTCACGGGTAGTATTTCACCCTAATTTGTTGGTTCGACACAAGGGGAGCCAAAGAATATTTATTGTCCTTGACAGTTGAATTGTCAATTGAACCACAATGGGGATATCTCTTTGCAACAAAGTTTAGTAGCACGGCAAATAGTAGTAGCAAAAGTAACAGTAGTAGTGACAACAGCGGTTTTGTAGCAGGTGTGACAGTAGCAGTAGCAATAGTAACTATCAAGATTCAGTATATGTAAAGAGTAGGCACGTCGATCGGTGATGGACAATGATTTAGATGACATTGATCATATAATAGTTACACACTAGGGCGACACAGAACTAGCTCCAATTCATCAGTATAATGTAGGCATGTATTCCGTATATAGCCATAAGTGTTTGCGATAAGAACTTCCATGACATCTTTTGTCCTACACTGCCGTGGCAGCGGGGTCCTATTGGAAACTAAGGGATTTTAAGGCCTCCTTTTAATAGAGAACCAGAACAAAGCGTTAACACATGGTGAATACATGAACTCCTCAAACTACGGCAATCACTGGAAAGAATCCCAATTATTATCACCTTGGGGTATGCGGATCATGACATGTAATAGGTGCATAAAACTTGCAAGATAGGATCCAAATCACTCTTATATTCAAGAAAACTTAATAGGTTCAGATCTGAAATCATGGCACTCGGGCCCTACTGACAAGCATTAAGCATAGAAAAGTCATAGCAACATCAATCTCAGAACAAAGTGGACACTAGGGATCAAGCCCTATCAAACTTACTCGATTACATGATCAATAGCATCCAATCCCACCACCATCCAGCAAGCTTACAAAGGAATTACTCACTCCCGATGGGGAGCATGATGGCTGGATTGATGAAGGAGGGTTGGTGATGACGATGACTGAGGGAGTCCTGGATTAAGGAGGTGCTCCGATAGCCGACCTATTGTTTATGGGTCGGACTGTATGGTCCATAAACCGAGCATCGGACGATCAAAGGCATCCTACGCCAGATGGAAGCTTCGAGGAGCCATGACATATTCTCCAGGTTATTAGCTGTAGTTTGGCATGTTTATCTCTTCGGCATCTAACCGACCATATGTAAACCCAGCGCACCCTCGGCATCTATATAAGCCGGAGGTTTAGGGGTATCGAGAGAACAACTCATCTAGGGTTAGCTATTCGATCTTGAGGTAGATCAACTCTGTAACCCCCCATATCATCAATACAACCAAGCAGGACGTAGGCTATTACCTCCATAGGAGGGCCCAAACCTGGGTAAATCTTTGTCCCCTTCGTCTCCTGTTACCGTCGGGACCCCCTACCCGAGATCCGCCGGTTTCGACACCGACATTAGTGCTTTCATTGAGAGTTCCTCGATGAGAACCAAAGGAATCGATGGATCACCTCGTCACAAATAGCGGGATCTGCATCCAGGTGACTCTTGCCCCCAATCAGAGTCTCACCGGCAACGACATCTTGTCGCATGCTAGCCCAATCAGTCGTCATGGCCAGACCAGAGTCTTTTCCCCCAATCAGAGCATCAAGTTCGGAACCTTAGAGTTCATGGCTGATCCATGGGGAATACTTGTCCTAATGGAACCTTTGACCCTAGAAGAGAAACCTATAAGTCCGGATGCCTTGACGCCGAAGACATCAGGTCTCGTGGTTGGACGGAACACAGATCCGCTTCGGCGTGGCTCTGGAACCATCACGCCACTCGACGAATCTACTCGTCTTAGCAACACGCATCCTACCATCGCCTCGTTCTTAAATGTGTTCTTCGATCAGATCGAAGCTATGCGTAGATCGGATGACCAGGTTCTGATCTATGATCGGCTCAAGAGCAGACCCGATAGCCAGAATTGAAAATTGTTTATACCCCAGTCCTCGATCACCGAGACTCCGTTAGTGAGCCAGAGGCAGGGAATCATTCTAAAGCCGGACCGTCACCGGTCCAGGATCCTTCGCACGGTTCAGAAACTATAATTTTGAACACTCAATGCGGTATGGAATCGAATTTTTTCCACCCATCGCCCAAGACGATCGTCCCACTATCGCATCAAAGCCCGTATCTTCGGACCTTCGAGATATCAAGAAACTACAAGGAGAATCAGTCCATCACTTTTGGGTCAGACTCCTACTTGCTAGCAGCAGAGTAAAAGGACTTAGTGACCAAGATATGACGACAATTTTCATTCGTAATTGCCATGATGAAGGGATTCTTAATGCCCTGGACCACCGATACATAAGTGACTTTTTGGAGTTATCCCATCTGGTACAAAAGTATTGTGCCATGGAGAGCGTCTAGCAATCCGAACATCTGTTCTCGGAACCAATTCTCTCCGAACACCCTAGAGGAGCTCAGAAAAAGAGGATGCCTCCAAAGCATCCAGCTAGGCATGGACCCGTCGAAAAGAGAAATAAGCCCCTTTTAGGGACCGGCATTGTCCTCAATGGTTTACTGGACAAGCCTTTCCCTATACATTCCGTTGTGCCAAACACTAACCTGACTCATAGCCTTAGAGCTTGTTGGGTCGTCAGGCAAGTCGCAAAAAGCTGCGAGGCCATCCTTGAAGCACCCCCGTCCAGTAGGCGCTCTCCTTCACCGCCCGGATACAATGCCAAAGTCCTGATGGTCTACGAGACCTTCCCCTCAAGGACCAGGCGTAAGAGAGCTCTTAGGGAACTCGAACAGGTCTACCATGTGGCAGCCACTATCCTATGGGCAGACATACCGATTACTTTTAGGGACACTGACCAGCCGGGCATTCTTCCCGGTCACTCACCAGACGCACTAGTCTTGAACCCCATCATTCATGGATACAGGCTACGTAAAGTTCTAATGGACGGCGGAAGTGGCCTAAACCTTATATACGAAGGCCCCTCGAAAAGATGCAGTTCGACTGATCCCGCATCGAACGTAGCAACACAACCTTCCGGGGAATTATCCCAGGGAAAGAGGTGCGTTGTTCTGGATGTATCATCCTGGACGTGGTGTTCGGCATGCCCGAAAACTACCGATCCGAAGAACTTCTCTTCCACATTGTCCCCTTCCCGAGCGGCTATCAAGCCCTATTGGGACGTAACGCCTTTACAAAGTTCCAGGCTATACCCCATTACGGGTACATGAAACTCAAAATGCCAGGAACAAACGGAGTAATCACGGCCATTGACCCGAACATAGCCCTTCGGGCCAAAAACAAAATGGCAGCGCTCGCCCTCGAGGCATTAGCGGAGACTTTCGCTGCCAAAGAACTGACCGCGTTACGGTCGATGGTTGACAAGAATGATGTGATCCTTATCAAAAGGCCCAAGTCCACATCCTTCAAACCCGCCGAAGAAATTGTTAAGTTTCAAGTACATCTGACCGACCCCAATAAAATAGCGTCCATTGGAGCCCAGCTTGATCCCCTTGTGGATGAGGCACTGCGGAATTTTCTTCGAGAAAATTGGGACATTTTCACTTGGCATCCATCTGATATGCCCGGAATCCCACAACGGCTTGCCGAACACAGTCTGAATATTATCCCAGGCTTTAAACTCGTTAAATAGACTCTGTGTCGCTTTTCCAAGCCGAAACGACAGGCTATGGGTGAAGAATTAGCCAAACTTCTCGAGGCCGGATTCATTCGGTATATTAAGCACTCCGAATGGCTAGCAAACCTAGTGATGGTACCAAAGAAAGACAAGTCCTGGCGGCTATGTGTCGATTTCAAAGACCTGAACAAGGCATGCCCTAAGGACCCTTTCCCATTACAATGCATAAACCATATTATTGATGCCACAGCCAGACACAATTCGTTGTGCTTCCTCGATGCTTACTCCGGATACCATCAAATTAAAATGAAGGAATCTGACCAAGCGGCTACCGCGTTCATCACCCCCTATAAGCCATTCTGCTTCAACACGATGTCTTTCGGGCTAAAAAACACTGGGTCCACATACCAGCGCATGATTCAGACCTTCCTCGCGACACAGGTCGGTAAGACTATCAAGGCATACGTGGATGACGTGGTAATCAAAACCATGGCAAGACCCTGGTCGGACTAGGGGCTGGCGTTATCCTCACATCCCCCACAGGTGACAATGTGTGATACGTGTTGCAAATCATGTATGCCTACTTCAACAATGCATCCGAAGACGAAGCTCTCCTTCATGGTCTTCGGATGGTGGTATCAATGGGCATATAATGGCTAGAGGTACGGGGAGACTCAAACTTGTCCATGTCCCAAATTAACGGCGAGTTCGACGCCAAAACCCCGAAAATGGCAGCATATAGAAATGTCGTCCTCCAGATATCTACTCGGTTTGAGGGGTTGGAATTCCACCATGTCGCCGCGACAACAACCAAGCCGCTGACATACTGGCCCGTATGGGAGCCAAGCGTGATCCCGTCCTAAGAAACAACTTCCTGGAGCAGCACTTTAAGCCCTCCGTAGTGTGGCAGGACGACGACAATGGTGCCGGTCCGAATACGGCGGACGAAGTTGTTCCCCCATAAACGAACCAGACAATGGCATTATCGGCGGCTCCGCGATGAATGAGACGCCATTGGCTCATGAGGTAATGGCAGTAATAGCGACAGGGACAGAGCCCTTCCTCGCTTACCTTCTTCACAAGGAACTCCCCGGCGATCAAACCGAGGCACGATGCATAGTTTGGCGATACAAGTCCTACAAAGTACACGAGGGTGAGTTATACAAGAAAAGCACAACCGAAATATTACATCGGTGTATATCCCAGGAAGAAGGACGGGAGCTCCTCACCAAAATCCATGCAGGCATGGGCGGTCATCACGTCGTGGCAAGATACCTTGTTAGCAAGGCCTTCCGAGCTGGTTTCTTGGGCCTACAACTCTGACGAATGCCCCGTCACTTGTGCAACATTGTGTAGGGTGTCAACTCTTCGCAAATCAAAGTCACATGCCCCCAACAGCTCTTCGGACTATTCCGATCACCTGGCCTTTCGCGGTCTGGGGGCTAGACATGGTCGGACCCCTTAAAGGGGGACCAAGAAAAATAAATACCTACTGGTCATGGTTGACAAGTTCACCAAATGGATAGAAGCAAAGACCGTCAAGTCAGCTAAATCCAGACCAGTGATCGACTTTATATCAAGCATAGTACACCATTACGGTGTCCCGCATAGTATAATAACGGATAATGGATCCAACTTCACGGCCCAAGAGGTCAAGGACTGGTGAGCAAAAATGGGCATAAAGCTCGATTATGCGTCGGTCTATCATCGACAGACCAATGGACAGGTCGAGCGAGCAAACGATCCCATTATGAGTGACATTAAGCCATGTTTGGTCTGATCTGTTCACGAGTCCGACTGTCATTGGGTGGAGGAACTCGACTCCCTTCTATGGGGCCTGCGCACCACCCTGAACAGATCAATGGGTTACACATCGTTCTTTATGGTCTATGGGGCAGAGGCAGTCCTCCCTTGCAACATTATCCACGACGCAACAAGAGTGCGCATGTACAAGGAAAAGGAGGCCGAGTTGGATCGGCTGGATGAGTTAGACGCCTTGGAGGGAGTGCGCGACATAGCTTTGGCTCGCTCCACTTTTTACCAACAGTAAGCTCGACGTTACCAAAGTAGGGAGCTTCGGGAAAAAGCATACAACGTAGGCAAACTCGTCCTACGACTCCCGGAGAAACAGAAGCATAAACTCAACCCCAAATGGGAGGGTCCTTTCATCATCGACGAAGTACTCGCGGGAGGTGCCTATCGTCTTCGGAGTCCATCAGATAACCGCCTTGAACCAAACCCATGGAACGCAGCTCGTCTTTGGCGCTTCTACGGATAAACCGGTGTCATCTAAACTCCCCTATATTTTTTCGTTTTCCTCTTATTCTTTTTTCCTTCCTTCTTCTTCCCTTCCCATTTGCTGTTTTATGGGGCCAAATTCTTTTCTTTCCCTTTGTTCGGGTGAACCAATCTTGTACTAAAGATTATCGGCATACACCATAAAGTGTTAAATCCGAACACAACACGTGGGGGCTTCTTCTAGTAGCCAACTTTTTTTTTTTACAAGTATTTGCTCACACCTATCGTGCGCATATGTTTCTTTTGTCATGGTCTAGCCATCATATGCATCAATTCAGACTAAGACTTTGCCAAGCTGGGTTGCCTCGCTCCTTTGATTATCCTCTACATTTCCGATTGTTCGGCTAGAGAGTAAAGGGAGCACCTCTACGATTGTTACGACCGGGTCATCCGGACACGTACCTCAGATGGGTGAAGCCGAAATCTAGCTATCTTACGTAGACAATTGGTTGACTGTGATAGAAACACCTTATACAGCTCCGGTTGTTATCACCGTTGTTTGGGTCTTTTCTTCCCAAAGCACAATTAGCCGCATACTAAAAGTATGCGGACTTCTATCTACGATGTTCGTAGAGCCCTGATGAAAGGTATTGATATAGGTACTATTTTCCTCGGAAGATGTTTCTTACTCTAAGTAGTAATATAATATATCTTTTTGTGTGACTTCTGTTTGTTTGCACCACATGGCCGGATTGCCTGGTTCCTCGAATACAGTTCGCTCTTTTGGAGGGACAAATAAGGAGGAACACTCCCGAGCTCTTCGCACAGGGGGAGAAGCCGATGGCCGATTAAGACAAAGTTTAAAACACAGATTGTTTATACACAAGTACATATAAATTACATGTGCGTCTGTTGATCGAGATTATCATTTATGGTGTCAAGGGGGCAGTCCTCTTGTGAAATACGGGAGGCAGGCATCACCTGGTCATACACCAGGTGGAGTGGCACTTCTTTTTCATCTGATCCCATGGGACTAACCCGCGGCATATGCTCGGGATCAAGTCCAATGAAACGGGTCTTGATCATTGCCCATGCTTCCCATGCCTCCTAATGCCAAGCCAAAGTATTCCATGGCTCGAACCTATTCCGAGCCCCCTTGAATCGATCCATGAGTTTGGCTAGCCCTTCAGGTGGCTGTTCGGCAGGCCATAGTGCCTTCACCATTCCTTTCATTGCTTTCCACACACGCCCATGGAGAGTGGTCGGCTCTTTCAGTGGGTCCCACTGGTATGATCTGATCTCATCTTCAGGATGCCCTGAAAGGAGGCCTATACATGAGGCAACCGCGTGCTTACTGGTATTACCTACACCAGAAATATTTGCTGATAATAGAATCACACTTATCCAACATGCCCCTCTGAAGGTTTTGGTTTCCCTCTTGAGCTTGGGCCAACTGAATCTTCAAATTCTTAATTTCTTTAGCCTGCTTTTGCATAACAAGGCAGCCAGCCTGATGCTGGGACTCGGCGTACTGCTGAGAGTCTCAGGCTTCCTCCAACTGCCTTTCCATGTGCCCTATTGATTCGGCTGCTACACGGAATCCATGTGCCAGGCATGATGATACATTAAGATTAGCAGTAAAGGTACACTCACCATGGGCCTCTCGCGTAAAGCTCTTTACTTGTGTCAGTTCGGCCTTCATGGACTGCACTTCCGTGTGGCTCTCCTCGAGCTCCTTGGCCAATTCCTCAGCATGTTGCTTTGAAGCCTGCATCAGCAGTCAAACAGTGCGGAGATCCTTAATTCATTTGTTTCAAGCCAAATTAAGGCTCGGGGGCTGCTGGGCTTACACGAGTGGTCAGATTCTATAAAAACCGATCACTTACCTGTATGCTGGTTGATATCAACTTCATAGCTTCGTCGAACCCTACTCGGGCGGCACCAAGGTGCGCATCCGCTGAGCGTAGGGCGCCAAACTCCTGTTCGGAGAATATTGGGTGCCGCATGGCCTCCCATCATTTCCGGTGATTCATGGCACTCTCCACCTCCGATTTGGTGATGGATACACCATCACCAGAATCGGCAGGCGCCGGATTGGCCATGGGGGCTTCTGTAGCAGAAGCCGCATGAGTCGTGCCTCAGGAATTTCGGGCATCTCCAGACACCCGGGTAACCTCTTCAGCAGGACAGGACTAGGTGTTTCGCCTAAGTATTTCAAGGAAACAAATTGTCGTAAGACTCTATTGATTGCAACAATAAGTAGATAACCGAACAATGTACCTTCGGGATGAGCGGGCAGGTGGATTCGGCCCCATGACCGGCTCTTTCACAGGATCCCTGTTGGCCTCTGACTCGGACGCAGCTTTGGCTGCTGGTGTATGGCGCACGGATCGGTGGTGTTTGGGAGTCGGGACCGGCATGTCCGGGGCGCTCTTGGTATCTGGCCTCTTGCGGGAGGAGTTTTTCTTCTTACCCGTTGCAGGGATCGAGAATGACCTGGGGTAATCAACTATGATAGCCACCAGGGATTGGACGATGCTATCCTGGAGATAGACTCCATCTTCGAAGTCAAGTAGAAGATCCGGGTCCTCGTTGAAACCCGGATCGTTGTCACGTGAATGGTTCTCGGGCTGAGGAGCCGGACAGTTGACTGTCTCGATGAAACTCCTCCATTCGTGTTCACGTAAGGCTTCAGTTAAATAAAGTGTGGGACAAACCCTGAGCTATTTTCATGGTTGAGAGAGAAAGGATTACCCATTCGATAGGGTTGTGGGCCGAATATCCTTCCTTTGTTGCCCACCAAACAAAATCTTCTTGCTCTCCTTTGTACAGGTCGGCAAGTGTCGCGACCAACACCGTCGGATTGGCGGGCCTTTGCTTTCGCGAGCGTGTGGTGTCTATTGTCCCGTTGTATTGCCACAAGGGGTGTACCCTCTGTTGAAGGGGCTACACACACCGGGAGATGGCGGCGGCCATGACGTTGATCATGGTCAGCTGTTGGTGGACGAGCATCCACACGTGCGCGACTAGGCGCCACACTTCGACGTTTTCCTCTTGGGACGAGCTCCTAGGCCGCCAGTTGTATCTCTTCTTCGCGAGGGCGTCAGAGTATTTGGGAAGACCTGTTCGAGGTGGCTCGAACAGGGGGACATCTTCAATATAAAACCATTCCGAAGTCCATTCTTCGGATTTCTTCGGTGTGCCCGTCGGATATCCCTTCCCCGCTATGTGGCACACTTCGGCTCTGCCGACCTCCAAAATTGTCTTGTCCCGAGTTCGACGGACGAGACAGAAGTATTTTCTCCACAAATCAAAGTGCGCTTCACACCCCAAGAACATCTCATAGAGAGCAACAAATCCCGAGATGTGTAAAATTGACCCTGGAGTGAGGTGGTGGAGTTGGATCCTGTAAAACTCCAGGAACCCCCTCAGGAATGGATGGATTGGAAACCCAAGACCCCAGAGGAGAAAGGGGACGAAGTATACGCTCTCCCCTTGTTAGGATTGGGGAAGCACTCGTCGAGAACTTTGTCTCCATAAGCAGACCTACGCGGGTCGCCGCCAGATCTGAAGAAGGGAGATACCCCTAGGTCTCTAGATTGCGGAGCTGCAGGAGTGTAACGGAACAGCTGGTCCAGTCCCCTGGGTGTGAGCCGTAGGGACGGGTGGAGGAGTTGGGGGCATTAGCCATGTTCTACATGGAGCTTCTGTTAGGAGTTTCTTTTGATGGGGAAGAAGGAGATGTGTTTTGAGCCACAGTTTTGTTTGATTAAATGAATGGTTCCTCCATTACGGAGGGGTAAGATTGTAAAAATCACTAACCACTCGCCTCCCCACGACAGGCGAAAATCAAGGAACACACGCAGTTATTACAATGAACCTACGCCCGCGACACTTGGGATCTTACCGAAGACTGGTCGGTTGTTGAACAAAGAGGGGTGAGGGACTCGCCTCGCTAGCCGAAGATGACGACATGAGGAGATCAACCGGATATATATCGGCGTTGAAGGCTAGTCCAAGGGGCTAAAGGGACTCCTGGATTAAGAGGGTCCTTGGATAGCCAACCTATTTTTTATGGGCTAGACTGTATGGGCCATAAACCGAGCCTAGGACGATCAAAGACCGCCTACCCGCCTACGCCAGACGGAAGCTTCGAGGAACCATGAAGTACTCTCCAGGTTATTAGCTGTAGTTTGGCATGTTTATTTCTTCCGCATGTAATCGACCATATGTAAACCCAGGGCACCTTCGGCATCTATATAAGCCGGAGGGTTTAGGGGTATAGAGAAAACAACTCATCTAGGGTTAGCTATTCGATCTCGAGGAAGATCAAATCAGTAACCCTTCTTATCATCAATACAACCAAGCAGGACGTAGGGTATTTCCTCCATAGGAGGGCCCGAACCTAGGTAAATCTGTGTCCCCTTCGTCTCATGTTACTGTCGACTCCAGTCTCACAGTTCGGGACCCCCTACCCGAGATCCGCCGGTTTCGACACCGACAACGGCCACGATTTCCCTTCTCCAGAGCCCAAAACAGGCTCTAGGTGGCGGCGGCTCCATCTCGTGAAACGCGATGAAAAATTCTCTCTTATTTTTATCACCGAAGATCTGAATTTATTGGACTGGAATTAGGGTCGGGGGATCCTCGAGGACCCCAGAAGCCATCAGGGTGCAGCCTAGGGGGCGTGCCCAGATGTGTGGTGGCCCCATGGCACATGCCCTCCGGCAGCTCTTTGTTCCATAATTCATTATAATTCTCATAAATAATTCACAAAAAGTTTTGTCCAATTCCGAGAACTTTTATTTCTGGACAAACAATAACACCAAAGTAGTTCTGCTGAAAACAGTGTCAATCCGGGTTAGTTTCCTTCAAATCATGCAAATTAGAGATCAAAGCCAGAGCAAAAGTGTTTGGAAAAGTTTATACCTTGGATACGTATCAACTCCCCCAAGCTTAACTCATTGCTTGTCCTCAAGCAATTCAGTTGATAAACTGAAAGTGATAAAGAAAACTTTTACAAACTCTTTTGTTCTCGTTGTTATACACATGCTTGGCTAGTGCTCAAGTTTTCAACATAAATCATAAATAAACACATTCATGACAACAACTAAACATTATGTTGACTCATGGCAATACTTAACCAACTAGCAAGCAATAATAAAAGATCTCACATGCCAACAATTTGTCAAAACAATCATAGTATAATATGGTGACATGGTATTTCGCTAGTCCTTTCTGAGACCACAAAACATAAATGCAGAGCACCTATGAGATTCAAGCAGCGACTAAACATTATAATTCAGGGTATAAAAAACCATTTATGATCATATCCAACGTTAAATAGACTCAATGCATAGGATGACAATAGTGCTCTCGGGTCTGGTGCTTTTAGTAAGAGGATGATGACTCAGCATAAAAGTTAATAGATAGGCCTTTCGCAGAGGGAATCATTGATTTGCAGAGGTGCCAGAGCACAAAGCTTAAACAAGAGTGAAGATATAATGTTTAGGTGGTGCAATTTTCTTGTCAACATTACGATGAAGGTTTTCAATATCTTCCATGCTAAACTCATTATTGGCGGTTCCCAAATAGAATAGTAAAATTTACTCCTATCCACCATCCATACACAAACCAAGGCTGACCGAATCCACGGATGCCTGCCAACATACAAATGCCTCAAGGAGTTTTGTTTAATTTATTTAGTTATGTTCAACACTTTCCTAAAGCGACGAGGCATCCTTTTTACCAGCCTCTCTCATGCAATGACGACGAATATACGACCATCCTGAGAATAACTCTCTTAGCATGGAAAATATTGATCGCCTCGTCGCTCCATGAGTGGGACGAGTGCACAAAATGGATGTCTATTTGAATACTTAGAGGTGGCACATGCTAATTTTCTTGAAATGGTAGGGTAATCCCGCATATAGGTAGGTATGGTGGGCTCATGTGGAATAACTTGGTTTAAGGGTTTTGGATGCACAGGTAGCATTCCCGCTTAGTACAGGTGAAGGATAGCAATAGATTGAGAAGTGACCAGCTAGAGAACAACAACAGTCATAAATATGCATTGTGAATAATTAACATTGGATGTAGCATGAGTAGGATATGCACACTGAATTTAAACATCACGGAGACTGCATTGGTTTTGATTCAACTACTTGTTTGCACATGGGCCAAGTCAAACTGCTCGAAGGGAAATATCATACTACCATACGATATTATAACCATTTTAATGCATGTTGAGACACAAGATAAATCATTATTAACTCCTAGCTATTTAGGTATGGCATGATAAGCTATCATATATATTGTCATCACAAACATGTTTACTCATGATACATTGAATCAAGATCAAACAGGCTAAACATATTTATGAAAATGAAAAAACAAGAAGAGTTCATACCATCTTCCTTTGCCACGATCACTTCATCAAATATCGTCAATATTGCCTTTCACTTGCATGATCGAATGATATGATATTAATAATAGTTTAAGAATGTCGTGGACTAAGCTAAAATCTGGAGGGCGATTTAGACAAAGGAGAAGACATGGTAAAATTGGCTCTCTCTTAGATCAACAATAAAGCATATAATAGCCACTCAACAATCTCTTCATGGTCTTCTCCTTTCAAAGGCTAAACAAAAAGAAAGGAAATTCAGAGAAACACACTGAAATATTTTTGGAGTTTTTGTTTTTCTCAAGCAAGGAAATGAACTAAGGGAAAACAAGAGCGAGAAAAACTATTTACATGGGAAAGCTCCCAACAGGCAAAGGAAATATTTTTGGTTTTTTTTAGTTGTACAACTAAAGAAATGAGGAAATGAAAAACCAAAAACAAGCAAGAAATATTTTTGGATTTTCAAAGTTTTCCAAACACACAAGAAAAAAGCGGAAAAATAAAGCTAACATGGATATACAACGAAAGAGGATGAAGTGTGCAATCATGAATGTAATGTACGTGAGAAATACATACTCCCCAAAGCTTAGCTGTTTTCCTAGCTTGGTAATCACCACTGATAATAGTCGTCAGGTCTGGGAAAGTGTTTCTGCTGAGTTACGCGAGCGTCCCATGCCTGGGCCTCGGCCTCCGTAGAAGCCACCTCATTCTGGTAAGCAATGATGCCCTTTGGCATTATTCTACATCCGCTCCTGGTATGAAAGTGAAACAAAGAAGGTGCAGGAAAGTGAATAATATCGCAAGTATTCTCGCTAAACACTAGGATGTGACGAAGGTGCTACGACAGTTTAGGTTTCTCAAGAAATTTTGTGTTCCTCCATGGATTGGTGATCGAGATACACCTTGGGAAACAAGTAATCAGTATGTCGTATAGCAACCTGAAAACATTTTGCCAAGCATGTGGCATAAATACGACCATGAACCTTTCCTTTGGTTCGGTTAAGATGTAATCAGCATGCAACAATAGCTCCTACATTCTAAGTATTATCACCATAAAGTGTGTGGCGTAGAATAGCGAGGGTGGGGGAACTGAGGCCATCACCCTGCTCCATAGTAGTTATGCATTTTCCTATAAACAGAGAGAAATAGTGCACAGACAAAAAAAGCAAACTAGTTGCTCTAGCGTGTGATATGCCCCTGGTTTCTCCCACAGTTAATGTGAGGAGGAATTCATGTACAGTCAATTCATAGTCCGTGGCATAAAGATCAAAGCGCACTATGGAAGCACCAGGCGTATTTATGAAGTGCAAGTTTTGCACTAAGGAATTAGTGAGGAGATAGTATTGATCATACTTATCTATGAGGAATTTGGTTAGCCCGGCATTTGCAACGAATTGCATGAATTCTTCATAGAAACCCGCTTCGTTCATGAAGGGGGTATGTCACCATTCATAGGGCCTAACCTCCCTGTTGTGAGGAAAGTTGATGTCACTATCCTGAGTTCTCCTAACAACTCCCTTGGGGCTCCGACTTGAATAACCTTTCCTTAGAAAATTCATTTTCCTAAGAAAAAATTCTGAAATTTTTTAGCCACAAATGTATGTCAATAAAACTTTGTAAGAATAATAGAAACTACTCATAATGGTGCCTAGAGGCCATATAAAGCATTCATACTACTTGGAATTCAAAGAATTCAACATGCAAGCTCATTTTCTGTAGCACCAAGGGCAGCAATTTATGCAAAATATAAACCACTACACCAAAAACTAATTGGAGGAATGTGAGGGTCACATACCAAGGAGCAATTCCTCAAAGTAGTTTCGGAAACGCGGTTCCAAGCAAAGAGATAAAAAAATTGGTTTCGAGTGGAAGAACGCGTGCGAGAGACAGAGGAAATTTTTACTGAAGGTAGGAGACGAGGTGAGCTAAAGAGATAAGGCAGGGGTGTGTGGGCCCCACAAGCCATCCGGGTGCGGCCCAGGGGGCGTGCCGTGATTGTTGTGGCCCACTGATGCATCTCCCTCCTGTAATTTTTATGTCAAAAATTCTAAAATATTCCAAAACAATTCATGTCAAAATTTTATGGTAGTCTGAGACTTTTTATTTTTGGATCATTTTTCATGCACGGAAAAAAATAGGAAATTCATGGCATTTTATTTTTATCTAACTAAGAAAAATAGACAAATAAACTTGTGATACACAGAGTTGTGAATAATCAATTCATCAATCACATGTCTTTCAAAAAGGATTTATTAATAAGGTTGATCAAGTCTTATTAATAACCATTTTTGACTAACATGAAACGGGAGAAATTTTGTATACCACTAGGTTACCTCAATGGGGATTTGCATTTCTCTAATAATGAGATTATAATATTTCTTATTCTTAGTAGTAGGTAAAGGAATTATAAAATCTCGAATGATAACCATGGGAATAGGATCAATGAAATTAATATTATTAACCAAAGTTTGCTTCTTCGGAAAGTGCACGGTATGTTGCTTGCCATTGACATGAAAAGTAACCTTGCTTTTATTACAATCAATAACAACCCCTGTAGTATTTAGAAAGGGTCTACCAAGGATGATCGACATATTGTCGTCCTCGGGCATATCAAGAATAACAAAGTCCGTTAAGATAGTAACATTTGCAACCACAACGGGAACATCCTCGAAAATTCCAATAGGTAAAGAGGTGGATTTATTAGCCAGTTGCAAAGATATGTAAGTAGGTGTAGCTTACTCAAATCAAGTCTTATAAAGGGATAAAGGCATAACACTAACACCAGCCCATAAATCACGTAAAGCTGTTTTGACATAATTGCTTTTAATAAAGCAGGGTATTCTGGGTATACCCGGATCTCCCAACTTCTTAGGTACTCAACCATAAAAAGAATAATTAGCAAGCATGGTAGCAATTTAAGTCTCAGGTATTTTTCTTTCGTTGGTAATAATATCTTTCATATGCTTAGCATATGGAGGTATTTTCAATATATCAGTCAAACAGGATCGCAAAAAGACAGATCTAATCATTTTAGCAAAGCGCTCAAAATATTCATCGTCCCTACTTTTATAAGGCTTACAAGGGAATGGCGGAGTTTTTTGAACCCATGTCTCTCTTTTTCTTCTATGTTTTCTAGCAACAAAGTCTCTCTTATCATAATGTTTATTTTTAGAAAGTGGGTTATCAAGATCCTCAGCAGGTTCAATTTCCACATCATTATCATTTTCTTTGTTATCGTCTGGTTGAGCATCTACGTGAACATCATCATTACTATCATTTTCATTGTCACTAGGTGTATGTTCACTAGCAGATTGTGTCTCGACATCAGAAACAGAAACTTCATTATGTTTCCCAACAGGTTTTCCTATAACGGGTTCACTAGAAGCATGTCGGTTCCTATCATCTTTCTTTTTACTTTTCTTCTTAGATGAACTAGGTGCATCTACATTAATTTTCTAAGATTCTTGTTCAATTCTTTTAGGGTGACCTTCAGGATAAAGAGGTTCTTGAGCCATTCTACCCCCTCTAGTCACTACTCTAACAGCGTGATCATTCATATTATTATTTATTTCGACAAGCAAATCATTTTGTGACTTAGCAACTTGGTCTAGTTGTGTGTGAACCATATAAGCATGTTTACCTAGACCTTTCACATCATTAGTTATTCTAAACATCAAGTCACTTACGCAGTCTATCATCATGGCATTACGTCTCAATTGATTCTTAACATAGTTATTGAAGGGTTCTTGCTTAACAATGTAATTATCAAATTCATACATGCATTGTTCAGGAGTCTTAGTATAAGGTATATCATTTTCATTATAGGAACGAAGATATTTTAGCTCTACTACCTATGTCACGGTGTCAAGTCCATGTAGTTCTTCAATAGGTGGTAATTTCTTGACATCCTCGGTTTTAATACCTTTCTATTTCATAGATATTTTTGGTTCTTCCATGTCTTCGAGATTGAGGAATAGAATACCTTTTTAAATTTGAATAGGTTCCAGAGGTGGTTTAGGAAGTGTCCAATCATCAGCATTTTGTAATATGTTATTCAATAATTCTTCAGCTTGTCCAATAGTTCTTTCCCTCAAAACACAACGAGCACAACTGTCTAGGAAATCCCTAGAAGCATCGGTTAGTCCATTATAAAAGATATCAATAATTTCATTCTTGTTAAGATGACAATTAGGCAAAGCTCTTAGTAACCGGAGAAGCCTCCCCAAGCTTGAGGGAGATTCTCTTCTTTAATTTGAGCAAAGTTAAATATTTCCTATAAGGCAGCTTGTTTCTGATGAGCAGGAAAATATCTTTCAAACAAATTAATAAAGCATATCCTGGGGACTGCACATACAAACAGGAGCAAGTGGAAGCAACCATTCCTTGGCCTCTCCTTTTATAAAGAAGGGAAAAAGGCTTAAGGATATAATAGTAGCGAATCTTTTCATCATTGGTAAACGGAGCAGCAATATCATTAAGTTTCAGAAGGTGTTTGACAAAAAATTCATTTTCATAACCATGGAAAGGATCGGACTCTACTATAGGAATTAACTCAGGGTCTATAGAGAAATCATAATCCTTATCAGTAACAAATATAGGAGAAGTAGCAAATTTCGGGTCTCGTTTCATTTTCTCCATCATAGATTTTTCTTGTAGTTTGCATAGTAGTTCTTCGCATCATCTATATCCCTACAAGCAAGAAAGTCCCTAGCTACATCACAATCCATAACATAACCTTCGGGTACATAAGGCAATTCATATCTATTAGGTGAGCGAGGGGTGACAGGTGATTCAAAATCTTCCTCGGTTTCAGCATTTTCATGTTCTCTAGCTTTAGCAATATGAGAATCAAGTAATTCATTCAGTGGTGTTTCAGTTTCAACATGTGTAGTAATAGTATCATCATTAATTTCAGAGGTAGCATTATCAAGTTCATGTGAAATATTAGGACGATCAACAGGTGGTGGTGTAACAAGACGATTCAAAGCACTAGGTGAATCAAAAGCAAAGCTAGATGGCAGTTCCATACCTCCTCTCGTGCGAGAGGGGACGATCTTAGTTCGATTGTCTTTCAGATTATTCAGAGTAGCAACTGGATATCCTTCAAGTTAACACAATAAGTAAAGGTATGCTCCTCGCAAAAGGCACCAGAAAAAGGTCTTGATAATCCACAAGTGTAGGGGATCGCGACAATCTTCACAGGTAGTATTTCACCCTAATTTATTAGTTCGACACAAGGGGATCCAAAGAATATTTATTGGCCTTGACAGTTGAGTTGCCAATTCAACCGCATCTGGGATATCTCTCTACAACAAAGGTTTAGTAGCATGACAAATAGTAGTAGCAAAAGTAACAGTAGTAGTGACAGCAATAGTTTTGAAGCAGGTGTGACAGTAGCAGTAGCAATAGTAACTTAGAAATATTTGGTATATGTAAAGCATAGGCATGTGGATCGGTGATGGATAATGATTATATGGCATTGATCATATAATAGTTACACACTACGACGACATAGAACTAGCTCCATTTCATCAATATAATGTAGGCATGTATTCCGTATATAGTCAAACGTGCTTGCGATAAGAACTTGCATAGCATCTTTTGTCCTACCCTCTCGTGGTAGCGGGGTCCTATTGGAAACTAAGGGATAATAAGGCATCCTTTTAATAAAGAACCGAAACAGAGCATTAACACATGGTGAATAAATGAACTCCTCAAACTACGGCAATCACCAAAAAGAATCCCAATTATTGTCACCTTGGGGTATGCGGATAATGACACGTAATAGCTGCATACAACTTGCAAGATAAGATCCAAATCACTCTTATATTCATGAAAACATAATAGGTTCAGATCTGAAATCATGGCACTCAGGCCCTAGTGACAAGCATTAAGCACAGCAAAGTCATAGCAACATCAATCTCAGAACATAATGGACACTAGGGATCAAGCCCTATCAAACTTAACTTGATTACATGATCAATCTCATCCAATCCCACGACCGTCCAACAAGCCTACAAAGGAATTACTCACTCCCGGTAGTGAGCATCATGGCGGTGTTGATGAAGAAGGGTTGGTGATGACGACGGCGACGATTTCCCCTCTCCTGAGTCCAAAACAAGCTCCAAATCAGCCCTCCGGAGGAAGAAGAGGAGGTGGCGGTAGCTCCGTATCGTTAAACGCGATGAAAACTTCTCTCTTATTTTTTTCCTCGAAGATCTGAATTTATAGGACTGGAATTAGAGTCGGAGGAGCCTTGAGGGCCCCACAAGCCATCAGCGCGTGGCCTAGGGGGCGCCCTGATGTGTTGTGGGCCCCTGGCACACGCCCTCCGGCAGCTCTTTGCTCCATAATTCATTATAATTCTCAGAAATAATTCACACAAAGTTTCATCCAATTCCGAGAACTTTTGTTTCTGCACACAAAAAACACCAAGGTAGTTATGCTGAAAACAACGTCGGTCGGGTTAGTTTCATTCAAATCATGCAAATTAGAGCTCAAAACTAGATCAAAAGTGTTTGGAAAAGTAGATACATTGGAGACATATCATGCGCCCTCGCCGCCAGAGTCCGTTGCCGTCAATGGGAATCCTGCTCGTCATTGCCGCCGTAGCGAGGTCTTCACCGAATTAGGGTAAGACTTCGACCCCTTTTGTGCTCCATTGCTGATTCTTACGCATTAGGAAGAGTTCCACATCTTTCAACGGTTTGCAATGCATATATCCACCAGAATAATCCATAGAGATAGGAGAACGATGATTTTAGGTTTAGGTTTCTGCCGTACGCGTCTCGGATTCACCGAGTGGAATCAGATCGGTGTCACCAATCTGAATTTTAGCGCTTCAGAGAACAGTCTCGGTGAGATCGAGTCACCTTTCGGTGAAACCGAAAGTTGTGACCAAGTCTCTGTAAATGAGATTGCCCTTCTCGGTAGCTCCGAAGTTCCAAACTCGGTGGAACCAAAACCCATACTGTGTAAATATGAAACTAAACTTTTGAGTTCAAAATTGCAAAAAAAGTTGTGTTTTGTGATGCTTATCCACTCCACTCCTCTATATCTATTCGCAGGGACAGTTGTCAGTCCAATCATGTCAGGATCAGAGGACAGCCAGAATGATTTTAGAGAGCCAAGTGTTGATCCAAAAGCAGGGATGACTCTCACTCTTGAGGCATCAAGGACTTCCAAATCTACGCCCAAGAAGGTAGGAGAGAAGAAGAGAATCAGGAAGAGGACTATTGGTGTGCAAGGAAGGCTAACCTCAATGTATGAAGATCCAGCTGCACATAAGGAAGAAGAAGAGGAGGAACCAACTACAAACCCTCCTCCTTCCAAGCAAAGGAAGCTGATGGCAGATGCAATGCCAAAGAATCATTCATCTAAGGCTAAAACTTCAGCTGCCAAATAGGTCACCTCCACTAAGACCAAGCCATCTAAGCAAGCTACCATCAAGCCTAAGAGGACTACTAGAGATGTGCCAGCTGCAGAGAAGACCAAGAAGAAGGTACCCTCTCTTGATGATGAAGAAGAGGAAGACATTGTTGTTTTGAGGAAGCTGAGTCCTCACCTGCCAGATCATAATGATGATCATCTAGTGGCAGAGAACATGAAGGAGAGAAAGGATCAAGGGTTGAGAAAATGGAGAGAAGCTGATCAATATGCTATTAGGGGAAGGATTGTTGTTGATGCTCTCTTTCACACTAAGGAGCAAACAAGATATTTATGAGACAGTATTGCTAGACAAGAGTCCAACTGTCAGTGACATCAGGTATGTTGACTAGAAGTTCATCAAGGAGAATGAAGACTACTTCCCTCATGTCCAAGAAAACTTCAAGACCATTGACATTGATGACTTTGTTGGCAGAGAGTTTACATCTTGGAATGATGAGATGATCATGCAATTCTACTCCACTACTCATGTCTATCCCGATGGAAGAATTGTATGGATGACTAAGGGCACCATATACCAGTCAACACTTGATGAGTGGGCTGCCATCTTAGGAGTCCCGAAGATGCTTGAGAGTGATCTTGATGGTTATTCTAAGGCCAAGATGAACCACAACTCTATGGCCAACATGTAAAATCCAATCCAAGAGCATATGTGAATACTCACAAGCTAGGCTTGGTACATTTTTTGCAAGCAGGACTACCCACAACGAAAACTATATTAAGGCATACTTTGATGCCCAAGTCAGCTGATGATAAGATGATCAGAGGCTATTCCATTAACATGTTGCGTCATGTGGATAGTCACACCAAGATTAGAGTGATGAATCTTATTGTCGAGACCATCAAGAGGATTGCTACAGACCAGGAGAGATCTTGTGGATACGCTCCATATATTTAGATGTTAATCAACTCCAAGGTTGGAAAGAACCAATATATACTTGATCGACCACATCTTCCCCTTTAGACAGAGCTAGAAGACAATGTTGTGGTGATGGATCCAAGTCATCCCACTTCATCCACTACACACACAGATCGAGGAGGATGCCATGAACCAAGACAGATCAAATAGCATATATGGTCAGTGTTATCCAAGGGATAGAGAAGAATGTGAAGGAAATGGAGAACCAAAAGAGTGTAGTGAGGATTTTGGGGAACAAGTTTCATGCCATGGACAACAAGGTGACAAAGTTGACTAAGATAGTCAAAGAGCTGAAGAAGGAGGTACACTCAGTACCCAGCCCCAGATACAATGATGATGACGCTCATGATGATGACTATCGGTGCACTGAGATATGGGACCCAGTGCCCCTAACCTATGCACATGCAGTAGTAGACAAACAGACGACAACCAAGCTAACTCAAGGCCAAGCAACATCAGAAAGCTCGGTGCTACAACCCAAGACAAGCTCGGAGCGCGCCAATCACATCCTCGGTGCTTGCTGGGGACCAAGGGACCCACATCCTCAGAAGACCCAGCAAGCAAGTCCCTCGACAAGCGTAGGCCGATCAGTCACCGCTCCACCGCATCGCTACTCTAGTCACTTATCGATGCAGTGTCGAACTTCCAGATGGCTAAGTGGCTCTCGTTAAGCACGTGGCGATGTGCTGGAAGATGGATTATGCCCCCTTGACACCCATCTGTAGGCGTGTCAAGTTGTGGTGTAGTAGTTAGCTAGAGTGGTGGTAGGAGCCTGCCGAGAATGCACCTCCGCACACCACCTAGACTAGCAATGATGACATTTTGTCCTTAATTCCAAATTTATGTATGATAAGCTCTGCTAGCTATCTAATCATCAGACAATATCTGTTTTGCCATTGTGGTTGCCCCTTGTGCTATAAAAGGAGGCCCAAGGCAACCTAGCTCAGGATTCGGACCTCTGGACATTTGTACTCACGTAGCAGCTCTTTCCTCGAAGGCAACCCTAGTCGAGCTAGAGCGATGCGTGCCTCTCATGTTCCTCCGATCAATCCACCAAAATCGGTAGTAGGGTTTTATGCGTCACAACAGCCCGAACCTGGGTAAAACACATGTGTCATGATCATCACGTTGTCTTGCCATCTCCGCTCTTTGTGCAAGTGATCTCGCCCCTGCCAAACCACAAAGGGGCATATGGCCCCATAGGCGATCGAGTGCATCCTACCTTGACATCTTTGGTGCGCCAGGTAGGGGGAGTCATTTGTGTGAATCTGAGTTCGTGAGCGGTGAATCGATCTTCATCATCGTCTTCTTCATCCATGGATCCCAAGAAGAAGTCCAGCGCGACCACGCATCCTTCCACTTCAAAGGATCCCACACATGAAGCTGTGAACGTCATTGGCGCTGCAGTGGCTGCGAGTGATGCGGGCATCATGAGCGATGTTGTCGGCGCAGGCGGCGCCACCATGTGTCCCCCGCGGCCTAAGTTTGTGCGGGGAATGCCGGAGAGGAGCAACAGAAGCAACGCCCTGGTAAGCACGGCCCCGGTACCATAGGCGGAGGAAACAACCAGTCTTTGCCTCCCCCGTGCCGATGGTCGTGGCCGCCATAGCGGCACACAATATGGAGCAAGCCATGTCCACTCGGCTGCGCCCATCACCAGTGCGGCGAATGAGTGCACACAACGACTAGGACAAGACGGAGGGCCGAGCGGGGCCGCAAATCCGCGGGCTCGGACTCCTCCATGTCAGACTACCCCAGCGAGCGGCTCACGACGTCAGGAATGCGGCAACGGCCATCCTGGTTCCACCAGGAGTCGGGCGATGTCGCAGTCCCCCTTCTTCGCCATGCCGGATACGACATCGCAAGCAATGGTGTGAGTCCAGATGATGCTAAACTTCCCACAGGCGGCTGACAAAATGGACGAATGGAGAGCTACAATACAGAGCTTGATCTCCTTCGTCGAAGCTAACAAGTCTCAGCATGCGGAGCCGTCATGGTGTACGCGTACAGCGAAGGCAGCCCGGGCTGGTGATCGTGCCGAGGGGGACACACCCATGGTGTAGTCCCCTCTGCGACAACAAACCCAGACACAACCACTGCAAGCTCCACATGACGACGAGATCGATGAAGCATCCATGGCTTCGTCCGGCCCACACAATCGCCGGGACCAAAGACATGTCCTGGAGGATCGGCGGAAGGAAGACGTGCGCATCACCATCGAGCGGCATCGAGAAGCACACCATCATTCTGACAAGCGCAATGGTTCAGACGCTGGCAACCCCGCGCCCAGTGCTGGTGGGTACCTTCCTTACGAGGTTGGATGCCATGGCTTCACTTACGAGCTGTGACAGGTCCATTGGCCATCAACCTGAGCCTTTAAGCCAGAGTTGACGAAGAAGTACGACGGGAAATTGAACCCGGGAGAGTTCGTGGGCATCTACACGATAGCCGTTCAAGCTACCAGAGGAAGGCACGAGAAGGTGCTCGCCAACTATTTCCCTTTGGCACTCAAGCCAATTGTGAAGTCGTGGTTGATGCACCTACCGGAAAACTCCATTTCATCGTAGGCTGACCTATGCAACGTATTTGTCGGCACCTTCTCCGGCGGACACCAAGAGCCTGGACAGCCCAGCGACTTACAAGTCCTTCCGCGAAGGAGGGATGGACTCTACGTAAATACATACAGAGATTCAGTCGAGTACACCGCAACATTCCGAAGATACACCCCACAGTTGTGATTGCCGCATTCCACTTGAACGTGTGCAACAGGAGGATGCAGGCTAAGATGAACGTCAAAATACCCAAGACCGCCAATGAACTCTACACATTAGCGGACAAGTGTGCTCGTGCTGAACAGGGAAGGCGATTTCCCGGAGAGGAGGCTAGCGTCGAAGTCAACTCAGATGACGACGATGATGCCCCTGGCTCGAAGGGGAAGAACCGAAAACGCAACAAGAAGCGCAAGGGAAAAGCAGTGTTGGCCGTTGAGAGCTTTGGTGTTCTCAGCGCCGGCAAGAAGGCAAAAGCCGAGACCCCGGGCAGGGGGGCTGCCATGTGCACTGATTGCCGGGAGGCCGCTGCCACGGAGAAAACCGGGAAAACTGACGTGCCATACTGCAAGATCCACCGCAACAAAGGCTACGATCTCCAAGAATGCCGCCAGGTTGAACAGCTAGCTGAGACGCAAAGGGCTGAGTATGAGAAACGCGATAAGGAGAAGGGCCAAGACAGTTGATGGCGTCCTGGACTAGGGGGTACTCACCACGGCGTCTCCCGACCAATGGGTCGAGCCGAGGACCCCCATGATGATTCACTAATGGGCCACTTCGGGCAGCCCATGATGCATATAAGAGAGATTCCACAAGACATGCCGCACAAGACAAGGACTCATCTGAACCCTAGGCCTACGGTGCATTATATAAACCGAGGTCATGCTAGTCAATAGGCAATCTCATATTCATTACTATAATCTTGTGGTAGATACATGTACTATGTACTATCCCAATACCAATACAATCAAAAGCGGGACGTAAGGTATTATCTATTTGAGAGAGTCCGGACCTGGGTAAAATTCTGTGTCCATGTTACCATCGTTTCAAAACGCCTAGCTTAGGACCCCTACTACGAAATATGCCGAATTTGACATCGATATTGGTGCTTTTATTGAGAGTCTGCTAGGCATCGCCACGGTACGATGAGATCTTCAATGACTGCCAAATTAGACGATCTGCAAATCGGGTCATCAATCATTGACCTCGGGAAAATTTATCAAGGGCGCGACAACAACCTTAAAGCATGTCCAACGACCGGTTCAATCCGATCTCAGGACGGCTGGCGGCAGCGTTAACACAGATTGAGCGCCATCATGATGCACTTCTCGGGAGCCATAGCCAATAGTTGATGTTGACCCATACGAAAAGAAGGTAAAGGGGAGGAGCTATTGCACGTGCAGGTCCGGCATCGAGCTAACAAAGCAAAAGCCAATCATGGAATACTAGAAGGGAAGTACCGGTAGTGCTAACTTGAACACGTTTTCCATACTTAATTGATAGATATCCTCCTCTTCGTTTGGATTTACCCGTCCGTTTTGGATTGCTAATTCAATAATCTTTCTTCTCATCATTGTTGAGACCACGTGATGGTCTAATTAGCTCTAGCCTGACCGGCTTCTCAAGGACGCACGCGCGCAGCGTCACATACATGGAGCGGCGGCCGCAGGCTCCGAGCACACATCAGGGAGAATTGTTTTCTTTCTTTTTCTCCTTTTCTCGGCTCCTAGTTGGTCGTTGGTCTTCTACCACTTCTTGATGAAACTAGCGTCGAAAAAGCACGGTGCACGCCACGCCCGTGACCGATTATGTCTATAGTTTGCTGAAATAAACAGGAAAGCAACATGTGTTGACTTATTATTTTTGTTGTTATGGTTTATTCAGGTGTATTGTTCTGGGTTACAATTAGGTATTATTTCGGTTAAAAGTTTGAACGGACTGATGTTTTTGGTTGATTTGGCTGTTACTTCGTTTTACTGTTCCAGGTCGAGGGAGGAGGCGTCTCAGTATTTTAGGTTTTTTTTTTGGCATTTTTGGGATTATTGTTCACGTGAATGCATGGTGTTGACTTACTGTTTTTTTTCTTCTGGTTTATTCGAGTGTATTGCCCTGAGTTATAATTCGGTAATTGTTTCGGTTTATAGTTTGGGTGGGTTAACGTTTTCGGTGTGCCATTTCAATTTATTTGGTATATTGTTTCGTTTAGCAGTTCTGTGTTTATTCGGATATTGTTCCAGACAAGTGCAATGTTACTGTTTTTTTTCTTCTGGTTTATTCGAGTGTATTGCCCTGAGTTATAATTCAGTAATTGTTTCGGTTTATTGTTTCGGTGGGTTAACGTTTTCGGTGTGCCATTTCAATTTATTTGGTATATTGTTTCGTTTAGCAGTTTTGTGTTTATTCGGATATTGTTCCACACAATTGTTGGTGCAATGTTTATCGGTGGCGTGATGTAAAAATGGACATTAATCGATTAGGAACTTATTTTTCCAATGGGTTACTGTTTGCACAATATATTATTTTGGATTATTGTTTTGTGTCTCGGTAGCAACATCACCGTAAAGGATCGGGAAACGATTTAAGATTATGTGCATTGGTATGACCGTGAAAAGAAACTATTGTTCTACGGTTCATGCTGGACACTACATTTTAAAAAACAAAACAAAAAACTTCGTTTCACTGGTTTAACTGTTCCGAGCCGAGGGAGGAGGTGTCTCAGTTTTTCCGTAGTCTTTTCTTGGCATTTCTTTTGATTACGGTTTGTGTGAATGCATGGTGTTGACTTATTATTTTTGTTGTTTCGGTTTATTCAAGCGTATTGCTCTGGCTTATAATTCGGTAATTGTTTTCATATATGGTTTGAGTGGGTTAATGTTTTTGGTGTGTCATTTCAGTTTATTTGGTCTGTTATTTCAGTTAGCAGTTCCGGGTTTATTCAGATAGACAAATTTTGGTGCACAGTTTACCAATGGCTGATGTACAAAATGGACATTAAACAGACAGGAACTTATTTTTCCAATGGGTTACCGGTTGCACAATACATTGTTTTGGTTTATTGTTTTGTGCTTCGATAGCAACATCACCAGAAAGGATCGGAACACGATTTAAGACAGATATGCATTGGTATGACCGTGAAGAGAAATTATTGATTTTCTGGGAACACTTCTCACCAAAATTACTATTCACAATTACAGCTAATACTGGACAATATACTTTTAAAGAAAATAAAAAAAAGGAAAAGCAAATTACCGTTTACAATTATAGCTAGTACTGAACAATGCACCCTCAAAAAAAATCAAAAAAAGCAGAAAAAGATTATTTGGTTTGTTGTTTCGTTTAGCAGTTATGGGTTTATTCGGATAGACAATTGTCGACAATTGTTGGTGCACAGTTTACCAATGGTTGATGCAAAAAATGGACATTAAACAGACATGAACTTATTTTTCCAATGGGTTACTGGTTGCATAATATATTGTTCTCGTTTATTATTTTGTGCCTCGATTGCAACATCACACAATATATTGTTCTAGTTTATTGTTTTGTGCCTCGATAGCAACATCACCAAAAAGGATCAGAACACGATTTAAGATAGATGTGCATTGGTATGACCGTGAAGAGAAATTATTGGTTATCTGGAACACTTCTCACCAAAATTACTGTTCACAATTACAGCTAATACTGGACAATGCACTTTTAAAGAAAATAAAAAAACAGGAAAAGCAAATTATTGTTTACAGTTACAGCTAGTACTGAACAGTGCACTCTCAAAAAAAAATTAGTTTCGGTGGGTTAACGTTTTCGGTGTGCCATTTCAATTTATTTGGTATATTGTTTCGTTTAGCAGTTCTGTGTTTATTCGGATATTGTTCCAGACAATTGTTGGTGCAATGTTTATCAATGGTGTGATGTAAAATGGACATTAATCGATCAGAAACTTAATTTTCCAATGGTTACTGTTTGCACAATATATTATTTTGGATTATTGTTTTGTGCCTCGGTAGCAACATCACCGTAAAGGATGGGGCAACGATTTGAGATTATGTGCATCGATATGACCGTGAAAAGAAACTATTGTTCTAAGGTTCATGTTGGACAGTACACTTTAAAAAATAAAAAAAACTTCGTTTCGCTGGTTTAGCTGTTCTGAGTCGAGGGAGGAGGTGTCTCAGTTTTTCCGTAGTCTTTTTTTGGCATTTCTTTTGATTACGGTTCGCGTGAATGCATGGTGTTGACTTATTATTTTTGTTGTTTCGGTTTATTCAAGCGTATTGCTCTGGGTTACAATTTGGTAATTGTTTTGGTATATGGTTCGAGTGGGTTAATGTTTTTGGTGTGTCATTTCAGTTTATTTGGTCTGTTATTTCGTTTAGCAGTTCCGGGTTTATTCGGATAGACAATTGTCGGTGCATAGTTTACCAATGGCTGATGTAAAAAATGGACATTAAACAGACAGGAACTTATTTTCCAATGGGTTACCGGTTGCACAATATATTGTTATGGTTTATTGTTGTGTGCCTCGATAGCAACATCGCACAATACATTGTTTTGGTTTATTGTTTTGTGCTTCGATAGCAACATCACCAGAAAGGATCGAAACACGATTTAAGATAGATATGCATTAGTATGACCGTGAAGAGAAATTATTATTTTCTGGGAACACTTCTCACCAAAATTAGTGTTCACAATTACAGCTAATACTGGACAATATACTTTTAAAGAAAATAAAAAAAACAGGAAAAGCAAATTACCGTTTACAGTTACATACAACTAGTGCTGAACAGTGCACCCTCAAAAAAAAATAAAAAAAGCAGAAAAAGATTAGTTGGTCTGTTGTTTCATTTAGCAGTTCTGGGTTTATTCGGATAGACAATTGTCGGTGCACAGTTTACCAATGGTTGGCGCAAAAAATGGAAATTAAACAGCCATGAACTTATTTTTCCAATGGGTTACTGGTTGCACAATATATTGTTCTGGTTTATTATTTTGTGCCTCGATAGCAACATCGCACAATACATTGTTCTAGTTTATTGTTTTGTGCCTCGATAGCAACATCACCACAAAGGATGGGAACACGATTTAAGTCAGATGTGCATTGGTATGACCGTGAAGAGAAATTATTGGTTATCCGGAACACTTCTCACCAAAATTACTGTTCACAATTACAGCTAATACTGGACAATGCACTTTTAAAGAAAATAAAAAAAACAGGAAAAGGAAATTACTGTTTATAGTTACACCTAGTACTGAATAGTGCACTCTCAAAAACAAAATCAGTTTCGGTGGGTTAACGTTTTCGGTGTGCCATTTCAATTTATTTGGTATATTGTTTCGTTTAGCGGTTCTGTGTTTATTCGGATATTGTTCCGGACAATTGTTGGTGCAATGTTTATCGATGGCGTGATGTAAAAATGGACATTAATCGATCTGGAACTTAATTTTCCAATGGGTTACTGTTTGCACAATATATTATTTTGGATTATTGTTTTGTGTCTCGGTAGCAACATCACCGCAAAGGATCGGGAAACGATTAAGATTATGTGCATCGGTATGACCGTGAAAAGAAACTATTGTTCTATGGTTCATGTTGGACAGTACACTTTAAGAAACAAAAAAAACTTCGTTTCGCTCGTTTAACTGTTCCGAGTCGAGGGAGGAGGTGTCTCAGTTTTTCCGTAGTCTTTTTTTGGCATTCCTTTTGATTACGGTTCGCATGAATGCATGGTGTTGACTTATTATTTTTGTTGTTTCGGTTTATTCAAGCGTATTGCTCTGGGTTACAATTTTTAATTGTTTTGGTATATGGTTCGAGTGGGTTAATGTTTTTGATGTGTCATTTCAGTTTATTTGGTCTGTTATTTCATTTAGCAGTTTCGGGTTTATTCGGATAGACAATTGTCGGTGCATAGTTTACCAATGGCTGATGTAAAAAATGGACATTAAACAGACAGGAACTTATTTTTCCAATGGGTTACCGGTTGCACAATATATTTTTATGGTTTATTGTTTTGTGCCTCGATAGCAATATCGCACAATACATTGTTTTGGTTTATTGTTTTGTGCTTCGATAGCAACATCACCAGAAAGGATCGAAACACGATTTAAGAAGATATGCATTGGTATGACCGTGAAGAGAAATTATTGATTTTCTGGGAACACTTCTCATCAAAATTAGTGTTCACAATTACAGCTAATACTGGACAATACACTTTTAAATAAAATAAAAAACATGAAAAGCAAATTACCGTTTACAGTTACAGTTAGTACTGAACAGTGCACTCTCAAAAAAAATCTGAAAAAGCAGAAAAAGTTTATTTGGTCCGTTGTTTCGTTTAGCAGTTCTGGGTTTATTTGGATAGACAATTGTCAACAATTGTCGGTGCACAGTTTACCAATGGTTGATGCAAAAAATGGACATTAAACAGACATGAACTTATTTTTCCAATGGGTTACCGTTTGCACAATATATTGTTCTGGTTTATTGTTTTGTGCCTCGATAGCAACATCGCACAATATATTGTTCTGATTTGTTGTTTTGTTCCTCCATAGCAACATCACCGGAAAGGATTGGAACACGATTTAAGACAGATGTGCATTGGTATGACCGTTAAGAGAAATTATTGGTTTTCTGGAACACTTCTCACCAAAATTACTGTTCATAATTACAGCTAATACTGGACAATGCACTTTTAACGAAAATAAAAAAAACAGCAAAAAGAAATTACTGTTTACAGTTACAGCTAGTACTGAACAGTGCACTCTAAAAAAAATTCAAAAAAAGCAGAAAAAGCAAAAGCTTCCCGCTTTAGTATAGTAGTATATGATGACAGACCTACTACTTCACGTGGTATAACCCGATTGACTGTGACTTTTAGATTTGGTCAGCGAGTTCTAGTAATGCAAATACTACTTCATACTTCACGTAAAGATCAATGTGACCTAATCTTTTTTACTAGTTCAGTACAGACCTGTCCTGTTCAGCGTGCGCAAGCAGGTTTTATTTCTCTAAATTATTCATCTAGCATGTAAAATTATTACACACATAACATTTTTTCTGTTGGCTTGTACTGCCTTATTTTTTGCATAAATATTTTACCGGCATTTGTACAGGGAGCTTTCCGTCTGCCTCAGTCTGGCCTGCGTCTCGCTGGACGACCACTTTTTTTTATAAGCCCGACGAACATCTAAAATTGACTGTGACTGTGTCATCGCCTCGGCCAGCCGATCTGCATTGATGTCTTCGTCCAGCCACTCCATCGAGCCAAACTCGACGCCCACGCCATATTTATTAAATTGTTTACTTCACTTAAATTAATTAAGTAAAAGATTTTTTATAATATATATATATATATATTATCATTACCTTTATTTGATATTACTTTTGGCTTGCACTATGTTACGTGCGCAGGTAATTGACTTCGACTGCGGAACGCGGTCATCTCGACGTGCCGACGTCGTCGCCTCGCCTCCGTCGACTGAATTGTGTCGTCACCTTGGTGCACTGCCTAGTGTTGGCATACCCGTGTCGTCACTTCATTAAGTCGGCATCGCACTACCGACCTCACCTCGGCTGGATTGGGGGCTTCGGCATCACTTCACTAACGTACTCTTGGGGCTCCGATGTCACCTTGCCGAGTTGTTGTGTCCCCTTGGCTAGACCGGGGGCTGTGCCTGCCATGTCGGCAATGTTGTGTCATCACTTCTTCAAACCGAGCTCCTCGTTCGACTTCCACGGTACCGGCTTGGGGGTTGAGACCACGGCCAAGCCGAGGACAACACACCATACCGGATTTTTCAGAGATCACTGGGCTCCTGCATCTTGCCTCAAGTCCGGACTGCATCATTAATGCCGAGCACATTAACCAGCTCAGTCAATTTTTTTAAAAAAATTGTTCGGTTCGACCAAGCATTATATTTGTGTTAAATAAAAGAGTGTGTTTGTTAAAAACACTTCCTTTTCTCATGATAACTGCGTGCTTCGCCGTCACGCTGCCGAACTACTCTATCTCCTCGGCTGGACCGGGGCCTTCGCCTCGCCGCAGCAACAATGTTGCGTTGCCACTTCTCGACCCGGGCTCTTTGCTCGATTACCTCGGGCTTGGGGAATGGGACCTCGATCAGGACAAGGACTACGTCTCCATCCCGCTAAAACCCCGGACCGCACCGAGCACGTTACCCAACGGAGTCATTTTCGTGCTCAGCTCTTTTTGAAATTTTACTTTTTGTTCGGTACAACCAAACATTTTATTTTTGGTTAACAAAAAAATCGTTTGTTAAAAACAATTTCCTTTCTCCAAAGTTAACTGGGGGATCTTAACTTTACATAAGCCGTTTTATAACAAATGGTTTTTTCTTAGTCGTGGCAAAGCCTTTTTCTATTACTCCTTTTTCCGACACTAGTGTGTGGTCAATTGCCGAATAGCCTGGTTTCTTTCTAAAGACGCTCGAGTTTAGTTCGCTAAACAGGCCTCGGAGAAACACTCCGCCTTCGGGATATGGAGGTTGAAGTCAAAGGCTGACCCGCTTGGAGTCCGGAGATCGGATGTATCATGTTAAAGCACGACCGAAGCACAAATTAAATTTTAGACCAATTTCAGGTTGGCATAATTTATTTTATCTAAACATAAAGTTTTTTACATAAGTTTTTTAGTATTTCTGAGTATAACTCTCGTAGTACAACGCCAGATGCATTTCACGCATCGGCAATATTAAAGGGGGTTGGCGGTTAGCACCGTTCCCACCAAAAAACTAGGTAGGCCATGCAGTCCTCGGCAAAATGTCCTCAGTATTTCGCATTTATATGCATTGATTTCGAGTTGTGTCTTTTTTCTATAGCTTGATTGTCCGGCACCTGCGCTTAGCCCTTACGTTTCCGCTTTGTTCGGCTAAGGGGTAAAGGGAGAACCACTGCGATTGTCACTTCTGAATTAACTGGTTAAGTGTCTCACTTGGAGAAAGCCGAAAGCTGACTGTCACAACAAGCGTAAATCGGTCAATGAACCGCAGGAGATGTTCAACCAAATATAGCCGATCAAGGTTATCCGAGTAAAACGAAGGGCCTTTCTTTCTTGAAAAGACCAAGTTCTGGGTGGTTCGACCTCGACTAATCCGAGAAGTCGACGTATACCGGGGGCTATTAAGTTGCCCCCAAACATATGCTCCTTGACTAAGTGAAAGTTATAAAGACCGAATATCTGATTGCCTTGTTTCCACTAACACAACTGCCTCCGGGCACCGAGACGTCGGCTAAGAGTTGTCTTGTTTGTACGGAAACACCCTACGTAGCATCTACAAAGGGGTGGAAGCCGACGATAGACCACTTTCAAATTATAAATAGTCACAAAAGGGATCAAAATAGCATATAGCATAAAAGCATTTGTATTTAAAATGCAAGGTTGACTTTCGTAATCATTGTTATAAAGCCATAAATATGCATCAATTTGACTTAAGATTTTGACCAAGTTGGGTCCCCTAGCTCCTATGCTTACCCCTACGCTCCCGATTGTTCGCCTAGGGGGTAAAGGGAGAACCTCTATGATTGTTACTTTCGGGTCACCTGAGTTTTACTTTCAGGTCATTTGAGTTAGTACCTCAGACTGGGTGAAGCCGAAAGCTAGCCATCTTAAGAAAATAATTGGTCGGCAATGACAGAAGTGAAAATTTTGGTTCAATAAAGACCACAGAGTTCAGGAACATTCCTTGAACTAAATCCTCAAAATTTTCATCCCACATTGACCGGAGTTGAGGTTTCACAATCATGGTCAACATGATATCCTGGAAAAAGGACCTTATAAATGAACTATCTTTTTAGAAGTTGTTTCTTCTGTTAAATAAGTAATATAACATACCTCTTCACGTACCTTTGTTTATAAAACTGTATGGCCGGATTGCCTTCTTTGTCCTAAATCTTTGTCCTTATAAAGGCTTTATAAAGTAGGACAAACACTCATCAGCTACTGGCCGAGGAGGTTGAAGCCGATGGTCGGTCAGAAAAGTCTTGTACAATGCGGATCCGAGCATTAATGTTGTAAAGTACTTGGATACATAGAGTCATCACAGATAAACTGTGTCAAATGTAACAAAGTTTGTGTCAAACAAATATCGATCCTTAATTTGACCACCCATGCCTAAATTAAGGCTTGGGGGATATGACGTTACCTATTCAATGCAGCAAATCCAAAGTGCAATGTGGTTTCTGAAGAGATTCAATCCTTAGGTTGGTCGGTCGCACCCAACCCGAGTCTCGGAAACTACTACGTACCGCGTTTACATCCCTAACTTATGCCGCCGATCAAGAACTTGATCCTCAGGCCGATTTTGCAAATCGAACTAAGTCTCAGGGGCTACTAGGATTACTGGTTTTATTTTCATTATTCTATTTTCCTTCAGGTGCATCTCAGATTAGAGACTGACACACACCTTGAGGGCTACCATCCATAAATCTCGGTAGTAAATAAATTGCAGAGATCGGAAATTATTTCCACAAAAAATCAGCCCACTGCCGAGGTGGTGCATGAAGCAATTCGGTGTAAAGCTCGGATGCAGGTGGTTGGCTCAGTAGAGGGCATTACTGGCATTAAGCTCGGCCGAACACGTCCAACCTTTTCAAAGACCGAAGTAATCTATGACACCTCGGTGGCCGACCAGCGTTGGAGCTCGGCTGTGCAAAACACCTCAGAAGCAGTCCAACATAAAGCTCGGATGCGAATGGCTGGCTCCATAAAAGACTAATTCCGGTATTTAAGCTCGGATGGACTTCTTTAAATTTTCAGAGACCAATGTGATCTATGACACCTTGAATGTTGAATAGTGTTGGTGCTCGGCTGTAAAAGGACACCTCGGATGCAGTCCGACGTTGGAGCTTGGACGCAAGAGGATACCTTGAATGCTGAATAGTGTTGCAGTTCGGCTGTGAAAAGACGCCTCGGATGTAGTTCGGCGTTGGAGCTCGGACGCAAGAGGACGCCGCCGCACGGGAAACACTTCAAACCCCAGGTGTGGCCTAAAAAATTACAACGCATTGATAAAGGCCGATAACATAAAGGGGCTCCTCGAATGCCCGACATGTAAACTCTTCAGATTCAACTCGGTGATCATCAAGATCAGACATGGGAAGATTTGTTGAACCAGTTTTCAAGACCGATGATCGAACACAAAGAATTATTCAAAAGAACCGAGGAGCATCCTCAACTTCAAGACCGGTTCAGGGGGCTACTAACGGTGTCCTAGACTAGGGGGTACTCACCACGTCGTCTCCCGAACAGTGGGTCGGGCCAAGGACCCCCATGATGATTCACTGATGGGCCACATCGGGCAGCCCATCATGCATACAAGGGAGATTCCACAAGACTTGGCGCACAAGGCAATGACTCATCTAAACCCTAGGACTACGATGCATTATATAAACCGAGGCCAGGCTAGTCAATAGACAATCTCATATTCATTACTACTATCTTGTGTTAGATACCTATACTATGTACTATCCCCATATCAATACAATCAAAAGCAGGGCGTAGGGTATTATCTCCTTGAGAGAAGCCGAACCTGGGAAAACCTTGTGTCCATATTACCATCGCTCCAAGACGCCTATCTTAGGACCCCTACTAGGAGATATGCCGGACTTGACACCGACAACGGTGATGCTAGGAAGGGTCGTGTAGGCAAAGGAGGCCGCTGCGGCAAGACCCCGCGGCAGAGAAAAAGCCGGCCACATGTCGTGAGAAGAAAGTAACAGATGACATGAGCAAGGATGAGGATGAAGAGGAGGATTCCAGTGATCAAGAATTTCAGAAGGCAACTGAGGCCATGTGTGTTGACGGGGGTGCATCTTTGCATTCCTAGCACCGCCAACTCAAGCAGTGGGTGCGTGAGGTCAACACTATGAACTTGCTACAAAATCCATGAAACCACTTAGCTGGTATCGTATGCCTATCATGTTTGATGAAGACGATCACCCGGGCCATACTACTACCGTCGGATGTTTGCCGTTGTTGTTAAGTCCGACAATCCGCAACCTCAAAGTCAACAAGATGTTAGTTGATGGCAGGGCAGGACTGAACTTGATTTCCCCTAAGGTGGTAGAGAGGTTGCAGATCCCTGACAGAGAGCTCAAGGCAACGGGTACATTCCAAGGTGTCAATCCCGGCAGGAGCCGACCCAAGGGAAATATCACTTTGCCTATGACAATTGGCGGGGAGTTTAACTACCGGACCGAGAAGGTGGTATTCGATGTGGTCGATTTCCCCCTGCCCTACAATGGAATTCTCGGTCGCCTAGCTCTAGCAAAATTCATGGCAGCGTCCCACTACGCTTTCAACACCCTGAAGATGGCGGGGCCCATCGGGATCTTCTCCATTCCATCTGACAAGAAGGATGCGGTCATATGTATGGACAAGATGTATCGAGACACGGTAGCAACTGAAGCAGCAGAAATCCCAGCTCCCGAAAAGAGTTCGAAGAAAGCAAGGAAGTCTGGTGCGGACACCAGCAAGGACTTCGGGAAGCGCTCCTCTTCAGAGTGCGATGCACCTGACGATGACCTGTTGGGGAGTTTCACCAGCAAGAAGACCAAGATCAACTATCCTGAGACGAAGAAGGTCCCGACGAGGTTGGATGGCACTGATGGTACATTCACCATTAGCGCCACCCTAACTGACAAATAGGAAAGCGCGCTCGTTGCCTTCCTGTGGGCGAATGTCGATGTGTTTCCTTGGCAACCATCTGACATCGCCGGTGTTCCCAGGGAGGTAATTGAGAACCACCTTATTGTATTCCCTCATGCTAGAACCGTTAAGCAAAAGGTTAGGAAGCAAGCTTTGGAGCGGCAACAGTTCATTGCCGAAGACATCAAGAAACTTGAAGCAGCTGGTTTGGTTAGAGGATTCCTGCATCCAACTTGGTTCACCAACCCAGTAGTGGTGCGCAAGGCGAATGGGAAATGGAGGCTTTGCATAGACTTCACTGACTTGAACAAGGCCCCAAAGGACCCTTTCCCCTTTCCGTGCATCGATCAGATTGTTGATTCCACTTTCGGGTGTGATTTGGTTTCCTTCTTGGACGCCTACTCCGGATACCACCATATATTCATGACTAAGGAATATGAAGAAAAGACCGTGTTCATAACTCCATGTGGCACGTATTGCTTTGTACGCATGACCTTCGGGTTGAAGAGCGCCGGGTCTACCTTTGCGAGGGTCGTTTAGATTGGATTTGAACCTCAGTTGCACAAAAATGTGGAAGCATAGATGGATGTCATAGTTATCAAGGCCAAGGACGAAGCAACTCTCATACAAGACTTAGAAGAAACTTCTACAAACCTGCACAAGATCAACTTGAAGCTCAACCCTGAGAAGTGTGTGTTTGGCGTCCCCTCCGGCAAGCTGCTTGGGTTCTTTGTGTCTCAGTGAGGAATAGAAGCCAATCCTGACAAGATCAAGGCAATCGAGCAGATACAAGCACCCAAGACCATCAAGGATATTAGACGCTTGACCGGATGTGTTGCCGCATTGAGAAGGTTCATCTACAAATCCGTTGAACGTGCAATGTTGTTCTTTAAAATACCGAAGAAGGCTGGGCCGATGAAGTGGACCTCGGAAGCAGAAGCAGCGCTACAGGATCTAAAGGCTTACCTTTTGTCACAACCCTAGTTCTAGCTTGCTTGTCATTGCGCATTCATGCATGCATTCTAAATTTCAAATGAATTTGAATTGGGGAATTGTGAAGCCTTGGAAATATATTTTTCAAAACAAGCAAGATAAAAACTGCTTCAAATCAGTCCAAGAAAATCTTCGTAATATCCTGTGAAAATATTGGGATGAGGTAAAATTGTCAACCAATATTGTGAAATCACAGAAACATTATATATTGGACATTTGACTTAATCCAAATAATATTTGTATTGGATTTACATTTCCTGTATATAAAATATAAGTCCAATGAATCTAAAACTTTATGTGTGGCATTGGTTAATTCCACTTGGTCCACATAATAAATTTCAGTTTTTTATAAAATGGTTTGGTATTTTTCTCCAAACCAAAACATATTGAATTAATAGAAAACATAAAACAAATTAGAAAAGAGAGAGATAGAGAGAGAGAGAGGGAGGGAGAGTTACCTGACTTACATAGCAGCCCACCAGAGCCGGCCTAGCCCAGCTCCTCTCCTGACGTCTCCCACCTCTCGCCAGTAGGCAGAGCGTGTGGACGTCGTGCACGTGCACGCACCATGGCCACCTCGTGCTTGCAGGTAGGCCCTCCAGGCAAGGGGATAAGCCCCAAGAGAGGTCCAAATCGATCCCCCTCCCCATTTCTCCCCCCTCCCGCCCTCATTTCCATCTCGCTCTCCCCACCGCTACCGAGAGCCGCCGCCACCATTGCACGTAGCCACCGCCGTCACTGGCTCCGCGTCGCCCCGCCTTGCTGCTCGCAAGCTCTGCCACGACCCCCACGTGGTCTCCAACGAGCCACGCAGCGCTAGAAGGAACGGAACACCCTCGAGCCGCCATTTTCTTCCTCGGCCTCCGTCGGACGCCGGTCGTCGATTCACGCCATCACGTGCCTCCCCGGACTTGCCAGCAGCACCAGAAGCCCCGCGATGAACCACTGATGCGCCTCCCCTTCTCCCCGGGGTCCCTCCTGTCCTCTAGCTGTCGCCTCGCCGCGAGCTCGAGCCCCTTGAGGGAGTCCTGGATTAAGGGGTCCTTGGACAGCCGACTTGTTTCCCAAGAGCCAGACTATATGGGCCACAAAGTGATCATTGGGTGATCAAGGGCCCTGTCGCCAGGATGGAAGCTTCGAGAACCGTGGCGTGTCCCCGGGGGTGATGACCGTAGTTAGGTGTGTTTATCTCTTCGGCATGTAATCGACTATGTGTAAACCCTAGGTACCCTCGGCATCTATATAAGCCGGAGGGTTTTAGGTTGTAGAGGAAGAACAACTCATCTAGGGTTAGCTATTCGATATCGAGGTAGATCAACTCTGTAACCCACATATCATCAATAAAATCAAGCAGGATGTAGGGTATTACCTCCATATGAGGGCCCGAACCTGGGTAAAACCTTGTCCCCTTCGTCTCCTATTACCATTGATTCTAGTCTCACAGCTCGGAACCCCTACCCGAGATCCACCGGTTTTGACACCGACATTGGTGCTTTCATTGAGAGTTCCGCTGTGAACAACGAAGGAATTGATGGCTCACCTCGTCACGAGAAATGAGATCTGCATCTAGGGGACCCTTACCCCCTATCAGACCCTCACTAGCGGTAACATCCTGTCGCACGCCGACCCGATGAGCCACCTTGGCCAGATCGGAAACTTTTCCTCCGATTAGAGAATCAGGTTCAGAACCTTAGAGTTCATCATTGATTCACGGGGAGTGCTCGTCCTGATGGAACCTTCGACCCCTAAGGAGGAGCCTATAAGTATCGATGCCTTGATGCCGAAGACATTAGGCTTCACCCCCAATGGAGTCGTCACCGCGGGGCGATCTAGAACGCCGAATCCGGCCGATGTGACCGGATCCACCATGGACAGACGGAACACCGAGCTGCTTTCGCGTAGCTTCGAAACAGCCACGCCGCATATTGACAACACTCAGCTCAGTGACACGCATCCTACTATCGGATCGAAACCATGCGTATGTCGGATGACCAGGTTCCGGTCTATGATCGGCTCGGGATTAAGCCCGATGATAGGGAGATTCGCGTTCCCACGGTCACTCACATTGTCTCTACCATCGAGTGTCCGGCAGAGGACTCATCCCAATGACCGGAATTGAAAACAATCTACACCCCGGTCTCTGATCGCCGAGACTTCGTCGGCGAACCAGATGCCGAAATTTATTCTAAAGTCAGACCATCATTGGTCCAGGATCTATCACACAATTCAGAGTCCATGATTCTGAACACCCAATGTGGCGTGGGGTCGAATTCTTTCCCACCCACCACCCAAGATGACGATCCCAATATCGCACCAAAGCCCTCGTCTTCGGACTTCCAGGATATTAAACAACTACTAGGAGAATTAGTCCATCACTTTTGGGCCAGACTCCTACTCGCTAGAAGCAGAGAAAAAGGTCTTAGTGACCAAGAGATAATGCCAACTTTCAGTGACAATTGCCATGATGAAGGGATTCTTAACGCCCTGGCTCGCAGACACATTCGTGACTTTTCCGAGCTATCCGATTTGGTACAAAAATACTGTGCCATGGAAAGCGCTTGGCAATCCGAGCGGTTATTTTCGGAACCAACTTTCCCCGAACACCCTAGTGGAGATCAGAAAAGGAGGATACCTCCAAAGAGGCCAACCAGATTCGAGCCCGTCAAAAAAAGAAATAGGCCCCTTTCAGGGGTTAGCACTGTCCTTGACAGACTATTGGATAAAGCTTGCCCTATACATTCTGTATTGCTAAACACAAGCCCGACTCATGGCCTTAGAGCTTGCTGGGTCGTCAGACAAGTCACAAAAAGTGGTGAGGCCATCCTCGAAGTGCCTCCATCAAATAGGTGCTCCCCATCGTCACCCGAATACAATGCCGAAGTCCTAAAGCTCTACGAAACGTTCCCCTCGAGGAACAGAAGGAAAAGATATCTTAGAGAACTCAAACAGGTATACCATGTGGCAGCAACAAGTGCATGGGTAGACATACCCATTACCTTCGCAGATACCGACCAACCGGCCGTTCTTCCAGGTCATTCATCGGCCGCACTAGTCATGAACCCCATTATCGATGGCTACAGGTTACATAAGGTGCTAATGGACGGCGGCAGTGGTTTAAACTTGATCTACGAAGGCACCTTGGAAAAAATGCAGTTCGACCCATCCCGCATCAAACATAGCAACACAACTTTCCGCGGAATTATTCCAGGGAAGGAGGCGCGTTGTTCAGGACGTATCGTCCTAGACATAGTGTTCGACACTTCCGAAAACTATCGATCCGAAGAACTCCTGTTCCACATCGTGCCTTTCCCAAGCGGCTACCACGCCCTATTGGGACGTGACGCCTTCACAAAATTCCAGGTTGTACCCCATTATGGGTACATGAAACTTAAAATGCCAGGACCAAACGGAGTGATCACAATCTCCAGTGATCCGAATATAGACCTCCAGGCCGAAAACAAAACGGCAACGCTCGCCCTCGAGGCATTAGCTGATACCTTCGCTGCTGAAGAACTAACCGCACTGCGATCAACAGTCGACAAGGACGACATTATCCTTAGCAAAAGGCCCAAGCCCACGTCCTTCAAACCCGCAGAGGAAATCATTAAGTTTCAAGTGCATTCGACTGACCCTAATAAGACAGCGTCCATCAGAGCTCAGCTCGATCCCATAGTGGACGAGGCAATGCGGACCTTTCTACGAGAAAATTGGGACATTTTTGCCTAGCATCCTTCCAATATGCCCGGAATCCCACGACGGCTTGTAGAGCACAGTCTGATGATCATTGCAGGCTTCAAGCCCGTTAAGCATACTCTGTGCCGCTTCTCTAAACCCAAATATGCCCGGAATCCCATGACGGCTTGCAAAGCACAGTCTGAACATTATTGCAGGCTTCAAGCCTGCTAAGCAGACTCTGTGCCGCTTCTCTGAACCCAAACGGCCAGCTATGGGTGAAGAATTAGCTAAACTACTAGAGGCCGTATTCATTCGGGAGATTAAGCACCCCGAATGGTTGGCAAACCTGGTGATTGTACCAAAGCAAGATAAGTCTTGGCGGCTGTGTGTCAATTTTAAAGATCTCAATAAATCCTACCCTAAAGACACTTTCCCCTTACCGCGCATAGACCAGATCATTGATGCCACAGCCAGACACGATTCGTTGTGTTTCCTCGACGCTTATTCCGGATACCATCAAATCAAAATGAAGGAATCCAACCAAGCGGCAACTACATTCATCACCACCTATGGGCCATTCTGCTTTAACACGATGCCCTTCGGGCTAAAAACGCTGGGGCCACATACCAGCGCATTATCCAGACTTGTCTCACGACACAGGTTAGTAAGACAGTCGAGGCATACGTGGACGACATGGTAAACAAAACCAAACACGTCAGCCAATTGATCGATGACCTATGGGAAACCTTCACCAGCCTACGTGAGTATGACCTACGACTATATCTGGAAAAATGTGTATCCCGAGTTCCTTCTGGTAAACTGCTCGGATTCATAGTCTCCCATAGAGGAATAGAAGCAAATTCATCTAAGATACGCGCTCTATCAGAACTTGCGATTCCTACAGAGATAAAGCATGTCTAGAGGCTGGCTGACTGTGTCGCGGCATTAATCCGCTTTATATCCCGCCTCGGAGAGAAAGCTTTACCGCTCTATAAGCTGCTGAAATGGACCAACAATTACGAATGGACCAACGAAACAACGGTTGCATTAGAAGAAATTAAAGTATTACTCGCAACCAATCCTATACTCACAACACCAGGCACCGGTGAGCCCATGTTATTATACATATCGGCCACCAACCAAGTCATTAGCACAGTGCTCGCCGTTGAACGAGATGAGGAGGGACATAAATTCCGGACTCAAAAGCCGGTCTATTATGTGTCATAAGTACTAACGCAGTGCAAGTCTAGATACCCGCACTATCAGAAGATAGCCTACATAGTATTTATGGCATTATGGAAACTCAGACACTACTTCCAAGAGTGTGCGGTAATGGTAGCATCCAAAGTACCCCTAAACGATATCATCAACAATAGGTACGCCACCGGCCGCATAGCCAAGTGGGCCATCGAGCTCCTTCCCTTTGAAATAACCTACAAGCCACGCTGTGCCATAAAATCTCAAGTATTGGAAGACTTCCTGGCTGAATGGACAGAGGTCGAGCTCCCCAAGGAATACAGTGCATACTCCCATTGGACAATGTACTTTGATGGATCCAAAACCTTGGCCAGACTGGGGGCTGGAGTTATCCTCACATCCCCAATAGGCGACAACATGCGATACGTGTTGCAGATTATGTATGTTGAGTCCAACAATGTAGCCGGATACGAAGCTCTTCTGCATGGTCTTCAGATGGCAGTTTCAATGGGCATACGGTGGCTACAGGTACGGGGAGACTCGAACTTGGCCATCTCCCAAATAAATGGGGAATACGACACCAAAACCCCGAAGATGGCGGCATATAGAAACGTCGTCTTAAAAATATCTGCACGGTTCGAGGGGTGGGAATTTACCCACGTCGCTCGCGACAATAACCAGGCCGCCGACGTACTAGCCCGCATGGGGGCTAAGCGCGACCCTGTCCCAAGAAACACCTTCCTGGAGCGGCTCTTTAAGCCATCCGTGGTTTGGATGGACGATCACAAGGGCGCCGATCTAGATATGGTGGAAGAGGTTGTTCCCCCTATCAATGAACCAGACGACCAAATCATCGGCGGCTCCGTAATGGATGAAACACCTTCGGCCCATGAAGTCATCGCGGTAATCACTCCATCGACGGAGCCCTTCCTCGCCTACCTTCTTCGCAAGGAACTCCCCGATGACCAGACAGAGGCGCGGCACATAGTTCCGCGATCAAAGGCCTACAAAGTACATGAGGGTGAGTTATACAAGAAAAGCACCACCGGAATATTTGAGCGGTGCATATCTAAGGAAGAAGGACGGGAGCTCCTAGCCGAAGTCCATGCAGGTATGGGCGGCCACCATGCCGCGGCAAAGAGCCTTAGTTAGCAAGGCCTTCCGAGCTGGTTTCTTCTAGCCCACAGCTCGAGCGTACGCCCACTCACTTGTCAAACATTGCGTGGGTTGTCAACCTTTTGCAAATCAAAGTAACATGCCCCCAACAGCTCTTCGTACTATTGTGGTAACCTGGCCTTTCGCGGTTTGGGGGCTAGAAATGGTCGGACCTCTTAAAGGGGGGACCAAGAAGAATAAATACCTACTTGTCATGGTTTACAAGTTCACCAAATGGATAGAGGCAAATCCTGTCAAATCGGCCAAGTCCGGACCAGTGATCGACTTTATCTCCGGCGTGGTACACCGTTATGGTGTCCCGCACAGTATAATAACGGACAATGGATCCAGCTTCACGGCCCAAGAGGTCAAAGACTTGTGCAAAAAATTGGCATAAAGATCGATTACGCATCAGTATATCATCCACATACCAATGTCAAGTCGAATGATAAAATGACCTCATCATGAGCGGCATTAAGCCACGTTTGGTCCGATCTCTTCATGAGTCCGACTATCATTGGGTGGAGGAGCTTGACTCCATTTTATTGGGCCTGCGCACCACCCCGAACAGATCAACGGGATACAGATCATTCTTCATGGTCTATGGGGCAGGAGTAGTCCTCCCCTGCGACATTATTCATGATGCACCAAGTGTGCGCATGTACGAGGAAAAGGAGGGCGAGTTAGATCGGCAGGATGATCTGGACGCCTTAGAAGGAGAGCGTGACATAGCTCGGGCTTGCTCTACTTTTTACCAACTGCAGGCCCGAGGTTACCAGAGTAGGGAGGTCAGGGCGAAGGCGAAAAACATAGGCGAACTCGTACTACGGCTCCCGGAGAAGCAGAAGCATAAACTCAACCCCAAATGGGAAGGGCCCTTCATAATCGACGAAGTACTCACGGGAGGAGCTTACCGTCTTCGGAGCCCGTCGAACAACTGCCTTGAACCAAACCCATGGAACGCCGCTCGTCTTCGGCACTTCTACGGATAAACTGGTGTCGTCACATTCTCTAGCCCTTTTTATTTCTTTCCTCCCCCTCGCACTTTGCTATTTGGTAGGATTGAATTTTTTCCTTTTCTCCCCATGTTCAGTTCAACCAATCTTGTACTAAAATTATCGGCTTACACACTTAAGTGTTGAGTCCGAACACTATACCTGGGGGCTTCTTCTAGAAGCCAACGCCTTTATATTACAAGCATTTACCCACACTTATTGTGTACACATGTTTCTTTTGTCACGTTGAAGCCATTATATGCATCAATTTGAATTAAGACTTTGCCAAGATGGGTTGCCTCGCTCCTGTGTTTGCCCTCTACGCTTCTGATTGCTCGGCTAGAGGGTAAAGGGAGCACATCTGTGATTGTTACGACCTGGTCATTTGGATACATACCTCAGATGGGTGAAGCCAAAAGCTAGCTATCTTGCGTAGACAATTGGTCGGTTGTGACGGAAACACTTAATACATTTATGGTAGCTATCACCATTGCTTGGGCCTGTTTCTTCTTAAAGGACCTTAGCCACATACTAGCATTATGCGGACCTCTACCTACAATCTTCGTAGAATCCTGAAGAAAGGTATGGATAGAGGTATTATTTTCCTCGGAAGATGTTTATTACGCTAAGAAGTAATATAACATATCTCTCCGTGTGCTTTCTGTCTGTTCGGACCACATGGACGGATTACCTGGTTTCCCGAACAAAATTTGCTCTTTTAGGGTGACAAATTATGAGGAACATTTCCGAGCTCTTCTCATGGGAGGGAGAAGCCGATGGCCGGTTAATACAAAGTTTACAACATAGATGGAGTAACAACTCGATTGTTCATACAAAAGTATGCAAATTACAAATTCGGTTGTTGGTCGAGATTATCGTTATAGTGTCTAGGGAGCAATATTCTTGTGAAAGGCGGGCGTTAGGGATCACCTGGTCATACACCAGGTGGAGTGGCACTTCTTATCCATTCGATCCCACGGGACCAACCGAGCCATACGCTCGGGATTAAGTCCGGTGTAGTAGGTCTTGATAATTGCCCGCGCTTCTCGTGCTCCCTCTTGGCAAGCCGACGTATTCCACAACTCGAACCTACTTCGGGCTCCCTTGAATCGATCGACTAGTTCGGTCATTCCTTCCGGAGGTTGTTCGGCAAGCCATAGCGCCTTTGCCATGCTTTTCATCTTTTTCCGAGCATGCTCATGAAGAGCGGAAAGATCTTTCAACAGGTTCCCCGGAAGGATCATATCTCTTCTTCAGGATGCCCAGACAGGAGGCAAAGGCATGCTTATTTTACTTCCTCTATAAGAATTATTTACTAAGGTCGGAATCAATCTTACCGAACATGCCCCTCTATAGTTTTTGGTTTTCTTCTTGGTCCTGGACAAATTGAGCTTTTAAGTTCTCAATTTCTTTGGACTGTTGTTTATTCTCCGCTTGGAGACGGTTCAAAACATGATAGCCAGCCTCGTGTTGGGACTTAGCACATCGCTGAGATTCTTAGGATTCATCCAACTCATTTTGCATATGCCCTATTAATTCAGCTGCTAAAGAGAATCCTTGCGTCGGCATGGAAATTTGCTAAAGATAAGCAACACAGGTATACTCACCATGGGCCTCCCGAGTGAAGCTCTTCACTTGCTCCAGCTCTGCCTTCACAGATGGCACCTCTGATCGGCTGTGTGGGGACCCCGACTCATAAGTCGTGATCACCAAATGCACTTGTACAGTGATCCTAAAGATCAATGCTCATTGAACACTCAGAAGCTGAATAACAAGAGTCTTACATCCACATTTAGCGTCTTACACAAATAAAGACCATGAAGGTCTAGTCTTACATAGATAGGGCCATAAGGGCCAAACACTTAAAATAGAACAAGCAGCGGAAATCTTGGTCAAAAGCGTGAACCCATGCCATCTGCCTTAACCTACAGGCATTCTGACTGGTAAGCGTCCTAGTGCGCATGTTCGTCACCAACGAACTCTTCAACAAACTCCTGTTCTTACATGCCTGGCCAATTAAATAACCACTGGCAAGCCAATGAGTACTTTGAATGTACTCGCAAGAAACCCAAGTTGTGGAACGAGGTAATAATGATGCATGATATAGCACTAAGTAGGTAATTTGCGGAAAGCTAATTTTAAATGCAATGACATGATCAAGTAACTAGTAAGCATGGATCAACAATAGGCGGATATCCATATGAACAAGTTACATATATCATCATAAGTAGGGGTTGAACTCCCCATGTTCATTCATCATGCTAAGTCATCCGACTTAGTTCAATACCCATGCTAAGTCATCAGACTTAGCTCATGTCACCTCTTGTCACCATCACATCCATACTCACACCAACTTTCACGAAAACATTCGGACGTTGTTTAAGAAGGACCTCCAACTGTCCATGGCCGCGGACGCGGCTATTCGAATAGTTTTACACTCTGCAGAGGTTGCACACTTTAGCCACAAGACTCAGGGAACTTCTGTGTCATCCACGACTCGCGTTATATAACATACCCGAGGTAAGCACCCGAACAATGCCTTTCCCATGGTGATACTAAACAAAGAGTCCACTCGTTGGTGCCATCCCTCATGATATACATCACTCGTATTATCCATGAGGGCACGCAACGGTGTGCCCGGTGCCTGTAAAGACAGCGCAGGACCTTCCCTTCTGGGACGACCCCGTCTCAAGAGTGACCACTTCACTCTTGCCACTAGTAATGCGGGCTCCTTGCTAGTACCAACCATAGTAATGAACAAAGCCCCGTCCCATAAGGGTTATCGTGGTTGCGCGTGTAAGGTTGGGTTGGTTAGCAGACCTTAAAACTCTCCGTTTTCAAAAACACACACTCGCTTGTTCTGGCATACCACTTCTTTCTCAAGTGGTTACCTAACTCCTCATCCCTCCCTCGGGCATTAGTGTCACCCGACGGGGTTTTCGGAAAGTCTTTGAAATCATCTCTTTCCTTCTATCACTATGCATAGATCCCGATCCCACTTGCGTAGCATCTACTAGCATCCTAACTACACCCACCCGCATAACCCTCATAAGGTGGTAGGGTCATGCATGATGCAAGTGTTAATGGTAAGAGTGTCGTAAACAACCCACCGAAGGGGTCACTGCTCCAGATGATCAATATGATGAAAGTAAGGTGCTATATGACATGCAATAAAAATGGTTTCCTATCATGGTCAAAGGGCTGCATGCCTGGCTCAATAAAGTCTCCGGGGTCTTTGGGTTCAACTTCTTCGTCAACCGCGCAATCTATCGTCGGGAAATAAAGCGATAAAAATAAGCAACACACAAAAATAGAGTACACAAACTACTATCAAAAATGCTAACCTACTCTGATAAATACTAAATGTCATACTAAAAATATTCTCCTAGGGTTTTGTTGTGAAAAATATTTTGGAAACTAATTAACAAAGGCAAAAAGATGCCTAAATATAGGTTTTAAAATAAATTAGCATATAAAATATTTTCAAACATTTTTACATATGGCACTAATAAATTTTGTAGATTATTTCAAGAATTTAGGTGAAGGAATTATGGGCATTGGATAAATATTCAAATCCGTGAAATTTTTGGAAGTTGCAGAAAAAGAAAAGGAAAAGGAAAAGGCTACTGTGCCCTCGGGCCAAAACACAGCAACCGAACCGGCCCACAGGGGGAAACCGGCCCAGGCAAGGCGCCACGCGCGGCAGGTTTATTTTTAAACCTGCCCGCAGGCCCTGTTTTCAAGCGAGAGAGGAGGGGCGCAAGGGGATGATAGGTGGGCCACACCTGTCGTCCCTCTCCTCGTGACAGGAGTGGAGGGGGCTCACCGGAGGGGGTTCCAAGCCGTGGCGGCTGGAACGGAGGGCACCGACGCGCTCAGGGGGCCCTTGCGCGTCGGTGGGTGGCCGAGGGGGTCGTCAGGGAGAGGGGGACGCCAGCGAGGGGAGGTGCCCAATGGCGGCAAGGGTTTGGTTTGGGAGAGGGCTCCCGACCACGGGGGAGAGCGGGATGAGCACGGGGAGGAAGCGCAGGTGAGGAGGGAGCGAGGAGAGAGTGGCAGGGGCTCGGGGGGCACTTAAATAGGGGGGCCACCGGTCCACCGTGGAAGTGGTGCGCTAGAGCGCACCAGGGCGTCGCCACGGGCCACGGGGGCGAGCTGGACCGTGTCTGGGGGCTTAGTGGATGCTGTCTTCGTCCAGGGGAAGAGAGAGGGAGAGCGGGGGAGGGCGCGCGTGTGTGCTCCCCGATTGGCCGAGCTGTGCGGTGGCGGGCACGCGTGCAGGAGGGAGAGGGGACCGACCGCCTATCGTGCTGCGGATGTCGAGGCCGACTAGGGGGACAAGGTGGGGTGGCCCGAGGCTATCGGGAACGCCTGTTGGGCAGCGGCTACTGTGCGGGTGCACATTGTAGCGTGCTCCAGAGCATGAGCCTTGCATGCCAAGGCATGCCCTTGGCATTTTCTGCGTGTCCACATGTGCCCAGAGGATTCCAGGGAGGGTAAACATAGCCTAGGGACTCAGGGAGGTATCTAGGGTGCCTTAGGGTAGAAAAAAGGGGAGAGAGGGTGGAAATGGTGTTGTCCAGGGTGTAAATGGGGGTTTTACCTGACTTACCAGTGGCTTGGTGACCTGAGATTCTTATTGAGGGTGCTTGGGCATTACCACAAGGTGTGGTAAAGTTTTGGGGGCAAGGGTAAAAGAGAAAGGGGTGAAACCTGAGATTTTACCAATTCACCAGAAGGTGTTTGGTAGTGATTTGGGAAACATAGGTTTACCAACTTACTGAGATATTTACCAGCGTCAAATTCTAGGTAAAATGAGAGGATTCACCAAGTTTGAGCTCAAGGGGAAAAAGTTGACAATGGAGACTTCTTAAACCCTAGAAATTAACAGAATCAGGTTTCTGTAGATCTATTGTTGCTAGGCTTTTACCCTTCATGCGCCACTTAGTGTATCATCACTATTTGGGCATTAGAGCATGCCCACAAAGTTTGAGGCGAAGGGGAGACACTTCACAATGTAAAGTTGCTCAAATTTGGATATGGACAACAAGGGTTTTGGGATGGTTTGATGAATCAAATCAACTTGGATTGAGATGAAACTTTGCAAGATCATCACTTATGATAGTGTTGACATGCTAGAATTTTCCTGGAATTTATTGAGAATATTTCTTATAGAAATATTCCAAAAGTTTGATTTGAACAGAAAGGGTTTTGAGGGGTTTTGCCCATGATTGGATGATGTCCTTGTGTTGAAACTCATATATATGGAAAATATATGTCCACTGAGTTTCTCTAAAATTTCTCAAATATTTTGAAAGCATTAAAATAATTTTCCCTATGAAAAACCATTTCTGGCCTTAAGAAAAAGCCTTTAAATAAAATATAAGAATAATCTTTAAAATTAATATTTCGTTGTTTTGGAAAGTCTTATATATAGTAGGTTCGAGATAAAGTCTTTGGGGAAGAACAATCCACCCAATTTGAGGACTTGCAGTGCAAACCTCATTTCAGGGGGTTTTGAAAATCCTAATTTGAATAAATCATTTTTGGTTAAAACAAAATTTGATAAAAATAGTTTTGGGCACTATTCACATGGCATGATCATTGGGCAAGAGGTTGGGGACAAGGAAGATGAATACGAAGTGGAATAGAATCTAGGAGTGCCATATAACACAATCATCAATCAGGCAACATCATTGCAAACAAACTTGAAAAAGTTTTAGTTGGTTCCAATTTTTTATAAAGCCAAACATATCAAGGTGATACAAACACAGGGTGTGACAGACTTTCCCCTCTTACAAGAATCTCGTCCTCGAGATTCCTAGGCTAAGCGCTAAAAATATAAGGGAACTCAGATCTAAGATAGTCTTCACACTCCCAGGTTGCTTCAGCTTTAGTGTGGTTGCTCCACTGGACCTTGAAGTACTTGATGGTCCGGCTCCGGTGCAGCGCTCGGCTTCATCCAAAATGCGAACTGGCCTCTCATGATAAGTGAGGTCTGGCTGAAGATCGATGGCTTGATGGTCGATGTCCTAGTAGAGGTCGGGGCGGTTGGGAACTTGCAGACAGTTCCGGAGTTGTGACACGTGAAAGACGTTGTGCACATCCGACAGCTCGGAAGGTAGCTCTAGCTGGTAGGCAACTTCTCCGCGCGTAGCGGTGATCTTGAAGGGGCCGATGTACCTTGGTGCCAACTACCCTTTGACGTGGAAACGCTTGGTCCCTTTAAGAGGTGTGACTCGAAGATAGACAAGATCTCCGACACAGAAGTTCACTTCTCGGCGGTGAGAGTCAGCGCAACTCTTCTATCTTGATTTGGCGGTCTCAAGACGTTCTCGGACGAGTTGTACTTGCTCTTCTGCTTCGTGTAGGATGTCTTCGTGGAGGATGTCTGGTCCAAAAACTAATCTTTCTCCGGTCTCTGACTAGTTGAGGGGAGTACGGCAACTGCACCCATACAATACCTCAAATGGTGCCATCTGAAGACTTGCCTGATAGCTGTTGTTGTAGGAGAACTCGACGAATGGTAGGCAATCTTCCCATTTGGCTCCATAAGCCAAGACACAAGCACGGAGCATATCTTCCAGTATCTGATTTACTCGTTCAGTCTGCCCACCGGTCTTGGGGTGAAAAGCAGTGCTGAAGGAGAGCTTGGTTCCCATAGCTTCTTGAAACATCTTCCAGAATCTTGAGGTGAACTAGGTGCCTTGATCTGACACAATCTCCTTAGGAACTCCATGAAGACTCGCGATACGCTCAATGTAGAGACTAGCTAGCTTGTTACCATCATAGGTGGTCTTGACAGGAATGAAATGGGCTACCTTGGTCAGGTGGTTGACAATGACCCAAATGGAATCATGTCCTTTGCTTGACCTTGGTAAACCGGTGATGAAATCCATCCCGAATTTGTCCCACTTCCATTCAGGCACTTTGAGAGGTTCCAATAGTCCAGTGGGTTGCTGATGCTCAGCTTTGACTCTCTGGCATATGTCATACTTAGCAACGAACGTGCCTATCTCCCGTTTCATGCCATGCCACCAGAATCTTGCCTTGAGGTCTTGATACATCTTGGTCCCTCCAGGATGGATGGAGTATGGAGTGTCATGAGCTTCTTGCAAGATCAGGTTCTTGAGCTCCTCCTTGTTGGGTACGCAAAGGCGAGTCCCGAACAATACAACCCCTTGTTCATCCACCGAGAATCCTGGGGCCTTGCCTGCATTGATATTCCTCTTGATGCCTTCAATGTTGTCATGTCCCTTCTGGGCTTCTTTGATATCCTCCATCAAGGTAGGCTTTGCTTTGAGGTTGGCGAGGAATCCAGGTGCAACCAGTTCCAAGCCGAAGCTTTCAAGTTCTTCATATAGGGCGGGTAGCCTTTCCTTAATCATAGCATTCAAGGAACAAGCCTTTCTGCTTAAGGCGTCTGCTACCACGTTGTCCTTTCCAGGGTGGTATTGAACACTGAGGTCGTAATCCTTGATTAACTCCAACCATCTTCACTGCCTCATTTTCAATTCCCTTTGAGTGAAGATATACTTCAAACTCTTGTGGTCTGTGAATATCTCACATTGCTTCCCTAGAAGGTAATGTCGCCACATCTTCAAGGCATGAACCACGGCTACCAACTCGAGATCATGAGTTGCGTAGTTCTCTTCACGAGGTCGTAGTTGTCTAGATAGATATTCTACGATGCTGCCTTCTTGTATCAGAACTCCTCCAAGCCCGGTTCTTGATGCATCACAACAAATCACAAACTCCTTGTGAATATTGGGGGTGGCCAAAACTGGGGTTGTGGTCAATCTCTTCTTGAGCTCCTGGAAGCTTTCCTCGCACTTAGCAGTCCATTCGAACTTCTGGTCCTTCTTCAAAAGCTGGGTCATGGGTCCAACGATGCTTGAGAACCCTTCCACGAACTTGCGGTAATATCCCGCGAGTCCGAGGAAGCTCCTGACTTCCTTCACGGTGGGGTTTGCCATTCTGTCATGGCTTCAATCTTGGCAGGATCCACTGATAATCCTTCTGCAGTCAACACATGACCCAAGAATCCAACTTCATGTAGCCAGAATTCATAATTGCTGAACTTGGCATAAAGCCGGTGCTCTTGAAGCTTCTCTAGGACCAATCTCAAGTCTTCCTCGTGTTCTTCTTCAGACTTGGAGAAGACAAGTATGTCATCAATGAATACGACCACGAACTTGTCCAACTACTCCATGAAGACCTTATTCATGAGGTACATGAAGTAGGCAGGGGCATTAGTTAACCCGAACGACATGACCGTGTATTCATACAGGCCATACGGGGTTACAAACGCCATCTTCGGAATGTCTTGGGGCCTGATCTTCAGCTGGTAGTACACAGACCTGAGGTCAATCTTGGAGAACACCTTGGCTCCATTCAACTGATCAAACATGTCTTCAATCTTGTGGAGTGGGTACTTGTTCTTTATCATGACTTCATTGAGAGAATGGTAATCGACACAGAGTCTGATAGTTCCATCCCTCTTTGACACAAATAGAACAGGCGATCCCCAAGGAGAGGCACTAGGGCGAATAAATCCTTTTCTGAGCTGCTCTGCCAGTTGCTTCTTCAATTCAGCCAACTCTTCAGATCCCATCTTGTAGGCCTTCTTATAGATGGGCCTTTATCCAGGCATAAGCTCAATGATGAACTCAATGTCGCGGGCAGGAGGCATTCCGGGCAGCTCATCAGGAAACACATCCGGGTATTCACATACCACTGGCACTTGATCCAACTCAACTCCTGATAGACAGTTAGCCTGAGGGGCTTGAGTGGAGGTAGGGTTGGGAACATACTTGACTTCCACTCCTTGGCTATTGGTCATGGTAACTATCCTCTTGGCACTGTCTAACATGCCTTGGTGCTTGGTTAACCAATTCATGATAAGGATGACATCCAAGCCGGGTGAATCGAGAACTATAAGATCTGCTAGGAAATCTACCCCGTTGATGTCAATCTTCACTCCCTTGCACCCTATCCCAGACTTCATAACTGAACCCGAGGTTGTATCAACATACAACTACCCATGGGTGTAGGCTTCATGCCACTCTCTAATGCAAACTTTTGGGTGATAAAAGAATGCGAAGCTCCATAATCAAACAATACTGTTACTAGGGTTGAGTTGACGAGGAACGTACCCAGTATGACGTCCGGGTCTTCCTGGGCTTCCTCTGCGGTGACGTGATTCACAGGACCCTTGCCATTGTTGGGCTGGTTGCGAGTAGCTGGGTTCCTTGGTGGTTCTCCACGGGCTTGACCTTGGTTTGGCGCATTGGGGCGCAGTGCATCTAGCTTCCTGTTGGGGCAAAGCTTAGAGATGTGTCCGGACTGACCACATCCAAAGCAAGTGACTTGCCCAAGGTTGTTGTTGAAGTTTCTTCCACCATTGTTGTTATTGGGGTTGTTGTTGTAGGATGGCCTGGGATTGGCATACTGCTGAGGCTGGTAGCTCAGACGAGGTGCAGGAGGTCTGGCCTGCTGTGGCTGATAGGTCAGCTTGACTAGGGCTGGCTGCCAGGGGCGAGGCTTCTGGTTGCTGGGGCTACCCTTGCTGATCATCTTGCGCTTGAGAGTGTTGTCAATGGCACGACGCTTGTCTTCCAACATGAGGGCCTTGTTCACCAAGTCGAAGAAGGTACGACGGTCGCAGACAGCTGATATTGCAGGACCTGTTAAAGTCCTTCCATGAAGCATTCCTTCTTCGCAGCCTCTTGGCTGACATCTTTAGGTGCATACCTTGGCAGCAGGTTGAACTTCTGCAGGTACTCCTTAATAGAGCCACTTCCTTGCTTCAGCGCTCGGAATTCTCTCTTCTTGATAGCCATGATCCCAAAAGGAATGTGGGCCGTGCGGAATCCTTCCTTGAAGTCATTCCACGTGATCACATGTTCTCCTTGCATGAACTTGAATCCATCCCACCAAGCTCGGGTGGTACCTCTGAGGCAGTAAGAGGCATACATCACCTTCTCACGGTCCTCATTGCAATTGACCAATGCAAGGAGGTCCTCGATGGAGCAGATCCAGTCATCAGCATCCAATGGTCAGCAGTCTCGGTGAAGGTTGGGGGCGAATTCCTCATGAACTCAGACAACATGGAGCGGCCATTGCCGTTCCTGCCTTGCTGCTGGTGGTTCACAAGGGCCTGAGCCATCTGCTGGATAGCAGCATTGTTGGATTGCCGCTCTACACAGAGAACTTGGAGAAACTGAGCTATGGTCATGTTCTCCGGTGGAGGTGGTGGCGCGGGAATGTCACCTTGTGGCTGCTCCTGGTGTCCTCCAGCGTGAGCAGCCCCACCAGCTCCTTGTTGTTGGCTTGTGTTACCGGCTTCAGGGTTGGTGAAGGAGTTGTTGCGGGTAGCATTCACCATCCTGTTTGGAGCAGCCAAGTCAAACAACTGGGATAGACGAGAGGAAAAGCAATAACGGAAAAGCGCGCCTAAGGGGGTTGGTCGAGTGCAAGTGTGTTAAAACAATGGTCGAAAGACCAACATCATATATTAAGATAGATGATGGAGTCGCTTACATGTTGCCTAAGGCATCAGCGCGACTTGCATCGGAACACAGACAACAAAACAAACAACAAGCACACATGGTTTCATATGAACCATTACACAGACTCGACTTCGCTTGAGGGGTACATGACTAATCCTACCCTAGGGATTCTTGGACTCAGGTGGTGGAGTGCTCGGTCTCATAATCACGCTCCTCTGGGTCTTCCTCCTATTCATCATCGAAACGGGCATCATTCCCGGTCGAAGGGGTCGGGGAACAAGGAGGTCCATCCCGACGATGCTTTGTAGGTGGGTCAGTGAAGAGCTCACGATACTCCTTCGCACTCATGCGATGACGACGTGGGGTGAATCACTAGCTGGGGGTAGTCATCCTCGATAAGCGATATCTGGTCATCCTTCGGGGGCTCCATGCTTCTTGATCTTCTCTTTCTTCGTCTTGGCTTGCCGAAGTAGCTCCCGGGTGTGGTGAAGTTCCTCGCGGAGCTTCACGGACTCCTTCATCAGGTTATGAACCAGGCTATCGGTGGAGAGGCTGAAGTAGGTCTGGAACCTGAGTGGTGTGCCATCCTCCTTGGTCGGAATAAGTTTCCAACTCTCGCCAAGATCATCCTTCCTAAAGGGAAGGTAGCGAGTAGCCGGCTCATCAGCCATCTCTGGAATGATGTCTCGAAGGTGTAGGAGTGCCTTGCATGCAGCTGTCTCGACTGCAAGCATCATGGTCTCCATCCTTGGTCCTTCAAATAACCAACTGGTCGGGGAGTCATTTGCCTTCACGGTCACATCCACGTGGTACTCCTTCATGACGGCATCGACCCAGTGCTTGTGGTAGAGTAAAATGGGTGGTTGGCGATACTGGCACTTCTCCATGCTATCCCCAAGGAGTAAGGGAAATCCGGATGTCAGGAAGGCTTTGGGTACGACGATCATCTACAAATGGTTGAAAGGAGGAGAGTCAGCAATGTGTTGTGTGAAGAATAGGAGAGGTAAATAGTGTAGAATTCCTACGTACAAATGCAAGGTGTAGATTTGAAAACGGTTTTATACTGACTAACGTCCATGCTAACTAAGGGCTTCCTACAGTCAAGATGGCTCTGATACCAGCTCTGTGGGGACCCCGACTCATAAGTCGTGATCACCAAATGCACGTGTACAGTGATCCCAGAGAACAATGCTCACTGAACACTCAGAAGCTGAATAACAAGAGTCTTACATCCACATTTAGCGTCTTACACAAAAAAAACCATGAAGGTCTAGTGTTACATAGATAGGGCCACAAGGGCCAAACACTTAAAATTGAACAAGCAGCGGAAATCTTGGTTGAAAGCGTGAACCTACAGGCATTCTGACTGGGAAGCGTCCTAGTTCACATGTTTGTCACCAACGAACTCTTCAACAAACTCATGTTCTTCCATGTCTAGCCAATTAAATAACCAATGGCAAGCCAATGAGTACTTTTAATGTACTCGCAAGCAACCCAAGTTGTGGAACGAGGTAATAATGATGCATGATATAGCACTAAGTAGGTAATCTGCGGAAAGCTAATTTTAAATGCAATGACATGATCAAGTAACTAGTAAGCATGGATCAACAATAGGCGGATATCCATATGAACAAGTTACAAATATCATCATAAGTAGGGGTTGAACTCCCCATGTTCATTCATCATGCTAAGTCATCGGACTTAGCTCAATACCCATGCTAAGTCATTGGACTTAGCTCATGTGACCTCTTGTCACCATCACATCCATACTCACACCAAGTTTCGCGAAATAATCCGGACGTAGTTTAAGAAGGACCTCCAACTATCCATGACCGCGGACGCGACTATTCGAATAGTTTTACACTCTGCAGAGGTTGCACACTTTACCCACAAGACTCGGGGAACTTCCGTGTCATCCACGACTCGTGGTACATATCATACCTGAGGTAAGCACCCGAACAATGCCTTTACCATGGTGATACTAAACAAAGAGTCCACTCGTTGGTGCCATCCCTCAAGATATACATCACTCGTATTATCCATGAGGGCATGCAACGGTGTGCCCGGTGCTTGTAAAGATAGCGCATGACCTTCCCCTTTTGGGAAGACCCCGTCTCAAGAGTGACCACTTCACTCTTGCCACTAGTAATGCAGGCTCGTTGCTAGTACCAACCATAGTAATCAACAAAGCCCCATCCCATAAGGTGTATCGTGGTTGCACATGTAAGGCTGGGATGGTCCGCAGACCTTACAACTCTCCGTTTTCGAAAACACACACTCACTTGTTCCGGCATACCACTTCTTTCTCAAGTGGTTACCTAACTCCTCATCATCTCCCTCGGGCATTAGTGGCACCCGACGGGGTTTTCGAAAAGTCTTTGAAATCATCTCTTTCCTTCCATCACTATGCATAGATCCCGATTCCACTTGCACAACATCTACTAGCATCCTAACTACACCCACCCGCATAACCCTCATAAGGTGGTAGGGTCATGCACGATGCAAGTGTCAATGGTAAGAGTGTGGGAAACAACCCACCGAAGGGGTCACTACTCCACATGATCAATATGATGAAATTAAGGTGCTATATGACATGCAATAAAAATGGTTTCTTATCATGGTCAAGGGCTGCTTGCCTGGCTCAACAAAGTCTCCAGGGTCTTCGATGTCTTCGGTTCCAAGTTCTTCATCAACCACGCAACCTATTGTCGCAAAATAAAGCGATAAAAATAAGCAACACACAAAAACAGAGTACACAAACTACTAACAAAAATGCTAACCTACTCTGATAAATACTAAATGTCATACTAGAAATAGTCTCCTAGGGTTTAGTTGTGAAAAATATTTTGGAAACTAATTAACAGAGGCAAAAAGATGCCTAAATATAGGTTTTAAAATAAATTAGCATATAAAATATTTTTCAACCATTTTTACATATGGCACTAATAAATTCTGTAGATTTTTTCAAGAATTTAGGTGAAGGAATTATGGGTATTGGATAAATATTCAAATCTGTGGAATTTTTGGAAGTTGCAGAAAAAAAGGAAAAGGCTACTGTGCCCTCGGGCCAAAACACAACAATCGAACTGGCCCACAGGGGGAAACTGGCCCAGGCGAGGCGCCGCACGTGGCTGGTTTATTTTTAAACCTATCCGCGGGCCCTGCTTGCCAGCGAGAGAGGAGGGGCGCGAGGGGATGAGAGGTGGGCCCCACCTCTCATCCCTCTCCTCGCGACAGGAGCGGAGGGGGCTCACCGAAGGGGGTTCCAGGCCGCATCGACTGGAAGGAGGGCATCGGCGTGCTCATGGGGCCCTTGCGCGTCGGTGAGTGGTCGAGGGGTTCGTCGGGGGAGAGGAGGGCGCCGGCGAGGGGAGGTGCCTGATGGCGGCAAGGGTTTGGTTCGGGAGAGGGCTCCTGACCATGGGGGAGAGCGGGCTGAGCACGGGTAGGAAGAGGAGGTGAGGAGGGAGTGAGTAGATTGGGGCAGGGGCTCGGGGAGGCGCTTAAATAGGGGGTGTGCCGGTCCACCGTGGACGTGGTGCGTCGGTGAGGACCAGGGCGTCTCCATGGGCCACGTGGGCGAGTCGGGCCATGTCTGGGGGCTTTGTGCACGTTGTCTTCGTCCAGGGGAAGAGAGAGGGAGAGAGGGGGAGGGCGCGTGTGTGTGCTCCCCGATTGGCCGAGCTGTGCAGTGCCGGGCACGCGAGTGGGAGGGCGGAGGAGAGAGGAGGGAGAGCAGGCCGACTTCCTATCGTGCTGCGGACGTCAAGGCCATCCGGGGGGACAAGGTGGGGCGGCCCGAGGCTGTCGGGAACGCCCGTTGGGCAGCGGCTACAGTGCGGGTGTGCACTGTAGCTTGCTCTAGAGCGCGAGCCTTGCATGCTGCGCCACCACCTGTACCCAGAAGATTCCAGGGAAGGTAAACAAAGCCTAGGGCCTTAGGGAGGCATCTGGGGTGCCTTAGGGTAGAAGAAAAGGGGAGAGAGGGTGGAAATGTTGTTGTCCAGGGCGGTAAATTGGGGTTTTACCCCACCTACCAGTGGCTTGGTGACCTGAGATTTTGGGGGTGCTTGGGCATTGCCAGGAGGTGTGGTAAAATTTTGGGGGTAAGGGTAAAAGAGAAAGGGGTGAAACTAGAGATTTTACCAATTCACCAGAAGGTGTTTGGTAGTGATTTGGGAAAGATAGGTTTACCAACTTACTGAGATATTTAGCAGGGTCAAATGCTATGTAAAAATGAGAGGATTCACCAAGTTTGAGCTCAAGGGGAAAAAGTTGACAATGGAGACTTCATAAACCCTAGAAATTAACAAAATCAGGTTTCTGTAGATCTATTGATGCTAGGCTTTTACCCTTGATGCACCACTTAGTGCCATTTGGCCATTAGATAATGCCCACAAAGTTTGAGGCCAAGGGGAGACACTTGCTCAAATTTGGATCTGGACACGAAGGGTTTTGGGATGGTTTGATGAATCAAATCAACTTGGATAGTGTTGACATTCTAAAATTTTCCTAGAATTTATTGAGAATATTTCTTACAGAAATATTACAAAAGTTTTATTTGAACAGAAAGGGTTTTGAGGGGTTTTGCCCATGATTTGATCATGCCCTTGTGTTGAAACTCATATATGTGGAAAATATATGTCCACTGAGTTTCTCTAAATTTTCTCAAATATTTTCAAAGCATTAAAATAATTTTTCCCTATGAAAAACCATTTCTAGCCTTAAGAAAAAGCATTTGAATAAAATATAAGAATAATCTTTAAAATTAATATTGGTTGTGTTGGAAAGTCTTATATATAGTAGGTTTGAAATAAAGTCTTTGGGGAAGAAGAATCCACCGAATTTTGAGGACTTGTAGTGCAAACCTCATTTCAGGGGGTTTTGAAAACCTAATTTGAATAAATCATTTTTGGTTAAAACAAAATTTGATAAAAAATAGTTTTGGGCACTATTCACATGGCATGATCATTGGGCAAGAGGTTTGGGACAAGGAAGATGAATATGAAGTCGAATAGAATCTAGGAGTGCCATATAACACAATCATCAATCAGGCAACATCATTGCAAACAAACTTGAAAAAGTTTTAATTGGTTCCAAATTTTTATAAACCCAAACATATCAAGGTGATACAAACATAGGGTGTGACAGGATTTCCTCCAGCTACTTGGCCAGATGCTCATTCTGTTGCTTTGAAGCCTGCATTAGCAGTAAAACAACATAAAGACCCTTAATTCGGTTGTTCCGAACCAATTTAAGGCTCGGGGGATACTGAGTTTACATGAGTGTCCGGACTCTTTCAATTTGATTACTTACCTGCATACTGGCCGATATCAACTTCATGGCATCTCCAAACCTAGCTCGGGGGCAGCACCAATGTGTGCATCCGTCGTGCATAGGGCACCGAACTCTCATTCGGAGAATACCGGGTGGCGCATGGCCTCCCGTCATTGTCGATGATTCATGGCGCTTCCTACTTCCAATTTGGTGACAGACATAGCGTCACTTGAATCGGCAGCGGCCGAATTGGCCATAGGGGCCTCGGTGGCAGGCTCGGCATGAGCCGTAGCTCTGGAATTTTGAGCATCGTCAGGCACCTTGGAAACCTCTTTGACAGGAGAAGACTGGGCGTTTTGCCTGAGTATGTCGGTGTAATAACTATCGTAAGGCTCTATTGGTTATGATAGTAAGTAGAGAGCTGAACAAAATACCGTTGGGTTGAGCAAGCTGACGAATTCGTCCTTGCAGCCGGCTCATTGGTTGGGTCCCTGTTGGCTTCCGATCCGGGCACGGTTTCGGTTGCAAGTGTATGGCGCGCGGATCGACGGCGCTTGGGAGCAGGAGCCTACACGTTCGAGGTGCTGTTGGATGCTTGCCTCTTGAAGGATGAGCTCTTCTTCTTCTTGTTTGTTGCGGGAATGGAGAACGATCCAGGGGAATCGGCAATGATAGTCACCTAAGATCGGTCGAGGCTCTCCTGATAAAAGACTCCGTCTTCAAACTCAATTAGAAGATCTGTGTCCTCGTGAAAACCCGGATCATCATCATGCGAATAGTCTTCGGGCTGGGGAGCCGGACAGTTGACTGTCTCGATGAAGCTCCTCCATTCCTATACACGTAAGTTTAAAAGGCTTTGGTCAAATAAAGGACGAAATGGAAACCCCCGAACTATGTTTGCAGAGGAGAAAGGCTTACCCATTCGATGGGATTATGGCTTGAATACCCTTCCTTGGTTGACCGCTGAATAATATCTTCTTGCTCTCCTTTATACAGGTCGACAAGGGCAGCAGTCAATGTTGTATGATTGGTGGGCCCCAGTCTTCGGGAGCATGTGGTGTCGCCTGTCCCATTGTAGCGCCACAGGGGATGTATCCTTTGTTGGAGAGGCTACATGCACCGGGTGATGGCGGCATCCATGACATCGGTCATGGTCAGGTTGTGGTGGGGTAAGTAACCGCACCTAAGCCGCCAAGCATTGCACTTCTTCAAAGGGGTGTCAGAATATTCGGGCGGACCTCTTCGAGCTGGATCGAACAGGGGGACGTCTTCAATGTAAAACCATTCCGAAGTCCACTCTTCGGATTCCTTCGATGTACCCACCGGATACTCCGTCCCCGCTATGCGGCACACTTCGGCTTCGCTGACCTCCAAGATTTTCTTGCCCCGAGTTCGAGGGACAAGGCATAAATACTTCCTCCATAGGTCGAAATGTGCCTCGCAACCTAGGAACATCATGCAACGGGCTCCGAAGCCTGAGATGTGCAGTATAGACCCTGGGGTGACATGGTAGAGTTGGATCCCATTGAATTCCAGAAATCCCCTTAGGAACGGATGGATGGGAAACCCGAGGCCCCACAGGAGAAAGGGCACGAAGCATACACGTTCCTCCCTTTGAGGATTGGGGAAACGCTCCGCGAAAACTTTGTTGTTGTAAGAAGATAAACATGTTACCATCGATTCTAGTCTCACAGCTCGGGATCCCCCACCTGAGATCCGCCAGTTTTGACACCGACACCCCTCGCCGCCAGCGATGGTGTGGCCATGGACAGAGCTTCCACGGCTCGTACCCGAGCATCTCTATGAGGTCATGGAGCTTCTGTGAAGCCGCCCGGCCACTCGCCTTGCTCGCTCGTGCCCCACAACGCTCAATGCCCGATGCCTGATCGCTAGCCACCGCAAATGAGCTCATCGCCGACGGCAGTGGCCACCCCAACTACCCCTGTTGCCCCTGTTACATGTGGCGCTTCTCCAGCACGCCATAGCCGCAAATCGCGCGCGAAATGGTACCCCTCAGCACGTTTTCGACCATCTCCGGCGAGCCTCCACCGCAGGTTTGGTCGCTGTCGGCCCACCTCCGTTGGGCGCTGACCTGGCCGGTCATTAGGGCCTAAAAATTGACTAATTAGGCCCTTAGAGGCTGACAACGGGCCCCAGTAGTGGGTCAAACCCCTGGTCAGCGCGGGGTTAGCAGTTGGTCACTAACGTGTGGACCCCACACATCTGGTTTGACCTAGACAGGCCAGTTGACCTGCTCAGGTCACCCTGACATCATTCTAATTCAGTAAAGTATTTCTGCAATTTTAATAATCAATAAATGATTTATTTATTACAGATAATTCTTAAAAACTTCTAAAAATCATAGAAAATAATCTGTAAGTCACATGAAAATAATTTATATATGAAAAATGATCAAAAAATTCAATGAATCTGTTTATGCATTGTCCATGCATGTTTGAGTAAGTTAACATCACCAAGTAAGAAATTTCATGATTAGAAGAAATTTGATTAATAGTTTGGAGTTGGAATTTGATACCTATTTGAATTCCACTTCAATTAATATGATCAATCATTGAACTAGGTGAATTCAATACCTTAACATGCCATAGCATACATCATGTTTGTTGCATCACATTGAATGTGTTCATTTCTCTGTTTGCCGGTGTTGTTCCCTCTCGGTAGACATTGTTCTGACGATGAAATTGATGTCACCGATGAAGAGCTTTACCATCTTTAGAAGTTTCAGGCAAGCAACCCCTCCTTGAGCATCCCGATAATATCCTACTCTCTCTCCTGCTCTCTTTTATTGCATTAGTACAATCATGATTCAGCTGTTACATGTTCTCGATAGTTGAATCTATTCCTTTGCATGACCTGTCTTTGCCACATTAAATAGTGAAACCACTTAGCATGAGTATCAACTGATTGAGCCTTGTTGTGCTTACTCATCCATGCTTGCTTACTATGCCTGCTATGCTTAGCGTCGTGTCGGGTCTGATCCATCTGAATGATGAATCGGAATGGATGTGTGCATGTCCTGTTATGTGAGAGCTAAGTGTGTGAACACGATTTGCTAAAGGTAGAGATAAGAGGCCATGTAGGAGTACATAGCGGGTTGTCTCATTGGGACCGTCCTTAGGAACTGAGTTATGTGTATGTTATCCAAGACAAGATACTAGCGCGCATTGGGATCCTTAATTGACCCTCTCGACTTATTAATCGCCTTGATATATGTCTAGGAGTTGCAACTAGTTTTTGGTGTTTGTAGGATGTGCTGGCGGCCGTGCATAGCGCTGACCGGAGGGGTAGTCTATGGCGCGGTAGATGCATCGTGGCCCGGTGTACCAAGCATAGTACCATCCGTCGAGGTGGGCTTTGGAACCATGTACATATCGTTTGGGGCCGTATTGGAAACTTCGGCCGGACTTCCTTGTGGATTCAGTCTCAAATAGGCTATAAACCTGGACTAGGGTCTTGTGTCATTGACGGTCGTGGCCGATGCCCATGCCAGTGCTTTCGCTTGAAGGTTTCCGAGAGGCATGACGTGCATATGGTGATAAGTGGCGAGAGCGTGTGTGAGGAAGTATACCCCTGCAGGGTAAAATAATCTGTTCGAATAGCCGTGTCCTTGGATATGGAGTACTTGGATTGCGTATGTGGCACATAGTCAAGTGAAAAGGATACTCTAAAATACGCAAGATAAGCGTGACTGATATGGATGGCCTTCTCGTAGGGAGATGGGAGTGGATCCATAGTGGTGTATTGATTTGGTGAATATGTGGACTCGTGTGCGCTATCCCACCTCAAAGAAAGTACTTGTAGTTGTAGTACAGGTTAGCCAAGAGTCAAATATGGCTTGCTGCAATAAACTCCACAACCGCCTTCATTGATACTGATGCACGTGTAGTTAGTTCTGATGTAAGTCTTGCTGAGTACCGTTGTACTCACATTTTCTAAATTTATGTTTTTTAGAGGAGACGCCAGTATGATTAGTGATTCTTATGACGTGAAGTGCGATGTTGACCGGATTAGTTTGGGAATCCCAGACAGAGGTCTGGTTCCTTTGGTAGGGTTGTTGTAGCTTTTCAGGCTCCTCCATCCACTTTTAGTAGATCTCTGTACCTAGACTTGTTTTGCTTCTGCTTGTTGCTTGTATGACTTGAGTGTTGGGTCAAGTGGCCCCTATTTGTAATACCACACTATGTTGGCTCTTATGAGTCTTTAATAAATACTTGAGTCATAGAGTTATGTTGTGATGCCATGTTGTATCTACGCTTATTGTGCATATTGCGTGTATGTTTGAAATGCATTGGTATGTGTGGGATTCGACACCTAGTTGTGTGCCTTTAGTAGTACTCTTTACGGGGAAATGCCTCTTTGTGCTTCCACCGAGCCTTGGTAGCTTGCTACTGCTCCGGACACATTGATTGACCGGTGTGTATCCTTCTTGGTTGCTGTGTCTGTCCCTTCGGGGAATGTCTCGCGGTGTAATGGAGTCCCTGTAGCGTGCTACGACTCATCTACATGTAGTGATTACATTTATGTCCCATGGCGTAATGGAGTCCTTGTAGCTTGCTGATACATATCCAACATATCTATAATTTATGAAGTATTCATGCCATGTTTACAATAATTTTATATGATTTTCGTATGATTTTATTAGAACTAACCCGGACTGACGCTATTTTTAGCAGAACTACCATGGTGTCGTTTTTTGTGCAGAAATAAAAGTTCTCGGAATGGGCTGAAAATTCAGTATGATTTTTTATGGACCAAAAGAGACACCCGAAGCATTACAGTTAGGCCAGAAGAGCCACGAGGAGGCCACAAGCCAGGAGGGCGCGACCAGCCCCCCTGGCCGTGCCTGGGTGGCTTGTCGTCGCCTCGTGGCCCCCTTGACATGATTCCAACGCCAAAAATTCCTATAAATACTAAAAACCCCAGAAAGAAACCTAGATCGGGAGTTCCGCTGCCGCAAGCCTCTAGAGACATGAAAAAACAATGGAGAGCCTGTTCAGGCACCCTGTCGGTTGGGGAAACCATCACCAGAGGCCATCCTCATCATCCCGGCGGTCTCCATGACGCTGAGGGAGTAGTTCACCCTCGAGGCTGAGGGTATGTACCATTAGCTATGTGTTTGATCTCTCTCTCTCGTGTTCTGGACATGACATGACCTTGATGTACCGCGAGTTTTATTGATATAGATGAATCATTTGGAGTTTTCCCCTCTCTATCTTCTTGTCATGAATTGAGTTTTCCCTTGAAGTTTTCTTATCGGATTGAGTCTTTAAGGATTTGAGAACACTTGATGTATGTCTTGCGATGGGATATCCGTGTTGACAATGGGATGTTCTATTGACCCACTTGATGTATGTTTTAGTGACCAACTTGCGGGTTCCGTGACCTTGGGAATCTAGGCATAGGGGTTGGCACATGTTTTCGTCTTGAATCTTTGGTAGAAACTTTGGGGCACTCTTTGAAGTTCTTTGTGTTGAATTGAACATGATGAATCTGAAATTGTGTGATACATATCGTATAATCAAGCCCATGGGTAATCGTGGTGACATTGGAGTATCTAGGTGACATTAGAGTTTTGGTTGATGTGTAACTTAAGGTGTTATTTTAGTACGAACTCTAGGGCTATTCGTGACACTTATAGGGATAGCTCATAAGATTGATTGGAAAAGATAACTTTGAGGTGGTTTCATACCCTACAATAATTTCTTCATTAGTTCTCCGCTATTTGTGACTTCGGAGTGAACTCTTTGTCGCACGAGAGGTTTTTACATATGATTCAACTATGTCAGTATTGTTGAGAGAAATTGTACTAGTGAAAGTATGAACCCTAGGCCTTGTTTCTAAGCATTGCAATACCTTTTGTGCTCAGTTTTATCATTAGTTACATTTCTGTTTTTATATTTTCAGATTACGAAAACCTATATCTACCATCCATATTGCACTTGTATCACCATCTCTTAGCCGAACTAGTGCACCTATACAATTTGCCATTGTATTAGGTGTGTTGGGGACACAAGATATTTATTGTATTTGATTGCAGGGTTGTTTGAGATAGACCATATTCATCCTACACCTCCCACGGATTGATAAACCGTAGGTCATCTACATGAGGGAAAATTGCCGCTGTCCTACAAAACGCTGCGCTTGGAGGCCCAACACGAGTCTACAAGAAGAAGGTTGCGTAGTAGACATCAAGCTATTTTCTAACGCCATTGTCGGGGAGGTGAGTGCTTGAAGGTATATCTTTAGATCTTGCAATTGAATCTTTTATTTCTTGTTTTATTTCTAGTTTGGTTTTATAAAATAGAACTACAAAAAATGGAATTGAGGTTGGCTCATATGATTCATCTTTTAATGTCTTTCGTGAAAATAATGGAAAGGAAAATTGTGCTCAAGTGTCAGAAGAAGAAGTTATTAAAATGTTTGGCACTAAATCTTTGAATGATCATTATGATAGTGATATTGTTAGTATGAATTCTATGGATATTCATGATGCTAATGATATGCAAAGCCACAAGCTTGGGGATGCTATGTTTGGTGAATATGATATTTTTAGTCCCCCAAGTTTTGATGAGCAAAACTATTATGATGATGGAATGCCTCCTATCTATGATGATTATGATGATGACATGTATGCTATAAAGAGTTATAGTAACCATGAAACTTGTCATCATGATTTTAATATTGGATGTGGTTATGTCAATCAAGTATCTCCTGATAGTAATTTTGTTGAGTTTACTCCCACTATCATGAATGAGAAGGAAATTGCTTATGTGGAGAGTGAAAAATTTCTATGCTTGCGGATCATGAAGATAATGCTTTATATGATAGTTATATTGTTTAATTCCTTCATGATGCTACTTATTATTATTATGAGGGGGGAATATATGCTTGTAGGAATTGAAATAATATCAAGTTTCCTCTCTATGTGTTGAAAGTTTTGAAGTTAGGCTTGTTTTGCCTTCCTATGCTAGATGATTCTTGTTCCCATAAATTGTTTTATCACAAAATCCCTATGAATAGGAAGTGGGTTAGACTTAAATGTGCTTGTCATGAGATTCATGATGCTCCAATTATTATTCCTATACGAGCATCATTGAAATCATCATGCCTAGGTAAAAGGCATTAATGAAAAGTGCTTGTTGGGAGACAACCCAACACTTTTATTTTATTCTTTTATGTTTTCACATGATTAATATACTGTATTAATCATGTTCTGTGTCTTTTATCTCGATAAAGTGCCAAGTAAAGCCTTTGGGATAGTGTGCATACTTGCTTGTTTGATTCTGTGCAAAAACATAAAGTTTTGCGTCCAGTATATGAATTATATGATTTTATTAGAACGTCAAAAAATTATGAAATTATTACACAATATTTATATTCAAATTCCCTGAGTTCTCCAAAAAAAATAGAATTTTTAGAGTCTATAAAGTATGGTGATGATTCAGATCTTTACAGATTGTTCTGTTTTTGACGGATTCTATTTTGCATGCATAGTTTGCTTGTTTCAAGTGTTCCTATGACTTATATTGAGTAATATAAATTTTGGGAATGATGTAATACAGTAGGTATAATGTGGTAATAATTATGAATATTGTCTTGACAGTACCTAAGTGAATGATTTATCTTTACTACACTAACCCTTCTCACGAAGTTCCGTTAAGTTTTGTGTGATTGAAGTTTTCAAGTTTTGGGTGAGAAACCAATATGAGGAGAATAAGGAGTGACAGGAACCTAAGCTTGGGGATTCCCAAGGCACCCCCAAGGTAATATTCAATGAATACTCAAGCGTCTAAGCTTGGGGATGCCCCGGAAGGCATCCCCTCTTTCGTGTTCAACACTATCGGTATATCTTACTTAGAGCTATATTTTTATTCATCACATAATATGTGTTTTGCTTGGAGCATGATTTTATTTTTTGTTCTCTGTTTAGTGTTATTTATAATCTTGTTTTTCAATAAAAAGTTCCAAGAATTGCCTTTAGGATGCTTGAATTGCATGTTTGATGTGTGTTGTGTAAAAGCAGAAACTTCTGTTGTAGTGTTTGAATTTTCGTATTTTACTGGAACGTGAAAAGATTATGAATTTTTTACAAAGTATTTTCATATAAATTATTTAGTGTGTCCTAAATTTTCATAATTCTTTGATTACAGAAGTACACTGGTTTAACAAATTTCTACAGATTGTTCTGTTTAGACAGATTGCTATCATAGTTTTGTTATCTACTTATCCTATAGTTTCCATAGCCTATATTGGTAGATATAAATTGTGGAAATGATAGTATACAGTACATAATTTTTGAAAATTATTTTGCAACTTGTCTTGGCAGTACATTAAGTGTTGATTTGTTCTTATGTGTACTAACCTATCTCACGAGTTCTTTTTGAGTTTTGTGTGGATGACGTTTTCGAGAATACGTGAAACCGGGATATGAGAGGAATTAACAAGATACACAAGCTCAAGCTTGGGGATACCCAAGGCACCCCAAGTAAAAATTTAAATAACTCTCAAGCATCTAAGCTTGGGTATGCTATGCATCCCACCTCTCTTCGGCAACTATCAGTTAGCCTATGTTGAGCCTAAATTTTTATTCATTCACATGATGCGTCCTATTCTTGGAGTGCTATTTTTCTTTTGCTTGATGTTTAAATAAAATACTCAGACATGAAAATCTTTATTGAGAGAGAGAGAGAGAGAAATACCGCACATAGATACTTAATTGTTTGACTACTCATTGATCTTCACTTATATGTTTTGGAGTAGTTTTGTCATTTACTCTCGTGCTTCACTTATATCCTATGAGTAAATGGTTAATTGAATTGAATATCATAAATCCGAAATTATATATGTTTTATATTCTTATCCCATGGGGAGTAATTAGTTCACATATAATAAGTATAGGTGATAAAATTTATTGAAAGTTAGCAAACTCCGGATTGGTCACTTGAACAATTCATGAAAGAATATTGAAGGAAGAGAGATTTCACATATAAATATACTATCTTGGACATCTTCTGTGATTGTTAATACCCATTAATTATTTCCAAACTTGAGAAAATTAGTTGAAGTTGGACAAGGAAGACAACTTAATGAGTTATGCTTGGGTATATTTGGATAGAATTTATATTGTTAGGGATCCTCCAACATGTGGTGCTTGCTTCCACATCATACTAGCCAAAACTTCTGCACCAACTAGAAATACTACTTGTGCATCCAAACACCCTTAAGCCCAAGGTTGTTCCATATGAGTCCACCATACCTACCTATATGCGGTATTTACCTGCCGTTCCAAGTAAATTTGCATGTGCCAAACTCTAAACCTTCAAATAATATTCTGTTTTGTATGCCCGAATAGCTAATATAGTGACTAGGGGTTGTTAGTATCTTCCATGCTAGGTGGGTTATTCTCACGATATGTGTTGATTCACTATCACTCACGAGAAAGTGACTGTTATTCGGGATGCCTAGTTCCATGCTCAAAAATTAAATCAAAATATAATGAAACAGAACTCCCCCAGGATTGTTGTTTGTATGGATGGTACCCATGGATTCGGCTCGCTGTGGAGTGTGATTGATTGGTGGAGAGGGAGTAAAAACTTTACCATTCTATTTGGGAACCGCCTATAATGTATCTAGCATGGAAGATACCGAGATCTCTCGATAGTTATGTTGACAATGAAAGCATACCGCTCAAAATTATTATTCATCTCTGTTTTAAAAGCTCGAGCTCTGGTACCTCTAAAAATCAATGCTTCCCTCTACGAAGGGCCTATCTTTTACTTTCTAGTACTTACCTTTATACAAGAGTCATGGTGATCTTCATCGCTTCCTATATTTCGCCTTTTTCTCTTGGCACGCATCATGTGTTGGGGAATGATCTAGGCATATATGGCCATTCAAATATATTTGATCATGAATTATTATTGTTGACAATTATCTATATGATAAATAAGTTGGGAGGCAAAACTTTAAGCCCCTATCTTTCTCTGTGTTCGACGGATGCCATTTTCTCTAAAAATATGTTCTGAGTGTTAGCAATCATGGAAGACTATTTGATAGTTGAGTATGTGGAATTTGCTAAATCAAAGCTCTTACATAGACACTTCCTGAAAATAAGATGAATTGCAATTGTTTGCTGACTGAAAGCATAGGTTGTTAGTTTTCAAGAAACTTTATGGTCTATACTTTAACATGTGAATAGCTTGTTACTTCATCATGAGAAGTTTTATCAGATGATCTACTGTTTATGATATTTAATGATGCAAGAGAAAGTGTTTGGAACTATCATTGATCAAATTTGTGCACTTGCTAGCATTCACACTTCATAAATTATTTCTGTAATCATTTACCTACTCGAGGACGAGCAGGAATTAAGCTTGGGGATGCTGATACGTCTCCAACGTATCTATAATTTATGAAGTATTCATGCCATGTTTACAATAATTTTATATGATTTTGGTATGATTTTATTAGAACTTACACGGACTAACGTTGTTTTCAGCAGAACTACCATGGTGTCGTTCTCACATCCCTAGTTTTAGCATGCACCAGGATCCATGCTTGTGATTGCATCATGTTTCATTTTTTTTAAACATGAAATGGGGATGATCAAACCCTGCAATTATTAGAAGTCAAATAGGTTCAACTTAAATATTTTCAATGAACCAATGTGGCCTTCTAAAATGTTCATCATTTCTGGAAAAATGTGGAAGCATCAACCAGAGGTGATTTATATTTTTCAAAGTCATTTTTGTTTATTGAATTAAATCAATAAATATTTGAATTGGAGTTATAAAATATTATAAATAATTTTATAGCTCCAATAAATATGAAGCTTGGCCAGGGCCTTTGGAATATTTCAATCAGTGCCCAGAAAAAGTTTCCTATTTTTCTAAATTGATTTAGTATTTTTACTAAGTCAGAAACAAACTGCAAAAATAGAAAATAAAACACAAAACAAGAAAAAAAAGAGGCAACCACCTGAGGCCCAGGAGGGGGCTGGCCCAGCTGCCAATCACCCCCAACCTCCCGCCAGGAGGATTGGGGCGTGTGGCCGGGGCACGCCGGCACGCGTCGGCCACCTCCTGCCTAGCTGCTTGCCTCTGGAGGACGTTGAGAGTGCCAGCGCGACCCCCCCTCACCATGGCCTTCTTCCCCTCTCTCCCATGTCACTCTCTCTCTCCCCTCTGCTCTCTCTCCCGCACTGGACTGAAGCCGTCGTCGCCGCCGTCGATTTGCCGCCCCTCGTGCCTCCCTGAGCCCGCGAACTCTACCGTCTAATGTGCCGTGAGCCTTCCCGTTGATCCACCTCTTTTTCCTTGCTGTCTAGCCTCCGTAGCCGCCGTTTTCTGTTGTGGCCGAGCACCTCGCCGCCAGCGTTATGGCCACCGCAGCCAGAGCACACGCCGTGCTCATTTGAGCACTCCGGCATGCTTGCGCGGACCCGTAGAAGCTGCCCCGACCACCGGCTCCTCCTCCCACAGCCTGTAGCCCCACTACCGCGCTCGGCCGAGCTCCGTCCGCCGCGAGCAAACTCGCTGCTGTCAGCTCTGGCCGCCCCTCGCCTCCCGCGTGTTCCACGCGATGCGGGCGAGCTCGTGCTATGCCCCAGTGCCCTCAGCCAGCCCGGAGACCCCCTACAGAGCAACTCCGGCGAGAAACCGCCGTCGAGTTGGTCACCGCCGACGAAACTCCGGCAGGGCCGATGTGGCGAGCCCATGAGCGCTAACCCAGTGGCTAATTATCCCTGTAGTGACAGACAGTGGGCCTCGCAAGCGGGGCAAACCACAGTCAGCACAGGATTTGACCCTGCTTAGCGGCTGGGTCACTAACCAGTGGGTCCCACTGGTCAGTTTTGACCTGGACCGGTCGGTTGACCAGGCTGACGTCATGCTGACGCATGGCTGACACAATAAATGCATTTCTGTATTTTTAATAATTCTAGAAATTGCTAAAAAATAGAAAATTCATATAAATTAATTTGTAAGACAGATGAAAATAATTTATATATGAAAATTGATCAGAAAAATCCAATGAACCCATCTGTACAATTTTCATGCATGTTAGAGCAACCTAATAGGTGAACTTGGACATTTTAGCTCAAATACATTATGGAACTCCATATATGAAGTTGAATTTGAACCTTGAGTTCAAACCTACTTCATTTAAATGTGTTGCTAGATGAACTAGCTCAAACACACCATATTGCCATGTCATATTCATGCACCATATTGTTGCATTTGATGTGTATTGATTTGTTCCCCTTCGTTGGTTGTTCTTCGTGTTAGGCATTGTTCCGGAGGATACAGTCGAGTATCCATCTGAGGAGCAGTAACATGTGATCGTCTTATCAAGCAAGCAACCCCTCTTGAACATATCCGATACAATCCCACTCTCTCGCGCTTTCTCTCACTTATTGTATTAGGACAAAACGTTTCAAATTTTACATGTTTCGATAGTTGAACCCATTCCTCTACATGACCTGTCATTGTCACAGTAAATAGTTGAACCATGCAACCTAGCATACCTGGTAGATGCTTGAGCCATGTTGTGCCTTTAACCTACTATGATTTCTATGCTTAGAGTTGTGTCAGGTCTGATTCATCTGGGTGATGAACCAGAGTGAACTGAACTTGTTCTGATGATCAGAGTTAAGTTGTGAACCCAATTTCGTAAAGGTAGCAATGAGAGGCCATGTAGGAGTACATGGCGGGTTGTCTCATTGGGACCTTCCTTAAGAACTAAGTTATGTTTATGTTGTCCAAGACTAGCTATTACCGCACATCGGGATCCTTAAATGACTCTCTCGACTTATTAATTGACTTGATCTCTGTCTAGGAGTTGCAATTAGTTTCTGGTGTTTGTAGGACATGCTAGTAGTCTACCGAGTGGCACCCCGTACAGGTGAGCTTGGGAAAGACTAGGCATTGTGGCCCGGTGTGCCAAGCGTAGTACCATCCGTCGAGGTGGGCTTGGGAACCCTGTTCACATTGTTTGGGGCCGTTGAGGAAACTTCAGCTGGACTTCCTTGCGGATTCAGTCTCAAATAGGCGATAAACCTGGACTACAGTCTTGTGTGGTTAGTTAGGTCGTGGCCGACTCCCTCACTAGACTTCCGCTTGAAGGTTGCCGAGGTGCCTTTTTACGAGCACATGGCGGTAAGTGGCGGGAGCATGTGTGACGAAGTACACCCCTGTAGGGTAATCAATCTATTCGAATAGCCGTGTCCGCGGATATGGACTACTTGGAGACTTATATGGTTCATAGACAATTTAAAGGGTTACTCATAAAACCTTCAAGACAAGTGTGAGTATCGTGGATGGCACTCTCGTAGGAAGACGGGAGCGCATTCATGGTGGTGTATTGTTGTGGTGTTAGTGGACTCGTGTACGCTTCACAATACTTTTCGAACTTATGAAAGTCGTGGTATAGGATAGCCACCGAGTCAAAGTTGGCTTGCGGCATTGAACCCCACAACTCCCTTGTTGATACCGATGCATATGTAGTTAGTTCTGATGTAAGTCTTGCTGAGTACTCAGTACGCACTATTTCTTAATTATGTTTTTGCAGAGGAGACTCCAGTCTCGCTAGTGGTTTCTACGATAAGATCGATGTTGGCCATTTAGCTTGGGAATCCCAGCCAGAGGTCTGGTTCCTATGGAGGGCCTTGTAGATAGACAGGCTTCCTCAGCCTTCTTCTTTTCTAGATGTTTGTACCCAAATATGTTAAACTTCCGCTTGTTGCTTGTATGATTCGTGTGTTCGGTCACGTGACCCCTGTTTGTAATATCACACTATGTTGGATCTTATGAGCCTCCTAAATAAATATTGTGTTGTTGTATGGTTATGTTGTGATGCCATAGTTGTATCTATGCATATTGGGCATGTCGTGCGTATGTGTGACGTGCAATGATATGTATGGGATTAGACACCTAGTTGTGTGCCTTTAGTAGTACTCTTTATAGGGAAGTACCTCTTTGTGCTTCCACCGAGCGTTGGTAGCTTGCTACTGCTCCGGATACATTGATTGACAGGCATGTATCCTTCCTTGCTGATGTGTCTGTCCCTTCAGGGAAATGTCTCGCAGTGTAATAGAGTCCCTGTAGCCTACTACGACTCGTCTACGTGCAGTGATGACATTTATGTCCCATAGGGTAATGGAGTCCTTGTAGTTTGCTATGACTCGTCTACACATGCTAGAGACTGACACCTGCATTGCTGGGTTACGTATGCATGTTCCTGTACGAATGTGCCACTTGGGTTCTACGACTAGTCATGTCAACCCGGGTTCTTTGACGTTTGAATGCTAGCAACATATTACATACGTGATCCAAAAGATGCAAACGGTCCTGACCCAGGTAAGGTGGCAGCCGTGGAGTTAACCTTGCATGTGGCCACAAAGTGATGTGATGTATTACATGCTAGATTCTTATGGCTTAGGATCGGGGTCCCAACAGCGTTGGTATCAGAGCTGACTGACTGTAGGATTACCAAGCCAAACTGGTCAATGTTGAGTCTAGCAACTCTTTAGTTATATAAGGGAATTGATTGTGGAAGGGAACGTCAGGCTCTTTTTACTCCTTTCCCTATGTTATTCTGGTTCTAAGTCACCCTCTACTTTTCTACGGGGATTAAGAACTAGGCTTCTTACCTATCTACCAGGATCTCGTGTTACTATTCCGTAGACTTATAGGAATGGTTGATCTGAGTTGCATTCCAGTCCTCGAGTGTTATCTGTGTAGCTTGTTAGTTCATCAGAATCTTGAGATTGTTATGTTAGGTGTCGTGGCACCTAAATCTTTTGCAGGATGTCTCATTTCCAAGCATTCGTATCCGTTATGATGTCCAATTTTCCCTAGGATTTCTTGAAGATCAATGCTTTTGCATTCCCTCCTATCTATTTGGTATGCCACCATGTCTAATCCTAGTTTCTCATCATCAGGATGTCCTGTAGTACCCAAGCTGCCATTGGTCGCAAGAAGGGCCAGAGACGTGGAACAAGAGATGCTGAAGTTCTGTCAGATTCACCTTCATTGGCACAGTTCATGCTAGACATTGAGAAAGACAAGCGTGAGTCAAATCGCGTTGGCACGTATTCAGGAAAACACCGCACATCAGTGTGCTGGAACAGTGACCATCCATGATTTCATCAAGCTGTACCCACCCACCTTCCATCACTCCATTGAGCCTCTCGATGTAGATGACTGGATCCGTAGCATCACAAACAAGATGCGTTCCGCGAACGTGGCCGAGGCTGACAAGGTCACCTATGCTACATATTTCTTGGAGGGCCCAGCTAGTATATGGTGGGAGAACTATGTGACTATAATTCTAGCTGGCCAGATTCCTACCTGGGAAGACTTCACAGAGGTTTTCTATGAGCATCATATTCCTCAGGGTCTCATGGACCGAAAGATGGAAGAGTTTTGTAACCTTACCCAGGGTAAGATGGCTATTGATGCTTATAGCCGAGAGCTTGAGAACCTTGCACGTTATGCCACAGCAGAAGTGTCCACGGATGCCAAGAAGCAAGCTAGGTTCAAGAAGGGTCTCAACCCATGGTTGCATCATGATCTTCACCTGCATCATTGTGACACTTTCCAAGCTCTTGTGAACAAGGCCATTAATGCAGAGACAACTCCGTTCACCTATGAAGAAGCTCGCAAGCACAACCGTGATTTGGCTTCTACCTCTGGCTCTGGATCTCAAAAGCGTCGGATTTGGGTTCCGGACTCATCACTTCCTCCTGGATAAGCATCGAGGCCATCCTATGTGGCGCCTCGTCCAACTCAGCCAAATGCTCCACCAAAACGTATTGGTGGACCGCCTGTCAATGCGGTTCCACATCATACTTCTGTGATTTGCTACAAGTGCGGAGAACCAGGCCATGTTGCTCGAAATTTAATTCAGTCCAGCGTTGCCTCAACCGAGTCTGCAAAGTCCGTTGACCATAACAAGCCACCAGTCAAGGTGATCCATGCCAAGCCAACCATCACTGGACAGGGATGTGTGAATCACGTCTCAGCCAAGGAAGCTAATGATGATCTAGAAGTTCTCCTTGGAACGCTCCTTGTCAATTGCCATCCGGCATCAGTTCTATTTGATACTGGAGCATCGCATTCCTTCATCTCGGAAGGCTATGCCTGGTTGCATGACATGTCATTTTGCGATATGCCAACTGCTCTTGAAATTCAGACTCCGGGGTCTAGATGGTAGACCACAAGAATAAGCCATGGAAATGAAATCTGTGTTGATAGGCTTGTATTCCTTGCTTCGCTGATAGCTCTCAAGTGTTGAGATATTAATATCATCTTGGGTACGGACTGGATGATAGCTCACCATTCCAAGATCGATTGCTCCACCAGGTCTGTTCACCTTACGCATCCATCTGGCAAGATAGTCCATGTTTCAACACGAGTTGCAAAGTGTCAGCTCTATTCACTCAATGCCAACCCTCTTCCCGAGCTTTAAGATATACTGGTAGTAAGAGATTTTCCGGATGTATTTCCAGAAGAATTGCCAGGCATTCTGCCTGACAAGGATGTAGAGTTTGTGATAGACCTCATCCCAGGAACTGTTCCAATTTCCAGAAGACCTTATAAGATGGCACCCTTGGAGTTAGCTGAGCTCAAGAAGCAACTTGATGAGTCCTTGCAAAAGGGTTTCATTCGACCTAGCTCCTGTCCTTGGGCTTGTCCCGTCCTCTTTGTGAAGAATAAGGATGGAACGGATCGTATGGTTGTGGATTACCGACCCGTCAATTTGGTCATAGTAAAGAATAAGTATCCGCTCCCCAGGATCAATGATTTGTATGATTAACTTGCTGGATCTTCAGTGTTCTCCAAGATGGATTTGAGGTTAGGCTACCATCAAATCAAGATTAAGAATGGAGACATTCCCAAGATGGCATTCATCACTCGTTATGGCCAGTACGAGTACACAGTCATGTCCTTTGGACTAACCAATGCTCCAGCAACATTTTCCCGTTTTATGAACTCAATATTCATGGAGTACTTAGATAAGTTTGCCGTGGTTTACCTCGATGATATTCTGATTTACTCGAAGAATGAAGAAGAACATGCTGAGCACCTCAGACTTGTGCTAGAAAAACTCAAAGAGCACCGTCTTTATGCCAAGTTCTCCAAGTGTGAATTTTGGTTACCTGAAGTGACCTATCTAGGTCATGTGATCTCCGGAAAGGGCATTGCAGTCAATCCTGAAAGAGTTTAGGCCATTCTCGACTGGACTCCATCTGAAACAGTTAAACAAGTTAGCAGTTTCCTTGGTTTAGCAAGCTATTGTGGCCGCTTAATTGAGAACTTCTCCAAAATTGCCAAGCCTTTGACGGAACTCCTCAAGAAAGATAAGAAGTTTGAGTGGACCCCACAATGTGAGCACAGTTTCCAGGAACTGAAGAGACGTTTGACCTCTGCTCCTGTTCTTGTGCCACCTGACTTCTCCAAGGACTTTGTCATCTATTGTGATGCCTCTAGACAAGGACTTGGATGTGTTTTTATGCAAGACCGACAGGTGATCGTCTATGCATCCCGACAGTTGCACCCACATGAGGAAAATTATCCAACACATGATTTGGTGCTTGTGGAAGTAGTCCATGCACTCAAGGTATGGCGACATTACCTTCTTGGTAATCGTTGCGAGATTTACACAGATCACCAAAGCCTGAAGTATATCTTCACTCAACCAGATCTGAATCTCAAACAAAGACGATGGTTAGAGTTGATTACGGATTATGGCTTAGGAATTACTTACACCCCAGGCAAGGAAAATGTCATGGCGGATGAGTTAAGTTGTAAATCCTACTGCAACAATCTTATGCTGCAACAAGGTCAACCCCTTCTTCATGAGGAATTTTGCAAGCTTAACCTCCACATTGTTCCTCGCGGATCCCTTTCAACCTTGGTTGCAAAACCTACTCTGGAGGATCAGATTTTAACAAGCCAATAGTATGATGTGGGTATTACCCGGATCAGGGATAATGTTGAAAAGGGAATCGCCGGTAGTTTCTCCATTGATGATAGAGGTGCAATATACTTTGGGAATTGGCTGGTAGTTCCTAAAAAGCAACAACTTCGAGAGTTGATCCTTAAGGAGGCTCATGAATCTCCTGTCACCATTCACCCTTGTAGCACCAAGATGTATTAGGACCTACGCCAAAGGTTCTGGTGGACTAGAATGAAGAGGGAAATCGCTCAATTCATTGCTAACTACGATGTTTGTCGCCGCGCGAAGGCAGAGCATCAGAGACCTGCTGGCACCCTTCGGCCATTAGCTATTCCTGAATGGAAACGGGATAAAGTTCAAATGGACTTCATCACCGGATTTCCCAAGACCAAGAAAGGAAATAATGCATTCTTCTTGGTTATTGATCGCCTTTCCAAAGTGACTCATTTCCTTCCTGTTTGAGAGAGTATCACCGCTTGTCAGTTGGCGGACTTGTATATCTCTCAAATAGCGTCCCTTCATGGTGTTCCATTGGAAATTAATTCGGATCGTGGAAGTCTTTTCACCTCTCGATTTTGGGACAGTTTCTAGAATGCTATGGGAACCCATCTCTCCTTTAGCACTGCTTTTCACCCTCAGTCAAGTGGTCAGGTTGAAAGAGTCAATCAGATTCTCGAAGACATGCTCAGAGCTTGTGTCATCTCATTCGGAATGAATTGGGAGAAGTGTCTTCCATTTGCCAAGTTTGCACATAACAACAACTACCAATCTAGTCTGGGCAAAGCTCCTTTTGAAGTTCTTTATGGGCAAAGATGTCGAACACCTTTGAACTGGCCAGAGACCGGGGAAAGGCAATTCTTTGGCCCAGATATGATCCAAGAAGCAGAAGAGCAAGTTCGCATTATCCGCAAAAATCTCAAGACATCACAGTATCGTCAGAAGAGCCAGTATGATCGCCATCATAAGGAAGTAACTTATGAGGTGGATGAAAAGGCTTACCTCCGGGTTACTCCTCTGAAGGGTACCTATCATTTCAGTATCAAGGGCAAATTGGCTCCTCGTTACATTGGTCCTTTTCGCATTCTTGCTAAACGAGGAGAGGTTGCCTACCAATTGGAACTGCCCCCGCATCTTTCCCGAGTTCATGATGTCTTACACGTTTCTCAACTCAGGTGTTGCTTCAAGCATCCTATCTGTGAAGTGGACCACGAAATGCTTGATCTTCAAGATGATCTTTCATATCGAGAATATCATGTTCGTATTCTCGATCAAGCTGAGCGTGTAACCCGGTGTCGGAATATCAAGTTTCTGAAGGTTCAGTGGTCACATCATACTGAGAATGAAGCTACCTGGGAGCGTGAAGATCGTCTTCAATTTGAGTATCCGGCTCCTTTCCTGTCGACTCCAGAATCTCGGGACGCGGTTCTTTTAAGTGGGGGTGAGTTGTCACATCCCTAGTTTTAGCATGCACTAGGATCCATGCTTGTGATTGCATCATGTTTAATTTTTAAGAAAACTTGAAATGGGATGATCAAACCTTGCAATTATTTGAATTCAAATAGGTTCAACTAAAATATTTTCAACGAACCAAAGTGGCTTTCTAAAATGTCCATCATTTCTGGAAAAATGTGGAAGCATCAACTAGAGGTGATTTATATTTTTCAAAGTCATTTTTGTTTATTGAATTAAATCAATAAATATTTGAATTGGAGTTATAAAATATTATAAATAATTTTATAGCTCCAATAAATATGAAACTTGGCCAGGGCCTTTAGAATATTTCAATCAGTGCCTATAAAAAGTTTCCTATTTTTCTAAATCGATTTAGTATTTTACTAAGTCAGAAACAAACTGCAAAAATAGAAAAAAAACATAAAATAGGAAAAGAAGAGGCAACCCCCTGAGGCCCAGGAGGGGGCTGACCCAGCGGCCTAGCTTCCAGTCACCCCCAACCTCCTGCCACGAGGATTGGGGCGTGTGGCCGGAGCACGCTGGCACGCGTCGACCACCTCCTGCCTGGCTGCTTGCCTCTGGAGGCCGGTGAGAGCGCTAGCGCGACCCCCCCTTTCGTCATGGCCTTCTTCCCCTCTCTCCCCTACCACTCTCTCTCTCCCTCTGCTCTCTCTCCCTCTGCTCTCTCTCTCGCACCGGACTGAAGCCGTCGTCGTCGTCGTCGATTCGCCGCCCCTGGTGCCTCCCCGAGACCGCGAACTCCGTCGTCCGATGCGCCGTGAGACTCCCCGTCGATCCCCCTCTTTTTCCTTGTTGTCTAGCCGCCATTTTCTGTCATGGCCGAGCACCTCGCCGCCGGCGTCATGGCCACCGTGGCCAGAGCACAGGCCATGCTCATTTGAGCACTCCGGCGTGCTTGCGCGGACCCATAGATGCTGCCCCCACCACTGGCTCCTCCTCCCATAGCTTGTAGCGCCGCTGCCACCCTCGCCTAAGCTCCGGCCGCCGCGAGCGAGCTCACCGCCGTCAGCTCTAGCCGCCCCTCGCCTCCCCGCGTGTTCCATGCGATGCGGGCGAGCTCGGGCTGCGCCCTAGTGCCCTCAGCCCTCCCGGAGACCCCCTGCACCGCAACTCTGGCGAGAAACCGCCGTCGGGTTGGTCGCCGCTGCCAAACTCCGGCGGGGCCGACGTGGCGAGCCCATTAGCGCTACCCCCGCGGCTAATTATCCCCGCAGTGATTGCCAGTGGGCCCCGCAAGCGGGTCAAACCGCAGTCAGCGTGGGATTTGACCCTGCTTAGCGGCTGGGTCACTGACCAGTGGGTCCCATTGGTCAGTTTTGACTTGGACTGGCCGGTTGACCAGGCTGACGTCATGCTGACGCATGGTTGATGGAATAAATGCATTTCTGTATTTTTAATAATTCCAGAAATTGCTAAAAACTTAGAAAATTCATATAAATTAATCTGTAAGTGAGATGAAAATAATTTATATATGAAAATTGATCAGAAAAATCCAATGAATCCATCTGTACAATTCTCATACATGTTAGATAAACCTAAATAGGTGAACTTGGACATTTTAGCTCAAATACATTATGGAACTCCATATATGAAGTTGAATTTGAACCTTGAGTTCAAACCTACTTCATTTAAATTTGTTGCTAGATGCATTAGCTCAAACACATCATATTGCCATGCCATATTCATGCATCATATTGTTGCATTTTATGTATATTGATTTGTTCCCCTTCGTTGGTTGTTCTTCGTGTTAGGCACTGTTCCGGAGGATACGGTCGAGTATCCATCTGAGGAGCAGTAACGTGTGATCGTCTTATCAGGTAAGCAACTCCTCTTGAACATATCCGATACAATCCCACTCTCTCTCTCTTGCTCTCACTTATTGCATTAGGACAAAACATTTCAACTTTTACATGTTCCGATAGTTGAACCCATTCCTCTCCATGACCTACCATTGTCATAGTAAATAGTGAACCATGCAACCTAGAATACCTGGTAGATGCTTGAGCCATGTTGTGCCTTTAACCTGCTATGTTTGCTATGCTTAGAGTTATTCCAGGTCTGATTCATCTAGGTGATGAACCAGAGTGAATTGAACTTGTTTTGATGATGAGAGTTAAGTTGTGAGCCCGATTTCGTAAAGGTAGCGATGAGAGGTCATGTAGGAGTACATGGCGGGTTGTCTCACTGGGACCGTCCTTAAGAACTGAGTCATGTGTATGTTGTCCAAGACTAGCTACTACCGCACATTGGGATCCTTAAATGACTCTATTGACTTATTAATCGACTTGATCTCTGTCCAGGAGTTGCAATTAGTTTCTGGTGTTTGTAGGACATGCTAGTAGTCTACCGAGTGGCACCCCGTACAGGTGAGCTTGGGAAAGACTACTTGGAGACTTATATGGTTCATAGACAATTTAAAGGGTTACTCATAAAAGTTTCAAGACAAGTGTGAGTACCGTGGATGGCACTCTCGTAGGAAGGCGGGAGCGGATCCATGGTGGTGTATTGTTGTGGTGTTAGTGGACTCGTGTATGCTTCACAAAACTTTTCAAAGTTATGAAAGTCGTAGTACAGGATAGCCACTGAGTCAAAGCTGGCTTGCTGCATTGAACCCCACAACTCCCTTGTTGATACCGATGCATATGTAGTTAATTATGATGTAAGTCTTGCTAAGTACTCAGTACACACTATTGCTTAATTATGTTTTTGCAGAGGAGACTCCAGTCTCGCTAGTGGTTTCTACGATAAGATCGGTGTTGGCCATTTAGCTTGGGAATCCCAGCCAGAGGTCTGGTTCCTATGGAGGGCCTTGTAGATAGACAGGCTTCCTCGGCCTTCTTCTTTTCTAGATGTTTGTACCCAGATAGTATAAACTTCCGCTTGTTGTTTGTATGATTTGTGTGTTCGGTCACGTGACCCTTGTTTGTAATATCACACTATGTTGGCTCTTATGAGCCTCCTAAATAAATGTTGTGTTATTGTATGGCTAGGTTGTGATGCCATAGTTGTATGTATGAATATCGGGCATGTTGTGCGTACGTGTGACGTGCTACGATATGTATGGGATTCGACACCTAGTTGTGCGCCTTTAGTAGTACTCTTTACCGGGAACTGCCTCTTTTTGCTTCCACCGAGCCTTGGTAGCTTGCTACTGCTCCGGATACATTGATTGATCCACATGTATCCTTCTTTGCTGTTGTGTCTGTCCCTTCGGGGAAATGTCTCTTAGTGTAATGGAGTCCCTGTAGCCTGCTACGACTCGTCTACGTGCAGTGATGACATTTATGTCCCACGGCGTAATGGAGTCCTTGAAGTTTGCTCTGACTCATCTACACACGCTAGAGACCGACACCTGCATTGTTGGGTTATGTATGCATGTTCCTGTACGGATGTGCCACTTGGGTTCTATGACTAGTCATGTCGACCCGGATTCTTTGATGTTTGAATGCTAGCGACATATTACATACGTGAGCCAAAAGATGCAAATGGTCCCTGCCTAGGTAAGGTGGCAGCCTTGGAGTTAACCATGCATGAGGCCACAAAGTGATGTGATGTGTTACATGCTGGATTCTTATGGCTTAGGATCGTGGTCCCGACAGTCGTCTTTTCTCCAGAAATGAAATTTCTCGGATTGGATTTTCAGTATGATTTTTTATGGACTAAAATAGACCCCCGAAGCATTGGAGCTAGGCCAGAAGAGCCACGAGGAGGCCACAAGCCAGGAGGGCGTGGCCACCCCCCTGGCCGCACCTCGGTGGTTTGTCGTCACCTTGTGGCCCCCCTTGACGTGATTCCAATGCCAAAAAATCCTATAAATACTAAAAACCCTAGAAAGAAACCTAGATCAGAAGATTCGTTGCCGCAAGCCTCCAAAGCCACCAAAAAACAATTGGGAGCCCTTTCTGGCACCCTGTCAGAGGGGGGAAACCATCACCGGAGGCCATCTTCATCATCCCGACGGTCTCCATGATGAGGAGGGAGTAGTTCACCCTCGGGGCTGAGGGTATGTACCAGTAGCTATGTGTTTGATCTCTCTCTCTCTCGTGTTGTTGAGATGACACGATCTTGATGTACCACGAGATTTATTGATATAGATGAATCATATGGAGTTTTTCCCTCTCTATCTTCTTGTGACGAATTGAGTTTTCCCTTGAAGGTTGCGTAGTAAACATCACTTGCTATGACTCGTCTACACACGCTAGAGACCAACACATGCATTGTTGGGTTATGTATGCCTATCCCTATATGGATGTGCCACTTGGGTTCTACGACTAGTCATCTCGACGTGGGTTCTCCGACATTTGAATGCTAGTGACACATTCACATACATGAGCCAAAAGACGCAAACTGTCCCGGCCCAGGTTAAGTGGCATCCATGGAGATAACCATGTGTGAGGTCGCAAAGTGATGGGATGTGTAACAAGCTAGATTCTTATGACTTAGGATCAGTGTCCCGACAGATTAGAGCTTGATTACCTGTAGGATTACCAAGCCAAACTGGTTGATGTTGAGTCTAGAACTGCTTTTGTTATATAAGCGAATTGATTGTGGAAGGGCACGTTAGAGTCTTTTTACTCCTTTTCGCGTGTCATTCTAATTCTGAGTCACCCTCTTCTTTATTATGCAGGGTTTAAGAATTAGGCTTCTCATCGATCTATCAGGATGACAAGTTACTATGATGCAGAATTCTAGGAAAGTTGGTGTCTTCTTGGATTACGTCTCTATAAGAATTCATTGTTATGTTATCATTTGTCTTGCAGGTTGCCTCATATTTCATGTCCGTACAACCATTATGTTGTCCGAGATATCCAAGGTTTATAAATAATCTGATGCAATTGCAAACTCTTTCATCTTGAATCGATTTCTTTTGGGCCATACAAATCACACTAATTATTGTTCTGGGGTACTCCATTGCCTCGACGTATATGCTAAAGGTGTTTAGGAAACCAAGTTATTCTAGTGAACCACCAAATAGTCTAGTTGTCAATTGTGTTCCCAGTGTGATAATTCTAGCTATCGTTATCAAAAGCACCATGTGATGCTACTTAGTCAGTAGGTACTCTATTTCTGGGTTCATGAACCCAAGGATCATTCTGCTCACTCCCGTTGATAGTATTGCTTGTCCCTTTAGGATATTAGTGACCTTTATGATAGTCCTCAAGGTTTGTGTTACATCATTCTTCCAATACCATGAACCAACCCCAGCAGAAGTTCTTCGTGAACGAAAGATCACAACGTGGGTGCTCGTGATGAGTTCTCCATTCTATAATCGTGACTCTACCAATCCTACCTTTCTACATGGATTATCTGGAATAAATATGTTGAACTTCGTTTGACGTATTCAATCCATGCATCCACAACTTAGAAAATTCATGTGTTCCTTGAGTTGTCCCCCTCAATTGTATTCCGACCTTCATCTATCAATGGATAGTCAAGAGTATGTCATGCATTTGTGTTATCAATGTTGACTATTCTTGTGGTCCGTCAAGCCATTCTACTCCAGAATGACTAGGAGAAACAAACTCTAGTACCTCATCCATATCCAGGATTGGGTCAAAGCAGTTGTATTCTGCAGATCAAAATGCCAATCCAGCTTTTGCTCTTTTGTGTGTGATGAAGAATGATGATATCTTCATCAATTGATCCTTGTGATAAATTGTTGGACCTATCATCCTGTCCAACCTTTGATTTGAGTGTGGGCTACCATCAAATCAAAATAAGAACCAAAGATCATCCTAATGTTGTTTTACTCGTGGATGTATCCTCGAGCGTACACTGTTATATCGTTTGGTCTTTCCAATTGCTATCACCTTGTTCTCATAATTGGTTAATTCCACCCATATGGATACCTTGATGAATTGTTGTGAGCCATCGACAACATTTTTCATGTGTTCCATGATTCATGATGAACATTAAGCTAGTGTTGGAAACTTTTGTAGGCAATATCTTCGTGTTCCGTACATGAAGTACATGATGGTGTCAGAAGTGACATACTCTAAGTTCATGTGCATTCGATGCAAGTTGCCGCCTTGACTTCGAGAAAAGTTGTTTTGCTTTCCTTGGAATCATCCTAAGTCATTCATGCATGTGCGAAGTATACTATGGTTTGAGAGATTAGCTACCTCCATTCGATATGTATTACCTAGCATCCCAAGCAACCGATTGACTTGTTTAAGAAAAGGGAGTCTGTAAGTGCTAATCCTAGGCTATGTACAAGACTTCATTATCCTCTAATGATGGTTCCAAATGAGAACTCAATAGTGTTTTGTTGTAAGATTTCCATATGAACACGATTGTTTTGGATAGTTTGTTTACGTGTGTCTTGCAATCTAGCTCATGCCTTGGAGTTGGCTTTCATAGTTTGTTTCCCAAGAATTATGATATTGGTCTCATTGTAACCAATAAGGTGGTATTGTGGCTAACATGCCTAGCCAGAAGAGCTATTGTTATAATATCTTATATCAACAACCTTAGCCACTTTCTCGTGAAGATTTCGTATGACTCATTCTAGAAGTTGTTCCTCATGGATATTTTCATACTCCCGAAGTCCGACCTATACTTGATGTTCCAGATACCAAATTTTATCTATGTTTGGGTTACACTACTTCATCAAGAAGAACATTAGAAGAGGAGTGCTAAATGTCTCTTGGTCGATCATCCAGATTTCGCCCCCTTAGCATAGCTAAGGTGAAATCTAAGAAAGTGTTTGTCTCCCTTTGCATATGCGTCCTCCATTACCCATTGTGGTTGTATAAGGTGTCACCAAGATCTGGGCAAGGATATTGGTAAAACTCTAATGAATATGGAGATGCTCAAGTTCTTGAGAGCACGCTCAGACACTAGGTTATATTCTTGGTATCAATTGGCCTTCCGTTTGCCGAGTTGTCCTATAACCCTAGTTTCCTCTCCAAACTGAGTATGCCATTCGATTGAATTCCTTCAAACGATCATTGTAAATTGCCTTAACCTGGTATGAAGAGTTTCAATGATCTATGTATAAAAAGTAATTCTTTTTTCCACTTAAGAGAATAACTCTACGAGACACCTTCCCTAAGGTGCCCCATTGTGGAATCATGGCAATTTAACACCCTGCTACTTTGAAACCTTTTTGTCACAACCCTAGTAAGAGTCATAGGCTAGCATTGTGTTTGCATCACCATCATCATCTATGCATCAATATGAAATGGGGAGAAGAAGAAAACCCCACCCACTTAATGAATTAAAGGATTTCGAGATAAATGAAATTTCAACAAATCCAAAATGCCCATTAAAAATGTCCCCTATGTCTGGTAATTAGGGACATGGATATACCAGGGGCCATTTAAATTATTTGAACATTTAAAATAATTTGAATTAATGGTTTAAGTCCCTGGAAAATGACAAATAAAGAAAATATCATTATCACTGTTTTCAAAATAATCTGAAACTGTTATTATAAGTTTGGAATATTCAAACTTCAATTTAGAAATTATGTGGGTCATTTTGAAAAGTTATTTGGATCTGCAAAGAAATAAAACAAATATCAAAAAGAAATCAGAAAACAAAAAAAGGAAAAAAAGGGGAAGAGGCTTACCTGGCCCAGGAAGGAAATGGCCCAGCCCACCAGGGCCAAGCGATCATCTTCAACCTCTGCCAGTAGGCAGAGGCGAAGTGTCGCGTGGCGCCGGCGAGGCCTCCACCTCCTCCCTGCTCGCCTGGCTGCCGTGGCCCCCTGAGTGCGTCACGAGCCGCCCCGTGCCTTCTCCTCTCTTCCGTCGCCGCTCTCTCTCGCGCGCGTGCATTCTCCCCCCCTCTGTCTCCGCCATGGCCGAGAGCTTCCCGAGCTCGTCGCCGATGTTCTAGCCAACCCCGCGCTGCCTGAGCCAGCCAGAAGGACCGCCTGTACCTCCTCTTCCTCCCAGACGAGCCACGCATCGCCGGGGGGCTTCTATCGCCGTCGTGGCCCTGTCCTCCTCCTCGGGTCACCGGAGAAGAATTCGAAGGTCGCCGCCGTTCCAGGTCTTCCCCGACCCAGCCGTCGACGCCTCTGCGTTCGCTGTGAGCCCCGGAGTGTTTTCCCCCTCTTTCCCCTTCTATCTTGCGCCCTAACCACGGATTCCATCGGAGCCCGAATGGCGACGCCACTAGAGCTCGTCGCCGGTCGCGTTCAAGTCATCGATTGGTCCCTCCGAGGCCACCGTTGAGCTTGCGGAGTGGCGTAGGTGCCATTGGTACCAGATAGGAGCTGTTCCGTGCCCCGTGTCATGTTTGCGTCCGAGGCCGAGCTCTGGCCGCCGCCACGAGCTCGATTCCGGCGAGCTCCGGTGACCCCGTGACCTCCTACGGCTCCGGATGGATGCGGCTGTGCGCGGGCTACTCGCCAGTGGCCTTAGCTCGCTAGATAACCCCCTGTAGAAGAAAACCCGACGGACGCCGCCGTCTCTGGTGGTCACCGGCGTCAAGCCGCCGGCCAACTCCGGTGGGTTTGACCCGGGTGGACCCCTGGCTTGACTCCGTGAGTCAATGACAGGTGGGCCCCGGCCCTAATTGGTATTAAATTAATCCGGTAATTAAGTTAACTTAATCTGTTAACCAATAAGACACTGACAGGTGGGCCTAGTTAGTTAATTAAAATAGGATTAGTTTTAATCAGTTAACTAAATTAATCAAACACTGACATGTGGACCCCACATGTCAGGTTTGACTCTCGGCCAAGTCAGCTGACCAGCTGATGTCATCATGACATCATACTGATGCAATAAGTCAAATTTCTTATTTTAAAATAATTCCAGAAATAGTTAAAAACTTTGAAAAATCATATAAATTAATCTGTAAGTCAGATGAAAATAATTTATATATGAAAATTTATCAGAAAAATCCAATGAATCCAATGGTGCTACTTTCATGCATGATAGAGAAACCTAAATAGGTGAACATGGACATTTAAGCATTAGGTCAATATATAGAATTTGAAATGAGAACAACTTTGAACCTATATTTAAATACCTTTCAATTGACATGAACACCAGATACATTAGCTCATCCATGCATACTATCATGCCATGTTCATGCATCATATTGTTGCATCTGCTTGTATTGATTGTTCTTATCTGCATCGCGGTAGGTCCGACTCCGGACGATACTAACCCGTACCCCGACGAAGGAGAGAATTCCTCCGCTTCCCAGCAAGGAAAGCAACCACATTGATCATTCCGATAACATCCCGTTCTCTTGCTCCCGCTCTTGTTCATTGCCTTAGGACATTGTTACATGACAGTCATACATGCTAGATGAACCTAATCTTCTGCATGACCTGATCTTGTCACAGTAAATAGCTAAACCATGCAACCTAGCATACCTGGTAGATGCTTGTGTCGTGATGTGCTTAGCTTACCTTCATGCCATGCTGCTATGCCTAGAGTTGTGTCAGGTCTGATTCATCTGGGTGATGAACCAGAGTGAAACTGTGATGTTCTGATATGATGAGCTCATAACGAATCCGTTTTGGTAAAAGGTAGCGATGAGAGGCTATGTAGGAGTACATAGTGGGTTGTCTCATTGGGACCGTTCATAGGAACTGGGTTCCGTGTCTGTGATCCAAGACGAGATACTACCACATGCTGGGCCCTGAAATACGACCCCGCTTGACTTATCAGTCCCTTAGTCTTTGGTCCAGGTATTGCAAGTAGTTTCTGGTGTTTATAGCATGCTGGAGGCCGTGCGTAGCGCTGACCCTCGGGGTGGGTTACGACGCGGTAGGCAGTGGCACGGTGTACCAAGGGTCACCCGAATGGTGGGCTTGGGAACCCTGCGCACATCGCTTGGGACCATAGTGGAAACTTCGGCCGGACTTCCATGTGGGTCAGTCTCAAATAGGCGGTAACCTGGACTAGAGGTCTTATGTGATTGACGGTCGTGGCCGACTCCCTCGCTGGGCATCCGCTTGAAGGTTCCCGAGGTGCATGGTTTATGGCACACAACGATAAGTGGTGAGAGCGTGTGTGAAGAAGTACACCCCTACAGGGTTATGAAACTATTCGAATAGCCGCGTCCTCGGATATGGACTACTTGGAGAACTTATGTTGTTCATAGATAATCAAGTGGATACTTCTAAAATTCTCAAGACAAGTGTGAGTATCGTGGATGGCACCCTTCCAGAGGGGGAAGATGAGTCCATGGTGGTGTATTGAGATGGTGTTGGTGGACTCGCGTGCGATAACTAATAATGTAACTAAGGGTTTAAAACTGAATAGTGTAGGTTAGCCATAAGTCAAAGCTGGCTTTCTGCATAAACTCCACCACCCCCCTTTGTTGATACATGAGCATAAATAGACTAGTTCTGTTTTAAAGACTTGCTGAGTACGATTGTACTCATCCGTGCTTAATTAATGTTGGAGAGGAAAACCAGGACCCATCAGGTTGGTTCTATCTAGACGTTGACGATGCCGAATAGCTGGTGTCCCAGCTACGATCTTGCCCATGTGGTGGGCTGTAGATAGTCAGGCCGTGTGCCTCTTTTATGTATTTTGCCGTCTGTAATCAAATAGCTTTAGTTTCCGCTGGTTTGTAAGACTATGTTTGTATGACTTGAGTGTTGGGTCATGTGACCCCTATCTGTATGAACATATTATGCAAGGCTCGTCTGAGCCTCTTAAATAAAAGTTATGTTATTGTATGGTTATGTTGTGATGCCATGGTTGTATCTATGCATATCGGGCATGTCATGCATACGTGTGACGTGCAACGATATTTATGGGGTCCGACACCTAGTTGTGTGCCTTTAGTAGTACTCTTTATGGGAAACTGCCTCTTTGTGCTTCCACCGAGCCATGGTAGCTTGCTACTGCTCCGGACACATTGATTGACCGGCATGTATCCTTCTTTGCTGTTGTGTCTGTCCCTTCGGGGAAATGTCTCGCAGTGTAATGGAGTCCCCGTAGCCTGCTACGACTCGTCTACGTGCGGTGATGACATCCGTGTCTCGTGATGTAATGGAGTCCTTGTAGCTTGCTATGACTCGTCTACACACGCTTGAGACCGACACCTGCATTGCTGGGTTATGTATGCCTGTTTCCGTACGGATGTGCTACTTGGGTTCTATGACTAGTCATGTCGGCCCGGGTTCTTTGTTGTATGATTGCCAGCGACATGTTCACATATGTGAGCCAAAAGACGCAAACGGTCCCGGCCAAGGTAAGGTGGCAGCCGTGGAGTACCGTGTGTGAGGCCGCAAAGTGATGTGGCTTGTTACAGTATGGAATCATATGACTTAGGATCGGGGTCCCGACAGCGTTGGTATCAGAGCCTGACTGACTGTAGGACTACCAAGCCAAACCGGTCGAAGTTGAGTCTAGAAACACTATAGATAAGTAGGGGAATTGATTGTGGAAGGGAACGTAAGGCCCTTTTTACTCCTCTTCCCAAGTTATTCTATGCTGGGTCACTCTCATCTTTTCTATGGGGATAGGAACTAGGATTCTCATCTATTGCTTAGGATGACGAGTTACTAGCCATGGACCAATAGCTAGCTTGCTTGTGAATAAGTGCAGTTATTTTAGTGTTGTTGGTGTGACAAACAGATGGAGAAGAGATTGAGTATAGATAGTCGAGTGGTTATGCCTTTCCAATCTCTTTTCAATTGCCTCAAAAAATTTGTTGAGCAATTACAACCGTTATGCTGTCCAATTTCTGGTAGGATCTCTAATGTCTTTGCATCATCCTCTGTTTCAGATGCCATCTCGTCCTTTCCGTCAGGTGGTCCGTCTGACTAGGTGCATCGATGTGCCGGGTCACACAGCCATGTTGGTTAGAGTGATGATGGAGGCTGGATATCGCTGGTACCCGGAGTACACAGTGGAGGAGCAGTACCGAGATTTCAACCAGAGACAGTATCTGTGTACCGTTAGGATATACCCTTCATATCCTGGAGCTGCAAAGCCGCTTCACTGGACTCATGGATTGGGATTTACCATAGATATGGCAGTTCAGGAAGCCGCTTACACTATGCTGACTATTATGAGGTTTCACCATGGTCTGCTTCAGAACACGGAGTTCTGCTATGTTCCTGCTTCCATGGGAGGAGAGGATGGATATCTCGGTGCAGCCTACTCTGATCATTCTCATGAAGACCCAAGACTGCAGGTGACCGCTCAGATGTTGGAGAACAGGGATCGTGATGCACGTGCCCTTCGCATGGAGCTCTATGCTACCCGTGCACGCCTTTGGACAGCCTTGACGCAGTTGGCACCTGTCGTGCAGACAGGTTATGGAGATATGGAGATGTTGACTCCATCGCGGACTCATTTGCCAGCACACGTAGACTGGCCTAATGTTGGAGGCATCACCCCTCTTCGAGGACCGCTGTTGCCGCCGACAAGGGGACAAAGGCCACACCCGTGTCCTTATGGTTTCCAGGGATCCCAGTCTAGAGTGTTTCCAGATCCGCAGGTTCAGCTCCCAAGTCACGGGGGTAACCTGTACGACGCATTCTACGATGATGTTTGAGTGTGTGGATGCTAGACCTAGTATGGTAGTAGACGTATCGCCACAGCCCTGTGTGTCTTGTGGGATATGATCAAGGTCGAGAGTTGAGTTCCGGAGGTGTAGATAGATAATGTATAGGATGCTTGTAATGCCTTTGATGAGTTGTGTCATCTCTCTGTAGTTGTTTTTAGCTTGGGTTTGTACTGAACTAAGTCATGGTGCGTATGAAACCTAATGTTCATATGGTAGTTGTTTTACCATGTTGATTGGTGTTTATTCTACATGCCATGTTGATCAGTGCATTCCTTAATTCATGTCCTAGAGTTGTTGTTCCCCATGTCTAAGCTATGGATTGTTTTCCTTAGGATGGTGTCAACCAGGAACAACCCCGTGCATTCTCATGAGCAAGGCGAGAGTAGCTAGCCAAGGCAAGAAGAGCTGCCACGAGCACCATCTCTAGCGGAGGTGATGCTAGAAGCTGAAAGGAATAAGAGGGAGACCAACAGGCTGTTGGAGAGGATTGAACAGAACACTGCTCACGCTCCCCACAATGATCACCATGATGGAGTGTCACTTGGTGACTTCATTAAACTGTGTCTGCCTAAGTACCATCATTCGATCGATCCCCTCGATGCGGATGATTGGCTGACCAGTATGTCACGCAAGATTCGAGCTGCAAATGTTCCAAAGGCCAACAAAGTGACCTTTGTGACATACTTTCTGGAGGGACCTGCCAACCTGTGGTGGGAAAGCTATGAAGCTATGCGTCCCCAAGGACCTGTGCCAACCTGGGCAGAGTTTAGCGCCGCATTTCGTCTCCATCACATCCCGGAAGGGCTGATGGACCGCAAGAGAGAGGAATTATGTGCCTTCACACAGGGCAGATTGTCAGTGGATGCATACAGTCGCGAGTTTGGTAATCTTGCTCGCTATGCTCCAGAGGAAGTCTCAACTGATGCCAAGAAGAAGGCTAGGTTCCGCAAGGGACTTAACGCTGAGCTTCGCCGAGATCTTCGCTTGCATGAGTGCACCACCTTTCAAGCTCTCGTCAATAAGGCCATCAATGCTGAGTCCAAACAGACTGACTACGAGGCCACAAGGAGGCATAATCATGACTTCAACCCTGCATCGGGTTCAGGACCCAACAAGCACCGAATATGGGTACCCAATGCAGCTATGCCGGCAAGGTACACTGCGAGACCATCCTTCCAGGAACCTCGTCCAGTTCAGCCCAACCCTCGACCTAGACCATTTGGAGGACCACAAGTAAATGTTGCCCCTCGTGCTACAGTGGTATGCTACAAGTGTGGAGAACCGGGACATTATTCTCGTGAATGTCCCCAAAACAATGCCAAGCCCGCTGGACGCGGAAAACCAGGGAAAGCCTTCTATGTGAAGCCTACTCCTGCCCGTGGGCGAGTTAATTATGTGTCAGCTGAAGAAGCTCTTGAAGACCCTGATGTCATTCTAGGTATGCTTCTTGTTAATAGCCATCCAGCATCTGTTCTATTTGATACTGGGGCATCTCATTCATTTGTCTCAGAAAGTTATGCACAGTTGCATAACATGTCCTTCTGTGACATGCCCACTCCTTTAGTAGTTCAGACTCCTGGTTCAAAATGGCAAACTTCTAGAGTGAGTCATGACAATGAAATTCTGGTGGATAGGCTAGTATTCCTAGCATCCTTGATAGCACTTAAGTCTTCGGACATCAATATCATTCTAGGTATGGATTGGATGAAAGCCCACTATGCCAAGATTGATACTCATTCTAGGAATGTTCAACTTACACACCCCTCGGGAGAGATAGTTAATGTCTCTACTCAAACAACCAAGAGCCAACTTTATTCCCTAAATGCTAGCCCTCTCCCCGAGCTAGAAGATATTCCGGTAGTCCATGATTTTCCGGATGTCTTTCCCGAAGAACTGCCAGGTATTCCACCTGTCAGAGATGTTGAGTTCGTGATAGAACTTATTCCAGGGACAGTCCCAATAGCCAGAAGACCCTATAAGATGGCCCCCTTAGAACTAGCCGAGCTAAAAACCCAACTCGATGAAGCTTTGAAGAAAGGTTTCATTCGTCCTAGTTCTTCTCCTTGGGCTTGCCCCGTCCTTTTTGTTAAGAAGAAGGATGGATCGGATCGGATGGTTGTGGATTACCGACCAGTGAATTTGGTCACTATCAAGAACAAGTATCCACTCCCCAGGATCAACGATTTGTATGATCAACTCGCTGGATCCTCTGTCTTTTCCAAAATGGATTTGACGTTGGGATACCATCAAATCAGAATTAGAAACGGGGACATTCCAAAAACGGCTTTTATCACTCGTTATGGCCAATACGAGTACACCGTCATGTCCTTCGGTTTAACTAATGCTCCAGCCACTTTCTCTCGTCTGATGAATTCGATCTTCATGGAGTATTTGGATAAATTCGTCGTGGTTTACCTCAATGATATACTCATTTACTCGAAGAACGAACAAGAACATGCCGAGCATCTAAGGCTGGTACTAATGAAACTTCGAGAGCACCGCCTATATGCCAAATTCTCCAAGTGTGAATTCTGGTTGCCGGAAGTGACCTATCTGGGCCACGTGATCTCTGGCAAAGGTATTGCTGTCAACCCCGAGAGAGATCAGGCCGTCCTTGACTGGACTCAACCTGAATCGATTAAGCAAGTTTGGAGTTTCCTTGGCTTAGCGAGCTATTGTCGCCTCTTTGTTGAGAACTTCTCCAAGGTTGCGAAACCTCTGACTGAACTCCTCAAGAAAGATAAGAAGTTCGAGTGGACCCCAAAATGTGAGCATAGTTTTCAGGAGTTGAAAAGACGACTGACCTCTGCTCCCGTTCTGGTGCCACCAGATTTTTCTAAGGACTTTATTATCTATTGTGACGCCTCGCGACAAGGATTAGGTTGCATTCTCATGCAAGATCGTCATGTGATTGCTTATGCATCCCGACAGTTGCGTCCACATGAGGATAATTATCCAACACATGATCTTGAGCTTGCAGCGGTAGTCCATGCACTAAAGACATGGCGACATTACCTCCTGGGTAATCGTTGCGAGATATACACTGATCACCAAAGTCTGAAATATATATTCACCCAACCGGATTTGAATCTCTGGCAAAGACGGTGGGTAGAGTTGATTACAGATTACGATTTAGGGATAACTTACACCCCGGGGAAAGCCAATGTCATGGCTGATGCACTAAGTCGTAAGTCTTATTGTAACAATTTGATGTTACAACAAGGTCAACCGCTTCTCCATGAGGAATTCAAGAAGTTAAATCTTCACATTGTTCCTCAAGGATTCCTATCCAACCTGGTGGCGAAACCTACTCTTAAGGATCAAATCATAGCTGGCCAACAGCGTGATAAGGGAATTTCCCGGATCAAAGAGAACTTCATTAGCGGTTGCGCTAAGGACTTCTCTATAGATGATCAAGGTGCAGTGCTTTTTCAGGGCCGTTTAGTTGTTCCTAAAAGCCAACATCTCAGGCAGCTGATTCTTAAGGAGGCTCATGACTCTCCTCTCACAATTCATCCGGGTAGTACCAAGATGTATCAGGACCTACGCCAGAGGTTCTGGTGGACTAGGATGAAGAGAGCAATTGCTCAATATGTTGCTAATTGCGACGTCTGTCGTCGTGTGAAAGCAGAACATCAAAGGCCTGTTGGCACTCTTCAACCCTTAGCCATTCCTGAATGGAAATGGGATAAGGTCGGTATGGATTTCATCACCGGATTTCCCAGGACCAAGAGAGGGAACAATGCTATATTTGTAGTCATTGATCTTCTTTCCAAAGTGGCTCATTTTCTTCCTGTTCGTGAAAGCATTACTGCTAGTCAGCTAGCGGAGTTATATGTTTCTCGAATAGTTTCTTTTCATGGTGTTCCTTTGGAGATTAACTCAGACCGAGGAAGTATCTTTACTTCTCGATTTTGGGAAAGTTTTCAAACTGCCATGGGGACTCATCTATCCTTTAGCACTGCTTTCCACCCTCAATCAAGTGGTCAGGTTGAGCGAGTCAATCAAATTCTCGAAGACATGCTCCGAGCTTGTGTTATATCTTTCGGTATGAATTGGGAGAACTGCCTTCCATTTGCTGAATTCGCCTATAACAACAGTTATCAATAAAGCTTGGGCAAAGCCCCTTTTGAAGTTCTCTATGGACAAAAATGCCAAACACCTCTTAACTGGTCAGAAACCGGCGAGAGGCAACTCTTTGGTCCGGACATGATCCAGGATGCAGAGGAGCAAGTTCGCATTATTCGTGAAAAATTGAAAACAGCCCAATCCCGTCAAAAGAGTCAATATGATCGCCATCATAAGTCTGTGACTTATGAAGTTGACGAGAAGGCTTACCTTCGGGTTACACCTCTGAAGGGTACCCATCGATTCGGTATCAAAGGCAAGTTGGCTCCTCGTTACATTGGACCTTTTCGCATTCTTGCTAAACGAGGAGAGGTTGCCTACCAATTGGAACTTCCACCGCATCTTTCCAAAGTTCATGATGTCTTCCACGTCTCTCAACTCAGGCGTTGTTTTTCGGACCCTGTCCGAGAAGTGGACCACGAAGCGCTTGATCTCCAAGATAACCTTTCTTATCGAGAATATCCTGTTCGTATTCTCGACCAGGCTGAGCGTACCACTCGGCGTCGGAACATCTAGTTTCTTAAGGTTTAGTGGTCGCATCATTCTGAAAAGGAGGCGACATGGGAAAGAGAAGATCGTCTTCGACTAGAGTACCCCGCGCTCTTTCCGACCACTTCAAAATCTCGGGACGAGATTCTTTTGAGTTGGGGTGAGTTGTCACAACCCTAGTAAGAGTCATAGGCTAGCATTGTGTTTGCATCATCATCATCATCTATGCATCAATATGAAATGGGGAGAAGAAGAAAACCCCACCCACTTAATGAATTAAAGGATTTCCAGATAAATGAAATTCAACAAATCCAAAATGCCCATTAAAAATGTCCCCTATGTCTGGTAATTAGGGACATGGATATACCAGGGGCCATTTAAATTATTTGAACATTTAAAATAATTTGAATTAATGGTTTAAGTCCCTGGAAAATGACAAATAAAGAAAATATCATTATCACTGTTTTCAAAATAATCTGAAACTGTTATTATAAGTTTGGAATATTCAAACTTCAATTTAGAAATTATGTGGGTCATTTTGAAAAGTTATTTGGATCTGCAAAGAAATAAAACAAATATCAGAAAGAAATCAGAAAACAAGAAAAAGGAAAAAAAGGGAAGAGGCTTACCTGGCCCAGGAAGGAGATGGCCCTGCCCACCAGGGCCAAGCGGTCATCTTCAACCTCTGCCAGTAGGCAGAGGCGAAGTGCCGCGCGGCGCCGGCGAGGCCTCCACCTCCTCCCTGCTCGCCTGGCTGCCGTGGCCCCCTGAGTGCGTCACGAGCCGCCCCATGCCTTCTCCTCTCTTCCGTCGCCGCTCTCTCTCTCGCGCGTGCATTCTCCCCCCCTCTGTCTCCGCCATGGCCGAGAGCTTCCCGAGCTCGTCGCCGACGTTCTAGCCAACCCCGCGCTGCCTGAACCACGCATCGCCGGGGGGCTTCTATCGCTGTTGCGCCCCTGTCCTCGTCCTCGGGTCGCCGGAGAAGAATTTGAAGGTCGCCGCCGTTCCAGGTCTTCCCCGAGCCAGCCGTTGACGCCTCTACGTTCGTTGTGAGCCCCGGAGTGTTTCCCCCCTCTTTCCCCCTTCTATCTCGCGCCCTAACCACGGATTCCATCGGAGCCCAAATGGCGCCGCCACTAGAGCTCGTCGCCGGTCGCGTTCCAGTGATCGGTTGGTCCCTCCGAGGCCACCGTTGAGCTTGCGGAGTCGCGTAGGTGCCATTGGTACCAGATTGGAGCTGTTTCGTGCCCCGTGTCGTGTTTGCGTCCGAGCCCGAGCTCTGGCCGCCGCCACGAGCTCGATTCCGGCTAGCTCCGGCGACCCCGTGACCTCCTACGGCTCCGGATGGATGCGGCTGTGCGCGGGCTACTCGCCGGTGGCCTTAGCTCGCTAGATAACCCCCTGTAGAAGAAAACCCGACGGACGCCGCCGTCTCTTGTGGTCACCGACGTCAAGCCGCCGGCCAACTCCGGTGGGTTTGACCCGGGTGGACCCCTGGCTTGACTCCGTGAGTCAATGACAGGTGGGCCTCGGCCCTAACTGGTATTAAATTAATCCGGTAATTAAGTTAACTTAATCTGTTAACTAATAAGACACTGACAGGTGGGCCCAGTTAGTTAATTAAAATAGGATTAGTTTTAATCAGTTAACTAAATTAATCAGACACTGACATGTGGACCCCACATGTCAGGTTTGACTCTGGGCCGAGTCAGCTGACCAGCTGATGTCATCATGACATCATACTAATGCAATAAGTCAAATTTCTTATTTTAAAATAATTCCAGAAATAGTTAAAAACTTTGAAAAATCATAAAAATTAATCTGTAAGTCAGATGAAAATAATTTATATATGAAAATTTATAAGAAAAATCCAATGAATCCAATGGTGCTACTTTCATGCATGATAGAGCAACCTAAATAGGTGAACATGGACATTTAAGCATTAGGTCAATATATAGAATTTGAAATGAGAACAACTTTGAACCTATATTTAAATACCTTTCAATTGACATGAACACCAGATACATTAGCTCATCCATGCATACTATCATGCCATGTTCATGCATCATATTGTTGCATCTGCTTGTATTGATTGTTCTTATCTGCATCGCGGTAGGTCCGACTCCAGACGATACTACCCCGTACCCCGACGAAGGAGAGAATTCCTCCGCTTCCCAGCAAGGCAAGCAACCACATTGATCATTCCGATAACATCCCATTCTCTTGCTCCCGCTCTTTTTCATTGCCTTAGGACATTGTTACATGACAGTCATACATGCTAGATGAACCTAATCTTCTGCATGACCTGATCTTGTCACAGTAAATAGCTAAACCATGCAACCTAGCATACTTGGTAGATGCTTGTGCCGTGATGTGCTTAGGTTACCTTCATGCCATGCTGCTATGCCTAGAGTTGTGTCAGGTCTGATTCATCTGGGTGATGAACCAGAGTGAAACTGTGATGTTCTGATATGATGAGCTCGTAACGAATCCGTTTTGGTAAAAGGTAGCGATGAGAGGCTATGTAGGAGTACATAGTGGGTTGTCTCATTGGGACCGTTCATAGGAACTGGGTTCCGTGTCTGTGATCCAAGACAAGATACTACCACATGCTGGGCCCTGAAATACGACCCCGCTTGACTTATCAGTCGCTTAGTCTTTGGTCCAGGTATTACAAGTAGTTTCTGGTGTTTATAGCATGCTGGAGGCCGTGCGTAGCACTGACCCTCAGGGTGGGTTACGACGCGGTAGGCAGTGGCACGGTGTACCAAGGGTCACCCGAATGGTGGGCTTGGGAACCCTGCGCACATCGTTTGGGACCGTAGTGGAAACTTCGGCCGGACTTCCATGCGGGTCAGTCTCAAATAGGCGGTAACCTGGACTAGAGGTCTTATGTGATTGACGGTCGTGGCCGACTCCCTCGCTGGGCATCCGCTTGAAGGTTGCCGAGGTGCATGGTTTATGGCACACAGCGATAAGTGGTGAGAGCATGTGTGAAGAAGTACACCCCTGCAGGGTTATGAAACTATTCGAATAGCCGCGTCCTCGGATATGGACTACTTGGAGAACTTATGCTATTCATAGATAATAAAGTGGATACTTCTAAAATTCTCAAGACAAGTGTGAGTACCGTGGATGGCACCCTTCCGGAAGGGGAATATGAGTCCATGGTGGTGTATTGAGATGGTGTTAGTGGACTCGCGTGCGATAACTAATAATGTAACTAAGGGTTTAAAACTGAATAGTGTAGGTTAGCCATAAGTCAAAGCTGGCTTTCTGCATAAACTCCACCACCCCCCTTTGTTGATACATGAGCATAAATAGACTAGTTCTGTTTTAAAGACTTGCTGAGTACGATTGTACTCATCCTTGCTTAATTAATGTTGCAGAGGAAAACCAGGACCCATCAGGTGGGTTCTATCTAGACGTTGACGATGCCGAATAGCTGGTGTCCCAGCTACGATCTTGCCCGTGTGGTGGGCTGTAGATAGTCAGGCCGTGTGCCTCTTTTATATATTTTGCCGTCTGTACTCAGACAGCTTTAGTTTCCGCTGGTTTGTAAGACTATGTTTGTATGACTTGAGTGTTGGGTCATGTGACCCCTATCTGTATGAACATATTATGCAAGGCTCGTCTGAGCCTCTTAAATAAAAATTATGTTATTGTATGGTTATGTTGTGATGCCATGGTTGTATCTATGCATATCGGGCATGTCGTGCGTACGTGTGACGTGCAACGATATTTATGGGGTCCGACACCTAGTTGTGTGCCTTTAGTAGTACTCTTTACGGGAAACTGCCTCTTTGTGCTTCCACCGAGCCATGGTAGCTTGCTACTGCTCCGGACACATTGATTGACCGGCATGTATCCTTCTTTGCTGCTGTGTCTGTCCCTTCGGGGAAATGTCTCGCAGTGTAATGGAGTCCCCGTAGCCTGCTACGACTCGTCTACGTGCGGTGATGACATCCATGTCTCGTGACGTAATGGAGTCCTTGTAGCTTGCTATGACTCGTCTACACACGCTTGAGACCGACACCTGCATTGCTGGGTTATGTATGCCTGTTTCCGTACGGATGTGCTACTTGGGTTCTATGACTAGTCATGTCGGCCCGGGTTCTTTGTTGTATGATTGCCAGCGACATGTTCACATACGTGAGCCAAAAGACGCAAACGGTCCCGGCCAAGGTAAGGTGGCAGCCGTGGAGTACCGTGCGTGAGGCCGCAAAGTGATGTGGCTTGTTACAGTATGGAATCATATGACTTAGGATCGGGGTCCCGACACTTTTCACCATCTGTTTTAGTGTGGAATTGTTGCCTACCAATTGAACCTTTGTCATCCGCCTCGTTCCCTTGTTCTTGATGTGCTTTGTGTCTTAGCTCAAGAGATGTTCTTACGTCTCACTCCATGGGTCGATCATGAGTCGCTCAGTCTTCGAGAAGATCGATTCTTGTAGAGTTTTCCTGTTCTCCTTGTGCTTGTGTTTAGATGAAGACCCCGAAGGAAAAAGCGTGATCAACATGACGCAAGAAATCAACATCCTTGAGAAGGGCGATTGCATCAAGAAGATTGTGTTAGTTTTGATCCCTCTGTCCTCTTACCTTACGCCTGAATCTCGGGACGAGATTCTTATTTAGTGGAGGTGAGTTGTCACAACCCTAGTTCTAGCTTGCTTGTCATTGCACATTCATGCATGCATTCTAAATTTCATATGAATTTTAATTGGGGAATTTTCAAGCCGAAGAAATATATTTTTCAAAACAAGCAAGATAAAAATTGCTTCTAATGAGTCCAAGAAAATGTTCCTAATATCCTGTGAAAATATTGGGATGAGGTAAAATTGCCAAGAAATATTTTAGAATCACAAAAACATTATATATTGGACATTTGACTTAATCCAAATAATATTTGTATTGGATTTCTATTTCCTGTATATAAAATATAAGTCCAATGAATCTGAAACTTTATGTGTGCCATTGGTTAATTCCACTTGGTCCACATAATTAATTTCAGGTTTCTATAAAATGGTTTGGTATTTTTCTCCAAACCAAAACATATTGAATTAATAGAAAACATAAAACAAATTAGAAAAGAGAGAGAGAAAGAGACTTACATGACTTACCTGACAGCCCAACAGAGCCGGCCCAGCCCAGCTCCTCTCATGTCGTCTCCCACCTCTCGCCAGTAGGCAGAGCGTGTGGACGTCGTGCACATGAACGCGCCATGGCCACCTCCTGTTTGTAGGTAGGCCCTCCAGGAGAGGGGATAAGCCCCGAGAGACGTCTAGATCGAACCCCCTCCCCATTTCTCTCCCCTCGTCTCCCTCTCGCTCTCCCCACCGCTACCAAGAGTCATCGCCGTCGTCACACGTAGCCACCGCAGTCAACGGCTCCGCATCGCCCCGCCTAGTTGCTCGCAAGCTCCGCAACGACCCCCACGTGATCTCCACCGAGCCACGTAGCGCCAGAAGGACCCGAACGCCCTCGAGCCGTTGTTTTCTTCCTCGGCCTCTGTCAGATGCCGATTGTCGATTCGTGCCATCCCGTGCCTCCCCGGACTCACCAACAGCACTAGAAGCCTTGCGGTGAGCCACTGATGCGCCTCCCCCTCTCCCCATGGTCCCTCCCATTCTCTAGCTGCCACCTCGTAGCGACCTCGAGCCCCTCGCCGCCAGTGATGGTGTGTCCATGGACAGAGCCTCCACGGCTCGCGCCCGAGCATCTCTATGAGCTCCTGGAGCTTCTGTGAAGCTGCCTAGTCGCTCGCCTTGCTCGCTCGTGCCCCGCAGCGCTACAGCGCCTGATGCCCGAGCGCCAGCCACCGCAAATGAGCTTGCCGCCAATGAAAGTGGCCACCCCAGCTAACCTGCTGCCCCTGCTACATGTGGCGCTTCGCCAGCATGCCGTAGCCCCAAACCGCACATGAAATGGTGCCCTGCAGCACGTTTCCCACCATCTTCGGCGAGCCTCCGCCGTGGGTTTGGTCGCCACCAGCCCAGCTCTGGTGGGCGCTGACCTGGCCAGTCATTAGGGCCTAAACAACAACTAATTAGGCCCTTAGAGGCTAACAATGGGCCCCGACAGTGGGTCAAACCCCTGGTCAGTGCGGGGTTAGCGCTTGTTCACTAACGTGTGGACCCCATACGTTAGGTTTGACCTGGACCAGGCCGATTGACCCGCTGAGGTTAGCTTGACGTCATGCTGATGCGGGAAAGTATTTCTGCAATTTTAATAATCAATAAATGATTTATTTATTACAGATAATACTTAAAAACTTCTAAAATCATAGAAAATAATCTGTAAGTCAGATAAAAATAATTTATATATGAAAAATGATCAGAAAATTTCCAATGAATCTGTTTATGCTATGTCCATGCATGTTTGAGCAAGTTAACATCACCAAGTAAGACATTTCATTATTAGAACAAATTTGATTAATAGTTTGGAGTTGGAATTTGATACCTATTTGAATTCCACTTCAATTAATATGATCAAATATTGAACTACGTGAATTCAGTACCTTAACATGCCATAGCATACATCATGTTTGTTGCATCACATTAAATGTGTTGATTTCTCTGTTTGCCGGTGTTGTTCCCTCTCGGTAGACGTTGTTCCGACAATGAAATCGATGTCACTGACGAAGAGCTTTACAATCTTCAGAAGTGTGAGGCAAGCAGGCCCTCCTTGAGCATCCCAATAATATCCTACTCTCTCACTCCTGCTCTCTTTCATTGCATTAGGACAATCATGATTCAGCCATTACATGTTCTCGATAGTTGAACCCATTCCTTTGCATGACCTGTCTTTGCCACAGTAAATAGTTGAAACCACTTAGCATAAGTAGCAACTGCTTGAGCCTTGTTGTGCTTACTCATCCATGCTTGATTACTATGCCTGCTATGCTTAGAGTCGTGTCGGGTATGATCCATCTGAATGATGAATTGGAATGGATGTGTGCATGTCTTGCTGTGTGAGAGCTAAGTGTGTGAACACGCTTTGGTAAAGGTAGCGATGAGAGGCCATGTAGGAGCACATGTCGGGTTGCCTCATTGGGACCGTCCTTAGGAACTGAGTTTTGTGTATGTTATCCAAGACAAGATACTAGCGCGCATTGGGATCCTTAATTGACCCTCTCAACTTATTAATCGCCTTGATCTCTTTCTAGGAGTTGCAACTAGTTTCTGGTGTTTGTAGGATGTACTGGTGGCCGTGCATAGCGCTGACCGGAGGGGTAGGCTATGGTTTGGTAGATGCATCGTGGCCCGGTGTACCAAGCATAGTACCATCCGTTGAGGTGGGCTTGGGAACTCTGTACACATCGTTTGGGGCCGTATTGGAAACTTCGGCCGGACTTCCTTGCGGGTTCAGTCTCAAATAGGTGATAAACCTGGACTAGGGTCTTGTGTGGTTGACGGTCGTGGCTGACACCCACGCTAGTGCTTGCGCTTGAAGCTTGCCGAGATGCATGACGTGCATATGGTGATAAGTGGCGAGAGCGTGTGTGAATAAGTATACCCCTGTAGGGTAAAATAATTTGTTCGAATAGTCGCGTCCTTAGATATGGACTACTTGGATTGCTTATGTGGTACATAGACAAGTGAAAAGGGTAGTCTAAAATACGCAAGATAAGCGTGAGTGCTATGGATGGCCTTCTCGTAGGTAGATGGGAGTGGATCCATAGTGGTGTATTGATTTGGTTAATATGTGGACTCGTGTGCGCTATCCCACCTCAAAGAAAGTACTTGTAGTCATAGTACACGTTAGCCAAGAGTCAAAGCTGGCTTGCTGCAATAAACTCCACAACCCCCTTCATTGATACTGATGCATATATAGTTAGTTCTGATGTAAGTCTTGCTGGGTACCGTTGTACTCACGTTTGCTTAATTTATGGTTTTTGCAGAGGAGACGCCAGTCTCATAGTGATTCTTATGACGTGAAGTGCAATGTTGACCGGATTAGTTTGGAAATCCTAGACAGAGCTATGGTTCCTTTGGTAGGGTTTTTGTAGCTTTTCAAGCTCCTCCAGCCACTTTTAGTAGATCTCTGCACCCAGACATGTTTTGCTTCCGCGTGTTGCTTGTATGACTTGAGTGTTGGGTCATGTGACCCCTACTTGTAATACCACACTATGTTGGCTCTTATGAGTCTTTAATAAATACTTGAGTCATAGAGTTATGTTGTGATGCCATGTTGTATCTACGCATATCATGCGTAATGCATGTATGTTTGAAATGAATTGGTATGTGTGGGATTCGACACCTAGTTGTGTGCCTTTAGTAGTAATCTTTATGGGGAAATGCCTCTTTGTGCTTCCACGGAGCCTTCGTAGCTTGCTACTGCTCTAGACACATTGATTGACCGGAGTGTATCCTTCTTTGTTCTTGTGTCTGTCCCTTCAGGGAAATGTCTCGTAGTGTAATGGAATCCTTGTAGCTTGCTACGACTCATCTACGTGCAGTGATGACATTTATGTCCAACAACGTAATGGAGTCCTTGTAGCTTGCTATCACTCGCCTACACACGCTAGAGACTGACACCTGCATTGTTGGGTTACGTATGTCTGTCCCTATATGGATGTGCCACTTGGGTTCTACGACTAGTCATGTCGGCCCGGGTTCCTTGACATTTGAATGCTAGCGACACATTCACATACGTGAGCCAAAAGATGCAAACGGTTCTGACCCAGGTAAAGCGGCAGCCGTGGACATAACCGTGAGTGAGGTCGCAAAGTGATGGGATGTGTTACAGGCTGGATTCTTATGACTTGGGATCGGGGTCCTAACATTTTTCCTCCGCTCCCACCTTAGTCACTCCTAAACCACAAGAACCGTTGCTGCTATACTTGGCAGCAACAAATCAAGTGGTCAATGCAGCGTTGGTGGCCCAGCGAGATGTGGATGAAGATGCAGCAGCTGCAACTCTTGCTGCCGGGGGCGAGACTGTAGCGTCTACGGCAGGGAACGACATGAAGCAAGGGGGCCTTAGCAAGCAAGCGAAGGCAGTGCCAAGGAAGCGGTGAAGAAGAAAGTGGTTCAGCAACCGGTGTACTTTATCAGCTCCCTGTTACATGGGGCTAGATCAAGGTACTTTGTTGTGCAAAATCTGATCTTTGGCCTCATCATGGCCTCGAGGAAGCTGCACCACTACTTGCAAGCCCACAAAATCACAGTTGCCACCCGCTTTCCACTGTAGCTTATATTGAGGAACCCTGAAGCCACTGGCAGGATAGTTGAGTGGGCACTAAAGTTGTGGACCTATGGATTGAAGTATGAGAGCACTTCCATGATACAGAGCAGGGCATTGGAAGAATTCATTGTAGAAAGGACACATATGCCACAAGAAGAGGTTCCAGAGACAATTCTCCCCGACAAAGAGGCACCAAAGGATTGGATCATGTACTTTGATGGTGCTTTCTCACTCTAGGGCACTGGAGAAGGCGTGCTCCTCGTCGCCCCCACTAGAGAACACCTCAAGTATGTGATACAAATGCACTTTCCACTGGAGGAGGCCACCAATAACACCACAGAGTATGAGGGGCTCCTTGCCGGACTCGAAATTGCGGTAGAGTTGGGAAACAAGAAACTGACCGTTAGTGGAGATTCTTAGCTCGTGGTGAAGCAAATCAACAAAGAGTGTCAGATCCCGATGATGGAGGCATGCATAGAGGAAGTGAGGAAATTGGAGGAACACTTCGATGGGTTGCCAGTAGAACATGTGCCACAAACGGAAAACAGTATTGTTGATCATCTATCGAAGTGCGGTGCCCAGAAGCTTCCTATGGAACCAGGGATTTTTGTCCTCTGCCTCAGTCAACCATTAGTATCCCCATCAGCAATTGCCAAAAGAGAAAAAAGCTTAACTCCGGTAAGCATTTCCCAACAGAGCTTCCCGAAGCCGCCGATGGAGAAGCTGTCGGGGAAAACCCCATTTTGGTTGGTGAGCAGTATTGGAAATATGCCCTAGAGGCAATAATAAAATGGTTATTATTATATTTTCTTGTTCATGATAATTGTCTAGTGTTCATGCTATAACTGTATTAACCGGAAACCGTAATACATGTGTGAATACATATACCACAACATGTCGCAAGTGAGCCTCTAGTTGGCTAGCTTGTTGACAAATACATGGTCACGATTTCATGACCATGGACATTGGATATCGTTGATAACAGAATCACATCATTAGGAGAATTATGCGATGGACAAGACCCAATCCTAAGCATAGCACAAGATCGTGTAGTTCGTCTGCTAAAGTTTTTCTAATGTCAAGCATCGTTTCCTTAGACCATGAGATTGTGCAACTCCCGGATACCACAGGAATACTTTGGGTGTGCCAAATGTCACAACGTAACTAGGTGACTATAAAGGTATACTACAGGTATCCCCGAAAGTATCTATTGGGTTGGCACGAATCGAGACTGGGATTTGCCACTCCGTGTGACAGAGAGGTATCTCTGGGCCTACTCGGTAAGACATCATCATAATGAGCTCAAAGTGACTAAGGAGTTAGCCACGGGAGGATGTGTTACAGAACGAGTAAAGAGACCTGCCGGTAACCAGATTGAGCAAGGTATAGGGATACCGACGATCGAATCTCAGGAAAGTGTCATACCGGTAGACAAAGGGAACTGTATACGGGATTGATTGAATCCCTGACATCGTGGTTCATCCGATGAGATCATTGTGGAGCATGCGAGAGACAACATGGGTATCTAGATCCCGCTGTTGGTTATTGACCGGAGAGGTGTCTCGGTCATGTCTACATGCCTCTGGAACTCGTAGGGTCTACACACTTAAGGTTCGATGACGCTAGGGTTATAGGGAAATTGTGTACGTGGTTACCGACGGTTGTTCAGAGTCCCGGATGAGATCCCGGATGTCACGAGGAGTTCCGAAATGGTCCGTAGGTAAAGATTCATATATAGAAAGTGAGGTTTTGATCACCGGAAGTGTTTCGGGCATCACCGCTAACGTACCGGGACCACCGGAAGGGTTCCGGGGGTCCATCGGGAGGGGCCACGGGCCCCGAAAGGCTACATGGGCCAAGCGTGGGAGGGAACTAGCCCCTAGGTGGGCTGGTGCGCCTCCCACGTCAGCCCAAGGCGCAACAAGGGTGGAGGGGGGAAAACCCTAGGCGTGGAGGGCCCTAGGCCCACCCTAGGGTGCCGCCCCTCCTCCCCTCTCTTGGCCGCCGCCGCCCCAAGGGTCGTCTAGGGCCGGCCGCAGCCCTAGGGTGGGAACCCTAGGGGCTGCGCCGTCCCTCCTCCTGCTCCTCCTATAAATAGTGGGGGTTTGGGGGGCTGCCGATACACGCATCTCTCTCTCGGAGCGGCCCTACCCCTCCTCCTCCTCGTCCTCCGTAGTGCTTGGCGAAGCCCTGCCGGAGTACCACGCAGCTCCACTGTCACCATGCCGTCATGCTGCTGGAGCTCTCCCTCAACCTCTCCTTCCTCCTTTCTAGATCAAGGCATAGGAGACGTCATCGGGCTGCACGTGTGTTGAACGTGGAGGCGTCGTTGTTCGGCGCTTAGATCGGAATCCACTACGATCTGAATCGCTGGGAGTACGACTCCACCAACCGTGTTCTAGTAATGCTTCCGCTTTGCGATCTTCAAAGGTATGAAGATGCACTCCCCCCACTTGTTTCTGGTTTCTCCATAGATTGATCTTGGTGACACGTAGCAAATTTTTTGATTTACTACTACGTCTCCCAGCAGTGGCATCATGAGCCAGGTTTATGCGTAGAATCTATTCACGAGTAAAATACAAGTTGTTGTGGGTGTCGATTTTGTCAATTTGCTTGTAGTTACTAGTATTATCTTGATTCGGCAGCATTGTGGGATGAAGCGGCCCGGACCGACTTTACACGTACGCTTACGTGAGACTGGTTCCACCGCCTGACATGCACTTGTTGCATAAGGTGGCTAGCGGGTGTCTGTCTCTCCCCCTCTAGTCAGATCAGATTCGATAAAGAGGGTCCTTATGAAGGGTAAATAGCAACTGGCATATCACGTTGTGGTTTTTGCGTAGGAAAGAAACATTCTTGCTAGAAACCTATAGAAGCCACGTAAAAACCTGCAACAACAAATTAGAGGACGTCTAACTTGTTTTTGCAGCATATCACGTGTGATGTGATATGGCCAAAAGAATGTGATGTAATATATGTGATGTATGAGATTGATCATGTTCTTGTAATAGGATTCACAACTTGCATGTCGATGAGTATGACAACCGGCAGGAGCCATAGGAGTAGTCTTGATTTATTGTATGACCTGCATGTCAATCAAAACGCCATGTAATTACTTTACTTTATTGCTAACCGTTAGCCATAGTAGTAGAAGTAATAGTTGGTGAAACAACTTCATGAAGACACATTGATGGAGATCATGACGTCGTGCCGGTGACAATGATGATCATGGTGCCCGAAGATGGTGATCAAAGGAGCAAGATGATATTGGCCATATCATGTCACTATATGATTGCATGTGATGTTTATCATGTTTTACATCTTGTTTGCTTAGAACGACGGTAGCTTAAATAAGATGATCTCTCACTAAAATTTCAAGAAATGTGTTCACCCTAACTATGCCCCGTTGCTAAGGTTCGTTGTTCCGAAGCACCATGTGATGATCGGGTGTGATAGGTTCTAACGTTCGCATACAACGGGTGTAAGCCAGATTTACACACGCAATACACTTAGGTTGACTTGACGAGCCTAGCATGTACAAACATGGCCTCGGAACACGGAAGACCGAAAGTTCAAACATGATTTGTATAGAAGATACGATCAACATGGAGATGTTCACCATTGATGACTAGTCCATCTCACGTGATGATCAGACACGGGCTAGTTGACGTGGATCATGTGTCACTTGGATGACTAGAGAGATGTCTATCTAAGTGGGAGTTCATGAAATAATTTGATTATGTGAACTTGATTATCATGAACTTAGTCTAAAATTGTCTTTACAATATATATTGTAGATCCAATGGCCCACACTAATGTTGCCCTCAATTTCAACGCATTCCTAGAGAAAACCAAGCTGAAAGACGATGGAAGCAACTATAAGGACTGAGTCCATAGCTTGAGGATCATCCTCATAGCTTCCAAGAAATTATATGTCCTTGATGCACCGCTAGGTGATGCACCCATTTTCCTAGAAACTCAAGACATTATGAACGCCTGGCAGTCGCATTGTGATGATTACTCCCTGGTTCAGTGAGGCATGCTTTACAGTTTAGAACCGGGGCTCCAAAAGCTTTTTGAGCAACACAAAGCATATGAGATGTTCCAAGAGCTAAGAATGATTTTCCAAGCTCATGCCCGGGTCGAGAGATATGATGTCTCCGACAAGTTCTTCAGTTGTAAGATGGAGGAAAATAGTTCTGTCAGTGAGCACATACTCAAAATGTCTGGGTTGCACAACCGCTTGTCTCAGCTGGGAGTTAATCTTCTGGATGACTTGGTTATTGACAGAATCCTCCAGTCGCTCCCACCTAGCTACAAGAGCTTTGTGATGAACTACAACATGCAGGGTATGGAGAAGCCCATTCCTAAGTTGTACTCGATGATGAAATCGGCGGAGGTCGAGATCAAGAAGGAACATCAAGTGTTGATGGTCAATAAGACCACTAGTTTCAAGAAAGGCAAGGGTAAGAAGAAATTCAAGAACGAAGGAAACAAAGTTGCCACGCCCGGTAAGCAAGTTGCCGGGAAGAAGAACAAGAATGGACCCAAGCCTCTGACTGAGTGCTTTTATTGCAAGGGTACCGGTCACTTGAAGCAGAACTGCCCCAAGTACTTAGCGAATAAGAAGGCCGGCGACGTTAACGGTATATGTGATATATTTTTTATTGATGTGTACCTTACCAGCGCTCGTAGTAGCTCCTAGGTATTTGATACCGGTGCAGTTGCTCACATTTGTAACTCCAAGCAGGAGCTGCGGAATAAGCGGAGACTGGCGAAGGACGAGGTGACGATGCGTGTCGGGAATGGTTCCAAGGTCGATGTGATCACCGTCGGCACACTACCTCTACAGCTACCTTCGAGATTAGTCTTAAACCTTAATAATTGTTATTTAGTACCATCTTTGAGCATGAACATTGTATTTGGATCTCGTTTGATGCGAGATGGCTACTCATTTAAATCTGAGAATAATGGTTGTTCTATTTATATGAGAGAAATGTTTTATGGTCATGCCCCGCTGGTCAATGGTTTATTTTTGATGAATCTCGAACGTGATGTGACACATGTTTATAGTGTGAGTACCAAAAAGTGTAAAGTTGATAACGATAGTCCCACTTACATGTGGCACTGCTGCCTTGGTCATATTGGTGTCAAACGCATGAAGAAACTCCATGCTGATGGACTTTTGGAGTCGCTTGATTTTGAATCATTTGACGCGTGCGAACCATGCATCATGGGCAAGATGACCAAGACTCCGTTCTATGAAACAATGGAGTGAGCAACTGATTTGTTGGAGATAATACATGTCAATGTATGCGGTCCAATGAGCGTTGAGGTTCGCGGTGGCTACCGTTATGTTCTCACCCTCACTGATGACTTGAGCAGATATGGGTATGTCTACTTAATGAAACACAAGTCTGAAACCTTTGAAAAGTTCAAGGAATTTCAGAGTGAGCTAGCGAATCAACATGACAGGAAAATAAAGTGCCTATGATTTGATCGTGGTGGAGAATATTTGAGTCACGGGTTTGGCACGCACCTAAGGAAATGTGGAATTGTTTCACAACTCACGCTGCCGGGCACACCTCAGCGAAATGGTGTGTCTAAACGTCGTAATTGCACTCTATTGGATATGGTGCGATCTATGATGTCTCTTACCGACTTACTGCTATCATTTTGGGGATATGCATTAGAGACTGCCGCATTCACTTTAAATAGGGCACCGTCTAAGTCCGTTGAGACGACATTGTATGAATTATGGTTTGGAAAGAAACCTAAGCTGTTGTTTCTAAAAGTTTGGGGATGCAATGCTTATGTGAAGAAACTTCAACCTGAGAAGCTCAAAACCAACGCAAAACAGTGTGTCTTCATAGGATACCCCAAAGAAACTTTTGGGTATACCTTCTACCTTAGGTCCGGAGACAAAGTCTTTGTTGCAAAGAATGGATCCTTTCTAGAGAAAGAGTTTCTCTCGAAATAAGTAAGTGGGAGGAAAATAGAACTTGATGAGGTAATTGTACCGCCACTCGAACCGGAGAGTAGCGCAGCACGGGAAGTTGTTTCTGCGGAGCCTGCACCGGCTGGAGAGGAAGTTAATGATGATGATTATGAAACTTCAGATCAAGTTGCTATTGAACCTCGAAGGTCCACAAGGAAACGTTCCGCACCAGAATGGTACGGCAACCCTGTCTTGGAGATCATGTTGTTGGATAACGGTGAACCTTCGAACTTTGAAGAAGCGATGGCGGGCCTGGATTCCAAGAAATGGCTTGAAGCCATGAAATCCGAGATAGGATCCATGTATGAGAACAAAGTATGGACTTTGGTGGACTTGCCCGATGATAAGCGAGCCATAGAAAATAAATGGACCTTTAAGAAGAAGACTCACGCGGATGGTAATGTGACCGTCTATAAGGCTCGGCTTGTCGGGACCCCGATCCTAAGCCATATGATTCCATACTGTAACAAGCCACATCACTTTGCGGCCTCATGCACGGTACTCCACAGCTGCCACCTTACCTTGGCCGGGACCGTTTGCATCTTTTGGCTCACGTATGTGAACATCTCGCTGGCAATCACACAACAAAGAACCCGGGCCGACATAACTAGTCATAGAACCCAAGTGGCACCTCCGTACGGAAACAAGCATACATAACCCAACAATGCACGTGTCGGCCTCAAGCGTGTGTAGACGAGTTGTAGCAAGCTACAGGGACTCCATTACACCGCGAGACATTTCCCCGAAGGGACAGACACAGCAGCAAAGAAGGATACATGCCGGTCAATCAATGTGTCCGGAGCAGTAGCAAGCTACCATGGCTCGGTGGAAGCACAAAGAGGCAGTTTCCCGTAAAGAGTACTACTAAAGGCACATGACTAGGTGTCGGATCCCATACATACCGTTGCACGTCACACGTACGCACGACATGCCCGATATGCATAGATACAACTATGGCATCACAACATAACCATACAACAACATAACTTTTATTTAAGAGGCTCAGACGAGCCTTGCATAATATGTTCATACAGATAGGGGTCACATGACCCGGCACTCAAGTCATACAAACATAGTCTTACAAACCAGCGGAAACTAAAGCTGTCTAGGTACAGACGTCAAAATATAAAAGAGGCACATGGCCTGACTATCTACAGCCCACCACACGGGCAAGATCGTAGCTGGGACACCAGCTATTCGGCATCGTCAACGTCTAGATAAAACCCACCTGATGGGTTCTGGTTTTCTTCTGCAACATTAATTAAGCAAGGATGAGTACAATTGTACTCAACAAGTCTTTAAAACAGACCTAATCTATTTATGCTCATGTATCAACAAAGGGTGGTGGAGTTTATGCAGAAAGCCAGCTTTGACTCATGGCTAACCTACACTACTCAGTTTTACACTCTTTGTTACAAGTTTACTTATCGCACACGAGTCCACTAACTCCATCTCAATACACCACCATGGACTCACCTTCCCCTCCTGGAAGAGTGCCATCCACGGTACTCACACTTGTCTTGAGATTTTTAGAAGTATCCATTTGATTATCTATGAACAGCATAAGTTCTCCAAGTAGTCCATATCCGAGGACGCGGCTATTCGAATAGTTTCATAACCCTGCAGGGGTGTACTTCTTCACACACGCTCTCGCCACTTATCGCTGTGTGCTCTAAAACCATGCACCTCGGCAACCTTCAAGCGGATGCCCAACGAGGGAGTCGGCCACGACCGTCAATCACATAAGACCTCTAGTCCAGGCTACCGCCTATTTGAGACTGACCCGCACGGAAGTCCGGCCAAAGTTTCCGCTACGGTCCCAAACGATGTGCGCAGGGTTCCCGAGCCCACCATTCGGGTGACCCTTGGTACACCGTGCCACTGCCTACCGCGTCGTAACCCACCTCGAGGGTCAACGCTACGCACGGCCTCCAGCATGCTATAAACACCAGAAACTACTTGCAATACCTGGACCAAGGACTAAGCGACTGATAAGTCGAGCGGGGTCATATTTCAGGGCCCAGCATGTGGTAGTATCTCGTCTTGGATCACAAACATGGAACCCAGTTCCTAAGAACGGTCCCAATGAGACAACCCACTATGTGCTCCAACATAGCCTCTCATCGCTACCTTTATCAAATCGTGTTCATTATATGCTCATCACATCGGACAACACTGTTTCACTCAGTTCATCACCCAGATGAAACAGACCTGACACAACTCTCAGCATAGCAAGCATAGCAGGCAAAGTAAGTTAAGCACATCATGGCACAAGCATCTACCAGGTATGCTAGGTTGCAAGGTTTAGCTATTTACTGTGACAAGATCAGGTCATGCATAAGAATGGGATCATCTACCGTGTATGACTGACATGTGATCGTTTGTCCTAATGCAATAAATGAGAGAAGGAGCGAGAGAATGGGATGTTATCGGAATGATCAATGGGGTTGCTTGCCTTGCTGAGTTGCGGAAGAGTTCTCTCCTTCGTCGGGGTACAGGGTAGTATCCTCCGGATTAGGGCCTACCGCAATGAAGACATACATTCAATACAAGCAGATGCAACAATATGATGCATGATCATGGCATGATAGTATGCATGGATGAGCTAATGTAACTAGTGATCATGTCAATTTGAAATGCATTTGAATATAGGTTCAAAGTTGTTCTTATTTCAAATTCTATATATTGACCTAATGCTAAAATGTCCATGATCACCTATTTAGGTTGCTCTAACATGCATGTGGATAGCACCATTGGATTAATTGGATTTTTCTGATAAATTTTCATATATAAATTATTTTCATCTGAGTTACACATTAATTTATATGATTTTTCAAAGTTTTAAACATTTTCTGGAATTATTTTTCAATAAGAAAATGGGATTATGACATCAGCCTGACGTCATCCTGACGTCAGCTGGTCAACAGACCGCTCCAGGACAAAACTGATCAGTGGGGCCCTCATGTCAGCGTCAGGGAGCTAATCCCCGCGCTGACTGAGGTTTGACCCAGCGATGGGGCCCACTGTCAGTGGCTGGGCTTAGCTAATCAAGGTGATTAGCGGCTAAGTGGCCGGCCACGTCGGCACTGGCCGGAGGGTGGTCGCCGGCGACCATCCGACGCGGCGGAGGCTCGCCGGAAGCCACAGGAGGGGTCAGATCTACGCGGGGAATACACTGGGACAAAGCCCGTGCTCGACCGCGTCGATTGGGCTGGACAGGGGGAATCGGCGACCACCGGAGGCTCGCCGGGGAGCACTTCCACGGCGGCGCCCGATCGGCCACTACGGCAAGGAGTGCCAGGGAGCACAGGGCAGCTAGGGGAGAGAGGGAGGAGGACGGGATGCTCACTAGGAGGTTGCAGGGGGGCTCAGAGGGCTCGGGGGCGACCGGCGACGGCAGGAACGGCGACGAGCTCCGGCGGCTTCCGAGGTTGAAGATGGACACGACAGCGGCCTTGGGGCCTCTCAGGTCTTTCTGGCGCCACGGGGAGGACGAGGGCGTCGCGGCGGGTGTACCGGTGGGCTCGGAAGGGAGAGGGGGTGACCAGAACGGCGGCTATGGCGAGCGGCAGCAACGGCGGCGCTCGGCAGAGGAGGGTAGAAGGAGAGGAGAGGGGGGAAATGGAGCGGGGAGGGAGCCAGGCTCGTCCCTGGCGAGCCTTCTCGCTCGCCAGCGCGGCGAGGGGGCGGCCAGGCAGGCAGGTGGCGTGGCGCCACCGCCGCAGCGCCGTCCCCTGCTTCTCCTCTGCCTTCTAGCAGTAGGAAGAAGACGGGGCTGCCCCTGGTGGGTTGGGCCTCCTGGTGGGCCGAGGCCAGGTAAGCCCGGTCCTTTTCCTTTTTTTGTTTTATTTCTGTTTCTGTTTTCTTCTAACACTTGTTTATTTCTTGCAGGTCCAAAATACCCTTCAAATAATTCTAAAACCTTTATAAATTCAAGTTTGAATATTTCAAACTTGTATCAAAAAGTTTCAGATTATTTTGAAAGCAATGATAATAATAATATTTTTATTTGTCATTTTTAGAGACATAATTCATTAATTTAAAATATTTCCAATTTTCAAATAATTGAAATGGTCCCTGGTATATCCATGCCTTTAATTATCAGACATAGGGAACATTTTTGATGGGCATTTTGGATTTGTTGAAATTTCAATTATTTGGAATTTCTTTAATTCATCAAGTGCTTAGGGTTTCTTTCTTTCTCCCCATTTCATATTGATGCAATGATGATGATGTTGATGCAAACACATTGCTAGCCTATGACACTTGCTAGGGTTGTGACAACTCACCCCCACTCAGAAGAATCTCGTCCCGAGATTTTGAAGTCGTCGGGAAGAGCGCGGGGTACTCTAGTCGAAGACGATCTTCTCTTTCCCATGTCGCCTCCTTTTCAGAATGGTGCGACCATTGAACCTTAAGAAACTTGATGTTCTGAGGCCGAGTGGTACGCTCAGCCTGGTCGGGAATATGAACGGGGTATTCTCGGTATGAAAGGTTATCTTGGAGATCAAGCGTGTCGTGGTCCACTTCTCGGACAGGGTCCGAAAAACAACGCCTGAGGTGAGAGACGTGGAAGACATCATGAACTTTGGAAAGATGCGGTGGAAGTTCCAATTGGTAGGCAACCTCTCCTCGTTTAGCAAGAATGCGAAAAGGTCCAATGTAATGAGGAGCCAACTTGCCTTTGATACCGAATCGATGGGTACCCTTCAGAGGTGTAACCCGAAGGTAAGCCTTCTTGTCAACTTCATAAGTCACAGACTTATGATGACGGTCATATTGACTCTTTTGACGGGATTGGGCTGTTTTCAACTTTTCACGAATAACGCGAACTTGCTCCTCTGCATCCTGGATCATATCCGGGCCAAAGAGTTTCCTCTCTCCGGTTTCTGACCAGTTAAGAGGTGTTCGACATTTTCGTCCATAGAGAACTTCAAAAGGGGATTTGCCCAAGCTTGATCGATAACTGTTGTTATATGCGAATTCAGCAAATGTAAGGCAGTTCTCCCAATTCATACCGAAAGATATAACACAAGCTCGGAGCATGTCTTCGAGAATTTGATTGACTCGCTCAACTTGACCACTTGATTGAGGGTGGAAAGCAGTGCTAAAGGATAGATGAGTCCCCATGGCGGTTTGAAAACTTTCCCAAAATCGAGAAGTAAAGATACTTCCTCGGTCTGAGTTAATCTCCAAAGGAACACCATGAAGAGAAACTATTCGAGAAACATATAACTCCGCTAGCTGACTAGCAGTAATGCTTTCACGGACAGGAAGAAAATGAGCCACTTTGGAAAGACGATCAATGACTACAAATATAGCATTGTTCCCTCTCTTGGTCCTGGGAAATCTGGTGATGAAATCCATACCGACCTTATCCCATTTCCATTCAGGAATGGCTAAGGGTTGAAGGGTGCTAGCAGGCCTTTGATGTTCTGCTTTCACACGACGACAAACGTCGCAATTAGCAACATATTGAGCAATTTCTCTCTTCATGCTAGTCCACCAGAACCTCTCGCGTAGGTCCTGATACATTTTGGTACTACCCGGATGAATTGTGAGAGGAGAATCATGAGCCTCCTTAAGAATGAACTGCCTGAGATGTTGGCTTCTAGGGACCACTAAACGGCCCTGAAAAAGCACTACACCTTGATCATCTATAGAGAAGTCCTTAGTGCAACCGCTAACGAGGTTCTCTTTGATTCGGGAAATTCCCTTATCATGCCTTTGGCCAGCTATGATTTGATCCTTAAGAGTAGGTTTCGCCACCAAGTTGGATAGGAATCCTTGAGGAACAATGTGAAGATTTAACTTCCTGAATTCCTCATGGAGAAGCGGTTGACCTTGTTGTAACATCAGATTGTTACAATAAGACTTACGACTTAGTGCATCAGCCATGACATTGGCTTTCCCCGGGGTGTAAGTTATCCCTAAATCGTAATCTGTAATCAACTCTACCCACAGTCTTTGCCTGTGATTCAACTCCGGCTGGGTGAAAATATATTTCATGTAACATCCCAAAATTACATTTTGGAATGTTATGAAATATAGCTATGCATCCATCTGCATCATTGCTTGAATACATGTATTGTTGAAATGTTCTTTCTAAATTTCTGAAAGCCCTTTCTACTTTCTCTAAGTTGCTTTCACCTATTTGAAATCTTGGTAAAAAGTTCAAATAAGAGAGGAGCAACATGACACTCCACACCAGGGACTAATTGGTGATTTATTTGAACAAAAATAACCAGGGGTTATTTTGAAAATATTTGCAAAAAGGATTTAAAAACAATTAGGCAATTTCTGAAAATATTATTTTTTACAAAGTGTTCAAATGACAGAATAAAAATGTTCATTAAATAGAATTTATTATTCTGTTAATTTGATATATTTCTTTCCTACTTTTAACCACGGTTTGAATGTTTTAAATTTTGATTGTCGCTGGAAAAACATTAAAAGAAAACGGTAACGGTTTTAGTATTAAACGGGCCGGCCCACGGCAGTTACTCGCGTATTGATTAAAAGCCGGCCGACCGACGCGCATTCATCTCCCCTCTCTCTCTGACACCGGGTCCCACCCGACCGACCGTTAGCCCTGCGCGGTCGCCTCCTTCCTCTCGCCCGACCTCGTCGCCGGCAGTTACTTCCCCGGATCTCTCTCCCCTCTCCTCCCCCGCACCCCCCGAGCACCCCCTATAAGTACCGGCCACTCCCCGCATCCATTCCCCCCCCCCAAATCCCCTCTCTCCCTCGCCGAGACGCTGCTAAATCAATTGCCGGAGTTGCCTCCACCACCGGAGCTCCCATCGCCCGTAGCCATCGCCTCGGTCATCCTCGCCCCTCTCCGACACCACCAATCGGCACCGGAGGACCTCCTCCGCCGTCTGAGCCCGTCCGCGCTCTGTTTCGACCACTAGAGCCACCTCCGGCGACGTCCTCGACCACCGGCCACCATCACCATCGCCGGAGTCCACCTCCCCTCCGGTAAAATCTTCGGGCTCATCTCCACCCCTTGGATCCAAAATCCATGGCTAAGATTAGAACCCCTTAATCCCCGTATCGCTTTCCTTTACGGTCTGGTTGACCGCCCGCAACAGTCGTGCACACACGCCCCCAACCAATAGTAAAGCGCCACGTAGCCCCCTGGCCGTTGCATATCTAGTTTTCTTTTCTGTTTTTGTTTTAGTTAACAGAGTGAATTCAAATTTTGTTTTGCTTATATCTTTTAATCTGTTTAATGTCTTGAGTTGATTCTTTTTGAAATAGCTCACATTTTTCATGTAGTTTCACCCTGTACTTTTAAATTTCAAATTTGAACTATAAAATTTGAACTGAATCAAATTTGCTCAAAATTTTCAAATCTGAATAACTAGAGTTTGAAAATAGATTTTGATATGAATCTTTTTGCTACCGTTTGATATTGGTTAGGACTATCACCATGTTTAGTTTGAGGATTTTTAGGATGATTTTGATTAGTGTTCTAGCTATAAACAGAATCTGCCTAGTGTTATAGTATAGTTTTATTTACTTAGTTTTAGTTAGTTTAACTTAGATTTAGTTTTAATTTGTTTAGTAGGTTCTGTTGATTATACATTTAGTGTTTTACTTATTGTTAATAAAAATATAAAATTGTTTAGTTTATTTCCTTGTTAAGATAGGAATCACAACTTCTTTTCAAATAGGTTTATTTTTGACTAAAACAACTAGTTAGTAATAGTTTTGCTTTCAAACAAAGTTTCATATAATTTAATTTTGTTTTCTAAAACAAGTTTATTTGTAAATTATTTTCTGTTAAGAACATGTTTTACTAATAAATAATAAGTTTTGTTTTGCTCTCTTGTTAGTAAAACTATATTTGTTCCATTTAGTGCTTATCAAAACTTTTACAAACTTTACTAAAAGTTTTTCCCAACAAACTTAAATTGATTTCCTTTCTGTTATTTAATAAAAAATTCCTTGCTGTCAACAATTGTTTTGTTATTACAAAATAGTTTTATTATGTTAGTAGTGTTTTATCAATCATCTTCTAGAAAACAAAACTTTGTGTGTTTTTCTTGCTTATGTTTTGTTCATTGTTTTGTTTTGATTGTTTACTAGTTCATTGTTGATGTGTGTGTTAGCTACATTATTTTGTTGTATACTTATTGAGTGCTAGTTTGTTTTGTTAGATTATCCGGAGTGCGAAGCTTGTTACTTAGAGTCACTCACGTTCGAAGATCATCAATCAGACAAGTCACTTTGATCATGTTTTACCCATGTTTTATATGCATTAGTTCTACCATATCCCCAATTGCATGCAAGATAGGTTAGTTGGAAACTTGGTTACATTGTTGTAGTGTCATGTGGTAGGTACCCCCACAACCCCTTAGACAACATTGGCCCCGGGAAACGTTGTTTTACTTTTGCTATGCTATTAGTAGACGGGGTTGGTTGTGTGATTCATGAGAGTTGAGAGAGTTAATAATTTCAAGACCTACTATGATGATCAAGAATTCAAGTTTTCAACATACCTCTGGGTGGATGATGGTTGAACGGCACCCTGGAGAAACCAGTGGATTTGCCTACGTGATGCTGGAGATGGCTAGTATTCACGCGGAAAGATCCACCCAGGCACAAAGAGATGGATGGGTGCTTCAAGACCCAAGGCTTACCTGCACAGCCACAAGTCATTATGGGCTCTGGCTTGGTTGGATATCGTGGTGACCCTGGACAGGCGGTGCTACGAGAGGTAGAAGAACGGTAGGAAAGGATGGGCACCGACAGAGTCGCAGGGAAACCCTTTGGAAGACCATGTTTTGGTCATCCGTTTCTCAGCCACCCTGAAGTGCGAGAAATCAAACGGAGGCGACCAAATCTTGTGGGGAACGTGTGCAAAACTCTGCAGAGTACTCAAACCTAATCGATTAGCCGTGTCCACGGTCATGGACGACTTGAGCCAAAGGAACTGAAACTTCCAGAACTCTCAACACTATTAATATGATGATGTGGGTATTAATAATTTGGGTATGAGAATTGGTTGGTGGAATCATCTCATTAATCAACCAACTTAGTAATATTTTGCTTAGCCCCTCTCTTGATGTAGGAAAAACTTGGCTTTACGCAAAAACTTACCACACCACCTGCCATATATGCATATAGATTAGATGATTATCTTTTCACCCCTCTCTTGTGACTTTGCCGGCATATTCCATATGCTGACCTACACGGCTGCAACGTATCATGTTGTAGAGTACCTTTCCGACCAGGAGTGAGGACACGTTCTACGCTCAGTGAGATACCCTTGGAGTCAGATGGACTCATCTACCTTCGACGCTTCCGCAAGATTTAGATATTCTCATGAGTTGGCCTTCAGCCACTTTATTGTAATGTTTATTGTAATAAAGGACTCGATATGAGATTTCGATTAATATAATGTTGTGTGATTTCCCTTTGATATATACATTGATGTACCATGTGTGTACCAGCATGATCTTGGGATGGTACAGAAACACCGGAGATTCGACCTTTCAGGTCGGGTCGCTACAGAAATGGTATCAGAGCACACGCTGACCGTAGGACGTAACCTCTAGGACTGGAAAGCCTTAGGATTGTTTCTCTTTGTCTTTAAAATTCTTATACTCTCATCTATTCGTTTCCGACTCCTCTCCGATTATTTCAAAATTTATAGATGGCCACCTTCATCCCAGTGTTGATCACGGAGTTTTGCCAGCCTGACGCAACGATGCCCTTTGGTAAGGAGCTGATGAGGATCGTCAAGGACGTAAGGATTGCTTTGCCGAGCATCACCGGGATTCCTATCATGACATTTCCCTAAGATGGACGCTACAGGATCGAGGTGCATATCCCAGGGAAGACCTTTGGGAATCGGAAGGAACCCATCGACCTCAAGTTCATGGCACCCAGTTGGATACTTGGGAGAGACATGGCCATTCATTGTGCCCTTGGACGTATTCAGGAGGAATACAGAGGTGGAACCATTTCACCAAGACTCAGCGTGGTTTGTCGCAGGGATGTCCATGGAAACATCATTACTTCTCCCACTATAGACACCACCATTTCCTATATCCAGACCCTGGAGACTCACATCAGGACTCTGGAGCTTCGAGTTTGTGCTGATACGAAGACAATCAAGAATCTGATGAACCGTGAGATTGACCTTGAAGCTGATTTGCGGGAAGCCAACTATGAACATGAATATGAGGTGAAAGATTTCTTAGAGAGGATCGACAAGCTGATCATTCGTATCGCCACTTTGGAGGAACAGATGGACATGGGTGAAAATCTTCATCCTGAGGGAGACTTGGATCCTTTCATCAGCGACGATGATGACTATGAGGAGAGCACCACTGGAGGAGACTCAGTCACCATCTACTTCTGAGGAAAACTTTAGTTATGCCCTCCATGTATCTTTTATTTTTCAACGTTAAAAGCATAGGTCGATGCTTAGTTTGATTGAGATTTGTAATCCCGATGTTTGACATTGATGGAATAAATGAATGAGTGTTTGGTGTGATATGTTTGTTGCATTGCATATGGGTAGTGAATTTCTTCTTTTAGACCCTTGTTCTATTCTAATTCTCACCCCTCTGAAAACAGCAAGATGCCTCCACGACGTGAGACCGACTTCACTTTCCCGCCGGAACTCACGCAACTCCTTCAGCAGCAGAATGCACTGATGCAGCTATTGATCCAGAATCAGACCAACAATCACAACAACAACCACCACCATCCACCCCAGGCTGACAATCTCACCCGTTTTCTGAGGTTGAACCCTCCAACTTTCTCCAGCAATACTGAGCCCATTGTGGCAGATGACTGGCTCCGTAAGATGGAGAGAGAACTTGTCACCGCTGGATGTACTGATGTTGAGAAGGTGCGCTTTGCCGCACATCAACTTGAAGGACCAGCAGCTTCATGGTGGGAGAATTACATCACCCCCTATCCTATTGTTGATGTAACTTGGGAGCAATTCAAGCTTGCTTTCCGCACCGCACATGTTTCAGCTGGAGCCATGAGTCTGAAGAAGCGCGAGTTTCGCAACTTGCGTCAGGGAAATCGCTCTGTGACCCAATACGTGGACGACTTCAACACATTGGCACGTTATGCACCAGGAGACGTGGCCGATGATGCAGCCAAGAAAGAGAAGTTTCCGGAAGGACTCAACGATGAGTTGAGCATGTAGCTGGTAGTGGCTACTTTCAACAACTACCAAGAGCTGGTGGACAAGGCCCTCATCTTGGAGGGAAAACAGCAGCAAATTGAGAACCGCAAGCGGAAGTACACCCAGGGGAAGTTTAACTCTGAAGCTCATCAGAAGCCCCGCTACTCCCCGTACTAAGGAAATACCGGATCAGGTACCGGTAAGTTTGGAAGGCACACTCATGCGGTGCACAACCATGGAAGCCACAACCATGGAGGAAATGGAAATGCCCGTCACAACCATGGCAATTTCAAGACTGACAATGGGAATGGGAACAACAATCAGCACCGTCACGTTCCTACTCAGAAGGATCTGAGCCACATCACCTGTTTCAAGTGCCAGAAGACAGGGCACTATGCTACTGAGTGTCCCCAGAGCAAGCAGGGAAATGGAAACGGCAACTCCGCAGCCAAGAAGCCCAACCCTTTTCCTCGTGCCTAGGTGAACCATCTCGACGTGGAAGAAGTCTATGATCAACCCGAGACTGTGGTTGGTAAGTTTTTATTGCATTCACGTCCAGTTACAGTACTTTTTGATTCCGGTGCAACTCATTCATTCATATCAAGGGTAGTTGTGGGTAAGTATGGTTTGCCCACCAAAACCCTTAGTCAGCCCATTAAGGTCAGTTCCCCAGGAGGTATGATGATGGCAGGGATAGGATGCCATGCTTTGAAACTCAATATAGGAAACCATGTTTTTCCCACCGACCTCATCGTTTTAGAATCCCAGGGATTGGATGTAATTCTAGGCATGGACTGGATGACCAAGTATGAAGGAATCTTAATTGCCTCAGCAAGTCTGTTTCACTCACCACCCCGGAGAACAAGAGGATTAAGTATGTGTCCCGACGCACACGTATGAGTGCACGGTTAAATGCCCTCACAGGAGTTGTTCAGGAGGAAGTACCTGTGGTAAAAGACTTTCCGGATGTATTTCCGGAAGAATTACCAGGCATGCCACCAGATAGGGAGATGTAGTTCCTAATAGAGCTACAGCCAGGGACAACCCCAATTTCCAAGAGACCCTATCGGATGCCCGCAAATGATCTATTGGAAATCAAGAAGCAAATTAAGGAGTTATTGGACAAAGGGTATATTCGCCCAAGTTCTTCACCTTGGGGAGCCCCAGTTCTTTTGGTGGAGAAGAAGGATAAAACCTTGAGAATGGTAGTCGATTATCGTGCCTTGAACGAGGTGACTATCAAGAACAAGTACCCTCTGCCGATGATTAATGATTTGTTTGATCAGCTAGTAGGCGCCAAAGTATTCTCTAAGATCGATCTTCGATCAAGGTATCATCAACTGAAGATTCGTGAACAGGATATACCCAAAACAGCTTTCACCACCAGGTATGGCTTGTACGAGTATACAGTCATGTCCTTTGGTTTGACTAATGCTCCTGCCTACTTCATGAATTTGATGAACAAAGTGTTTATGGAATATTTGGACAAGTTTGTCGTGGTGTTCATCGATGACATTTTGATATTCTCCAAGAACGAGGAAGAACACAAGGAACATCTGCGTTTAGTTCTGGAGAAGCTAAGAGAGCATCAGTTATATGCCAAGTTCAGCAAATGTGAATTTTGGCTGACGGAAGTCGGATTCCTTGGACATGTTATTTCCGGAGAAGGAATAGCCGTAGACCCCGCTAAGGTTGAAGCCGTCACCGAGTGGAAGTCACCCACTTCAGTTAAGGAGATCCGCAGTTTCCTTGGACTTGTGGATATTACCGGAGATTCATTGAGAATTTCTCAAAGATTGCCAAGCCCATGACAGAGTTGTTGAAGAAAGAATCTAAGTATATTTGGACTGAGGAATGTGAAGCCAGTTTCCAGGAGTTGAAGAAACGTTTGGTCACAGCCCCAGTGTTGATTTTGCCCAATATTCGGAAGGACTTCCAAGTTTATTGTGATGCCTCACGTCAAGGACTTGGAGGAGTACTCATGCAAGATGGAAAGGTTGTAGCCTATGCATCCAGACAACTACGACCTCATGAGTTGAATTATGCCACCCATGATTTGGAACTAGCACCCGTAGTGCACGCACTCAAGACCTGGAGATATTTCCTTATCGGAAATAGTTGTGATGTTTACACCGACCATAAGAGCCTGAAATATATTTTCACGCAGAAAGAGTTGAACCTCGGACAGAGGAGATGGTTAGAGTTAATCAAGGACTATGACATGAGATTACACTACCATCCAGGTAAGGCTAATGCTGTAGCAGATGCCTTGAGTCGAAAAACTTATGTGAACACACTCACAGCGGGAGGATTACCCCAAGAGTTAGCCGATGATCTCAGAGAGCTCAAGCTAGAGATAGTTCCAAGAGGATATGTTGCTACACTGGAAATCCAGTCCACCTTGACCGAAAGAATTCGTGAAGCCCAGAAATCGAACAAGGAGATAGCTGAGATTAAACAAAGAATGGAAGATGGTAAGGCTAAAGGTTTTCGTGAGGATGAACACGGAACTTTGTGGTTTGAGAACCGAATCTATGTGCCCAATAACCCAGAGCTCAGGAAGTTGATACTTCAGGAAGCCCACGATTCACTTTACTCGATACACCCAGGCAATACCAAGATGTATCTGGATTTAAAGGAAAGTTATTGGTGGATAGGTATAAAGAAAGATATTGCGGAACATGTTGCAATATGTGATGTTTGTCAGCGAGTAAAGGCAGAACATCAGAAACCAGCAGGGTTACTTCAACCTTTGCTGATACCCGAGTGGAAATGGGAAAAGCTTGGTATGGATTTCATCACAGGATTACCCAGGACCCGTTCAGGTTATGATTCCATCTGGGTAGTGGTAGATCGCTTGACCAAGGTAGCTCATTTCGTTCTAGTAAAAACCACCTATACCAGTACTAAGCTAGCCAAGATATATATGACCAGAATCGTATGTCTGCATGGAGTTCCGAGGAGTATCGTGTCAGATAGAGGAACACAATTTACCTCAAAGTTTTGGCATCAGTTACATGAAACTTTGGGTACAAGGCTAGAGTTCAGTACAACCTTTCATCCGCAGACAGATGGACAGACTGAGAGAGTCAACCAAATTTTGGAAGACATGTTGAGAGCTTGTGCGCTAGATTATGGATCTAGTTGGGATGACAACTTACCTTACGCAGAATTCTCGTACAACAACAATTATCGGACCAGTCTGAAGATGGCCCCTTTCGAAGCATTATACGGAAGGAGGTGCAGAACACCGTTGACATGGGATGGTGTTGGAGACCGAAAACTTTTTGGTCCCGACCTTATCCGAGATTCTGAAGAGAAAGTCAGGTAGATTCGTGACAGACTCAAGATAGCTCAATCTCGACAGAAGAGTTATGCTGACAGCAAACGCAAAGAAGTGACATATGAACTGGGAGACCGAGCGTATCTTCGTGTGTCCCTGCTTCGAGGAATAAAGAGGTTTGGTGCTAAAGGAAAATTAGCACCCAGATTCATAGGCCCCTACAACATTCTTGAACGAAGAGGCGAAGTTGCATACAAGCTGGAATTGCCGGAAGGATTATCCGGAGTTCATAATGTGTTCCACGTGTCCCAGTTGAAGAAATGTCATGCTGAGATGGCTGATATTCCTTTGAGAGATACAGTGCCCCTAGAAGCCATACAACTTGACAATGATCTGACCTACGAGGAGAAACCTGTCAGAATCCTCGAGACTGCCAACAGAGTTACCCGCAGCAGGCTCATCAAGTTCTGTAAGGTTTTGTGGAGTCATCACACCGGGGAAGAAGCCACCTGGGAACGCGAAGAAGATCTTCGTAGAGACCACCCGCACCTATTTTCTAGCCAACCCGAATCTCGAGGGCGAGATTCATCTTAAGGTGGGTAGGTTCGTAACATCCCAAAATTTCATTTTGGAATGTTATGAAATATAGCTATGCATCCATCTGCATCATTGCTTGAATACATGTATTGTTGAAATGTTCTTTCTAAATTTCTGAAAGCCCTTTCTACTTTCCCTAAGTAGCTTTCACCTATTTGAAATCTTGGTAAAAAGTTCAAATAAGAGAGGAGGAACATGACACTCCACACCAGGGACTAATTGGTGATTTATTTGAACAAAATAACCAGGGGTTATTTTGAAAATATTTGCAAAAAGGATTTAAAAACAATTAGGCAATTTCTGAAAATATTATTTTTTTCAAAGTGTTCAAATGACAGAATAAAAATGTTCATTAAATAGAATTTATTATTCTGTTAATTTCTATATATTTATTTCCTACTTTTAACCATGGTTTGAATGTTTTAAAAGCTTTTGATTGTCTCTGGAAAAACATTAAAAGAAAACGGTAACGGTTTTAGTATTAAACGGGCCGGCCCACGGCAGTTACTCGCGTATTGATTAAAAGCCGGTCGACCGACGCGCATTCATCTCCCCTCTCTCTCTGACACCGGGTCCCACCCGACCGACCGTTAGCCCTGCGCGGTCGCCTCCTTCCTCTCGCCCGACCTCGTCGCCGGTAGTTACTTCCCCGGATCTCTCTCCCCTCTCCTCCCCCGCACCCCCCGAGCACCCCCTATAAGTACCGGCCACTCCCCGCATCCATTTCCCCCCCCCAAATCCCCTCTCTCCCTCGCCGAGCCGCTGCTAAATCAATTGCCGGAGTTGCCTCCACCACCGGAGCTCCCATCGCCCGTAGCCATCGCCTCGGTCATCCTCGCCCCTCTCCGACACCACCAATCGGCACCGGAGGACCTCCTCCGCCGTCTGAGCCCGTCCGCGCTCTGTTTCGACCACTAGAGCCACCTCCGGCGACGTCCTCGACCACCGGCCACCGTCACCATCGCCGGAGTCCACCTCCCCTCCGGTAAAATCTTCGGACTCATCTCCACCCCTTGGATCCAAAATCCACGGCTAAGATTAGAACCCCTTAATCCCCGAATCGTTTACCTTTATGGTCCGGTTGACCGCCCACAACAGTCGTGCGCACACGCCCCCAACCAATAGTAAAGCGCCACGTAGCCCCCTGGCCGTTGCATATCTAGTTTTCTTTTCTGTTTTTGTTTTAGTTAACAGAGTGAATTCAAATTTTGTTTTGCTTATATCTTTTAATCTGTTTAATGTCTTGAGTTGATTCTTTTTGAAATAGCTCACATTTTTCATGTAGTTTCACCCTGTACTTTTAAATTTCTAATTTGAACTATAAAATTTGAACTGAATCAAATTTGCTCAAAATCTTCAAATCTGAATAACTAGAGTTTGAAAATAGATTTTGAGATGAATCTTTTTGCTACTGTTTGATATTGGTTAGGACTATCACCATGTTTAGTTTGAGGATTTTTAGGATGATTTTGATTAGTGTTCTAGCTATAAACAGAATCTGCCTAGTGTTATAGTATAGTTTTATTTACTTAGTTTTAGTTAGTTTAACTTAGATTTAGTTTTAATTTGTTTAGTAGGTTCTGTTGATTATACATTTAGTGTTTTACTTATTGTTAATAAAAATATAAAATTGTTTAGTTTATTTCCTTGTTAAGATAGGAATCACAACTTCTTTTCAAATAGGTTTATTTTTGACTAAAACAACTAGTTAGTAATAGTTTTGCTTTCAAACAAAGTTTTATATAATTTAATTTTGTTTTCTAAAACAAGTTTATTTGTAAATTATTTTCTGTTAAGAACATGTTTTACTAATAAATAATAAGTTTTGTTTTGCTCTCTTGTTAGTAAAACTATATTTGTTCCATTTAGTGCTTATCAAAACTTTTACAAACTTTACTAAAAGTTTTTCCCAACAAACTTAAATTGATTTCCTTTCTGTTATTTAATAAAAAATTCCTTGCTGTCAACAATTGTTTTGTTATTACAAAATAGTTTTATTATGTTAGTAGTGTTTTATCAATCATCTTCTAGAAAACAAAACTTTGTGTGTTTTTCTTTCTTATGTTTTGTTCATTGTTTTGTTTTGATTGTTTACTAGTTCAGTGTTGATGTGTGTGTTAGCTACATTATTTTGTTGTATACTTATTGAGTGCTTGTTTGTTTCGTTAGATTATCCGGAGTGCGAAGCTTGTTACTTAGAGTCACTCACGTTCGAAGATCATCAATCAGACAAGTCACTTTGATCATGTTTTACCCATGTTTTATATGCATTAGTTCTACCATCTCCCCAATTGCATGCAAGATAGGTTAGTTGGAAACTTGGTTACATTGTTGTAGTGTCATGTGGTAGGTACCCCCACAACCCCTTAGACAACATTGGCCCCGGGAAACGTTGTTTTACTTTTGCTATGCTATTAGTAGACGGGGTTGGTTGTGTGATTCATGAGAGTTGAGAGAGTTAATAATTTCAAGACCTACTATGATGATCAAGAATTCAAGTTTTCAACATACCTCTGGGTGGATGATGGTTGAACGGCACCCTGGAGAAACCAGTGGATTTGCCTACGTGATGCTGGAGATGGCCAGTATTCACGCGGAAAGATCCACCCAGGCACAAAGAGATGGATGGGTGCTTCAAGACCCAAGGCTTACCTGCACAGCCACAAGTCATTATGGGCTCTGGCTTGGTTGGATATCGTGGTGACCCTGGACAGGCGGTGCTACGAGAGGTAGAAGAACGGTAGGAAAGGATGGGCACCGACAGAGTCGCAGGGAAACCCTTTGGAAGACCATGTTTTGGTTATCCGTTTCTCAAACACCCTGAAGTGCGAGAAATCAAACGGAGGCGACCAAATCTTGTGGGGAACATGTGCAAAACTCTGCAGAGTACTCAAACCTAATCGATTAGCCGTGTCCACGGTCATGGACGACTTGAGCCAAAGGAACTGAAACTTCCGGAACTCTCAACACTATTAATATGATGATATGGGTATTAATAATTTGGGTATGAGAATTGGTTGGTGGAATCATCTCATTAATCAACCAACTTAGTAATATTTTGCTTAGCCCCTCTCTTGATGTAGGAAAAACTTGGCTTTACGCAAAAACTTACCACACCACCTGCCATATATGCATATAGATTAGATGATTATCTTTTCACCCCTCTCTTGTGACTTTGCCGGCATATTCCATATGCTGACCTACACGGCTGCAACGTATCATGTTGCAGAGTACCTTTCTGACCAGGAGTGAGGACACGTTCTACGCTCAGTGAGATGCCCTTGGAGTCAGATGGACTCATCTACCTTCGACACTTCCGCAAGATTTAGATATTCTCATGAGTTGGCCTTCAGCCACTTTATTGTAATGTTTATTGTAATAAAGGACTCGATATGAGATTTCGATTAATATAATGCTGTGTGATTTCCCTTTGATATATACATTGATGTACCGTGTGTGTACCAGCATGATCTTGGGATGGTACAGAAACACCGGAGATTCGACCTTTCAGGTCGGGTCGCTACATTTCAGACTTTGGTGATCAGTGTATATCTCGCAACGATTACCCAGGAGGTAATGTCGCCATGTCTTTAGTGCATGGACTACAGCTGCAAGCTCAAGATCATGTGTTGGATAATTATCCTCATGTGGACGCAGCTGTCGGGGTGCGTAAGGAATCACATGACGATCTTGCATGAGAATGCCACCTAATCCTTGTCGCGAGGCGTCGCAATAGATAATAAAGTCCTTAGAAAAATCTGGTGGCACCAGAACGGGAGCAGAGGTCAGTCGTCTTTTCAACTCCTGAAAACTATGCTCGCATTGTGGTGTCCACTCGAACTTCTTATCTTTCTTGAGGAGTTCAGTCAGAGGTTTCGCAACCTTGGAGAAGTTCTCAACAAAGCGGCGACAATAGCTCGCTAAGCCAAGGAAACTCCGAACTTGCTTAACCGATTCAGGTTGAGTCCAATCAAGGACGGCCTGAACTCTCTCAGGATTGACAGCAATACCTTTGCTAGAGATCACGTGGTTCAGATAGGTCACTTCCGGCAACCAGAATTTACACTTGGAGAATTTGGCATATAGGCGGTGCTCTCGAAGTTTCATCAATACCAGCCTCAGATGCTCGGCATGTTCTTGTTCGTTCTTCGAGTAAATGAGTATGTCATCGAGGTAAACCACGACGAACTTATCCAAATATTCCATGAAGATCAAATTCATCAGACGAGAGAAGGTGGCTGGAGCATTGGTTAAACCGAAGGACATGACGGTGTACTTGTATTGGCCATAACGAGTGACAAAAGCCGTTTTTGGAATGTCCCCATTTCTAATTCTGGTTTGATGGTATCCCAACCTCAAATCCATTTTGGAAAAGACTGAGGATCCAGCGAGTTGATCATACACATCGTTGATCCTGGGGAGTGGATACTTGTTTTTGATAGTGACCAAATTTACTGGTCGGTAATCCACAACCATCCAATCTGATCCATCCTTCTTCTTAACAAAAAGGACGGGGCAGGCCCAAGGAGAAGAACTAGGACGAATGAAACCTTTCTTCAAAGCTTCATCGAGTTGGGTTTTTAGCTCGGCTAGTTCTAAGGGTGCCATCTTATAGGGTCTTCTGGCTATTGGAACTGTCCCTGGAATAAGTTCTATCACGAACTCAACATCTCTGACAGGTGGAATACCTGGCAGTTCTTCTGGAAAGATATCCGAAAAATCACGGACTACCGGAATATCTTCTAACTCAGGGAGAGGACTAGCATTTAAGGAATAGAGTTGGCGCTTGGTTGTTCGAGTAGAGACATTGACTATCTCTCCCGAGGAATGTGTAAGTTGAACATTCCTAGAATGAGTATCAATCTTGGCATAGTGGGCTTTCATCCAATCCATACCTAGAGTGATATTGATGTACGAAGACTTAAGAGCCATCAACGATGCTAAGAATACTAGTCTATCCACCAGAATTTCATTGTCATGACTCACTCTAGAAGTTTGCCATTTTGAACCAGGAGTCTGAACTACTAAAGGAGTGGGCATGTCACAGAAGGACATGTTATGCAACTGTGCATAACTTTCTGAGATGAATGAATGAGATGCCCCAGTATCAAATAGAACAGATGCTGGATGGCTATTAACAAGAAGCATACCTAGAATGACATCAGGATCTTCATGGGCTTCTTCAGCAGACACATAATTCACTCGCCCACGGGCAGGAGTTGGCTTCACATAGAAAGCTTTTCCTGGTTTTCCACGTCCGGCGGGCTTAGCATTGTTCTGGGGACACTCACGAGAATAGTGTCCCGGTTCTCCACATTTGTAGCATACCACTGTAGCACGAGGGGCAACATTTGTTTGTGGTCCTCCAAATGGTCTGGGTGGAGGGTTGGACTGAACTGGACGAGGTGCCTGGAAGGATGGCCTCACAGTGTACCTTGCCGGCATAGCTGCATTGGGTACCCATATTCGGCGCTTGTTGGGTCCTGAACCCGATGCAGGGTTGAAGTCACGGTTATGCCTCCTTGTGGCCTCGTAATCAGTCTGTCCAGACTCAGCATTGATGGCTTTATTGACGAGAGCTTGAAAGGTGGTGCACTCATGCAACCAAAGATCTCGGCGAAGCTCAGCATTATGTCCCTTGCGGAACCTAGCATGCTTCTTGGCATCAGTTGAGACTTCCTCTGGAGCATAGCGAGCAAGATTACCAAACTCGTGACTGTATGCATCCACTGACAATCTGCCATGTGTGAAGGCACAGAATTCCTCTCTCTTGCGGTCCATCAGCCCTTCTGGGATGTGATGGAGACAAAATGCGGCGCTGAACTCTGCCCAGGTTGGCGCAGGTCCTTAGGGACGCATATATTCATAGCTTTCCCACAACAGGTTGGCAGGTCCCTCCATAAAGTATGTCGCAAAGGTCACCTTGTTGGCCTCTGAAACATTTGCAGCTCGAATCTTGCGTGACATACTGGTCAGACAATCATCCGCATCGAGGGGATCGATCGAGTGATGGTACTTAGTAGGACACAACTTAATGAAGTCACCAAGTGACACTCCATCATGGTGATCATTGCAGGGAGCGCGAGCAGTGTTCTGTTCAATCCTCTACAACAGCCTGTTGGTCTCCCTCTTATTCCTTTCAGCTTCTAGCATCACCTCCGCTAGAGATGGTGCTCGTGGCAGCTCATCTTGCCTTGGCTGGCTACTCTCGCCTTGCTCATGAGCATGCACGGGGTTGTTCCTGGTTGCCACCATCCTGAGGAAAACAATCCATAGCTTAGACATGGGGAACAACAACTCTAGGACATGAATTAAGGAATGCACTGATCAACATGGCATGTAGGATAAACACCAATCAACATGGTAAAGCAACTACCATATAAACATTAGGTTTCATACACACCATGACTTAGTTCAGTACAAACCCAAGCTAAAAACAACTACGGAGAGATGACACAACTCATCGGAGGCATTACAAGCATCCTATACATTATCTATCTACACCTCTGGAACTCAACTCTCGACCTTGATCATATCCCACAAGACACACAGGACTGTGGCGATACGTCTACTACCATACTAGATCTAACATCCACGCACTCAAACATCACCGTAGAATGCCTCGTACAGGTTACCCCCGTGACCTGGGAGCTGAACCTATGGATCTGGAAAAACTCTAGCCTGGGATCCCTGGAAACCATAAGGACACGGGTGTGGCCTTGGTCCCCTTGTCGGCGGCAACAGCGGTCCTCGAAGAGGGGTGATGCCTCCAACATCAGGCCAGTCTACGTGTGCTGGCAAATGAGTCTGCGATGGAGTCAGCATCTCCAAATCTCCATAACCTGTCTGCACGGCAGGTGCCAACTGCGTCAAGGCTGTCCAAAGGCGTGCATGGGTAGCATAGAGCTCCATGCGAAGGGCACGTGCATCACGATCCCTGTTCTCCAACATCTGAGCAGTCACCTGCAGCCTAGGATCCTCATGAGCATGATCAAAGTAGGCGCTGAGATATCCATCCCCTCCTCCCATGGAAGCAGGAACATAACAGAACTCTGTGTTCTGAAGCAGACCATGGTGAAACCTCATAATAGTCAACATAGTGTAAGCGGCTTCCTGAACTGCCATATCTATGGTAACTCCCAATCCATGAGTCTAGTGAAGCGGCTCTGCAGCTCTAGGATATGAAGGGTATATCCTAACGGTACACAGATACTGACTCTGGTTGAAATTTCGGTACTGCTCCTCCACTGTGTACTCCGGGTACCAGCGATATCCAGCCTCCATCATCACTCTAACCAGCATGGCCGTGTGACCCGGCACATCGATGCACCTAGTCAGACGGACCACCTGACAGAAAGGACGAGATGGCATCTGAAACAGAGAATGATGCAAAGACATTAGAGATCCTAGCAGAAATTGGACAGCATAACGGTTGTAATTGCTCAACAAAATTTTTGAGGCAATTGAAAAGAGATTGGAAAGGCATAACCACTCGACTATCTAGACTCAATCTCTTCTCCATCTGTTTGTCACACCAACAACACTAGAGTAACTGCACTTACTCACAAGCAAGCTAGCTATTGGGCCATGGCTAGTAACTCGTCATCCTAAGCAGTAGATGAGAATCCTAGTTCCTAGCCCCGTAGAAAGGATGAGAATGACCCAGCATAGAATAACTTGGGAAGAGGAGTAAAAAGAGCCTTATGTTCCCTTCCACAATCAATTCCCCTACTTATCTATAGTGATTCTAGACTCAACTTTGACCGGTTTGGCTTGGTAGTCCTACAGTCAGTCAGGCTCTGATAACAACGATGTCGGGACCCTGATCCTAAGCCATATGATTCCATACTATAACAAGCCACATCACTTTGCGGCCTCACGCACGGTACTCCACAGCTGCCACCTTACCTTGGCCGGGACCGTTTGCGTCTTTTGGCTCACGTATGTGAACATGTCGCTGGCAATCACACAACAAAGAACCCGGGCCGACATAACTAGTCATAGAACCCAAGTGGCACCTCCGTACGGAAACAGGCATACATAACCCAGCAATGAAGGTGTCGGCCTCAAGTGTGTGTAGACGAGTCGTAGCAAGCTATAGGGACTCCATTACACCGCGAGACATTTCCCCGAAGGGACAGACACAACAGCAAAGAAGGATACATGTCGGTCAATCAATGTGTCCGGAGCAGTAGCAAGCTACCATGGCTCGGTGGAAGCACAGAGAGGCAGTTTCCCGTAAAGAGTACTACTAAAGGCACATGACTAGGTGTCGGATCCCATACATACCGTTGCACGTCACACGTACGCACGACATGCCCGATATGCATAGATACAACTATGGCATCACAACATAACCATACAACAACATAACTTTTATTTAAGAGGCTCAGACGAGCCTTGCATAATATGTTCATACAGATAGGGGTCACATGACCCGGCACTCAAGTCATACAAACATAGTCTTACAAACCAGCGGAAACTAAAGCTGTCTGGGTACAGACGTCAAAATATAAAAGAGGCACATGGCCTGACTATCTACAGCCCACCACACGGGCAAGATCGTAGCTGGGACACCAGCTATTCGGCATCGTCAACGTCTAGATAAAACCCACCTGATGGGTCCTGGTTTTCTTCTGCAACATTAATTAAGCAAGGATGAGTACAATTGTACTCAACAAGTCTTTAAAACAGACCTAATCTATTTATGCTCATGTATCAACAAAGGGTGGTGGAGTTTATGCAGAAAGCCAGCTTTGACTCATGGCTAACCTACACTACTCAGTTTTACACTCTTTGTTACAAGTTTACTTATCGCACACGAGTCCACTAACTCCATCTCAATACACCACCATGGACTCACCTTCCCCTCCTGGAAGAGTGCCATCCACGGTACTCACACTTGTCTTGAGATTTTTAGAAGTATCCATTTGATTATCTATGAACAGCATAAGTTCTCCAAGTAGTCCATATCCGAGGACGCGGCTATTCGAATAGTTTCATAACCCTGCAGGGGTGTACTTCTTCACACACGCTCTCGCCACTTATCGCTGTGTGCTCTAAAACCATGCACCTCGGCAACCTTCAAGCGGATGCCCAACGAGGGAGTCGTCCACGACCGTCAATCACATAAGACCTCTAGTCCAGGCTACCGCCTATTTGAGACTGGCCCGCACGGAAGTCCGGCCAAAGTTTCCGCTACGGTCCCAAACGATGTGCGCAGGGTTCCCGAGCCCACCATTCGGGTGACCCTTGGTACACCATGCCACTGCCTACCGCGTCGTAACCCACCCCGAGGGTCAACGCTACGCACGGCCTCCAGCATGCTATAAACACCAGAAACTACTTGCAATACCTGGACCAAGGACTAAGCGACTGATAAGTCGAGCGGGGTCATATTTCAGGGCCCAGCATGTGGTAGTATCTCGTCTTGGATCACAAACATGGAACCCAGTTCCTAAGAACGGTCCCAATGAGACAACCCACTATGTGCTCCTACATAGCCTCTCATCGCTACCTTTATCAAATCGTGTTCATTATATGCTCATCACATCGGACAACACTGTTTCACTCAGTTCATCACCCAGATGAAACAGACCTGACACAACTCTAAGCATAGCAAGCATAGCAGGCAAAGTAAGCTAAGCACATCATGGCACAAGCATCTACCAGGTATGCTAGGTTGCAAGGTTTAGCTATTTACTGTGACAAGATCAGGTCATGCATAAGAATGGGATCATCTACCGTGTATGACTAACATGTGATCGTTTGTCCTAATGCAATAAATGAGAGCAGGAGCGAGAGAATGGGATGTTATCGGAATGATCAATGGGGTTGCTTGCCTTGCTGGGTTGCGGAAGAGTTCTCTCCTTCGTCGGGGTACGGGGTAGTATCCTCCGGATTAGGGCCTACCGCAATGCAGACAAACATTCAATACAAGCAGACGCAACAATATGATGCATGATCATGGCATGATAGTATGCATGGATGAGCTAATGTAACTAGTGATCATGTCAATTTGAAATGCATTTGAATATAGGTTCAAAGTTGTTCTTATTTAAAATTCTATATATTGACCTAATGCTAAAATGTCCATGATCACCTATTTAGGTTGCTCTAACATGCATGAGGATAGCACCATTGGATTCATTGGATTTTTCTGATAAATTTTCATATATAAATTATTTTCATCTGAGTTACAGATTAATTTATATGATTTTTCAAAGTTTTAAACATTTTCTGGAATTATTTTTAAATAAGAAAATGGGATTATGACATCAGCCTGACGTCATCCTGACGTCAGCTGGTCAACAGACCGCTCCAGGACAAAACTGATTAGTGGGGCCCTCATGTCAGCGTCAGGGAGCTAATCCCCGCGCTGACTGAGGTTTGAACCAGCGATGGGGCCCACTATCAGTGGCTGGGCTTAGCTAATCAAGGTGATTAGCGGCTAAGTGGCCGCCCACGTCGGCACTGGCCGGAGGGTGGTCGCCGGCGACCATCCGACGCGGCGGAGGCTCGCCGGAAGCCACTGGAGGGGTCGGATCTACGCAGGGAATACACGGGGACAAAGCCCGTGCTCGACCGCGTCGATTGGGCTGGACAAGGGGAACCGGCGACCACTGGAGGCTTGCCGGGGAGCACTTCCACGGCGGCGCCCGATCGGCCACTACGGCGAGGAGCGCCAGGGAGCACAGGGAAGCTAGGGGAGAGAGGGAGGAGGACGGGATTCTCGCTAGGAGGTTGCAGGGGGGCTCAGAGGGCTTGGGGGCGACCGGCGACGGCAGGAACGAGATGAGCTCCGGCGGCTCCCGAGCTTGAAGACAGACACGACAGCGGCCTTGGGGCCTCTCGGGTCTTTCTGGCGCCACGGGGAGGACGGGGGCGTCGCGGCGGGTCTACTGGTGGGTTCGGAAGGGAGAGGGGGTGACCAGAACGGCGGCTACGGCGAGCGGCAGCAACGGCGGCGCTCGGCAGAGGAGGGGAGAAGGAGAGGAGATGGGGGAAATGGAGCGGGGAGGGGGCCAGGCTCGTCCCTGGCGAGCCTTCTCGCTCGCCAGCGCGGCGAGGGGGCGGCCAGGCAGGCAGGTGGCGTGGCGCCACCGCCGCGGCGCCGTCCCCTGCTTCTCCTCTGCCTTCTGGCAGGAGGAAGAAGATGGGGCTGCCCCTGGTGGGCTGGGCCTCCTGGTGGGCCGAGGCCAGGTAAGCCCTGTCCTTTTCCTTTTTTGTTTTATTTCTATTTCTGTTTTCTTCTAACACTTGTTTATTTCTTGCAGGTCCAAAATACCCTTCAAATAATTCTAAAACTTTTATAAATTCAAGTTTGAATATTTCAAACTTGTATCAAAAAGTTTCAGATTATTTTGAAAGCGGTGATAATGATAATATTTTTATTTGTCATTTTCAGAGACATAATTCATTAATTTAAAATATTTCCAATGTTCAAATAATTGAAATGGTCCCTGGTATATCCATGCCTTTAATTATCAGACATAGGGAACATTTTTGATGGGCATTTTGGATTTGTTGAAATTTCAATTATTTGGAATTTCTTTAATTCATCAAGTGCTTAGGGTTTCTTTCTTTCTCCCCATTTCATATTGATGCAATGATGATGATGTTGATGCAAACACATTGCTAGCCTATGACACTTGCTAGGGTTGTGACACAGCTTGTCGCTAAGGGTTATCGACAAGTTCAAGGAGTTGACTACGATGAGACTTTCTCACCCGTAGCGATGATGAAGTCCGTCCGAATCATGTTAGCAATTGCCACATTTTATGATTATGAGATCTGGCAAATGGACGTCAAAATGGCATTCCTTAATGGCTTCCTTAAGGAATAACTGTATATGATGTAGCCGGAAGGTTTTATCGATCCTAAAGATGCTAACAAAGTATGCAAGATTTAGCACTCCATCTATGGGCTGGTGCAAGCATCTCGGAGTTGGACCATTCGCTTTAATGAGGTGATTAAAGCGTTTGGATTTATACAGGTTTATGGAGAACCCTATATTTACAAGAAAGTGAGTGGGAGCTCTGTAGCATTTCTCATATTATATGTGGATGACATATTGTTGATGGGAAAATATATAGAACTTTTGGAAAGCATAAAGGCCTACTTGAATAAGTGTTTTTCAATGAAGGACCTTGGAGAAGCTGCTTACATATTAGGCATCAAGATCTGTAGAGATAGATTGAAACGCCTCATAGGTCTTTCACAAAGCACATACCTTGACAAGATATTGAAGAAGTTCAATATGGATCAGTCCAAGAAGGGGTTCTTGCCTGTGTTACAGGGTGTGAGATTGAGTACAACTCAATGCCCGACCATGGCAGAGGATAGAGAAAATATGAGTGGCATCCCCTATGCTTCAGCCATAGGCTCTATTATGTATGCCATGCTGTGTACCAGACCTGATGTGAACCTTGCCATAAGTTTGGTAGGGAGGTACCAAAGTGATCCCGGAGCGGAACACTGGACAGCGGTCAAGAATATCCTGAAGTACCTGAAAAGTACCAAGGACATGTTTCTCATATATGGAGGTGCCGAAGAGCTCGTCGTAAAGGGTTACGTCGATTCTATCTTCGACAAAGATCCGGATGACTTCAAGTCACAAACCGGATACGTATATATTTTGAACGGAGGGGCGGTCAGCTGGTGCAGCAGTAAGCAAAGCATGGTGGCAGCATCTACATGTGAACCGGCGTACATAGCTGCTTTGGAAGCAGCAAAGGAAGGAGTCTAGATGAAGGAGTTCATCACCGACCTAGGAGTGAATCCCAACACGTCGGGCCCGATGACTCTATTCTGTGACAACACTGGAGCTATTGCCCTTGACAAGGAGCCCAGGTTTCACAAGAAGACAAGACACATCAAGCGCCGCTTCAACTCCATTCGTGATTACATTCAGGAAGGAGATATAGATATTTGTAAAGTACATGCGGATCTGAATGTTGCAGATCCGTTGACTAAACCTCTCTCACGAGCAAAACATGATCAACACCAAAACTCTATGGGTGTTCGACACATCACAATGTAACTAGGTTATTGACTCTAGTGCAAGTGGGAGACTGTTGGAAATATGCCCTAGAGGCAATAATAAAATGGTTATTATTATATTTCCTTGTTCATGATAATTGTCTAGTATTCATGCTATAATTGTATTAACCGGAAACCGTAATACATGTGTGACTACATAGACCACAACATGACCCTAGTGAGCCTCTAGTTGGCTAGCTCATTGATTAATAGATGGTCACGGTTTCATGACCATAGACATTGGATGTCGTTGATAATGGGATCACATCATTAGGAGAATTATGTGATGGACAAGACCCAATCCTAAGCATAGCACAAGATCGTGTAGTTCGTCCGCTAAAGCTTTTCTAATGTCAAGTATCGTTTCCTTAGACCATGAGGTTGTGCAAGTCCTGGATACCGTAGGAATACTTTGGGTGTGCCAAACATCACAACATAACTGGGTGGCTATAAAGGTATACTACGGGTATCCCCGAAAGTATCTGTTGGGTTGGCACGAATCGAGACTGGGATTTGTCACTCCGTCTGACGGAGAGGTATCTCTGGGCCCACTCGATAAGACATCATCATAATGAGCTCAATGTGACTAAGGAGTTAGCCATGGTATGATGTGTTACGGAACGAGTAAAGAGACTTGCCGGTAACGAGATTGAACAAGGTATAGGGATACCAACGATCGAATCTCGGGAAAGTGTCATACCGGTAGACAAAGGGAATTGTATACGGGATTGATTGAATCCCCGACATCGTGGTTCATCTGATGAGATCATCATGGAGCATGTGGGAGCCAACATGGGTATCCAGATCCTGATGTTGGATATTGACCGGAGAGGTGTCTCGGTCATGTCTACATGCCTCCCAAACCCGTAGGGTCTACACACTTAAGGTTCGATGACGCTAGGGTTATAGGGAAATTGTGTACGTGGTTACCGAAGGTTGTTCGGAGTCCTGGATGAGATCCCGTACGTCACGAGGAGTTTCGTAATGGTTCGGAGGTAAAGATTCATATATAGGAAGTGAGGTTTTGGTCACCGGAAGTGTTTCGGGCATCACCGGTAACGTACCGGGACCACCGAAAGGGTTCCGAGGATCCATCGGGAGGGTCCATGGGCCCCGGAAGGCTACATGGGCCAAGAGTGGGAGGTAACCAGCCCCTAGGTGGGCTAGTGCGCCTCCCACCTCAGCCCAAGGCGCAACAAGGGTGGAGGGGGAAAACCCTAGGCGTGGAGGGCCCTAGGCCCACCCTAGGGCGCCGCCCCTCCTCCCCTCTCTTGGCCACTGCCGCCCCAAGGGCCATCTAGGGCCGGCCGCAGCCCTAGGGTGGGTACCCTAGGGGCTGCACACTCCCTCCTCATCCTGCTATAAATAGTGGGGGTTTGGGGGGCTGCCAACACACGCATCTCTCTCTCGGCGCAGCCCTACCCCTCCTCCTCTTCGTCCTCCGTAGTGCTTGGCGAAGCCCTGCTTGAGTACCATGCAGCTCCATCATCACCATGCCGTCGTGCTGCCAGAGCTCTCCCTCAACCTCTCCTTCCTCCTTGCTAGATCAAGGCGTAGGAGACATCATCGAGCTGCACGTGTGTTGCACGCGGAGGCATTGTTGTTCGACGCTTAGATCGGAATCCACCGTGATCTGAATCGCTGCGAGTACGACTCCACCAACCGCATTCTAGTCACACTTCCGCTTTGTGATCTTCAAAGGATTGAAGATGCACTCCCCCCGCTCGTTGCTGGTTTCTCCATAGATTGATCTTGTTGACATGTAGGAAAAAATTTGATTTACTACTACGTCTCCCAACAAGCACCTCCATCCTATAGAGCCCTAGGTTCATGTAGTCGAGGTATGCGCTCCCATGAGCGAGGAGATGCCTTTAGTCCTTGTTGTCGAGCCACAGGCTCCAACCTGGGCATAGTAAATAGTCCATTTCCTTCCAACAGGATAACTTCCCGAAGAACAAGAAGATGCCGAAAAAGTAGCCCGTCAGTCAAGTATGTACCTGTTTGTCGATGACACCTTGTACAGAAGACGACCAAACAGCGTGAAATTGAGGTGCATATGTTGGGGGGTGGACTAAAGATATTGGCAGAGATTCACGGAGGCGTGTGTGGCTCTGACATCGGATCAAGGGCCCTTGCCGGAAAAGCATTCCGGTAGGGTTTCTATTGGCCCATTGCCATCCAACATGCGACAGAGCTGGTCACCAAGTGTGAAGCATGCCAGTTCCATTCCAAGAATATATATTAATCAGCGCAAGCTCTTCAAACAATCCCTTTATCCTGCCCATTCTCGGTCTGGGGGCTCGACATCTTGGGCCCTTTCCCCCGCGCTACCGGGGGCTTTGAGTTCTTGTTCATAGCGATCGACAAGTTCACAACACGGACAGAGGTGGATCCAGTGAGGAAGGTGACCGCACAGTCAGCTATCAAGTTCATGAAATGATTCATGTGCCGCTTTGGAGTGCCCAACAGAGTGATCACTGACAATGGTACCCAGTTCACGAGCCGCACCTTCATGCAATACATCCAAAACCTTGGAAGTAAGGTCTCCTTCGCTTTCGTTGCCCATCCAAGAAGCAACGGGCAAGTCGAGAGGATGAATGCTGAAGTGCTACGAGGGCTCAAGACAAGGACTTTTGATAGGCTGCGGAGAAGAGGCAAGCGCTGGATAGATGAGATGCCGGTGGTTTTTTGGTCCCTCGGAACGACACCAAATCGAGCCACCGGCCAGACGCCCTTCTCCTTGGTATATAGGGTGAAAGTAGTGCTCCCCACGGAACTCATATACGGGTCACCTCGGGTACTTGCCTACCACAAAGTGGAGCAAGAGTAGCTATGGCATGACGATGCCATGCTCCTCGAGGAAGCTCGTCTCCCGACTGTTGTGCATGTTGCATGCTACCAGCAGGCCCTGTTCCGCTACCATAGTCGCAGGGTCCACACCCGGAGCCTTGAGGAAGGTGACCTTGTCCTTAAGCGCGTTCAGTCCACCAAGGGTACCAACAAGTTGACGCCAAAGTGGGAAGGCCCTTACCGGGTAGCACGAGTCACCAGACTTGGAGATGTCCGTTTGGAGACTGAAGATGGCACCAAGGTTCTTAACTCATGGAATATTGAGAATCTTCGTAAGTTCTACCCGTGAGATGCGGTAGGTGGGATCAGTCCCCGGTAGCCACCTTTTGTACAAGCTTTGTCGAAGTTGCATGTAATGTAACCCTTTGTACAAAGCCAGGCGCAGACCCTGAGCAACAATAATAAAGCTTGGCATTGCATGATATGATTGCATTGCATGTTTACTATGCATATTTTTATGATCGGAATGTTACTGCTTTTTAACTATAGATATTTGATATAGTACTTGTTGAGCTTATAATCCTTGCTGCCGCATTATCTCTTCGGGGATTGAGGCTTCTCGCCCCATGTGTTTGTCCATCAGGAAAAACATAGGAGGAAGGCAAGGGGACGAGCATGACGGCTCAGCACACTCCATAAAATGATATTGGTTGGAGAAGATAAGTTTAACCACACATCTCAGGCTCCATGTTGATTTTTTTTCCTCAGAGGAAATCCTTAATATCCTTATAAGTGTGAGCGATGGAGACCTCCACGTGGTGAAAACCCTTGCCGGGACGAGCCATTCCCCAACTCCTGATACTCATCAGTTCTGGGGGACCGCGTCGATACCGACAAGGAGCCCTGCCGGGAGAAGATACTATCTTGTTGTCGGGGGCTTGATTCCCCTTTGGCATTTATGGTTATCAATGACCCGGCAAGCGGCCCTGTGTAACAAGGACAGACATACAACATAATAGAAATGAGAGGGGAGAAGGATAGTACTTAAGGAGGGGGAAATAACATTCTTTCAGTCCTTTCCGATACAAATCGGATAGAGATTACATTTTGATTAGTTAAAATTTGGCAAGCGCCTACATCTTTTGATCTATAAAAAGATAAGTGCCCCATAATGCCTTTCTTGTCCCTCTCCTCCTAGGAATTAGGCGGAAAATAAAAAGAGGCAAAAGGAGTGCCTGGCTGGGATTCAGCGTCTCCCCGCCAGGACCAAAGGGATGCACTCCTGGAGGAGCCGAAGGACCCTGCACCTAGGCAGGGTGGAACGGACCGACAGGGAGGAAGAAGGCGAAGGGCAGGTGCGGACGGTGGAGTTGCCGAAGCCAGCTATTGATGATGATGCTGACGGCAATCACGGGGCATCGAAGCTATCGTCTCCATCCCTGAAGCGCCATGGTGCGCCGCCGCCGTCGTCTTCTTCATCGCCACCACTTGAGCGAACGCATCCGCTGTCGTTCAGACACCCAACGCAGAGACCGAGGCAGGCTCCAAGACCCCCTGCCCTTAAGAAGGATGCGTGGGCGAAAGGCTCCTACCCATGCACATCGTACATGACGCCATGGGTAGGGAACTCTACCAAGATACAAGATGAAATGCCGCCGCAGCTTCTCACACGCGACTGGATGTCGTACGGGTGATTTCTCTTCATCACCATGAAGAGGAAGCGCAAAGTTCGCAGGTCGCCGCAGTGCTGCATCTCCACTATGGTCTCCAGCATGGTGTCGACCATGCAGCGTTCCCTCAAGACTGAAGTAGCACGCGACGCAGCGGCAGGTGCATCACCCCAACCGCTCCTGCTGCAGCTTTCGCGCTGCCCTCTCCCCCACTCGGGGTTCCTTCGGCCATCGGTCCGCGACAAGGGAACACAAGAAGAGGACCATGTGGTGGTCGGCACGTTTGCTAGACCCCTCCCCCGGCCATCAGGGGGGAGGGGCGACCTGGAGACAGGAGAAGAAGGGCGAGCTCTACAACCTTAAGACCAAGGGGGAGAAGGATATGAATGAGCATCGCCCCTCACGACCCCCCAATTTATAGGGGAGAGCGCGGGGGCTGGCTCTCCTCCGCTCCAAGAGTCGTCATCCGCCTCCACCAATTCCACTACCCACGATCACGGGCGAATAGGTAATCGCCCCATCGCGCCAATCCATGGCGCTGCAATTTCTGCCACGAGCAGGCCTTTAAGTCATCAGCGCCCATCGCAACCTCCCGCAATGCATGCGACACGCATGGTGGAAACGGCCTGAGGTAATGGGTCAGTGCTGACTAGTAACTTGGTGGTTACTCCCTCACATTGCGCGCATGTGCATGAATTTTGGGCCTGACCCAGTGCCACTGAGCGTGCGCCTATAGGCCAGACCCGGGGGCTCCTGTCAGTGCATTGAGATATGGGTACCCAGTGCCCCTGACCTATGCACAGGCAGTAGTAGCCAAACCCACAACAAGCAAGCCAACTCAAGGCCAAGCAACACCGGCAAGCTCGGTGCTACAACCCAAGACAAGCTCGGAGCGTGCCATGCACATCCCTGGTGCTTGCTAGGAACTGAGGTGCCCAATACCTCAAAAGACCCGGCAAGCAAGTCCCCCGACAAGCGTGGGCCGATCGGCCACCGCTCCACCGCATCGCTACTCCAGTCACTTATCGATGAGGTGTCGAGCTTCCAGGTGGCTAAGTGGCTCTCATTAAGCATGTGGCCTTGCGCTGGAAGACAAATTATGCCCCCTTGACACCCATCCGTTGGCGTGTTAAGCTGTGGTGCAATAGTTAGCTAGAGCGGACGTAGGAGCCTGCCAAAAATGCACCCCCGCATGCCACCTAGACTAGCAATGATGGCATTTTGTCCTTCATGCCAGAGTTAGGTATGAGAAGCTCTGCTAGCTATCTAATCATCATACAAAGTTTGTTTTTCCACTGTGGTTGCCCCTTGTGCTATAAAAGGAGGACCAAGGCAACCTACCTCAAGATTCGGACCTCTGGACATTTGTAATCACGTAGCAGCTTCTTCCTTGAAGGCAACCCTTGCCAGGTGATATGTCTCCAACGTATCTATAATTTTTTATTGTGTCATTCTATTATATTATCTGTTTTGGATGTTTAATATGCATTAATATGCTATTTTAATTATTTTGGGACTAACCTATTAATCTAGAGCCTAGTGCCAGTTTTTGTTTTTTTCCTTGTTTTTGAGTATTACAGATATGGAATATTAAACGGAGTTCAAACGTAATAAAATCTTCGCGGTGATTTTTTAAGGAACAAAAGAGATCTACCAGGCTTGGAGTGCAAGGCAAGGAAGCTGCCAGGAGGTCACAAGCCAAGGGGCGGCCACCCACCCCCCCTTGGCCGCGCTTGGCAGGCTTGTGACTCCTTGGCAGGAGTCCTAGGCCTATTCTTCGTCCTATAAATACCCAAATATTCCCCCTACCAATAAGAACCACACAAATACTTTTCCGCCGCCAGAAGCCTTTGTTCCCGAGAGATCCAATCTTGGACCCTTTTGCGGTAATTTGTCGGAGGGGGATTTGATCATGCACGGCATCTACATTAACTCCATTGCCCCTCCGATGATGCGTGAGTAGTCCACCACAGACCTATGGGTCCATAGCTAGTAGCTAGATGGCTTCTTCTCTCTCTTTGTGCTTCAATACCATGTTCTGCATGATCCTCATGGAGATCTATCTGATGTAATACTCTTTTGCGATGTGTTTGTCAAGATCCGATGAATTGTGGGTTTATGTTCAAATTATCCATGAATATTATTTGAGTCTTTTCTGAATTATTATATGCATTATTTCATATATTTTCAAGTCTCTTCGAGTTATTGGTTGGCCAACTAGATTGGTAATTCTTGCAATGGGAGAAGTGCTTAGTTTTCAGTTCAATCTTGCGGCGTCCTCACCCAATGACAAAGTAGGGGTAGTAAGGCACGTATTGTATTGTTGCCATCAAGGGTAACAAGATGGGATTTGCATCATATTGCTTGAGTTTATCCCTCTACATCATGTCATCTTACCTAATGCGTTACTCTGTTCTTCACGAACTTAATACTCTAGATGCAGGCAAGAGTCGGTCGATGTGTGGAGTAATAGTAGTAGATGTAGAATCGTTTCGGTCTACTTGACACGGACGTGATGCCTATATGCATAATCATTGCGTTGGATATCTTTATAAATATTCACTTTTCTATCAATTGATCGACAGTAATTTGTTCACCCACTATGATACTTTCCTTCAAGAAAGAAGCCTCTAGTGAAACCTATGGTCTCGGGTCTATTTTCCGTAATATATTTTCAGATCTATAAACCAAAAATACCTTGCTGCAATTTATTTACCTTTTTACTTACCACAATCTTTTACATCTATCTCTATCAGATCTAATCCTTGCAAATAACCATGAAGGGATTGACAACCCCTTTATAGCGTTGGGTGCAAGACTTTGATTCTTTGTGTAGGTGCATCCATTGGTGACTTGCTTGTTCCTCCTAATGGATTGATACCTTGATTATCAACAACTGAGGTAAATACTTATCTACTTTTCTGCATCACCCTTTCCTCTTCAAGGGAAAACCGACGCACGCTCAAGAGGTAGCAAGAAGGATTTCTGGCACCATTGCTGGGGAGGATACGCATCAAGCCTACCAAGTACCCATCACAAACTCATCTCTTGCATTTACATTATTTGCCATTTGCCTCTCATTTTCCTCTCTCCCACTTCTAAAACGATTTTCATAAAATACCAAAAAGATTTCCCTTTTTATTTGTCCTTCTTTTGTTCGCCTTTTTCTGTTAACCTTTTTCTTGCTGGATTTTTTGCTTGTTACTATGACTAGTGTTACTACCTCCCCTTTGTCACCATACTTTGAAGTTCTATACTTCAAACAAAAACAAGGGGAAAATCTGAAAGATGCCTGGTATAGACTAATGGAATCCCATCGTATTTCCAATCTAAAAGGGGATACAAAAGTTCTACTTAGAAATGTTTACATTGGATTGGCTTTACATCATAGAAAACTTTTGGACTTTGCCTCAGAGGGGAATTTTATCGAACTTGATGCAAGTACCACTTATAAAGTTTTGGAAAGAATTTTGGGTGTTCCCCCACAAAAAAGGGGGCCTACATTTTCACAAGAGGGAGTTCAACTCGTCGATGCATTGAGTGACTTGCATAAACACCTAGTCGAGTTACAAAAACATCACGAACCCCTCAAACACATCACTGGGAATCTCAGTCGCTTAAACACTTTGATTACCCTTTGCAATAAGCGTTTGTATAATTTGGATCTTAAGATGGTTCCTTTGCTCAAAACCCGGGGAAGCGGACAGAGCTCCCCGGATTCGAGAAGGCCCTCACAAAGGTTGCTAATACGAAAGATGACAATACCTAGATCTACTGTGTTTTATCTAGCTAGGGGCGCTAAACAATAGCGCTTGTTGGGAGCCAACCCAATTTTATTTTAATGTTATATTTTTTCTTCTGTTTTTTGAGTGTTTGCCACATTATTACTTCTGTATTAATTGTGTTTTGGTGTTTTAATAAGTGTTTGAGCCAAGTAAGACCTTTGGGATGGTCTATGGTGGTTGTTGATTTGATCTTGCTGAAAAACAGAAACTTTTGCGCCCAGTCCAGGAATTTTATAAATTTTTCCGACCGTCGAATGAGTCTGAAAGTCAAGATTGATATACAAATTTTCCAGGCTGCCATAATTTTTCAGAATTTGTTGAGTTATAGAAGTATACGATGTTTTCAGATTGCTACAGACTGTTCTATTTTTGACAGATTCTGTTTTCCTTGTGTTGTTTACCTATTTTACTGTATCTATGGGTTATATCGGGGGGTATGAACCATGGAGAAGTTATAATACATTAGGTATTACACCAATATAAATAAAGAATGACTTCACAATAGTACCTAAAGTGGTGATTTATTTTCTTATACTAACGGATCTCACGAGTTTTTTGTTAAGTTTTGTGTTGTGAAGTTTTCAAGTTTTGGGTAAAGATTTGATGGACTATGGAATAAGGAGTGGCAAGAGCCTAAACTTGGGGATGCCCAAGGCACCCCAAGTCATATTCAAGGATGCCAAAGAGATTAAGCTTGGGGATGTCTAACAGCCCGGGACTGACGCTCCGGAAGATTCCCCTTTTATTCCATTGCTGTCTTGTGTTTCATCTGGTGGTCGCAATCATCATCGCATCATTCACATCATCTGCATTGCATCATCACTCATTTTCAAAAAACTTGCATCCGTTTGTAGTTGCCGGTTCTCTCCGTTCGTGTCACTGACCATTTCGAGACCAACCAGACATGCACGCGCCTGCGGCACCGATAAAATATTGTTTTTAAAACTACGTATGAAATATCCTCAAATTGAGTCGAAAGTTGGCGTGTGCTCTTATTTTATTGTAGGTAGGTCGCCTACCAAATTTCATAGCAATCAGAGGTCGTTTGGTACCCCAACGGTTAAATATATAGCGGCACTAGCCGGTCAAATTATCAGACGTTTTCTTGGTGTTTCAAACTCGTGTCACGGGCCACAATTCTTTCTCTCATCCCTACCTAGCCCTCCTACACAGCCCACTAGCCTAGCCTACCCTATTCTCGCGACCGGAGCCCTCCAATCTCGATCGTACGGCTTGAATCGGTGCAAACTAGCTAACCCTAGACCTTTTTTCCTATTTAATCAGCTCCCCACGTCCAATTTTGAAACCCTAGTCATCTTCCTTGGGATCCGCACCGCTAGCCTCCACCCATCTGCGCCTCTCCTCCCTCCTCCTCGTGTAGGCCTGCCAGGAGCCCGGTCGGGGCCCGCCCGAGCCCATCTGGGCCCGAATGAGTGCCGCCGCCCGAGCCGTAGGCGCTCGAGCGCACCCCTGCGCTAGGCCTCGCTAGCACCAGCGCCCGAGCTCCTCGTCCCCGCTCTGCTGCCTCGTCACCGGAGGTCGCCGAACCCCGCCCTCGCCAGAGCCTCGCTGGACTAGGCCGACCCCTTCGCCTCTCTCTTCCATCTCCCTCCTCCTTCTCTCTGCCTCTCCTCTCACCTCACCCTCTCTCTCTCCCCCTACAGGAGCTCCGCCGCCACCCCCCGAGCTGACGCCGCCACCGTTCTCCGTCCTATCCGGTTCCTCCCGGCCGGATCCACCCGTTTCCGCCGCCGCCTTGCGCCATCGCCCCCTCGAGCCGCCTCCCATGCCGCCGCCACCATGCCTCCTGCTCCTCTGGGAGCACGGGAGGAAGATGATGGCCACGCCCAGTGCGTTGACCGCTTGCACTGCCCCGTGGGCCGCGCCAGCACCCTGAGGCCCAGCACGCCCGTTTCGCCCCAAGCCACTACACCAACTGGTGACCGCCCGCGCAATCCCTTGCCTAGGTACATTTTAGTTGTATTGCGCATCTATGAACCATTGGGCTAGCTAGTTTCAGCCCATTGTAGTTTTTTTTCACGTTCTGCGATTTATCCAATTAACCAGCGAATTGCAGAATTACAGAAAAAACCCCTAAACACATGCATTTAATAACTCGAGATCCGTGCATCATATGAGAAAACTTTATATATGAAAAGTGATTAGAATTTCGTGTAGATTCACAATATTCAACTCTCACATGTGTTTAAAATGTTTAAATTGCTGTTTTCATATAATTTGCGTAAATGTCATGCTCAAATGTTTTATTTAATAACTAATTAACCGTAGCTCCGATGCAAATGTTTTACATATGTAACTTGACTAGAAAAATGTGTATAATAACATGGCACCATTTATATTGCTGTTTAACAACTATAAAACATGCTTATGACAGATCTGAACCAAACTTAAAATATGCATATGAGGTCGATCCAGAATTGTTATGGGTTGCTTCCGGTCTCATTTAAAGTGCCTAGGTAATGTAGTTGTTCGTGCTTCACCTCTTGCCATGTTTAACTACATTTAATATTGATGAGTACCTAAAAGGTAGTGAACTAAATAATTCGAACGTGGAGTTTCGTCAATATGCAACTCGTTGCATACTGAACTTCACTTAATGTGTAGTAGTTGTTTGTTGTTATTTCCATGCCATGCCTTGCATATTTAAACCGGACACGCATCATATTTGTTTGCGCATCATGTCATGCATATGTTGTGGTGCTATCACATGTCGATTGTTGTTTCTCGTTTGCTTCTTCTTGATAGAGTTGTGAAAGCGTTCGGAGTGTGACGATTCGTTTGACTACGTTGGATCGACTTCTTCATGGACTCGTTCTTCTTACAAGCGGGATCTCAGGCAAGATGACACATTTCCCTGGATACCACTACTAACATTGCTATGCTAGTTGTCCCGCTTTTATCATTATGTCTTGCTACCTACCACTTGTTTGTCAAGCCTCCCAACATTGCCATGAAAAGCCTCTAACCCTCCACCTTCCTAGCAAACCTTTGTTTGGCTATGCTACCGCTTGCTCAGCCCTTCTTATAGCATTTCTAGCTGCAGGTGCAATTGCTTCCATGTGATAACATGGATATTCTTTTGTTATCACTATATTATTGATATTTAATTTAATGCACATATTTACTTGGTAAAGGGTGGAAGGCTTGGCCTTTTGCTCGGTATTTTGTTCCACTCTTGCCGCCCCTAGTTACTTGTGAACCGGTGTTATGTTCCATAATTGAGTGCTCCTAACATGCTCGGGGTTGTTATGGGGACCCTCTTGATTTTCGTTTTAGGATAAAGCTTGTCTGGCAAGGCCCACCATTGGTACTACATTTGCCTAATAACTAATAAACTTGCATAGGGACTTTCCGGACCCCATGGATAATTAATCAACCCCCCGGGCCAGTGCTCCACATAAGTGTTGGTCCAAACTAGAGCCGTGTGCAGGGGCAACCCGGGGCAACTCGGGAGATTTCTATCAGGACACTATACGCTGTGCTCATCCGGTCGTGTCTGAGAATGAGTTACGCGCCTCCTATCGGGTTCTTCAACACGTCGGGCAGTCCTGCCGGACTCTTTTTACCTTTCTCGAAGGTCTTGCGTGAGGAATTCCGATCTTCTTCGGGCTATCTCGAGGTGTCGGATTTCCTTTGGAATTTCCTAGGATGATCACGAGATCCGTGGTCGGGGTTATTCCCACGGCGTGTGGTTAATTTGTGATGGATGAGTTGGAGCACCCCCTGTAGGGTTAAATCTTTCGGAAAGCCATGCCCGCGGTTATGTGGCAAACTTGGATACTTTGTTTAACACCCGGTCATAGCAAACTTGAAGTAAACTCAAATAAAATACACCAAATATGTGAGTAACCGTGACTATCACTTCTCGTGAGTTCTTATCCGAGAGAGAACACGGTGGGGTTATGTTTGACGTAAGCAGGTGTTCGGGACACTTAGGGCCAGTTCTTTTGAGTTGTAGCTTATGCATAAGCTCCTCTGAAAATAAGTCATAGATAAGCTGTTGTGAAAATAAGCCCATAATAATAAGCTAGCCAGTTCTTTTGTATGAACTTATTTCTGAGTTTTCCCGTGAAAAGACCACAATAGCCCTAACTGTTGGTGCTCTCGTCAGGCAGAGAGAAGGAGAGGGGACGAGCGTCTACGTCAGGGATCTCGGCCGGCATGCGGTGACAAGAGAGAGGTAGTGGAGAAGCGCGGCGGCCATCGGGGGGCAGGGTCGGTGGCGGCTGGAGGTGAGGGAGAAGTGCGACCACCGCCGGGAGGCAGGGTCGGCGGTGTCTGGAAGCAAGGAGGAAGCGCGAGGGCCATCGGGAGGCGGCGGCTGGTGGTGGGCAGGGAAACCTAGCTAGGATTTCTATGCGGGAGAAGTAACGAGAGGGATGTGGGGCATGTTGTAGGTGTTTTTTTGGTCTGGGAGGCGCGGTGGCATTTCGGGCGTTATTCTATGAAACTGCGAGGGCAAGGAGATATAACGTTTCGTGGGTAAGTGATAAGCTACGGGAAGCTGCCCTACCCCCAGATTTTTTTCATTGTGAAGAAGAGGGCTGTGGAAATAAGTTAAGCTCGATGTCTAGAATGAGTTCTTTTGGGCTTCTGGCTTATTTTCACAGTAAGCTGCTATAAGATCTAAAAGAACTGGCCCTTAGTGATCACTACTAGTTCACGTCCGTTATGCGTAGACCACCACACTTTACTTTCTGTATTCGTAAGTTAGCCACTCAAATAAATGCTTAGTTGCTTGCTGCAGCCTCACCACTTAACCATACCTCACCCATTAAGCTTTAATAGTCTTGATACCCTTGGAAATGAGATTGTTGAGTCCATGTGGCTCACAGATTACTACAACAACAGTTGCAGGTATAGGTAATGCGATGATTTGACGTGAGCGTGATGATTGTTTGATTTGGAGCTATTCTTCTTCTTCATCATCAATCTAGGATGGGTTCTAGGCAGCAGCCTGGGATAGCAAGGATGGATGTCATTTTATCGTTTGATTTCGTCCGTAGTCGGACCCTGCTCTTATGAATGATGTTTGGATATGTTGTTGTAATGATGTGACTCTGATGTAGCTTGTGGCAAGTGTAATCCGATTCCATATACTCGTCTCTTCTGTAAATGTACTTGTAATGATATACATTCTTGCAGCACGACGAGATGCGCTTCTATCCCTATCGAGGCCCTCATGCCAAAATAAGGATAGGATCGCATCTTGGGCATGACAAGTTGGTATCAAAGCTTGTACTGACCTAGGAGCCCCCTTGATTGATCAAACTTGGACGAGTCGAGTATAGTGAAAAACTATTTTGGGTCTAGTTATATTAGAAAGTAGGATTCTTTTTAATTCTCTTCTATACTCTGGTGAGGAATTAGGACTTGGGAATGTTTATTCTACCGTCTTCTCACTCAAAAAAATTAGGATCACGTGGGTATTTTGGAAACTATATGATGCTGATGTGACCGAGTTCTATATTGGTGCCTCCTATCTGACTTGATTTCTTCCGGGGAGTTGAGCTCCAGGGGATTCTTGACACATCGTTATCGTTCAGTTTCCTTAGTATCTCAGGACGGAGGATCTTCCAAATTTCTTCAATACTAGTAGTGGCGAGAGGAGTCCGGCATCCCCAGTACTGGTGGAGAGAGTTCGGATGTACTGCCATTCTTAGTATCGTTGTGTTTTTGAGGGTCCGAGATAGATGAGTTTTCGAGACCTCTGGTTATGTGTTGACGGATGTGTTACATCGGAGCGTAGTATTATTGTTAGGAGTTGAGTGATGGATTTTGCTCCTTGTATCCATGGACCCAATTACATAACCATAAGATTTCGGAAGTTCTTAGGTGGGAATTCAAGTAGTTACCTAGGCTATCTTCCAATAGATCATGATGTGAGGTTGGGGTTCGACATCTAGTGGATTCGTTTGTTCATGGTCTTTCTTACAGCGGTTCTCGTTGTGTCTTAAAGAGTCCTTGTAACTTGCTACGACATGGGGACGCTGTGTATGTCGTGTGCACTGCCTTGTACATGATGGCTACTATAAGATCGAGCCCGTGCGAACCTTACCACGAAAATATCGAGCGGAATCTCTGTCATGTATTTCTTCTGGCGTGTTTCGTAAGCCCCATCCTTTGTTTTGTTTTGTATATGGTAACTCAAGTTGCTTCGATGTCAAGTGGTGATTTCATATCTTTCCTAAGTGTTCTCAGATGTCTGTGGGATTGCTAATTGTTTTGCTCAATCAAGTTGTCATATCAATTGTTTTCCTACCAGTGTGCTTCTCTTCAAGATAATTCGATCATCTCCAATATTTGCATGGTCAATCCTCTTATTCTTTCCTGGAGTTTATTTCATCCATTCCATGTTGTCTTTGTTTTTCCCCACCCTCCCACCCTTTTTCTTCAATCATTAATTCTCATCCAAGTGCTTTCTCTTCATCAATGCTTCCGCTATCATTTCTTCATATTGTATCCGGTGATTCCTTGTGGATATTCTCAGGAGTTTCAATTTCAATATCTACCCTCATATTCGTTGTTCTTGTTGTTATTCTTCTCCGGTGCATTCAATTCAAGTTCTCAGTGTTCATCGTATCATTTTCATTCTCTAACTGCTCTCCCATGTTGGAATTCTTATTCAAGCCTCTCTTGGTTTTCATATCTCTCTGTTCTATCCGGAGTGCTGAAGATATCTTAGAAGTTTCATGTTGTCATTCAATATCCTTTCAATCATTTCGAGGTTCTCACCTCATCAAGTTTTAATTTGTTCCGGTGCAATCTCTCCTTATAAGCAATCATTTTACCGGTGCTTTCTCTTCAATGGGCCCATAACCCACAGATTTTTTTCCCAGGATCTTACCTGACTCTTCTAATCTTTTCCGGAGTTGTCAAGTTCTTTTCAAGATGACGTAAGTATGAATTTCGTCAGTCATATTCCTTCTCAAAGATCGCTTCTAAATCATTTTCACCATTGGCTCAACCTTATTTATTCTTTGTTCCGGAGTGTCTCAATAATTCATGGTGATGCTTCTCGTCATTATTCTCAGTGTTGAAGACCGAAGGAGAGTTTCTCTTAATCTTAGACCATTCTCTTGAAGAATTTTCGTCTCATCTTGATGCTTTCCTCTCAAATTGTTTCCAGTCATGAGAAATTTCTCCCATATCTATCTGGTGCATTCAGAGTTGTTTTCATTTCTCGATCCTCCCAAAGGCCATCACTTCAGAAGATTTCTTCGTTCTCAGCTTTCAGCTTTCGTTCTCAAATTATTCTCAATTGTTGTCTCTTCATTCGTATCTCAATTATTCCGGTGCTTCGTTCAAGTTTTCTATTAGGTGGATCATGCTCTCTACGTTCTCAGGTTATATCATTCATTTGTATTATCCTCTCTAGTTTCTAATTCTTACCAGTGTTCTCGTGCAAGACTTCTTCAAGTTTGTGATATCTCTCTCTCTCTCTTTCTCTTCAATTCTTTGCAACAAGAATAAGTGGTGTGTGAAATCCATTGCTTGTCATCAATTTAACTTGATGAAGGATAAGCATAATGTAATTCTTATTCTAGTTTCATCAAGGTGGTTTCAATCCTTCTTACGGAGTGTTCATGGCATCAAATTCTTGGTTATAGTTGTTCATTCTTTCTTTCCGGAGTTCCATGTTTTTTCTCAAGCATATCTTCACGAAGCTTCGTCTAAATCCTTGAAACATCATAATATATTCTTTTCAATCTCATTCTTTTGATCGTCCTTTCATCTTGATGCTTCTTCATGGTGGTTTGTTAAGGATGTAATTCTTCTCGAATTGTTCTTCAAGATTCTTGTTGGAGGTGCTCAAGTGTTCCTTATCTTGGATGTCTAAGTTCAATTCCTTCTCCATTGTGTTTTGAGATGGTGTTATTAAATTCTTGATTATGAGGAGTCTCGAAGGGTGGTTGTCAAGAATGGGATAATTAAACCCATCATGTCTTCTCGGAGTTATCTTGGGTTGGATTTCACCTAGAGCATTTCCTAAGGATTGTTGCTATCATGGTGTCATAAATGGTCCAAGTTTTCTCTGTGTTCTCTTGGTGAAAGAAGTTTTGCATATCTTGTTGCTCTCAAGCAATCAATTGTTTCTGTTGTGGTACGTTGTCACCTCATAATTTTGAGATGTTTTCCATAAGCCCATAACAAGCTATTCTTTTCGTTGTTGATTCTCCATCAGCTCAGTTCTATCCTTCTTTCCGAGGGTGCTTTCAAAGTCAATTGTGGTAGAAATATGTCATTTTGTTCTCCATTCCTTCATTTCCAATGATCTAGTTTCTATTTTTCTGATCCGGAGGTGCTCTCTTCAATTCATCATCTCGATTTATCAAGATCTTATTCTCATTGTGCTCATCCATTTAACCGGAGTGTTGTGTTCTCTTTTCAAGTTCCCCCATCTTATCAAAATTTTGCCTCTCTTTCCTACCAAAGTGCTGTCGAAATTTGTTTTGAATTCTTGATTGTTCCTCATGTCGTTCTTCATCTCTTTCCAACCTTAATGTTTCATTGGTTTCACTCGTGTGTCAAGGAAGCAACTAAGTCTACCTCTTGCTTTTTATCTTCCCCTTCTCATTCTAGATCTCAGGACGAGATCCTCGTGTAGTGGAGGAGAGCTGTAACAGCCCGGGATCGATGCTCCAGAAGATTCCCCTTTTATTCCATTGTCATCTTGTGTTTCGTTTGGTGGTCACATTCATCATTGCATCTTCACATCATCTGCATATCATCGTCACTCATTTTCGAAAAACTTGCATCCGTTCGTAGTTGCCGGTTCTCTCCGTTCGTGTCACTGACCATTTCGAGACCAACCACACAACCACGTGCCCGCGGCACCGGTAAAATATTGTTTTTAAAAGTATGTATGAAATATCCTCAGATTGAGTCAAAAGTTGGCGTGCAGTCTTATTTTATTGTAGGTAGGCCGCCTACAAAATTTCGTAGCAATCAGAGGTCGTTTGGTACCCCAACGGTTAAATATATAGCGGCTCTAGCCGGTCAAATTATCGGACATTTTCTCGGCGTTTCAAACTCGTGTCACGGGCCACAATTATTTCTCTCATCCCTACCTAGCCCTCCTACACAGCCCACCAGCCCAGCCTACCCTATTCCCGCAACCGAAGCCGTCCGATCTCAATCGTACGGCTTGAATCGGTGCAAACTAGTTAATCCTAGACCTTTTTTCCTATTTAATTAGCTCCCCACGTCCAATTTTGAAACCCGGGCCCTCTTCCTCGGGATCCATGCCGCTAGCCTCCGCCCATCTGCGCCTCTCCTCCCTGCTCCCCACACAGGCCCGCTAGAAGCCCGGTCAGGGCCCGCCCGAGCCCATCTGGACCCGAACGAGTGTCGCCGCCCGAGCCGCACGCGCTCGAGCGCACCCCTGTGCCAGGCCTCGCCAGTGCCAATGCTCGAGCTCCCCGTCCCTGCTCTGTTGCCTCGTCGACGGAGGTCGCCAGACCCCGCCCTTGTCGGAGCCTTGCTGGACCAGGCCGACCGTGCTGCCTCTCTCTTCCATCTCCCTCCTCCTTTTATGTGCCTTTCCTCTCACCTTGCCCTCTCTCTCTCCCCTGCAGGAGCTCCATCGTGGTCCCCCGAGCTGCCGCCGCCACCGTTCTCCGTCAGATCCGGTTCCTCCCGGCCGGATCCGCCCGTTCCGCCACCGCCTTGCGCCATCGCCCCCTCGAGCCACCTCCCATGCTGCCGCCATGCCTCCTGCTCCTGCGAGAGCATGGGAGGAAGACGATGGCCACGCGCAGCGCGTTGACCGCTTGCGCCGTCGCGTGGGCTGCGCCAGCGCCCAGAGGCCCAGCACCCCCATTTCGGCCCAAGCCACTACACCAACCGGCCCATGGGCCCTCTGGTGAGCGCCCGCGCTATCCCTCGCCTAGGTGCATTTTAGTTGTATTGCGCATCTGTGAACTGTTGGGCTAGCTAGTTTCGGCCCATTGTAGTTTTTTCCACGTTCTACGATTTATCCAATTAACCAGCGAATTGCAGAATTACAGTAAAACCCCTAAACACATGCATTTAATAACTCGAGATCCGTGCATCATATGAGAAAACTTTATATATGAAAAGTGATTAGAATTTCGTGTAGATTCACAATATTCAACTCTCACATGTGTTTAAAATGTTTAAGTTGTTGTTTTCATATAATTTTCGTAAATGTCATGCTAAAATGATTTATTTAATAACTAATTAACCGTAGCTCCGATGCAAATGTTTTACATATGTAACTTGACTAGAAAAATGTGTAGAATAACATGGCACCCTTTATATTTCTGTTTAATAACTATAAAACATGCTTATGACAGATCTGAACCAAACTTAAAATATGCATATGAGGTCGATCCGGAATTGTTATTGGTTGCTTTCGGCCTTATTTAAAGTGCCTAGGTGATGTAGTTGTTTGTGCTTCACCTCTTGCCATGTTTAACAACATTTAATATTGATGTGTACCTAAAAGGGAGTGAACTAAATAATTCGAACGTGGAGTTTCGTCAATATGCAACTCGTTGCATACTGAACTTCACTTAACATGTAGTAGTTGTTTGTTGTTCTTTCCATGCCATGCCTTGCATATTTAAACCGGACACGCATCAAATTTTTTGCACATCATGTCATGCATATGTTGTGGTGCTATCACGGGTTGATTGTTGTTTCCGGTTTGCTTCTTCTCGATAGAGTTCCGAAAGCGTTCGGAGTGTGAGGATTCGTTTGACTATGTTGGCTCGACTTCTTCATGGACTCGTTCTTCTTCCAAGCGGGATCTCAGGCAAGATGACACATTTCCCTGGATACCAGTACTATCATTGCTATGCCAGTTGTCCCGCTTTTATTGTTATGTCTCTCTACCTACCACTTGTTTGTCAAGCCTCCCAACATTGCCATGAAAAGCATCTACCCCTCCACCTTCCCAGCAAACCTTTGTTTGGCTATGTTACCGCTTGCTCAGCCCTTTTTATAGCGTTTCTAGCTGCAGGTGCTATTGCTTCCATGTGACAACATGGATATTCTTTTGTTAACACTATATTATTGCTTTTTAATTTAATACACATATATACTTGGTAAAGGGTGGAAGGCTTGGCCTTTTGCTCGGTGTATTGTTCCACTCTTGTCGCCCCTAGTTACTTGTGAACCGGTGTTATGTTCCATAATTGAGCACTCCTAACATGCTCGGGGTTGTTATGAGGATCCCCTTGATTTTCGTTTTAGGATAAAGCTTGTCTGGCAAGGCCCAACATTGGTACAACATTTGCCTAAAAACTAATAAACTTGCATAGGGACTTTCCGGACCCCATAGATAATTATTCAACCCCCCAGGCCAGTGCTCCACGTGAGTGTTGGTCCAAACTAGAGCCGTGTGCGGGGCCAACCCAAGGCAACTCGGGAGATTTCTATCAGGCCACTGTACGTTGTGCTTATCCAGTCATGTCGTGAGAACGAGATACGCGGCTCCTATCGGGTTCGTCGACACGTCGGGCGGTCTTGCTGGACTTGTTTTACCTTTCTCGAAGGTCTTGCGTGAGGAATTACGATCTTCTTCGGGCTATCTCGAGGTGTCGGATTTCCTTTGGAATTGCCTAGGATGATCACGAGATCCGTGGTCGAGGTTATTCCTGTGGCGTGTGGTTAATTTGTGATGGATGAGTTGGAGCATCCCTGAAGGGTTAAATCTTTCGGAAAGCCGTGCCCACGGTTATGTGGCAAACTTGGATACTTTGTTTAACACCCAGTCATAGAAAACTTCAAGTAAACTCAAATAAAACACACCAACTGTGTGCATAACCGTGACTATCTCTTCTCATGAGTTCTTATCCGAGAGAGAGCACGGTGGGGTTATGTTTGACGTAAGAAAGTGTTCAGGATCACTTAGTGATCACTACTAGTTCACGTCCGTTATGCGTAGACCACCACACTTTACTTTCTGTATTCGTAAGTTAGCCACTATGCTTAGTTGCTTGCTGCAGCCTCACCACTTAACCATACCTCACCCATTAAGCTTTAATAGTCTTGATACCCTTGGAGATGATATTGATGAGTCCCTGTGGCTCATAGATTACTACAACAACAGTTGCGGGTGTAGGTAATGTGATGATTTGACGTGAGCGTGATGATTGTTTGATTTGGAGCTATTATTCTTCTTCATCATCAATCTAGGATGGGTTCCAGGCGGCAGCCTGGGATAGCAAGGGTGGATGTCATTTTATCGTTTGATTTCGTCCATAGTCGGACCCTGCTCTTATGAATGATGTTTGGATATGTTGTTGTATTGATGTGACTCTGATGTAGCTTGTGGAGAGTTTAAGCCTATTCCATATACTCATATCTTCTGTGAATGTACTTGTAATGATATCCATTCTTGCAACATGACGAGATGCGCTTCTATCCCTGTCGAGGCCCTCGTGCCAAAATAAGGATAGGATTGCATCTTGGGCATGACAGGATGCCCCGGAAGGCATCCCCTCTTTCGTCTTCAATCCATCGGTAAATTTAGTTGAGGCTATATTTTATTCACCACATGATATGTTTTTTGCTTGGAGCGTCTTGTATGATATGAGTGTTTGCTTTTTAGTTTGCCACAATCATCCTTGATGCACACATCTTTTGATAGAGACATGCATGAATTGTGAATTTATTAGAATATTCTATGTACTTCACTTAATTCTTTTGAGATAGGCAATTTTGCTCTGGTGCTTCACTTATATCTTTTTAGAGCACGGTGGTGTTTGGTTTTATAAAAATAATTGAACTCTCGTACCTCACTTATATTATTTTGAGAGTCTTTAAACAACATGGTAATTGGTTTAGGTTATGAATTTAGTCCTAATATGATAGGCATCCAAGAGGGATATAATAAAAACTTCCATATTAAGTGCATTGAGTATAATGAGAAGTTTGATTCCTTGCATATAGTTTTGAGATATAACGATGGTAATGTTAAGAGTCATGGTAGGAAGTAATTGTGAATTGGTAAACATACTTGTGGAAAGGTTTGTGATTCCCGTAGCATGCACGTATGGTGAACCATTATGTAAGGAAGTCGGAGCATGATTTGTTTATAGATTGTCAACCTTTGTGTGGGGGTCGGGAGCACGCGATGTTTTACTCCTACCAACCTCTCCCCTAGGGGCATGCGTCTAATGCTTTGCTTCGATGACTAATAGACTTTCGCAATAAGTATGTGAGTTCTTTATGACTAATATGAGTCCATGGATTATACGCACTCTCACCCTTCCACCTTTGCTAGCCTCTCTAGTACTGCGCAACTTCCGTCGGTGCGATAAACCCACATTCCTCAAAATAGCCACCATATATCTTTCCTCAAAACAGCCACCATACATACCTATTATGGCATTTCCATATCCATTCCGAGATATATTGCCATGCAACTTCCACCGTTCTATTTATTATGACACACACCATCATTTCCATATTGTGTTGCATGATCGTAAGATAGCTAGCATGGTGTTTTCATGACTTGTCCGTTTTTTGATGGCATTTGCTATGCTAGATCATTGCACATCGAGGTACACCGCTGGAGGCATTCATATAGAGTCATAATTTGTTCTAGTTATCGAGTTGTAATTCTTGACTTGTAAGTAAATAAAAGTGTGATGACCTTCATTATTAGAGCATTGTCCCATGTGAGGAAAGGATGATGGAAGCTATGATTCCCTCACAAGTGGGGATGAGACTCCGGACTGTATGAAAAATAAAAGAGGCCAGTGAAGCCCAAATAATAATAAAAGGCCTTAGATTCCCACCAAAATAAATAAAAAATGAGAGAAAAGAGAGAAGGGACAATACTACTATCTTTTTTTTCCACACTTGTGCTCCAAAGTAGCACCACGATCTTCATGATAGAGAGTCTCATATTTTATCACTTTCATATACTAGTGGGAATTTTTCATTATATAACTTGGCGTGTATATTCCAATGATGGGTCTCCTCAAATTGCCCTAGGTATGCATGAGCAAGCAAGTTGGATGCACACCCACTTAGTTTCCTTTTGAGCTTTCAGACACTTGTAGCTCTAGTCCATCTGTTCCTTGGCAATCCCTACTCACTCACATTGATATCTATTAATGGGCATATCCATAGCCCGTTGATATGCCTAGTTGATCTGAGACTATATTATCCTTTTCCTTCACAACCTCCACCATATTCTATTCCACATATAGTGCTATATCCATGGCTCACGCTCATCTATTGCGTGAGAGTTGAAAAAGTTTGAGAAAATAAAGTTGTGAAACAATTGCTTGACTTTTCAATGGGGTTGTGCATGATATAAATACTTTGTGTGGGGAAGATGGAGCATAGCCAGACTATATGATATTGTAGGGACAACTTTCGTTTGCCATTATATTTTGAAGAGATACAATTGCTTTGCTAGTATGCTTGAAATATTATTGTTTTTATGTCAACATTAAGATTTTGTTTTGAGTCTTATGGATCTAAACATTCATGCAACAATAAAGAATATTACATGGATAAATATGTTAGGTAACATTCCACATCAAAAATTCTGTTTTTATCATTTACCTACTCAAGGAATAACAGAAATTAAGCTTGGGGATGCTGATACGTCTCCAACGTATCTATAATTTTTGATTGTGTCATGCCGTTATATTATATGTTTTGGATGTTTTATATGTATTAATATGCTATTTTATATTATTTCTGGGACTAACCTATTAATCTAGAGCCTAGTTCCAGTTTTTGTTTTTTCCTTGTTTTTGAGTATTGCAGATATGGAATATTAAACAGAGTCCAAATAGAATAAAATCTTTGTGGTGCTTTCTTCTGGAACAAAAGAGATCTACCAAGCTTGGAGTGCAAGGCAAGGAAGCTGCCAGGAGGTCACAAGCCAGGGGGCGCAGTCCACCCTCCCCACCCTGGCCACGCCTGGCAGGCTTGTGACTCCCTGGCAGGAGTCCTAGCCTTTTCTTCATCCTATAAATACCCAAGTATTCCCCCAATACCAAAAATAACCATGCAAATACTTTTCCGCTGCCAGAATCCTCCGTTCCCGAGAGATCCAATCTTGGAGCCTTTTCCGGTAATCTACCGGAGTGGGATTTCATCATGGTGGGCATCTACATCAACTCCATCCCCCCCGATGATGCGTGAGTAGTCCACCACAGACCTACGGGTCCATAGCTAGTAGCTAGATGGCTTCTTCTCTCTCTTTGTGCTTCAATACCATGTTCTTCATGATCTTCATGGAGATCTATCTGATGTAATACTCTTTTGCGGTGTGTTTGTCGAGATCCGATGAATTGTGGGTTTATGTTCAGATTATCCATGAATATTATTTGAGTATTTTCTGAATTCTTATATGTATGATATCATATCTTTGCAAGTCTCTTCGAGTTATTGGTTTGGTTTGGACAACTAGATTGGTAATTCTTGCAATGGGAGAAGTGCTTAGTTTTGGGTTCAATCTTGCGGTGTCCTCATCCAGTGACAAACTAGGGGTAGTGAGGCACGTATTGTATTGTTGCCATCAAGGGTAACAAGATGGGGTTTTCATCATATTGCTAGAGTTTATCCCTCTACATCATGTCATCTTACCTAATGCGTTACTCAGTTCTTCACGAACTTAATACTCTAGATGCAAGCAGGAGTCGGTCGATGTGTGGAGTAATAGTAGTAGATGCAGAATCGTTTCGGTCTACTTGACACGGACATGATGCCTATATGCATAATCATTGCCTTGGATATCTTCATAATTATTCGCTTTTTATCAATTGCTCGACAGTAATTTGTTCACCTGTCGTGATACTTTTGCTTCAAGAGAGAAGCCTCTAGTGAAACCTATGGCCCCTGGGTCTATTTTCCATAATATATTTTCAGATATATAAACCAAAAATACCTTAATGCAATTTATTTACCTTTTTACTTTCCACAATCGTTGACATCTATCTCTATCAGATCTAATCCTTGCAAATAACCGTGAAGGGATTGACAACCCCTTTATAGAGTTGGGTGCAAGTGTTTGATTGTTTGTGTAGGTGCATCCATTGGTGACTTGCTTGTTGCTCCTACTGGATTGATACCTTGGTTATCAACAACTGAGGGAATTACTTATTTACTTTGCTGCATCACCCTTTCCTCTTCAAGGGAAAACCAACGCACGCTCAAGAGGTAGCACCAGGCTAGAGCGTTCTATGCCTCTCGTGTTCCTCTGATCAATCCACCAAAAGCAGGAGTAGGGTTTTACGCTTCACAGTGGCCCGAACCTGGGTAAAACACCTGTGTCACAATCATGAAGCCATCTCGCCATATCCCACACTCCCGAAGTGATCTCGCCCCCGTCGAAGCACAAAGGGGCATGAGGCCCCATAGGTGATCGAGTGCATCCTGCCCTGACAATGACAATCCCACACTCCCGACTAACACTCAGTTTAGGACCAATGTTAGATCATCAGTAGTTTATGTTCCATAGATGAGACCTACTTCATCTGCACTTGCATCAGCTCCATCGGCACCACCAGCACCTCTAGTGTCCACTCCACCACCTCAGAAGACATCAATTGAAGCATTCGAATATGGTCTTCTTTTGACTCCATCCACAACTATCGGAGTTGCTTCATCATCTCATAGAGGAGACCATGCCCAGAGTGACATTTGGCTCTATACCTTCGAGATTTTTGGTAACTTGTTGCCAAAGGGGGGAAGTTGTATATATCATAGGGCATCGAGAGAGTGTGTGTTGCATTTTGATTGCTCTTCTTGTTTTGAAAACAACTTGTTTATCGTGTGATCATGTTAAAACCTCATTGTGTTTGATCATACTCTTTATGGTTGATCCTGCTATTTTCTATGTTTGTGGCATTTATATGATGATCATTCACTCATGTTTGGTGTCATGTGCGTTGTAATCCATTCATATCATTTATGAACACCACCAAGATGTATGTGACATGGAAGAGACACCCATGATCCTAATCGATTGTGCATTTGCATTCGAACGCAAATTTTAAAATTGTGCACAAATTTAGGGAGAGCTCTTGCTTCTCACGTACTTCTCAAAGCGACGATGCTATTCATTGTTTATGTCTTTATTCAAGCTTTGATCTATATGTTGTCATCAATTACCAAAAGGGGGGAGATTGAAAGCACAATTTCTCCCTAGGTGGTTTTTGTAACATCCCAAACTTTGGAATGTTATAATAACTATTAGAATGATTGTTTGTTTGTTTGAGTGATTGAAAGTGAGTGAAATTTGAAACTTTTTGAAACATTTGAAAGTTTGATGAGAGGGAATGAAATGACTTTCCCAAAACTTTCACTCTGCATTTTGATCACCAGAAATTCAAATTCATTTCATCACAAAAAACCCAGAGTGAAGATGACATGACTTCTTCCATTTAAAGAAATGAAAAGGGATTTGAAAATGGTTTGAATTCCCATTTGAAAATATTTCAAATTCAGAAACTTTATGCAACTCAATGACTTTCATGAGAGGAGATAATATGACTTCTTCAATTTATATGAAATATGAGTTGGGAGTTTAAAAGAATTTGAAAGTGCCTCTAAATTAATTTTTGGAATCCATTTCATATTGGATCCTATTAAAATTTCAAAGTATTCAAACCCCTTGTCAAATATTTTGAGAGGAGTAATATGACACTCCAAAACCAGGGGTTATTTGTGAAGTTTTTGAACCATAAAAACCCAAGGGGTGATATGAAAAATAATTTGCAAAAATAAATAAAGCCAATTAGGCAATTTTCTGAAGAAAAAAATTTCACCTCTCACCTCGCGGTCGCCTTCCTCCTTCCCCGCGCCGGTGACCCCGCCGGATCTCCCTCGTCGTGGCCTTCTCTCCCCTTCCTTTCGGACGCCCCTGACCCCTCCTATAAGAAGCCCGCCCCTCCCTCGACCCATTCTGCCCGAAAACCCCAAGCCCCGTGCCCCCACCTCGCCGGGATAGCTCGCCGGAGTCCACTGCGGCCGCCTCACCTTTGCCACGCCACCGCTCCACCCTGCCCTCCCTGAGCTTCCCCGAGCCCATCACAGAACTCGCTGCACTCTCCCGCACCTCCCCATCCCCCTATCAAAGCCCCGGACCCCTTGGAACGCCCTAACCTCCAACGTCGCCGGAGCCCCACCTCCACCGAAATGCCCCGGGATCATGCTCGTCGACTCCGTTGCCCCCTCGCTCCTCTGACGCCACCGCCATGCTCTCCATCCTCGCCGCCGTCGACTGATACCCTCGCCATCGTCGGAGACCCACCAGAGAGCTCGCCTACGTCACGCCGTCGCCGTCGCCGTCGCCGTCGCCGGAGACGCCCATCGCCGGCAACCCCATCCACGGTGAGCTCCACCACCTCTCCCCACTGTAGGATCTTAATCAACGGGCGAGATTAGAACCGTTTTATTTAACGAACCGGTACGCGTTGTATTTCGGCCGTCCGCTAGTTAGTCCCCGCACGCACACACCCGTAGCCAATAGCAGAGCGACACGTGTACTCCCTGTCCGTTAGAAACCTTTTTTCTTTTTCTGTTTTAATTTCTGTTTCCAGAATAGTTTCTAATTTTGTTTTGCTTATATCTTTTATGGTTTTAAGTATTTTAAATTGATTCTTTTTGCATTAGGTCACAATATTTATCTAATTTCTGTAGATGCCAAATTTGACCATGTTTGAACATATAAATTTGAATTTAAACAGATTTGATTTAAATTTTGTTTTCTGAATAACTTGAGTTTAAAAATATATTTTTGATTTATTCTTTTTGCTACTTCTCACTAGTGATATTAGTTATCAATTGGTAAAGTTTGAGAATTTTTAGAATAAATTTGATTAGGGTTTTAACTAGAAACAGAATCTGTTTAGTTTCCTATTAGTTAATTAGTTTGACCTACTTTGTTTTATTTTGAAATCTAATTTGATTTAACTTATGTTTTAGATTTCATTTAGTTATGTTATTCTAACTTTAGAAATTTACTTGCTGTTAACAAAAATAATTTGTGTAGTTTAATTAAGTTATTATTGTAGGAACCTACACTCCTTTCTCAAACAGGTATAGTTTATTTAAACAAATTAGTTAGTAATAATTCTTTTAACTAAAGTTTTATATAATTAGATTCTGTTTTCTAAGAAATAAAGTTTTAGTAATCTTCTCTGTTAATAAATGTTTTGTTAATAAAAAATGGTTTAGTTTTACTCTATTATTATAGGAAACTATATTCTCTATCATTAGGTAATGTTTGATAAAACAACTTAGTATTAGTAGAGATTATTTTCAAAAAAGTTTTAAATGATTTAATTATGTTTTATAATAAATATTTTTACTAATTCTTTTCTGTTAACTCTTAGTTGGTTACAAACCTTGTTTTGTTTTAGTAGTAGTTTAGCCACTAAAACTTAGAGTCCATTGTTTTGCTTTGTTATGTTTTGTTATGTTGCTCTAGTAATGCTAGTTGGTTCTTATTTACAAATATTTAAAATAATTGCTTTTTGAGTTTTATTTTCTGTTAACTTAGTTGTTTTCATAGTTTTACTTGTTCTTCAAAAGTAAATCTTTTTGCTAGTAAAATATTTACAAGAAATCCTTTTGTTGTATTTTACTTTGTTATTGTTTTGTTACTATTTGAAAATAATGGTTTTAGAGGAAAACTACCTTAGTTGTTTTTATGAAAACTTTCTTGACTTTGAGTTTTGTCTTAAGTATTTCCATCATCAACCTTGTTGATTTTGTTTCTTGTGTTACCTTGTGATTGTTAGAATTGATTGCTAGTATGATTGCTTATATGTATGCAATGTTTGTTTGTATAGATTTTTCATCGGAGAGTGATGAATAGTCTATCAAGTTATTTCTGAGAGCAATCTTTATCTTCATCAACAGTACACGCAAGTTCACTTTGACCATCTATTTCATACCCATGTTTTTATTGCATGTAGTGACATCATTCAACACATCCCTCCCGTAGTGTTATTGAAATTCTTGTGGTTGAGTAGAATGCATGAGGTAGGAACCCACCACATGTTACTAAAGCCCCGGGAACGTTAGTTACTTTTGTGCTATGCTAAAGTAGACGGGCATTGGTATGAGTGTTCATGAGTGGTGTGAAGAAGGACTCTACGTCAAGACGACAACTTCATGAAGACATCTTCAAGTCCTGCATCTTCAAGACCTCAAGACTTCGAGACTCGAGAAGACAAGTTTTCAATACACACTACTGGGTGAAGGATGGAATTGATGGGCACCCTGGAGAAACCAGTGAGTGGCCGGGATGCATGGAGAAGCGCCATGACATCTTGCGGAAAGCTTCACCCAGACTCAAAGAGAAGGATGAATACTTCATGCCCGGAAGCTTACCTGTGTAGCCACAAGTCATTATGGGCTCTGGCTTGGTTGATCTTTGTTGTGACTCTGCTGGGCAGTGCTACGAGATGTAGTCGATGTTACGATTGGATGGGCACTGTCGGACAGTCAGAGAAGCACTTTGAAAGACCATGTTTCTTTCATCCTGTTCTCAAACACCAGGCATTGCGAGGACTTACCAGGAGGGAAAGAATCTTGTGGGTAAAGTACACAACACTCTGCAGAGTTAAACCTAATCGATTAGCCGTGTCCCCGGTTACGGACAATTTGAGATTCTAGACTTGGATCTATCTCTGAACTCTCAACACTGGACTGATAACTAATTGTGGGCAACCTAAGATACTTGTGGGCATTGAGACATTGGTTGGCGGAACCATGTCATGATAGGTAACTCCATAGTGAAATTCCTGATATTCCTTTGTTGTAGGAAAATAAAATCAGCTTTTACGCAAAAACTTAGACCCAGGGCCACAAAGCCTTTGCATATAGAATAGTCTGTATTCTTCTGTTCTACTATGGTGATCTTGCCAGTACATTCAATGTACTGACCTATATGGTTGCAACGTCTTATCTTGCAGATACTCTTCTACGACGGGTAAGAGTACGATTCAGGGTTACGGTCTCCACTCAACTTGCCGTTGGTGTTATTGGGGCTCCACTCCCGTTGACTGTATCCGCTACTATTTTAAGGTATATATCAGTTTTACGTTATTACATGTGATTGCACTTTGATATATACATTGATGTACTGTGTGTGCCAGCATACTGATCCAGGGATGGCACAGAACACACAGAGGCTTGACTCGTTTTGAGTCGAGTCGCTACAGAAAATGGTATCAGAGCACATGTTGACTGTAGGACGTGACCCCAGAAACTAGAAAGCCCTTAGGAAATGATTTCTCGAAAACTTTGTTTTCAAAAGACCTTCTACTTCTCATCCCTTCCGAGTTTTATTAAAAAGTTAGACAATACCCTTTCCCCTTAACCACACTAAGGATCAACTAAGACCACTTCGAGAAGGACAAGATATCGAAAACAACTGATGGCCACTTCAAAGTAAAGAAGATTTCACCATGCATTATAAGAGTTGAAGCTACACGAGTTGAAGACTGTGAAGACCCGAAGAAATTGAAGACTATGAAGAATTTCCAAGATATTATGCCCTAGAAGACCAAACCCCTGCTGTATACTTATGTTAGATACGATGATTTGTGAGTTGTCATTTGTGTGTAAGTTTTATTTTTGATAGCCACAACAAAAAAATCTATTTTCAAAACCATTGTTTGTATTGTGTGTTTTCTCCTCCTTTCTCTCTCTTGCTTCTCATCCCAAAACCTTGACCCCAATAGATGATGATTGAAGCTGGACTCGTGTATTCTAGATCAATGACTCGGTTAGAGACAGAAGAATGGTTTCAGAACATGGAGGATCACCTAAGGAGTAACCTTGTTGCAAGGAACGAGATGGTCCAGTATGCTCTTCGGGACTTTGCAGAAGGTGTTGCACATTGGTGGAAGATGCATGATAGGCAGGAATCAATCACTTGGGAAGAATTCAAGATGACTTTGAAAAGATCCCATGTTGTTACCAACACCCAGAAGCCCCGTCGCAAAGTTGTGAAGAAGATTTGTGCCTGCAAGATATGTGGAGAGATAGGACACACCCAAGAAGAACACAAGGAAGGATGCCCTTACTGTGAAGAGAAACACCCTGCAGAGGAATGCCCAACTGGGCAAGTGACATGTTTCTTGTGTGAAGGAACCAATCACTACCCTGCTCAATGCCAAGTGTACCCCAAGATACAAGAAGTCATCAAACAGCAGAAGAAAGCCATGAAGGAAGCCTTCAGAGGAAAGTTAGGAGAATTTGTGATGAAGAAAGATAGTGAAGACCCTGATGGAGAAGGATTAATCAGATTTTACTCAAATGCATGCTATACATGTGGAGAAAAAGGACACTTCTCACAGGAATATAGGAAGGAAAGAAAAGAGTATCTGGGAAACTTCCCGGTAGAAGAAGTGGAGTTTGATCCACGGGAAATTGAAGTGTTGATCAGAACAAAGAACCTCAGGAAGAGACAAGCCCCTGAACAGAAGAACCTGAGTCATATTCGATGTTTCAAGTGTAAGGATATGGGCCACTATGCCAATAATTGCCCAAGAAAGGGACCAGAACTCCCAGGAGCAAAAACCAACATCAAAAAGCCTCGAGATTTGTCAGAAATCATCTGTTTCCAGTGCAAGAAGACAGGACACTATGTCGATAAATGCCTAGAGAAGAATGGCTAAACATGAGTAGTCTGAGTTTTGGATTTTTGGATGTAATAAATGTAATAGGTAGCACTCATATCATTTTGAAGTTATGTAACGGAAGTCTTAGAGTCTGTAAATAAATTCATGAATCAATGGAAATTTATGGTGTCATGATTTATCTTATGTTGTATTACATGAGTTGTTACTCTATGACCCAAGATCTCCGACCATTTTTCGAGGATATGAGAAAATATGGTCTATGCAGACATGAGTGCATTTCATTTTAAGTGTGGTAGTAACCATAGGTACCTTTTCCCGGATTAAAGAGTTTGGATAAGTGAATACAGGTGAAGAGAATGTGGAACCACCTCAAACTGAGTGGATGATAACCTTAGTGGCAAAGTGCTTTCGAAGCAGGAACGTTGAGAAAAAGAATGATTGTGGTGAAACCATACCCAAGGTTAAACAGACCAATGGAAAGGAAAATGGATTCCGCTGAGTGGAGTCTAAACAAGAATAAGTCTGTGATTTGTTACCCCAAGGGCATGATGTATTGAACTAAAGGAAATGTTGGAATATGGAACGATAGTAACCCCAAGAGTGAGTTAAAGCTATTCAAGTATTCAAGTGAACCCACAACTCACTGACCTCAGGATCGAGAAGGATCAAGCCCCACCTTTGTGAAGAAAACTTGGAAGAAGCTACGACTGATCAGCAAACGTTTTCCTTAGGAGTATTACGAAAACCTGAGAGTTGTGAAGAAACGATAGATGTTTTTGCTTAGCTTGCAGAATCAATGGATTTATCCGAACTTTGTTCGTTGACAAGAGAGATTTCTGCAATGCATGTGAGGAAGCCCAAGTGTTAGAATACGAGATTCACTAAACCTTATACAATGTAATGATTTCAGTGCGACATGGTTTGGCCACCATGACGACTTACTCTTATCATTCTCTTGTTATTCGGATTGGTAAATCTGAGTGACTTACCCATAGTAAAGAGACGGCATTCTTTGAAAGCTTTTGTTTAAGCCTTAGAATGGTATGATGGAAACCCCTTGTACATGACAGTTGCTATCACACGTAGGAATTCTACGGTGAGGAATGAAGCCAAGACCCATTTCACTGCAGGGTAACCAATAATGGTAGACCACCATGAGATCATCGATAAGTTATTTAGAATGATCGCGATACTTGTCAGTTAAGAAGACCCAGTATCGGAGGAGATACATTTTGATGTGAGAACGCAAGATTTTGATATAACGGAAGAGCATCACCGAAGAAGCTATCGTGAAGAATGTGAAAAGACAGATGCACCTAGAGGACTGCCAAGATTTTGAGGGACCAGTAACTCTCATTTTAAGTGTGGTACACCCGCATTTCCAGGTCAATGGAGTTTTGTTAGAAGACCCCCAAACCCTAACCTTTTCTTTCTAGCCCTTTCGAATCTCGAGGACGAGATTCATTTTAAGTGTGGTAGGTTTGTAACATCCCAAACTTTGGAATGTTATAATAATTATTAGAATGATTGTTTGTTTGTTTGAGTGATTGAAAGTGAGTGAAATTTGAAACTTTTTGAAACATTTGAAAGTTCGATGAGAGGGAATGAAATGACTTTCCCAAAACTTTCACTCTGCATTTTGATCACCAGGAATTCAAATTCATTTCATCACAAAAAACCCAGAGTGAAGATGACATGACTTCTTCCATTTAAAGAAATGAAAAGGGATCTGAAAATGGTTTGAATTCCCATTTGAAAATATTTCAAATTCAGAAACTTTATGCAACTCAATGACTTTCATGAGAGGAGATAATATGAATTCTTCAATTTATATGAAATATGAGTTGGGAGTTTAAAAGAATTTGAAAGTGCCTCTAAATTAATTTTTGGAATCCATTTCATATTGGATCCTATTAAAATTTCAAAGTATTCAAACCCCTTGTCAAATATTTTGAGAGGAGTAATATGACACTCCAAAACCAGGGGTTATTTGTGAAGTTTTTGAACCATAAAAACCCAAGGGGTGATATGAAAAATAATTTGCAAAAATAAATAAAGCCAATTAGGCAATTTTCTGAAGAAAAAAATTTCACCTCTCACCTCGCGGTCGCCTTCCTCCTTCCCCGCGCCGGTGACCCCGCCGGATCTCCCTCGTCGTGGCCTTCTCTCCCCTTCCTTTCGGACGCCCCTGACCCCTCCTATAAGAAGCCCGCCCCTCCCTCGACCCATTCTGCCCGAAAACCCCAAGCCCCGTGCCCCCACCTCGCCGGGATAGCTCGCCGGAGTCCACTGCGGCCGCCTCACCTTTGCCACGCCACCGCTCCACCTCCACCGAAACGCCCCGGGCTCGTGCTCGTCGACTCCGTTGCCCCCTCGCTCCTCTGACGCCACCGCCGTGCTCTCCATCCTCGCCGCCGTCAACTGATACCCTCGCCGTCGTCGGAGACCCACCAGAGAGCTCGCCTACGTCACGCTGTCGCCGTCGCCGTCGCCAGAGATGCCCATCGCCGGCAACCCCATCCACAGTGAGCTCCACCACCACTCCCCACCGTAGGATCTTAATCAACGGGCGAGATTAGAACCGTTTTATTTAACGAACCGGTACGCATTATATTTCAGCCGTCCGCTAGTTAGTCCCCGCACGCACACACCCGTAGCCAATACCAGAGCGACACGTGTACCCCCTGTCCGTTAGAAACCCTTTTTCTTTTTCTGTTTTAATTTCTGTTTCCAGAATAGTTTCTGATTTGTTTTGCTTATATCTTTTATGTTTTTAAGTATTTTAAATTGATTCTTTTTGCATTAGGTCAAAATATCTATCTAGTTTCTGTAGATGCCAAATTTGACCATGTTTGAAAATTTAAATTTGAATTTAAACAGATTTGATTTAAATTTTGTTTTCTGAATAACTTGAGTTTAAATATATATTTTTGATTTATTCTTTTTGCTACTTGTCACTAGTGATATTAGTTATCAATTGGTAAAGTTTGAGAATTTTTAGAATAAATTTGATTAGGGTTTTAACTAGAAACAGAATCTATTTAGTTTCCTATTAGTTAATTAGTTTGACATACTTTGTTTTATTTTGAAATCTAATTTGATTTAACTTATGTTTTAGATTTCATTTAGTTCTGTTGTTCTAACTTTAGAAATTTACTTGCTGTTAACAAAAATAATTTGTGTAGTTTAATTAAGTTATTATTGTAGGAACCTACACTCCTTTTTCAAATAGGTATAGTTTATTTAAAACAAATTAGTTAGTAATAATTCTTTTAACTAAAGTTTTATATAATTAGATTCTGTTTTCTAAGAAATAAAGTTTTAGTAATCTTCTCTGTTAATAAATGTTTTGTTAATAAAAAATGGTTTAGTTTTACTCTATTATTATAGGAAACTATATTCTCTATCATTAGGTAATGTTTGATGAAACAACTTAGTATTAGTAGAGATTATTTTCAAAAAAGTTTTAAATGATTTAATTCTGTTTTATAATAAATATTTTTACTAATTCTTTTCTGTTAACTATTAGTTGGTTACAAACCTAGTTTTGTTTTAGTAGTAGTTTAGCCACTAAAACTTATTACACTTCAAGACTGTGACCTTCCAAACAGTTAGGCGTCTGAGTCTAGAGCATCCAAGAGTCATTGTGGATAGCCAGGTGACCAAGTTTGTACGGGTTTCGAAAGTCTCCCCTGAAGACTGATACGTCTCCAATGTATCTATAATTTTTGATTGTTCCATGCTGATATACTATCATTTTACGATACTTTCTGGGCATATGTTCATAAATTTCTAATAGTTTTTAGCACAACCTATTGACCGAGTGCCCAGTGCCCGTTGTTATTTTCTATGTGCTTTTGACCTTTCAGGTTTACAGTACCAAACGAAGTCCAACTGCCATGAAACTTTTTGATGATTTTTTTCTAGACCAAAAGAAGACCTGCAAGCTTTAGGACGGGTCGGGAAAGGCACGAGGGCCTCACAAGACAATAGGGCGCGCCACAAGGGGGTGCGCCCTTATGGCTTATGCCTTCCTTATGCACCTCTCAGGGCCCCTCTCTGGACTACATATCTTCCAAAAACCCTAGAAGTGCTCCCGAAATGCGTTTTCCACCGCCGCAAGTCTCTGTTCCGACAGGAGCCCATCTACACCTTCGTTCTGGCCCCCTTTCGAAGGGGAGATCAATCACAGAGGGCCTCTTCATCAACCTTGCTGCCCTCACCATGATGTGTGAGTAGTTCACCATAGACCTACGGGTCTGTAGGTAGTACCTAGATGGAAATCTCTCTCTTGATCTTCAATACAATGTTCATCGCATCTTTGTCTTGATCTATCCGATGTAATCCCTTTGTATGGTGTGTTTGTTGGGATCTAATGAATTGTGAGTTTATGTACAGATTAATCATAAAAAGTATTTGAGTCAAACCTGAATATTAAGATTCGTATTTGCGTGATCATCATAGCTTTGTAATACTCTCCGATCTATTGAGATAGTTTGGCCAACTAGATTGATATTTCTTCGGTAGGAGTGGTGCGTTGTAGTAGGTTCAACCTGACGAGTCGATATATCCTAGTGACTGAAGGGGACAAGTTGTGTCTTTGTGTTGATTATACTAAGGATAAAATGATGGGGTATATTCATATTGATTGAGTTTACTTTATCTAAATCATGTCATCGTTCTTCAAGCATTACTCTGTTTTACTTAATACTCTAGATGCACGTTGGATATCGATCGATGAGTGGAGTAATAGTAGTAGGTGGAGGCAGGAGTCGGCCTATTTTCTTATCAATGTGATGCCTATATACACATGATCATTGTTGTGAAAATCGCATAACTATTCGCTCTTCTATCAATTTCCCAACAATAATTTGTTTACCCACCGTATGTTATTTCTATGAGAGATGCCACTAGAGAACTCTACGCCCCCGAGTCTATTCACTTATATATTCACAAATGCTATTACTATCTTGATATTATTTATTTGCTTTTATTTTATTTTGAAATTTAAAATTATCTACAATTATCTACACAACTCACTTTCTTGCAAATAACGAGATCAAGGGGATTGACAACCCTCTTGCCGCCGTTGGGAGCAAGCTGTTTGTTCTTTTGTGTGCAGCCGCTAAAGAAGGTTGAGGATTGGTATTCCTATTGGTCCAATAAACTTGGTTTCATAACTGAGGGAAATATTTACCCACATTGTGTTGCGATAACCCGTTCTTCTTCACGGAAAACCAAATGTAGATCAAAAGTATCAGGAAGGATTTCTGGCACCGTTGTTGGGGAATACCATCACCAACTATCAAGTAACTTCACCCAAATTTTCATTCACTTGTTCTTATTTTAATTTGTTGTTATATTTAGTTTGCCTAATAAAAATAAAAAATACAAAAATATTTATCTTTGCTACTGTACTACTTTGCTTGTCGTGTTTGCTTGAAAGTTGATATCATGTCTCATTTTAAAATTAGTGGTGTTTCCGCCACTAGTGCGGAAGCCCTTGAGCTTCCAAATTCACCTTGTACTAAGGATGCTAAAAGAAATTTTGATGAATTTGCTAAGGAAAAACTTGATAACCTTGTGGATGATGATCCTTCTAAAAGTGAACCTATTATGCAAACTAAGAAACTCCACATATGTAATGGAAATTTTATCGGTAAAAGTGTGATTCAAGATTTTTTTTCACTTGTACGGGATCGTTTCCATTGCTAGGAGGTTCCATTGTTGCTACAACTACAGGTTATGTCGATGGTATATCTTTGCTTATAACACAATTGGAAAGACAATTTGTCCATATACATCCTTTCATACAATGGTTATTTCTAGTATTCTCTAATATTCAGGAAGCTCCTACGTGAAGAATAAAAATTTGATGCATATTGAAAAAGTACTATCCAATTGCCTGACTTGGACACTTGGTGCTTAACATTTGTATTAATGTGGTGAAGACGGAGTCATGCCTTGCTAATACAATAAGATGAGTGGGGGTAAAGAATATTTTAGGATCGTATAATTTGAAAAAACAATGATTTTATTTTTTATACTTATAAATATTACTATGTTGATGTTTTTTAATTCATCATTTCTCAATGAGCATACATACAAAATATTACATAATGGGTAGCATATCAAATCAAAAATTCTGCTTTTATCATTTACCTACTCAAGGACGAGCAGGAATTAAGCTTGGGGATGCTGATACGTCTCCAATGTATCTATAATTTTTTATTGTTCCGTGATGATTAATTATCATTCTAGTATACTTTTTGGGAATTTGTTTACCAATTTATAATTTTTCGAGGACTAACTTAACCCAGTGCCCAGTGCGAGTTGTTGTTTTCTGCGTGTTTTTGACTTTTCAGGTTTACAATACCAAACGAAGTCTAGTTGTCATGGAACTTTTTGATGATTTTTCTAAACCAAAATAAGACCTAGAAGCTTCGGGAGGAGATCGGGAGAGGCGTGAGGGCCCAACAAGCCAACAAGGCATGCCCTGATGGCTTGTGTCTCCTCGTGCGCCTCCTAACACCCCTCTCTGGCCTATAAATTCTCATATATTCCAACAACCCTAGAAGCGCTCCCGAAAAACTTTTTCCGTCACCGCAAGTCTCTGTTCCTATGGGAGCCCATCTACACCTTCGTTCTGGCACCCTGCCGAAGAGGAGATCGGTCATGGAGGGCCTCTTCATCAACCTTGCTACCCTCAACATGATGTGTGAGTAGTTCGCTATAGACCTGCAGGTCTGTAGGTAGTACCTAGATGGCAATCTCTCACTCTCGATATTCAATACAATGTTCATCGGATCTTTGCCTTGATCTATCCGGTGTAGTCCCTTTGTATGATGTGTTTGTTGGGACCCGATGAATTGTGAGTTTATGTTCAGATTATTCATGAAAATTATTTGAGTCAAACCTGAATACTAAGATTCTTATTTGCATGATCATCATAGCTTCGTAATGCTCTTCAATGTATTGAGATAGTTTGGCCAACTAGATTGATATTTCTTCGGTGGGAGTGGTGCGTTATAGTAGGTTCAACCTGACGAGTTTCTATATCGCAGTGACAGAAGGGGACAAGTTACATCTTTGTGTTTCTGCTACTAAGGATAAAACGACGGGGTTTTTTCCTATTTATGAGTTTACTTTGTCTACATCATGTCATCGTTCTGCAAGCATTACTGTGTTTTACTTAATACTCTAGATGCATGCTGGATAGCGGTCGGTTAGTGGAGTAATAGTAGTAGGTGCAGGCAACAGTCGGCCTATTTTATTATGTACATGATGCCTATATACATACTATCATTGCCATGAAAATTGCATAACTATTCTCTTTTCTATCGATTGCCCAACAATAATTTGTTTACCCACCGTATGTTATTTCTATGAGAGATGCCACTAGAGAACTCTACGGCCCCCGGGTCTATTCACTTATATGTTCACAAATGCTATTACTATCTTGCTATTATTTATTTGATTTTATTTTATTTTGCAATTTACAATTATCTACACAACTCACTTTCTTGCAAATAACAAGATCAAGGGGATTGACAACTCTCTTGCCGGCGTTGGGTGCAAGTTGTTTGTTCTTTTGTGTGCAGCCGCTGAAGAAGGTTGAGGATTGGTATTCCTATTGGTCCAATAAACTTGGTTTCATAACTGAGGCAAATATTTACCCACATTGTGTTGCGATAACCCGTTCTTCTTCACGCAAAACCTAATGTAGATCAAAAGTATCAGGAAGGATTTATGGCACCGTTGTTGGGGAATACCATCACCAACTATCAAGTAACTTCACCCAAATTTTCATTCACTTGTTCTTATTTTAATTTGTTGTTATATTTAGTTTGCCTAATAAAAATCAAAAATACAAAAATATTTATCTTTGCTAGTGTACTACTTTGCTTGTCGTGTTTGCTTGAAAGTTGATATCATGTCTCATTTTGAAATTAGTGGTGTTTCCGCCACTAGTGCGGAAGCCCTTGAGCTTCCAAATTCACCTTGTACTAAGGATGCTAAAAGAAATTTTGATGAATTTGCTAAGGAAAAACTTGATAACCTTGTGGATGATGATCCTTCTAAAAGTGAACCTATTATGCAAACTAAGAAACTCCACATATGTAATGGAAATTTTATCGGTAAAAGTGTGATTCAAGATTTTTTTTCACTTGTACGGGATCATTTCCATTGCTAGGAGGTTCCATTGTTGCTACAACTACAGGTTATGTCGATGGTATATCTTTGCTTATAACACAATTGGAAAGACAATTTGTCCATATACATCCTTTCATACAATGGTTATTTCTAGTATTCTCTAATATTCAGGAAGCTCCTACGTGAAGAATAAAAATTTGATGCATATTGAAAAAGTACTATCCAATTGCCTGACTTGGACACTTGGTGCTTAACATTTGTATTCATGTGGTGAAGACGGAGTCATGCCTTGCTAATACAATAAGATGAGTGGGGGTAAAGAATCTTTTAGGATCGTATACTTTGAAAAAACAATGATTTTATTTTTTATACTTATAAATATTAATATGTTGATGTTTTTTAATTCATCATTTCTCAATGAGCATACATACAAAATATTACATAATGGGTAGCATATCAAATCAAAAATTCTGCTTTTATCATTTACCTACTCAAGGACGAGCAGGAATTAAGCTTGGGGATGCTGATACGTCTCCAATGTATCTATAATTTTTTATTGTTCCGTGATGATTAATTATCATTCTAGTATACTTTTTGGGAATTTGTTTACCAATTTATAATTTTTTCGAGGACTAACTTAACCCAGTGCCCAGTGCGAGTTGTTGTTTTCTGCGTGTTTTTGACTTTTCAGGTTTACAGTACCAAACAAAGTCTAGTTGTCATGGAACTTTTTGATGATTTTTCTAGACCAAAATAAGACCTAGAAGCTTAGGGAGGAGATAGGGAGAGGCGTGAGGGCCCAACAAGCCAACAAGGCGTGCCCTGATGGCTTGTGTCTCCTCGTGCGCCTCCTGACACCCCTCTCTGGCCTATAAATTCTCATATATTCCAACAACCCTAGAAGCGCTCCTGAAAAACTTTTTCCGTCACCGCAAGTCTCTGTTCCTATGGGAGCCCATCTACACCTTCGTTCTGGCACCCTGCCGAAGAGGAGATCGGTCATGGAGGGCCTCTTCATCAACCTTGCTACCCTCAACATGATGTGTGAGTAGTTCACTATAGACCTGTAGGTCTGTAGGTAGTACCTAGATGGCAATCTCTCACTCTCGATGTTCAATACAATGTTCATCGCATCTTTGCCTTGATCTATTCGGTGTAGTCCCTTTGTATGATGTGTTTGTTGGGACCCGATGAATTGTGAGTTTATGTTCAGATTATTCATGAAAATTATTTGAGTCAAACCTGAATACTAAGATTCTTATTTGCATGATCATCATAGCTTCGTAATGCTCTTCAATGTATTGAGATAGTTTGGCCAACTAGATTGATATTTCTTCGGTGGGAGTGGTGCGTTATAGTAGGTTCAACCTGACGAGTTTCTATATCGCAGTGACAGAAGGGGACAAGTTACATCTTTGTGTTTCTGCTACTAAGGATAAAACGACGGGTTTTTTTCCTATTTATGAGTTTACTTTGTCTACATCATGTCATCGTTCTGCAAGCATTACTGTGTTTTACTTAATACTCTAGATGCATGCTGGATAGCGGTCGGTTAGTGGAGTAATAGTAGTAGGTGCAGGCAACAGTCGGCCTATTTTATTATGTACATGATTCCTATATACATACTATCATTGCCATGAAAATTGCATAACTATTCTCTTTTCTATCAATTGCCCAACAATAATTTGTTTACCCACCGTATGTTATTTCTATGAGAGATGCCACTAGAGAACTCTACGGCCCCGGGGTCTATTCACTTATATATTCACAAATGCTATTACTATCTTGATATTATTTATTTGCTTTTATTTTATTTTGAAATTTACAATTATCTACACAACTCACTTTCTTGCAAATAACAAGATCAAGGGGATAGACAACTCTCTTGCCGGCGTTGGGTGCAAGTTGTTTGTTCTTTTGTGTGCGGCCGCTGAAGAAGGTTGAGTATTGGTATTCCTATTGGTCCAATAAACTTGGTTTCATAACTGAGGCAAATATTTACCCACATTGTGTTGCGATAACCCGTTCTTCTTCACGGAAAACCAAACACAGATCAAAAGTATCAGGAAGGATTTCTGGCACCGTTGTTGGGGAATACCATCACCAACTATCAAGTAACTTCACCCAAATTTTCATTCACTTGTTATTATTTTAATTTGTTGTTATATTTTGTTTGCCTAATAAAAATCAAAAATACAAAAATATTTATCTTTGCTAGTGTACTACTTTGCTTGTTGTGTTTGCTTCAAAGTTGCTATCATGTCTCATTTTGAAATTAGTGGTGTTTCCGCCACTAGTGCGGAAGCCCTTGAGCTTCCAAATTCACCTTTAACTAAGGATGCTAAATGAAATTTTGATGAAGTTGCTAAGGAAAAACTTGATAACCTTGTGGATGATGATCCTTCTAAAAGTGAACCTATTATGCAAACTAAGAAACTCCACATATGGAAATTTTATCGGTAAAAGTGTGATTCAAGATTTTTTTTCACTTGTACGGGATCATTTCCATTGCTAGGAGGTTCCATTGTTGCTACAACTACAGGTTATGTCAATGGTATATCTTTGCTTATAACACAATTGGAAACACAATTTGTCCATATACATCCTTTCATACAATGGTTATTTCTAGTATTCTCTAATATTCAGGAAGCTCCTACGTGAAGAATAAAAATTTGATGCATATTGAAAAAGTATGATCCAATTGCCTGACTTCGACACAGTGGTTCTTAACATTTGTATTGATGGGTGAAGATGGAGTCATGCCTTGCTAATACAATAAGATGAGTGGGGGTAAAGAATCTTTTAGGATCGTATACTTTGAAAAAACAATGATTTTGTTTTTTATACTTCTAAATATTACTATGTTGATGTTTGTTAATTCATCATTTCTCAATGATCATACATACAAAATATTACATAATGGGTAGCATATCAAATCAAAAATTCTGCTTTTATCATTTACCTACTCAAGGACGAGCAGGAATTAAGCTTGGGGATGCTGATACGTCTCCAATGTATCTATAATTTTTTATTGTTCTGTGATGACTAATTATCATTCTAGTATACTTTTTGGGAATTTTTTTACCAATTTATAATTTTTTCGAGGACTAACTTAACCCAGTGCCTAGTGCGAGTTGTTGTTTTCTGCGTGTTTTTGACTTTTCAGGTTTACAGTACCAAACGAAGTCCAGTTGTCATGGAAGTTTTTGATGATTTTTTCTAGACCAAAAGAAGACCTGGAAGCTTTGGGAGGAGATCGGGAGAGGCGTGAGGGCCCAACAAGCCAACAAGGCATGCCCTGATGGCTTGTGTCTCCTCGTGCGCCTCCTGACACCCCTCTCTGGCCTATAAATTCTCATATATTCCAACAACCCTAGAAGCGCTCCCGAAAAACTTTTTCCGTCACCGCAAGTCTCTGTTCCTATGGGAGCCCATCTACACCTTCATTTTGGCACCCTGCCGAAGAGGAGATCGGTCATGGAGGGCCTCTTCATCAACCTTGCTACCCTCAACATGATGTGTGAGTAGTTCACTATAGACCTGCAGGTCTGTAGGTAGTACCTAGATGGCAATCTCTCACTCTCGATATTCAATACAATGTTCATTGCATCTTTGCCTTGATCTATCCGGTGTAGTCCCTTTGTATGATGTGTTTGTTGGGACCAGATGAATTGTGAGTTTATGTTCAGATTATTCATGAAAATTATTTGAGTCAAACCTGAATACTAAGATTCTTATTTGCATGATCATCATAGCTTCGTAATGCTCTTTGATGTATTGAGATAGTTTGGCCAACTAGATTGATATTTCTTCGGTGGGAGTGGTGCGTTATAGTAGGTTCAACCTGACGAGTTTCTATATCGCAGTGACAGAAGGGGACAAGTTGCATCTTTGTGTTTCTGCTACTAAGGATAAAACGACAGGGTTTTTTCCTATTTATTGAGTTTACTTTGTCTACATCATGTCATCTTCTGCAAGCATTACTGTGTTTTACTTAATACTCTAGATGCATGCTGGATAGCGGCCGGTTAGTGGAGTAATAGTAGTAGGTGCAGGCAACAATCGGCCTATTTTCTTATGGACGTGATGCCTATATACACACTATCATTGCCATGAAAATTGCATAACTATTCGGTTTTCTATCAGTTGCCCAATAGCAATTTCTTCACCCATTGTATGCTATTTCTATGAGAGATGCCACTAGAGAACTCTATGGCCCTGGGGTCTATTCACTTATATATTCACAAACACTATTACTACCTTGATGTTATTTATTTTCTTTTATTTTACTTTGCAATTTACAATTATCTACACAACTTACTTGCCTGCAAATAACGAGATCAAGGGGATTGACAACCCTCTTGCCTTTGTTGGGTGCAAGTTGTTTGTTCTTTTGTGTGAAACCACTGAAGACGGTAAAGGATTGGTATTCCTATTGGTTTGATAAAGCTTGGTGTCATAACTAAGGGAAATACTTACCTACATTCTACTGTGATAACATGTTCCTCTTCACAGAAAACCCAACGCAGATCACAAGTATCAAACACTTACCTGGGTGATTGGGCGTTGTCTAAGTGACTTCGGCTCAAGGGGAATAAGGTGAATACAAGGTATTTTGAGTTCAATCTCAGCCTCCCTAACCAGATGTATAGTTGTCACAGCAATTGGAACTGGTCCATTGAATCATGTTTCTTCGTCAAGCAACCGGTTCTATCTCTCACTCTTACAATTTTGCATTGCATTGTGAAAGCCATTGCTTATTCATGTTTTCTCGAAGACATTCCTTCTCACTTTTTATCTTCATATTGTATAAGTTTATCTTCGATACATCTTATCTTTCATTATGATTGTGTTCTACCCATCTGAATGTCTTTGTTGTTTTCCATGCCTTGCCTAAATCCTTGATTGATATCCCTACATGATCTTGTATCGCTTCCGCTTACTCTGAATACATTTACTATTTCCATGCGTTTGATAAAAATCGCCTATTCACCCCACCCCACCCCCCTCTAGTCGATAACTAGCACTTTCAATTGGTACCAGAGCAAGGTACTCCCTTGTTCTATGTTTTGGTTTAACCACCTAGAGTTTAGCTATGTTGATTGCAGGGATAACCAAGGTCTCCGTTTGTGCCCGGTCTTTGATGGCACTGACTACCCCTACTGGAAGGACAAGATGTGCATGCATCTCGAAGCCATTGACAATGACCTCTGGTATGTCATCATGGCTGGTATTCCCAAGATTGGTGAAGGTGTCACTACTGCTTATGTGAAGAGATTCGCCCAATTGGACTCGACTACCAAGAACATCATGTGTGGTCATCTGACTAAAGGAAAGTATGGACATGTGAGTGCTCTTGACACTGCGAAGTAAATCTGGGAATGGCTTTCCAAGGTCAATGAAGGTGTCTCATCTCAACGAGACTCATGTGTTGATGTCCTCCACAATATCCTCAACCGCTTCAAGAGACTTGACAATGAACATGTCCAGCTCATCTCTGATAGGCTCACAGACAGCTCAAATGAGTTGAAAGCTCTCGGCGCCACTGATATCACCATACAGAAAGTTGTGAAAAAGCTATTGAGATGTCTTGACAGTTCCTCTGACACTCTCACTCTTATGATCCAAGAACACACTAACTTCAAGGATTTGGATCCTGTCGATATCCTTGAGAGGCTGAACACCCATGAGTTCCAACAAGCTGATAAGAGGGAAATCTATGGTTCCAGTTATGGTCGCTCTCATGCCCTGAAGGCAAAGGTTGTCTCCTCATCCGAAGAGTAAGACTTTGAATGCAGTTCCCATGGTGCTGAAGACTTTGGCAAAGAAATCGCTATGGTGGTCAGAAAGTTTTAGAAATTTACCAAGTCCAAATGTTTTGCAAAATCTTCAAGGTGTGACTCCAAGAAGTTTGGAGAAATGTCTTTGTGTGACAACAAGAAGCAAACCTGTCACAAGTGCAAGCAAGTTGGTCACTTCATCATTGATTGTCCTCGGTGGGAGAAGGAATCCAAGAAGAAGAGCAAAGACCATGATTCTGATGACAAGAAGAAGAAGAAGAAGTTTCACAAGTCTCCATCCAAGTCTTCATCACACAAGAAGAGTTCATCCGGCAAGGCTCATGCTTTCATTGGCAAACATGGACTCTGAAGCTGAATCTGAGTGAGGTGTTGAAGAAGAATCTGAGGAGGATTCTGATCCCGAAGTTGCTAGTTTGTCTATGGCTTCTGTATTCATCGCTTCATCTATCTTCGACCCCGAAGACAATGGCTTCCTCAACTACACTAAAGCTAGTGACGAAGACGATGCTCCACCCTACTGCTTAATGGCAAAGGTCTCCAAGGTATCCTCAAAATTTTCACGTAATGACTCTGATAGTGAAGCTGAATCTGATGATAACTTGAAACCAAGCTACTCTAAACTTGTTAAAATTTCCATTAATAAACAAAATTCTATGGAGAAAATGCAGAAATCATTAGAGAAAAGTGATGACCTGTTGCGTGACGAGATGAGCCTGAACGAGACTATGGCTGAAGATATGCAAAGTCTTCGTTCAAGGTTTGAGGATCTCCAAAGTCAGCATGATGCCCTCTCAACTGAACATGAGAAGCTTTCTCTTGAATATTTTCAAAGAAAGCTTGAATTGGAGAAGTTGAGGGAAGCTCATGATGACCTATGGACGGAAAATGACTCTCTCCTAGCCGAACAGGTCAATACTGCTCATGATGAATTTAATTCTCCATGCTTAAAGTGTCTTGCTCACGAAGCTAATGATTTAACTGCTGAATGTTCAAATGCTTTTAATAATACTTTATCTTCGACTATATCTATGGTATCTATCCCCTCATTTTAGGAAGCCACCGCTATCATTGATGACAATGACAAGTTGAAGACATTGCTTGAAACAGGCATGTACAAGAGTCAAAAGGGACATCAGATTCTTTGTGATGTTTTGAAGAATACAAACTTGAACAAAAACCCTAGGAAAGAGGGTGTGGGTTTCGAAATAAACATCAATGTTGATGGATCTTATTGGAAACCTGAGCAGTATCCCAAAACCACATGGGTTGCCGCAAAAGGCCCTTCAGTTGATCTTCCACATTGTTTGGCTTTAACTATGTGAATCCTATTATTATTGACGAGTCTTTCGATTCCAATTATAAACTGTTCAAATGCCAAAATGGTGAAGTGTTTGCTCGGTTCATTAGCACTAACTGCAGGAATGGTTCACCCATGAAGAAGATCTAGGTTCCCAAAAGTCGTCTTCAGAAGCTTCGTGTGAATGTCATGATGACATCACTCAAAAAGAAGACAAACCCCAGATCGATGTCTTTGAGAAGACAAAGGTCTTCATATGATCGCACTAACAGTTATGTTTTGCAGGGAAGGACTCAATGGACTCATTAATATGAGCACTATGGCATGAATCATTGTGTTCATCCAACCAAGAACTTTTCTGCTTATTCATATTAGTATTCTAACCCTCCTATGAAACATGCTATTAGGGCAACATTTCCTAAATTATATCGTGTTGCTTTATGACTCATTGCTTCTAAGCCACCCCATCAGATGTCGGTGGTTAAGAAAAACTAACATCTTCATGCAGCATCGGCTCTCCAGATGGGATGAATCCTAACTCAAAGATTATCTCTGGAAACCCGAAAAACATTCTTTCATGGACACAAGATAACTAATGCAAATGGATTTTACCATTTATATCGTCCATATTACTTACCACTATTTATTGATACATGCTCATCATATCATGTTACTATTGCGTGCTTTGGTGAACACGACTAATTATCAAATGCAGGAAGATAAATCCAGAACCACTGAATGGGTCATGGACAATGGATGCACTAGTCACATGACTGGTGATCGAAGCCTATTGATGGAGTCAACTCTTTGACCTCCAACCAAAGATCACATTGTATTTGCTGACAAAAGCAGCCGCAAAGTTCTGAGACTAGGTAGAGTTGCTATCACAAGGGATCGACACATGGACAATATTATGCTTGTCGAATCCCTTGGTTACAACTTGATGTTCGTCTCAATGTTGTGTGATCTAGACATGCTTGTCATGTTTGCCAAATTTCGATGTGTTGTACTAATGGCCTCTGATAAAACCTAAGTCTTCGAAGGTTTTCGAAGAGGTGATCTATATATGGTAGACTTCTCCGCGGGACCATACTTTGCCACATGTGTTCTAGCAAAGGCTTCAGAATGTTGGCAATGGCATAGAAGGCTAGAACATGCGGGCATGAGGAACTTGCATACTCTTGCCAAGAAGAGCCTCGTCCTTGGCATCAAAGCAGTCAAGTTCAAGATAGACCACCTATGTGGTGCTTGTGAAGCCGGGAATATGACAAGGGCCAAGCATCCCTCGAACACGTCATTACTATGTCATGACCCTTCTAGCTGCTCCACATGGACTTATTCAGCCAACTCATTATTCCAGTTTCTCTACCACTGCAAATCTTTATGGCCTCGTAATTGTTGATGATTACTCTAGATATACCTAGGTGCACATCTTACTCTATAAGACTGGAGTGCAGGATGTATTCAGACGCTTTGTCAATAGGTGCATGACCAACTATGACGTCAAGTTCAAGCACATCAGTAGCAAGAAGATGCTCAGTAGCATCAATGCACCAGGTCCTCTCACTCGCTCAAGAGCTAACTAATTGTCCAACTTTTGTGAGCACTTTGCGTTTGTGTCTATCTAAGAGCCCACCAAAGAAGATGCAGACTTCAAGGAACCTGAATGGATTCAAGCTATGCAAGAAGAACTAGATCGATTCAATATCAACAACATATGGGAACTTGTCAAGCGACCAGATCCGTGCAAGCACAATGTCATTGGCACAAAGTGGATCTACTGCAACAAACAAGATGCATCTGGACAAGTTGTCAGAAACAAGGCTAGACTTCTAGCTCAAAGCTACACACAGGTTGAGGGTATCGATTTCGATGAAACATGTGCACCTGTTGCTAGAATGAGGCCATACCTATATTGCTTGCTTATGCTAACCACTATGATATATTCCTATATCAAATGGATGTCAAAATTGCATTCCTCAAAGGTAAGATTGAGGAAGAAGTATATGTTGCTCAACCTCCAGGGTTTGAAGATCGAAAGCATCCAGACATGGTCTACCAGCTCAACAAGGCTCTCTATGTCCTCAAACAAGCACCAAGAGCTTGGTATGACACACTCAAGGAATTCCTCAAGGAGAAAGGCTTCAAACCTGGTTAACTCGATCCTACTCTCTTCACTAAATCATATGATAGTGACTTGTTCATATGCCAATCTATGTTGATGACATTATATTTGGTTGCACTAACAATAAATAGAGTGATGAATTTAGCTTCATAATGCAAGAGCAATACCAGATGTCGATGATGGGAGAGCTGAAGTTCTTCTAGAGCTTCAGATTCAACTGCAACCAAATGGCATCTTCATATCTCAGCAAAAGTATCTTAAGCACTGTCTCAAGAAGCTTGGCATGAATGAAGCCAAAGGCTACCAAACACCAATGCCTACTAATGGCCACCTTTGCACTGACAAAAATGGTAAAGATTTTGATCAAAAGGTATATTGCTCCATGATTGGCTCCTTGTTGTACTTGTGTGCATCTGGGCCAGATATAATGCTTAGCATTTACATGTGTGCCTGATTTCAAGCAGCACCAAAGGAGTCGCATCACCTCGTGGTGAAGCGAATACTTTGATATTTGGCTCACACCCCAACGCTAGGATTATGTTATCCAAAGGGCTCCAAGTTTGATCTCATTGTCTACTCGGACTCATATTTCGCTGGTGACACAGTTGATTGCAAGTCTACATCGGGCACTTGTCACTTTCTTTGTCGATCTCTTGTATGTTGGTCTTCAAAGAAGCAGAACAGCGTTTCACTCTCCACTGCTGAAGCTGAATAGATTGTTGCTGGTGCCTGCTGCACACAGCTTCTCTGGATGAAGCCAACTCTCGAGGACTACGGCATCAACAAGAAGAAAGTACCTCTTACTGCAACAATGAGAGTGCTACCAAGATTGCCTACAACCTAGTACAACATTCGAAGACAAAGCACATTCAGAGACGACATCATTTTCTTTGTGATCACGTGTTGAAGGGCAATATCGTCATCAAGCCTGTGAAGTTACAAGAGCAATTGGTTGATATCTTCACAAAGCCTTTGGATGAGAAGAGGTTTTGCAACTTGCGGTGTGAGATAAATATCTTAGAATGCTCAAATGTCCTTTGAATGGGCATACATCCAAACGCTTGATGCTTATTGAAGACTTTGATGCACAAAACAAAAAGTAATGTGTGTCTTCAACTCATGAAGACTTACACTCTGAGTATGAATACATTAACGAAGAATGTGACTTCAGAGCGCCACGATAATTGTGCGTCGTGTCTGGGTCAAATATTCTTATACGGTGGGTAATGCCACCAACCATGTTCGAAGACATTGCTTTTATCTTCACATCTTTTCTATGTCTTCAAGTTACTGAGTTTATATTCGAATCGAAAACTCTCTCCTAAATGAGCATGTGTTTAAGTTGAATATTCCTTGCATATATTTGGAGTTTTGTCCTACAGAGCATTTGGCCTATAGCTATATCTTCGAATTTTATCTAGGCAAATGTTCTCACACCCCATGTCCCCATATATTCTTATCTCTTCTAACACTGCTCAACTCCAGTCATATGCATTCTATGTTGACACGTGTTATTCATCTTCACTGCATCCTTGTCAATCGAAGACAAATCCAACAAACGTTTAAAATTCCACTCCTATCTTTACCACGTTTTTCGCAAAAACTCCCATGTCGCCGCTACAAATAGAACATAATGGGCTGTCAAATGTGTTGCATGTGTGCCGTGTGTCATACTAAAACCAAAGAGACAGGGGCTTATACGTCCAAAAAAATTGGATGTTCCAGTCCTTATAAATACAAAAGCCCCAGCTCAACAATTGCTCTTCCGCCAGCTCCAAGCTCAAAACCCTAGCATCGTCATTGGATTTCATTGCTGCTAGAGAAGGAGTGCTTAGCTATCGTGACTCCTCCGTCAGCGTACTCACACCGGCCGAGACCATCCACATCCGCCGCAGCCGTAGTCGTTTGCCACCACCGAGTTAGGGTATGGCAGATCGAACTTCTCACCTCTCTGCCTCATCGAATAGTTCTTTGTGTTCTTCACCGTGGTAAATAAATCTGAATTTTTACCACCCATTTGATCTTTCAAGATTACCTGTAGAGACCCGACCTGAAAGGTCGAATCTCCGGTGTTTCCGTACCATCCCAAGATCATGCTGGTACACACACGGTACATCAATGTATATATCAAAGGGAAATCACACAGCTTTATTAATCGAAATCTCATATCGAGTCCTTTATTACAATAAGAATTACAATAAAGTGGCTGAAGGCCAACTCATGAGAATAACTAAACTTGCGGAAGCTTCAAAGGTAGATGAGTCCATCTGACTCCAAGGGCATCTCACCGAGCGTAGAACGTGTCCTCACTCCTGGTCGGAAAAGTACTCTGCAACATGATACGTTGCAATCGTGTAGGTCAGCATATTGAATATGCCGGCAATGTCACAAAAGAGGGGTAAAGTAATCATCTAGTCTATATGCAAATATGGCAGGTGGGGTAGTAAGTTTTTGCATAAAGCCAAGTTTTTCCTACAACAAGAGAGGGCAAGGCATAATTACTACAATGTTGGTTGATTATTGAGATGGTTCCACCAACCAATTCTCATACCCAAGTTATCATTAATAACCCACATCAATAATTTAATTGTGTTGAGAGTTCCAGATAGTTTCAGTTCCTTTGGCTCAAGTTGTCCATGACCGTGTACACGGCTAATCGATTAGGTTTATGTACTCTGTAGAGTTTTGCACACATTCCCCACAAGATTTGATCGACTCCGTTTGATTCCTCGCACTTCAGGGTGTTTGAGGAACGGATGACCAAAACATGGTCTTCTAAAGGGTTTCCCAGAGACTCTGTCGGTGCCCATCCTTTCCTACCGTTCTTCTACATCTCGTAGCACCGCCTGTTCAGGGTCACCACGATATCCAACCAAGCCAGAGCCCATAATGACTTGTGGATGTGTAGGTAAGCCTTGTGTCTTGAAGCATCCATCCATCTCTTTGTGCCTGGGTGGACCTTTTCGCATGAATACTGGCACATCTCCAGCATCATCTAGGCTAACCACTGGTTTCTCCAGGGCGTCGTTCAACCATCATCCACCCAGAGGTATATTGAAAACTCGGAGTCTTGAAGTCTTGATCATCTTGTAGGTATTGAATTATTATCTCACAACTCTCATGAATCACACAACCAACCCCGTCTACTAATAGCATAGCAAAATGTAAATCAACGTTTCCCGGGGCCAATGTGTCAAAGGGTTGAGGGGTACCTACCACATGATACTACAACAAGTAACCAAGTTTCCAATTTACCTACTTTGCATGCAATTGGGGTGATGGAAGAACTAATGCAATAAAACATAGGTATACATGGTCAAAGTGACTTGCCTTGTTGACGATCTTCGTACTCAAGTGACTCTAGATAACAAGCTTCGCACTCCGGTTGATCTAACGAATCAAACAAGAGCACACAATAAGCATAAAACTAAAATACAATTCACACAATCATCAAGATAAATTAAAACAATACAAAAACCATTCAATAGTAACAATCAAGAGAAAGAAATCAAAATAAAAATTTGACTCACAAAATTTTAGTGTCAAAAACTACTACTACTACTACTTCAAGACAAACAACCAAGCAATAGCTAGTAGAAAAAGAAATAGTAAATAAAATCAATTTTAGTAAACAGAATCAAATCCACTAGGACTTTTGTGAAAAGAAAAGCTACTAAAATATTTTAATTTGTAAAACACTACTAGATGAAAATAACTAGAATTTTCCTATAACTTTAGAATAGGAAACCAAAACAACTTTATTATTAAAACTAATATTATTATCATCATATTACTTAATAGAATAGAATTACTCAAATTATTTATTAGAAAACTCAATTTAATCATCTATCTAGTTTGTGAAAGTAAAACTAAATTGTTTTATAAAACATTACCTAATGCAAAAGATTCCTATAACAACATGGGAATAAACTAAACAATCATTCTAAATAATTTCAAGTAATGTTGCCTAAATGTTTGAAAAAAACAGAGCCTAATGAAAACTAAAACTAAAGATAAACTAATTTAGGTTCAAATTGAATAAAAATCAATTTAGTTAAAACCTATTAAGAACTAGACAGATTCTGTTTTTGTTAAAAACAGTAACTAAATTTAGTCAAAAAATTCTCAAATTGTGTAGGTTTAACTAATACCAAACAGTAGCAAAAAGATTCACTCAAAAATATATTTTTAAACTCTAGTTATACAGATTTTAGTAATTTGAACAAATTTGATTAGATTCAAAATTTGAAACTCAAATTTGAAATCTAAGCATATATACATGAACTACAACCAATTTTTGAACTAATGCAAAAATAATCAACTAAAACCACCTAATAGTTTAAAAGATATGATAAAAACAAAATCAGGATGCATTCTGTTTTCTAAAACAGAAACAGAAAAAGAGAAAAACAAACGGACCGGACAGGGGCTACGTGTCAGGTTCCTATTGGTCGAAAGAGCGTGCGCGTGAGAGCTAACGAGTGGTCGACCGAAGCCTAGTGCGTACCGGTTCGATTTATAAGTGATCTAATCCAGGGCGTTAATTGCGGATCCGACGGCTAAGGTGGAGACGGCGACTTACAGAGAAGAGGTCGGGCTTCTCCGGCGAGTTCGACGGCGGCCAGAGGTCGATGGTGGTCGGGGGCGACGATGCGATGGTCGGGGGAGGTGTACGAAGTGCTCAAACGGCGGCGGCGAAGATCCAGCATCGAATGGTGGCTTCGGAGGGGGCCGAGGGTGAGGGTAGCGACGGGCAGGTGCTTGGGGAGATCCGGTTGGGTGGTGGAACTCCGGCGAGGTGAGGGGCAGCGTTTCGGCAAGGTAGAGGGGGAGCTCAGGATGGAATGGAGAGAGGAGGGGCAGGGGCTACTTATAGGGGCGATGCGGTGGCCGGGGAAGGCACGAGGGGCGAGATCCACGGAGAGGGATCTCCTGCGACGGCGGCGTGCACGCGAGGAAGGGGACGGGCGCGCGGATGGCGCCATCGGACAGTGGGTCCGGCTCGTCAGTGAGAGGGAGAGGCGCTGTTAGCGCGTCGGTGACCAACCCGGAGGGATTTCGGGACTTAACTGCTGTGGGCCGGCCCGTTTCAAATTAATACTTTCCTTTTTAATATCCAAAGGGTTTAAAATATCTTAAATGCATTGAAATCTTTTCCAAATATAGGAAATATATATATCGAAATGATCAGGAGAATTAATGCTATTCAATGAACATTTTTCCTCTGTCATTTGAATACTTTGAAAAAATAATTATTTTCAGAAAATGCCTATTTGATTTTAAAACCTTTTGCAAATATTTTTCAAATGACCCCCTGGTTTTATTGTTCAAATATTTCACCAAGGTGCCCCTGGTGTGGAGTGTCATGTTACTCCCCTCTTTTCTTTGAAATTTTCCAAAGGTTTTTCCAATAGGTGAAACAAGAACAAGGAAAAGATGAAAGTGGCATTTCAGAAATTCAAAAGAAACACTTCAACCATTATATTCACTCAAATAATGTGATGATGATGCATAGCTATGTTTCATAACATTCCAAAATGAAATTTTGGGATGTTACATTACCACATGTCTAAGATCTGTTTTTTCCATCGTGATTCCAATGGATATCAATCTCGCATCTCTATTTGCTCAAAAAATTTACTTATGTTGCAAATCTGGGCTAATTTCTCACTTGTGCACATTCTCGAACTTGCACAAATCTGAAGCCACCTTATCTTGAGAAAAAGTGAAAGTCTTCGGTGAATGACGTCAATATCTTCATATCATGATATCTTACTTTCAAATCTTTTGAGAATGCATACGACCTTTTCTATTCCCCTTGCATCTCTAACTCTTTCACAGGTACATGTCTGCAGTAGAATCACTAGGATCTCATGGTGTGCATTTATTTGCAGACTACTTGCAGATTCATCTGAACTCACCAGGAGCCAGCTCTCACTTGAATCGGTCTTCGAAGACTTTGCTCAAACCGAAGACAATGGCTAGATATGGGACTCCAAAGAAGGGAGGAAGACAACTATGCTTGGATACTGTCAAGGACCTTCCTCCGAATCTCTATGAACGCTACAAGTCTGATGAAGAAGAAACCGATCAACAACGCAAAAATCGAATCCAATGGATTCAAACATATTGGGTTGTGGAGTGGTTCAACTACCGCTTCATGACTGGTGAATATGTTGAGAAGCATGCTGAGAAGGCCCCATGGATAGACATCATCTACAAGAATCTTCCTCCGAAGACAAAAGTTGATGATGCTATAAAGAATGGATTCTACCCATGCATGCTCTAGCCATAAATGCCAAAGAATCTGCATACTACTAGAATTCAAGGGTTCACTTCTAGAAATGATGTTGATAATGACAATGATGCTGCTAAGGGAGATGATGTAGATCTACCCCTTCTCACATATACGAAGCCTAAGCACAAGTCAAAGGCTTCAAAGCCCTCAAAGGCTTCAAGATCTTCAAGGCCAGACCGATCCTCACCACAGGCTTCACAATCAAGGCCTGTTGAACCCTCTGACACTGAGGAACATTCTTGCATACACAGGAGAATGAAGAGAAGAGCCGCTATTGCTTGTGTCCCAAAGGCATCCCTTTCCCTGATGGGCGCTGCCAACATGATTTAACTATCAAATGATGAGATCGACGATGAAGCACTGGTGAGTCTTATTCGACAAAAGGAGGAAGAGTCCATCTCGAAGACTTATCTCTAATTGATCCAAACATCATAAACTAGTTCATTGATGAATGGTTTGTTGACCCCTCACTCACCATCGACGTCCTATAGTTCCCTATTTGGCTGGGTGTCACTTTTCAAGGGCTGGTGAATAAAGAGATGATGATTGTTCAACAGGTTGTGCAATAACAAGAGAAGATTTGCCATGAAAAGCCTTTCTTCAAGAAGAACATCCACAAACTTACAGCTGAACGGATACAAGGCTATTAGCTCTTTATGACAGACCTAAAAGCTGAGTTTGAACAGCGCTGCAAAGCTGACAAAGGCGCCCTTGCGCGTCTCAAGCGAAAATCTGAGAAGATGGTTCGGGCTCACAATGAAATGCTGAAGAGAAAAGCACTTGGACAGACTGCCCTTAACCCCAGAATCATTGAAAGGTCAAGACAAGGGCCTTTGTATTCGAGTCAGCCCGCATCAACCCAACAAGACATGCCACGCATTGTCTTCCCTGTTGGCTTCTCTGGCTCAAGGACACCTCCTCCTTTCTCTGTTGTATCCAGCAACAAGACTAAGCAAGCTAAAGCTGAAGCTAGGAAACGCAAGTCTGCCCCTGCCTCTGAAGCCCAACCTGTGAAGAGGTAGAAGACAAAGAAGCCGAAGCCATCTAATTCGGCCCAAGTGCCCAAAACCCCTCCTACTCCATCTACCACATAGTCTACAGGAGCCTCTCCGAGTGACACCCATCTCCATGGCTCCACCTACCTCTGAGAACCCAGAGAGGCAAGTTATACTTCATGAGTCTACTACCATAGAGACTCCCACGGCTGAAGACATTCCAGCTGCAGACCCCAATGCAGTTGAAGACATTGCTACTAAAGCCCATGTTGATGAAGCCAATGTATAGTCATAACACCACGTGTCACAAATTGATGCACGTATGGTACAATCGCCACCACATGAAGATAGTGAATATGTGGACATTGTCCACTAAGGCCGGATGTGCCTGAAGACATTCCAAGCACACCACCTTCTGCCTTCTCAACTCTTGTGCCCAGAACTCCTGAATCCCCATTCGTGGCCATGGATGTTGAAGCCACCGATCATACGTTGCCACTCAAAAGGCTTCACCGCAGACCAAGTCTAGAAATATCTTCAATGCAAAGCATTCCTGAAGATGAAGTCCGTGTGTCTCCAACTGCATCAATCGATAATGTTCTCAGGATCAAAGATGTTGCTCACAATCGGCCTGAGACTGAAGCCACATCAGCTGAAGATATTGCTGATGGAGACACTATGGGCGAACCAACGCCCCATACCCCGGTGGTCCTCCAGTTCCTGCTACACCGTCCACCGACGGCAATGCTGACAACATTGCTCTGGCTCGCAATAGGGAAGCGCAGATGGTTCCCACCAAGTGGCCCGGGCTGGAAGCTCCACCAAGGATGGGCCCTCAATTTGAATTCAATATTCATCACCGCCCAAATGTTCTGAATCCCATGCCCAGACTCCCAATGCTTCGACAAGAAGGACCAGCATGCCCTCTTGTCTTTAGTGTGAAAGACTGCAGACTCAACAACAACTTCCTTGACTCAGACCACAATCTTTACAATCATCCAAAGATTCAGTCTGATGGATTCTGGAGCGCATCTCAACGTCAGTATTATACATGTGTGCTCTATGGTCAGAACAGAATTTTTACTCACAAGCGTCTCAGTCTTGAAGTTATGAAAGGTCTACCCTGCTTTGATCAAGCACTTGATTGTATTCAGGATGTTGGACTGTTGCCATTTGTCACTAGCCATGAAGACTGGAATGGAGAGCTCATTCTTCAGTTCTATGCAACTCTCCACATCTCTGGCTTCGGCAGAGATCTAGATACATGGAAGATGCGGTCCATGATTCATGATGAGTACGTCATTGTTGCTGCCATGGAATTCTTTCCTGCAACACTACTTCAACTAGTTTGTATCTTCACATAATTGTATCCCCGTTGAAAACTTCAACTAGTTTGTCATCAATCACCAAAAAGGGGGAGATTCTAGGTGCATCTAGTGCCACCCTTAACGGTTTTGGAGTATTGAAGACGGACGTTGTTGGGGATATAACCCCGCAATATGACCTGCCCTTGAAGGCTCTGGGTCATGTTGATGGATCATGAGCCGGCCCAAGAGTGAGCCGTAAATCCTACGGCCCGTGAACATAGGCGGCTCTTGGTGTGGGCCGCAAGGTGGCCCGGACTAAGAAGACCCGGGCATGTAAGACGCTCGGAGACAATTTGGACAAGAAGATAGAGTAAGACTCGGATAGACAATGAGACTCGGTTAGACAATTGTAAAGTCCCGTGGTCCTGACCTCTTATATAAAGGCAGACCCGGGGCGACTTAGAGATCAGGTTATCGAGAACTAGGTCAAGCTTTAGTTCCCTTGTAATCGATACAACAAGCAATACAAGCACAAGCAGGACATAGGCTATTACCTCGACTTGAGGGGCCGAACCTGGGTAAACCCGTGTCCTTCGTCCCAATCAACCCCTTTGAGTCCATCACATTAGCGATGGCCTCGAATCCAAGTCCGTTCACCCAGACATCTGCCGTGATAAATCCACGACAGTTGGCGCCCACCGTGGGGCTTGCGCTTGGTGGTGTTGAGTTCTCAAAGGGCTCTCTCCCAGGGCTTGAGGGATATGTGGTCGGAAGGATGATCAAGAGTCGTTGTGGCTGGTTCTACATCGACGATGCCGGCTGGGGGCTTGATGCTGAGTCCGTGGAGTATGGATTCTAGGTCCCATTCAGCGGGATCCATGTTTTCATCGGAAAGGCTGATGGATCTACACTCGGGCCGGACATCTGCACCAACCTTGTTGAGCTGGCTCAGCGTCTCCAATCTGCAAGTAACGTGCGGCCTACTCGTGCCAATTCGGGTCAGAAGCATGTCTTCGTAGGGTTCACGCAAGGTAGGGATCTGGAAGCTTCCGAGTCACAGGAAACCCTTTTCTATTCAGAAGATGAATCTTCAAGTGGAGAAACAGAATCAATGTACCAGCTCTGCAACGGTGGCCTTGGGGGCTATGACAATGCATGCTCTGAGTCGGATGGCTTTGAGTCAAATGCTTTAAAACCTCCGGTTCATGCGGCGGTGTTCATGGCAGGATCAGCCCCAGCCGCCGGTAGCACAGCCGCGGGAGCCGCCGCTTCGGGTGATAGCCCGCTGCCGTCGGCTCAAGTTCTTGTGGAGCTGATGGATGAACTTGCGGTTCTCATGGCCACTGAAATAACACTAGATAATCAAGCAGCTCGGAATATAGAGATTTCACAGATCAAGGGTCGGATGACAGAGGAACGACAAAGGATGGCGGAGCTGAAGGTCCAGATGGAAGAAGAAGCAGAACGTATCAAGACAGATGCTTTCCGTCTAGGGCTGGAGCGAAGGTCAGCAGCGGCGGTACACTGGAGGAGGCATCAGTCCCGTCTACCAGAGCGTTATGAAGCAAGGAACCTGTTTAATACCCCCGGCGCGGGGTGAGCCGCGGGCGCGCCCGAGAGCCGCCCAACGGAACGGCAAGCGACTCATCCGGCCCAACATAACCCAAATTCACCTAGGGGCTTTCCAACGCCGGCAGGTCATTATTCTAACCCGGCCGAGAATATGGTAGCAGCTGCCACCTGGCTTGAGACGATCCCTATCCCGGACGAAGCACCCTTTGCGGAGGATGTGCGAAACGCCATCGGGTACTTGCAGACGGCCATGGCCCAGCAAGAGAGGTACGCTCATAGCCGGAGCCGCGTCCATTCAACCCCTCTTCCTAGCCGTAGCTTTAGCCGGCGGTACGAGCCACCAGCACGTTCCAGCAGTAACCATCACAGAGAAATTCCAACGGGTCATCGACCGTGAAGAGATACACAGGCACGTGTAGACCATGCGGGAAGCCCGCAAGAGGCGCTAGCTAGGCCGTCTTACCAAGAGCCCGGACCTTCCGTTTCCATAGGGGCAGGAGAAATCCCCGGACGGGAGGGCTGCCGTGTCTATCGCCGGCTCTCCGGAGCAAGCGGTTGCCGAAAGACTTTAAAGGTCCCCGCAAGGTCCCAAATTACACCGTTGATTTACCCCCAGAGGCCTGGGTGGAAAGCTATGAGGTGGCCATGGAGATGCTGGATGTTAGTGAGGCGGTTTGTGCCAAATATTTCATCATGATGCTTGAAGTCCCGGCTCGTACATGGCTAAAAGGGTTGCCACCTAATACCATCAATTCATGGGCGGAGCTTAGGGCTCGGTTCATCAAAAACTTTCAAGGGACGTGCAAGCAGCCTATGACCATTGTGGATCTTGATCACTGTGTCCAACAGGAGAGCGGGTCGGCTCATCATTGGGTACGGCGGGTCTCAACAATTATTCACTCATCAGAGCAGATCACGGCGGCTCAAGCGGTGTTGATTTTAGAAAAGAATTGCCATTTTGTTCCTTTAAAGCAGAAACTTGGCCGGCTCAAGCGTACGTGTCAGGACATGGGAGAGCTCATGACGGCTCTCACGAAGTACGCCGACTCAGACAGCACGAAGGACACGGGTTTTGATGAGGAAAAGGCTAGTCAAGGCAAGAAGGGCAACCAAGGCAAGGGCATAGTGAACAATGGTAACCAGAGTAAACGTAAGAATCCAGAGGCCGGGTCAGAGCTGGTGGCCAACACAAACGCCCAACAAAATCACCCCAAGGGCAACAGGAGGTTTCGGCCGCCCTCGAGCAGGGATAATTTTTCCTCGAACATGGAAGAGATGCTTAAGCAACCTTGTCCGAATCACAGTTTGCCTGATAGGCCGGCAAATCATACATGGGAGAGTTGTTCTTTTATGCACAAGTTCAAGCGGTATGTCCCACAACCTAACCATCGCGGGGGCGGCCCGCCAGGCGGCCTAGGACGTGACGGGTCAGGAGTTGGATTTGGTTCTAGCGGGTCAGGAGCCAGTTTTGGCTCTGGCGGTTCAGCATCCGGTCATTCGGGTTAGGATAATCACGGTGGACAGTAGCCGCATTCTGGTAATAATAATCAACAATAGCAGCAACAGCGGAATCGGTCCGGCTTTCAGAGTAATCTGAAGCAGCTCAGCTCCGGGCAATACCACGTCTTCACGACTAGCCTCAATAGACGGGACCAGAAGTTGCATAAACGGGCAGTCAATGCGGTTACGCCGGCTCTTCCACAGTATCTAAAGTGGTCTGAATATGACATAACATGGAGCCGTGAAGATCACCCGCCACGCGTTGATGACCCGGGGCGGATGGCTTTGGTTGTGGCCCCCCAAGTGGGTGGATATATGTTGAACAAGGTGCTCATGGATGGCGGCAGCAGCATAAACATCCTTTATTATGACACCTTCCGGCAGATGAAGTTGCTCGACAAGGACTTAAAACCTTCATCCACTGTTTTCATGGTGTGGTGCCGGGTAAGTCGGCACATCCGGTGGGCAGGATTTCTTTGGAAGTGGCTTTTAGCGATGAATACAACTACAGAGTGGGATCCTTATGGTTTGAGGTGGTGAAGATCAAGAGCCCTTATCATGCCTTGTTTGGACGGTCGGCTTATGCTAAGTTCATGGCTCGGCCCTGCTATGTTTACTTGTAGCTCAAGATGCTCGGCTTAAACGGTACCATCACCGTTCATGGTAACCGAAACACGGCTATTGAGTGTGAAGAAGGAGATGCAGCTTACGCAGAGTCCAGTTGCGCTCAGGAGGAGCTTAAGTTTTATAAGGAGAATGTTCATCCGGAGGATATGACCCCCCTGAAAAACCCCACCACGGAGGTTGAGCCACCCCTCAAATTTCCAGCGGATGATACCAAGGCAGTAGATTTCAATCTAGGCGACTCATCTAAGAAGTTCATCATTGGAGCTCATTGGAGCTCATCGAATTCATCCGTGAGAATCGGGACATCTTTGCATGGAAACCTTCTGACATGCCGGGTGTACCGAGATAATTCGCTGAGCACAACAATGTGGATCCAAAGTTTAAACTGATCAAACAGTTCCTGCGGCGGTTCAATGAGGAGAGGCGCAAGGCTATTGGGGAAGAAGTTGCCCGGCTCTTGGCTGCTGGCTTTATTTTTGAAGTTTTTCACCCGGAATGGTTGGCTAACCCAGTGCTGGTGCTCAAAAAGAGCGGCACCTGGTGTATGTGTGTGGACTACACGAACCTTAACAAGGCTTGTCCGGCTGATCCTTTTGCCCTCCCTCGAATTGATCAGATCATTGATGCTACAGCCGAATGTGAAAGTTTATGCTTCTTGGATGCTTACTAAGGTTATCATCAGATCAAGATGGCAGTGAAAGACCAGGAGAAGACGGCGTTTATTACACCCTTTGGGGCGTTCTGTTATGTCTCTATGCCTTTCGGGCTCAAGAGTGCCCAGGCAACTTATCAACGATGCGTGCAGAACTGCCTTCACAGTCAAATTGGCCGTAATGTTCATGCTTATGTAGATGACATCATGGTCAAATCCAGAAAGAAGGAAACTCTTTTGGAGGATCTAAGGGAAACCTTTGACAATCTCCGGGTCTACAAGATGATGCTTAACCCGACCAAGTGTGTCTTTGGTGTTCCAGCAGGAAAGCTTTGGGGTTTCTTGGTCTCTGAGCATGGCATCGAGGCTAACCCTGACAAAATCAAAGCTATTACTTCTCTAAGAGATCCGACTTGCATTAACGACGTTCAGCGCTTAGCAGGGTGGATTGCTGCGTTGAGCCGGTTCATAAGCCGTCTTGGAGAGACAGCTATCCCTTTATATCAGATGATGAAAAAGACAGACAAGTTTTCCTGGAGCAAGGCAGCGGGTGAAGCACTTGAGGCGCTTAAGAAACAGCTCACTGAGCCGCCAGTGTTAGCCACTCCGGCTGAGAAAGAACCGTTGCTCCTTTATGTGGCGGCTAACAACAGGGCAGTCAGCGTCGCAATTGTGGTCGAGCGCAAGGAGGCTGGGAAGGAGTATCTCGTGCAAAGGCCAGTTTATTATATCAGTGAGGTCCTAACAGAATCAAAGCAGAGATATCCGCATTGGCAGAAGCTGGTATACGGGGTTTTTATGGCCAACCGCAAGTTAAAGCACTACTTTCTAGGGCACCAGGTAACTGTGGTTAGTTCTACTCCAGTGGGAGATATTATCCAGAACAGAGAAGCCACAGGGAGGATTGCCAAATGGGCCTTAGAGCTGGGACCTCTTAATGTAAAGTATGTTCCTCGCACAGCGATCAAATCCCAAGTTTTGGTGGATTTCATCAATGATTGGACAAAATGCCAAGCTCCTGAAGAAAAGCCAGATAACACATACTGGACTATACACTTTGATGGATCCAAGCAGTTAGAGGGGTTCGGAGCAGGGGTTGTCCTGACATCCCCAAAGGGTGACAAGTTTTGTTATGTGCTCCGGCTGATGTTCCCTTGCACTAACAATGCGGCTGAGTACGAGGCTTTGCTTCATGGTCTTAGATTAGCCAAGGAGATGAATTTGAGCCGGGTCAGGTGTTTGGGCGAATCAGATCTAGTAGCTCAGCAAGTTTCTGGCACTTGGGACTCCAAAGACCCACGGATGGCGGCTTATAGGCAGGCGGTTGATATTATTGCGGGTCACTTCAAAGGGTATCAGGTAGATCACATTGATCGTCGCAAGAACGAGGCGGCTGATGCTTTATCATGGCTAGGTTCTCAACATAAGCCGGTGTTGCCTAATGTCTTTCTGGACGTCTTATATCATCCGATTGTCAAGATACCTTCAGAGGAGGATTTAGCTGTTCCTGACCCGGAGGCAGAATTGGTGGCGGCTCTACATGTTATCCCAGATTGGACTATTCCTTATTTGGCCTATTTAACCCGGGGCGAGTTACCAGAGGATGAAGATCTGGCCAGAAAGATCACCCGCCATTCTAAGTCCATGACGATAGTTAACAGTGAGTTGCATAAATGCAGTGTAACAGGGGTATTCCAATGTTGTGTTTCACCAGAGGAGGGCCGACAGATCTTGAGTGAAATCCACGCTGGAGATTGTGGACACCATGCCGGCTCAAAATCTTTGGTGGCCAAGGCTTTCTGGCACGGGTTCTTCTGGTTGACGGCTCACAAAGATGCAGAGGACTTAGTCCGTAAGTGTGATGGCTGTCAGAAATTTAGCTGGCGTGCTCATGTTTCGGCTCAAGAATTGAGGATGATACCATTCACTTAGCCGTTTGCGGTCTGGGGGCTGGACATGGTAGGGCCTTTCAAGAGGTCCAAGGACAAGAAAACGCACCTTCTGGTGGCAGTTGATACATTTACCAAGTGGGTAGAGGCAGAGCCGGTCAGCAAATGTGATGCAGCTACAGCAGTTCTGTTTATCAAAAAGCTAATCTACCGCTTTGGTTACCCACACAGCATCATCACTGATAATGCTATAAATCTATCCAAGGGGGCTATGAAGAAATTCTATGATGAAGAACATATTCGGCTTGATATTTCAGCCGTGGCACATCCATAGTCCAACGATCAGGTGGAGCGCACCAATCAGGAGATTCTAAGAGGGATTAAGCCGCGGCTTATGGTTCCTTTGCAGCGAACGCCCGGGTGTTGGGTCGAAGAATTACCTTCCGTCTTATGGAGCATCAGAACCACCCCTAACAGGTCCACGGGTTTCACGCCCTTCTTTATGGTGTACGGCGCTGAGGCCGTCTTACCCAGTGACATCCGGCATGACTCGCCAAGGGTGGCGGCTTACGTTGAGACGGACAACGAGACGGCGCGCCGAGATGCATTGGATGCTTTGGAAGAGGCGCGAGAGTTAGTAGCAGCCCGATCGGCAATTTATCAACAAGACCTGCGCCGCTATCATAGCCGCAGGGTCAAGACCCGGACGTTCCAAGAGGGCGACTTGGTACTCCGGCTGATTCAAGACCAAACAAATATGCATAAACTGTCACCTCCATGTGAAGGACCCTTTGTGGTCAGCAGAAATCTCAACAACGGGTCATATTACCTCATCGATATCCGAGACGACTCAGATACGGCGGGTCAGGAGACTCGTCAGCCATGGAACATTGTGCATCTCCGGCCTTATTTCACCTAAGGGTGTAAAGATCTATCATTGTACACTATGATTATACATACCACAGTTATACGAATAAACAAGGAAGCCTCTGCTACTTCATGCATCCTCGTATAAGAGAAGATTAAGCAATATTCCGGTTGATGCATCAACTAAGGTCGGTAAACGGCAGTAGATGCCTATTAGCCAGGCGTTATGCCACAAAATCCGGCTCAAGAAAATGAGTCGCGGTGAGGGCGGCTTCTCGCCTTCGTGTGCAGCTTTGCGTCGTATTGCTGAACGGTGGTAGACACCTATTAAGCTAGCATTTTGCCACAAAAACGACTAAGGTAATTCGTCGTGGCAAGGGCGTCTTCTCGCCTTCGGGTGCAGCTTCTAACGCCTATCCGCCGGTGGGTTATGCCGTAATTTCTAAGGGGGGCTTCTTACCGACGGGTATCGCTTCTAACACCCTATCAGCCAGCTTTATGCCATCTCCGGCTAACCAGTTTAGCCGCGGTTAGGAGAGGTTTTTTACCGACGGGTAGCTAACGTCTCATGACCCGCGAACGGCGGCTTTCTGCCTCCGGGTAAAGCTTCTAATGCCTATTAGTCGGCCTACGGCCATGTAAAAATAGCTAAGGTAACTTAGCTGTGGTGAACGGCGGCTTCTTACCTTCGGGTACAGCTTCTAGCGCCTATTAACTATTCTCATAAAAATCCGGCTAAGGAAAACTTAGCCACGGTGAGGGTGGCTTATTACCTTTGGGTACAGCTTCTAATGCTTATCCGTTGGCGTTTACGACATATTGTTACCTCCGGGTGTATCTTCTAAATGCCTTATCGGCCAGGCTTTATGCCATTTCTGGCTAACTAGATTGGCCATAATTATCAAAGAGGGAGTCACCACCTCCGGGTGCGGCTTACCTAATCTTGGCTACAGGTGTCTTATATGATGACAAGGCAAGTGTAAATAACTCAAAGCATACAAAGACAAATGGCAGACCAAAAGCCGGATCATCTTATAAGAACATCAGGATAAATTTCAGACAAGTTTTCATCTAGCTATTACACTCCCAGAGGAGATCAAAATTTCAGACAAAGTTTTTTCAGCTATCACACGGCGGGTTAAGCTGGTACAAGATCTTAAAGCAGAAGCTAGTTAGCTGACGGGTCATCCTGCGCCGGCTCTTCTGGGACCTCGATCTGGAGGTTGTCCAAATCCCAATTGCAATTCGTTAGAGTCGCAAAAGATCCCTCAAAAAAGTGTGACGGGTCAAGATCTGGAGCAAAGAGGTCCTTACTCCGAGCAGGCGTCAAATCTTTGCACTCATACAGAGGACTCCAGACTCTCTTCTGCTCCGGGTCATACGCTGCTTGATAAGTTGACAGATCAACCTCCTCCGCCAAGACAGAAGCTAACACCCGGGACTCCTTCATGCATCGGCTGTAGTCAGCGTCAGTAAACTCCAGGCCGTCATCTTTTCTTGAAGGGAAGCCCTCCATCATCTCGGCGGTTGTTAGGCCCGGAGCAAAGGCCAAAGCCCGGCTAATGCCCACAATGGCCCCTTGGCGGGCGGCTGATTTCTTGAGTTCGGCGATCTATTTCGGCATGGTGGAGAAGAGCTCTAAGACACCCCTGAGAGTCACCAGAATTTTATCCTTATATTGCACGGCCTTGATAGTGCAGATTGCGCCATAGTACAACTGCTCAGTTAAGGTATAGATGGCCTTCAACGGCAGCAGGCTATCAGAAGCCAACTGCCGGCTCCTAGGACCTGTATAAACCAGACAATTCAGATGAGTCGCTAGTCTAAGTAAAGATGAAGCCATTTGAAACACAAAGTTGTCAGAAGCTTACCAAAGAGGGCGGCTAACATCTTGCTTATGTGGCGCTTCAAGCCTTGGAGTTCATCCGCCACAGCTATCAGCCGCTGGTCAGCGCCATCCGCCGGTTGGGTCAAGGCAGTCTTCTCAGATTTAGCTGACTCCTTAAGAGCAACGAACTCAGCTTTGATTCTGGCCAACTCCTCAGAGAGAAGCCGGCACTTTTCATCGGCAACGTTGTGGGCCTCTTGTTGAGCCGCCAAGTTGGTCTTCAGCTCCATCAACTGCGACCCGGCTTCGCTTAAAGCTTCCTGTGACACGTCAAAATACAGGATAAGTCGCCCGAATGGAAGTCATATCAAATGATGAAGGTTAAAGACAAAATTATGCAAGTCTCAAGCAGATTGCAAGCAATATGTTTGACACTTGGGGGCTAATGTATATTTGATCTTCGAGCATACAACATAGTTCCGACTCATCTTCATCAAAGTTAATCCGGAACTTGGGGGCTACAATATGGCTCTTCAAATTTATTTATAATGAAAGCTCTGACTCAACGTTATCAAGCTTGAGTTGGCCATTGGGGGCTACAAGTGGTTCTTCAGGCTATCTACATTAAAGCTCCAACTCAACTTTATCAAGTTTGAGTCGGCCCTTGGGGGCTACGACTGGCTGTTCACGCTATCTACAGTGAAGATCCGACTCAACTCTAACAAATTGAGCCGGCCCTTGGGGACAAAGGCTTTGGATTTTCTACAGAGGATCAGGAAAGACCCGGTTCACCTCTTAACTAGATTGAACCGGCCCTTGGGGGCTAAGTAAGGTTATAGGAGCAAGAGGAATACCTCATATTTTGTTTTCATCAAAGTTACCAGCGGAAGCTCCAGATCCCGGCTGGTGGTAAGCCGGTTCGTATACCCGGCGTGGAGTTCTTCGGCCGTCATCTTCTCAAAGGAAGAGTCGAAATCCAGCTTCTTGGAGGCCTCGGCAGACTCTTTATGCCTGGTCGGCACATGAGCCGAAGGGGACTGGGGAGCAGAGCAGGTGATCACAACCTTCGGAGTTGCGGTGGCCTTGGAAGGACTTGGCGGTTTTGAAGGACCCCTTAGAGGGCTCTCCGGGATGATATCTTCAGTAGCTGGCTCAGTGGAGGCAATTGGTGGATCTACATCCGGTTGTGGCTCCTCCAGTTGTTCTTGCTCCGGCTCTTGAGCAGCAGGACTGGGGGAGGACTTGTTGGTCTTCCAACGCTTGGCTTGAGCACTGCAAGATAGAAAAGTGAGAATCCAAAGGATATTGCTACCCTACAAAGAACCGGATGTTATAGTGGAAAGATACTTACAGCGGGTTGATCTTCGGAGGCGGCAGAACGGTCGCCGAAGAGTCGCCGGAAGAGGGCGACTTCTGAGATGAAATTCAAGAAGGATGAGACGGCACTAAGGTTATAAAGAGAAATGAATCAAACAGGAACACACACCTCAGCAGGGCTTTTCTTCGGAGCCGACAAGTTCGGCAAGCCGGAGATAAGCTCAGTAGAGCCGATGCTCCGGGTCTGGCGACGTTCAGCCTGTTGTTGCTTTTTCAAAAGAAAATCGGGAGCCAGGTAAGCGAGAGGATGAGAAAGAGGAACTTTTCTGGCAACCCGCCGCGGCTTTCGGGGGACAAAATATTTTGAGCCGAAAGAGACATAGTTTACCTCAGGGGCATTGGCGCGGCTGGTCTCTACTTCATCTTGTGAGTAAAACAAGCATTGGTAAAACTGGAAGGCAAAGAATCAAGCAAACAACTAAAATTTTACCTCAGAGCTGGATGACTGTGGCGGGTCAAACCACTACTCTCGCGGGGCGTCTTTCTTTGGCTTCTTGGCTGGGGCCTTCTTCTTGAGCTTCTTCGGAGGAGGGACGTACTCATTCTTCCAGAAGTTAGAGTCGGCCTGCGAAAATAACCCGGAGAAGAATAATAGATCAGCAAGATACAAGCAACATCCAAGAGACGGATGGGAAGAAATTAACTTACATCTGGAGCCGGATTGTTGATGCTGAAAGGCGCGAGGCCAATGGCGCTGCATGAGCCGGAGGCTTCATGGACAAGGCTCCGGATGACAGTGGTAATGTCATCCTCTGTCAAGGTTGATTTGCTGAAGCACAAGGAGCCGTCATACTTGCCTTCATATTCACACATAAGTCGGCTTCTATGGCTTAAGGGCATGATCTGCCATGAAATCCAGCAGCGAATCAAGTCCAGTCCGGTCCGTTGGCCATGAGTGCCTTGATCTTGGCGTGAGCCGGCTCATACCTGGCACGCTCTGAAACTGAGAGCCGTCCAGGAAGCTCGGAATCTGTCCTGAGCCGGGAGGGACGATAACCCGGCAATGGGCGCTCATTTTCAAGAGAGGTGTCCTTGCAGTAGAACCCAGTCTTGTTCCAATCCTTTGGATGACTCGGCATCTGCGTAGCCGGAAAGATGATGTCTCTGCATCGTTGAATGGAAATACCACCAAATTCCAGACTCGGCCGCCTTTCATTTCGGTTTGGCGGTTGGCATAGAAGAACTCTCAAAACAACCCCACAGACGGCTTGATTTGCAGGTAGGCTTCGCAGAGCACTTGGAAATTGCATATGTTTGAAATGGAGTTGGGGGCCAAGTCTTAAGGGTGAAGTTTGTACAAATGAAGAACGTCACGGCAGAATTTAGAGCTGGGCGACACGAACCCTCGCTTGATATGGTCAGAGAAAACTACTACCTCTCCTTTTTGGGGAGAGGGCTGAGTCTCGTCACTTGGAACCCGCCAGTGAAGGACCTCCTTGGAAGTAAGAGTGTCTGCGTCAACAAAATCCATTAAGTACTCTTCTGTCACGCTAGATCCGACCGAGTTGCATGAGTTGGAAGCGCGGGACATGGCGGCGGCTTAAAGACTGTGCAAAATTAAAGATGCGGCGAGTTAAGAGCAAGCAATATCTGTGACGGCTTACAATTTTAAGGGCTCTACAAATACTACGCCATAGTCCGGCTGATGAGAGCCGGAGAGGTCTGGCGGTTCAACAAGGAAAGGAGGAGCGAAAATCGGCTAAGTCCTGAAAAACTGGTTTCACAAGCTACCGCTGCAATTATGGATCTACAAAAACAGGCAAATAGGTTCTTATTTCTAGACCTAGCGAAAAATGGGCGGAACAGAGAAGAATGAAACAGAGTCGCGACGGTCCGCGCATTGCGCATGGCTGCCTTGTGCGTGGAGGCATGGCGGGGACGCGCGCTAAAGACGTCGACGGCGTTGGAATACCCTAACGGTGGCGATGGGGAGCCCAAGCGGCGGCCGTGGAGCTTCCCGCGAACCCTGCTATGGTGGCGATGGATCTAGGGGGAGCTTGAACTTACCGATGATGAAGCGGCGGACGCGGAAGAGACTCTGGTACGACTCAGGGTGATGCAGCGGCCTGGTTGACGATGATGAGAAGACAGCGCCGGAACAGGGAGCGCTGGAGCAGAGACGATGAAGGGAAGAAAACGAAGGGAGAGTAGGAGAAGGAAAGTTTCCCCCCGCAACAGGTCTTATTTAAAGAGAATACGAGGCAGGCGCAAAAATCTAGGCGACGGAAACCATTTGACCGAGGCGGACTCCTTGATTTTCAGGCTGACCATTTAATAAAAGATTCGGTGGTACATAAGCAGATCTCGTGACATCACGCCGGGTCATCACTGGGTGACTCTCCAAAGAGTAGAAGAGAAGGATGAAGTGAGCAAGCTCAATTCAACCTGGGGCCTAATGTTGGGGATATAACCCCGCAATATGACCCGCCCTTGAAGTCTCCGGGTCATGTTGATGGCTCATGAGCCGGCCCAAGAGTGAGCCGTAAAGCCTACGGCCCGTGAAGATAGGCGGCTCTTGGTGTGGGCCGCAAGGTGGCCCGGACTGAGAATACCCGGGCGTGTAAGCCGCTCGGAGACAGTTTGGACAAGAAGATAGAGTAAGACTCGGATAGACAATGAGACTCGGTTAGACAATTGTAAAGACCCGTGGTCCTGACCTCTTATATAAAGGCAGACCCGGGGTGACTTAGAGATCAGGTTATCGAGAACTAGGTCAAGCTTTAGCTCCCTAGTAATCGATACAACAAGCAATACAAGCACAAGCAGGACGTAGGCTATTACCTCGACTTGAGGGGCCGAACCTGGGTAAACCCGTGTCCTTCGTCCCAATCAAACCCTTTGAGTCCATCACATTAGCGATGGCCTCGAATCCAAGTCTGTTCACCCGGACATCTGCCGTGATAAATCCACGATAGACGTGGTTGATGGACGTATGTGTTTGTGAGAGTTCACAGGATAACACAGATAGAAGTACCTGGAGATTATGTTTAACCGTCGAAGACGACCCCCAAAAATGTCTAAGACATTGATGATGGCTAAAGCCATTGGTGGTACGCAAAGATATTTGCTTGAAGATAATGAAATGCGAAGGCGAAGTCTTTTTGGTTGTTTTGTTTCTTCTTTCCTGAGTCATAGGAAATGTCGTACTATTAGGTGGGGCCGATGTGATCGAAGTCATACGCTGACGTGATGCTCAACCCATACCTATGACTTCGAGTGAAGACATTGAGAGGAAATCTCTTCCAGAGTTGGTTGAGCCAGCATTACTTGTAGCCCAAGTAATGTTGTCACATGCGTTTGAAATCCGGTCGTTGTGACACATGTTGGTTGGCCATTGACCCAGGGTCATTTTATTCATATCAAGTCGGGTTGCCTGCTGGCTATAAATATCCCACCCCCTCCACCATAAGTAGGTGGCTCAGAGAGAGATATGGTTGCTGTCATTTTGGAGCAACCCACCTCGAAGACTTTGAGAGAGAACTATCCTGCAAGGATAAATCTAAACACCTATAGCTAGTGTGTTTGAGCATCACCAAAGTCATTCTGTTCTAAGAGAACTGAAGACTTGTTCCCTTGAAGACTGTGATCTTCCAGACGGATATGCGTTTTGGTCTAGAGCATCCAAGAGTCATTGTGAATTGTCGGGTGACCAAGTTTGTATGAGTTTTAGAAGTCTCCCCTGAAGACTTACCTGAGTGGTTGGCGTTGTCTAAGTGACTTCGTCTCAAGGGGAATAAGGTGAAGACGAGGTCTTTTCAGTTCAATCTCAGCCTCCCTAACCAGACGTACAGTTGTCACAGCAATTGGAACTCGTCCAACAAATCATGTTTCTTCGTCAAGCAACTTATATTATCTCTCAGTCTCACAATTCTACATTGAATTGTCAAGCCATTGCTTGTTCATCTTTTCTCGAATACATTCATCGAAGACATTCCTTCTCACTGTTTATCTTCATATTATCTAAGTTTATCTTTGATACATCTTAGCTTTCATGATGATTATGTTGTACTATCTCAATGTATTCGTTATTTTCCATGCCTTTCCTAGATCCTTGATTGATATCCCTACCTGATCATGTATCGCTTCCGCTTACTTTGAATACATTTAGTGTTTCGAAGCTTTTGATAAAAATCACCTATTCACCTCCCCCCTAGTCGATAACTAGCACTTTCAGTATCTATTATGATCTAATTTCTCAAAGTGGTTACATTTAGCCACCAAGACCCTCATGAGTTCTCCCACAAAAATATTCTGTCAAAAGTCTAACACCCAAATTCGATGCCACCAATATTTCCAAATCAGCCACACTGAGTTATACCCTAGACAGATCCAGAGCTAAACCCTAGATTTCTTGGTGACACCAAGTTCACATTTGGTGCTACCGAAATCAGTGACCAACTCTAGGGTATCCTAGTTTTGGAAATCAGAATTTCTGAGTTTTCAGAATCGGTGCTACCAAAGTTGAGATCTGACCAGGCATCGATCACACCAAAATGCCTAAAGTTTCCACATTGTGCACAAGTCAGTGCAACCGAGTTTTTGGTTCGGTTTCACCAAATTGGGCAATAATGTTGTAACGGTTGGATTTTGGAGAAGCCTATATATACCCCTCCACCGCCCTCCCATTCGTAGAGAGAGCACTCAGAACAAGCCTACACTTCCACCATCCATTTTCTGAGACAGAACCGCCTAATCATGTGTTGAGATAAAGATCTTCCACTTCAATCATATGAATCTTGATTTCTAGCCTCCCCAAGTTTCTCTCCACCCAATCAATCTCTTCTACCCAAGCCAAACTTGTGAGAGAGTGACTGGGTGTTAAGGAGACTATATTTTGAAGCACAAGAGCAAGGAGTTCATCATCTATACTGCATCTATTACCTTTTGGAGAGTGGTGTCTCCTAGATTTGTTAGGTGTCACTTGGGAGGCTCCGACTACGTGTGGAGTTGAAACAAGAAGTTTGTAAGGGTAAGGAGATCTCCTACTGCATGAAGATCTACCCCGAGTGAGGCTAGTACTTCGTGGACGTAAGTTGTGATGGAATAGACAAGGTTGCTACTTTGTGGACCCTTCGTGGGTGGAGCCCTCCGTGGACTCGCGCAACTGTTACCCTCTGTGGGTTGAAGTCTTCATCAACATGGACGTACGACAGCACCACCTATCAGAACCACGGGAAAAATCTTCGTATCTCCAATTATGTTTGATTATTCTTTCCCTACCCTCTACTTATATGTGCATGTGTTTAGTTTCCATGGGCATACTCTTAGACATGCATGTGTAGGGTGTACTTGATTTTCTATAATTGCTAAAACTTGCCAACATTAAAATTGGGACAAGGCTAGAGTTTTTATTTGGTCAAGTAGTCTAATCACCCCTCCCTCTAGACATACTTTGGATCCTACAGTTTCTTCGGTCGGGCCTGACACCTGATCCGCTGGTGTTGTGTTTGGATCTAAGATCAAATCCAGATTAGTGGTGCAAGTTATTCCATGGTCCATCTTCGAGATAGAATCTGGGGATGGGAAGGTGGCATGGGCGAGGTCATCGGGCTGGTCTGACACCCAACCGAGAAAACAAGTTTGTCATGGGAGACCGCGACATAATCTAGATTCCTAAACCGGATGATTTGGCCTGGCGAAAGGTTCTTGACCTGGCCGAGGTAACCAATAGACTCGGCGTGAAGCATGATGTTGTCGAAGGCGAAGAGTTGTCCTGGGATGAAGGTCATCCCACAACCAACGTCGTCGTTGATCCGATGATGCGCCATCGAACCTTGGCGACCACAGACCGAGACCTGTATGGGCCACCAATGTCGGTGCTAAAACCGGCGGATCCTGGGAGGGGGTCCCAAGTTGGTAGTCTCGCCTAGATGGTAACGGGAAGAAGGAAAGACACGATGTTTACCCGGGTTCGGACCCTCTCTAGGAAGTAAATCATACGTTATGCTTCTCATTATATTGATTGTGATGGGGGTACAAACTACAAAGTATAGGATGATCTACCTCGAGATCATGTGTATGAGTTCTAACTTTTCTCGGATGCCTCTACAGACTAAACCCCTTGGCTTGTATAGGCACCGGGGGTATCTAGGATTACCAGTATATCGGTTACATCTAGGGATAAACATTCTAATCATTTGAATACACCTTGAAGTATACGCCAAGTCTTCAGATGATTCCATCTTGAGAGCAGGGAGGGCCATGGCTTGTGTGGCCCACTATTCAATTGTCGATGGATCTTTGACCTAGCCCATGACAGGCAGGACGACCTAATGAGCGCCCCCTAATCTAGGACACCGTCACCAAGTACCATATTTTAGGGCACCTATGGGTAATGCTTTCAACTGTCTTGACTATGCTCCCTAATAGACCGCGGGGCGTCCGTTTTTCTTATACTTCGGCTCAAAGAAACAAAAGGCGATCTCTCCGCCAAGAGTCATTGTGGATTGTTGGGTTACCAAGTTTGTATGAGTTTCAGAAGTCTCCCCTGAAGACTTAACTGAGTGGTTGGCATTGTCTAAGTGACTTCGTCTCAAGGGGAATAAGGTGGAGACGAGGTCTTTTCAGTTCAATCTTAGCCTCCCTAACCAGACGTACGGTTGTCACAGCAACTAGAACTCGTCCAACAAATCATGTTTCTTCGTCAAGCAACTTATTCTATCTCTCAGTCTCACAATTCTACATTGAATTGTGAAGCCATTGCTTGTTCATATTTTCTCAAAGACATTCATCGAAGACATTCCTTCTCACTTTTTATCTTCATATTGTCTAAGTTTATCTTCGATACATCTTAGCTTTCATGATGATTATGTTGTACCTATCTGAATGTATTCATGCTTTCCATGCCTTTCCTACATCCTTGATTGATATCCCTACCTGATCATGTATTGCTTCCGCTTACTTTGGATACATTTAGTGTTTCGAAGCTTTTGATAAAAATCGCCTATTCACCTCCCCCCCTAGTCGATAACTAGCACTTTCAGTATCTATTATGATCTAATTTCTCAAAGTGGTTACATTTAGCCACCAAGACCATCATGAGTTCTCCCACAAACATATTCTGTCAAAAGTCTAACACTCAAATTCGATGCCACCAATATTTCCAAATCAGCCACACCGAGTTATGCCCTAGACAGATCCAGAGCCAAACCCTGGATTTCTTGGTGACACCAGGTTCACATTTGGTTCTACCGAAATCAGTGACCAACTCTAGGGTATCCTAGTTTTGGATATCAGAATTTCTGAGTTTTTAGAATCGGTGCTACCGAAGTTGAGATCTGACCAGGCATCGATCACACCAAAATGCCTAAAGTTTCCACATTGTGCACAAGTTAGTGCAACCGAGTTTTTGGTTCGGTTTCACCAAATTGGGCAATAATGTTGTAACGGTTGGATTTTGGAGAAGCCTATATATACCCCTCCACCGCCCTCCCATTCGTAGAGAGAGCACTCAGAACAAGCCTACACTTCCACCATCCATTTTCTGAGACAGAACCGCCTAATCATATGTTGAGATAAAGATCTTCCACTCCAATCATATGAATCTTGATTTCTAGCCTCCCCAAGTTTCTCTCCACCCAATCAATCTCTTCTACCCAAACCAAATTTGTGAGAGAGTGACTGGGTGTTGAGGAGACTATATTTTGAAGCACCAGTGCAAGGAGTTCATCATCTATACCGCATCTATTACCTTTTGGAGAGTGGGGTCTCCTAGATTTGTTAGGTGTCACTTGGGAGGCTCCGACTACGTGTGGAGTTGAAACAAGAAGTTTGTAAGGGTAAGGAGATCGCCTACTCCATGAAGATCTACCCCAAGTGAGACTAGTACTTCGTGGACGTAAGTTGTGATGGAATAGACAAGGTTGCTACTTTGTGGACCCTTCGTGGGTGGAGCCCTCCGTGGACTCGCGCAACTGTTACCCTCTGTGGGTTGAAGTCTTCATCAACATGGACGTATGACAACACCACCTATCAGAACCACGGGAAAAATCTTCGTATCTCCAATTATGTTTGATTGTTCTTTCCCTACCCTCTACTTATATGTGCATGTGTTTAGTTTCCATGGGCATACTCTTAGACATGCATGTGTAGGGTGTACTTGATTTTCTATAATTGCTAAAACTTGCCAACATTAAAATTGGGACAAGGCTAGAGTTTTTATTTGGTCAAGTAGTCTAATCACCCCTCCCTCTAGACATACTTTGGATCCTACAGTTTCGTCGGTCGGGCCCGACACCTTATCCGCTGGTGTTGTATTTGGATCTAAGATCAAATCCAGATTAGTGGTGCAAGTTATTACATGGTCCATCTTCGAGATAGAATCTGGGGATGGAAAGGTGGCATGGGAGAGGTCTTCGGGCTAGTCTGACACCCAACCGAGAAAGCAAGTTTGTCATGGGAGACCGCGACATATTCCAGATTCCTAAACCTGATGATTTGGCCTGGAGAAAGGTTCTTGACCTGGCCGAGGTAACCAATAGACTCGGCGTGAAGCATGATGTTGTTGAAGGCGAAGATTTGTCCTGGGATGAAGGTCATCCCACAACCAACGTCGTCATTGATCCAAAGATGCACCATCGAACCTTTGCGACCACAGAGCGGGACCTGTATGGGCCACCAATGTCGGTGCTAAAACCGGTGGATCCTAGGAGGGGGTCCCAAGTTGGTAGTCTTGCCTAGATGGTAACGGGAAGAAGGAAAGACACGATGTTTACCCGGGTTCGGATCCTCTCTAAGAGGTAAACCATACGTTATGCTTCTCATTATATTGATTGTGATGGGGGTACAAACTACAAAATACAGGATGATCTACCTCGAGATCATGTGTATGAGTTCTAACTTTTCTCGGATGCCTCTACAGACTAAACCCCTTGGCTTATATAGGCACCGGGGGTGTCTAGGATTACAAGTATATCGGTTACATCTAGGGATAAACATGCTAATCATTTGAATACGCCTTGAAGTATACGCCAAGTCTTCAGCTGATTCCATCTTGAGAGCAGGGAGGGCCATGGCTTGTGTGGCCCACTATTCAATTGTCGATGGGTCCTTGGCCTAGCCCATGACAGGCAGGACGACCTGATGAGCGCCCCCTAATCTAGGACATTTTCACCAAGTACCATATTTTAGGGCACCTATGGGTGATGCTTTCAACTGTCTTGACTATGCTCCCTAATAGACCGCGGGGCATCCGTTTTTCTTATACTTCGGCTCAAAGAAACAAAAGGCGATCTCGCCGCCAAGAGTCATTGTGGATTGTTGGGTGACCAAGTTTGTATGAGTTTCAGAAGTCTCCCCTAAAGACTTACCTGAGTGGTTGGCATTGTCTAAGTGACTTCGTCTCACGGGGAATAAGGTGGAGACGAGGTCTTTTCAGTTCAATCTCAGCCTCCCTAACCAGACGTACAGTTGTCACAGCAACTGGAACTCGTCCAACAAATCATGTTTCTTCGTCAAGCAACTTATTCTATCTCTCAGTCTCACAATTCTACATTGAATTGTGAAGCCATTGCTTGTTCATCTTTTCTCGAAGACATGCCTTCTCACTGTTTATCTTCATATTGTCTAAGTTTATCTTCGATACATCTTAACTTTCATGATGATTATGTTGTACCTATCTGAATATATTTGTTGTTTTCCATGCCTTTCCAAGATCCATGATATATATCCCTACCTGATCATGTATCGCTTCCGCTTACTTTGGATACATTTAGTGTTTCGAAGCTTTTGATAAAAATCGCCTATTCACCTCCCCCCTAGCCGATAACTAGCACTTTCAGTATCTATTATGATCTAATTTCTCAAAGTGGTTACATTTAGCCACCAAGACCCTCATGAGTTCTCCCACAAAAATATTTTGTCAAAAGTCTAACACTCAAATTCGATGCCACCAATATTTCCAAATCAGCCACACCGAGTTATACCCTAGACAGATCCAGAGCCAAACCCTAGATTTCTTGGTGACACAAAGTTCACATTTGGTGCTACCGAAATCAGTGACCAACTCTAGGGTATCCTAGTTTTGGAAATCAGAATTTCTGAGTTTTTAGAATCGGTGCTACCAAAGTTGAGATCTGACCAGGCATCGATCACACCAAAATGCCTAAAGTTTCCACATTGTGCACAAGTTAGTGCAACCGAGTTTTTGGTTCGGTTTCACCAAATTGGGCAATAATGTTGTAACGGTTCGATTTTGGAGAAGCCTATATATACCCCTCCACCGCCCTCCCATTCGTAGAGAGAGCACTCAGAACAAGCCTACACTTCCACCATCCATTTTCTGAGGCAGAACGGCCTAATCATGTGTTGAGATAAAGATCTTCCACTCCAATCATATGAATCTTGATTTCTAGCCTCCCCAAGTTTCTCTCCACCCAATCAATCTCTTCACCCCAAGCCAAACGTGTGAGAGAGTGACTGGGTGTTGAGGAGACTATATTTTGAAGCATCAGACCAAGGAGTTCATCATCTATACCGCATCTATTACCTTTTGGAGAATGGGGTCTCCTAGATTTGTTAGGTGTCACTTGGGAGGCTCCGACTACGTGTGGAGTTGAAACAAGAAGTTTGTAAGGGTAAGGAGATCGCCTACTCCATGAAGATCTACCCCAAGTGAGACTAGTACTTCGTGGACGTAAGTTGTGATGGAATAGACATGGTTGCTACTTTGTGGACCCTTCGTGGGTGGAGCCCTCCGTGGAGTCACGCAACTGTTACCCTTCGTGGGTTGAAGTCTTCATCAACATGGACGTACGATAGCACCACCTATCAGAACCACGAGAAAAATCTTCGTATCTCCAATTATGTTTGATTGTCCTTTCCCTACCCTCTACTTATATGTTCATGTGTTTAGTTTCCATGGGCATACTCTTAGACATGCATGTGTAGGGTGTACTTGATTTTCTATAATTGCAAAAACTTGCCAACATTAAAATTGGGACAAGGCTAGAGTTTTTATTTGGTCAAGTAGTCTAATCACCCCCCCTCTAGACATACTTTGGATCCTACAGTTTCGTCGGTCGGGCCCCACACCTGATCCGCTGGTGTTGTGTTGGGATCTAAGATCAAATCCAGATTAGTGGTGCAAGTTATTCCATGGTCCATCTTCGATATAGAATCTGGGGATGGGAAGGTGGCATGGGCGAGGTCTTCGGGCTGGTCTGACACCCAACCGAGAAAGCAAGTTTGTCATGGGAGACCGCGACAAATTCCAGATTCCTAAACCTGATGATTTGGCCTGGCGAAAGGTTCTTGACCTAGCCGAGGTAACCAATAGACTCGGCGTGAAGCATGATGTTGTCGAAGGCGAAGAGTTGTCCTGGGATGAAGGTCATCCCACAACCAACATCGTCGTTGATCCGAAGATGCGCCATCAAACCTTTGCGACCACAGAGCGGGACCTGTATGGTCCACCAATGTTGGTGCTAAAACCGGCGGATCCTGGGAGGGGGTCCCAAGTTGGTAGTCTCGCCTAGATGGTAACGGGAAGAAGGAAAGACACGATGTTTACCCGGGTTCGGACCCTCTCTAAGAGGTAAACCATATGTTATGCTTCTCATTATATTGATTGTGATGGGGGTACAAACTACAAAGTACAGGATGATCTACCTCGAGATCATGTGTATGAGTTCTAACTTTTCTCGGATGCCTCTACAGACTAAACCCCTTGGCTTATATAGGCACCGGGGGTATCTAGGATTAGAGGTATATCGGTTACATCTAGGGATAAACATGCTAATCATTTGAATACGCCTTGAAGTATATGTAGGAGATATGCCCTAGAGGCAGTAACAACAGTTATTTTGTATCTCCAAAGTTTGTAATGAATGTTTATATTCCATGCTATAACTGCAATGATTCTCGAGTCTACAAATTAAACGAGGCTTGGAGGGAAACTCATGTGCATGTGTGGTACAATAAACGGTAAATTGTATTCCTAGTCTTGCCTCTAAGACTGGCTCAAGTGTTGCATGATGGTCCTGTTTTCCTGATCATGGGCATGGCTATGCCGGCAATTTTGAGGACGCGATGTTGGTAGAACACTCGTGTTGAATAGATCCGAATTGATGTTATGCTATGAGATACATTTGTCACAAGTTAATGGTTAATAACACAGAGATGGTTAACGTTTGCATAATTCCTTAGACCATGAGAGTATCAAGTTTCTTCATGCTTGCTTCATGAACTTTGGGGTTTGTTAAACGTCATCCATAAATGGGTGGCTATTACGGTGGCTTACGGGTTCATGGAAAAGTATGTCAAGTAACTTGATAGCTCAAGATTGGGATTTGCTCCTCCGACGATGGAGAGATATCTCTGGGCCCTCTCGGTGTTACGGCATCCATCATCGTCTGGCCAGACACTTTGTGATTTGATCACAGGGATGCCGGAACACGGGAACGAGAAAAGAGAACAATATCGGTAATGAGGTAACTGGCATAGTGGACAAGTTGTTGATCCACGGGGATGCCAACATGTCTCACCTCGGGTATTTGTAACATATCGCGAAGCAACGGGGATAGCACATGGCAACTGGAGGTTCACTCGAATATTCATTCGTGTGGGTATAGGGGTCAATATGGGTGTCCACGGCTCCGATGTTGATCATTGATCGGAAGGGGTTCCGGGTCATGTCTATGCTTCACCGAACCTATAGGGTCACACGCTTAAGGGTCATCTATCTGCTGAATACTAGACAGGGAGTGTGAGAGAAAATCACCGGAAAAGTTTCGGACACCGGGAAAGTTTCGGACAGCGGAAAAGTTCCGCAGAGAGAACACCGAAATAGTTCCGGTGAAACTGAAAAGTTGTTTCAGGGGATACCATAAAGTCAAATTGGTTTCGGCACATGCCTGATAATTCTTGGAGGGTACCTGAATCGTTCTCGAAACTTTCTAGAATTTTCCAGAAGAAAAAACAGAAATGTTCTGGAGCTGCCAGAACCACATCAGTTGCTTTTCACAAATGAAAATCACTAATCCGGAATTGTTCTGGATCGCATTGAAAATTATTTTAGTGGGTGGTGGAAATGTTCTAAGCCCACATAAATATTTTCAGTTTGAACGGACGCTGAAAAATGTCGTCATGAATAGTGAAAGTGCTTTTTGGGAGAAAATATCTCGTGAATAGTGGAAACACTATTTTATGAATAGTGGGAAAAAATATTGGGAGAAAATATCTCATGACTAGTGAAAACACTATTACGAAATAGTGGAAAACACTATTGTGAATAGTGGGAAACACTATTTATGAATAGTGGAATCAGTATTATGAATAGTGAAAATATCTAAGGGCATTTTGGTACTTTTACCATAGTCTCACTCCTTATCACATACAAGTGCCAGTGCAATGATCTGGCTTCTTCTCTCCCTCCTAGCGAAATAGTTTCATAGAGCCGAAAGGCTGTCTGGGTTCCGGCAGGAACTAGTTCTGGACGGCGAAGCCCTGCCGGATAGATGACACCGTATGTGTGCAACCCCGTAGAGAGGTCGTAGTTTCGATCTTTTGCCCGAGGGGCTGTTCGTGTGTCCTCCCGTAGGGCTGTCCGAGTCTCCGTTCGAGTTTCGAGGGTCCTCCCGAAGGGCTGTCCGCGACATCGTCCGGGGGACTGTCCGACCGCCTCCCGAAGGGTTGTCCAACGAGGCAGTACATCCTCGCGGTTGGGAGGTTGTAAAATCCTAGCTGCGGGGATCTGCACCAACGATCTCCACCGGCTCTTCTTCCGCTGCGCTTCGAGTCGGTACGGTTCAGATCAAACCTTGTATGCAGTCTCCATAGTGGTCCTGGGCGTGCTCGCTATACTGGAAATTTTTGTTTTCTGTCGTGTTCCCCAACAGTGGGATCAAGAGCCAGGCTATGAGTAGATGCATGTTATGATCTAGAATACATGAGATGTATGGGTATTGCATAGTATAATTTGTAGTAGATGAGATCTATTGCTGAAAATTATTTGTGCGGGTAGTAGATGAAATCTGTTACCCGATGTTCCTGTTGCTTCCCGTGAATTTGTGTAGTCCTGATCTTGACGGAATGGTGGAATCTTACAAAGTTCTGGCAATCCGCGATCCTTTCATGCTGCTCCTGAGTATGCTGATTGACAGATCAACGAAGTGCTAACAATTCTTTGGGTTCCACCATAGTTAAAGAAAGATGGATGTTTCGCAGACGAAAGGGCAATGCAGATATGATCTGCACGGGGGTCACGCGTATGACAAAGTTTAGTATGGGGCTCGAGATTTTATTATCTCGTGTTTCATACACCCTGGAAAGTTAATCTAGCAACTTGAATTATCATACTTGATGATAAACGTTGGTAGCTGCGGTTTGAGTCAAAACCTTAGAAGCCACGTAAAATAAAATTTTGTATAAACCGATTAGAGGCGTCTAACTTGGTTTTGCAGGATGGTTTGCATGTGATGTGGTATAGCAATGCTCATATTCAATTTGATTATGTATGAGATGGCTATATGATGTAATTAACATGACCTGCGTGTCATGATTCGGCATGATGGCTGGAGCCATATGATTGCACTTTAATGACCTGCGAGTCAACCTTAAGTAATGCACTTATTTTATTAGCTATAGAGATAGCAATATTATCTGGTGCATCGACAAGGTGGTGGCAATCTTCGCAGAGGTGAACACCGACGCGAATGCCGAAGACGAAGAAATACTTGACTTCTCCGTCAGAAGGGGCTATACCATATCATGCTATTATGAATTGCCTGAGATGTTTATCCCCCTTGATGCACCCTTCTTAAATGTGTGGTAGTCACTTTTTAGGGTGATCTCTCACTTATAATATCAAGTAGTTCGTGTTCTCCCAAGTGTAGCACCGTCACGGCACCTATCTCTTCGGGGTATCACATGGTTACATGGGTACGAACGATTAGAGAAGTGTGAGGCGGGTGAGTTGAGACCTCGCAGCGAGATCACTTGGTTGTCTTGACGTTCAGGCATGAAAGTCATGAGCTCGGAACACACGCATCGAAAGATGAACAAGAGTCACATAGAGATGTGATTGGCAAGTTGGCCTACCAATTGAAATTCTCGTCACTTGAGATGGTTACATCCTTGACACTGAATTGAAAGTTGGGTCTTGCATCACTCACAATCAATTATGAGAGATATTGATTTGAGTGGGAGTGCACCTTAGAATAAAAATTAATTATTCACTAGTGCCAAAAATCATTATGAACAAAGTCTAAATAAACTTGTGTTTTCCGTTGTAGATCAAATGGCTCGCAACACCGCATTCAACTTAGGCCCTATGTTAGAAAAAGAGAAGTTAGTTGCAAATGGAAACAACTATGCAGACTGGGTCCGTACCCTGAGGATTGTCCTCCGGGGTGCTAAGAAAGTGTATGTGCTTGACGGACCTCTTCCTCCTAAACCGGCGGCAACAGCCGTGGCTGACATACAAAATGTCTAGGCCACTAAGGATGATGATTACAACTTAGTGCAGTGCCTCATGTTGTCTTACATGAGTTCAGAGCTTCAAAAACGTTTTGAATTCCATAACTCCTTTGATATGATCAAGGATCTGGATGCTCTTTACAAGTTTAATGCACGGTCTGAACGTTTTGACATCATGAAAATGATGGCAGAGACCAAGATGGCTGAGGACAGTTCAGTTGGCGAGCACGTAATCAATATGATTGGCTACGATGAAAGGCTTAAAATCCTGGAATTCACACTTCCAGAAGAGCATGTTATGGACTTGTTGCTAGGTTCACTCCCCCCGTCTTATGGCGGTTTTATCATGAACTACAACATGAATGGGATGGACAAAACAGCAAATGAGGTGCTTGCCATGTTGAAAACTGCTGAAGGAGGACTACAGAAAAATTGCAAGCAAGTGTTGCTTGTGAATAAAACTGGCAGTTTCAAAAAGAAAGGCAAGCTAAAGAAGGGAAAGGGCGTCGGTAAGACCGGCTTCCAACGCAAATCTAAGGGTGGAGCCAAGAATGAAACTGAGTGCTTCTACTGCAAGGGCACATGACACTGGAAGAGAAACTGCAAGAAGTATCTGGAAGATAAGAAGTCCAGGAAAACCAGAAAAGGTATAATTGTTATACAAGTTAATGTCATTGACGTTTTGCTTGCTAGAAAAAATTCTAAGTCTTGGGTATTTGATACCGGATCGGTTGCTCACATTTGCAACTCGATACAGGGGCTTTAGAAGGTGCGCAAGCTGGCAAAGAATGAAGTCGTGATGCGTGTCGGGAACGGCGCTAGGATCGCCGCTCAAGCCGTCGGCATTATGCCTCTACGTCTCCCTTCAGGATTTATTTTGGAACTTAGTAACTATTATTTTGTTCCGTTGTTGTGTAGAAACATTATCTCTGGATCATGTTTAGTACACGATGGGTACTCCTACAAGTCTGAGAACAATGGTTGTTCACTTTATTGTAAGGATATGTTTTATGGATTTGCACCCATTGTTGGGGGCCTTTTCATACTGAATCTTGATTGTGGAAATGATGTCTTTAACGTGAATGCTAAACGCCTTAAGAAGGCTGATACCACCACCACTTACTTGTGGCACTGTCGGCTTGGCCACATCGGAAAGAAATGCATGCAAAGACTCCATAAAGATGGAGTTTTACCGTCCCTTGTTTTTGAATCATTTGACACATGTGAAGCTTGCTTGATGGGAAAAATGACCAAGACGCCGATCACGGGTCATCCTGAACGGGCGGGTGAATTATTGGAAATAATACATAGTGATGTATGTGGTCCAATGAACACGGCCGCACGGGGTGGGTATTTTTACTTCGTGACTTTTACTGATGATTTAAGTCGGTATGGCTATATCTACTTGATGAAGCATAAGTCGGAAACCTTTGAAAAGTTCAAAGATTTTCAGAATGAGGTAGAAAATCATCGTGAAAAAAATATTAAGTTTCTGCGGTCTGATCGCGGAGGCGAATATCTTAGTCATGAGTTTGGCCAACATTTGAGTGACCGTGGAATCGTTTCACAGCTTACGCCTCCTGAAACTCCACAGCGAAACGGAGTGTCGGAACGACGTAACCGAACCCCGTTAGACATGGTAAGGTCGATGATGTCTCTTACAGATCTACCGATATCTTTTTGGGGTCACGCACTACTCACTGCCGCTTATACATTAAACAGAGCGCCGTCTAAGTCTGTTGAGACGACACCACATGAGATGTGGTATGGGAAGATACCTAGTGTGTCACATCTCAAGGTTTGGGGTTGTGAGGCATACGTAAAATGTTTACAGCCAACCAAACTAGAACCTAGATCAGACAAATGTTACTTTGTAGGTTATCCAAATAACACCATTGGATATTCCTTCTACCACCAGTCTGAAGGCAAAATGTTTGTTGCAAAGGTTACACACTTTCTCGAGAAAGAATTTCTCGCTAAAAAATTGAGTGGAAGGACAGTACAACTTAATGAGATTAGTGAATCTTTGGCAACCATTGATATGGCTAAGGAACCGGAAGTAATTCCACAAATTATCCCTACAACCGAGCCGGAAGTTGTCGCATGTGATGCGGAAACTTCAGACAATGTTGTAACTGAACCGCGCAGATCAGGTAGGGCTATCCAGCCACCTGAGTATTTTCATAACGAAATCTTCATTCTTGAAGACGATGAACCGGCGCACTACAAGGAAGCGATGGCGGGGCCTAGCTCAAGGGAATGGCACAAAGCCATGAGGTCCGAAATGGAATCCATGTACGAAAACCAAGTTTGGAACTTGAAAAAACTTCCAGATGGCGTAAAACCCATTGGTTGTAAATGGATTTTAAAAAACATTTATATGAAAATTACTTGAGTTGTCCTAAGTTTTCATAATTTTTAGTCATGAAAGTTTGGTGATCATTCAGATCTTTACAGACTGTTCTGTTTTTGACAGATTCTGTTTTGCGTGCATAGTTTGCTTGTTTCAAGTGTTCCTATAGCTTGTATTGAGTAATATAAGTTGTGGGAATGATGTAATACAGTATGTATCATGTGGTAATAATTATGAATCTTGTATTGACAGTACCTAAGTGAATGGTTTATCTTTACTACACTAACCTTTCTCACAAAGTTTCGTCAAGTTTTGTGTGATTGAAGTTTTCAAGTTTTGGGCGAGACACCGATATGAGGAGAAAAAGGAGTGACAAGAACCTAAGCTTGGGGATTCCCCAGGCACCCCAAGGTAATATCCAAGAAATACTCAAGCGTCAAAGCTTGGGGATGCCCCGGAAGGCATCTCCTCTTTCGTCTTCAACACTATCGGTATATCTTACTTGGAGCTATATTTTTATTCGTCACATAATATGAGTTTTGCTTGGAGCATCATTTTATTTTGTTACTTTCTGTTAGGTGTTATTTATAATCTTGTTTTTTCAATAAAAAGTTCCAAGAATTGCCTTTAGGATGCTTGCATTGCATGTTTTGATGTGTGCTGTGTGAAAACAGAAACTTTTGCTGTAGTATTTGAATTTTCATATTTTACTAGAACGTGGAAAGTTTCTGAATTTTTTACACAGTATGGTAATATAAATTTTGTAGAATTTACTAAATTTTCATAATTCTGTAAGTTACATAAGTACACTTTTTTCATAAATGTCTACAGACTGTTCTGTTTAGACAGATTGCTGTCATAGTTTCGTTATCTACTTATCCTATAGTTTCCATAGCCTATGTTGGTAGATATAAATTGTGTAAATGATAGTATAAAATATCTAATGTTTGAAAAATATTATGAAACTTGTCTTGGCAGTACATAAAAAGTTGATTTATTATTATGTGTACTAACCTATCTCACAGGTTCTTTTTGAGTTTTGTGTGGATGAAGTTTTTGGGAATAGGTGAAACCGTGGTATGAGAGGATTGAACGAGATACAAAAGCTCAAGATTGGGAATGCCCAAGGCACCCCAAGTAAATATTTCAAGAACTCTCAATCATCTAATGGATGCTACGCATCCCACCTCTCTTCATCTACAATTATCGGTTAGCCTATGTTGAGCCTAAATTTTTATTCGTTCACATGATGTGTGCTATTCTTGGAGTGCTATTTTTCTTTTGCTTGCTGTTTGAACCACTTAAGATTTGAAAATATTTACTGAGGGAGAGAGAGTACTCGCATAGCTACTTAATTGTTTGACTACTCATTAATCTTTACTTATGTCTTTTGAGAGTAGCTTGTCATTTACTCTTGTGCTTCACTTATATCCTATGAGTAAATTTTTGAATAAATTGAATGTCATGAAGTTGAAACCATATCATGCCTAGTGGTAGCTTCACATTGGGTTTAGAAAGTGAAATCTTTTGAGGCTTGACAATCACAATATTGGTCATACAAGCAATTCACGAATAATTAGTACAAGGAAGAGAACTTTCACATGCAGATACATTATCGTGGAAATCTTTTATGATTGTGAGCCCCCATAAAAATATTATATGCCAAAATTGTTGACATTGGACAGGGAAGACAATTTAATGATTTATGTTTGTTCATATTCACATAGAAGTTATATTGCCATAGATCCTTCAACATGTGGTGCTTGCCCCCCATCTTTGCTAGCCAAAAATTCTGCACCAGGTAGAGATACTACTCGTGCATCCAAAAACCCTTAAACCCAAATATTATTTTCAAGAGTCCACCATCCTACCTAAGGATTGAGCAAGATCCTTCAAGTAAGTTGTCATCGGTGCAATAAGGCAATAAAAATTGCTTCTAAAAGTGTTAGATCATTTAGTGTAAGAGAAAATTGAGCGTTGTACGAACTTGTGATGGCAAAGTAATAAAAGCAACGGACTGCATAATAAAGGTTGCTATCATAAGGGGCAATATAATGTGACGTTCTTTTGCACTAAGGGGTTGAGCATACAAACAAATAAGCGCATGGCAACCTCTGCTTCCCTCTGCGAAGGGCCTATCTTTTACTTTTCAGTATTTACTTTTATGCAAGGAGTCAAAGTTTTCTATCTATTCCTTTTTATTTTTCTCCTTTGGCAAGCATCATGTGGTGAGGAAAGATCTAGGCACATATGTCTAGTTGAATATGGGTAGCATGAGTTACTATTGTTGACATCACCCTTGAGGTGAATACGTTGGGAGGCAAAGCAATAAGCCCCTATATTTCTATGTGTTCGGTTGAAACATTTTGCCCACGTGTATGCGTGAGTGTTAGCAATTATAGAAGACTATATGATGGTTGAGTATGTGGAGCTCTTACTTAAACTATGTTGACTAAGTTGAATTGCAATTGCTTGGTGATTGAGAACATAGGTTGTTGCGTTTCAAGAGAATTCATTGTTTGAACCTTAACATGTGAATTAGTTGCTACTTTAACATGAGAAAAATTTATGAGAAAATAATTGTTGTAATGATGCTAGGAAAAGTGATTGAAATTATCATTGATCAAACTTATGCACTTTGCTAGAATTCACACTTCATAAATTATTTCTTTTATCATTTACCTACTCGAGGACGAGTAGGAATTAAGCTTGGGGATGCTGATACATCTCCAATGTATCTATAATTTATGAAGTATTCATGATGTTATTTTATCATTCTTGGATGTTTTACAATCATTTTATAGCAACTTTATACCATTTTGGGGGACTAACCTATTGACCCAGTGCCCATTGTTAGTTGTTGTTTTTTGCTTTTTTTACATCGTAGGAAATCAATATCAAATGGAGTCCAAACACCACGAAACTTTTTGGAGATTTTTTTGGACCAGAAGGAACCCAATGGGCTAGAGCTGCACCTGGGGGGTGCCCCGAGGGGGGCACAACCCACCAGGGCGCGCTAGGGCCCCCTGGCGCACCTAGGTGGGTTGTGCCCACCTCGGTGCCCTCCCGCACCCCCTCTTTGCACTATAAATTCCCAAATATTCCGAAACCCTTCGGGGCAGCCCTAGATCAGAAGTTCCGCCGCCGCAAGGCTCTGTAGACACCAAAAACCAATCTAGACCCCGTTCCGGCACCCTACCGGAGGGGGGAATCATCTTCGGTGGCCATCTTCATCATCCCGGCGGCCACCACGATGAGGAGGGAGTAGTCCACCCTCGGGGCTGAGGGTTTGTACCAGTAGCTATGTGTTTAATCTCTCTCTCTCGTGATCTATATCATGGGCTTTGTTAATATAGATGGATCATATGATGTTTCTCCCCTCTATACTATTATTGTGATGAATTGAATCTTTACCCTTTGAAGTTTTGTTATGTCGGATTGAATGTTCAGGTTTGGTAACACATGATGTATGTCTTGCAGTATGAATACTTGAGGTGACATTGGGGTATCTTATTGGTTCAGTTGATATACGTTATGGCACTCAACTTGCGGATTCCCGCGGTGATATTGGGGTAATCTATGAATAGGGGTTGATGCATGTTTTTATTATCTTTTCTCCGATAGAAACTTTGGGGACCCCTTGTAGTTATTTGTGTGGATTGAGTATTATGAATATGAATTTGCTTTGGTGTTATTCTAGTACGAACTCTTGAGTTGATCGATCGAAAAGAATAGCTTGCATTATTTTAGTACGAACTCTAGGATAGATCGAACGGAAAGAATAGCTTTGAGGTGGTTTCATACCCTACAAACAATTTCTATCTTTTGTTCTCCGCTAATAGGAACTCGGGAGTGATTCTTTATCGCACTTTGAGGGGTGGTCATATGATCCAACTATGTTAGCACTGTTGAGAAATTGCACTAGCGAAAGTACGAACCCTAGGCCTTGTTTTCAAGCATTGCAATACCGTTTTTGTGCCCGTTTACTATTTGCTACCTTTCTGTTTTTATTTATTGAGATTATAAAAATATATTTTACACTTTTATCACTAAATCTTCGCCAAAGTAGTGCACCTATACAATTTGCCATTGTATTGGGTGTGTTGGGGACACAAGAGATTTCTTGTATTTGTTTGTAGGGTCATTTGAGAGAGACCATCTTCATCTTACACCTCTCACGAATTGATAAACCTTAGGTCATCCACTTGAGGGAAAATTGCTACTGTCCTACAAAACTCTGCGCTTGGAGGCCCAACACGTGTCTACAAGAATAAACTTTCATAGTAGATATCAATGTGAAGTTTGATGAATCTAATGGTTTGCAAGTCGAACAATTGCCAAATGATGTAGGTGATAAGGATCCTTCGAAAGCCATACTAGATATACCCATCGACAAAATTCGTCCCATGCAGGTGAAGGAGAGTACTTCATCAACTCAAGTGGAAGCCCCTACTTCACGTCAAGGTAAACCTCAACACGACATGGAGGCATCCACGAGCGGTACCCTACAAGATGATGAAGAGGAGGAAGTGCATCATTAAGATCCTCCACAACCAGTTTCACCACCACCTCAAGGGAACGACACCTTCAACAACAACGAAGATGAAAGAGATGATAATGAAGAAGAAGAAGCTCCACCATCCAACAATCGGAAGCTGACCCGTGTTCAAGCTCAAGTGACCAAGAACCATCCCCTAAACCAAATCTTTGGTGATATACAAACAGGGAGAATCACTCGCTCTAAAACCCGTCTAGCTAACTTTGTGAGCATTATTCCTCCATCTCTAGCATTGAGCCTTTAAAGGTAGAACAAGCTCTTGAAGACGCGAATTGGGTGAACGCAATGCATGAAGAGCTACACAACTTTGAGAGGAACAAAATGTGGACACTCATGGAGAAGCCCGAAGATGAGCACAACATCATCAGAACCAAATGGGTGTTTCGGAACAAACAAGACAAATATGGTCAAGTTGTACGCAACAAGGCTCGTCTCATAGCTCAAGGATATACGCAAGTCGAAGGTATGGACTACGGTGAGACCTATGCCCCCATTGCTAGACTTGAAGCTATTCGTATTCTTCTTGCCGCTAATCACCATGATATCATGCTTTATCAAATGGACATCAAAAGTGCATTTTTAAATGGTGAAATAGAGGAAGAAGTCTATGTTAAGCAACCACCTAGTTTTGTGAATCCTAAGAAACCTAATCATGTTTACAAGCTTCGCAAAGCTCTTTATGGTCTTAAGCAAGCCCCTCATGCTTGGTATAAATGCTTAACAAAGTTTCTCATTGAAAAAGGTTTTGAAATTGGTAAAATTGATGCAACCTTGTTCACTAAGAGAGTTAATGGAGAATTATTTGCATGCCAAATTTATGTGGATGATATTATCTTTGGTTCCACTAATCCTCAATTTAGTGAAAGATTTGTAAGGTTGATGTCCGAGAAGTATGAGATGTCTATGATGTGTGAGCTGAATTTTTTTCTTGGATTGCAAATCAAGCAATCAAGAGAAGGAACTTTCATCTCTCAAACTAAGTATACCAAGGACTTGATCAAAAAGTTCAACATGCAGGATTGCAAAGGTATGAAAACACCTATGCCCACTAGTGGACATGTTGACCTTACCAGGGAGGATGAACCGGTTGATCAAAAGGTTTATCGATCTATGATTGGTTCATTGTTATATCTATGTGCATCTCGTCCAGATATTATGCTTAGTGTTTGCTTGTGTGCTAGATATCAAGATGCACCTAAAGAGTGTCATGTTTTGGCTATGAAACGAATTGTGAGTTACTTGATGCAAACACCAAACTTTGGCATTTGGTATGCCAAGGGATATTCTTTTAATCTTGTTGGCTTTTCCGATTCGGACTATGCCGGTGACAAGGTTGATAGAAAATCCACTTCGGGTACTTGTCGATTTTAGGTAGATCTCTTGTGTCTTGGTCCTCCAAGAAACAAAACTCGGTATCCCTATCTACTGCCGAAGCTGAGTATATTGCTGCTGGATCTTGTTGTGTGCAATTACTATGGATGGCACAAACGCTTAAGGATTATGGTATTCATGTTAAAAATGTTCCATTACTTTGCGATAATGAAAGTGCTATTAAAATTGGACATAATCATGTGCAACATTCTCGAACCAAGCATATTCAAGTTTGACATCATTTCATTCGTGATCATGTTGCCAAAGGAGATATCAATCTTAAGCATGTTCGCACTAACAAACAATTGGCCGATATCTTCACCAAGCCACTTGATGAGAAAACATTTTGTCATTTGAGGAGTGAGTTGAACATCATTTATGCTTCAAACCTGAGCTAGATTCACTTGGTTGCAAGCAAGGGCATGAGCTTTATTATTATCTCCATGTTCCCGTAACTCATTATCATATGCCATGGAATTCTATGCTCCCTTGTATTGCATCTAACATGTTGTAGGTACTTGGAAGAACTTCATTCCACAATATTGCCATCAACTCCAATCATAAGCAATCTTGTCATTACCAAGTATCCACAACCTCTCTCTGTGATGGAAGGAAGAAGACAACAAAAGCATATCCTTGACATATACTTGATCTTAGTTGCAAAATCTATAAGTGGTATCATGTCAATAGGATATATCAATTGCTCTTCCTTGCATGACTAACCTTTGTAGGTGATGAGTGTACTAGAACAAGAAGGATTACTTCAAGATGATCTTCATCAATCTCGAGCATCCTCAACAAGTTTACCTACGAGCAACGTCATCAACATCATTCAAGGTATGTACTCATATCCTTGAAAAGGCTTTACTCCAAGACATGGGCTAAAGCAACTCAAGTGATATGAAGACATCAGAATGCTTAATCGAAAAATGGTAACCCCATTTCGAGCTTAAACGATGAGTATGACCTATGATCAAGTATTCTTGCTTGGCTCCTAAGTCAATATACTCTAATATAGGTGACCTAGTCACCGCCCATCATTTAGTTAAGAATCTTGCGTGGTTTGCTCTCTATTCGTATGATTTCTCGTAACCACTCAAATCTTATCTATTTGATGTCCTTTGTAAATCTTTCGTTTGTTTTTATTTTTGAAACAATTTCGTTTGTCTCTCTAAAAACAGAAACTTGGATTATCTTTCGGAGACACCGATATAGATAACTCGGTCCTACCGAATCTGCAGATGAGCTGCACAACAAAATCTCGGTACTATCGATTTATTCATCCAGGTGTCACCGATTTTCTCTTTCTTTCAAACTCTAAGTTTCTTTGATATTGCTTATTTACTTCTGTTCTTGAAATATTCTTGTTCCTTCGATATGTTTATATTTAGGGGGAGAAGAACAAATAACACTTCGGGGGAGAAATTCTTTATTCAAGGATCCCTAGCTCCAAGGAGCAGAAACCTTAAGTTTGCCAAAGGGAGAGAAGCTACATTCAATGATTCCCTTAGTCTTTTAATGGACCCTACTTTCAATGACCCTTGATCTCCAGGATCCCTTCCTTGTCAATGATCCCTATCACTACTCCAAAGTTTAACCTTTTTGGTACTTTATGCCAAAGGGGGAGAATATCAAAGCTTCATGCTAAAGGGAGAGTTACATGCTTATGCAAAGGGGGAGATATGATTTAGGGGGAGAGGAAAATATCAAAAGTTCACACTTATATAATCAAGGAGAGAAACAACAATGTAGGGGAAGAAAACTACTTTTGGAGAAAAGTCTCAAGTGAACAAAGGATTGCTTTTCTCACCCTATCTGATCCCAATATCTACATGCTGAGATTCGGGGGAAAGGATGTACTACCATTTTCATATCAAAGGGGAGAAAAGATATAATAGATTAATGCTAAAGGAGGACACATATCAATCCTAAGGATTATCATATTGTTGGGGAATGTTGTATGGGAAACAAACAATTTCCTATGCTTCACCAAGATCAATCTAGGAGATGAGCATCTATGAGAGGAGATATTGGATCTATGTACCCTTGTAGATCGCTAAGTGGAAGCGTTAAAGAATGCGATTGATGTAGTGGTACGTCTCCGTGATCCAAATCGCAAGCCGTCCCACGAACTCCCGATCAAGTACCGAACGGACGACACCTCCGCTTTCAGCACACGTGCAGCTCGATGAAGATCTCCGCCTTCTTGATCCAGCAAGAGGGAGCGGAGAGGTAGACGAGTTCTCCGGCAACGTGACGGCGTTGTGACGATGGTGGTGGAGCAATTCCAGTAGGGCTTCGCCTAAGCACTGTTGAAAACCGATCTAGAGGAGAAAACGATCTAGAGGAGGAAGAGGGCAACACGTGGCAATTAGGGTTAGGGATGCCCTCAAAATCCTATAGTATATATAGGAGGGAGGGGAGAGGAGACAGCCTTAACCCTCCTACAAGGAGGGCTTTGGCCGAAGGCTAAGGGGAGGAGTCCACCTCCCACAAGGGAGGTGGACTCCTAGTAGGACTCCTTCCTTACTTGGCCCTTACTCCTCCTCCTCTTCCCCTTGCACATAGGGCCTTATGGGCTGGCTGCCCAGCCCACCATGGGATGGTGTGCCACCTCTAAGGCCCATGTGGCCGCTTGGGGTGTGTGGGCCCCACTTGGTGGTCCTCGTAACCCATTCGTCACTTTCGGTACACTTCTAAAAACGCCCGAAACTTTTCTGGAGTTCAAACACCACTTTTCCATATATCAATATTTTCCTATGGACCATTCCGGAGCTCCTCGTGACGTCCGGGGTCTCATCCAGGACTCCGAACAACCTTCGGTGACCACCATACATAACTCTATACTACCGAAACATCACCTAACCTTAAGTGTGAAGACCCCGCGGGTTCGAGAACTATGTAGGCATGACCAAGACACCTCTACGGTCAATAACCAATAGCGGGACTTGGATGCCCATATTTATTCCTACATATTCTATGAAGATTTTTATTGGTTGAACCTCTATGTCAAGGATTCAGTTAATCCCGTATGATGTTCCCTTTGTTCTTCGGTATGTTACTTGCCCGAGATTCGATCTTCGGTATTTCCATACCTAGTTCAACCTCGTTACCGGCAAGTCTATTTACTCGTTCCGTAATACAAGATCCTGTGGATAACACTTAGTCACATTGCTTGCAAGGCTTATTGTGATGTTGTATTACCGAGTGGGCCCTGTGATACCTCTCGATCACACGGAGTAACAAATCCCAGTGTTGATCCATGCCAACCCAGTAGACACCCTCGGAGATACCTGTAGAGCACCTTTATAGTCACCCAGTTACGTTGCGACGTTTGATACACACAAGGCACTCTTCCGGTGTCAGTGAGTTGCATGATCTCATGGTCATAGGAACATATACTTGACATGCAAAAAACTGTAGCAATAAACTGACACGATCATATGCTACGTTTATAGTTTGGGTCTTGTCCACCCCATCATTCTCCTAATGATGTGATCCCGTTATCAAATGATATCTCATGTTAATGGCTAGGAAACCTTGACCATCTTTGATCAACGAGCTAGTTTACTAGAGGCACACTAGGGACAAAGTGTTGTCTATATATCCACACATGCAATGTGTTTCCAATCAATACAATTTTAGCATGGATAATAAACAATTATCATTGAACAAGGAAATATAATAATAAACACTTTATTTATTGCCTCTAGGGCATATTTCCAACAGTCTCCCACTTGCACTAGAGTCAATAATCTAGTTCACATCACTATGTGATTTACATTGTAATGAATCGAACACCCATGCAGTTCTGGTGTTGCTCATGTTTAGCCCTTGGAAGAGGTTTAGTCAATGGGTCTGCAACATTCAGATTCGTGTGCACTTTGCAAATATTTATGTCCTTCTCCTTGATGTAATCGCGGATGGAATTGAAGTGTCGCTTTATGTGTCTGGTCCTCTTGTGAAACCTTGGTTCCTTGGCCAGAGAAATGGCACTAGTGTTGTCACAGAACAGAGTCATTGGATTCAGTGCACTGGGCACTACTCCAAGATCTGTCATGAACTGCTTCATCCAGACAGCTTCCTTCGCTGCCTCCGAGGCTGCGATGTACTCCGGTTCGCATGTAGAATCGGCTACCACGCTTTGCTTGGAACTGCACCAACTTACCGCACCCCCGTTGAGAATAAATATGTATCCGGTTTGCGACCCAGAATCATCTGGATTAGTGTCAAAGCTTGCATCGACGTAACCCTTTACGATGAGCTCTTGATCACCTCCATAAATGAGAAACATGTCCTTAGTCCTTTTCAGGTACTTAAGGATATTCTTGACAGTCGTCCAGTGCTCCATTCCAGGATCACTTTGAAACCTTCCAGCCATACTTATGGCAAGGCTGACATCGGGTCTTGTGGATAGCATTACATACATGATAGAGCCTATGGCTGAAGCATAGGGGATGACACTCATCTTCTCTCTATCTTCTGTAATCACTGGGCATTGAGTCTTACTCAACTTCACACCTTGTAACACAGGCAAGAACCCCTTCTTGGACTGATCTATTTTGAACTTTTTCAAAACTTTAACAAGGTATGTGATTTGTGAAAGTGCTATCAAGCGTCTCGATCTATCTCTATAGATCTTAATGCCTAATATGAAAGCAGCTTCTCCTAGGTCCTTCATTGAAAAACTCTTGTTCAAATATTCCTTCATGCTTTCCAGCATTTCTATATTGTTTCCAATCAGCAATATGTCATCCACATATAATATTAGAAACGCTACAGAGCTCCCACTCACTTTCTTGTAAATACAAGCTTCTCCATAAACTTGTATAAACCCAAACGCTTTGATCACCTCATCAAAGCGCTTATTCCAACTCCGAGATGCTTGCACCAATCCATAAATGGATCGCTAGAGTTTGCAAACTTTGCTAGCATTCTCTGGATCGACAAAACCTTCCGGTTGCATCATATACAACTCTTCCTCAAGGAAACCGTTAAGGAACGCTGTTTTGACATCCATCTGCCAAATTTCATAGTCAAAATATGCAGCTATTGCTAACATGATTCTGACGGACTTAAGCATCGCTACGGGTGAGAAGGTCTCATCGTAGTCAACTCCTTGAACTTGTGAAAAACCCTTTGCCACAAGTCGAGCTTTATAGTCAGTGTATTACCGTCCGCGTCCGTCTTCTTCTTAAAGATCCATTTATTCTGAATGGCCTTTCGCCCTTCAGGTAATACTTCCAAAATCCATACTTTGTTTTCATACATGGATCCCATCTCGGATTTCATTGCCTCTAACCATTTCTTGAAATCCAGGTCCATCATCGCTCCTCCATAGCTCGTAGGTTCATTGTTGTCTAACAACATGACCTCCAAGACAGGGTTGCCGTACCACTCAGGAGCAGTACACGCCCTTGTCGACCTACGAGGTTCAATAGCAACTTGATCCAGAGTTTCATGATCATCATTGGTAACTTCCTCCTCAACCCTCGTTGGCTCCACAGAAACATCTTTCTGTGCTGCGCTACTCTCTGGTTGAAGTAAAGGTTCAATAACCTCATCAAGTTCTATTTTCCTCCCACTCAATTCTTTTGAGAGAAACTCTTTCTCAAGAAATGTTCTGTTTTTACTGACAAACTCTTTGCCTTCAGATCTGAGATAAAAGGCATACCCAACTGTCTCTTTTGGGTATCTTATGAAGACACATTTCTCCGCTTTGGGTTCCTTCTTTTTAGGATGAAGCTTTTTGACATAAGCATCACATCCCCAAACTTTAAGAAACGACAACTTTGGCTTCTTGCCAAACCACAGTTCATATGGCGTCATCTCAACGGATTTTGATGGTGCCCTATTTAAAGTGAATGCAGCTGTCTCTAATGCATAACCCCAAAACAATGGTGGCAAATTGGCAAGAGACATCATAGAATGCACCATATCTAATAAGGTTCGATTACAACGTTCGGACACACCATTACGCTGTGGTGTTCCAGGCAGTTGTAATTGTGAAACAATTCCACATTGTCTTAAGTGACTGCCAAACTCATAACTCAGATATTCTCCTCCTCGATCAGATCGTAGGAATTTAATCTTCTTGTTATGATGATTCACAACTTCACTTTGAAATTGCTAGAACTTTTCAAATGTTTCAGACTTGTGTTTCATTAAGTAAATATACCCATATCTACTTAAGTCATCAGTGAAGGTGAGAAAATAATGATATCCACCCCATCATTTATAGTTTGGGTCTTGTCCACCCCATCATTCTCCTAATGATGTGACCCTGTTATCAAATGACATCTCATGTCAATGGCTAGGAAACCTTGACCATCTTTGATCAACGAGTAAGTTTACTAGAGGCACACTAGGGACAAAGTGTTGTCTATATATCCACACATGCAATGTGTTTCCAATCAATACAATTATAGCATGGATAATAAACAATTATCACGAACAAGGAAATATAATAATAAACACTTTAGTTATTGCCTCTAGGGCATATTTCCAACACATATGTTGTATGTTCCCTACATCTTGGTATTCATTGAGTTCTATTGCATTTGATTGGTAGAATACTCTTGTGTTTCCTAACATTGTTTTCTCAAGTGTGTCTCTACTACTAGAATGCCCAAGAACTCAAGGTAAGTATATGCATCATATCTTTGATCAACATGATCTCTTGCTTCTTGCACATATTGTTTGCAAGAGTGAAGTCTCGATCAAGGATATACATTTCATTCACATATATTGATGCATATAGCCAAGATACACATGACTCTTATATCCCTTTCATTCATATGTGCGTCCATGCATTCCAAAGCAACTATCCTTTAAAGAACTGCACACTTTTAGGGGGAGCAAATCTAGGTCATTTGTTTCTCAAAGTTTTCATTGCATCCATGCATATCTTTAATTGAAGCTTTGATTGTATGTTGTCATCAATTACCAAAAGGGGGGAGATTGAAAGCACAACATGCTCCCTTGGTGGTTTTGATAATTCATGACAACATACATTGTTTCTTGGACTAACACTTCTATCTAGTGTATTTTAGAAAATAGTCCATGGAGAGTTGAATTGGCAAAAGGATTGTGGAGATTGTGGAATTACCCCAAGATTCAAGGAAATAGGTTGGCCAAGCTTCAATCAAGAGGACTCTACATTTTACATTTGTGAGAAATCACTTTGAGTCTATAGGAAAGCCAATACTATTAAAAGGGGGTAAAGTTTTGATGGTGAATAATATGCTCGAACGTGCACAAGTGATAGTCACCAAAACATTCACATACTCTCCCACCAAGTCTATCCTAAGCCAAACATGCAAATGAGTGCAACCAACATTCCTATTCCGGTGCCACCGAGTTCCAAACCCTAGACAGACTCAGCCAAACCCTAACACTTTGGTGTAGCCGGCACTGCACTCGGTGCCACCGAGTTGGGTTGCCAACTTCCTGTTACGTAAGTTCTCATTTTTGGTCCGACCGAGAATGGTGAATCGGCGTCACCGAGTTTGGTAAATATGATCGTTGGTCACCTTGTCGGTGCAACCGAGAATTGTATATCGGTCCCTCTGAGATTCAAAAGTTGCCACTTTTAGTCACTTCGGTACCACCGAGATTTACACATTGGTGCCACCGAGTCTGGCTTATTGTGTGTAACGGTTGGATTTTTGGGGATGCCTATATATACCCCTTCACCACCACCCACTCGAAAGAGAAGCACTCGGAACTATTCCATATCTATCCTAATCAGTTTTCTGAGAGAGAACCACCTACCCTTGTGTTGAGGTCAAGATCTTCCACTCCAACATATGGATCTTGATTTCTAGCCTCCCCAAGTTGCTTTACACCAATCCCATCTCTTCTACCAAGCCAAATCTGTGAGAGAGAGATTGTGTGTTGAGGAGTCTATCATCTTGAAGCACAAGAGCAAGAAGTTCATCGTCATTACCGAGCCTATTACCTTTTGGAGGGTGGTGCCTCCTAGATTGGTTAGGTGTCTCTTGGGAGCCTCCTACTTCGTGTTGTGGAGTGAACCAAGAAGTTTGTAAGGGCAAGGAGATCGCCTACTTCGTGAAGATCTACCCATAGTGAGGCTAGTCCTTGGTGGACGGAAGCCGTATGGAATAGTCAAGGTTGCTACTTCGTGGACCCTTATGGGTGGAGCCCTCCATGGACTCTCGCGACCGTTACCCTCCATGGGTTGAAGACTCCATAAATGTGGACGTACGATAGCACCACCTATCGGAACCACGGGGAAAATCTTTGCGTCTCCTATTGCGTTTGATCTTCCTATCCCATCTCTTTATTTACATGTGTAATGTCTTTACTTTTCGCTGCCATATTTGTAGACATGCATGTGTAGGGTTGTTATACTTGCTAGACTTATTAAAACTATTAAAATCTGCCAACTAAATAACTTGGGAAAAGGTTAGGTTTTAAATTTCTGCTAGTAGTCTATTCACCCCCCTCTAGACATGCCTCTCTCGATCCTACAAGCTCCCATGAAGAAAGAGAAGAAGAAGAAACTAGGCAGGCTGGCCTTCGCAATAGGGACCAGCCAGATGCCACATCCTAAGATACCCTCACCTCCTCAAATCAGGAGGAGGCTGAGGAGGAGGAAGGAGAAGAGGAGAAGGAGGCCGAGGTCGAGGGCAAGGGGGGAGGCAATTCCCCCCATGCCAGGAAGAGAGCGGCATCATCGGACGACCCGGAGCAGGTCACTTCTCCTGCTCCGAAGAGGGCGCGGCGAACGCGGGTGGTTCTGTGCGACGATAGTTTGGACTCAAGCTCCGCGTTCGAAGACCCCGAAGAGGCTCCATGAACAAGCCTAAGAGTCAAGCCCCCCTACCCTCGAAAAGGTTAGGATCCGAAGACCCTCATGTTCATTACGAGTAGATTTATAGTTTGCTAACATGCAGGTTATTGGCTTTCCATCCCCCCGCACGTTATCCCTACCAATGTGATATCGAATGTGGAGCCCCCACCCGTCGAACTTGCGAAGATCGGGGATGCCTCGCATCCCACCACTCCAGGCACCACGAAGGACGTCGTGGATGTGTCATCCTAGCCAACTCCTATGGAGGCGGACACCGGTGGAGAGGGAGATGGCACCGCGATCGAGGCTAATGCCTCGGCCACTGAAGACCGAGGGCATCACCCCGCCCGGATACCGAGGAGGCTGGACGAGCGGGCGCTCGGTCCCCTCCGAGAACGTCTCCGGAGCGCACTATGCCTCCAGAGGTGCTGGTCCATGTTAGGGAATGTTGCATGGGAAACAAAAAAATTCCTACACACACGCAGATCTATACATGGTGACGAGCATCTACGAGAGGGAGAGTGGATCTACATACCCTTGTAGATCGCTAAGCGGGAAGCGTTAAGAAATGCGGTTGGTGTAGCCTAACGTCTTCGCGATCCAAATCGCCGTGCGTCCCATGATGCAATCACGATCCATCCCGTGATCCAATCACCATCCGTCCCGCAATCCGATCACGATCCGTCTCACGAACTTGATCACGATCCTTCCGATCTAGTACCGACCGGACGGCACCTCCGCGTTCAGCACACGTACAGCTTGATGACGATCTCCACCGTCTTGATCCAGCAAGAGGGAGTGGAGAGTAAGAAGAGTTCTCCAGCAGCCTGACGGTGCTCCGGCGATGGTGGTGGAGCAATTCCGGCAGGGCTTCGCCTAAGCATTGCAGAAATCCGATCTAGAGGAGAAACTATGCACTGGAGGAACGGGTAGCACGTGGCTGAAATTCTAGTGCAAAAACCCTCTATACCACCAGTATATATAGGAGGAAGAGAGGAGAGGAGGCAGCCTTGGCTTCACAAGCCAAGGGCTTCGGCCGAAAGGAGGTGGCGGAGGTGGAGTCCACCTCCAATCCTAGTAGGACTAGGATTCACCTATTTTGCCTTTTTTCCACCTTTTTCTCTTGGGCTTTTTTCTTCCAGCCGCATGGGCCTCTTGTGGTTGTTCCACCAGCCCACTAAGGGCTGGTTTCCATTCTCCCACAGCCCATGTAGCCTCTTGGGTCAAAATACCCCTCTCGGAGGTCTCCCGGTACACTACCGGCACTCCCGGTACACTACCGATGAGCCCGAAACTTTTCCGGCGACCAAAACGGGACTTCCTATATATGAATCTTTACCTCCAGACCATTCCGGAGCTCCTCGTGATGTCATGGATCTCATCCGGGATTCCGAACAACCTTCGGTCACCACCATACATAACTCTATACTACCGAAAGGTCACCAAACCTTAAGTGTGCAGACCCTCCGGGTTCGAGAACTATGTAGACATGACCGAGACACCTCTACGGTCAATAACCAATGGCGGGACCTGGATATCCACATTGATTCCTACATATTATACGAAGATCTTTATCGGTTGAACCTCTATGTCAAGGATTCAATTAATCCCGTATGATGTTCCCTTTGTTCTTTGGTATGTTACTTGCCCGAGATTCGATCGTCGGTATCTCCATACCTAGTTCAACCTCGTTACTGGCAAGTCAATTTACTCGTTCCGTAATACAAGATCCCGCAACTAACACTTAGTTACATTGCTTGCAAGGCTTATTGTGATGTTGTATTACCAAGTGGGCCCTGAGATACCTCTCCGTCACACGGAGTAACAAATCCTAGTCTTGATCCATGCCAACTCAACAGACATCTTCGGAGATACCTGTAGAGCACCTTTATAGTCACCCATTTACGTTGCGACGTTTGATACACACAAGGCACTCTTCCAATGTCCGTGAGTTGCATGATCTCATGGTCATAGGAACACATACTTGACATGCACAAAACAGTAGCAATAAACTGACACGATCATATGCTACGTTTGTAGTTTGGGTCTTGTCCATCACATCATTCTCCTAATGATGTGATCCCATTATCAAATGACATCTCATGTCCATGGCCAAGAAACCTTAACCATCTTTTGATCAACGAGCTAGTTCACTAGAGGCATACTAGGGACATTGTGTTTGTCTATGTATCCACACATGTATCCATGTTTCCAATTAATACAAGCATAGCATGGATAATAAACGATTATCATGAACAAGGAAATATAATAATAAACACTTTATTTATTGCCTCTAGGGCATATTTCCAACAGTATCCCACTTTCACTAGAGTCAATAATCTAGTTCACATCACTATGTGATTTACATTGTAATGAATCAAACACCCATGCAGTTCTGGTGTTTATCATGTTTATCCCTTGGAAGAGGTTTAGTCAACGGGTCTGCAACATTAAGATCTGTGTGCACTTTGCAAATATTTATGTCCTTCTCCTCGATGTAATCACGGATGGAGTTGAAGCATCGCTTTATGTGTCTGGTCCTCTTGTGAAACCTTGGTTCCTTGGCTAGAGCAATGGCACCAGTGTTGTCACAGAACAGGTTCATCGGATTTAGTGCACTGGGCACTACTCCAAGATCTGTCATGAACTGCTTCATCCAGACACCTTCCTTCACCGCCTCCGAGGCTGCGATGTACTCCGCTTCGCACGTAGAATCGGCTACCACGCTTTGCTTGGAACTGCACCAGCTTACCGCACTCCTGTTAGGAATAAATACGTATTCGGTTTGCGACTTAGAGTCGTCCGGATCAGTGTCAAAGCTTGAATCGACGTAACCCTTTACGACGAGCTCTTCAATACCTCCATAAACGAGAAACATTTCCTTAGTCTTGTTCAGGTACTTAAGGATATTCTTGACCGCTTGCCACTGCTCCATTCCAGGATCACTTTGAAACCTTCCGGCCATACTTGTGGCAAGGCTGACATCGGGTCTTGTGCACAGCATTGCATACATGATAGAGCCTATGGCTGAAGCATAGGGGATGACACTCATCTTTTCTCTATCTTCTGCAGTTACTGGGAATTGAGTCTTACTCAACTTCACACCTTGTAACACAGGCAAGAACCCCTTCTTGGACTGATCCATTTTGAACTTCTTCAAAACTTTATCAAGGTATGTGCTCTGTGAAAGTGCTATTAAGCGTCTCGATCTATCTCTATAGATCTTAATGCCTAATATGAAAGCAGCTTCTCCTAGGTCCTTCATTGAAAAACTCTTGTCCAAATATTCCTTCACGCTTTCCAGCATTTCTATATTGTTTCCAATCAGCAATATGTCATCCACATATAATACTAGAAACGCTATAGAGCTCCCACTCACTTTCTTGTAAATACAAGCTTCTCCGTAAACTTGTATAAACTCAAACGCTTTGATCACCTCATCAAAGCGCTTATTCCAACTCCGAGATGCTTGGATGAGTCCATAAATGGATCGCTGGAGTTTGCAAACTTTGTCAGCATTCTCTGGATCGACAAAACCTTCGGGTTGCATCATATACAACTCTTCCTCAAGGAAACCGTTGAGGAATGCTGTTTTGACATCCATCTGCCAAATTTCATAGTCGAAATAAGCAGCTATTGCTAACATGATTCTGACAGACTTAAGCATCGCTACGGGTGAGAAAGTCTCATCATAGTCAACTCCTTAACTTGTGAAAAAACCTTTGCCATGAGTCGAGCTTTATAAACGGTGACATTACCGTCTGCGTCTATCTTCTTCTTAAAGATCCATTTGTTCTGAATGGCCTTTCGCCCTTCAGGTAATACTTCCAAAGTCCATCCTTTGTTTTCTTACATGGATCCCATCTCGGATTTCATGGCCTCTAACCATTTCTCGGAATCCGGGCCCATCACCACTCCTTCATAGCTCATAGGTTCATTGTTGTCCAACAACATGACCTCCAAGACAGGGTTGCCGTACCAGTCAGGGGTAGTACGCGGCCTTGTTGACCTACGAGGTTCAATAGCAGCTTGATCCTAAGCTTCATGATCATCATCATTAACTTCCTCTTCTACCGTCGTAGGTTCCACAGAAACATCTTTCTGCGCCGTGCTACTCTCTGGTTGAAGTAAAGGTTCAATAACCTCATCAAGCTCTATTTTCCTCCCACTCAATTCTTTCGAGAGAAACTCTTTCTCAAGAAATGTTCCGTTCTTAGCGACAAACACTTTGCCTTCGGATCTGAGATAGAAGGTATACCCGACTGTCTCTTTCGGGTATCCTATGAAGACACATTTCTCCGCTTTGGGTTCTAGCTTTTCAGGCTGAAGCTTTTTGACATAACCATCACATCCGCAAACTTTAAGAAGCGATAACTTTGGCTTCTTGCCAAACCATAGTTCATATGGTGTCGTCTCAACGGATTTTGATGGTGCCCTATTTAAAGTGAGTGCAGTATTCTCTAATGCACAACCCCAAAACGATAGTGGCAAATCAGCAAGAGACATCATAGAACGCACCATATCTAATAAGGTTCGATTACGACGTTCGGACACACCATTATGCTGTGGTGTTCCGGGCGGTGTCAACTGTGAAACAATTCCACATTGTCTTAAGTGACTGCCAAACTCATAACTCAAATATTCACCTCCTCGATCAGATCACAGGAACTTAATCTTCTTGCTACGATGATTCTCAACTTCACTCTGAAATTGCTTGAACTTTTCAAACGTTTCAGACTTGTGTTTCATTAAGTAAATATACCCATATCTACTTAAATCATCAGTGAAGGTGAGAAAATAACGATATCCACCACGCGCTGTAACATTCATTGGACCGCACACATCAGTATGTATGATTTCCAATAAGTCACTTGCCCGTTCCATTGTTCCAGAGAATGGCATTTTAGTCATCTTGCCCATGAGGCATGGTTCACATGTGTCAAGTGATTCAAAATCAAGTGACTCCAAAAGTCCATCAGCATGGAGCTTCCTCATGCGTTTTACACCAATATGACCTAAACGGTAGTGCCACAAGAAAGTGGTACTATCATTATCAACTCTACATCTTTTGGCATCAATGTTATGAACATGTGTATCATCACTATCAAGATTCAATATGAATAAACACCTCACATTGGGTGCATGACCATAAAAGATATTACTCATATAAATAGAACAACCTTTATTCTCTGATTTAAATGAGTAGCCGTCTCGCAATAAACAAGATCAACATATAATGTTCATGCTTAACGCAGGCACTAAATAAAAATTATTCAGGTTCATCACTAATCCTGATGGTAATTGAAGAGAGAGCGTGCCGACGGCGATCACATCAACCTTGGAACCATTTCCCACGCGCATCGTCACTTCGTCCTTTGCCAGCCTTCGTTTATTCCGTAGTCCCTGCTTTGAGTTGCAAATGTGAGCAACGGAACCGGTATCAAATACCCAGACACTACTACGAGAGCTAGTAAGGTACACATCAATAACATGTATATCATGTATACCTTGTTTGTCGTTGGCCGCCTTCTTGTCAGCCAGGTGCTTGGGGCAGTTCCACTTCCAGTGACCAGTTCCCTCGCAATGAAAGCACTCAGTTTCTGGCTTGGGTCCATGCTTGGGCTTCTTTACAGGAGTAGCAATTGCTTTTCCATCCTTCTTTGTTTTACCCTTCTTGCCCTTGCCCTTGACTTTGCCATTTTTCTTGAAACTAGTGGTTTTATTGACCATCAACACTTGATGTTCTTTCTGGATTTCAGACTCAGCGACTTTTAGCATCGCAAACAGCTCGGCGACTGACTTGTTCATCCCGTGCATGTTATAGTTCATCACAAAGCTCTTGTAACTAGGTGGCAGTGATTGAAGAACTCTGTCAATGATCACCTCTAGCGGAAGGGCAATTCCCAACTCCGCTAGACGAGTTGAATACCCAGACATTCTGAGTATATGTTCACTGATAGACCCGTTCTCCTCCATCTTGCAAGCATAGAACTTATCGGAGGTTTCATACCTCTCGATCTGGGCGTTCTTCTGAAAGATAAACTTCAACCCCTGGAACATCTCATATGCTCCATGACGTTCAAAATGTCTTCGAAGTCCCGGTTCTAAGCCATACAATATTGCACACTGAACTATGGAGTAATCTCCAGTACATGCCTCCCAAGCGTTCTTAACGTCTTCGGAGGTCATGTCTTCTGGTTGGTCACCAAGCGGTGCATCAAGGACATATGATTTCTGGGAAGCCGTGAGGATAATCCTCAGATTACGGGCCCAGTCAACAAAGTTACTTCCATCATCTTTCAACTTAGCTTTCTCTAGGAACGCATCAAAATTCAGGGGTGCTACTGTGCGAGCCATTGATCTACAACATAAATATGCAAAGTTTACTTAGACTATTGTTCAAGATAATGAGTTTAGTTAATCAAATTACTAAAGCTCCCACTCAAATTGATATCCCTCAGGTCATCTGAGTGTCACATGATCCAAATTCACCAACTCAAGTCCGATCATCGCGTGGTTGAGGTGGCTTCAATGGTGAACATCATTATGTTGATCATATCTACTATATGAATCATGTTCGACCTTTCGGTCTTTTGTGTTCCGAGGCCATGTCTGTACATGCTAGGCTCGTCAAGCTTAGCCCGAGTGTTCTGCACGTGCAACACTGGCTTGCACCCGTTGTATGTGAACGTAGAGTCTATCACACCCGATCATCACGTGGTGTCTCAACACGACGAACTTTCACAACAGTGCACACTCGGGGAGAACACAACTTATCTTGAAATTAAGTGAGGGATCACCTTATAATGCTACCGTCGTCCTAAGCAAAACAAGGTGCATAAAAGGATTAAGATCACATGCAATTCATAACTGACATGATATGGCCATGAACTTGTGCTTTTGATCTCCATCTAGAAAGCACCAGCATGATCTCCATCGTCACCAGCAAGACACCATGATCTCCATCATCTTGATCTCCATCAATGTGTCGCCATCGGGGTTGTCGCACCCAACATGCTACTAGTACTATTGCTACCACTTAGCGATAAAGTAAAGCATTACATAGCGCTTAATGATTGACACGCAGGTCATACAATAATTAAAGACAACCCTATGGCTCCTGCCGGTTGCCGTACTCATCGACATGCAAGTCGTGATAATCTATACATCACATGATCATCTCATACATCACATATATCACATCATGTAATTGGCCATATCACATCACAACATACCCTGCAAAAACAAGTTAGACGTCCTCTAATTGTTGTTGCATGTTTTACGTGGCTGCTACAGGTATCTAGCAAGAACAATTCTCATCTACGCAAAAACCACAACGGTGATACACTAGTTGATTTTCAACCTTCTCAAGGACCGCCTTTGTCGAATCCGATCCAACTAAAGTGAGAGAAATTGCCACCCGCAAGCCATCTAGGCAACAAGTTGCGTCGAGGGAACCGGCCTCTCGTAAGCGTACGAGTAATGTTTGTCCGGGCTGCTTCATCTCACAATACCGCTGAACCAAAATCCGACCAAGGGAGGAAGCAATCTAAGCATCAACGCCCACAAACCTTTTGTGTTCTACTCGAGATCTCATCTACACATAGACCTAGCTCATGATGCCACTGTAAGGGAATGTTGCATGGGAAACAAAAAAAATCCTACGCATACGCTGATCTATCCATGGTGATGAGCATCTACGAGAGGGTGAGTGGATCTACATACCCTTGTAGATCGCTAAGCGGGAAGCGTTAAGAAACGCGGTTGGTGTAGTCGAACGTCTTTGCGATCCAATCACGATCCGTCCCACGATCCAATGATGATATGTCCCGCGATCCGATCACGATCCGTCCCACGAACTTGATCACGATCCGTCCCACGAACTTGATCACGATCCGTCCCACGAACTTGATCACGATCCTTTCGATCTAGTACCGAACGGACGGCACCTCCGCGTTCAACACACGTACAGCTTGATGACGATCTCCACCGTCTTGATACAACAAGAGGGAGTGGAGTTTAAGAAGAGTTCTCCGGCATCCTGACGGCACTCCGGCGATGGTGGTGGAGCAATTCCGGCAGGGCTTCGCCTAAGCATTGCAGAAATCCGATCTAGAGGAGAAACTATGCACTGGAGGAACGGGTAGCACATGGCTGAAATTCTAGTGCAAAAACCCTCTATACCACCAGTATATATAGGAGGAAGAGAGGATAGGAGGCAGCCTTGGCTTCCCAAGCCAAGGTCTTCAGCTGAAAGGAGGTGGAGGAGGTGGAGTCCACCTCCAATCCTAGTAGGACTAGGATTCACCTATTTTGCCTTTTTCCACCTTTTTCTCTTGGGCTTTTTTCTTCCAGCCGCATGGGCCTCTTGTGGTTGTTCCACCAGCCCACTAAGGTCTGGTTTCCACTCTCCCACAGCCCACGTAGCCTCTTGGGTCTAAATACCCCTCCCGGAGGTCTCCCGGTACACTACCGATGAACCCGAAACTTTTCTGGCGACCAAAACGGGACTTGCTATATATGGATCTTTACCTCCGGACCATTCCGGACCTCCTCATTACGTCCGGGATCTCATCCAGGACTCCGAACAACCTTAGGTCACCACCATACATAACTCTATACTATCGAAACGTCACCAAACCTTAAGTGTGCAGACCTTGCGGGTTCGAGAACTATGTAGACATGACCGAGACACCTCTACGGTCAATAACCAATGGCGGGACCTGGATGTCCACATTGATTCCTACATATTCTACGAAGATCTTTATCGATTGAACCTCTATGTCAAGGATTCAATTAATCCCGTATGACGTTCCCTTTGTTCTTCGGTATGTTACTTGCCCGAGATTCGATCGTCGGTATCTCCATACCTAGTTCAACCTCGTTACCTGCAAGTCTCTTTACTCATTCCGTAATACAAGATCCCACAACTAACACTTAGTTACATTGCTTGCAAGGCTTATTGTGATGTTGTATTACCGAGTGGGCCCTGAGATACCTCTCCGTCACACGGAGTAACAAATCCCAGTCTTGATCCATGCCAACTCAACAGACATATTCGGAGATACCTGTAGAGCACCTTTATAGTCACCCAGTTACGTTGCAATGTTTGATACACACAAGGCACTCTTCCAATGTCCATGAGTTGCATGATCTCATGGTCATAGGAACACATACTTGACATGCAGAAAACAGTAGCAATAAACTGACACGATCATATGCTACGTTTGTAGTTTGGGTCTTGTCCATCACATCATTCTCCTAATGATGTGATCCCGTTATCAAATGACATCTCATGTCCATGGCCAAGAAACCTTAACCATCTTTTGATCAACGAGCTAGTTCACTAGAGGCATACTAGGGACATTGTGTTTGTCTATGTATCCACACATGTATCCAAGTTTCCAATTAATACAATCATAGCATGGATAATAAACGATTATCATGAACTAGGAAATATAATAATAAACACTTTATTTATTGCCTCTAGGGCATATTTCCAACAGTATCCCACTTGCACTAGAGTCAATAATCTAGTTCACATCACTATGTGATTTACATTGTAATGAATCGAACACCCATGCAGTTCTGGTGTTTATCATGTTTAGCCCTTGGAAGAGGTTTAGTCAATGGGTCTGCAACATTCAGATCCGTGTGCACTTTGCAAATATTTATGTCCTTCTCCTCGATGTAATTGCGGATGGAGTTGAAGCATTGCTTTATGTGTCTGGTCCTCTTGTGAAACCTTGGTTCCTTGGCTAGAGCAATGGCACTAGTGTTGTCACAGAATAGGTTCATTGGATTCAGTGCACTGGGCACTACTCCAAGATCTGTCATGAACAAGGAAATATAATAATAAATACTTTATATATTGCCTCTAGGGCATATTTCCAACAGTCCAATCCCCGGTGTGTGATCGGGGAATCCGATCATCACCGGCACCACCGACCAATAGGTGGTCAGCCATGGAGGAGGCTCTATCGAGCGCCTGCATCCCTGAGGATCACCGCACCCTTATAGGTGTGGTACTACAAAGCGCCCAGTCTGTTGACAACGGATTGAAGGAGGCCTTCAAAGGTCTCCTTGCGGGCTTTCAAGTAAGTCACCCGATGTTTATTCTGCGAAGATTTTTATTTATTCGCATTGTATACATGGCATTCCCCGAGCCCTAGGTGAGGTGAAAAGGCTTACCTAGGGGTCACATCTGAATCTGATACCGCCCTGGAAGCACTTTAAGTGTCCAGCATGTTAGAATAACCCAACATATGATCGAATTGTCTACAGTTCGGGAATTAAGAGCCCATGTGATGTATTAATTGTGTGTGTAATGCAGGCTTCATCATAGGCCACGGCCATAAAAGGCCTCGAGCTGGAGGAGCTAAATCGGAAGCTGAAGTGCTCCAAAGACCAAGCTGAGGCCCTTAACCAAAGGCTCGACGAGGCTCAAGGTATGTCAAAATAGAATCCGAATGCCTTCGTCTGAGTTTTATAGTCTGAATACTGTCAATGTAGCTTCTTTATCTTTGTGTACTGCATGCACAACCTCAACAAAAAGGGTGGAGAGGCTCAAGGCCGAGCTTCAACGTGCAAAGGACGATACGGCCGCCGAGAGGGCAGCTGCTAAGGAAACATCTATCGCTCTTTCCGCCATGCGGGCCACTAGTGGCAAGCATGAAGCTCACGTGGCAGAGGTCCAGCAGGAGCTCAAGGATGCCAGCGAGAGATTGAGGGATCACTAGAAGAGTGTCTAGAGGGGGGGTGAATAGACTACTAGCAGGAAATTTAAACCTAACCTTTTCCCAAGTCAATTGGTTGGCACATTTTAACAGTTTTAGCAAGACTAGCAAGTCTATATACCCAACACATGCATGTCAACAAATATGGCAGTGGAAAGTAAAGACATTGCACAAGAAGTAAAGACTTCAGATATGGAGATCAAACGCAATTGGAGACGCAAGGATTTTTCCCATGGTTCCGATAGGTGGTGCTATCGTACGTCCATGTATATGGAGTCTTCAACCCACGAAGGATAACGGTCGCTAGAGTCCACGGAGGGCTCCACCCATAAGGGTCCATGAAGTAGTGACCTTGACTATTCCATAACGGCTTCCGTCCATGAAGGAATAACCTCACTATGGGTAGATCTTCACGAAGTAGGCGATCTCCTTGCCCGTACAAACTTCTTGGTTCAACTCCACAATACGAAATAGGAGGCTCCTAAGCGACACCTAACCAATCTAGGAGGCAATGACGATGAACTCCTTGCTCTTGTGCTTCAAGATGATAGACTCCTCAACACACAATCACTCTCTCACAAATTTGGCTTGGTGGAAGAGATGGGTTGGTGGAAAGCAACTTGGGGAGGCTAGAAATCAAGATCCATATGGTTGGAGTGGAAGATCTTGACCTCAACACAAGGGTAGGTGGTTCTCTCTCAGAAAAACTGGATGGGACAAGCATGGCATAGTTCTGAGTGCTTCTCTCTCGGGTATGTGGTGGTGAAGGGGTATATATAGGCATATCAAAAATTCTAACCGTTACACACAATAAGTCAGACTCAGTGGAACCGATGTGTGAATCTCGGTTGTACCGAAGTGACTTAAAATTAGCAACTTTTGAATCTCGGTGAGACCGATATAGGAATCTCGGTTGCACCGATAAGGCGACCAACGGTCAGAATGCCCAATCTCGGTGACGCCGATTCGACAATCTTGGAGGGACTGAAATTGTAAATTTGCGTAACAGAAAGTTGGCAGCCCAACTCGGTGGCACCGGTATGGAATCGGTTGCATCGAAGTGGCTAGGGTTTGGCTGAGTCTGTCTGAGGTTGAGAATCGGTGACACCGGGATGGCAATGTTGGTTGCACCGATTTTGAATATTTGGCTTTGGACAGACTTTGGTTGGCTTGTGGGTGTTTTTGGTGACTATCATTTGTGCATGTATGAGCATTTTGTTGACCAACAAAACCTTACCCCATTTTAATACTATTGGCTTTCCTATGGACTCAAAGTGATTTCTCACAAATATAAAATGTCAACTCCTCTGCTTTAAGCTTGGCCAACCTATTGTTGGGCTCTATCGTAGGTGCATCGCATGCAAATTAAAAATTTCCTACGCGCGGAACATCCAAGAACATGCTACGGAGATGGATCATAGATTGTTACCACTAGATGCGCAGTGCCGTGCAGCGGAAGTTGAGTTGGGGCAGCGTGTTCGAGTGGTCCGTCTCATCCTCGTCCAGTCTCCCTTGAATAGCCGTTCTGATCTCCCTCAAACAACCGGTCGCCGGATCCCACATACAGGTTCGCCGGAGCGGCGCAAGTGCAATGGCCCTAATGGTATCCGCGCGTGTAAGAGGAACACCCGTGCGGCGGACTGCTAGGTCCGATCACAAGGTCGGCAGCGGCAAGTGGAGGTGGCTAGTTGCAACTCATGCAAAGCCCTAATGACGGCGCCGAAGCGATCAACCGGATATGTGTGCCACACCTCCACTATATATAGGCATCTGGAGCGGGCTCAACTCTTGGGCCTCGCACGGATCCTAAAGCCCACGTGTTCCTTCCCTTAAGTGCGCGACCCTTTAGGTTCTCATCCACTTGGTCGCGAGTCGTATCACAACCGACCTGACCAGTCAGTAGCGGCCTCTAGCAAGATGTGTCGAGTCCAAGTGTCTGATGAAGCAGGTTAGGCGAACCTGTACTTCACACTTCTGTTCCCTTTGCCACACGATATATGTCATCATGCACAAGGCGATATGGTCACCCTTGTTGCAGCACGACCTCTTTCTCATTCCGGTGAATCCGACCAACATTCGGATTATCTCATAATCCTCATCGCATGTCCATGCTTCTCCAGGTTGGATCACCCGAGGGGCCCAAAGTATATCTCTCCTGATTGGAGGGGCAAATCCCATCTTGCTCGACCATGTCTCGCAGCATGGGTCTGGACAAGCCAGAAACCTACCTTTGTAACTACCCAATCACGGAGTAGCGTTTGGTCGGCCCAAAGCAAGTCTTTCACCATCCTGAGTACATGCGCCAGCTCAGGTCTTAGGACATAGAACGTGTGTTGTACTAGAGACTCACAGATGACCTATCGTTGCGTCTCATAGTTGGGTCTGTCCAACTCAGACGTTATCTCGACTGGGATCCGACTATGTCGAATCCGACCAGACCTTTTTGAGCCCATATTATCCGGCTAGCATCCAATGCTACATGGTCAGTGAGACCGAACCATCCACCGTGTCATATGCTAGTCTGATTAGTTGTGTGTCCACACAACCCTTTCAACTAGGGACCATTTAGGACAGTTATCATACAATGTATAGTCTCACAAACAAGTTACATACTTGTTAATACACATCAATGATAATGTCCAAGGACTATCTTTATTCATAAACACATAGGAAATATCATCATACATGATTGCCTCTAGGGCATATCTCCAACAGTCTCCCACTTGCACTAGAGTCAATCAAATAGACATCGAATGCCCATAGCTCTAACGTGCCCCTCATGCTTGGGTCATGGAAGCGGCTTAGTCAACGGATCTGCAACATTTGCATCTGTATGAATCTTGCACAAATTGGTATCACCTTTCTGGACGAGCTTTCATATCAAGTGATATTTTCGGTCTATGTGCCTGGTCTTGTGGTGTTGTCTCGGCTCCTTGGCCTGTGCGATGGCACCTGAATTATCACAATAAAGATCCAATGGTTTTGACCAGCCCGGGAACACACCAACATCTTCCAGGAACTTCCGAATCCAAACACTTTCCTTTGCGGCTTCACAAGCCGCAATGTATTCGGCCTCTGTTGTGGAGTCGGCCACCGTATCTTGCTTGGAACTCGTCCAGCTCACTGCTCCTCCATTCATGACATACACGAATCCAGTTTGCGATCGACAATCATCTCTATCGGTTTGGAAACTAGCATCGGCGTAACCCTTTACGTAGAGCTCCTCCTCACCTTCATAAACTAGGAACATCTCTTTAGTCCTTTTCGGGTACTTCAAGATAGTTTTCACCGCTGCCCAGTGACTCTCACCTGGGTCGGCCTGGTATCTGCTTGTTAAGCTTATTGCATAGGCATCATCAGGACGTGTACATAGCATGGCATACATGATGGATCCAATTGCCGAGGCAGATGGAATCCTACTCATCCAGTTTCACTCATCAGAAGTCGTAGGACTCTGGTCTTACTTAGCCTTACACCATGTGAGACAGACAAGAACCCTTTCTTGGCCTCACTCATGTTGAACCTCTTCAACACTTTGTCTATGTACATGCTTTGGCTCAAGACGAGCAACCTCATCAATCTATCTCTATAGATCTTGATGCCTAAAATGTACACTGCCTCTCCAAGGTCTTTCATCGAAAACTTGCCATTCAATGATTCCTTGACTGAGTTCATCATCGAAACATCATTTCCGATCAGCAGTATGTCATCCACATACAAGATCAAAAATACTACCGAGCTCCCACTAGACTTCTTGTATAAACAATAGTCCTCTTCGTTCTTGATGAAACCAAGGTTAACGATGACTTCATCAAAACGAATGTTCCAACTCCGAGTTGCTTGCCTCGATCCATAAATGGATCTCTTGAGCTTTCATATTTTACCAGCGTTAGTTGGATCGACAAAACCTTCGGGCTGTATCATGTATACATCCTATTTTAAATTTCCATGAAGGAAAGTCGTTTTGACATCCATCTGCCATATCTCATAATCAAAATATGCAGCTATAGCTAGTATGATCCTCACCGACTTTAGCATCGCTACCGGCGAGTAGGTCTCGTCGTAGTCAATTCCTTGAACTTGTCCATAACCTTTAGCGACAAGCCAAGCTTTGTGGATCTAAACATTTCCATCCACATCGGTTTTGTTCTTAAAGACCCATTTGCAACCAATGGCAACTACGCCAGGTGGCGGATTAACCAAGTCCCAGACTTGATTCTCATCCATGGACTTTAACTCGGATCTCATGGCCTCTAGCCATACCTCGGAATCTGGGCTAACCATCGCTTCTGCATATGTGGCAGGTGTTGTAAATATGCCCTAGAGGCAATAATAAATTAGTTATTATCATATTTCCTTGTTCATGATAATCGTTTATTATCCATGCTATAATTGTATTCATTGGAGACTTAAATGCATGTGTGGATACATAGACAAAACCATGTCCCTAGTATGCCTTCTAATGGACTAGCTCGTTGATCAAAGGATGGTTAAGGTTTCCTAGCCATGGACATGAGATGTCATTTGATAACGGGATCACATAATTAGGAGAATGATGTGATGGATAAGACCCAAACTACAAACATAGCATATGATCGTGTCAGTTTATTGCTACTGTTTTCTGCATGTCAAGTATATGTTCCTATGACCATGAGATCATGCAACTCACGGATATCGGAGGAGTGCCTTGTGTGTATCAAACGTCGCAACGTAACTGGGTGACTATAAAGGTGCTCTACAGGTATCTCCGATGGTGTCTGTTGAGTTGGCATGGATCAAGACTAGGATTTGTTACTTCGTGTGACGGAGAGGTATCTCAGGGCCCACTCGGTAATACAACATCACAACAAGCCTTGCAAGCAATGTGGCTAAGTGTTAGTCACGGGATCTTGTATTATGGAATGAGTAAAGAGACTTGCCAGTAACGAGGTTGAACTAGGTATGGAGATACCGACGATCGAATCTCGGGCAAGTAACATACCGAAGAACAAAGGGAACGTTATACGGGATTAACTAAATCCTTGACACAGAGGTTCGACCGATAAAGATCTTCGTAGAATATGTAGGAACCAATGTGGACATCCAGGTCCCGCCATTGGTTATTGACCGTAGAGGTGTCTCGGTCATGTCTACATAGTTCTCGAACCCGCAGGGTCTGCACACTTAAGGTTCGGTGACGTTTCGGTAGTGTAGAGTTATGTATGGTGGTGACCGAAGTTTGTTCGGAGTCCCGAATGAGATCCCGGACGTCACGAGGAGCTCTGGAATGGTCTTGAGGTAAAGATTCATATATAGGAAGTCCCAGTTTGGTTTCCGGAAAAGTTCCGGGCTCATCGGTAGTGTACCGGGAGTGCCGGTAGTGTACCGGGAGGCCTCCGGGAGGGGTATTTCGACCCCAAGAGGTCCATGGGCTGTGGGAGAATAATAACCAGCCCTTAGTGGGCTGGGAAAACAGCCACAAAGGCCCATGGCGCAGGAGAGAAAGTCCTAAAGCAAAAAGTGGAAAATCAGCCAATAGGAGGCAATCCTACTCCAACTAGGATTGGAGGTGAAGTAGGATTGCTTCCCACCTCCTATTTCGGACGACCCAAAGGCCTTGGCTGCCTCTCCTCTTCTCTCCTCCTATATATACTAGTGGATTGGGTGGTTTTTGGACAGAATTTCCGGCCACGTGCTACCCGTTACACCGGTGCATAGTTTCTCCTCTAGATCGGTTTTCTGCAGCGCTTAGGCGAAGCCCTGCCGGAATTGCTCCACCACCATCACCGGAGCGCCGTCATGCTGCCGGTGAACTCTCTCTACTCTCCACCTCCTCTCGCTGGATCGAGACGGTGGAGATCATCATCAAGCTGCACGTGTGCTGAACGCGGAGGTGTCGTCCGTTCGGCGCTAGATCGGAAGGACCGTGATCGAGATCGCGAGACGGTTCGTGATGTGATCACGGAACGGATCGTGATGAGTTTGCGGGACAGATCGTGATCAAGATCGTGAGACGGATCGTGATGAGTTCGCGGGACGGATCATGATGTGTTTGCGGGACGGTTCGTGATTGGATCGCGGGACGCTCGGCGATTTGGATCGCGAAGAAGTTCGAATACACCAACCACGTTTCTTAACGCTTCCCGCTTAGCGATCTACAAGGGTACATAGATCCACTCACCCTCTCGTAGATTCTCATCACCATGGATAGGTTTGCGTGTGCGTAGGAATTTTTTTGTTTCCCATGCGACGTTCCCCAACAGTGGCATCATGAGCTAGGTTGATGGTTCGATGAGATCTCGAGTAGAACACAAAAGGTTTGTGGGCGTTGATGCTTAGATTGCTTCCTCCCTTGGTCGGATTTTGGTTCTGCGGGATTGTGAGATGAAGCGGCCCGGACCAACATTACTCGTACGCTTACGAGAGACCAGTTCCCTCAACGCAACTTGTTGCTTAGATGGCTTGCGGGTGACAGTTTCTCTCACTTTAGTTGGATCGGATCCGACAAAGGCGGTCCTTGAGAAGGTTGAAAAGCAATCTATGTATCAGCGTTGTGGTTTATGCGTAGGTGAGAATCATTCTTGCTAGATACCCGTAGCAGCAACGTAAAACATGCAACAACAATTAGAGGAGGTCTAACTTGTTTTTGCAGGGTATGTTGTGATGTGATATGGCCAATTACATGATGAGATATATGTGATGTATGAGATGATCATGTGATGTATAGAATTTCACGACTTGCATGTTGTTGAGTACGGCAACCAGCAGGAGCCATAGGGTTGTCTTTAATTATTGTATGACCCGCGTGTCAATCATTAAGCGCTATGTAATGCTTTACTTTATTGCTAAGCGGTAGCAATAGAAGTAGAAGCAGGGCTGGCGCCACAACCCCAATGGCAACACATTGATGGAGATCAAGATGATGGAGATCATGGTGTTGTGCCGGTGACGATGGAGATCATGCCGGTGTTTCGGAGATGGAGATCTTAAACACAAGTTCATGGCCATATCATGTCACTTATGAATTGCATGAGATGTTAATCCTTTTATGCACCTTGTTTTGCTTAGTACGGCGGTAGCATTATAAGGTGATCCCTCACTTGAATTTCAAGATGAACTATGTTATCCCCGAGTGTGCACCGTTGCGAAAGTTCGTCGTGTTGAGACACCACGTGATGATCAGGTGTGATAGACTCTACGTTCACATACAACGGGTGCAAGCCAGATTTGCACGCGCAGAACACTCGGGTTAAACTTGACGAGCCTAGCATGTACAGACATGGCCTCAGAACACAAGAGACCAAAAGGTCGAGCATGAGTCATATAGTGGATATGATCAACATAATGATGTTCACCATTTAAGCCACCTTAACTCACGTGATGATCGGACTTGAGTTGGTGAATTTGGATCATGTATCACTCGAATGACCCGAGGGATGTCAATTTGAGTGGGAGTTGTTAAGTAATATGATTAATTGAACTCATTATCATGAACATAGTCAAAGTGTCTTTGCAAATTATGTTGTAGATTACTAGCTCGCGCTGTAGCTCCCTTGTATTTTTATATGTTCCTAGAGAAATAGAATTGAAAGATGTTGGTAGCAAAATTGCGGACTGGGTCCGTGATCTGAGGATTGTCCTCATTGCTGCACAGAAGGCTTATGTCCTTAATGCACCGCTCGGTGCGCCACCCCATCTAGCGTCGTCTGTAGATGTTGTGAACATCTGACAGGCACGTTTCGATGACTACTTGATAGTTTAGTGCGTCATGCATTACGGCTTAGAATTGAGGCTCTAAAACATTTTGAACGTCACAGAACATATGAGATGTTCTAAGAGCTGAGATTGTGATCTCAGGCTCATGCCCGAGTTGCAAGATATAGGATCTCCAACGAGATTCTTTGCCTGCAAGATGAAAGAGAATAGCTCAATCGTTGAGCATGTGCTCAGACTGTCTGGGTACTACAATCGCTTGAATCGAGTGGGAGTTGATCTTCCAGATAAGATAGTGATTGATGTAGTTCTCCAAGTCACTGTCACTGAGCTACTAGAACTTGGTGATGAACTATAAAATGCGAGGGAAAGAAATGTTGATCCCTGAGCTGTTCGCGATGTTTGACACCGCGAAGGTAGAAATCAAGAAGGAGCGTCAAGTGTTGATGGTTAATCAAACCACTAGTTTCGAGAAGGGCAAGAGCAAGGAGGGAAACTTCATGGATAGCAAGTCAGTTGCTGCTCCAGTGAAGCAACCCAAAGTTGAACTCAAACCCGAGACTAAGTGCTTCTGTTATGAGGTGAGCGGTCGCTGAAGTGGAACAACCCTAGATACTTGGTAGATAAGAAGGCTGGCAACATTGATAGAAGTATATTTGATATATGAGTTACTAATGTGTACCTTGCTAGTACTCTTAGTAGCACCTGGGTATTGGATACCGGTTCGGTTGCTAAATGTTAGTAACTCGAAATAAAAGCTACGGAATAAACGAAGAACTAGCTAAGGGTGAGGTGACGATATGTGTTGGAAGTGTTTCCAAGGTTGATGTGATCAACATCGCACGCTCTCTCTACCTTCAAGATTAGTGACGAACCTAAATAAATGTTATTTGGTGTTTTGCGTTGAGCATGAACATGATTAGATCATGTTTATTGCAATACGGTTATTCATTTAAGTTAGAGAATAATGGTTATTCTGTTTACATGAATAATACCTTCAATGGTCATGCACCCAGTGAGAATGGTTTGTTGAAATCTTGATCGTAGTATTACACATGTTCATAACATTGATGTCAAAAGATACAAAGTTAATAATGATAGTACCACATACTTGTGGCACTGCCGCTAAATGTCATATTGGTATAAAGTGCATGTAGAAACTCCATGCTGATGGATATTTGGAATCATTCGATTTCGAATCGGTTGAGACATGTGAACCATGCCTCTTGGGCAGGATGACTAAAGGACCCTGTTGGATGGAGCGGGCAAGTGATTCATTGGAAATGATACATGTTGATGTATGCAATCTAGTGAGTCTTGTAGCGTGCAGTGGATATCGTTATTTTCTTAACTTCACTGATGATTTGAGTAGATATAGTGTATATTTACTTAATGAAACACAAGTCTGAATCGTTTGAAAGGTTCAAGCAAATTCAGAGTGAAGTTTAAAGATCATCGTGACAAGAAGATAAAAATGACTGCGATATGATCGTGGAGGTGAATATCGGAGTCACGAGTTTGGCATACAACTTAAGACAATGTGAAAGTTGTTTCACAACTAAACGCCACCTGGAACACCATAGTGTGATGGTGTGTCCGAACATCATAGTTATGCTCTATTGGACATGATGCGTGCTATGATGTCTCTTGTCGTTTTACTACTATAATTTTGGGGTTATGCATTAGAGACAACTACATTCACTTTAAATAGGGCACCATCTAAATCCATTGAGATGACACCATGTGAATTATGGTTTGATAGAAACCTAAGCTGTCATTTCTTAATATTTGGGGATGTGACACTTGTGTGGAAAATGTTTTCACCTAATGAGGTCGAACCCAAGGCGGACAAATTGCATCTTCATAGAATACCCTAAGATCAGTTGGGTGAACCTTCAATCTCAGATCCTAGTGAAAAGTGTTTGTTGCTTAAACGGATCCTTTCTCGAGGAAATGTTTCTCTCGAAAGAATTGAGTGGGAGGAAGATAGAACTTGATGAGGTTGTTAAACCTTTGTTCAACTAGAGAGTAGCGCAGCGCAGAAAGATGTTTCTATGAAGCCTACGTTAGTTGAAGAGGAAGTTAATGATGATGATCATGAAGCTTCAGGATCAAGTTACTATCGAACTTCATAGGTCGACAAGGATGTGTACTGCTCCTAAGTGGTATGACAACTCTGTCTTGGAGATCATGTTGTTGGACAACGATGAACCTACGAGCTATGGAGAAGCGATGATGGGCCCGGATTCCGACAAATGGTTAGAGTCCATGAAATCCGAGATAGGATCCATGTATGAAAACCAAGTGTAGACTTTGGTAGGCTTGCTCGTTGGACGGCAGGTCGTTGAGTACAAATGGATCTTTAAAATGAAGACAGACACTGATGGTGAATGCCACTATTTGTAAAGCTCGACTTGTTGCAAAGATGTTTGTGACAAGTTCAAGGAGTTGACTACGATGAGACTTCCTCACTCGTAGTGGTGCTAAAGTCTATTGGAATTATGTTAGCAGTTGTTGTGTTTTCAATTATGAAATCTGGCAGATGGATGTCAAAACATCGTTTCCTTAACGGTTTACTTGAGGAAAGGTTGTATGTGATACAACCAGAAGGTTTTGTCAGGCCTAAGGATGCTAAAAGGTGTGCAAGCTTTGGTGATCCTTCCATGGATTGAAGCAAGCATCTCGGAGTTGTAATATACGCTTTGATGAGGTGATCAAAGTTTTGATGTTTATACAAAGTTTACGAGAAACTTGTATTTGCAATAAAGTGAGTGGGAGCACTATAGAATTTCTGATAAGTATATGTGGATGACATATTGTTGATCAGAAATAATGTAGAGTTTCTGGAAAGCATAAAACGGTCATTTGGAAAGTGATTTTCAAAGGAAGACCTGGATGAAGCTACCTAATTGTTGAGCATCAAAATCTATGGAGATAGATCAAGATGCTCAATGAGACTTTCAATGAGTGCATACCTTGACAAGACTGTTGGAAATATGCCCTAGAGGCAATAATAAATTAGTTATTATCATATTTCCTTGTTCATGATAATCGTTTATTATCCATGCTATAATTGTATTCATTGGAGACTTAAATGCATGTGTGGATACATAGACAAAACCATGTCCCTAGTATGCCTCTAATGGACTAGCTCGTTGATCAAAGGATGGTTAAGGTTTCCTAGCCATGGACATGAGATGTCATTTGATAACGGGATCACATAATTAGGAGAATGATGTGATGGATAAGACCCAAACTACAAACATAGCATATGATCGTGTCAGTTTATTGCTACTGTTTTCTGCATGTCAAGTATATGTTCCTATGACCATGAGATCATGCAACTCACGGATATCGGAGGAGTGCCTTGTGTGTATCAAACGTCGCAACGTAACTAGGTGACTATAAAGGTGCTCTACAGGTATCTCCGATGGTGTCTGTTGAGTTGGCATGGATCGAGACTGGGATTTGTTACTTCGTGTGACGGAGAGGTATCTCAGGGCCCACTCGGTAATACAACATCACAACAAGCCTTGCAAGCAATGTGGCTAAGTGTTAGTCATGGGATCTTGTATTAAGGAATGAGTAAAGAGACTTGCCAGTAATGAGGTTGAACTAGGTATGGAGATACCGATGATCGAATCTCGGGCAAGTAACATACCGAAGAACAAAGGGAACGTTATACGGGATTAACTGAATCCTTGACATAGAGGTTCGACCGATAAAGATCTTCATAGAATATGTAGGAACCAATGTGGACATCCAGGTCCCGCCATTGGTTATTGACCGTAGAGGTGTCTCGGTCATGTCTACATAGTTCTCGAACCCGTAGGGTCTGCACACTTAAGGTTCGGTGACGTTTCGGTAGTGTAGAGTTATGTATGGTGGTGACCGAAGTTTGTTCGGAGTCCCGTATGAGATCCCGGACGTCACGAGGAGCTCCGGAATGGTCCGGAGGTAAAGATTCATATATAGGAAGTCCCAGTTTGGTTTCCGGAAAAGTTTCGGGCTCATCGGTAGTGTACCGGGAGTGCCGATAGTGTACCGGGAGGCCTCCGGGAGGGGTATTTCGACCCCAAGAGGTCCATGGGCTGTGGGAGAATAATAACCAGCCCTTAGTGGGCTTGGAAAACAGCCACAAAGGCCCATGGCGCAGGAGAGAAAGTCCTAAAGCAAAAAGTGGAAAATCAGCCAATAGGAGGCAATCCTACTCCAACTAGGATTGGAGGTGAAGTAGGATTGCTTCCCACCTCCTATTTCGGCCGACCCAAAGGCCTTGTATGCCTATCCTCTTCTCTCCTCCTATATATACTAGTGGATTGGGTGGTTTTTGGACAGAATTTCCGGCCACGTGCTACCCGTTACACCGGTGCATAATTTCTCCTCTAGATCGGTTTTCTGCAGCGCTTAGGCGAAGCCTTGCCGGAATTGCTCCACCACCATCACCGGAGCACCATCATGCTGCCGGTGAACTCTCTCTCCTCTCCATCTCCTCTCGCTGGATCGAGACGATGGAGATCATCATCAAGCTGCACGTGTGCTGAACGCGGAGGTGCCGTCCGTTCGGCGCTAGATCGGAAGGACCGTGATCGAGATCGCGAGACGGTTCGTGATGTGATCACGGAACGGATCGTGATGAGTTTGCGGGATAGATCATGATCAAGATCGTGAGACGGATCATGATGAGTTCGCAGGACGGATCATGATGTGTTCACAGGACGGTTCGTGATTGGATCGCGGGACGCTCGGCGATTTGGATCGCGAAGAAGTTCGACTACACCAACCGCGTTTCTTAACGCTTCCCGCTTAGCGATCTACAAGGGTACGTAGATCCACTCTCCCTCTCGTAGATTCTCATCACCATGGATAGGTTTGCGTGTGCGTAGGAAATTTTTTGTTTCCCATGCGACGTTCCCCAACAGCAGGCTCATCGCTTTCCAGCAACAATACATCGCGCACTCTGCGCAATCTTTCTGACCTCTGTTGCTCCGGTGCCGACTCCACTACGGGTTCCTTGATCAACTTCGGTATGGTCTCATCACTAGCCGAGTCATCCCTAAGTGGCTCTCGAATTTCTTCGAGTCGCACCGTTCTCCCACTGGCCTCCTGATTGAGAAACTCTTTCTCTAGGAAAACCCCATTCTGAGCAACAAACACTTTGTTCTCTTCTCGGCTGTAGAAGTTATATCCCAAGGTTTCCCTCAGATATCCCACAAACATGCATTTATCCGACTTGGGTGTAAGCTTGTCCGACATGAGTCGCTTGACAAATGCTTCACAACCCGAAATCTTAAGAAAAGACAAACTAGGACTCTTCCCAGTCCACATCTCATGTGGTGTCTTGTCTATGGATTTAGATGGTATCCTATTAAGTGTGAAAGTTGCAGTTTCTAGAGCGTATCCCCAGAATGACAAGGGTAAATCCGATTTGCTCATCATCGATCAGACCATGTCCAACAAGGTTCGATTTCTCCGTTCTGACACACCGTTTCTCTGCGGCGTACCCGGAGGTGTGAGCTGAGGTACTATACCTCGGTTTTTCAGATGATTATCAAACTCCTGGCTCATGTACTCACCTCCACGATCTGAACGTAGAAGTTTTATCATCTTGCCAAGCTGATTTTCAACCTCGTTCTGAAACTCTTTGAACTTTTCAAAAGTTTCCGACTTATGCCTCATCAAATAGATATATCCATATCTACTCAAGTCGTCGGTAAAAGTCACGAAGTACTGATAGCCACCTCTAGCTGTTGTGCTCATTGGACCACACACATCACTGTGTATAAGCTCCAACAGCTCGGATGCCCTCTCGCAACTCTTTACAAAAGGAGACTTGGTCATCTTGCCTAGCAAGCATGATTCGCATGTCTCGAATGACCCAAAATCGGACGAAGGTAGGAGTCCATCATCATGGAGCTTCTTCATGCGTTTAAGACTAATGTGTCCAAGCCGGAAATGCCAGAAGTATGTCGGATTTATCTCATTAGGCTTATGCCTCTTGACATTCATGTTATAGACTGGTTCCGTTTCTAGATTTAAAATAAATAGCCCATCTACTATGGGTGCATAGCCATGGAACATTCCATTCAAATAAAATGAACAACCATTGTCCTTTATATTGAATTACGACATGAGGCAGAAATAATGTTCCGACTAAGTGCGGGAATGTAATAACAATTATTCAATTCCAAAATAAATCAAGAAGGAAGCTTGAGCTGCATCATGCTGACCTCCAACGCAGCAACTCTTGCTTTGTTGCCGACCCTGATGTCAATCTCCCCTTGTGCCGCACGCCTAGTTCTTACCAGCCCCTGCATCGAGTTGCAAATATGAACAACCGATCCGGTATCAAATACCCAAGATCTACTAGGTATGTCAGCAAGGTAAATGTCTATAACATATGTAACAAGTGTACCTTTTCCTGAAAAGCATCTCCGGCCTTCTTGCCATGCTCAGCAAGCCACTTGCTACAGTTCCTCTTCTAGTGACCAGCTTCCTTGCAGTGAAAGCAAATGGTCTTTGAGTTCGGTCCGAACTTTGGCTTAGCGGCGGAGACAGCCTTCTCCGTGCCCTTTGCCTTACCCTTTTTCTTGGACCAACTCTTCTTGAACTTAGCCGAGTTCTGGACCATCAACACTTGATGCATGCCTTCCTTAATATCTTGCTCTACCACCTTGAGCATCCCATGTAATTCAGTGAGCTTCTTATCCATGCCGTGCATATGATAGTTCGAGACGAACGTCCCATACCTAGGTGGAAGAGAACCCAAAATTGCATCCGTGGACAGCTCGTCCCAAGTGGGAAGCCTAACCGATCCAAAGCTTGCACGTACCCAATCATCTTGATCACATGCAGGCTCAGTGGATCACCCTCCTTCAGCTTACAATCCATCAAGGACTGCTAGACGTTGAACCTTTCGGTCCTAGCCTGTACCTGAAACATGCTCTTCAAACTCTCGATCATATCGAAAGCCTGAATGTTTTCGAAATGTTGTTGCAAATTGGGCTCCATACAAGCCAGCATGAGGCAGCTGATCTCGTTTGATTCATCAACGAGTTTCTGGTGGGCATTCTTGGTTGTGGCATTAGCATTCTCGGCAGGTTCCTCTGGAAGTGGATCCTCTAGAACATGTTCCTTTTTATCATGCTTGAGAATAATTCTCAGATTTGTATACCAGGTTGTAAAGTTTGTTCCATTTAGTTTATCCTTTTCCAGAATTGATTTCAATGCAAAGTTGGGTTGAGCAGGTGGTGCCATTGATCTACAACAGAAAATATGCAATCACTAAGCAATGTGTTTATGTAGAGTAATTCAAGCCTTAAACAGAACAACTCCCGCTGAAGTCAGCATCCCTCCGCAAACTCTCAGTGATTCAGGACCCGTCTAGCGCGAGCGACTAGTGAGCTTTAGCATCACTGCTAGCCAACTTGCCTATTCGGTAAGCAACTCCTTGCTAATCGTATCTCTATACGACTCCTATCGGTTGAGTAGGTATCTCATATCCCGGCTCCCAACCTTCTCTACCACAAGGCCAAAACCGTTTTGATAGCCTTGTCAAGTCAACCCGATGCAGTGCATGTCCGTGTCCGACACGAACCCTGTCGTGGTTTTGTCACGACAGATGTCTGAGGACTTAGATTTGAGGCCATTGCTAAGGTGATGGACTCAAAGGGTTTGATCGGGATGAAGGACACGGGTTTACCTAGGTTCGGCCCCTCTAGTAGAGGTAAAAGCCTACGTCCTGCTTGTGCTTGTATTGCTTGGGTATCAATTACAAGGGAGCAGATTGCTTGACCTAGTTCTCGATTAGTTAGTCTCTGTCTAAGTCGCCCGGGGTCTCACCTTTATATAGGAGGTCAAGACCACGGGTCATACAAGTCGTAACTGACTATCACAACGTGTCTGAGTCTATCTCTACATTGTCTTGCCTTCCTAAGCAAGCTGACTCCGGGCGGCTTATCCGCCCGGGTCTTCATACCTTCTCCGTCTGGGCCTCATCTTAGCCCATCCTGGCAAGCCACCAAACATCTTGGGCTTGAGTCTTCAAGGCCCATCCCTGGGCTGGTCTATGAGCCGCCAGGTGTGACCTGGAACCTCCTGGGCGGGTCTCACCACAAGGTTATATCCCCAACATTAGGCCCCAGGTTGATTTGAGCTTGCTCATTTCAGCCTCCTTCTCACTTGGCGGCGAGTCTCACTTATCACCACCTGAAAAATAAAAATGACCCGCCGTGACGTCATATCGGATATGTCAAAAGATTCCTTGACAACCGCAATGGATCTTTCTCTGTTAAACTGATAGACCGAAATCGAGGCTTCCGTCTCGGCCAATTAATCTCCGTTGCCTGGATTCTCGTGCCGGTTTCCACTTTTGACCCGATAAATAGGACCGTGAAGGGTGTCATTTGTTTGCTTCCCCACTTGCTCTTCTTCTTCCTCTCGACGCCGCCGCTCCAGCGCCTCTTGCTCCGGTGAAGCTTCCTCACCATCGTCACGCCAGGCCGCTGCATCAACCCGAACGTTCCAGAGCTCCGCCCGCGTCCATCGCGTCCTCTCCGGTGAGTTCGTCTCCCCCTTTAAATCTGTAGCTCTCGGTAGGGTTTCATGGAGTTCTTCCGCTGCTAGAACACGAGCTGCTCGTAATGCTAGGCAGTATGTAGATCATCAGATTTGGGAACGCCCTCCTTTACATTGCGGCAGATTATGGGAAGTTTATAATGGCACAACATCAGATCTATAGTCACTCCTCTCACTGCCTTACAATATCACTGGTTCGACGGTTCATCGTTTAGGTCTAGAAATAACTTAATTTTTTTGTTTTGTAGATCCATAACTGCATACATAGTCTATGAAACTTGTTTTCCACACTTAGTAAAAATTTCCTCGTCATCCAGCAAACTTGACCCGCCAGTGGAATTCCGGCTCTCATCAAACCATTCTGGCGACTTAGCTTGGTAGAACTTATACTTTTAGTCGCCCTTTGTCGTCTGGCGTCTCCTAACTCGCCGTGTATTTATCACCTTGCGCAGTTTTGAACCGCCACCATGTCTCGTGCATCCAACTCATGCAACTGGGTTGGCTCTGCTGTTATGGAGGAGTATTTGACAGATTTTGTAGGCGCGGGGACCCTTCCAGCCAAAGATGTTGTACATTGGTGGGTTCCAGGCAATGAATTGAGGCCCCGTCCTCTAGAGGGTGAGGTAGTCGTATTTACCGATCACCGCGCGCGGGTTTAGCCCACCCGGCTCAAAATTCTTCCAGGATGTCCTTCACTTTTTCAAACTGTACCCTCAAGACCTGGCCCCCAATTCCGTCTCCAACATATGCAACTTCCAAATACTCAGTGAGGTCTATTTGCAAGAAGAGCTGTCAGTGGATTTATTCCGTGAATTCTTTTATGCGAACCGCCAAACAGAGGTGAAGGCTGGCCCAAGCTTAGAGCTTGGTGGAATTTCCATTCAGAGGCGACGGGACATAACCTTCCAGGCTCTTCAACTGCCAAGCCATCCTAAAGATTGGAACAAAACTTGGTTTTACTACAAAGATACCTCCCCTGAAGGAGAGCATCCCCTGCCGGGTTATCGTCCATCCCGGCTCAATACAACATTTGAGCTCCCTGGCCGGCTGTCAACTTCTAAGCGGGCAAAATATGCTCCGGCTCACGTGAAGATCAAAGCTCTTATGGCCAATGGACTGACAGGCCTGGACTTAAGTCACTGTTGGATTTCCTGGAGGGTCATGCCCCTGAGCCGGCGAAGCCGCCTCATGTATGAATATACGGGCCAATCTAACGACCCCCTCTGCTTTAACTCGGCAACATTATCAGAAGATAACATCATAGCTGCCATCAAGAGCCTTGTCCATGAGTCTTTAGAGCTTGTGGTGCCATTGGCCTAGCACCTTTCTATGCCGCTAACCCGGCCCCAGATGTAAGCGCGACTCTTGGTATCCTTATCTCTGTATTAGCTATACTTAGCAATCTTCTCACCTTTCGCCGGCTTATATTCTCAGGCCAATTCTGACTTCTGGAACAAGAAGTACATTCTTCCCCCGAAGAAGTCAAAGAAGAAAACCACGGGCCGGAAGAAGAAAACCGATCCTCAAGAAGAACCGGAAGAACAGCCGGAATCTGACGACTTAGAGGTATAACTTAACTCTCTTTGTTGTCTCCTTATTCACCTTATTGACAACAATTATTCACAGGACAAGACAGAGACAAGCCACGCCAATGCCCCTGAGGTATCTTATGTTTCGTCTGACTCAGACTATTTTGTACCCCGGAAGGCACGGAGGGTCGTTCGAAAAGTCCCACTTTCTCATCCTCTTGCTTACTTAGACCCGCAATTTCTTTTGAAAAAGCAACAACAAATCTCCCGACGCCAGACCCGGAGCACCGGCTCTACAGTTCTCATGGCCGGGTTATCTAACTTTCCGGCTCAGAAGAAGCGTCCGACTGAGGTATCCATTCACTCTTTACTTTACTTTACCAATCTTGCCTTTGTAACTCAAAATTGCCTTATATTGCTTGAACTGCTTTTCAGGAATCACCTCCTTCATCTGGCGACTCTACGACGACTACTTTGCCGCCTCCAAAGATTAATCCGCTGTATGTGTTTTTCAGGTTTTATATCCGAGTCTTTTGCAGTTGTAAACTTTGGGTTCTCACCCTCTGTGCTCTTCAGGGCTCAAGCCAAGCAAAGGAAAACCAACAAGTCCTCCCCTGGCCCTAATGCTCAAGACCCGGAGCCTGCTAAGCTGGATTCTCCCATGCCGGATGTTGATCCCTCGGCGGCTTCCAAAGAGGCACCTGAAGAAGCTTGTCCTTCTACAGAGCCGACGGTCGACGATATAATTCTTGAGAGTCCTCCGAGGGACTATTTCAAGCTGCCAAGCCCTACAAAGGTTGCTGATGAAACCACTACTCCGGACGTCTTCATTATTGGTGCCGGCTTCCACTCTGCTCAACCTCGTGTGTTGACAAAGCATAGTGAAGTGACTGAATCTTCCAAGAAGCTAGAGTTTGAGCTCCCTGCGCTAGAGAAGCTAACAACCGATGAACTTCACACTGGTTATCTGAACCGCCTATCTACAAGCCGGGACCTGGAGCTCAAGCTTGATAACCTGATGAAGAAGAAGTATGAGGTATGCTCACTCTCCTTATACCCTTACGTAGCCCCCAAGAGCTGGGTTATCATTAGCTGATGGTAATCATGGTCTTCAACACGTACTAGAAGTAGACATGTTTAACCTGTAGGCCTCAACTATTAGAAGTAAGTGAAAATCATGGTTCGTAGCCCCCAAGGGTCGGATCAACTTTGATAAAGTTGAATCAGAGCTTCATTGTGGATAATGTAAAGAGCTAATTGTAGCCCCCAAGGGCCGACACAACTTTGATAAAGTTGAGCTGGAGCTTCATTGTATTATAATTTTGAAGACCCTTTGGTAGCCCCCAAGGGCCGGCTCAACGTCGTTGGAGTTGAGTCAGAACTTTTGTTGTAAATAGCATGAAAAGCCAGCCTGTAGCCCCCAAGTTTCGGGTTAAGTTGAAGAAGATGACCCGGAACTGCGTTGTAATCTTGGAGATCGAATAGACATTAGCCCCCAAGTGTCAAACATATTGCTTGCAATCTGCTTGAGACTTGCTTAATCTTCACTATCTGATAAAATGCCCTCCTAACGACTTATTCTGCATGTTGATATGTCACAAGAAGCCTTAAACGAAGCCGGCTCTAAATTAATCGGTTTGAAAAGCCAGCTAGCCGCTCAACAAACTGCCCGAAGTGAAGCCGATGAGAAGTGCCGGCTCCTCTCTGAAGAGCTGACAAAAACAAAAGCTGAATTTGATGCCTTCAAGAAACCGGCTGAGACGGAACAAGCCGCCCTGGCTCAACGAGCAGATGATGCTGACCAGTGGCTCGTGATCGTTTCAGAGGAGCTGCAATCTTTGAAGCGGCATATCAAGAAGATGTCATCCGCCATATTCGGTAAGCCTTAAAATAGTTAGCCCAAACCTTTGCATGAATATTTATACTGGCAACTTATGACGGAGAATCCGTCTTATGCAGGTCCAAGGAGTCATCAACTCGCTTCCGACAGCTTGCTGCCCCTAAAGGCTATTTATACCCTGACGGAACAGCTGTATTGTGGAGTTGTCTGCACGATCAAGGCTGTGGTCTACAAGGATACCACCCCTTCAAATATGAAAGGGGTCTTAGAATTACTATCCACACTGCCAAAGAAGATCGTAGAGCTTAAGAGATCAGCCGCCCGACAGGGAGCCATCATAGCTATAAGCCGGGCATTGGCGTTTGCTCCAGAGTTGACTCCTAAAGATATGATGGATGGGTTTCCATCCAAAAAGGATGACGGCTCAGATTTCACTGACGTTGATTATGCTGAGTGCGTGAAGGCTTCCAAGGTTCTCACCTCTGTGTTAGCAGAAGAGGTGAACATATCAACTTATCAGGCGGCTTATGATGCCGATCAGAAAAGAATCCGCGACCCCCTCTTTGAAGCCAAGGACTTGACACCTGCCCGCAGTAAGCGCCTCTTTGCTTCTGAACTTGACCCGTCCCCCTTCTTTGAAGAGGGAAACTTTGCAGCTTTAACCCACTGCAACTGGGACTTGGACAATCTTCAGATCAAAGAGGTCGAAGACCCAGAGCAGGGTGATCCGCCAGCCAACTGATGGATTTGTCAAACGCCGTGGATAAGTCAGCTTCTGTGACCCGCCATGAGCGGTGTAAAAACATTGAATCACTTTTGGGCTCTAAAAAGAGTGGCTGTAATAGTCTTGTCGTAAAACTTTTGACTTTGCCTGAACTGTGCCATCATGCACATGTTAAATAGTCTGGCTATAATATATGACATCTTTATTGCACTTTCATATTGGATGTTTTGCCGACTCTTGGCAGCTTAATCAACCTGCAAGAATAGATGTATCTCCACATTGTTAGGAGGGCAGCTTTAGAATAGCGTAACCCAAAGATGTTGTATCTTTCCTAACTTGTTTTTTCATAATAGCTCATGTGCCGGTTCTACTGGGTTGACTCGCCACTTAAAACTCCTTAGCAGTACAGGGTCTCTGTGGAGATTGGTCGTCAATTTCTTTGAGCTAGCTCAGGGTCTCTAAACGAGATTAACTGAAAGGAAGTGTGATGTCCTAGGAGAGACACGACAGGGCATGAGCACCCTTATAGCCCACAAACTGCCTCTCACGTGACATAAATCTGTCGTTTTAACCTTAAACAGTACAGGGTCCTTAAGGATTAACTGTCTAAGAGTATGAACATGCCACATAGCGGAGAGTCGGCAGCAGATGGGAGAGTTTGTCCTTGCTTTCCATAAGTCGGCCCTCTCGTGATAAGAACCGCCGTTTTAACCTTAAACAGTACAGGGTCTCTATGGAGATTGGACGTCAATTTCTTTGAGCCGGCTCAGGGTCTCTAGGCGAGATTAACTGGTAAGAGTTCGGCGGGTCACCTAGTGGAGTAGCATCAGCTTACACGCAGGTTTAACCCGGTTTGGCTTAAGAGCCGATCAAGAGGGTGCGTAAGCTACACCCGATGGGTGGGAAACCCCCAAGTGACCTTTGTTGATGGAATCAACTATTTGGATTAAGAGCCGACCTATAGGGTTTGATAAGCTACACCCGGTGGGTGGGAAGCCCCCTGGATGATCATGTTGACGGAGTCAACTATTTGGCTTGAGAGCCGACCAATAGGGTTTGATAAGCTACACCCGGTGGGTGGGAAGCCCCCTAGATGATCATGTTGACGGAGTCAACTATTTGGCTTGAGAGCCAATCGATAGGGTTTGGTAAGCTACACCCGGTGGGTGGGAAGCCCCCTGGACGGTGATCATGTTGAATCTTTTTTGCACAGATTGAGATATGCGAAACGGAAGAAGCCCAGGCTTGCAGGGATGCCAACTTTATTCATATATAAACATGATATGTACAATGATAGTGTAAAATGTCGAGTCTCAACAACTTAGGTATAATAAGGCTGTAGATGCGCTATGTTCCACGGCCGGCGGGTCTCCTGCCCCGAGGTATTTGAGTCGTCTCGGATGTCAATGAGGTAATATGACCCGTTGTTGAGATTTCTGCTGAACACAAAAGGTCCTTCCCATGGAGGGGATAACTTGTGTGCATCTGTTCGATCTTGAATCAATCGCAGCACTAAGTCGCCTTCTTGAAATGTCCGGGTCTTGACTATGTGGCTGTGGTAGCGGCGCAGGTCTTGCTGGTAAATCGCCGAACGAACCGCCGCCAGATCACGTTCCTCTTCCAGGGCATTCAGCGCGTCTTGACACACTGTCTCATTGTCGGCCTCAACGTAAGCCGCCACTCGTGGCGAGTCATGATGCGTGTCACTTGGTAATACGACTTCTGCACCATAAACCATGAAGAAACGTGTATAACCCATTGATCTGTTGGGAGTGGTTCTGATGCTCCATAAAATAGACGGTAACTCCTCCACCCAACAACCCGGCGTTCGCTGCAAAGGAACCATGAGCCGGGGTTTGATACCTCTCAAGATTTCCTGATTAGCACGATCCGCCTGACCGTTTGACTATGGGTGAGCAACCGCAGAAACATCAAGCCAGATGTCTTCACTGTCAAAGAATGCTCGCATAGCCCCCTTAGATAAATTTGTAACATTATCTGTGATGATACTGTGAGGGTAACCAAAATGGTAGATCAACTTCTTGATGAACTGAACCGTCGTAGCTGCGTCACACTTGCTCACCGGCTCAGCTTCTACCCACTTGGCAAACTTGTCAACCGGCACCAGGAGGTGGGTCTTCTTGTCCTTAGACCGCTTGAAAGGCCTGACCATATCCAACCCCGAGACTGCAAACGGCCAAGTAATTGGAATCATGCGCAACTCTTGAGCCGGAACATGAGCACGCCGACCAAAATTTTGACAACCATCACACTTGCGAACCAGGTCCTCTGCATCCTTGTGAGCCATCAGCCAGAAGAAACCATGCCTAAAAGCCTTGGCCACCAGAGACTTTGAGCCGGCGTGATGTCCACAGTCACCAACATGAATTTCATTCAAGATTTCCTTGCCCTCCTCAGGTGAGACACAACATTGAAACACGTCGGTGACACTGCATTTATGCAACTCGCCATTGATTATTGTCATAGACTTGGACTGTCTGGCGATCTGTCTGGCCAGATTTTCGTCATCAGGTAACTCGCCATGAGTCAAGTACGCCATGTAAGGCACAGTCCAATCCGGAATAGCATGTAGAGCCGCAACCAGCTATCCCCTCGGGTTAGGAATAGCTAAGTCTTCCTCTAAAGGTAACTTAACTGACGGGTCATGTAAAACATCCAAAAATACGTTAGGCGGCACCAGCTTTCGCTGAGAGCCTAACCTGACAAGGCGTCAGCCGCCTCGTTCTTGCGACGATCAACATGATCCACCTGATAGCCCTTGAAGTGACCAGCAATGACATCCACCGCCTGACGATAAGCCGCCATCCGCGGATCCTTGGAGTCCCAAGTGCCTGAAACTTGCTGAGCCACAAGATCCGAGTCGCCGAAGCACCTAACCCGGCTTAAGTTCATCTCCTTAGCCACCCTGAGGCCATGGAGGAGGGCTTCGTACTTAGCTGCATTGTTAGTACAAGGGAACATCAACCACAACACATAAGAGAACTTGTCACCCTTGGGGGAGGTTAAGACAACTCATGCCCCTGATCCTTCCAGCTGCCTGGATCCATCAAAGTGTATTGTCTAGTATGTGTTATCCGGCTTTTCTTTGGGCGTATGACACTCTGTCCAGTCATTTATGAAATCCACTAGTGCTTGGGACTTGATAGCCGTACGAGGTACGTATTTCAGATTGAGAGGTCCAAGCTCCAATGCCCACTTAGCAATCCTGCCAGTGGCTTCTCTGTTTTGAATTATGTCTCCCAATGGGGCAGAGCTGACCACGGTGATCTGGTGTCCTAAGAAATAGTGCTTGAGCTTGCGGTTGGCCATGAACACCCCATATACTAGCTTCTGCCAATGTGGATATCTCTGCTTGGACTCTGTCAAGACCTCACTGATATAATAAACCGGCCTCTGTACCGGATATTCCTTCCCTGCCTCCTTGCGCTCGACCACGATTGCCACACTAATAGCCCTGTTGTTAGCTGCCATGTACAAGAGCAAGGGTTCTTTCTCAACCGAAGCGGCTAAGATCGACGGCTCAGTAAGCTGCTTCTTGAGCGCCTCAAACGCTTCACCCGCCGCCGCACTCCACACAAAGTTGTCTGTCTTTTTCATCATGTGGTATAAAGGGATGGCCTTCTCACCAAGGCGGCTTATAAACCGGCTCAATGCGGCAATCCGTCCTGCCAGGCATTGAACATCATTGATGCACGTTGGCTCAGCCAGGGAGGTGATAGCCTTGATCTTGTCCGGGTTAGCTTCAATGCCACGCTCAGAGACCAGAAATCCCAAGAGCTTGCCTATCGGAACACCAAAGACACACTTCGCCGGGTTAAGCATCATCTTATAGACCCGCAGATTGTCAAAGGTCTCCTTCAGGTCGTCAAATAGAGTCTCCTTCTTCCTTGACTTGATCACAATGCCATCTACATAGGCATGAACGTTGCACCCAATTTGGCTGTGAAGACAATTCTGCACACAACACTGATAAGTCGCCTTGAAAGGCATAGACACATAGTAGAAAGCACCAAAAGGCGTGATGAAAGCTGTCTTCTCTTGGTCCTTGACTACCATGTTGATCTGATGATATCCTAAATAAGCATCCAGGAAGCATAAACTCTCACAACCCGCCATAGCATCGATGATCTGATCAATACGAGGGAGAGCAAAGGGATCAGCCAGACATGCCTTGTTAAGATCCATGTAATCCACGCACATACGCCATGTGTCGTTCTTCTTGAGCACGAGCACTGGTTTAGCAAGCCACTCCGGGTGAAAGACCTCGACGATGAAACCCGCCGCCAAGAGCCAGGCAACCTCTTCCCCGATGGCCTTGCGTCTCTCCTCATTGAACCACCGCGGAAATTGCTTGACAGGTTTAAACTTAGGATCCACATTAAGGTTGTGCTCAGTGAACTCTCTCGGTACACCCAGCATGTCAGAAGGCTTCCATGCAAAAATGTCTCGATTCTCATGGATGAATTCGATGAGCGTGCTTTCCTATTTGGGATCCATACTGGCCCCAATAGTGAACTACTGAGATGAGTCGCCCGGATTGAAATCCACCAACTTGGTATCATTCGCCAAAAATTTGAGGGGCGCCTCAACCTCTGTGGTAGGCTTTTTCAGCGGAGTCATGTCCTCCGGGTCAACATTTTCCTTATAGAACTTGAGCTCTGCCTCAGCACAACTTGATTCCACGTAAGCCGTGTCTCCTTCCTTGCACTCAATAGCCGTATTCCGATCACCATGAACAGTAATCGTTCCTTTAACCCAGGCATCTTGAGCTGCAAATAAACATAGCAGGGCCTAACCATGAACTTGGCGTAAGCCGGCCGCCCAAACAAAGCATGATAGGGGCTCTTGATTTTGACTACTTCAAACCACAAGGATTCCACCCTGTAGTTGTGCTCGTCACCAAAGGCAACTTCCAAAGAGATCCTACCCATGGGGTAAGCTGACTTGCCAGGCACCACACCATGAAATACTGTCGGGGAAGGCCTAAGGTCTGTGTCAACCAGCTTCATCCGCCGGAAGGTGTCATAGTACAGGATATTGATGCCACTACCACCATCCATAAGTACCTTATTTAACATATATCCTCCCGCTTGGGGGGCAACTACCAAGGCTAGCCGCCCCGGGTCATCAACACGCGGCGGGTGATCCTCCCGGCTCCATGTTATGTCATACTCAGACCACTTCAAGTATTGCAGTAGAGCCGACGCAATTGCATTAACCATCCGCTTGCGCAACTTCTGATCTCGCTTGTTAAGGCTAGTCGTAAAAACATGATACTGGCCCGAACTGAGCTGCTTTGGGTTACTCTAATACCCAGACTGATTATGATGCTGCTCATTATTGCCACCAGAGTGTTGATGATGTCCTCCTTGGTTGCCCTGGCCATGATGACCGGATCCTGAGCCGCCGGACCCAAAACCGACTCCTGACCCGCCTGGTCCTGAACCGTCGGGCGGGCCACCACCATCGTTGTTATGCTGTCGCATGCTATAGTCCTTGAACTTCTGCATGATGTAGCAATTGCCCCACGTGTGACTCGCCGGTCTGTCGGGCTGGCTGTGCTCCGGACAAGGTTTGTTGAGCATTTCCTCCAAGTTGAAAGGAGACTTACCCTTATTAAAAGGTGGTCTAAATTTCCCATTGCCCTTAAGACGATTGTTGCCGGTGCTGGCATTGGCCACCAATTCTGACCCGCCATCCGGGTTCTTCCTCTTGCTTTGGTTACCATTGCCTGCGGCACCCTTGCCATGGTTATTCTTTTTACCCTGGCCAGTTTTCTCCTCATCAGAGCCTAGATCATTCGTATTATCCGAGTCAGCATATTTGGTGAGAGCCTCCAGAGCTCCCCCATGTCTTGACACGTGCGCTTGAGCCGGCCAAGCTTCTGCTTCAAAGGTATAAAGTGGCAATTCTTTTCCAAGATCAGAACCGCTTGAGCTGCCGTGATCTGCTCAAACGAGTGGATGATAGTTGAAATTCGCCGGACCCAATGATGAGCCTACTCATTTTCCTGTTGCACACAATGATCTAAATCCACGATCGTCATGGGCTGCCTGCACGTTCCTTGATTTTTTTGATGAACTTCGCCTTTAACTCGGCCCAGGAGTTGATGGTGTTGGGTGGAAAACCCTTCAACCACGTGCGAGCCGGCCCTTCCAGCATCATGATGAAATATTTGGCACATACTGCGTCATTGACGTCCGACATCTCCATAGCCAGCTCATAGCTTTCGATCCAAGCCTCCGGAGGTAGGTCGATGGTGTAATTCGGGACCTTGCGAGGGCCTTTGAAATCCTTCGGCAGCCGCTCATTTTGCAGAGCCGTCACCAAACACGGCACACCCACGGCCCGAGTGGTCACTCCCGCTCCAACTGAGATGGAAGGCGCAGGCTCTTGGTGAGCCGCTGCTGGTAGAGCCGCCGCCTCTCGCTGCCCTCTCACCTGGTCTACAAGCGCCTGTGCACCTACAGCCGCCTGATCATCCCCTGGAGCACCCCGGTGCCAATCGCTGCTAGAAACCGCCGATGACTCATAGCGCCTGCTAAAGCTGTGGCTGGGGAGGGGGTTGAATGGACACGGCTCCAACTGTAGGCATATTTCTCTTGTTGTGCCATCGCTGTTTGAAGTTATCCGATGGCGTTCTGCAACTCTTCTGCAAAGGGCGCCTCATCAGGAATAGAGATCATTTCAAGCCGGGTTGTTGCCGCCACCATGTTCTTTACCGGGTTGGAATATACCCGTCGGCGTTGGAAAAGCCACTAGTGAGGCCTGGTTTCGTCGGGGCGGGTTAAGCTGTTGTCGAGCCGTCGGCCAACCTCCAGGCGCGTCTGCTGTCCGTCCCGTTCCTGGCGTGTTAAAGAGATTCCTGGCCTCATACTGTTTTGGTAAGCAAGACTGATGTCTCATCCGCTGCACCGCAGCTGCTGACTGCTGCTCTAGCTCAAGGCGGAAAGCATCTGTCTTAAGGCGCTCTGCCTTCGCATCCATCTGAGCCTTTAAATCGGCAATCCCCTGTTGGACTTCCGCCATCCGGTCCTTAAGTCTTGTGATCTCCAAGTTCCAGGCGGTTTGATTATCTGGTGTGACTTCAGTGGCCATCAGGGTTGTGAGCTCGTTTATTAGATCCAGAAGAACCTGAGCCGCCGGCGGCGGGTCAGCCCCCGTGTCTGCTGCTCCAGTGGCTGTGCTGCTCGTGCCCGGCGTTGACCCCGCCATGAATACAGCCGCATGAATCGGCAGCCCGTGATCGTCCGGCTTAGAACTCTTTGACTCTGGGTAACACTCGTCGTAACCCCCGAGCCCGCCATTGTGGAGCTGGTAGATTGATTCCACCTCTCCGCTCGAAGACCCGTCCTCCGGATAGACGAGAGTCTCCTACGACATAGAAGCCTCAAGATCCATACCTTGAGTGAAGCCCACGAAGACATGCTTTCGTCCTGGGTTAGCATAGGCGGGTCGCGCGTGTTGGGCGGGTTGTTTGCGCTGAGCCGGCTCGACGATGTTGGTGCAGACGTCCGGCCCAGGTGTAGATTCGTCAACCTTGCCGATGAAGACGTGGATTCTGCCGAAGGGAACCCGGAATCCGTATTCGACAGAGTCGGCTTCAGGGCCCCAGTCGGCAGCGTCGATGTAGAGCCGACCGCGGTGACACTTGCTCATCCTTCTGGCCACATATCCCTCGAACCCTGGGAGAGAGTCCTTTGAGAACTCCACACAACTGAGCGCTAGCCCCACGGTGGGCGCCAACTGTCGTGGTTTTGTCACGGCAGATGTCCGAGGACTTAGATTCAAGGCCATCGCTAAGGTGATGGACTCAAAGGGGTTGATCGGGACGAAGGACACGGGTTTACCCAGGTCGGCCCCTCCAGTAGAGGTAAAAGCCTATGTCCTGCTTGTGCTTGTATTGCTTGGGTATCAATTACAAGGGAGCGGATTGCTTGACCTAGTTCTCGATTAGTTAGTCTCTGTCTAAGTCGCCCCGGGTCTCGCCTTTATATAGGAGGTCAAGACCACGAGTCATACAAGTCGTAACCGACTCTCACAATGTGTCCGAGTCTATCTCTACATTGTCTTGCCTTCCTGAGCAAGCTGTCTCCGGGCGGCTTATCCGCCTGGGTCTTCATACCTTCTCCGTCTGGGCCTCATCTTAGCCCATCCTGGCAAGCCGCCAAAGGTCTTGGGCTTGAGTATTCAAGGCCCATCCCTAGGCTGGTCTATGAGCCGCCAGGTGTGATCCGGAACCTCCTGGGCGGGTCTCACCACGGGGTTATATCCCCAACAAACCCTCCAGTTCAAGGACACCTAGTAGCACCTCAATTTTATGAGCCCACCACTAGACGTACTTGACGTGTGAAGGTGCAACATCCGGAATGGCAATGTGCTTGATATTAATGAGGGATCTTTCTACCATACTAACATGCATAGAAACAAGAAGCAATATCAATCACATATAAACATAAATATGTGAAATAGTATGGCTCCTTCATGGGCGTCCTTCCATGGACGACTCCTACTTCGATGACCAAGGCGGAACTCCATCTTGTCCATCATGCCAGGATGCCAAAACCTCGAACTCGATCTTTGTCCTCCAACTACTACAACTAGTAATGAATTTACAAAGAATCATAAGTCAACACGCATGTCGTTATACAATATAATGACAGCACTTTGGCTCCTGCCGGCTGACAATCATGACACGCAGGTCATGTTAAAATACACACATGCATCACATACATATGAGCCATACTATTCACATCAAACCTGCAAAACAAACTTATGCATAGAATCACATCATACCGGTTTTGTGTGATCATGTAAGAAATACAAGGCGCTACGCACATGGCGGTCTCGCTAGCCGGTTACCGGGCGGGGTTCGAAGGGGCAAAGCACCTCGCGGGTGCGGGCAACGCCCGACATTTTCGGAAATCACAGATCGCATCTGCACTCCGATCATGCCGAATTTGCTGATCTGACCGATCTCATCGATCATCGCGAACCCAATTCGGATTTACGTTTCACGGTTAACCCCGATGGCGGATACCGACCGGTAGGGGTAGGTTGTGTCACGACCTCATCGATTCCGATTGAAAGAAAACATAGCCTCAACGATCCCGATGTGAAGTTGATCTCATCAACCGTGCACATAGCCGATCTTATGAACGACAAGGATCTCATCCGCCGCCTCCACATATCAAATATGCATCCGATCTGAATCCAAATCCTATAAAAGAGGCTCTAATACCACTGTTGGGCTCTACCGTAGGTGCATCGCATGCAAATTAAAAATTTCCTACGCGCAGAACATCCAAGAACATGCTATGGAGATGGATCACAAATTGTTACCACTAGACGTGTAGTGCCGTGCAACGGAAGTAGAGTTAGGGCAGCGCGTTCGTGTGGTCCGTCTCATCCTCGTCCGATCTCCCTCGAATAGCCGATCGCCGGATCCCACGTACAGGTTCGCCGGAGCGGCGCAAGTGCACCGCCTCTAATGGTACCCGTGCATGCAGGAGGAACACCCATGTGGCGGACTGCTAGGTCCGATCACATGGTCGGCGGCACCAAGTGGAGGTGGCTAATTGCAACTCATGCAAAGCCCTAATGACGGTGCCAAAGCGATCATCCGGATGGGTGTGCCGCACCTCCACTATATATAGGCATCCGGCGCGGGCTCAACTCTTGGGCCTCGCACAGATCCTAAAGCCCACGTGTTCCTTCCCTTAAGCACGTGACCCTTTAGGTTCTCATCCACTTGGTCGTGAGTCATATCACAACTGACTCGACCAGTCGGTAGTGGCCTCTAGCAAGACGTGCCGACTCCAAGTGTCCGATGAAGCTGGTTAGGCAAACCTGTACTTCACACTTCTGTTCCCTTTGCCACACGATATATGTTGTCGTGCACAAGGCGATATGGTCACCCTTGTTGCAGCACGACCTCTTTATCGTTCCGGTGAATCTGACCAACATTCAGATTATCTCATAATCCTCATTGCATGGCCATGCTTATCCAGGTCAGATCACCCGAGGGGCCCAGAGTATATCTCTCCTGATCAGAGGGGCAAATCCCATCTTGCTCGACCATGTCTCGCAGCATGGGTCAGGACAAGCCCGAAACCTACCCTTGTAACTACCCAGACATGGAGTAGCATTTGGTTGGCCCAAAGCAAGTCTGTCACCATCCCGAGTACATGCGCCAACTCAGGTCTTAGGACATAGAACGTATGTTGTACTAGAGACTCACAGATGACCTATCGCTGCATCTCATAGTTGGCTCAGACCTTACCTCGACTCAGATCCAACCATGTCAAATCCGACCAGACCTTTATGAGTCCATATTATCTGGCTAGCATCCAACGCTACATGGTCAGTGAGACCGAACCATCCACCATGTCATATGCTAGTCTGATTAGTTGTGTGTCCACACAACCCTTTCAACTAGGGACCATTTAGGACAGTTATCATACAATGCATAGTCTCACAAACAAGTCACATACTTGTTAATACACATCAATGATAATGTCCAAGGACTATATTTATTCATAAACACATAGGAAATATCATCATACATGATTGCCTCTAGGGCATATCTCCAACACCTATTTCCTTGCATCTTGGGGTATCTCCACAATCCTTTTGCCAACCCAACTCTCCATGGACTATTACCTGAAATACACTAGATAAAAGTATTAGTCCAAGAGACAATGTATGTTGTCATGAATTATCAAAACCACCAAGGGAGCATGTTGTGCTTTCAGAGATGCGAGGCCTTGGAGCAGAAGAATAAGGCAAGCTCGGTTGAACTGTCCACCATGAAAACCGACCTCTAGAAGGAGAGGATGGACAGACGGTTCTACGGAGCAAGTGTGCCAAGCCAAGGAAATAGCAGATGGTAAGCCGTACTCACTAAAGTGCGCATTCGGGGATAGCATTTTTGAATTGCTTACCCGGGTGTGGCAATCCTCAGGCGCGTCTGTCGATCTCCAAAAGAGTGTGGCGGACGCCAATTAGCTATTTGCCTCTCGGGGAGAGGAAGATGAAGCTCGGATGTTCTGGGCACAGTTCGGATCCCCGAGCGTCCTCCTCTTCTGGTGGAGCAGCTGAAACAGCTAATGGAGTTGCACTAGATGGCGGAGCCGGCCATGAAGGACCTTTGCATCCGCTTATGGCCCGACGAGCCGCTACCAGGTAGTTACTACGGCCTGGTGCAGAGACTGATCGCTGCTACGCCCCGCCTCGACATCGTCAAGCGCTCCTCCTGCATCGAAGGAGTACGGATGTCCCTTGCCAAGGCTAAAGTGCACTGGCCGGGGCTAAATCCAATGAAGGTCGCCACTGACCTGCCGCCACCCGGGAAGGAGCATCGATGCCCCGAGCTATACTTCGATGGAGTGATGGAGAGTGCTCGGGTGATAGCGTCGCAGTGTTCGGGTGAAAAATTATTTGAATGAGCTCGTAACGTGTCCGAAGACTTGTGTTAACTTTTAATAATAATAATATTTGCTCTTGTATGATTTTGCATTCCTTTATAACTCATATGTGACTGTTTAACACTGAAAGATGCGAGTCATCGGCTTCAGCCCCCACGTAGATACTACATGGGGTGTTTATGCCAATGTATTGTGTACCTAAGCCGTATTATCGGAACCCAAAGGCGATACAGTGCGGCAGACTAGGCAATTAGACTATAGTGCTTTATTTCTTTCACTTAGCCATAGGGGCGCGAAAAGGACTACGGGAAGCATACGATTAGCCACCCAAGAGTTGTGATGTTCGGACGAACCGTGGCCGAAGCCGGTATCACAATGTCGGCCCAAAGGGCAAGTTCCTCGTATAACATGGAATAACCGCATACGAGGATTGAAGTATAACACTTCTAGCTCGAGGTTCACAAATCAGATCGTGCATACCATGACAGTCCGTTTTCGGCTTTCTCCCCTAAGGTGCTTGACCAGACTATCCAGAAGCACAATCGCAGGGGTGCTCCCTTTGCCCTTTTAGCCGAACGAGCGGAACATAAAGGAGCAAGCATAGGAGTCGGGCAACCCAACTTATTGACCAAAGACATAGTTCGGAACCGATGCATATAAAGCCAACGCCAAGACACCAAACACATGCAAGATAAGGCGATTTGTGTTTGAACTCGAGCCCCCGGTCTGTTAGCCGGTTACCTCGCATCATACCGATAAGTTTCACGGGAAGAGAGAGAAAGGAGAAAAAATATTTGCCGAAAACAGGACAAATGAGGCAGACTTGCGCCATGCAATTTTGCATTTTCTCAACAACTCTTATAACTCTCATTGCCGAAGCAATTGTTTACAGGTATGAAAAAGAAAATAAGAAACAAAATCATACAGGAGTTGTTGTACCAGGGGTCTTCAATTGGTAACCTGACGTCCTCGATATGCCCCCTTGCTAGTTAACTCCTGCTTTTAGATGCACCTTGATTGGTGTTAGTGTTCGGCAGGCGGATTTTGCTAACAAAATCTTGAGAGGCCGTCGTACTGTAGGTGAGCTTTACGCCGTAGGCAGGCTCTTTTAGGAGCGCTCACATTTTGTTCGAAGACGTATTGATGGTAGTAGGTCGGTCCAGCTTCAAGAAGATACTTCGAGCTTTGGATGATCGATATGACACCGTATGCACATTGATCAAAATGATGCCCAATTACAAAGATCTCAAGCCAACGTAAGTGATTGGAAGGGTTGTTGCTCATGAGATGACGCTCAAGGACAAGGAAGAGCTTCACCACAAGTCTAGCGGTGCTTACAAAACCACAAGTGATGCTCCCGCAAATTCAAGTGACAACCTTGTCACAAATGAAGAGATAAGCCTCATGGTCAAGAAATTCAACAATATCTACAAGAATAGAAGCAAAGATCGAAGCTCAAACTAAAGATATGAAGATAAGCGTTCGTCAAGTCGTGACCGAAACTGCTACAATTATGGGAAGCCCGGACACTACTCCAATGAGTGCATGACTCCTTACAAAAGGAAAGAAGAGTCACCAAGAATATGAAGCACAAGAGATGATTCACCTCGAAGAGAGAGAAGGAGTAGGGACTCGGAGAAGACGGACAAGTACACCAAGAGCTAATCAAGAAGAAGACATCAAGTTCATGTTGGTGAATGGGTTTCTGTCTTCGATTCCGACAACCACGCCGAGATAAGCTACCACTCCAACTCCGACTATAGTCATATGAAGGTGTTGCCGGACTTGCACTAGTGAAAATCGACTCCTACGACCTATTTGATTCACCAAATGAAGGGAGTGAATGTTGCTTCATGGCTAAAGGGAACGTTATACGAGATTGATTGAATCCTTGACATAGAGGTTCGACCGATAAAGATCTTCGTAGAATATGTAGGAACCAATACGGGCATCCAGGTCCCGCTATTGGTTATTGACCGTAGAGGTGTCTCGGTCATGTCTACAAAGTTCTCGAACCCGTAGGGTCTGCACACTTAAGGTTCGGTGACGTTTCGGTAGTATAGAGTTATGTATGGTGGTGACCGAAGGTTGTTCAAAGTCCTGGATGAGATCCCGGACATCACGAGGAGCTCCGGAATGGTCCGGAGGTAAAGGTTGATATATGGGATAATAGTTTTTGGACTCCGGAAGGGTTCCGGAATTCACCGGAAATAGTTTCGGATGTTTCCCGAAATGTTCGGGGTACAGGAACACTTTATTTGGGCCAAGGGGTAAAGCCCATGAGGCTTTAGGAAGGTGCAAAAGCTATTTTGTGGAGGCCAGGGGCCAGACGTTGAGTACCTTGGCCTCTGGTCCTGGAGTCCGAGAAGGACTCTTGCCTTGCGGGCAAACCGACCTTGAGGAGGATTTTTGTCCAAGTTTCGACCCCAGGGCTCAGCATATAAATAGAGGGGCGAGGCTAGCACTTGGGACACATCAAGAAACCCTAAGCCACGTGCTGCCTCTCCTCTAGTTCGTAGTTTTTCCTCTAGATCGGTTTCAGCAGCGAGTAAAACAGTGGCATCATGAGCTAGGTCTATGTGTAGATGGGATCTCGAGTAGAACATAAAGAGTTTGTGGGCGTTGATGCTTAGATTTCTTCCTTCCTTGGTCGTGTTTTGGTTCAGCGGTATTGTGGGATGAAGTGGCCTGGACCAACCTTACTCGTACGCTTACGAGAGACCGGTTCCATCGACTGACGTGTAACCTCGTTGCACAAAGATGGCTGGCGGGTGTCTGTTTCTCCTACTTTAGTTGGATCGGATTCGACTAAGGCGGTCCTTGAGAAGGTTGAAAAGCAACTTATGTATCACTGTTATGGTTTATGCGTAGGTGAGAATTTTTCTTGCTAGATACCCGTAGCAGCCATGTAAAACATGCAACAACAATTAGAGGACGTCTAACTTGTTTTTGCAGGGTATGTTGTGATGTGATATGGCCAATTACATGATGAGATATATGTGATGTATGCGATGATCATGTGGTGTATAGAATATCACGACTTCATGTCGATGAGTACGACAACCGGTAGGAGCCATAGGGTTGTCTTTAATTATTGTATGACCTACATGTCAATCATTAAGCGCTATGTAATGCTTTACTTTATCGCTAAATGGTAGCAATAGTAGTAGAAGCATGGTGGGCACGACAACCCCGATGGCGACACGTTGATGGAGATCATGGTGTCATCCTGGTGACGATGGAGATCATACCGGTGCTTTCAAGATGGAGATCAAAAGCACAAGTTCATGGCCATATCATGTCACTTATGATTTGCATGTGATGTTAATCCTTTTATGCACCTTGTTTTGCTTAGGACGATGGTAGCATTATAAGGTGACCCCTCACTTAATTTCAAGATAAATTGTGTTCTCCCCGAGTGTGCACTGTTGCGAAAATTCGTCGTGTCAGACTCTACGTTCACATACAACGGGTGCAAGCCAGTGTTGCACATGCAGAACACTCGGGTTAAACTTGACGAGCCTAGCATGTACAGACATGGCCTAGGAACACAAAAGACCGAAAGGTCGAACATGAGTCATATAGTAGATATGATCAACATGATGATGTTCACCATTGAAACCATCTCAACTCACGTGATGATCGGACTTGAGTTGGTGAATTTGGATCATGTGACACTCAGATGACCCGAGGGATGTCAATTTGAGCGGGAGCTTTAGTAATTTGATTAACTAAACTCATTATCTTGAACAATAGTCTAAGTAACCTTTGCATATTTATGTTGTAGATCAATGGCTCGCGCAGTAGCACCCCTGAATTTTAATGCGTTCCTAGAGAAAGCTAAGTTGAAAGATGATGGAAGTAACTTTGTTGATTGGGCCTGTAATCTGAGGATTATCCTCACGGCTTCCCAGAAATCATATGTCCTTGATGCACCGCTTGGTGACCAACCAGAAGACATGTCATCCGAAGATGTTAAGAACGCTTGGGAGGCACGTTCTGGAGATTACTCAATAGTTTAGTGTGCAATATTGTATGGATTAGAATCGGGACTTCAAAGACGTTTTGAACGTCATGGAGCATATGAGATGTTCCAGGAGTTGAAGTTTATCTTTCAAAAGAATGCCCGGATCGAGAGGTATGAGACTTCCGATAAGTTCTATGCTTGCAAAATGGAGGAGAGCGGGTCTATCAGTGAACATATACTCAGAATGTCTGGGTATTCGACTCGTCTGGCGGAGTTGGGAATTGCCCTTCCGCTAGAGGCGATCACTGACAGAGTTCTTCAATCACTGCCACCTAGTTACAAGAGCTTTGTGATGAACTATAACATGCACGGGATGAACAAGTCAGTCGCCGAGCTGTTTGCGATGCTAAAAGTCGCCGAGTCTAAAATCCAGAAAGAACATCAAGTGTTGATGGTCAATAAGACCACTAGTTTCAAGAAGAATGACAAGGGCAAGGGCAAGAAGGGTAAAACCAAGAAGGATGGCAAAGCAGTTGCTACTCCTGTAAAGAAGCCCAAGGTTGGACCCAAGCGAGAAACTGAGTGCTTTCATTGCAAGGGAACTGGTCAGTGGAAGCGGAACTGCCCCAAGTACCTGGCTGACAAGAAGACGGCCAACGACAAACAAGGTATATATGATATACATGTTATTGATGTGTAGCTTACTAGCTCTCGTTGTAGTGCTTGGGTATTTGATACCGTTTCAGTTGCTCACATTTGCAACTCAAAACAGGAACTACGGAATAGACAAAGTCTGGCAAAGGACGAAGTGCCGATGCGCGTGGGAAATGGTTCCAAGGTTGATGTGATCGCCGTTGGCATGCTCTCTCTTCGATTACCATCGGGATTAGTGATGAACCTGAATAATTGTTATTTAGTGCCTACGTTGAGCTTGAACATTATATCTGGATCTTGTTTATTGCAAGACGGTTACTCATTAAATCAGAGAATAATGGTTGTTCTATTTATATGAGTAATATCTTTTATGGTCATGCACCCAGTGTGAGGGGTTTATTCATATTGAATCTTTATAGTGATGATACACATGTTCATAACAGTGATGCCAAAAGATGTAGAGTGGATAATGATAGTACCACTTTCTTGTGGCACTGCCGTTTGGGTCATATTGGTGTAAAACGCATGAGGAAGCTCCATGCTGACGGACTTTTGGAGTCACTTGATTTTGATCACTTGACACATGTGAACCATGCCTCATGGGCATGATGACTAAAACGCCATTCTATAGAACAATGGAACAGACAAGTGACTTATTGGAAATCATACATACTGATGTGTGTGGTCCAATGAATGTTACAACGCGCGGTGGATATCGTTATTTTCTCACCTTCACTGATGACTTAAGTAGATATGGGTATATTTACTTAATGAAACACAAGTCTGAAACGTTTGAAAAGTTCAAGAAATTTCAGAGTGAAGTTGAGAATCATCGTAACAAGAAGATTAAATTCCTACGATCTGATCGAGGAGGTGAATATCTGAGTTATGAGTTTGGCAGTCACTTAAGACAGTGTGGAATTGTTTCACAGTTGACACCGCCTGGAACACCACAACGTAATGGTGTGTCTGAATGTCATAATAGAACCTTATTAGATATGGTGCGTTCTATGATGTCTCTTGCTGATGTGACACTATCGTTTTGGGGTTATGTATTAGAGACAGGTGCATTCACTTTAAATAGGGCACCATCGAAATCCGTTGAGACGACGCCATATGAACTGTGGTTTGGCAAGAGGCCAAAGTTGTCGTTTCTTAAAGTTTGGGGATGTGATGCTTATGTCAAAAAGCTTCAGCCTGAAAAGCTGGAACCCAAAGCGGAGAAATGCGTCTTCATAGGATACCCGAAAGAGACAATTGGGCATACCTTCTATCTCAGATCCGAAGGCAAAGTGTTTGTCGCTAAGAACGGAACACTTCTTGAGAAAGAGTTTCTCTCGAAAGAATTGAGTGGGAGGAAAATAGAGCTTGATGAGGTCATTGAACCTTTACTTCAACCAAAGAGTAGCGCAGTGCAGAAAGATGTTTCTGTGGAGCCTATGACAGTTGAAGAGGAAGTTAATGATGATGATCATGAAGCTTCGGATCAAGTTACTATTGAACCTCGTAGGTCGACAAGGGCGTGTACTGCTCCTGAGTGGTACGGCAACCATGTCTTGGAGGTCATGTTGTTGGACAACAATGAACCTACAAGCTATGGAGGAGCGATGATGGGCCCAGATTTCGAGAAATGGTTAGAGGTCATGAAATCCGAGATGGGATCCATGTATGAAAACAAAGTATGGACTTTGCAAGTATTATCTGAAGGGCGAAAGGCCATTCAGAACAAATGGATCTTTAAGAAGAACATGGATGCGAACGGTAATGTCACCGTATATAAAGCTCGACTTGTGGCAAAGGGTTTTTCACAAGTTCAAGGAGTTGACTATGATGAGACCTTCTCACCCGTAGCGATGCTTAAGTCTGTTAGAATCATGTTGGCAATAGCTGCTTATTTCAACTATGAAATTTGGCAGATGGATGTCAAAACAGCGTTCCTCAACGGTTTCCTTGAGGAAGAGTTGTATATGATGCAACCAGAAGGTTTTGTCGATCCAGAGAATGCTGACAAAGTTTGCAAACTCCAGCGATCCATTTATGGGCTGGTGCAAGCATCTCGGAGTTGGAATAAGCGCTTTGATGAGGTGATCAAAGCGTTTGGGTTTATACAAGTTTATGGAGAAGCTTGTATTTACAAGAAAGTGAGTGGGAGCTCTATAGCGTTTCTAATATTATATGTGGATGACATATTGCTGATTGGAAACAATATAGAAATGCTAGAAAGCGTGAAGGAATATTTGAACAAGAGTTTTTCAATGAAGGACCTAGGAGAAGCTGCTTTCATATTAGGCATTAAGATCTATAGAGATAGATCGAGACGCTTAATAGCACTTTCACAGAGCACATACCTTGATAAAGTTTTGAAGAAGTTCAAAATGGATCAGTCCAAGAAGGGGTTCTTGCCTGTGTTACAAGGTGTGAAGTTGAGTAAGACTCAATGCTCAATGACCGCAGAAGATAGAGAAAAGATGAGTGTCATCCCCTATGTTTCAGCCATAGGCTCTATCATGTATGCAATGCTATGCACAAGACCCGATGTCAGCCTTGCCATAAGTATGGCTGGAAGGTTTCAAAGTGATCCTGGAATGGAGCACTGGACGGCGGTCAAGAATATCCTTAAGTACCTGAAAAGGACTAAGGAAATGTTTCTCGTTTATGGAGGTGATGAAGAGCTTGCGTAGAGGGTTACGTCAGTGCAAGATTTGACACTGATCCGGGTGACTCTAAGTCACAAACCAGGTACGTATTTATTCTCAACGGGGGAGCGGTAAGCTGGTGCTGTTCCAAGCAGAGCATGGTAGCTGATTCTACATGCGAAGCGGAGTACATCACTGCCTCGGAGGCGGGGAAGGAAGGTGTCTGGATGAAGGAGTTCATTGCAGATCTCGGAGTAGTGCCTAGTGCATTGAACCCAATGACTCTGTTCTGTGACAACACTGGTGCCATTGCTCTGGCCAAGGAACCAAGGTTTCACAAGAGGACCAGACACATAAAGTGACGCTTCAATTCGATCCACGATTACATCGAGGAGAAGGACATAAATATTTACAAAGTGCATACGGATCTCAATGTCGCAGACCCATTGACTAAAACTCTTCCAAGGGCTAAACATGATCAACACGAGAACTGTATGTGTGTTAGATTCATTACAATGTAAATCACATAGCGATGTGAACTAGATTATTGACTCTAGTGCAAGTGGGAGACTGTTGGAAATATGCCCTAGAGGCAATAAATAAAGTGTTTATTATTATATTTCCTTGTTCAATGATAATATTTTATTATCCATGCTATAATTGTATTGATTGGAAACACATTACATGTGTGGACAAATAGACAACACTTAGTCCCTAGTATGCCTCTAGTGAACTAGCTCGTTGATCAAAGATGGTCAAGGTTTCCTAGCCATTAACATGTGATGTCATTTGATAACGTGATCACATAATTAGGAGAATGATGGGATGGACAAGACCCAAACTATAAACGTAGCATTTGATCATGTCAGTTTATTGCTACTGTTTTCTGCATGTCAAGTATATGTTCCTATGACCATCGGATCATGCAACTCACGGACACCGGAGGAATGCCTTGTGTGTATCAAACGTCGCAACGCAACTGGGTGACTATAAAGGTACTCTATAGGTATCTACGAGGGTGTCTGTTGAGTTGGCATGGATCAACACTGGGATTTGTTACTCCGTGTGACAGAGAGGTATCTCAGGGCCCACTCGGTAATACAACATCACAATGAGCCTTGCAAGCAATGTGACTAAGTGTTAGTCACGGGATCTTGTATTATGGAATGAGTAAAGAGACTTGCCGGTAACGAGGTTGAACCAGGTATGGAGATACCGACGATCGAATCTCGGGCAAGTAACATACTGAAGAATAAAGGGAACGTTATACGGGATTGACTGAATCCTTGACGCAGAGGTTCGACCGATAAAGATCTTCGTAGAATATGTAGTAACCAATATGGGCATCCAGGTCCCGCTGTTGGTTATTAACCGTAGAGGTGTCTCGGTCATGTCTACATAGTTCTCGAACCCGCAGGGTCTGCACACTTAAGGTTCGGTGACGTTTTGGTAGTATGGAATTATGTATGGTGGTGACTGAAGGTTGTCCGAAGTCCTGGATGAGATCTCGGACGTGACGAGGAGCTCCGGAGGTAAAGGTTGATATATGGGATAATAGTGTTTGGTCTCCGGAAGGGTTCCGGAATTCACCGAAAATAGTTTCGGATGTTTCCCGAAATGTTCGGCATATAGGAACACTTTATTTGGGCCAAGGGGTAAATCCCATGAGGCTTTAGGAAGGTGCAAAAGCTGTTTTGCGAAGGCCAGGGGCTAGACGCCAGGGACCCTGGCGTCTGGGGCCAGACGTTGAGGACCTTGGCGTCTGGTCCTGGAGTCCGAGAAGGACTCTTGCCTTGCGGGCAAACCGACCTTGAGGAGGATTTTTCTCCAAGTTTCGATCCCAGGGCTCAGCATATAAATAGAGGGGCGAGGCTAGCACTTGGGACACATCAAGAAACCCTAAGCCACGTGTTGCCTCTCCTCTAGTTCGTAGGTTATCTTCCAGATCGGTTTCAGCGGCGAAGCCCTGTTGGAATTGCTCCACCACCATCGTCGCAACGCCATCGCGCTGTCGGAGAACTCGTCTACCTCTCCGCTCCCTCTTACTGGATCAAGAAGGCGGAGATCATCATCAAGCTGTACGTGTGCTGAACGCGGAGGTGCCGTCCGTTCGACGCTAGATCGGGACGAATCGTGATTGGATCGCGGGACGCTCGGCGATTTGGATCGCGAAGACGTTTGACTACATCAACCGCGTTTCTTAACGCTTCCCGCTTAGCAATCTACAAGGGTACGTAGATCCACTCTCCCTCTCGTAGATGCTCATCACCATGGATAGATCTTGCGCGTGCGTAGGAAATTTTTTGTTTGCCATGCAACGTTCCACAACAGGATCCCTATCAACTTGATGTGGGTCCCTAAGAAGAAGAACTAGAGAAGTTCTTGAGGGGTGACTCCGCCAATAAAATTCACTCATATTCATTATTGATAAGAACTAGTTGCAATCAACATCAACATCATGCAATAGTTCAAGGAGTCACATTCCCTCAAAGGTAAGCAAGGGACAGGGTAACCAACAAATCAATGGACATCATCATGTATGCTTTGCACTCCATGTCCGTAGATATCCTTATATTTATCTCTTGTGTGTTGGGACTAACCCATGTAGGTGAGAAGAGCAATGAAACAACAAGGATGCTCTCAACTCTTGGTGATCTTCATCAACTTTTCGCATCCACCACTACTTCACCTACATGAACTCTTTAATGACAAAACCTAAGGTTACTTTATCCCTCATATGGGGGATGTCACATCAAGAAGGAATTTTACTTTAAGACTTGAGTCAAAGCATTTCATTGTATGTGACAATACTAAATTAAGGATAGTATAACCGCATCTAATCCCTACTCTCATAGCGATTTGCGTTTTCGTCTGTCCATTTTTACTATCTGAGAGTTTTTGACCGTCAGAATTTATGTTTAAGTCGATTTAATCTACAGTCTGCTTAATCTAGGCCATCCATCCTGTGGGCTGCTGCTCCAGGGGCCGAAACGGAGGCCTCTGCTTCATTGGGCCTTCTGCGAGCCGCCAGCCCATTCAATGGAGGGAGCTACGGCGACCGCGTTAGGTCCATCCACTCGCGAACCCTAATCCAGTCCCGACCGAGGCTGAGGGGAGCGAGACCGCATCGACTCCACTCCGGAATCCAGCCGAAGGCGCCCGTGTCCCCGGCCGCGGCGGTGGCGCTGGCGAAGACCCCGGCCAAGTTTGTCTCCCGCTCGCGATTCCTGCACGCCTCCAAGAATGCCGAACCCAAAATCCTCGGCTCATGTCCCCCAACCCCGCCAAGGCTGCCACCACCGTCTCCGCCTCCGTTGGGAAGATACTGGGTCCGACCGTGTCCTCGGGCATGCTTTCGAGAGTCTGTTCTCTATCTCCGGTGCCACAGCTGAAACCGAACGGGTTGGTGAGCAGGCCCGGGCGCTTCCGGGGTTGCAGCCCTGGAAGGTGGGGAGTGAGGGCTCGCCGGTGGCAGTTTTCTCTTCTTCTGATTTCATGAACATAGGGCCAATTAGGCTTGTACTTCACTGGATGGCAAGAGCAACAGGTTAGTTGATACTAACAAACAAGCGACAGAAGTAATTATGTGTCTAGGTTGTTGCTGACGCAATATGTTGATCAAAGTTTGTTCCTCTTTTTAGATCTACCCGGGACACCAGACCGTAGGACGCAGGAGCCAGTGGAACTGAGGATGCGATAGCCTTTTTTTCCTACTCTATACCGTCGATCATGTTTGTTCTCTGCTCTCTAAATTCAATGTCTGTTTGCTCTTTGATCTGGCAGTCGTCTAAATCATTAATTGCTCTTTGATCTGGCAGTCATCTGAATCAGTAAGGAGCAGCAGGAATAAAAAGTTCAAGGTCACTAGCGCTAGCCAACATCCTTTCAAGCCGAGAACAGAGGTGAACAACAAAATCTTTGGCTATGGTTCTATTTGTTGGCATGCAAGTCAGTAGTAGTAAATTCGGTATTCAGCAGTCAAAATGATCTACTATATTGCTACATTTCCTGATGCGTGAATCATTTTATAACAGCAAATGGGAGGAGCCAAAGTACATCAGTTTATTCAAAAAGTACAAGAAATGCTAATTGAAGATGAAAAAAAGCGCATACATATAGCTCAAGGACTTCCGTGGACAAAAGATGAGCGTGAGGTTTGTAATTTTGTGTAGCCAAATTTTCTATATCACAGCCTTTTGCGCTATCATTTGGTTTGGTATACCATGGAAGCAAGATAAATTTGTGCTACTTCCAGATTGAAGATTGTTGGTTGTGCATGTTCTGAAGCTGGTCCTCCGGCGTTTGAAGCGAGCAGTAAAGCTTCCATCGCTCAAATTCGTTAGCCTGTCAAGGTGCACCACTTATCTCGCTGCCTGTCCATGTGCGCTTTTTTCCTTCCCAAACAATCTGGCAAAAGAACCTGTAATTTCCTCTTCGACCATGTGATTCTATTTTGTTCAGATTTTACCTCGACTTGATGATGTTTTTGTCGCTCTCAAATTTATACTAATTGATCATTTTTGTGTGTTATATTGGTTTGCCAGTGATCCACAGATCACAGAGCCATCAATTCTCATGGGATACCAACTTCCAGTGTTTTGCAAGTTCAGGGGATGGTGTCCTTGGTCTTCCCAGTGGTGTACGCACGCCTCTTTTGACCCAAACAATGAATCCCCATCTGCACTGCCATTGTTGTTTCTCCTCCGACCAGGAACTGACTGTGCTGATGTCCAATTCTTGAGAACGACATTAATACTAGCAACCGTGGTTTGTCCGTCAGCGGATTCCCCAGTGGGTATGTATGCTTCCCTTTTTGTTACGTGTCATGCATTTTGTATGGACTACAGAGATGCATGGGCATGCAGAAACTTGATATTCATTTTGCAGAAACTATGCGTGATGGTGATTCAATAGCTTGCAAATTGATGGATCTGAATCAATATGCTTTACATGATGGAGTCGAATGTTTTTATGGATTAGCTATTGATACAAAAGCTGACAATATAAGATTGTGAGGCTCAAATCAGCCCCGAGCACATGAACAACCGATTGCTCCTTTTGCCCTTCTGCCTCATGACCTTAACAAAGGAGTTGACGGACAAATAGAAAAATAAGTCTCTGTCTAATTGAAGTGACAATGTCCAAAATGCAGATTTGAGTTTGTCATCCTTAAGTTATACAAAAGGCCTTTTGTGTCTTTTTATCTAGGACCACACAAATTTCTTTACTGAAATTTGAAGGTTACAATAAGTATCCAGTTGGTTTTCTATGATATTTTTTTTATTAAGAATGACAAGCATTATTTCCCTTGCTTCTCTATTCGAATGGTTTGTCTTAATAACAGTACTTACATTGCATTGATACATTCTTCCATGCAAAAAACATCTATACTCCGCTTTCCTTCCACCAAGTTTTTTTAGTAACTTCATCTAACACAATCTTCCATGGAATGCAAATGACTGTCAGATTATCTACACGATCAATACCAATCATGAAAGACATACATTTAATTTATAAAATCTACAATTAAATAAAAAAAATTACAAACTACAAAATTAAACGTATTAAAATACATTACCTCTTGCAACTCCTGCCATTCACAATAACTTCCAACAAACGGAACCTACAATAGACAATATATGTGTGCAACAAAATTAACAATCAGTTATTCCTCATTCTTGAAAACATTGCAGGATTGAAGGGAATAATTTTTTAAATATATAATCGTACCTATAGCCGTCACAACTGAAAAAAAAGTTTCAATTCAAAATAAAAACTGAACACAACAGGATGGCAACAAAGACCAAGGATGGTATATAGAGAGAGGAAGTAAGGGGAAATCCAATTTGGCTCCCAGGAGCACGTGCTCCGGTGCTCCTGCATGTGAAAAATAAATTTTCAAATCTCAAAAAAATCCCAACAAAATTTATATGTATTTGTAGTCATATTCAAATGTCAGCTGCAAAGTTTACTCAAATGTCAGCTACAAAGTTTTAGGCAAAAAGGTTAAACATTGTGGCATATGAAAAGAAAACAAATTTGAACACCAAATGTTACCCAAAAATGTCATTCAAATTTGTTTTTTTCACCGACAAAATACTACTGCTCGGTTTCGTATGAAAATTGTCAAGCATGTTTGTGACACTGACACAAACATCTATAAAAAAATTTAGAATTTTTTGAAAACATTTTGTGACATTTTTGACGGTACTGTTCATCCGGGAGCATATGCTCTCGGGAGTCAAAACGCCCCTCCCGGAAGTAAGCTACTAACGTACCTCTAAATCCCACTATCCATAGACAGAAGGGTCAATGAATTTACAAATACATCTACAAAACCTCTAGCGGTTCCACTCCTACATAAAGCTCCAGACTTTTAGGCCTCACTAAAAACGTTTTTCATCCACATAAATCCAGAAACACTTCTAAAGCAAAATTAAGACGGCAACAGGCCCATACAAGCCCAAGTAAAATAATGAAACCAAATAATGAAATCTCTATTTGTGGCCCATAACAGCCCAAATAATATTCATACACAAAACAAAATACATGCTTTCATAGAAACATTGCAAACCATAATAAAATACGTACATGTTTGCACCAATAAAAAATCCAAACTAATTTAATCCTAAATTCATAATACATGGGCGCAACAACGTGCGCCATTCATGATCTAGTGCTTTATATAAAAATGGTAACCCCACTTGTGCTTAAACGATGAGTATGAATCAAGTATTCTTACTTGGCTCTTAAGTCAATATACTCATATATAGATGATTCCGTCATCGCCAAAATGCTTGTTAGATGCTAGTGTGTTTGTGCATGTTTGCCATGTTTTCATTTGACATCTTATTGTGTGACCATGTTGGTCAGCATTTATTTACTCATTCGAGGATATCCAATTGTTGCTATTTGGCTTTTGACTTCATTTGCCAATTGGATGTACAAGAATGCCTAGGACCACTCATCTAGCTATCTATGCTTTCCCACCTCATGTTTTATTCATGCCGCATCACAAAATTTAAACAAAGTACTTTTCGATCTCTCTGTGTGAGGAGCACTCGGAGTTTCGTATCGACAAAGGACTGACCATTAAAACCTTCCAAGTGCATCTCCGTGGAACCAACCCAAAAATCTCGGTCTCATCGAATGCCTAGGGTTGATCTGGTTTTCAATCTCGGTACTACCGATTCCATATTCTCGGTTACACCGAGTTTCCTTGTCAGCTGACAGTTGAGAAACTAGGTGACACCGAAAATTTAGAATCGGTGTCATCGACAGCCATGGGTATATAAGGAGGCGGACCCGACCTTTGAAATCTTTCTTCAACCGTCGCCCGCTTAAAGCCCTAAGCTGCCGTTTCGAGAGCCCTGGTCATCGCCGTTGTCCTCCTGAGGGCCTCCGCCGTTGGAAGTCCACGCCGTCGACGGAATCTTCACCCCCGTCGCCGCCGTAGCGAAATCGTCACCAAGCTAGGGTACGATTTCATCCTCTTTTGCGCTCTAACCTCTGATTCTTGCGCATTAGGGCTTTTCCATCATCTAGCCACCGTTTGAGATTGATCTGTCCACAAGAAACTTCCATTAGATAGCGAACAATCGATTTTCTAGGGTTTATCGTCCGCCCGATGAAACTCGGTGGAACCAAAGCGAACAAATCGGTGTCAACAATTTGCCCTCTGTGCCGCCGAGAACTATCTCGGTGAAACCAAGTACATCTTTTCGGTCTCACCGAAAGGAGTGCCAAGTTTCTGTTAAAGAGAAAGTCAGTCACGGTAGCACCGAAATTTTTGCTTTGGTTGTACCGATTTTCATGTGATAGAATGCAAACCTTGAGAACCTTTTGTTCAAACTTTCAAAAGCACTGCATTTTGTGATGACTTATCCTATTCCACTCTTCTATACTCTATTCACAAGGTCAGATATGTCAGATGTTGAGGACAACTTGAACTTGCAGGAGCAGAACATTGACATGAGTTCAGGCACTAGCCCTGGGTCTAGTTCATTTTCAAATTGAGGCACCCCTAGTTCTCATGGGTTGCCCAAGGCTGCTACAAGAACCAGGAAGAGACCGAATTCATACGAGGAGGATTCGTATTTTGTGCCAGAGAAGGTTCTTGCTAAGAAGCAAGAGAAGGCTGCCAAGAAGTCAGCTAATGAAGCCACCTCTTCCAGGAGGGTAGTCAGCAAGACATATGCACCTCCAGAGACTATGAGAGCACCTGAGAGCGCTAGGGCTACCATGACTATTGAGCCCCCAAGGAAGTCTTTGCCTAAGAAGGCAGGAGAGAAGAAGGCCAGGAAGAGGATTATTCGTGTTGTTGGCAGGCCTACCTCAATGTTTGAGGATCCTGAGGAGGCTGCTGGTGCTGCTGCTGAGGAGGAGGAAGAGCATGTTGTCAAGGCCCCTCCCAAGAAGAAGCAGAAGAAGCTATTGGCAGATGCTATTCCAAAGCAAGGTCCCTCTATGAGCACCAAGTCTACACCTAAGAAGGTTGTTGCAGAGAAGTCCAAGAGGACTACGAGAGACATTCCAGCTACTGAAAAGAACAAGGGATCTACCTTCAGAGAAGCTGCTGATGATGCTATGCCTGCTTTGATGAAGCTCAGACCTCATCTTCCAGAACACAATGCCAACCATCTTATTCCTGTTGATATGAAGAATAAGAAGGATGCAAGATTGAGAGAATGGAGAGCCATTGATCCTTACTCTCAAAGGAAGAAGACAATTGTGGACTACAGGTTCTACACTAAGGAGCAACAAGATGTCTATGAGACAATCTTGCTTGACAAGAGTCCAGCTGTGAGTGGCATGAGACATGTCAATTGGAAGTACATCAAGGGAAATGAGAACTATTTCCCATGTGTGCAAGACAATTTCCACTGCATTGGCATTGATCAGTTTGTTGGCAGAGAGTTCACTGCATGGAATGATGAGATGATCATGCAATTCTACTCCACTGCTCATTTCTATGGAGATGGTAGTATTGTGTGGATGACAGAAGGAGCGAGATACGAGTCTACAGTTGATGAATGGGCTGCCATCTTAGGAGTCCCAGAGGCACATGATGGAGATATTTGCGTATACTCAGAGTCCAAGGCAAGCCACAATGCCATGAAGGACATGTACAATGCCATCCCTGTTGCACAGCTTCAGTCCCACAAGCTAGGGTCCATCTATCACCTCCAGGAAGGTCTCTGCACCATCAAAACTATATTAAGGCATACTTTGATGCCCAAGTCAGGTGACGAGAATATGATCTAAGGCTACTCCATCAACTTGCTGATTCATATTGACCGAAACCAGAGATTCCAAGTGATGGATTTGATAGTGGAGACAATTGCTACCTCTTGAGCTTGCGTTGGTTTTCCCTTGAAGAGGAAAGGGTGATGCGGCGAAGTAGATAAGTATTTCCCTCAGTTGTTGAGAACCAAGGTATCAATCCAGTAGGAGGAACAAGCAAGTCACCAATGGATGCACCTACACAAATAGTCAAACTCTTGCACCCAACGCTATAAAGGAGTTGTCAATCCCTTCACGGTTATTTGCAAGGATTAGATCTGAAAGAGATAGATGTAAACGAGTGCGGAAAGTAAAAGATAAATAAATTGCAGCAAGGTATAAATCTGAAAATATATGATGGAAAATAGACCTGGGGGCCATAGGTTTCACTAGATGCTTCTCTCTTGAAGGCAAATATCATAGTGGCTAAACAAATTACTTTCAATCAATTGATAGAAAAGCGAATAATCATGTAGTTATCCAAGGCAATGATCATGCATATAGGCATCACGTCCGTGACAAGTAGACCGAAACAATTCTGCATCTACTACTATTACTTCACACATCGACCGACTCCTGCCTGCATCTAGAGTATTAAGTTCATGAAGAACAGAGTAACGCATTAAGAAAGATGACATGATGTAGAGGGATAAACTCAAGCAATATGATGAAAACCCCATCTTGTTACTCTTGATGGCAACAATACAATACGTGCCTCGCTACCCCTACTATGTCACTGGGTGAGGACACCGCAAGATTGAACCCAAAACCAAGCACTTCTCCCATTGCAAGAATTACCAATCTAGTTGGCCAAACCAAACCAATAACTCGAAGAGACTTGAAAGGATATGAAATCATGCAAATAAGAAATCAGAGGAGATTCAAATAATATTCATGGATATTCTGAACATAAACTCACAATTCATCGGATCTTGACAAACACACCACAAAAGAGGATTACATCGGATAGATCTCCATGAAGATCATGAAGAACATGGTATTGAAGGTCAAAGAGAGAGAAGAAGCCATCTAGCTACTAGCTATAGACCCATAGGTCTGTGGTGGACTACTCACGCATCATCGGAGGGGCAATGGAGTTGATGTAGATGCGCTCCGTGATCGAAACCCCCTCCGGCAATTTACCAGAAAAGGCTCCAAGATTGGATCTCACGGGAATGGAGGTTTCCGGCGGCGGAAAAGTATTTGCGTGGCTCTTTTTGATGTTGGGGGAATATTTGGGTATTTATAGGCCAAGAATTAGGGTTAGGAGACCTGCCAGGAGGCGACAAGCCTACTAGACATGGCCTGTTGGAAATATGCCCTAGAGGCAATAATAAAATGGTTATTATTGTATTTCCTTGTTCATGATAATTGTCTATTGTTCATGCTATAATTGTGTTAACCGGAAACCATAATACATGTGTGAATACATAGACCACAACATGTCCCTAGTGAGCCTCTAGTTGACTAGCTCGTTGATTAATAGATGGTCACGGTTTCATGACCATGGACATTGGATGTCGTTGATAACGGGATCACATCATTAGGAGAATGATGTGATGGACAAGACCCAATCCTAAGCATAGCACTAGATCGTGTAGTTCGTTTGCTAAAGCTTTTCAATGTCAAGTATCGTTTCCTTAGACCATGAGATTGTGCAACTCCCGGATACCGTAGGAATGCTTTGGGTGTGCCAAACGTCACAACGTAACTGGGTGGCTATAAAGGTGCACTACGGGTATCTCCGAAAGTGTCTGTTGTGTTGGCACGAATCGAGACTGGGATTTGTCACTCCGTGTGACAGAGGTATCTCTGGGCCCACTCGGTAAGACATCATCATAATGAGCTCAATGTGACTAAGGAGTTAGCCACGGGATGATGTATTACGGAATGAGAAAAGAGACTTGCCGGTAACGAGATTGAACAAGGTATAGAGATACCGACGATCGAATCTTGGGCAAATATCATACCGATAGACAAAGGGAATTGTATACGGGATTGATTGAATCCCCGACATCGTGGTTTATCCGATGAGATCATCGTGGAGCATGTGGGAGCCAACATGGATATCCAGATCCCGCTGTTGGTTATTGGCCGGAGAAGTGTCTCGGTCATGTCCACGTGTCTCCCGAACCCGTAGGGTCTACACACTTAAGGTTCGATGACGCTAGGGTTATAGGAAAATGGTATACGTGATTACCGAAAGTTGTTCGGAGTCCCGGATGAGATCCCGGACATCACGAGGAGCTCCGTAATGGTCCGGAGGTAAATATTGATACATAGGAAGTCCAGTTTTGGTCACTGGAAAGTTTTCGGGCTCATCGGTATTGTACCGGGAGTGCCGGGAGGGTGCCGGAGGACCCCCGGGAGGGGTGTGACGACCATAGGACTTTGTGGGCCCTTAGGGGAGGTGTGCCAACCCTTATTGGCTGGCCAAGACCTTCTAGAAAGGCCCATGCGGCTGGAGGAGTAGAGATAAGGGCAAAGAAGTTTGAAAAGGAGGAGATCCACCTCCCTTGTGGGAGGTGGACTCTCCTTTTGATTCGGCCGAAGCTCTCCTCCTTGGAGGAGAGTCTAAGCCATCCCTCCCTCTCCCTCCTCCTATATATACTTGAGGTTTTGGCCTTTTGAGAACAGTTCTAAACTCTCTCTCTCTCACGGCAAAGCCGTACCTCTCTTCTTCCTCCTCCGCAACGCTTAGGCAAAGCCTTGCCGGAATACCTTGCTACTCCACCACCAGCATGCCGTCGTGCTGCTGTTGGAGCCCTTCCCTAACCTCTCCTTCCTCCTTGCTAGATCAAGGCGTAGGAGACGTCACCGGGCTGCACGTGTGTTGAACGCGGAGGCACCGTTGTCCGGCGCTTAGATCGGAATCCACCGCGATCTGAATCGCTGCGAGTACGACTCCATCAACCGCGTTCTTGTAACGCTTCCGCTTAGCGATCTTCAAAGGTATGAAGATGCAATCTCTCCCCACTCGTTTCTGGTTTCTCCATAGATAGATCTTGGTGACACGTAGGAAATTTTTGATTTACTACTATGTCTCCCAACAGTGGCATCATGAGCTAGGTCTATGCGTAGAATCTATGCACGAGTAGAACACAAAGCAGTTGTGGGCATCGATTTTGTTAATTTTCTTACCACTACTAGTCTTATGTTGATTCGGCGGTATTGTGGGATGAAGCGGCCCGGACCGACTTTACACGTACGCTTACGTGAGACTGGTTCCACCGCCTAACATGCACTTGTTGCATAAGGTGGCTGGCGGGTGTCTGTCTCTCCCACCTTAGTCAGATTGGATTCGATGAAAAGGGTCCTTATGAAGGGTAAATAGCAATTGGCATATCACGTTGTGGTTTTGGCTTAGGTAAGAAACGTTCTTGCTAGTAACCTATAGCAGCCACGTAAAAACATGCAACTACAAATTAGAGGACGTCTAACTTGTTTTTGCAGCATATGCCTTGTGATGTGATATGGCCAAAGGATGTGATGTGATGCATTGTGATGTATGAGATTGATCATGTTCTTGTAATAGGATTCACGACTTGCATGTCGATGAGTATGACAACCGGCAGGAGCCATAGGAGTTGTCTTATTTTATTGTATGACCTGCATGTCAATCATAAACGCCATGTAATTACTTTACTTTATTGCTAAAAGTTAGACATAGTAGTAGAAGTAATAGTTGTCGAGACAACTTCATGAAGACACATTGATGGAGATCATGGTGTCGTGCCGGTGACAGTGATGATCATGGTGCCCCGAAGATGGAGATCATAGGAGCAAGATGATATTGGCCATATCATGTCACTATATTGATTGCATGTGATGTTTATCATGTTTACATCTTATTTGCATAGAACGACGGTAGTAAATAAGATGATCTCTCACTAAAATTTCAAGAAAAGTGTTCACCCTAACTGTGCACCGTTGCTAAGGATCGTTGTTCCGAAGCACCACGTGATGATCGGGTGTGATAGGTTCTAACGTTCGCATACAACGGGTGTAAGCCATATTTACGCACGCGAAACACTTAGGTTGACTTGACGAGCCTAGCATGTACAGACATGGCCTCGGAACACGGAAGACCGAAAGGTCAAACATGAGTCGTATGGAAGATACGATCAACATGGAGATGTTCACCATGGATGACTAGTCCATCTCACGTGATGATCGGACACGGGCTAGTTGACATGGATCATGTGTCACTTGGATGACTAGAGAGATGTCTATCTAAGTGGGAGTTCAGTAAATAATTTGATTATGTGAACTTAATTATCATGAACTTAGTCTAAAGTTATCTTTACAATCTATGTTGTAGATCCAATGGCCAACGCGAATGTCACCCTCAATTTCAACGCGTTCCTAGAGAAAACCAAGCTGAAAGATGATGGAAGCAACTATGCAGACTGGGTCCGTGGCTTGAGGATCATCCTCATAGCTTCCAAGAAATTGTATTCCTTGATGCACCACTAGGTAACCCACCCCTTCTCCTAGCAGAGCAAGACGTTGCGAACGCTTGGCATTCTTGCTGCGATGATTACTCCATTGTTTAGGCGGCATGCTTTATAGTTTAGAACTGGGGCTCCAAAAGCGTTTTGAGCAACACGGAGCATATGAGATGTTCCAAGAGCTGAAACTGGTTTTCCAAGCTCATGCCCGGGTCGAGAGATATGACGTCTCCGACAAGTTCTTCAGCTGTAAGATGGAGGAGAATAGTTCTGTCAGTGAGCACATCCTGAAGATGTCTGGGCTACACAACCGCTTGACTCAGTTGGGAGTTAATCTCCCGGATGACTCGGTCATTGACAGAATCCTCCAGTCGCTTCCACCTAGCTACAAGAGCTTTGTGATAAACTACAACATGCAAGGGATGGAGAAGTCCATTCCTGAGTTGTACTCGATGCTGAAATCAGCAGAGGTCGAGATCAGAAAGGAGCATCAAGTGTTGATGGTAAATAAGACCACTAGTTTCAAGAAAGGCAAGGGTAAGAAGAACTTCAAGAAGGACGGCAAAGCTGTTGCTGCGCCCGGTAAGCAAGTTGCCGGGAAGAAGAAGAACAAGCATGGACCCAAGCCTAAGACTGAGTGCTTTTACTGCAAGGGTACCGGTCACTGGAAGCGGAACTGCCCCAAGTACTTAGCGGATAAGAAGGACGACAACATTAAAGGTATATGTGATATACTTGTTATTGATGTGTACCTAACCAACGCTCATAGTAGCTCCTGGGTATTTGATACCGGTGCAGTTGCTCACATTTGTAACTCCAAGCAGGAGCTGCGGAATAAGCGGAGGCTGGCAAAGGACGAGGTGACGATGCGTGTCGGGAATGGTTCCAAGGTCGATGTGATCGCCGTCGGCACGCTACCTCTACATCTACCTTCGGGATTAGTGTTAAACCTTAATAATTTTTATTTAGTACCAGCTTTGAGCATGAACATTGTATCTGGATCTTGCTTGATGCGAGATGGCTACTCATTTAAATCTGAGAATAATGGTTGTTCTATTTATATGAGAGAAATGTTTTATGGTCATTCCCCGTTGGTCAATGGTTTATTTTTGATGAATCTCGAACGTGATGTTACACATGTCCATAGTGTGAGTACCAAAAAGTGTAAGGTTGATAACGATAGTCCCACTTACATGTGGCACTGCTGTCTTGGTCATATTGGTGTCAAACGCATGAAAGAAGCTCAGTACTGATGGACTTTTGGAGTCTCTTGATTTCGTATCATTTGAGACGTGCGAACCATGCCTCATGGGCAAGATGACCAAGACTCCGTTCTCCGGAACAATGGAGCGAGCAACTGACTTGTTGGAAATAATACATACCGATGTATGCGGTCCAATGAGTGTCGAGGGTCGTGGTGGCTACCGTTATGTTCTCACCCTCACTGATGACTTGAGTAGATATGGGTATGTCTACTTAATGAAACATAAGTCTGAAACTTTTGAAAGGTTCAAGGAATTTCAGAGTGATGTAGAGAATCAACGTGACAGGAAAATAAAGTGCCTATGATCTGATCGTGGCGGAGAATATTTAAGTCACGAGTTTGGCACGCACCTAAGGAAATGTAGAATTGTTTCACAACTCACGCCGCCTGGCACACCTTAGCAAAATGGTGTGTCTGAACGTCGTAATCGCACTCTATTAGATATGGTATGATCTATGATGTCTCTTACCGACTTACCGCTATCATTTTGGGGATATGCATTAGAGACTGTCGCATTCACTTTAAATAGGGCACCGTCAAAATCCGTTGAGATGACACCGTATGAATTATGGTTTGGAAAGAAACCGAAGCCGTCGTTTCTAAAAGTTTGGGGATGCGATGCTTATGTGAAGAAACTTCAACCTGAGAAGCTCGAACCCAAAGCGGAAAAGTGCGTCTTCATAGGATATCCCAAAGAGACTATTGGGTATACCTTCTACCTACGATCCGAGGGCAAAGTCTTTGTTGCCAAGAATGGATCCTTTCTCGAGAAAGAGTTTCTCTCGAAAGAAGTAAGTGGGAGGAAAATAGAACTTGATGAGGTAATTGTACCTCCACTTGAACTGGAGAGTAGCCGCGGCATAGGAAGTTGTTTCTGTGGAGGCTATGTTGGGGAACGTTGCATGGGAAACAAAAATTTCCCTACACACACGGATATCTATCCATGGTGATGAGCATCTACAAGAGAGAGAGTGGATCTACATACCCTTGTAGATCGCTAAGCGGGAAGCGTTAAGAAACGCGGTTGGTGTAGTCGAACGTCTTCGCAATCTAAATCGCCGTGCGTCCCACGATCCAATCACGATCCGTCCCGCGATCCGATCACGATCCGTCCCACGAACTTGATCACGATCCGTCTCACGAACTTGATCACGATCCTTCCGATCTAGCACCGAACGGATGGCACCTCCGCGTTCAGCACACGTACAGCTTGATGACGATCTTGACCGTCTTGATCCAGAAAGAAGGAGTGGAGAGGAAGAAGAGTTCTCTGGCAGCCTAACGGCGCTCCGGCGATGGTGGTGGAGCAATTCCGACAGGGCTTCGCCTAAGCACTGCAGAAAACCGATCTAGAGGAGAAACTATGCACTAGAGATTAGGGTTTGCACGTGGCTGAAAAATCAAGTGCAAAACCCTAGAAATGCACTAGTATATATATAGGAGGGAGGGAGGAGGAGATGAAGCTTGGCCTCCAAGCCTTGGAGGCTTCAGCCGAACCAAGTGGTGGAGGTGGAGTCCACCTCCACTCCTAGTAGGACTAGGATTCACCCAATTTTGCCTTTTTTCCACCTTTTCCTACTGGGTTTTCTTCTCCAGCTACATGGGCCTTGTGTGGGAGTTTCCACCAGCCAACTAAGGGCTGATATTCACTCTCCCACAGCCCATGAAGCCTCTTGGGTCGAAATACCCCTCCCGGAGGTCTCCCGATACACTACCGGCACTCCCGGTACACTACCGATGAGCCCGAAACTTTTTCGGCGACCAAAATAGGACTTCCTATATATGAATCTTTACCTCCGGACCATTCTGGAGCTCCTCGTGGCATCCGAGATCTCATCCGGGACTCCGAACAAACTTCGGTCACCACCATACATAACTCTATACTACCGAAACGTCACCAAACCTTAAGTGTGCACCCTGCGAGTTTGAGAACTATGTAGACATGACCGAGACACCTCTACGGTCAATAACCAATGGTGGGACCTGGATGTCCACATTGGTTCCTACATGTTCTATGAAGATCTTTATCGGTCGAACCTCTATGTCAAGGATTCAGTTAATCCCGTATGATGTTCCCTTTGTTCTTCGGTATGTTACTTGCCCGAGATTCGATCGTCGGTATCTCCATACCTAGTTCAACCTCGTTACTGGAAAGTCTCTTTACTCGTTCCGTAATACAAGATCCTGTAACTAACACTTAGTCACATTGCTTGCAAGGCTTATTGTGATGTTGTATTACCGAGTGGGCCCTGAGATACCTCTCCGTCACACGAAGTAACAAATCCCAGTCTTGATCCATGCCAACTCAACAGACACCCTCGGAGACACCTGTAGAGCACCTTTATAGTCACCCAGTTACGTTGCGACGTTTGATACACACAAGGTACTCCTCCGATATCTGTGAGTTGCATGATCTCATGGTCATCGGAACATATACTTGACATGTAGAAAACAGTAGCAATAAACTGACACGATCATAAGCTACGTTTGTAGTTTGGGTCTTGTCCATCACATCATTCTCCTAATGATGTGATCCCGTTATCAAATGACATCTCATGTCCATGTCTAGGAAACCTTAACCATCTTTCGATCAACGAGCTAGTTCACTAGAGGTATACTAGGGACATTGTGTTTGTCTATGTATCCACACATGTATCCATGTTTCCAATTAATACAATTATAGCATGGATAATAAACGATTATCATGAACAAGGAAATACAATAATAAACACTTTATTTATTGCCTCTAGCGCATATTTCCAACAACCTACACCGGCTGGAGAGGAAGTTAATGATGATGATCATGAAACTTCAGATCAAGTTACTATTGAATGTCGAAGGTCCACTAGGACACGTTCCGCACCAAAGTGGTACGGCAACCCTGTCCTAGAGATCATGTTGTTAGACAATGGTGAACCTTCGAACTATGAAGAAGCGATGGCGGGCCCGGATTCCAACAAATGGCTTGAAGCCATGAAATCCGAGATAGGATCCATGTATGAGAACAAAGTATGGACTTTGGTGGACTTGCCTGATGATAAGCGAGCCATTGAAAATAAATGGATCTTTAAGAAGACTGATGCGGATGGTAATCTGACCATCTATAAGGCTCGGCTTGTCGCTAAGGGTTATCGACAAGTTCAAGGAGTTGACTACGATGAGACTTTCTCACCCGTAGCGATGCTGAAGTCTGTCCGAATCATGTTAGCAATTGCCGCATTTTATGATTATGAGATCTGGCAAATGGACGTCAAAACAACATTCCTTAATGGCTTCCTCAAGGAAGAACTGTATATGATGCAACCGAAAGGTTTTGTCGATCCTAAAGATGCTAACAAGGTATGCAAGCTCCAGCGCTCCATCTATGGGCTGGTGCAAGCATCTCGGAGTTGGAACATTCGCTTTAATGAAGTGATTAAAGCGTTTGGGTTTGTACAGGTTTATGGAGAACCCTGTATTTACAAGAAAGTGAGTGGGAGCTCTGTAGCATTTCTCGTATTATATGTGGATGACATACTGATAATGGGAAATGATATAGAACTCTTGGAAAGTGTAAAGGCCTATTTGAATAAGTGTTTTTCAATGAAGGACCTTGGAGAAGCTGCTTACATATTAGGTATTAAGATCTATACAGATAGATCGAGACGCCTCATAGGTCTTTCACAAAGCACATACCTTGATAAGATATTGAAGAAGTTCAATATGGATCAGTCCAAGAAGGGGTTCTTGCCTGTGTTACAAGGTGTGAGATTGAGTATGACTCAATGCCCGACCATGACAAAGGATAGAGAAAAGATGAGTGTCATCCCCTATGCTTCATCCATAGGCTCTATTATGTATGCCTTGCTGTGTACCAGACCTGATGTGAACCTTGCCATAAGTTTGGTAGGGAGGTACCAAAGTGATCCCGGAGCGGAACACTGGACAACGGTCAAGAACATCCTGAAGTACCTGAAAAGGACAAAGGACATGTTTCTCGTATATGGAGGTGCCTAAGAGCTCGTCGTAAAGGGTTACGTCGATGCTAGCTTCGACACAGATCCGGACGACTCCAAGTCACAAACCGGATACGTGTATCTTTTGAACGGAGGGGCAGTCAGCTGGTGCAGCAGCAAGAAAAGCATCGTGGCGGCATCTACATGCGAAGCGGAGTACATAGCTGCTTTGGAAGCAGCAAAGGAAGGAGTCTGGATGAAGGAGTTCATCACCGACCTAGGAGTAATTCCAAGTGCGTTGGGCCCGATGACTCTATTCTGTGACAACACTGGAGCTATTGCCCTTGCGAAGGAGCCCAGGTTTCACAAGAAGACAAGACACATCAAGCGCCGCTTCAACTCCATCCGTGATTACATTCAGGAGGGATATATAGATATTTGTAAAGTGCATACAGATCTGAATGTCGCAGATCCGTTGACTAAACCTCTCTCACGAGCAAAACATGATCAACACCAGAATGCTATGGGTGTACGATTCATCACAATGTAACTAGATTATTGACTCTAGTGCAAGTGGGAGACTGTTGGAAATATGCCCTAGAGGCAATAATAAAATGGTTATTATTGTATTTCCTTGTTCATGATAATTGTCTATTGTTCATGCTATAATTGTGTTAACTGGAAACCATAATACATGTGTGAATACATAGACCACAACATGTCCCTAGTGAGCCTCTAGTTGACTAGCTCGTTGATCAATATATGGTCACGGTTTCATGACCATGGACATTGGATGTCGTTGATAACGGGATCACATCATTAGGAGAATGATGTGATGGACAAGACCCAATCCTAAGCATAGCACTAGATCGTGTAGTTCGTTTGCTAAAGCTTTTCAATGTCAAGTATCATTTCCTTAGACCATGAGATTGTGCAACTCCCAGATACCGTAGGAATGCTTTGGGTGTGCCAAACGTCACAACGTAACTAGGTGGCTATAGAGGTGCACTACGGATATCTCCAAAAGTGTCTGTTGTGTTGGCACGAACCGAGACTGGGATTTGTCACTCCATGTGACGGAGAGGTATCTCTGGGCCCACTCGGTAAGACATCATCATAATGAGATCAATGTGACTAAGGATTTAGCCATGGGATGATGTATTATGGAACGAGAAAAGAGACTTGCCGGTAACGATATTGAACAAGGTATAGAGATACCGACGATCGAATCTTGGGCAAGTATCATACTGATAGACAAAGGGAATTGTATACAGGATTGATTGAATCCCCGACATCGTGGTTCATCCGATGAGATCATCGTGGAGCATGTGGGAGCCAACATGGATATCCAGATCCCGCTGTTGGTTATTGGCCGGAGAAGTGTCTCGGTCATGTCCACGTGTCTCCCGAACCCGTAGGGTCTACACACTTAAGGTTCGATGATGCTAGGGTTATAGGGAAATGGTATACGTGATTACCGAAAGTTGTTCAGAGTCCCGGATGAGATCCCGGACGTCACGAGGAGCTCCGGAATGGTCCGGAGGTAAAGATTGATATACAGGAAGTCCAGTTTTGGTCACCGGAAAGTTTTCGGGCTTATCGGTATTGTACCTGGAGTGCCGGGAGGGTGCCAGGGGACCCCCGGGAGGGGTGTGACGACCATAGGACTTTGTGGGCCCTTAAAGGAGGTGTGACAGCCCTTATTGGGCTGTCCAAGACCTTCTAGAAAGGCCCATGCGGCTGGAGGAGTAGAGATAAGGGCAAAGGAGTTTGAAAAGGAGGAGATCCACCTCCCTTGTGGGAGGTGGACTCTCCCTTTGATTCGGCCGAAGCTCTCCTCCTTGGAGGAGAGTCCAAGACAGCCCTCCCTCTCCCTCCTCCTATATATACTTGAGGTTTGGCCTTTTGAGAACATGTCTAAACTCTCTCTCTCACGGCAAAGCCCTACCTCTCTTCTTCCTCCTCCGCAACGCTTAGGCGAAGCCCTGCCGAAATACCTTGCTACTCCACCACCACCATGCCGTCGTGCTGCTATTGGAGCCCTTCCCTAACCTCTCCTTCCTCCTTTCTGGATCAAGGCGTAGGAGACGTCACCGGGCTGCACGTGTGTTGAACGCGGAGGCACCGTTGTTCGGCGCTTAGATCGGAATCCACCGCGATCTGAATCGCTACGAGTACGACTCCATCAACCACGTTCTTGTAACGCTTCCGCTTAGCGATCTTCAAAGGTATGAAGATGCAATCTCTCCCCACTCATTTCTGGTTTCTCCATAGATAGATCATGGTGACACGTAGGAAAATTTTGATTCACTACTACATCTCCCAACATGGCGAGGGGGTCCCGCGCCTAGCAGGCTTGTGGCGCCGTGGCACCTCCCTTGACGTGCACTCCAAGATTGATCGGCCTGTTTCCTTCCAGAAAAATTCCTTTCGAAGGTTTTATTCTTTTTGGACTCCGTTTAATATCCCATATATGCAAAACTCAAAAACAAGGAAAAAACAGAAACTGGCACTTGACTCTAGATTAATAGGTTATTCCAAAAAATAATATAAAATAGCATATTAATGCATATAAAACATCCAAAAGAGATAATATAATAGCATGCCATCATAAAAAATTATAGATACATTGGAGACGTATCAACAGTGAAGAGGGTTGCTGCTGATCAGAAGCGCTCATGCTGCTATGCACCCTACATTTAGATGCTCATCAATTCCAAGCTTGAGAAGCACATCTTTGTTCTGGACCGTCCCCACTTGCCCCTACAGCCAGATTTCGAGGACAACGTTGTGGTGATGGAGCCAGACCATCCCACATCAGCTGCAGCTCAGGCAGAGGCAGAGGCAACTAGAACCACTAGTGCTCAAGTCCCTAGATTCAAGAACGAGTAGATGGATCTCTTGATCTCTACAGTCATGGACATGAAGAAGGACATCAAAAGAATACTGGATAGTCAAGAAAGCCTTGTGAACATCTCCGAGGACAGAGTGAAGACTCTAAATGACAAGGTGGATGGGCTGACCAAGACCGTCAACGAGCTCAAGAAGGAAGTAGATGAAGCTCCTATCCGTCGCACCTCTTTAGAGTTTGACTCTTCTTCTGATGATGAGGATAGTGCACCTGTCAGGACGACTGCCCAATTCAGGACTCAGGCCAGGACACCTACAGTGCCAGCTCCGGAGACGAGACCTTCATCGTCTGCACCAGCTACAGCTCCATCAGCTCCTCCAGTGCCTCCAATTGCTACTCCAACTCCGTCCAGGACATCCACAGAGGTCTTAGCTAACGCATTTATCTCGACTCCGACATTGACCACCGGAGGATATCAGCTGCGGAAGTACGATTAGCTATATCTCTTTTAACTTTTTGGTAACTTGTTGCCAAAGGGGAGAAGTTGTATATAGATCTTTAGGCTTCGAGTGAGAGAGTGTTTGGTTTTTATTGCTATTTTAAAAACATTTGGTCTTTTGGTTTGGATGTGTTATACTTTTGTTCGTGTTCGATCATGCGCTTTAATGTGTTTTGCTACTATTTCCTATCCTTTTATGGTTATGAGATGATCATTCACTTTGCTTGATGTGTTGTGCTATGATATTAACTCTTATTACTCTCGCACACCACCAAGTTGTATGTGACATGGAAGAAGTGCCCCATGTACCTAATCGATTGTGCATTTGCATTCAAACGCAAATTAAAAAATAATGCACAAATTTAGGTGGAGCTCTTGCTTATCACATACCTCTCAAAGCGACGATTATATTCACTGATTATATCATATGTCGAAGCTTTGATCTATATGTTTTCATCAATTACCAAAAAGGGGGAGATTGAAAGCACATTTTCTTCCTTGGTGTTTTTGGTAATTAATAACAACATATATGTCATTGAACTAATCTTTCCACTAAGCATGTTTCAGGAAAATTTAATTGATGGGTTGGCCAAAGGATTGTGGAATACCCCAAGATGCAAGGAAATAGTTTGGCAAAGCTCTAAGCAAGAGGACTCTACATTTTACTTTGTGAGAAAACACTTTGAGTCCATAGGAAAGCCAATACTATCAAAAGGGGGTAAGGTACCGTTGGTGAACAAAATGCTCATATGTGCACAAGTGATAGTCACCACATACACCCACAAGCTCTTCCACAAAAGTCTATCCTAAGCCAAATATCCAAAATAGGTGCAATCAACACTTTCCACTCGGTGCCACTGATTCTCAGCCTCAGACAGACTCAGCCAAACCCTAGCCTTTCGGTGCAATGGATTCCATTTTGGTGCCACCGAGTTTGGGTTGCCAACTTTCTATTACGCAAATTCACAAAATAGGTACAATCGAGTTTGTTGGATCGACGCCACCGAGTTTGTCCTGCCCATAAGTCGTGCTCAACCGACACTACCGCTTGGAGGAGCGCTACTGCCGCTTAGCACGGTCAAAACAGACCAATGAGATAGAAAAACACGAGTGGTAGTTCTTCCAGAGAGGTAGTACCGCTTGAGAGGTACTACCGCTCGGGGGAGAGGTAGTACCGCTTGAGGGGTACTACCGCTCTCTACTAACGCTCTACTACCGCCCAAGCAGATTGGGCACCGGAAGCGTAATGTTTAGCGGAAGTACCGCCTAAGAGGTACTACCGCTTGGGGGGAGAGGTACTACCCCTCTCTACTTCCGCTTAAAGCAGTACTTTAGCCCAAGCAAAACCGAAACCGCCATAACTTCCGCATACGGTCTCCGAAATGAGCAAACTCAAGCTTGTTGGATAGAAGACAACAAGTATTATCAAGTAATGGAGAATAAATGCCAACGGGACAAGGAAGATGACCTTCCCATTATTCGGCAAAATCTCCTACACCGAGAACACAAATATGATACGTACGAAAACCGTTTTTGATGAGACTGAGCTTATCACGATGAAGACCATAAGCTCCAACACTCCCAAAGTGAAAGGCCAAACAAGAACCAAGAAAGATGATGATGCCAAGGATGCAATGATTTGAGCTCTCAACGAATGATACGATCCAACTACTCACTCGAGAGCCCCCCTTGATATATCGATCCTTTAACCCGGTCTCCTAACTAACACCGTGATACCGGTAAAATAGAAAACCTATCAAGGACAAACCTCTGCCTTGCGCATGGTCCACTGGAGCTAGATGATGACAATCTTGTCCTCCTTAAGACGGATCACCTTTCTTGATTGCGCCGGATCGATGAAGACTAGTAGATTGCTCCCCCATACTCCACTATGGGTGAGCCACTCTTCGACACATCTTCACATATCCATTATCACCATAATGGATAGCAAGCTTCAAGAATGTGATCTCTTAATGATGCTACACTTGAACTTGCACACCGCAACCTTGATGACGATCACCACTTAATGTAATCCTCCATGGGTTGTATTGTGTCGGTGTTTTGGGAATGGGGGTACCCAGACCTGCCGACCTACAGCCCAGGGCGCGGCCCACTCTGAAGGCCAGAGGCAGCCCAACGCGGCCCCACTCAAGACAAGGCCCTTGCGAGAGCTCTGAGCTCGCGAGGGAAGCAACACCAAGACCCGCGGGGAGTAGGCCTGCTCAGCCCTCCTCCGGAGCAGCAGAGATCTCTATGCAACGCTTAGCCTCGGGAGGCCATGGATGACGTAAGGTGGGACAGGCGGGCACCAGCGCTCCAGGTGGCACAGTTTCCCTTTGGTTGAAATGGGGGCAAGGATGTATGCTGGTTCCCAAAGCGCCCCCAAAGGTTTCCATTCCGGTGCAACAAGACCAAGACCACGAGCTCCGTAGGACAGACGTCATCGCCGAGCCCACCACCACATCATCAACAACTACTTTGCAGGCGAAGCCCACCTTTCATCAGGATAAAGATGTACCCCTTGTCCCCCTTCAAATATGGCCGTTGTGGGATCTCTTCCCGCCATAGCGATAAGGGAAGAGGACCCGAGCCACTATAAATAGAGGCTAGGCAGCACCAAAGAGGGGGACGGAAGGAGAGGAGAGGCAAGACCACCAGAACGCCCTCGCGAGGCAACTCACCACTATACTAGTTCATCCACAAACCTCATCGCGAGGCAATCCACCAAAGCAGGAGTAGGGTTTTATGCTTCGCAGCATCCCAAACCTGGGTAAATCATCGTGTGCAATCTTCTCCCTCGTCATCGTGCAAGTTCATCATCTAAGCTATCGGATCGTGAGCAAGGAGGGGTGAGGCTGTTGGGGATCTTCGCACACGCCCTTGTGTTCGAACTTCCTTGGGTTTTGCGGAGCCCGAGATCCGACATTTGGCACGCTAGGTAGGGGGCATGTCAGAATGCTTGCACAAGCCTCGCCACACTTCCGCTCGCCGTATCCATGGACAAAGGACACCGAGCCCACGCTGAACAACGGGCTGCTCGCGTTGCATGGGTGGCACCAGCGGGCCTCGGCGTCCTGCATCGCCTCGGCCCCCATTGGCGGGCGCCGTCGCCAGCCCGACCCTTGACAAACGAGGGGGCTAGCGCCAACACCAACTGTACGACATGTACTCGTTGCCCCGACCCTCCCCCGTGTCCGGGTCATGTCATCATCCCCCCGAGTCTGCCACGACCCGACGTGCAGGAGTGTCGCGCCCGTGGACTTGTTGATGTCTACTAGATAAACTTCTTATTGTAGACTCATTTTGGGCCTCCAGGCGCAGAGTTTCATAGGACAGTAGCAAATTTCCCTCAAGTGGATGACCTAAGGTTTATCAATCCGCGAGAGGCGTAGGATGAAGATGGTCTCTCTCGAACAACCCTGCAGCCAAATAACAAAGAGTCTCTTGTGTCCCCAACACACCTAATACAATGGTAAATTGTATAGGTGCACTAGTTCGGCAAAGAGATGGTGATACAAGTGTAATATGGATGGTAGATATAGGTTTTTGTAATCTAAAAATATAAAAACAGCAAGGTAACTAATGATAGAAGTGAGCACAAACGGTATTGCAATGCTTAGAAACAAGGCCTAGGGTTCATACTTTCACTAGTGCAAGTTCTGTCAACAATACTGACATAGTTGAATCATATGTAAATCCCTCATGTGCGACAAAGAGTTCACTCCAAAGGCACAAATAGCGGAGAACAAACGAAGAAATTATTGTAGGGTACGAAACCACCTCAAAGTTATCTTTTTTGATCAATCGTATGAGCTATCCCTATAAGTGTCACGAACAAACCTAGAGTTTGTACTAAAATAACACCTTAAGATACACATCAACCAAAACCCTAATGTCACCCAGATACTCCAATGTCACCACGAGTACCCATGGGCTTGATTATACGATATGCATCACACAATTTCTGATTCATCATGTTCAATCCAACACAAAGAACTTCATGGAGTGCCCCAAAGTTTCTACCGGAGAGTTAAGATGAAAGCATGTGCCAACCCCTATGCATAGATTCCCAAGGTCACGGAACCCGCAAGTTGATCACCAAAACATACATCAAGTGGATCAATAGAAGATCCCATTGTCACCACAGATATCCCATTGCAAGACATATATCAAGTGTTCTCAAATCCTTAAAAACCCAATTTGATAAGAAAACTTCAATGGCAAAACTCAATTCATCACAAGAAGATAGAGAGGGGAAAAGTCCATATGATTCATCTATATTAATAAAGCTCGCAGTACATCAAGAGCGTGTCATCTCAAGAACACGAGAGAGAGAGATCAAACACATATCTATTGGTACATACTCTTAGCCCCGAGGGCGAACTACTCCCTCCTAGTCATGGAGACCGCCGAGATGATGAAGATGGCCTCCGGTGATGGTTTCCCCCTCCGACAGAGTGCCGGAATGGGCCCCTGATTGGTTTTTTGTGGCTACAGAGGCTTGCGGCGGCGAAACTCCCCATCCAGGGTTCTTTTCGGAGGTTTGGGTATTTATAAGAATTTTTGGCGTCGGTCTCTTATACGTCTCCAACGTATCTATAATTTTGATTGTTCCATGCTATTATATTATCTATTTTGGATGTTTTATATGCATTAATATGCTATTTTATATTATGTTTGGGACTAACTTTTTAACCTAGAGCCTAGTGCGAGTTTCTGTTTTTTCCTTGTTTTTGAGTATTGTAGATAAGGAATATTAAACGGAGTCCAAACGGAATAAAATCTTCGTGATGATTATTCTTGGACCAGAAGGCATCTACCAGACATGGAGGGGAAGGCAAGAGACCTGCCACGAGGCCACAAGCCAAGGGGCACGGCCAGCCCCCCTGGCCGCGCCTGGCAGGCTTGTGCCCCCCCAGCAGGTCTCCTAACCCTAATCTTCGGCCTATAAATTCCCAAATATTCCCCCAATACCAAAATGATCTATGCAAATAATTTTACGCCGCCATAAGCCTCCGTTCCCGAGAGATCCAATCTTGGAGCCTTATGCGGTAATCTGCCGGAGGGGGATTCGATCATGGAGGGCATCTACATCAACTCCATTGCCCCTCCGATGATGCGTGAGTAGTCCACCATAGACCTACGAGTCCATAGCTAGTATCTAGACGGCTTCTTCTATCTCTTTGTGCTTCAATACCATGTTCTCCATGATCTTCATGGGGATGTATTCGATGTAATGCTCTTTTGCGGTGTGTTTGTTGAGATCCGATGAATTGTGGGTTTGTGATCAGGTTATCTATGAATATTATTTGGTTCTTCTCTGAATTCTTATATGCATGATTTCATATATTTGTAAGTCTCTTCGAGTTATTAGTTTGGTTTGGCCAACTAGATTGGTAATTCTTGCAATGGGAGAAGTGCTTAGTTTTGGGTTCAATCTTGCGGTGTCCTCACCAAGTGACAAAGTAGGGGTAGCGAGGAACGTATTGTATTATTGCCATCAAGGGTAAAAATATGGGGTTTTCATCATATTTCTTGAGTTTATCCCTCTACATCATGTCATGTTACTTAATGCATTACTCTGTTCTTCATGAACTTAATACTCTAGATGCAGGCAAGAGTCGGTCGATGTGTGGAGTAATAGTAGTAGATGCAGAATCGTTTCGGTCTACTTGACATGGACATGATGCCTATATGCATAATCATTGCCTTGGATATCGTCATAACTATGCGCTTTTCTATCAATTGCTCGATAGTAATTTGTTCACCCACGTATTATATTCCTTCAAGAGAGAAGCCTCTAGTGAAACCTATGCCCCCGGGTCTATTTTCCATATTATATTTTCAGATCTATATACCAAAAATAGCAAAAATACCTTGCTGCAATTTATTTACCTTTTTTACTTTCCGCAATCTTTTACATCTATCTCTATCAGATCTAATCCTTGCCAGTAATCGTGAAGGGATTGGCAACCCCTTTATATCGTTGGGTGCAAGTGTTTGATTGTTTGTGTAGGTGCATCCATTGGTGACTTGCTTGTTCCTCCTACTGGATTGATACCTTGGTTCTCAACAACTGAGGAAATACTTATCAATTTGCTGCATCACTCTTTCCTCTTCAAGGAAAACCAACGCAAACTCAAGAGGTAGCAAGAAGGATTTCTAGCGCCATTGCCGGGGAGGATGCACATCAAGCCTACCAAGTGCCCATCACAAACTCATCTCTTGCATTTACATTATTTGCCATTTGCCCCTCGTTTTCCTCTCCCCCACTTCTAAAACTATTTTCAGAAAACCCCAAAAAGTTTTGCCTTTTTGCTCGCCCTTCTCCCGTTTGCCTCTTCGTTTGCTTTTTGTTTGCTTGTTTGCTAGATTGCTTGCTTTGTCATGATGCTCGAGAATACCAAATTGTGTGACTTCTCCAATACTAATAATAATGATTTTATTATTACTCCGATTGCTCCCACCACTAGTGCGGAATCTTATGAAATTAATGCCACTTTGCTCAATCTTGTTATGAAAGAACAATTTTCTGGCCTTCCTAGTGAAGATGCCGCATCCCATCTAAATACTTTCATTGAGTTGTGTGATATGCAAAAGAGGAAAGATGTGGATAATGATATTGTTAAATTGAATCTATTTCTGTTCTCACTACGAGATCGTGCTAAAACTTGGTTTTCATCTTTGCCTAAAAACAATATTGATTCATGGAATAAGTGTAAAGATGCTGTTATCTCTAAGTACTTTCCGCCCGCTAAGATCATCTACCTTAGGAACGATATAATGAATTTTAAGCAACTTGATCATGAGCATGTTGCACAATCTTGGGAGAGGATGAAACTAAAGATTAGAAATTGCCTAGCATGGTTTGAGTTTATGGATGATTATTCAATTTTTTATGCGGGATTGAATTTTGAATCTAGGAATCTTCTAGATTCCGCCACAGGTGGTACTTTTATGGAAATAACATTAGGAGAAGCTACTAAACTCCTAGATAATATTATGGCAAATTAATCTCAATGGCATACCGAAAGATCTTCTACTAGTAAAAAAGTGCATGCTATTGAAGAAATAAATAGTTCAATCTCCATACCTAGTTCAATCTCGTTACCGGCAAGTCTCTTTACTCGTTCCGTAATACAAGATCCCACAACTAACAATTAGTCACATTGCTTGCAAGGCTTATTGTGATGTTGCATTACCGAGTGGGCCCCGAGATACCTCTCCGTCACACGGAGTAACAAATCCCAGTCTTGATCCGTGCCAACTCAACAGACATCATCGGAAATACCTGTAGAGCACCTTTATAGTCACCCAGTTACGTTGCGATGTTTGATACACACAAGGCACTCCTCCAATATCCGTGAGTTGCATGATCTCATGGTCATAGGAACATATACATTGACATGCAGAAAACAGTAGCAATAAACTGACATGATCATATGCTACGTTTGTAGTTTGGGTCTTGTCCATCACACCATTCTCCTAATGATGTGATCTCATTATCAAATGACATCTCATGTCCATGGCTAGGAAACCTTAACCATCTTTTGATCAACGAGCTAGTTCACTAGAGGCACACTAGGGACATTGTGTTGTCTATTTAGCCACACATGCAATGTGTTTCCAATCACTACAATTATAGCATGGATAATAAACGATTGTCATGAACAAGGAAATATAATAATAAACACTTTATATATTGCCTATAGGGCATATTTCCAACAGAGTGCTCCTATTGATCCTAATTATATGCCTTTGTACTCTTTGATTGGGAATAATAATGAATCTATGGATGTGAATTTTGTTGGTAGGAACAATTTTGGTAATAACGCGTATGGAGGTAATTTCAACCCTAGGCCATTTCCTAGTAATTCCTCTAATAATTATTGTAATTCCTACAACAATCCTAATGGAAATTATAATAAGATGCCCTCTGATCTTGAGAACAATATTAAAGAATTTATTAGTTCTCAGAAGGTTTTAAATGCTTCGATTGAAGAAAAATTGCTCAAGATTGATGATTTGGCTAGGAACGTTGATAGAATTTCGCTTGAGATTGATTCTTAGAAATTAGATCTACTCCACCCAAGCATGATACTAATGAGTCCCTAAAAGCTATGCGAATTTATATTAATGAGTGTAAGGAAAGAACCACAAGAATACGTGCTAAGCGTGAATGGCTTGAAAAGGTGTGTTCTCGTGATAATAATGATGAAGATCTCAAAGCGATTGATGTGACTCCTATTGAATCTTTGTTTTCCAATATAAATCTTGGTAAATATGGGACTGGAGATAAGTCAACTTTATTTAAAGGTCATCCTAATGATTCAAAATTTATAGATCTTAATCCTAAAATTGATAAAAGTGGGATTGAAGAGGTCAAAACTTTAAATAGCAATGAACCCACTCTTTTGGATTTCAAGGACTTCAATTATGATAGCTGCTCTTTGATTGACTGTATTTCCTTGTTGCAATCCATGTTGAATTCTCCGCATGCTTATAATCAAAATAAGGCTTTTACTAAACATATCGTTGATGCTATGATGAAATCTTTTGAAGAAAAACTTGAGTTGGGAGTTTCTATCCCTATAAAGCTTCATGATGAGTGGGAACCTACTATTAAAATTAAAATTAAAGATTATGAGTGCAATGCTTTGTGTGATTTGGGTGCTAGTGTTTCCATGATTCCGAAAACTTTATGTGATGTGCTAGGTTTCCATGAACTTGATGATTGCTCTTTGAATTTGCATCTAGCGGATTCCACTATCAAGAAACCTATGGGAAGGATTAAAGATGTTCTTATTTTTGCAAATAGGAATTACGTGCCCGTAGTTTCCATTGTCCTTGATATAGATTGCAATCCTACATGTCCTATCATTCTTGGTAGACCTTTCCTTAGGACGATTGGTGAAATTATTGACATGAAAGTGTTGGGGAATGTTGCATGGGAAACAAAAATCTACCTACGCGCATGCAAGATCTATCCATGGTTATGAGCATCTACGAGAAGGAGAGTGGATCTACATACCCTTGTAGATTGCTAAGCGGGAAGCGTTAAGATACGCGGTTGGTGTAGTCGAACGTCTTCAGGATCCAAATCGCCGAGCGTCCCGCAAGCTCATCACGATCCGTCCCGCGAACTCATCACGATCTGTCCCGCGATCTCATCACGAATCGTCTCGCGATCTTGATCACGGTCCTTCCGATCTAGTACCGAACGGACGACACCTCCGCGTTCAGCACACGTACGGCTTGATGAGGATCTCCGCCTTCTTGATCCAGCAAGAGGGAGCGGAGAGGTAGAAGAGTTCTCCGGTAGCATGACGGCGCCGCGGTGATGGTGGTGGAGCAATTCCGGCAGGGCTTCGCCTAAGCACTGCAGAAAACCGATCTAGAGGAGAAACTATGCACTAGAGGAACGGGTAGCACGTCGCTGAAAATTAAGTGCCAAAAACCCTAAAACCTCTAGTATATATAAGAGGAAGAGAGGAGGAGGATTGGCCCTCAAGGTGCCAGCCCTTGGCTTTGGCCGAATCAAGGAGGAGAGGAGGAGGAGTCCTCCAATCCTAGTAGGACTAGGACTCCTTCTTATTTTGGTCTTTTGTCTTTTCCCACCTTTTTCTCTTTGGGATTTTCTTCCCAGCCGCATGGGCCTTGTGTGGGACTTCCACCAGCCCACTAAGGGCTGGTATTCACTCTCCCACAGACCATGTAGCCTCTTGGGTCGAAATACCCCTCCCGATGGTCTCCCGGTACACTTCCGACACTCCCAGTACACTACCGATGAGCCCGAAACTTTTCCGACGACCAAAATAGGACTTTCTATATATCAATATTTACCTACGGACCATTCCAGAGCTCCTCGTGACGTCCGGGATCTCATCCGAGACTCCAAACAACCTTCGGTCACCACCATACATAACTCTATACTACTGAAACGTCACCAAACCTTAAGTGTGCAGACCCTGCCGGTTCGAGAACTATGTAGACATGACCAAGACACCTCTACGGTCAATAACCAACAACAGGACTTGGATGTCCATCTTGGTTCCTACATGTTCTACGAAGATCTTTATCGGTCGAACCTCTATGTCAAGGATTAAGTTAATCCCGTATGATGTTCCCTTTGTTCTTCGGTATGTTACTTGCCCGAGATTCGATCGTCGGTATCTCCATACCTAATTCAACCTTGTTACCGGCAAGTCTCTTTAATTGTTCCGTAATACAAGACCCCATGACTAACACTTAGTCACATTGCTTGCAAGGCTTATTGTGATGTTGTATTACCGAGTGGGCCTTGAGATACCTCTCCATCACATGGAGTAATAAATCCTAGTCTTGATCCATGACAACCCAACAGACACCCTCGGATATACCTGTAGAGCACCTTTATAGTCACCCAGTTACGTTGCGACGTTTGATACACACAAGGCACTCCTCCGGTGTCCGTGAGTTGCATGATCTCATGGTCATAGGAACATATACTTGACATGAAGAAAACAGTAGCAATAAACTGACACGATCATATGCTATGTTTGTAGTTTGGGTCTTGTCCATCACATCATTCTCCTAATGATGTGATCCTGTTATCAAATGACATCTCATGTTCATGTCTAGGAAACCATAACCATCTTTGATCAACGAGCCAGTCTACTAGAGGCATACTAGGGACATGGGGTTGTCTATGTATCCACACATGTATCTGAGTTTCCGATCAATACAATTATAGCATGGATAATAAACAGTTATCATGAACAAGGAAATATGATAATAACCAATTTATTATTGCCTCTAGGGCATATTTCCAACAGTCTCCCACTTGCACTAGAGTCAATAATCTAGTTCACATCACCATGTGATTCACATTGTTATGAATCTAACACCCAATGAGTTCTGGGGCTCGATCATTCTTTGTATGTGAGAGTGGTCTTTTAGTCAACGGGTCTGCGACATTCAGATCCGTGTGTATTTTGCAAATCTCTATGTCATACTGTAGACACTGCTACCATACTCCACTTGGAGCTATTCCATATGGTTTCTCTACTATATGCATCCGGATTGCTACTAAGAGTCATCCGGATTTGTGTTAAAGCTTCCATCGACGTAACTCTTTATGACGAAATTTTTATCACCTCCATAATCGAGAAACATTTCCTTAGTCTTTTAGTTACTAAGGATAATCTTGACCGCTGTCCAGTGATCCACTCCAGGACCAGTCTTGTACCCCTTGACGGACTTATGGCAAGGCACACACAGGTGCGGTACACAGCATGACATACTATACAGAGCATATGGCTAAGGCATAGGGGACGACGTTCGTCCTTTCTCTTTCTTCTGCCGTGGTCGAGCTTTGAGCCTCACTCAACTTCACACCTTACAAAGAAGGCGAGAACACTTCTCTCTGACTGATCCATTTTGAACTCTTTCAAAATCTTGTCAAGGTATGTACTCATTGAAAGTCTCATCAAGCATCTTGATCTATCTCTATAGATCTTGATGCTCAACAATTAGGTAGCTTTATCTAGGTCTTCCTTTGTAAAACTCCTTTGAAACAACCCTTTATGCTTTCCAGAACTTCTACATCATTTATGATCGATAATATGTCAACCACATATGCTTACCAGAAACTCTATAGTGCTCCCACTCACTTTATTGTAAATAAAAGTTTCTCATAAACTTTGTATAGACTCAAAAACTTTGATCACCTCATCAAAGCGTATATTGCAACTCCGAGATGCTCACTCCAGCCCATAGAAGGATTCCTAGAGCTCGCACACCTCTTAGCATCGTTAGGACTAACAAAACCTTCTGGTTGTATCACATACAACCTTTCCTCAAGGAAGGAAACGATGTTTTGACATCCATCTGCCAGATTTCATAATTGAAAAATGCAGCAACTGCTAACATAATTCCAACAAACTTTAGCATCGCTACGAGTGAGAAAGTCTCATCGCAGTCAACTCCTTGAACTAGTCGTAAACTTCTTTGCAACAAGTCGAGCTTTATAAATGGTGACATGTACCATCAGCGTCTGTCTTCATCTTAAAGGTCCATTTATACCTGACGACCTGTCGTCCAGTGGGCAAGTCTACCAAAGTCTACACTTGGTTTTTATACATGGGTCCTTTCTCGGATTTCATGGCCTCTGATCATTTTTTAGAATCCGGGCCCATCATCGCTTCTCCATAGTTCGTAGGTTCATCGTTGTCCAACAACATGACCTCTAAGACAAGGTTGTCATACCACTCAGGAGTAGTACGCTTTCTTGTCGACCTATGAGGTTCGATAGCAACTTGATCCGAAGTTTCATGATCATCATCATTAACTTCTTCTTCAAGTAACGTAGGCTCCACAGAAACATCTTTCTGCGCTGCGCTACTCTCTGGTTGAAACAAAGGTTCAACAGCCTCATCAAGTTCTATCTTCCTCCCACTCAATTCTTTCGAGAGAAAATTTTTCTCGAGAAAGGACCCAGTTTTAGCAACAAACACTTTATGCTTGGATCTGAGATAGAAGGTATACCCAACTGTTCTTAGGGTATTCTATGAAGATGCATTTGTCCGCTTTGGGTTTGAGCTCATTAGGTGAAAACATTTTCCATACAAGCGTCGCAGCCCCAAACATTAAGAAATGACGGCTTAGGTTTCTATCAAACCATAATTCACACGGTGTCATCTCAACGGATTTAGAGGGTGCCCCATTTAAAGTGAATGTAGTTGTCTCTAATGCATAACCCCAAACTATAGTAGCAAAACGATAAGAGACATCATAGCACGCACCATATCCAATAGAGCATGACTATGACATTCGGACACACCATCACACTATGGTGTTCCAGGTGGCGTGAGTTGTGAAACAACTTTCACATTGTCTAAAGTTGTATGCCAAACTCGTAACTGAGATATTCACCTCCACGATCATATTGCAGACATTTTTATCTTCTTGTCACGATGATCTTAAACCTCACTCTGAATTTGCTTGAACTTTTCAAATGATTCAGACTTGTGTTTCATTAAGTAAATATACACCATATCTACTCAAATCATCAGTGAAGGTAAGAAAAGAACGATATCCACCGCATGCTACAAGACTCTATGGATTGCATACATCAACATGTATTATTTCCAATAAATCAGTTGCTCGCTCCATCAAACCAGAAAACGGGGTCCTTTAGTCATCTTGCCCAAGAGGCATGGTTCGCATGTCTCAACTGATTCGAAATCGAATGAGTCCAAAGATCCATCAACATGGAGTTTCTTCATGCAATTTATACCAATATGACATTTAGCGGCAGTGCCACAAGTATGTGGTACTATCATTAGTAACTTTGTATCCTTTTGCATCAATATTATGAACATGTGTATTACTACGATCAAGATTTCAACAAACCATTCTTACCGGGTGCATGACCATTGAAGGTATTATTCATGTAAATAGAATAACCATTATTCTCTAACTTAAATGAATAACCGTGTTGCAATAAACACGATCTAATCACGTTCATGCTCAATGCAAAACACCAAATAACATTTATTTAGGTTCGTCACTAATCCCGAAGGTAGAGAGAGCATGCAATGTTGATCACATCAACCTTTGGAAAAATTTCCAACACACATCGTCACCTCACCCTTAGCTAGCTCTCCTTTATTTCCATAGCTTTTATTTCGAGTTACTAACATTTAGCAACCGAACCGGTATCCAATACCCAGGTGCTACTAGGAGTACTAGCAAGGTACACATCAATAACACGTATATCAAATATACTTTTGTCGACGTTGCCAGCCTTCTTATCTACCAAGTATCTAGGGTTGTTCCACTTCAACGACCACTCTCCTCATAATAGAAGCACTTAGTCTCGGGTTTGGGTTCAAGTTTGGGTTGCTTCACTGGAGCAACAAATGACTTGCCATCCATGAAGTTTCCCTCCTTTCCCTTGCCCTTCTTGAAACTAGTGGTTTTACTAACCATCAACACTTGATGCTCCTTATTTATTTCTACCTTCGCGGTGTCAAACATCGCGAACAGCTAAGGGATCATCATTTCCATCCCTGGCATAATTATAGTTTATCACGAAGTTCTAGTAGCTTAGTGATAGTGACTCAGAGAACTATATCAATCACTATCTTATCTAGAAGATCAACTCCCACTTGATTCAAGCGATTGTAGCACCTAGACTATCTGAGCACATGCTCAATGATTGAGCTATTCTCCTTCATCTTGCATGCAAAGAATCTTGTTGGAGATCTCATATCTCACAACAGGGGCACGAGCCTGAGATCCCAATTTCAGCTCTTAGAACATCTCATATGTTCCGTGACGTTCAAAATGTTTCGGAGCCTCAATTCTAAGCCGTAATGCATGACGCACTAAACTATCAAGTAATCATCAGAACGTGCCTGCCAGATATTCACAACATCTACAGACTACACTAGAGGGGTTGGCGCACCAAGCGGTGCATTAAGGACATAAGCCTTCTGTGCAGCAATGAGGACAATCCTCAGATCACGGACCCAGTTCGCAATATTGCTACCATCATCTTTCAACTCTATTTCTCTACGAACATATAAAAATACAAGGGAGCTACAACGTGAGCTAGTAATCTATAACATAATTTGCAAAGACACTATTGACTATGTTCATGATAATGAGTTCAATTAATCAAATTACGTAAGAACTCCCACTCAAATTGACATCCCTCCAGTCATTCGAGTGATACATGATCCAAATCCACCAACTCAAGTCCGATCATCACATGAGTTGAGGTGGTTTCAATGGTGAACATCATCATGTTGATCATATCTACAATATGACTCATGTTTGACCTTTCGGTCTCTTGTGTTCCGAGGCCATGTCTGTACATGCTAGGCTCGTCAAGTTTAACCCGAGTGTTCTGCATGTGCAACACTGGCTTGCACCCATTGTATGTGAACGTAGAGTCTATCACACCCGATCATCACATGGTGTCTCGACACGATGAACTTTCACAACGATGCACACTCAGGGAGAACACAATTGATCTTGAAATTTAAGTGAGGGATCACCTTATAATGCTACCGTCGTCCCAAGAAAAACAAGGTGCATAAAAGGATTAACATCACATGCAAATCATAAGTGACATGATATGGCCATGAACTTGTGCTTTTGATCTCCATCTTGAAAGCACCGATATTAATCTACATCGTCACCGGCATGACACCATGATCTCCATCATCTTGATCTCCATCAACGTGTCGCCATCGGGGTTGTCGCAACCACCATGCTTCTACTACTATTGCTACCGTTTAGCGATAAAGTAAAGCATTACATAGCCCTTAATGATTGACACGCAGGTCATACAATAATTAAAGACAACCCTATGGCTCCTTCCGGTTGCCGTACTCATCGACATGCAAGTCGTGATATTCTATACAACACATGATCATCTCATACATCACATATATCTCATCATGTAATTGGCCATATCACATCACAACATACCCTGCAAAAACAAGTTAGATGTCCTCTAATTGTTTTTGCATGTTTTACGTGGCTGCTACGGGTATCTAGCAAGAACAATTCTCACCTACGCATAAACCACAACGGTGATACATAAGTTGCTTTTCAACCTTCTCAAGGACCGCCTTCGTCGAATCTGATCCAACTAAAGTAGGAGAAACAGACACCCGCCAGCCATCTATGCAACAAGTTGCAGTTGAGGGAACCGGTCTCTCGTAAGCGTACGAGTAATGTTGGTCCAGGCTGCTTCATCCTACAATACCGCTGAACCAAAACACAACCAAGGGAGGAAGCAATCTAAGAATCAACGCCCACAAACACTTTGTGTTCGACTCAAGATCTCATCTACACATAGACCTAGCTCATGATGCCACTGTTGGGGAATGTTGCATGGGAAGCAAAAAATTTCCTATGCACACGCAAGATCTATCCATGGCGATGAGAATCTACGAGAAGGAGAGTGGATCTACATACCCTTGTAGATCGCTAAGCGGGAAGCGTTAAGAAACGCGGTTGGTGTAGTCAAACGTCTTCGCGATCCAAATCGCTGAGCGTCCCGCGATCTCATCACGATCCGTCCCGTGATCCAATCACGATCCGTCCCCCGAACTCATCATGATCTGTCCCGCGATATCATCACGAATTGTCTCATGATCTTGATCACGGTCCTTCCGATCTAGTACCGAACGGACGACACCTCCGCGTTCAGCACACGTACGGCTTGATGACGATCTCCGCCTTCTTGATCCAGCAAGTGGGAGCAGAGAGGTAGAAGAGTTCTCCGGCAGTGTGACGGTGCCGCGGCGATGGTGGTGGAGCAATTCCAGCAGGGCTTCGCCTAAGCACTGCAGAAAACCGATCTAGAGGAGAAACTATGCACTAGAGGAACGAATAGCACGTGGCTGAAAATCAAGTGCCAAAAACCCTAAAACCTCTAGTATATATAAGAGGAAGAGAGGAGGAGGCTTGGTCCTCAAGGGGCCAGCCCTTGGCTTCGGCGGAATCAAGGAGCAGAGGAGGAGTCCTCCTCCAATCCTAGTAGGACTAGGACTCCTCCTTATTTTGGTCTTTTGCCTTTTTCCACCTTTTTCTCTTTAGGCTTTTCTTCCCAGCCGCATGTTCCTTGTGTGGTACTTCCACCAGCCCACTAACGGCTGGTATTCACTCTCCCACAATCCATGTAGCCTCTTGGGTCAAAATACCCCTCCCTATGGTCTCCCGGTACACTACCAGCACTCCCGGTACACTACCGTTGAGCCCGAAACTTTTCCGACGACCAAAATAGGACTTCCTATATATCAATCTTTACCTCTGGACCATTATGGAGCTCCTCGTGACGTCCGGTATCTCATACGGGACTCCGAACAACCTTCGGTCACCACCATACTTAAATCTATACTACCGAAACGTCACCGAACCTTAAGTGTGCAGACCCCGCGGGTTCGAGAACTATGTAGACATGACCGAGACACCTCTCCGGTCAATAACCAATAGCAAGACCTGGATGTCCATATTTGTTCCTACATATTCTATGAAGATCTTTATCGGTCGAACCTCTATGTCAAGGATTCAATTAATCCCGTATGATGTTCCCTTTGTTCTTCAGTATGTTACTTGCCCGAGATTCGATCGTCGGTATCTCCATACCTAATTCAACCTCGTTATCGGCAAGTCTCTTTACTCATTCTGTAATACAAGACCCAGTGACTAACACTTAGTCACATTGCTTGCAAGGCTTATTGTGATGTTGTATTACCGAGTGGGCCCTGAGATACCTCTCCGTCACACGGAGTAACAAATCCCAGTCTTGATCCATGCCAACCCAACTGACACCCTCAGATATATCTGTAGAGCACCTTTATAGTCACCCAGTTACGTTGCGACGTTTGATACACACAAGGCACTCCTCTGGTGTCCGTGAGTTGCATGATCTCATGGTCATAGGAACATATACTTGACATGAAGAAAACAGTAGCAATAAACTAACATGATCATATGCTATGTTTGTAGTTTGGGTCTTGTCCATCACATCATTCTCCTAATGATGTGATCCCGTTATCAAATGACATCTCATGTCCAGGGCTAGGAAACCATAACCATCTTTGATCAACGAGCCAGTCTACTAGAGGCATACTAGGGACATGGGGTTGTCTATGTATCCACACATGTATCTGAGTTTCCGATCAATACAATTATAGCATGGATAATAAACGATTATCATGAACAAGGAAATATGATAATAACCAATTTATTATTGCCTCTAGGGCATATTTCCAACAGAAATAAGGAAAGATTGGATTCCAATTTACGTTAAGGAAAGGCATGGAACACTTTCCTAGAAACAAAATAAGACTGCCTTATGAATCTATTATGAGAGCTACTTTTGGATTGCATATCAAATATGACAATACCTAGATCTATTGCGTTTTGCCTAGCTAGGGGCGTTAAACAATAGCGCTTATTGGGAGGAAACCCAATTTTATTTTTTGCTTCTATTTTTGAGTGTTCCACACACTGTTACATGTGTAGTAATTGTGTTTTGGTGTTTTAATCAGTGTTTGAGCCAAGTAAGACCTTTGGGATGGTCTATGGTGATTGTTGATTTGATCTTGCGAAAAAACAGAAAAATTTGTGCCCAGTCCAGGAATTTTATTAATTTATCAGTCGATCGAATGAGCCTGAATTTTTTACAAAAGATTGATATACAAATTTCCCAAGATGCCCTAATTATTCAGAATATTTGGAGTTACAGAAGTATACGAAGTTTCCAAATTGCTACAGACAATTCTGTTTTTGACATATTTTGTTTTCTTTGTGTTGTTTACCTATTTTGATGTATCTGTTGTTCATATCGGGGGGGGGGGGTATGAACCATGGAAAAGTTGGAATACAGTAGATGTTTCTGTTAAGTTTTGTGTTGTGAAGTTTTCAAGTTTTGGGTAAAGATTTGATGGACTATGGAATAAGGAGTGGCAAGCGCCTAAGCTTGGGGATGCCCAAGGCACCCCAAGAAATCAATGATGCCAGATATCCTAAGCTTGGGGATGCCTCGGAAGGCATCCCCTCTTTCGTCTTTAATCCATCGATAAATTTACTTGAGGCTATATTTTTATTCACCACATGATATGTGTTTTGCTTGGAGCGTCTTGTATGATATGAGTCTTTGATTTTTAGTTTTCTACAATCATAATTTCTACACACATCTTTTGAGAGAGACACAGAGGAATCGTGAATTTATTAGAATACTCTATGTGCTTCATTTATATCTTTTGAGCTAGGCAATTTTGCTCTAGTGTTTCACTTATATCTTTTTAGAGCACAATGGTGTTTTGTTTTATAGAAATAATTGAAATCTCTCACCTCACTTATATTATTTTGAGAGTCTTTAAAAATCATGGTAATTGGTTTAGGTTATGATCTAGTCCTAATATAATAGGCATCCAAGAGGGATATAATAAAAACTTCCATATAAAGTGCATTGAATATTATGAGAAGTTTGATTCCTTGCATAAAGTTTTAAGATATAAAGATGGTATTATTAAGAGTCATGTTAGGAAGTAATTTTTAATTGGAAAAAATACTTGTGTAAAGGTTTGTGATTCCCGTAGCATGCACGTATGGTGAACCATTATGTAAGGAAGTCGGAGCATGATTTGTTTATTGATTGTCAGCCTTTGTGTGAGGTCCGGGAGCGCGCGATGGTTTACTCCTACCAACCTCTCCCCTAGGGCATGTGTCTAATACTTTGCTTCGATGATTAATTGAATTTTGCAATAAGCATGTGAGTTCTTTATGACTAATGTGAGTCCATGGATTATACGCACTCTCACCCTTCCACCTTTGCTAGCCTTTCTAGTACCACGCAACTTCCGTCGGTGCATTAAACCCACCATATATCCTTCCTCAAAACAACCACCATACCTACCTATTATGGCATTTTCATAGCCATTCCGAGATATATTGCCATGCAACTTCCACCGTTCTGTTTATTATGACACGCACCATCATTTTCATATTGCTTTGCATGATCGTAAGATAGCTAGCGTGATGTTTTCATGGCTTGTCCGTTTTTTAAGTCATTTGCTATGTTAGATCATTGCACATCTCGGTCCACCGCTAGAGGCATGCATATAGAGTCATATTTTGTTCTAGATATAAAGTTGTAATTTTTGAGTCGTAAGTAAATAAAAGTGGGATGACCATCATTATTAGAGCATTGTCCCATGTGAGGAAAGGATGATGGAAGTTATGATTCCCTCCCAAGTTGGGATGAGACTCCGGACTTTATGAAAAATAAAAGAGGCCAACGAAGCCCAAATAAAAAAAGGCCAAAGTTGCCCACCAAAATAAATAAAAAAGATAGAAAATAGAGAAGGGACAATGCTACTATCTTTTTCCACACTTGTGCTTCAAAGTAGCACCATGATCTTCATGATAGAGAGTCTCCAATTTTGTCACTTTCGTATACTAGTGGGAATTTTTTATTATATAACTTGGCTTGTATATTCCAATGATGGTCTTCCTCAAATTGCCTTAGGTCTTCATGAGCAAGCAAGTTGGATGCACTCCCACTTAGTTTCTTTTTGAGCTTTCATACACTTATAGCTCTAGTGCACCCGTTGCATGGCAATCCCTACTCACTCACATTAATATATATTAATGGGAATCTCCATAGCCCGTTGATACACCTAGTTGATGTAGACTATCTTCTCCTTTTTCTTCACAACCTCCACCATATCTATTCCATCCATAGTGCTATATCCATGGCTCACGCTCATGTATTGCGTGAGAGTTGAAAATGTTTGAGAACATAAAAGGTGTGACACAATTGCTTGACTTGTCATCGGGGTTGTGCATGATATAAATACTTTGTGTGGGGAAGATGGAGCATAGATAGACTATATGATATTGTAGGGATAATTTTCTTTTGCCATTATATTTTGAAGAGACACAATTGCTTTGTTAGTATGCTTGAAATATTATTGTTTTTATGTCAACATTAAGCTTTTGTTTTGAGTCGTATGGATCTGAACATTCATTTCACAATAAAGGATATTACATGGATAAATATGTTAGGTAGCATTGGATATCAAAAATTCCGTTTTTATCATTTAACTACTCGAGGACGAGCAGGAATTAAGCTGGGGGATGCTGATATGTCTCCAACGTATGTATAATTTTTGTTTGTTCCATGCTATTATATTATCTGTTTTGGATGTTTTATATGCATTAATATTCTATTTTATATTAATTTTGGGACTAACTTATTAACCTAGAGCCAAGTGCCAGCTTCTGTTTTTCCTTGTTTTAGAGTATTGTAGATAAGGAATATTAAACGGAGTCCAAACGGAATAAAATGTTCGTGATGATTTTTCTTGGACCAGAAGACAACTACGAGACTTGGAGGGGAAGGCAAAGACCTGTGAGGAGGCCACAAGCCAGGGGACATGGCCACCCCTTGGCCATGCCTCGCAGGCTTGTGCCCCCCCAACAGGTCGCCTAACCCTAATCTTTAGCCTAAAAATTCCCAAATATTCCCCCAATACCAAAAAGAGCCACGCAAATAAATTTCCGCCGCCAGAAGCCTCTGTTCCCGAGAGATCCAATCTTGGAGCCTTTTTCAGTAATCTACTGGAGGGGGATTTGATCATGGAGGGCATCTACATCAACTCCATTGCCCCTCCGATGATGCGTGAGTAGTCCACCACAGACCTACGAGTCCATAGCTAGTAGATAGATGGCGTCTTCTCTCTCTTTGTGCTTCAATACCATGTTCTCCATGATCTTCATGGGGATCTATTTGATGTAATACTCTTTTGTAGTGTGTTTGTCGAGATCCGATGAATTGTGGGTTTATGATCGGTTTATCTATGAATATTATTTGGTTCTTTGATGAATTCTTATATGCATGATTTCATATCTTTACAAGTCTCTTTGAGTTATTGGTTTAGTTTGGCCAACTAGATTGGTAATTCTTGCAATGGGAGAAGTTCTTAGTTTTGGGTTCAATCTTGCGGTGTCCTCACCCAGTGACAAAGTAGGGGTAGCGAGGCGCGTATTGTATTGTTCCATCAAGGGTAAAAATATGGGGTTTTCATCATATTGCTTGAGTTTATCCCTCTACATCATTTGATCTTACTGAATGCGTTACTCTGTTCTTCATGAACTTAATACTCTAGATGCACGTAGGAGTCGGTCGATGCATGGAGTGATAGTAGTAGATGGAGAGTCATTTTCGGTCTATTTGACACGGACGTGATGCCTATATGCATAATCATTGCCTTGGATATCGTCATAACTATGCACTTTTCTATCAATTGCTCGAAAGTAATTTGTTCACCCACCGTATTATTTTCCTTCAAGAGAGAAGCCTCTAGTGAAACCTATGGCCCCCGGGTCTATTTTCCATATTATATTTTCAGATCTATATACCAAAATTACCCAAAATAATCATGAAGGGATTGACAACCCCTTTATAGTGTTGGGTGCAAGTGTTTGATTGTTTGTGTAGGTGCATCGATTGGTGACTTGCTTGTTCCTCCTACTGGATTGATACCGTGGTTCTCAACAACTGAGGGAAATACTTATCTACTTCCCTGCATCACCCTTTCCTCTTCAAGGGAAAACCAAGGCAAGCTCAAGGTTTCGGCGTCGGTCTCACGTCAAGGGGGTGCCCGAGGGGCCACAAGCCCGAAGCACCCTCCCTAGGGGGTAGGGCATGCCTAGAGGGCTTGTGGCTTCCTCGTCCACTTCCTGGCCTAGCTCTTGTGCTTCGGGGGTCTCTTTTGGTCCATAAAAAATCACCACAATTTTTCAGCCCATTCCGAGAACTTTTATTTCTGCACAAAAAACGACATCATGATAGTTCTGCCGAAAACAATGTCAGTTCAGGTTAGTTCTAATGAAATCATACAAAAACCATATAAAATTGTATAAACATGGCATGAATTCTTCATAGATTATAGATACGTTGGAGACGTATCAGCATCCCCAGGCTTAATTCCTTCTCGTCCTCGAGTAGGTAAATGATAAAAGAAATAATTTATGAAGTGTGAATTCTAGCTACATTTTTATCAGTGTAATCTTTTTTATTGTGGCAAGAATATTCAGATCCATAAGATTCAAAACAAGAGTTTAATATTGACATAAAAACAATAATACTTCAGTCATACTAATAAAGCAATCATGTCATCTCAAAATAACATGGCCAAAGAAAGTTATCCCTACAAAATCATATAGTCTGGCTATGCTCCATCTTCATCACACAAAGTATTAAATCATGCACAACCCCGGTTTTAGCAAAGCAATTGTTTCATACTTTAGTATTCTCAAACTTTTTCAACTCTCACGCAATACATGAGCGTGAGCCATGGATATAACACTATAGGTGGAATAGAATATGGTGGTTGTGGAGAAAAAAAGGAGATAGTCTCACATCAACTAGGCGTATCAACGGGCTATGAAGATGCCCATCAATAGATATCAATGTGAGTAGGGATTTCCATGCAACAGATGCACTAGAGCTATAAGTGTATGAAAGCTCAAAAAGAAACTAAGTGGGTGTGCATCCAACTCGCTTGCTCACGAAGACCTAGGGATATTTGAGGAAGCCCATCATTGGAATATACAAGCCAAGTTCTATAATGAAAAATTCCCACTAGTATATGAAAGTGACAAAATAGGAGACTCTCTATCATGAAGATCCTGGTGCTACTTTGAAGCACAAGTGTGGAAAAATGAATAGTGGCATTGCCCCTTTTCATAAACACCACTAGGGTGGTTTTCCACTACAAACAACTATTTACAAACAAAACAAAACAAAGTAAAATATAACAAAAGGACTTTAGTAAATATTTTACTAGCAAAGAGAATTACTTTTGAAGAACAAGTAAAACTATGAAAACAACATCCTAAACATCATAAGTGTTTGCCTAATAAACTTAACTACAAGCACAACCATAAACTAAGAGAAAAAAAATTATGAAACACTAAGTTAACGAAAAGTAATTAATAAAAATCTTTATTACAAAACAGAATTAGATCATCTAAAACTTTTGGGAAAAGAGTTTCTATTAAAACTAAATTGTTTTATAACACATTACCTAATGAAAAAATAATCTAGTTTTCCTATCATAATAGAGCAAAACTAATTTTTTTTATTAACAAAACATTTCTTAACAGAAAGGAATTACTACAATTTTTATTTGAAAACAGAATCTAATTACTTAAAACTTTGTTAAAATTAACTATTACTAACTAGTTTGTTTTTATCAAACTATACCTAGTTACAAACTATAATGTCCCTATAACAACATAGTAATAAACTAAGCAAATTATTTTATTGTATTAACAGCAAGTAAACTCCTAAAGTTGAGACAATAGAACCTACTAAAAAAAATATAACTAACTCAGATTTAAACTAACAAAATAAAACTAATTAAACTATATTAACAAACTAAACAGATTCTGTTTCTAGTTAAAACCTTAATCAAATTCATTCTAAAAATTCTCAAACTTTACCTACTGATAGCTAGGGTCACTAATAACAAGTAGCAAAAAGAATCAACTCAAAATACTTTTTAGAACTCTAGATATTCAGAAAACAAAATTTAAACCAAATCTGTTTAAATTCAAATTTAATTATTCAAATATGGTCAAACTTGGCATCTACAGAAACTAGAATACATTTGTGGTCTAATACAAAAAGAATCAAATTAAAACAACTAAAAACATAAAAGATATACTAAAAACAAAATCAGAACTATTTCTGTTTTCTAAAACAAAACAGAAAAAAAAACAAATGCTAACGGACAGGGGGTACACGTGGCATCTCCTGATTGGCTACGGTTGTGTGCATGCGGGGCAATTCAGCGGACGGCCAAAGTTTAACAAAAAAACGGTTCGGGGTTTAAACGTTATAATCTGGATCGTCATATCAAGATCGAACGGGTGGGGTGCTCACAGTGATAAGAGGTCGCCGGCGAGGGGATCTCCGGCGGGTCCGAAGTGGAGAGGTCGACAGGGCGGTGCTCTGGTGGTCGTTGGAGGCGACGGAGGAGCTTAGGCGATGGCGGTTGACGTTCGGCATCGAATGGCGTCGTCGGAGAGGCGAGGGGAGGCGTGGAGCGACGGGCACGAGCGCTTGGGGCTTCGGTCGGAGCAGAGCTCCGGCAAGGTGTTTGCGGTGGCGGTCTAGCGACGGAGAGAGGGGGCTCGGGGGGGGGGGGTGGAAATGGGTGCGGAGGAGGGCCGCTACTTATAGGGCCGGAGAGGGGTCGGGGAAAGGAAAGGGAGGGGATTCCGGCGGCGGGGTCACCGGCGAGGGCGGCGCGCGCGCGGGTGGAAGACGACCGCGCTAAATTAGCGGGCGGTCGGGGTGGGACCAAGCTGTCAGCGAGGGAGAGAGGAAGCGGGCGCGTCGGTCGGCCGGAATTTAAGCGAATCGGCATTAACTGTGGTGGGCCGGCCCGATTGTTTTAAATGTCTTTCCTATTTTTCAAAAACAGTGCAGTAAAACTAGTTTAATGCTATTGATTCAATTCCAATTGTAGTGAAATTTTATATTAAAATTAACATAATAATAAATGCTATTTAATGAACATTTTTATTATGTTATTTGAATACTTTGAAAAAATATTATTTTCAGAAATTGCCTATTTGGCTTTATTTATTTTTGCAAATATTTTTCATATAACCCCTTGGGTTTTATGATTCCTAAACTTCACAAAATACCCCCTGGTTTGGAGTGTCATATTACTCCTCTAAAAATATTTTCAAGGGGTTTGAATGCTTACAATTTCAAATAGGGAATTCCAAATATGAAAGTGAAACTCCATATGAGAAACTTTCAAATAGTTTTCAAACTTCCAACTCCTATTTCATATAATTGGAAGAAGTCCTTTTATCCTCTCTCATGAAAATCATTGAGTTGCATAAAGTTTCTGAGTTTGAAATACTTCCAAATGGAATTCAAACCATTTTCAAATCCCTTTTCATTTCTTTAAATGGAAGAAGTCATGTCATCTTCACTCTGGGGTTTTGTGATGAAATGAATTTGAATTCCTGGTGATCAAAATGCAGAGTGAAAGTTTTGGGAAAGTCATTTCATTCCCTCTCATCAAACTTTCAAAAGTTTCAAAAAGTTTCAAATTTCACTCACTTTCAATCACTCAAACAAACAAACATTCATTCTAATATTTATTATAACATTCCAAAATTTGGGATGTTACAAACGTACCACACTTAAAATGAATCTCGTCCTCGAGATTCGAAAGGGCTAGAAAGAAAAGGTTAGGGTTTGGGGGTCTTCTAACAAATCCACCGACCAAGAAGGTGTGGGGTCTTCCAACAAGACTCCATTGACCTGGAAGGTGTGGGGTCTACCACACTTAAAATGAGAGTTACTGGTCTCTCAAAATCTTGGCAGTCCTCTGGGTGCATCTGTCTGTTCACCTTCTTCACGATAGCTTCTTCGGTGATGCTCTTCCGTTATATCAAAATCTTGTGTTCTCATAACAAAATGTATTACCACCAATACTGGGTCTTCTTAACTGACAGGTCTCGCGTTCATTCTAAACAACTTATTGATGATCTCATGGTGGTCTACCATTAGTGGTTGTCCTGTAGTGAAATGGGTCTTGGCTTCTTTCCTCACCGTAAAATTCCTATGTGTGACAGCAACTGTCATGTACAAGGGTTCTACATCATACCATTCTAAGGCTTAAACAAAAGCTTCAAAGAACGTCGTCTCTTTACTATGGGTAAGTCACTCAGATTTACCAATCCGAATAGCAAGAGAATGATAAGAGTAAGTCGTCATGGTGGCCAAGCCATGTCACATTGAAATCATTACCTTGTATAAGTTTTAGTGAATCTCGTATTCTAACACTTGGGCTTCCTCACAAGCATTGCAGAAATTTTCTCTTGTCAACGAACAAAGTTTGGATAAATCCATTGATTCTGCAAGCCGAACAAAAACATCTATCGTTTCTTCACAACTCTCAGGTTTTCGTATACTCCTAAGAAAAATGTTTGCTGGTGAGTCGTAGCTTCTTCCAAGTTTCTTCCTTCACAAAGGTGGGGCTTGATCCTTATCAATCCCGAGGTCAGTGAGTTGTGGTTTCACTTGAATACTTGAACAACTTTAACTCACTCTTGGGGTTACTATCGTTCCATATTCCAACATTACCTTCAGTTCACTACACCATACCCTTGAGGTAACAATTCATAGACATATTATTGTCTAGATTCCACTCTGTGGAATTCATTTTCTTCTCCATTGGTCTGTTTAACCCTGGGTATGGTTTCATCACAATCATTCCTTTTCTCAATATTCCAACTTCAAAATCACTTTGTCACAAAGGTTATCATCCAGATAGTTTGAGGTGGTTCCATATTCTCTTCACATGTATTCACTTATCCAGAAAGGTACCTGTGGTTACTACGACACTTAAAATGAAATGCACTCATGCTTGCATAGACCATATTTTCTCATATCCTCGAAAATGGTCGGAGATCTTGGGTCATAGAGTAACAGCTCATGTAATACAACATAAGATAAATCAGGACACCATAAATTTCCATTGACTCATGAATTTATTACAAACTCGAAAACTTCCGTTACATAACTTGAAAATGGTAAGAGTGCTGCCTATTACATTTATTACTTCCAAAATCCAAAACTCAAACTACTCATGTTTAGTCTTCTTCTCCTGGCAGGTATAGGAGTAATGTCCTGTCTTCTTGCACCGGAAACACATGATCTGACTCAGATCCTTCTTTGCAGAAATTGGGTTGTTCTGAGAACGTCCTCGGTTTCTCTTCTTGGGTTACTTTGTTCCGATCAAACTTTTAATTTCATGTGGATCAAACTCCACTTCTTCTGTCAAAAAGTTTCCCAGATACTCTTTTCTTTACTTCATACAGTCCTGTGAGAAATGTCCTTCTTCTCCACATGAATAGCAGGCATTGGAGTAAAATCTGGTTAGGCCTTCTCCATTAGGGTCTTGAACATCTTCCTTCATCACAAGTTCTCCTAAATTTTTTCTGAAGGCTTCCTTCATGGCTTCCTTCTGCTGCTTGATGACTTCTTGTACCTTGGGGTACATTTGGCATTGAGCCGGGTAATGCGTAGTTCCTTCACACAAGAAACATGTCACCTGCCCAGTTGGGCATTGCTCAGCTCGGTGATTTTCTTCACAATGAGGTCATCCTTCCTTGTGTTCTTCCTGGGTGTGTCCTATCTCTCCACATATCTTGCATGCACAAATCTTCTTCACTTCTTTCCAACGGGGCTTCTGGGTGTTGGTGACAACATGAGATTTTTGTAGAGTCATCTTGAATTCTTCCCAAGTGATTGATGCTTGCCTATCATGGATATCTTCATGCATCTTCCACCAATTTGCAGCACCTTCTGCAAAGTACCGAAAAGCATACCGGACCATCTCTTTTCTTGCAACATGGTTACTCCTTAGATGATCCTCCATGTTCTGAATCCATTCTTCTGTCTCTAACTGAGTCATTGATCCAGAATACATGAGTCTAGCTTCACTCATCATCTATTGGGTTCAAGGTTTTGGGGATGAGATGGGTAAGAGAGAGAAAAGAGGGGATACACACAATACAAACAATGGTTTTGAAAATAAATTTTTGTTGTGGCTATCGAAAATAAAACTTACACACAAATGACATATTTACTTGGGGTACCTTGGTCATCCCCAAGCTTGAGCTTTTGTATCTTGTTCAATCCTCTCATATCATGGTTTCACCTATTCTCAAAAACTTCATCCACACAAAACTCGAAAAGAACTCGTGAGATAGGTTAGTACACATAAGAATAAATCAACACTTCATGTACTGCCAAGACAACTTGCACAATAATTTTAAAACATCATATACTGTTTATGATCATTTCCACAATTTATATCTACCAATATAGACTATGGAAACTATAGGATAAGTAGATAACGAAACTATGACAACAATGTGTCCAAACAGAACAGTCTGTAGTAATCTATTAAACTAGTGTAATTATGTAACTCACAAATTATCAAAATTTAGTACATGCTAAGGAATTTATATGAAAAAACTGTGTAAAAATTTCAGAAACTTACCACGTTCTAGTAAAATATGAAAATTCAAACACTACAACAAAAGTTTCTGTTTTTACACAGCACACATCAAAACATGCAATGCAGGCATCCTAAGACAATTCTTGGAACTTTTTATTGAAAAACAAGATTATAAATAACATCTAACAGAGACCAACAAAATAAAATGATGCTCCAAGCAAAACACATATTATGTGATGAATAAAAATATAGCTCTAAGTAAGAATACCAATAGTGTTGAAGACGAAAGAGGGGATGCCTTTCAAGGCATCTCCAAGCTTAGACACTTGAGTCCTCCTTGGATATTACCTTGGGCATCCCCAAGATTATATTCTTGTCACTTCTTACTCTCCTCATATCGGTGTCTCACTCAAAACTTGAAAACTTCAATCACACAAAACTTAACGAAACTTTGTGAGAACGGTTAGTATAATAAGTAAAGATCATTCACTTAAGTACTATCAAGACAAGATTCATAATTGTTCTAACATAATACATACTGTATCCTACCATTCACATAATTATCACTGAATATAAGCTATGGGAACACTAAAACAAGCAAACTATGCATGCAAAACAGAATTTGTCAAAAACAGAACAGTGTGTGAAGATCTGTAAACTTCGAATAATTCTGTAAGTCTAAAAATTCTGAAAAAGTAGGAAAATCTGAGCATCGAATCCAATTGACCCTTCTGTGAATTTATAAAATTCCTGGACTAGGCATTAAAGTTTCTATTTTTCAGCAAGATCAAATTAACTATCACCGTAGGCCATCCCAAAGGTCTTACTTGGCACAAACACTAATTAAAACACTAAAACACATTTACTATAGAGGTAACAATGTGTAATTTATTCAAGAACAGAAACAAAATTTTTTTGGTTGCCTCCCAACAAGCACTATTGCTTAACGCCCCTAGCTAGGTATAATGCTTTTTTTGAGGAACTAGGCATAATGATTTCAATGGTGCTCGTATAGGAAATAGTATTTGAGACATGTAAAAGAGCATCATGAATCACATGACAAGAACATTTAAGTCTAACCCACTTCCTATGCATAGGGATTTTGTGATCAAACAATTCATGAGAACAAGTATCAACTTGCATAGGAAGGCAAAACAAGAATATCTTAGAAAATTTGAACACATAGAGAGGAAACTTGATATTATTGCAATTCCTACAAGCATATGTTCCTCCCTGATAATAATTTTTAGAAGCATCATGAAGTAATTCAACAATATAACTATCACATACAACATTCTCTTCATGATGCACAAGCATAGAATTTTTATCACTCTCCACATAAGCAAATTTCTTCTCATTCATAATAGTGGGAGCAAACTCAACAAAATAACTATCATGAGGTACTTGATAGACATAAATACTTTGAATATTAAAATCATGATAACAAGTTTCATGGTTACTATCACTCTTTATATCATACATGTAATCATCATAATTATCATAGATAGGAGGCATATCATCATCATAATAGTTTTGCTCATCAAAACTTGGGCCACTAAAAATATCATATGCATCAAACATAGCATCCCCAAGCTTGTGGCTTTGCATATAACTAGCATCATGAATATTCAGAGAATTCATACTAGCAATATTTCTATCATGCTCATCATTCAAGGAATTCTCATTAAGTATTTTCATAAATTCTACCTCTACCAATTAAGCACAATTTTCTGAACCATCATTTTCACGAAAGACATTAAAAAGACGAAACAATTGATGCAACCTAAACTCCATTTTTTTGTAGTTTTCTTTTATAAAACCAAACTAGTGAAAAAACAAGAAACTAAATATTTGATTGCAATATCTAAATATATACCTTCAAGAACTCACCACCCCGGCAATGGTGCCAGAAAAGAGCTTGATGTCTACTAGGCAACCTTCTTCTTGTAGACTCGTGTTGGGCCTCCAAGCACAGAGTTTTATAGGACAATAGCAAATTTACCTCAAGTGGATTACCTAACGTTTATCAATCTGTGGGAGGCATAGGATGAAGATGGTCTCTCTCGAACAACCCTGCAACCAAATAACAAAGAGTCTCTTGTGTCCCCAACACACCCAATACAATGGTAAATTATATAGGTGCACTAGTTCGGTGAAGAGATGGTGATACAAGTGTAATATGGATGGTAGATATAGGATTTTGTAATCTGAAAATATAAAAAAACAAGGTAACTAATGATAGAAGTGAGCACAAACGGTATTGCAATTCTTAGAAACAAGGCCTAGGGTTCATACTTTCACTAGTGCAAGTTCTGTCAACAATACTGACATAGTTGAATCATCTGTAAATCCCTCAGGTGCGACAAAGAGTTCACTCCAAAGTCAAAAATAGTGGAGACCAAACGAAGAAATTATTGTAGGGTATGAAACCACCTCAAACTTATCTTTTCCGATCAATCTTATGAGCTATCCCTATAAGTGTCACGAACAGCCCTAGAGTTTGTACTAAAATAACACCTTAAGATACACATCAACCAAAACCCTAATGTCACCTAGATACTCCAATGTCACCATGAGTACCCATGGGCTTGATTATACAATATGCATCACACAATTTCAGATTCATCATGTTCAATCTGTTGGGGTACGACACCTATGGGATCACGTGGATCCCTTTGTGGTATGGTGGGGGCCCAGTATGCGCAAAGAGTAGATCAGACGAGCAATGCGAGGGGAGATTTTACCCAGGTTCGGGCCACTGAGAAGCATAAAACCCTACTCCTGCTTTAGTGTATTATGGGTGCTTTTAGGGTTCTGGCTACATGAGCGCTATGAAGAGCTGCTACGCGCATGAGCCAGAAGGTGGAAGAAAAGATTCTCCCTCGTAACGCCTTGGGCCTCCTTTTATATGACTAAGGGGATCCCAACAACGGAGTATAGTGCATCCACGAGGTGCACAGTGCTACAGTGTTATCATACCTAACACTGACAGTGTCGGACGGATGCATTTAATGCTCTGTCAGGTGTCCCTGACCTCTTACGGGACGGGAGAGGAGCCTGTCCCATTGGCACCGCTTGGCCTCTCCATCACTAGCACCTTGACACATATCCTGGTTGGTTGACACCTGGTCTTTGCGCTGGCAGGGTAGCGACGTCTTGTCAGGTGCACTCCTTGCTGGGGCTCCGCAAGCCACCCCGACAAGATCTTGCCGGGGTTCCAGCCTTTGGCCTTCGGTCTTGGGCTTGTTGACTTGAATGTTTCTTGACATCTTTGTATTTGCTTCCAGCAGTCCCTTGGTAGGCCTTGCCGCCGGTGTGGCTACAACTGCCCGTGTACAAGTATGGGGTACTAAAGGCCCAAACTTTAGTACACCGATAGGAGCCCCCAGGCCTAGGCCACACACAGGTGCAAGGCGTTGTTGGGCTAGGCCCAAACAGTGCACAAGCACGTGTGGCAGGAGCCTGCGGTTGTAATCATTCCGCTTACTGCGCCTCCCCACGACGCACGTTAAGTGCATGACGTGGGATACGTGCATGAAGCGGCTGTAACGGCAACGCGCTCGTGAAGGTGTTTCCCGTTGATTAGTAAAGATGCAACCTCGCGCCTTCCCCATAAAAAGGACCCGTAGAGGCGCTTGCACATTTACTCCCCGTCTTTTCCAATCTGGAAACCGCCGTCATCTCCTTCCTCGAGCCTGAAACATAGCTTCTCCCGCTTGGCCACTGCCTCCACGCCCACCCTGTTCTCAGCCTCCGCTCTCATAGATGCCATGCTGCCAAGACAAGCAAGGGCAAGGGAACGAAAGCCGCCATCACAGAGATACCACAGGCTCACAGTAGAGATGATCAGGGCCGATTTTCTTTGCTGGCGCATCGCCCCTCTGTAGAGCAAAGGGAGGCCAACCTAGGAATCCAGGAACGTGACAGACATCATGAGGCGGCACCTTGGCCTGAACAATAACTTGAGGTTATGCAACACGCAACTCTCTATCAAAAGTTGTTCAGCTCTAACGCGAGACATAAATTGCCGGCTGGTGTGATCCCCGTGTGCAACAACTCTGCCTTGGCTTCAATCCTTGCCATGATGCCTGTGTGCAATGCTCATGTCCCTGACAGAAGCTGGGAAGAGCCATCCACAGAACGAGTACATGAGTTCTTCGACAACTTGTCGGAGAAGGCCATTCGGGAAGAGACGAACCTCATCCGCGACACCATTGAAGAAGAAATGGTGTACATCGCCAGCAGGTTGGAGGAGGTGAATCTCGCCGTGAAGGCCGGCAACGTAGGATTGATAGAAGAGGAAGTCGGTGAAGGAGAAGTGGTATCGGAGGGACAACTTACCGGGCAGGGCGAGGTTGTTGGAGAATAGGGTGGCACTGCTGCTGGGGATCCTTCCATCGAAGACACAATTGAAGAGCAGTAGCACGAGGAACCCCAGCTCTCGAGGCGAAGAAGAAGCGCATCCTTTGGAAAGCTTCCTACGGTGCCCCAGCTCTCCAACCTTCCTCAAGCAGTGCAGCCCCTGGCAAGGGTGCGGCCGGCAACACTACGCAGCGGCAAGAAGCTCAACAGCAACCCTCCGCTCCAACCGCAGCCAAGCAAACCAGGACCGCTGCTTCTCCTCCTCTGGACACCATAGCAGAGGTGGACTTTGTTCTCTCCACCTTAATCTCGGAAGAAGAAGAGTAAGGACCCTCACCATTCATTCTCCTTTACCCTCTGAATTTCCAGCTTCTCTTAACATGTTTGTCTCGCTTTGGCCTATCTTCATAGGGATACAGAAATGCTGGCGCAAAGGATGGCGATGAGGGCAAAGACTTCAACGGGCGATGACCCGCAAGCGAGCACCACAAGTGCGCCAGAGCTGATCAACATCAGCCCGGAGTCTAGCCCACGACGCAGTCCTCAACACAATCCCTAGCGTGAGTCCATTACTTATTTCCCACTAGCGAGCGTTGGGACATGTATCTTCGTTGTCGACATCACCAGGCTTGTAGAAGACAAACGGCAATAAAGAGGGCCATTGGAGGCCGCCCCTGACGCGTCGCCTCCGTCGACTATGCCGCCCAGAGATGGATCTCCGACAAGGGTTTTCAGTGACGAGCCTATTCTTGTTGAGGGGAGGCCAGCAAGTGCTAGCGCCGACAGTCCTACGCCGGTGACCAATCTTGTCGGGGAGGGAGCAGCTACCTCCCAACAAGTCGGTCCAGGTAAAACCACTTGCCGCAGAGTACTTGTCATTCCATCCTTATATATTATTTTTGTCTTCTTGAACTTCAACCTTGGTCTCATCTTGCTTCCCCATTTCTGGCTTTCAGATCTCCATTCAACGGAACAAATGGACGTCGACGTCATCATTGTGGAGACCACCATGGATGCTGCCGTCGAGGCTACCAGGGTTTCCGATGATGAGGCCGCCAAGGATGCACAGGAAGACACCGTCGAGAGATCTGCTGAGAAGGTCGACGAGAAGTCCGGTGACCATACTGACGGCATTCCTGCCACAGGAGCACCAGGCACTGCGTCGGCCACGGAGCCCCCAGCAGTCGGTGAGACGGTTGTCGAGGATCAGAACGTCAACATCTGAAGTCCCTTCTTCGAGCAGATATCTCAAGGCTAGTGAGAACCTGTTCGTCAACGTGCCAGGAACGACAAACATTGGGGTGCCCACTCAAGGAGAGACCCTTGACATGCAAGTCACCACTTCTGTTGGACCCAAAGCTCTCGACGAGGCGAACACCAGCAGCCAACCCAAGGAAGAACAACTCCTCCAAGCCATGATCAATAACTTCCAAAAGCTCCAAGTGCTCTACCGCACTCAGAAGGAGAGGTTGGATACCAGGGCGGTAGTTATGCAAGTGGTGGAGGCAGATTTCTATGGGCGCATTGAGGAAACACAAGCCTGGTTCGCCGAAGGCTTCAAAGAGTTGAAGAGCGGTCGGGAGCAGCTGGGCGAAGGCTAGAATGAACTCCTCTTGAAGCAGTCTGACGTTGAGAGGGAACAAGAGGTGGCTTCTCAACAAGCTGCTGCAGAGGATGCTCCTTGACGGAACACTGCATTGGGCTTGATGCCCATGAAGAGGACCTCATTGCTCATGAGGGGGAGCTTGCCGACAAGCTTCGCCGCAAGGATGAAGAAATAAAAAGGCTTGTCGTGTAGCGAACCCAGGAGATGGAGCATAAGCACAAGGAAGCCCTCGAGGCTCTGGTCATTGAACATGCCGGCAAGCTGAAGGGAGCCGTTGATGCTGCCGAAGCTGCAAAGGCCGCTAGAAATGAACTTGCCGACAAGGTGAAGAGGATGGAGGTGGACCTTGAGGAACATGACAAGGAGATCTTGGCGCTCAAGACCGACAGAGAGAAAACTGTCCATAGCTTGATGGAGATACATGTCGCCATGTCCAAGAAGATCAAACAACTCTCTTCAGCCAATGAGTCCATCACTGATCTCGAGCAGAAGTTGGTTACGCTGAATGAGTCTCTCGAGAGCAGCACGGCTCATGAGAAATCCCTGACCAAAAATCTTCGGAGTGAGCAGGACTTGCTCAAGAGCGCCGCCGCCTCTCATAATGACTATGTGAAAGGCATGCAGATCTGGACTGCGCACCTTGTGGACATGACGGAAAAGCTTGATGCATAGTTGTCTGCCTTGAGCCCACAAAGCTTCAACTTCTCCTCCTCCGACAGGGTGTCTTCGAGTGCCAGGTTGACCATGTTCTTCGACGGCATAATCGACGCTCTACGACAGCTCCACTCTGATCGGGTAACCCATCTGGCCCACGAGCCCCGCAAGCTCTGCCGGGCCGTCCTCCTCAAGGTGCTCGTCAAAGTGGCGCACAAGAACCCCGACATCAACTTCACCAACGTCGTCGATCGCTTGCCGAAGGATGTGGACGTCAAGGCCCTCAAGGAACTTGTCGCGCCCATTGTCGACAAGGTGAACCAAGTTAAGAGGGTCGAGGGCGAGCGTAGGGACTAGCTGCTCCACCTTTTCTTGTTGCCACCCTTTCATGCCAAAGACAATTTTATCTTAAGTCAGAACTGCGGCAACTTCTTAATGTAGTATAACTGTCTGTGTTTTGGACGAATGCATGTTATTCTTCTTGTCTGATTTTCCTCTATATGGTGTACTCCCTACGCTTTATCGGAAACTTGATGGCGTATGCAACACTCCCGCGAGTGCTTTGAGGAGCGGATCCTTAGCAGCCTGCTGGCGGTGCCGCTGCCGGCAAGATATCTTGACATTTTTAGTGCAGCCACTTAAACTATTGAGCGGACTCGAAACAGAGTAACAGCACAACCAATCATGACAAGTTACCTTGACGTTTCCAGTGCAGCCACTTAAACTGTTGAGCGGACTCGAAACAAAGTAAGGGTGCAACCGATCACGATGAGGTTCCTTCGCATGTAGGTTTCCCATACAAAAGTTGAAATCATCCACGGAAAATAACCTCATAGTAAAAGTTTACTTAGAGTTTTGCAACTTAGCTTCTTGTTGCTGTACTCCTTTCCGCAAGGTCTCAACTTCGAACGTCGACTGTAGGTGTCCACACTATCTCATCCCCCCGGCAAACTTGTACGTGGGGGAACCTTCTATCATTTAAGAAAAAGAAAGAAGAGAAAATAGAGGTATGGAACCTTGGCGATTCGTTAGCACTTGCTAGGAATAAGCGTAATGCAACATCTCAGATAAACATGCATGTAAGGAAACATAGAAATCGACAAGAGTTGTAGGACGCTCGATCTTATCCAACTATGCACAGGGTCTGTGCCTGGCTTTGTATAAAGGATGACATGCCCTGCCGGTAAGACTTGTACAAAAGGTGGTTGCCGGGGGCCCCGGCAACCGCGCCTTATGGATAGAACCTACGAAGATGTTTGATGTTCCAGGAGTTATTCACCGGGATGCCATCTTCGGTCTCGAGGCGGACTGCACCAGGCCTGGTAACTCGTACTACCCGATAAGGGCCTTCCCACTTCGGCATCAACTTGTTAGAATTCTTGGCCGACTGAACGCGCCGAAGAACAAGATCTCCTTCCTCAAGACTTCGGGCATGAAATTTGTGGCTATGGTAGCGGCGTAAAGCTTGCTTGTAGCGTGCAGCTCGCATAGTAGCTGGAAGACGATCTTCCTCAAGGAGCATTACATCATCTTGGCGCAACTGCTCTTGCTCAAGCTCATCATAAGTGAGCACTCGAGATGACCCGTATATGAGTTCCGTGGGGAGAACTGCCTCCGCCCCGTACACCAGAGAGAAGGGCGTATGGCCGGTGGCTCGATTTGGCATCGTTTTGATCGACCAAAGAACCGCCGGTAGCTCATCAATCCAACGTCTTCCGCACTTGCGCAACCTATCGAAAGTTCTTGTCTTAAGCCATCACAACACTTCAGCATTTTCCCTTTCCGCTTGGGTGTTGCTCCTTGGATGAGCAACAGAAGCAAAACAGATCTTGCCACCAATGTCTTGGACATATTGCATGAAGGTGCGGCTCATGAACTGTGTGCCGTTGTCAGTGATGACCCTATTTGGTACACCAAAAGGGCGAACTAGTCCTTTGAAGAACTTGATGGCTGACTATGCTGTCACCGTTCTCACTGCTTCCACTTCTGGCCACTTTGTGAACTTGTCGATTGCAACGTACAAGTACTCAAGGCACCCGGTAGCACGGGGAAAGGGGCCCAAGATGTTGAGCCCCCAGACCAAAAATGGCTAGGAAAGAGGGATTGTCTGAAGAGCTTGAGCTGGTTGATGTAGTTTTTCTGAATGGAACTCGCACGCTTCACACTTTGTTAGTAGTGCAGTTGCATCCTGGAGAGTAGTGGGCCAAAAGAAACCTTGCCGGAAGGCCTTCTCGACAAGAGCTCTTGATCCTATGTGGGAGCCACATATGCCTCCATGTATCTCTGCCAACAGCTCCAGTCCATCCTCCCGAGGAATGAACTTCACATTCACACCATTCGATCTCTTTCTGTACAGGACATCGTCCACCAACTTGTACATATTAGACTGATGGGCTACTTTCTCCGCTTCTTCCTATTCCTCGGGGAGCCCTCCTGTTTGAAGGAACTGAAGAATGTGCTGTGCCCATGATGGAGCCTGAGGCTCGACGGCAAGGACTAAAGGCATGTCTTATGCCGCGGGGTCGCTTGTCTCTATGGCAAGGGCTTGAGGCCCTGCCGGAACCTGTTGCCCCCGGCAAGCTTGGTGTCAACCCCGGCAACTTCCTTCCGACAGCTTCTGGGAGCTCTGTGGGAAATTACTGGATGGAATTCAACTTCCTTCTCTTGTTCTGCTTTGCCAACGGCGATATGGATGGCTGAGTCAATTGGAGCACAAAAGTCCCTGGTTCCACAGGTAACTTGAGGGCAGCACGCTTCGATAGTTCATCAACAATGTTATTCTCTGCACGAGGAACATGCTTTGTTTGCAGATCGTCAAAGCGCTCTTCCAACTTCCTCACTTCATCTACATAGGCTTCCATCAACGGTCTCTGATAATCCTTGTTGACTTGCTTGATGACAAGCTGTGAATCTCCCCTAACAATGAGCTTCTTGATCCCAAGGTCCGTCGCGATCCTGAGACCGGCAAGCACCCCCCATATTCCACAGTGTTGTTTGTCGACCTCTCCCTGGAAAAGTGCATTTGGACTACTTATTTTAGGTGCTCTTCCGTGGGTGCAACAAGCAACACACCAGCATTGGCTCCCTGCAGGGAGAAAGCCCCATCAAAATACATAACCCATTCTTGGTTTGTTTCCTTGCCGGGGAGGGTCATTTCCTGGATCTCTTCGTCTGGTGTTGGAGTCCATTCTGCAATGAATTCTGCCAAGGCTCTGCTCTAGATAGTCAAAGTACTTTTGAACCTGAGACCAAAGCTTGAAAATTCCAAAGCCCACTCCAAAATCTTGCCGGTCACATCTGGATCTCGCAAAATTCATTGCAGCAGAAAGCGAGTGGCGACGGTGATCTCATGTGCTTGTAAATAATGGCGCAGTTTCCTTGAGTCCACGTGGAGGCCAAAAAGCAACTTTTGCACGCCAGAGTATCTTGACCTGGCCCCTTGCAAAAGGGAGCTGACAAAATACACTGGGCGCTGCACCATCTTTTTCTTCTATGTTGCTTCATTCATCTGCTCAGATCCTGCCTTGTCGGCACAAGCCCCTGTCGGGGAAGAACCCGGTTCATCGCTTGGCGGTCCTACCTCTGTCGCTGCTTCTTTGTCGACTTCTCTCCACGCTACTAACACAACTAGCCACTTGATTTGTTGCCGCCACATATAGCAACAATGGCTCTTGTGGTCTAGGTGCAACTAGTATTGGCGGAGAGGAGAGGTACCTCTTCAAATCCTGCAGCGCTGCCTCCGCTTCCGGAGTCCACTTCATTGGACCCGCCTTCTTCAAGATTTTGAAAAAGGACATGGCATGCTCAGAAGATTTTGAGATGAACCTACTCAAAGCCGCAACACAGCCGGCAAGACGACACACATCTTTGACGCATCTTGGTGCTTCAATCTGCTCAATTGCCTTGATCATGTCGGGGTTCGCCTCGATCCCACGCTAACACATAAAGAACCCGAGAAGCTTGCTAGACGGAACACCAAACACACACTTCTTAGGATTGAGCTTCAAGTTGATCTTGCGCAGATTTGCAAACGTCTCTTCTAGATCTCGTATGAGCGTTGTTTTGTCCTTGGTTTTAACCACTATGTCATCCATATAAGCTTCCATATTTCTATGTAGCTAAGGCTCAAAACCAATCTGGACTGCTCTTGCAAATGTTGAACCAACACTTTTCAACCCGAAAGGCATACGTACAAAGCAATACGTACCACATGGGGTGATAAATGCGGTCTTCTCTTCGTCTTCCTTGGACATGAAGATCTAGTGGTATCCTGAATAAGCATCAAGGAACGACAACAGATCACAACCTGTAGTGGTGTCCACAATTTGGTCGATGAATACACAACCTCCATTTTCCATTCACCTTGCACACCACAACTGGATTGGCCAACCATGTTGGATGGAGCACTCCTCTGACCAAACCTGCCGCTTCCAATTTCCTGATTTCCTCGGCAATAAATCTTGCCGCTCCAAGGCTTCCTTCCTAACTTTCTTCTTGATAGTCCGTGCATGAGTATAGACATCAAGGTGGTGCTCAATTATCTCCCTCGGAAGACCGGGGACATCAAACGGTTGCCATGCAAACACATCGACATTCGCCCGTAGGAAGGCAATGAGCATGCTTTCCTATTTGTCGTCGAGGGTGGAACTTATGGTGAAAGTTCCTCCCATACCATCCTCCTTGACGGGCACCTTCTTGGTTTCTAGTGGAGCTGCCTTGGATTTCTTGTTCTTGCCGGTGGAGCTCTCTGGCAATTCGTCAACAAGAGCGCAACACTCTGAAGAGGCGCGCTTGCCGGAGTGTGCACCAGAGGTCTTGCCGGTCTTCTTCCCCCTGGATCTCAGCAGCAGGAGCAGGTGACTTGGCGGCAGGTGCTGCAACTGCCTCCCGATAAACTTGGTCGACACAGATAATTGTATCCTTCTTGTCAGTGTTGATTGTGATGACGCTGATCAGCCCTGGCATCTTCAACACATTATAAGCATAGTGTGATGCCACCATGAACTTGGCCAGTGCTGGGCATCCAAGGATCCCATTGTATGGCAATGGTATCTTGGTGACGTCGAAAACAATCTTCTCTGTCCTGAAGTTCATGTCACTGCCAAATGTTACTGGCAGGGTGATCTTGCCTTTCGGCTGAGTCCTTCCTGGATTGATTCCTTGAAAAGTGCCCGTCTCCTCAAGATCTTCATTAGGAATTTGTAACCTTCTGATCACATCAGGCGAGATCAAGTTCAAACCAGCCCCACCGTCAACTAGCATTTCCGTCACCTTGAGGTTGGGAATTGTTGGCGAAACCAACAATGTCAAACACCCGATCGCAGTTGTGTGATCAAGGTGATCTTCAGCGTAAAAAATTATAGGCGCGTGGGACCATCTCAGTGGTTTCCGGGCTTCAATAGATGGCTCTATCGCATTAATCTCATGCGCCCACTATTTGAGTTAGCAGCAGGAAGAATGCAAAGAGGTGCCCCTGTCGACGCACATGACATGTGTAGCTCTTTGAAATTCATGCTCGCTGGACTCATCGTCCTCTTCGATGCCATCGTCATTCCCCTCTTCCTTGTCGTGGACTCGAGCGGGCCTCTCCTGCTGTTTGGCCTTGTCACGATGACCTCCTCGGCCACAGTGTTTCTTGCCGGACCCCTCTGCACCTTCTTGGGCCTTCTGCTTGTCTCGCCTCATGTACTCAGCTTTCTGCCTCTCGGCAAGCTGCTCAACTTGTCATTATTTTTGGAGATCGTGTCCCTTGGTGCGATGGATCTTGCAATACTGCTTGTCGGAGCCCTCCGGCTTGTCGGCAACTGCCAAGGCCTGACAAGAGGCGCACCCGGCAACCTCCTTGCCGGGGCTTTCAACCTTGGTCGTCTTGGTGGCATTAAGGTTGCCGGATTCCTCGACGGCAAGCACAGCCTTGTCCTTGCGTTTCTTGTTCCGTCATCAGCCTTTCATTGCCGGGGCGGTGGTGTCTTCGTCAGAGTCGACTCCAGCACCGGCATCCTCGCAGGGGAGTCTCCTCCCTACTTCAGCTCGAGCACATCTATCAGCCAGAGCGTAGAGCTCGGCGACGTCTTTAACTTTGTTCATCGCCACCTCTTCGTGCATCCTACGGTTACGTACGTTCTGATGAAATGAACTGATAACAACAACATGCTGGACGTTTGGGATGTTGTGATGTATACGGCTGAATCTCTGAATGTACTTGCGCAAGGTTTCGCGTTCCTTCTGGGGGATGAGATGCAAATCACTTGCTTGGCCAGGAGCTTTGTGGCCCCTAGTAAAGGCGCCAACAAACTCATGGCATAGGTCTGCCCAGGAAGAAATGGAATTCTCCGGCAGATGCATCAACCATGACCCGACGTTGGGCTTGAGTACCAGGGAAGTAGTTGGCGAGTATCTTGTCGTCGTGAGCCCCGGCAGCCTGCACCGCAATGGTGTATATGCTCAAGAAATCCTATGGGTGGGTCTTGCCGTCATATTTCTCTGGGACCTTCGGTTTGAACGTTCAAGAATTGGGCCACTGGACTCGCCGCAACTCATAGGTAAATGCTGGACAACCCACCTCATAAGGTAGGTCGACAGGATACCCTGGCGCAAGCTTGTCTACAGTGGGTCCTACGTGCTTATCAGATTGATGGCGCGTTTCCTGCCGCCGCTCGATGGTGGTCCGAGCGTATTCTTTGGTTCGCTCCCGAAGAACTTGACATTGATCACAGCGAGTTCGCGGATCAGACACCGCCGTTGAGTCGTCACCACAAGTGCCGACCGGTCGAGTCAGTGACCGCCGTTGCCGCCGTGGAGGAGAGTGCACCATGGTTGTGCCACCTCCGGCCTTGTTGCCATTGGTGCGCGCTGACTCGATGGACCACTGCCACGAAGGCTCCGCCCACTGCAGCCCATACCTATTAGCGAAGTTGACGCGGCTCTGGATAGTAGCTCTCCACTCATCAAGCTTCTCCACCGCACGAGGGAAATTCAGGAGTAGCTTTGCTCGTGCCAACGCTTCTGCTGATGAGGTTGGCAGCAGAAGGTGTGATGAACGTGAGGTGCTCTGACTCCTAACCGTGTTAGAAGGAGGTCCATCATGGTCCCGCGACCGCACGCCATCACCGTCAGCATTTTGGCGCGCATGTTAGCCCCACGCATCTCGGGAGTGATGCACGGGATACTTTCCATGGAGGTGCTTAGAACCATCGACGTCCGGTGCTGCTCAACGCATGTGACCTGAGAAGGCCGCGGCATATGTGCCGGCGTAGGTGTCTTGGAAGGCACCCTTCCATCCCTAGAGTTCACCGCGCCGCCTACAGGCAGCACAACTCCATCTTGAGATCCAATGACGCATGGGTTGCCGTCGTTGCTGCGAACAGCGCTGCTAGCTTGGCCCTTATCACTAGAACGTCGTGGAGGTTCGAGCCCTCCGCCTGCATCCACATCGTCGCCTGTCCGAGTGGCTACGTGGGCACAGGACGTGGACCGATCAACCGCCGTGAAACCCTTCTTATTGGGGGCCATGGAATGAAGATGACGAAAGAACTAGCGCACTAATCATTTGATCAGGTTCACACAACCTCTCTCCCTACCTGGCATGCGAAAGATGTCGCGGTATGGCACCTATGGGATTGTGTGGATCCCTTTGTGGTTTGGGGGGGGGGCAGTATGCGCAAAGATTAGATCAGATGAGCAGCACGAGGGGAGATTTTACCAAGGTCTAGGCCGCTGAGAAGCGTAAAACCCTACTCCAGCTTTAGTGTATTATGGGTGTTTTTAGGGTTCTGGCTACAGCAGCGCTATGAACAGCTGCTACGCGCGTGAGCCAAAAGGTGGAAGAAAAGATCCTCCCTCGTAACGCCTTGGGCCTCCTTTTATATGACTAAGGGGATCCCAACAGTGGCGTACAGTGCATGCACGAGGTGCATAGTGCTACAGTGTTATCATACCAAACACTAACGGTGTTGGACGAATGCATTTAATGCTCCGCCTGGTGTCCCTAACCTCCTACGGGATGTGAGAGGAGCCCATTCCATCGGCACCGCTTGGCCTCTCCATCGCCAGCGCCTTGACACGTATCCTAGTGGGTGACACCTGGTCTTTGCGCTGGCAGGGTAGCGAGGTCTTGCCGGGTGCACTCCTTGCCGGGGCTCCGCAAGCCACCCCCGACAAGATCTTGCCGGGGTTCTAGCCTTTCACCTTCGGTCTTGTGCTTGTTGACTTGAATGTTTCTTGATGTCTTTGTATTTGCTTTCAGCAGTCCCTTGGCAGGCCTTGCCGCCGGTGTGGCTACAACTGGCCGTGTACAAGTATGGGGTACTAAAGTCCCAAACTTTAGTACACTGACACAGTCGAACACAAAGAACTTCAAAGAGTACCCAAAAGTTTCTACTAGAGAGTCAAGACGAAAACATGTGCCAACCCCTATGCATAGATTCCCAAGGTCACGGAACCCACAATTTGATCACCAAAACATACATCAAGTGGATCAATAGAACACTGATGTCTACTATGCAACCTTCTTCTTGTAGACTCGTGTTGGGCCTCGAAGCACAGAGTTTTGTAGGACAATGGCAATTTTCCCTCAATTGGATGAACTAAGGTTTATCAATCCGGGGGAGGTGTAGGATGAAGATAGTCTCTCTCAAAGAACCCTGCAACCAAATAACAAAGAGTCTCTTGTGTCCCCAACACACCCAACACAATGGTAAATTGTATAGGTGCACTAGTTCGGCGAAGAGCTGGTGATACAAGTGCAATATAAATGGTAGATATATGTTTTTGTAATCTGAAAATATAAAAACATGAAGGTAACAAATAGTAAACAACGAGCAATACGTTGTATAAATGCTTGGAAACAAGGCCTAGGGTCCATACTTTCACTAGTGCAATTTCTCACAACAATACTAACATAGTTGAATCATATGTAAATACCTGTCGTGCGACAAAGAGTTCACTCCAAAGTCACAAATAGTGTAGGACTAACGAAGAAATTATTGTAGGGTACAAAACCATCTCAAAGTTATCTTTTTCGATCAATCTTATGAGCTATCCATATAAGTGTCACAAACAGCCCTAGAGTTCGTACTAAAATAACACCTTAAGATACACATCAACCAAAACCCCAATGTCGCTTGGATACTCCAATGTCACCACAAGTACCCATAGGCTTGATTATACGATATGCATCACATAATTTCAGATTCATCATGTTCAATCCAACACAAAGAACTTCATGGAGTGCCCCAAAGTTTCTACCGGGAAGTCAAGACAAAAACGTGTGCCAACCCTTATGCATAGATTCCCAAGGTCATGGAACCCGCAAGTTGATCACCAAAACATACATCAAGTGGATCAATAGAACATCGCATTGTCACCACGGATATCCCATCGCAAGACATACATCAAGTGTTCTCAAATCCTTAAAGACTCAATCCCACCAGAAAACATCAAAGGGAAAACTCAATTCATCACAACAAGATAGAGAGGGGAAAACTCCATATGATTCATGTATATCAATAAAGCTCGCGATACATCAAGATCGTGCCATCTCAAGAAGACGAGAGAGAGATCAAACACATAGCTACTGGTACATACCCTCAGCCCCAAGGGTGAACTACTCCCTCCTCATCATGGAGAGTGTTGGGATGATGAAGATGGCCTCCGGTGATGGTTTCCCCCTCCGACAGGGTGCCAGAACGGGCTCCCGATTGGTTTTTCGTGGCTCTAGAGGCTTACGGCGGCGGAAATCCCGATCTAGGTTTATTTTCGGGGGTTTCTGTATTTATAAGAGTTTGTGGCGGCGGAAACATGTCCATGGGGTCCAAGAGGAAGTTACAAGCCAGGGGGCACGCCCTAGGGGGTTGGGGGCGCCCTTATGGCTTGTGGCTTCCTCGGCCTTCCTCTCTGATGACTCTTCGCTCCAGATTTTTTTATATTTTCGAAAAATATTCTCCGTAAATTTTCAGCTCATTCCGAGAAATTTTATTTCTGCACAAAAACAACACGACGGTAGTTCTTCTAAAAACAGTGCCAGTCCGGGTTAGTTCTAATAAAATCATACCAAAATCATATAGATTTATTGTAAACATGGCATGAATACTTCATAAATTATAGATACGTTGGAGACGTATCAAACACCCCATTGTCACCATGTGGTATTCCATCGCAAGACATACATCAAGTGTTGTCAAATCCTTACAGACTCAATCCGATAAGAAAACTTCAAAGGGAAAACTCAATTCATCACAAGAAGATCGAGAGGGGAAACTCCATATGATTCATCTATATTAATAAAGCTCGTGGTACATCAAGATTGTGTCATCACAAGAACACGAGAGAGAGAGAGATCAAACACATAGCTACTGGTACATACCCTTAGCCCCGAGGGCAAACTACTCCCTCCTCGTCATGGAGACCATCGGGATTATGAAGATGGCCTCCGGTGATGGTTTCCCCTCCGGCAGGGTGTCGGAATGGGCTCCCGATTGGTTTTTCGTGGCTATAGAGGCTTGCGGCGGTGGAACTCCCCATCTATGGTTCTTTTCAGAGGTTTGGGTGTTTATAAGATTTTTTGGCATTGGTCTCACGTCAAGGGGGTGCCCGAGGGGCCCACAAGCCTGAAGCACCCTCCCTGGGGGGTAGGGCGTGCCTAGAGGTCTTGTGGCCTCCTCGTCCACTTCCTGGCCCAGCTCTTGTGCTTCAGGGGTCTCTTTTGGTCCATCCAAAATTACCGTAAATTTTTAGCCCATTCTGAGAACTTTTATTTCTGCACAAAAAAACGACACCACGATAGTTATGCTGAAAACAACGTCATACGGGTTAGTTTTAATGAAATCATAAAAAACATATAAACTTGTTGTAAACATGGCATGAATACTTCATAAATTATAGATACGTTGGAGACGTATCACTCGTCCAACTGACTGGGACAACGCTGGGGTAACGCGGACACACTTGGGAAGCGCGTTGCGACCTGCGCCCATCGGGGCTTGGCCCAGTTCGTTGGGGATGCAGGAGTTGGCCCCAGGTGCGGAAGAGGACCGGTAGAGGGTGCTGGCCACGTGGGATGGGTGCCGCCTCGCGCCTCCCAGCACACCCATCGGGCCGAGGGCGGACGCCCAGAGGCTTGTCTATGCCAGCGCTCGGGGGCTCGAGCAACTCTACAACGACCATGTTGACGAGCGCCTGGGTCGCGAAGCGAGCAACGCTGGCTACGATAATGGGAGGAGCATACGCGACCTCGTGAGAGACTCTTGTTCGGGATGGAATGCACAACCTCGTGAGGGCAGCTTGCGGGGTTGGTCTCGCGAGGGTGCCCGACACTGGCAGCCTCATGGGGCACACTCGCTGGTAGGAACTGCCCAAAGTAGGCACCTGGGTCGCTGGATCGGGGGTCACTCGTCTAGGGATGGAGGGTGGAACACACACCCATGTCCCCGAGTAGGACGACCCCAGCCTGGAGACGGAGTGTGGAACACACGCCCATGTCCCCAGGCCAGGTGATCCCAACCTGGAGACGGAGGGTGGAACACATGCCCATGTCTCCAGGGCACGCGTTGCCCGCTTGGAGACGGAGGGTGGAACACACGCCCATGTCTTCGGGTCATGCTTCGTTCGACCACCAGCGGGGGATCACGTACTCGTCCATGTCTCCGGGTCTAGCTCGGTCCGCCCGGGGACGGGGTATCGCGTACTTGCGTGAGGCCCCCGGGCATCCTAGTGAGGTGCGCTGTGGCACCGCCTTGGGTGTCGGCCTTGCGCGTAGCGGAAGGGCCCCACCGGGCCCAGCCCGCAGCGCAGGGGGCTGATGTAGGATCGAAAGTAGGTCTAGAGGGGGGGGGTGATTAGACTACTTGACCATTTAAAGGTTTTGCCTAAACCAAATTTTAGGGTTGACAGTTTTGAGCATTTCATGGAAAGTCAAGTACACCCTACACATGCAAGTCTAAGAGTATATAGCAGCGGAAAGTAACAACAAGCATGTATAGAAGGGATAGGGTAGGAAAATCAAACGCAATTGTAGACATGATGATTTTTCCCGTGGTTCCGATAGGTGGCGCTATCGTACATCCACGTTTATGGAGTCTTCAACCCACGGAGGGTAAAGGTTGCGAGAGTCCACGAAGGGCTCCACCCAAAAGGGTCCACGAAGTAGCAACCTTGACTATTCCATACAGCTTCTGTCCATGAAGGACTAGCCTCACCATGGGGTAGATCTTCACGAAGTAGGCGATCTCCTTGCCCTTACAAACTTCTTGGTTCACTCCACAACACGAAGTAGGAGGCTCCCAAGTGACACCTAACCAATCTAGGAGGCACCACCCTCCAAAAGGTAATAGGCTCGGTAATGATGATGTACTCCTTGCTCTTGTGCTTCAAGATGATAGACCCCTCAACACACAATCTCTCTCTCTCACAGGTTTGGCTTGGTAGAAGAGATAGGATTGGTGGAAAGCAACTTGGGGAGGCTAGAAACCAAGATCCATATGATTGGAGTGGAAGATCTTGACCTCAACACAAGGGTAGGTGGTCCTCTGTCAGAAAATCTGATAGGATAGGTATGGAATAGTTCTGAGTGCTTCTCTTTCGAGTAGGTGGTAGTGAAGGGGTATATATAGGCATCCCCAAAAATCCAACCATTACACACAAAATGACCAACTCGGTGACACCGATGTGTGAATCTCGGTGGTACCGAAGTGACCAAAAGGTGGCAACTTTTGAATCTCGGTGAGACCGATATAGGAAACTCGGTTGCACCGATAAGGTGACCAACGGTCAGATTTCCAATCTCGGTGATGCCGATCCAGCATTCTCGGTAGGACCGAAAAAGTGAATTTACGTAACAGAAAGTTGGCAACCTAAACTCGGTGGCACCGGTATGGAATCGGTTGCACCAAAGTGGCTAGGGTTTGGCTTGAGTCTATCTAGGTTCAGGAATCGGTGGCAGCGAAGTGGGAAAGTTGGTTGCACCGATTTTGAGTGTTGGGTATAGAACAAACTTTGGTGGGAGAGTTTGTGGATGTTTTTGGCGACTATCACTTGTGCACGTTTGAGCTTATTATTCACCAACAAGACCTTACCCCCTTTTAATAGTATTGGCTTTCCTATGGACTCAAAGTGATTTCTCACAAATATAAAATGTAGAGTCCTTTTGCTTGAAGCTTGGCCAACCTATTTCCTTGCATCTTGGGATTTCTCCACAATCTCCTTTTGCCAATCCTATCATTGAACATTTCCTTGAAATATACTTGGTGGAAACATTAGTTCAATGACTTATATGTTGTTATTATTACCAAAACCACCAAGGGAGCAAATGTGCTTTCAATCTCCCCCTTTTTGGTAATTGATGACAACATATAGATCAAAGCTTCGACATATGATAAAATCAATGAATATAATCGTTGCTTTGAGAAGTATGTGATAAGCAAGAGCTCCCCCTAAATTTGTGCATTATTTTGAATTTTCGTTTGAATGCAAATGCACAATCGATTAGGCATATGGGGCACTTCTTCCATGTCACATACAACTTGGTGATGTGCGAGAATAATTAGAATGAATAACAACGCACACCAAAATCAAACAAAGGTGAATTATCATCTTATGAGAATTAAGATGATAGGAAATAGTAGCATCACCCATAACATAGTAGCATAACACAAACACAAAAGTATCTCACATCAAACCAAAAGAACCAAATGTTTTGAAAAGCAACAAACACCAAAATGCTCTCTCGCTCGAAGCCTATAGATCTATATACACTTCTCCCCCTTTGGCAACTAGTTACCAAAAAGTTCAAAGGCATATATCTAAGCGTTCTTGGGCTGATCTCCTCCGGTTGTTGATGGAGCTGATGGAGCTGTTGGAGCTGGCACCGTGGCTGATCTGGCCTGAGTAGTGAACTGAGTGCTTGGACCTAGAGGTGATTCCTCCTCCTCCTCCTTATCTGAAGTAGAAGAGACCCGAGGGAACTTCATGCTGAAGTTCTGTGATTATCTTCGTCAGCCCGTCCACCTTATCAGTAAGGGTCTTGATTTTGGTCTCAAAGATTCTAACAAGACTGTTCTAGTTGTCCAGAATCCCCTTAATGTCCTTTTGCATGCCCTGAACAGATGATATCAGCAAATCCATTTGCTCGCTCCTGGATCGAGGGGCTTGAGCACTAGTGGCTCTCACTGCCTCTGCTGCTTCCTGAGCTGCAGCTAAAGTGGGATGATCAACATCCATCACCACAACATTGTCCTCGAGTTCTGGCTGTAGGGGCAAATGTGGGTGATCTAGGGCAAATATGTGCTTCTCCAGTTTTGAGTTTATGAGCATCCTGATGTAGGGTGCATAACAGCATGAGCGCTTCTGGTCAGCAGCAACCCTCTTGATTGTCTCTACAATCAAGTCCATGAATCTGATCCTGGTGTGACCGTCAATGTGGATCAACATATTTATGGAGTGGCCCCGGATCATCTTATCATCTCCGGACTTGGGCATCAAGGTATGCCTCAGAATGGTGTTGATAGTGCGGAGGCCAGCCTTGAGGAAATAGATGGATCCTAGCCTGTGAGACTTCACATTGGCAGTAGGGATCTCCTTATACATCTTAGCCATAGCATTGTGACTAGCCTTGGATTTTGAGTAGACATCCAGGTCACCATCCTGTGCTTTAGGAACTCCTAAGATACCTGCCCATTCCTCAACAATTGATTCATATCGGGCACCTTCAGTCATCCACACAATTCTACCATCTCCGTAGAAGTGTGTAGTGGAGTAAAACTGCATGATCATCTCGTCATTCCATGCTGTGAATTTTCTGCCAACGAATTCATCAAGACCAATGCAATGGAAGTTGTCCTGGACACTTGGAAAGTAGTCCTCATTCTCCTTGATGAACTTCCAGTCTACGTAGCGCATATCACTAACAGCTGGACTCTTGTCAAAGAGCACAGTCTCATAGAAGTCCTGCTGCTCCTTGGTATAGAACCTATATTCCACAACTTTTTTCTTTCTTTGAGCATAAGGATCTATTGCTCTCCATGCCCTCAATCCAGAGTCCTTCCTCTTCTTCATGTCCTCAGCTACTAGGTAGCTAGCATTATGAACAGGGAGGTGTGGTCTAAGCTTCATCAGTGTTGTCAAGTCATCCACATCATCAACTCTGGAAGCAGTTCCTTTGTTCTTCTCAAAAGCTGGAATCTTCCTAGTGGTCCTCTTGGGCTTCTCAGCAGCCTTCTTGGATGTGCTGGTTTTAGGCATAGCATAAGACATCAACTTCTTTGCCTTTTTCTTGGGAGGAGCCTTTCCAGCTAGCTCAACCTCCTCTTTCTCAGCAGCAGCAGCTTCTGGATCCTCAAACATGGAGGTAGGCCTGCCAGTCACATGGATGATCCTCTTCCTGGCCTGTTTCTCTCCTGCCTTCTTGGGCATAGCTCTCTTGGGGATCTCAACAGACATAGCTGCTCTGGCAGTCTCATGAACTTTGAAGGTAGAAGCTGGTGCATATATTTTGTTGACAACCCTTCTAGAGGAAGTAGCTTGAGTTGCAGCTTTCCTGGTAGCCTTCTCTTGCTTCTTAGCAAGAATCTCCTTAGGGACAAAGTCTGAATCTTATTCTTCTGAGTTCAACCTCTTTATGGTTCTGGTGGCAGCCTTGGGCAACCCATGTGAGCTAGGGGTGCCTAGATCTGAGAATGAACTGGGCTTTGGGCTTGTGCCTAAACTCATGTCTGCTCTTTGCTCTTGACCTGTTCTGAGTGTCTTCTGAACCTGACATGCTGACCCTGTGAATAGAGTGTAGATGAGAAGAAGGAGATGAGTCATCAGAAAATGAGGCTATTTTTGAAATTTGAGCAATGAGTTTTTCAAAAGTTTTGCAATCTGTCACATACATATCAGTACATCCGAAATGAAATTTTCGATGGGGCCGAGACAAACCAACTCCTTAACAGGAACTTGGCAGCCTTTTCGGTAGGACCGAAAAGAGCCACTCGGTTCCACTGAGTCAGTTCTCAGCAACACAGAAAAGTATATCGGTGAGACCACTATTTTTGTTTCGGTTCCACCGAGATGTATCGAGCGGACAGCAAAACCCTAGAAAATCCATCTAACTCGAGATTTTGCAATTTCTAGTGGATAGATGTATGAGCAATAGGTGGCTTATAGAGAAAACAAGTTCCAATGTCCAAGAATCAGAATGAGAGCACACTAGAGATCAAATCCCTACCCTAGCTTGACGCTGATCCTCTACGGCAACGACGTTGGTGAAGATTACGTCGACGATGGCGATTCCCAGCGGCGGAGGAGCTCGGGAAGTCAAGGGCGATGACCAGGGGTCTTTGGGGTGACAACTTAGGGTTTTGGAGCGCGACGTGTGAAGATGAAATTTCAAAACGTTGGGGTCTAGACTTATATACCCACCACTGTCGGCGGCACCGATTCTAAGTTTTCGGTGTCACCGAGTGCCTCAACTGTCAGCTAACAGGGACACTCGGTGTAACCGAGAAAATGGAATCAGTGGTATCGAGATTGAAAAACCAGATCAACCCTATGCAATCGGTGAGACCGAGATTGTGGTGTTGGTTCCACCAAGTTGCACTTGGGAGGTTTTAATGGTCAGTCCTTGTTGATACAGAACTCCGAGTGCTCCACACATAGAGGGATCGAAAAGCACTTGTTCAAATTTTGTGATACAGCATGAATGGAATATGGGGTGAGAAAGCATAGATAGCTAGAGAGTGGTCCTAGGATTTCTTGTCCATCCAATTGGAAAAATAGAAAATCAATAACCAAATAGCAACAATTGGATGTCTTGAATGAGAAAATAAATGCAGACCAACATGCTGACACAATAAGATGTCAAAAGAAATCATGACGAACATGCACAAACACACTAGCATCTAACAAGCACTTGGGCAACGACGAAGTCATCTATATATGAGTATTTGACTTAGGAGCCAAGTAAGAGTACTTGATCATAGGTCATACTCATCGTTTAAGCACAAGTGGGGTTACCACTTTTACATAAAGCATTTAGTGTTGTTACATGCTAAGAGATGCTTTGACTCAAGAATTAGAGTAAAGCTCCCCCTTAATGTGACACCCCCCATAAGAGGGATAAACTAACCTTGGGTTTTTGTCGAAGAAGACTTCATGTTGGTGAGGTAGTTGTGGATGCTCAATGTTGATGAAGATCACCAAGAGTTGGGAGCATCCTTGTTGTTTCCTTACTCCTCTCACCTACATGGGTTAGTCCCAACATACAAGATACAAATACAAGGGTATCTATGGAAATGGAGTGCAAAGCATGAGTTATGATGTCCATTGATTTGTTGATTACCTTGTCCCTTGCTTACCTTTGAGGGAATGTGTGACTCCTTGAACTATTGCATTGAGTTGATGTTGAGTGCAAAAAAGTCCTTGCCAATAATGAATGTGAGTGAATTTCATTGGCGGAGTCACCCCTCAAGAACTTACTAGTTCTTCTTCTTGGGAACCCACATCAAGTTGATGGGGATCCTTGGTGTTGAAGTAGCCTTTGTAGTAGTTGAGCTTGAAGTAGCCTTGGTAACCCACTCCACCAAAGCTAGGGATTCATCTTCATATGAGTCAATATCCTCTTGAAGCTACTTCTTGCCCTTGAGCTTGTGGTCTCGTGGTGGAAGGTCATCTTGAGTGTTTGTCCCCTTGGGAAGAGTATTTTCATACTTCTCCTTTTGAGGAACAAAATTGGACTTGGGATATTGATCTTCTTCCCACTCAACTCCATTAGCGTTGAAGTAGCCAACACCATGATTCTTCTGGTATCCTCCGTGCTTGCGTACAATTTTCTCAAATTGCTTACATCCGACAAGACTCTTGTAGATGCCTTTTTCTATAATTCCTTTCAATAAAGCATTTTCTTGCTCAAGTGTACTTGGCTAAGAGAAACATCATTAGTGGAATCAATAGAACTACTAGAAGCAACATCATTGGATTTATCACTTTTATTGTTGCTACTAGATGAAGAATCTTTCTTGCCTTTGTAATTAGATTGCTTAGTTTTAACTTGAGGCATGAAAGTAGACAAGAGTAGTCGTTTGGCTAGATAAGATGAGGTCTTCTTTCGGAGATCTTCATTGATAGCTTTGAGAAACTCATGCTCTTGCTCCAAGTTGAGCTTTTTGAAGTGTAGCTTCTCATGAGTCCTCACAAGCTCTCTATGATCTTCGAGAGTAGATTCATGAGCTAACTTAAGAGTGTTTATTTCTTTAGTTAGTTGTTCTATTTTCATCTTATCATCATCAATTGACTTATGTTGACTAGCATGAGAATTATCAAGTTCATTTTCATCAATATCACTAGTTTTATCACAAAGCAAGTCATCATCACAAAATATATCATCTTCATCACTATCAAAATTAAGATATTCGGGGTGTGATACCTTGGGGCCTTTATCCATGAAGCAACTTCCACTCCCTTCATTTGGTGAATCAAATAGATCGTAGGATTTGGTAGTCACTAGTACAATTCCGGCAACACCATCATCTTGACTATAGTCGGAGTCGGAGTGATAGCTTCTCTCAGAGTTGTTGTCGGAGTCGGAGCCGGAAACCCATTCACCAACATGAACTTGATGTTTTATTCTTGTGTAGCTCTTGGTGTACTTGTCCTTCTTCTCCGAATCTCTACTTCTCCTTGAGTGTCTTTGTTCATAACGATCATCTCTACTCCTTCTCTCTCTTTGTGGTGCTTCATTCCTTGAGCTTCGTCTTCGAGGTGACTCTTCTCTTCTTTTGTAAGGAGCCGTGCACTCATTTGAGTAGTTACTGGGCTTCCCACAATTGTAGCAATTGTGGTCATGACTTGACGAACGCTTCTCTTCATATCTTGAGTTGGAGTTTCTTTCTTTGCTTCTATTCTTGTAGAACTTGTTGAATTTATTGACCATGAGTATTATTTCTTCATTGGTGACAAGGTTGTTACTTGAAGTTGTGGGAGCATCACTTGTGGCTTTGTAAGCACCGCTAGACTTGTGATGAAGCTCTTCTTTATCTTTGAGTGTCATCTCTTGAGCAACAATCCTTCCAATGACTTCTGTAGGCTTGAGATCTTTGTAGTTTGGCATCATTTGGATCAATGTGTACACGGTGTCGTATCTCTCATCCAAAGCTCTAAGTATCTTCTTGATGATGAATTTGTCGGTCATTTCTTCGCTTCCTAAGCCAGCAATCTCATTCGTGATGAGAGCTAGACTAGAGTACATCTCTGCGACTCCTTCACCATCCTTCATCTTGAACTTGTCAAGCTGACCTTGAAGAACATCTAACTTGGATTCTCTCACGGACTCGGTTCCTTCGTGCATATCAACCAAAGTATCCCAAATCTCTTTTGCATTCTCAAGACGGCTGATTTTGTTGAATTCTTTGGGGCATAAGCAGTTGAAGAGAATGTCACATGCTTGAGCATTGTATTGCAACATCTTCAATTCATCCGCGACCGCTTCGCGATCCGGTTCCCGTCCATCCGCAAAGAATTCACCTTGCAAGCCAACACGAACATCATCCCAAACGGCGGGGTTATGACCAATAATATGCATTTTCATTTTATGCCTCCAACTAGCAAAATTAGTGCCATCAAAGTACGGACCTCTACGGTGATAACTTCCCTCACTAGACGCCATACTTCTCCTAGGTTGTGAGACCTAAGCAATGGAGACCAAGGCTTTGATACCACTTGTAGGATCGAAAGTAGGTCTAGAGGGGGGGGTGATTAGACTACTTGACCAATTAAAGGTTTTGCCTAAACCAAATTTTAGGGTTGACAGTTTTTAGCATTTCAAGGCAAGTCAAGTACACCCTACCCATACAAGTCTAAGAGTATATAACAACGGAAAGTAACAGGAAGCATGTATAGAAGGGATAGGGTAGGAAGATCAAATGCAATTTTAATCACGATGATTTTTCCCGTGGTTTCGATAGGTGGCGCTATCGTACATCCATGTTTATGGAGTCTTCAACCCACAGAGGGTAACGGTCGCGAGAGTCCACGAAGGGCTCCACCCAAAAGGGTCCACGAAGTAGCAACCTTGACTATTCCATACGACTTCCATCCACGAAGGACTAGCCTCACTATGGGGTAGATCTTCACGAAGAAGGCGATCTCCTTGCCCTTACAAACTTCTTGGTTCACTCCACAACACGAAGTAGGAGGCTCCCAAGCGACACCTAACCAATATAGGAGGCACCACCCTCCAAAAGGTAATAGGCTCGGTAATGATGATGAACTCCTTGCTCTTGTGCTTCAAGATGATAGACTCCTCAACACAAAATCTCTCTCTCACAGGTTTGGCTTGGTAGAAGAGATAGGATTGGTGGAAAGCAACTTAGGGAGGCTTGAAATCAAGATCCATATGATTGGAGTGGAAGATCTTGACCTCAACACAAGGGTAGGTGGTTCTCTCTTAGAAAATCTGATAGGATATGTATGGAATAGTTCTGAGTGCTTCTCTTTCGAGTAGGTGGTGGTGAAGGGGTATATATAGGCATCCCTAAAAATCCAACCGTTACACACGAAATGACCAACTCGGTGACACCGATGTGTGATTCTCGGTGGTACCGAAGTGACCAAAAGGTGGCAACTTTTGAATCTCGGTGAGACCGATATAGGAAATTCGGTTGCACCGATAAGGTGACCAACGGTCAGATTTCCAATCTCAGTGATGCCGATCCAGCATTCTCGGTGGGACCGAAAAAGTGAATTTGCGTAACAGAAAGTTGGCAACATTAACTCGGTGGCACCGGTATGGAATCGGTTGCACCGAAGTGGCTAGGGTTTGGCTTGACTCTGTCTAGGTTCTGGAATCGGTGGCACCAAAGTGGGAAAGTTGGTTGCTCCGATTTTGAGTGTTGGGTATAGAACAGACTTTGGTGGGAGAGTTTGTGGATGTTTTTGGCGACTATCACTTGTGTACGTTTGAGCATATTGTTCACCAACAAGACCTTACCCCCTTTTAATAGTATTGGCTTTCCTATGAACTCAAAGTGATTTCTCACAAACATAAAATGTAGAGTCCTTTTGCTTGAAGCTTGGGCAACCTATTTCCTTGGATCTTGGGGTTTCTCCACAATCTCCTTTTGCCAATCCTATCAGTGAACATTTCCTGAAATATACTTGGTGGAAACATTAGTTCAATGACTTATATGTTGTTATTAATAACCAAAACCACCAAGGGAGCAAATGTGCTTTCAGCTGCAGCATTACTAGGACGATGGCATCCCACCTCGGGCTTTGGAACGCTCGAGGTCCTATTTAGGGGCGGGCCTTCCCGACATAGAGTGTGAGGGGCTCCCCGTACGTTCGAGAACCTATCTGGAGCCGACCCTACTTCACCATGCCACGTTTGGGGGGTGGGAAGTGGGCTTCATGTCCGAGAGACATGGAGTTCCTTGTACACCCCCCAGGACCAACTCGTGACACTCTCACATAATAATGAGTGGGTTGTATATGCCCGGAGCCCCTTGAGGACGCGGAGGGGTTCCTTCCCACGCCCAAGTGGAAGCCCCATGCTCCGAGCTGACGGACAACACTGCCCTCCAATGGCTATGCCTATGCAACGTGGATGCCCTACGCTCCGCGCCGGAGGTAGACGAAGACTAGCCTAGGTGCTGGACATGGCTATTGCTTGTTCCTTTTTGTATTCGAATTTGCCATATTTTGGAAATGAAATTTGGTGTTCTTGCGTTTTTCTTCTGGAGGGAAGGGGTATCACTCTCTTTGATAGCAATTTCCGTTTTGCGCATCACTTTTCTAGGGAGTGTGGCAATGGCCAAGCCCCCCCTTCCTCGCGAGCAACTAGTAAGCAGAGGCAAGACGCGGGGGATGCGCTATCACACACTCTCTACCAATGCCTAGGCCCCCGGATGCTTGCGCGGCACGGTCCTTCGGATCAGCAGGAATCCCTGGCAAAGGGGACCACGGCACAATACATCTCGTCATACCAGAGTACCCTCAAAGGTCTTTTCAAAATACATTAGAGTCGCCACCAGGCCACATTCAGAACCCTGAAAGGAGAACAAGAAGACTACTCATGGGGACATGAAATTGTCGTCGCTCCTGTCATCACCACCACCATTGACCTCATGCTCCCTGGCTCTAGCATGGTCCTCTGGTTCATCGGAAGAAAGCTCCGCTATCAATTCAACCACATGGTCCTCAACCCACTCAGCAAGGGCATCTCGAATCACTTTGGGTACGGGGGTGAAAGCACATTTGCTCCCTTGGTGGTTTTCGTAATTAATAACAACATATATGTCATTGAACTAATATTTCCACTAAGCAAATTTAAGGAAAAGTTCAATGATAGGGATGGAAAAGGGATTGCGGAGAAACCCCAAGATGCAAGGAAATGGATTGGCAAAGCTTCAATCAAGAGGACTCTACATTTTACTTTGTGAGAATCGCTTTGAGTCCATAGTAAAGCCAATACTATTAAAAGAGGGTAAGGTACTATTGGTGAAAAAGATGCTCAAACTTGCACAGGCGATAGTCACCAAAAACACCCACAAGTTCTTCCACAAAAGTATGTCCAAAGCCAAATATCCAAAATCAGTGAAACCAACAATTTCCACTCGGTGCCACTGATTCCCAAACTCAGACAGACCCATGCCAATTCCTAGCACATCGGTGTAACCGATTCCACTTTGGTGCCATCAAGTTTGGGTTGCCAACTTTCTGTTACCTCGATTCACCAAATCGGTCCAACCGAGTTTGTTGGAGCGGCGTCACCGACTTGCGCAATCTGACCGTTGGTCATCTAACCGGTACCGCCAAGATTTATATATCAGTCTTACCGAGATTCAAAAGTTGTCACCTTTTGATCACTTCGGTACCACCGAGATTCACACATTGGTGTCACCAAGTTGGTCACTTTAGGTGTAACGGTTGGATTTTTGGAAATGCCTATATATACCCCTTCACCACCACCTACTCTTAAGACAAGCACTCAGAACAGATCCCCACTTATCCCAACTTGTTTTTTGAGAGAGAGCCACCTACTCATGTGTTGAGATCATGCCATTCCATTCCAACCATATGAATCTTGATCTCTAGCCTCCCCAAGTTGCTTTCCACCCAACCAATCTCTTCCACCAAAGCCAAATCTATGAGAGAGTGATTGAGTGTTAAGGAGTCTATCATCTTGAAGCACAAGAGCAAGGAGTTCATCGACATTATCGAGCCTATTACCTTTTGGAGGGTGGTGCCTCCTAGATTGGTTAGGTGTTACTTGGGAGCCTCCTACTTCGTGTTGTGGAGTGAACCAAGAAGTTTGTAAGGGCAAGGAGATCGCCTACTTCGTGAAGATATACCCAAGTTAGGCTAGTCCTCCGTGGACGTAGGCCATCATGGTATAGTCAAGGTTGCTTCTTCGTGGAGCCCTCCGTGGGTAGAGCTCTCCGTGGACTCTCGCGACCGTTACCCTTTGTGGGTTGAAGACTCCATAGACGTGGACATACGATAGCATCACCTATGGGAACCATGGGAAAAATCTCCGTGTCTCCAAATTGCGTTTGATCTTCCTACCCTTACTTTACTACTCATGCTTGTCTTTACTTTCTGCTGATATACTCATAGACATGCATGTGTAGGGTGTGCTTGACTTGCTATGAAAGCTAAAATCTGGCAACACTTAAAATTGGGAGAAATTAGATTTTTATTTGCTCAAGTAGTCTAATCACCCACCCCCTCTAGACCTACTTTCGATCCTATAGGGGCAAGCACCGCCTCGAAGTCGAAGTGTGTGTCGAAGCAAAGGAGATGTCTGAAGATGCGCGAGGCCGCGTGCGCGAGGAAATCCCGATGGTTCTCCTCCACGAGCTTGTTGATCTTCTCTGCGCCCCCTTCAGGGCGCTCCACGACCCTGGAGAGGAAGCCCAGGTACCCAGTGTCGTCGGGGACGAGGGGGATCGCGATGCTCTCACTGCATATGTCACTCAAGGTCCGGTGGGTGCTTTTCTCGGGGGACTAGAACATCTTGGAATGCATGTGTTGAAGGCCGCGGGCACGGTTTGCATTTTCCGAAGCCTTCTACATGAGGGAAGTCATGCCCTTCACCTTCTTGCAGAGGGAGGACAACTCGGCCTCGACAGCCGCTTGGGCATCCATCGCGGCTTTCTGGCTTTGTTTCGCCTCCACTAACCTCCTCCTGAGGTCGTTCGCCTCGCATTTCAGCTGGTTGCGTCACCTGCAGAAACAGGATTCCTTAAGCTTCAACTTGGCGCGATAATCTTGAAGAAGGGAGCATCGAACCTCTGCCACCGTTTTGTCAATCTCCTCCTGAACCTGCGCCTCGCGAGTGGCGAGGGATTCCTCGATGAGCGACACCCATCGCTCCCTTACCTCCAGCCTCTGGTGCTCCAGGCTCTGCTCCAGCACCTCCATCTCCAACGCATCTTTGGGCATGCGGGGTCCGCACTGCCAGTAGGGAACTCGATCGCCGGGCCATCAAGTGCGGCCTTCCGCGCCTGGATTCGCCTTTCAAGGGCGACATTGAAGGCTTGAAGCTCCTCCATGTGTTCCTTAGAGGCCTTGCGTCGGCTTTTGGTAGCTTGGGCCTTATAAAGGGCACGCTCGCGAGCCTCCACCACAGTGGCAAGGGACCCTCGGCTTATGAACGGGCGCGCTTGCGTTGCAGGCAGGCAAGATTTACAGCCACTCCAATACAGTGCCATTCCCACGCAAGCGCTGGCGCTCCATCTCCAGGCGTGTGTTGGTTTCGACAAGCTCCACCCCCAGGCGCCCCAATGCCTTCGCCGCGGCTTGGAGCATACCATGCCGCATGACGCTCCAGTCACTTGCGAGCTCGAGGGCCCAGCCAGGATCTCCACCTTCCCCTAGACGGGTGGGGAAGACATGTGAGGGGCCACTCGGCCCTGACGCGTGCCTGGGGGCTAGGGCCTCCCACCTTTCCACCCCAGGGGGAGGTCACGTCTCCCGAGGCCCCACGTCTTCGCTCGAGGAGGGCCCAAGGGCACGGCATGTCACACCCCTAGGGAAGGCCGTCAGCGGGGGGCATAGCCCCTCCCCTGAAAGTTGAAGGCCACGGATGAAGAAGATCGAGGGAAGCTCATGCTCAAGGTTTCCCGAGGACCACACGAGCTTGGGTGCATGCGCTCTTCTGACCAGAGTTCCATGGCTCCCGGAAGGCGGGGCCACAAGGGGCCCAAGGGCCTTGGGAGGCGGCGGTGATGGCACGGCTGCTCCTCCACCAGTGGGGAACCTCTGGAACAGAAGCTCAGAAGGAGAGAACCAAGGGAAGCTTGAGGGGGCGCAGTCACTTACTCATCCATGACGATTCACTTCCTCTTCATCGGCACCCATGGCAACGGGGAGCGGCTGCCCCTAGGCACTTTCCTCTTCCAGCAAACACGGGGCTGAAGGGCGACGTGTCGACGACCAACACATGGTATCCTGCAGCGGAGGCGGCGGCCACCTTTTTCGATGGGGCGTCACCCTCGGCCCTGGGCTGGGTCAAAGCGAGAGCCTGGGGAATGGGTTATGAAGGACACCCCACCTCAGCCAAGGGAGGAGCTGCGACCTCAGGACCCCTAGGACTCAAGTCCCCTGTCGGTGTCAAAACCGGCGGATCTCGGGTAGGGGGTTCCGAACTATGATACTAGAGCCGATGGTAACGGGAGACGAAGGGGACACAAATTTACCCAGGTTCGGGCCCTCCTATGGAGGTAATACCCTACATCCTGCTTAGATGTATTGATGATATGGGGGGTTACAGAGTTGATCTACCTCAAGATCGAATAGCTAACCCTAGATGAGTCGTTCTATATCTACACCCTAAAACTCTCCGTCTTATATAGATGTCGGGAGTACCTAGGGTTTACACATGGTCAGTTACATGCCAAAGAGATAAACATGCCTTCCTGCGATCGGCAACTTGATGAATATGTCATAACTTCTCGAGGCTTCCATCCTCGCGACGGTGACCCTCATCACCCAATGGCCACCTTGCGTCCCATACAGTCCAGTCCATAAGCAATAGGCCGGCTATCCGAGGACCCCCGAATCCAAGACTCCCTCAGTAGCCCCCGGATTAGCCTTCAACGCCGACATATACCCGGTCAATCTTCTCATGTCGTCTTCTTCGGCTTGCGAGGCAAGTCCCTCACTGCTCTGTGTTCGGCAATCGACCAGTCTTTGGCAAGATCCCAAGCTTTGGCGGTGTAAGTCCATTATAATAACTGCTCGTGTTCCTCAATTTTCGCGCACCGTGGGGAGGCAAGTGGTCAATGATTTTTACAATCTTACCCTTCCACAACAGAGGCATCACCCATTTAACCAAACAAAATCGTGGTTCAGACCACATCCTCCTCCTCCCCATCGGAAAAAACTTCTAGCGGAAGATCCACGAAAACATGGCTAATGCCCCCAACTCCTCTGCACGCCCCTATGGTTCACGTCCAGGGCAATGGACTAGCTGCTCCGTAGCTCTCCTGCGGCTCCGTGATCTAGAGACTGAGGGGTATATCCCTTCTTCAGTTTGTGCAGTGACCCGCGCAGGTTTAATCTCCTACAACAATGAAGTTTTCACTGAGCGCTTCCCCAAGCCTCATAGGGGGGAACGTGTATGCTTCGTCCCCTTTCTCCTATGGGGCCTCAGGTTTCCCATCCACCCGTTTCTGAGGGGACTACTGAATTTCTATGGGATCCAACTTCACCACCTTACTCCGGGGTCCATCTTGCACATCTCAGACTTCGTTGCCCTCTGCGAGATATTCTTGGGTTGTGAGGCGCATTTCGAATTGTGGAGACAATAATTCTGTGTCGTCCCCTGAACTCGAGACAAGACAATTCTGGAGGTCGGCGGCGCCGAAGTGTGCCGTATAGCGGGCACGGGGTATCCGGTGGGTACACCAAAGAAATCCGAAGAGTGGACTTTGGAATGGTTTTATATTAAAGATGCCCCCCCTGCTTGAGCCAGCTCGGACAGGTTTACCCGAATACTCTGACGCCCCCTTGAAGAAAAGGTACAACTGGCGGCCAAGGAGTTCATCCTAGGAGGAAAACGCCGAAGTGCGACGCCTAGCGGCTCAGGTGCGGATGCTGGTCCACCATCAACTGACCATGATTCATGTCATGGCTGCTGCCATCTCCCGGTGCGTGCAGCCCCTCCAACAGAGGGTGCACCCCTTATGGTGCTACAACGGGACACACGACACCACGCGCTCCTGAAGACTTGGGCCCGCCGATCAAACGACGCTGGCTGCCACACTTGCCGACCTGTACAAGGGGGAGCAAGAGGACTTTATTCGGCAGGCAACCAAGGAAGGATACTCAACCTACAATCCTATAGAATGGGTAAGACCTTCTTCTCTCTACGAACATAGTTCGGGGCTTCCATTCCGTACTTTATTTGACTGAAGTCTTTCATGAATAGGAATGGAGGAGTTTCATCGAGACAATCAACTGTCCGACTCCTCAGCCCGAAAACTATGCACTTGATGACGATCCGGGTTTCCATGAGGACCCGGATCTTTTGATTGATTTCGAAGACGGAGTTTATTATCAAGTTAGTCTTGACCAATCCCAGTGGCTATCATAGTCGATTACCCTGGGTCATTCTCCATCCCTGCCATGGACAAGAAGAAGAAAAGCTCATCCCGCAAGAGCCAAGCTACCAACAGCGCCCTGAAAGCGCCGTCTGTGACTCCCAAGCGCCATCGATCCACGCGCCATGCACCGGCAACCGAGGCCATGGACGAATCAGAAGCCAACAGGGGTCCTACCCAAGAGCCGGCCGTGAGGACAGATCAGCCTACCCGCTCGAACCAAAGGTACACAGTTCGGCAGTCTGCTTATTATCATAATAAATAGAGCCTTACAACAATTTATTTCATTGGAATACTTAGGATAAATGCCTAGTCTTCTCCCATCGAAGAGGTCGCCAGGGTGTCCGGTGACCCCCAAAATTCCAGAGCCACAGCTCATGCTGATCCTGCTACAGGAGCCCCTATGGCCAATCCAGTGATACGTCTCCAATGTATCTATAATTTATGAAGTATTCATGCTGTTATTTTATCATTCTTGGATGTTTTAAAATCATTTTATAGCAACTTTATCTCATTTTTTGGGACTAACCTATTGACCCAGTGCCCAGTGCGAGTTGCTGTTTTTGCTTGTTTTTTACATCGCAGGAAATCAATATCAAAAGGAGTCCAAACACCACGAAACTTTTTGGAGATTTTTTTTTGGACCAGAAGGAAACCAAGGGGCCAAAGATGCACCTGGGGGTGCCACGAGGGAGGCACAACCCACCAGGGCGCGCCGGGAGGCCCAGGCGCGCCCAGGTGGATTGTGCCCACCTCGGTGGCCTCCCGCACCCACTCTTTGCATTATAAATTCCTAAATATTTTGAAACCCTTCAGGGGAGCCCTAGATCAGAAGTTCCGCCGCTACAAGGCTGTGTAGCCACCGAAAACCAATCTAGACCCCATTCCGGCACCCTACCGAAGGGGGGAATCATCTCCGGTTGCTATCTTCATCATTCCGGCGGCCACCACAAAGAAGAGGGAGTAGTCCACCCTCGGGGATGAGGGTTTGTACTAGTAGTTATGTGTTTAATCTCTCTCTCTCGTGATCTATATCATGGGCTTTGTTAATATAGATGGATCATATGATATTTCTCCCCTCTGTACTCTTATTGTGATGAATTGAATCTTTACCCTTTGATGTTTTGGTATGTCGGATTGAATGTTCAGATTTGGGAACACATGATGTATGTCTTGCGTTATAAATACTTGAGGTGACATTGGGGTATCTTATTGGTTCAGTTGATATACGTTATGGCACTCAACTTGCGGATTCCCACTGTGATATTGGGGTAATATATGCATAGGGGCTGATGCATGTTTTTGTTATCTTTTCTCGGACAAAAACTTTGGGGATCCCTTGTAGTTCCTTGTGTGGATTGAGTATTATGAATATGAATTGGCTTTGGTGTTATTCTAGTACGAACTCTTGAGTAGATTGATCGGAAAGATGCTTGCGTTATTCTAGTACGAACTCTAGGATAGATCGAACGGAAAGAATAGCTTTGAGGTGGTTTTGTACCCTACAAACAATTTCTATCTTTTGTTCTACGCTAATAGGAACTCGGGAGGATTCTTTATTGCACTTTCAGGGATAATCATATGATCCAACTATGTTAGCACTGTTGAGAAATTGCACTAGCGAAAGTACGGACCCTAGGCCTTGTTTTCAAGCATTGCAATACCGTTTTTGTGCCCGTTTACTATTTGCGACCTTGCTGTTTTTATTTATTCAGATTATAAAAATATATTTCTACCATCCATATTACACTTTTATCACCATCTCTTCGCTAAACTAGTGCATCGATACAATTTGCCATTGTATTGGGTGTGTTGGGGACACAAGTGATTTCTTGTATTTGGTTGCAGGGTCATTTGAGAGAGACCATCTTCATCCTACACCTCTCACGGATTGATAAACCTTAGGTCATCCACTTGAGGGAAAAATTTCTTCCGTCCTACAAAACTCTTTGCTTGGAGGCCCAACACGTGTCTACAAGAATAAAGTTGCATAGTAGACATCAAGCTCTTTCTGGCGCCGTTGCTAGGGAGGTGACTGCATGAAGGTATATCTTTAGATCTTGCAATCAAATCTTTTAGTTTTTTGTTTTATCACTAGTTTGGTTTATTAAAGAAAACTACAAAAAAATGGAATTGAGGTTGCATCATATTATTGATCATCTTTATATCTTTCTTGAAAATGATGGATCAGAAAATTGTGTTGAATTTATAGAAGAAGAATTCAATAAAATGATTGGAATGAATTATGAGCATGATTGCAATGTTTTTAGTATGAATTATTTTAATATCCATGGTGCTAAGGATATGCAAAGCCATAATCTTGGGGATGCTATGTTTGATGAAGATCATATTTTTTGTCCCCCAAGTTTTGATGTGGAAATTTGTTATAATAAAATCATGCGTCCTATTTATGATGATTATATAGATGAGAGTGTATTTGGAGAGGCCATGACTTTATTTAATGATGAATCCACTATTTTGGAAGAGGTTGCTATTGATTATGACAACAAAGTTCCTATATATGATGATTATGGTGATGACATGTATGCTATAAATAATTATGCTAACCATGAAACTTGTCATCGTGATTTTAATTTTCAATCACATGATAGTTATTTTGTTGAGTTTCCTCCCACTACTATCGATGGGAATACATTTTCTTATGTGGAGAGTAACAAAATCTCTATGCTTATGCATCATGAAAAGAATGCTTTATGTGATAGCTATATTGTTGAATTCATTGATTATGCTACTGAAAATTATTATGAGAGAGGAACATATGCTTGTAGGTATCGCAATAATATCAAGCTTCCTCTCTATGTGTTGAAAATCTTGAAGCTATGCTTGTTTTGCCTTCCTATGCTAGTTGATTCTTGATCCCACAAATTGTTTGCTCACAAAATCCCTATGCATAGGAAGTGGGTTAGGCTTAAATGTGCTAGTCATATGGTTCATTATGCTCTCTTTATGTTTCAATTCTTTACTTTTATGCGAGCATCATTGAAATCATCATGCCTAGCTTAAAAGGCATAAAAGAAAAGCGCTTGTTGGGAGACAACCCAACACTTTTACCTACTGTTTTTGTGTGTTACCATGATTAATCTACTGTAGTAATCATGTTTTATTGCTTTTGTTTCAATAAAGTACCAAGTAAAGCCTTTGGGATCATGTGGGTGATAATTGATTTGATCTTGCTGAAAAACACAAACTTTTGCGCTCATGAAAATAATTCTAATATTTAACAGAAGAGTTATTTTGAGTTGATTGTTTTTCATAGGATTAATATACAATTTTTTCACGCGTTCCTATTTTTTCATAATTTGTAGAGTTGCAGAAGTATGTTTGGAGTACAGATTACTACAGACTATTCTGTTTTTGACAGATTCTGTTTTCAATGCATAGTTTGCTTGTTTTCTAGTTTTGTGTGATAACAATTATGGATCTTGTCTTGACACTACCAAAGTGAAATGGTTTGCTCTTTATCATACTAACCCATCTCACGAAGTTCCGTTAAGTTTTGTGTGATTGAAGTTTTCAAGTTTTGGGTGAGATGTCGATATGAGGAGAATGAGGAGTGACAAGTCCCTAAGCTTGGGGATTCCCAAGGCAACCCCAAGGTAACATTCAAGGAATATCCAAGCAACTAAGCTTGGGTATGCCCCGGAAGGCATCCCCTATATTGTCTCCAACATTATCGGTAACCTTACTTGGAGCTATGTTTCCATTCGTCACATGATATGTGTTTTACTTGGAGCATCAATTTATTTGGTTAATATTTGTTTTATGTTATTTATAATAATGTTTTGCATCTTTTATTTCAATAAAAATGTCAAGGATAGCCCTCACCATGCTTATTTTGCAAGTATACATGTTGCTGTTTGAAAACAGAAAGTTTATCGCTGTTGCAAAAATTCCCTAGAAAGTCAGAATGTGATAAATCGTTGAAACTTTTTGCAAAATAAGGTCTGATAAAATTTCTGCAGTGTGTTAAATTTTCAGAATTTTTAAAGTTTAATAAGTATGGATACTCTTGCATTCTTTACATACTGTACTATTTTGGCAGATTGCTGTTATGTTTGCATTGTTTGCATACGTTTGCTTGTTTAATGATTCTGTTTGAGGATAGGAGTATTAAATATGTAGAGACATTTTGTATGAAGTGTTGAATAATAATTTTAGTGATTTGCTACACTAGATATTGATAAGGTTTTTGCATTGGTTTATACTAACTCATCTCACTAGTTCTTGTTGAGTTTTGTGTGGATGAAGCTTTTGAGATTTTGGAAAACCGTGATATGAAAGGAATTAAGGAGACACAAAATCTCAAGCTTGGGGATGCCCAAGGCATACCAAGATAATATTCAAGAAGTCTCGAGCATCTAAGCTTGGGGATTCTCCGGTAGGCATCCCACCTTTCTTCATCAACAATTATCGGTTAGTATCGGTTGATCCTAAGTTTTTGCTTCTTCACATGATGTGTGCTATTCTTGAAATGTCATTTTATTTTTGTTTTACTTGCTGTTTTAATAAAATACTTATATCTGAAAGTTTTAAATAAAATAGAGTCCTCAAATAGTCGCCAAGGAGGCTAAGTAAGCGGCATTCACATCCCGTCAACGAAGCTCTTTTCTATGTCATTTACTCTTGTACTTCACTTATATCCTATGAGTAAATTGTTGAATAAATTTAATGTCATGAAGTTGAAACCATATGATGCCTAGTGGTAGCTTCACATTGGGTTTAGAAAGTGAAATCTTTTGAGGCTTGACAATCACAATATTGGTCATACAAGCAATTCATGAATAATTAGTATAAGGAAGAGAACTTTCACATGCAAATACACTATCCTGGAAATCTTTTGTGATTGTGAGTCCCCATCAAAATATTATATGATAAAATTGTTGACGTTGGACAAGGAAGACAATGTAATGATTTATGTTTGTTCATATTCACATAGAATTTATATTGTCATTGATCCTTCAACATGTGGTGCTTGCCCCCCATCTTTGCTAGCCAAAAATTCCTCACCAAGTAGAGATACTACTTGTGCATCCAAAACCCCTTAAACCCAAATCTTATTTTCAAGAGTCCACCATACCTACCTAAGGATTGAACAAGATCCTTCAAGTAAGTTGTCATCGGTGCAATAAGGCAATAAAAATTGCTTCTAAAAGTGTTAGATCATTTAGTGTAAGAGAAAATTGAGCGTTGTACGAACTTGTGATGGCAAAGTAATAAAAGCGAAGGACTGCATAATAAAGATTGCTATCATAAGGGGCAACATAACGTGACGTTCTTTTGCACTAAGGGGTTGAGCATACAAACAAATAAGCGCATGGCAACTTCTACTTCCCTCTGCGAAGGGCCTATCTTTTAATTTATGTATTTACTTTTATGCAAGAGTCAAAGTTTTTCTCTGTATTCCTTTTTATTTTTCTCCTTTGGAAAGCATCATGTGGTGAGGAAAGATCTAGGCACATATGTCCAGTTGAATATGGGTAGCATGAGTTATTATTGTTGACATCACCCTTGAGGTGAATACGTTGGGAGGCAAAGCAATAGGCCACTATCTTTCTATGTGTCCGGTTGAAAAGTTTCGCCCATGTGTATGCGGTTAGTGTTAGCACTTATAGAAGACTATATGATGGTTGATTATGTGGAGCTCTTACTTAAACTCTGTTGAATTAGTTGAATTGCAATTGCTTGGTGACTAAGAACATAGGTTGGTGGGTTTCAAGAGAATTCATTGTTTGAACCTTAACATGTGAATTGGTTGCTACTTTAACATGAGAAAACTTTATGAGAAAAGAATTGCTGTAATGATGATAGGAAAAGTGATTGAAATTATCATTGATCAAACTTATGCACTTTGCTAGCATTCACACTTCATAAATTATTTCTTTTATCATTTACCTACTCGAGGACGAGTAGGAATTAAGCTTGGGGATGCTGATACGTCTCCAACGTATCTATATTTATGAAGTATTCAGGCTGTTATTTTATCATTCTTGGATGTTTTACAATCATTTTATAGCAACTTTATATCATTTTTTGGGACTAACCTATTGACCTAGTGCCGTGTGCCAGTTGCTGTTTTTTGCTTGTTTTTTACATCGCAGGAAATCAATATCAAACGGAGTCCAAACACCACGAAACTTTTTGAAGATTTTTTTGGACCCAAAGGAAACCAATGGGCCAGAGCTGCACCCAGGGGGTGCCCTGAGGAGGCACAACCCACCAGGGCACGCCAGGAGGCCCAAGCGCGCCCAGTTGTGTTGTGCCCACCTCGGTGGCCTCCCGCACCCCCTCTTTGCACCATAAATTCCCAAATATTCTGAAACCCTTTGGGGGAGCCCTAAATAAGAAGTTCCACCGCTGCAAGGCTCTGTATCCACCGAAAACCAATCTAGACCCCGTTCCGGCGCCCTGCGGGAGGGGGGAATAATCTCCGATGGCTATCTTCATCATCCCGGCGGCCACCACGATGAGGAGGGAGTAGTCCACCCTCTGGGCTGAGGGTTTGTACCAGTATCTATGTGTTTAATCTCTCTCTCTCCTGATCTATATCATGGGCTTTGTTAATATAGATGGATCATATGATGTTTCTCCCCTCTATACTCTTATTGTGATGAATTGAATCTTTACCCTTTGAAGTTTTGTTATGTCAGATTGAATGTTCAGATTTGGGAACACATGATGTATGTCTTGTGGTATGAATACTTGAGGTGACATTGGGGTATCTTATTGTTTCACTTGATATACGTTATGACACTCAACTTGCGGATTCCTGCGGTGATATTAGGGTAATCTATGCATAGGGGTTGATATTGGTGAGTGCATGAAGGTATATATTTAGATCTTGCAATCAAATCTTTTAGTTTCTTGTTTTATCATTAATAAGTTTTTCTTATGAAGGAGGTAAAAGTATGCATTCGCCTCATGTACAGGCCTCCAGTCCAGGCGTCCTGAAGAGGAGGCTGGGAAACCTGCTGAAAGAGCTGACCGCTCTCCATGGACGTGTGTGGAAAGCAATGAAGGGTATGGTGTAGGCACTATGGACGGCCAAACAGCCTACCGAAGGGCTATCCGAACTCGTCGATCTATTCAAGGGAGCTCGGAGTAGGTTCGAGCTGTGGAAGACTTCGGCGTGCCAGGAGGGAGCGTGGGAGTCGTGGGCGATGATCAAGACCCATTACACTGGACTTAATCCCGAGCGTATGGTGCGGATTGGTCCCATGGGATCAGATGGACAAGAAGTACCACTACACCTGGTGTATGACCAGGTGATGCCTGCCGACTGTCTTTCACAAGAGGACTGCTCCCTGAACACTATAATCGATGATCTCGATCAGCGGCCAAATGTGTAATGATGTACATTATTGTATGAGCAATCTATGTTGTAAACTTTGTCTAAACCTGCCATCCGCTTCTCCCTCCCGTCCGAAGAGCTCAGGAGTGTTCCTCATGATGCGTCACTCCAATAGAGCGACTTGTGTTTGGGGAACCAGGCAATCCGGCCATATGGTGCGAACATGCAGAAAGCACACAGAGAGGTATGTTATATTACTACGTAGCATAAGAAACATATTCCGGGGAAAATAGAACCTCTATCAATACCTTTCATCGGGACTCTACGAAAATTGTAGATAGGAGGCTGCATACTTTTAGTGTGCAGCTAAGGGTATATTTAGGAAAAATGACCCAGGCAATAGTAACGACGACCATAGCCGTATTAGGTGTTTTTGTCACATCCGACCAATTGTCTACATAAGATAGCTAGCTTTTGGCTTCACCCATCTGACGTATGTATCTGGAGGACCCGGTCGTAACAATCGTAGAGGTGCTCCCTTTACCCTCTAGCCGAACAATCGAGAACTTAGAGGATAACCGCATGAGCAAGGCAAACCGGCTTGGCAAAGTCTTAGTTCGAATTAATGCATATGATGGCTTCAGTGTGACAAAGAAAACGTGTGTACACGATAAGTGTGAGTAAATACTTATAATATAAAAACGTTGGCTTTGAGAAGAAACCCCCAGGTGCTGTGTTCGGATTTAACCCTTTATGGTGTGTACCGATAACCTGAGTACAAGATCGGTTTAACCGAACATAGGAAAAAAGAAAATCAATGATATGAAACAACAAAGTGGGAGGGGAAGGAAAAGGAAAAAGGAAATACGAGAGAAAAAAAGAAATATTGGAGAATTGGACAACACGGGTTTATCCGTAGAAGCGTCGAAGCGAGCTGCGTTCCATGGGTTTGGTTCAAGGGGATTGTCTGACAGGCTCCGAAGACGATAGGCTCTTCCCGTGAGTACTTCGTCGATGATGAAGGGCCCCTCCCATTTGGGGTTGAGTTTATTCTTCTGCTTCTGTGGGAGCCGTAGGACGAGTTTGCCTATGTTGTATGCTTTTGCCCTGACCTCCATACTCCGGTAGCGTCGTGCTTGCTACTGGTAAAACATAGAGCGAGCCCGAGCTATGTCACGTTCTCCCTCTAGGGCGTCTAGGTCGTCCTGCCGATCCAACTCGGCCTCCTTTTCCTCATACATGCGCACTCTTGGTGCATCGTGAATAATGTCACTTGGGAGAACTACCTCTGCCCCATAGACCATGAAGAACGGTGTGTAACCCGTTGATCTGTTCGGGGTAGTGCGCAGGCCCCATAAAACGGAGTCGAGTTCCTCTACCCAATGATAGTCGGACTCATGCAGCGATCGGACAAAACATGGCATAATGCCACTCATAATGAGGCCGTTTGCTCGTTCGACTTGTTCGTTGATCTGCGGATGATAGACTGGCACGTAATCAAGCTTTATGCCCATTTTTGCGCACTAGTCCTTGACCTCTTGAGCAGTGAAGTTTGATCCATTATCAGTTATTATGCTGTGCGGAACACCATAACGGTGTACCACGCCGGATATAAAGTCGATAACTAGTCCGGACTTGGCCGATTTGACGGGCTTTGCCTCTATCCACTTAGTGAATTTGTCAACCATGACCAGTAAATATTTATTTTTCTTGGTCCCCCCTTTAAGGGGTCCAACCATGTCCAGCCCCCAGACCCCAAAAGGCTAAGTGATAGGAATAGTCCGAAGAGCTGTTGGGGGCATGTGACTCTGGTTTGCAAAGAGTTGACACCCCACACAATGTTTGACCAGCGACTGGACGTCCGTCCGAGCTGTGGGCCAGAAGAAACCAGCTCGGAAGGCCTTTTTCACTAAGGCTCTTGCCGTGGCGTGATGGCCGACCGTGCCCGCATGAACTTCGGCGAGGAGCTCCCGTCCTTCTTCCTCGGATATACACCGCTGTAATATTTCGGGTCGTGCTTTTCTTGTATAACTCGCCCTCGTGTACTTTGTAGGCCTTGGACCACCGAACTATGCGCCGTGCCTGTCTGATCGTCGGGGAGTTCCTTGCGAAGAAGGTAGGCGAGGAAGGGCTTGGTCCATGGCGCGATTACTGCCATTACCTTGTTAGCCGAAGGCATTTCACTCATTAAGGAGCCTCCGATGATGTGATTGTCTGGTTCGTTTTCAAGGGGAACAACCTCATACGTCGTATCCGAACGGGCGCCCTTGTCTTTGTCCTGCCACACTACGAATGGCTTAAAGAGCCATTCCAGAAAGGTGTTTCTCGGGACAGGGTCGCGCTTAGTTCCCATACGGGCCAGTATGTTGGCGTATTGGTTATTGTCGCGAGCGACGTGGTGAAATGCCAACCCCTCAAACCGTGCAGATATCTTTAGGACGACATTTCTGTATGCCGCCATCTTTGGATTTTTGGCGTCGAATTCGCCATTAATTTGGGAGATGGCTAAGTTGTTGTCTCCCCGTACCTATAGCCATCGTATGGCCATTGATACTGCCATCCGAAGACCATGAAGGAGAGTTTCGTATTCGGCTGCATTGTTGGTGTCGACATACATGATTTGCAAGACGTACTGCACGTTGTTGCCTATGGGGGATCTGAGGATGACTCCAGCCCCCAGTCCGACCAATGTTTTGGACCCATCGAAGTACATTGTCCAATGGGAGTATGCACTGTACTCCTTGGGGAGCTCGGCCTCTATCCATTCAGCCAGGAAGTCTGCCAATACCTGAGAATTTATGGCACGACGTGGATTATAGGTTATTTCAAAGGGAAGGAGCTGAATGTCCCACTTGGCTATGCGGTCGGTGGCATCCCTGTTGTTGATTATATCATTCAGGGGGACTTCGGATGCCATTTTTATCGCACACTCTTGGAAGTAGTGTTGGAGTTTCCTTGATGCCATAAATACTGTGTAGGCTATCTTTTGGTAGTGCGGATATCTGGACTTGCACTGCGTTAGCACTTCTGACACGTAATAGACCGGTTTCTAAGTCTAGAATTTGTGTCCCTCCTCGTCTCATTTAACAATGAGCACCACGCTGACAACTTGATTGGTGGACAATATGTATAACAACATGGGCTCTCCAGCGCCTGGTGCTGTGAGTATGGGATTGGTTGCTAGTAGTGTTTTGATTTCTTCTAGCGCAGCCGCTGCTTCATCGGTCCACTCAAATTTGTTGGTCCGTTTCAGCAGTTTATAGAGCGGCAAATCTTTCTCTCTAAGGCGGGAGATAAGGCGGCTTAACGCTGCTACGCACCCAGCTATTCCCTGGACATGCTTCAGCTCTATAGGAATTGCAAGTTCCGATAAGACACGGATCTTAGATGGATTCGCCTCTATTCCTCTGTGGGAGATGATGAATCCAAGCAACTTACCAGAAGGAACTCCGAATACACATTTTCCGGATTGAGTCGTATGTCATACTCGCGCAAACTGGCAAAGGTTTACCGTAAGTCGTTGATCAACTGGCTGACGTGTTTGGTTTTGATTACCACATCGTCCATGTATGCCTCGACTGTCTTACCGACCTATGTCACGAGACACGTCTGGATCATGCGCTGTATGTGGCCCTAGCGTTTTTTAGCCCAAAAGGAATCATGTTGAAGCAGAATGGCCGTAGGGGGTGATGAATGCTGTTGCCGCTTGATCGGATTCCTTCATTTTAATATGATGGTATCCGGAGTAAGCGTCAAGGAAACACAACGAATCATGTTCGGCTGTGGCGTCAATGATCTGGTCTATGCATGGTAAGGGGAAAGGGTCCATAGGGCAGGCTTTGTTGAGGTCTTTGAAATCGACACACAACCGCCAGGTCTTGTCTTTCTTTGGTACCATTACCAGGTTTGCCAACCATTCGGGGTACTTGATTTCTCGAATGAAACCAGCCTCTAGCAGCTTAGCCAATTCTTCACCATGGCTTTCCGTTTGGGTTCACAGAAGCGATGCAGAGTGTGCTTAACATGCCTAAAGCCTGCGATGATATTCAGACTGTGTTCGCCAGGCTATCGTGGGATTCTGGGCATATCAGAAGGATGCCAGGAATTTTTTTCCCAATTTTCTTGAGGAAAATTCCACAGTACCTCATCCACAAGGGGGTCGAGCTGGGCTCTGATGGATGCTGTCTTACTGGGGTCCGTCGGATGTACTTGAAACTTGACAATTTCCTATGCGGGTTTGAAGGACGTAGACTTGGGCCTTTTGCTAAGGATCATGTCATCCTTGTTAAGCATTGACCATAACGCGGTCAGTTCTTCGGCAGCGAAAGTCTTGGGTAAAGCCTTGAGGGCGAGTGCTGCCGTTTTATTTTTGGCCCAAAGGGCTATGTTCGGATCACTAGAGATCATGATCACTCCATTTGGTCCTGACATTTTAAGTTTCATGTACCCATAATGGGGTATAGCCTGGAACTTTGTGAAGGCATCACGTCCCAATAGGGCGTGATAGCTGCTCGGGAAGGGCACGATGTGGAAGAGAAGTTATTTGGATCGGTAGTGTTCGGGCATGCCGAACACTACGTCTAGGATGATACGTCCAGAATAGCGTGCCTCTTTCCCTGGAATGATTCCTTGGAAAGTTGTATTGCTATGTTCGATGCGAGACCGGTCGAACTGCATTTTTTCCAAGGTGCCTTCATATATTATGTTTAAACCACTGCCGCTGTCCATTAGCACCTTGTGTAGCCTGTATCCATCGATAATGGGGTTCAAGACTAGTGCGGCCGATGAGTGATCGGGAAGAAAGGCCGGCTGGCCAGTGTCTCCGAAGGTAATCGGTACGTCTGCCCATGCACTAGTTGCCATCACATGGTTGACCTGTTCGAGCCCTCTAAGAGCCCCTTTTCTCCTGTTCCTTGGTTGGAACATTTCATAGACCGTCCGGACTTCAGCATTGTATTCAGACAATGATGAGGAGTGCCCATTTGTCAGAGGTGTTTCGAGGATGGGCTCACCACTCTTTGCCACATGCCTGACGACCCAACAAGCTCTAAGGCTGTGAGTCGGGCTTGTGTTTAACAACGCGGAATGCATAGGGCAAGGTTTATCGAGTAGTCCATCAAGGACAGTGCCGACCCCTGGAGGAGGCCTGTTTCTTTTTTTTGGCGGGTTCCTATCTGGCTGTCCGCTTTGGAGGTACCCTTTTTTTCCGATTTCCTCTAGGGTGCTTGGGGAAAGTTGGTTCCAAAAACAACCGTTCGGATTGCCAAGCACTTTCCATGGCATAGTATTTTTGTACCAAATCGGGTAACTCCGAGAAGTCATGTATGTGTCTGCGGGCCAGGCCGTTAAGAATCCCTTCATCTTGGCAATTGCAAATGAAAATTCCCATTATCTCTTGGTCACTAAGACCTTTTTCTCTGCTCCTAGCAAGTAGGAGTCTTGCCCAAAAGTGATGGACTGACTCCCCTTGTAGGTGCTTAATACCCCGAAAGTCCGAGGATGCGGGCTTTGGTGTGATATTGGGATGATCGTCTTGGGTGGTGGGTGGGGAAATTTTTGATCCCACGTCACCTTGAGTGTTCGGAATTACAGATTCCGAATCATGCGATAGATCCTAGACTGATAATGATCCGACTCTTACGTGTTTTCCGGCCTCTGATTCGCCGATGAAGTCTTGGCGATCAGAGACCGGGATGTAGACTGTTTTTAGTTTTGACGGTCATGACGAATCCTCGGCCGGGCAGTCGATGGTAGCGACAAGGTGGGTGACCGGAGGGACATGAATCTCCCTATTATTAGGCCTGATCCTGAGCCGGTCATAGACCGGAACCTGGTCATCTGATACCCGCATGGCCTCGATCTGATCGAACAACTCGTTTAAGAACGAGGCGATGGTGGGATGCGTGTCGTAGAGGTGAGTGATTTCAATGATCGGCATGACAGTTTTGGAGCCACTCCGAAGCGGATCTGTGTTCCATTTAGCCGTGGGGCCTGATGTCTTTGGTGTCAAGTCGTCCGGACTTGCAGGATTCTCCTCTAGGGTCGAGGGTTCCATTAGCTCAAGTATTCTGTGTGAATCAGCGACAAACTCTAAGGTTCTGAACCTGATCCTTTGATGGGGGAAAAAGCTCCCGATCTGGCCAAGGTGGCTGATCGGGTTGGTGTGCGACAAGGTGTCGCCGCCCGCGAGATTCTGATTGGGGGAGAGAATCCCCTGGATGTAGATCTCGTTGCTTGCATTGAGGTGAGCCATGGATTCCTTAGGCGCTCATAGAGGAACTCTCAATGAAAGCACCAATGTCGGTGTCAAAACCGGCGGGTCTCGGGTAGGGGGTCCCAAAATGTGAGACTAGAGCTGATGATAATAGGAGACTAAGGGGAAACAGATTTACCCAGGTTCGGGCTCTCCTATCGAGGTAATACCCTACGTCCTGCTTGGATGTATTGATGATATGGGGGGGGGGGGGGGTTATAGAGTTGATCTACCTCGAGATCGAATAGCTAACCCTAGATGAGTCGTTCTGTATCTACACCCTAAAAACTTGCGGCTTATATAGACGCCGGGGGTATCTAGGGTTTACACATGGTCGGTTACATGCCGAAGAGATAAACATGCCTTCCTACGATGGGCAACTTGAAGAATACGTCATAACTTTTCGAGGCTTCCATCCTGGCGACGGTGACCCTCATCACCCAATGTCCACCTTGGAGGACCTCCTAATTCAGGACTCCCTCAACCCCCATGGGGGGGGGGGGGGTTCACCCTATGGGTGCGCTCCCTCCGGAGGAAGAAATCTCCACTCGTCGAAGCACGGTATCTTCTGGGCGAGGGCTTCCCCGTCCTTGTAGTTATATAGGGGGAGGCTGCCCCGGGGGACCTCGTCCGGTTCACCACCGGTTAGGCGGTGGAGCAGCTCGCACAACACATTGGAAGAAAGGGATGGGACCTGGATCCTCATGGAGTCGTGAGGGCCTCCGAAGGCCCACATCGGGCGGGAATGGCGTTGAAGGGGAGCAATTCGTTGGCATGAGAACTCTCGCACCACCATTGCCAGTGTCACACCCGCCTTCTTCAGCTTTGCTAGCCTAACAAAAACCTGCACAAGCCGCAGGTTGACAAGCTCTTCGTGCTTCCACCTGGGATTTGGCACTATGGGAACCGACGGAGGTTAAAACAGGGGGCTAGCCTCGGCAGTATCAACATACACCCACTGCCTCTAGAATCCTTCTGCGTTCGGGGAGAGTCTGGCATCAAAAGGCCCGTAAGTCGATGCGTCGGCCGCTCTCACGGACACACATTCAGAGCACTGCCGCCTCAAGTTCAACTGGAGAGAGAAGAAGTGGAAAAGCAAGGCCACAGAAGGGGATATGCCAATGAAGGCTTCACACAGAAACGCGTAGGAAGAAAGGAGGATGAGGGAGTTGAGGTCAAGATGGAGCGCGTGAATCTGATAATGCGAAAGCATGGCGGAAAGGAAGCCTGAGAACGGCGACAACAAGCCTGAGAGAAGGGCATGGAGATGAAGGGGGATGACGGCGGACTCAAGCTCGCTCTGAGGCCGTGAGCCCAGTTGGATCTTGGTCTCCCCACATTCGTTGGAGCTGGCGGCGACTACCAGTTGGACCTTCTCCAACCCCTCGAGATTCACCACCGAGGACCGGCCCAACGCGGGCTCCAGCATCGACGAAGTCCCCGGTGTCCTTGACCACTCGCCCCCTCTCTTCTTGGGGGCCATGGCAATAGGCCAGGTCGGGGCACGTGCAGGGTTTGGCAGAGAAGGCGAAAGCCACGGAAGAGGGGAAAACAGATGGCGAGATCAATGGGAAATAGAGACTGCTTGTTGGTGTGCACCAAGCAATTTGACAGCCCTGGCAATTGCCGAGCCAGCGTAAGGAAGTGGAGGCATCGACCTCTCGGAGAGTGCCGCATGTCGGGCCTGGCCCACAGGCGGTTGGGGCCTGTGGCGCTTCGGGCCACCTTCAATAGCTTCGCCTAGAAGACGACTTGAGCACGCCTTGGGCCCGGGGGCTACTGTCGGTGTTCTGGGAACGGAGGTACCCAGACCTGCCGGCCTGCGGCCTAGGGTGTGGCCCACTTTGACAGCCAGAGGCGGCCCGACGCGACCCCATTCAAGACAAGGCCCTCGCGAGATCCCTGAGCTCGCGAGGGAAGCAGTACCAAGACTCGCGGGGAGTAGTCCTCCTCAGGCCCCCTCCGGAGCGGCGGAGATCTCTATGCGACGCTTGGCCTCGGGAGGCCAAGGATGAAGTAAGGCGGAACATGCGGGCACCAGCGCGGCAGTTGGCACAGTTTCCCCTTTGGTGCAAAGGGAGGCAAGGACATATGCCGGTTCCCAAAGCACCCCAAAGGTTTCCATTCTGGTGCAACAAGACCAAGACCACGAGCTCCGCAGGACAGACGTCTTCGCCTAGCCAACCACTGCATCATCAACAACTTCTTTGCAGGCGAAGACCACCTTTCGTCAGGATAAAGATGTACCCCTTGTCCCCCTTCAAATTTGGCCGTTGTGGGATCCCTTCCCGCCATAGCGATAAGGGAAGAGGACCTCGGCCACTATAAATAGAGGCTAGGCAGCACCGAAGAGGGGGACAGAAGGAGAGGAGAGGTAAGACCACCAAAACACCCTCGCGAGGCAAGTCACCACTGTACTAGTTCATCCACAAACCTCCTCGTGAGGCAATCCACAAAAGCAGGAGTAGGGGTTTATGCTTCGCAGCGGCCCGAACCTGGGTAAATCATCGTGTGCAATCTTCTCCCTCGTCATCGTGTGAGTTCATCGTCTAAGCTATCGGATTGTGAGCAAGGAGGGGTGAGGCTGTTGGGGATCTTCACACAAGCCCCTGTGTTTGAACTTCCTTGGGTTTTGCGGAGCCCGAGATCCGACATATTGGATCTTCCTCTTGATGCAAGCCCATGAAATATACCTAACCCCACAAGAACACTCACAAAAGATCATGGGTCAGTATACGAAGCGTAATGGACAATACTTACTGTACCATGAGATCACTTCATCCCACTTGGTACATCTTCTACGCTTTGTGTGTTGATCGACTTGAATCACTCTTTGCCTTAGTCTTGATCAAACTTGTACCTTATAATCTCTTCATAAAGATGATGTCTTGAAGGTAGCCATGAATGTTCACACCATCTTATTCTTCAAGACGTGCTTACAATAAGCTCAACTCTCACATGACCAATCTTTCGATAAACCTTGAGTACCACCTTTGTCATCACATAAACTCCTTGAAACCAACAAATGGAGTTCAAGACATGACAATGAACAAATCCTTCGAATACAACTGAAGGCAACTATTAGTCCACAGGGGTTGTCATCAATTACCAAAACTACTATCGGAATCGGGGCTCCGGGGACCCAAGAGAGGTTCGAACTCTGTGGTGCACTGGCTTGCCAACTTTGCTCTCTCTCTCTAACCTACCGCGGTGCTCCAGTGTGCTTGAGCTTGGGGGGGGGGAGAACAATGGACACAAGGATCTACCCAGGTTCGGGCCACCTTGCGGTGCAAACCCTACTCATGGTTGTCTGGATTGCTTAGTTGGAGAGGAGGAGAATACAATGCCCGAACGCCTCCATCCTGATGCAACCTGCCTCTTCTTATACTGGCCTTGGTCCTGTTCCCACGAAAACACCCGACGGGAAGGGTTGCCACAACGACCAGTTTCAAGGGGGACAGGATTGCGGCTTACTCTGATGAAAGTAGTCTTCGCCTGCTTAAAGCTCCTTGTCGTGACGCGCTGGTGGGCTCGGAGATGACCCCATCCTATCGAGCCCCTACCTTGGCTGCCTAGCACCAAGCGTGAAACCTTTGGGGGTTGCCCCGGGAAACGACGGGTTGGTCCTGCTCCCTTAGCAGGAAAGGGGTAAACTTCCTGCTCACACCGACTGGTACGTCCCCTGGCATCGGTGAGCACGCCCCCTCACCCACGTGATGGCGCAAGGCCATACGTCCCCGCCGGGCTACCTCGACGAACCCGCTCTACGAGGGCCTTGGGAGGTGACCACGCGAGGGGTCCTCGGGAGGCCCCTGATGATGCTGTCGTCATACGTCCTGCGAAGTCTTACCCTTCATGAGGAGTCCGTGCGCGTAGCTCATCGGTGGCCCCTGCAGTGCTCAAGGAACGAGCCGCGTTATGGGCCACAGGAAGACGGGCTTGGGTAGTCCCGGTCCCTAAGGCCTGGCAGTATCCCCTAGGCCTGCGACACGCATGGTTCTCCAGTTGGAGGGTGCGAAATGACGTGGGCCCCAACCGGCCATGGGCCAGATGCGACATGTGGCGCCTGATATATCGTGCGTCGCCTCCACCTCCCAGGACGACCCACAGGCTGTGCTCCTTCCTAGAAAAACCGTCGTTCGCGTCGGGCAAAACCATCACCGTTCGGCTTCTCCCGTACGCCTCCTCGCTACGCCGCTCCTCCTTATTTGCACGAACGCCATCTCCTCATCTCTTCCCCTTACCATAGCGAAAAAGGGGGATCCATAAACGATGGAGCGCAGGTGGGGTCTTCCGCCTCCCCTGCCCCAGGCTCCGCTGGGAATGGCGGGGGGCCATGTGCAAGGCCGACCCAACACGGTGGCGTTGGGCCGCCGGCGACGAGTAAGTGCATTTCTGTCCCATTATTTCTTTGGGCCAGCAAGCTTGATCACCGACTCTTCAGGGAGCCCACGCTCAAGAGGCGGAGGGGTGCCTCGCCTGAGGCGCCCCCTCGCATGCCGCCCGTCGGCATGTCCTCAACCCCCGTTCCCAGCTTGGCAGGGCCAGGGAGGCCTGCAGCGGAGCCCTGGGGGCACACATCTGTTGTCGCCATGCACACCCCCGGAGACGCCACGCGTGAGGCTCCCGCAGGGAGGCGATCATGATCAAGTGGGAGGCCTATGTGACCCTCCGCGAGCGGGAGGCCACCCGGACCGCCTTCAACCAGGAGGCAAAGCGCGAGCGCCTCGAGACCCTGGAGGGCCGGTTCCTCGTCAACAAGGCCGCCCTCGAGGCGATGCACGACGATGCCTTTGCCCAGCTCGAGAGGAGGGATGCCCCAAGCAGAGGTGATACTGATGCGAGGGTGGCTCGGGAGCGGGAGGCCGCCCTAGAGGAGTACCATGGTAAAGTGGCACAACAGGAGGCCCGCTTCCATCTCTGACGTGACGCGCTCTTGGAGGAGGTGGGCAAGCTCAAGGCACGACTGCAGAGCTCCGAGGCCAATCTCCAAGCCTCCCTTGAGAGCAAGGGTGACATCGAGGCAGAGCAGGCATCACTGCAAACCCAAGTCGTCGAGGCCACCGACGCTATGCAGAGGGCCAAGGACGACGAGACGTGGGCACAAATGACGGAGGCACGACACACTAGGCAAATCTTGGATCTTTCCCGACACACTGGTGGAGCGCTTGGCCGCTTGTTCAGGGACACCCTAGAGCTGCCCTACGCGCACGGGGACGGGGGCTACCTCGACTTCTTCCTCGAGGTGGTGGAGGCGTTGGAGTCAGGCGCCTGATACTCGTGATCTGCATTGGTTTTTTTGTGAAGAGGAATAGGTTATCGCAGCACAAAGTGGGTAAGTATTCCCCTCAGTTATGAACCAAGGTTTATCGAACTAATAGGAATACCAATCCTCAACCATCTTCAGCGGCTGCACACGAAAGAACAAACAGCTTGCACCAACGCCGCCAAGAGGTTGAGGATTTGGTCATCTTAATTCATCTTTCGTAGTTGCAGATGCTTGCGGGAGAGGTTAATCATAAGTGGGAGGTTTTTCCAAGTAAGGGCAGCACCCAAGCACTGGTCCACCCACATATCAAATTATCAAAGTAACGAATGCGAATCAAATGAGCATGATGAAAACTAGCTTGACAGAAATTCCCATGTGTCCTCGGGAGCGTTTCGCTTTATATAAGAGTTTATCCAGGCTTGTCCTTTGTTACAAAAAGGATTGGGCCACCTTGCTGCACCTTTTCTACATTTGTTACTTGCTACCCGTTACAAATTACTTTAACAAAACTATCTGTTACCGATAATTTCAGTGCTTGCAGAGAATACCTTACTAAAAACCGCTTGTCATTTCCTTCCGTACCTCGTTAGGTTCGACACTACTACTTATCAGAAGGACTGTGATAGAACCCCTACACTTGTGGGTAATCAAGACTCTTTCCTGGGGCCGTTGCCGGGGAGTGAAGCGCCTTTGGTAAGTGGAATCTGGTAAGGAAAAAAAATATAGTGTGCTGAAATTTACTGTCACTTGTTACTATGGAAAATAATCCTTTGAGGGGCTTGTTCGGGGTATCTTCACCTCGACCGGAATCACAAAGAGTTGCTCCTCGACCTACTAAACCTACTGAAAATATTTAATATGAAATTCCTTCGGGTATGATAGAGAAACTGCTAGTTAATCCTTACGCAGGAGATGGAATACTACACCCTGATTTGCATCTAATCTACGTGGATGAAGTTTGTGGATTATTTAAGCTTGCAGGTTTGCCCGAGGATGATGTCAATAAGAAGGTCTTTCCTTTATCTTTGAAGGAGAAGGTATTGACATGGTATAGTCTATGTGATGATATTGGATCATGGAACTACAACCGATTGAAATTGGAATTTCATCAGAAGTTTTATCCTATGCATCTGATTCATCGTGATCAGAATTACATCTATAATTGTTGGCCTCATGAAGGAGAAAGAATCTCTCAATCTTGGGGGAGGCTTAAGTCAATGTTATATTCAGCCCCAATCATGAGCTCTCAAGATAAATTATTATTCAAAAATTTTATGCCCGGCTTTCTCGTAATGATCCATCCATGCTCGATACTTCTTGTACTGGTTCCTATATGAAGAAAGATATTGACTTCAAATGGAATTTATTGGAAAGAATTAAATGCAACTCCAAAGATTGGGAACTCAACAAAGGTAAGGAGTCAGGTATAAACCTTAAGTTTGATTGTGTTAAGTCCTTTGTAGACACCGATGCTTTTCATGAATTTAGCACTAAATATGGACTTTACTATGAGATAGTAGATTCTTTCTGAGAATCTTTTGCTACTCATGTTGATCTCCCTAAGGAGAAGTGGTTTAAATATCCTCCTCCTATTAAAGTGAAAGTAGTTGAACCTATTAAAGTTGAAGAAGAGACTATTACTTATAATGTTGATCCTGTTATTCCTGCTGCTTATATTGAGAAACCACCTTTCCCTATTAGAATAAAGGAACATGCTAAAGCTTCAACTGTGGTTTGTAAGAGCTATGTTAGAACACCTACACCCCCTGAGAAAATTAAACTTGAACCTGGAATTGCTATGGTTAAATATATCTTGGTTGATAATATTGATGGGCATGTTATTCATTTCTGTGATGAAGCTGCTAGAATTGCCAGACCTGATGCTAAAGACAAACATAGACCTACTGTTGGCATGCCTGTTGTTTCTGTTAAAATAGGAGATGATTGTTATCATGTCCTATGTGATGTGGGTGCTAGCGTGAGTACAATCCCCTTTACGTTATATAAAGAAATCATCAATGATATTGCACCAACTGAATTGGAAGAAATTGATGTTACCATCAAGCTTGCTAATAGAGATACTATAGGACCAGTTGGGATTATTAGAGATGTTGAAGTCTTGTGTAAGAAAATAAAATATCCTACTGATTTTCTTGTTCTTGGTTCCCCACAAGATGATTTTTGTCCCATTATATTTGGTAGGCCTTTCTTGAATACTTTTAATGCCAAGATAGATTGTGAGAAAGAAACTGTTACCGTGACTTTTGGGGATGTGTCCCATGAGTTTAAATTCTCTAAATTTCGTAGACAACCCCATGATAAATAATTGCCTAGTAAGGATGAAATTATTGGTCTCGCTTCTATTGCTGTGCCTCCTACTGATCCTTTAGAACAATATTTGCTAGACCATGAAAACAATATGCATATGAATGAAAGGAATGAAATAGATAGGATTTTGTTTGATCAACACTCTATTTTGAAACACAACTTTCCTGTTGAAATACTTGGGGATCCTCCTCCACCCAAGGGTGATCCCGTGTTTGAGCTTTTTCAGTGCATGAAGAAATGAGATTATTGAAAACTCTGAAGATGCACCGTGCAACTATTGGATATAGTCTTGATGATCTTAAGGGCATTAGTCCCACTCTATGTCAGCATAAAATTAATATGGAACCTAATGCTAAACTAGTTGTCGATCACCAACGATGGTTAAATCCTAAAATGAAAGAAGTGGTAAGAAATTAAATATTAAAGCTTCTGGAGGCATGTATAATTTATCCTATTGCTGATAGTAGATGGGTATACCTGTTCATTGTGTCCCTAAGAAGGGAGGTATTACTGTTGTTCCTAATGATAAAAATGAATTGATCCCGCAAAGAATTGTTATAGGATATAGAATGTTAATTGATTTTAAGAAATTAAATAAAGCTACTAGGAAAGATCATTACCCTCTGTCTTTTATTGATCAAATGCTAGAGAGACTATCTAAATACACACATTTCTGCTTTTTAGATGGTTATTCTGGTTTCCCTCAAATACCTGTGTCAAAAGAGGATCAAGAAAAGACAACTTTTACTTGCCCTTTCAGTACTTTTGCTTACAGACCTATGCCTTTTGGTTTATTCAATGCACCTGCTACCTTTCAAAGATGTATGATTGCTATATTCTCTGACTTCTGTGAAAAGATTGTTGAGGTTTTGATGATTGCTTGAGCAACCTTGATCGAGTTTTGCAGAGATGTGAAGAAAATAATCTTGTCTTGAATTGGGAGAAGTGACACTTTATGGTTAATGAGGGCATTGTCTTGGGACACAAAATCTCCGAAAGAGGTATTGAGGTGGATAAAGCTAAAGTAGATGCTATTGAAAAAATGTAGTGTCCCACAAATATCAGAGGTATAAGAAATTTCCTTGGTCATGCTAGTTTCTATAGGAGATTTATTAAATAATTCTCTAAAATTTCTCGGCCTCTCACTAATATCTTGCAAAAACATGTTCCTTTTGTTTTTGTATGATGATTGTGTAGAAGCATTTGAAATCCTTAAGAATGCCTTGATTTCTGCACCTGTTGTTCAACCACCTGATTGGAACCTACCCTTTGAAATTATGTGTGATGCTAGTGATTATGCCATTGGTGCTGTTCTAGGACAAAGAGTTGATAAGAAATTAAATGTTATCGATTATGCTAGTAAGACTCTAGACAATGCTCAAAGAAATTATGCTACCACTAAAAATGAATTTTTAGCAGTTGTGTTTGCTTGTGACAAGTTTAGACCTTATATTGTTGATTCCAAAGTAACTGTTCACACTGATCATGCTTCTATTAAATATCTTATGGGGAAGAAAGATGCTAAACTAAGACTTATTATATGTGTTCTTCTTCTACAAGAATTTGATTTGCATATTATTGATAGAAAGGGTGTTGAGAACCCCATAGCAGATAACTTGTCTGGGTTAGAGAATGTTCTTGATGACCCACTACCTAGTGATGATAGCTTTCGTGATGAACAATTAGCTATCATAAATGCTTCGCGTAATGCTCCATGGTATCCTGATTATGCTAATTACATTGTTGCTAAATTTATACCGCCTAGTTTCACATACCAACAAAAGAAAAAGTTCTTCTATGATTTGAGACATTACTTTTGGGATGACCCACACCTTTATAAGGAGGGATAGATGGTGTTAGTAGACGTTGTGTACCTGAGCATGAACAGGAATAGATCCTACACAAGTGTCATTCCGAAGCCTATGGAGGACACCATGCTGGAGATAGAACTGCACACAAGGTATTACAATCTGGTTTTTATTGGCCTACGCTCTTCAAGGATGCTCGTAAGTATGTCTTGTGTTGTGATGAATGTCAAAGAATTGGTAATATTAGTAGACGTCAGGAAATGCCTATGCATTACTCACTTGTTATTGAACCATTCGATGTTTGGGGTTTTGATTATATGGGACCTTTTCCAAAATCCATCGGGTATACTCATATTCTAGTTGCTGATGATTATGTTACTAAGTGGGTGGATGCTATTCCAACTAGCAGTGCTGATCATAACACTTCTATTAAAATGCTTAAAGAAGTTATTTTCCCTAGATTTGGAGTCCCTAGATATTTAATGTCGGATGGTGGTTCACACTTTATTCACGGTGCTTTCCGTAAATTGCTTTCTAAGTATGATGTTAATCATAGAATTGCATGTCCATATCATCCTCAGTCTAGTGGTCAAGTGGAATTAAGCAATAGAAAAATTAAATTGATCTTGCAAAAGACTGTTAATAGGTCTAGAAAGAATTGGTTTAAGAAACTTGATGATGCATTATGGGCTTATAGAATTGCTTACAAAAACCCTATGGGTATGTCTCCATATAAAATGGTTTATGGTAAAGCTTGTCACTTACCTCTTGAACTAGAACATAAAGCTTATTGGGCAATTAAAGATCTCAACTATGATTTCAAACTTGCTGGTGAGAAGAGGTTATTTGACATTAGCTCACTTGATGAATGGAGAACCTATGCCTATGAGAATGTCAAGTTGTTTAAAGAAAAGGTTAAGAAATGGCATGATAAAAGGATACAAAAGTGTGAATTCAATATAGGTGACCATGTCTTGCTATTCAATTCTCGTTTAAGATTTTTTGCAGGAAAACTTCTCTCTAAATGGGAAGGGCCTTACATTGTCGAGGAAGTATATCGTTCTGGTGCCATCAAGATCAACAATGCCGAGGGCACTAACCCTAAGGTGGTAAATGGGCAAAGAATCAAACATTATATCTTAGGTACTCCCCTAAAGGTTGAAACCAATATTATCAATACCATAACTCCGGAGGGGTACATTAGGGAGACCTACCGGAACGTTTCAGACTCCGAAAAGGTATAGGTATGTGGTACGGTAAGCAAACCGACTCCAAAACATTTCCCATAGAAACTTTTCTCCGTTTTGGAATATTTAATAAATTAGGAAAATTTAAAGTAGTCCAAAAAGTGCACGAGAAGGCGACAAGCCTGCAGGGCGCGGCCTACCCCCTGGTCGCGCCCCTGTGGCTTGTGGCCATGCCGTGCACCCCCCGGACTCCGTTTTCTTGTGGTACACTCTTGTTGGTCGGTAAAAAAACATTATATAATCTCCCAAAGGTTTGGATCTTCATATCACGACAATACCTCCTATTTTTGTTTTGAGTTGTTTTTGCAGCAGATTTAGAGCAAGATGTCACCCCAAGAGTCTGATGGGGATAGCTATGTATTGCATTTCTTGCTAGTCCCAAGCTCTATGGGGACCTAGATCCTTATGGATTATTCTCGGAGGAGCAACAAGAAAACAAGTATTAGGAAGAAAGCTCGGATGAACAAGAGATCCCTCTGCCTCAACTAGGAGATATGCACGTGGAGTTATGGCAATCATGTCACGCCCAAGATGTGATCCTATCCTTATTTTTTCACGGGGGCCTCGACAGGGATAGAAGCGCATCTCGTCGTGTTGCAAGAATGGATATCATTACAAGTACATTTACAGAAGAGATGAGTATATGGAATTGGCTTACACTCGCCACAAGCTACATCAAGATCACATCAATACAATAACATATTCAAGCATCATATATAAGAGCAGGGTCCGACTACAGACGAAATCAAACGATAAAATGACATCCATCCTTGCTATCCTAGGCTGCCCCCTGGAACCCATCCAAGATTGATGAAGAAGAAGAAGAAGAAGAACTCCGAAACAAACACGCATCACGCTCAGGTCAAATCATCGCATTACCTATACCTGGAACTATTTTTGTAGTAATCTGTGAGCCACAGGGACCCAACAATCTCATTTCCAAGGGTATCAAGACTATTAAAGCTTAATGGGTGAGGTATGGTTAAGTGGTGAGGCTACAGCAAGCGACTAAGCATATATTTGAGTGGCTAACTTACAAATACAGAAAGTAAAGTGGGTGGTCTACGCATAACGGATGTGAACTAGTAATGATCACTAACTGATCCTGAACACCTACTTACGTCAAACATCACCCCACCGTGTTCTCTCTCGGATAAGGACTTACGATAAGAGAGAGTCACGGTTACACACACAATTGGTGTATTTTATTTGAGTTTACTGCAAGTTTACTATGACTGGGTGTTAAACAAAATATCCAAGTTTGCCACATAACCGCGGGCACGACTTTCCGAAAGATTTAACCCTGCAGGGGTGCTCCAACTCGTCCATCACAAATTAACCACACACAGCGGAAATAACCTCGACGACGGATCTCATGATCTTCCTAGGCAATTCCACGGGAAATCCGCCACCTTGAGATAGCCCGAAGAAAAATCGGAATTCCTCACTCAAGACATTCGAGAAAGGTAAAACAAATCCAGCAAGGCCGCCTGACGTGTCGACGATCCCGATAGGAGCCGCGTATCTTGTTCTCAAGACACGACGGATTTTCCAAACTTCCGGTAGGCCAATCGCAGAGTTGCCCCTGGTAGCCACCGAGGGTTGACAGGTTGGACCAACACTCATGAGGAGCACTGGCCCAGGTTGTTGATTAAATTATTCGCGGGTGCTGGCGGGTCCCTATGCAATTTATTAGTTATTAGGCAAATGTACTACCAATGTTGGGCCTTGCCATCCCAAAACGAAAATCAAGGGGGTCCCCATAACAACCCCGAGCATGTTAGGAGCGCTCAGTTATGGAACATAACACCGGTTCACAAGTAACTAGGGGCGGCAAGAGTGGAACAAAACACTGAGCAAAAGACCAAGCCTTCCATCCTTCACCAAGTGTATAGGTGCATTAAATTAAATAGCAACAATATTGTGATAACAAAAGAATGTCCATGTTGACACATGGAAGCAATTGCACCTGCAGCTAGAAACGCTATAAGAAGGGCTGAGCAAGCAGTAACATAGCCAAACAAAGGTTTCCTAGGATGTGGAGGGGTTAGAGGCTTATTATGGGAATGTTGGGAGGCTTGACAAACAAGTGGTAGGTAGCGAGACATAACGATAAAAGCAGGACAACTAGCATATCAATGATAGTAGTGGTATCCAGGGAAATGTGTCATCTTGCCTGAGATCCCGCTCGGAAGAAGAACAAGTCCATGAAGAGGACATGCCAACGTAGTCGAACGAATCCTCACACTCCAAACACTTTCGGAACTCTATCGAGAAGGAACAATCCGTAACAACAATCAACACACGATAGCACCACAACATATGCAATGACATGATGCGCAAACAAATATGATGCATTTCCAGTTTTGAATATGCAAGGCATGGCATGGCAAGAACAACAACCAACTACTACACGTTAAGTGAAGTTCAATATGCAACGAGTTGCATATTGATGAAACTCCACGATCGACTATTTAGTTCACTCTTGTTTAGGTAAACGACAATATTAAATGTTGTTAAACATGGCAAGAGGTGATGCATAAGTAAACTACGCTATCTAGGCATCTTAAATGAGGTCGGAAACAACTTATAGTATTTCCTAAATGACCCCATATGTTAATTTCTAAATTGGTCCAGATCTGAACTAACCATATTTTATATTTGTTAAACAACATAATAAAGCATACCATGCAATTCTACATGTCATTCTAGTCAATTTACATACATAGAACATCTCAAACGGAGCTACGGTCTAAAAGATATGAGCAACACAAGATGGATATGCCATGAATGCAAAATGCATGAAAATTACAACCACAACACTTTAAAACATGAATGCAATATTATATTATGATACCATATGAAATTTTAATCAAGTTTCATATATGACATGTCCAAAACGGAGCTACGGTTCAACCACAACAACTAACACAAGTTTTATATGAAATCTGCCCAAAACAGCAACATGGCATATTGCACGCATGAAAACAACAAGCTACAAGATTCTAAAAATCACAAACTAAGCATGGGGAAGTAGCGTATAACACACACTTCATTTCAACTTCACCTATCATACTCAAAATAGTCATGGATCATATGGTAGGAAGCTCACAACATGGCATATTGAACTAAGCAGTTTTCAGACTTAGTGAAAATAACCCAGTTTTTGACAGTGCAGCTTTTATCATGAAGGCATATTTACAGCAGTAAAACTATAAGCTACAGGGAATATTATGGCATGAAACTTAATAGCATGTTAGAGGACATTACCAACTACAAATAACTCCATTACACCTACCCCAAAGGATTTCTAGATCACTAGCAAAACACATGGCAAGACAACAACAAAATAATACAGATTCCAGACTTAGAAATATTTAGACCCTCAAAACAGCACTATTTTATGGCATGATGGCAACAATAAAACAACACCTAAAAATGCATTTCTATGGCAAGCAAAATGCCCATGGGCTAGTGCACATGTCAAAGGGCATATCTCATGTTTAAAATTATTTCTTATCATGCATGGATTAAATCACACGAAATAGACAAAAGGGCATCACAACAAAAATGATATGCACACGAAAATGCCCAAACGACAAAACTAAATACGCAGATAAATTCTATGGATTTTTCTACCCCGAAAACATATATAATAAGGTAGGTTCATGTAGGAAAATATGTCACAATTAATTATGCAAGGTTAATGCCTAACCCCCTTTTAGCAATTATAAATACAAGTAAATGCAAATATTACAATGGAAAAGTTTTTCATGCATGAAAATGCGATGCCGATAACATGTACATTTTAATATATTGTGGGGTTAATTCCAATGCACGGGTAAATAAATATGACAATGCAAAATAATGGCAATTATGCAAAATGGTGCAAAACAGCGAGTGTAAGTACTTCCAACATGGATTAAAAGGACATATTAATAATCTACGCATTTTTCTGAGCATCTTACACATATAAAACATTTCGATCCGGTGCACGGTTATTTATTTATGGTTATAGCAAAATATAGCTTTTTATCTAATATGATGATATGTCATGATTAATAGATAAATTCGCTAATGGAAAAAAAAACGCGGGCCGAATCTGCAATTTGTTGGACTTAACATCCAATGGGCGCAACATAGAATTAAACGCACTGGGCGAGGGATAGGACAATCGGGCGCTCATCAAAGGGCCTCATGGGCCAGATCTGGTGCTAGGCTGTGGAGGAGGCCACGCATGCCGGTTGGGCCTTGCGCATGCGTGGCCCATGCAGGCGAGCGAGAGGGAGGAGTGGAGGCTCCATCCTCCTCCCGATCAGATCGATCGGCTGGCAGCTGGGGCGATGATGTGGTCCGCCAGGGACGACATGGCGGCACGGACGCCGGGGATGGAGCGGGGACAATAGGATCCGGCAGTTCCGAGGCTCTCCAACGTGAGTCCGATCCGGAATCAAGGCACGGTCGGGCCAGAGCTGCGGGAGGCCATCCATGGCGGCGGGGTTCTTGTCCAGCGCAAAGACGGGGGCGGTTAGAGGAAGCAAGGGGCGGCAGAAGGAGGCGCGAGGCACGACGGTGCTGGCCTGCTGGAGGTCAACGGCGGGGGCTCCGGCGAGGTCCGGTGGGGCTGCGAGCAACCTGGCTCAGGCGCGGGACGAGGCGCTCGGGAGGAGCGGTTCTACATGGCGGCTGCAGGATCTGGGGCTCTATGGTCGTCGGACATTGTCCGTGCAGCCATGCACATTGTACGGGGTGGGGGTTTTGGACGATTTTGAGCCCTTAGATCAAAATCTAAGGGTCCATATCTTAGGGGTGGCTAGGGCTGCGGGATTTGGAGGAGGTGGAGCTAGAAGGTGGTTTTTTTGAGGGGGGTGGCTGCAATTTTGGCAAGGGGAAACCCTAGAGAGTGAGAGGGGTCTCCATGGGGTGGTTTTTTTATATAGGAGATGGAACTAGGGTGGGTTGGACCTCATTCGTTCGATCGCGATCCGATGACCAAAAACGGAGGGGCAAGCTAGGTTGGGCTAGCAGGCTGCATAGTTGAGCTAGGTGGGGATGGGAGAGAGAATTGTGGCCCGTGACAGAGGTTTTATAAACCCGAAAACATCCGACGAATAACCGATGACCGCACTGCTACGACTGACCGTAGGGGTATCAAACGAACTCAGAATGCGACAAAATTTGGCGGGCAGTCTACCTACACTATAATAAGACCGCACGCTAGGTTTCGACCGAATCCGAGAATATTTTCACGCTCTTGAAAAACGGTTTTTTTTCAACGATGCCGCGGGCGCGTGCGTGTGTGGTTGGTCTCGAAACGAGCGACGGCAAGAACGGAGAGAACCGGCGACTACGAACAGATGTAAGTTTTCAAAAACGAGTGACAATGCCATGCAGATGATGCGAATGATGCGATGATGAATGCAGCAACCAAATGAAACACATACGAGAATGGAAATAAAAGGGGAATCTTCTGGAGCGTCGGTCCCGGGCTGTTACAAGTCAAGCCTCCCAAACACAAGGAGAAAACCCAAGGTTCTATTTATCCCTTTTCATTTTCTGCAGGAGAGCAAGCAAGAATTATGTCAAAGGATATTGAAGCTCGATCAAGAAGTTGACGATCTAAGGGAACATAATCTTATGCTCAAGAGGAAACTGAACAAGCTTGAAAATTCTTCTCCACCACCATCACCTCCGAAGTAGGACATCTAAGCACATGGGTATGGGCACTCCCCTTGTCTTGTGCCAAGGTTGGGGAAGGTGCCCCGATATCGTATCACCATCACATCTTTTACCTTTTCTCGTTTTCCCTAGTTTGATCCTTTTGGTTTTATCTTGATCTAGTAGAATAAAGGTTTAGTATGATCTAGCTTTGAGTTTTGCTTTATGTTCCCCTTATGTAAGCAAGTGTGAGAGTTATATAACAAAAAGTAGTTTTGATGTGAGGGCTTTGCTTGCTTGCTCTAATCTTGAGAAAAATAAATAAGAAATAAAAGAATAATAGAATAAAAGCAAAGAGTATATATGATGATCTTATGGGGAGTGATGACTTCACATATAAGAAGTATGTCGATTGAAATTTGTTGAGAGTTAACAAGCATAGCAATTGGTCATTGGTGCAATTAAACGGAAGTAATAAAGAAAGAGAGGTTTACATATAAATATATTATCTTGGGCAACTTTTAGGATTGTGAGCACTCATTAAAATATTATATGCTAAGAAGTTGATGCTAGACAAGGAAGACAACATAATGGGTTATGTTTGCTCATATCCAAATAGAAGTTATATTGTTATAGGTCTTCCAACATGTAGTGATTTCTTCCACCTCATACTAGCCAAAACTTCCGCACCAAGTAGAACTGCTACTTGTGCATCCAAACACCCTCAACCCAGTTTTGCCATGAGAGTCCACCATACCTACCTATGGATTGAGTAAGATCCTTCAAGTAAGTTTTCATCAGTGCAAAAAAGCAATAAGGATTGCTCCTAAGTATGTATGATCATTTATTGTAAGGGAAAATATGCATTGTATGAACTTGTGATGGTAAAGAAATAAAAGCGACAGACTGCAAAATAAAGGTTGCTATCACAAAGGGCATTACAACACGACGTTCCTTTGCATTAATGGTTTGCACATCCAAAAACAAAAAACGCATGACAACCTCTACTTCCCTCTGCGATGGGCCCATCTGTTACTTTTACTTTCTAGTACTTACCTTTATGCAAGAGTCATGGTGATCTCCACCACTTCCTATATTTTTCCTTTTTTTGTCAAGCATTATGTGTTGGGGAATGATCTAGACACATATATCCACTCGGATGTGGGTGATCATGAGTTATTTCTGTTGACATTACCCTTGAGGTAAATAGTTGGGAGGCAAAACTCTAAGCCCCCATCTTTCTCTGTGTCCAATTGAAGCTTTGATCTCATGAGTACCGCGTGAGTGTTAGCAATTATGAAAGACTAAAATATGATTGAGTATGTGGATTTGCCTTACAAGCTCTTATATTGACTCTTTCCGAATTTTTGATAAATTGCAAATTGCTTCAATGACTCAGAGCATAGTTTGTTGGTTCTCAATAGAGTTGTTGGTTCATACTTTATCCGGTGAATAAATTGTTACTCTAGTATAATAAAGTATATATCAATAAGTATTGTTGTTTTAAAGATGATCATGATGCCCTCATGTCCATATTCTATTTTATTGACACCTCTATCTATAAACTTGCGGACATATTTATCGATCTCGGCTTTCGCTTGAGGACAAGCGAGGTCTAAGCATGGGGGAGTTGATACGTCCATTTTGCATCATGCTTTTATATTGATATTTATTGCATTATGGGCTGTTATTACACGTTATGGTACAATACTTATGCCTTTTCTCTCTTATTTTACAAGGTTTACATGAAGAGGGAGAATGCCGACAGCTGGAATTCCAGACTGGAAAAGGAGCAAATATGAGAGACCTATTCTGGACAACTCCAAAATTCCCGAAAATTTACAAAGAATTATTTTAGAATATAAAAAAAATATTGGGCGAAACAAATACCAAGGGGACCCACGAGGAGGTCACAAGCCTACTGGGCGCGGCCTACTCCTATGGTCGCGCCCTTGAGGCTGGTGGGCCCCCTGGCAGGCCTCTGGTGCGCATCTTCTACTATATGAAGGGTTTTGATCTGGAAAAAATAAATCAGACGAGAGCTTTCGGGATGAAACACCTCCGTCTCGAGGCGAAACTTGGGCAGAACCAATCTAGAGCTCCGGTGGATCTGTTTTGCCGAGGAAACTCCCCTCCCGGAGGGGGAAATCGAAGCCATCGTCATCACCAATGATCTTCTCATCGAGAGGGGGTCAATCTCCATCAACATGTTCACCAACACCATCTCCTCTCCAAACACTAGTTCATCTCTTCTATCCGATCTTTGTCTCAACACCTCAAATTGGTACCTGTGGATTGCTAGTAGTGTTGATTACTCCTTGTAGTTGATGCTAGTTGCTTTACTTGGTGGAAGATCATATGTTTAGATCCTTTATGATAATTAATACTCCTCTGATTATTAACATGAACATGCTTTGTGAGTAGTTACATTTGTTCCCGAGGACATGTGATAAGTCTTGTTATAATTAATCATGTGAATTTGGTATTCGTTCGATATTTTGATGATATGTAGGTTGTCTCTCCTCTAGTGGTGTTATGTGAACATCGACTACATAACACTTCACCATTATTTGTGCCTAGGGTAAGGAATTGGGAAATAATAAGTAGATGAAGGGTTGTTAGAGTGACAAAAGCTTAAATCCTAGTTTATGCATTGGTTGGTAAGGGGCTGATGTGGATCCATATGTTTCATGCTATGCTTAGAGGGATTCTTCTGAATAACTTGTTGTTTCTTTCTTTCCACAGGCTCCAGACGGCAAGCAAGAAGGTGTTCATGAAGAGGGGATTGCGCCATTGTCCTTTTGCGTGCGAGATCAGATTGAGCATGTGGTCAGCATTGTTCCATTGCATCCCTATATCTCTCCAGCAAAGTTGGCTGAATGAGCATTTGAAGAAGAGGTGTTCCACAACTTCCTCAACGTTTTGACCACATAATAAGCAGTCTAGGTTGTCCCCAATGTTATAATGTCTTGTTTTGAGCATATTTCTTGTGTTTACTCTATCAGAGAGCAGGAGCCAACCGAAGACCTTGATTCCGAGAGTACATCTGGATTTCCAAAGCTAGTGATACGCCTTGTGAGTCTGAACATCTCTGTAGTAGAATTCATAGTAGTCTCTTGCTTTGAATGTTGTTGTCCCCCACGTATACAACCGGTTATCTTTGTCTTTCGTGGATAATTCAATCTCTCTAGCAATCTGTTGCATTGCACACACTTCCTCATGTGCCTTGGTAGACAATGGTAGTTGGAAGACCGTCTGGAGGTGAAAAGTTTGTAGGAAGTTTTGGACAGAAATATCTTCAGACATGGCATATGAATAGGCACGCGGTAAGGCGTTCATCATGATGTCATCATGCCATAGGTCTTTCAAGAACAAAGTTGTGTTTCCATTGTGGATTTGTATCTCCGAAATGCCTCTAAAGGTTGGACTAGGATGCATGACATCTTTCCACCAGAAAGAGCCGCATATATCATTAGCATGTGGAATAGTCTTAGTGTGGTAGGTATCCCAGATCAAGTGGACCCATGGAATGTCATGGTGATTATAGAACTTATGTAGGAATTTGAGGTGTAGGGCATCATTTTGCACTTGTAAGTCTAAAATCCGAAGTCCCCCATGTTTCTTAGGCCGGCAAACTAGATCCCATGCAGCCAGAGAGTTGCAACGCTCTCCATGTTCAGTCTTCTTATTCCATAGGCAAAGTCACCTAATTTATCTAGCTGTGATAGGGTTTTCGGATTGATTTTAATGATGCACATAGAAAACATAGCCAGTGACGTGATGATGGAAATTAGAAGTCATAGTTTGGCTTTATACGACATCATATCCATGGTGGATGTAACTCTCCTTTCCATTCTGCATCCTAAAGGCGTCAGATCTTGTACATAGGGTTTTGTGGTTCCAAGTGGGAGTCCTAAGTATGTGAATGGCATTAGGCCCACTAAACAACAAAAGATACTCAAAAGAGTCTGATATGTTTCATCTGGGGTATTGATAGGTATCATCATGGACTTTTGAAAGCTATTTTTAGAGCCAATCAAGGTGGCATAATCAGTGATAATCTCTTTCATCACAACAACTTGGGTTGGACATGCGGGCATGATAATGATAGTGTCATCTGCATATTGGATCACCGGGTAATCCATATTTCGGCGTGTCCCAATTGGCAGTTGCGGGATGTTCTTGTTGAAGGATTCATCAATCGTAGCTTGTAGCAGATCTACTGCCAAGACGCATATTAGGGGCGATAAGGGTTCACCCTGTCTGACACCACAGTTACAGTCAAATTGGCGACCCGAGGTTCCGTTTAGAATGACCGAGGATTTCCCAGAGGAGAATATGGTCCTCATACATTGTAGCCTTTTGTCATTAAATCCCATTTTCTCCATAATGTTGAGCATGGCTGCATGATCTATGGTATTGAAGGCTTTGGTAAAGTCTAGTTTGAGCAGAATGGTTTCTTTTTTGGAAGCTTGGCATTGATGTATGCATTCAAAGGCCTAGGCTAGACTGTCTTGGATCGATCGTCCTTTTATGAAGCCGTACTGATTGTGGTGTATGAGCTTGAGGATGATTTTTTTGCAGTCGGTTGGCAAGGAGCTTTGTGATTACCTTCAGGCATCAGTTTAGGAGAGTGATGGGTCTATAATCATTAACTGAGGTGGGGGATAGAACCTTAGGGATAAGAGTGATAAATGCATAGTTCAGACTATCCAGTTTCAGACCCCCTTTGTGAAATGTAGAACATAGATTGGAAAAATCTTCTTTGATTATGGCGCATCAAGCTTTTAGAAATGTGCCATTAAATCCATCTCGCCCAGGAGCTCGGTCCCCTGGCATTTCTTTGATAACCCTATCAATTTCTTTCGGGGTGAAAGGTGTAGTGAGCTGATCAAGGTCTGTGTTGGGCTGTATGAGGGATGCCATTTCAAATTGCATTTCATTTGGACTGGATGTACCTAGTCTTTTCTTGAAGGCATCAAATATTATAGATTCCTTGCCCGCATGATCTTCAACCAACAGTCCATATTTTGATATGAGACTAGCAATTGAGTTTCTCCTAAATCGTTCGGTAGCTAGAGCTTTAAGTAGTTTGGAATTTTCATCACTGAATTGGATCCATTTGATGGTGCATCCCTTCTGCCAATAATCCTTCTGGTATTGAAGTAGACGGAGGAGATGTTTTTTTGAGGATTCGGCGAAAGTTGTTCTCCGGTGTTGTGATTTGCCTCTTGTTCTCCATTTCATCTAGTTCAGAGAGGGTTTTATTTGTGTTCTCAATGGCCATGGACAGCCTTGAAATCCTCTTACTCCAATGCTTGAGAGCTTGCCTCACATGTTTGAATTTTTTACAGATAGTGGCTGCAGCATTTGTGTTTTTAATGTGTGTGGGTTTGTTACATGCCTATTTCACCACCTCAAAGAAACTAGGGTGTGCAATCCAATAGTTTTCAAATATGAATAATTTGCTTCTGGGTATTTTTGTTTCTATGATGACCGAGCAGGGTATAAGGTCTGAAACTTGACAACTGAGAGGTTTAACCGAGGTGTTAGGGTAGGATGTGGTCAATTTTATGGTCTTCAAAAACCAATCAATTTGTTCCAGGAGAGGTTCTGATTGCATATTACTCCAGGTACACGTCCTACCCTTAATGGGGATTTCCACCAATTGTTGTTCTCTGATGAAGTCATTGAAAGTTAGCATATCTTGTGCATTTCCTCCAGGTTTGTTACGGTTACCAGGAGATCGGATGTAATTAAGTTCTCCTATAAGGAGCCAGTCTTCATTGGCAAGGATGTTGAGATCAAAAGGCCAATTGGTGAAAAGTATTTTGTTATCTACTTGACATGGGCCATAGATGTTTACCAGAGTCCAACTTTACATGGACTGGGTGGATGTGAATTTAATTCCCAGGGTGAATATTTCAGCAAAGAGCATGGTGCCGTTGAAAATTGCACTATTCCAAATAGTAATAATCCCCCAAGGCCCAATCGAAGGAACAAATGCAAATTAATCAAATCGACGTGGGCAAATGGACTTCAAAGTGTTAAGATCAAATATACGCATTTTAGATTCCCCTAGGCAGATTATAGCACATCCACTGGATGTGATGGCACTAGAAAACACAAGTTTTTTTTTATCAGAGTTCAACCCACGGATGTTCTAACATATAACATTCCAGTTCCTTGAAAGAAACATTAAAAAGAGAAATAAATAAGAGAGACTAAAATTAGGGCTTCAAATGACCACCAAAAGTGAAGCCACCCGTAGAGAGCCACTTATACCTTGGAAGGGCGTTCTTTAGTCTCCACTGGAGGCATGAGAGCTGCATCAGAAAATTCCTCTAGTGGGACTCCACATAGTTGAATACCAATGGCTTGCATCATGGGAATGGTAGTTGGAGGTGGGATTGCATTATCTCTCATGAAGTTTGCATTGGGCGTAGCTGTAGAGGAGCAGTGATCCCCTTGATCTCTTTATTTTCAAGCAAGTGAGTTGTGTAGATAATTGTAAATTGCAAATAAAATAAAATAACATCAAGGTAATGAAGACGTTTGTGAATATATAAGTGAATAGACTCGGGGGCCGTAAAGTTCTCTAGTGGCATCTCTCGCATAGAAATAACATACGATGGGTAAACAAATTACTGTTGCGCAATTGATAGAAAAGCGAATAGTTATCCGATTTTCAAGGCAATGATCATGTGTATATAGGCATCACGTCCATAAGCAAATAGGACGACTCCTGCCTGCACCTAGTACTATTACTCCACCCATCGACCGCTATCCAACATGCATCTAGAGTATTAAGTAAAACGTAGTAATGCTTGGAGAACATTAAGATGATGTAGACAAAGTAAACTTAATCAATATGAATAAACCCCATTGTTTTACCCTTAGCATCAGCAACACAAAGATGCAACTTGTCCCCTTCTGTCACTGGGATATAGAAACTCACCAGGTTGAACCTACTACAATGCACCACTCCCCACCGAAGAAATATCAATCTAGTTGTCCAAACTATCTCAACAGATCGGAGAGCATTACGAAGTTATGATGATCCTACTAATAAGAATCTTAGTATTAATATTTGACTCAAATAATTTTCATGAATAATCTGAACATAAACTCATAATTCATCGGATCCCAACAAACACACCATACAAAGGGATTACATCGGATAGATCAAGGCAAATAGGTGATGAACATTGTATTGAAGATTGAGGGAGAAAGAGAAAGAGAGAGATTTCCATCTAGGTACTACCTACGGACCCGCGGGTTTGTGGTGAACTACTCACACCTCATGGTGAGGGTAGCAAGGTTGATGAAGAGGCCTTCCGTGATTGATCCCCCTTCGGTAGGGTGCTGGAACGGATCTGTAGATGGCCTACCGTCGGAACAGAGACTTGCGGCAGCGGAAAAAGTGTTTCAGGAACCCTTATGATGTTTTTAGGGTAAAAGAGAATTTATAGGCCAGAGAGGGGCATCGGAAGGCACCCGAGGGAGGCACAAGCCATCAGGGCACGCCCGCCCTGGTGGCGCACCTTGTTGACTTGTGGGTCCCTCATGGCCCCTCCAGCCTCCCTCCAAAGCTTCCAGGTCTTCTATTCGTCGAGAAAAATCATCAAAAAGTTTTGGCAATTGGACTTCATTTGGTACTGTAAACCTGAAAAGTAAAAAACATGCAGAAAACAACACCTGGCACTAGGTCAATTGGTTAGTGCTCAAAAATATTGTAAATTGGTAAATAAATGCCCAAAAATTATCCTAGAATGATAATATATTAGAATGGAACAATAAAAAATTATAGAAACATTGGAGACGTATCAACATCCCCAAGCTTAATTCCTGCTCGTCCTTGAGTAGGTAAATGATAAAAACAGAATTTTTGATTTGACATGCTACCCATCATGTAATCTTTGGTATGCATGTCCATTGAGAAATGATGAATTAACAACCAACAAGATAGTAATATTTATAAGTATAAGAAGAAAAATCATTGATTTTTCAAGTATATGATCCTAAAAGAATGTTTACCCCTACTCATCTTATTATATTAGCAAGGCATGACTCTATCTTCACCACATCAATACAAATTTTAAGCACCACGGTGTTCAACTCAGGCAATTTAGTCTTCACACAATACATGAGCATGAACCATTGGACATAGCATATAGGTGGAATAGAATATGATGGTAGATATCAAAGGGGGAAAAGGTTGAGAAGATAGTCTCACATCAACTAGGAGTACCAAGGAGCTATGGAGATGCTCATCGATAGATGTCAATGCAAGTTGTAGGGATTGCCATGCAAATGATGCACTAGAGCTATAAGTGTATGAAAGCTCAACTGAAGCTAAGTGGGGTGTGCATCCAACTTTCTTGCTCATGAAGACCCCAGGCATTTGAGGAAGCCCGTCATCAGAATATACAAGCCAAGTTTATTATGAAAAGGTAATTCCCACTAGCATATGGAAGTGACAACATTGGAGACTCTCTATATGAAGAACATGGTGCCCCTTTGAGCCACAAGTGTGGTAAAGGATAGTAGCAAAGTCCCTTCTCTATTTTTCTCTCATTTTTTTATTTTTTATGGTGGGCTTTTCTCTCTTTTTTTCCACCCCATTCATATTTTTTATATGGTGGGCTCATTTAGCCTCCCCCATCTTTGTTTTTTTTCCGTCCGGAGTCTCATCTCAACTTGTGGGGGACTCATAGTCTCCATCATTCTTTCCTCACTGGGACAATTCTCTAATAATGATGATCATCACACTTTTATTTTAGTTACAACTCAATATGAAGGACTAATAGGAAAATATGACTCTATATGAATGCCTATGGCAGTGTACCAGGATTTGCAATGATCTAGCATGACATGTATCGAAAACATGATGAACGATGGCTTTGCCACAAATACTATGTCAGCTCTATATGATTATTCAAAGCATTATGATGACGAACAAACTAGTCATGTGAAGTGACGATGGAATTTGCATGGAAATTTATCTAGGAATGGCTATGGAAATGCCATGATAGGTAGGTATGGTGGCTATTTTTAGGAAGATATAATTAGGCTTATGTGCAACAGAGAGTATCATGTCATGGGGTTTGGATGCACCGTCAAAAGTTGCACCGATCCTCGAGGTGCGAATGGGCTATGCACGGTACCAAAGATGCTAGCAAATATGAGATGATGAGAATGCATATGTCCATGGTGTCACATTAGTTATAACGAACTCACATACTTATTGCAAAGTTTTATTAGTTTTATCACAAGTCAAAGTACTCTTCGCATGCCCCGAGGGAGGAGGTTGGTAGAATTTAACCATCACGCGCCCCGACTTGAAACAACACTAGGATTTCAATGAGGAATAAAAATTCTCACACATCATCACCATGCCTAGTTAATTTTTAGATGAATAACAATTTAATACCTATTAATCACGACACTTTTACGAATGAACAATTGTGGACTAACACCTTTTTCATATTACTACATCAATGTCATTAACACACAACTTCTCAATATGTACTACATGATGGTTTTGATTATCATTCATTGAATACCTACTATTTTTAGACTAGTATTATGACCCATGAAAATTAGCATCACTATTTATTAATCTATCAAACAAATATAAGTGAAGAACAAGAGCATATTATTTCTATAAAATCTACATGCCACCGTGCTCAAAAAGATATAAGTGAAGTACTAGAGCAACTGCCAAGCTCAAAAGATATAATTGAAGCACATAGAGTATTCTCGTAAATTATCATGAAGGTGTGTCTCTCTCAAATAGGTGTGTTCAACAAATGATAAATGTGACAAACTTAAAGTAAAAACAAACAAAAGCAAACGACGATCCCAGCAAAACATATATCATGTGATGAATAAAAATATAGCTCACCGATGGATTGAGACGAAAGATGGGATGCCTTCTAGGGCATCCCCAAGCTTAGACACTTGAATATCCTTAGAATTTTACTTGGGGTGCCTTGGGCATCGACAATCTTTGTCTCTTTCTACTCCTTATGCCATAGTCAATCACGATCACACCAAAAACTTGAAAACTTCAATCACTCAAAACTCAACAAAACTTCATGAGATCCATTAGTATAAGAAACATATTGCATACTTTAGGTAATGTAATAAATTGATTATTAATTCATTTTTCATAATATGTAACTTACTCTAACCTCTCCATGGCTTACACCCGCCCGTTATAATCCATAGCATAATCAAAACAAGCAAACTATGCAAGCAAAACAGAATCTGTTTAAAACAGAACACTCTATAGCAATCTGTAAAGAGCCCATACTTCTATAACTCTAAAAATTCGTGAAACTTACTAAAACATAAAGGCATTGTATATAAATAATGTGTAAAAATTTCATATCATTATCACGCTCCATTAAAAATGAAAATTCCTGCACTGGAGTAAAAGTTTCGGTTATGTTTCAGCATCGTTTCTACTCATCTTATGTGTCATCCCAAAGGACTTACTTGGCACAAACACTAATTAAAAAATAAAAACATAATAATTATAGAGGCAAAAAATAATTTTATCACAAAATAACATAAAGGAAAAACAAAATTAAAGATACATATTGGATTGCCTCCCAACAAGCGCTATTGTATTATGCCCCTAGCTAGGCATAAGGCATAGTTTCAAGTGTTGTCATATTTTAAATTCAACGCATAGGTATGTCTCATAATTGATTCATAAGGTGGTTTAGTTCTTTTCCTAGGAAATTGTTCCATACCTTTCTTTAATGGGAATTGGAATCTTATGTCTCCCTCTTTCATATCAATAATTGCACCTATAGTTCGTAAGAATGGCGTTCCAAGTGTTATGGGACAAGAAGGATTGCAATCATTATCAAGCACAATGAAATCTATAGGCACATAATTCTTGTTTGAAATAAGAAGCACATCATTAATTCTACACGAAGGTTTCTTGATGGTAGAATCCGCAAGATGCAAGTTTAGGGAACACTCTTCAATATTAGTGAGAGCAAGCACATCACATAAAGTTTTAGGTATGGTTGAAACACTAGCACCAAGGTCACATAAAGAATTGCATTCATATTTATTTATATTTATTTTGATAGTAGGTTCCCACTCATCATGCAATTTTTGGTAAAATATTTGTTTTGTTCATAAGCATTGGATGAGCTAATAATGTATTGAAGCTAGGAAATACATTATACTAAAGATAATTTATCATAATTAAAGTCCTTGTATCCAAGATAGTGGTCACATCAGTAGTTAATGTTTTGATCTCTTGAAACCCATTTTTAAGTTTTAGCATTTAGATCATGACCCTCCAAGAAAACGGGACGCTCCTTGACTAAAGTTGACTCATCTCCAGTCCCTTTATCATTAATATTCATAGAATTAAACAAAGATTCAATAGGAGAAACACCAATCATGTTAAGATCTTCATCATGATTCCGGTAAAAACCGGGTGGAAGAGCATTGTCTTAGAATTCTCGCTTAGCTCTCAACTTAGCGGTCCTCTCCTTAATTTCGTTGATAGATAATTGTATAGATTTAATAGTCTCATTACAATCATACTTGGGTGGAAAAGACTTATTTTTAAGCATTTTAATATCAAGAGCAATTCTATCCATGTTTTAGCCAAAGTATCAATCACATGCAACTTTTCTTCTACTGTAGTGTTAAAAACCTTTTGATAATTAAGAAATTATTTAATTGTGTCCTCAAGGTCAGAAGGTATACTATTAGGATTTGTCGAAGAATTTCAATAAGAATTAGCATAATAATTTCCATAGTTGTTAGAGGAATTACCACGATATGGTCTAGCATTGAAATTTCCTCTATAAGCATTTTTATTGAAATTATTTTGAGAGATGAAGTTCACATCAACAGCATAATTATTTTCTCAATCAAAGTAAAGAAAGGCATATCATTGGGATCAACATTAGTATTTTTATTTGCAACCATATTCGTAAGAGCATCCACTTTTTCACTCAAAGTAGTGATTTCTTCGACATAATTTACCTTCTTACCAGTCGGAGCTCTTTCGGTATGCCATTGAGAATAATTTGTCATAATGTTGTCCAGAAGTATTGTGGCCTCTCCTAAGGTCCCATCCATAAAGGTACTACCCGCGATAGAATCTAGAAGATTTCTAGACACAAAGTTTAGTCCAGCATAGAAATTTTGGATAATCATCCACAAGTTTATGCCATGAGTTGGACAATTTCTTATCATCAAGTTCAATCCTTACCAAGCTTATGAAACATGCTCTTGATATTTTTGTTTAAAATTCATTATTGATTCCTAACGGAGATGATCTTAGGAGGAGGAAAATACTTGGCAATAAAAGCATCTTTACACTTATCCCATGGTCCAATACTATTACGAGGTAAATATGAAAAAAGGAAATAATTTTAATTTCACTATGTCATTATGCATATACCTATTCTTTTGCATATCACATAATTCAACGAAGGTATTGAGATGAGATGCAGGATTCTCATTAGGACTTCCCAAAAATTGATCTTTCATGACAAGATTCAGCAATGCAGCATTAATATCAAATGCCTCTGCACTAGTGGCGGGTGATATAGGAGTGCTAATAAAATCATTATTATTAGTATTTGATAAATCACACAACTTAGTAGTATCTTGAGACATGGTGGCCACACAAGCAAAGCAACAAGCAAGACAAGTCAACTAGCAAGTAAAGCAAACTAGTGACTAGCAAATATAAATATTTTTCTATTTTTGATTTTTATGAGATAAACTAAATATAGCAGCAAATAAAAATAAGAACAAGTGAATGAATTTTTTTGCTAAGTTACTTGATAGCTGGTGATGGTATTCCCCGGCAACGGCGGTAGAAATCCTACCTGATACTCGTGATCTACGTTAGGTTATCGCAGCACAAAGTGGGTAAGTATTTCCCTCGGTTATGAAACCAAGGTTATCGAACCAACATGAATAAAAATCCTCGACCGTCTTCAGTAGCTGCACACAAAAGAACAAACAACTTGCACCCAATGCCGACAAGAGAGTTGTCAATCCCCTTGATCTCGTTATTTGCAAGCAAGTGAGTTGTGTAGATAATTGTGGATAACTGTAAATTGAAAAATAAAATGAAATGAAATAAATAATAGCAAGGTAGGTAAAGCACTTGTGAATATATAAGTGAATATACCCGGGGGTCGTAGAGTTCTCTAGTGGCATCTCTCATAGAAATAACATACGACGGGTAAACAAATTAATGTTAGGCAATTGATAGAAAAGTGAATAGTTATGCGATTTTCACAGCAATGATCATGTGTATATAGGCATCACATCCATAAGAAAACAGGCCGACTCCTACCTACACCAATTATTATTACTCCACCCATCGATCACTATGCAGCATGCATCTAGAGTATTATGTAAAACAGAGTAATGTTTGGAGAACATTGACATGATGTAGACAAAGTAAACTCAATCAATATGAATAAACCCCATCGCTTTATCCTTAGTAGCAGCAACTAAAAGACGCAACTTGTCCCCTTATGTCATTGGGATATAGAAACTTGCTAGGTTGAACCTACTACGACGCACCACTCCCACTGAACATAAACTCACAATTCATGAATAATCCAAACATAAACTCACAATTCATCGAATCCCAACAAACACACCATACAAAGAGATTACGTCGGATAGATCAAGGCAAAGATGAGATGAACATTGTATTGAAGATGGAGAGTGAGAGAGATTGCCATATAGGTACTACCTACGGACTCGTAGGTATTTTGTGAACTACTCACACATCATGGTGAGGGCAGCAAGGTTGATGAAGAGGCCCTCCATGATCGATCTCTCCTCCGACAGGGTGCCGGAACGGAGGTGTAGATGGCCTCCCATCGGAACATAGACTTGTGGCAGTGGAAGAAGTGTTTCGGGAGCGCTTTTGTTGGCTTTAGGGTAAAATAGAATTTATAGGCCAGAGAGGGGCATCAGGAGGCGTCCGAGGGAGGCACAAGCCATCAGGGCACAACCCCCCTAGTGGCGCGCCCTGTTGGCTTGTGGGTCCATCCTGGCTCCTCCAACCTCCCTCCGAAGCTTCAAAGTCTTCTTTTGGTCCATAAAAAAACATCAAAAAGTTTTGTGGTAATTGGACTTCGTTTGGTACTGTAAACCTGAAAAGTCAAAACCATTCAAAAAACCGCAACTCGCACTGGGCACTGGGTCAATAGGTTAGTGCTTTTTTTATAAATTGGTAAATAAATACCTTAAAAGTATCCTAGAATGATAATATATTAGCATGGAACAATAAAAAATTATAGATACGTTGGAGACGTATCAGCGTCTCCAAGGTGGACACAGATATCGAGTCGAGCGCCCGTGACCTCCTCGGCTGCGCGCTGACACGTGTCTTCTCCTACGTCCAGCGCTTCAATCCTGCCTTTGACTTGTCCCTCATGATGGAGCCGGTGCCTGTGAAGATTCGGATCCCCCTTAGGGACGTGGTGCTCAGGCATGTGTAGTCCTAAATTGGGCGGTTCGCTCAAGCTGCGTCGACCGAGGAGAGCGACACTCTTAGCGCAGACCTCCCCGACAGCCGCGATGAAGACGACGCCTGCTTTGCTTAAGTTTTATGTTTCCCTCCTATCGCATTATGAACCAACTGCCTTGGGGGCGTAAATAATTTGGTAGGACACTTTTGTTTCATGTGGTAGGTGCTTGTCATGCTTGATGCATCTTATTTCCTCTGTGGGGCCTTCTTGTTTTCCATTGCGCTCTGCCCTCGCCCTGCACCACTAGGATGTGCCCTTCGAGCATGCCTCGCATCTTCGGCGAGGCCCCGCCCTTGCATGAGCTCCGGAGCCCCCTCAGGGACGAGGACTGATACTTCTCCAACGTATCTATAATTTTTTATTGTTCCATGATAGTATATTATTCTAGGATACTTTTTGGGTATTTATTTATCAATTTATAATTTTTTTGAGTACTAACCAATTGACCCAGTGCCCAGTGCCAGTTCCTGTTTTCTACGTGTTTTTGCCTTTTCAGAGTTACAATACCAAACGCAGTCCAATTGCCACAAAACTTTTTGAAGATTTTTTTGGACCAATACAAGACCTAGAAGCTTCGGAGGAAGGCCAGAAGATGCTCAAGGGCCCCACACATATCCCACCGCGCCACCAGGGGGCATGGCTAGATATGTGGTGCCCCCTTGGAGCGTCTCCCGACGTCGTTCTCTGGCCTATAAATTCACATCTATCCTAAAAACACTAGAAGCGCTCCCAAAACACTTTTTCCACCGTCAGAAGTCCCTGTTCCGACGGGAGGCCATCCACACCTCCATTCCAGCACCCTGCCGGAGGGGAGATCGGTCTCGGAGGGCCTCTTCATCAACATTGTTGCCCTCAACATGATGTGTGAGTAGTTCACCACAGACCTACGGGTCTGTATGTAGTACCTAGATGGAAATCTCTCTCTGTCTCTCTCATTCTTTAATACAATGGTCATCACATCTTTGCCTTGATCTATCCGATGTAATCCCTTTGTATGGTGTGTTTGTTGGGATCCGATGAATTGTGAGTATATGTTCAGATTATTCATGGAAATTATTTGAGTCAAATCTGATTACTATGATTCTTATTTGCATGTTCATCGTAGCTTCGTAATACTCTCCAATCTGTTGAGACAGTTTGGCCAACTAGATTGATATTTCTTTAGTGGGACTGGTGCATTGTAGTAGGTTCAACCTGGCGAGTTCCTATATCCCATTGATAGAAGGGGACAAGTTGCGTCTTTGTGTTGCTGGTACTAAGGATAAAACGATGGGGTTTATTCATATTGATTGAGGTTACTTTGTCTACATCATGTCATCGTTCTCCAAGCATTACTCGCTTTGTCATGAACTTAATATGTAGAGAGGCAAGCATATAAGCACTCTTGAAGTGGAGTAATAGTAATATGTGCATGCAGCAGTCGGCCTACTTGCTTATCGACATGATGTCTATATACACATGATCATTGACATAAAAGACGCATACCTATTCGCTTTTCTATCAATTGCCCAACATTATGCTGTTATTTATCAATTGCCTATACACATAATAGTAATTTGTTTAACCACCGTATGCTTTGCTTATGAGAGATGCCACTAGAGAACTCTACGGCCCCCGGGTATATTCACTTATATATTCACAAACACTGTCTTTACCTTGCTGTTATTTATTACCTTCTATCTTATTTTGCACTTTACTATTATCTATAATTATCTACACAATTCACTTGCTTGCAAATAATGAGATCAAGGGGATTGCCAACCCTATTGTCGTCACTGGGTGCAAGTTGTTTGTTCTTTTGTGTGCAGCCGCTAAAGACGGTCAAGGATTGGTATTCCTATTGGTTCCATAAATATTGGTTTCATAACTCAGGGAAATACTTACCCACTTTGTGCTGCGATCACACGTTCCTCTTCACGGAAAACCCAATGCAGATCATGAGTATCAGGAAGGATTTCTGGCGTCGTTGCCCGGGAATACCATCACCAACTATAAAGTAACTTCGCGCAAAATTTCATTCACTTGTTCTTCTTTTTATTTGCTGTTATATTTAGTTTGTCTCATAAAAAAAATACTTACCATTGCTTGTTACTAGTTTGCTTTACCTTCTAGTTTACTTGTCTCACTTGTTGCTTTCCTTGTGTTGTCACCATGTCTCAATATACTACTAAGTTGTGTGATTTCTCAAATACTACTAATAATGATTTTATTAGTACTCCTATACTGTCGGCGTTCTGTACCTAGTCTTGCCTACCTTCGGCCCATGGCATGGCCCACTTCGTCAGCCAGGCTTGGCCAGGCATGGCGCTACTCAAGACAAGGCCCTCGCGAGGATGCTGGGCCCGCGAGTAAGAGCGGCATCAAGACCAGAAAGGACGGGCCTCCTCAGGCCCCCTCCTGAGCGGCAGAGATCTCTATGCAAGGCCTAGCCTCAGGAGTCAAGGGTAAGGCAAGGAAGAACAGACAGGCGACAGAGCGCCAGGCGGCGTAGTTTCCCCTTTGGTGGAAAGGGAGCAAGTACGTACGCGGGTTCCCAAAGCACTGCCCAAAGCTTTCCCTTCTAGTGCAACAAGACCATGACCACGAGTCCCGCAAGATGGATGTCATCGCCGAGCCCACCACTGCATCACCTACAACTACTTTGCAGGTGAAGACCACCTTTGGACAGGGCGCGGATGTACTCTTGTCCCCCTTCGAATTTGGCCATTGTGGGATCCCTTCCTGCCATTGTGATAAGGGAGGAGGACCCGGGCCACCGCTATATATAGAACCTAGGTCATGCCGTAGAAGAGGACCGAACTCTTGGCCATCCAACACTTAGCCACCCAATACACCACCGCAAGGCAGAGAGCCAAGATCACACCTTGAAACCCCTTGTGAGGCTCTAGAACACTGTACTAGTTCAACCACCACAACCTCCGCAAGCGGAAATCCACCAAAGCAGGAGTAGGGTATTATGCTTCACAGCGGCCCGAACCTGGGTAAACTGCCGTGTTCATATTCTTCCTCGCCATCGTGCGAGTTCGCTGTAGTGTCCATCAAGTAGCGAGATAGGTTGAGTGAGGCCGCAGGAATCCTTCGCTCACGCCGTGTGTTCGAACCTTAAGGTTTTTGCGAATCCCTAAATCCAACATATACCACCCGCCACTAGTGCGGAGGCATTTGATATTAATGTTGCATTGGTGAATCTTGCCATGAAAAATCAATTTTTGGAAAGTCCTAATGAGGATCCTGCGTCACATATTAATACCTTTGTTGAATTATGTGATATGAAAAAGAAAAAGGATATGTATAATGATATTGTGAAATTAAAATTATTTCCCTTTTCACGAAGATATAAAGCTAAAGCTTGGTTTTCATCTTTACCTCGTAATAGTATTGGAACGTCGGATAAGTGTAAAGATGCTTTTATTGCCAAATATTTTCCTCCTACTAAGATCATCTCCCTTAGAATTCAAATAATTGATTTTAAACAACAAGATCAAGAGGATTTTTCCCAAGTTTGGGAGAGAATGAAATTGATGATAAGAAAGTGTCCAACTCATGGCTTAAAGTTGTGGATGATTATCCAAAATTTCTATGTTGGACAAAATTTTGTGTCTAGAAATCTTCTATATTCTAATGTAGGTGGCTTATTTATGTATGTGACTTTAGGAGAGTCCACAAAACTACTAGACAACATTATGACAAGTTATTCTCAATGGCATACCGAAAGAGCTCCAACTGCTAACAAGGTAAATTATGTTGAAGACATTGCTACTTTTAGTGAAAAAGTTGATGCTCTTATGAATATGGTTGCTAATAAAAATGCTAATGTTGATACCAATGATATGACTTTGTCTAATTTTATTGATAAAAATAATGATGCTACTTATGTGAACTTCATCTCGCGAAATAATTTCAACAACAAAGCTTATAGAGAAAATTTCAATGCTAGACCGTATGCCGGTAATTCCTCTAACAACTATGGAAATTCTGATGGTAATTCTTATGGAAATTATTCCACATATCCTAATAGGATACCTTGTAATTTTGAGAATGCAATTAAAGAATTTATTAATTCTCAAAAGGTTTTCAACACTACGATGGAAGAAAAGTTGCATGTGATTGATACTTTGGCTAAAAACATGGATAGAATTGCCCCTGATGTTGAAACTCTTAAAAATAAGTCTTTTACACCCAAGTATTATTTTAATGAGACTATTAAATCTAACCAATTATATATTAATGAAAGTAAGGAGAGGACCGCTAAGTTGAGAGCTAAGCGAGAATTCTTGGAAAAAGCTCTTCCACCCAGTTTTTACCAAAATCATGATGAAGATCTTAACATGATTGGTGTTCCTCCTACTAAATATTTGTTTACTTATCTGAATATGAATGATAAAGGGACTAGAGATGATTAAACTCTAGTTAAGGAGCATCTGATTGCTTGGAGGGTGATGATTTTAATGCTAAAACTGGAAAAGTGGGGTTGAAGAGGTCAAAACTTTAACTAGTGATGTGCCCACTATCTTGGATTACAAGGACTTTAATTATGATAAATACTCTTTAGTATAATGTATTTCCTCACTGCAATCCATTATTATATCACCCAATGCTTATTAACAAAACAAAGCTTTTACGAACATATAGTAGAAGCTATGATAAAAGCTTATGATGAGAAACTCGAGCTTGAAATTTCTATTCCTAGAAAATTGCATGATGATGGGGAACCTAATATAGAAGTAAGGATAAAAAATATTAATGCAATTATTTGTGTGACCTTGGTGCTAGTGTTTCAACTATACCTAAAACTTTATGTGATGTGCTTGGTCTCACTAATATTGAAGAGTGTTCCTTAAACTTGCATCTTGCAGATTCTAGCATCAAGAAACCTTTAGGTAGAATTAATGATGTGCTTATTATTCCATACAAAACGTATGTGCCTATAGATTTTATTGTGCTTGATATTTATTGCAATCCTTTCGTCCCATAATACTTGGAAGGCCATTTTTACGAACTATAGGTGCAATTATTGATATGAAAGAGTGAAACATAAGATTAAAATTCCCATTAAAGAAAGGGATGGAACACTTCCCTAGGAAGAGAATTAAACCATATTATGAATCAATCATGAGAACTACCTGCGGGTTGAGTGTTGAAGATGACAACAGTTGAAACTATGCATTATGCCTAGGTAGGGGCATAAAACAATAACGCTTGTTGGGAGGCAACCCATTATGTATCTATATTTTTGTTTTTTACTTTCTGTTTTTGGGTTATAACATGATTGTTTCCTATGTAATGATTATTTTTTTATATTTTAATTAGTGTTTGTGCCAAGTAAAGCCTTTCAGATGACCCAAAAGACGAGTAGAAACAATGCTAAAATTTAACATAAACTTTGACTCAAGTGCATGAATTTTCATTTTTTACTGGAGTGTGATAATGATTTGAAATTTTAAAAAAGCATTTTCATACAAATTATTTTGATATTGTAGTATTGTATCTTTACAGATTTCTATAGATTGTTTTGTTTTAAACAGATTTTGTTTTGCTTGCATAGTTTGCTTGTTTTGATTATGCCATGGACAATATCGGGGGGTCTAAGCAATGGAGAAGTTAGAATACAATACCTATGATGAAAAAATGAATTTGAATACATTTATCATAGTACCTCAAGTATGCAATACGTTTCTTATACTAACAGATCTCACGAAGTTTTGTTGAGTTTTGTGTGATTGAAGTTTTCAAGTTTTGGGTGTGATCACGATGGACTACGAAATAAGGTGTAGAAAGAACCTAATCTTGGGGATACCCAAGGCACCCCAAGTATAATTCTAAGGAGACTCAAGCATCGAATCTGGGGTATGTCCCAGAATGCATCCCCTCTTTTGTCTCAATCCATCGGTATGTCACTTGTAGCTATATTTTTATTCATCACATGATATGTGTTTTTCTTGGGGAGTCGTTTGATTTTGTTTGCTTTTACTTTCAGCTTGTAACAATCATCATTTTTTGGACGCACTAATTTGAGAGAGACACACCTTCATGATAATTTCCTAGAATACTCTATGTGTTTCACTTATATCTTTTAAGCTAGGCAGTTGCTCTAGTACTTCACTTATATCTTTTTGAGCACGGAGGCGTGTAGATTTTATAGAAATAATACCCTCTCATACTTCACTTATATTTGTTTGATATCTGAATTACTAGCAACAGTAATTTTCATGGGTCATAAGACTAGTCCAAGAACATTAGGTATTCAATGAATGATAATCAAAACCATAGTGTAGCACATATATAGAAGTTGTGGGTTAATGACATTGATGTAGTAATATGAAAAAGATGTGAGTCCAAAATTGTTGATTTGTAGAAGTGTCGAGATTAAGAGGTGTTAACTTGTTATTCATCTAAAAATTAAAGAGGCATGGTGATGATGTGCGATCATTTATATTCCTCGTTGAAATCCTAGTGTTGTTTTGAGTCGCGGGAGCGCGATGGTTAACTCCTACCAACCTCCTCCCTCGGGGCATGCGAGGAGTACTTTGATTTGTGATAAAACTAATAAAACTTTGCAATAAGTATGTGAGTTCTTTATGACTAATGTGACACCATGAACATACGCATCTTCACCTTCCCATATTTGCTAGCCTCTTTGGTACCGTGCATAGCCCATTCTCACCTCAGTGCAACTTTTGTGAGTTCATACAAACCCCGTGAAATGATATGCTCTATTGCACATAAGCCTTATTATATCTTGCTCAAAACAACCACCATACCTACCTATTATGGCATTTCCATAGCCATTCCGAGATATATTGTCATGCAAATTCCATCGTCACTTCACATGACTAGTTCGTTCATCATCATAATGCTTTGCATGATCATATAGAGCTGGCATAGTATTTGTGGCAAAGCCACCATTCTTCATATTTTTTATACACGTTACGCTAGATCATTGCACATCCTGGTACACTGCTAGAGGCATTCATTCAGGGTCATATCTTCCTATCATTTCTTCATGTTGAGTTGTAAGTAAATAAAAGTGTGATGATCATCATTATTAGAGCATTATCGTAGCAAGGAAATGATGATGGAGACCTTGATTCCCCCACAAGTCGGAATGAGACTCTGGACAAAAAATGAAATAAAAATGGGGGAGGCCAAATGAACCCACCATATAAAAAATAAAATGGGAGAGGAAAAAAATAGAGAAAAGCCCACCATAAAATAATAATAATAATAAATGTGAGAAAAGAGAGAAGTGACTTTGCTACTATCCTTTACTGCACTTTTCCCTCAAAGTGGCACCATGTTCTTCATATAGAGAGTTCTTATGTTGACACTTCCATATGCTAGTTGGAATTACCTCAAAGTGGCACCATGTTCTGATGACGGGCTTCCTCAAATGCTCGAGGTCTTCATGAGAAAGCAAGTTTGATGCACACACCCACTTAGCTTCAGTTGAGCTTTCATACACTTATAGCTCTAGTGCATCATTTGCATGGCAATCCCTACTCCTTGCATTGACATCTATCGATGAGCATCTCCATAAATCGTTGGTACGGCTAGTTGATGTGAGACTATCTTCTCCACTTTTTACCCCTTTGATACCTACCATCATATTCTATACCACCTATATGCTATGTTCGATGGTTCACGCTCATGTATTGCATGAAGAATCAAAATTTGATGCATATTGAAAAACTATGATCCAATTGCCTGACTTTGGATACCGTGGCGCTTAACATTTGTATCTATGTGGTGAAGACGGAGTCATGCCTTGCTAATATAATAAGATGAATAGGGGTAAAATATTATTTTAGGATCATATACTTTAAAAAATTAATGATTTTGTTTCCTATACTTATAAATATTAATGTGTTGTTGTTTGTTAATTCATCATTTCTCAATGAGCATACATACCAAAGATTACATAATGGGTAGCACGTCAAATAAAAAATTCTGTTTTTATCATTTACCTACTCGAGGACGAGTAGGAATTAAGCTTGGGGATGTCGATACGTCTCCAACGTATCTATAATTTTTGAGCACTAACCTATTGACCCAATGCCCAGTGCCTGTTCCTGTTTTCTGCATGTTTTTGCCTTGTCAAAGTTACAATACCAAACATAGTCCAATTGCCAAAAAACTTTTTGACGATTTTTTCTGGACCAATACAAGACCTAGAAGCTTGAGAGGAAGGCCAGAAGATGCTCCTTGGCCCCACAACTATAACACCCCAGACACACCTTGCGGTAGTCGTTACTCCTGGCGGGATCTAGACTGGACTCATAGATCAATACTAGTCTTTTCTGCCCACTTCGTCCTCACTCATGCACACCCGGGACCAACTTCCCGATCAGTCACCCATCCTAGAACTACTCCAAGCCAAGCATGCTTAACCTGGGAGTTCTGTTTGAATGGGCTCCTAGAAAAGAAGGAATTCCTTATTGATATGAGTAGTCTATCATCCCTAATATGCCAGGCTATCACATACACCACCACCTAGAGGAACCGACATCCTCGTCGGGTCATAGGAACGTTCCCTCTTGGCACAAACATCTGTGTTTCCAGTCCGATACATGTGTCATTCCGTCTGCCGTGACGGGTCACTAACTTCGTGAACAACATGATTGCGCACCTGTCGAGAAACATCTGCATGACCGCAAGGGTCGGCTCTGATACCAACTTGTAATGCCCCGGACACACCTGCCGGTAGTCATTACTCCTTGCGGGATCTAGACTGACCACAGGACAAGTTCCGACCCAATCCGAGAATATTTTAAACACACTTTGAAAAAAATATTTTAACGATGTCGCGGGAGCACGATTGTGTGGTTGGTCTCAAAATGGCCGGCGACGAGAATGCAGAGAACTGGCAACTACGAACGGATGCAAGTTTGAAAACTCATGTTGAAAAAATGCCGATGCTATGCAGATGATGCGACTGATGCGATGATGAATGCAACAACCAAACGAAACACAAGACGACAATGGAATAAAAGGGGAATCTTCTGGAGCATCGGTCCCGGGCTGTTACAATCACATATCCCACCGCACCACCAGGGGGGTGCGACCAGATATGTGGTGGCCCCTGGAGCGTCTCCAGACACTGTTCTCTGGCCTATGAATTCACATATACCCTAAAAACACCATAAGCGGTCCCAAAACACCTTTTCTGCCGCCGCAAGTCTTTGTTCAGACGGGAGGCCATCTGCGCCTTCGTTTCGGCACCCTGCCGGAGGGGACTTCAATCACGGAAGGCCTCTCAATCAACCTTGTTGCCCTCACCATGATGTGTGAGTAGTTCACCACACACCTACGGGTCCGTAGGTAGTACCTAGATGGCAATCTCTCTCTCTCTCTCGATCTTTAATACAATGTTCATCGCATGTTTGCCTTGATCTATCTGATGTAATCCCTTTGTATGGTGTGTTTGTTGGGATTCGATGAATTGTGAGTTTATGTTTAGATTATTCATGAAAAGTATTTTGAGTCAAATCTTATTACTATGATTCTTATTTGCATGATCATCATAGCTTTGTAATACTCTCCGATCTGTTGAGATAGTTTGGCCATCTGGATTGATATTTCTTCAGTGGGAGTGGTGCATTGTACTAGGTTCAACCTGGCAAGTTTCTATATTCCAGTGATAGAAGGGGACAAGTTGCGTATTTGTGTTGTTGCTACTAAGGATAAAACAATGGGGGTTTATTCATATTGATTGAGTTTACTTTGTCTACATCATGCCATTGTTCTCTAAGCATTACTCTGTTTGTCATGAACTTAATACGTAGAGAGGCAAGCATAGAAGCGATCTTGAAGTGGAGTAATAGTAATAGGTGTAGGCATGAGTCGGCATATTTGCTTATGGACGTGATGCCTATATACTCATGATCATTATCGTGAAAATCGCATAACTATTCACTTTTCTATCAATTGCCCAACAGTAATTTGTTTAACCATCGTATGCTTTGGTTATGAGAGATGCCACTAGAGAACTCTACGGCCCCGGGGTCTATTCACTTATATATTCACAAATGCTATCATTACTTTGCTATTATTTATTACCTTTTATTTTATTTTGCACTTTACTATTATCTAATATTATATACACAACTCACTTGCTTGCAAATAATGATATCAAGGGGATTGAAAAACCACTTGCCGATGTTGGGTGCAAGTTGTTTGTTCTTTTGTGTGCATCCACTGAAGACGGTTCACGATTGATATTCTTATTGGTTCGATAAACCTTGGTTTCATAACTGAGGGAAATACTTACCCACTTTGTGCTGCGATTACCCGTTACTATTCACGGGAAACCCAATGCAGATCACGAGTACCAAGGAAGGAGCTGGTGGGGGTCCTTGAGGCGTAGTGCGCAGGGTCCCTACTTTCGATGCATGAGGGTCCCAATGACAGTAGCCCCTGAGGGACTGCAGCACCAGGCTGTCGTCCTACCCAAGCGTCGCATTTCACCATGCACACCTCGGGAGACCCTCCGAGCGATCCATCGCGAGGAGGGTCCTCTGCAGGGCTCTTCGTTCTGGACGCTGCCCGCTCGCTAGCTTGTGCTTTGGTGTCTGACGTGGCTTGAGACTGCGTCGGTATTTCCCCAAATAGGAAGGGATGATGCAACAAAGCAAAGGTACATATTTCCCTCAATTATGAAACCAAGGTATCAATCCATAGAGCAAGGTCATGGACCCACGTAGACAACACCTGCACACAAATAACATATATTTGCAACCCGACGTGTAAGAGAGGTTGTCAAGCTCTCAACGGTAAAAAGATAGATTAGGTAATGATAGTTTTGGCAAAAAGATCTCGCAAGAACACAACATAAAATAAGTAAACAAAAATTGCAGAAAGGTATTTTTGGTTTTTTGTATTAATAGATCTGAAAACAAAAAGGCAAAATAATAGATCGGAAAGCAATCTATTGGAAAAGTAGACCCGGGGGTCGTCGGTTTCACTACTGGCTTCTCTCATGAGTATAGCGCATGGTCGGTGAACAAACTACAGTTGGGAAATTAATAGAATATCAAATAATCATGACGTTATCCAGGCAATGATCATTATATAGGCATCATGTCCAAGATAAGTAGACCGAAACGATTCTACATCTACTTCTAGTACTCCACACATCGACCGCTATCCAACATGCATCTAGTGTATTAAGTTCATGGGAAAATGGAGTAATACAATAAGAACGGTGACATGATGTAGACAAGACATATTCATGTAGGAATAGACCCCATCTTGTTATCTTTAATGATGATGATACATGCATGCCTTGCTTCCCCTCTGTCACTAGGAAAGAACACCGCAAGATCGAACCCATCACAAAGCACCTCTTCCCATGGCAAGTAAAATCGACATAGTTGGCCTAACTAAACCAAATATTCAAATAAGAAATACGAGGCTATAAGTAATCATGCAAATAAGAGATCAAAGAAGACTCAAATCATATTCATGGATAGAAACTAATCATGAACACAAAATTCATCGGATCCCAACAAACACATCGCAAAAGTCATTACATCAAATAGATCTCCAAGAGACCATTGTATTGAGAATCACGGAGAGAGAGAGAGAGGAAGCCATCTAGCTACTGCCTACGGAGCCGTAGGTCTAAGGTGGACTAATCACGCATAATCGGAGAGGCACCTATGGTGAAGATGAACCCCTCCGTGATGGTGTTAGATTGGATCTCGAGGTTCTGGAACTTGCGGTGGTTGTAATTGTATTTCATCGACTCCCCTAGAGTTTTCCAAATATTTGCGAATTTATAGGCTCGATAGTCAATGGAGGGGGTTCCCGAGGTGGCCACCACCCACCAGGGGCCTCTAGCACACCCTGGTGGGTGGTGGGCACCTTGGGCCTCCTCTTTGGTAGGTGTTTGGCCCATCTGAAGTCTTTTGGTCCTCAAAAAATATCCAAAAATATTCAGGATGTTTGGGCTCAGTTTGGTACTGATTTTCTGCAAAGTAAAAAACAAGCAGAAACAACAACCGACACTTTGGCACTATGTCAATAGGTTAGTCCAAAAAATGATATAAAATTGCTATAAAATGATTGTAAAACATCCAATATTGATAATATGACATCATCAAACAAGCAAAAATTATAGATACGGTTGAGACATATCAGTATCTCCAAGCTTAATTCCTACTCGTCCTCGAGTAGGTAAATGATAAAAACAGAATTTTTGATGTGGAATGCTGCCTAACATATACATCACATATTTTTTTTCTTTATAGCAAGGACATTTGGACTTGTAGATGGTTCAAAGCAATAGTCTTGTTTTGGCATGAAAACTTTAATACTCATGCATATCAACAAGCAACCATGTCTTTCAGAATATCAACACTAAAGAAAGTTATCCCTAGCCCATCATGCTCAATCATTGATCCATTCATGATACACACTCAAAAAATAAGCTACACCTAATGCTCAAGTACGATCATAGTGCCCCCTAGTTGGAGCTTTATAAGAGAAGATGGAGACTCGAATTGAAAAATAAAAATTGCATAAAGTAAATAGATGGGCCCTTCGCAAAGGGAAGTAGGGATTTGTAGAGGTGCCAAAGCTCAAGGTTTAAATTGATAGAGAAAAATATTTTAAGTGGCATGCCTTTCCTGTCGACGAAAATGATCGAGATATTTCAATATCTTTCCATGCTAGATACATCATAAGCGGTTCTCAAACAAAAATAAAGTTTATTGTTTTTTCCACCATACTTTCACTATCCATGGCTAGCCGAATCCACGGTTGCCTTCCATACCAACACTTTCCAAGGAATTTATTATTTAACAACATAACGTAAAAACTTCTTTCTTTTCATTTCATTTCAGGAATGGGCATCCTTATTACTGCCATACTCTCGTGCAATGACAAGTGAATAAACCCTCATCTTGAGAATAACACATCTAGATGTGAAAAATATTAGTCACCCCCTACCGCTTCATGAGCGGTACGAGCACAGAAATAGGAAAATTTATTTTGAAATTTAGAGATGGCACATACAAATTTGCTAGGAATGGCATGGAAATACTGTATATAGGTAGGTAGTGTGGACTCATATGGCAAAACCCGGTTTAAGGATTTTGGATGCACAATTAGTATTTCTACTTAGTACAAGTGAAGGCTAGCAAATAGATTGAGAAGCATCCAACTAAGAAATGAAAAATTGCATAAGCGAGCATTAAGCATAACTAACACTGAATAATGCACCATAAGTAGGATGCAATTTCGTAGCACAACTATTGACTTTCATGCTTGCATAGGGAATCACAAACCTTAACATCAATATTCTTACTAAGCATAATTACTCACTAACATAACTCACATAGTACTATCGTCATGTCTCAAAACTATTACAAAGAATCATGTTTAATTTTTCCAATGATCTTCATGAAATTTTTTATTATATCCCTCTTGAATATCTATCACTTTGGGACTAGTTTCATCTATTGCAATTGCTTTTGACAAGCTCACATGGATATAAGTGAAGAACATGAGCATAGAAGTTTCATCTGTCAAAATAATATAAGTTAAGCATGGGAGAATTTCTTCAAAATTACTAACTCGTAATATAAGTGAAGCATGAGAGCATTTCTTCAAACATGTAAAAGCACGCCGTGCTAAAAAGATATAAGTGAAGCACTATAGCAATTCCAATGCTCAATAGATTTAAGTGAAGCATAAAGAGAAATTCTAGCAAATCCTAGCATAATTTTGGCTCTCTAAAATAGGTGTGTGCATAAAGGATAAAAATAAAATAAAATAAAGATACAAGACACTCCAGGCAAAACTCATGATATGTAGCGAATAAAAATATAGTTCCAAGTAAAATACCGATGGTTGTTAGAAGAAAGAGGGATGCCACTCAGGGCTTCCCTAAGCGTAGTTGCTTGTTACTCTTTGTATATTATCTTGGGGTGATGTATCATCCCCAAGATTATCATCTTCTTACTCCTTATTCCTTCATTCATTATGATCTCACCCAAAACTTGAAAAACTTCAATGACACAAAATTTAACAAAATTCTCGTGAGATCCATTAGTATAATAAAGAAAATTACCACTTTAAGTGCTATTGTAAACCCATTAATATTTTATTATTGCATTATATATACTGTGTTTTAACTTTACCATGACTTATACCCCTGATACAAACCATAGATTCATCAAAACAAGCACACAATGCAATGAAAACATAATCTGTTTCACACAGAACAGTCTGTAGTTATCTGTACTCTACCCATACTTATGTAACTCCAAAAATTATGCAAAATTAGGAAAACATAAATAATTTGTATATAAATACTGTGTAAATATTTCAGCTCATTATCACTTTCCAATAAAAGACAAAAATTCGTGCACTGGAGAAAAAGTTTCTATTTCACATTCAACATTGTTTCTTCTTATGTTATGAATCATCCTAAAGGCTTTACTTGGAAAAAACACTAAATAAAACATAAAAACACAATAATAATAGAAGTATAATTGTGAAAACACTCAAAAACATAAAGGAAAATATAAAATATTTTATTCATTGGGTTGCCTCCCAACAAGCGATATCGTTTTACGCCCCTAGCCAGGCATAACTCATAGTTTCAAGTATTGTCATCCTTAGTTTCCAACTCCTTAATCACACAACCAGATTTTTTCAAAGATTTGTGGTGGCATTTTGGGAATCGGGGTACCCAGACCTGCTTGCCTGTGGCCTAGGGCATGGCCCACTTCATCGACCAAACACGGCCAGGCGTGGCCTCACTTAAGACAAGGCCCTTGCGAGGGCCCTAGGCTCACGAGGAGGAACAACGTCAAGACTGGCAAGGGATGGGCCACCTCAGGCCACCTCTATAACGGCGGAGATCTCTATGCAAGGCCTGGCCTCGGGATTCAAGAGTGATGCAAGGAAGGACATGAGGGTGCCAGCACGCCAGATGGCGCAGTTTCCCCTTTGGTGCAAAGGGAGCAGAGACGTACGCGGGTTCCCAAAGCAACCCTCAAAGGTTTCCATTCCGGTACAACAACACCACAACCAACCACCCAGCAGGGCAGATGCTATCTCTGAGCCCATCTCTGCGCTGTTGACAGCTACTTTGCAAGCGAATACCACCTTTGGGCAGGGCGAGCACGTACTCCTATCCCCCTTCAAATTTGGCCGTTGTGGGATCCCTTCCCGCCATTGCGATAAGGGAAGAGGACCCAAGACACCGCTATATATAGAGGGTGGGCTACACCATAGAGAAGGCCCCCTGGACCCCGAATCCATTCCACCACTCATCTATCAACGAGTCATAGAGGGCCTCGAACACCTCAAGGGGAGCCCTCATGAGGCTTTGAAACACTGTACTAGTTCATCCCCACCACCTCCTTGAGAGGAAATTCACCAAAGCAGGAGTGGGGTATTACGCTTTGTACCGGCCCGAACTTGGGTAAACTGTCGTGTTCATCCTCTTCCTCATCATCGTGCGAGTTTATTGTTGTGTTCATCGAGTAGCAAGCTAGGTTGGGCGGGGTGCAGAGGATCTTCGCACACGCCCCTGTTTTCGAACCTTAAGGGTTTCGCGGGGCCCGAAATCTGACATTTGGCACGTCAAGTAGGGGGCATGTCGAGGTCTTCTCCAAGCTTCTCCACTCCGATGGTCGGCACTCAACAAGCTTCTCCCGGCTGCAGCGTGTCAGCTTCCATAAACCCCGCCGCGGCAGTCGGAAGCCGATCGTGCGGTCAATACCAAGTCGCCAGCATCACCTCCACCATCATCACCTCTCGTGCCGCTCAAGCACATGGCGAGCGGCCGACGCCCCCGGCACCGGCGGTGTGCCGCACCTATGTGGGAGACCTGAACGCGCATGATGCGCTACTATTGGCAAGCGAGATGCTTCACCACCGACCAACGCACGGGGGCTTCAACGCATGGGCCGATCACATCGCGGAGCTGGTCACCATCGCGCAGAGGGCCATCTCCCCTCACTCTTCTTCAAGGCCACAGGCGCCAGGCGCCGGAGGCTCGCATGCCGCTCCCCAGCCCCCCCGCGGAGGGACCCCTCCGGCGCCAGACAGGTCCGAGCAGGACGCGCCACACGTTGTGCTCCTCCTCCTATGAATCCTGGTGACTGGTTTCGGGGCGCAGCCCGGCCACGCCCACCAGGTACATGGAGGGAACGACGGGCTGCCCCACGCACACAACGCACGCATCTCATCGACTCGGCTGGCCCTCAGCACCCTGGGTTGACCAGGCATGAGCGCGCCATCCGGTGCAGTGAGCAGGCGGGGCAGGCATTTTGACAGACAAGCAACAATGACGGAGGTGCTTTAGGTTGCCAAGGGAGCAGTCCACACCAGGAGACGCGCGGCCCACCTAACGGCAGTGGCAGAGGTAAGCAACTCCACTCTGAGGCCTGGCGCGGGAGGGTCTCCGAGCGACGTGCGTGGGGCGGTTTCCCACCACCACTAGGAGGGAGCGCCTCGGGTGCACATACGGGCGGCTCAGGAGGAGGACCGAGTACTTACATGGAACCCTATGTACCATGCTATGTTGTACCGCCTGGCGAAGGGATGGGTCAGGCGCCCGCCGCAGGCGCCAGCACCTCCCAAGAGTAAGGGGCACGCTGGGTGTCCTCCCCAAGCCGGGACTGGGGCTTCCATTGGTGGAGCACCGGACCTAGGCGGAGCAAATGGGAGGGTGCCCCGGGGCCGTGGGGGACGCGCAAGCCGGCGCCCCTGTGGGCAAATGACGCTGGGCCGAGCCCCCAGGTCTCGGGCGAGCAGCAAGACAAAGTTAGTGTGGGACACCCGTGGCAACTACAGCGCCGACACGGCCTCGGGAGGATGGGCCTCTCGAGGCCCTCGAGACTTTGTCCGGGCGGCGCAGGGGCTCCTCTTGGGGCATGCTTCATCGACAAAACACCCTTATGGCCGCGCTGATGCATCGTGCTCATGTTTGGGCCTCAGGAGCGCAATCCTATGGTCGCACGGGGAACGATGCATTCGGGTTAGGGTCATAAGGGCACTCAACTGGGCAGAAATGCACGGGATGGTCCTTAACGGAGTTGGGAGCCACCAGGACGTGCGCCTGGGTGCTTGCTCAGCTATCTATAGTCGTGACACTCTCACGTAATAATGAGCAGGCTGTATACACCCAGAGCCCCCCTAGGACGCGGAGGGGTTCCTCCCCCGCAATGTGGCAGCCACAACCCAGAGCTGGCGGACAAGTCAACACTGCCCATCAATGGCTATGCCCATGCAATGTGGATGCCCTACGCTCAGCGCTGGGGGAAGACGAAGGCTAACCTAGGGGCCGAACGCGACATATGCTTGCTTCTTTTTGGTGTTCAAGCTGCCATTTTTTGGAACGAAGTCTGAGAACTTCGAGACCTTATATTAAAAAAGGGGGCGGGAACTTATCTCTCTGCGTTTCCTCGTTTTGCCAGACTTGAATTCTCTCTTTCTGAATGGTGTTTTGCAAGGAGACAAATGCTTCGCGCCGCCCCGAGGCGCCATAGAGCTGGATGGCGAGGACTTGCCGCTTCAGGGGCACGCAATTTTTAGCTGTCGACCCCTGCTCAGGGGCTCCGACCACAGCACGCCATCATAGCATGGAGTCTCGGGAGAACCCATGGCCTCCTGAGGCGGCACCCGGAGGAACGGATTGGGGGATTGCTCGAGTGTAAATGGGGGCTCCTGAGCAGGACGCCTCAGGAGCCTTACCGGTCATATAACTACTCGCCCCTCTTGATGTCGTCCTTCGTTATCCGTTCGGCATCAAGGGTGTCGGGGCCTGGCCCCATATCTGTGTCCTTGGTTATCCGGTCGTACGCAATGGTGGTCGGGAAATATGCGGGACTGGGACCTGTCTATGTAGAGTGGATTGAGCGTCGAAAAGGGGGCTCCTGAGAAGCATGCCTCAAGAGCCTTACCGGTCATATATCCACTCGCTCCTCTTGATGTTGTCCTTGGTTATCCTGTCAGCATCAACGGTGTCAGGGCTTGACCCCGCGGCTACGTCCCTCCAGGCATACACCACGGCGGTCGGGAAATGTGCGGGACTGGGACCTCTAGACATAGAGTGCCGAAAGGGCCCCCAAACCGTTAAGAGCTATCCTTGAAACACCTCCGTCGAATAGGCGCTCCCCATCGTCGCCTGAGTACAATGTCGATGTCTTGACGGTCCAAGAAATGTTCCTCTGAAGGAACAGGAGGAAAAGGGCTCTTAGAGAGCTCGAACATGTCTACCATGTGGCAGCAACTAGTGCATGGACAGACATACCAATTACCTTCGGAGATACGTACCAGCCGGCCATTATTCCCGGTCACTCACCGGCCGCACTAGTCTTGAACCCCATTATTGATGGATACATGCTACATAAGCTGCTAATGGACGGCGGTAGAGGTATAAACCTAATATATGAATGCACCTTGGAAAAAATGCAATTCGACCAATCTCGCATCGAACATAGTAGTACAACCTTCCGGGGAATCATTCCAGGGAAAGAGGCGCTCTGTTCCGGACGTTTCGTCCTTAATGTAGTGTTCAGCACGACCAAAAACTACCAATCCGAAGAACTTCTCTTCCACATCATACCCTTCGCAAGCGGGTATCACGCCCTATTGGGAGATGACGCCTTCACAAAGTTCCAGGCTATACCCCATTACGGGTACATGAAACTTAAAATGCTAGGACCAAATGGAGTGATCACGATCTACAGTGATCCGATCATAGCCCTTCGGGCCGAAAACAAAACGACAACACTCACCCTCAAGGCATTAATTGAGACTTTCGCTACAGAAGAACTGACCGCACTATGGTCAATAGTTAACAAGGATGATGTGATCCTTAGAAAAAGGCCCAAGTCCACGTCCTTCAAACCCGTAGAGGAAATCGTCAAGTTACAAGTACATCCAATGGACTCCAATAAGACAACATCCATTGGATCCTAGCTCGATCCCCTTGTGGATGAGGTGCCACAGAATTTTCTTCAAGAAAATTGGGACATTTCTGCGTGGCATCCTTCCGATATGCCCAGAATCCCACGACGGCTTGCCACACACAGTCTGAGCATTATCGCAAGCTTTAAGCCCATTAAATAGACTCTACGTTGCTTCCCCGAACCCAAGCGACAAGCTATTGGGAAAGAATTAGCTAAATTGCTAGAGGCTAGTTTTATTCGGGAGATCAAGCACCCTGAATGGTTGGCAAACTTGGTGATGGTATGTAACATCCCAAACTTTGGAATGTTATCATAATTATTAGGATGATTGTTTGTTTGTTTGAGTGATTGAAAGTGAGTGAAATTTGAAACTTTTTGAAAATTTTGAAAGCTCAATGAGAGGGAATGAAATGACTTTCCCAAAACTTTCACTTTGCATTTTGATCACCAGGAATTCAAATTCATTTCATCACAAAACCCCAGAGTGAAGATGATATGACTTCTTCCATTTAAAGAAATGAAAAGGGATTTGAAAATAATTTGAATTCCATTTGATAATATTTCAAATTTAGAAACTTTATGCAACTCAATGATTTTCATGAGAGAGGATAATATGACTTCTTCATTTTTTATGAAATATGAGTTGGAGGTTGAAAAGAAGGATTTGAGAATGCCTCTGAAATTATTATAGGAATCCATTTCATATTGGGTCCCTATTCAAAATTTTCAAAATATTGAAACCCCTAGACAAAATGTGAGAGGAGCAAATATGACACTCCAAACCAGGGGCATTTTGTGAGGTTTTTGAACTATAAAACCCAAAGGGGTATTTGAAAAATATTTGCAAAAGAATTTAAAGCCAATTAGGCAATTTCTGAAAATAATATTTTTTCAAAATGTCCAAATAACAGAATAAAAATGTTCATTAAATGTCATATTTTACTCTGAGAACTTTTATATAAAATACTCCTATATTTGGAATTTTATTATATGCATTAAAGGCCTTTTATTACTCTGGTTTATTAAAAAGAAATTTTTTAATACCGGATCGGGCCGGCCCACCGCTTTTATTAGCCAAATCCCTTAATTACCGGCCGACCGTCGCCCCGCGAATCCCTCCCTCTCTCTGACCAGCAGGCCCCATCCGACCGCCCATAAATCCGCACCGGCCATCTCCTTCCTCCTTCCTCGCGCCCGCGCCATCACCGGAGCCACCGCCGGACCTCCGTCCCCTCTTTCCATTTCGGCCTCCCCGACCCTCCCTATAAAGCCCGAGGCTCTCTCCCTCCATTCCCCCGCTTTTCCCTCTCTGCCGCACCTCCTCTTCGCCGGAATCCCTCGCCGGAGTCTGAGCCGCCGCCGCGCCATTTTCATCGTGCCGCACCACCCTGCCCTCCTCCAACGCCACCGAGCCCTCCATCCATTTACCCGCACCCGTGCGCACCACCCCCACCCCTCTTCTTCGCGGGAGGCCCACCAGAACCGCCGCACCATCACCCTCGCCGGAGTGTTCCCCGACCCCGAAGCTCCCGCCGCTCGTGGTCGTCGCCTCCATAGTTCCCGAACCCCTCCGACGCCACCATCGACGTCACCGAGCTCCCCTGCGTTGACCAGTGCCGGAGACATCGCCGGAGACCCTCGGAAGACATCTCCCCGACGACCTCGCCGTCGACAACGACCTCGCCGGACTTCACACCGCCGCGGTGAGCCTCCCTCTCCCTCTCCTCCATCCGATCTCGAACGAACGGCCCAGATTAGAAGTAACTTACCTCTTTGGTTCTTTTAAAAGAACCGTCCAGTTTTTTTTCTTCTTTTCTAATTTTAGACCGAAACGTTTTCTTTAGTTGTCGGTCGTTCGCCCGAATCTCTGGAACACGCACAACCCTAGACCAATCACAAGACACCACGTAGCCCACCTATCCGTTCGAAACAAAACTTTTTCTTTTGTTTTAATTTCTGTTTCCATAATAGTTCTAATTTGTTTTTATCATATCTTTTAGGTTTTTAAGTGTTTTTAATTGATTCCTTTTGCATTAGGTCACAAATTTTACGTAGTTTCTGTAGATATCAAATTTACCTATGTTTGAAAATTTAATTTGAATTTGAACAGATTTGATTTAAATTTTGTTTTCTGAATATCTGGAGTTCTAAAATGAATTTCTGATTGATTCTTTTTCCTACTTGTCACTAGTGATCTTAGTTATTAGTAGGTAAAGTTTGAGAATTTTTTTTAATAAAATTTAATAGGGTTTTAACTAAAAACAGAATCTGTTTAGTTGTTTATATAGTTTAATTAGTTTTACTTTGCTAGTTTAAATCTGAGTTAATTATATATTTGATTTAGTAGATTCTGTTAGTTAAACTTTAGGTGAATTACTTGTTGTTAAAATAAAAATAATTTGCTTAGTTTACTACCATGTTGTTATAGGAACACTATACATTTTCAAATAGGTTTAATTTGTGATAAACAAACTAGTTAGTAATAGTTTATTCCAACAAAGTTTTATATAAATAGATTCTGTTTTCAAATAAAAATTTGTACTTATTACTTTCTGTTAAGAAATTCTTAGTTAATAAAAATAATTTAGTTTTGCTCTATTAGGATAGGAAACTAGATTATTTTGCATTAGGTAATGTGTTATAAAACAATTTAGTTTTTCATAGAAATTATTTTCACAAAGTTTTATATGATTTAATTCTGTTTTGTAATAAAGATTTTATTTAATTATTTTCTGTTAACTTAGTTGTTTTACAATATGTTTTCTCTTAGTTTATGTTTGCTTGTTGTTAAGTTCATTAGGCAAACACTTATATTGTTTAGAAGGTTGTTTTTATAGTTCTAGTTGTCTTTCAAAAGTGATTCATTTTTGCTAGAAAAATATTTACAAAAATCTTTTATTATATTTACTTTGTTTTGGGTTTTGTGTTACTTTTGAATTTGTTGGAGTTTTGTGTTTCAACATTTGTCTTAAGTATTTCCTTCATCAATCTTGTTGTTTTTGTTTCTTGTGTCACCTTGTGATTGTTAGTTTGATTGCTAGAAGTGTTTGCTTATGTATGCAATGTTTGTTATATAGATTTTCATCGGAGAGTGACGAATAGTCTATCAAGTTATTTCTGAGAGCGATCTTTCTCTTCATCAATAGTACAGGCAAGTTCACTTTGACCATCTTTTCATACCTATGTTTTATTGCATGTAGTGACATCATTCAACAGATCCCTCCCGTAGTGTTATTGAAATTCTTGTAGTTGAGTAGAATGCATGAGGTAGGAACCCACCACTGGTTACTAAAGCCCCGGGAACGTTAGTTACTTTTATGCTATGCTAAAGTAGACGGGGTTTGGTATGAGTGTTCGTGAGTGGTGTGAAGAAGGACTCTATGTCAAGACGACAACTTCATGAAGACATCTTCAAGTCCTGCATCTTCAAGACCTCAAGACTTCGAGACTCGTGAAGACAAGTTTTCAATACACACTACTGGATGAAGGATGGAATTGATGGGCACCCTTGAGAAACCAGTGAGTGGCCGGGATGCATGGGGAAGTGCCATGACATCTTGCGGAAAGCTTCACCCAGACTCAAAGAGAAGGATGAATACTTCATGCCCGGAAGCTTACCTGTGTAGCCACAAGTCATTATGGGATCTGTCTTGGTTGATCTTTGTTGTGACTCTATTGGGCAGTACTACGAGATGTAGTCGACGTTAGGATTGGATGGGCACTGTCGGACAGTCAGGGAAACACTTTGAAAGACCATGTTTCGTTCATCCTGTTCTCAAACACCAGGCAGTGCGAGGACTTATCAGGAGGGAACGAATCTTGTGGGTAAAGTACACAACACTCTGCAGAGTTAAACCTAATCGATTAGCCGTGTCCACGGTTACGGACAATTTGAGCCTCTAGACTTGGATCTATCTCTGAACTCTCAACACTGGACTGATAACTAATTGTGGGCAACTTATGATACTTATGGGCATTGAGACATTGGTTGGCGGAACCATGTCATGATAGGTAACTCCATAGTGAAATTCCTGATATTCCGTTGTTGTAGGAAAATAAAATCAGCTTTTATGCAAAAACTTAGCCACAGAGCCACAAAGCCTTTGCATATAGAATAGTTTTATCTTCTGATTTCTACTATGGTGATCTTGCCAGTACATTCAATGTACTGACCTATATGGCTGCAACGTATCATGTTGCAGATACTCTTCTACGACGGGTAAGAGTACGTTTCAGGGTTACGGTCTACACTCAACTTGCCGTTGGTGTTATTGGGACTCCACTCCCGTTGACTGTATCCGCTGCTATTTTAAGGTATATATCAGTTTTACGTTATTTACATGTGATTGCACTTTGATATATACATGGACATACTGTGTGTGCCAGCATACTGATCCAGGGATGGCACAAAACACACAGAGGCTTGACTCGTTTTGAGTCGGGTCGCTACATGGTACGAAAGAAAGACAAGTCCCGGCGGTTGTGTGTCAATTTCAAAGACCTCAACAAAGCCTGCCCTAAGTACCCTTTCCCCTTACCATTCATAGACCAGATCATTGACGCCACAACCGGACATGATTCGTTTTGTTTCCTAGACGCTTACTTCGGATACCATCAGATTAAAATGAAGGAATCCGATCAAGCGGCAACCACATTCATCACCCCCTACGGTCCATTTTGCTTCAACACGATGCCTTTCGGGCTAAAAACGCTGGGGCCACATACCAGCGCATGATCCAGACATGTCTTGCGACAGATGTCGGTAAGACAGTTGAGGCGTACGTGTATGACATGGTAGTCAAAACCAAACACGCCAACCAGCTGATCGATGACCTACGACAAACCTTTGCCAGTCTACATGAGTATGACATGCGACTCAATGCGGAAAAATGTGTATTCGGAGTTCCTTCTAGTAAGCTGCTTGGATTCATCGTCTCCCATAGAGGAATATAAGCGAATCCAGCTAAGACCAACGCCTATCGGAACTTGCAATTCCTACAAAGTTGAAGCATGTCTAGAGGCTAGTTGGGTGCGTAGAGGTGTTAAGCCGCTTTATCTTCCGCCTTGGATACAAAGCTTTACCACTCTATAAGCTGCTGAAATGGACCAACAAATTCGAGTGGAGCGACGAAGCAGCGGCTACGCTAGAAGAAATTAAAATACTACTGGCAAGCAATCCCAAACTCACAGCACCAGGCGCCGGTGAGCCCATGTTGTTATACATATCGGCCACCAATCAAGTGGTCAGCGTGGTGCTCGTAATTGAACGAGATGAGGAGGGACACAAATTCTGGACTCAAAAACCGGTCTATTATGTGTCAAAAGTGCTTGAGGGAGTCCTGAATTAGGGGGTCCTTGGATAGCCGACCTATTGTTCATGGGCCAGACTGTATGGGCCACAAGGCGGGCATCGGATCATCGAAGACCACCTGCGCCAGATGGAAGCTTCGACAAGTCGTGACGTATTCTCCAAGTTATTAGATGTAGTTAGGCATGTTATCTCTTCAGCCTGTAACCGACCATGTGTAGGCCTAGGACACCCTCGGCATCTATATAAGCCGGAGGGTTTTAGGGTATAGGGACAGAACAACTCGTCTAGGATTAGCAATACGATCTCGAGGTTGATCAACTCTATAACTCCTTACATCATCAATACAACAATGCTGGGTGTAGGGTATTACCTCCATAGGAGGGCCCAAACCTGGGTAAACTCGTGTCCCCTTCGTCTCCTGTTAGTGCGGTCCTAGTCTCACAGTTTGGGACCCCCTACCCGAGATCCGTCGATTTTGACACCGACATTGGTGCTTTCATTGAGAGTTCCTCTGTGAGTGCCGAAGGAATCGATGGCTCGCCCCGTTGCAAGTAGCGTGAGCTGTATCGAGGGGACTCTCGCCCCCGATCAGAGTTTCATCGGCAACGACATCTTGTTGCATGTCGGCCTGGTCGGCTGTCATGGCCAGATCGGAAGGTATCCCCCCCAATCAGAGTATCAAGTTTAGAACCCTAGAGTTCGTGGTTGATTCACGGGGAACACTCATTCCAATGGAACCCTCAACCTTCGAAGAAAAACATGTAAGTCCGGATGCTTTGACATCCAAGACATCAGGTCCCACAATGGAACAGAACACATATCCTTTTCGGCGTAACTCTGGAACCATCACTCCGCTTGTCGAATCCACTCGTATCAGCGACACGCATCCTACCAATGCCTCGTCTTGAATGAGTTGTTTGGTCGGATCGAAGCTATGCGTATATTGGATGACCAGGTTCCGGTCTATGATCAGCTCGATATCACACCCGATGACAGGGAGATTCATGTCCCTCCAATCATCCACCTTGTCGCTACCATCAAGTGTTCGACTGCGGATTCTGCCCGACAGTCGGGATTGAAAACCGTCTATACTTCAGTCCTCAATCCCCAAGACCCCGTCGGTGAATCAGAGGCAGAGAATCGCCTTAAAGCCGGACCGTCACCGGTCCAAGATCCGTCGCACAATTTGGAAGCTGCAATTCCGAACACTCATTGCGACAGGGAACAAAAAAAATTCCCACCACCGCCCAAGACTACCATCCAAGTACCGCGCCAAAGCCCATGTCTTCGGACTTTTGGGATATCAAGAAACTACAAGGAGAATCAGTCCAACACTTTTGGGCAAGACTCCTTGTCGGTGCACTCGAGTTTTTGGGCCATCTAGTGCCCCTTTACTCGTGCACGGGCAGTAGTAGCCACCCCAGCGGCAAGGCCCAGCAAAGACTTGTCAAGCATGAGCATAGAAGACTCAAGACTACCGGCAAGACTTTGCTGGGAGGTCTATAAAGCCTCCGAGTGAAGCAAGTCCCCCGACAAGGCAAGGTCCAGGCAAGGCAAGGCCCCGGCAAGCACCGCCAACACACAAGCCAGGTGTCGATTCACCTGGATGCGTGTCGTGTCGTCGACATTGGAGGGAGCTAAGTGGCACCGATAGGACGCCCCCTGTCTCGTCCCACTACCGAACTAAGGTACATTGGAGGGGACGGTGCATTGAATGCTCTTGTCCTACTCTGTCAAAGTTAGGTACGATAGCACTATAGCATTATGCATCCTATTCTGGTAATCCGCGCACCAGCTTCATCATCACCATGGCCCCCAAGCGGAAGGGCCTGATAGCAGTTGGCCCATCCATGCTTGCTGCCCCTATGTCTATGCAAGCGAAGGATGGCGGAGACGCGGGTGGAAGAGGAAACTCTGAACTTCCACGACACTCCGATGACCAAGAACAAGCAAGCGGCGACGCTCGCCGTGTAAACTCCCATGGCGGCGGCAGGAACTACCATGCCGCTATGCCCCGGGACGGAGTAGTGCCACCTATGGGTGGTACGGCGGACTTCGGGGTCGGCGGAAGGGTATCGGCTTGGACCCCCATGCCGGCACCCATGCCACGACCTTCTCAGGACACACGCGGGGAGCCGCGTCGCGTCACCCGCATTCCTCAACACCCCCGCGAGAATCCTCATGCGCATCATTCCAAAGATGCGCGAGACCAGCACGCAAGCAGGAGTGGCATGCCGACGCGAGATCACGGGGGTGCTCCTTCTAACATGGTTAGGATTCAGAGCACCTCGCGCTCCTTGCACCACTTGTTGCCATCCACGGTGAAGGAAGCAATGGCGCGAGCGCAGCTACTCCCAAACTCCCCTCCTGCTGCGGAGAAGCTCGACGAATGGAGAGCCACCATTTAGAGCCTCCTCAGCCTCGTAGATAAGCTTCGGCCCACAGGGCCGCGTCAGACCAGTGGTGAAGTGGCCGGAGTCGGCGCGACCTCGACGCACTGTCCTCCACGACAGCATCGCCGGTCGTAGACCCGACGGACCGACGCCTACGATGGTTACTCAACGGCGGTGTCTGACCCACGGACACACCGCGATCAGTGTCATGTTCTTCGGGAACGTGGCAAGGAAGACGCCCAAACCGTGATCGAGCGACGATAAGAAGCGCGCCTCCAGTCGAACAGGCGCGCGGGGCCCACTATAGACAAGTCCGCGCCGGGGTATCCTGTCAGCCTACCTTATGAGGTGGGTGATAACCCACAAGTATAGGGGATTGCAACAGTTTTCGAGGGTAGAGTATTCAACCCAAACTTATTGATTCGACACAAGGGGAGCCAAAGAATATTCTCGAGTATTAGCAGCTGAGTTGTCAATTCAACCACACCTGAAAGACTTAATATCTGCAGCAAAGTGTTCAGTAGCAAAGTAGTATGGTAGTAACGGTAACAGTGGCAAAGTGATAGTAGCAGATTTGTAGTTATTGTAACAGTAGCAACGGAAAAGTAACTGAACAAAGATCAATATATGGAAAGCTCATAGGCAATGGATCAGTGATGGATAATTATGTCGTATGGCATTCATCATGCATTGTTCTAACATAGGGTGACACATAACTAGCTCCAATTCATCAATGTAATGTAGGCATGTATTACATATATAGTCATACATGCTTAGGGAAAAGAACTTGCGTGACATCTTTTGGCCTACCCTCGTGTGGCAGCGGGCTCCTATTGGAAACTAAGGGATATTAAGGCCTCCTTTTAATACAGAACTGGACAAAAGCATTACCACTTAGTGAATACATGAACTCCTCAAACTATGGTAATCACCGGAAAGAATCCCAGTTATTGTCACCCCAGGGAATGCGAATCATAACTCGTAATAGGTTTCTACAACTTGCAAGATAGGATGAAGAACACACATATATTCACGAAAACATAATTGGTTGAGATCTGAAATCATGGCACTCGGTCCCTAGTGAAAAGCATTAAGCATAGAAAAGTCATATCAACATCAATCTCAGAACATAGTGGATACTAGGGATCAAACCCTAACCAAACTAACTCGATTACATGATAAATCTCATCCAACCTATCACCGTCCAGCAAGCCTACGATGAGATTTCTCACGAACACTGGGGAGCATCATGGAATTGGTGATGAAGGATGGTTGATGATAACGAAGGTGTCGATTTCCCCTCTCCAGAGCCCAAAACGGACTCCAGATCTGGTCTCCTGAGGAAAAACTGGTGATTGTGGCGGCTCCGTATCGTGAAACGCGATGAACTCTTCTCTCTGATTTTTTTCCTTGACAAATAGGGTTATATGGAGCTGGAGAGGAGGTCGGAGGAGCCACGAGGGGCCTACAAGCCTGCCCCACGCGGCTAGGGGGGTGGCCGCGGCTAGCAGGCTTGTGGCCTCCTGGTGGCCCCCCTCTGGTTAATTCTTGCGCCAGTATGTTTTGTTAATTCCAAAAATATTCTCCATAAATTTTCAGGGCGATCCGAGAACTTTTATTTCTACACAAAAATAACACCAAGGCAATTCCGCTGAAAACAGCGTCAGTCCGGGTTAGTTCCATTCAAATCATGCAAATTATAGTCCAAAACAAGGGCAAAAGAGTTTGGAAAAGTAGATACGTTGGAGACGTATCAGTGGGCTGTCCAGCGTTTACCCATGAGCTGTGGCAAGTCTAGTGGCCCAACTCCTGCACGTTCAAACCAGAAGTCCCGGAGAAGGATGACGGGAAGACCCATACTTTAGAATTCCTGAGCGTCTAGACCATTGCGGTGCAGGCTGCCGGGGGCTGCGATGACAATATACTGGCCAACTACTTCCCGTTGGTGCTTAAGCCCAACGTCAGGTCATGGCTGATGCACTTGCTGGATGGGTCCATCGCTTCGTGGGTGGACCTGTGTCACGAGTTCGTTGGTGCCTTCACCGGAGGTCATCAAGCTCCTGGCCAGGAGAGCGATCTGCACATCATCCCCTAGAAGGAAGGCGAAACTCTGCGCAAGTACATCCAGAGGTTCAGCGCGTTCACCACAACATCCCAAATGTTCACCCTGCCGCTGTTATCAGCATATTCCATCAAAACGTGTGCATCCATAGTATGCGGGAAGAGATGGCAATGAACAGAGTCAGGGACGTCGACAAGCTTTATGCTTTAGCAGACAAGTGCGCTCGGGCTGACGAAGGCAGAAGACTCCCTGGCAAAGATGCTGGCGCAGAGGTCGACTCTGAAGATGAGGATACTGCTATCCCGACAAAGAAGGGCCGGCGAGGGAACAAGAAGCGCAAGGGAAAGACCGTGCTTCCCGTCGAGGCATCCGGCAACCCCGGCGCCACCAAGAAAGGCAAGGTCGATGACCCCGACAATGATGTTGCCGGGTGCGCCTCCTGCCACGCCCTGGCGGCTACCAGCAAGCAGTATTGCAAGATCCATCGCACCAAAGGCTACGACCTCCAAGACTGCCGGCAAGTTGAGCAGCTTGCGGAGAAGCAGAGGGTCGAATATGAGAGGCAAGACAAGGAGAAGGACCAGGATGGTGCTGAGGGGTCCGGCATGAAGTGTGTTGGCCGAGGAGGTCGCCGTGGCAAGCCCAAGCAACAGAAAGGACTGGCTTGCCCGTGGCCGCGACAATCAAGAAGAGGATGATGATGCCGAAGACAATGGCGAATCTAGTGGGAATAAGTTTCAGAAGGCTATAGAGATGATGTGCATAAAGGGAGGCACCTCGTCACACTCCTCTCACCGCCAACTCAAATAGTGGGTGCACGAGGTTAACGTGGCAGAGACCTCTATCGGTACCCAGAAACCTCTGAAATGGTCCAACACTCCTATCATCTTTGATGCCGAGGACCACCAAAATCGCGTAATTGCGATAGGATGTTTGGCGTTGTTGGTTTCGCCAACAATCCGCAACCTCAAGGTGACGAAGATGTTAATCGACAGTGGGACCAGCTGAACCTGATCTCTTCCGGTGTCATCCAGCTGCAAATTCCTGATGAAGATCTCAAGCCGATAGGCGCCCTCCAAGGGGTCAACTCAGGAAGAACTCAGCCAAGGGGCAACATCACACTGCTGGTGATGTTCGGCAGCGATATCAACTACAGAACAGAGAAGATCATCTTTGACGTTGCCGAGATATCGTTGCCATACAATGGCATTCTCGGCTGTCCAGCACTGGCCAAGTTCATGGAGGCCACCCACTTTGCTTACAACATGCTGAAGATGCCCAGACCAATGAGCGTCATTACCATCAACTCCGACAAGAAAAGCACGCTTATCTGCGCCGACCAACCCTACCGGGGCGCAGTCGTAGCACCTACCACCAGGGCACTTGCTCCTGCCACTGAGGCTCCCGAGGGGGAGAAGACCGGCAAGGCCTTTGGCGCACAGTCCGGCAAGCGCACCTCTTTGGGGTGTTGCGCTACTGTTGACGATGTGCTAGAGAGCTCCAGCGACAAGAGCAAAAAGTCCAAGGCTGCCCCGCCAGAGACCAAGAAGGTGCCCGCCAAGGAGGATGGCATGGGGGGAGCTTTCAAAATAAGTTCCACCCTTGATGACAAATAGGAAAGCGCACTCGTCGCCTTCCTGTGGGAAAATTTCGATGTGTTTGCATGGCAACCATCTGATATCCCCGGTGTTCCTAGGAAGGTGATTGAGCACCACCTTGCCATCTGCCCACACGCGCGGCCTGTCAAGCAAAAGGTCCGGAAGCAAGCTTTGGAGCGGCAACAATTTATTGCCGAGGAGATCAAGAAACTAGAGGCCGCTGACTTGATTACAAGAGTACTCCATCCGACATGGTTGGCCAACCTGGCTGTAGTGCGCAAGGCAAACAGTAAATCGAGGTTGTGCATTGATTTTACAGACATCAAAAAAGCCTAGCCCAAGGACCCTTTTCCCTTGCCGCGCATCGACCAGATTGTGGACTCCACCACCGGTTGCGATCTGTTGTCTTTCCTTGACGCCTATTCCGGTTATCATCAGATTTTTATGGCCAAGGAAGGCGAAGAGAAGACCGCATTTATCACCCCATGTGGTACGTACTGCTTTTTGCGTATGCCTTTCGGGTTGAAAAGCGCTGGTTCTACCTTTGCAAGAGTAGTCCGGATTGGTTTTGAGCCCTAGCTACATAGAAATATGGAGGCTTATATGGACGACATAGTGGTCAAAACCAAGGACAAGGCAACGCTCATACCAGACATGGAAGAAACATTTGCCAACCTGCGCAAGATCAATATGAAGCTCAACCCTAAGAAGTGTGTGTTCGGCGTTCCGTATGACAATCTCCTCGGGTATTTTATATCTCAATAGGAATCGAAGCAAACCCCGACAAAATTAAAGCGATTAAGCAAATTGACGCGCCAAGATGAGTCAAAGATGTGTGGCGTCTTGCCGGCTGCGTCGCGGCTCTGAGTAGGTTCATTTCAAAATCTACATAACGCGCCCTGCCCTTTTTCAAAATCCTGAAGAAGGCAGGTCCGATGAGATGGACTCCGGAAACGGAGGTGGCGCTACAAGATTTGAAAAAATACCTCTCCCCTCCGCCAGTCCTAGTCGTGCCAAAACCACAAGAACCATTGCTGCTGTACCTGGCGGCAACGAATCAAGTTGTGAGTGCTGCACTAGTGGCTAAAAGAGAAGTTGACGAAGAAGCAGTGGAAACGGCACGGATGCCAAGGGATGAGCCAGGACGTTCCCCGGCAGGGTCTGGTGCCGGCAAAGAAGGATCTGCATAGTTAAATGAGGCAGTTCAAAAGAAGAAGATGGTGCAACGACCAGTCTATTTTGTCAGCTCCTTGTTACAGGGGGCTAGATCAAGATATTCTAGCATGCAAAAACTGCTCTTCGGCCTCCTTATGGGCTCAAGGAAGCCGCACCACTACTTCCAAGCACAGGAGATCACCGTTTTCACCCGCTTCCCGCTGCAACGGATCTTGCAAAACCCGAAAGCTACCGGCAGGATTGTGCAATGGGCTTTGGAACTATCAAGCTTTGGTCTCAAGTTTGAAAGCACTTCAATCATTCAGAGCAGGGCCTTGGCAGAGTTCATCGCCGAATGGACCCCAACGCCCGAAGAAGAGGTTTCGGAGTCAACTCATCCCAACAAGGAAACCAATCAAGAGTGGATCATGTATTTCGATGGAGCATTTTCGTTGCAAGGCGCCGGTGCTGGAGTGCTGATTATCGCACTCATCGGAGAGTCCCTCAAGTATGTCGTTCAGATGCATTTTCTCTGAGAAAGATCAATAAACAACACTGCCGAGTATGAAGGCCTGCTTGCCGGTCTAAGAATCACGGCAGACCTCGGAATTAGGAAAAATTTTGTTAGGGGTGATTCTCAACTTGTCGTAAGGCAAATGAACAAGGATTGCCAGAGTTCATTGATGGAATCTTATGTAGACGATGTGAGGAAGCTGGAAGAACTTTTTGACGGCCTAGAAATGGAGCACGTTCCACGTGCGGAGAACAACATTGTCAATGGCCTGTCAAAATGCGTTGCCCTTAAGTTACCTCTGGAACAAGGAACTTTCGTGCTCCAGCTGACTCGACCCTCTGTGACACCGTCAACTAGACAAGAGAAGAGGAGAAAGTTCAATTCCGGCAAGCATTCCCTAGCAGAGCTCCCAGGAGCCGCCGGCGAGGAAGTTGCCGAAGAGAACGGCGGGCTTGTTGGTGAGTACCGTGCTCCGGCGGAGCCCCAGGCTCTTGTTGTGGAAGCGCATGCTCCGGACAGGCTTGCCGGGGTGCAGCAAGCCCCAGTAGGGGCTCAATCCCTTGCCGTTGAGACAAACGCTCCCCCTGCAGAAGATATGCCTTTAGTCCTTGCTGTCGAGCCCCAAGCTCCGGCATGGGCACATCACATCGTCCATTTCCTTCAGGCAGGAGAGCATCCCGGGGAACAAGAGGAGGCTGAGAAAGTAGACCGCCGGTCTCATATGTACCAGTTCATGGATAACGTCCTATACAGAAAGAGATCGAACGGTGTGAGACTCAAATGTATCTCCTGGGAAAATGGACTAGAGCTGTTGGCAGAGATACATGGAGGCATATGTGGCTCCCACATTGGATCAAGGGCCCTTGTCGGAAAGGCATTGCGCCAAGGCTTCTTTTGGCCCACTGCCCTCCAGGATGCGATGGCATTAGTAACCAAGTGTGAAGTGTGCCAGTTTCATTCAAAGAGAATACATCAACCAACACAAGCACTTCAAATGATCCCTCTCTCCTGGCCATTCGCGGTCTAGGGGATCGACATCCTGGGCCCTTTCCCCCACGCTGTCGGGGGCTTTGAGTACTTGTAAATCGCGATCGACAAGTTCACAAAGTAGCTAGAAGTGAAAGCGGTGAGAAAGGTAACAGCACAATCAACCGTCAAGTTCTTCAATGGACTAGTCTGCCGCTTTGGTGTTCCCAACAGGATCATCACTGACAATGACACGCAGTTCACAAGCCGCACCTTCATGTAGTACGTCCAAGACCTTGGTGGCAAGATCTGTTTTGCCTCTGTTGCCCACCCAAGGAGCAACGGCCAAGCGGAAAGGGCTAACACTAAAGTGTTGCGAGGCCTCAAGACAAGAACTTTCGACAAGCTGCATAGGTCCAGAAGGAACTGGATTGATGTGTTGCCGGTGGTTCTTTGGTCAATCAAGACGACACCAAATCAAGCTACTAGTCAGACACCCTTCTCCCTTGTCTATGGGGCGGAGGAAGTTCTCCCCACGAAACTCATATACGGGTCTCCTCGAGTGCTCGCTTATGATGAGCTGGAGCAAGAGCAGTTGCGGCAAGACGACGCGACGCTCCTTGAGGAAGACCATCTTCAGGCTGCTATGAGAGTTGCATGCTACCAACAAGCTTTGTGCCGCTACCATAGCCGCAAGGTCAATGCCAGACGTCTTGAGGAAGGCGACCTTGTTCTTCGGCGAGTTCAGTCCGCCAAGAATCCAAACAAGTTGACGCCAAAGTGGGAAGGCCCTTATCGGGTAGTACGAGTCACTAGGCCTGGCCTAGTCCGCCTAGAGACCGAGGATGGCGTTCTGATTTGCAACTCCTGGAATATCGAACATCTTCGAAAGTTCTACCCATGAGGCGAGGTTGCCGGGCCAGCCCCGACAACCACCTTTTGTACAAGTCTTGCCGCTGAAGCATGTAATCCTTGGTACAAAGCCAGGCTCGGGCCCTGTGCGTAGTTAAATAAAGAGAAGTATTTCGCAACCTTGGCTGATTCTCATGTTTGTTTAAGTATATGTCTATCTGAAGCGTTGCACTATACTTAATCCCGGAAAGGGCTGACGGACCGCCAAGGTTCCATACCCATATCTTCTCTTCTTTCTCATTGTAAAGGACGGAAGGACACCTCGCGTGCAGCTTTGCCAGGGGGATGGGAGTACAGATACCTATGAACGACGTCCCAAAAAAAACTTATCGGAAGGAGAAAGGCAACAAAAAGATAAGTTGCGAAAACCCCATGTGAATACTTGCTGTAAATTTATTTTCCTTGAGCGATTTCGACTTCTGTATGGAAAACCTACATGCGCGGGAACCTTGCCACGATTGGATGCGCCCCCACTGCATTTGGGACCGCTCAAAGGCTTAAGTGGCTTTGCCCGCACTCCTTGTTTTGTTTCGAGACCGCTCAATGATCCAAGTGATAGTGCTCGCGCCCTTATCCCGTTTTCATGTAAGGCCGACGCCTTGAACGGCCATGCCAAGGATGCCAAGGTATCTTGCCGGCAGTGGCACTGCCAGCAGGCTGCTAAGGACCCGTTCCTCAAAGTGCTTGCGGTAGGGCTATACACCTGGCAAGATTCTTCCAAAAAGGGCGTAGGGAAAATTCCATACATAGAAACCGTTTAACAAGGAAGATAACATACAGTTTTTCAGATAGGGTTAAACTTACATAAGATATCGCTTTTCCTCTAAGAACATCCTTCTTTGACTTTATCCCCTAGGAGGAGATTACAGGAAGAAAAATATGGAGAGGAGGGGTAGATTACAAGAAGAAAAATATGGAGAGGAGGGGCAGATTACAAGAAGAAAAAGATGGCGAGAAGCCCCCGACAGAAGCCCAGTCTGACCCCTCTGGACTAGCACTACGCAGAGGAGCAGAGCGGCCAGATGGGAAGACAAGAAGTTGGCCCCTCCTAGGTTAGCATTGCACCGAGGAGAGGGCCAGCAGGAGATGGGCTCGGGAAGCCAAAGTCCGTGGGCCCGCCGGAGAGCCCAGCTGGGAGAGGAGGCGGCGCCCGGGACAAGGACCCCCAGCAAGACCGTCTTGCCAGGAGGGGGAGAGGCGTGAAGATGGCGATGATGGTGCGGCCGGCGGTCATTCCGAGCTCGAATCTTTGGCTCCGACTTGACTGCTTGAAGACCGGGCTCATCGCCGTTGTCCTCCCCGTCACTCTCGCCGAAGGATAGGCTCTCGCCGCTGCTCGCGCTTTCTTCATAGTAACTGAGGCGGATGCCGGAGCTCCCATAAATCTTGATGGAGAGCGTATTGGCCTCCATCATTTTAAAACGAAGAATGTGCCCCACCTAGATATTGTGGGCATGGGCGAAGGTCTTCCAACGACGCCTAAGAAACATGACGTAGCGCGCTAGGTACTCAACGTCCACCCGCGTCGCGCCATTACAGCACCCTGCCACCCGCAGCCACATGAAGGGTGGCTCGTCGTCCTCCATCACCCTGGCAAAGAGGCGTGGGAGGCGCAGATCGCTCCGGAGGGGACTGCCCAGCTTGAGCACGAACTCTAGCGCCGTCCCATTGGCGTGGGACTCTTCGATGGAGATGCCTGGCATTAGAGGAGGGGGTGGAGCAGCGCTCCGCCTCCCCCGACCTCGGCCTCCGCGGCGGCCATAGCCCCTCACGCCTCCTCCACCATGCGAACTCAAGCCTCCCTCCGCCTTCGCGGCTGAAGTGGCATCATGATCCCGATGAGAGCTCCTCCTCGCAGCCGAGGAAGGTGGTCGCCCCCGCCCCTGTACATGGCGAAGGGAGGTGCTACATGAAGATTGAGAAGACAAGGGGAGGCAGACTGTGGAGTTTTGCACTCGAAGGGCGGAAGAAGGATGGATGAGCTCTGCCCCCGTTGTCCCCAATTTATAGGAGGAATCGCGGGGGCTGGCTCTCCCCCACTCCAAAGGACGCCACCCACCTCCTCCAATAGAAGCGCCCTCGATCACGAGGCGGACAACAACCGCCCCGTCGCCCCAATCCATGGTGCCGCAGATACTGCCTTTTATTAGGGACTTTAAATCATAGGCGCTCATTCCTAGCTCCCCGCTATGCATGCGACATGCATGGCGGAAAAGACGTGACACAATAATTAAAAATTCCTCGACCGCGCCGCGCACGTATTCCACTACCCGCATTCAATGGGCATCGTGGGGAAGCGCAGCGAGCACAATGATCACAACTGCAAGGCCCTGCCACGTGTGACCGTGCACTGGTTGGGCCTAGCCCAACAACGCCTCGCGACATGTATGGCCCAGGCCCGGGGGCTCCTGTTGGTGCACTAGAGTTTTTGGGACATCTAGTGCCCCTTTACTCGTGCACAGGCAGTAGTAGCCGCCGGCAAGGCCCAACAAAGACTTGTCAAGCACAAGCACAGAAGACTAAAGACTACCGGCAAGACCTTTCCGGGAGGGCTGTAGAGCCTCCAGGCAAAGCAAGCCCCCTGGCAAGGAAAGGTCCCGGCAAGGCAAGGCCCCGGCAAGCACCGTCAGCACACAGGCCAGGTATCGATTCACCTGGACGCGTGTCGTGGCGTCGATGTTGGAGGGAGCTAACCGGCGCCGATGGGATGGCCCCCCATCCTGTCCCACTGATGGACTGAGGTGCTTGACGATGCATTGAATGCTCTGGTCCTACTCCGTCAGAGTTAGGTACGATAGCACTGTAGCACTGTGCATCCCGTGTGCACACTATACACCACTGTTGGGATGCCCTTAGGTATAAAAGGAGGCCCAAGGCATTACAGATAGGGGGTTGGACAGTAAATGGTTAGAAGGTTAGACAATCAGACAGTTGGGCAGTTAGACAACCGGGCAGCTCGACAGTTAGACAACTGCAGGTTACCAAGATCACGTAGCAGTCGTTCATGGCGCTCCTTTATCTAGAACCCTAGAACACAATCAATATACCCAACCAAGAATAGGGTTTTACGCACCCGTGCGGCCCAAACCTGGGTAAAAACTCCCTGTGCGCTGCTTACCAGACCGTCTCTTTGTGCGAGTCTGCCCCCGCCGAACCGAAAGGGATCCCCATGATCCCATAGGTGTTCGTTCCCATGACACTCCTACTCTCTAGGAGTAGAGTAAAAGGCCTTAGTGACCAAGATCTAATAGAAATTTTCATTAGCAATTTCCATGATGAAGGGATTCTTAATGCCCTGGCCCGCCGACGCATAAGCAACTTTTCGGACTTATCCGAACTGGTACATAAGTACTATGCCATATAGAGCGTCTGTCAATCCGAGCGGTTGTTCTCGAAACCAATCTTCTCCGAACACCCTAGAGGATCTCGGAAAAAGATGATACCTCCAAATCGGCCAGCTAGGTACGAACCCATCGAAAAAAGAAACAAGTCCTTTTCTAGGACCGACACCGCCGTCGTCAGACTTTTGGATAAACCTTGCCCCATTCATTACGTGTAGTTAAACACGAACCCAACACATAGCCTTCGAGCTTGCTGGGTCGTCAGTCAAGTCGCAAAAAGTGGGGAGGCGATCCTCGATACATATCCGTTGAACATGCCCTCTCCTTCACCGGCCGGATACAATGCCGAAGTCCTGACGGTCTACGAGATCTTCCCCTCGATGAGCAGGCGAAAAAGAGCTCTTAGGGAGCACGAGCAAGTCTACCACGTGGCAGCTACTAGCCCATGGGCAGACATACCTTCCGGCAGTGGTCTTAACCTCATATATGAGGCCACTTTGGAAAAAATGCAGTTCGACCGATCCCGCACCGAACATAGCAACACAACCTTCCGGGGAATTATCCCAGGAAAAGAAGCATGTTGTTTTGGATGTATCATCCTGGACGTTGTGTTCAGCATGCCCGAAAACTACCGATCCAAAGAACTTCTCTCCCACATCGTCCCCTTCCCAAGTGGCTATCACACCCTATTGGGACATGATGCCATTACAAAGTTCCAGGCTATACCCCATTATGGGTACATGAAACTCAAAATGCCAAGACCAAATGGAGTGATCACGATCGCCAGTGATCCGAACATAGCCCTTCGGGCCAAAAACAAAATGGCAGTGCTCTCCCTCGAGGCATTAGCGGAAACTTTCACCGCCGAAGAGTTAACCGCTCTATGGTCGACAGTTAATAGGGGCGATGTCATCCTTAGCAAAAGGCCCAGGTCCACGTCCTTTAAACCCGTAGAGGAAATCATTAAATTTCAGGTGCATTCAACGGACCCCAATAAGACAGCGTCCATTGGATCCCAACTCGATCCCCTCATGGATGAAGCATTGCACAATTTCCTCCGGGAAAATTAGGACATTTTCGCTTGGCATCCTTCTGATATGCCTAGAATCCCATGTCGGCTCGCTGAACACAGCTTAAACATTATTCCAGGCTTTAAGCCTGTGAAATAGACTCTGTGTCGCTTCTCCGAGCCCAAACGGCAAGCCATGGGTGAAGAATTAGGAAAATTGCACGAGGCCGGATTTATTCGGGATATTATACACCCTGAGTGGCTATCAAACCTGGTGATGGTACCTAAGAAAGACAAGTCCTTGCGGTTGTGTGTCGATTTCAAAGACCTTAACAAAGCATGCCCAAAGGACCCTTTGCCCTGGCAATGCATAGACCAGATCATTGATGCCACAGCCGGACACGATTTGTTGTGTTTCCTCGACGCTTACTCCGGATACCATCAAATTAAAATGAAGGAATCCGATCAAGCGGCTACTGCATTCATCACCCCGTACGGACCATTTTGCTTCAACGCGATGCTCTTCAGGCTAAAAAATGCCGGGGCGACATACCAGCGCATGATCCAAACTTGCCTCGTGACACAAGTCGGTAAGACTGTCAAGGCATACGTGGATGATGTGGTGATCAAAACAAGTCACGTCGACCAGTTGGTTGATGACTGTTGGAAATATGCCCTAGAGGCAATAATAAATTAGTTATTATCATATTTACTTGTTCATGGTAATTGTTTATTATCCATGCTAGAATTGTATTGATCGAAAACTCAGATACATGTGTGGATACATAGACAACACCATGTCCCTAGTATGCCTCTGATGGACTAGCTCGTTGATCAAAGATGGTCAAGGTTTCCTAGACATGGACATGTGATGTCATTTGATAACGGGATCACATCATTAGGAGAAAGATGTGATGGACAAGATCCAAACTATAAACATAGCATATGATCGTGTCAGTTTATTGCTACAGTTTTCTACATGTCAAGTATATATTCCTATGACCATCAGATCATGCAACTCACTAACACCGGAGGAGTGCCTTCTGTGTATCAAACGTCACAACATAACTGGTTAACTATAAAGGTGCTCTACAGGTATCTCCGAGGGTGTCTGTTGGGTTGGCATGGATCAAGACTGGGATTTGTTACTCCGTGTGATGGAGAGGTATCTCAGGGCCCATTCGTTAATACAACATTACAACAAGCCTTGCAAGCAATGTGAGTAAGTGTTAGCCACAGGATCTTGTATTACGGAATGAGTAAAGAGACTTGCCGTTAACGAGATTGAACTAGGTATAGAGATACGACGATCGAATCTCGGGCAAGTAACATACCGAAGAACAAAGGGAATAACATACGGGATTAACTGAATCCTTGACATAGAGGTTCAACTGATAAAGATCTTCGTAGAATACGTAGGAACCAATATGGGCATCCAGGTGCCGCTATTGGTTATTGACCGTAGAGGTGTCTCGGTCATGTCTACATAGTTCACGAACCCGCAAGGTCTGCACACTTAAGGTTCGGTGACGTTTCGGTAGTATAGAGTTATGTATGGTGGTGACCGAAGGTTGTTTGGAGTCTCAGATGAGATCTTGCATATCACGAGGAGATCCGGAATGGTCGGGAGGTAAAGATTGATATATAGGAAGTCCTGTTTTGGTCGCCGGAAAAGTTTCGGGCTCATCGGTAGTGTACTGAGAGTGCTGCGTACCGGAGGACCATCGGGAGGGGTGTCACGCCCCGAGGGGCCTCATGGGCTGAGGGAGGAGATATACCAGCCCCTGGTGGGCTGGCCTAAGCCTCCACTAAAGCCCACGAGGTTTGGGAAGGAAAAAAATCCAAAGGTGGAGAGGTGGAAAGAGTTTCCAAGTGGAAAGGAGGAATCCTACTCCAAGTGGAAAAATGTGTATTCGGAGTTCCCACTGGTAAGCTGCTTGGATTCATCGTCTCCCATAGAGGAATAGCAAAAAATCCAGCTAAAATCCGTGCTCTATCAGAACTTGCAATCCCCATAGATCAGAAGCATGTCCAGAGGCTAGCCGGGTGCGTCATGGCATTAAGCTGCTTCATCTCCCGCCTCGGAGAAAAGGCTTTCCCGCTCTATATGCTGCTGAAACGGACCAACAATTTTGAATGGACCGATGAGGCAGCAGATGCATTAGAAGAAATCAAAACACTACTAGCAACAAATCCCATACTCACAGCACCATGCGCCGATGAGCCCATGTTGTTGTACATATCGGCCACCAACAAGGTCGTCAGTGCCGTGCTCGTTGTTGAATGAGATGAGGAGGGACATAAATTCCGGACTCCGAAACCGGTATATTATGTGTCGGAGATGCCAACGCAGTGCAAGTTCAGATACCCACATTACCAAAAAATAGCCTATACAATATTCTTGGCGTCAAGGAAACTCAGACACTACTTCCAGGAGTGTGCGGTGACAATGGCATCAGAAGTCCCCCTGAATGATATAATCAACAGCAGGGATGCCACCGGCCGCATAGCCAAATGAGCCATTGAGCTCCTCCCCTTTGAAATAACCTACAAGCCACGCCACACCATTAAATCTCAGGTACTGACGGACTTCGTGGATGAATAGACAGAGGCCGAGCTCCCCAAGGAGTACAGTGCTTACTCCTATTGGACAATATACTTTCAAGGATCCAAGACCTTGGCCGGTCTAGGGGCTGGAGTTATTCTCACATCCCCCACATGCGACTACGTGAGATACGTGTTGCAAATCATGTATGCCGACTCCAACAATGCTGCCGAATATTAAGCTCTTCTTCATGGTCTTCGGATGGCGGTGTCAATGGGCATACGACAGCTAGAGGTATGGGGAGACTCAAACTTGGCCATATCCCAAATTAACGGCGAGTTCGACGCCAAAAATCCGAAGATGGCGGCATATAGAAACGCCGTCCTCAAGATATCTTCTCGGTACGAGGGGTTGGAATTCCACCACGTTGCTCGAGACAATAACCAAGCCGATATACTAGCCCGTATGGGAGCCAAGCGTGATCCCGTCTCGAGGAACACCTTCCTAGAGCAGCTCTTCAATCCCTCCATAGTGTGGCAGGACGACGACAATGGCGGTAGTCTGAATACGGCGGACAAAGTTGTTCCCCCTATAAACGAGCCAGATGATGGCATTATCGGCGGCTCCACGATGAATGGGATGCCCTCGACTCATGAGGTAATGGCGGTAATTGTGCCATGGACGGAACCTTTCCTCGCTTACCTTCTTCACAAGGAACCACTCGACGATCAAACTGAGGTACGACACATAGTTCGGCGATCCAAGGCCTACAAAGTACACGAGGGCAAGTTATACAAGAAAAGCACCACCGGAGTATTATAGAGGTGCATATCCGAGGAAGAAGGGTGGTAGCTGCTCACCGAAATCCATGCAGGCATGGGCGGGCATCATGCTGCGGCAAGATCCCTTGTCAGCAATGCCTTTCGAGCTGGCTTCTTTTGTCCTACAGCTCGAATGGACACCCAGTCACTTGTTCAACATTGCGTTGGGTGTCAACTCTTTGCAAATCAAAGTCACATGCCCCCAACAGCTCTTCGAACTATTCTAATCACCTGGCCTTTTGCGGTCTTGGGGTTGGACATGGTCGGACCCCTTAAAGGGGGAATCAAGGAAAATAAATACCTACTAGTCATGATTGACAAGTTCACCAAATGGATAGAAGCAAAGTTTGTTAAATTGGCTAAATCTGGACCAGTAATTAACTTTATATATAGCGTAGTACACCGTTACGGTGTCCCGCATAGTATAATAATGGATAATGGATCCAACTTCATGGCCCAAGAGGTCAAGGACTGGTGCACAAAAATGGGCATAAAGCTTGATTATGCATTGGTCTATCATCTGCAGACCAATGGACAGGTCGAGCGAGAAAACGGTCTCATTATGAGCGGCATCAAGCCACATTTGGTCCGATCTCTTCACGAGTCCGATTGTCATTGGGTGGAGGAACTTGATTCCGTTCTATGGGGCATGCGTACCACCCCGAGCAGATCAACGGGTTACACACTGTTTTTTATGGTCTATGGGGCAAAGGCAGTTCTCCCCTGCGATATTATCCACGACGCACCAAGAGTGCGCATGTACGAGGAAAAGGAGGCCGAGTTGGATCTGTAGGACGACTTAGATGCCTTGGAGGGGGAGCAAGACATAGCTCTGGCTCGATCTACTCTTTATCAACACCAAGCTCAGCGATACCAAAGTAGGGAGGTCTGGCAAAAACATACAACGTAGGAGAACTCGTCCTACGGCTCCCGAAGAAATAGAAGCACAAAGTCAACCCCAAATGGGAGGGTCCCTTCATCATCGACGAAGTGCTCGCGGGAGGGGCCTATCGTTTGCGGAGTCCATCCGATAACCGCCTTGAACCAAAGCCATGGAACACAGCTCGTCTACGATGCTTCTACGGATAAACTGGTGTCGTCTAAACTCCTCCACATTTTCCCTTTTTGTTTTTTGCCTTCTTTGCCTTTTCTCTTCCCACTTTGCTGTTTGATAGGGCTAATGTCTTTTCTTACCCTATATTCGGCCGAACCAATCTTGTATTACAGATAATCGGCATACACCATAAAGTGTTAAATCCGAACACATCACGTGGTGGTGCATCAATTCGAACTAAGACTTTGCCAAGCTAGGTTGCCTCGCTCCTGTGATTACTCTCTACGTTCCCGATTGTTCGGCTAGAGAGTAAAGGGAGCACCTCTATGATTGTTACGACCGGGTCATCTGGACACGTACCTCAGACGGGTGAAGCCGAAAGCTATCTATCTTATGTAGACAATTGGTCGGCTATGACGGAAACACTTTATACGACTGTCACACCCTGTGTTACCTTGTTATGTTTGGATTTATAAAATTTGGAGCCAATTGAAACTTTTTCAATGATTGTGCTTGTCTAAGTTATTGCTTGTTTGCTTGTTGATTGTGGTATATGGCACTCTTAGATTCTATCCCTCTCCTTACTTGTCCCAAACATCTTGCCCAATGATCATGCCATGTGAATAGTGCCCAAAACCAAAAAGGATTTATTCAAATTAGGTCTTCAAAAAAACCCGAATTGAGGTTTGCACTGCAAGTCCTCAAATTGGGTGGATCCTTCTTCCCCAAAGGGTTTACTTCAAACCTACTACATCTAAGACTTTCCAAAACCACCAAATATTAATTTTAAAGATTTTAATTTTAAAGACTTCCACAAAGGATTTTCTTAAGACCATAAATGGTTTTTCTTAGGGAAAATTTATTTAAATGCTTTCAAAATATTTGAGAAAATTTATGGAAACTTAGTGGACATATATTTTCCATATATATGAGTTTCAACACATGGGTATGTACAAATAATGGGAAAAAACCCTCAAAACCCTTTCTGTTCAAATCAAGCTTTTGAAATATTTCTATAAGAAATATTCTCAATAAATTCCAGGAAAATTCCAGCAAGTCCACACTACCATAGGAGATGATCTTACAAAGTTTCAGCTCAATCCAAGTTGTTTTGGTTGATCAAAGCATCCAAAAACCCTCCCTGTCCAGATTCAAATTTGAGCAACTTTGTAGTGTGAAGTTTCTCCCCTTGACCCCAAACTTTGTGGACATGCTCTAATCACCAAATAATGATGGTACACTAAGTGGTGAATCAAGGGTAATAACTTAGCATAACTAGATCTACAGAAATCTGATTATGTTTGTTTCTAGGGTTCACAAAGTTTCCATTGTCAACTTTGCCCATTTGATTTTCAACCACCATTTGATCCTGTCAAATCTCATGGCAAGAAAAGTCCATTTTCTTGCCCTAATCCCCATCAAACACCTTCTGCAGGTTTGGAAAAATCTAGTTTTGACCACCTTTTACTTTTCCCCTTGCCTCCAAATTTTTACCACACTTGCTCCCTCACCTCTTACCCCTCCAGTAAGAATCCCATGTCCATAGGCCACAGGAAGATGGGGTAAAACCCCATTTTTGCCCCTGGACAGCCCTGGCAGAAGCTCTCCCTCCCCTCCCCTCTTACTCTATTCCTATCCTAGGGCATCCTATGCATTTTCCCTTAAACTAAATGCCCCTAGATTCCCCTAGACAGCTTTGGCCACGTGCAAAATGCCGTTGGCATGCCGTGGCATGCCAAACGCGCGCTCTGGAGCATGCTATAGTGCCGACAGGCACTGTAGCCATTGCCCACTGCATGGCTCCGGTGGCCTCGGGCCTCCCCCACGCGCCACCTGGTCCCCCTCGGCGTCCGGCCCACGCCACCTTATCGGCCCCCTCCTCTCTCTCCCTCCTCCGGCTCCTCCCGCGTGTGTCGAGCGCCGCCTGGCTCGGCCAACCCGCAGCCTCACACGCGCACGCTCCTCTCCCTCTCTGTTCCTTCCCTTGGCCTAGATCAGCCCCAGGAACACCGCAGACACGCCCTCACCACCTCTACCCAACCCTAGCCTCGGCACCGAGCTTGCTGGTGCACCCGAGCTTGGTTGACCACCGGGCGCCCATAGAAGAGCCTCCCGGGCCTCTCTCTCTCCCCTCTGGTCTCTCTCTCCTCTCCCTAGCAGCCCTCCTGTGCCCCCCGGAGAGCCCCCGACACCTTTGTGCTCGGGATCGAGCAGAGGACCGCCGCGGTCACCTCGTCATCGATCTCCCGGTATAGAGCCCCTCCGGTCCTCCCTCTTCTTTGGCTGCTCCTCCCTCACCCCTCTGATGCTTTCCCCCTTCTCCCCATCCTTTTTGCAGCACGGGACAACCCTAATGACATCCTCCCGAAGCTCCTCCACCGCGGGACCTCATCGCCGGTGATCTGCGCCTCCCCGTCGACCATCTCTGGAACCCCCCGAAAGGCGGCAGCACCCTGAGTCCATCCCAGCCCTCAGCTCTCCTTGTCGTGCCCTCCTTCGCCACCGGTAAGCGCCCTCCCTTCCTAAAGAGATGAAGGAGATGACAGGTGGCCCCCTCCTGTCATCCCGACACCCCTCTCACTCTCCCTCTCTCTCGCTGATGCTGGGCCCGGACGTCAGGTTCAAACCTGGCCACGCGCATGCCTGCAGCTCAGCTGGGCTGGCCTGGTTGGTTGGCCCAGTGCGGCTGAGCACTTGGCCTAGGGCATAGTGCCCTTTTATTTTTGTTTTTCCCTCTGTTTTCCAAAAATTCCACTAAATTGAATATTAATCAAATTCCAAATATTCTTTCACATAAATTCCTAGAATATTTCATAGAATTTATTAGTGCCACTTGTAAAAATATTTGAAAACATTTTATGTACAGTTTTATTGTAAAACCCCTTTTTGGCATTTTTAGCCACAGTTAGAAATAGATTGGAAAACGTTTTGAACTTCAAAACCCTAGACAAATATTTTTAGTGTAGCTTTTAGTATTTATCAAAGTAGGGTAGCATTTTTAATAATAGCTTGTGTGCTCTGTTTTTGTGTGATGCTTATTTGTATCGCTGTTATTCGCGACGATAGATTGTGCTATTGACGAGGGAGTTAGTCCCGAAGACTTTGAAGACCCCAAAGATTTTGTTGAGCCAGGCAAGCAGCCTTTGACCATGTTAAGAAAATTTTCATGCATGACATATAGCACTTGTTGTTTCGATGATTGATCATGATATGGTGTTCCCCCTTTGGTAGGTTGCCTCTGATACTCTTATCGTTGACACTTGCATCGTGCATGACCCTACCACCATATGAGGGTTATGCGGGTGGGTGTAGATAGGATGCTAGTAGATCCTACGCAAGTGGGTTTGGGATTTATGCATGGTGATGGAAAGAAAGAGATGATTTAAAAGATTTTTTGAAAACCCCGTCGGGTGCCACTAATGCCCGAGGAAGATGATGATGAGTTGGGCAACCACTTGAGAAAGAAGTGGTGTACCAAAGCGAGTGTGTATGTGTTTTTGAAAACGGAGAGTTTTAAGGTCTGCTGACCGTTCCAACCTTACATGCGAAACCATGATACCCCTTATGGGATGGGGCTCTGTTGATTACTTTGGTGGGTACTGGCAAGGAGCCTGCATTACAAGTGGCGGGAGTGGCGTGGTCACTCTCGATACGGGGTCATGCCGATATGGATGATCGCGCACTATTTTCACAGGCACCGGGCACACCGTTGGTCCCTGCATGGATGATACTAGTGATGTACATCATGTGGGTTGGGTACCAATCGAGTGGACTCTTTGTTTAGTATCGCCAGAGGAAAGGCATTGTTCGGGTGCTTACCTCAGGTATGTTATATACCACGAGTCGTGGATGAAATGGAAGTTCCCTGAGTCTTGTGGGTAAAGTGTGCAACCTTTGCAGAGTGTAAAACTATTCGAATAGCCATGTCCGCAGTCATGGACAGTTGGAGATCCTTCTTAAACTACGTCTGGATGTTTTTGCAAACTTGGTGTGAGTGTGTGTGTTGGCGACAAAGAGGTTACCTGAGCTAAGTCTGATGACTTAGCTTGACGATTGACTAAGTCCGATGACTTAGCATAATGATGGGACATGAGATGTTCAACCCCTGCTTATGATGATATCTGTAACTTGTTCATATGGATATCTGCCAACTATTAACGCATGCCTACCTAGTTATTTGATCATGTCATTGCATTCAAAATTAGCTTTCCGCAATTTACCTACTTAGTGTTATATCATGAATCATTATTTCCTTGTTCCAAAACTTGGGTTGCTTGCAAGTACATTCAAAGTACTCATTGGCTTGCCACTAGTTATTTAATTGGCCAGGCATGGAAGAACAGGAGTATGTTGAAGAATTTGTTGGTGACGAACATGCGAACTAGGACGCTTCCCAGTCAGAATGCCTGTAGGTTAAGGCAGATGGTAATGGGTTCACGCTTTCGATCAAGATTTCCACTGTTTGTTCTATTTAAGTGTTTGGCCCTTGTGCCCTATCTATGTAAGACTAGACCTTCATGGTCTTTATTTGTGTAAGATGTTAAGTGTGGATGTAAGACTCTTGTCATTCAGCTTCTGTGTGTTCAGTGAGCATTGATCTCCAGGATCACTGTACACGTGCATTCGATGATCACGACTTATGAGTCGGGGTTCCCACAATGGCTCTGGTCGTTATTACTGCTGTTTGGGTACTTTTCACCCAAAGGGCACTTAGCCACATACTGCAAGTATGCGGACTTCTATCTACACTCTTCGTAAAGGTATTGATAGAGGTACTATTTTCATTGGAAGATGTTTATTACGCTAATTAGTAATATAACATATCTTTCTGTGTGCTTTCTGTCTGTTCGCACCACATGGTCAGATTGCCTGGTTCCCCGAATACAGTTTGCTCTTTTGGAGGGACATATAAGGAGGAACACTCTCGAGCTCTTCACATGGGAGGGATAAGCCGATGGCCGGTTAAGACAAAGTTTACAACATAGATTGTTTTATAACATGTACATATAAATTACATGTGCGGCTGCTGATCGAGATCATCAATTATTGTGTTCAGGGGGCAGTCCGCTTGTGAAAGACGGGTGGCAGACATCACCTGGTTATACACCAGGTGTAGTGGCACTTCTTTTCCATACAATCCCACTAGACCAACCCGTTCCATATGCTCGGGGTTAAGTCCGATGAAACGGGTCTTGATCATTGACCATGCTTCCCGTGCTCCCTCACGGCACGCCGAAGTCTTCCATAGCTTGAACCTATTTCGCGCCCCTTGAATTGATCCACGAGTGCGGCTAGCCCTTCAGGTGGCTGTTCAGTGGGCCATAGTGCCTTCACCATCCCTTTCATTGCTTATGCATGCGCTTATGGAGAGAGGTCAGCTCCTTCAGCAGCTCCCCTTGGTATGATTCGATCTCCTCTCCAGGATGCCCGGACAAGAGGCCTGCACATAAGATAACAACACGGTTACTGTCATTCCCTCCATCGGAAATATTTGTTGATAGCGGAATCTTACTTACCGAATACGCCCCTCTGAAGCTTTCAATTCTCTTCTTGAGCTTAGGCCAATTGAGTCTTTAAACTCTTTATTTCTTCGGCCTTTTTTTGTATAACAAGACAACCAGCCTGATGCTGGGACTCCGCATACCTGTGTGAATCCCGAGCTTCTTCCAGCTACCTTTCCATATGTCATATTGATTCGGCTGCCACACGGAATCTATATGTGAGGCATGATGATATAAAAAAGATTAGCAGTAAATGAATACTCACCATGGGCCTCTTGCGTGAAGCTCTTTACTTGTGCTAGTTCGGCCTTCTCGGATTGGACTTCCGTGTGGCTCTCCTCGAGCTCCTTGGCGAATTGCTTGGACTGTTGCTTTGAGGCATGCGTTAGCAGTCAAACAGTTCGGTGATCCTTAAGTCGTTTATTTCAAAGCAAATTAAGGCTCGGGGGCTACTAGGCTTACACAAATATTCGGATTCTATAATATCCGATCACTTACCTATATGTTGGTTGTTATCAACTTCATAGCTTTGCCGAATCCAGCTCGGGCGATGCCAAGGTGTGCATCCATTGAGCATAGGGCGTCGAACTCCTGGTCGGAGAAAATTGGGTGCCACATGGCGTCCCATCGGTGCCGATGATGCATGGCACTCTCCACCTCTGATTTGGTGACGGATACTCCATCACCAAATTCGGCGGGTGCCGAATTGGTCATGGGGGGCTTCTGTAGCAGAAGCCGCATGGGTCATGGCCTGGGAGCTTCAGGCATCTCCGGACACCTGGGTAGCCCCTTTGGTAGGAGAGGATTGGGTGTTTTGCCTAGGTATTTCAATGAAACGAGCTGTTGTGAGACTCTACTGACTACAATGATAAGGCTGATAACCGGACGATCTACCTTCGAGATGAGCGGGTAGGTGGATTCGTCCCCATGTCCAGCTCCTTCGTAGGGTATCGATTGGCCTCTGATTCAGCCATAGCTTTGGCTGCCGGCGCATGGCGTGCGGATCAGCGGTGCTTTGGGGTCAGGACCGGCACGTCCGGGGCGCTCTTGGTAGCGGGCCTCTTGCGGGAGGAGCTTTTCTTCTTGCCCGCGGCAGGGATGGAGAATGACACGGGGTAATCAATTATGATAGCCATCAGGGTCTAGACGATGCTGTCCTGGAAATAGACTCCGTTTTTTAAGTCAAGAAGAAGATCCGGGTCCTCGTTGAAACCCGGATCGTTGTTGCGCGAATGGTTCTTGGGATGAGGATCCGGAAAGTTGACTGTCTCGTTGAAACTCCACCATTCCTGTTCACACCAAGACCTCGGTCAAATAGAGTGTGGAATGAAAACCCTCAACTATTTCATGATTAAGAGAGAAAGGCTTACCCATTCGATGGGATTGTGGGCCGAATATCCTTCCTTGGTTGACCGCCGAACGAAGTCTTCTTGCTCTCCTTTGTACAGATCGGCAAGCGCGGCAGCCAATGCCGTCAGATTGGCGGGACCTTGTTTTTGGGAGTGTGTAGTGTCTCTTGTCCCATTGTACCGCCATAAGGGATGTACCCTCTATTGGAGGGGTTGCACACACCGGGAGATAGCGGCGGCCATAACATTAATTATGGTCAGTCGGTGGTGGACAAGCATTCGCACCTGTGTGCCCAGGCGCCGCACTTCGGCGCTTTCCTCCTGGGATGAGCTCCTGGGTTGCTAGTTTTACCTCTTCTTCGGAAGGAGGTCGGAGTATTCGGGAAGACCTTTCCGAGTTGGTTCCAACAGGGGGCATCCTCAATGTAAAACCACTCCGAGGTCCATTCTTCGGACTTCTTAGGTGTGCCTGTCGGATACCCTGTCCCCGCTATGCGGCACACTTCGGCCCCACCGACCTCCAAGATAGTCTTGTCCCGAGTTCAGGAAACAACACAGAAGTATTTCCTCCACAAATCAAAATGTGCTTCGCACCCCAAGAACATCTCGCAGACGGCGACAAAGCCTAAGATGTGTAAAATTGACCCTGGCGTGAGGTGGTGGAGTTGGATCCCGTAGAACTCCAGTAACCCCCTCAAGAATGGATGGATTGGAAACCCAAGGCCCCAGAGGAGGAAGTGGACAAAGCACACGTGCTCCCCCTTGTTTGGATTGGGGAAGTGCTCGTCGAAAACCTCATCGCCATAAGAGAGCAGACCTGCTCGGGTGTAACAGCCCGAGACCGACGCTCTAGAAGATTCCCCTTTTATTTCCATTCTCGTCATGTGATTTGTTTTATTGTCGCATTCAATATCGCATCATTCGCATCATGTGGCATAGCATCGTTAATCGTTTTTGAAAACTTGCATAGCTTTGTAGTTTGCGATTCTCTCCGTCCGTGTCATCGACCGTTTCGAGACCAACCACACATGCACGCCCCCGCGGCATCGATAAAGTATTGTTTTTAAAGTGCATAAGAAATATCCTCGGATTGGGTCAGAAGTTGGCATGTCGTATAGTTATATTATAGGTAGGCCGCCTGCCAAATTTCGTCGCATTCCGAGTTCGTTTGATACCCGAACGGTCGACTGTAGTAGCGTAGTAATCCGTTTAATTATCGGACGTTTTCGGTTTATAAAACCCTGTCACGGGCTGCCGCCTTCCCTCTCATCTCATCCCAAGGCCCTCTACACAGACCACCAACCCACCTAGCAACCCCCTCCGCTTCCGAGCTATCTTATCGAGATCGAACGGCTCGAAAACAGGCTAAAACCCTCATCCCTAGCCTTCCCTACTATAAATAGTTAGCCAACCAGTTCAATTTTGGACAAACCTACCGAAACCTAGCCCCTAGCCTCCATTCCCGAGCAGCAGCAGCCACTCCTTGTTTTAAGTGCGCCCTAATCACGAGCCAGCCACCACATCCATGTGCGCAGTCCACCTGAGACTCCACATCCATCCATGTCGATCGTTAGATCAAGATCCAATGTCCAGGAGGAGCTCCCCACAGATCCCGCAGCCGCAGCCTCCTTGATCCAGTCTGGATCAGTGGAGCAAACCCCAATCGAGACCCGAGCACTCCTGTGCCTCATGAGCCACCATCGCCAGTCGACCTTGACCCCGCCGCAATGTCCGGCCAACGGTAGCTGCGCCGGCGAGCCTTGTCGCTAGAGGAGCCCAAGCCGGTGCCCGCACCCTCGCCCCGTCTCTCTTTTCCCCTCCTCTCGCTAATCTCCCGCGCTCTCTCTCCCCCATAGGAAGCAACTTCTCGTCGGAGCTCAGAACCGCCGCTCGCCACCGTTCTTCGCCGGGGATGGACTCCCCACCATCGGATCCACCCATCCCCGCACCGGATGTGGTCCTCCCCCGCCCTGAAGCCGTCGGACCGCCGCCTCCATGGCCTTGACCGTCGTCGTCGCTTGGGTAGGATGAAGCGATGACACCCATGGCGAGCGCCCTGCCCCGTTGAACCGCTTGCCTAGGCCACATCGCTCCAACCGGCCTCCTCCGAGCTGCACTAGGCCCAACGGAGCCGGCCCGCTCTACCTCTGTCCACCGACCGGGCCAAGAGCCCATGGTGAGCACCCCATCTAGCCTAGCCCCGCTCCTGTTGCCCTATGCTCTGCCCCATGCACGATTTTGCTAACCTGCGCCCACTGTGTGGTTCCAGCCCGTTAGCATATTCGGCCCATCATGTTTTTTTCGTTCTGCCATTTATCGATTTATCCATCGAATAAATGATTTACAGAATACCCCCTAAACTTCATGCATATAATAACTTTGGAACCAGACATCATATGTAAAAACTTTATATATGTAAAATGACTAGAATTTTGTGTAGATTCACAATTTCCAACTTTCATGCATGTTAAAAATGTTTAAAATTTCTTGTTGTATTAATTTGCATTAATGTCATGCCAAAATGAATTGTTTAATAACTTTTGATCCGTATGTCCGATGCAAATGTTTTATATATGTAACTTGACTAGAAAAATGTGTAGAATAACTTGGTGCATTTTATTTTGATGTTTAATAACACTAAAATATATTTAATACATAGCTGGTACAAATTCATATTATGCTTATGGGGACGTTTCGGAAATGCTATAAGCTGTTTTCGATCTCATTTAAGATGCCTGGATAGAGTAGTTTATTTATGCTTCACCACTTGCCATGTATCAACATTTAACCTTTCCGAGTAAATAAACGGGAGTGAACTAAATAATTCGAATGTGGAGTTTTGTCAATACAACCCGTTGCATATTGAGCTTCACTTAATGTGTAGAAGTTGATTGTTGTGCTTGCCATGCCTTGCATAATTAAACCGGACATGCATCATATCTGTTGCGCATCATGTCATGCATATGTTGTGGTGTACCGTGTGTTGATTGTTGTTTCCGGGTTGTTCCTTCTCGATAGAGTTCCGAAAGCATTCGGAGTGTGAGGATTTGTTTGACTATGTTGGATCGTCTTCTTCATGGATCGTTCTGCTTCCAAGCGGGATCTCAGGCAAGATGACACATTTCCCTGGATACTGCTACTATAATTGCTATGCTAGTTGTCCCGTTTTAACCGTTATGTCTTTCTACCTACCACTTGTTTGTCAAGCCTCCCAACATTGCCATGAAAAGCCTCTAACCCTCCACCTTCTCAACAAACCTTTGTTTAGCTATGTTACAACATGCTCAGCCCTTCTTATAGTGTTTCTAGCTGCAGGTGCTATTGCCAACATGGACATTCGTTTGTTATCACAATATTATTTCTATTTAATTTAATGCACATATATACTTGGTAAAGGGTGGAAGGCTTGGCCTTTTGCTCAGTGTTTTGTTCCACCTTTGCCGCCATAGTTACTTGTGTACCAGAGTTATGTTCCATAATTGAGCGCTCCAAACATGATCGGGCTTGTTATAGGGACCCCCTTGATTTTTGTTTTAGGATAAAACTTGTCTGGCAAGGCCCAACTTCGATACTACATTCGGCCAACATAATAATACTGATCACCTTATTAAAGCATAGAGGGTCGCCCCCTCGTGGATTAATTAACATAATACAGGGGGCCAGTACTAATGGTGCTGCTCCTAAACAGAGTCGTGTGTAGGGCCAACCCGGGGCAACTCGGGTGATTTCTATCAGGCCGCCATATGATGTGCTCATCCGGTTGTGCCCTGAGAACGAGATATGTGGCTCCTATCGGGATTGTCGGCACGTCGGGCGGCCTTGCTGGACTTGTTTTTACCTTTCTCGAACGTCTTGCGTGTGGGATTTTGACGACACTTCGGGGTATCTTGAAGTTGAGGATTTCCATCGGGATTCCGCAAATACTATGGGTGATTCCGCGGTTGAGGAATTCTAACGCGGCGTGTGGTTAATTTGTGATGGACTAGTTGGAGCACCCCTGCAAGGTTAAATCTTTCGGAAAGTCGTGCCCGCGGTTATGTGGCAAATTGGAAACTTTGTTTAACACCCGGTGATAGTAAACTTGAAGTAAACTCAAATAAAATACACCAACTATGTGTGTAACCGTGACTGTATCTTCTCGTGTGTCCTTATCTGAGAGAGAACACAGTGGGGTTATGTTTGACGTAAGTAGGTGTTCAGGATCACTTAGTGATCATTGCTATATCATGCCCGTTATGCGTAGACCACCATACTTTACTTTCTGTATTTGTAAGTTAGCCACTCAAATACATGCTTAGTTGCTTGATGTAGCCTCACCACTTAACCATACCTCACCCACTAAGCTTTAGTAGTCTTGATACCCTTGGAAATGAGATTGCTGAGTCCTTGTGACTCACAGATTACTACAACAACAGTTGAAGGTCAGGTAATGCGATGCTTGACATGAGAGCGATGCTTGTTTGATTTGGAGTTCTTCTTCTTCTTCATCATCATCGATCTAGGATGGGTTCCAGGCGGCAACATGGGATAGCAAGGATGGATGTCATTTTATCGTTTGGTTTCGTCCGTAGTCAGACCCTTCTCTTTTGTATGATGTTTGAATATGTTTTTGTATTGATGTGATCTTGATGTAGCTTGTGGCGAGTGTATGCCAATTCCATATAGTCATCTCTTATGTACATGTACTTGTAATGATATCCATTCTTGCGAAACGACGAGATGTGCTTCTATCCCTGTCGAGGCCCTCATGCCAAAATAAGGATATGATCGCATCTTAGGCGTTACAGCAGGTCGCTGCCTGATCTGATGATGAAAGATATCCTTGGGTATCCAGATTACGGAGCCACATGAGTGTAATGGAACAGCTAGTCAAGTCCCCTGGGCGCTGGCCGTAGGGACGTGCGGAGGAGCTGGGAACTTTAACCATGTTTTGCGTGGAGCTTCCGCTAGGAGTTTTTTCGACAAGAAGGAAGAAGAAGATGTGGTCTGAACCACGATTTTGTTTGATTAAATGGGTCGGTGCCTCCATTGTGGAGGGGTAAGATTGTAAAAATCACTGACCACTCGCCTCCCCATGATGCACGAAAGTTGAGGAACTCACACAGTTATTATAATAAACTTGCGCCCGCGACGCCTGGGATCTTACCGAAGACTGGTCGGTTGCCGAACGAAAAAGGATGAGGGACTCTACTTGCAAGCCGAAGACGACGACATAAGGAGATCGACCGAATATATATATATATCGGAGTTGAAGGCTAGTCCGGGGGCTAGTGAGGGAGTCCTGGATTAGGGGATCCTCGGATAGCTGACCTATTGTTCATGGGACGGACTGTATGGGCCTCAAGGTGGGCATCAAATGATCGAATACCACCTGCGCCGGATGGAAGCTTCGAGGAGTCGCGAAGTATTCTCCAAGTTATTAGCTATTGTTAGGCATGTTGTCTCTTCGGCATGTAACCAACCATGTGTAAGCCTAGGACACCCTCGGCATCTATATAAGCCGAAGGGTTTTTGGGTATAGGGACAAAACAACTCGTCTAGGGTTAGCAGTACGATCTCGAGGTAGATCAACTCTGTAACCCCTTACATCATCAATACAACCAAGAAGGACATAGTGTACTACCTCCATAGGAGGTCCCGAACTTGGGGAAACTCGTGTCCCCTTCGTCTCGTGTTACCGCCGGTTCAAGTCTTATAGTTCGGACCCCCTACCCGAGATCCGCCGGTTTTGACACTAACAGTGCTAACGCATTGCATGTACAGATATCTGCACTACCAAAAGATAGCCTACACAATGTTCATGGCATCAAGGAATCTCAGACACTACTTCCAAGAGTGTGTGGTGACAGTGGCATCCGAAGAGTGTGTGGATCAAGGAATCAACAACAGGGACGCCACCAGCCGCATAGCAAAGTGGGCCATTGAGCTCCTTCCCTTTGAAATAACCTATAAGCCACGTCGTGCCATAAAATCTCAGGTATTGGCAGATTTCCTGGCTGAATGGACGGAGGCCGAGCTCCCCAAGGAATACAACGCATACTCCCATTGGACAATTTACTTCGATGGATCCAAAACCTTGGCCGGACTGGGGGCTGGTGTTATCCTCACATACCCCATAGGCGACAACGTGTGATACGTGTTGCAAATCATGTATGCCGACTCCAACAATGCAGCCAAATACGAAGATCTCCTTCATGGTCTTCGGATCCCAATATCAATGGGCATACGATGGCTAGAGGTATGGGAAGACTCCAACTTGGCCATCTCCCAAATTAATGGCGAATTCGACGCCAAAACCCGAAGATGGCAGCATACAGAAATGTCGTCCTAAAGATATTTGCTCGGTTCGAAGGGTTGGAATTTCATCACGTTGCTTGCGACAACAACCAAGCCACGCACATACTGGCCCGTATAGGAGCCAAGAGCGACCCTGTCCCGAGAAACACCTTCCTGGAACGGCTCTTCAAACCATCCGTGGTGTGGCAAGACAATGACAAAGGCGCCAGTCCAGATACGGCAGAAGAGGTTGTTCCTCCCGTCAACGAACCAGACAATCACATCATCGCTGGCTCTGTAGTGGGTGAAACGCCTTCGGCTCATGAGGTAATGATAGTAATTGCGCCACGGACAGAGCCCTTCCTCGCCTACCTTCTTCAGAAGGAACTCCTCGACGATCAAGCAGAGGCACGACACATAGTTCGACGATCCAAGGCCTACAAAGTACATGAGGGTGAGTTATAGACGAAAGCACATCCAGAATATTATAGCGGTGTATATCCGAGGAAGAAGGACGGGAGATCCTCACCGAAGTCCACGCAGGCATGGGTGGCCCTCATGCCATGGCAAGAGCCTTAGTTAGCAAGGCCTTCCGAGCTGGTTTCTTTTGGCCCACAGTTCGGACGAATGCCCAGTCGCTTGTCAAACATTGCATGGGGTGTCAAGTTTTCGCAAATCAAAGTCACATGCCCCCAATAGCTCTTTGGACTATTCCGATCACTTGGCCTTTCGCGGTCAGGGGGTTGGACATGGTCGGACTGCTTAAAGGGGAGGGCCAAGAAGCAAAGCTCGTCAAATCGTCCAAGTCTGGACTAGTGATTGACTTCATCTCCGGCATGGTACACCGTTATGGTGTACCGCATAGCATAACAACAGATAATAGATCCAACTTCACGGCCCAAGAGGTCAAGGACTGGTGCGCAAAAATGGGCATAAAGCTCGATTACGTGTTAGTTTATCATCTGCAGACCAACGGACAAGTCAAACGAGAAAACAGCCTCATTATGAGCGGCATCAAGCCACGTTTGGTCCGATATCTTCACGAATCCGACTGTCATTGGGTGGAGGAACTCGACCCCGTTTTATGGGGCTTGCGCACCACCCCGAACAGATCAATGGGTTACACACTGTTCTTCATGGTCTATGGGGTAGAGGCAGTCCTCCCCTACGACCTTATTCACGATCCACCAAGAGTGCGCATGTACGAGGAAAAGGAGGTCGAGTTGGATCGGTAGGACGACCTAGATGCCTTAGAGGGAGAGCACGACATAGCTCGGGCTCGCTCTACTTTTTACCAGCAGCAAGCACGACGCTACCAGAGTAGGGAGGTCAGGGCAAAAGGATACAACATAGGCGAACTCGTCCTACGGCTCCTGGAGAAGCAGAAGCATAAACTCAACCCCAAATGGGAGGGCCCCTTCATCATCGACGAAGTACTCGCGGGAGGATCCTATCGTCTTCGAAGCCTGTCAGATAATCACCTTGAACCAAACCCATGGAATGCAGCTCGTCTTTGGCGCTTCTACGGATAAACCGATGTCGTCCAATTCTCCAATATTTTTCTTTTTCCCCGTCTTTCCTTTTTTTCCTTTTTCTTCCCTTCCCACACTGTTGTTTGATAGGACTGATTTCTTTTTTCCATGTTCGGTCAAACCGATCTTGTACTAAGGCTATCTGAATACACTATAAAGTGTTAAATCCGAACACAACACCCAGGGGCTTCTTCTCGAAGCAAAAGTTTTTATATTATAAGTATTTACTCACACTTATCGTGTACACACGTTTCCTTTCTCATGCTCAAGCCATCATATGCATCAATTCGAACTAAGACTTTGCCAAGCTCGGTTGCCTTGCTCCTGTGTTTACCCTCTACGTTCCCGATTGTTCGACTAGAGGGTAAAGGGAGCACCTCTGCGATTGTTATGACCGGGTCATCTGGATACGTACCTGAGACGGGTGAAGCTGAAAGATAGCTATATTACATAGACAATTGGTCGGCCATGACGGATGCACTTAATATGGCTATGGCCGTTATCACCACTGTTTGGGCTCGTTTTTTTCTCCTAAAAACACCCTTAGCCGCAGTAAGCAGACCTTTACCTACGATGTTCGTAGGGGCCTAAAGAAAGGTATCGATAGAGGTACTATTTTCCTCAGAAGATGTTTCTTATGCTAAGCAGTAATATAACATATCTCTCTGTGTGTTTTCTGTCTGTTCATACCGCATGGCCGGATTGCCTAGTTCCCCAAACACAATTCACTCTTCTGGAATAACAAATTGCGAGGAACACTCCCACGCTCTTGGCATGGGAGGGAGAAGCCGATGTCCGGTTAAGACAAAGTTTACAACACAAATTGTTCGTACGAAAGTATACAAAATTACACATTCAACAGCCGATCTAAGTTATCGAGTATGGTGTCCAGGGAGCAGTCTTCCTGTGAAAGGCGGGCGGAATCCATCACTTGGTCATGCACCAGGTGGAGGGGCACTTCTTGACCATCCGATCCCATAGGACCAACCCGAGCCGTCCGCTCGGGGTCAAGTCCGGTGTAGCAGGGCTTGATCATTTCCCATGCCTCCCGTGCTCCCTCCCGGAAAGCCGATGTCTTCCACAGCTTGAACCTACTTCGAGCTCCCTTGAATCGATCAGTCAGTTCAGACATCCCTTCCGGTGGTTGTTCGGCAGGCCATAGCGCTTTTACCATGCCTTCCATTGCTTTCTGAGCATGCTTATGGAGGGCGGACAACTTCTTTAGCAAGTTCCCTCGGTAGGATCCGAACTCTTCTTCAGGATGCCCGGACAGAAGTCCTATACATGAGGGAAAGACATTCTTATCATACTTCCTTTATACAAAGTACTTACTAATATTCAGATCATACTTACCGAACATGTCCCTGTGAAGTTTCTGATTTTCTTCTTGGGACTGGGCTAATTGATCCTTTAAGTTCTCAATTTCTTCGGCCTATTTTTTCTTCTCCACTTGGAGACAGTTCATAACACCACACCCACCCTCGTGCTGGGACTCAGCGTACCGCTGAGCTGCTCGGGCTTCATCCAGCTCTTTTTGCATATGACCTATGGATTCAGCATTAAATAGAATCCTTGCGTCAGCATGGATATTTACTATAAATTAACGTCACCGGTATACTCACCATGGGCCTCCCAGGTGAAGCTCTTCACTTGCTCTAGCTCTGCCTTCACAACTTGAACCTATGATTGGCTCTCCTTTAGCTCCTTGGCCAGTTGCACGTTCTGTTGTTTCGAAGCCTGCATTAGAAGCACAACAATGTTAAAGAACCTTAATTCGGTAGTTCCGAACCAATTTAAGGCTCGAGGGCTACTTGGTTTACATGAGTGTTCGGACTTTGTAAAAACCGATTACTTACCTGCATGCAGGCGGATATCAACTTCATAGCTTCGTCGAACCCGGCTCGGGCGGCACCAATGTGCACATCCATCGAGTGAAGGGCGCCAAACTCTTGTTCGGCGAATATTTGGTGCCGCATGGCCTCCCATTGTCGCTGATGATTCATGTCACTTCCCACTTCTGATTTGGTAACGGATACACCATCACCAGAATCGGTAGGTGCTGGATTGGCCATGGAGTCTCCTGTAGCAGGATCGGCATGAGTTGTGGCTATGGAATTTTGGGGTTCGTCAGACACCCAGGCAACCTCCTCGATGGGATAAGACTAGGCATTTCACCTAAGTATTTCAATGAAATATATTGCCGTAAGGCTCTATTGATTATGATAATAAGCGGATAACCGAACAATGTACCATTGGGTTGAGTGGGCAGGCTGATTTGTCCTCGCGGCCAGCTCTTTGGTAGGATCCCTATTGGCTTCCGATTCGGTCACAGTCTAGGTTGCCGGCGTATGGCATGCGGATCGAAGGCGTTTGGGAGTTGGAGCCAGAGCTTTTGGGGTGCTGTTGGTAGCTTGCCTCTTGTGCGACGAGTTCTTCTTCTTCTTGTCCATGGAAGGGATGCAGAACAACCTAGGGTAATCGGCTATGATAGCCACCGAGGATTGGTCAAGGCTAACCTGATAATAGACTCTGTCTTCAAAATCAATTATAAGATCCGGGTCCTCATGGAAACCCGGATCATCATCATGCAAATAGCTTTCGGGCTGAGGAGCTAGACAATTGACTGTCTCGATGAAGCTCCTCCACTCCTATTCACACAAGACTTCGGTCAAAACAAGTACGAAATGGAAACCCCGAACTATGTTTATAGAGGGAAAAGGGCTTACCCATTCGATAGGATTACGGGTTGAGTATCCTTCCTTGGTTGCCCGCCGAATAAAGTGCTCTTGCTCCCCTTTATACAGGTCGGCAAGGGTGGTGGCCAACGTCGCCTGGTTGACGGGCCCTAGTCTTCGGGAGCGCGTGGTGTCGCTTGTCCTGTTATAGTGCCACAAGGGGTGCACCCTCTGTTGGAGGGATTGCACACACCAGGAGATGGCAGCGGCCATGAAATCGATCATGGTCAGTTGATGGTGGGCAAGCATCCGCACCTGAGCCTCCAGGCATTGCACTTCCATGCTTTCCTCCCGGGACGAACTCCTCGGCCGCCAGTTGTATCTTTTCTTCAAGGGGGCGTCGGACTATTCGGGTAGACATGTCCGAGCTGGCTCGAACAGTGGGACGTCTTCAATATAAAACCATTCTGAAGTCCACTCTCCGGATTCCTTCGGTGTACCCAACGGATACCCCGTCCCCGCTATACGGCACACTTCGGCTCCGCCGACCTCCAAAATTGTCTTGTCCCGAGTTCGGGGGACGAGACAAAAATATTTTCTCCACAATTCGAAATGCGCCTCGCAACCTAAGAACATCTTGCAGAGGGCAACGAAGCTTGAGATGTGCAAGATGGACCCTGGAGTAAGGTGGTGGAAGATGGATTCCATATAATTTCAGCAATCCCCTTAGAAACGGTTGGATGGGAAACCTGAGGCCCCGCAGGAGAAAGGGGATGAAGCATACACGTTCCCCCCTGTGAGGATTGGGGAAACGCTCAGCGAAAGCTTCATTGTTGTAGGAGATTAAACCTGCGCGGGTCACCGCCAGATATGAAGTAGGGATATACCCTTGGGTCTCTAGATCACGGAGCCGCAGGAGTGCTACGGAGGCAGCTAGTCCAGTCCCCTGGAGATGGGGGCGTTAGCCACGTTTTTCGTGGATTTTCTGCTTGGAGCTTTTTTCCGACGGGGAGGAAGAGGATGTGGTCTGAACCACGATTTTGTTTGATTAAATGGGTGATGCCTCCGTTGCGGAGGGGTGAGATTGTAAAAATCACTGGCCACTCGCCTCCCCAAGACGTGCGGAAATCGAGGAACAAGGGCAGTTATTATAATGGACCTACGCTCCCAATGCTTGGGATCTTGCCGAAGATTGGTCGGTTGCCGAACAAGGAGGAGCGAGGGACTCGCCTCGCAAGCCAAAGATGATGACATGAGGAGATTGACCGGTTATATATTGGTGTTGAAGTCTAGTCCAGGGGCTACTGAGGGAGTCCTGGATTAGGGGGTCCTCAAATAGAAGACCTATTCCTTATGGGCCGAACTGTATGGGCCGCAAGGTGGGCATTGGATGATCAAGGTCACCGTTGCCAGGATTGAAGCCTTGAGGAGCCATGACGTATCCTCCAAGTTGTCGATCGTAGATAGGCATGTTTATCTCTTCGGCATGTAATTGACCATGTGTAAACCCTTGACACCCTCGACGTCTATTAAGCCGGAGGGTTTAGGATGTAGATATAGAATAACTCATCTAGGGTTAGCTATATGATCTCGAGGTAGATCAACTCTGTAACCCCCCATACCATCAATACAACCAAGCAGGACGTAGGGTATTACCTCCATATGAGTGCCCGAACCTGGGTAAATCTGTGTCCCCTTCGTCTCCTATTACCATCAGTTCTAGTCTCACAGTTCGGGACCCCCTACCAGAGATCCGCCGGTTTTGACACCGACAATGTGTGCACCGTGGGCTTCGCTGAAGACGGCCCGTCACGTATTTGGCAAACCGGAGGTCTTAGGAGTAGTGGAAGGTGGAGAAATGATGATGACAAATTCAATGGACTCCGTAAGAATCTTGGGAGATTCCTTCTTCACTTGACATAAGTGGCTAAAGTTCTGCAAGGCGGGGTGAGCCTCGGTCCTCGCGGTTCTCGTGCTCATGATGCAAAATCAAGTGGGGAAAGGGGTCAAAGATATGCCCATCAACAAGGGGAAGAGAAAGGTGCAGAAGTTGAGGCTTGGGGTACAACGGCTGCGACGGAATCCTCGTCGGACTTTGATGATACTGTCGAACTAAGGTGGGCAATTTCTCGCGGAGGAGAGGGAGGAAGAGAAGGTTTCGGGTGTGAAGACACAGGGGTTCGATGCGAAGATAATTCTTCTATTTATAAGGGCAGAGGGATCTGATACGGGGAGACCAAAGGAGCTCAACGTGTCCATTAATGGCAGTTCATGTATGTACGTTTCACGGATCCGGTCGCCCAATTAGAGCAATAAGGTTGAGTTTTAATTCCCTGAATGGGTTATCCTTGTATTCCTGTGTAACTTTTGTGTTGATGGCAAGTTGAAACAGCTACTGGAATTGATGGAAGGAAGAGAATAACATGAGGAAGCCATGATGTTCTTGCTTTGTTCCTGTAAGTGAGGAGAAAGAGGTGCACGAGGTGGAAGAGGAGCCAGATGGGCCAGGTTTGCTGGCCCATGTAGAACGAAGGTTAGGAGAAAAAAGATAAAGATAGAAAAAAAGATGGGCTAGGAAATTAAGGCCATAGCATGGTTGGGAGGAAAAATGATATTCCTTTGATTAAAGCACAACTAAACAAATATTATATTGGAATAATAATTTAGAAAAATATTCAGTGTCTCAAAAATATGATTTAGACTTAAGGAAAAATGTTCGCGTTTCCACTTTAATTATTGATAGCCGAGGAAAAGTATTTCCATCAATAAATAAGCAATAATTTTGGGTTTTTTTACATCTGTGCCCCTAGTTCCTTAGTTGTGCTCATTCATCCCCACGTCCTTAAATTTTGCTCACTTTTCCCCACTCCCTAGCCCGAAACCCTCCCAAAGGTCACAACGGAGGATGCCGGCAGGTCAATTTTTTGGTCGTTAACTTAGACGAGTGGGGTCGTGCTGAGTCTGTCCTGCCCCATTTCTGGCCACACGGACGCCGAACGGACGTGCATGCACTTTCTCTTCGTCTGCCTCCGGGACGCGTGGTGGCCTTCCAACTACCCCCACAACCAAAAGTAAATGCACACGCGCGGCGGGCCCCGGTCGTCAACCACCCATGTTCTGGTCGTCGTCCTTCTTTAAATGGAAACCAGCCAATCAACATCACCTTCCATCCTTCTAGAGTCGCGCCTGCCCCCTACACCCCCTGGCAAGATACAAACCCTAGTCCGCCGGTGACCCCAAAACCAAACCCTAGCCAGTAGACACCATGGGCATCTTCTCAAGGGTTGTCTCGAGCACCAACAAGAAGAAGGGCAAGGCCCCCGCCATTCCTTGGCGCGCGCTACCCCTGCCGTCCTCTTCCCATTCGCCTTGGCAGTGGATTCGTGTACCAGTGCACCAGACTGTGGCACTGGGAGCACATCGTCCCTCTCCCGTACGCCGATGTGATCCTGCCACAAGACTGGCACTTGGATCCGGAGAGGATCCCAGTGTCGGCGGTTTGACGGTTGGCGCGGGCGCATGCGAAGGAGGTGAGGCATCGACGACGGTAGCTCATGCCCGAATAGCAGCTCGATCCAGCCTATGCTGCAGACTCTCCCAATTGGGAGGTTTGGTTTGCATTTGAGCATGCGGAGCAGCGCCGGTGTGGCGTCCACGACGTTGCACCCCGCCGCCACTCATCACGCACAATGAGGACCAGGAGGCGGATTCTTGTAAGTGCATCTAGCGCCCCTTAGTGATTTTGGTGTATTGAAGACGTATAGGTTAAGGAACTAATGTGTTTGTGAGTGTACACAGGCTCTATAAGTCGATGAGGAGTTTGATATATTCGGAGATTACCGACCCCTAAAAATGTATGTCTTCAACTGAAGACTTTGGTGAAGACTTTAGTGAAGACTTTGGTGAAGACTTTGGTGAAGACTTTGTTGAAGACTTTGGTATTCCGTGAAGACTTTGAAAATGAAGAAGTTGGTGTGACCTTGAAGTTATGAATGAGGACTATGAAGCGTGAAGACTTTTGTTTTCGTATTTTCATTTCCTTTCTTTGAGTCATAGGAAACATCGTACAATTAAAGGGGGCCGAGGTAATACTAAGGAAAATTTCCAACTGATGCTCAACTCAAAAGCCTCAACCTATCCAATCCTTTGAGTGAAGCCTTTGGAAATCTCTTACAGTTCAATCAAGTTCTTCAGTGACAAAGATGAAGTTCTTCTAGTCTCTGATGAAATTGATCTGACTGAGGAGTTAGGATTTCGCCAGTGTGAATGGCCCACAAGTGAGGAACATGATAAGCCAGAGGGCTTTCATAGTTCGAAATCCCAACAGTTGTTGTGCTTAGCGCCAGCTGTCCCCAATCATGTTATCCACATAACGGTCATATCATTGGAGGCATTTATGTCATATCATGACAGGTTGCACCCTGGTTATAAATAGCCACCCCCACAACCACTAGTTTGTTGGCTGCTCCGAGAGAGAACTGATACTTGTCATTTGAGAGCAACCCATCCTCCGAGGACTTTGAGAGAAAATCATCACTGAGGAAAAACCCAAATCCAAACCACCAAACCCAAAGAGAGCATCACTGAAGAGATTGTTCCGGTGTGGAACCTATGCTTGTTAGCTTTGAAGAATGTGTATCTTCCAGATGGTTAGGCATCATGGTCTAGTGCATCCTGCAGTCAATTGGGGATCACGGAGTGACCTTGGTCTAGAGCATCCAGCAGTCCATTGTGGATCACCGGGTGACCAATTTGTGAGGGTATTGGAAGTCTACCCTGAAGACTTACCATGAGTATTGGGCAAGGACTTTGTGACCTTAGCTCAAGGATAATACGGTAAGGACTGTGTGTTCTAGGACTATGTGTCCTCTGGTTTAAATACCAGGCTGCTCCAAACCAGACGTATGACTGTCACAGCAGTTGGAATTGGGTCATCAAATCATTGTCTTCATCAAGCTACCTGGTTCTATTTCCTCAACCCTTCTATTTCCTCATATATCTATTGATGAAATTGATCCTTACTGTTTGAAGAATTTGACTGAATACTTACACAATTTCCTCACCTCAAATTCTTCAAGTTACCTTGTTCCTCACCTACTTATCCTGTATCACGTTTTATTTCATCATGATAACTATGTTGTCGCTATGTTTCTCATGCACTTGAGTACTTATTCCACTGCTAATTATTCATCACATTTCAAATTCCTCAAGTTGAAATTCCTCAAATTGTAAAAATTGCCTATTCACCCCCCCACTAGTCGACATAACGCACTTTCAATTGGTATCAGAGCAAGGTACTCCCTTGTTCTATGTGATTTTGGTTTAACCGCCCGGAGTTCTAGTTATGTCAACTGCAGGTATGATCAAGGTTTCCGCAGGCTGTCCTACCTTCGATGGGACGGACTACCCCTACTAGAATAACAAGATGCGCATGCATCTTGAAGCTATTGACAACGATCTTTGGTACGTTGTGGAAAATGGTGTTCCCCGCACTTCTCCCACTGTTATTGCTTGTGATACGAAGAAATTCAAGCAACTCAATTCTCAAGTGAAGAATATCATTTGTGGCCATCTAAGCAAAGGTCAGTATGGCAGAGTGAGTGCTTTGGAGTCTGCTAAACTTATTTGGGATAGGCTGCCCAAAGTCAACGAAGGCGTTTCCACTCAACGTGACTCTCGTGTTGATGTTCTTCGCAATCTCTTCAACCGCTTCAAGAGGCTCGACAATGAAATGTTCATCAAACTTTTGATCGTCTCACAAATATCTCCAATGAGCTTCAAGCCCTGGGTGCTACTGATATCACCGACCATGAGGTGATGAAGAAACTGCTAAGATCTCTTGATTCCTCATTCGATACTCTGGCTTTAATGATTCAAGAACGTGGAGACTACAAGTCACTTGATCCTGTTGATATTCTTGAGAGACTCAATACTCATGAATTCCAACAAGCTGATAACAGAGACCTCTACGGGCCAAGCTATGGAACATCACGTGCTCTGAAGGTAAAAGCAATTTCCTCATCCGAAGGCAAAGATTCTTATAGTAGCCTTGGTGATCCTGAAGAACCGAGTCAGGATCTAGCAATGCTCGTGAGGAAATTCCAGAACTTCTCAAGGAGAGGTGGATTTGGAAAGTAATCAAAAAGTGGCTTGAGGAAATCAGATTCCTCAGATGACTACAAGAAGAGAACTTGTCACAAATGCAAGAAATCTGGTCACTTCATCTCTGACTGTCCTCTCTAGGAAAAAGAATCAAAGAAGAAGAAGTACAAGGACGACAGTTCTGATGACTCGAAGAAAAAGAAGAAATCTTCAAAGTCCTCATATGCAAAGTCCTCATCTTCAAAGTCCTCAACGCACAAGAAGAATGGTTCTAGAAAGGCTCAGACTTTCATTGGCAAGGAAATGGACTCAGAAGAAGAGTTTGGATAATATGAAGAAGAGGAGGAATCTGAGGTGGAATCTGAATCTGGTGTCGCTAGCCTTGCTCTCACTACTACTTTCGTCAGCAAGTCTACTGTTAACGATGAAAAAATGACTACTCCAACAGCTCTGACATCAGCAATGATGAATATGCTCCCACCTATTGCTTCATGGCTAAAGGTTCCAAGGTACATAAGCATCACTCCTCCTCTAAATCAAGTGATGGTGAATCTGATGAATATGTGAAACCTAGCTATGCCAAACTTGCCAATATTGCTACTAGGCAACAAAGTGCACTTGATAAACTTCAGAAAATGCTAGACAAAAGTGATGATCTATTGAATGAGCAAGTGGATCGGACTAAGACTCTGTCTGACAATCTCAAAAGTCTTCAGACAAAGTATGATAACCTTCAGAGTCATCATAATGCTCTCTTAGCCAATCATGAGAAGCTTTCTTATGAATTTCTTCAAAGAAAGCAAGATCTTGAGAAACTAAGGGTGTCACATGAGGATCTCCTAAGGTAAAACAATTCCTTACTGGCTCAACTACCGGCCAGGAAGAATTTGCTCCACCTTCTTTGAAATACATCGAACGTGAAACTGCTAATTCTTCACCTGAATGTTCAAATGCTTCTATTGCTGCAAATTCTTCAACTATTAAAGTGGTCTCTAATTCCTCACCTGAGGGTACCACAAGTATCACTGACGAAAATGCAGAATTGTAGGAATTGTATGTGACAGGCACGTACAAAAGTCTCAAAGGGCATCAAACCCTATGCGATGTCCTCAAAAAACAGATTCTGAACAGGAACCCTAGAAAAGAGGGTATTGCATTTGTGAGGAAAATCAATGCTGATGGATCATACTAGACACCTAAGAAGTACCCCAAAACCTCATAGGTTGCTACAAAAGGACCTCATGTAGATCCATCCACTCTATCTAGATTTACTTGTGAAACTACATATTTCTCTGATGAGTCACTTGACTCCAACTACAAATTCTTCAAAAATCAGAAAGGTGAAAAAATTGCCAGATTTGTTGGAACTAACTACAGGAACGGTTCACCTATGAAGAAAATCTGGGTTCCCAAGAGCTTCTTACAGAATCTTCAAGTGAATGTCCTCATGACGCCACTCATGAAGAACAGGAACCCCAGATCAAATTCCTCATATGGACCAAATTCTTCACTTGGACCAAATTCCTCAAATGGTCAAAAACATCATTCTCGTGCTAATGCCTCTGTTTCGTAGGGAAAATCTAAGAGTTCTGAATATGTGCATTATTCTTCAAATCATTATGTTCATAAGTCCTCGAAGAATTTCTTCGCTTAATCATATGAGTACTCTAACCGTTGTCATGTGAAACAAAGAGCACTAGCTTCAATGCCTCCCTTCTCATATGGTGCTCGCAGAATGATGAAATCTTTGCTACCCCTCCACATGTGGATGGTGAAAAAATTGAACAAATTTCTTATGCAGGGTCAAGTCTCCAGATGAACTTGAACATCTGATGAATTTGCTGGAGACCTTCGGAAATGCTTGAAAGGACGCAAGCTAACCATGTAGAAATGAATTCCAAATTTCTCATGTCCTCACATGACTTGCTTACTATCTTGTGTGATGAAATTCTGTTTGATGAAATTGATGTCATATTCTTCACTCTGAAGCATATGAGTTCGTAAGTTGTACTAATTCATCTGCAGGATGAAACTCCAAAAGCTACTGAGTGGATCCTTGATAGCGGATGCACAAACCACATTACTGGTGACAAGAATCTACTAATGAAGTTTCCACTTGCTCCATCTCATCTCAAGCATATCACCTACGCTAACAAAGGAAAAAAGCAAGGTATTGGGTCTAGGCTTTAGGAGAGGAGACTTGTAGATTGTTGATTTCTCTACAGGTCCTCAGCCTACCACATGCCTACTTGCAAAGTCCTCAGAAGGCTGGTTGTGGCATCGATGACTTGGACATGCTGGTATGAGGAACTTGCACACGCTTGTGAAGTAAAAGCACGTCATTGGCATTGAAGGTGCCAAATTCCTCAAGGACCACCTCTGTGGTGCATGTGAGTCTAGGAAGATGACCAGATCCAAGCATCCCTCGAAGACAATCATGGCCACGGCTCGACCCTTTGAATTGCTTCACATGGACCTCTTTGGTCCTACTCATTATTCCACACTAACAAATTATTCAAGTTTGTATGGCTTTGTCACCGTTGATGATTACTCTCGTTACACTTGGGTGCATATTATTATGTACAAGTCTGGAGTGCAGGATGTCTTCAAACGATTTGCTTCAAGGGCCTCCATGAACTTCGGCATCAAGATCAAGCATATCATGAGTGATAATGGGACTGAGTTCAAGAACACCAATCTTGATGAACTTGGTATTACTCATGAGTTATTTGCCCCATAGACTCCTCAGCAGAACGGCGTCGTGAAGCGCAAGAACAGGACTCTTGTTGAGATGGCTTTCACCATGTTTGATGAATACAAGACCCCTCATCACTTCTGGCCTGAGACAATTGATACAGCATGCAACATCATCAACAGAGTATATCTTAACAAATTCTTCAAGAAGACTTCATATGAACTTATGACTGGCAAGAAACACAATGTAAGTTATCTCAAAGTCTTTGGTGCAAAATGATGGATTAGAGATCCTCACCATAGTTCTAAATTTGCACCAAAAGCACATGAAGATTTTATGCTTGGTTATGGAAAGGACTCGCACACCTACAGAGTCTTCAACACCTATCACCACAAGGTTGTTGAAACTGTAGATGTGCGGTTCGATGAAACTGACGGCTCGCAAAGAGAGCACCTGCCTTCTGTGCTAGATGAACAGTCTCTCGAGGAATCCATTAAGCTGAAGGCTACTGAAGATGTCATACCCACTGAGGAAGTCATTTCGGCAAATGAAGACATTCATGCTGATACACCTGAAGAAAATGGTGCTGAAGAAAATCCTCATCCACGTCAACCTGCTCATCCAAGAGTTGCAAATGAAGTGCAGATTCACAAAATCATCGATGACATCAATGCACTAGGTCCCCTCACACGCTCAAGAGCTTCACATTTGACTAACTTTTGTGGGCACTTTGCTTTTGTCTCTATCATAGAGCCCACCAAAGTTGATGAATCATTCAAGGAGCCTAAGTGGATTCAAGCTATGTAAGAGGAATTGCATCAATTCAAGCTCAATAATGTGTGGGAGCTTGTCAAGCGAACAGATCCTCGCAAGCATAACATCATAGGTACCAAGTGGATCTACCGCAACAAGCAAGATGAAAATGGCCTTGTAGTAAGGAATAAGGCTTGTCTTGTAGCTCAAGGCTACACACATGTTGAAGGAATTGACTTTGATGAAACTTTTGCACCTGTTGCTAGACTTGAAGCTATTCTCATATTTCTTGCTTATGCTAAGCATCATGATATCATCTTATATCAAATGGATGTGAAAAGTGCATTCCTCAGTGGTAAGCTCGAGGAAGAAGTATATGTTTCTCAACCCCCAGGTTTTGAAGACCCTAAGCATCCTGACAAAGTCTTTAGACTCAACAAGGCCCTCTATGGCCTCAAGCAGGCCCCTTGGGCGTGGTACGACACTCTGAAGGAGTTCCTCATGAAGAAAGGCTTCAAAACCGGTTCACTCGACCCAACTCTTTTCACTAAATCCTATGACAATGAACTGTTCATATGCCAAATATACGTAGACGATATTATCTTTGGCTGTACTGACAAACGTTACAGTGATGAATTTGCCTATATGATGAGTGAATAATATCAAATGTCTATGATGGGAGATTTGAAATTATTCTTAGGTCTTCAAAATTTTCAGCAAGACAATGACATCTTCATCTCTCAAGAGAAGTACCTCAAGAATGTTCTGAGGAAATTCGACATGCAAGATTGCAAAGGCGTCAAAACTCCAATGCCTTCAAAAGGCCACCTCTGCACTAACGAAAATGGTAAAGATACCGATCAGAAGGTATATTGCTCCATGATTGGCTCTTTATTGTATCTATGTGCATCTAGGCCTGATATTATGCTGAGTGTTTGCATGTGTGCCCGATTCCAAGCAACACCGAAGGAATCACACCATAAGGCTGTGAAACATATTCTTCGATACTTAGCTCACACACCAACGCTTGGATTATGGTATCCCAAGGGCTCAAATCTTCACCTCGTTGGATACTCTGATACTGACTATGCTGGAGATCGTGTGGATCGCAAGTCAACCTCAGGCACATGTCATTTACTCAGACGATCCTTAGTCTATTGGTCCTCGAAGAAGCAGAACTGTGTGTCACTATCTACTACTAAAGCTAAGTACATTGCTGCTGGTTCATGTTGCGCTCAGTTGCTATGGATGAAGCAAACCCTCAAGGACTATGGCATCAAGTTGAAGAATGTGCCTCTCTACTGTGACAACGAGAGCGCTATCAAGATTTCTTACAACCCGGTTCAGCATTCCAAGACCAAGCACATCCAGATTCGTCATCACTTTCTTCGAGATCATGTACTCAAGGGCGACATCTCCATCGACCACATCCCTACTAAACAACAACTGGCAGATATCTTCACTAAGCCCATGGATGAAAAGAAATTTTGCAAGTTGTGGTGTGAGATAAATATCTTAGAATCTTCGAATGTTCTTTGAAAAAGGACACACATCCTAACACTTATGCAAAATTTGATGACTTAGATGTGCAACACACAAAGTAATGTTTTTCTACAATCAATGAAGAATAACCCAATTAATGAAGAATTTGATTCTCAGAACCCTACGACAATTGTACGCGGTGTGTGAAATCACCATTCTTATACGGTGGGTCACGCCACCAACAATAGTTGAAATTCTTCAAAGTTGAGTTTTTCGTCATTTTGCAAATTCTTCAAATTTTCAAATTACTCAAGTTTGCAAATTCATCAACTTTTCAATTTCTTCAAATTATGAAACTCATATTCTTCGTTGACTATATGTTTATATTTTTGAGTTTTCAATGTCCTCAACAGCATTCACTTATTGCTAATTCTTCAAGTTGATTTTCATCTAAGTGAATGTGATTGGACCCTTTCCCCCTCTATGCTAAACTCAACCCAGTCTGTTCACAAATTCTTCATATTCATTCTACTTAGAAACTCATTCAAAGTCTTCACTATGACCTTGACAACTGAAGAATTTGCGAATGGAAACTTTAAAAAAATTACTATCTAAATTTTGACGCTTCCCGCTTAAACCGTTCCGATTCCCACGACTGGATAACCTACAATCCCCCACTATCGCCACTACTCATAACGTGGGTGACACATGTCGCGTGGAGAGCAAGTGTCAAGGGCAATTCTGTCCAAAATCTTCGGATAGATTGGTTTTCACCTCCGCTATAAATACCCCTTCCCTTTCACTATGCTTGGTTACTCCTCACTCCTACTCTCTCCCGAGCTCAAACCCAGCGCACTGCTAAAATCATCGTGGCCGGTGTGGAAGAGCTTCACTACCTCCACCTTGTCATCGCCGTATCGCATTGGACGCGGAAATCTTCACTCCACCGTCGTTGTAGTTGTCTCCCTCTACCAAGCTAGGGCGTGGGAGATCTGGACAGACGAACTTCCTCATTTTCCTCTCTCAGTTTGTTGTGTTCTTCATCAGGGTAAATAAAATCTGTTTTTACTGCCCTTGTTTGATCTTCAAGTTGTCCAGAATTTCCTCAAAGGTGTTTATTATTCAAGAATCTCATTCTAAAGCACCTTACATGTTCATACACTTGATGTTTTTCCTAATTTATGATTTTATTCAAGATTCCTCAATTGTGTGGATCCTCAAAATTTGCACAACTCTTGAACCTAAGACAAAGAACACTTAGTGAAAATCCGCAAGACACCCATGGTCAAATTCCTCACACTTGATGTTTTTGAAAAACTTCTGAGAACGCATATGACCTCTTCAAATTCCTTGCACCTATAGTCTATTCACATGTACAAACATGTCCGCTGATGAATCACTAGTTTCTCATCAACTTAACTCATTTGCAGTGTTTCTTGAGGAAAAGCTGTGTACATCTTCAGAATCCTCAAGAGTTCAGAATCCTCAGCCAAAGAAAATGGCTGATGGGAAGAAGCCACAGAAAGGTGGAAAGAAACCAGAGGTTCAGACTGCGTTTGAGATACTTGATGACTTATATGAGTAATATTGCACTCAATATGAAGAAACTCATGGCCAGGAAACAACAAAGTAGAGAAAGATTCGCATACAGAAAATTGACAGGAGATGGGCAAAGGAGTGGAAAGAATATTGCTATGTCACACCCAAGTATATGAATAAATTCGCAGTTAAACCCCCTTGCAACAGGCCACCCTTGGCTCCAAACCAAACTGTTGATCCCACAAGTCTCAAGACTGGTTATGACTTTCCTAATGAATGGGAAAGACAACAAGCCAAGCTGGCAAAGAAGGCAAAAGAGGTTATGAAGAAATTCAATGAACACTCTATTGTTGCTACCTCTGTCGGAGCCTCTGCTAATGCTCCAAAGAAATCTGTTGTGAAGAAATTTGCTGTGAAGTCAAAGTCTTCAACTTCAACAGCATCACTTCAGATTCCTCAAGCAAAGCCTTCAAAGGCCTCAGCCACTAGTTCAGTAGCTGCTCAGTCCTCTGCTACTACCGCAAAGTCCTCAACACCTATGCACCTTGCATCATGTCAAAGGACAAAGGGATTCTCAATTGCTTCAAGGGCCTCTACAAGTCCCTCTACTCAAGCACAATCTTCAACAAGTACTACTATGTTGAAGGTAAAGAAAACTGCTGGACGAGGCTAAAGACCAAGTCCTCACACTAGCAAAGCTATAGTGAATGTACCCTCAGTATCTGAGGATGATGATGAGGCCAATGATGAAGAATTGGAAGAAATCATCAGAGAAAGTCAACAAAGGGCTGCAATAGCCAAAGGCAGCTCTATTCCTCTCATGCTGGATCGCAAGATGATCCTCAACTTCATTGACATATGGCATGAGGATCCCAGCACCCCACTTTCCTCACTAAACCTACCTCTTAGTGTGGACCATGTCCTCACTCACTTCATAGATGAGGGAACTGGAAAAGAGATCAAGCTTTGAGAGCTAAGAGGAGCAGGGCTCGAAAAGAAAATTTTGTGAGGAATATTGTGATGAATTTGACTCCAAATCAACTCATCACTGTTCAGTCTGAAATTCTTTACCTCTTTGAGGAACAAGGCAAATATGATGTTGAATGGAAGGGCACCAAAGTGAGATTTGTCAAGGCAACCCAAGCTGCCATTAAGGACCATAACTCAAGGGTGGCAGCTCGATCGCAACCACAAATTCCTCGGGCTGAAGAATCTGCTAAGCCTGCTGAAGAAACTGCTCCCGTAGCTGAAGAAATTCAGGCTTCTGAAGAACATGCCAGGAAAACCTCTACTGTTGTGCTGAAGTTTTTGCTACGCATGAAGAAATTGAGACCACAAGGGTGACTGCATCAGTTGCACCTGGATAAAATGCTCCTCCTTCACCCTCTACAGAAATAGTGAAATCATCAAGGGTGAAGATCATCAACCTTCCTTCTGCATCAGAAGCGAAGAAAACCAAGGCAGTAGAAAAGAAGGCACTGAAAATAAAAGCATCAACTTCAGATTCCTCAGCAGTGAAGAAATTGAGAACACTGCCAAGTTCTTCAACATAACCGTTTGATGTAACTCATGTCAGCTCCGTGGTAGCTTATGAAATTGTGCCATTTGGTGTTGACTATGTCATCCCAAATGATGATCAAGAAGAAAAGGATCAATTTGCTGCTACCTCAGAGCAGATTGATGAAGAAATTGAAGTGGAAGCAAATGCTTCAACTCCAAAGGTATCATCGCCCCAGCCTTAGTTGACTGCTGAAGCGGCCGACGTAGAAGAAATTGATGAGGACATGGACATTGGAAACACAACACCTATTGTAAATAATGAACATTGGGAAGCTGCTCACCCAAATTCCCCCCAATGACCACCCCTTTGTCACAAATGCCTCAGTTTCCAGCCCAGACTAAAGAAATTCATACAGGATCTAATGACTTGACTGCAACTGCCACTAAAGAAATTAAAGCTGCATCAGGTGAAGAAGTTGTTGCCCCAACTGCCATTGAGGAAACTGCTGTCCAAATTCCTCAATATGAAGAAGTTCCTCCTATGCCTAAGGAGATTGTGGGCCGCTTCAAGCCAAAACTTCAGCCAAAGCCATGAATGCCATTCAAAGGCTCAAAGCACCCTAAATTTATCAGGACCAATTTCTTCGATGAGCACATTTTCTTCACTAGACCCAATCCATATGACCCAGCTAGGGCCGGTCGTACCAGATTCTAGACTCATAAACAGATGAACTATTATGCATCAGTATTTTTTGACAAGAAGAAAGTCTTCGAGCACCATAAAATTCCTCATGTGGATATGGAAATAATCCCTTCCTTCACACTTGTGCTCGCAGTTCTTCACGATGCAGGAATTCTTCCGTTCTGTGTGGATATCTGCGATTGGAATGAAGAGCTAATTCTTCAATTCTATGCCACTCTACACATCATAGGTGATGCTTTTGACACCAACTCATGGGTCTTGGACTGGATGATTGGATCTACTCACTACACTGCACCAGCATCCGAATTGTTTCGGTCAGTCCGAGTTCCAATTCCTTCAAAAGAAGCCCTCTGCCTGTTTGATGAACCTGCTTTGCCCAACCATATGATGCAAGTGCTGATGAAGCCTCTGGCTCCTAGAAAACCTCAAAGGACCACCTTCCTTGTGAAGGATTTGCTCTATGTGGCCAGGATGGTTTATCGCATCCTCACCAACACCCTTTGTCCCTAGAAGAGTCACAACTCTGAAGAAGAAGAAGTTGAGGGAGTCATGAAGAACATGCTATTCAACATCATTCATCGGATCCCCATGAACTATCACGATTTCTTCATGAGGACTTTGGCCAATGCAGCATTAGCCCCATTTGAATTGAAGCCTTATGCTCCCTGGATTATGAAATTCATCAGATCAAGGACTTAAATTCCCTTCAAGACTGACTTCCTAAATCACTTCGGCTTTCTACCTCCGATTGAAGTCCTCAAGAACAAAATTGCCTCAGTTGAAGGAAAAGGAAAAGTTGTCATTGATGAAGGTACTCGTCCATTGGATGGTCAGTTTTGCAAAGCTACATCTTACTCCACCAATGATGACACTGCTACCCAGGGCTCTGCTGCAAAAGCCTCAGCGCAGAAACCTCGAGAGTCTGCCCCTCGTGTGATGACTAATCATGAGCTTGTCATAAGTCTTCATCAGAAGGTTGATCGCAATCACAAGTGGGTGAAGCGTCAGTTTGCTTCAATTCTTCAGAACATGACTGTGACGCAGAACTCTGTTAGGAAAAAATCACTACTATGTGCATGAAATCTTCGATCGCGCATGGGCCATTCTCACACATCTCAAGACTCCTAAGGAACTCAAGGACATGGAATTTCAGCAAAACTTTGAGTGGTCTCACCCTCCTCAGAAGAAATTCAAGAAAGTTCAAGTTCATCAGTTGGTTACAAGTTCATATTCTTCATCGCGTGAGATGGATGAAGCTGAGGGTATTGACGACACTGCAGCAGGCCCTGCATCGACAAACGACCCTGACAACGCTGGCACTCCTTCCTCACCAACAAGATGAAATTCTTCAAGGGGCGTTAGTCCTCATTTTTCATCCCTTTTGGTCTTTGGTGACAAAGGTGGGGGGGGTTGAGTTAGTCTTCAAGCGGGTCTCTATATACGGGCTGTTTTTTGTTTAAGTTACAACTCTCGCTCTTCTAAAGCTTTTGTTGGTTGAGTTGTAAACTTAAGTCCGATGGTGGTCTGACTCCTTTGAACTGCTTTTCACATGCTTATTTCCTCAAGCACCTTAATGCATGCATGCTGAATTTCGTCAGACACCATTTTCATCATGCATTTCAAATTCTTCATATCATATGTTAAATGCGTGTATGAATTACAAGATATAGGGGGAGTTCTCCATGTTTTTAACCTGCCATGTGCATTTGCTGTCCTCAAATATGCACATCTTCAGGGGGAGTTCTTCTATATCTTGCAATCAAATTCCTCAAACTCAGCACTTACACTTTATATGTTTAACCCGTTGAAAACTTAACCTATTTGTCATCAATCACCAAAAAGGGGGAGATTGTAAGTGCATCTAGTGCCCCTTAGTGATTTTGGTGTATTGAATACATATAGGTTAAGGAACTAATGTGTTTGTGAGTGTACACAAGCTCTATAAGTTGATGAGGAGTTTGATATATTCGGAGATTACCGACCCCTAAAAATGTATGTCTTCAACTGAAGACTTTGGTGAAGAATTTGGTATTCCCTGGAGACTTTCAAAATGAAGAAGTTGGTGTGACCTCGAAGATATGAACGAGGACTATGAAGCGTGAAGACTTTTGTTTTTGTAGTTTCATTTCCTTTCTTTGAGTCATAGGAAACACCGTCTTGTTAAAAGGGGCCGAGGTAATACTAAGGAAAATTTCCAACTGATGCTCAACTCAAAAGCCTCAACCTATCCAATCCTTCGACTGAAGCCTTTGGAAATCTCTTATGGTTCAGTCAAGTTCTTCAGTGACAGAGACAAAGTTCTTCTGGTCTCTGATGAAATTGATCTGACTAAGGAGTTAGGATTTTGCGAGTGCAAATTGCCTACAAGTGAGGAACATGATAAGCCTGAGGACTTTCATAGTTCGAAATTCTGACTGTTACCGTGCTTAGCGCCAGCTGTCCCCAATCATCTTATCCACATAACGGTCATATCATTGGGGGCATTTATGTCTTATCATGTCAGGTTGCACCCTGGCTATAAATAGCCAACCCCCACAACCACTAGTTGGTTGGCTGCTCTGAGAGAGAACTGACACTTGTCATTTGAGAGCAACCCATCCTCCCAGGACTTTGAGAGAAAATCATTAGTGAGGAAAAACCCAAATCCAAACCACAAAACCCAAACTGATTGAGCATCACTAAAGAGATTGATCCTGTGTGGAACCGATGCTTGTTACCTTTGAAGACTGTGTATCTTCCAGACGGTTAGGTGTCATGGTCTAGTGCATCATGTAGTCAATTGGGGATCACGGAGTGACTTGGTCTAGAGCATCCAGCAGTCAATTGTGGATCGTCGAGTGACCAGTTTGTGATGGTTTCGGAAGTCTACCCTGAAGACTTACCATGAGTGTTGGGCGAGGACTTTGTGACCTTAGCTCAAGGAGAATACGGTAAGGATTGTGTGTCCTAGGACTATGTGTCCTCTGGTTTAAATACCAGGCTGCTCCAAACCGGACGTACGACTGTCACAGTAGTTGGAACTGGCTCATCAAACCATTGTCTTCATCGAGCTACCTGGTTCTATTTCCTCAACCCTTCCGTTTCCTCATATATCTGTTGATGAAATTGATCCTTACTGTTTGAAGAATTTTCCAGAAGACTTCCACAATTTCCTCACCTCAAATTCTTCAAGTTACGTTGTTCCTCACCTGCGTATCCTATATCACGCTACTGGTAATCTATGCATGTTTTATTTCATCATGATGACTATGTTGTCGCTATGTTTCTCATGCACTTGAGTACTTATTCCACTGCTAGTTATTCATCACATTTCAAATTCCTCAAGTGATGAATTTGTAAAAATCACCTATTCACCCCCTCTAGTCGATATAACGCACTTTCAAGGCCGCATACCAAGAGGCGCTTGCACTGGCAGCTGTCCTCCGTGAAAGCGAGGAGGAAGAGCAGCGCAAGAAGGAGGAGGAGGCGGCTTACCAGGCATGGATGGCAGAGGCCATTGCGCTCTCTGCTGCTGGCGACTGCATCATGCCACCGCTGGCACCGCCGTCCCCTGCCAGGCTCGTGAAGGCGCCGACCGCCCTCATGCCCATGAGTACGTGTGGGAGGGGGTGGTGCAGGAGTGGGTGAGCACGCCACCCATATGGATGCTAGCGACGTCGGAGCAAGAGCGGGACTACCTTGAGTTCTGGCGACAATGGCACCTGCGTGCGGAGCATCTCGAGGGTTAGCGGCTCGAGGAGTTGGAGAAGGACGCCGAGGCAGAGGAGGAGGAGTGTCGTGTCGAAGCTCAGGCAGTAGCGGTGCAGCCACCGGCGGACGACGTCGCCACCACCTAGGAGACGTCGTTCCCCTGGGCTGGCCCGACGCTGACCTTCATCGACCTCACCGGCCCCGACGATGACGACGACGAGGACGCCTAGGGGCAACACATCTCCTCGTTTTCATTTTTAGTTTTAAAGTTTTTAGTTAATGCATGGCAGACTTGTGACATCTCACCATGCAAACTTGTGAACTCTCGCCAGCCTTTGTGGTTGCCATTGGTGTATAATTAAAGTTAATGAAGGTTGATGTGATTTGATATGATGTTTCGACTGTGATGTGATATTTGAATTTTGAGTGACATTTGAATTATAAGCAACATTTGTGTTAATGTTAGCCTAAACCCTAAACCCTAAACCTTTGTGGTTTCAATGATCTTGTTAGCCTAGTTTGCAATGATCTAACAACAAAAAAACAAAAATACAACCAAATGATCATGTTAGCCTATGTTGGTGAGCTCCGAAAAGTTAGGGTAAACAGGCCATTTCCAATATAAACCAAGATTATTATTTGAACTTGGAGATGGTAGCTTACCTCAAAAGAATTTGAGAAATGTGCTCCAAATGAGCTTCCAGGCTAGGGTAAACAGCCCCATTTGTATTCAAAAAAATTTGGACCTACTTTAAATGAGCCAAATGTTTCTTATTAACACCTATTCAATCTATATAGTGTAGATTAGAAGTCTCGCTATTTTTTGAATTGATCTTCATATTTTTACATTTCTTTTGAAAAAATATGCTTTAATATAAAAACTATTAAAAACACGTTCAAAATTTGAAAACGGAAAACTAAGTTTAGATCCTTCTTATTCACTTTGAAATAAAGCTTTGATGATTTTTCTGATTTTTTTAAATGTTTCAAACAGAAGGTAACCCTACCTCCTCTCCTTGAACTCTATGAAATGTTGTACGTGATAGCTCAGATGTGTGAAGGTTTTTTCATGAAAATGACCATAGACCAAGTTTATGATTTTTGGTTGGTTACATGTCACATAAGACAACATTGTGCCCAGGTTATATATTTTTTGATTTTTTTTAAATTAATGGTGCTCATTTGACCTCGATCATGCCATCTAGGTTTTTTTTAAATGTGTGTATACCAAGTTTAGTTTTTTCCTAGTTCATGTGTCTTATAAAATCACGAACCGCGAAGGTTTTTTTTAATTAGTTATGCCGAGTCAAAGCCTTGGAAACCCCGTTGACCAGCTCAAAACACCTCTAAACCCCTCCTAACCCTAGCTCTGAACTTCATCCATCCGACCATATGGACGGCTCCGCATCGTTGGATCGTCGGGTGATCTGCGAGAGGTGATCCTATTGGTTGTGCTCGGCTGCTCGCCCACCATTGACTCCGCAAAAAAACCATAGTTATTGGGCCCAAAAGGAAACCAAGCTCTGGTTGGACCATCGAATTGTGTCTTTTTTTGCATCGTTTGCTCTGTTTATAGTGAACGTGTTGGCTTTGTTTTTTGCATCATTTGAAATTACACAACAATTGACATTGCCTAGAAAATTTAGTTTTTTCCCAATACAAATGCAAAATGACCAAATTTAAAAGGGCCAAAGTTATTTTTATCATGCGAAATGGGCACAAACTATTCAAAAATTGTCTCTTTTTGTTCATGTAATATATATGACCACGGATTCCCACACGTGTAATTAGCTTCTTTTTTTCTTCTTCCTCCTCCCACGCGTGTACACTCCCGATGTCGCAGTGGGTGTGAAAACGGGTCACTTCACATTTGACCCCGTTATTGAGGGATTGGATCGTTTGTTTCCCTTTTTAGTTTCTTTTCCTTCTTATTTTTCAACATCACCATGGTTCATATTAGATTGAAAACATCATTACACAACCGGATATATCATATTTAGAAAGGAAAAAAATCATACAAAAGCATGCAAGATGTAAAACCTACCTACTACTACATAATAAAACCTATCTACTCTTCGTCGGAGATTTCGATTATCTCCATGCCCTCCGGTGGATACATGGATGCCTGTTACGGCTCCGCCCGCTCTGGCGCCTGCGGCTGGTCCCCTGCTGCTTTCTCTGCCTCTATCTCTGCCTCCAGCTCGTCGAATATGGCGTCGGCCTCCACCTGCCTCTGTTGGATGGGCCGACGGTTGGCCTCCACCTCGGCCTCATCCGAATCCATGATGGCCTGCTACTCCGCCATCTCCTCCGGCTGGTCGACAGCGACCTCCACCTCCAGGCCGTCCTCCTCCATGGCTGCTGGTTGATGCTCCTCCTCCTCCTCTTCCTCCTCCTCCTCCGTCTTTGGTGAATCCAGAGGGAGATCCGCAGTGATGCAGGCGGCACGGCGAGCCTGCATTTCCGCCTTGATTTGCAGGTGCCGCTCCGGAGTGAGCTGCGTGTAAGTGGTGATGAGGTGCCGGACCATCCTGACGGCGATAGAACTGCAAGAGGAGGCGCATGGGCTCGGGCGGTGGCGGGGTGAAGGGAGAAGGAGGATGTGCAAGGGCTGGGGGACGACGGCCGACTTAAATAGCCAGGGAATGGCCTCGGGTGGCGATTCGAAGCGGCGCCATGCGGAGTTCACACCGCGCCGATCGTCGAGACGCCCGTCGGACCGTCGGGTTTCCCGACGAGTACGCATGGGGCCATGTCGTCAGCCCAACATGGCGGGCACCTGTGAAAAGATGCCTGCAAAACAGGATGGAGGGAGTGGCGCGCTTCGTCCCAATAGTCCACCGAAACCGGTCCCACTCGTTAGGGTTAATGGTTAGAGGCATTGACCCGACGGCAATGTCCGTTGTAACATGTACTGATGGTTTCAGAAAAGGGAGTGGGGAAAAGTGAGCAAAAGTTACGAGCATGGGGATGAATGAGTAGAGCTAAGGAACCAGGGGCACAGAAATAAAAATCCCATAATTTTGTGTATGTACATGTTTTGATAATGCAGTATGGGCTCCTTAGGATTTTATGAATACCCAAAACGACAAACAAGAATTATTAAACTTTTCCAATAATAATTTTTGAGTAGTCATATTGTGTCTTCTCATACTTTTATTAAATGATTTATTGGAAATACTTAAATAGTCTCTAAAAAGCAAAGAAGCTCCAACTTCAAAAAGAACTTTCAAAATTCAAATAGATCCTCTATGAAATATTCTTAGACCATAATTGAGAAAGTCATTTTATTCTCATTCCATAAACTTAAAGGTGGTTTCAAAATATTTCAAAAAGGATCAAAATGAAATGAAATTTATTTGTAATCTTGAATGATCCTTCAACCATGTCTTTCTTTATTGGATGAAAAATTATCCAATTTTATGAAAAAATAACATGGACTCACAAAGTTTTAATTTCCTATGAAAATCAAAGAAGTTCAATCAATATTATATTATTACTAACATTGCAAAATTTGGAATTTTTTGGGATGTTATAATTCCCCAAGGCCCACATACCTTTTGGGATCATGGCCATTAAGAAGCGAGAATTCCGAGCGCTGAAGCAAGGAAGTGGCTCCGTCAAGGAGTACATGCAGAAGTTCAACCTCTTTTCAAGGTATGCCCCTAAAGATGTCAACACTGAGATGGCTAAGATTGAATGCTTCATGGAAGGACTCCAGCAAGCCCTGCAATATCAACTCATTGTGTGTGACTATCGGACCTTCCTCGATCTGGTGAACAAGGCTCTCATGCTTGAAGACAAGGGCCATGCCATGGAACACACTCACAAGCGCAAGATGACCAAGAATGGTAGTTTCAGCAACCATAAGCCTCGCCCATGGCAACCACCCGCAGCCAGGTCAACCTATCAGGCTCATCAAGTCAGGACTCCTGCACCTCGTTTAATCTACCATCCTTAGGAGTATGCCAATCCCATGCCTACCTACAACAACCCCAACAACAACAATGGTGGCAACAACAACAACAATACGGGTCAATTCACCTGCATTGGGTTTGGTGAGCCAGGACACTACTCAAGGTCGAGCCCCAACAAGAAGACAGATGCACCGTGCCCCAATGCGCAAAACCAAGGTCAAGGACATGGAGCACCACCAAGGATCCAAGCTCCCAGCAACCAGCCCCACAATGGCAAAGGTCATGTGAATCACGTCACCACAGAGGAAGCCCGGACGTGTCGGACGTCATATTGGGTACGTTCTTTGTCAACTCAACCCCAACAACTGTATTGTTTGATTGTGGATCTTCACATTATTTTGTTACCAAAAAGTTTTCCTTAGAGAGTGGTATGAATCCTACACCATTGAGTAGTCCCATGTTGGTGCAAACCCCGGGATCGTAGTTGAGAACCGAGATGGGGTGTAGAGGAGTTGAGATTAACATCAACGGGGTAGACTTCCTAGTAGACCTCATAGTTTTGGGTTCGCCAAGCTTGAATGTGATCCTTGGTATGAATTTGTTGACCAAGCACCAAGCCTTGCTAGATTGCACCAATCGGACCATTACCATGGCCAATAGCCAAGGAGTTGAAGTCAAGTATGTCCCCGACCCTTCCTCCGCTCAAGCTCCTCAAGAAAATTGCCTGTAAGGAGCTCAGTTGGACCAAGTGCCAATGGTATGTGAATACCTAGATTTCTTTACTGATGAGCTGCCCAGAATGCCTCCTGACCGTGGCATTGAGTTCATCTTTGAGATAATGCCCGGAGCATGACCCATTCATAAGAAGCCCTATAGAATGGGATCCGAAGAGTTGGCTGGATTGAAGAAACAACTGGCTGAGCAGCTAAGAAAAGGATTCATCCACCCTAGTGCCTCTCCTTGGGGATCACATGTTGTGTTTGTCAAGAAAAAGTGATGGTACTATTCGAGTTTGTGTTCATTATCGATCTCTCAATGAAGTCACAATCAAGAACAAGTACCCACTCCCCAAGATTGAAGACATGTTCGAATAGCTAAATGGAGCCAAGGTGTTCTCTAAGATTGACCATAGGTCTGGGTACTATCAATTGAAGATTAGACCCCGAGATATTTTGAAGACGACATTCATAACCTGGTATGGCCTGTACGAGTACACGGTCATGTCGTTTGGGTTAACCAATGCCCCTGCCTACTTCATGTACCTCATGAACAAAGTTTTCATGCAATACTTGGACAATTTTTTTGTCGTCTTGATTGATGAGATACTCATCTTTTCCAAGTCTAAAGAAGAGCATGATCAACAATTGAGGATGGTCCTAGATAAGCTTCGAGAGCACCAGCTTTATGCCAAATTCAGTAAGTGTGAATTTTGGTTGCACGAAGTTGGATTGTTGGGTCATGTGTTGACTACAGAAGGATTGACAATAGACCCCACCAAGATTGAAGCCGTGAATGAATGGCAATCCCCAAGTAGTGCGAAGGAAGTTAGAAGTTTCCTTGGACTCGTGGGATACTACTGTAGTTCGTTGAAGGATTCTCAAGCATCGCCAGACCCACGACTCAGCTCTTGATGAAGGACAGAAAGTTTGAATGGGTGCCGAAGTGCGAGGAAAGTTTCCAAGAGCTCAAGAAGGGATTGTGACAGCCCCAGTTTTGGCCACTCCCAATATACACAAGGAGTTTTTGATATATTGTGATGCATTGAGAACCAGGCTTGGAAGTGTTCCAATGCAAGAGGGCAGAGTTGTAGCATATCTATCTAGACAGCTACACCCTCACGAAGCAAACTATGCTACTCATGCTCTTGAGTTGGCAGAAGTAGTTCATGCCTTGAAGACATGGTGACATTACCTTCTAGGGAAGCGATGTGAGATATACACAGACCAAAAGAGTTTGAAATATATTTTCACTCAAAAGGAATTGAACATGAGGCAGTGAAGATGGTTGGAGTTGATCAAGGACTTTCACTCAAAAGGAGTTGATCAAGCTTGCACTGAGATATATCGCCCCCTTCAAGATCGTTGAAGGGCGAGGAGAAGTTGCTTACCATCTAGATCTACCTTTTGAGCTATCCGATGAGCACAATGTCTTCCACGTGTCACAACTCTGGAAATGTCTCCAAGATCCCGACTACCCCGACCTCTACAAGGACATGGATCATCAAGCCACCGAACTTCAACTAGACCTCACTTATCGTGAGAGACCAGTTCAAATCTTGGATGAAATCGAGCATAGCACTCGAAGCCACACCATCAAGTACTTCAAGGTCAAGTGGAGCAACCACACTGAAGCGGAGGCAACCTAGGAGTGTGAAGAGTACCTTAGATCCGATTTCCCTTATCTCTTTAGCGCCTAGCTTAAGAATCTCGAGACGAGATTCTTGTAAGGGGGCAAGTCTGTCACATCCTGTGTTTGTACCACTTTGCTACGATTATGAGTTTCAAAATTTGGACCAATTAAAACTTTTTGTGTGCATGTGAATGCTTGAATTGATTGCCATTTGCTTGTTTGCTTGTTTGTGTTTTAATTCAGAAAAAAACCTTGCTGTAAAAACTCACTTCCTTGATTCAAACCTTTGACCAATGATCATGTCATGTTATAGGACCCGAAACTATTTTTATAAAATATTATTTTGGCCAAAAAGCATTTATTTAATTTAGGTTTTCAAAAAACCTAAACTGAGGTTTGCACTACAAGCCCTCAAAGTAGGAGAATGTTTCTCCCCAAAGATTTTATTTGGAACCAATAATATAGAGACTTCCCAAAACCGCAAAATACTATTTTTAAAGATTATTTTCATATTTTATTTAAAGGCTTTTTATTAAGGCCATAAATGGTCTTCTATAGGCGTAAGTTATTATAATGATTCCAAAATGTTTGAAAAAATTTAGGGAAACTCAGTGGAGATATATTTCCCATATATGTGAGTTTCAACACATGGTCAACACCAAATTTGAATAATTCTATAGGCATGCTCTAATCCCCAAATGTTGAAACTACACCAACTGGTACACCAAGGATAAAGGATTAGCATGGCTAGATCTAAGGAAAACTTTTTTTGCTGATTTCTAGGGTTTATAAAACTTGCATTGTCAACTTTCTTCAAATGAACTCAAACTTGGTGATCAACCTCATTTCTATCTACTATCTTACCATGTTAAATCTCGTAGCAAGTAGAGTGTTTTATCTTGCCCATAAAAACATCAAACAACTTCTGGTAAAATCCTAAAGTTGTTGTTTTCACCAGTTGAGCCATTCTCCTTGAGCCAAGATTTTACCAGAAGCCCTCCTAGTCACTATGCACCTCCAGTAACCTTCCCCTAGAATTTTCTCAATCATTGATGGGGTAAAACCCCAATATACCTCTTTGGATAGTAAAGAACATCACCTTTTCTACCTCTCCTCCTTCTTACCTCTACTCTCCCTTAGCTCCTAAGCTACCCAGAGCATCTCCCAAGCTTCCAGCAGCTAGTAGACAAGGAGGGACATGCCCAGAGAACGACGGCATGCTGTGGCATGCAATATTGGCGCTCTGGAGCATGCTACAATGCCCAGCCGAACTGTAGCCTCCCCCATTCCAATGACCAGACCACCTCTGACCTCCCCCTCGTGTACCCTGAGGCCATCACAGCGTCCGGGACACTCTAGCATGTCGCCCCCTCTTCCTTCTATCTCTTGCTGCCCCTCCTGACATGCGCATCGGCCGCCCGAGAGCTCCAATGGATGGCCTCGCACGCGCGACACCCTGGGGTCTCCCCGCTCCCTCTCTACCCCCTTGGTCACGGACCATCTCCACAAACACCCCAGACACGACACGGAGAGCCCCCGTGGCCTCTGTGAACGGACACGACCTTCTCGAGCCGCTGCCCATAGTGCTCCGGTAGGCAAGCTATAAAGCCCACCCCCGTGACACTTTCTCCCCTCTAGAACCTCCCTCTCACCCTCAATCCAGCTCCTGCGGTACTAATTTCCACCGGATCGGGCCACCATTGTTCGCACAGTAGGGATCTCCTCTGCCCCTCTTCACGCTCGATCTGGAACTGTCTTCTCCTCCTGACCATGTTCCATGTCTTCCACGCTCAAATGCAGCTCCAAGCATCGGGGACGATAATCACCGAAGCTCCTCTGTCGCGGTCCTCTCATTGCTGACGACCCAGGACACCCATGCGACCCCCTCCACCAACTACCGAATGGCGGGAGCACGACAAATCCATCCCCTCTCTTAGCTGCCCTTGCCGATGTCAAAATCTTCACTAATGAGCCCCGACCCCCTCTAGTCGAGAGGTTAGGGATGACAGGCGGCGTCCACCTATCATCCACACCCCTCCCTCCCTCCCCTTCTCTCTCGCTGGCACATGAGCCCCTCCTGTCAGGTTTGAACCCGACAAATATAATAGTTATTGAATGAGTGCATAATCAAAATACTTTTATAGCATGGTGATGATGTGTGACCATTCTTATTCCTCGTTGAAATCCTAGTGCTGCTTAGGTCCTATATTGATACGTCTCCATTCTATCTATAATTTTTGATTGTTTCATGCCAATATTCTACAACTTTCATATACTTTTGGCAACTTTTTATACTATTTTTGGGACTAATATATTGATCTAGTGCCCAGTGATAGTTCCTGTTTGTTACATATTTTTTGTGTTGCAGAATATCCATACCAAACAAAGTCCAAACGCGATAAAAACTTACGGAGATTTTTTTGGAATACATGTGATTTTTGGGAAAAAGAATCAACGCTAGACGATGCCCGAGGAGGTGGCAAGCCTGCTAGGCGCGGCCCACCCCCCTGGCCACGCCTGGCAGGCTTGTGGCCACCCCTTAGGTCAGTTGGATATGTCCTCCGGCCCCAAGAAAGCTAATTTTTGGATAAAGATCACCTTAAAATTTCAGCCCAATCGGAGTTACGGATCTCTGGATATTCAAGAAAAGGTGAAAGGCCAGAATCTGGGAGCGCAGAAACAGAAGGAAATAGAGAGAGATCCAATCTTGGAGGGGCTCTGGCCCCTGCGCTGCCATGGAGGCCAGGGACCAGAGGGGAAACCCTTCTCCCATCTAGGGGAAGGTCAAGTAAGAATAAGAAGGAGGGGGTCTCTCTCCCCCTCTCTCTCGATGGCACCAGAACACCGTCGGGGCCATCATCGTGATGGATATCGACTACAACAACTCCGTCATTTTCACCAACACCTCCATCACCTTCCCCCATCTATCTATAGAGGTCCACTCTCCCGCAACCCGCTATACCCTCTACTTGAACATGGTGCTTTATGCTTGTTATTATTATCCAATGATGTGTTGACATCCTATGATGTTTGAGTAGATTTTTGTTGTCATATGGGTTGATTTATGATCATGATTGGTTTGAGTTGCATGTTTTATTATTGGTGCTGTCCTATGGTGCTCTCTGTGTCGCGCAAGCATGAGGGATCCTCACTGTAGGGTGTTGCAATGTGTTCATGATTTGCCTATGGTGGGTTGCTTGAGTGACAGAAGCATAAATCCCAATAGGCGGGTTGTTGCATATGGGAGTAAAGAGGACTTGATACCTTATACTGCTATGGTCAGGTTTTACATTAATGATCTTTAGTAGTTGCGGATGCTTGCTAGATTTCCAATCATAAGTGCATGTGATCCAAGTAGAGAAAGTATGTTAGCTTATGCCTCTCCCTCATATAAAATTGCAATAATGATGACCGGTCTAGTTATCGATTGCCTACGGACAATTCCGCAACTCCTACCACCACTTTTCCACACTCGTTAAACGAACTTAATTGTTACTTTATCTTAGCAGCCCCTAGTTTTTATTTACGTGCTCCTTATTATCTTGCAAACCTATCCCGTAACACCTACAAACTACTTCTAGTTTCATACTTGTTCTAGGTAAAGCGAACGTTAAGCGTGCGTAGAGTTGTATCGGTGGTCGATAGAACTTGAGGGAATATTTGTTCTACCTTTAGCTCCTCATTGGGTTCGACACTCTTATTTATCGAAAGAGGCTACAACTGATCCCCTACACTTGTGGGTTATCAAGACCTTTTTCTGGCACCGTTGAAGGGGAGCAATAGCGTGGGGTGAATATTCTCGTGTGTGCTTTTTGCTTTATCACCAAGTAATTTTTATTTTCTGTTCTAAGTTGTTTATATCTTTAGATATGGGTAGGAAACACAAAATACTAAAAAATTAGATGTACTTGCTCCTCCAAAAGTTGAAGAACCACTAGTGTTCCGTACCACCAAACAATATTACTTGGGTCATCTTTGATCCACTTGTGCTCGTGCTGAACACCCAACTAGCTTAGTTGAGGGAAAGTCTTTAAATGAACATGCTCATTATGTGCGACACCAAATATCTCAAAAAGGGAAACTCTTGTGGCATCAAATTAATACTGTATGTTTTTATGCTTGGAACTTCTGTGAATTCCATGATTTTACTTATTGTTCTAAAGAAGCTAAAAAACACCTTCCCTTCCAATGTGTGTTTAATGATAATGAAATATTATCCTCTTATGCCAAGGAGGCCTATTGCTATAATGATGTTGAACAAATTGAAGAATTTGTTGCTTTTAAGGGTGCCTATGAAATTGCTTCTTTCATTGAAAAGTATGATGCTACTCTTTACCAATCTGAAAATTTGGCCATACTTAAATATCGCTATGAAAACTATGCTTATAATGCTTAGTTTAAAGAGTTTGTTGAAAGAATGACCATTGTCTTGGAAGATATTAATATTTTGCAGTAATCTATGGAAGAAGAAATTGCTGAAACTGTGAGCTCATTAGATGAAAAAGATGAGGAGGAGGGCGAAGAACAAAAGGAGGAAGAGCGGATTAGCTACCCATGCCCACCTTCTAATGAGAGTAACTCTTCAAATCATACATTGTTTAATTTTCATTCATGCTTACCGAAGGATGAATGCTATGTTGATTGCTACGATCCCTTGGATTCTTTTGAAATATCCCTTTTTGATGAACTTGATGCTTGCTATTCTTGTGGCCATGATGCCAATATGAATTATGCTTATGGAGATGAACTTTCTATGGTTCCTTATGTTAAGAATGAAATTTTTGCTATTGCACCCACTCATGATAGTCCTATTATCTTTTTGAATTCTCCCAACTACACTATATCGGAGAAGTTTGCACTTATTAAGGACTATATAGATTGGTTGCCTTTTACTATTACACATGATGATTTTGATAGATATAATATGCATGTGCTTGCTGATCCTACTTGCAATTATTATGAGATAGGAACTACATCTTCACATCTCTATCTTTCCAATAGGATAAAATTGCAAGAAACTATTTATACTATGCATTGGCCTTTACTTTGTGTGCATGAATTGTTCTTGTATGACATGCCAATGCATAGGAAGAGAGTTAGACTTTGTTGTTGCATGATATATGTTACTTTGTGCTCACTACTTAATTACAAATCATTGCTAATTGAAATTGGATTTGATATACCTTGGGATCCGGGTGGATCCACTACTTGAGCACTTTATGCCTAGCTTAATGGCAATAAAGAAAGCGCTGCAAAGGAGACAACCCGGAAGTTTTAGAGAGTCATTTTCTTCTGCTGTGTGCTTTTATATAGTTCAAAAACAAAAAAATAAATTGTGGAAATTAAAACTTTTTCAAAATGAAAATTGAAAGTGAGAAAGACGAGTAACGTTGAAGTGGGGGCTAGCCTTGAACTTTGTTCATGCCCATGGAAACTTTGTGAATCTTGGTTACAGAAACTTTTCAACAAAAATAAGTATCCCCTTTGAAAAATCCATTGTATTATAAAAAATAATGCGCCAATAATTACCTTTAGGACATCTTAAGTTTTCAGAATTTTTAGCGTTACAAAAGTATGGTGAATGTTCAGATTGCTACAAACTATCATGTTTTTGACAGATTCTGTTTTTGATGCATTGTTTTGCTCGTTTTGATGGAACTATCGATTCTATCAGTGGTATAAGCCATGGAGAAGTTGTATTAAAGTAGCTAAAATGAAAAAAAATGAATTGGTTGGCAACAGTACTTAAAGTGGTGATTTGTTTTATTAGACTAATGTATCTCATGATGGTTTTGTTAAGTTTTGTGTGATTCAAGTTTTCAAGTTTTGGGTGAGATTACGATGGATGAAGGAATAAGGAGCGGAAAGAGACTAAGCTTGGGGATGCTCAAGGCACCCCAAGGTAATATTCAAGGACTCCCAAGAAACTAAGCTTGGGGATGTCGCGGAAGGCATCCCCTCTTTCTTCTAACAACCATGGGTAATTTTACTTGGAGCTATATTTTTATTCGTCACATGATATGTGTAAATCTTGGAGCATCGTGTGCTTATTATTTTTATTTTAATAATGAACCATGCTGGTATGAGAAAGTCCTTGGTTGATTTATATAAGGATCTTTGCATCTCACTTATATCTTTTGAGTATGGCTTTATAGAATGCTTCATGTGCTTCACTTATATCATTTAAAGTTTGGATTGCCTGTTTCTCACACATAGAAAACTGCCATTTGTAGAATGCTCTTTTGCTTCACTTATATTTGTTAGAGCGTGGGCATATCTTTTATAGGAAGAATTAAACTCTCATGCTTCACTTATATCTATTTAGAGAGTTAACAGGAGTTGGTCATTCACATGGTTAGTCATAAAATCCTACATAAAACTTGTAGATCACTGAATATGATGTTTTTGATTCCTTGCAATAGTTTTGCGATATAAAGATGGTGATATTAGAATAATTCTAGTGAGAAATTGTGGATTGGTAGAAATACTTGTGTAAAAGTTTGTGATTCCAGTAGCATGCACGTATGGTGAACCATTATGTATGGAAGTCAGAGCATGATTTGTTTATTGATTGTCAACCTTTGTGTGAGGGTCGGGAGCGCGCGATGGTTAACTCATACCAACCTCTCCCCTAGGAGGATGTATCTAATAATTTGCTTCGATGACTAATAGACTTTGGAAATAAGTATGTGGGTTCTTTATGACTCATGCGAGTCCATGAATTATACGCACTCTCACCCTTCCACCTTTGCTAGCCTCTCTTGTACCATGCAACTTTCGCCGGTGCATTACACCAACCATATATTCTTCCTCAAAACAGCCACCATACCTACCTATTATGGCATTTCCATAGCCATTCCGAGATATATTGCCATGCAACTTCCATCATTCCGTTTATTATGGCATGCACCATCATTGTCATATTGCTTTCCATGATCGTAAGATAGCTAGCATGATGTTTTCATGGCTTGTCCTTTTTTTGATGGCATTGCTATGCTAGATCATTGCACATCTTGGTACACTACCGCATGTATTCATACAGAGTCATATTTTATTCTAGTATCGAGTTGTAATTCTTCAGTTGTAAGTAAATAAAAGTGTGATGATCATCATTATTAGAGCATTGTCCCATGTGAGTAAAGGATGATGGAAGCTATGATTCCCTCAAAAGTTGGGATGAGACTCTGGACTTTATGAAAAATAAAAGATGCCAGCGAAGCCCAAATAAAAAAAGAGGCCTTATATTTCCACCAAAAAAAAGAGAAAAGAGATAAGGGACAATGCTACTATCCTTTTTCCACACTTGTGCTTCAAAGTAGCACCATGATCTTCATGATAGAGAGTCTTCTATTTTGTCACTTTCATATACTAGTGGGAATTTTTCATTATATAACTTGTCTTGTATATTCCAATGATGGGCTTCCTCAATTTGCCCTAGGTCTTCATGAGCAAGCAAGTTGGATGCACACCCACTTAGTTTCTTTTTGAGATTTAATACACTTATAGCTCTAGTGCATCCGTTGCATGGCAATCCCTACTTACTCACATGAATATCTATTAATGGGCATCTTCATAGCCCATTGATACGCCTAGTTGATGTGAGACTATCTTCTCCTTTTTCTTCACAACCTCCACCATATTCTATTCCACCTATAGTGTTATATCCATGGCTCACGCTCATGTACTGCGTGAGAGTTCAAAATTTTTGAGAACATAAAAGGTGTGAAACAATTGCTTGACTTGTCATCGAGGTTGTGCATGATATAAATACTTTGTGTGGGGAGGATGGATCATAGTGAGACTATAAGATATTGTAGGGATAACTTTCTTTTACCATTATATTTTGAATAGATACAATTGCTTTATTAGCATGCTTGATGTATTATTGTCTTAATGTCAAATGATAGACTGTTGCTTTGAATCACTCGTGTCTTAATATTCATGCCATGATTAGATTATATGAACAAGATTATGCTAGATAGCATTACACATCAAAAATTATCTTTTTTATCAATTAACTACACGAGGACTGCTACTTCTCGAGCATGCGTTGGTTTCCGTGAAGAGGAACGGTTGATGCAGCAAAGTAGATAAGTATTTCCCTCGGTTGTTGAGAACCAAGGTATCAATCCAGTAGGAGATACAGGCAAGTCTCCAATAGATGTACCTACACAAAGAATCAAACTCTTGCACCCAACACTATAAAGGGGTTGTCAATCCCTTCACGGTTACTTGCAAGAATTAGATCTGATAGAGATAGATTGCTTGAACGGAAAGTAAAAAAAGGTAAAAATAATGCAGCAAAGTATTTTTGGTGTTTTTGGTTTTAGATCTGAAAGTATAAGATGCAATATAGACCCGAGGGCCATAGGTTTCACTAGAGGCTTCTCGCATGATGGCAAGAATTACGGTGGGTGAACAAATTACTGTCGAGCAATTGATAGAAAAGCAAATAATTATGAAGATATCCAAGGCAATGATTATGCATATAGGCATCACGTCCGTGTCAAGTAGACTGAAACAATTCTGCATCTACTACTATTACTCCACACATCGACCGACTCCTACCTGCATCTAGAGTATTAAGTTCATGAAGAACAGAGTAACGCATTAGGTAAGATGACATGATGTAGAGGGATAAACTCAAGCAATATAATGAAAAGCCCATCTTTTTATCCTTGATGGCAACAATATAATACGTGCCTCGCTAGCCCTACTTTGTCACTAGGTGAGGACACCGCAAGATTGAACCAAAAACTAAGAAATTCTCCTATTGCAAGAATTACCAATCTAGTTGGCCAAACCAAACCAATAACTCGAAGAGACTTGCAAAGATATGAAATCATGCATATAAGAATTCAGAAAAGACTCAAATAATATTCATAGATAATCTAAACATAAACCCATAATTCATCGGATCTCAACAAACACACCACAAAAGAGTATTACATCGAATAGATCTCCATGAAGATCATGAAGAACATGGTATTGAAGAGCAAAGAGAGAGAACAAGCCATCTAGCTACTAGCTATGGACCCGAAGGTCTGTGGTGAAATACTCATGCATCATCAGAGGGGCAATGGAGTTGATGTAGATGCCCTCCATGATCGAATCCCCCTCCGATAGATTACCGGAAAAGGCTCCAAGATTGGATCTCTCGGGAATAGAGGCTTCTAGCAGTAGAAAAGTGTTTTTGTGGCTCGTTCTGGTATACAGGGAATATTTGGGAATTTATAGGCCTGGAAATAGGGTTAGGAGAGCTATTGTGGGCCCACAAGCGTAGGGCTTGTGGCCCCACGGTGTCTCTCCCAACTTCATCTCCAAGTCTCCTGGTTTGCTTCTGGTCCAAGAAAAATTATTCCAAAGATTTTATTCCGTTTGGACTCCGTTTAATATTCCTTATCTGCAATTCTCAAAAACAAGGAAAAAACAGAAACATGCACTAGGCTCTAGATTAATAGGTTAGTCCCAAAAATAATATAAAATAACATATTAATGCATATAAAACATCCAAAACAGATAATATAATAGCATGGAACAATCAAAAATTATAGATACGTTAAAGACGTATCAAGCATCCCCAAGCTTAATTCCTGCTCGTCCTTGAGTAGGTAAATGATAAAAACAGAATTTTTGATGTGGAATGCTACCTAACATATTTATCCATGTAATATTCTTTATTGTGGCATGAATATTCAGATCCGTAAGATGCAAAACAATAGTCTAATATTGACATAAAAACAGTAATACTTTGAGCACACCAACAAGGCAGTCGTGTCCTTTTGAAATAACATGGCCTTAGAAAGTTATCCCTACAAAATCATATGGTCTGGCTATGCTCCATCTTCCCCACAAAAAGTATCTAAATCATGCACAACCCCGATGAACAAGTCAAGCAATTGTTTCACACTTTTGGTGTTCTCAAACCTTTTCAACTCTCACGCAATACATGAGCGTGAGCCATGTATATAGCACTATAGGTGGAATAGAATATGGAGGAGGTGCAAGGAAAAAAGGGAGAAGATAGTCTCACATCAACTAGGCGTATCAACGGGCTACACAGATGCCCATCAATAGATATCAATGGGAGTGAGTAGGGATTTCCATGCAACAAATGCACTTAGAGCTATAAGCGTATAAAAGCTCAAAAAGAAAACTAAGTGGCCATGCAAGATGAGTATCCACTAGTTATATGAAAGTGACAAAATAGGAGACTCTCTATCATGAAGATCATGGTGCTACTTTGAAGTACAAGTGTGGAAAAAGATAGTAGCAATTGTCCCTTCTCTATTTCTCTCATTTTTTATAAAAAAATTTATTTTGGTGGGCATCTTTGACATTTTTTATTTTATTGTTTGGGCTTCATTGGCCTCTTTTATTTTTTGTAAACTCCGGATACTCATCCCGACTTGTGAGGGAGTCATGGCTTCCATCATCATTTTGTCTCACAGGACAATGCTCTATTAATGAAAATCATCACACTTTTATTTACTTATAACTCAAAAAGAAAATTACAACTCGATACCTAGAACAAATTATGACTCTATATGCAAGATGAAGTGATGGTGCATGTCATGAAAAACTAAATGGTGGAAATTGCATGGCAATATATCTCGGAATGGCTACGGAAATGCCATAATAGGTAGGTATTGTGGCTGTTTTTAGGAAAATATAATGTGGCCGTTTTGAGGAATGAGGGTTTGATGTATCGGCGAAAGTTGCACGGTACTAGAGAGGCTAGCAAAGGTGGAAGGGTGTGAGTGCGTATAATCCATGGACTCAACATTAGTCATAAAGAACTCACATACTTATTGCAAAAGTCTATTAGTTGTCAAACAAGGAATTATATGCATTCTCCTAGGGGATAGGTTGGTAGGATTTAACCATCGCGCACTCCCGACCCTCACACAAAGGTTGACAATCATTAAACAAATCATGCTCGACTTTGTTACATAACGGTTCACCATACGTTCATGCTACGGGAATCACAAACTTTAACACAAGTATATCTTCCAATTCACAACTACTCACTAGCATGACTCTCATATTACCATCTCCATTATCTCAAAACTATATGCAAGGAATCAAACTTCTCATAGTATTCAATGCACTTAATATGAAAGTTTTTACTATATCCCTCTTGGATGCCCATTATATTAGGACTAAATTCATAACCTAAACAAATTACCATGCTGTTTTAAGAAACTCACAAAATAATATAAGTGAGGAATGAGTGTTCAATAATTTCTATAAAATATAACACCACCATGCTCTAAAAAGATATAAGTGAAGCACTAGAGCAACATTGCCTAGCTCAAAAGATATAAGTGAAGCACATAGAGTATTCTACTAAATTCATGATTAAGCGTGTCTCTATCAAAAGATGTGTGCAGCAAGGATTATTGTGGCAAACTAAAATGCAAAGACTCATATCATACAAGACGCTCCAAGCAAAACACATATCATGTGGTCAATAAAAATATAGCCTCAAGTAAAATTACCGATGGATTAAAGACGAAAGAGGGGATGCCTTGCGAGGCATCCCCAAGCTTAGGCTTTTTGGTTTCCTTGAGTATAGCTTGGTGTGCCTTGGAAACCCCCAAGATTAGGCTCTTGCCACTCTTTATTCCATAGTCCATCAAATCTTCACCCAAAACTTCACAACACAAAACTCAATAGAAAGCTCATGAGATCCGTTAGTATAAGAAAAATAAATCACCACTTTAGGTACTGTTGTGAACTCATTATTTATTTATATTTGTCTAATAAATACTTTATTCTAACTTGTCCATGGTTCATACCCCCCCCCCCCCGTTACGACCCATAGATACATCAAAATAAGAAAACAACACAAAGAAAACATAATCTGTCAAAAACAGAATAGTCTATAGCAATCTGCAGACTTCGAGTACTTATGAAACTCTAAAAATTCTAAAAACATAGAAAAATCAGGGAAATTTGTATATTAATCTTTTGTATAAATTTCAGATCAATTCGACGCTCTTAAAATGTTAGAAAAATCCTGGACGGAGCGCAAAAGTTTCTATTTTTCAGCAAGATCAAATCAACAACTACCATAGATCACCCCAAAGGTTTTACTTGGCTCAAAAACTAATTAAAACAAAAAACACAATTAATACAGAATTAATAATGTGTAAAACACACCAAAACATAAGCAGAAGAACATAAAGCAAAATAAAATTGGGTTGCCTCCCAACAAGCGCTATTGTTTAACGCCCCTAGCTAGGCAAAACACAATAGATCTAGGTATTGTCATGTTTGGTATGGAATCCATATGTAGATCTCATGATAGATTCATAAGGTAATTTTATTTTATCTCTAGGAAAGTGTTCCGTGCCTTTCCTTAATGGAAATTGTAATCTAATATTCCCTTCCTTCATATCAATTATTGCACCAATCGTTCTAAGGAAAGGTCTACCAAGAATAATAGGACGTGTAGGATTGCATTCTATAACAAAAACAATGAAATCTACGGGCACATAATTCCTATTTGCAATAATAGGAACATAATGAATCACATGGCAAGTATACTTAAGTCTAACTCACTTCCTATGCATAGGGATTTTGTCAGCAAACAAATTATGAAACAAAAATCAACTACCTTAGGAAGGCAAAACAAGCATAACTTCCAAACTTTGAACACATAGAGAGGAAACTTGATATTATTGAAATATGTAAAATCATATGTTCCTCTCTCATAATAATTTGCAGTAACATCATGAAGGAATCTCACAATATAACTATCACACAAAGCATTCTTTTCATGATCAATTATAGCATACGTGTCATCACCAAAACTTAGGAAACAAAAAATATCATCTTCATCAAGCATAGCAGCCCCAAGCTTGTGGTTTTGCATATCATTAGCATCATGGATATTCAGAGAATTCATACTAACAACATGGCAATCATGTTTTTCATTTAAGGAGATATCATGAATCACTTTATAATTTTCTTCTTTCAACACTTCATCGAAATTTTCATGATGTTCAAGCAAGAATTCATAGAGATAATCAAGTGCACTCAACTCACTAGCAATTTGTTCATAATAATTTGGTCTTTTGAAAACATTAGCAAGTGGATGAGGATCCATATCAATAGATTTTTAGCAAGCAAAGATGCTAGCAAATAGAAGGCACATGGAAACACAAGCAAAGAGGCAAACAGAAAAGAGGGCGAATCTAACGGCAAATTGGTGAAGTGGGGGAGAGGAAAACAAGAGGCAAATGGCAAATAATGTAAATGAAAGAGATGCGTTTGTGATGGGTACTTGGTAGGCTTGGTGTATATCTCCCCAACAACGGCGCCAGAAATCCTTCTTGCTACTTCTCGAGCATGCGTTGGTTTCCGTGAAGAGGAACGGTTGATGCAGCAAAGTAGATAAGTATTTTTCCTCGGTTGTTGAGAACCAAGGTATCAATCTAGTAGGAGATACAAGAAATTCCCCAATATATGTACCTACACAAAGAATCAAACTCTTGCGCCCAACGCTATAAAGGGGTTGTCAATCCCTTCACGGTTACTTGCAAGAATTAGATCTGAAAGAGATAGATTGCTTGAACGGAAAGTAAAACAAAAGGTAAAAATAATGCAGCAAAGTAATTTTGGTGTTTTTGGTTTTAGATCTGAAAGTATAAGATGCAATATAGACCCGGGGGCCATAGGTTTCACTAGAGGCTTCTCTCATGATGGCAAGTATTACGGTGGGTGAACAAATTACTATCGAGCAATTGATAAAAAAACGAATAATTATGAAGATATCCAAGGAAATGATTATGTACATAGGCATCATGTTCGTGTCAAGTAGACTGAAACAATTCTGTATCTACTACTATTACTCCACACATCGACCGACTCCTGCCTGCATCTAGAGTATTAAGTTCGTGAAGAACAGAGTAACGCATTAGGTAAGATGACATGATTTAGAGGGATAAACTCAAGCAATATGATGAAAAACCCATATTTTTATCCTTGATGGCAACAATACAACACGTGCCTGGCTACCCCTACTTTGTCACTAGGTGAGGACACCGCAAGATTGAACCCAAAACTAAGCACTTCTCCTATTGCAAGAATTACCAATATAGTTGGCCAAACCAAACCAATAACTCGAAGAGACTTGAAAAGATATGAAATCATGCATATAAGAATTCAGAAAAGACTCAAATAATATTCATAGATAATCTGAATATAAACCCACAATTCATCGTATCTCGACAAACACACCACAAAAGAGTGTTACATCGGATAGATTTCAATGAAGATCATGAAGAACATGGTATTGAAGAGCAAAGAGAGAGAAGAAGCCATCTAGCTACTAGCTATGGACCCGAAGGTGTGTGGTGCACTACTCATGCATCATCGGAGGGGCAATGGAGTTGATGTAGATGCCCTCCGGGATCGAATCTCCCTCCTGCAGATTACCGAAAAAGGCTCCATGATTGGATCTCTCGGGAACAGAGGCTTCTGGCGGCGGAAAAGTGTTTTTGTGGCTCATTCTGGTATACAGGGAATATTTGGGAATTTATAGGCCGAGAAATAGGGTTAGGAGAGCTGCCATGGGCCCACAAGCCTGGGGGGCACGCCCTACCCCCCTGGGCGTGCCCCTAGGGCTTGTGGCCCCACGGTGGGTCTCCCGACTTCATCTCCAAGTCTCCTGGTTTGCTTCTGGTCCAAGAAAAATTATTCTGAAGATTTTATTCCGTTTGGACTCCGTTTAATATTCCTTATCTGCAATTCTCAAAAACAAGGAAAAAACAGAAAGTGACACTAGGCTCTAGATTAATAGGTTACTCCCAAAAATAATATAAAATAGCATATTAATGCATATAAAACATCCAAAACAGATAATATAATAGCGTGGAACAATCAAAAATTATAGATACGTTGGAGACGTATCAATGAAGAGCAGGAATTATGCTTGGGGATGCTGATACGTCTCCGTCATATCTATCATTTTTGATTGTTTCATGCCAAGATTCTACAACTTTTATATAATTTTGACAACTTTTTATACTATTTTGGGACTAACATATTGATCCAGTGCCCAGTGCCAGTTCCTGTTTGTTGCATGTTTTTTGTTTCGCAGAATATCCATACCGAACGAAGTCCAAACACGATAAAAATTTACGGAGATTTTTTTGTAATACATGTGATTTTTGGGAAAAAGAATCAACGCGAGATGATGCCCGAGGAGGTGGCAAGCAGCTAGACATGGCCCACCCCGCTCTCCGTGCCTGGCAGGCTTGCGGCCACCCCTTAGGTCAGTTGGAGTTGTCCATTGGCTGCAAGAAAGCTAGTTTTTGGATAAAGATCCCCTCGAAATTTCAGTCCGATCACAGTTATGAATCTCTGGATATTTAAGAAACGGTGAAAGGCCAGAATGTGGGAGCGCAGAAACAAAAGGAAACATAGAGAGAGATCCAATCTCGGAGGGGCTCTCGCCCCTCCGCCACCATGGAGGCTAGGGACTAGAGGGGAAACTGTCACACCCTGTGTTTTGCCTCATGACTAAGTTATCATCACTCAAAAATTAGGGTCAATTAAAACTTTTTGAGTGCATTTGAATGCTTGACTTGTTTGTTATTTGCTTGCCTCCTTGATTGCTTGCTAGTGCTCTACAATTCATAAAACATCCTCCTACCCTCAAGAATTCTTTTCCTTGATCCCAACTCTTGTCCAATGATCATGCCATGTGAATAGGACTTAATATATTTTTACAAAATTTATTTTGGCCAAAAAGCATTTATTTAAATTAGGTTTTCAAAAAACCCTGATTTGAGATTTGCACTACAAGTCCCAGAATTGGATGGATCCATTTTCCCCAAATGCTTTATTTGGAACCTACTATATATAACTTCCCAAGACCACCAAATATTATTTTTATAGATTATTTTCATATATTATTTAAAGGCTTTTTCTTAAGGCCAGAAATGGTCTTTATAGAGAAAAATTGTTTAACTGCTTTAAAAATATTTGAGAAAATTTAGGAAAACTCAGTGGACATATATTGTCCATATACAAGAGTTTCAACACATGGTCATGTTCAAATATTGGACAAAACACTTCAAAACCATTTCTACCTATTTCAAAAATGTGAAATATTTCTATAAAAAATATTCTCAAATAAATCCAAGAAAATTCTAGCATATCACACGGGATATATGTGATCATCCTACCAATTTTTATCTCAATCCCAATTGTTTTGTTTCACCAAAATATCCCAAAATCTTGTATGTTCAGATCCAAATTTGAGCAACTCTACATTACCAACTGTCTCCCCTTAAACTCAAACTTTTTGGACATGATATAATCCTCCAATACTGCATCCAAACCAAGTGGTGAATCAAGGAAAACATGTTCACTTTTCCAAATCACCCCAAATCCCTTCCTGCTAATTTCAAAAATTGGGAATGTTTGCATTGTCAAGTTTTCCCAATTGGTACCAAACTTTTTGGGCATGCTCTAATATACAAATAATGCCACCATACAAAGTGGTACATTATGGAGAAAAGCTTAGAATGACCAGATCTATAGAAACCTATTTCTGTTGATATCTAGGGTTTACCAAGCTTACATTGTGAACTTTCTTCAATCAATCTCAAACTTGGTGATCAACCTTGTTTCTACCTTCTATTTCATCTTGTTAAATATTATGGCAAGCAAACTACATTTCCTAGCCCAAACACTCATCAAACACCTCCTTCTCAGTTACCAACCTAGTTGTTTGGGCCCCTTCCACTATCCTCCTTAAACTGAGATTTTTACCAGACCTTACCCTCATTCCCCTCTACCTCCAGTAACAATTTCAGGTGCATAGCTCAATTATTTTGGGGGTAAAACCCCAAGATTCCCTCCTGAACAGCTGATTTTTTCCCTCTCTCTCAGCCTCCCCTTCTATTCTAATGAAAACCCCAAGGAATCCTATGCTATTTTCACTTTGTTTTACCTCCCTCTCACTACTAGACATGCATGGCCGCGCTCAAGAGGCCAATGGCATGCCATGGCATGCCATATGGGCGCTCCAGAGCGCGCTACAGTGCCTAACTGCACTGTAGCTGCCGCCCTATGCATGCCCCCGATGGCCTTGGGCCTCTCGGTGGTGTCTCCCAAGGGCGCCTCGACGTCCTCAACATGCCACACTGTCGAGCCCTCCTCCCTTACCCCCCTCTCTCCCTTGTCGGGCATGCCCGAGCACCTCCCATGTACTTTGTCCATGATGAGCCTAGGTCCAGCTATTTAAAGCCTCCCCGAGTGCCCTGGTGACGCCCTTGGCTCTCCCCCCGTCTTGTGAACCCTCACGACTTGCCCCCTTGCTCTCCCGTGCCCTCCATCGTCTCCCATGGCCGTATTCAGCCATAGCAGTCCCTCTCCCCTTCTCTAAGGCCTCCAGACCATCACATCCACCTCGGGAGCTCCCGTGTGCTCCGTTTCTCTCCCCCGGTGGCCGCAACTCCATGCCCCTCATGTCCGGCAGCTTCATCCGCCACGGAGGATGTTGCACTCTGCCTCGACCTTCCCAGGGCCCGAGATCCACCTAGGAAGGAGCTGTTCTCCACCTCAAGCTCTCCGGCGGCCGGAGCACCTTCGGAGGTGGCCTTTGCTATCGGGATGGGGCACCGACAAGGGCTCGGCTGATCTCCCCCACCACTCCTCTGTTTCGGGCAGGAGGTAGGGGAGGACCTGCCGGTGGGGTGCGCCTGTAAGTGGATGCGGCCATGGGCCCCACCCCGTTAAGTGGAAACGCCCCCGCCTGAGTACGCCTCCTTTCGGACGAAGGCATATTCAATGGATTACACCACCGGCGTGACAGCTGCGCGGGCATAGCTGTGCTACTGGGCCGGCCCAGTAGCCATTCCTTGCCTAGTGCGCCTCTGGCCCATTTAGGTGAGGGGTTTTTTGTTTTGTTTCTCTTTTATCAAAAGGGTTCAAAAATGCATAATAAATTCATTTGAACTCCAAACTTGATGATTCAAAATCCTAGGTGATCCTAAAATCTTTTCCTAACCAAATATGTGCATTGCACATGTTTACATAAAATATCTTATGCACCACTATTACTTTTGTCATTTATCTTATTGTATGGCCCATGTTGCAAAATCCCTAGGGCATCCAAATCAACTCCAAATGGAAGTGATTCAAATTCCTGGGTAGATATAAATTCATGCTCTAATTTATGAGCATTTTTCCTTGCAACTCTTCCTCAATCTAGATTATTGAGATATTTCTTCATATAGGGACCACTTTTTATATCCCTAGAATATTCATAATAACTCCAAATCCAGTGAAACCTCTTCCAAAAATCTTCTAAAAACCATTGCCTATTTGTTAGGGCCATCCACTTGGTTCTAGAAAAATATTTTCTGTGGACATCTTATAGGATCATCATTTCCTTCAATTCCACCGTTCAAAAATCCCCGTTGATCCACATCCTATGAAACCTCCTTGGTTATTTTTCTTGTGACTAGAGGTGTCCAAGAAAAAATAAAACTCCTATTTATAGAGCAATTTTATTTTCAGCCTATTGTGTTACTTATTGCGGTTGTTTCCGGTGATAGTTGACGAAGTAGATGATGTGCTCGGAGTTGGACGAGAAGCGTGTGAAGACCTTGAAGACTTTGCTGAGCCAGGCAAGCAACCCTTTGACGATGACCATGAAACCTTTTATTTCATGGCATACAGCACTTTATTTTGTTGTATTGATCATGATGATGTGGTGACCACTTTGGTGGGATGCCTCCTATACTTTCTTGTTGATACTTGCATCGTGCATGACCCTACCTCTTTATGAGGGTTATGCGGGTGGGAGTGGATAGGATGCTTAGTAGATCCTATGCAAAGTGGGACAGGAATATGCATGGTGATGGAAACAAAAGTATTTTCAAAGACTTTTCGAAAACCCCGTCGGGTGCCACAAATGCCCATGGGAGATGATGTTGAGTTGGGTAACCATTTGAGAAAGAAGTGGTGTGCCGGAGCAAGTTGTGTGAGTGTGTGTGTTTTTGAAAACGGATTACATTTAAGGTCTACTGACCGTCCCAACCTTACATGTACGACCACTCTACCCCTATATGGCAAGGGGCTTTGTTGATTACTATGGTTGGTGCTAGCAGGGAGCCCGCATTACCAGTAGCGAGGGTGAACTGGTCACTCTCGAGACAGGGTCGTCTCGGAGTGGAAGGCCATGCGTTATCTTTTCAGGCATCGGGCACGTCATTGTGTGCCCTCATGGATGATACATGTCATGTATATCATGAGGGATGTCACCAACGAGTGGACTCTTTGTTTAGTATCATCGTGGGAAAGGCATTGTTCGGGTTCTTACCTCAGGTATGTAATATACAGTGAGTCGTGGATGACATGGAAGTTCCCCAAGTCTTGTGGGTAAAGCGTGCAACCTGTGTAGAGTGTAAAACTATTCGAATAGCCGCGTCCACGGTCATGGACAAATGGAGGTCCTTCTTAAAGTATGTCCAGTTGTTTTCACAAAACTTGGTTAGTGTGTGGGTGACACAAGGATGATACTTGAGTTAAATTGGAGGACTTAATGTGATGACTAAACATGAGATGTTCAACCCCCTGTTTATGATGATATCTATAACTTGTTCGTAAGGATATCTGCCAACTGTTGATGCATGCTTACATAGTTACTTGATCATGTCATTGCGTCCAAAATTAGCTTTCCGCAAAATACCTACTTAGTGCTATTTCATGCATTGTTATTGCCTTGTTCCAAACATGGGTGCTTGCGAGTACATTCAAAGTACTCATTGGCTTGCCACTGGTTATTTTATTGGCCAGGCATGAAAGATCAAGTTATGATGAACATTACCTTGGTGAAGAATATGCGAGCTAGGACGCTTCCCAGTCAGAATGTCTGTAGGGTTAAGGCAGATGGCATGGGTTCACGCTATCATTGAGATATCCGATGTAATCATATGAAGACTTGGCCATAACGACCATATTTGAATAATCCAGTATGTAAGGATGTAAGACTCTTCTTATTCAGCATGTGTTTGTTCAGTGAGCATTGATATCTAGAATCACTGTACACGTGCATTCGGTGACCACGACTTATGAGTCAGGGTACCCACAGAGCTGGTATTAGAGCCATCCTGATTGTAGGAAGCCCTTAGTTAGCATGGACATTAGTTAGGACAAAACTGTTTCCCCGGACCCTTCAAAACTCTTGCAAAGGCTACCATATTTCTTACCTCTTCTAAGCCTTCGAATAAAGTGAAGGATTGTGCCCTAGCACTTCCACCATTTTTTTATTTTTAGCTCTCCTCGTCTACTTTTCAAAACCTTGCAAACGGTCGATAGTACCCTCGTGCCCCAGACTACAAGGTTCCTTGTAATCCTTGTGGGTAACCTGGAAGGGAGCAACCTTGCCAGACGTTTCCCCACATATCTTGGACACAAGTTGGCGACACTAGACAAGGAGTTACCAGCAGAAGATACCTTCTCGAAGGATGAAGGCATCAAGACTAGGAACATGGTGACACCCTCGACACTGCCCCAGGATGATGCTACCTTAGCCTTCGATAACCAGGGCACAAGACATGCAATGTCATGACATGCATTGCTAATAGGGAAACCCTGTCCTTTTCGTTCTTGTGTCGGCAGCCACCGGTGGATGGGAACCTTGCCATTTGGTCTGCTTCCCCATAGTGAGCAGGAAAACGGTTCTCTTCATCCCCCGCTCTCGGTGTCGATATTATCAACATGAACAACAAGTTGGAACTCTATCATGCCTTGTGGATGTCATTGCATAAAGGATTGCCCACTTGGAACTCTCGACGATTTGAAGGACAAGAAGGCATTGGAACGATTACAAAGACAACAGAAGACTCGTCAACGATAGCCATGAGGAACCACCTTTGTCATCAACTCACCAGACGCGAAGTTGTCCGGGACTCTTTAGGAACAACCCGGATCATTTTAATGAACAAAAACAAGAGACATGGTGCCACCATAAGAAGACCCAGAAGACCGAGCGGACTCCTCTCCAAGACACGAAGCAAGCACGACTAATGAGTCTGAGAACCCCTAGGGTAGGATAGGTCGTGTGTTCCTTATGCGAAGTCGAGTCTGTATGATGGTTCAGATAGAACCATAATTGTGTGTTGCTTGTTTTTCCTTGTTTGTGCTTTGGTGAAAGTCACACTTTTGCTCTAGGCAACAAGTGCGTGACTATATCACCTACCTTACCTTGATGTTTGTGTTTGGCCTTTTCGGCAATTGCTTGATTGCACTTGCACTATACAACCCCCTTAGGCACTTTCCTCTATGCTAATTTTCCCTCTTTCTCCATCTCGTCAACTGAAGACCAGCAAGATAGGATGCACCAAGGGTCCACCTCGATGGACAACTAGCGTTGATGACTATGACTACAACGTACTCAACCAGGTGCAACTCGCAGAGTTATGTTTTCCCCTCAAGATTGGAAACCCCTCCCTTTCCCAACCTAGACCTCACAAGCTTCCCCAGCACAAGCCTCTGAACACGTGTTTAATACATAGATTTGCCAAAGCACTTATTGAGCTTCAATAACCCCTGCTTAGCACTCGGTTCATTATGGAGCTAGTGATCATAGTGAACAAACATCCTTCATTCTTACGCTAGCACTAGAACCTTGATGCCATAGGAAGGATCATTCTGAGGATATACTATTTGTGGATAATGATTTGATTTAGCCATAATAGATGTCTCGAGGAAGCAGTTGAGACCCTTTTGTGGATTACGAGGCTTAATGTTGGTAGACGAACTTGGTGGATCAAGATTGATAGAGCAGCATAACTTACTTTCATGTTGAGCAAATTGGATTTTGTAGGACCATTGTGATCACAAGCTGGAATTCTTGGTGGATTAATGACTTGACTTTGGCAAGTAATGTTGATAGTGGATTGATGGTGGTATGATAGTGACTGGAGTAACTAGTAGGGAATTTTTACTAGATGTAAAACTTGAATTTAAACAGGTGATTCTACTAGGTGCATGAGATCAATTAAACCACATGGTTTGGAGTAACTTGGATTTAGTTCAATGATCTTGATCATGATACCATGTTTTTCGATGGATGATAGTAGAAGGAATCGGATGACGTTAGGGATAATTTATGGATCTATATAAGCTCAACCTTGGAGTTTAGTTGGTCATGTGATTGGGAGTTCGTGGATATACTATGATAATAGTCCTTGCAATGGTATGTGGATTATATGAATTCGAGGAGATTATGTTGGATACCATTGATGCTGGATTTGTAGCAGTAATGGATCATGTAATAGTGGATGATATTCGTGGATCGATTAAGTTTGATTCGTAGGAACGAAACAAGATCTTGGATAGGTATATTACGAGTTTCCTTAGCATAGTAATGCAGTACCTTAGACCTTGGATAGGTCAGTAGGGCACTTGGATTGGCAGTGTCATGATCAAGCCTAGCGGCTTGTAAATTATCCCGTGGATTTTTATATAGGGATATATGTGAGTTAGCTGTAGTATACATATGATATTTTCGGTATAGTCCTTCTCTCAAAACCTTGGAGATATGAGTAACATGCGTAATATTGGAGTTGACTTATATGATATGATACCTTTGATGATATAGGGTGATTTTGTTTGGAGTAATAGGCAGGACTATTGGCATCTAAGAAATGTGCTCGAGGATAAAATGAGAGACATTCACTCACATCCTAAGCTCCTTGAAACCTCTAAGCTTTACCGAGCCACAATGTGGTCAGGTTATGACCAGAGGTCTTGGCTCTAAGTCATTTGACTATGGCCGATACTCCACCCCGACCTCCACGTGACATGTTCATATGGAAGGTGGACACTAGGACCTGTATTAGGTTGGACCACAAACCCATGGACAAGTGACCACCTGGAACAATGACCGCCTCTCTCACGCATCCCATGAGCAATGTGTTTATGTGGTATTTGGAGGAGTATGTTGTTATCCTCAAGGATGACATACTTATTTACCCAATGCGAGGAATAAACACCTTAGTCCTGTTCGGACAAGCCCCAGGAACACCCATTACCATGCCTCTCGAAGATAAGGTCTCGCCTTGAAGGAGTTGTACTCCGCAAAGCACCCTCCCTATAGAAGAAGACTTTCTTGCCCAAGCAAGATGAAGAACCACTATGATTGCGAAGCCACGACAACGACGAAGAAGAAGCAAAAGAAGTCAACCACCATTCCTCTGTCGTCTATATCAACTAGACTATATCCAGAAGCACCGATGTTCAAGCCCGATGAAGCCCTTGGACATCAAGAGGATTAAAGATCCCCTTGCTTTAAATAGTCACCTATCAGTTCCTGACTAGGATGGAACTGAGAAGTTGATGGCACCCTCACTCCACCACTTTGACGAAGTACGATGAGCATGACGTCCCTATCCTTTCAAGGCCTAGAATGAAGTGAAACAACTGTCTTGACTTCGTTACTAGCCCTCTTTTGGTCCAATCATGGGCATGACCCTAACTGGACCATGGTGCACCACCTGCCAAAGGTAGTTCACCCCACTTGTCAAGCCAGGACTTGGGATTAGATGGTTGTTCTATACTCTGAATAGTCAGCTCATCTAGAATCGCGCTAAAACCTTCCCACAAAAGGCTATGGAGAGACGAGTAGACCGAACCCTCAAAGACCCGTCAGAAATGTTCAAACAGCCAAAGAAGAATGAAGAATCTATCTGGGCAACTTACTCAAGTAGAAGGTCTCAACGAGAAGCCCACGATGATGCGCTTCAACACTCTCAAGGATGAATACCACAAGCATCGGAAGATCAACTGTTCCAACAGAGTCAGCAATTCCCCGTCAAGGGAAGCTACAACCTTGACCCCTTCTATTCCAATGTGAGGCATCTATATGTCACTAACAACCCCGGGACCAATACATAAACACCCTGCTTTGCCAGGTTCTCTAACTCTGGGATATCCACGCAAGCCAGGCCCTGCCAGAACCTTGTACACCAAACCCTTGACCATTAGGAGAGCCTAGCATTTTACGAGAACCCCTTTCAACCTTAGACGAAGTCAACGATGCACTCGAACACATATCATCAGACACTTCAAGATCTAGAAGGACAACCACGCCGGAGCAGAAACAACGTGGAATGTGAAGACCACCTCACCTCTGAATGTCCGCATCATCATGTAGCCTAGGAATCTCGGGGACGAGATTCTTGTAAGCGGTGTAAGTCTGTCACACCCTCTGTTTTGCCTCATGACTAAGTTATCATGACTCAAAAATTAGGGCCAATTAAAACTTTTGGAGTGCAATTGAATGCTTGACTTGTGTGTTATTTGCTTGCCTGTTTGATTGTTATATATATATATAACTTCCCAAAACCACCAAATATTCTTTTTAAAGATTATTTTCATATTTTATTTAAAGGCTTTTTCTTCAGGCCAGAAATGGTCTTTTATAGGGAAAAATTATTTAATGATTTAAAATATTTGAGAAAAATTAGGAAAACTCAGTGGACATATATTGTCCATATATAAGAGTTTCAACACATGGTCATGTTCAAAATATTGGACAAAACCCATCAAAACCATTTCTGCCTATTTCAAAATTTTGAAATATTTCTATAAGAAATATTCTCAAATAAATCCAGGAAAATTCTTGCATGTCACACAGGATATATGTGATCATCTTGCCAAGTTTCATCTCAATCCCAATTGTTTTGTTTCACCAAAATATCCCAAAATCCTCTCTGTCCAGATCCAAATTTGAGCAACTCTACATTACCAATTGTCTCCCCTTAAGCTCAAACTTTGTGGACATGATATAATCCTCCAATAATGCATCCACACCAAGTGGTGCATCAAGGAGAATAGGTTCACTTGTCCAAATCACCCCAAATCCCTTCCTGTTGATTTCAAAAATTGGGAATGTTTGCATTGTCAAGTTTTCCCAATTGGTCCCAAACTTTTTGGGCATGCTCTAATATCCAAATAATGCCACAATACAAAGTGGTGCATTAAGGAGAATAGCTTAAATGACCAGATCTATAGAAACCTATTTCTGTTGATATCTAGGGTTTACCAAGTTTACATTGTGAACTTTCTTCAATCAATCTCAAACTTGGTGATCAACCTTGTTTCTACCTTCTATTTCATCCTGTTAAATATCATGGCAAGCAAACTCCATTTGCTACCCCAAACACTCATCAAACACCTCCTTCTCAGTTACCAAACTAGTTGTTTGGGACCCTTCCACTATTCTCCTTAACGTGAGATTTTTACCACACCTTACCCTCATTCCCCTCTACCTCCACTAACAATTTCAGGTTCATAGCTCAATTATTTTTGGGGTAAAACCCCAAGATTCCCTCCTGGATAGCTAGTTTTTCCCTCTCTCTCTCAGCCTCCCCTTCTATTATAATGAAAATCCCAAGGCATCTTATGCTATTTTCACTCTGTTTACCTCCCTCTAGCTACTGGACATGCATGGCCGCACCCAAGAGGCCAATGGCATGCCATATGGGCGCTCCAGAGCACGCTATAGTGCTCGACCGCACTGTAGCTGCCACCCTATGCATGCCCCCGACAGCCTTGGGCCTCTCGGTGGTGTCTCCCGAGGTCGCCTCGACGTCCTCAACACGCCACACTGTCGGCCCCCTCCTCCCTTACCCTCCTCTCTCCCCTACCGGGAATGCCCGAGCACCTCCCACGGACTTTGTCCATGATGCGCCTCGGTCCAACTATTTAAAGCCTCCCCGAGCGCCCTGGTGTTGCCCTTGGCTCTCCCCCCGTCTTGTGAACCCTCACGACTTGCCCCCTTGCTCTCCCGTGTTCTCCATCGTCTCCCATGGCCGAAGCTTCCTCGTCGGCTCCTTCTCAAATTTAGTTAGAGTGGTCCCTCTCCCATTCTCTAAGGCCTCCAGTCCATCACATCTACCTCGGGAGCTCCCGTGTGCTCAATGTCTCTCCCCAGGTGGCCGCAGCTCCATGTCCCTCATGTCCGGCAGCTTCATCTGCCACGGAGGATGCTACACTCTGTCACGACCTCCCCAGGTCCCGAGATCTGCCCAGCAAGGAGCTATTGGTTTCCCCGAGCTCTCTGGTTGATGAAGTGCCACTGGAGGTAGCATGTGCCACCGGGACGGGGCGCCAGCGCGGGCTCGGCCAGCCTTCCCTGTCACTCCTCTGTTTCAGGCGGGAGGTAGGGGAGGACCTGCCAGTGAGGTCCGCCTATAAGTGGCTATGGCCACGAGCCCCACCCTGTTAAGTGGAAATGACCCCGCTGGAGTACGCCTCCCTTCGTCGAAGGCATATTCAATGGAATACGCCACCGGCATGGCAGCTGCGTAGGCACAGCTATGCTACTGGGCTAGCTCAGTGGCCATTCCTCTCGTAGTGCGCCTCGTGGCCCATTTAGGTGAGGTGTTTTTATTTTTATTTTTATTTTATCATAAGGGTTCAAAAATGCATAATAAATTCATTTGAACTCCAAACTTGATGATTCAAAATCCTAGGTGATCCTAAAATCTTGTCCTAACCAAATATGTGCATTGCACATGTTTAAACAAAATATCTATGCACCACTATTACTTTTGTCATTTATCTTATTGTATGGCCCATGTTGCAAAATCCCTAGGGCATCCAAATCAACTCCAAATGGAGTGATTCAAATTCTTAGGTAGATATAAATTCATGCTCTAATTTATGAGCATTTTTCCTTGCAACTCTTCCTCAGTCTAGATTATTGAGATATTTCTTCACATAGGGACCACTTGTTATATCCTTAGAATATTCATACGAACTCCAAATCCAGTGAAACCTCTTCCAAAAATCTTCTAAAAACCATTTCCTATTTGTTAGGGCCATCCACTCAGTTTTATAAAAATATTTTCTGTGGACATCTTATAGGATCATCATTTCCTTCAATTCCACCATTCAAAAATCCCCCTTGATCCACATCCTATGAAACCTCCTTGGTTATTTTCCTTGTGACTAGAGGTGTCCAAGAAAAATAAAACTCCTATTTATAGAGCACTTTTATTTTCAGCCTGTTGTGTTACTTATTGCGGTTGTTTTTGGCGATAGTTGACGAAGTAGATGAAGTGCTTGGAGTTGGATGAGAAGCGTGTGAAGTCCTCAAAGACTTTGCTGAGCCAGGCAAGCAACGCTTTGACGATAAACATGAAACTTTTTATTGCATGGCATATAGCACTTTATTCCGTTGTATTTACCATGATGATGTGGTGACCACTTTGGTGGGATGCCTCCTATACTTTCTTGTTGATACTTGCATCGTGCATGACCCTACCTCCTTATGAGGGTTGTGCGGGTGGGAGTGGATAGGATGCTTAGTAGATGTTACGCAAAGTGGGACGGGAATATGCATGGTGATGGAAACAAAATTATTTTCAAAGACTTTCCGAAAACCCCATCGGGTGCCACAAATTCACAAGGGAGATGATGTTGAGTTGGGTAACCACTTGAGAAATAAGTGGTGCACCGGAGCAAGTTGTGGGAGTATGTATGTTTTCGAAAACGGATTAGATTTAAGGTCTGATGACCGTCACAACCTTACATGTGCGACCACTCTATCCCTATATGGAAAGGGGCTTTGTTGATTACTATGGTTGGTGCTAGCAGGGAGCCTGCATTACCAGTGGTGAGAGTGAAGTGGTCACTCTCGAGACGGGGTCGTCCCAAAGTGGAAGGCCAAGCGCTGTCTTTACAGGCACTGGGCACACCATTGCATTCCCTCATGGATGATAAGTGTGGTGTATATCATGAGGGATGGCACCAACGAGTGGACTCTTTGTTTAGTATCACCATGGGAAAGGCCTGGTTCGGGTGCTTACCTCGGGTATGTAATATATCACGAGTCATGGATGAAACGGAAGTTCCCCGAGTCTTGTGGGTAAAGCGTGCAACCTCTGCAGAGTGTAAAACTATTCGAATAGCCGTGTCCACTGTCATGGATAGTTGGAGGTCCTTCTTAAATTATGTCTAGTTTTTTTCAAAAAACTTGGTGAGTGTGTGGGTGACACAAAGATGATACTTGAGTTAAGTCAGAGGACTTGACGTGATGACTGAACATGAGATGTTCAACCCCCTGTTTATGATGATATCTGTAACTTGTTCGTAAGGATATCTGCCAACTGTTGATGCATGCTTACATAGTTACTTGATCATGTCATTGCATTCAAAATTAGCTTTCCGCAAAATACCTACTTTGTGCTATTTAATGCATTTTTATTGCCTTGTTCCAAACATGGGTTGCTTGCGAGTACATTCAAAGTACTCATTGGCTTGCCACTGGTTATTTTATTGGCCAGGCATGAAAGATCAGGTTATGATGAAGATTACCTTGGTGACGAACATGCGAGTTAGGACGCTTCCCAGTCAGAATGCCTATATGGTTAAGGTAGATGGCATGGGTTCACGCTATCATTGAGATATCCGCTATAATAATATGAAGAATTGGCCATAAGGCCATATTTGAATAATCCGGTATGTAAGGATGTAAGACTCTTGTTATTCAGAATCTGTGTGTTCAGTGAGCATTGATCTCTGGGATCACTGTACACGTGCATTCGGTGACCACGAATTATGAGTCGGGGTCCCCACAGAAACCCTTCTCCCATCTAAGGGGAAGGTCAAGGAAGAAGAAGAAGGAGGGGGTTCTCTCCCTTTTTCTCCCGGTGGCACCGGAACGCCACTGGGGCCATCATCGTGACGGCGATCTACTCCAACAACTTTGTCATCTTCACCAACACCTCCATCACCTTCCCCCATCTATCTACAGCGGTCCACTCTCCCGCAACCTGTTGTACCCTCTACTTGAACATGGTGCTTTATGCTTGATATTATTATCCAATGATGTGTTGCCATCCTATGATGTTTGAGTAGATTTTTGTTGTCCTATGGGTTGATTGATGATCATGATTGGTTTGAGTTGCATGTTTTATTATTGGTGTTATCCAATGGGGCTTTCCATGTTGTGCAAGCGTGAGGGATCCTTGTTACAGGATGTTGCAATGTGTTCATGATTTGCCTATGGTGGGTTGCTTGAGTGACAGAAGCATAAACCCGAGTAGGTCAGTTATTGCATATGGGAGTAAAGAGGACTTGATACCTTATAATGCCATGGTTGGGTTTTACCTTAATGATCTTTATTAGTTGTGGATGCTTGCTAGAGTTTCAATCATAAGTGCATATGATCCAAGTAGAGAAAGTATGTTAGCTTATGCCTCTCCCTCATATAAAATTGCAATAATGATGACCGATCTCGTTATCGATTGCCTAGGGACAATTCCACACCTCCTACCACCACTTTTCCACACTCGTTAAACTAACTTAATTGTTACTTTATCTTAGAAGCCCCTAGTTTTTATTTACCTGCTCCTTATTATCTTGCAAACCTGTCCCATCATACCTACAAAGTACTTCTAGTTTCATACTTGTTCTAGGGAAAGCGAGCGTTAAGCGTGCGTAGAGTTGTATCGGTGGTCGATAGAACTTGAGGGAATATTTGTGCTACCTTTAGCTCCTCGTTGAGTTCGACACTCTTACTTATCGAAAGAGGCTACAACTGATCCCCTACTCTTGTGGGTTATCAGAGACGCGCGATGGCTAACTCGTCCAAACCTCCTCCCTAGGGGCATGCGAGTAGTGTTTTGCTTCGAGAGAGCTAATAAAATCTTGCAATAAGTATGTGATTTCTTTATGAGTAATGTGAATCCATGCATATACGCACTCTCACCTCCACATATTTTCTAGCCTCCAAACCCCGTGACATGATACTCTCTGCTACACATAAGCTTGATTATATCTTCCTCAAAACAACCACCATACCTACCTATCATGGCATTTCCATAGCCATTTAGAGATATATTGCCATGCAACTTCCACCGTCACGTCATATGACTTGTACACCTATTGACATATTGCTTTGCATGATCATATAAGCTATGGCAAAGCCATCGTTCATCATTTTTTATACATGTTATGCTTGATAATTGCACATTGTGGTACACTGCCAGATGCATTCATATAGAGTCATACTATAGTTTTTCATATTGAGTTGTAAGTAAATAAAAGTGTGATGATCATCATTATTAGGGCACTGTCTTGGTGAGGAAAGGATGATGGAGACAATGGTTCCCCCACAAGTCGGGGTGAGACTCTGAATGAAAAAAAAGAAAAAAAGGAGAAAAAGAAAAAAAGAGAAAAGGAGAAAACTAAAAATTAGAGAAAAGAGAGAAGGGACAGTGCTACTACCTATTTTCCACACTTCTGACTTAAAGTGGCACCATGTTCCTCACATAGAGAGTCTCTTGTTTTGTCACTTCCATATGCTAGTGAGAATTTTCCATTATAGAACTTGGCTTGTATATTCCGATGATGGGCTTACTCAAATGCCCAAGGTCTTCATGAGCAAGCCAGTTGGATGCACACCCACTTAGCTTCAGTTGAGATTTCATATAGTTATAGCTCTAGTGCATCTGTTACATGGCAATGCGTACTCCTCGCATTGATATCTATTGATGGTAATCTCCATAACTTGTTGATACGCCTAGTTGATGCGAGACTTTTTTCTCCACTTTTACCTCTTCGAAACCTAACACCATATTCTATTCCACCTTTATGTTATATCCATGGTTCACGCTCATATATTGTGTGATTAATAATAAGTCAAAGCACATTAAAAAGTATGATCCAATTGACTCACTTGACACCGTGGTGGTTTACATTTGTATTTATCTTGTGAATACGGAGCCATGCTATGTTAATATGATAAAATGAATAGGGGTGCACATTCTCACTACTAGGGAAGGGCTTATAGGTGAAACCCTAATGAGTGGCGGGCTCGTTGGGTCACTCGCCACTGTTATTATTCAAAAACATTTGTGGCGTGTGCCCATGGCCACCCGCCACAGTTAAGGTCATTCCAATGGCCGACAGTAGTTTGTGCCCATCACAGGTAGGCTCTTCCAGAATAGCCCACAGGCTCGACAGTGTAGTGGCGGGCAGCAGGATGCCGTTTGCCACCGGTTCTCCCTTACCTGTGGCAGGTGGCCTACGCTGCTCGCTAGATTTGCAAACTGCGCCAAACACATCCAAATTTTCTTAATATTTGAGGTGGCAGGCACACTCGCTCGCCCGCCACAGTTGTTCTCCGGCATCTATTTTCGGTTCCTCTCCCCCTCACACACTCACATTGTCAGTTCCTCTCCCCCTTCACTCAGCTCAAGTAGTTCCTCCCCCTGCCATTGTGCGCCTCGCCCGCTGCTGTCGCCGTGCCTCTGACCCACACCGCTGGTGGATCTGCACACGGGTGACCACGCAGCCACCCTCCCCATGCGGCGGCCCTTCCCCCTCCCGGTTGTCCACTGCCGCCGTGAGGCTCTGCTGCCTCTCGTCGTCGTCAACCCCCTCCGCCATTCCAAATCCCCTTCATCGCAGGTAGCTTCCCTCCTCTACCTCTCTCCTTCTTTGTTTTAGTTTCTAGGGTTCATATGGTAGATAGTTTATTAGTCGGATGATAATGGCAGAAAAGGTGGCCACTTTCTAGGGTTCATATCGTTAGATAGATGGATGCATGCATTTAGATGGATATTAGTACTTCATTGTGATAATATTTTTTATGGAAAAAATTTACGACGGTGTAGGTCTTTTTCTTAGCTCATTACTCGAAATATGTAATGTTAAACGATGATGGTTCGGGTTGTCTTCCAGTTTGTTCGGGCTACTTGTGTGACTTTTAGTGAGGGAGAAGACCGAATCCCGGCGTTGTTGTGGGGGTCGCTTGTTCATTGTTCCCATGTGCCAGACATTTTTAATGCACTCGGGAACAAATGGATGAGCGACCATCACCGACTATCGTAATATCAATGTGAGGGAGTGGCCATCATATACACCACCTGAGATGAGAGTTTTTCAAGGGAGACTCGACATACTAAAAGATAACTCGTGCTGAACAATGATCAATGTGAAGATAGTTTTTTAAAATGAAAATGTGAAGCGAGTTTTGTAAATGAAAATGTGAATCTAGTTATTTTTTGAAATGCGAATGTGAATTTGCAGAAACACCCCCGGGTGGCCTATGTTTTGCCGGACTGTTGATTCATTTCCGTTCCCGCAAATTTGAGACCATCGATATGTCCTTATTTAGCAATGGTCATGCCGAATTTTTTCATGAATTTCACTATAAACTAGGAAATCTGAAGTGCCCGTGATTTGAAGGAACAGGAAATACATGGCATTCCAACAAAATATAGGCCATTTTTATTTCATTACCCCATAAATGTCTTTAAATCATGAACACAGGAAATGTCTGATGACGAGAGGATCCCTAAGTGCTATATGTGCACCAACGATATGGGTATATGAGACAGTTATCCTCACCTAGACAATGGTACATCCTTCACCGTCCAGCTAAATGACGAATTTGAAATTATTACGGTACGTAAAGACGGTATTGTTGACACCAGATTTTGACATGGAAGAAAACGTCAATAAGATGGATTCAAATGAAGAAGGGCTCTAAATGAAAAAGTTTTATAGTGTTGACATGAACATCTTTGAAGTTTGGGTCATCACCATCCGATCTCATCTCGAAGGTCGAAAATATGCTCAAAGTATTAAGATTTCATATTCAGAGTATTGTTCGGTCGATTAAGCCCCCAAGACGACTTCATATGAGAAAATGTTCAGCACGGATTGTCTTCGTATCGTTGAAATGATCGTTTTATAAAAATTGTATAAGTCTGAGGTTGTATGCAAAAGTTAGAGCCATCAGAGTGCGGCCCTACCAGGAGGCAAAATATGGCGCGGGGTTCACACAACCACCTAAGTGATGTATGATGGATCGTGCGAGTTGTTCCGCCCTCAAGACCGCCTTGAATGGAAAAACTTACAACATGGAAAAGTTTCTTCTCGTCGGGATGATCAATTTTCATGCATAAATCGTCTCAATTCGAAGTCATATGCAACCTGGAGAGGAAAAATAAATCCAGGCTGAAGTTCGAGTCAGAAAATCCAAATGAGAAGGCTTGGCCGCAAAGTGGTTGCAGGCCATGGAAAAAGCTTGCTAGGGAAGATCTTCTCGGGTGAAAATCTTGCCGGGCAAAGAGCTTTCCGGGTGGAAAAACTTCCTTGCCGGGCCAGAAGTTAAAGACGGGCTAAAATGATTATCTAGATGGCCTCGTATGGAAAAGTGTTCTACATGAAAGTTGTGCGTATCGTTGAAATGGTAACTTTGCTTTTGGAGTCATCATCTTTTGAGACAAACTACTATCGGAATCAGGGCTCCAGGGATCCAAAGAAGTTCAAACTCTAGGGTGCGCAGGTTCGCAAGCCCTACTCTACCTTGCAATCTCACGGCGACACTCCGGCGTGTTCAAGCTAAGGAAGAAGAACAATAGGCACAGCAGTTTACCCAGGTTCAGGCCATCTTGCAGTGTAAAACCATACTCCTGCTTGTCTGGATTGCTCCAGGATGAGAGCGAGTACAAAGGTGGGTTCTGGCTAACCGAGGTCTATCCTCCTCTATGGTAGGAGGCTATCCTCTCTTATACTAGCCTTGGTCCTCTTCCCCCGAAAACACAAGGAGGGAAGGGTTGCCACAATGACCAGTTTGAATGGGTACATGACTTCAGCTTATGCTGACAAAAGTAGTCTTTGCCTGCAAAAGCTTCCTGCCGTGACTCGCTGGTGGGCTCGGGGATGATCCCCGTCCTGGCGAGCCCCCAGCCTCGGTCTTCATACACCAAACAAGAAACCTTTGAAGATTTCTTTGGGAACCGGTAATCTGGCCCTGCTCCCTTAGCACAAAAGAGGAAAGCCTTCCGCTCTGTGCTTGTTGGCGTGGCTCGTGACGTAGTTTGGCACGGCACGCATAACCCACGTGAAGGTGCAGGACCACGTGATGGTACCCACCACGTCGTCTCCCGACTAGTGGGTCGGGCCGAGGACCCCAGGGCGATTCCCTAATGGGCCACTTCGGGCATCCCATGAACGCATATAAGGGAGATTCCACAAGACTTGGCGCACAAGACAAGGACTCGTCTAAACCCTAGGCCTACGGTATATTATAGAAACTGAGGCCACGCTAGTCAATAGACAATCTCATATTCATTACATCTCGTGGTAGATACCTACATTATGTACTATCCCCCATATGGATACAATCAAGCAGGATGTAGGGTATTATCTACTTGAGAGAGCCCGAACCTGGTTAAAATTTTGTGTCCATGTTATCATCGTTCCAAGACGCCTAGCTTAGGACCCCTACTACGAGATATTTTGGATTTGACTTTGACATTGTTGCTTTCATTGAGAACGTGTTGGGCGATCGTCATGGGTCAATGAGAAGATTAGGTGATATTTTCCAGTTAAATTCATAAGGAATAATCAATTTCTTTGTGAATTGCATCGATGGCTTTGTGCTATTTTGTTTGTTGCAGATCGCTTTTTATTTCGGAGGCGGCCGTGCGATCCGATCACTGTGTACTGTCCGACGAAAGTGATCTGAGAAGTTTACTGGATGACCTAGGCATCCTTCACGTTAGCGTGTATCATGCCGCATGCCGGAGTTAGATGCTGCCCCAACCTTTGTCTTTTCAGATTGACGTGGAATCAATCTGAGGTGGTGCCAAGAGAGGAGTCACAGTCTCACATGAATCAATCTACACGTCAATTGTACGTTGATTCATCTGTGTATACGTGGATCGAGAAAAGGTCCTTTCTTTCTCAGCGGTAGAGTCTCCTAGGGGAAAACAACAAAACAAGCATCTGCTAGTTCCTCTTCACGTAATCAGGAAAGTAAACTAATTTTGTCAATTATTAGTCCTATTAGTCCAAGTATAAGCCCGATTTTCAAGGTTTATTCAATGAATAATGCTTCTTGCTTTGCATGTTCACGTGAAGACCAAATCTAATATTTGATTTTTGCCCTTCTTCACCAATTGATGCTGCAAACTCCCCGTTGAGGACAACCTGCCTTAATTAATTTGGATATCGTAAAAGAGTTGTTGACTCTATATTGATCTCCAACTGTAACATGAGCCTGTTTTTCGGTCCGCCGTTACCACAAGATATTATCAGGTTATATTTTCCTAACTATCCGTTTACAACGTACATCTATTTCGCATAACATATTTTCTGTTGGTTTCTACTGCATTATTTTTGCAGAGATTTTCAATCAATCTTCGTGTGTGACGTCGGTGTGGCCAGCTTCTTGCTTATTTCTGACCTATGTTGACTTCGACTTCGCGCCACATAACCAACCTCGACTACGCGACGCCGCTACCTTGGCGAGCCGACGTCGTCGTCCCGTCACTGCCGATCTCAGCACCCAGGCCACATCTTTTTACATCCCTTTGTGTATTTTAATTATGGAAAAAAATCAATACTATCATCACCTTTATTTTTTATTACTTTTGGCTTGCACTATATTACGTGCGCAGGTAATTGACTTCGACTGTGTAATGCGGTCACTTCGGCGCATCGACGTCGTCGCCTCGCCTCCGTCGACCGAACTGTGTCGTCACCTTGGTGCGCTGTCCAGTATCGGTATACCCGCGCCGTCACTTCATTAAGTCGGTGTCACACTGCCGACCTCACCTCAACTGGATTGGGGTCTTCGGCATCACTTCACCAACCTACTCTTGTGGCTCCAACGTCACCTTACCGAGTTGCTACGTCCCCTTGGCTAGACCAGGGGCTGCGCCCACCACGTTCGCAATATTGTGTCATCACTTCGTCAAACCGAGCTCCTCGCTCGGCCACCTCGAAACCGGCTTGGGGGTTGGGACCTCGGCCAAGCAAAGGACAACGCACCATACCGGATTTTTCATAGAACAATGGGCTCCTCCATCCTGCCTCAGGTCTGGACTGCGTCGTCTATGTCGAGCACATTAACCAGCTAGGTCTCTTTCATGCTCAAAAAATTTCAGTTTTAAATTTTGATCGGTTCGACCAAGCATTATACTTTTTTGACAAAATGTTGTTTGCGAAAAACTTTCTTTGTCAAAACTTTCTTTGTTACAAACAAATTCAAATACCCCGTTTAGTTGGGGGCTTCCTTTATGAAACCATTCCTCTTGCATATGATTATTAATGTATCGCACCCTTCCTTGTTCGTGTTTACGCCAATATATGCATCATGTTGACTTAAGTGTTCCACAAAGCTGGGTTGCCTTGCTCTTGTGCTTACCCCTACGTTCCCGATTGTTCGTCTAGGGAGTAAAGGGAGCACCTCTGCGATTGTTATGATTGGGTCATCCGAACTTGTACCTCAAATGGGTGAAGCCAAAAGCTAGCTAACGAGGATATGTACCTGGGGTAGGGTCCTAGGCCTGACCTAGACCCCCCTACCTAAGGGCATGACATTGGAGAACTTGAAGATTAGGGACAAGATTCCGACTGGATCCCCGGTGACGCTCAATTCACTCGACAGGCAGTCCACTCGAAGACTTCTTCCTTCACTCGACGGTCGACTGTCACTCGGAAGACCTCGTTTCCACTCGACGCCAGAAGACCAGAAGCCACCTCCAGAGGCCAACGGACAAGCGTTAGGTTTTACGTCATTAGTAGCTTTTATTATGTACGTTACCAGTAACGGCAGTCTTTAAACCCACGATCGGACCCTTAGATGTTGGGCAATTATGAGGGGCATCGAACTCTATATAAGCCACCCCTCCCCTCTAGCACAAGGGTTCGCAACCACTGTAATCTCAACATTCCACATGACAAAGCTCCCGAGCACTGAGACATAGGGTTGTTACCTCCACGAGAGGGGCCTGAACTCATACATCTGTGTGTACACCCTCGCCGTAGCTAGGACTCTGCCCTCTCATTTCGTACCCCTACCTTCTACTATCAGGCTCGTTCCCACGACAATTGGCGCCCACCGTGGGGCAGGCGTCTAAGTGACTTCTGGCGAGGTTGCATTTTTCATCCTTCGACATGTCTTCCGGCGGTGTTTTCGCTCTGGGCCACGAGATCCGTTTCGGAGCGCTCACCTTCATCGTCGACGATTCAACATGGCTTCAGGAAGCGCCTCTCGCCGTTCGCAGTCACAAGCGGTCCGGCCGCTCATGACTCCAGCACTGGGTCAAGCATGCAGTGGCGCGTCAAATTTCTTCTCCGCAGATCGCTGCACTCGAGCCTGCCGAGTCTCTTCATGACGTGTTCGAGTCGGATTCCGATCCGATTCCAAGTGCGAGAGTTGCGATCCAGCAGCGAAGGTCCTTATGGTGGGCTCTCATCAAAGCCCGCCGCCGAGCTTTGGCCATAGCAAGCGCGATGCTGGCGGTGCGTCGAGTGATCATCCCTGTCGCGATGGTGAAGTTCTTCATACTCCCATCGTTGGTACGACCCTCGAGGCTCAGGCCTTGGAGGCCACGGGTATTCAGCTGGAAGAGCTCTAGAGGGAACTCGACGAGCGCGCGCGCCAGCGCCCACCAATTGCCGGTCGACGGCAACGACAGTTGTTCCCGACTGGATCCTGTAACGACATTGAGGTATATCGTACCCCTGTGCTAAATGTAGCAGCTGCCGCTAGGATAGCAGATTCCATTCAATCGTCGCGGTCAGAAGCTGGAAGAGGGTTGATGCAGATCAGAGCATTGTTAGATGCAGTGCAATGTCAGAATTCTGTCGTTTCACAGTCCCACAACAGGATACACAACAATTCTCCCAGGGCAGAAACCGTTAAGTTGGCACACAGCCCTGGATCGCCCCTGCGTTGTAGGGGTGGGGACTTTCGTGAGGATCAGGTCAGAAACCAGTTTCACCCCGAAGACCACCGTCGAGTGCTCGCTCCTTCGCAGGGCGGTCCGCGTGCGCCCCGGCATCCGAACGAAAGGCGCTCGTTCGGTGATGAACGGAATGCAGAGTTTGATGCTCGAGATCTCCTCACCCAGAAGAGGATTGACAGGGGCAGAGCCCACAGAGAAGGCTAAGATAGAGACTTTCTGAGTGGTAGCTCGACCGTCATTTCTGGTCCTAAGTGTTTTAGCAGAGCCATCCGTTCTGTAGAGATTCCCCCCAACTTTAGGTTGGCGGCTGGGATCGGAAAATTTTCTGGCGAGTCCAAGCCGGAGACTTGGTTAGATGATTACCGAGTGGCTGTACAGATTGGTGGCGTCAATGACGATGTTGTAATGAATCACCTGTCCTTGATGTTAGACGGTTCAGCTCGAGCTTGGCTGAATCGCTGGGCTCCTTCCAGTATATATTGTTGGGAGGATCTTGCTCGAGTGTTTATCCGGACCTTCGAGGGCACTTGCAAGCGTCCTGCAGGTCTGGTCGACTTACATCATTGTGTCCAGTAGCCCAATGAGACTTTGAGAGACTATATTCAAAGGTGGTCCACTCTGCATCATACGGTGGAGAATGTGTCAAAACACCAGGCTGTGTGTGCTTTCAAGGCCGGTGTGAGATACAGAGAGATCTATCTGAAGTTTGGTCGAACGGGTGATATTTCACTCGGCAAGATGATGGAAATTGCCACTCGGTACGCCAATGGCGAGGAAGAAGACCGCCTCCATAGCGGCAAAGGAAAGACAGTTATCAGTGATACTGGCAGCAAATCCAATCGAAAATAGAAGCAAAAAGCTGAGGGTCCGGTTCAAGCAGAAGCAGCCGCACTGGCGACCCAAGGAAAGAATAAGGGAAAGGCTAAAGCACAGTATCTCCCCAAGAAAAGAAAAAATCAGTCAGGGACTGATATTATGGATCAGCCGTGTGTAATTCACACGAGAAAAGATAAGGAGGGCAATGTGATTCTGCCCAAGCACACCACTCGGCAGTGTCGAACACTCATTCAGTAGTTCAAGGAGACTCCTCCGAGTGACAAGACTCCTGAAAAGGAGGAAGATGAAGACAAAGAAACATTCCCTGATGTCACTGCTACACTTGTGATATTTGCTGATGTCAAGAGCAAGAGTCGACCGAAGGTCATCAACAGAGAAGTCAACATGGTTGTACCTGCTACCCCCACCTACCTCAAGTGGTCCCAGTATGCTATCACGTTTGACCGGACAAACCATCCTGCTCATGTGGCCACTCCTGGTCGACAGGCTCTGGTAGTTGATCCGGTGGTGGGGGGCACTCGACTCAGAAAACTCCTCATGGACGGTGGTAGTGGTCTGAATATCCTTTATGCATATACCCTCAAAGGGATGGGCATTCTGATGTCCCGACTGAGTGAAAGCAACATGCAATTTAACGGGGTCATCCCAGGGAAGAAGGCCAAGTCACTCAGCCAGATTGCGTTGGACGTGACGTTCAGAAATGACAAAAAAATCGAAAGGAAAAGTTGACGTTTGAAGTCGTGGATTTCCAGAGTGCCTATCATGCCATTTTGGGTCAACCCACGTATGCTCGTTTCATGGCCTGACCATGTTATGTGTATCTCAAGTTGAAGATACCGGGCCCAAAGGGTGTGATCACGGTCACTGGCAATCGACAGCAAGCTGAAGAATGCCTCCAGCAAGGTTCCAAGATCGCCGATCATCAGATGGCCATGGTCGAGCTGGAGGAGTACAAGAAGAGCATTGACCCTGCTGATTTGCTCCGCGCAAAGAAGCCCGCTTCTGAGTCGGCATTTCAGTTGGCAGGGGAAGTAAAGAAAGTGCACATCCACCTGACGGACCCAACTGCTACCCCGACGAATATATCATAAACACTCGACAGCAAATAGGAAGCCGAGCTCATCCAGTTCCTCCGTGAGAACTGGGATATCTTCGCATGGAAGCCTACTGACATGTCGGGGGTTCCTAGGGGACTGGCTGAGCACCGTCTGATAGTTGATCCGAAGGCTAAGCCCGTTAGGGAGCATTTGTGTCGATTGGCGACGGAGAAGCGCAAAGCAATCGGTGAACAAGTGGCACGTCTCTTGCAAGCCAAGTTCATTCAGGAGATTTACCACTCCGAGTGGCTCTCGAATGTCGTGATGGTGCCCAAAAAAGATAAGTCGTTGCGCATGTGCATTGACTTCAAACATCTCAACCGGGTCTGCCCGAAGGATCATTTTCCGCTCCCCCGTATAGATCAGATTGTTGACTCGACTGCGGGATGCGAGCGCTTATCGTTTCTAGATGCTTATTCTGGGTACCATCAGATCTGTCTGTATGGCCCAGATGAAATAAAGCCATCCTTCATCACCCCATTCGGGTGTTTTTGCTACATCACTATGCCATTCGGCCTGAAGAATGTCGGTGCTACTTTTATGCGCATGATTCAAAAGTGTTTACTCGACCAAATCCCTCGGAATGTCGAGGCATACATGGACGATATAGTGGTCAAGTCCCGCAAAGGTTCTGACCTGCTTGCTGACTTGGACAAAACATTCGCCAATCTGAGGAGATACGACATAAAGCTGAATCCAGCCAAGTGTACTTTTGGCGTCCCTGGTGGCAAGTTACTTGGTTTTATCATTTACGAATGAGGGATCGATGTCAACCCTGAGAAAATCAGCGCCATTACCCGGATGAAGTCCCCCGTGCGAGTGCACAATTTTTAGAAACTCATAGGTTGCCTGGCAGCATTGAGTCGATTCATTTCTTGTCTTGGTGAGAAGGCATTACCTCTGTACCAATTGATGAAGAAGTCTGATACATTCGAGTGGACTCCAGAAGTCGAGGCAGCGTTTGTTGAACTCAAAGCCCTGCTCTCCACCCAGCCGGTGCTTGCCGCTCCATGCAGCAAAGAGCCATTGCTCTTGTACATCGCGACCACTAATCAGGTCGTCACTACAATGCTAACTGTCGAGCGAGAGGAGGAGGGTAAATCTTACAAAGTCCAATGGCTAGTTTATTATGTCTTTGAAGTTCTGTCCCCCTCAAAGCAAAGGTATCCACACTACTAGAAGCTGGTTTATGGTATTTACCTATCAGCGAAGAAGGTGACGCATTATTTTCAATACCACTCGATTTTAGTCATCAGTGATGCTCCATTGTCCGAGATTTTCAACAATCGAGACGCATCTGGTCGAGTGGCTAAGTGGGCTATCGAACTCGGACATTTTGACATCAAGTTTGAATCCAAGAAAGCAATCAAGTCCCAGGCATTAGCAGATTTTATGGCCGAGTGGATTGAACAGCAACAGCCAATCCCAGTTCACTCGACACATTGGACCATGTTCTTCGATGGCTCTAAAATGTTGAATGGGTCCGGTGTTGGTGTTGTCTTGATATCTCCCATGGGAGACAAGCTCAGCTATGTCTTGCAAATTCACTTCGATTCCTCCAACAATGAGGCAGAATATGAAGCACTTTTGTATGGGTTGCGCATGGCTATCTCACTCGGCATCAAGCGCCTGATGGTTTATGGCGACTCGGATTTGGTGGTGAATCAAGTGATGAAAGAGTGAGATGTTCAAAACCCCGCTATGACTGGGTACTGCAATGCCATTAGAAAGTTGGAGAAGAAATTCGAAGGCCTGGAACTTCATCATGTTCCCCGACTGAAAAATCAGGCGGCCGACGAACTAGCTAAAATTGGGTCCACTCGACGGCCCGTCCCTAGTGATGTGTTCTCAGAGCACTTACACACTCCTTCGGTACAAGAAGATCCTTTCACTGAAGAGCCCCCGCAAGCTTTGAGCTCCACTGATCCGACTGAAGTCGATGTTCCTACGGTGATCGATTTGGTCATGGAAATTCTGGTTGTCGTTCCTGATTGGACAGTGCCTTACATTGCTTATATCCTCCGACAAGAACTCCCTGGAGATGAAACAGAGGCTCGATAGATTGTGCGTAGGTACAAGGCCTTTACTGTGATGGGAGATCAGTTGTTCACTGAAAGCGCGACTAGCGTGACGCAGCATTGCATATCACCCAAAGAAGGTCGAATGATTCTAGATGAGATCCACTCGGAAACTTGCGGCCATCATGCGTCTTCAAGGACAATCATCGCTAAAGCATACCGAGCTCGTTTCTTTTGGCCATGAGCTAATGAGATGGCCAAAGACATTGTTGATCATTGTGATGGATGCCAGTTCTATGCAAACTTGTCACATAAACCGGCCTCTGCTCTGAAGACGATTCCCCTCTCCTGGCCATTTGCTGTTTGGGGACTCGACATGGTTGGTCCCTTTCGGACCGGGAAAGGTGCTTTCACTCATTTGCTGGTTACAGTTGACAAGTTTACAAAGTGGATAGAAGCCAAGCCCATCAAGAAACTGAACTCCCGCACAGCAGTCACATTCATGAGAGAGATAATTTTCCGGTACGACGTTCCCCACAGCATTATCATAGCTAATGGCACCAACTTTGACTTGGAAGAGTTCAAAAACTTCTGCACATCTCAGGGCACTCAGGTGGATTATGCATCTGTCGCTCACCTGCAAACCAATGGGCAAGTCGAGCGAGCCAATGGCCTCATCCTGCAAGGTCAGAAGCCTCGTCTCATGCGCGATATGGATCATGTCGCTGGTGCCTAGGTAACTGAGCTATCGTCTGTGTTATGGGGCCTGAGAACTACGCCAAATCGGTCGACTGGACGGACTCTTTTTTTCCTGATCTACGGTGCCGAAGCTGTCCTGTCGAGTGACTTGTTTCACAATTCTCCCCTAGTGGGACATTATTCCGAGGATGAAGCTGAATAGGCTAGGAGGGATGGTGTAGATCTTCTAGAGGAAGAAAGAGGGATGGCTTTGATCTGGACTAAAACCTATCAGCAGGATCTGTGGCGCTTCCATGCGAAGAATGTCAAGAGTCGATCGTTTCATGAGGGAGACTTGGTGCTCCGAGTGAATCAACACCGACCTCATAAGCTTGCTCCTGCATGGGAAGGTCCTTTCGTAGTCACTAAAGTTCTGAACAATGGAGCTTATCATTTGTACAATCTCATGAAGCGGATAGACGAGCCACGAGCCTGGAATGCAGATCTGCTCCGACGTTTTTATACTTAGAGGCAGAAGAGTCTTCTGATGTAATAAGAATAATTCATCTATCCAATTCAAACTTCTGGAATATATATTGTCGATTCCGATCGTACAGTTTCCCTCTTGGGAATACTCCAGGTGTCAAGCAATCCTCACACTCGAGGGCTTAGCTGCGAACATGCTTTCGCCTAAGTTATAAATCCTGTCGGGTGGATAGCAGTCCATTCACTCAACGACCTACTCATGAATTAATCTTCGCTTAGGTTCAAAATACTTCGAGTGATGAGTGATCCTCACACTCAGGGGCTTAGCTGCAAACATGCTTTCGCCTAAGTTAAAAACCATGTCGGGTGGATAGCAGTCCATTCACTCGACGACCTACTCGCGAATCAGTCTTCCCTTAGGTTCAAAAATACTCCGAGTGGCGAGCGATCCTCACACTCAGGGGCTTAGCTGCGAATATGTTTTCTCCTAAATTAAACACCCCGCCGAGTGGAGAGTAATACATCCACTCGACCCCCTAGCCGGGAATAAATCTTCGCCTAGGGTCAAAAATATTCCGAGTGTCGAGCGATCCTCGCACTCGGAAACTTAGCTGTGAACATGTTTTCACCTAAGTTAAAATTCTTCGTCGAGTAGATAGTAATACTTCCACTCGACGCCTTAGCCGCAAATGAATCCTCGCTTAGGATCAAAAATATTCTGAGTGTTGAGCAATCCTCACACTCGGGGGCTTAGCTGCGAACATGTTTTCGCCTAAGCCTAATAATAAACTCAGTCGAACAAATGATTGAAAGCCAAATACAGATAAATCCAAAGGTTTAATCGCAGATAAAAGTTTTGCGAGAAAGCAAAAGTGCTGAGACCTAAGGCCTGAATGAAGATTTAAAGCTGATACAGTTTCACTCGGCATACCAAGGCAAATAAAGTTTTCTACCAAAAACCAAGTTTTTAAGCACTTGACGGGCTTGCCAACTCGACGAAAGTGTCCAAGTCGATGCCGTCCGCGATCCTGGTGGCTGCGTCGATGAAGGTTTCCATGAAATCTTCAAACTAGAGTTTCTTCGTGTTAACCACTCAGAGCTCCTTCAGCTTGTCTTCTCTCACTTTCTTGCAATGTACCCTCACAAGGGAGAGCGCCACGTCAGCACCACAGTGAGCAGCAGATTTCTTCCAGGCTTGCACTCGACTGGGGAGGTCGTTCAGGCGTGTCATCAGAGATGTGAGGTCGAGCTGAAGAGTGTCCTCAGGCCACAGCTCCTTGTTGATCCTCTCCATTGCAGTTTTCAATCGAAGGACATACGCTTGGACTCCCTGAAGCCTGAAGTTGAGTCTGAGCATCTTCATAGCCACCGCATCCCCAACAGGTGACTTGGTGGGATCCTGGTTGGGCTCGATCTCCTCGGTCTCTTTCTCAAAGTCTTGACAGAATTCTGGGAAAGAAGAATGAGAGAATGGGATAAGGACTGGTGAGATGCAGTCGTCAAGGATTCCATAAAGTTTAGTCGACAGAAAAACTCACCGTCGAGCAGAATGTACATCTCCCTCGAGAACTCTCCCAGACGCCTCTCCAGGCTGTTGCTCCTCTTGGTTAATTGCTCAGTCTTCTTGATGAGGTCCACACGCTCTTGCTTCAGCTTCGAGTTTTCTTCCTCCATCCTCTTCGCGGTAGCCAGCCTCTTGTCAGCAGCTTCAGTTTTCTCCTTCGCCACACGCTGGGCGTCGGCGAGCGCTTTGTCCTTGTCCTCCAGCGCCTTCTTCATGGAATCTAAAGAATCAGCATTGTTGAGTCGCGCTTGGAGTCGATGGTTTTCATTGTGTACGTCTGTTCGAGTGAAAGCACTCGGTTCAAAAGCATGGAAAGTGAAGATGAGAATGTAGTGGGTCGAAGAAGGTTACCTCCCAGAGTTTTCAGCTCGGCGCGCACCCGCTCCAAAGCATTATTGGAGGTATCCAAGTCCATGCGCAACTGGTTCCTTTCAGCCTCAAGATCCTTGTACTGCGTTCCAAGTTCACAAGCCCTCTGAAATAAACAAAGAAAGAAATTCAATCAACAAAAAATTCTAGCACGGAAATGCAGAAGACCAAAAACGGTCGATTGGGCAACGCACATCACCCCGCCCTACTACCCTGGAACAACGTCATATCATGGTTGATTAATGATGTCCATGAAACCTGCGTCCGGGGGAATGAGAATTTAACCAAAAATATACTCGACATGTCGAGTGGCTCGTGTACTCCGTGTATTGTAAATGAGTTCAAGACAGTCTTTATCAGATCCCCGCCAGTGCAAGCACTCGACGACGGCCTTGGGGACTACACCTAGTGGGTTCACTCAGAGTGCCCCCACTGGAACGGTTAACACATGATCCGTCGAGTGTTCCATCGACCCCGTTCTGCACCTTCGAAGAAGCGTCTTCTGAGTGGGACGGTAAAAAAGAAAGAAATACATACACTCGACATGTTGAGTTTTGCTCGTACTCCGCGTACGACAGAAATTTTGATTTCGAGTTTTCAAGACTACTGCTTATCGTCTGCGATTAACAGTAGCCTCGGGGACTACACCCAGTGGGTGCACTTAGCGTGCCCCCACTGGTTATAAAACAGTCGACAAGGTCTACCCTGTCAAACTTCCATCACTCGATCTGTCGAGTAACATGCTCCCCGCCCCACTCAGTGAAGTGCAGTCTATCCTTATGTAGCGTCATATCATGGTTGATCAATGATATCCATGAAACCTACAAGGTAGCCTCAGAGTGGTGAGGTGGAAGACAAACGTATCCTACATACGACAAACTCTAAGACCCCTGCTGGTGCAAGCACACGACAGCAGTATCGGGGACTACACCCAGTGGGTACACATAGCGTGCCCCCACTAGATCTGCCAATTCTCGACCTCTCGAGTGACAAAAAATATCCATCAATGGAACATCCGTCACTCAATATGTCGAGTGACGTACCCCCTACACTTCGTGAAGCACAGTCTATCCTTATGTAGCGGCATATCATGGTTTATCATTGATGCCCATGAAACCTACAAAGTAGCTGTGGAGTAGCGCGATTAAGGGCGAATGTATCCCGCATACGGCAGACTCTAAGACCCCTGCCGAGTCAAGCACTCGATAGTGGTCTCGAGGACTACACCCAGTGGGTGCACTTAGCGTGCCCCCACTAAACCAAAACCTACTCGACTAAGACCTGAGCTATTCAAGTGGAGAGCTCCAAAACATTCTATGAATGGAAAATAAACACCCACTAGGTGTGCAGTCAAAGAAGATAGGAATTCAATCGGAAATGTACTTACAATTGAACTTACTCAGACATTCGTGCGAAGCGCTGTGCTGGCATCGTAAGCCAACTTGATGGCCTCGTACGCCTCCTTGGTGCGCAGCATCATCTGCTCCGCCTGGATCATGGCCTCCTTTATAGCTCCGGTCTGATCTTTCGGCACGCGTTACAGAGGAAAAGTCGTCATCGGCGCGAGCGGCGTAATGATGGGAGCAGTTGAGGTAGTCTAGGTAGGACCAGTTGGAGTCGACGTCACGATGGTAGAAACAGTTGGAGGGGCACTCGCCAGAGGCACTATTGGGTCAGTTCTGATCAACGTCGAGTCACTCATCCCATGGGAAGGCTCCACGGTCGACCACTAAGGCATCTGCGCAGATGAAGTTCTTCGAGTGCGTATGCGCGGTGTGGTCAAGGTCTCACCTCCACCTCTCGTACCCCCAGGGTGTTCTTCATCATCTTCCAGCTGGATGATTTCTGCAACTATCAATCGACAGAATTAACTTTGGCATTCGACAAATCATATTCAATAAGCAAAACTGAAGAGTTGATTACCTTTGTGGGAAGTGGCTGCATCGGCAGTGTGTACGTCCATGGCATCCCCTCCATCATGCTGAGGTGACGTCACTGAGGTAGTAGCTCTGATGGATCGAATAACATTCAGATAACAAGGATTTCAAGTTGCAGTCGACAGTGAGAATTCAAAAGTAAGCACTCATGCGGAGATGACAGGCATGGCCATCTTCATGCGAGGCAGGGCTTTGCAAGGTTTGGCCATAGTCACTTTAGGTTGCTTCATGGATCATTCGCTCGACTCAATAGTCGAGGGGCGGCTCTGATTCGGGTTCTTCTCGCTAGGGCCCGGAGCCCTATCCTCGGCAGCCGCAGGATCCTGGCGAGACTTGGAGCGGCGTTCGGAGCGAGGAGATGACTCGACTTCTGGCTCGTTTTCATCCGAGTTTTCGTACTCGTCTTCGGAGTCTTCGGAACCGTCGCCGTCCATGTTGCCACCTTCGCTCATAACACCATCTTCAATTTGGTTCCCGTTCGGAATAGGCAAGTGCATGTTCGTCCACTCCTGCATGATTCAAACAAACAAGTCAGTTCATAAATCAATTTATCACTCGACATTACAAGTACATCAGTCGACACAGCACAACTTACCAGATTCTTCGGCAGGTTTTCGGCCGAGTAAGGACGGATCCTCTTGGCTCCCAAAGGGTTAACGCATGCTCCAGTGATGCTGCGAAGCCACTGCTCGACAGTTTTTTGCGGAACTTCTTCTGGGTGTGTCCTGGTCGAGTCCTCGGGGCCCGCGTAGTGCCACTTGGTGTGATCTCTGGCTTGGAGCGGCTGAATACGTCGACTGAGAAACGTCTCCAACAGATCCATGCCAGTCACTCCACCTCGAATCAGTTGCACCACAGCTTCAACCAAGGTTCCCACTTTGACATGCTCCTCTTCGGTCACCCTCAGAGACTTGGGGACAGCTAGACGGTCAGTGGTATAGGGAGGAAGGCCAGATGACATGTTGGGAGATGCTACATTTTTGTAGTAGAACCAAGTCGACGGTCGACTCTCACTCGGAAGACCTCGTTTCCACTCGATGCCAGAAGACCAGAAGCCACCTCTAGAGGCCAATGGATAGGCATTAGGTTTTACATCATTAGTAGCTTTTATTATGTATGTTATTAGTAATGGAAGTTTTAAACCCACGATCGGACCCTTAGATGCTGGGCAATTATGAGGGGCAGCGAACTCTATATAAGCCGCCCCTCCCCTCTGGCACAAGGGTTCGCAACCACTGTAATCTCAACATTCCACATGACAAAGCTCCCGAGCACTGAGACGTAGGGTTCTTACCTCCACGAGAGGGGCTTGAACTCATACATCCGTGTGTACACCCTCGCCGTAGCTAGGACTCTGCCCTCTTCTTTCGTACCCCTACCTTCTACTATCAGGCTCGTTCCCATGACACTAGCGCACTTACTGTTTTGAACTATGGTCGGCCACGACATAAGACAAGCATACATAAATCTATTGCACACCCCTCATGGTAATCATGAGAACCCAAAGACTGGACCGTTTGCGGAACTATTTTCTTTGAAGATGCTTCTTACGTTAAGTAGTAATATAGCATAAGTTCCCAAGGCGTGCTTTGTACATTATAGCCTAATGGCCTAATTGCCTAGTTATTTGAAACACCTTTGATATCCTCAAATGGCATAGTAGATAACACTTTTCGGCCCTTGGCTGAAGAGGGAGAATCCGACTGTCGATTAAGACGCGTTTAAAGTTCGGGCGAACACAAAGATGATATAAGTACTTCGGTACATACAATCATTATACATAAACTTTTTACCCAAGTCACTTGGGGGATCTTAAATTTGTATGAGTCATTTTATAATAAATGATTTCTTCTTAGTTGCTGCAAAGTCTTTTTCTACCACTCCTTTCTTGACTCGAGTGCTTGGTCAATAGATGGGTAGTCTGGTTTCTCTTTAAAGTCGCTCGCCTGAGAAACTGGCATGAGAAACACTCCGCCTTCGGGATAGGGACGTTGAAGCCGAAGGCTGACCCACCTGAAGTCCAGAGATTGGACGTGTCATGTTAAAGCACGACGGAAGCACAATTTTAAGACCAATTTCGTATTGGCACCAAAAACCTTGATTCAATTGAGACGTACAGTTTTCACATAAGTTTTTTGGTTTTTTTGTGCTTATAACTTCTTTAACCTATTTTATGTTTTCCTTTCAAGAAGCGGGACATCCTCTTGGTTGAGGTGTTCGACGTGATGGTCTTGCCCGGAAACTCTTTTTCGAACTACGGTTCGGCATCTTTCCTGTCGAACTCCACCTCGGTGTTGTCAAAACATACATGACGGTTGAACTAGTTCCTGAGGAGATACGATCCTAGGGTTAGCCATATTTCCCAACCCAAGTCTCGAGGGCTACTGCATTGACAATTCAATGCAAAAAAATTCAGTGCAATACAGTTTCCGAGCAGATTATGATCCTTGGGTTGGTCGGCCACACCCAACCTAAGTCTCAAGGTCTGTGCACATCGCTTTTGTGTTTTGAAGTATGCTGTCAAGCTAGGAGTTGATCCTCAGGCCGATTTTGTGAATCGACGAGTCTCAGGACTACTGGGATCAACGGTTTTATGTCATCCTTCAAGTGCATCACAGGTTTTAGACCGACACACACCTTGAGGGCTACTCGCTATATATCTCGGAAGAGAATAAATTGCACCAATCGAAAATATCAACAAAAAATCAGCACACAGTCGGGAATTGTTGGTGGCACCGATTTTGGATATTTGGTTTTGGACAGAGTGTATATGGGAGAAGTGGTGGGTGCTTTTGGTGGCTAACACTTGAGAATTTTGAGAAATTCATTCACCAAGATTACCTCACCCCCTTTTAATAGTATTGGATTTCCAATGGACTCAAAGTGATTTCTCATGTAAAGTAAAATGTGGAGTCTTCATGCTTGATGATTTGCCAATCCTATTCCTTGCATTTGGGGTCTCCTCACAATCCGTTTGCCAATCCATTCATTGAACATTCGTAAAATATACTTAGGGGAAACATTATTTCAATGAAATATATGTTGTTATTAATTACCAAAACCACCTAGGGAGAAGTTGTGCTTTCGATCTCCCCCTTTTTGGTAATTGATGAAAACATATAGATCAAAGCTTCGATAGGGATAAAACAATGAATATCATCATCACTTTGAGAGGTATGTGATAAGCAAGATCTCCTACTAAATTTGTGCATCATTTTAAAATTTGTGTTTGAATGCAAACGCACAATCGATTAGGAGCATGGGTAACTCTTCCATCTCAAAAAGAACTTGGTGGTGTGCATGAATGATATGAATGGATTACACTGAACATAACACTAAAAAAGTGAATGATCATCTCATAGATATATCACAAAGATAGGAAATAGTAGCGTCAACAAGCAAAGCGTATGATCAAACAAAACTGAGTTTAACAACCAATCGAAAAACCAAATGCTTTTAAAATGAAGAGAGCAACCAAAAGACAAAACACTCTCTCTCTCTCGAAGCCCTATCATCTATACACTTCTCCCCCTTTAGCAAAATTTACCAAAAAGTTCAATTATGTAGAACTAATCTTCTTGCTCAGCTTGCTCTCATCCGGTAGCTGATGAAGGAGTCAAAAGAAGGGCATCTGCAAAAGCTTCAACGAAACTCCTCTCGGTGATGGAGTAGCTGTTGAAGGTGCTGGAGGAACTGATGGAGCAGTGGCAGGTGCTGATGAAGAAGGCCTCAACTCTGGAGTAGGCACTGGAGCAGATCTGGCTTGAGTCTTAAATTGAGTGCTGTCCCGAAGAGGGAGACCATCATCATCACTGGAGTGGGGACTAGGCACTGCATCCACTTCCTGTTTAAGCTCATTAACTATCACGGTCGTCTCATCCACCTTGTTGTCAAGTGCATCAATTTATCTCAACAATCCTCTAAAGGATCTTCTAGTTCTTGAGGATCTCAACAACATTCTTCTCTATCCCTTGGATACATTTAAGATGTAGGATAATTGGTCACTCTTGGTCCTGGGAGTCCGAGCACTAGTGGCTCTAGCTGCTTCTGCCTCTGCCTGTGCCTATGTAGTAGATGAAGTGGGATGACTAGGGTCCATCTCCACAACATTGTCCTCAAACTCTGGCTATATGGCAAGATGTGGACGATCAAGTGATTGGTTCTTTCCTACGTTGGAGTTGATAAGCATATGAATATTTGGAGCATATCCACATGATCTCTTGTGATCAACAACTGTCCTCTGGATAGTATCTACAATCAAATCCATTACCCTGAATCTGGTATGGAGATCTACATGGTGCAGCATGTTGATGGAATACCCCCTGATAATCTTGTCATCTCTAGACTTGGGCATCCAAGTATGCCTCATGATAGTGTTGGTGGTGGGCAAACCTGCTTGCAGAAAGTAGACTGATCAAAACTTGTGTGTCTTCACATAATCAATGGGAATTAGATTGTACATATTGGCCATGGTATTATGATTCATCTTGGCCTCAGAATAGACATCAAGATCTCCCTCTTGTACTTGTGGGGCCACTAAAGTGGTAGCCCAGTCATCAATTGTAGCTTGGTACCTTGTTCCTTCAGTCGTCCAAACTATCCTTCCATATGGATACAAATGAGTTATAGAGTAGAATTGCATGATCATATCATCATTCCATGCAGTGAACTCTCGACCAACAAATGCATCTATGTCAATGGCATTAAAGTTCTCTAGCACATGAGGAAAATATTCAGCATTGTCCTTGATATATTTGTAGTCCACATATCTCATGTCACTAACTATAGGACTATTGTCAAACAACACAGTCTCATAAAATCTTGTTGCTCCTTGGTGTGGAAGCAAGAATCAACAATAATTCTCCTTATCTGAGCATATGGATCATCATTTCTCCATTTCCTCAGCCCTAAATCCTTCCTCTTCTTCATATCTTTAGCAATTGGATGAGTGTGATTGTGTTCAGGCAGGTGAGGTCTCAGCTTCCTTAGCACAACAACATCTCCCTCTTCTTCCATCATGGAAGATTTCTTGCTCTTCTAAGCTTGAGAAATTTCTTTGGTTGTCCTCTTTGGCTTGGTGGCAACAAATTTCTTGGGGGTAGTAGGCTTGGCTCTGGATGCATATTGACTGGTCATTGCATCAGCCATTAGCTTCTTCTTCTTGGAAGTAGATTGTGCAACAGGTTCTTCCTCCTTTTCTTCTTCCTCACTTGCAGCTGGGTCCTCACGCATGGAAATGGGCCTGGCAACAACACGCAACACTCTCTTTCTAGCTTTCAATCCTGCTATCTTGGGCATGGACTTTGAGGTCTTGGGTGGCTAAAGGGAGAGAGTCGTTGTAATACCCCGTTACGCCTAGCGGGATCTAGACTGGCCCCACAAACCAACACTAGTCTTTCCTGCACACTTTGTCCTCACTCGTGCGCACCCGGGACCAACTTCCTAGTTGGTCACCCATCCTAGAATCGCCCCAAGCCAAGTGCGCTTAACTTTGGAGTTCTTTTCGCATGGGCTCCCGAAAAAGAAGGAATTCTTTGTTTATATGAGTAGTCTATCATTCCTATTAAGCAAGGCTCTCACATACGCCCCACTCAAAGGAACCGACATCCTCGTCGTCCCATCAGGAACGTTCCCTGTTTGCACACGCATGTGTGTCTAGTGCGGCACATGTGTCATGTCGTGTGCCACAATAGGCCACACATGCCATGTGCCCCATGCCCGCGCACCTGACCCATGCATGCCCATGTAACCGCGAGGGTCGGCTATGATACCAACTATAACACCCCGTTATGCCTAGCAAGATCTAGAGTGGCCCCACAAACCAACACTAGTCTTTCCTCACTCGTGCACACCCGGGGACCAACTTTCCGATCAGTCACCCATCCTAGAATTGCTCCAAGCCAAGCACGCTTAACTTTGGAGTTGTTTTCACATGGTCTCCCGGAAAAGAAGGAAATCCTTGTTGATATGAGTAGTCTATCATTGGTATTAAGCGAGGCTCTCACAGTCATAGTTGCCTTAGCACTCTCAGGTGCTCTCCTAGCTTCAGATCTAGCATATTCTCTCCTGACTGGCCTCTTAGCAAAAGTGGCCTCATTAGCAGATTTCTTACCAGCTTTGTCTTTGTTTTCCTACTGCTTCTTGGCAAGAATCTCTTCTAGAACAAAGTCTAAGTCCTCCTCATCTAAGGTAATCTTATTCCTGGCCCTTGTGGTAGCCTTGGGAACCATGAGAATTGGGATTACCTGGATCCTCTGAAGATGAAGATCTAGCTTCTGGGCTAATACCACATTCCATGTCAACACTCTGCTCTCTCAAGTCATTATCATTGTCCTCTAAACCTGGCATACTGACCCTGTGAATAGTTATAGATGAGCGGAAGGGATAAGCATCACAAAATTCAGAAGGTTTTTTATGCAAATTTGAAGTCAAAATTTAAAGTTAACTGTCTGCTGCGTGGGTTTCAGTTCCACCGGGTCACAAATTTCGAAACCACCAAGACTTACACTCTCATTAACATAAACTTGGCAGCTCTTTTGGTTTCACCGAAAAGAGTAACTCGGTTTCACTCAGAATGTTCTCAGTAGCCCAAAATAAGAAATCGGTGAGACCAATTTATCAGACTTGGTGACACCGAGACACACATGGCAGAAGATTGAACCTAAAAAATTCCGTTCTCTAATCTAATCAGAGATTCTCGTGGATAGAAGATAGGCAATCTATGGCTTGAAGACATGCATGACCTAATGCGCAAGAATCGATGGGGAGCACAAATAGGGTTGAGATATTTGCCCTAACTCGGTGAAGATCTCCTACAACGACAATGCTAGGTGAGATTGTGGTCGACGGCGAGAATCTCCTATGGTGAAGACGCACAGGGGTTGACGGCGATGTCCGAAAACTCACGAGCAACAACTAGGTTTGACAAAGAACAACGTTTGAAGAAGTGATTTCAAAAATCATGTCCGCCGATATACATATCCCTTCGCTGTCGGTGACACCGGTTAGAAAAAATCGGTGCCATCGAGTTTCTTAACTGTCAGGAGATAGTGAAACTCGGTAAATCCAAGATTTCTAAATTGGTGTTATCGAGGTTCTTAAAACCAGATCAACCTTAGTGTTTTAGTGAGACCAAGATTGTGGAGTTGATGGCACCGAGTTCCACATGGGAAGTTTTGGAAGTCAGCTCTTCTCGAAACGGAACTCCAAGTGCTCCTCACACAGAGGGTCCGAGAAGTGCTTCCTCAAATTTTGTGATGAAGCATGAATAGAATTAGAGATGAGAAAGCATAGATAGCTAGAGAGGGGTCCTAGGCATTCTTGTACATCCAATTTGCCAAAGAAAAATGAAATCCAAATGACAACAATTGCATATCGTCGAATGAGAAAAGATATGCATACCAACATGCTCATATAATAAGATGTAAAATGAAATCATGGCCAACATGCACAACTACTCTAGCATCTACCAAGCACTTGGGCAATGATGGAGTCATCTATATATGAGTATATTTACTTAGGAGCCAAATAAGAATACTTGATCATAGGTCATACTAATTGTTTAAGAACAAGTGGGGTTACCACTTTTACATAAAACATTTAATGTCGTCACATCTTATGAGATGCTTTAACTCAAGTCTTAGAGTAAATCCCCCCTTGATGTGACACCCCCCTAAGACGGATAAACTAACCTTGGGTTTTGTCAATGAAGACTTCATGTAGGTGATATAGTGGTGGATGCTCATTGATGAAGATCATCTTGAGTTGGGAGCTATCCTTGTTGTTTCTTACTCTTCTCACCTACATGAGTTAGTCCCACACAAGGAACAAATACAAGGATATATATGGACATGGAGTGAAATGCATACATGATAATGTCCATTGATTCTTTCATTGCCTTGTCCCTTGCTTACCTTTGAGGGAATGTGTGACTCCTTGAACTATTGCATAAGATTGGAGTTGATTGCAAATAGTCCTTGACACAAATGAATGTGAGTGAATTTCATTTGTGGAGTCACCCCTCAAGAACTTCTCTAGTTCTTCTTCTTTGGGACCCACATCAAATTTATGGGGATCCTTGGAGTTGAAGTAGTACTTGTTGAGGTAGAGCTTGTAGTAGCCTTGGGAACCCACTTGACCATGGCTAGGGATTCATCTTCAAATGTGTCATTCTCCTCTTGAAGCTTGTCCTTTCCCTTGAGCTTTGGGTCTTGGGCTGGAAGGTTATCTTGAGCTTTTGTTCCCCTAGGGAGAGTAGGTTCATACTTGTACCTTTGAGGAACAAACTTTGGCTTTGGTTATTGACCTTCTTCCCATTCAACTCCATTGGCGTTGAAGTAGCCAATGCCTTGGTTCTTCCGGTATCCTCCATGCTTGCATACAATTTCCTCAAATTTCTTACATCTGGCTAGACTTTTGTAGACACCTTTCTCCATAGTTCCTTTTAATAAATAGTTTTCTTGGTCAAGTATAACTTGGCTAAGAGAATCATTAGTGGAATCAATAGAGCTACTAGAAACAACATTATTGGATTTAGCATTAGCATTGTTGTTACTAGATAAAGAACCTTTCACACCTTTGTTACTAGTTTGTTTAGGTTTAACTTGTGAAACAAATGTATACAAGAGTAATCATTTGGCGAGATAAGAAGAAATCTTCTTTCGAATATCGTCATTGATAGCTTTAAGAAACTCATGCTCTTGCTCTAAATTTAGCTTCTCGAAGCGTAGCTTCTCATGAGTTCTTAAGAGCTCTCTATGATCTTCTAGAGTAGATTCATAAGCTAACTTAAGAGTGTTGTCGGGCCCCTGGGACCAGGGGTACCCAAGCCCGTGTGCCTGTGGCCTAGGACGGGCTGTGCATCAAAGGCCCATGGGGCCCACCAGGATTTTGCGGAGCAAGACCTTCGCGAGGATCTTGCCTCGCAAGGCGCATAGGCGGTGTCATCAGGGACCTCGCGGACCCTCCTCGTGGGGCCACCTTCTGAGGCCGTCTCTAGGGTCCTTGTTGGGCACACCTGACGCGACGAGCTCGGCGGAGCCGCCGAACCCCGTGTTTTCACATGGGTGACGCAAGCCACATCAGGCAACGCCAGGAGCCGTGCGAGCAGGCACATATGGAGGGTTTTCATCTTTTGTGCGAAGGGAGTGAGGCCAGCTCGCCGGTTCCCTAAGAAACCACCAAAGGTTTACCCATTGGTGAAATAAGACCAAGGACGGCGGCTCAGCATGACGAAGGTCATCCCCGAGCACATTGGCATGTCACGGTAGCAAGCTTTAGCAGACATGGACTGCTTTTGTGAGAATGTCCTATGATCTTGTCCACCTTCAAATGGCTCGCTGTGGAAACCCTTCCCGCCTTGTGATCTTGACGAAGAGGACCATGGGCTCGTATAAGATAGTACATGCCTCGACTGTAGAGGGGATTGACCCGAGAAGAGCAAGAACGCTCCTTTTTAGCCTCTCATACTTGCAAGCAATCCATACAAGCAGGAGTAGGGTCTTACATCGGGAGGTGTCCCGAACATGGGTAACCGTTGTCTCCGTGTTCTTCCTACTTAGTTCGTGCTTTGTAGCGCCACTGCCAGAGACTGACAAAGTAGGATAGAGCTGGTGAACTTGCGCACCCCAGAGTGTGAACTATCTTAGGTACCTGGATCCTCGATTCTGACATTTGGCACGCCAGGTATGTGTGTGCTGCTGTTCTCCAGCTCCGTTCGAGCTCCTCCCTCTGGCGACCCCATAGACGACGCCAGCCTCCTGCACGCTGGGCGCCGGACGGCCCGCATGGATCGGGCCACACCCGCAAACCGTGACAACTGCCACCGCCCCTTAAGATCCTCGGTGGCCGCGGTCCTCGATCGTGCCTGCCTCAATCAGTGGGCTCCCACTTCGTGCTCTCCCCTATAGTGAGAGGGCGTGTCGCGGCGACTTCCCTGCCTCACGGCTGACTAGGGGACTTGAACGCACAGGATGCATAGCTCACGGCAAACGAGCTGCTCCGCCGTCGTCTGACGGACGGCGGCCACAATGCCTGGTTGAATCACATCACTGAGCTCGTCGCCATCATCAGCCCCCCCCCCCCCCGCACCATCGCTTCGTTTGTCGCTGGCCTGGACCGGGAATGCGGCGCGTTGGACGCCCACACTGTTCCGCATGCATGGTGAACTAGTCGAGCCCTGTCGTGATGTGCGTCCGCTCGACCACCCGTGTGCCTTCTTCCTATTGCTCTGAGTCACAGAACTGGAGCCTGAGCGGGAGCCCGGGTGCGGTTGCGCTACGCCCGAGAGGGCCAAACGCTCGTTCTGCGCCTTCCACCCAAGTGCGCACCCACGATACCTGGGACTGCCAAGCGCTCAAGCACCCTCGTGGCAAGTGTGCCAACCAGCGCCCGAGCCGGAGGCTAGGATGCCGACCATGGAAGTAACCAAGGAGGTGACAGGCATGGTGATCGAAGTGGCAACCCTCATAGAAATGACGGACGCGAGGTACATCGCGGGGGAGCCTGGCATGGGTGGCCCGTGGGCCGCGACTTCAGGGGAACGTCATTCCTCCCCAACGGCCGGCGCCGCCCAGCGGAGGCGGGGGAGGCTAGCTTGGCGAGGAAGCCAGAGATCCCCAAGGACCACGCTAGTAGCGTGTCTCCTCAGCGGAGCCCATGCCCCAGCACAGGGCCACCCTTCTACGCAAGCCCCATGTTGGGGGGCCGCCGCCTTCCTGAGGCCGGCAACCGCGCAAGCCCTCGGAGGTCCGAAATGCGTCACCCCTCCCAGCGCTAAAGGCTGCGTCGGGGTGCAACCATTGAGGGTGCGATCCCCTTGCTGTGCGCTAAGGGAGTCCAGGACTAAGGGGTCCTTGGGTCGTTGGCTCATTCCTCATAGGCCAACTTGTTGGGCTGTTCTATGGAGGGCCAAACTATGAGGCGACCCCGTGTTCAAGAAAGAAAGCTCCAAAGAATGACGTGGCCTCCAAGCTCTGAAGATGGGATCTGCGTATCTATCCTCTATAAAAGGTTAGTTATGTGTAACCCTAGGTACCCCTGGTGTCCATATAAACCAGAGGGTCCCATTCGTAGAGGACAGGTGAACTCTTGTATGGTCTTAGCTTAGACAATCTCGAGGTAGATCAACTCTGTAATTCTCATCCACATCAATATAATCAAATAGGACGCGGGGTTTTACCTCCTCACAAGGGCCCGAACCTGGGTAAACACTATCTGCTTCGTCCCCTGTTACCCATCGATCTAAGGTCCATATCTCGGGACCCCCTACCTGAGATCTACCAGTTTTGACACCGACATTAGTGCTTTCATTGAGAGTTCTGCTGTGAGATCACTAGAAAGGTCGATGGCTCGCCTAATCATCAGTGACCAAGTCTGCAACTCGGATACCTTCGTCCCAGGGCAGGTTTTCACCTTCGGTAGCATCACCATGCAAGCTGATCTGACCGGCCATCTAGGCCCGGTCGGAAGCTTCGCCCCTGATCAGGGAATCGGGTTCGAGGATCTAGAATTCTCCGCAAGTCCCTGGGGCGATCTGACCCCCACTAGGCTCTCGGTCTCACCTGATGAGTTCAGAAACCGCGAAGCCTTAACTTCGGGCCTCTTGCCCAGCCTGGCTCTCGACTCCCCTTCTGCTGGATAGCCACCCTTGTATTCTGGGCTGGCCATAGTGCCCGAGCACCCGAATTCGGCCCTTCTTGGACACTCATCCATCACGGACACCCCGGAGGTTATCTTTGGAAGCCTTCGGGATATTGACCTGGATGACTTCTTGATGCTAAACGAGACACTTGATCGGATCTAGTCGATGGAGATTGGGAACGATCTAAACCTGACCTATCTCAAGATCGGTCCAAGGTAGGGTCATGAGGAATTTCATTACCCACCCACCACCCACTTGGTAGCCACTATCGAAGACTTAACTAACATGCTCGATTACGCCTCCGACGGGGTGGAATACATGCACGAAGAGGTTGGCACCCCGACCCTTATCAATACGGGCCAGTGGGCAACCATCTCCCCTTATGATGTCTACTAGGTGTTGGGGCTCGCCCGTGCCGCGCCTCTTGAAGGGGAGCTGGGCGGTTCCAGCTAGTGGTCGACACTTAGCGTGTGTGACGATTGTCTTAATTAAGGAATTGATATTTGAAGCAGAGAATAACAGCAGAAATAAATAAATATATATTACATAATATATATATACAGAGAGAGAAGCCGCATTATTGATCTTAATATGAACCATCTGACTAAATATAGTTTACATAAGCAACGACATAGGTCTGGCATGTTCAAAAGCATCAGACAATAGGGTCTAAAAGTAAAAGCATAGGTTCATCACAGGATAGAGCATAATTAGGAGTACTTAGTGCTAGATTATATTGACACTGGAGTTGTGGTGTCTTTGATGGTGCATCTAGAGGCGGTGCACGGTGAGAACCATGCAGCGCTTTGAAGTGAACCTGAAACAAAAAGTGCAGATGTCACCTTCGCAAATGTTGGCACGAAGGCGAAACTCAGACCGGTTGGTGGTTATAGTTGCCCTCTTGTCAGATCCTAGCATAATGCGATATTCGATGCACAAACGGCCATTTGCATGTCTGACCACGAGTGTATCATTGTTTGGACCAATGTAGTCCACCAAGTTCTCTTTGGTATAGTGTACCTGAAAATACTGGTACAAGAGAGCAAGTCATTTACATGGACACAAATTGTTGTGTGGTATGAAAGATGATTGTTTTCTTGGGGTTAGCATGAGCTGGCTGTCACGCCCAAGATGCGCGCCTATCCATATTAAGGCACGGGGGCCTCACAAGGGATAGAGGCGCATCTCGTCGTTCGCAAGTATAGTATCATCACATCATACATACAAGAAGAGATGAGTATATGAGTTGGCTTACACTTGCCACATACTAAATTACAATTCCACACAGAGTTCAAATCATCAAGATGAAGACAGGGTCTGGCTACGAACGGAAACAAACGATAAAACAGATGCAAATGATACTATCTCGCTATCCCAAAGATCGCGACCATGGACCTCTACTCGTCCGGATAAGTCACATACATCCTGCCACACTCCTCGTCATACTCCCACTGGAGCTGCTCAGATCATCCTGCACGAACTCATCTGTACCAGCACCTGGATTGTTGTAGAATCTGTGAGCCACAAGGACTCGGCGATCATGCGCCCGGGTACCGAGACTATTCAAGCTTAAAGGTTGGGATGGGGTAGGTCTTTAGTTTGCAGCAGCACTAAGAAATTATGGTGGCTAACTTACGTAACATGAAGATAATATGAGTGGCCTACGATGATGATCGATTCTAGAATAATCTCTATGAGATCCTGAACACTTACTTACAACAATCATAACCCCACCGTGTTCTCTCTCGGATCATGTTCACGAGCAAAGACGATCACGGTTACTCACTCAGTTGGTATATTTGAATTAGAGTTTACTTCAAGTTTACTATAACCGGGTGTTAAACAAATATCCAAGTTGCCACATAACCGCGGGCACGGCTTTCCGAAAGATTTAACCCTACACGGGTGCTCCAACTAGTCCATCATAAATTAACCACACTCCGCGGGAATATCCTCGACCACGGATCTCGTGATCTTCATAGGTAACTCCAAAGGAATTCCAACACCTCGAGATAACCCGAAGAAAGTCAGAGCCCTCACGCAAGACACTCTATAAAGGTAAAACCAATCCAGCAAGACCACCCGACGTGTCGACGAACCCGATAAGAGCCGCATATCTCGTTCTCAGGACACGATGGATAAGCTACGCGTACGAAGGCCTGATAGAAATATCCCAAGTTGCCCTGGGTTGGCCCCACATAGTGCTCTAGTTTGGACCAACACTCATGAGGAGCACTGGCCCGGGGGTTTATTAATTATTCACGGGGTTGCAAAGCCCTATGGAAATTTTATTAAGTTATTAAGCAAATGTAGTACCAATGGTGGGTCTTGCCAGACAAGTTTTAATCTCAACCGAATTAACAAGGGGGTCCCCATAACAACCCCGAGCATGTTAGGAGCGCAAAGTATGGAAACATAACACCGGTAACAAGAACTATAGCGGTAATAGCGGAACAAAACAACTAGCAAAAGGCCAAGCCTTCCACCAGTACCAAGATATATATGTGCATTAAATTAAATAACACATAATATAGTGATATGCCCAATCCATGTTATCACATTGAACAACCTGCACCTGCAACTAAGAACGCTATAAGAGGGGCTAAGCAGCGGTAACTTAGCCAATCAAAGGTTGCTAGGATGTGGAGGGTTAGAGGCTATCATGCCAGTTTAGGAGGCTAACATTCAAGTGGTAGGTAGCACAATTGTAACGATAAGAGAGAGAAAACTAGCAAGAGAAAATAGTATCTGGATCCGGGTACGATCATCTTGCATGTTGGATCTTTAGTGAAACAAGTTGCGGGATCCTCGTAGTTGTACTCTCCTGGTTCCTCGTACTCAGTTTCAACACTCACGTCTACCCAAGAGAAATAGCAAAAATAAACATCCAACCAAGGTGCAATGCACAAACAAGATGATGCATGATTCATTTATGAAGAATTTAACATGGCAACCTAAACTAGTCATGTTTCACATGCATTAGATGATTAGTTTCCATTCTCGATAACACCTCATCTTAAGTTATTTAAACATGCATGAACATGTCAAATATGGATGCATCATACAAAATCGATAAAAATGCATATAAAGAACGTAAGAAACGGAGTTACGGTTCTCACGCTACGCTCTCGGCAAGTTACGAAGGCAAAACACAAGACCACAAGGCCATGGGATATTTCTTGGCATTCCAAGATAGCCACTGGATATGAAATGAAAAACCAACCACAATATAGCCAAAGATCAAGCAATTCCATGGAGTATAGCTCCCACAAGTCACAAAACAATAAAACAAACAATCTGCCACAAAAACAGCAACATAGCAACTTACACAGCCCACAACTTGAGCTACAGGAATCCTACAGCCACAAACAAGGTATTGAAAGAAACTACATAACATGCTTATCAAATTATCCAACTACACAATATGCAAAGGAGGCACACATGAATAAGAATGAAGCTATCAAGTTGGCATGATGAAACAGTTTTCTAGGACTTAGTGAAAATAACAGTTTTTTGGAATCTGACTTAATCTGGTAGCATGTTGACAGCAGAAGTTAAAGGTGTTAGATACTGCCTCTTGGCATGAAAATTAACAGGATGGTAGTAGACAACATCTACTCCAAAATACTAGCACTGAGCATGAGCTAATTCTCACCATATCACAAGATAGCAACCACTCTTCATGGCATAAAAATAAGAGCAGATTCTCAGACTTAGAAATATTTAGCATGGTGAAAACTGTAACATTAAGTTAGCTAGTTTCCAGCAAGTTTCCCATTTATATGGGTGATTCTCATGTTAACCAAAAATACCATGGCATACTAGACATAAAACACTAGCACTTCCATGTTGGCTCATGCCCCAAAGCACGCATGGATTAAATCATGCAAAAATGACAAGGTAGCATCACAGCAGAAAATTACAGTTTTATAAACTTGCTCAAAAGTGAAACCTGAAAGCACCAATGGATTCCTTGGCTCTTTCTACCCCAAAATCATGTATCATACACATATGTTCATGTGAAGCATCATGGCACAACTAAACTAGCAAAACTACCACCTACTCTTATAAGTTAAAACTTACTCTAAATGGACATGATCATAACTGGACATAAGCAGATTTAGAAACTTAGTTTCACATGTAAATGAACTAACAAACCTACAAACATGCATAAACAACAAGGGGTATGTCAAGTGGGGGAAAGGACCCACTTGTCACACTCACACACGCACTACAAAGCATACACACACATGCTCCATATGCCTAAGGGCATATGAGCACAAGCTCACTCAAGAACATACCACCCATGAGGGGGGTGTTCATCCACACACACACACACACATGCACCATATATGCATAAAGCATATGGCACATACACATCACCTCACATGCACAAGTGCACATGGGTACTCACACACACACACATGCTCATGTGTGTGGGTGTGCATCCACACACATATATTCACATATGTGCACAATGCATATATGCATATGCATATGCATATGACGCATATGACACACACACCTCACTCACATACGCACAAGCATATGTGCACACACACATGCACTACACACACTCTCACATACACACATGCACACAAGAACACATACATACACTACACCCATACATCTATATGCATACCACATACACACATGCACCTCCCTACACACCCATATATAATCAGAAAAGATAAAGAAAACACCTACACATGAAGGTTTATACATACACACATACCTACAAGCAAAAGTGAAACAAAAAGATACATAGAAAAGAAAAACAACAAGAAAGAAAGAAAAAGAAAAGGGGGAGGGGTTCGGGCTCGAACCCTCGACCTCCTGGTCGAATCCCCCCGAGCCACACCACTCGGCTACGACCGCGGTTGTTAACAAAAGGGGGCTCGGATGCACTAGTACACGCACATACACTACTCTGACAAAACTGAAACCCAGAGCACCACGGCGACAGAGCACGGCGGCAGCAATTCCGTCGAACACACGGTGAGGGGAAACGGAGCAGAGGAAGCTGCATCTACGGGGGCGCATCCCCACATCTAACTTCGACGAGCACCCAAGGCAACGGCACCTACAACTACGGCGAAGCTTCGGTGGAAACGAGCATGGGCTCGTCGGGCATGACGAGCTCGCGCACACAATGGGACAGAGGGGGCCACGACGGAGGACCAGCTGCGCACCACAGGGCTGCCGAAGGAGAAGAAGACGACGAGGGGGGTCGGAGACGCGCGCCGGAGTCGAAGCAGGGCAAGAAGACGGCGGAGCGGAATCCTCCGGCGAATACGACGACAGGGCCGTCGCTGTAGAGCTTCTCCGGGGCTCCTAGCGGAGGGAATTGAACACAGGGAGGAACCCCGAGCTCCTGGACGCCATGACCTACGACGAGGCCGGCAGAGACGACGAGTGGGTCACCGGCAAACTACCCTGAACCTCTCTGACGCTCACTGAAGCTTACCTGACAGAGAGGAAGAAGAGAGGAGGGAGAGGAATTGAGAGGGAGATGGGAGCTGCGGCGGCGCGAGGGGAGAGAGGAAACCTAGCTGAGGAGGCACGCACGCCGAGGGTGCCTAAATACCCTCGGGCCGACGACGACGGGCGACGGAAAAAGGGACGGCGAAGGGCGCTCTCTCTGAACCTCACACGCTCACTGACTAAGAACGACGGGGAAGGTGGTTGTTCCTCTCGAACGGGCTGGGCCGCAGGGAAGGGAAAAGGCCCACTCCGGCGCTCTCTCTCGAAACATTAAAACAGAGGAGTTTTAATCTTTTTTTCAAAACACAGCACACAAGAAAAAAACAGAGAAAATATAAAGGATTTTGTGCAGAACAAAAATGCTTTTGCAATGAAAATAAAATGCACTAATAACCAAAAATATTAAGATGATTTTTAGGACAAGTAATTTAAATAATTTTTAAAAATAGCAGCCCCTGTTATATACATACCCCAAATACATAAAAGCTCAAAACCACAAAAGACAAACACTCACAGGCTCAAAACATTTTAGGCTAACACTTGAACATTTCTAAAAAACTTAATTTGCAAGTTAAATTTGTTGAAAAAAATAACATGGGAAATAAAGGGCATTGGTTGGGTTTTGATGAAAAGAAAAGAGAGGGGAAGAGAAGGAGAGTTGCACACATGATCCAACCACATCACACAACACAAGCCACACTCACAAACAAGGTCACTACAAAGCAAAGACATGGCATGATGGATGCTATGATGCATGATGCATGAATGCAAGACAAGACATGGTATGACAAGGTGCAAATTCATTTCATTAATCTCATGGCAACAAGGTACATACAAGACACATGCCATAAAAGGTAGGGACAGCACTTGGGCTGTCACAACTCTCCCACACTACAAGAGGATCTCGACCCGAGATCTAGGAACGAAAGAACTCTGGAAATTTGGAACGGAGAAGGTCCTCGCGTTCCCAAGTAGCTTCTTTGTCAGAATGATGAGACCACTTCACCTTGAGGAACTTGATAGACTTGTTGCGAGTCTTGCTTTCAGTTTCTTCGAGAATTGCAACTGGATGCTCACGATAAGAGAGGTCTTCTTGGAGATCAATGTCTTGGAGGTCAATGGTACGCTCTAGAGTCTTGAAACATCTCCGGAGCTGAGAAAGATGGAAGACATCATGCACATTTGCGAAATTTGGAGGAAGCTCTAGTTGATATGCAAGACCACTTCTCTTGCCAACAACTTTGAAGGGACCAACAAAACGAGGAGCTAGGTTCCCTTTATTCCAAACCGCTGAGTGCCCTTCATGGGAGAAACTCTAAGATAGACTAGATCATCCACTTGAAAGGAAACATCCTGATGTTTGTTATCGTAATAACTCTTCTGTCGGGATTGAGATGCTTTGTGGTTCTCACGAATGACACGACACATTTCTTCTGCTTCAGTGATCATGTCATTGCCCAATATTTGACGCTCACCGGTTTCAGACCAGTTAAGCAGGGTACGACACTTTCTGCCATAGAGAATCTCGAAAGGGTCCTTGTCTGAGCTAGCTTGAAAGCTATTGTTGTATGAGAATTTAGCATATGGAAGGCAGTCTTCCCATTTCATGCCAAACGAAATCACACAGGCTCTGATCATATCTTCAAGGATCTGATTGACTCTCTCGACTTGACCACTTGTCTGCGGATGGAACGCAGTGCTGAAACAGATCTTGGTACCCATACAAGTCTGGAAGGACTCCAAAAACTTGGAAGTAAAGAGGCTTCCATGATCAGATGAGATGAGCTGAGGAATACCATGCAAAGATACTATCCTTGACGTATACAACTCTGCAAGCTGAGCTGCCGAGATAGATTCTTTGACTGGCAGGAAATGAGCAACTTTTGTCAGCTTGTCGATAACCACAAAGATGGCATCATTGCCTCTCTTGGACTTGGGAAACCCAGTGATGAAATCCATCTCCACATGATCGAATTTCCACTCTGGGATAGGCAAAGGCTGAAGAAGACCTGCTGGACGTTGATGTTCCGCCTTCACTCTGCGACAAACATCACACTCGTTCACGAATTGAGCAATTTCACGTTTCATGCGAGTCCACCAGAAGGTTTGCTTGAGATCTTGATACATCTTGGAACTGCCTGGATGAATGGATAGAAGAGAATTGTGTGCTTCATCCATGATAACTTTTCTGAGATCACCTTTTGGAACCACCAGATGGTCCTCAAAGAACAAGGTGTCTTTCTCATCAACTCGAAAGCACTTATACTTCGGAATGCTCTTGGTCACACCTTTCTTCACTTTCTTCACCATAGCATCAAGAAGTTGCGCTTGGTGAACCTGACCTTCCAGAGTCGGAGAAACTTGAATATTGGCAAGAAATCCTTGTGGAATCATCTGAAGGTTGAGCTTGTGGAATGCTTCACAAAGCTCGGGTTGAAGAGGCTTCAAGATGAGATTATTGCAGTACGCCTTACGGCTGAGCATGTCTGCAATGACATTTGCTTTCCCAGGAGTATACTCAATGCTTGGATTGAAGTCCTCAAGCATTTCCACCCAACGAGACTGTCGAAGATTGAGATTGGGTTGAGTGAAAATGTACTTCAAGCTTTTGTGATCGGTGTACACCTCAACTGGTCTACCCAACAACAAATGCCTCCAAGTCATTAGAGCATGCACAACTGCCGCCAACTCGAGATCATGAGTGGGGTAGTTCTTCTCGGCAGGCTTCAACTGATGCGACGTATAAGCAAAAATCCTCTTATCTTGCATGAGAACACCACCAAGACCTTGGAGACAAGCATCACAGAAAACTTGGAAAGGCTTGGACTGCTCAGGAGGAACAAGAACTGGAGTTGAAGTCAGTCTCTGCTTGAGCGTATTAAACGCCACATTACACTCAGGAGACCAAACATACTTGACACTCTTCTAGAGGAGATTGAACAGAGGCTTAGCAATCTGAGAGAAGTTCTCCATGAATCTTTTGCAATAACTAGCAAGCCCGAGGAAACTCCGAAGCTGCTTCACAATCTGAGGAGGTTCCCACTTCAAGATTGCCTCAACTTTCTCAGGGTGCACTTTAATTCCCTCGGCAGAGATCACATGCCCAAGGTACACCACTTCATTGAGCCAAAACTCACACTTGGAAAACTTGGCATAGAATCGATGCTCTCTTAACTTGTCAAGCACAAGGCGGAGATGCTCTGCATGCTCTTCTTCTGACTTCGAGAACACAAGGATATCATCCAGATAGACTAAGACGAACTCATTCTTGAAAGGAGAGAAAATGAAGTTCATCATCCTTGAGAAGATTGGATGAGCATTAGCAACGACATGACGGTGTACTCATAAGAGCCAAAACTCGTCCTGAAAGCGGTCTTAGGAATGTCTTCCTCGCGAATGCGAATCTGATGATGACCCATGCAAAGATCAAGCTTCGAGAAAACCTTGGCACCTTTCAGTTCTTCAAACAACTCATTGATGTTGGGAAGTGGGTACTTGTTTCTGATTGTCTTCTTGTTCAATGGACGGTAATCGACACAAAGTCTATCTGTGCCATCTTTCTTCTTGACAAACAAAACACCACAACCCCATGGAGAAGAACTTGGTCTGATCATACCCTGATGTTCTTGCTCATCTAGCTGCTTCTTCAACTCTTTCAGCTCTTCAAGGCCAAGTTTATAAGGGCGTTTGCAAACCGGTTCAGTTCTGGGCTCGAGATCAATCACGATCTCGACTGGCCGGTATGGAGGCATTCCTGGCAATTCTTCTCGAAAGACATCTTCATACTCACAAACCACCGGAATTTGAGAAATCGCCGAGATTTCACCCTTCTCATTAAGAGCAAAGAGACAGACTGTGTCATCGCGAGCCGCGAAAATAATCACATCTTCTGAAGGATGAGTCAGCTTGACTTCTTTTGCTTGACAATCAACATATGCCATATTCATAGCCAAGAAGTCCATGCCAAGGATGAGATCAATGTCGGAATTACCGAGAACAATTGGAGAAGCCAGAAAAGAATAATTGCCCAACTTAATGGAAACATCCAGAACCACCACATTGGAACTCATCAATTTGCCTAGGGACACAACCCAAAAAGGACTAGGAAGGACTACTGAATTCAAATCATGCTTCCAAGCAAAAGGTTTAGAAATGAATGAATGTGATGCACCAGTATCAAATAACACTTTTGCAGGAAAACCATTAACTGAGAGATTACCCATGATCACTTGAGAAGAATCCTCTGCCTCTGATGCATTCACCATATTCACCCGGACTGACTTTGGATTATGCTTCACCATAGCATTGCCTGGAGGCCTGAATGGAGGAGGAGGCGGAAGACGCCGCTGGTTGCACTTGTTTGCATGGTGACCCTTTTGGCCACACTTGTGACAAGTGACCTCTCAAAGCGGACAAACATTGCGTGGAGGAGGAACAAGAACTGCCTTGGACGCCTGGGTTCTCTGCTGAAATCCTGGGTTTGGTGGGTGGGAAGAACCACGGCCATCGAACTGCTTCTGCTGCTCAGGAGGACGAAACGGAGGAGGATTTGGCACCCAATATTCTGCTGCTTAGGAACTATCTGGAGCTAGAAAAAGACGAATATGAATCCCTTGAACGCTTTCTTGAGTTCTCCAACTTGAGCTGAGTTGACTCGACCTTCAAAGCCATGTTGTAGAACTGATCAAACTCATGAGGCTCTTGAAGAACTAGGCCTGGCAGAAGCTCATCCTTGAGACCACCTCTGAACTGATAGATCATCGCCTTGTCATCTGGAACATCTTGCTTAGCATAGCGGGCTAGATTCTGGAACTCGATGTTGTACTGATAGACAGACTTGCTTCCTTGCTTCAGGTGCCTGAACTTCTCACGCATCTCCTCGACAAAGCTTGTTGGAATGTAATGATCCCTGAAGTCATGACGGAAATCATCCCAAGTAACAACACGATCGCCCCTAGAATCCTTGTACTGCTCACCAATAAGCTGCTTGACCCTTGAGCTGGAACGACGCAAATCTGACAAAGTCCTCTGGTCTGACATTGCTGCACTCAAAATTCTTACTCATATCACGAAGCCAATCATCAGCATCAAAAGGCTGCTCACAACAGGTGAAAGACTTGGGCTGGTTGGTAAGGAATTGATTGAGCATCGCAAACTGAGGTTGATTCTGAAAATTCCCTTGAAAGCCTTGCTGACTCTACCCCCTTTCTTGCAACAGCCTGAGCAACATCTGAGTGTTCGCATTGGTTGCGGCCATCACAGCTTGCCAAGCTTCTGGAGGAGGAGGTGGCGGAGGCGGGCGTGGTGGTGGTGGTGGAACATCAGCCTGCTCCTCACCACGACCTGGATTCCCGTGAGATGGTGGAGCCATCCTAAAGATGGACATAACAGATCAGCACCTCATTGAAAAGATGAATTCAATAGCTGAATCAAATGCTTGAAAGAAATTGAATGAATAACATCACAGCCTTCCTACTGAAAAATTAGTAAGAATGCTTCGTCGGTTTGCGATAACATCATCAGATATTAGAAGCCACTTGCAAAAACACAAAAGTATTGAGCTAAGTGCTCGGAACAAATGTATATACCCACATACATCTGAAGAAGATGATCCAAGATAACTACAAGATTTCCCACTGAAGAACTTCCGAAAACTTTCTGGTTATGCAATCCGGTGTGGGGGATACAAGGAGGAAATATCTCACACAACTAGCAATCCTACACCCCAACTGTATCCATCCTTCAACACATAACCAGAGGCTTTCGCAAATTCATCTAACTCGAATCCTCGAACTCACAACGATACTAAATCATGGTGGTACCCCGGATGCCTCCCCAGTACTAGGTGACTCCGACCTTATCTCACCATGATAAGTATTGAAGTAATTCCGAACATTCTCCATCCTGAGATATCAAGGAAGCTGAATGATAACGATGTGCCAACATTCCCTAGAGCTTGACTCGTCGGAAGAAATCAAGTCAGACAGGAGGCACCAAGACAGAACCATGTCACATCGGTATCATATAGACTCCAAAATACCCACGTGATCCTAAAAAAATTTGAGAGAGAAGAGGAGTAGAACCAAAATTCCTAAGTCAAATACCTCACCAGAGCATAGAAGAGGAGTAAAAGAATCCTACTCTCTGATATAACTAGACTCAAAATAGTTTTTACTACACTCGACTCAGCCAAATTCGATCAATCAAAGGCTCCTATGGTCGTATGGCTCTGAATACCAACTTGTCACGCCCAAGATGCGCGCCTATCCATATTAAGGCATGGGGGCCTCGCAAGGGATAGAGGCGCATCTCGTCGTTCGCAAGTATAGTATCATCACATCATACATACAAGAAGAGATGAGTATATGAGTTGGCTTACACTTGCCACATACTAAATTACAATTCCACACAGAGTTCAAATCATCAAGATGAAGACAGGGTTTGGCTACGGACGGAAACAAACGATAAAATAGATGCAAATGATACTATCTCGCTATCCCAAAGATCACGACCAGGGACCTCTACTCGTCCGGATAAGTCACATACATCCTGCCACACTCCTCGTCATACTCCCACTGGAGCTGCGTCAGATCATCCTGCATGAACTCATCTGTACCAGCACCTGGATTGTTGTAGAATCTGTGAGCCACAAGGACTCAGCGATCATGCGCCTGGGTACCGAGACTATTCAAGCTTAAAGGTTGTGATGGGGTAGGTGTTTAGTTTGCAGCAGCACTAAGCAATTATGGTGGCTAACTTACGTAACATGAAGATAATATGAGTGGCCTACAATGACGATCGATTCTAGAATAATCTCTATAAGATCCTGAACACTTACTTACGTCAATCATAACCCCACCGTGTTCTCTCTCGGATCATGTTCACGAGCAGAGACGATCACGATTACTCACTCAGTTGGTATATTTTAATTAGAGTTTACTTCAAGTATACTATAGTCGGGTGTTAAACAAATATCCAAGCTGCCACATAACCGCGGGCACGGCTTTCCGAATGATTTAACCCTGCAGGGGTGCTCCAAATAGTCCATCATAAATTAACCACACTCCGCGGGAATATCCTCGACCATGGATCTCGTGATCTTCATAGATAACTCCAAAGGAATTCCAACACCTCGAGATAACCCGAAGAAAGTTAGAGCCCTCACGCAAGATACTCGATAAAGGTAAAACAAATCCAGCAAGACCACCCGACTTGTCGACGAACCCAATAAGAGCCGCGTATCTCATTCTTAGGACACGATGGATAAGCTACGCGTACGAAGGGCTGATAGAAATCTCCCAAGTTGCCCTGGGTTGGCCCCGCACAATGCTCTAGTTTGGACCAACACTCATGAGGAGCACTGGACCGGGAGTTGATTAATTATCCACGGGGTTGCAAAGCCCTATGCAAATTTTATTAAGTTATTAATCAAATATAGTACCAATGTTGGGTCTTGCCAGACAAGTATTAATCTCAACCGAATTAACAAGGGGGTCCCCAAAACAACCCTGAGCATGTTAGGAGTGCAAAGTATGGAAACATAACACCGGTAACAAGAACTATGGTGGTAATAGCGAAACAAAACACCTAGAAAAAGGCCAAGCCTTCCACCAATATCAAGATATATATGTGCATTAAATTAAATAACAGATAATATAGTGATATGCCAAATCCATGTTATCACATGGAACAACCTGCACCTGCAACTAAGAATGTTATAAGAGGGGCTGAGCAGCGGTAACTTAACCAATCAAAGGTTGTTGGGATGTGGAGGGTTAGAGGCTATCATGGCAGTTTAGGAGGATAACATTCAAGTGGTAGGTATCACAATTGTAACGATAAGAGCAAGAAAACTAGCAAGCAAAAATAGTATCGGGATCCGGGTACGATCATATTGCATGTTGGATCTTCAGGGGAACAAGTTGCAGGATCCTCGTAGTTGTACTCTCCTGATTCCTCTTACTCAGTTTCAACACTCGCGTCTACCCAAGAGAAATAGCAACAATAAACATCCAACCAAGGTGCAATGCACAAACAAGATGATGCATGATTCATTTATGAAGAATTTAACATGGCAACCTAAACTAGTCATGTTTCACATGCATTGGATGACTAGTTTCCATTCTGGACAACACCTCATGTTAAGTTATTTAAACATGCATGAACATGGCAAATATGGATGCATCATGCAAAATTGATAAAAATGCATATAAAGAACGTAAGAAACGGAGTTACGGTTCTCACGCTATGCTCTCGGCAATTTATGAAGGCAAAACACAAGACCACAAGTCCATGGGCTATTTCTTGGCAATCCAAGATAGCCACTGGATAGGAAATGAAAAATCAACCACAATAGAGCAAAATATCAAGCAATTCCATGGAGTATAGCTCCCAAAAGTCACAAAACAATAAAACAAACAATCTACCACAAAAACAGCAACATAGAACCTTACACAGCCCACAACTTGAGCTACAGGAATCCTACAGCCACAAACAAGATATTGACAGAAACTACATAACATGCTTATCAAATTATCCAACTACACAATCTGCAAAGGAGGCACACATGAATAAGCATGAAGCTATCAAGTTGGCATGATGAAACAGTTTTCTAGGACTTAGTGAAAATAACAGTTTTTCTGGAATCTGAGTTAATCTGGTAGCATGTTGACAGCAGAACTTAAAGGTGTTAGAGACCACCTCTTGGCATGAAAATTAACAGGATAGTAGTAGACAACATCTACTCCAAAATACTAGCACTGAGCATGAGCTAAATCTCACCATATCACAAGATAGCAACCACTCTTCATGGCATAAAAATAACAGCAGATTCTCAAACAGAAATATTTAGCATGGTGGAAACAGTAACATTAAGTTAGCTACTTTGCAGCAAGTTTCCCACTTATCTGGGTGATTCAACTGTTAACCAAAAATACCATCACATACTAGACATAAAACACTAGCACTTCCATGTTGGCACATGCCCCAAAGCAAGCATGGATTAAATCATGCAAAAATGACAAAGTAGCATCACAGCAGAAAATTACAGTTTTATAAACTTGCTCAAAAGTGAAATCTGAAAGCACCAATGGATTCCTTGGCTCTTTCTACCCCAAAATCATGTATCATACTCATATGTTCATGTGAAGCATCATGGCACAACTAAACTAGCAAAACTACCACCTACTCTTATAAGTTAAAACTTACTCTAAATGGACATGATCATAAATGGACATAAGCATATTTAGAAACTTAGTTTAACATGTAATGAACTAACAAACATACAAACATGCATAAACAACAAGGGGTATGGCAAGTGGGGGAAAGGACCAACTTGTCACACTCACATACACTATCTAAACACACGCACTACAAAGCATACACACACATGCTCCATATGCCTAAGGGCATATGAGCACAAGCTCACTCAAGAACATACCACCCATGAGGGGGGTGTTCATCCACACACACACACACATGCACCATATATGCATAAAGCATATGGCACATACACATCACCTCACATGCACAAGTGCAGATGGGTACTCACACACACACATGCTCATGTGTGTGGGTGTGCATCCACACACATATGCACATATGTGCACAATGCATGTATGCATATGCATATGCATATGACACACACACACCTCACTCACATACACACAAGCATATGTGCACACACACATGCACTACACACACTCTCACATACACACATGCACACAAGAACACATACATACACTACACCCATACATCTATATGCATACCACATACACACATGCACCTCCCTACACACCCATATATAATCAGAAAAGATAAAGAAAACACCTACACATGAAGGTTTATACATACACACATACCTAAAAGCAAAAGTGAAACAAAAAGATACATAGAAAAGAAAAACAACAAGAAAGAAAGAAAAAGAAAAGGGGGAGGGGTTCGGGCTCGAACCCTCGACCTCCTGGTCGAATCCCCCTGAGCCACATCACTCGGCTACGACCGCGGTTGTTAACAGAAGGGGGCTCGGCTGCACTAGTACACGCACATACACTACTCTGACGAAACTGAAACCCAGAGCACCCCGGCGACAGAGCACGATGGCGGCAATTCCGATGAACACACGGCACTAGCGGTGGGGGGAAATGGAGCAGAGGAAGCTACATCTATGGGGGCGCATCCCCACATCTAACTCCGACAAGCACCCAAGGCAACGGCAGCTGCAACTATGGTGAAGCTTCGACGGAAACAAGCACGGGCTCGTCGGGCACGACGAGCTTGCGCATGCAACAGGACAGAGGGGGGCACGGCGGAGGACTAGCTGCTCACCACGGGGCTGTCGGAGGAGAAGAAGATGACGAAGGGGGTTGGATACGTGCGCCGGAGTCGAAGCAGGGGAAGAAGATGGCAGAGCAGAACCCTCCGGCGAACACGACGACGGGGCCGTCGCTGTAGAGCCTCTCCGGGGCTCCTAGAGGTGGGAATTGAACATGAGGAGGAATCCCGAGCTCCTGGACGCCATGATCGACGATGAGGCCGACGGAGACGACAAGCGGGTCACCAGCGAACTACCCTGAACCTCTCTGATGCTCACTGAAGCTTACCTGACAGGGAGGAAGAAGAGAGGAGGGAGAGGAATTGAAAGGGAGATGGGAGTTGCGGCAGCGCGAGGGGAGAGAGGAAACCTAGCGGAGGAGTCACGCACGCCGAGGGGGCCTAAATACCCTCGGGCTGACGGCGACGGGCGACGAAAAAGGGACGGCGGAGGGCGCTCTCTCTAAACCTCACACGCTCACTGATGGAGAACGACAGGGCAGGTGGCCGTTCCTCTCGAGCGGGTTGGGCCGCAGGGAAGGGAAAAGGCCCACTCCGGCGCTCTCTCTCGAAAAAATTAAAATAGAGGAGTTTTAATCTTTTTTTTCAAAACACAGCACACAAGAAAAAAAACAGAGAAAATATAAAGGATTTTGTGCAGAACAAAAATACTTTTGCAATGAAAATAAAAAGCAATAATAATAAAAATATGAAGATGATTTTTAGGACAAGTAATTTAAATAATTTTTAAAAATAACAGCCCCTGTTATTTACATACCCCAAATACATAAAAGCTCAAAACCACAAAAGACCAACACTCACATGCTCAAAACATTTTAGGCTAACACTTGAACATTTTTAAACAATTTAATTTGCAAGTTAAATCTATTGAAAAAAATAACATGGGAAATAAAGGGCATTGGTTGGGTTTTGATGAAAAGAAAAGAGAGGGGAAGAGAAGGAGAGTTGCACACATGATCCAACCACATCACACAACACAAGCCACACTCACAAACAAGGTCACTACAAAGCAAAGACATGCCATGATGGATGCTATGATGCATAATGCATGAATGCAAGACAAGACATGGTATGACAAGGTGAAAATTCATTTCATTAAGATCATGGCAACAAGGTACATACAAGACACATGCTATAAAAGGTAGGGACAGCACTTGGGTTGTCACACTGGCCTAGCTTGGCAAATGTTTTGTTGATTGTGCACACGTAGTACGTGATGTATGGTTCTTTGTGTGAGAACATAACAAAGAGAGCGTCTACACGGTGTTCATAGAGATTCACCTCATTACCCCAAGTAATAGAGGTCTTCAAGCTCACCAAAGTACTGAATGCCACCAGGTGTTCATGTATTCAGTTCAATGTAGGTGAGAAGCAAGTTAAGTCTCCCTTGCAACAGTCGTAAATGTCCTAGTTTGTTTGGGAAAAGAATTTTCAGTTATATAAAAACATAGGCAGGGGCTTAGGGGATGTTTGGTGTGAACCCAGACCAGGCCTACCAAAACGATGGCGTGCCAGAATTTTGGCAAAGAAAACTGCCTCCTGAAAGTTGCTTGTGTGCTAGTACAACATCACAAAGGCTAGCTAAAAAATTGCCAGCCATCGAAAACTTCGGCTGCAATCGAAATGGATGCCCACAGCCAAAAATTTGGAAGGGTAGCCTTTGGCAGCCATCCAAACAGACCCTTAGACATCAGGCCATATAAGTAAGTTGAAGATTAATTTTCAAAATTAGAGAAGTGGGAGTTCTAAAATATAGTAGACAGTGAATGCAGTTTGTAAAATAGAGAAAATATAAACGATTGTATAAAGATTCATACCAGCATTGTCTCGCATGTTGAAAGTGATGAATACAAAAGGAAACAAACATTGAGCAAGACCAGAGCAGTGTGATTGCAACTTTTGTGAGAAATTTATGGTTAGACTCTGAGAGCAATCAGTAGGAAAGGAAATAAATATTAATCTAGCAGACGTAGTGAATAACTGAAGACAGTCGATATAGAAATACACTGATACATGGTGGGTTATGATCATGTGAGTTTGCTATTTCATATATATATAATAATAATAATAATAATAATAATAGTAATAATAATAATAATAATAAGGCATGTGCTCACCATGTATGATGTACTCTGGCTACTCATTCTCTTCACTCTGTTCATTGTATGATAAAATATAGCGTTAGAAATACAAAATGTGATTATTTCCACTAGAGATGGTGAAGCATAAGAATGAAACTATTCACTTCGAAAGAAGAGTAAAACGGAAAACGGCATCGATATGTCCTTATTTAGCAATGGTCATGCCTATATTTTTCATGAATTTTACTATAAATTAAGAAATATGAAGAGCCCGTGATTTGAAGGAACAGGAAATAGATGGCATGTCGACAAAATATAGGCCATTTTTATTTCATTACTCGATAAATGTCTTTGAATCATGAACAGAGGAAATGTCTGATGACGAGAGGATCCCTTAGTGCTATATGTGCACCAACGATATGGGTATATGAGACATTTATCCTCACCTAGACAACAGTACGTCCTTCACTGTCCAGCTAAATGACGAATTTGAAATTATTACGGTACGTAAAGACGGTATTGTTGACACCGGATTTTGATACGGAAGAAAACGTCATTAAGATGGATCCAAATCAAGAAGTGCTATAAATGAAAAAGTTTTATAGTGTTGACATGAACATCTTTGAAGTTTGGGTCATCATCGTCCGATCTCATCTCGAAGGCCGAAGCTATGCTCAAAGTATTAAGATTTCATATTCAGAGTATTGTTCGGTTGATTAAGCCCCTAAGACGACTTCATATGAGAAAATGTTCAGCATGGATTTTCTTCGTCTCGTCGAAATGATCGTTTTTAATAAAAATTATATAAATCCGAGGTTGTATGCAAAATTTAGAGCCATTAGAGTGCGGCCCTACCAGGAGGCAAAATATGGCGCGGGGATCAGACAACCACCTAAGGGATGTATGATGGGTCGTGCGAGCTGTTCGGCCCTCAAGACCGCCTCAAATGGAAAAACTTACAACATGAAAAGGTTTCTTCTTGTCGGGATGATCAATTTTCATACATAAATCATCTCAATTTGAAGTCATATGCAACCTGGAGAGGCAAAATAAGTCCAGGCTGAAGTTTGAGTCAGAAAATCCGAATGAAAAGGCTTGGCAGCAAAGTGGTTGCTGGCCGTGGAAAAAGCTTGTTGGGGAAGAGATTCTCGGGTGAAAATCTTGACGGGAAAAGAGCTTGTCGGGTGGAAAAACTTCCTTGCCGGGCCAGAAGTTATAGCCGGGCTAAAATGATTATCTAGATGGCCTCATATGGAAAAGTGGTCTACATGAAAGTTGTGTGTATCATTGAAATGGTAACTTTGCTTTTGGAGTCATCATCTTTTGAGAAAAACTACTATCGGAATGAGGGCTTCAGGGACCAAAGAGGTTCAAACTCTAGGGTGCGCAGGTTCGCAAGCCCTACTCTACCTTGCAATCTCACGACGACCCTTCGGCGTGTTCAAGCTAAGGAAGAAGAACAATAGGCATGACAGTTTACCCAGGTTCAGGCCATCTTGCGGTGTAAAACCCTACTCCTGCTTGTTTAGTTGCTCCAGGATGAGAGCGAGTACAAAGGTGGGTTCCGGCTAACCAAGGTCGATCCTCCTCTATGGTAGGAGGCTATCCTCTTTATACTAGCCTTGGTCCTCTTCCCCCGAAAACACAAGGCGGGAAGGGTTGCCACAATGACCAGTTTGAATGGGTACATGACTTCAGCTTATGCTGACAAAAGTAGTCTTCGCCTGCAAAAGCTTCCCGCCGTGACTCGCTGGTGGGCTCGAGGATGATCCCCGTCCTGGCGAGCCCCCAACCTCAGTCTTCATACACTAAACAAGAAACATTCGGAGATTTCTTTGGGAACCGGTGATCTGGCCCTGCTCCCTTAGCACAAAAGAGGAAAGCCTCCCCCTCCATGCTTGTTGGCGTGGCTCCTGACGCAGTTTGGCGCGGCAAGCATAACCCACGTGAAGGTGCAGGACCACGTGATGGTGTCCTGGACTAGGGGGTACCCACCACGTCGTCTCCCGACTAGTGGGTCGGGCCGAGGACCCCTAGGGCGATTCACTAATGGGATACTTCGGGCAGCCCATGACGCATACAAGGGAGATTCCACAAGACTTGGCGCACAATATAAGGACTCCTCTAAACATTAGGCCTACGGTACATTATAGAAACCGAGGCCATGCTAGTCAATAGACAATCTCATATTCATTACATCTCGTGGTAGATATCTGCATTATGTAATATCCCCCATATGAATACAATCAAGCAGGATGTAGAGTATTATCTCTTTGAGAGAGCCCGAACCTGGTTCAAATCATGTGTCCATGTTACCATCGTTCCAAGACGCCTAGCTTAGGACCCCTGCTTCGAGATATGTCGGATTTGACTCTAACATTGGTGTTTTCATTGAGAGCCTGTTGGGAAATCGTTATGGGTTGATGAGAAGATTAGGTGATATTTTCCAGTTAAATTCATACGGAATAATCAATTTCTTTGTGAATTGCATCGATGGCTTTGTGCTATTTTGTTTGTTGCAAATTGCTTTTTATTTCGGAGGCAGCCGCCGCGATCCGATCACTACGTACTATCCAACAAAGGTGATCCGAGAAGTTTACTCGATGACCTAGGCATCCTTCACATAAGCATGTATCATGCTGCATGCCGGAGTTAGACGCCGCCCCAACCTTTGTCTTTTCATATTGACATGGAATCAATCTGAGGTGGTGCCAAGAGAGGAGTCACAGCCTCACCTGAATCAATCTACACGTCAATTGTACGTTGATTCATCTGTGTATACGCGGATCGAGAAAAGGTCCTTTCTTTTTCAGTGGTAGGGTCTCCTGGGGAAAACAGAATTTTTTCAGAACTAGTACTATTTTTGTAGCAATTTTGAAAAAAATGCTACGAGGTAAAAAAAATCAGAACTAGTACCCTGTCGGCCGATTGTGGGCTGACTGGAGGCTCGTCGGCCTAAACGGGGCCGAAACAGGCCAGTCGGCCATAGCCAGGCCGACGTGCCTGGCAGTCAGCCCGCTCCTGGCCGAGGCCCCCCTGTCGGCCTCCTGCCGGCCGAAAGGTGGAAGGATAAGGCCCCGTCGGCCACCTCTCCTTCTTCCTCCTCTAGCTTTCATTTTAGCATAGTTTAGGCCAAAATTCCCCCCCCCCTTGATCTCCCATTCCGTCCACTCATTTGTCGTTTCAATCCTATGAAATGATAGATCGTGTGTTTCTTCCCCGCCCTACGGTTTTATTTTTCGCAACGGTGAATTGGTTTGTTCGTGTGGACGAGAAAATGGTGTGGTGGTGAAGGTTTCAATGGTGAGAAGGTGGAGTGGTGGAGAGGAAGAAGAAGGTGGAGAGGAAGAAGGAGTGCACTCACGCGTCGAAGGTATAAATTTTTGTTGTTATTTTCGGGGGTTTTTTGGTTTTTTTGTAATGTACGTACAATTAGTTTATGTTATTTTTAGTAGCGTAGTTATTTTAGGTTACTTGTGTTAGTGTAGTGATTTTAGCGTAGTCATATTAGTGTAGTTCTAGTTAGTGTAGTCATATTAGTATCAGGTTTTAGTTTATGTTTTAGTAGTGTAGGTTTAGTTAGTTTAGTCATAGTAGTGTCGGTTATTTTTTGTGTAGCTCATTTTAGTGTAGGTTTTTTAGGTACATTATATTGTACGTTTTATTTTAGTGTCGATATATTCGTTGCGAATAATGAGAAGTTAGCATTGTCTGACAGGTTAAAATGTCTGAATCCGTAAATCTGACTGTGTATTACAGCCCTAGTATTGTTCGATATAATGAGTTGGGGGTTGATTAGACCCAGACAGACTGGACATTAGGCAGTTGAAGCATTGGTTGACTACTAGTTTTGGCCTCGATCCTGAAGTTTGTTCCGTCAGTATTCATGCCTTGTGGACCAAATCCTATAAAAATGTCAAGTGAGATTTGATTCCGATAGATAGGAGCCAGCATTGGTTGTCTCTGTTAAGTTGTTGCAGACACCAAAGAATCCATCTGTATGCCCTAGTGCAACCAGTGGCGAAGGAGGAGAACATCGTACCGCCAACCGTGGGGTATGATCCAGGCCAGAGTAGTCAAGTGGCTAACGAGATTTATGTATCCGGGTCACAGCCAACGGATGTGAATGATACTCAAGCCGACAATGAGTCAGATTATGCCAATGCTGGTCAGTGTATTCAATCGATAGTATTAACTGCCTCTGGTGTTGCTGATGTTGCTGATGGGGACGAGGAAGGCGAGGAAATGCAGAGGGTGATGGAGGAAGAGGACGAGGATGGGATTGCAGAGGAACTTGATTCTGAAAATTCCGAGAATGAGGAGGAGGTACCAATTCCTGCTGCATGGGAGCAGGACATATCCGCCGGCTTCACTGTCAACGATGGCCATGAGACTCCATGGCATTATAATCTGAACCAAGTCCAGATCGGGGCTATGTTTGACACAAAGAAGAAAATGAAGTACACGGTGATAAAGTGGGCTATGTCTACCCAGAGGGTTTTCCGGGCACACATATCTAGTCCAACGAAATATACCGTCAAGTGTGTTGAATCAGGTTGTCCTGCGAAGGTGCACGCCCACGTGCCAAAGTATCACATCCATTGGGTTGTGAAAAATGTTGTACCGCATAATTGTGTTAGGAAAAACATGTTGGTTCGTCAACCAAACCTTACTTCAACTCTTATAGCGCAACTCATGTATACTGAGATAGTGATGAAGAAAGATATGGAAGCAAAGCAAATCCAGACAGCAGTGAAGGTCAGATGGAAGTATGACATTCCATATGGGAAGGCTTGGAGAGCTAAGCAGAAGGCTGTGGAGGAGAGGTTTGGGACGTTCTTCAACTCCTATGATAATGTTGTCCGTCTCCTTGACATACTGAAGGAGAGGAATCCCGGCACTTATGTTAACATTCAGCACACGAGGTTGGAAAGCATACCGGATTACAAGGTGTTGAAACGAGTATTCTTCTATTTCGGTATGTGCATAGAAGCTTTCAGGCATTGTCCTCCTGTGATGTTTGTGGATGGTACATTCCTGACTGGTCAATACAAAGGGCAAATCCTGACAGCTATTGGTGTGGACGGGAACAACCAAATCATCCCACTAGCCATGGCATTTGTGGAGGGTGAGAACTTTCCGAGTTGGGTATGGTTCTTCCGTCAAATTAAAATTGCAATCGTGAAGGACCGAACAAATGTGTGTCTCATTCATGACAGACATATCGGTATATTGAAGGCCGTGAAAACACTGAGTAATCCAACTGCTGCCGAGACAACACCTTGGAAGGAGTTGCAAAGCCGGTGGTGCATGCGCCATCTGGGTGCTAATTTTTTCTCACAGTTCAAGAACAAACGGTTGATGAACTTGTTCAAGAAGTTATGCAAGCAGAACCAGCGGCGCAAATACAATTTTATTTGGTCGAAACTAGATGAGTTCACTAAGAAGCAGGTCGTTGCTAGGAAGAAAATGGAAAAGGACCAGGTTAAATTAACAGCACTCATTGCGGAGATGGAGGGGCCAGTTGGTCTTTGTGACTTGCCAGCAATTGACCCTCCTAATACGAAGAGAAAGAAGGGCAGGGCAATAAAGAATTTTTCTGACTGGCTAGAGAAAGAGCCTCCAGTGAATTGGTCTTTGCTGCATGACACCCATGGAGCTAGGTATGGCCACATGACAACCAGTCTTGCAGAGATCTATAACTTTGCTCTCAGAGGGAATAGAGCATTGCCACTGACAGCTATTGTGGAGGGTGTATTCCATGGCACTGTGAGGTATTTCAGAGAAAGGCATGAGTTAGCAAGGAAGGATATTGAAGATAATCAGAACACTCCTTACTACAGCCGTGTCATGGAGTATATGGCTAAGAAGATAAAGAAAGCAAAAAAGCACACCGTCACACTCATAGGTAATCAGGAAAGGAGGCATGAGGTTCAGCTTCCTACTGATGGTTTTGGTTCTGCAAATGAGGTGAAGACGCATGAGGTTACAATTGGAGAAGAATTTTATCCAGCTTGTGAGTGTACATGCAACAAGCCACAGTTGTTGCACCTGCCTTGCTTACATGTGTTGGCTGCATGTGGCTAGATTTAGTTGGATGCTATCTCCTTCGTGTCTCCATACTATTCAAAGGAGGCAGTACTCAATGTCTGGACAGGTGAGATGACAGGGTTTAGAGTCGTCGGCAATTTCAACAAGCTAAACGATGCCGATAGAGTATACGTCCCGGATCCTGCACTACGGTGAACTAGCAGGGGCAGGCGTAAGGTAAAGCGCATCAGAAACAATATGGACCAATCTGAAGCTGGTGGAGCAACCAGGCAATGTTTTCTCTGTGCGGCGTATGGGCATAGGATGAAATATTGCCCCATACTAAATAAAGACGGTGCTTCCACATCGATGAGTGCTTCCGCATCGACAACTGCAACAGCAGTTGCAAGAGGAGGTCCTGGCAGTCATGGTGGACGTAGATCTCGAGGCCGAAGGGGCGGACGAGGAATGAATAACTCAGAAGCTACATAATCTGTGGGACTATGTTTTTATTTGTAATTTGTGGGACTATGTTTTTAATTTGTAATATGTCGGACTATGGTTTTATTTGTAATATGTGTGCACTATGTTTTTATTTGTAATATGTGAGACTATGTTTTAATGCCTTTCGGATACTAAGTTTTTATTTTTAGTATGCAAACATCTATGTTTTATTTTGTACTATGTTCTCATTGTAGATATGGCTTCGTATCCGATGCTTAATGGTAAAATCGATAGAGGGCACCGAGGCGCACTTACGGAATCGGGCACGAACTTAGACGCGTTGATCACTCGCACCCCAAAGTCTAACTAGATGATACACCCTCCATGGGTGAATAGGTATGTGTCGCTACAATCACTTAGTACGTTCGACATCGTTTTGATAGAAGTTAATTGTAAGCTACATTCTGTTCATTTTGTAGGCCGAATTGGGCTGGACTTCTACCCTTGGCACGACTGGTTGAGGGTACATTGGATGAGTGGGTTGATCACCCGGACTTGGATGACGCGGGCAAACCAATGCAGCTACACAAGAGGACAGTATCACGCTTCTCTTACGACAGGTCACTCCTTAGCTGCTTAGTAGATACATGGAGACCAGAGACACATACGTTCCACTTTCCCTGGGGAGAGATGGCTCCTACACTTTACAGGACGTGTCTTACTTGTTGGGATTACCTCTGGCCGGTGCTGTCATAGGACCTTTAGAGGTAGAAACTGGTTGGCTAGCATCTATGCATGCCCGTTTCCTGGCTGCAGTGCCAACTACCACGGAGCTGGACATTACGTGTATTCTATCGGTGACTTGCCTACTATGGGGTCTGTTTGGGCACGGAGAGAGGTATTTTTATTATTAACAATATGAATTGGTAATGTTTATTTCTCGCTATTCAATATCATGTACTAATGTTTGTTGTGATGCATAGAGATAGTTTACGCCTAGCCATGTGAGGGGCTGCTACCCCTCCTTCATGGCGCAGTTTGATAGTCTACACGAGGATCAGGTTATATGGGAACCATACACCCGTAAGGCTATTTCAGATAGGTACCCAGGTGGGATTTCTAGGTACTTCACTAGAGATCAGCATTACTGGATGACCAAGGCTAAGTTGGTCTTCGATATGACAGATGAGAAGATGGCTATTAATAGGGTGATGAGATAGTTCAGTCTGTTCCAAGAGCCTAACATTCCGGTTATTTCACGATTACCAGATCACGTGCACAAGTAATACTACTTTGGTTCTCATCTCTGCATTAATAGGTTATTGAGACTATTCGGTCTACTTATAGCTAATCATGTAACGTGCATTTCAATCTCAGGTACAGTCGCAGCGGAGGAAACAAGTCCCATACTTCTTGGGTTCGCGATATCAGACCTTACCTCGAGGAATGGAATACTGCCCTGACAAATATATGGGATGAAGTTCGTGTCTTTGACTGGGACAGGTACGGGTTGTATCTGAAGCGTTACAGACAGAGCACGAGGATCTACTTGGTTCCATCATCTGCTCCGGAACATATCCCAGTTCCTCTCGCTAGCGATCTGTTCCCAACTTCCTCACTTGTGGGAACCAGACACCACGCGGTATGTCCTCAGTTTTTCTCACATCCTATGTTTTCCCTATACATGAACATGTACAATTGGTTAACTTTCTGCATACAGGGTGAATTGGGAACTCAGGCGCTAGAGGAGGTTACTGCTTTGGTGGACCGCGTTGACAGAGGAGAAAATATCCCACTGAGAGAGCAAGCAACACTGTTGAAGAGTCTTCAAGCGAAGATACGCGGGTTCGTCGCAGCTGTTAGATGGAGACGATCTTCCGATGTTGTTCACACTCATGCAGCACATCGTCCGCCACGCCCCTTTCTGCAGCGTTCAGAACCTCGACCTTCACAGCTAGGGAGCTCCTCCTGGCAGCAGGAACCTCCTTCACAGCCAGGGGGCTCCTCCTAGCAGCAGGCACATTCTTCATAGCCAGGGGGCTCCTCCTGGCAGCAGGCACCTCCTTCACATCCAAGGAGCTCCTCCTGGCAGCCAGGGGGCTACTTCAACCAGCAGCCACCTACTTCACAGCCCGGGGGCTATTTCTACCAGCAGCCACCTCCTTCACAGCCCGCGGACTCTTCCTGGCTTCAGCAGATGGACCTAGGTAACTTAACTTTGTACATTCTTTTACAAAATTTAGTCTTTTAAGTCATTCCTTACATGTTTTAATTCACCAGCACGCGGCAGCCAGTCACAGCCGTTTATGACTTCAGTTCAATTACCTCTATTTACTGGTCCTGGTTCGTACATACCTAGTGACGGCGAGGACGATGATCGTGCTGCATGCACCTATGGTATCTCGGAGACAGTTGTTGCCACTCCACCACCACCATCGACGTAGGAGACACAGACACCGACGGACGAGGTGTTCTATGGCCATGGTCATCATGACACTCGTCCACCGCCTCAGCGCTTATCGCCTTCCGGTCCACGTCCGAGGAAGCCGAAGATTCGTCGCAAGCCCCAGCAGTGATATGGTCATCTACGTACGAGACATGACTATCTATTTATGTATGAGACATATGTAGCCTTTATTTATCGGACATATTCATGTATTTGGCATATTTAGCCTCTATGTATCGGACATATTTAGCCTCTATGTATTTGACATATTTATGTTTGAGACTTATTTGGTTTGGAGAGAGAACAACAGTCCGTCGACATGAATTACACATTACAACTGAATTAAACGTTACAACTTAATTAAACTGCACTACATAGAACAACACTATAGAACATAGTACTACATGAAAAACGTATCACATGAATGCATCATCGTCATCCTCCGTCGATGCAGATCTCTTCCCTTTTTTGCTGCAGAACTATTGCCCTTCGACGATGCGGTGGTCTTCACCTTGGTACTCGGCATGAAGATGTCGTCATCATCCTCCGTCACTGCAGAACTATTCCCCTTCGTCGATGTAGAACTCTTGCCCTTTGTCAATGTAGAACTCTTGCCCTTCAATGCAGAACTCTTCACCTTGCTGCTTGGCATGAAGAGGTCATCCTCGTCCTCACTTTCTGCTGACCATAAACCTGAATTATTCACAGCAATCCTGAGATAAGCATCACCCTTGTGCAGTTGCTTCTGCCATCTGGCGTGCAACCTTAGAAGTTCTTTCCGTATCTCCTCAAAAGTCCTGGGAGGCCACGCACTCCTAGCTAATTGGTGAGCCAACTCATTCATTATGCAGTCACTACTAATGAGTTCCTCCCATGGAACTACTCTATCATTCATCTTGAAATTGGCAGCTAGACAAAGAAGACGGTCGGAAATACCCTTGTGAAAACTACGATCAAAAGGATAGTGAGGATGAGGAGGATGAGACATCTCCACAAAAGGATAGCGAGAGCGGAAGGATGGCGGAGGCGACAGGGAAAGGAAGGGCCTGCTCACCCTCCTTACTGCGAATGTGGTTTTATAGGCGGGAAAGACTATGGCAGGAACGAATGGCGGGAAAGACTATGGCGGGAACGACTGGTGGGAGAGAAAGTGGCGGGAGAAAAATTGAGTTACTTGAATTTAAATCTACTAAGTCCAACGTGGATATTTTCCTTTTCCATCTGCAGATTCTTCTGTTGTCTGGGCTGCACAAGTCCTTTCTTTCTTTCTCTGCCTCTCAGCTTCACGGGCCTCCTCTCGCTGACGGCGCTCATCCGCATGTCGAATTTGGTTTTCTTGGTTGTTCTTCTTCATCTCAGCAAGAAAAGCCCTCTGCTTCACACAGTACTCTTGCCAAGCTCTCTCCTGCTCCGCTTTCTCCGCTGCTGCCGCCTTCTCGTGGCACTCCTCCAAGTCCAAACTAGCCCATGCTCAACGACTTCTTTCACGAATCTCAGTCACCGCCCAGTCCGGCATTTTCGTGTCTATCCAACGATAGTACTGGCACAGGGGCGTAGGAGACTACAAAGGAAATAGAAATATAACAAATGAAATAAACAACAATATCAACAACGTGTTTATTCTGTGTGACTCAAACTTACCGGAGGCGTGATGTACGGTGAAGGACCAAAGGGTGGATCTTCCTTATAATTAGCACACATGAAAACCTTCATGCCCAACCAATCTAAAAAATCTGTCACCTCCTTCACCTTGCAGACATCCCCGCACCAACAACAAACTGCTTCCACCCCCTGAGGCAACTTCGCACTCTTCCATTTGCTAGGCCTAATGCTTTGATCAGAACAAGGCAAACTCATAATGACTACCGCGCTAGTTTTTTCGAGTACTGGATGCCGATGGAGGAAGGCACATACAATGCCTCCTTTTATAGGCAGATGACAACCGCAATGGCGGGAAATCGGCCGGGAGAGAATGGAGGGAGAGAATGGCGGGAGAGAATGGCGGGAGAGAATGGCGGGAAAGATAATGGCGGGAGAGGATGGTGGGATATAGGTGGCAGCACAGTATGGTGGCAAATAAAAACGGGAATAGTACGGCTAGCTAAAATTAAGATACAACTTGCAGAAATTAAGATACAACTTGTTGAAATTTGAGTTGCAAGAAGATAAATCTACTTAGTACAACGTGGATATTTTCCTTTTCCATCTCCGGCTTCTTCTGGTACCTGGGCTTCACGGGCCCTGTCTTTCTTTCTCACTGTGGCAGATAGCTGAAAACAATAGCTAGCTCATGTTCACGCTGTTTGAATGTTACGAGCACCAAATTATTGGCTTCCACAGAAGATGCCAGTAGAAAATTACCGAAACCTTCCTTCTTCAACACCATTCGATCACCCAAGCCAATGCAGTACGAACAAGGAATGCTCACAAATATATCATCATCTTCTGAATCCCAAGTAATTTCAAGAAGTAAAGAAACAGTCCTAGGAATAGCCACAAATTCCATCAAACTCCTCACAACCATGGTAGGAATAACCTGACAAAAACAAGCAAGTTATATGATCCATCTTATGAACCAGCAAAGAACAAACAAATAATAAAAACCAGAAACCAAAGACCATATGTTGGGAAATAACATTCATGCGATCCATCCTATGAACAAAAGGAGTACACGGTATGTAGTTGTCATCAAAGAGCTGCCGCGACATGACATACATTTGATGATAATTCAGAGTGACACCACGACTATAACAGCTGTCAAGAAGTTCCCTCTGAGTTTCACTCAGATCCTCAAGAGCTACAAAAAATGGTTTCACTAACTGAGATGAACCGCAAAAGGTATAAGCTCAATCAAATCCGAAAATTAGTCAAACAAATATCTTACCAACATGGGGTAAAGGAAACAACATAACACCATCCCGATGAAATTCGACACTAATATAAGTTCCATAGTGCTCAAGCATAACAGTCACCATGTCACTGTGGCGGAGACCATAATCATTCACGAGTTCCTCCCACGAAGGACCATGGAATTTACTGTTCATCCTACCATGTGTAAATATAACATGGTATAAGTTACCCTCAGTGTTGTGCAGAGCAAGATCAAAATCTGTGTCACCTCTCCGAATAGCTAAAGCTCTGCACTCCTCAATGTACCGAGCAAGATGTGATCTAACATTGCACGGAACATACTACAACAAGAATGGAAGCAAGGATCATAAAATTATAAAAAAAGGCATTCGAATATGCCACAGTCAGATAAACAAGACATAGAATCTTACAACACGTCTTGCACATCGATGATCCAGCACCACAGTAAATACAGACGCACCGGAATCAACGGTAGCGCAAGGGCCACCTGGAGCTCGGCAAAATGGGCAAGCCATTACCTGCAAACGGACGGTGACAAATATGAACTAAATCCACTACCGACTTGACAAGTCTCATTCGATTGAGTTGGAAGCAAAAAAAATATACCGTAGGCCGATGGAGAACGCCCTGATCTATTGTTTACGCGGGTAGGATAACAAACTGGGTGGTCCAGCAAGGAGATCGGCGAGGCGGTGGAACCACCGGAGAGCAACAGGAGTGAGAGGGGAAGAGGGGAAGGCTAGTAGATGGGGGAGGGTGAAACAAGTGGTCAGAGGAGGAAGAAAAGAGGGTCGGGCCTTATCCAGGGCTCCATCGGCCTCCCACTGGCCGACAGGTGCCTTTCGGCCTACCCCTGGCCGACAGGCCTATCCCCTGGCCTCTGATTGGCCGATAGGGGCTCTTCGGCCTATAGGTGGCCGACTGTCGGTGGTCGGCCTGGTGGAGGCCGACAAGTCCCTGTTCGGCCTCTTACTGGTCGACAGGGTACTAGTTTTGATATTTTTTCAACTCAGACACCTGTTTTCAAAATTGCTACAAAATCCGTACTAGTTCTAGAAAAAATTCGGGAAAACAACAAAACAAGCATCTGCTAGTTCCTCTTCACGTAATCAGGAAAGTAAACTGATTTCGTCAATTATTAGTCCTATTAGTCCAAGTATAAGCCCGATTTTCAAGGTTTATTCAATGAATAATGCTTCTTGCTTTGCATGTTCATGTGAAGACCAAATCTAATATTTGATTTTTCCCTTCTTAACCAATTGATGCTGCAAACTCTTCATGGAGGACAACCTGGCTTAATTAACTTGGACGTCGTACAAGAGTTGTTGACTCTATATTGATCTCCAACTGTAACATGAGTCTGTTTTTCGGTCCGTCGTTACCACAGAATATTACCAGGTTTTATTTTTCCTGTAACATGAGTCTATTTTTCGGTCCGCAGTTACCGCGGGATATTACCAGGTTTTATTTTTCCTAACTATCCGTTTACAACGTACATCTATTTCGCTCAACATATTTTCTATTGGTTTCTACTTCATTATTTTTGTAGAGATTTTCTATCAATCTTCGTGTGTGATGTCAGTGTGGCTAGCTTCTTGCCTATTTCCGACCTATGTTGACTTCGACTTCGTGCCGCATAACCAACCTCGACTACGTGATGGCGTTACCTCGGCGAGCCGACGTCGTCGTCCCGCCACTATCGATCTCAGCGCCCAGGCCACATCTTTTTGCTTCCCTTTGCGTATTTTGATTATGCAAAGAAGTCAATACTATCATTACCTCTATTTGTTATTACTTTTGGCTTGCATTATATTATGTGAGTAGGTAATTGACTTCGACTGTGTAACGTGGTCACCTCGGCGCATCGACGCCGTCATCTCGCCTCCGTCGACCAAAATGTGTCATCACCTTGATGCGCTGCCCAGTATCGGTATACCCGTGCCGTCACTTCATTAAGTCAACATCACACTGCCGACCTCACCTCGACTAGATTGGGGTCTTCGGCATCACTTCACCAACCTACTCTTGTGGCTCCGACGTCACCTTACCGAGTTGTTGCCTCCCCTTGGCTAGACTGGGGGCTGCGCCCGCCAAGTTGGCAATATTGTGTCATCACTTCGTCAAACCGAGCTCCTTGCTTGGCCACCTCGGAACCGGCTTGGGGGTTGGGACCTCGGCAAAGCAAAGGACAATGCACCATACCAGAGTTTTCAAAGAACAATGGCCTCCTCCATCCTGCCTCAAGTCCGTAGTGCGTCGTCTATGTCGAGCACATTAACCAGCTAAGTCGCTTTCATGCTCAGAAACTTTCAGTTTTAAATTTTGTTTGGTTCGACCAAGCATTATACTTTTTTGAAAAAATGTTGTTTGCAAAAAAACTTTCTTTGTCAAAACATTGTTTGTTACAAACAAATTCAAATACCCCGTTTAGTTGGGGGCTTCCTTTATGAAGCCATTCCTCTTGCATATGATTATTAATGTATCGCACCCTTCCCTGTTCGTGTTTACGGCAATATATGCATCATGTTGACTTAACTGTTCCGCAAAGTTGGGTTGCCTTGCTCTTGTGTTTACCCCTACGTTCCCGATTGTTCGGCTAGGGAGTAAAGGGAGCACCCCTGCGATTGTTACGATCGGGTCATCTGAACTTGTACCTCAAATGGGTGAAGCCGAAAGCTAGCGCTCTTACTGTTTTCAACTATGGTCGGCCACGACGGGAGACAAGCATATATAAATCTATTGCACACCCCTTATGGTAATCATGAGAACCCAAAGAAAGTAATCATTGACGGAACTATTTTCTTTGAAGCTGCTTCTTACGTTAAGTAGTAATATAACATAAGTTTCCTAGGTGCGCTTTGTACGTTATAGCCTAATGGCCTGATTGCCTACTTATTTGAAACACCTCCGATATCCTCGAATGGCATAGTAGATAACACTTTTTGGCCCTTGGCCGAAGAGGGAGAAGCCGACTGTCGGCTAAGACGCTTTAAAGTTCGGGCGAGCACATATATGATATAAGTACATCGGTACATACAATCATTATACATAAAATTCTTTTACCCAAGTCACTTGGGGGCTCTTAAATTTGTATGAGACGTTTTATAATAAATGTTTTCTTCTTAGTTGTTGCAAAGTCTTTTCATACCACTCCTTTCTCGACTCGAGTGCTTGGTCAATAGCTGGGTAGCCTGGTTTCTCTTTAAAGCCGCTCGCCTGAGAAACTGGCATAAGAAACACTCCGCCTTCGGGATAGGGAGGTTGAAGCCAAAGGCTGACCCACCTGAAGTCCAGAGATCGTACGTGTCATGTTAAATCATGACGAAAGCACAATTTTAAGACCAATTTCGTATTGGCACCAAAAAACTTCATTCAATTGAGACGGACAGTTTTCACATAAGTTTTTTGGGTTTTTTTGTGCTTATAAATTCTTTAACCTATTTTATGTTTTCCTTTCAAGAAGCGGGACATTCTCTTGGTTGAGGTGTTCGGCGTGATGGTCTTGCCCGAAAACTCTTTTCCGAACTACGGTTCGGCATCTTTCCTGTCGAACTCCACCTTGGTGTTGTCAAAACGTACATGACGGTTGAACTAGTTCCCAAGGAGATACGATCCTAGGGTCGGCCATATTTCCTAACCCAAGTCTCGAGGGCTACTGCATTGACAATTCAATGCAGAAAATTTCAGTGCAATACCGTTTCCGAGGACATTATGATCCTTGGGTTGGTCGGCCTCACCCAACCTGAGTCTCAAGGTTTGTGCACATCGCTTTTGTGTTCTAAAGTATGCTGTCGAGCTAGGAGTTGATCCTCGGGCCGATTTTGCGAATCAACCTGAGTCTCAGGGCTACTGGGATCAGCGGTTTTATGTCATCCTTCAAGTGCATCATAGGTTTTAGACCGACACACACCTTGAGGGCAACTAGCTATATATCTCGGTAGAGAATAAATTGCACCACTCAAAAATATCCACAAAAAATCAGCCCACGGTCGGGAATTGTTGGTGGCACCGATTTTGGATATTTGGTTTTGGACAGAGTGTATATGGGAGAAGTGGGGGTGCTTTTGGTGGCTAACACTTGAGAATTTTGAGAAATTCATTCACCAAGATTACCTCACCCCCTTTTAATAGTATTGGCCTTCCTATGGACTCAAAGTGATTTCTCACGTAAAGTAAAATGTAGAGTATTCATGCTTGATGATTTTCCAATCCTATTCCTTGCATTTGGGGTCTCCTCACAATCCTTTTGCCAATCCATTGATTGAACATTCCTAAAATATACTTAGGGGAATCCTTATTTCAATGAAATATATGTTGTTATTAATTACCAAAACCACCTAGGGAGAAGTTGTGCTTTCGATCTCCCCCTTTTTGGTAATTGATGAAAACATGTAGATCAATGCTTCGATAGGGATAAAACAATGAATATCATCATCACTTTTAGAGGTATGTGATAAGCAAGAGATCCTCCTAAATTTGTGCATCATTTTAAAATTTGTGTTTGAATGCAAATGCACAATCGATTAGGAGCATTGGTAACTCTTCCATCTCACATAGAACTTGGTGGTGCGCATGAATGATATGAATGGATTACACTGCACATAACACCGAACAAGTGAATGATCATCTCGTACATATATCACAAAGACAGGAAATAGTAGCGTCAACAAGCAAAGCGTATGATCAAACAAAACTGAGTTTAACAACCAATCGAAAAAACAAATGTTTTTAAAGTGAAGAGAGCAACCAAAAGACAAAACACTCTCTCTCTCTCGAAGCCCTATGATCTATACACTTCTCCCCCTTTAGCAACAAGTTACCAAAAATTTCAAATTATGTAGAACTAATCGTCTCTCTAGGCATGATGTCCTCCGGTAGCTGTTGAAGGAGTCAAAAGAAGGGCATCTGCAAAAGCTTCTACAAAATTCCTCTGGGGTGATGGAGTAGCTGTTGAAGGTGCTGGAGGAACTGATGGAGCAGTGGCAGGTGCTGATGAAGAAGGCCTCAACTCTGGAGTAGGCACTGGAGCAGATCTGGCTTGAGTCTTGAATTGAGTGCTACCCCGAAGAGGGAAACCATCATCATCACTGGAGTGGGGACTAGACACTGCATCCACTTCCTGTTTAAGCTAATTAACTATCACAATCATCTCATCCACCTTGTTGTCAAGTGCATCAATTTGTCTCAACAATCCTATAAAGGATCTTCTAGTTCTTGAGGATCTCAACAACATTCTGCTCTATCCCTTGGATAGCATTTAAGATGTAGGATAATTGGTCACTCTTGGTCCTCGGAGTCCTAGCACTAGTGGCTCCAGCTGCTTCTGCCTCTGCATGTGCCTGTGTAGTAGATGAAGTGGGATGACTAGGGTCCATCTCCACAACATTGTCCTCAAACTCTGGCTATAGGGCAAGATGTGGACGATCAAGTGATTGGCTCTTTCCTACTTTGGAGTTGACAAGCATATGAATATTTGGAGCATATCCACATGATCTCTTCTGATCACGAGCTATCCTCTTGATAGTATCTACTATCAAATCCATTACCCCGAATCTGGTATGGAGATCTACATGGTGCAGCATGTTGATGGAATACCCCTGATCATCTTGTCATCTCTAGACTTGGGCATCCAAGTATGCCTCATGATAGTGTTGGTGGTGGGCAAACCTGCTTGCAGAAAGTAGACTGGTCAAAACTTGTATGTCTTCACATAATCAATGGGAATTGGATTCTACATATTGGCCATGGTATTATGATTCATCTTGGCCTCAAAATAGACATCAGATCTCCCTCTTGTACCTGTGGGGTTACTAAGGTGGTAGCACAGTAATCAACTGTAGCTTGGTACCTTGTTCCTTCAGTCGTCCAAACTATCCTTCGATATAGATACAAATGAGCTATAGAGTAGAATTGCATGATCATATCATCATTCCATGCAGTGAACTCTCTACCAACAAATGCATCTATATCAATGGCATTAAAGTTCTCTAGCACATGAGGAAAATAGTCAGCATTGTCCTTGAATATTTCCAGTCCACATATCTCATGTCACTAACAACAGGACTATTGTCAAACAAGACAGTATCATAAAAATCTTGTTGCTCCTTGGTGTGGAAGCAAGCATCAACAACAATTATCCTCATTTGAGCATATGCATCATCATTTCTCCATTTCCTCAGCCCTGGATCCTTCCTCTTCTTCATATCCTTAGCAATTGGATGAGTGTGATTGTGTTCAGGCAGATGAGGTCTCAGCTTCCTTAGCACAACAACATCTCCCTCTTCTTCCATCATGGAAGATTTCTTGTTCTTCTAATCTTGTGAAATTTCTTTGGTTGTCCTCTTTGGCTTGGTGGCAAAAACTTTCTTGGGGGTAGTAAGCTTGGCTCTGGATGCATATTGACTGGTCATTGCATCAGCCATTAGCTTCTTCTTCTTGGAAGGAGATTGTGCAACAGGTTCTTCCTCCTCTTCTTCTTCCTCACTTGCAGCTGGGTCCTCACACATGGAAGTGGGTCTGGCAACAACATGCAACACGCTCTTTCTAGCTTTCTATCCTGCTATCTTGGGCATGGACTTTGAGGTCTTGGGTGGCTCAAGGGAGAGAGCAGGGATGGCAATGGGTCGGGTTTGGAGTGGGTGGAGATGGTCCAAATCCAACCCATGACCCATCTTCATATCCTCTGCCCATCCACCAAAGCATCCATGGGCACAAACTGTACCCATGCCCAAATCCATTGGATATCCAGATACCCAGGGAGCTCCATGGGCATAGAAAAATCAGCATGAATCCTTCCCAAAGATCAAATTAACTCATCATCGTTCATTAAGGGAGATTAGGTTTAATAATTATGTTAGTGGATTTGTGGGGGATTAGGTAACATGGGTCGGAATATGACCCTCTGTGACCGCGAGTGACATGGGATTGGACATTTCCTTAGTTTAGTGTCACTGCCACAGGGGGCATGTGTCATACAGGTATCCATTGGATGTCCATGGAGAAAAAATTACAACTATGCCCAACCCAACTGTTCGTGGGTATCCAAATCCACGGATCCATGGGCAGAAACACGCTCCATACCCTTGCCCAACCGGGTCGGGTATCCACGGGTATCCAGATCCATGGATAAAATTGCCATCCCTAGGATAGAGTCGTTGTAACACCCCGTTACGCCTAGCGGGATCTAGACTGGCCCCACAAACCAACACTAGTCTTTCCTACGCACTTTGTCCTCACTCATGCGCACCCGGGACCAACTTCCCAGTCGGTCACCCATCCTAGAATCGCCCCAAGCCAAGCACGCTTAACTTTGGAGTTCTTTTCGCATGGGCTCCCGGAAAAGAAGGAATTCTTTGTCGATATGAGTAGTCTATCATTCCTATTAAGCGAGGCTCTCACATACACCCCACTCAAAGGAACTGACGTCCTCGTCGACCCATCAGGAACGTTCCCTATTGGCACACGCATGCGCGTCCAGTCCGGCACATGTGCCATGCCATGTGCCACAATAGGCCACATGCGACATGTGTCCCATGCCCGCGCACCTGACCCATGCATGTCCATGTAACCATGAGGGTCGGCTCTGATACTAATTGTAACACCCTGTTATGCCTAGCAGGATCTAAAGTGGCCCCACAAACCAACACTAATCTCTCCTGCGCACTTTGTCCTCACTCGTGCGCACCCGGTACTAACTTCCTGATTAGTCACCCATCCTAGAATCGCTCCAAGCCAAGCACGCTTAACTTTGGAGTTGTTTTCACATGGGCTCCCGGAAAAGAAGGAATTCCTTGTTCATATGAGTAGTCTATCATTCGTATTAAGCGAGGCTCTCATGGTCATAGTTTCCTTAGCACTCTTAGGTGCTCTCCTAGCTTTAGATCTAGCATATTCCTTCCTGACTGGCCTCTTAGCAAAAGTGGCCTCATTAGCAGATTTCTTACCAGCTTTGTCTTTGTTTTCCTACTGCTTCTTGGCAAGAATCTCTTCTAGCACAAAGTCTAACTCCTCCTCATCTGAGGTAATCTACTTCCTGGCCCTTGTGATAGCCTTGGGCAACCATGAGAATTGGGAGTACCTGGATCCTCTGAAGATGAAGAGCTAGCTTCTCGGCTAGTACCAGCATCCATGTCAACACTCTGCTCTCTCAAGTCATTGTCACTGTCCTCTAAACCTGGCATATTGACCCTATGAATAGATATAGATGAGCGGAAGGGATAAGCATCACAAAATTCAGAAGGGTTTTGCAAATTTGAACTCAAAATTTAAATTTAACTTTCTGCTAAGTGAGTTTCGGTTCCACCGGGTCACAAATTTCAGAACCACGAAGACATACGCTCTCATTAACATAAACTTGGCAGCTCTTTTGGTTTCACCGAAAAGAGCAACTCGGTTTCACCGAGAATGTTCTCAGTAGCCCAAAATAAGAAATCGGTGAGACCGATTTATCAGACTCGGTGACACCAGACACACATGGCGGAAGATTAAACCTAAAAAAATTCGTTCTCTAATCTAATCAGAGATTCTCGTGGATAGAAGATAGGCAATCTTTGGAATGAAGACAGGCATGACCTAATGCGCAAGAATCGGATGGGAAGCACAAATAGGCTTGAGATCTTTGCCCTAACTCGATGAATATCTCCTACAACGACAACGGCAGGTGAGATTGTGGTCGACGGCGAGAATCTCCTATGGTGAAGACACACTAGGGTTGACGACGATGTCCAAAGACTCACGAGCAACAACTAGGGTTGACGGAGAACGACGTTTGAAGAAGTGATTTCAAAAATCATGTCCACCAATATATATATCCCTTCGCTGTCGGTGACACCGGTTAGAAAAAATCGGTGCCATCGAGTTTCTTAACTGTCGGGAGACAGTGAAACTCGGTAAAGCCAAGATTTCTAAATTGGTGTTATCGAGGTTCTAAAAACCAGATCAACCCTAGTGTTTTAATGAGACCTAGATTGTGGAGTTGATGGCACCGAGTTCCACATGGGAGGTTTTGGAAGTCAGCTCTTCTCAAAACGGAACTCCAAGTGCTCCTCACATAGAGGGTCCGAGAAGTGCTTGCTCAAATTTTGTGATGAAGCATGAATAGAATTTGAGACAAGAAAGCATAGATAGCTAGAGAGGGGTCCTAGGCATTCTTGTACATCCAATTGGCCAAAGAAAAATGAAACCCAAATGACAACAATTGGATATCCTCGAATGAGAAAAGATATGCATACCAACATGCTCATATAATAAGATGTCAAATGAAATCATGGCAAACATGCATAACTACTCTAGCATCTACCAAGCACTTGGACAATGACGGAGTCATCTATATATGAGTATATTTACTTAGTAGACAAATAAGAATACTAGATCATAGGTCATACTAATCATTTAAGCACAAGTGGGGTTACCACTTTTACATAAAGCATTTAATGTCGTCACATCTTATGAGATGCTTTAACTCAAGTCTTAGAGTAAAGATTTTTTTTCAGAACTAGTACCAAAAATGTACCAAATTCGAAAAGCGTATGTCGGAAATGAAAAATAGCAAAAGTAGTACCCCGTCGGCCACTGGGAGGCCGAAGAGGGGCCCGTCGGCCACCACCAGGCCGAAGAGCCACCTGTCGGCCAGTGGGAGGCCGAAGAGTGGCCTGTCGGCCAGAGGGAGGCCGAAGAGCTGGTTGTGTGCCAATGGGAGGCTGATGGTCCCTAGATAAGGCTGAGGACTGTTTTCTTTCTCCTCTGACCACTCCTTTCACCCTCCCCCATCCTCCAGGCTCCCCATATCCACCTCTCACTCCCGTTGCTCTCCGATGCTTCCACCGCCGCGCCGATCTCTTCGCTTGACCACCCATTTTCGTATCCAACCCGCGTAAACAATAGATCAGGGCGCTCTCCACCGGCCTACGGTATTTTTTTGGCTTCGAACTCAATCAAACATCAACTTTCAACTTGGTTGTGGATTTAGTTCTTATTGGTCACCGTCCGTTTGCAGGTAAATGGCTTGCCCATTTTACCGAGCTCCGGGTGGCCCTTGTTCTGCCGTTGATTCTGGTGTGTCTGTATTTACTGTGGTGCTGGATCGTCAATGTTCAAGGCGTGTTGTAAGATTCTATATCTTGTTTATCTGACTGTGGCATATGGTTGATGTTGTTTTGGTTGGAATGTATTCGAATGCGTTTGTTTACATGATTATGATGTTTGCTTCCATTCTTGTTGTAGTATGTTCCGTGCAGTGTTAGATCACATCTTGCTCGGTACATTGAGGAGTGCAGAGCTTTAGCTATTCGGAGAGGTGACATAGATATTGATCTTGCTCTTCAGAACAGTGAGGGTAACTTATACCATGTTTTGTTTAGACATGGTCGAATGAGCAGTAAATTCCATGGTCCTTCGTGGGAGGAACTTGTGAATGATTATGGTCTCCTTCATCGTGACATGATGACTGTTAGGCTTGAGCACTATGGAACTATGATTAGTGTCGATTTTCATCGGGATGGTGTTATGTTGTTTCCTTTACCCCGTGTTGGTAAGTTATTTGTTTGACTGATTTTCAGTTTTGTTTCAGCTTATACGTTTTGAGGATCTGAGTGAAACTCAGAGGGAACTTGTTGACAGCTGTTTTTATAGTCGTGGTGTCACTCTAAATTATGATCAAATGTATGTCATTTCGTGGCGGCTCTTTGATGACAACTACATACTGTGTACTCCTTTTGTTCATAGTATGGATCGCATGAATGTTATTTCTCAACATATGGTAAGCTTTGGTTTCGGGTATTTTTTATTTATTTGTTCTTTGTTGTATCATAATGTTTTAAATTTGTAAGCTGAATATCATATAACTTGTTGTTTTTTGTCACGTTATTCCTACCATGGTTGTGAGGAGTTTGAAGGAATTTGTGTCAATTCCTAGGACTGGTTCTTTAACTCTTGAAATTACTTTGGATTCTAAAGATGATGATATGTTTGTGAGCATTCCCTGTTCCTACTTCATTGGCTTGGGTGATAGAATGGTGTTGAAGAAGGAAGGTTTCGGTAATTTTCTGCTGGCATCGTCTATTGAAGTCAACAATTTGGTGCTCATAACCTTCAAATAGCATGAACAGGAGCTACCTGTTGTTTTCAGCTATCTTCCACAGTGATCATATTGTCTCGCCCTACAATCCCCCATTTTCTTTTCCCGTCCTACTATCCCGCCATATTCTTTCCCGTCATACTCTGCCGCCACTTTCTTTCCCGCCATTCTTTACCGTCATTCTCTCCCGCCACTTTCTTTCCCGCCATTCTCTCTCGCCACTTTCTTGCCCGCCATTCTCTCCCGCCATTCTCTTTCCCGCCTTTCTCTCCCGCCAATTTCTTTCCCGCCATCTTCTCTTGTGAACCTATATAACCACATCCGCGATAAGGTGGGTTAGCAGGCCCTTCCTTTCCCTTTCGCTCCCGCCATCCTTTAGTGGAGATGTCTCATCCTCACTATCCTTTTGATCGTAGTTTTCACTCTGGTATGTCCGATCGTCTTCTCCGTCTAGCTACCAATTTCAAGATGGATGATAGAGTAGTTCCATAGGAGGAACTCATTAGTAGTGACACCATAATGAATGAGTTGGCTCACTCATTAGCTAAGAGTGGGTGGCCTCCCAACACTTTTAAGGAGATATGGAAAGAACTTCTCAGATTGCACGGCAGATGACAAAAGCAACTGCATAAGGGTGAAGCTTACCTCAGGATTGCTGTGAATAATTCAGATTTATGGTCAGCAGATAGTGAGGACGAAGACGACCTCTTCATGCCGAGCACCAAGGTGAAGACTACCGCATCGTCGACGGGCACGGGAAATATTTCTACATCGACGAAGGGGAAGAGTTCTACATCGACAAAGGGGAAGAGTTCTGCATCGAGGGAGGACGAAGACGACATCTTCGTGCCTAGTACCAAGGTCAAGACGACCGCATCGTCGAAGGGCAAGAGTTTTGCATCAACAAAGGGCAAGAGATCTGCATCGACGGAGGATGATGATGATGCATTCATGTAGTACTTTTCATGTAGTACTATTTTCTATAGTGTTGTTTAATTAAGTTGTAACGTGTAATTCAGTTGTACTGTTTAATTCAATTGGATGCATTTAGTTTGCAGTAATAGTGTTGTCTCTCTAAACCAAATGACCACTGAAATAGAACATGAATATGTCTCATACATGAATATGTTTCATACATAAAATAGACATATGTCTCATACATAAATAGATAGTCATGTCTCATACATAGATAACCATATCACTGATAGTCTGAAATAGCCTGATGGGAGTATTGCTCCCATATAACTTGATCATCGTGCAAACTATCAAACTGCGCCGTGAAGGAGGGGTAGCAACCCCTCACCTGGCTATGCGCAAACTGTCTCTATGCATGACAACAAACATTAGTAAATAATATTGAATAGCGAGAAATAAACATTAGTAATTTATATTGTTACTAATTATGAAAATACCTCTTTCCGCGTCCAAACAGATCCCATAGTAGGCAAGTCGTCGATAGAAAGCACGTAAGTTCTAGCCATGTCCTTATTATCAAAAGGTTTGTCAACACTGACGTAGGGTCGACCAATAGGGAATCTCTCATATGACCAAAGCTGCAACAATAGTGAACATCCGACAAAACCAGATTTTCTAGACTTCAACTGGCAAGCTTTACATAGGCCTCTATACGTAGTCGCTAACACAATAGAACCAAAACTCCTCTGCACAATGTTCTCTGGACAACGTGCGTTAGCTATCTCTCGTGCAACACCGATGAGTCGTGCATCGACAGTAGTCACGTGGTTCTCCGTGAACATCGTCTTGCCGAACAACCACATAATATATACCTCTAGGGATCGATCAATCTGTGCCTCTAACAACTGAACATTGGGATATCCTAAGACGACAATCTGAAACTGGCTCAACCACCTGAAAAGAGGCATGTGACGATCGTTGTCTAGCGACGTAGTAGTTGGCACCGCAGCTAGAAAACAGGCATGCATAAATGCTAGCCAACCAGTTTCTACCTCTAAAGGTCCTATGGCAACACCGGCCAGAGGTAATCCCAACAAGACACATCCTGTAAAGTAACGTCATCTTTCCCAGGGAAAGTGAAATGTATGTGTCTCTGGTCTCCATCTATCTACTAAGCAGGTAAGGAGTGACCTGTCGTAAGAGAAACGTGATACTTGCCTCTTGTGCAACTGCATTGGTTCACCTACGTCATCCAAGTCCGGATGATCAACCCACTCATCCAATGTAACCTCAACCAGTCATGCCAAGGGTAGAAGTCCAGCCCAACTTAACCTACAAAATAAATAGAATGTAGCATACAATTAGCGTCTATCAAAAGGATGTCAAACATGGTAAGTCATTATACCGACACATACCTATCAACCCATGAAGGGAGTATCATCGAGTTAGACTTTAGGGTGCGAGTGATCAACACGTCTAAGTTCATGCCCGATTCCGTAAGTGCGCCTCGATGCCCTCTATCAATATTACCATTAAGCAACGGATACGAAGCCATATTTGCAATTAGAACATAGTCCACACATATTACAGAATAAAACATAGTCCATCATATTACAGGTTAAAACATAGTCCAAACTTATTACAAAATAAAACATAGATGTTTGCATATTACAAATAAAAACATAGTCCCACATATTACACATTAAAACATAGTGCAGACATATTACAAATAAAAACATAGTTCGACATATTACAAATTAAAACATAGTTCCACACATTATGTAGCTTCTGAGTTATTCATTCCTCGTCCGCCCCTTCGGCCTCGACTGCCACGTCCACCACGACTGCCAGGACCTCCTCTTGCTACTGTTGTCACAATCGTCGATGTGGAAGAACTCGTCGATGTGGAAGCGTCGTCTTTCTTCAGATCGGGGCAATATTTCATCCTATGCCCATAAGCCGCTCGGAGCAAACATTGTCTGGTTGCTCCACCAGCTTCAGATTGGTCCATATCATTTTGGATGCGCTTTACCTTACGACTGCCCCTGCTAGTTCGCCGAAGTCTAGGATCCGGGATGTATACTCTCTCACCATCGTTTACCTTGTTGAAATTGCCGACGACTCTAAACCATGTCATCTCACATGTCCAGACATTGAGTACTGCCTCTTTTGAATAGTACGAAGACACGAAGGAGATAGCGTCCAACTGAATCTGACCACAGGCAGCCAACACATGTGAGCAAGGCAGATGCAATAACTGTGTTTTGTTGCATGTACACTCACAAGTTGGATAAAATTATGTTCCAATTTTAACCTCATGCGTCTTCACCTCATTTGCAGAACCAAAACCATCAGTAGGAAGCTGAACCTCATACCTCCTTTCATGATTACTTATGAGTGTGACAGTGTGCTTTTTTGCTTCCTTTATCTTCTGAGCCATGTACTCCATGACACGGCTACAATAAGGAGTGTTCTGATTATCTGCAATATGCTTCTTTGCTAACTCGTGCCTTTTTCTGAAATATCTCAAAGTGCCATGAAATACACCCTCCACAATAGCTGTCGGTGGCAATGTTCTATTCCCTCTGAGTACAAAGTTATATACCTCTGCAAGATTGGTTGTCATGTGGACATACCTAGCTCCATGGGTGCCATGCAGCAAAGACCAATTCACTGGAGGCTCTTTCTCTATCCACTTAGAAAAATTCTTTATTGCCCTGCCCTTCTTTCTCTTCGTATTAGAAGGGTCAATTGCTGGCAAGTCACAAAGACCAACTGGCTCCTCAAGCTCCGCGATGAGTGCTGTTAATTTAACCTGGTCTTTTTCCATTTTCTTCCTAGCAAGGATCTGCTTCTTAGTGAACTCATCTAGTTTTGACCAAATAAATTCGTATTTGCGCCGCTGGTTCTGCTTGCATAACTTTTTGAACAAGTTCATCAACCGTTTGTTCTTGAACTGTGAGAAAAATTTGCACCTAGATGGCGCATGCACCACCGACTTTGCAAGTCATTCCAATGTGTTGGCTCGTTAGCTGTTGGATTACTCAGTGTCTTCACGGCCTTCAATATACCAGGATGTCGGTCATGAATGACACATACATTTGTTCAGTCCTTCACGATCGCAATTTTAACTTGCCGGAAGAACCATACCCAGCTCGGAAAGTTCTCACTCTCCACAAATGCCATGGCTAGTGGGATGGTTTGGTTGTTCGCGTTCACACCAATAGCAGTCAAGATTTGCCCTTTATACTGACTAGTCAGGATTGTACCATCCACAAACATCACAGGAGGACAATGCCGGAAAGCTTCGATGCACATACCAAAAAAGAAGAAAACTCGTTTCAACACCTTATAATCTGGTATACTCTCCAACCTCGTGTGTTGTATGTTAACATGTGTCAGGATTCCTCTCTTTCAGTATGTCAAGGAGACGAACAACATTATCATATGAGTCAAAGAACGTCCCAAACCTTTCCTCCATAGCCTTCTGCTTAGCCCTCCAAGCCTTCCCATATGAAATGTCATAATTCCATCTGACCTTCACTACTGTCTGGATGTGTTTTGTTTCCATATCTTTCTTCTTCACTATCTCAGTATACATGAGTTGTGCTATGAGAGTTGAAGTAAGGTTTGGATGACGAACCAACAGGTTTTTCCTCACACAATTATGCGGGAAAACATTGGTGACAACCCAGTGGATGTTATACTTTGGCACGTGGCCGTGCACCTTCACAGGACAACCTGATTCAACACACTTCACGGTATATTTGGTTGGACTCGATATGTGTGTCCGAAAAACCCTTTACATAGACATAGCCCACTTTATCACCGCATACTTCATTTTTTTTCTTTGTGTCAAACATACACTAAATAAACCTACACTAAATAAACCTACACTAAAACAGCAAGCTTCCACTAAAAATGACTACACTAACCAAACTAAATAAACCTACACTATTAACACATACAGTAAAATCACTACACTAAAAAAGCTAACCTAAACTAATTTTACGTACATTAAAAAAACTAACCTAAACTAACAAAAAAAAAAGGTATACCTTCGACGCGTGTGTGCCCTTCTTCTTCCTCTCCACCTTCCTCACCACTCCACCTTCTCACCATTCACACATCCAGCACCCCACCATGTCTCCTCCAAACGAAACACACTACCCCCATGGCAAAAAATGAGACTGTACGACGGGGGAGATGGACACGATCTGGACACGATCTATTGTTTCAGTGGATTGAAACGGAAAATGGGTGAATGATGCAGGAGATCAAGGGGGGATTTCGGTCAAGAAAAACGAGAGAGAGGGGATGAGCAGCCAAAGCAAGGAGGAAGAAGGAACCGGCGTCGGGCCTTATCCAGGGGCTCTTCGGCCTCTTGAAGGCCGACGGGCTCTCTTCGGCCTGCCGTGGGCCGACGGCAGCCTCTTTGGCCACCCTTGGGCCGATGGGCCCTCTTCGGACGCAAGAAAGTCGACCGGTCCCCCGTCGGACCAGCTTAGGCCGACGAGGTCATATTTTTAATTTTTTGAGAATGGACATACGTTTTCCAAATTTGGTACAAAAAAGGTACTAGTTTTGAAAAAAAATCTAGAGTAAAGACCCCCTTGATGCGACACCCCCCTAAGACGGATAAACTAACCTTGGGTCGTGTCGATGAAGACTTCATGTAGGTGATATAGTGGTGGATACTCATTGATGAAGATCATCTTGAGTTGGGAGCTATCCTTGTTGCTTCTTACTCTTCTCACCTACATGAGTTAGTCCCACACAAGGAACAAATACAAGGATATCTATGAACGTGGAGTGAAATGCATACATGATAATGTCCATTGATTCTTTCATTACCTTGTCCCTTGCTTACCTTTGAGGGAATGTGTGACTCCTTGAACTATTGCATAAGATTGGAGTTGATTGCAAATAGTCCTTGACGAAAATGAATGTGAGTGAATTTCATTGGCGGAGTTACCCCTCAAAAACTTCTCTAGTTTTCTTCTTTGGGACTCACATCAAATTGATGGGGATCCTTGGAGTTGAAGTAGTACTTGTTGAGGTAGAGCTTGTAGTAGCCTTGGGAATCCACTTGACCATGGCTCGGGATTCATCTTCAAATGTGTCGATCTCCTCTTGAAGCTTGTCCTTACCCTTGAACTTTTGGTCTTAGGGTGGAAGGTCATCTTGAGCTTTTGTTCCCCTAGGGAGAGTAGGTTCATACTTCTACCTTTGAGGAACAAACTTCGACTTTGGGTATTGGCCTTCTTCCCATTCAACTCCATTGGCGTTGAAGTAGCCAATGCCTTGGTTCTTCTGGTATCCTACATGCTCGCGTACAATTTCCTCAAATTGCTTACATCCGGCTAGACTTTTGTAGACACCTTTCTCCATAGTTCCTTTTAATAAATCGTTTTCTTGGTCAAGTATAACTTGGCTAAGAGAATCATTAGTGGAATCAATAGAGCTACTAGAAACAACATTATTGGATTTAGCATTAGCATTGTTGTTACTAGATAAAGAACCTTTCATACTTTTGTTACTAGTTTGTTTAGGTTTAACTTGTGAAACAAATGTATACAAGAGTAATCATTTGGCGAGATAAGAAGAACTCTTCTTTCGAAGATCGTCATTGATAGCCTTAAGAAGCTCATGCTCTTGCTCTAAATTTAGCTTCTCGAAGCGTAGCTTCTCATGAGTTCTTAAGAGCTCTCTATGATCTTCCAGAGTAAATTCATCAGCTAACTTAAGAGCGTTGTCGGGCCCCTAGGACGGGGGTACCCAAGCCCATGTGCCTGTGGCCCAGGATGGGCTGTGCATCAAAGGCCCATGGGGGCCCACCAGGATTTTGCGGAGCCAGACCTTCGCGAGGATCTTGCCTCGCGAGGCACATAGGCGGTGTCATCAGGGACCTCGCGGGGCCACCTCCCGAGGCCGTCTCAGGGTCCTCGTTAGGCACACAAGATGAGAGGAGCTCGGCGGAGCCACCCAACCCCGTGTTTTCACATGGGTGACGCAAGCCACATCAGGCAACGCCAGGAGCCGTGCCAGCAGGCACATATGGAGGGTTTTCATCTTTTGTGCTAAGGGAGCGAGGCCAGCTCGCCGGTTCCCAAAGCAACCACCAAAGGTTTACCCCTTGGTGAAATAAGACCAAGGACGGGGGCTCAGCAGGACGGAGGTCATCCCCGAGTGCATTGGCATGTCACGGCAGCATGCTTTAGCAGGCATGGACTGCTTTTGTGAGGATGTCCTATGATCTTGTCCACCTTCAAATGGCTCACTATGGAAACCCTTCCCGCCTTGTGATTTCGACGAAGAGGACCATGGGCCAGTATAAGATAGTACATGCCTCGACTGTAGAGGGGATTGACCCCAGAAGAGCAAGAACGCTCCTTTTTAGCCTCTCATACTCGCGAGCAATCCAGACAAGCAGAAGTAGGGTCTTACATCGGGAGGTGGCCCGAACGTGGGTAACTATTGTGTCCGTGTTCTTCCTACTTAGTTCGTGCTTGTAGCGCCACTACTGGAGACTGACAAAGTAGGATAGAGCTGGTGAACTTGCGCACCCCAGAGTCTGAACCATCTTAGGTACCCGGAACCTCGATTCTGACATTTGGCACGCTAGGTAGGTGTGCGTCGCTGTTCTCCAGCTCCGTCCGAGCTCCTCCCTCCGGTGACCCCATAGCCGACGCCAACCTCCTGCACGCCAGACGCCGGACGGCCCGCATCGATCGGGCCACACCCGCAAACCGTAACAACTGCCACCGCCCCTTAAGCTCCTCGATGGTCGCGGTCCCCGACCGTGCCCGCCGCAATAGGCAGGCTCCCACTTCGTGCTCTCCCCTGCGGCGAGAGGGTGTGCCACGGCGACTTCCCTGCCTCGCGCCCGACTAGGGGACTTGAACACACATGATGCACAACTCATGGCAAATGAGCTGCTCCGCCACCGTCTGACGGACGGTGGCCATGACGCCTAGTTGAATCACATCGCTGAGCTCGTCGCCATCATCAGCCCCCCACCCCCCCCCCACACCCCCCGCACCATCGCTTTGTTCCTCGCTGGCCCGCGCTGGGAATGCTGCGCGTTGGACGCCCACATTGTTCCGCCTGCATGGTGATGTAGTCGAGCCCTGTCATGACGTGCGTCCGCTCGACCACCCGCGCACCTTCTTCCTATTGCTCCAAGCCATAGTACCTAAGCCCGAGCGGGAGCCCGGGCGCGGTTGCGCTACGTCCAAGAGGGCCAAACGCCCATCATGCGCCTTCCACCAGGTGCGCACCCACGATACCTGGGACTGCCAAGCGCTCAAGCACCCTCGCGGCAAGTGCGCAAACCGACGGCTAGGATGCCGACCGTGGAAGTAACCAAGGAGGTGACAGGCATGGTGATCGAAGTGGCAACCCGCATAGAAATGACGGACACGAGGTACATCGCGGGGGAGCCTGGCATGGGCGGCCCATGGGCCACGACTTCAGGGGAACGTCATTCCTCCCCAACGACCGGCGCCGCCCAGCGGAGGCGAGGGAGGCCAGCTTGGCGTGGAAGCCAAAGGTCCCCAAGGACCACACGTAGTAGCGTGTCTCCTCGATGGAGCCCATGCCCCGGCACATGGCCACCCTTCCGCGCGAGCCCCGCGTTGGGGGGGCGCCGCCTTCCTCAAGACGGCAACCGCACGAGCCCCCGGAGGTCTGCAACGCGTCACCCCTCCTAGCGCTAAAGGTCGCATCAGGGCCGAAACCATCGAGGGCACGCTCTCCTTGCTGTACGCTGAGGGAGTCCGGGACTAAGGGGTCCTCGGGCCGTTGGCCCATTCCTCATAGGCCAACTTGTTGGGTTGTTCTATGGAGGGCCAAACTATGAGGCGACCCCCTGTTCAAGAAGGAAAGCTCCGAAGAATGACGTGGCCTCCAAGCTTTGAAAATGGGATCTGCGTATCTATCCTTTGTAAAAGGTCAGTTATGTGTAACCCTAGGTACCCCTGGTGTCCATATAAACCAGAGGGTCCCATTCGTAGAGGACAGGTGAACTCTTGTATGGTTTTAGCTTAGACGATCTCGAGGTAGATCAACTCTGTAATTCTCATCCACATCAATATAATCAAGCAGGACACAGGGTTTTACCTCCTCACGAGGGCCCGAACCTGGGTAAACAATATCTCCTTCGTCCCCTCTTACCCATTAATCTAAGGTCCGCGGCTCGGGACCCCCTACCCGAGATCTGCCAGTTTTGACACCGACATTGGTGCTTTCATTGAGAGTTTCGCTGTGAGATCGCTAGAAAGGTTGATGGCTCGCCTAATCATCAGTGACCAAGTCTGCAACTGGGACACCTTTGTCCCTGAGCAAGTTTTCACCTTCGGCAACATCATGATGCAAGCTGATCTGGCCGGCCATCTGGGTCTGGTCGGAAGCTTCGCCCCCGATCAGGGAACAGGTTCGAGGATCTAGAATTCTCCGCCAGTCCCCGGGGCGATCTGACCCCCACTAGGCTCTCGATCTCACCTGATGAGTTCAAAAACCACGAAGCCTTAACTTCGGGCCTCTTGCCCGGCCCGGCTCTCGACTCCCCTTCTGCTGGAGAGCCACCCTTGTGTTCCAGACCGGCCATAGTGCCCGAGCACCCGAATTCGGCCCTTCCCGAACACTCATCCATCACGGACACCCCGGAGGTTATCTCTGAAAGCCTTCGGGAGATTGACCTAGATGACTTGTCAATGCTAAACGAGACGCTTGATCGGATCCAGTCGATGGAGATTGGGAACGATCTAAACCCGACCTATGTCAAGATCGATCCAAGGTCGGGTCATGAGGAATTTCATTACCCACCCACCACCCACTTGGTAGCCACTGTCGAAGAATTAACTGACATGCTGGATTACGTCTCTGACGGGGTGGAATACATGCACGAAGAGGTTGGCACCCCGACCCTTATCAATACAAGCCAGTGGACAACCATCTCCCCTTATGATGTCTACTAGGTGTTGGGGCGCGCCCGTGGCGTGCCTCTTGAAGGGGAGCTAGGCAGTGCCAGCTAGTGGTCGACACTTGCGTGTGTGACGATTGTCTTAATTAAGGAATTGATATTTGAAGCAGAAAATAGCAGCAAAAACCAATATATATATATATAGATAGATAGATATATGTATAGAGAGAGAGAGAGATCGACTATTCGTCACCCTGGGTGAGAAATAGTTATTCTTCACCCCCTTTATTTTCACATCAATGCACCGTAATTTTACGTTCCGTAAAATTTATCGTATTCCATACGTAAAAAGAGACCATAAGAAAATATAGTCACCGTAAAAAATACTTATGTAATGTAAATTTACAAACATAAAAATATAGTGTAAAATATACATAAAATGTGATTTTCCTGGTCTTATGACTTATTTTTTTATTTTTTTATGTCAAACTTTACGTGGTGAATCAATATATATGTAAGTATTGCATTTAAAATGTAATTTATTTATGAGACGATCGTAATATTAACTCGGGTGAAGAATAACTTATTCTAGACCCTGGATGATGAATAGACTTTCTATACACACACACACACACATATATATATACACACGCAATATATATATATATACACACGCAGAGAGAGAAGTCGCATTATTGATCTTAATATGAACCATCTAACTAACAACAATATAGTTTACATAAGCAACAACATAGGTCAGCATGTTCAAAAGCATCAGACAATAGGGTCTAAAAGTAAACCATAGGTTCATCATAGGATAGAGCATAATTAGGAGTACTTAGTGCTAGATTATATTGACACGGGAGTTGTGGTGTCTTTGATGGTGCATCTAGGTGCATCTAGAGGCGATGCACGGTGAGAACCATGTAGAGCTTTGAAGTGAACCTGAAACGAAAAACGCAAATGTCACCTTCGCAAATGTTGGCACGAAGGTGGTTATAGTGGCCCTCTTGTCAGATCCTAGCATAACGCGTTATTCAACGCACAGACGGCCATTTGCATGTCTGACCATGAGTGTATCATTGTTTGGACCAATGTAGTCCAGCAGGTTCTCTTCGGTATAGTGTACCTGAAAATACTGGTACAAGAAAGCAAGTCATTTACATGGACACAAATTGTTGTGTAATATAGAAGATAAGTGTTTTCTTGGGGTTAACATGCGCTGCCCTGGCTTGGCAAATGTTTTGTTGATTGTGCACACGTAGTACTTGATGCCTGGTTCTTTGTGCAAGAACATAACAAAGAGAGCGTCTACGCGGTGTTCATAGAGATTCACCTCATTACCCCAAGTAACAGTGATCTTCAAGCTCACCAAAGTACTAGATGCCACCAGGTGTTCATGTATTCAGTTCAATGTAGGTGAGAAGCAAGTTAAGTGTCCCTTGCAACAGTCGTAAATGTCCTAGTTTGTTTGGGAAAAGAATTTTCAGTTATATAACAACATAGGCAGGGGCTTAGGGGATGTTTGGAGTGAACCCAGACCAGGCCTACCAAAACTGGCCTACCAAAACGACGGCGTGCCAGAATTTTGGCAAAGAAAACTGCCTCCTGAAATTTGCTTGTGTGCTAGTACAACATCACAAAGGCTAGCTAAAAAATTGCCAGCCATCGGAAAATTCGGCTGCAATCGAAATGGTTGCCCACAGCCAAAAATTTGGAAGGGTAGCCTTTGGCAGCCATCCAAACAGACCCTTGGACATGAGGCCATATAAGTAAACTGAAGATTAATTTTCAAAATGAGAGAAGTGGGAGTTCTAAAATATAGCAAACACGGAATGCAGTTTGTAAAATAGAGAAAATATAAACGATTGTATAAAGATTCATACCAGCATTGTCTGGCATGCTGAAAGTAATGAATACAAAAGTAAACAAACATTGAGCAAGACCAGAGCAGTGTGATTGCAAATTTTGTGAGAAATGTATGGTGAGTCTCAGAGCGATCAGTAGGAAAGGAAATAAATATTAATCTAGCAGACGTAGTGAATAGCTAAAGACAGTCGATATAGAAATACACTGATACATGGTGGGTTATGATCCTGTGAGTTTGCTATTTCATATATATATAAAATAATAATAATAGTAGTAGTAGTAGTAGTAGTAGTAGTAATAATAATAATAATAATAATAATAATAAGGCATGTGCTCACCATGGATGATGTACTCTGGCTGCTCATTCTCTTCACTCTGTTCATTGTATGATAAAATATAGCGTTAGAAATACAAAATGTGATTATTTCCACTAGAGATGTTGAAGCATAAGAATGAAACTATTCACTTCGAAAGAAGAGTAAAACGGAAAACGGCAGTGATGAATCTTAAACATGTTTTGTTGCTTATAAAATTGCGCAGAAAGCTAGTGAGCTACGTTCTCTGAATTAGTTTGAATTAGTCTGTAGTGGGCGAAGTTCATACAATGGAACAAATAGGAAATAAGCAGACGACCATTTTTATCCATTTCCGCGACAGGTAATTCGGGACGCAGGGAATATATGATAAAATATTAGATGCAGGATCCAAAAGGTAATTGCATGAATAAAAGTGGATTGCAGAACTGATTGCTTACAATCATATGCAATGCTCCAATTGTATCAACTGCTTTGTACATCACGATACTCTAGGTAGAAAGATGAAAAGGATAGGTCAATGATTCAAAAAAAATGAAGGTATCACTAAGATGACAATATGTACCACTAATCTAAACTATAGAATTTGGTGTCTTACATATTACTCAGACTAGAGATAGACCATACTTATTTATATGGTCATCACACATAAACATATTTTCTGGTGCTTATGTTCAGAACTGTCTATAGACCTGCATCATCATATTTGATTATGATAATCAAGAAGTTATCCAAATGTGCTGCAATACATTTAGACGCTACAAATGTCAAAATATTTATTCCTTAAGCTATAGCCAAAAGACACTGTTGCGTGTTACTTTCTAATAATAGAGATAAATATAATCAATACAACAAGCAGAGTAATATTAAACAGAGATGACATCAAATAATATATTACCACCAGGAAGTTGATGACAGTAGTACTGAAATTTTGAGGCCCCATCTTCATACTTCGCTACACAGGAAAACGATTAGTACCTTACAACTTATAAAACACTCTCTGCTTCATGAAATAATCAAAAAAGGAACTCTTATTTAGGGTGGTTTATCTTTCGGAACTATTTCCCTGCTTGGTTCAGGAGCCGATAAACATCATCATGTTTTTGCATACTACAAAGTAGTTAGTGCCCTACTATCTAGCATCGGGGAGGGCTTCATTTTTTTACAATCCTAACAAGTATTATATAAAGAAAACTCCTGATCTGGCTGGGATTTAAAATGTTGATTCAATTCATGTCGCCATTTTATTTATTTTCCTGTCTTGCTCAGTAAAGCTTGCCTTTTTTAATTACACCAAAGCTCCCATACCTTTTACCAAAAAATACACAAATAACCTCATGCTAACGTGTGTTAGTTTTATATATGTGGAAGACAAATGCATGTGATCTTACGTGAAACTGGCCTCACAGAGACGCGTCGAGGCGCTCCAGCAATACAAGTGCAAACAACTCTGTGTCAAAGACATGGTATGGGGTTTGTGTCCAATTTACAAGAAACTATTAAAGCAAAGGTCTGACCTAAACTAAATCCTTATGGTAATATGCAACACTGAGATTGAAATGCTATCACCTCTATCACCCAATACATTCTTTACCATTAAAGCAAGAACTACCTTATTCATCTTGCAAGATTTGACCACTCAACATTTGCAGATTCATAGTGTATTTCCAAGCATACACAACAATGTTTTCTGAAATTCTATTATTATTTAGTTTCAGTTGGATTCCGGGCCAGAAGTTCCTTTGGATTAGGAAGAACGACAACCGAATAAGATGGCATAGTATTACTATAATTTCATAATGATAGATATGTTCTAAACCATATATGACTATGTGTCTAAAGAATTTGTCATAACAGCACAATAATATGGGCACTGCTTGTATTTTCATTAGGATTAAAAATAAAAATAACAAAAATGAACAACGGAAACATCATATAACATGCAACAAATTTAGAATATATTTGAGAAACTTTTGGAGTGGGTGTAATACCCCATTCATGTGATCTCATAAGCACCCTCATTCCTCATTCATGTGATCTCGCTGATGCTTCAATATCAACAAATCCAATGAGCATATATTCTTTGTGACACCAAGTGGAATTTGTCAAAGGAAAACCTGTAGCATTATTAAACAAAAAATGATTCTGAAAAATGAAATGTCCAACTGAAAATGAGTTGGCGATGTATATAGTCTTTCTAAGTAACTATAGAATCTGATTTCTGAATGAAGGGTCTGTACAATACCAATATACCATTCAGCTCTTGTCATTGACCTCCCAACAAATTTATACATTTGGATTGAAGACTCTGTACAATACCAATATACCATTCACCTCTTGTCATTGACCTCCCAAAAGAATGAATTCAGATGCCTTTAGTACAACACGTGCAATTCTGTGAGATGAGGCCACTGCGAGTCTACATAAGGTAATAGTAACTAACTGTATGCATTCCTAGTAACAACAATTGTCAAATGTGAACAAATGCTGTATGTAGCCCACAACAAATTATTCTATAGGCAAATAAGATAATCCACTATATATTTCTGAACCGCCATTTTAATTGCCATGGGGTCTAGTTCTGCTAATTCTAATGGATTAATAAAATAGATCCAGTGTTGTACCAAATCCATGGTACGTAGTAACTACAGGTTACCATTCTTCGGTTTTAACAGCTTTCCACTACTATAAAAATGGGTGGATGCAGCCGATTTACTTGAGTACCTCATACACCACCTGCTCCTCCTGGAGCATAAGAAATCTGCAAGGTACCATTCCAAGAATGGCATGAAATAGGCAGATTAGAAGATGCTTGCTAGACGAAGCGACAAATAGCCAGGATGTTGTAAGACTGCAAAACCTATCTACTGAACCACAACATCTGAACCACTCGCAGGTCACAATTTAGAAAAGCATACAGGGAACTGAAACATCATAACCATCCCCACATCCAAGAAGCTAAGTGCCAAAATGAAGAAAGAAGTGTGTCACCTTCTTGGTAGGCACCGAAGTGTCCACCAGCGACGCGTGTTGCTAGTACGACGGGTTCGTCCTCCGATCTTGCATCCAAAAACAAAGGAACCCCAATAGATCGATGAGGTGTTAACGACCTGGCACCGATTATTCTCCACCAGATGAACCCCAATAGATCCACTTCACTGCGAGCGAATCATCAGACCTTTGTCACTCTAAATCATGTACTCAATTTAATGCCATATCTTTGGAACTTTGTTTCAGTAAACACGACTATGCTTTGGTTAAACCTATATATTATAGAAATAGATATATTATCTCACAGTAAACATGAAAAAAGAGAAGATCTACTGGCGCCACAACAAAAGGCATGGACATTGAAATAGTAAGCAAAATTTCGATGTCAAATCATCGAAACCTATCATTCTCAAAAAAAATCCCACTGTCTTCAACAAAATCAGGGACTGCAAAAACTTATACACGCACATTTGATAGCATAGGGGTGTCACTTCGTATATAAATAAGATCTAAATGGAGGAGATAAGTTGAAGCAAACCTAAGATGGATCTATAGCTGGAGCTGCTCGATGCAGCGAGCAGTGGGAGGAGGCGGCAGCCACGGTGGCGACTAGGAGAATGTGGTGCCCCGGGCTGAAGAGCTCCCATGCCGTCGCCTCGTTTGGCAGTAGCCTGCGCGCGGCCACATCGGTGGCCCTGGAGAGAGACCCACGCGTGGCGCCGCGGGATCGCCGGTTCGCGGAAACGGCTTGATAGGGCGCGACGATGTGGGGAGGACGAGGAGGAGGAACAGACGAATACGAGGGGCGAAGGGTGGGGACTGGGGAGGGAGGTCGCCTCAGCGGTTGCTGCGGCGGTGACCATGGAGACGTGACGCGAGGCGGAGGCGCCTTGGCGCGACGGGCAGGCTAGCCCTCGTGCGGTGGATTTGGCGGAGGAATAGGCGGCGGCGGAGCAACAGGCGACGAGGGGTGTGGGGTGGAGCGAGAGAGAGACAGAGAGAGGTCGTGTGTGTAATGGCCTTCTCCACCGAGGCACGTTAACTAGCAAAAAAAAATCTCTTTCTATCCACAATCTAAAAATCGACGTGGACACAACACAACCAGGGACACTACTAAAAACAGCAAATTTATCGTCTGTCAGTTCTTTGCCGTCAGCTGGCAGACGGCAAAGAAGCTATTTGCCATCAGTTTCCAGAAAACAGACGGCAAAGAACTAGCTGATGGTAAAGAGCGAAGAACTAGCTGACGGCAAAGAAACTCTTTGCCATCAGCTAGTTCTTTGCCGTTTGCCAGCGGACGGCAAACTAGCTTTGCCGTCAGCCAGCAGACGACAAAGAGGAAGGGTGGCCCACTAACGGGTATCAGCTAACGGACGGTTTCTTTGCCGTCTGGTAGCAGACGGCAAAACTGCCACGTGGCAGCTACCTGTGCAGCCTGGGGTAGCACTAGGCTGGCTTAGGTGGTTTCTTTGCTGTCCGCTGGCAGACGGCAAAGAACCATCTTTGCCGTCTGCCAGCGGACGGCAAAGAAACCACCTAGGCCGGCAAAAAAACAAGTGCTTTGCCGTCCGCTGGCAGACGGCAAAGACGGTTCTTTGTCGTCTACCAGCGGACGGCAAAGCACGTCGTTAACCCCTTAACGGTCGTAAGCTACCACGTGTGTCGTCCATGGTCTTTGTCGTCAGCTGGCAGACGGCAAAGACATAAGGATCTTTGTCGTCTGCTAGCAGACAACAAAGCGCCCTTTACCGTGGCTTATTCAGCCGGACTGTTTGCCGTCGGCCAGAGCCTTTGTCGTCCGGCATGCATGCCTTTGCCGTCCGGAATGGCTGACGGCAAAGTAGCTGATTCCTGTAGTGGGAGTGCCCTTTGCGCGACTGTTATTGTGCTTGATATGGTGGATACACCCGCTGACAAGGACGATAATACCCCCAAGCAGAACGGCGACAGATCCGAGGAGCCATCAAAGCGCAGGAAGCAGCGCAAGCGGTCCAAGGTGAAAAAGGGAAGGGGAGTTATCATGGGCATCGGGGAAAATGATACCACGACAAATCCCGACGACCTCGAAGCCCTAGGGCAACCACAGGAGGACCTCGAGAAGCCTGATGACCCCGAGGACCCCCAATGATTCTGAGGACGACAACTATCTTCCTCCAGTCAACGAGGAAGATAGCCTCGAAGACGAAGACTTCAACATCCCCGAGGATCTGCGGGATCAGGAACGCTTCAGGCAGCGCCTTATAGCCACCGCCCGGAGCCTAAAGGCAAAGCAGCAACAGCTCCAAGCCGAGCAAGACACCCTAAATGATAGTTGGACGGAGGTCCTGGTAGCTGAAGAAGGGTACAACACTGAGGGGCCGGATCAAAACAAAAGTTACCCATGTCGGCACTTGCTTCCTCAATTCGGTGATGAGGCCCTTGAGCCCACATCTCCTAGATACACTCAGCATGACCACCCCGGTTGCGGTATAGTGATCGGCATAACTTACGACAAGACCTGAACTATAGAGCAGGTCACACTAGATCCATCTACAGATCCAGAGGATACTCCCCCGATAGACGGGATGGAGACCGACCTTGGTTCAACCATAACAATAGAGACCGGGAAGGATATCGGGCACCAGCAGCCAAATTTCGGCACAACGTGGCCCGAGTCAGAGGCACCGCCCACCCATTGTGTTTCACAAACGAGGTTATGCAGCACTAGTTTCCCGAAGGGTTTAAACCCGCAAATATCAAACAATATGACGGGACAACAGATCCCGCCGTGTGGATCGAAGATTTCCTTCTCCACATAGATATGGCCAGGGGGGATTACCTCCATGCCATTAAGCACCTACAACTAAAGCTTAAAGGGCCAGCTCAACACTGGTTAAACAGACTCCCCGAAAACTCCATTGGAAGCTAGGAAGAGCTCGAGGATGCCTTTCGGTCTAACTTCCAGGGCACTTACGTCTGGCCTCCGTAATCTTCTGACCTAAGCAACGTCGTCCAAAAGGCAGGCGAAGCGGCGAGACAGATTTGGAACAGGTTCCTAACTAAGAAGAACCAGATTATTGATTGTCCGGACGCGAGGCAATAGCCTCTTTTTGGCATAATATCCGGGACGGTTGGCTGGCTCGATAGCTCCGCAACGACAGGCTGAGAACAATGTCCGCCCTCACCTCACTCCTGAACCGCTTTTGCGCGGGTAAAGACAACTAGCTAGCTCGTCGCGGCCATAATCCCAAAGACCCGGGCACCTCAGATACTCGGGATGGAAACGGCAAGCCGCGACGCAACAAGAACAAACGCCGCCACAACAACAACGATGCTGATGACAGGATCGTAAATGTCGGCTTCCGCAGCTCAAAACCCAAGCAACGGAAGAAACCCTCTAAAAAGAACAGGGATGGACCTACTGCGTTGGAAAAAATCACGGAGAGGCCATGCCAGATCTATGGCACCCCAGACAAGCCCGCCACCCACACCACTCATAACTATTGGGTGTTTCGAAACACCGGCAAACTGGCGCCCGAGGAGCAGGGCAAAGGCCCACACAGCAAAGACGACAAGGAGCCCCACGGCCCGAACAATAGAGGACATAAACAATTCCCTCCGGAGGTAAAAACTGTGAACATGATATATGTCACACACATACCAAAGAAGGAGAGGAAACGAGCCCTTCAGGAGGTCTACACTGTAGAGTTTGTAGCCCCAAAATTCAACCCATGGTCAGTTTGCCTGATCACCTTCGATTGAAGGGATACTCTAATAACCCACAAGTATAGGGGATCACACAGTTTTCGAGGGTAGAGTATCAACCCAAATTTATTGATTCGACACAAGGGGATCCAAAGAATATTCTCGAGTATTAGCAACTAAGTTGTCAATTCAACCACACCTGAAAGACTTAATATCTGCAGCAAAGTATTTAGTAGCAAAGTAGTATGGAAGTAGCGATTGTCGGTGTCAAATGGTGGATCTCGGGTAGGGGTCCCGAGCTGTGAGACTAGAAGCGATGGTAACAAGAGACGAAGGGGACAAGGTTTTACCCAGGTTCGGGCCCTCCTATGGAGGTAATACCCTACGTCCTGCTTGATTGTGTTGATGATATGGGGGTTATAGAGTTGATCTACCTCGAGATCGTATAGCTAACCCTAGATGAGTTGTTCTGTCCTTTACACCCTAAAACCCTTCGACTTATATAGACGCCGAGGATACCTAGGGTTTACACATGGTCGATTACATGCCAAAGAGATAAACATGCCTATTCGCTACATCAAACGTGGAGTACAAGCCATGCTCCCTGAAGCTTCCATCTTGGAGATAGGGCCTTCAATTGATCCTGTGTTCGGTAAGTGGCCCATATAGTCCGACCCGTAGAAATAGGCTGGCTCCCCGAGGACCCCTTAATCCAGGACTCCCTCAGTAGGCCCTGAACTTACCTCCAACGCCAAGGGTCTTTTGCTTCAACTGCTTCGATCGATCAAAGTCTTCGGCTTGTGAGGTTAGTTCTTCCCGCATAATTCAGTTCCGTCTCCGATGACAAGTAGCTTTCCGAATAGTGGCATGTCTAAACACTGCGAATGGGTCGGCCCTGAAGACCAAGCGTCAAGGGGTAAAATAATGTCCCCTGGCGACCTTTCTAAAGAAAGGTCACGGCCCACCACGACCGCTAGGCCAATTGCAAAAACTCGATTCACGGTTTGAGGTCGTTATAGTCAACACGATCTATTAATGTACAGATCATGCCCCGTTTTACACGGGATATGTTTAATCATGCGCGCGTAACGGCATGAGCGTTTCGGGAAGTAGAGGACTTCACGGTGCAGCGAAGGGGGTCCAAACAATAAGTCCCATAAAAGGGGAAAAAGGCCCAAAACCTATTCACACTCCCCTTTCGCTTTCTATTCTTCCCACTCTCCGAACCTCCAAAGCATAGATCTAGGTTTCCCGCCCCCCTCCACAGAGCTCACCAATGGCGGGCTCTGGCTCTAATGGCCAGTGGGAGGTTTCCACGGCCACCGACCGGGATATCCTGTACCTTAAGAAGGTCGGCTATCTCTCCGCCAACATCCCTCACTGCGCGCCGGAGGAGGGCCAAGTCATCCCCACTCCCAGGCCGGGCGAAAGGGTGGTCTTCCTCCCACACTTCATCCAGGGGTTGAGCTTACCGCTCCACCCCTTCGTCAGGGGGCTGATGTTTTTCTACGGCCTCGACTTCCACAACCTCCCGCCGAACTCCTTTATGTACATATCGGCATTCATCCTCATTTGCGAGGCTTTCTGGGGGTCGAGTCGCACTTCGGGCTTTAGCTAAAAATATTCAATGTCAAGCCGAAGTGTGTCAGAGGCAAGCACGCGGACTGCGGTGGGGCTGTCATTGACAAGCTCACCGGCGTCGCATGGCCATCAGGTACCTTCATCGACACCATTAAGGTGTGGCAGAGGGAGTGTTTCTACATCACTGAGCCACGGGAAGAAGGCCAGACTCCCCCTGCCGAATTCCGATCTGGTCCCCCCAGCATATTAGCTTGATGGCTCAAGAAGGGCCTTAGCTAGGGACCGAGCAAGGAGGTGAGCGACCTGCAGAAGCGCATCGGCTCCATGATTGAGAAGGGCATCAAGCTGATCAATGTGGTCCAGGTCATGCTCCGAAGATGGATCCTCCCCTGCCAGCGCTAGGATACTCCCTTGTGGGCTCGTCAGCTCGACGATGCGCCCATAGTCTGGAAGCTCTTCCGCACTACGCGGGAGAAGCTGTGAAAGGCGCTCTTCAAGTCGCAAAAGAGCTGGGCATCCGAGGAGGAAGACAGGGGTTTGCACGTCGCCAAGCCCGCCTCTGAGGTACGGTATAATTTTTCTTGGTCGGCTTTATTTTCACAGAGAGGATCCATAACATCTTTTCCGATCATCCCTTTGCAAACATGGCTAAAGAAAGCCATTAACATTAGCAGTGCGACGCCTCAGCCCGAAGACACCGGGTCTGGGCTATTAGCAAAAATTCTCGTGGTGAAGCCTTACGAGGCCCCTACGAAGAAAGAGAAGAAGAAGAAACCAGGCCGGGGCGGCTTCGCATCCGGGACCAGTAAGAGACTGTGTCCGGGGAAACTCATGCCTCCTAGAATCAAGAGGAGCATGAGGAGGAAGAAGAAGAGGAGGAGCAGGAGGAAGAGGAGGAATACGAAGTCGAGGGGCAAGGTGATATCGATTCCCCCCTCGCAAGAAAGAGGGCGGCATCATCGGGCGCCCCGGAGGAGGTACCCCCTCCTCCCTAGAAGAAAACATGTCGGGCACAGGTGATCCTGTCTGACGACAGCTCGGACTCAAACACTGAGTCCGGTGACTTCGAGCCGGTTCCACAAAGAAGCCTCAGGGTCAAGCCCTCCGCTCAAAGGTTAGGATCTGAATATCCCCTTGCTCTTCATTAACTGGTTTAAAGTTTTTATTAACACGCGGGTACTTATTGATTTCACAGCCCCCCGCGTGTTCTTCCCACTGATCAAGTATCGGACGGGGAGACCCCGCCCGCCGAACTAGCGGAGAGCAGGAATGCGTCGCATCCCGCCACTCCAGGCGCCGCGAAGGACACCCCGGAGGTTTCATCCCAGCATGCTCCGGAACCGAGCACTGGCAACGGGGGGACGTCATCATGGCCGAGGCTAACACCTCGGTCACCAAAGACCAGGTGAAAGCATATTTGCTCCCTTGGTGGTTTTGGTAATTCATAACAACATATAAGTCATTGAACTAATGTTTCCATCAAGTATGTTTCAGGAAATGTTCAATGATGTGTTGGCAAAGAGATTGTGGAATACCCCAAGATGCAAGGAAATAGGTTGGCAAAGTTTCAAGCAAGAGGACTCTACATTTAATATTTTTGAGAAATCACTTTGAGTCCATAGGAAAGCTAATACTATTAAAAGGGGGTAAGGTTTTGTTGGTGAACAAAATGCTCATACGTGCACAAGTGATAGTCACCAAAGACACCCACAAACTTTCCCACCAAAGTCTGTCCAAAGCCAAACACTCAAAATCGGTGCAACCAACAGTCTACATTCGGTGCCATCAATTCCAAACCCTAGACAGGCTCAGCCAAACCCTAACCTTTCGGTACATCCAATACTGCTTTCGGTGCCACCGAGTTGGGCTGTCAACTTTCTGTTACGCAAGTTCACAGTTTCGGTCCCTCCGAGATTGTTGAATCAGCGTAACCGAGATTGAGCATTCTGACCGTTGGTCACCTTATCGGTGCAACCGAGATTCCTATATCGGTATCATTGAGATTCAAAAGTTGCCACCTTTTGGTCACTTCGGTACCACCGAGATTAACACATCGGTGTCACCGAGTCTGACTTATTGTGTGTAACGGTTGGATTTTTGGAGATCCCTATATATATCCCTCCACCACCACCTACTCGAAAGAGAAGCACTCACAACCATTCCATACCTATCCTATCCATTTTCGGAGAGAGAACCACCTACCCTTGTGTTGAGGTCAAGATCTTCCACTCCAACCATATGGATCTTGATTTCTACCCTCCCCAATTTGCTTTCCACCAATCCCATCTCTTCTACCAAGCTATATCTGTGAGAGAGAGATTGTGTGTTGAGGAGTCTATCATCTTGAAGCACAGGAGCAAGGAGTTCATCGACATTACCGAGCCTATTACCTTTTGGAGGGTGGTGCCTCCTAGATTGGTTAGGTGTCACTTGGGAGCCTCCTACTTCATGTTGTGGAGTGAACCAAGAAGTTTGCAAGGGCAAGGAGATCGCCTACTTCGTTAAGATCTACCCCGAGTAAGGCTAGTCCTCTGTGGACGTAGGCCGTCATGGTATAGTCAAGTTTGCTTCTTCGTCGAACCCTCCGTGGGTAGAGCCCTCTGTGGACTCTCGCAATCGTTACCCTCCGTGGGATGAAGACTCCATGAACGTGGATGTACAATAGCACCACCTATTAGAACCACGGAAAATCATCGTGCCACCAATTGCGTTTGCTTTTCTTACCCTCTCTTTACTTACATGTGCAATGTCTTTACTTTTTGCTGCTATACTCTTAGACATGCATGTGTAGGGTGTACTTGACATACTATGAATGCTAAAATCTGCCAAGAATTAAACTTGGGAAAAAGTAGATTTTATTTGGTCAAGTAGTCTAATCACCCCCCTCTAGCACTACTTTCGATCCTACAAGTGGTTTCAGAGCTTTGGTCTCCATTGCATTGGTTTCACAACCTAGGAGAAGTATGGCGTCTAGTGAGGGAAATTATCACCGTAGAGGTTTGTACTTTGATGGCACAAATTATGCTAGTTGGAAGCACAAAATGAAAATGCATTTGCTTGGTCATAACCCCACCGTTTGGGTTGTTGTTCGTGTTGGCTTGCAAGGTGAATTATTTGCAGAAGGAAAGGAACCCGATCGCGAAGCGACTACGGATGAATTGAAGATGTTGCAACTCAATGCTCAAGCATGTGACATTCTCTTCAACTGCCTATGCCCCGAAGAATTCGACAAGATCACCTGTCTTGAGCATTCAAAAGAGATTTGGGATACTTTGGTTGATATGCACGAAGGAACTGAGTCCGTGAGAGAATCCAAGTTGGATGTTCTTCAAGGTCAGCTTGACAAGTTCAAGATGAAGGATGGTGAAGGAGTTGCTGAGATGTACTCTAGGCTAGCTCTCATCACAAATGAGATTGTCGGCTTTGGAAGCGAAGAAATGACTGACGAATTCATCATCAAGAAGATACTTCGAGCTTTGGATGATCGTTATGACACCGTTTGCACATTGATCCAAATGATGCCCAATTACAAAGATCTCAAGCCAACAAAAGTGATTGGTAGAATTGTTGCTCATGAGATGACACTGAAAGACAAGGAAGAGCTTCACCACAAGTCTAGCGGTGCTTACAAAGCCACAAGTGATGCTCCCGCTACCTCAAGCGACAACCTTGTCACAAATGAAGAGATAAGCCTCATGGTCAAGAAATTCAACAAGTTCTACAAGAATAGAATAAAAGATCGAAGCTCCAACTCAAGATACGAAGAGAAGAATTCATCAAGTCGTGACCGAAACTGCTAGAATTGTGGGAAGCCCGGACACTACTCCAATGAGTGCACGGCTCCCTACAAACGAAGAGAAGAGTCACCAAGAAGATGAAGCTCAAGAGATGAGTCACCTTGAAGAGAGAGAAGGAGTAGAGATGATCGTTATGAACGAAGAGCCTCAAGGAGAAGTAGGGACTCAGAGAAGAAGGACAAGTACACCAAGAGCTACTCAAGGAGGAAACATCAAGCTCATGTTAGTGAATGGGTTTTCGGCTCCGACTCCGACAACCACTCCGAGAGAAGCTATCACTCCAACTCCGACTATAGTCAAGATGAAGGTGTTGCCAGAATTGCACTAGTGACTACCAACTCCTATGATCTATTTGGTTCACCAAACGAAGGGAGTGGAAGTTGCTTCATGGCTAAAGGCCCCAAGGTATCACACCCCGAGTATCTTGATTTTAGTAGTGATGAAGATGACTTGTTAATTGAAGATGACTTGCTATTTGACAAAACTAGTAAAGTTAGTCAAGATGAACTTGCTAGTACTCACTCTAGTGTATATAAGTCGTGTGATGATGATAAGTTGGAAATAGAACGACTAATTCAAGAACTAAAAACTCTTAAGTTAGCTCACGAGTCAACTCTAGAAGATCATAGAGAGCTTGTAAGGACACATGAGAAGCTACGCTTCGAGAAGCTCAATTTAGAGCAAGAGCATGAGTTCCTTAAAGCTATCAATTACGATCTTCGAAAGAATACTTCCTATTATCTAGCCAAACGACTTCTCTTATCTAGTTTCATGCCTCAAGTTAAGTATAGGCAAGCTAGTAACAAAGGAAAGAAAGGTTCTTCAACTAGTAGCAATAAAAATGATAAATCCACTGATATTGCTTCTAGTAGTTCTCTTGATCCCACTAACTCTTCTCTTAGCCAAGTTACACTTGAGCAAGAAAATTAACTCTTGAAAGGGATTATAGAGAAAGGTATCTACAAGAGTCTTGAAGGGTGAAAAACAATTTGAGGATATTGTACGCAAGCATGGAGGATACCGGAAGAATCGTGGTGTTGGCTACTTCAACGCTAATGGAGTTGAGTGGGAAGAAGGTCAATACCCCAATCCCAAGTTTGTTCCTCAAAAGGACAAGTATGAAAATACTCTCCCCAAGGGAACAAAATCTCAATATGACTTTCCACCACAAGACACCAAGATCAAGGGCAAGAACAAGCTTCAAGAGGACATTGAATCATATGAAGATGAATCCCAAGCTTTGGTGATGTGGGTTCCCAAGAAGAAGAACTGGAGAGTTCTTGAGGGGTGACTCTGCCAATCAAATTCACTCATATTCATTATTGGCAATAACTAGTTGCAAACAACATCAACATTATGCAATAGTTCAAGGAGTCACACATTCCCTCAAAGGTAAGCAAGGGACAAGGTAATCAACAAATCAATGGACATCATCACATATGCTTTGCACTCCATGTCCATAGATACCCTTGTATTTGTCTCTTGTGTGTTGGGACTAACCCATGTAGGCGAGAAGAGTAATGAAACAACACGGATGCTCCCAACTCTTGGTGATCTTCATCAACTTTGAGCATCCATCACTACCTCACCAACATGAAGTCTTCTTAAAAAAAACCAAGGTTAGTTTATCCCTCTTATGCGAGGATGTCACATCAAGGGGGAGCTTTACTCTAAGACTTGAGTTAAAGCATCTCATAATAATGTGACAACATTAAATGCTTTATGTGAAAGTGGTAACCCCACTTGTGCTTAAACAATGAGTATGACCTATGATCAAGTATTCTTACTTGGCTCCTAAGTCAATATACTCATATATAGATGACTCCGTCATCGCCAAAGTGCTTGTTAGATGCTATTGTGCTTGTGCATGTTTGCCATGATTTCATTTGACATCTTATTGTGTGAGCATGTTGGTCTGCATTTATTTACTCATTCGAGGATTCCAATTGTTGCTATTCGGCTTTTCACATTTATTTGCCAATTGGATATACAAGAATGCCTAGGACCACTTCTTTAGCTATCTATGCTTTCTCACCTCATACTCTATTCATGTTGCATCACAAAATTTGAACAAGTACCTTTCAATCTCTCTTTGTGAGGAGCACTCGGAGTTCCGTATCGACAAGGACTGACCATTAAAACCTCCTAAGTGCATCTCAGTGGAACCAACCCCAAAATCTCGGTCTCACAGAATTAAATCTGAGAATGGTTTAGAAAAACCGGTTTAAACGGTTTGGTTTTTTATTTTGGGCTCGACTGGTTTAGGTTTTATTGGGTTGAGGCTTTTTAAGTTTGGTTTGGTTTGGTTTTGCTGAAAAAACAGTTTGGATATGGTTGGTTATGGGCCTAAACCATTTGATGTATTATGGGCTGAAAACTGTGGGTACAACCCGGTTCTTGCTCTGGTTCCTGACCTCCAAGGCTCCAACTGAGGGTAGCCGCACGCACGCACGCCTCCTCCGGACTCCGCCACCTGCCCACCGCACGCCTCCTCCCCGCCAGCCGCCGCATGCCCGACCACCTCCTCCCATCGGCCACCGGTATCCTCATCTCCTCCCATCCATTCCTCGATCCGGAGTATCACCGCGCCGCTCGCCGCTACCACACGGAGATGTCGCCGCATGAGCCGGAGATGTGCCGTCGAACGCCGACGCTGGGAGCGAGCTGAAGTAGATGGCCGTGAAGTTCCCGACGGCGCCAAGGAAGCCACCGGCTGGAGGAGCTGCATCTGCAACGGGGATCCGCGCCCGACCCCAATCAGTCTGCTCCGCAGGTAGAGACCCCAGACTCGATTTTGTGAAAAGTTCAATTCTTGTCCTAGCTTCATTATCAGTTAGTTCTTGTCCTAGTTTACACCCTGTTCAGTATCTCTGACTAAACTCAGTTGACTGAAACACTTGAGATCCCCTACCATCAAGAATTAACTTTATATGAATTTAAGGTTTATAAAACGGTATAAAGTACAACTCAGATTCAGCTTTAAAAACATTAGGTGTCATTTTTGAACATATGAAGCAAACAACTAAGTGTCTCCTAAGCATTAGGTGTCACTTGATATTCACTTGAGTTTATATGACGACTCGTAATATAAAACTGAATTGGTAGAAGTGCAGATTGGATTAGAATAGATTCAGCAGAATAAAATTCCTATTATTCTGCCATTTGTTTGTCAGAATATGTTGAGTTAGCGATGAACTATTTAATGTACATCAAGTAGTTAGTTGTTTCTTTTTGCAAATCTCTGTTAATATGGTGCTTGCACTTTTCCTTTCACTGCATTTTCTAACATTAATATCCACATGTATTTTCCCATGCAAAGTGCTCTAAAAATTTGAGGCATGTCTACCTCAGAGGGTTCTGAGACTGCCAATCCATGGATGAGGATACGATTCAAGTACCACATGCTAGAAGGTCCAAGGTATGGGAGCACTATGAACAAGAACTGGTTATTGTGGAAGGAGACCCCAAGGCCGTGTGCAAATATTGTCGAGTGCAACTTCACACCAAGTTTGGGACTAGCTGTTTGAGAACCCATATTGCAGAGGCTTGTCGATCAATTGAGGATGCTTGCAGGAAGAGATTTCTGTTGACCATGAAAAAAAAGCCATCCGAAGACCTGTTTGTGTTTGATGAAAAAGTTAGTCGTGAACTAATGGTCAAGTTTTGCATCCATGCTGAGATCCCCTTTCTTAAGTCCGAAGATCCACACCTTTAGCCATGGATTGACTCATTGCAGCCAGCATTTCAAATCAAGGGTCGTCACGCGATTCGCGATGACGCATTGAAGATGTATAAGGGAATGAAGAAAGATATCGAAGTTGAGCTCCAAAATTTGGACTCTCGCATTTGCTTAACATCTGACATGTGGACATCATCACAGAATTTGGGCTACATGTCCATCACCGCCCATTATATCAATGCAGAATTCAACTACAAGAAGAAGATCATAAGTTTCACAGACGTGAAGTATCCCCACATAGGCTATGCGTTAGAAGAAGAAATCGTTGGTTGCTTAACAGAATGGGGCATAAGGGGCAAGCTATTCACTTTGACACTAGATAATGCCAGTAATAATACTAATGCATGTGATGAGTTAATAAAATATCACAAACATGAGGTTCTCCTTGAAGGTCAACATTTGCATGTCAGGTGTTGTGCACACATTCTTAATATCTTGGTTCAGGATGGAATGAAAATAATCCATGGAGCTATTGACAAGATATGTGAGCTGTTGAAATATATTGACTCTTCTTCTTCAAGGCTTCAAGAATTCAATACAATTGCAGTTGGGATGGGCCTACCTCCAAAGAAAGGTATCTCTGTTGACACACCAAGCAGATGGAACTCAACTTGGAAAATGCTTGTAAAAGCATTGAGATACAAATCTGTCCTCACTAGTTATGCCACTCGAAAGATGATAGAATCTCCAAGTGATGAAGAATGGAAGAGGCCAAATGCTATTTGTGAGTTTCTAAAAGCTTTTGAAGAGCTTACTTTAATTGTTTCAGCTCACAGGAAGCCAACTGCACATAAGTTTCTGCCGGTTGTGCTTTGTATTCGCCATGCATTGAAAGATCCGGGTTGGCAGACCTCTGATGTGTTGAAGGAATTGGCGGCAGCGATGCAAACAAAGTTGGATAAATATTGGGATCCCGAGGAGAAGGAGAATGCAGAGCCTAACCATCGTAGAAAAAGCAAGGACATTGCCTTCAACCACGCACTTGTCATTGCTACATTCCTGGATCCAAGGAGGAAAGAAGATTACCTGGATTTCTTCTACTGCAAGTTGTCTACCAACCAGGAGGAGGTTTCAAAACAAGTGAAGGTTGCTTTAGAATGGGTGAGAAAGTATGTCAAGGAATATGAACTACTTGCAGCGACAAGCACTGCACACTCGACACCTTCTAGTCAAGGCAATACCACTATTGGATCACCTATTGTAGGGAAAAGAAAATTGGAAGAGGAGTTTTCCCAGCACAAGTCTCGTCGGAGGACACGTGTACACAAATCCGAGCTTGATGCATACTTGGAAGAAGCATCCGAGGAGGATGGTGCTGACTTTGATGTCTTGGGTTGGTGGAAGAGGCATGCCGAGAAGTTTCCTATATTGGCTTCCATGGCTCGTGACTTTCTCGCAATTCCTTTGAGCACAGTGGCGTCTGAAGCAGCGTTTAGTTGTGGTAAAAGGATACTTGGCGACTCGAGAATCTCTTTGACCCCGGATATGCTAGAAGCGCTCGTTTGTGCTAAAGATTGGTTGTTCATACCAAAGGAGGGTGAGTTGTTCTGCATAACAAGAAAAATCTGAATATGCATAAACAACATTCAGAGTCAAATATTGTTGAGCTGTTTGATATGAACAAATTGCTTTAAGATTCAGTCTTCATTTGTATATGAACAAATTCATTGTTTAGCCCTGTTGCTAAAATTCACTGTTCAGCTTGGAATGAAAAATAGTAAAATGGCGAGTAAATTCAGTGTTCAGCATAGTTGGTAAAATTCAGTGTTCAGCCTTTTTTAAAGAGATTTGATAGAACTCTCTATATGATGCAACAGTGGTTTAGCATGGTGGTGCGAAAGTGTCGTGGCTTAGCCGGGGGAGCTAAAGAGCTTATCAAGCAGCAAAGTCATCTCACATATGCCAGCGAAGAAGAAACAGATGAACATTCAAATGTGTTGTCAAGTTGCTGTTCCTGTAAAAATAGATGAACTTTCTACTTTATTTTGTTAAATTATCCTGTAGAAAATAGATGAAACAGTTATCTCATTGTTAAATTATTGTTTGGCATGTCACTCTTAAACTGAAGTTGAATATGGTTTTGTATTGGGTTTAAACCCATGGTTATGTACTGGGTTTAAACCGGTTTGGGTGGAAAAATGTTGGGTTTAGTTTTGGTTGGGCTGAAAATGGTATGAAATGGTTATGGTTCAGTTTTGGTTTGAAGACATAAGTGTACGGGTATGGTTTAGTTTTGGTTTAGTTATGAAACCGTTCTCAGATTTACACAGAATGCCTAGGGTTGATCTGGATTTCTTACCTCGTACTACCGATTCCATATTCTTAGTTACACTGAGTTTCCCTATCAGCTGACAGTTGAGAAACTCGGTGACACCGAAAATTTAGAATCGGCATCACTGACAGTGAAGGGTATATATTCGGTGGTCCCGACGGTTTGAAAATTCATTCTTCCAATCATCGTGCCCCAAGCGCTAAGCTGTCGCAGAAGGACCCCCTGGTCATCGCCCTTGTCTTCTCGCGCTCCTCCGCCGCTGGAATCGCCACCGTCGGCGGAATCTTCGCCTCCGTCGCCGTCGTAGCGGATCCGTCACCGAGCTAGGGTAGGGATTCGGCCCCCTCTTGCGCTCCAACCTGCGATTCTTGCGCATTAGGGATTCACCATTATCTAGCCATAGTTTGAGATTATTCAGTCCACAAGATAAACTCCATAGTCTAGCGAATAAAAAAAATTGGTTTAGTTGCCCGTGAAGTTGCATCTCGGTGATACCGAGTCAGAAAAATTGGTTCCACCGATTGCTTTTTGTGCTACCGAGGACAGAACTCGGTGAGACTGAGTGACAATTTTCGGTCTGACCGAAACTGTTTCCAAGTTTTGGTTAAGGGTTTTGTGAGTCTCGGCAGCACCGAAATGTTTGACTCGGTGACACCGAAATCCAATTTTGCAGTGAACTACATCTATAATCTTTCTGTTCAAAGTTTCAAAAAACCAGCTGAATATTTTGTGATGACTTATCCTATTCCCCTCTTTTATACTCTATTCATAGGGTTAACATTTCAGGGTCAGACAGTCAGAACTTGCCAGAGCATAATGTTGAGATGAGTTCAGACACTAGTCCTGAGTCCAGTTCATCTTCAGATCCAGGCACTCCCAGTTCTCATGGGTTGCCTAAGGCTGCAACCAGGATCGGGAAGAAGCTCAACTCAGATGAAGAGGATTCAAACTTTGTCCCATCAGAGATTCTTGCCAAGAAGCAAGAGAAGGCTGCAAGGAAGGATGCCAATGAGGCCACCTCATCTAGGAAGATGGTCAGCAAAATTTATGCACCTAGAGAAACCTTCAAAGCACCTGAGAGTGCTAGGGAAACCATGTCTGTTGAGGTCCCCAGGAAGGCCGTGCCAAAGAAGACAGCCAGGAAGAGGATCATCCGTGTGCAGGGCAGGCCTACATCCATGTTTGAGGATCCAGAGGAGGCTGTTATTGCTGGTGGTGCTGCTGCTAAAGAGGAAGAGGAGAAACCTGCCACTCAGGCCCCTCCTAAGAAGAAAGCTAAGAAACTATTGGTTGATGCTATGCCCAAGCCAGGCCCCTCCAAGAGCACCAAGGCAACTTCAAAGAAAACTGTTGCACAAAATTCCAAGAGGAACACCAGAGATATACCTGCTTTTGAGAGGAACAAGAGATCCACTTTCAGAGAAGCATATGATGATGATGTTACGTCTGTTCTGATGAAGCTCAGATCTCACCTTCAATTCATGATTCCAGCCATCTAATTGCTGAGGATATGAAGAAGAGGAAGGATTCATGCTTGAGGGCATGGAGAGTTGTTGATCCATATGCCCAGAGGAGAAAGACTGATGTTGATTACAGATATTACACCAAAGAGCAGCAAGACTTCTATGAGATAGTTTTGCTTGACAAGAGTTCTGCAGTCAGTGACATGAGATATGTTGACTGGAAGTACATCAAGGAGAATGAGGACTACTTTCCATGTGTCCAAGACAATTTTCACTGCATTGGTCTTGATGAGTTTGTTGGCAGAGAATTTACTGCCTGAAATGATGAGATGCTCATGCAATTCTACTCCACTAACATTTCTATGGAGATGGTAGGATTGTCTGGATGATTGAAGGAGCAAGATATGAATCTACTGTTGATGAGTGGGCTACCATCTTAGGAGTCCCAAAGGTTCAGAATGGAAATTTGGATGTCTACACAGAATCCAAGGCAAGCCACAATGCTATGAAGGACATGTATAATCCTATCCCTGTAGACAAAGTGCAATCTCACAAGCTTGGCTCCATCTATTTTCTCTAGCCAGGCCTCCGTACCATGAACACCATCCTGAGGCATACCTTGATGCCCAAGTATGGAGATGAGAAGATGATTCGTGGATACTCCATCAACATGCTCATCCATCTTGATCGTCACACCAGGATTCGAGTGATGGACTTGATTGTAGAGATTGTAATGAGAGTTGTTGTTCATCAGAAGCGCTCATGCTGCTACGCACCCTATATCCAGATGCTCATCAACTCTCAGCTTGAGAAGCACATATTTGCTCTGGACAGTTCCCATTTGCCACTTCAGCCGGACTTTGTGGATAACATTGTGGTGATGGACCCAGATCATCCCACATCAGCTCTAGCTCAGGCACAGGCAGAGGCAGAAGCAGAGGCAGCTTGAGCCACTAGTACTCAGGTTCCTAGGTCCAGGAATGAGCTGATGGATCTTTTGATCACCACAGTCATGGAGATGAAGAAGGATATCAAAACCATCATGGATACTCAGGATAGCCTTGTGAACATTATTGAAGATAGAGTGAAAACTCTCAATGACAAGGTTGATGGGCTGACAAAGACAGTCAATGAGCTCAAGAAAGAGGTTGATGAAGCCCCAATCCATCGCCACTCCTCAGAATTTGATTCTTCTTCTAATGATGAGGAAGATAGTGCACCTGTCAGGATCACTGCCTAGTTTACGACTAAGGCCAGGACTCCTACAGTACGAGCTCTAGAGACGAGGCCTTCATCCTCTGCTCCAGCCAGAGTATCATCAGCTCCATCAGCTCCAGTGCCTCTAGTATCTACTCCAGCTCCATCCATGACTTCAGCGAAAGTCTTCACCGACGCAGTTCTCTCGACTCCGACATCGACGACCGGAGGAGATCAGCCGCAGAACGATTAGATATATGCCTTTGAACTTTTTGGTAACTTGTTGCCAAAGGGGGAGAAGTGTATATAGATCTTAGGCTTCGAGTGAGAGAGCGTATGTCTTTATTTGCCAGTTTTACAAAACATTTGGCTATTTTGGTTTCATGTGAGATAATTTTGTGTTTGTGTGTCATCATACACTTAAATGTGTGTTGCTACTATTTCCGATCATTTGATGATTATGTGATGATCACTCACATTACTTGATTGTGTTGTGCTATGTTGTTAACTCTAATTATTCTCGCACACTACCAAGATGTTGTTGGGAAACGTCGCATGGGAAACAAAATTTTCCTACGCACACGCAAACCTATCCATGGTGATGAGCATATACGAGAGGGAGAGTGGATCGACGTACCCTTGTAGATCGCTAAGCGGGAAGCGTTAAGAAACGCGGTTGGTGTAGTCGTACTTCTTCGAGATCCAAATCGCCGAGCGTCCCGCGGTCTAATCACGAACTGTCCCGCGATCCAATCACAAACCGTCCCGCGATCTCATCACGATCCGTCCCGCGATCCGATCATGAACGTCCCGTGGCCTTGATCACGATCCTTCCGATCTAGTACCGAACGGACGGCACCTCCGCGTTCAGCACACGTGCAGCTTGATGACGATCTCCACCGTCTTGATCCAGCAAGAGAAGGTGGAGAGGAGAGAGAGTTCACCGGCAGCGTAACGGCGCTCTGGTGATGGTGGTGGAGCAATTTCGGCAGGGCTTCGCCTAAGCACTGTGGAACTACGATCTAGAGGAGAAACTATGCACCGGTGGAACGGGTAGCACGTGGCCGGAAATTCTGCCAAAACCCTAGCTATTCCACTAGTATATATAGGAGGAGAGGAGAGGAGAGGCAGCCAAAACCTACTTGGTTCGGCCGGCTAGGAGGAGGGTGGAATCCTATTCCACCTCCAATCCTAGTTGGAGTAGGATTGCCTCCTATTGGCTGATTTTCCACCTTTTGCTTTAGGACTTTATCTCCTGCGCCATGGGCCTTTGTGTTGGGGAACGTTGCATGGGAAACAAAAAATTTCCTATGCACACGCAAACCTATCCATGGTGATGAGCATCTACGAGAGGGAGAGTGGATCTACGTACCCTTGTAGATCGCTAAGCGGGAAACGTTAAGAAACGCGGTTGGTGTAGTCAAACTTCTTCGCGATCCAAATCGCCGAGCGTCCCGTGATCCAATCACGAACCGTCCCACGAACACATCATGATCCGTCCCGTGAACTCATCACGATACGTCTCACGATCTTGATCACGATCTGTCCCGCGAACTCATCACGGTCCGTTCCGTGATCACATCACGAACCGTCTCGCGATCTCGATCACGGTCCTTCCGATCTAGCGCCGAACGGACGACACCTCCGTGTTCAGCACACGTGCAGCTTGATGACGATCTCCACCGCCTCGATCCAGCGAGAGGAGGTGGAGAGGAGAGATAGTTCACCGGCAGCATGACGGCGCTCCGGTGATGGTGGTGGAGCAATTCCTGCAGGGCTTCGCCTAAGCGCTGCAGAAAACCGATCTAGAGGAGAAACTATGCACCGGTGTAACGGGTAACACGTGGCCGAAAATTCTGTCCAAAAACCACCCAATCCACTAGTATATATAGGAGGAGAGGAGAGGAGAGGAAGCCAAGGCCTTTGGGTCGGCCGAAATAGGAGGTGGGAAGCAATCCTACTTCACCTCCAATCCTAGTTGGAGTAGGATTGCCTCCTATTGGCTGATTTTCCACTTTTTGCTTTAGGACTTTCTCTCCTGCGCCATGGGCCTTTGTGGCTGTTTTCCCAGCCCACTAAGGGCTGGTTATTATTATCCCACAGCCCATGTACCTCTTGGGGTCGAAATACCCCTCCCGGAGGCCTCCCGGTACACTACCGGCACTCCCGGTACACTACCGATGAGCCCGAAACTTTTCCGGAAACCAAACTGGGACTTCCTATATATGAATCTTTACCTCTGGACCATTCCGGAGCTCCTCGTGACGTCTGGGATCTCATCCGGGACTCTGAACAAACTTCGGTCACCACCATACATAACTCTACACTACCGAAACGTCACCGAACCTTAAGTGTGCAGACCCTGCGGGTTCGAGAACTATGTAGACATGACCGAGACACCTCTACGGTCAATAACCAATGGCGGGACCTGGACATCCACATTGGTTCCTACATATTCTACGAAGATCTTTTTCGGTCGAACCTCTGTGTCAAGGATTCAGTTAATCCCGTATAACGTTCCCTTTGTTCTTCGGTATGTTACTTGCCCGAGATTCGATCGTCGGTATCTCCATACCTAGTTCAACCTCGTTACCGGAAAGTCTCTTTACTCATTCCGTAATACAAGATCCCGCAACTAACAATTAGTCACATTGCTTGCAAGGCTTATTGTGATGTTTGCATTATCGAGTGGGCCCCGAGATACCTCTCCGTCACACGGAGTAACAAATCCCAGTCTCGATCCATGCCAACTCAACAAACACCATCGGAGATACCTGTAGAGCACCTTTATAGTCACCCAGTTACGTTGCGACGTTTGATACACACAAGGCACTCCTCCGATATCCGTGAGTTGCATGATCTCATGGTCATAGGAACATATACTTGACATGCAGAAAACAGTAGCAATAAACTGACACGATCATATGCTATGTTTGTAGTTTGGGTCATATCCATCACATCATTCTCCTAATGATGTGATCCCGTTATCAAATGACATCTCATGTCCATGGCTAGGAAACCTTAACCATCCTTTGATCAACGAGCTAGTCCATTAGAGGCATACTAGGGACATGGTTTTGTCTATGTATCCACACATGCATTTAAGTCTCCGATCAATACAATTATAGCATGGATAATGAACAATTATCATGAACAAGGAAATATGATAATAACTAATTTATTATTGCCTCTAGGGCATATTTCCAATAGTCTCCCACTTGCACTAGAGTCAATAATCTAGTTCACATCACCATGTGATTCGCATTGTTATGAATCTAACACCCAATGAGTTCTGGGGCTCGATCATGCTTTGCATGTGAGAGAGGTCTTATAGTCAACGGGTCTACGATATTCAGATCCGTGTGTACTTTGCAAATCTCTATGTCAAACCGTAAACACTGCTACCACACTCCACTTGGTACTGTTTCCAAATGGCTGCTCCACTATACGTATCCAAATTGCTACTACTAGTCATCCGGATAGGTGTTAATGCTTGCATCGACGTAACTCTTTACGACGAACTCTTTATCACCTCCATAATCAAGAAACATTTCCTTAGTCCTCTGGTTACTAAGGATAATTCCGACCGCTGTCCAGTGATCCACTCCTGGACCACACTTGTACCCCTTGACAGACTCATGGCAAGGCACACACAGGTTGGCATACTATACAGAGCCTATGGCTAAGGCATAGGGGACGACGTTCGTCCTTTCTCTTCCTTCTACCGTGGTCGAGCTTTGAGTCTCACTCAACTTCACACCTTACAAATCAGGCGAGAACTCTTTCTCTGACTGATCCATTTTGAACTCTTTCAAAATCTTTGTCAAGGTATGTGCTCATTGAAAGTCTCATCAAATCATCTTGATCTATCTCTATAGATCTTGATGCTCAACAATTTGGAAGCTTTATCCAGGTCTTCCTTTCAAAATCACTTTCCAAATGACCGTTTTATGCTTTCCAGAAACTCTACATTATTTCTGATCAACAATATGTCATCCACATATACTTATCAGAAATTCTATAGTGCTCCCACTCACTTTATTGCAAATACAAGTTTCTCGTAAACTTTGTATAAACATCAAAACTTTGATCACCTCATCAAAGCGTATATTCCAACTCTGAGATGCTTGCTTCAGTCCATGGAAGGATCATCGAAGCTTGCACACCTTTTAGCATCCTTAGGCCTGACAAAACCTTCTGGTTGTATCACATACAACCTTTCCTCAAGTAAACCGTTAAGGAAACGATGTTTTGACATCCATCTGCCAGATTTCATAATTGAAAACACAGCAACTGCTAACATAATTCCAACAGACTTTAGCACCACTACGAGTGAGAAAGTCTCATCGTAGTCAACTCCTTGAACTTGTCACAAACATCTTTGCAACAAGTCGAGCTTTACAAATAGTGACATTCACCATCAGTGTCTGTCTTCATTTTAAAGATCCATTTGTACTCAACGACCTGTCGTCCAACGAGCAAGTCTACCAAAGTCTACACTTGGTTTTCATACATGGATCCTATCTTGGATTTCATGGCCTCCAACCATTTGTCGGAATCCGGGCCCATCATCGCTTCTCCATAGCTCGTAGGTACATCGTTTGTCCAACAACATGACCTCCAAGACAGGGTTGTCGTACCGCTTAGGAGCAGTACACATCCTTGTCGACCTACGAAGTTCGATAGTAACTTGATCCTGAAGCTTCATGATCATCATCATTAACTTCCTCTTCAACTAACGTAGGCTTCACAGAAACATCTTTCTGCGCTGCGCTACTCTCTGGTTGAACAAAGGTTTAACAACCTCATCAAGTTCTATCTTCCTCCCACTCAATTCTTTCGAGAGAAACATTTCCTCGAGAAAGGATCCGTTTAAGCAACAAACACTTTGCACTAGGATCTGAGATTGAAGGTTCACCCAACTGATCTTAGGGTATTCTATGAAGATGCATTTGTCCGCCTTGGGTTCGACCTCATTAGGCGAAAACATTTTCCACACAAGTGTCGCAGCCCCAAATATTAAGAAATGACAGCTTAGGTTTCTATCAAACCATAATTCACACGGTGTCATCTCAACGGATTTAGATGATGCCCTATTTAAAGTGAATGTAGTTGTCTCCAATGCATAACCCCAAAATTACAGTAGTAAAACGATAAGAGACATCACAATATGCACCATATCCAATAGAGCATGACTATGATGTTCGGACACACCATCACACTATGGTGTTCCAGGTGGCATTTAGTTGTGAAACAACTTTCACATTGTCTTAAGTTGTATGCCAAACTCGTGACTCAGATATTCACCTCCACGATCATATCGCAGTCATTTTTATCTTCTTGTCACGATGATCTTTAAACTTCACTCTGAATTTGCTTGAACCTTTCAAACGATTCAGACTTGTGTTTCATTAAGTAAATATACACTATATCTACTCAAATCATCAGTGAAGGTAAGAAAATAACGATATCCATGGCACGCTACAAGACTCACTAGATTGCATACATCAACATGTATCATTTCCAATGAATCACTTGCCCGCTCCATCCAACGGGGTCCTTTAGTCATCTTGCCCAAGAGTCATGGTTCGCATGTCTCAACCGATTCGAAATCGAATGAGTCCAAATATCCATCACCATGGAGTTTCTTCATGCGCTTTATACCAATATGACATTTTGCGACAGTGCCACAAGTATGTGGTACTATCATTATTTAACTTTGTATCTTTTGACATCAATGTTATGAACATGTGTATTACTACGATCAAGATTTCAACAAACCATTCTCACTGGGTGCATGACCATTGAAGGTATTATTCATGTAAACAGAATAACTATTATTCTCTGACTTAAATGAATAACCGTATTGCAACAAACATGATCTAATCATGTTCATGCTCAACGCAAAACACCAAGTAACATTTATTTAGGTTCGTCACTAATCCTGAAGATAGAGAGAGCGTGCGATGTTGATCACATCAACCTTGGAAACATTTCCAACACACATCGTCACCTCACCCTTAGCTAGTTCTCCGTTTATTCCGTAGCTTTTATTTCGAGTTACTAACATTTAGCAACCGAACCGGTATCCAATACCCAGGTGCTACTAGGAGTACTAGCAAGGTACACATCAATAACTAGTATATCAAATATACTTCTATCGATGTTGCCAACCTTCTTATCTACCAAGTATCTAGGGTTGTTCCGCTTCAGTGACCTCTCACCTCATAATAGAAGCACTTAGTCTCGGGTTTGAGTTCAACTTTGGGTTGCTTCACTGGAGCAGCAACTGACTTGCTATCCATGAAGTTTCCCTCCTTGATCTTGCCCTTTTCGAAACTAGTGGTTTGATTAACCATCAACACTTGACGCTCCTTCTTGATTTCTACCTTCGCGGTGTCAAACATCGCGAACAGCTCAGGGATCAATACTTCTATCCTTGGTGTATTATAGTTCATCACTAAGTTCTAGTATCTTTAGTGACAGTGACTTGGAGAACTATATCAATCACTATCTTATCTGGAAGATCAACTCCCACTTGATTCAAGCGATTGTAGTACCCAGACAATCTGAGTACATGCTCAACGATTGATCTATTCTCCTTCATCTTACAGGCAAAGAATCTTGTTGGAGATCTCATATCTCGCAACACAGGCATGAGCCTGAGATCACAATCTCTGCTCCTAGAACATCTCATATGTTCTGTGACGTTCAAAACGTTTCGGAGCCTCAATTCTAAGCCGTAATGCATGACGCACTAAACTATCAAGTAGTCATCGAAACGTGCGTGTCAGATGTTCACAACATCTATAGACGACGCTAGAGGGGGTGGAGCACCGAGCGGTGCATTAAGGACATAAGCCTTCTATGCAGCAATGAGGACAATCCTCAGATCACGGACCCAGTCCGCAATATTGCTACCAACATCTTTCAACTCTATTTCTCTAGGAACATATAAAAATTTAAGGGAGCTACAGCGCGAGCTAGTAATCTACAACATAATTTGCAAAGACACTTTGACTATGTTCATGATAATGAGTTCAATTAATCATATTACTTAAGAACTCCCACTCAAATTGACATCCCTCCGATCATTCGAGTGATACATGATCCAAATTCACCAACTCAAGTCCGATCATCACATGAGTTGAGGTGGCTGCAATGGTGAACATCATTATGTTGATCATATCTACTATATGACTCATGTTCGACCTTTCGGTCTCTTGTGTTCCGAGGCCATGTCTGTACATGCTAGGCTCGTCAAGTTTAACCCGAGTGTTCTGCGCGTGCAAATCTCGCTTGCACCCGTTGTATGTGAACGTAGAGTCTATCACACCCGATCATCACGTGGTGTCTCAACACGACGAACTTTCGCAACGGTGCACACTCGGGGAGAACACAGTTCATCTTGAAATTCAAGTGAGGGATCACCTTATAATGCTACCGCTGTACTAAGCAAAACAAGGTGCATAAAAGGATTAACATCTCATGCAATTCATAAGTGACATGATATGGCCATGAACTTGTGTTTAAGATCTCCATCTTCGAAACACCGGCATGATCTCCATCGTCACCGGCACAACACCATGATCTCCATCATCTTGATCTCCATCAATGTGTTGCCATTGGGGTTGTGGCGCCAGCCCTGCTTGTACTTCTATTGCTACCGCTTAGCGATAAAGTAAAGCATTACATAGCGCTTAATGATTGACACGCAGGTCATACAATAATTAAAGACAACCCTATGGCTCCTGCCGGTTGCCGTACTCAACGACATGCAAGTCGTGAAATTCTATACATCACATGATCATCTCATACATCACATATATCTCATCATGTAATTGGCCATATCACATCACAACATACCCTGCAAAAACAAGTTAGACGTCCTCTAATTGTTGTTGCATGTTTTACGTGGCTGCTATGGGTATCTAGCAAGAACGATTCTCACCTACGCATAAACCACAACGGTGATACATAGATTGCTTTTCAACCTTCTCAAGGACCGCCTTTGTCGGATCCGATCCAACTAAAGTGAGAGAAACTGTCACCCGCAAGCCATCCAAGCAACAAGTTGCGTCGAGGGAACCGGTCTCTCGTAAGCGTACGAGTAATGTCGGTCCGGGCCGCTTCATCTCACAATCCCACTGAACCAAAAACCCGACCAAGGGAGGAAGAAATCTAAGCATCAACGCACACAAACCTTTTGTGTTCTACTCGAGATCTCATCGAACCATCAACCTAGCTCATGATGCCACTCTTGGGGAACGTCGCATGGGAAACAAAAATTTTCCTACGCACACGCAAACCTATCCATGGTGATGAGCATCTATGAGAGGGAGAGTGGATCTACGTACCCTTGTAGATCGCTAAGCGGGAAGCGTTAAGAAACGCGGTTGGTGTAGTCGAACTTCTTCGCGATCCAAATCGCCGACCGTCCCGCGATCCAATCACGAACCGTCCCGCGAACACATCATGATCCGTCCCGTGAAATAATCACGATATGTCTCACGATCTTGATCACGATCTGTCCCGCGAACTCATCACGATCCGTTCTGTGATCACATCACGAACCGTCTCGCGATCTCGATCACGGTCCTTCCGATCTAGCGCCGAACGGACGACACCTCCGCGTTCAGCACACGTGCAGCTTGATGACGATCTCCACCGTCTCGATCCAGCGAGAGGAGGTGGAGAGGAGAGAGAGTTCACCGGCAGCATGACGGCGCTCCGGTGATGGTGGTGGAGCAATTCCTGCAGGGCTTCGCCTAAGCGCTGCAGAAAACCGATCTAGAGGAGAAACTATGCACCGGTGTAACGGGTAGCACGTGGCCGAAAATTCTGTCCAAAAACCACCCAATCCACTAGTATATATAGGAGGAGAGGAGAGGAGAGGCAGCCAAGGCCTTTGGGTCGGCCGAAATAGGAGGTGGGAAGCAATCCTACTTCACCTCCAATCCTAGTTGGAGTAGGATTGCCTCCTATTGGCTGATTTTCCACTTTTTGCTTTAGGACTTTCTCTCCTGCGCCATGGGCCTTTGTGGCTGTTTTCCCAGCCCACTAAGGGCTGGTTATTATTCTCCCACAGCCCATGGACCTCTTGGGGTCGAAATACCCCTCCCGGAGGCCTCCCGGTACACTACCGGCACTCCCGGTACACTACCGGCACTCCCGGTACACTACCAATGAGCCCGAAACTTTTCCGGAAACCAAACTGGGACTTCCTATATATGAATCTTTACCTCCGGACCATTCCGGAGCTCCTCGTGACGTCCGGGATCTCATCCGGGACTCTGAACAAACTTCGGTCACCACCATACATAACTCTACACTACCGAAACGTCACCGAACCTTAAGTGTGCAGACCGTGCGGGTTCGAGAACTATGTAGACATGACCGAGACACCTCTACGGTCAATAACCAATGGCGGGACCTGGACGTCCACATTGGTTCCTACATATTCTACGAAGATCTTTTTCGGTCGAACCTCTGTGTCAAGGATTCAGTTAATCCCGTATAACGTTCCCTTTGTTCTTCGGTATGTTACTTGCCCGAGATTCGATCGTCGGTATCTCCATACCTAGTTCAACCTCGTTACCGGCCAGTATCTTTACTCATTCCATAATACAAGATCCCGCAACTAACAATTAGTCACATTGCTTGCAAGGCTCATTGTGATGTTTGCATTATCGAGTGGGCCCCGAGATACCTCTTCGTCACACGGAGTAACAAATCCCAGTCTCGATCCATGCCAACTCAACAGACACCATCGGAGATACCTGTAGAGCACCTTTATAGTCACCCAGTTACGTTGCGACGTTTGATACACACAAGGCACTCCTCCGATATCCGTGAGTTGCATGATCTCATGGTCATAGGAACATATACTTGACATGCAGAAAACAGTAGCAATAAACTGACACGGTCATATGCTATGTTTGTAGTTTGGGTCTTATCCATCACATCATTCTCCTAATGATGTGATCCCGTTATCAAATGACATCTCATGTCCATGGCTAGGAAACCTTAACCATCCTTTGATCAACGAGCTAGTCCATTAGAGGCATAGTAGGGACATGGTTTTGTCTATGTATCCACACATGCATCTAAGTCTCCGATCAATACAATTATAGCATGGATAATAAACGATTATCATGAACAAGGAAATATGATAATAAATAATTTATTATTGCCTCTAGGGCATATTTCCAACACTTTGGCTATTTTCCCAGCCCACTAAGGTCTGGTTAATACTCTCCCACAGCCCATGGACCTCTTGGGGTCGAAATACCTCTTCCGGAGGCCTCCCGATACACTACCGGCACTCCCAGTACACTATCGATGAGCCCGAAACTTTTCCGGCAACCAAACTAGGACTTCCTATGTATGAATCTTGACCTCCGGACCATTCTGGAGCTCCTCGTGACGTCCGAGATCTCATCCGGGACTCCGAACAAACTTCGGTCACCACCATACATAACTCTACATTACTGAAACGTCACCGAACCTTAAGTGTGCAGACCCTGCGGGTTCGAGAACTATGTAGACATGACCGAGACACCTCTACAGTCAATAACCAATGGCGGGGCCTGGACGTCCACATTGGTTCCTACATATTGTACAAAGATCTTCATCGGTCGAACCTCTATGTCAAGGATTCAGTTAATCCCGTATAACGTTCGCTTTGTTCTTCGGTATGTTACTTGCCCGAGATTCGATCGTCGGTATCTCCATACCTAGTTCAACCTCGTTACCGGCAAGTCTCTTTACTCGTTCTATAATACAAGATCCCGCAACTAACAATTAGTCACATTGCTTGCAAGGCTCATTGTGATGTTGCATTACCGAGTGGGCCCCGAGATACCTCTCCGTCACACGGAGTAACAAATCCCAGTGTCGATCCATGCCAACTCAACAGACACCATCGGAGATACCTGTAGAGCACCTTTATAGTCACCCAGTTACGTTGCGACGTTTGATACACACAAGGCACTCCTCTGATATCCGTGAGTTGCATGATCTCATGGTCATAGGAACATATACATTGACATGCAGAAAATAGTAGCAATAAACTGACACGATCATATGCTACGTTTGTAGTTTGGGTCTTGTCCATCACATCATTCTCCTAATGATGTGATCTCATTATCAAATGACATCTCATGTCCATGGCTAGGAAACCTTAACCATCTTTTTATTAACGAGCTAGTTCACTAGAGGCACACTAGGGACATTGTGTTGTCTATTTACCCACACATGCAATGTGTTTCCAATCACTACAATTATAGCATGGAGAATAAACGATTATCATGAACAAGGAAATATAATAATAAACACTTTATATATTGCCTCTAGGGCATATTTCCAATAGATGTATGTGACATGGAAGAAGTGCCCCATGTACCTAATCGATTGTCCATTTGCATTCAAATGCAAATTCAAAATAATGCACAAATTTAGGGGGAGCTCTTGCTTATCACATACTTCTCAAAGCAACGATTATATTCATTGATCATATCATATGTCCAAGCTTTAATCTATATGTTGTCATAAATTACCAAAAAGGGGGAGATTGAAAGCACATTTGCTCCCTTGGTGGTTTTGGTAATTCATAACAATATATAAGTCATTGAACTAATGTTTCCATCAAGTATGTTTCAGGAAAAGTTCAATGATGGGTTGGCAAAGAGATTGTGGAATACCCCAAGATGCAAGGAAATAGGTTGGCAAAGTTTCAAGCAAGAGGACTCTACATTTTATATTTGTGAGAAATCACTTTGAGTCCATAGGAAAGCCAATACTATTTAAAAGGGGTAAGGTTTTGTTGGTGAACAAATGCTCATACGTGCACAAGTGATAGTCACCAAAGACACCCACAAACTCTCCCACCAAAGTTTGTCCAAAGTCAAACACTCAAAATCGGTGCAACCAACATTCTACATTCGGTGCCACCGATTCCAAACCCTAGACAGGCTCAGCCAAACCCTAACCTTTCGGTACAGTCGATACTACTTTCGGTGCCACTGAGTTGGGCTGCCAACTTTCTGTTATGCAAGTTCACAGTTTTGGTCCCTCCAAGATTGTTGAATCGGCGTCACCGAGATTGAGCATTCTGACCATTGGTCACCTTATCGGTGCAACCGAGATTCCTATATCGGTCTCACCGAGATTCAGAAGTTGTCACCTTTTGGTCACTTCGGTACCACCGAGATTAACACATCGGTATCACCGAGTCAGACTTATTGTGTATAACAGTTGGTTTTTTGAGATGCCTATATATACCCCTCCACCACCACCTACTCGAAAGAGAAGCACTCAGAACCATTCCATACCTATCCTATCAGTTTTCTGAGAGAGAGCCACCTACCCTTGTGTTGAGGTCAAGATCTTCCACTTGAACCATATGGATCTTGATTTCTACCATCCCCAAGTTGCTTTCCACCAATCCCATCTCTTCTACCAAGCCATATCTGTGTGAGAGAGATTGTGTGTTGAGGAGTCTATCATCTTGAAGCACAAGAGCAAGGAGTTCATCGACATTACCGAACCTATTACCTTTTGGTGCGTGGTGCCTCCTAGATTGGTTAGGTGTCGCTTGGAAGCCTCCTACTTCGTGTTATGGATTGAACCAAGAAGTTTGTAAGGGCAAGGAGATCGCCTAATTCGTGAAGATCTACCCCGAGTAAGGCTAGTCCTCCATGGACATAGGCCGTCATGGTATAGTCAAGCTTGCTTCTTCGTGGAACCCTCCCTGGACTCTCGTGACCATTACCCTCCATGGGTTGAAGACTCCATGAACGTGGATGTACGATAGCACCACATATCGGAACCATGGGAAAAATCATCATGTCACCAATTGCATTTGCTTTTCTTACCATCTCTTTACTTACATGTGCAATGTCTTTACTTTCCACTTCTATACTCTTAGACATTTATGTGTAGGGTGTACTTGAGATACTATGAATGCTAAAATCTTCCAAAAATTAAAATTGGGAAAAAGTAGATTTTGTTTGGTCAAGTAGTCTAATCACCTCCCTCTAGCACTACTTTCAATCCTACACCGGGGGGAGTCCCCCAGCCAGATACTGAGGAGGCCGGACAAGCGTTTGTTGGAAATATGCCCTAGAGGCAATAAATAAGGTGTTTATTATTATATTTCCTTGTTCATGATAATCGTTTATTGTCCGTGCTATAATTGTATTGATTGGAATCACATTACACGTGTGGGTAAATAGACAACACTCTGTCCCTAGTATGCCTCTAGTGAACTAGCTCGTTGATCAAAGATGGTCAAGGTTTCCTGGCCATTGACATGTGATGTCCTTTGATAATGGGATCACACCATTAGGAGAATGATGTGATGGACAAGACCCAAACTACAAACGTAGCATATGATCCTGTCAGTTTGTTGCTACTGTTTTCTACATGTCAAGTATATGTTCCTATGACCATGAGATCATGCAACTCACGGATACCGAAGGAGTGCCTTGTGTGTATCAAATGTCACAACAGGTATTTCCGAGGGTGTCTGTTGAGTTGGCATGGATCAAGACTGGGATTTGTTACTCCCTGTGACGGAGAGGTATCTCAGGGCCCACTCGGTAATACAACATCACAATGAGCCTTGCAAGCAATGTGTCTAAGTATTAGTCACGGGATCTTGTATTACGGAATGAGTAAACAGACTTGCCAATAACGAGGTTGAACTAGGTATGGAGATACCGACGATCGAATCTCGGGCAAGTAACATACCGAAGAACAAAGGGAACATCATACGGGATTAACCGAATCGTTGACATAGAGGTTCGACCGATAAAGATCTTCGTAGAATATGTAGGAACCAATATGGGCATCTAGGTACCGCTATTGGTTATTGACCGTAGAGGTGTCTCGGTCATGTCTGCATAGTTCTCGAACCCGCAGGGTCTGCACACTTAAGGTTTGGTGACGTTTCAGTAGTATAGAGTTATGTATGGTGATGATCGATGGTTGTTCGGAGTCCCGGATGAGATCCCGGACGTCACGAGGAGCTCCGAAATGGTTCGGAGATAAAGATTCATATATAGGAAGTCCTGTTTTGGTCGCCGGAAAAGTTTCGGGCTCATCGGTAGTGTACCGGGAGTGCCGGTAGTGTGTCGGGAGACCTCCGGGAGGGGTATTTCGACCCAAGAGGCTTCATGGGCTGTGAGAGAGTGAATACCAGCCCTTTTTGGGCTGGTGGAAAACCCCACACAAGGCCGATGCGGCTAGAGAAGAAAATCCAAAGAGAAAAGATGGAAAAAGGCAAAAATTGGGTGAATCCTAGTCCTACTAGGATTGGAGGTGGATTCCACCTCCACAACCTGGTTTGGCCAACTCCTTGTGTCTTGGCCCTTGGTCCAAGCCTCCTCCTCTCTTCCTCCTATATATACTGGTGGTTTTAGGGTTTTTGCACAGAATTTTTAGCCACGTGCTGCCCGTTCCTTCATTGCATAGTTTCTCCTCTAGATCGGGTTTCTGCAGTGCTTAGGCAAAGCCCTGCCGGAATAGCTCCACCACCATCGCTTGAGCACCGTCATGCTGCCGGAGAACTCTTCTTTCTCTCCGCTCCCTCTTGTTGGATCAAGACGGCGGAGATCATCATCAAGCTGCGCATGTGCTGAACGCGGAGGTGCCGTCCGTTCGGCGCTAGATCGGAAGAACCGTGATCAAGTTCGCGGGACGGACCATGATCAAGTTCGCAGGACATATCGTGATTGGATCGCGGGACGGATCGTGATTGGATCGCGGGACGCTCGGTGATTTGGATCGCGAAGACATTCGACTACACCAACCGCGTTTCTTAACGCTTCCCGCTTAGCGATTTAGAAGGGTATGTAGATCCACTCTCCCTCTCGTAGATGCTCATCACCATGGATAGGTCTTGCATGAACGTAGGAATTTTTTTGTTTCCCATGCAACGTTCCCCAACAATGGCATCATGAGCTAGGTCTATGTGCAGATGAGATCTCGAGTAGAACACAAAAGGTTTGTGGGCGTTGATGCTTAGATTGCTTCCTCCCTTGGTCGGATTTTGGTTCAGTGGTATTGTGAGATGAAGCGGCCCAGACCAACATTACTCGTACGCTTATGAGAGACCGGTTCCCTCGACCGCAACTTGTTGCATAGATGGCTTGCGGGTGCTAGTTTCTCTCACTTTAGTTGGATCGGATTTGACAAAGGCGGTCCTTGAGAAGGTTGAAAAGCAACTAGTGTATCACCGTTGTGGTTTTTGCATAGATGAGAATTGTTCTTTCTAGATACCCATAGCAGCCACGTAACATGCAACAACAATTAGAGGATGTCTAACTTTTTTTTGCAGGGTATGTTGTGAGGTGATATGGCCAATTACATGATGTGATATATGTGATGTATGAGATGATCATGTGATGTATAGATTATCACAACTTGCATGTCGATGAGTACGACAACCGGCAGGAGCCATAGGGTTGTCTTTAATTATTGTATGACCTGTGTGTCAATCATTAAGTGCTATGTAATGCTTTACTTTATCGCTAAACGGTAGCAATAGTAGTAGAAGCATGTTGGGCGCGACAACCCCGATGGTGACACGTTGATGGAGATCAAGATGATGGAGATCATGGTGTTGTGCCAGTGACGATGGAGATCATGCCGGTGCTTTCAAGATGGAGATCAAAAGCACAAAGTTCATGGCCATATCATGTCCCTTATGATTTGCATGTGATGTTAATCCTTTTATGCACCTTGTTTTGCTTAGGACGACGATAGCATTATAAGGTGATCCCTCACTTAAATTTCAAGATGAATTGTGTTCTCCCCGAGCATGCACCGTTGCGAAAGTTCGTCGTGTTGAGACACCACATGATGATCGGGTGTGATAGACTCTACGTTCACATACAACGGGTGCAAGCCAGTGTTGCACATGCAGAACACTCGGGTTAAACTTGATGAGCCTAGCATGTACAAACATGGCCTCGGAACACAAGAGACCGAAAGGTCTAACATGAGTCATATAGTAGATATGATCAACATGATGATGTTCACCATTGAAACCACCTCAACTCACGAGATGATCGGACTTGAGTTGGTGAATTTGTATCATGTGACACTCAGATGACCTGCGGGATGTCAGTTTGAGTGGGAGCTTTAGTAATTTGATTAACTAAACTCATTATCTTGAACAATAGTCTAAACAACCTTTGCATATTTATGTTGTAGATCAATGGCTCGCGCAGTAGCACCCCTGAATTTATAGCGTTCCTAGAGAAAGCTAACTTGAAAGATGATGGAAGTAACTTTGTTGACTGGGCCCGTAATCTGAGGATTATCCTCACGGCTTCCCAGAAATCATATGTCCTTGATGCATCGCTTGGTGACAAATCAGAAGACATGACCTCCGAAGACGTTAAGAACGCTTGGGAGGCACGTATTGGAGATTACTCAATAGTTCGGTGTGCAATATTGTATGTCTTAGAACCAAGACTTCAAAGATGTTTTGAAATTCATGGAGCATATGAGATGTTCCAGGAGTTGAAGTTTATCTTTCAAAAGAATGCCCGAATCGAGAGGTATGAGACCTCCGATAAGTTCTATGCTTGCAAGATGGAGGAGAACCGGTCTATCAGTGAACATATACTCAGAATGTCTGGGTATTCGACTCGTTTAGTGGAGTTGGGAATTGCCCTTCCGCCAGAGGCGATGACTGACAAAGTTCTTCAATCACTGCCACCTAGTTACAAGAGCTTTGTGATGAACTATAACATGCACGGGATGAACAAGTCAGTCGCCGAGCTGTTTGCGATGCTGAAAGTCGTTGAGTCTGAAATCCAGAAAGAACATCAAGTGTTGATGGTGAATAAAACCACTAGTTTCAAGAAAAATGGCAAGGGCAAAGGCAAGAAGGGTAAAACCAAGAAGGATGGCAAAGCAGTTGCTACTCCTACAAAGAAGCCTAAGCATGGACCTAAGCCAGAAACTGAGTGCTTTCATTGCAGGGGAACTGGTCACTGGAAGCGGAACTGCCCCAAGTACCTGGCTGACAAGAAGGCGGCCAAAGACAAACAAGGTATATATGATATACATGTTATTGATGTGTACCTTACTAGCTCTCGTAGTAGTGCCTGGGTATTTGATACCGGTTCGGTTGCTCATATTTGCAACTCAAAACAGGAACTGCGGAATAAACAGAGGCTGGCAAAGGACGAAGTGACGATGCGCGTGGGAAATGGTTCCAAGGTTGATGTGATCGCCGTCGGCACGCTCTCTCTTCGATTACCTTCGGGATTAGTGATGAACCTGAATAATTGTTATTTAGTGCCTGCGTTAAGCATGAACATTATATCTGGATCTTGTTTATTGCGAGACGGTTACTCATTTAAATCAGAGAATAAAGGTTGTTCTATTTATATGAGTAATATCTTTTATGGTCATGCACCCGAAGTTAGGTGTTTATTGATATTGAATCTTGACAGTGATGACACACATGTTCATAACATTGATGCCAAAAGATGTAGAGTTGATAATGATAGTACCACTTTCTTGTGGCACTGCCGTTTAGGTCATATTGGTGTAAAACGCATGAGGAAGCTCCATGCTGATGGACTTTTGGAGTCACTTGATTTTGAATCACTTGACACATGTGAACCATTCCTCATGGGCAAGATGACTAAAATGCCGTTCTCTGGAACAATGGAACGGGCGAGTGACTTATTGGAAATCATACATAGTGATGTATGTGGTCCAATTAATGTTATAGCGCGTGGTGGATATCATTATTTTCTCACCTTCACTGATGACTTAAGTAGATATGGGTATATTTACTTGATGAAACACAAGTCTGAAACGTTTGAAAAGTTCAAACAATTTTAGAGTGAAGTTGAGAATCGTCGTAACAAGAAGATTAAATTCCTGCGATCTGATCGAGGAGGTGAATATCTGAGTTGTGAGTTTGGCAGTCACTTAAGACAGTGTGGAATTATTTCACAGTTGACACCGCCCGGAACACCACAACGTAATGGTGTGTCCGAACGTCGTAATCAGACCTTATTAGATATGGTGCGATCTATGATGTCTCTTGCTGATTTGCCACTATTGTTTTGGGGTTATGCATTAGAGACAGCTGCATTCACTTTAAATATGGCACCATCAAAATCCGTTGAGATGACGCCATATGAACTATGGTTTGGCAAGAGGCCAAAGTTGTCATTTCTTAAAGTTTGGGGATGTGATGCTTATGTCAAAAAGCTTCAGCCTGAAAAGCTGGAACCCAAAGCGGAGAAATGCGTCTTCATAGGATACCCGAAAGAGACAGTCGGGTATACATTCTATCTCAGATCCGAAGGCAAAGTGTTTGTCGCTAAGAACGGAACATTTCTTGAGAAAGAGTTTCTCTCGAAAGAATTGAGTGGGAGGAAAATAGAGCTTGATGAGGTTATTGAACTTTTACTTCAACCAGAAAGTAGCGCAGCGTAGAAAGATGTTTCTATGGAACCTACGACGATAGAAGAGGAAGTTAATGATGATGATCATGAAGCTTCGGATCAATCTAATATTGAACCTTGTAGGTCGACAAGGCCCCGTACTACTCCTGAGTGGTACGGCAACCCTGTCTTGGAGGTCATGTTGTTGGACAACAATGAACCTATGAGCTATGGAGGAGCAGTGATGGGCCCGGATTCCGAGAAATGGTTAGAGGCCATGAAATCCGAGATGGTATCCATGTATGAAAACAAACTATGGACTTTGGAAGTATTACCTGAAGGGCGAAAGGCCATTCAGAACAAATGGATCTTTAAGAAGAAGACAAACGCGGACGGTAATGTCACCGTCTATAAAGCTCGACTTGTGGCAAAGGGTTTTTCACAAGTTCAAGGAGTTGACTACGATGAGACCTTCTCACCCTTAGCGATGCTTAAGTCTGTCAGAATCATGTTGGCAATAACTGCTTATTTCGATTATGAAATTTGGCGGATGGATGTCAAAACAGCGTTCCTCAACGGTTTCCGTGAGGAAGAGTTGTATATGATGCAACCAGAAGGTTTTGTCGATCCAGAGAATGCTGACAAAGTTTGCAAACTCCAACGATCCATTTATGGACTGGTGCAAGCATCTCAGAGTTGGAATAAGCGCTTTGATGAGGTGATCAAAGCGTTTGAGTTTATACAAGTTTATGGAGAAGCTTGTATTTACAAGAAAGTGAGTGGGAGCTCTATAGCATTTTTTAGTATTATATGTGGATGACATATTGCTAATTGGAAACAATATAGAAATGCTGGAAAGCGTGAAGGAATATTTGAACAAGAGTTTTTCAATGAAGGACCTAAGAGAAGTTGCTTTCATATTAGGCATTAAGATCTATAGAGATAGATCGAGACGTTTAATAGCACTTTCATAGAGCACATACCTTGATAAAGTTTTGAAGAAGTTCAAAATGGATCAGTCCAAGAAGGGGTTCTTGCCTGTGTTACAAGGTGTGAAGTTGAGTAAGACTCAATGCCCAGTAACTACAGAAGATAGAGAAAAGATGAGTGTCATCCCCTATGCTTCAGCCATAGGCTCTATCATGTATGCAATGCTGTGCACAAGACCCGATGTCAGCCTTGCCATAAGTATGGCCGAAAGGTTTCAAAGTGATCCCGGAATGGAGCACAGGGCAGCGGTCAAGAATATCCTTAAGTGCCTGAACAGGACTAAGGAAATGTTTCTCGTTTATGGAGGTGATGAAGAGCTCGTCGTAAAGGGTTACGTCGATGCAAGCTTTGACACTGATCCAGATGACTCGAAGTCACAAACCGGATACATATTTATTCTCAACGCGGGAGCGGTAAGCTGGTGCAGTTCCAAGCAAAGCGTGGTAGCCGAGTCTACATGCAAAGCGGAGTACGTCGCAGCCTCAGAGGCGGCGAAGGAAGGTGTCTTGATGAAGCAGTTCATGATAGATCTTGGGGTAGTGCCCAGTGCACTGAATCCAATGGACCTGTTCTGTGATAACATTGGTGCCATTGCTCTGGCCAAGCAACCAAGGTTTCACAAGAGGACCAGACACATAAAGCGACGCTTCAACTCCATCCGCGATTACATCGAGGAGAAGGACATAAATATTTGCAAAGTGCACACGGATCTGAATGTTGCAGACCCGTTGACTAAACCTCTTCCAAGGGCTAGACATGATCAACACCAGAACTGCATGGGTGTTCGATTCATTACAATGTAAATCACATAGTGATGTGAACTAGATTATTGACTCTAGTGCAAGTGAGAGACTGTTGGAAATATGCCCTAGAGGCAATAAATAAGGTGTTTATTATTATATTTCCTTGTTCATGATAATATTTTATTGTCCATGCTATAATTGTATTGATTGGAAACACATTACATGTGTGGGTAAATCGACAACACTCTGTCTCTAGTATGCCTCTAGTGAACTAGCTCGTTGATCAAAGATGGTCAAGGTTTCCTGGCCATTGACATGTGATGTCATTTGATAACGAGATCACATCATTAGGAGAATGATGTGATGGACAAGACCCAAACTACAAACGTAGCATATGATCGTGTCAGTTTATTGCTACTGTTTTCTGCATGTCAAGTATATGTTCCTATGACCATGAGATCATGAAACTCACGGATACCGGAGGAGTGCCTTGTGTGTATCAAACGTCGGAACTTAACTGGGTGACTATAAAGGTGCTCTACAGGTATCTCCGAGGGTGTCTGTTGAGTTGGCATGGATCAAGACTGGGATTTGTTACTCCGTGTGACGGAGAGGTATCTCAGGGCCCACTCGGTAATACAACATCACAATGAGCCTTGCAAGCAATGTGCCTAAGTGTTAGTCAGGGGATCTTGTATTTACGGAACGAGTAAAGAGACTTGCCGATAACGAGGTTGAACTAGGTATGGAGATACCGACGATCGAATCTCGGGCAAGTAACATACCGAAGAACAAAGGGAACATCATACGGGATTAACTGAATCCTTGGCATAGAGGTTCGACCGATAAAGATCTTCGTAGAATATGTAGGAACCAATATGGGCATCCAGGTCCCGCTATTGGTTATTGACCGTAGAGGTGTCTCGGTCATGTCTAGATAGTTCTCGAACCCGCAGGGTCTGCACACTTAAGGTTTGGTGACGTTTCGGTAGTATAGAGTTATGTATGGTGGTGACCGAAGGTTGTTTGGAGTCCCGGATGAGATCCCGGACGTCACGAGGAGCTCCAGAATGGTCTGGAGGTAAAGATTCATATATAGGAATTCCTGTTTTGGTCGCCGGAAAAGTTTCGGGCTCATTGGTAGTGTACCGGGAGTGCCGATAGTGTACCGGGAGACCTCCGGGAGGGGTATTTCGACCCAAGAGGCTTCATGGGCTGTGGGAGAGTGAATACCAGCCCTTAGTGGGCTGGTGGAAAACCCCACACAAGGCCGATGCGGCTAGAGAAGAAAATCCAAAGAGAAAAGGTGGAAAAAGGCAAAAATTGGGTGAATCCTAGTCCTACTAGGATTGGAGGTGGATTCCACCTCCACAACCTGGTTCGGCCGACTCCTTGTGGCTTGGCCCTTGGGCCAAGCCTCCTCCTCTCTTCCTCCTATATATACTGGTGGTTTTAGGGTTTTTGCACATAATTTTTAGCCACGTGCTGCCCGTTCCTCCAGTGCATAGTTTCTCCTCTAGATCGGATTTCTGCAGTGCTTAGGCAAAGCCCTGTAGGAATAGCTCCACCACCATCACCGGAGTGCCGTCACGCTGCCGGAGAACTCTTCTTCCTCTCCACTCCCTCTTACTGGATCAAGACGATGGAGATCGTCATCAAGCTGCATGTGTGCTGAACGCGGAGGTGCCGTTCGTTCGGCGCTAGATCGGAAGAACCGTGATCAAGTTCGCGGGACGGATCATGATCAAGTTCGCGGGACGGATCATGATTTGATCGTGGGACGGATCGTGATTGGATCGCGAAGACGTTCGACTACACCAACCGCGTTTCTTAACGCTTCCCGCTTAGTGATCTACAAGGGTATGTAGATCCACTCTCCCTCTCGTAGATGCTCATCACCATGGATAGGTCTTGCGTGAATGTAGGAAATTTTTTGTTTCCCATGCAACATTCCCCAATAGCGTTTGCTCAATCCCCTCTAAGGGCATCCCCGGAGTGCACAATGCCTCCGGAGACAATGGTTCAAACCCCGGTTGGTGATCGGGTTGTCCGATCTCCACCGGTTCCATCGACCAATGGGTGTCCGGTCATGGAGGAGGCTTTATCAAGCGCCTCCATCACTGAAGAGCACCGCACCCTTATGGGTGCGGTATGGCAGAGCATTCTGTCCGTCGACAACAAATTGAAGGAGGCCTTCAAAGGTCTCCCGACGGGCTTTCAAGTAAGTCATGCGACATTCTCATCTACAAAAATGCTTTTTTATTTTTATGATTAAATACATGGCATCCCTACCTAGGGGTTAATCACGGAACTATTTCCAAACTGCATTCAAATTGTGTGTTCGGAACATTCGAATAACCCCTAAGAGGACCGGATGTGTGATTGGACTGACAATAGTTTGGAAGGGTTGATCCCATGTATCCTGACAAGGATTTATATTTTACAGGCTTCATCATCGGCGGCGGCCGTAAATGGCGCCGAGCTGGATGAGCTGAATCGGAAGCTTAAATGCTTCGAGGATGAAGTTGATGCCCGCAACAAAAGATTCGACGAGGCGCAATGTAAGTCTACACAAAATTCGAACACCTTTCCCAGAATACTGTCAATGCAGGTCTTCATAGTGTTTAATTGTTACACGGCCTTGGTGAAAGAGGTGGAGAGGCTCAAGGCCGAGCTTCAATAGGCAAAGGACGCAGCGGCCATCAAGAGGGCAGTGGCCAAAGAAGTGGCAACCACCCTATCTGCCCTACGAGCCACTAGCGACAAGCATGAGGCTCGTGTGGCGGTGATCCAACAGGAGCTCAAGGACGCTACTTAGAAGTGCAGGGTCCTTGAGCAGAAGGGCAAGGAGAGCGTGACCGAACTGTCCACCCTTAAGGATGATCTCCATAAGGAGCGGGTGGACAGGCGGTTCTTTGAGGAGCAGGTCCGCCAAGCGAAATATATAACGGATGGTAAGCCATACTTACTACAGTGTGTCTTCGGGGATAGCAAGTTCAAATTGCTTAGCCAGGTGTGGTGTTCCTTAGGCACCTCCTCCGATCTCTAGAAGAGAGTAGCGGACGCCAATTAGTTGTTCACGTCGAGGGAACATGGAGGTGAAGCTCATCTATTCTGGGCGTAGTTTAGAGCCCCAAGAGCTCTCCTCTTCTCGTGGAGCAACTGAAGCCGCTGATGGAGCCGCACCAGATGGCGGAGCCGACCATGAAGGGCCTCTGCATCCGCCTATGCCCCGGTGAGCCGCTGCCAGGTAGCTACTTGGCCTGGTGCAGAAGTTAATATCCACTTCGCCCCGCCTCAACACCGTGAAGCACTCCTCCTGCATCGAGGGATTCTAGATGGCCCTTGCCAAGGCCAAAGTGCACTATGACACTCACCGCCATAGTAGGGTTCCACCGTAGTAGGGTTCCACCGCCGCCGCTCAGGCTCCGGCACCGCCACCGCGAGTATATCTCGACGCCGTTGTTACCGTTAGATCGCGCTCTCGCCCCGCCGCCGCACGTGGGCCGGCCGCGCGTAATGCGTGGACCGCGATAGCTCCGCTCCATTTTCTTTCCTTCTGCTGTTCATCGCTAGGTCTAGATTTAAATCCTTTTTCTCCGCTTTTGTACATCCGTAGCCATAGTAATAGTTTGCAGAATCTGTTTTTTAGGACTTAGCCGATTTTTCAATCTTCCTTTCCTCCGTTGAGTCGCTAAGCTTCTCCGGCTCTCATCAACCGGGTCTTTCCACTTTATCCGTAGAGCCCTTTAAACCTTTAAGCCATCAAAAATATTTGCTTGCGCTTTGACTCATCACGCCTTTTATCTTGCACAACACTTAAGCCGCCAATATGTCTCGTGCATCCAACTCATGCAACTGGGTTGGTTCTTGCATTACGGAGGAGTACTTAGCAGACTATATTGAAGCAGGTACTCTCCCTCCCAAAGAGGTTCTCCATTGGCGGGTTCCGGGTAACGAGACCCGACCTTCTTCATAAAAAGGAGAGATAGTAGTCTTTGTTGATCACATCGAGCGAGGGTTCGTGCCGCTCGGCTCTAAGTTTTTCCGGGACGTCCTTCATTTTTATAAGCTGCATCCTCAAGACTTGGCACCCAACTCTGTTTCCATCATCTGCAACTTCCAAGTTCTCTACGAAGCTTATCTGCTAACTAAGCCCTCCGTGGGGTTCTTTCGAGAATTCTTCTATGCCAACCGCCAAACTGAAATGAAGGGTGGTCCGAGTCTGGAGCTGGGCGGCATTTCTATTCAACGCCGCCGATACATCATCTTTCCTGCTACTCCAATGCCGAGTCACCCAAAAGATTGGAATAAGACATGGTTCTATTGCCCAGAGACCTCTCCCGAGAAAGAGCACTCATTGGCGGGTTACCGCCCCTCCCATCTTAGGACAGACATAGAGCTTCCCGGCCGGCTCTCAGCCTCGGAGCGTGCCAGATATGAGCCGTTCCATGCCAAGATCAAAGCGCTCTTGGCCAACGGCTTAATAGGATTTGATTTGATCTGCTGCTGGATTTCCTGGCGGATCATGCCCTTAAGCCGTAGAGGTCAGCTTATGTGCGAGTATGAAGGCAAATATGATAGCTCGTTGTGCTTCAGCGAATCAACACTGTCAGAGGATGATATTACCACTACCATCCGGAGCCTTGTCCACGAGGCCTCTGGCTCATGCAGTGCCATCGGCCTGGCGCCTTTCTGCATCAATAATCCAGCTCCCGATGTAAGTTAATCTCTTCCCATCCATCTCTTAGATGTTGTTTGTACTTTGTTGATTTGTTATTCATTCACCAGGTCATTCCTATAGGCCGGCTCAGACTTCTGGAAGAAGGAATATGTTGCCCCTCCAAAGAAATCCAGGAAGAAGGTCATGACCAAGAGGGCTAAAAAAGATGCCCCGCAAGAGAATTTGCTTGACCCGCCACCATCATCCAGCTCAGAGGTATATTTTAACTGCTTTGTTTGATCTTTTACCTTCCTGCTTTATTAATGCTTGTTTTACTCACAGGATGAAGTGGAAACTAGCCGTGCCAATGCTCCTGAGGTAAATTACGTTTCTTCCGGCTTAGAATGTTTCGTCCCCCGAAAGCCGCGGTGGGTTATCAGAAAAGTTCCTCTTTCTCACCCTCTTGCTTATCTGGCTCCCGATTTTCTCTTGAAAAAGCAACAACAAGTCGAGTGTCGACAGACTCGAAGCACCGGCTCTACTGAGCTCATGTCCGGGCTACCAAACTCTCCGACTCCAAAGAAACGCCCAGCCGAGGTTTAAGTCTCTTCTTTTCCTTTTGACTTTCCTTTGTAAACTTGATACTTTCTTCACCTTTCTGTTTTATTCTTTTTAGAAATCGCCTTCCTCCAGTGACTCTTCGGCGTCAATTCTACCACCGCCCAAGATCAATCCGCTGTAAGCATTCCTTACTATGATATATGGACATCCGGCTCTTAATATGATAGCAACATCTTCAACTGCTGATCCTTCTATTTTGCGGTGCTCAAGCTAAACGTCGCAAGACTAACAAGCCCTCCTCCGACCCAGTTATCCAAGAGCCGGAGCCCGAACAACCGGAGGAGGCTGAAGCAGAAGAAAATCCACCAGCTTCCTCCATAGAGCTGACTGCTGCTGATATCATCATGGGGAGCCCTCCAAGGGCTCCTTCAAAACCGGCGACTCCTGCCAAGACCCCTGAAACTCCAGATGTTGTTATCACCGGGTCTGGTCATCAAACTCCTCCGGCTCATGTGTTGACCAAGCATACAGAGCCGTCTAAAGCCTCGAAGAAGCTGAACTTTGACTCTTCGTGCGAGAAGATGACAGTCGAAGAGCTCCACGCCGGGTATATAAACCGGGTTACCACCAGCCAGGATCTGGAACTTCGGCTGGTCTCTTTAATGAAGACAAAATATGAGGTACCTTTCCTTCTTACCATATCCTTACTTAGCCCCCAAGAACCGGTTTAACGTACTGAATCGTTGAACCGGGTCTTCGTTTAACTTTCCGTTAGAACAAATTCATAGTCATTGTCCCCTAGAGTCGGCTTAATTTGCCAAAGTTGAGTCGGATCTTTCCTTTGGATAACTTAAACTGCCATTCGTAGCCCCCAAGGGCCGGCTCAAGTTTGATGAAGTTGAGTCGGATCTTCTATTTGGAAGTAAATCGAAGAGCTATAGTGTAGCCCCCAAGTTTCGGTTTAACTTCGAAGAAGATGAGTTGCACTGCATACTGAAAGATCAAATATGCATTAGCCCCCAAGTGTCAAATATATTGCTTGCAATCTGTTTGAGACTTGCGTAAATTTGCTTTTAATACTCGTCCTGTATTTTGGCGACTTATGCTGTATTTTGATGTCTTATAGGAAGCTTTAAACGAAGCCGGCTCTCAGTTGTCTGATCTGAAGGCAAATTTAGCGGCTCAACAAGAGGCCCGCAGCGTCTCTGACAAAAAGTGCCGGCTGTTGTCTGAAGAGCCGGTCCATATTAAGGCGGAGCTTGCTTCTTTAAAAGAATCTACTGAGTTGGAGAAAGCCACGTTGACCAAACGAGTAGATGACACTGTGAATCTACTATGACGGTCAGTTTTCGGCTTTCTCCCCTAAGGTGCTTGACCAGACTATCCGGAAACACAATCGCAGGGGTTCTCCCTTTGCCCTTTTAGCCGAACGAGCGGAACGTAAAGGGGCAAGCACAGGAGCCAGGAAACCCAACTATTGACCTAAGACATAGTTCAGAACGATGCATATAAAGTGAACTCGAAGACGCCGAACACATAATAAACTGTACGTATGGTGATTTGTTTGTAAGGTCGAGCCCCCGATGTATTATCCGGTTGCGTCGTAACATATCGAACTGTTTTGCGAGAAGAGTGAGAAAAAGAAAATATGTGCCAAAAAGGATAACAAGACAAACATGTAAAATGATGCTATATTTTTTCTCAACAACTCTTATTACTCGGAGTGTTGAAGCAACTGCTTACAGGTATGTGAAGAAAGAATTTACAGGAGTGGTTGTACCAGGGGTCTTTGATTGATGGCCTTACGTCCTCGATGTTCCCTGTTGCTAGTTTACTCCTGATCTTTGGTGGACCTCGATGGGTGGTATTTTTCGGCGAACGGATCTTGCAAACAAGGTCTTGAGAAGCCATCGAATTATGGATGAGCTTTACGCCATTGGCGGGCCTGCATTATGTCTGAAGACATGTTAATGGTAGTGGTTGGGTCTAGCCGGACACCCACCTTTGTTTCCCCACCGCTACCCATGGAATTTTAAGTGCAAAGTTGTGCCTCCTTGGCATGTACTTTGCTGGTCCTAGGGGTGTGCGATGGGGGCCGAGTACCTATTTAAGGGGAGGGGAAGGCTCCGAGAGTTCAGACTTAAGCCGAGCTTGCTTCCCAGCCTTGCGTGCCTTTATGGTAGGTGCCGGAGCTTGGTGATCATCTTTTTAGTTAAATTTGGCCGCTAGGGCCAGTGCATGTTCCTTGGTTCGTAAAGAGCTCTCCGTGTTGCCGTTAATAGTGATGACCCCCTTGGGGCCGGGCATCTTGAGCTTTAGGTATGCATAATGCGGGATGTCGTTGAAGCAAGCGAACACTATCTTGCCGAGTAGGGCATGATAGCCACTGCAGAAGGGACAATGTCGAAGATCAAGTCTTCGCTGCGAAAGTTATCGGGTGAGCCGAACACAACTTCCAGGGTTACGGAGCCCGTGCATCGGGCCTCGACACCTGGAATCACCCCTTTAAAGGTAGTGCTACTAGGTTTGATCCTTGACGGATCTATGCCCATCTTTTTCACCGTGTGCGAGTAAATTAGGTTAAGGCTACTTCCTCCATCCATTGAGACCTTTATGAGGTGATACTCATCTATAATGGGGTCGAGGACGAGTGCGGCTGAACCCCCGTGATGGATACTGGTCGGGTGATCGCGCCAATCAAAAGTGTTCGGATATGCCGACCATGAGTTATACTTCGAGGCTACGGGCTCTACATCATAAACCTCTCGAAGGGCACGCTTCCTCTCCTTCGTATGTATATGGGTGGTGTATATCATGTTTACTGTTTTGACTTCCGGAGGAAATTTCTTTTGGCCGCCACCAATCGGGCCCCGAGGCTCATCCTCATCCTCACTGCGGGGGCTCTTGCCTTGATCCTCGGGTGGGAGCTTGTCGACCTGTTTAAACACCCAAAAATTTGCGGTGCGTGTGATTGGCGGGCTTCTCTTGAGTCCCATGGATTTGGCAAGGCCTTTCCATGGTCTTCTCCAGCGGGGTGGGTCCGTCGCGATTGCCTTTAGGAGGCTTCTTCCGCTGCCCAAGAAGGGAGTTGCGGAAGCCGGCATTAATAGCCGTGTCATCTGCATCGTTGTTATTGTGCCGACGCTTGTTCTTATTGCGCTTGGGTTTCCCGTTGCCGTCCCTAACATCAGAGCTTTCGGGTCTTCGGAGTTGTCGATGCCTTGTGCGAGCCAATTATATTTGCCCGCGCAAAAGTGGGTCATGAGGGAAGTAAGGGCGGACATGGTCCGAGGTTTATCTTGGCCGAGCTGGCAAGCTAGCCATTCGTTCCAAATATTATGCCGAAAAGGGGCTATTGCCTCAGCATCCCGGAAGTCAACAATCTAGTTCTTCTTGGTCAAGAAGCGATTCCAGAATTGTCGTGCAGACTCTCTGGGCTTTTGTATGACGTTGCTTAAGTCGGAGGAGTCCGATGGCTGAACGTAGGTTCCTTGGAAGTTAGAGCGGAACGCATCCTCCAGGTCTTCCCAGCATCCGATGGAGTTCTCGAGGAGGCTGTTTAGTCAGTGCCGAGCTGGCCCCTTAAGTTTGAGGGGGATATATTTAATGGCGTGGAGATCATCTCCTCATGCCATGTGTATGTGGAGTAGGAAATCCTCAATTAATCCATACGGTTGGGTCAGTTGTCCCGTCTTACTGTTCGATATTCATGGGTTTAAACCCCTCTGGGAACTAGTGCTGCATTACCTCATCTGTAAAGCACAAAGGGTGAGCGGCGCCTCTAACCCGAGCTATATCGCGCCTGTATTCAGCATCTGTTCTAGCCCAGTTGTGTTCCCGGTCTCTGTTATTACTTTGGTCGAGCCATGGTCTGTACCCCTCCCGTCTATCGGGCGAGTAGCCTCTTGATCTATAGATTGATCTTGTGCGACCTACTCTGTGGTCTAGGTCGTCTCGCAGGTCGAACCTGTCGTTGGGCTCTAGCGGCTCCTTTCCCCGTCTTCGGGGCAGAGTCGGTCTGTATCTGGTATCGTCAGCCATCCTGTTACGCCTGTGAGGAGGGCGGTCCGGCTTGTCATATGGGGTATGTTTGGGAGACGGGGTATCAGTGAGCTCATCGTCAAACTACGACAGTAGCCTTCTACGTGGATAACTCTTAGGTTGGTCCGATAGACCGGTACCGTATCCCTCCTCCGCTGAGAGGACTCTAGTGCATCAATCGTTGAGGTTGTCTTGTTCGGCTTTAAGTTGCCGTTCTTTCGCTTTCAGGCTGCGGGCCGTTGCTATAAGCTATTGGCTGAACAATTCCTGATCACCGGGAATGTCTAGATCATCGGCTTCCGGGATGTCCTCCTCGACGGGAGGTAGGCAATTGTCATCCTCGGAGTCGTTGAAGTCGTCGGGGTTCCTATGGTCCTCAGGCCCTTCCTGACCCTCTAACGGGTGTTCGGGGATATCGGGATCGCCACGGTCCTCAGGGATATTTCCGTCCCCGGTGATGATGATAGCTTTCATTCCCTTTTTGCCCTTGGAGCGCTTATGCAGTTTCCGGCACTGTGACGGTGCGTCGCCTGACTTGTCGCCATAATTATTAGGTGTTTTGTCGCCATTAGTGGTAGGAATGTCCACCGTGTAGACGTCGTATGTAGAAGTGGCGGCCCATCGCCCAGTGTTAACAGGGGTGGGAACACAATCCTCTTCATCCATGTATTCTGCCTCGTTAGAGGCGTAGTCCAACATGTCGGTTTGTCTTCGACTGTGGCTATCAAGTGGGTGGTGGGTGGGTCGAAAAATTCATCCCGACCCACTCTATAACCAATCCGAGCATAGATCGGAGTTGGATCGTTGGAAATTTTCATCGACGGGATCCGATCTAGGGCTTCGTCGAACACCGAGAGCTCGATCGGATCACCTTGTCCGGAACTTTCTGAGTTGACCTCCGATGTGTACGAACGAGAGGGATGTTCGGCAAGAACGCATGTCCGGCCTTCTGACACTATGGTCGGATCCGGGCTAGGAATTAGAACACCACCATGGTTAATCCCGTTGGTGTGACCGAACAAAGAACTCGAGGTTAAAGCCTCAGAGTTTTCGGGCATGGAAAGTGAAAACGCAATCCCGGTTAGTTACAAGTCACCCCGAGAGTCCATGGAGAACTCTAGGTTCCCGAATCGTACCTCCTAATCAGGGGCGAAGCTCTCGACATGGCCTAGATGGCTGGTCGGGTTGGCGTGCATCACAACGCTGCCATAGGCGAAGATCTGTCCGGGGACGAAAGTGTCCATGTTATGGACCTCTTCGTTGATGACAAGGCGAGACATCGATTCCTTGGTTGCTCACAGCGGAACTCTCAATGAAAGCACCAATGTCGGTGTCAAAACCAGTGGATATCGGGTAGGGGGTCCCGAGCTGTGAGACTAGAAGCGATGGTAACAAGAGACAAAGGGGACAAGGTTTTACCTAGGTTCGGGCCCTCCTATGGAGGTAATACCCTACGTCCTTGCTTGCTTGTATTGATGATATGTGGATTACAGAGTTGATCTACCTCAAGATCATATAGCTAACCCTAGATCAGTTGTTCTATCCTTTACACCCTAAAACCCTCTGGCTTATATAGACCCCGTGGATACCTAGGGTTTACACATGGTCGGTTACACGCCGAAGAGATAAACATGCCTATTCGCTACATCAAACGTGGAGTACAAGCCATGCTCCCCGAAGCTTCCATCCTGGAGATAGGACCTTCAATTAATCCTGTGTTCAATAAGTGGCAGATATAGTCTGGCCCATAGAAATAGGCCGGCCCCCTGAGGACCCCTTAATCCAGGACTCCCTCGACAGTAACGATGGCAAAAGTGACAGTAGCAGTTTTGTAGTGATTGTAACAATAGCAACGAAAAAGTAACTTAGCAAAGATCAATATGTGAAAAGCTCGTAGGCAATGGATGAGTGATGGATAATTATGTTGGATGGCATTCATCATGCAACAGTTATAACCTAGGGTGACACAGAACTAGCTCCAATTCATCAATGTAATGTAGGCATGTATTCCATATATAGTCATACGTGCTTATGGAAACGAACTTGCATGACATATTTTGTCCTACCCTCCCGTGGCAGCGAGGTCCTAATGGAAACTAAGGGATATTAAGGCCTCCTTTTAATAGAGAACTGTACCAAAGTATTAGCACTTAGTGAATACATGAACTCCTCAAACTACGGTAATCACCAGAAATAATCCCAGTTATTGTCACCCTGGGGGATGCGGATCATAACACGTAATAGGTGTCTACAACTTGCAATATAGGATCAAGAACACGTATATATATTCATGAAAACATAATAGGTTCAGACCTGAAATCATGGCACTCAGGCCATACTGACAAGCATTAAGCATAGCAAAGTCATAGCAACATCAATCTCAGAACATAGTGGATACTAGGGATCAAACCCTAACAAAACTAACTGAATTACATGATAAATCTCATCCAACCCATCACCGTCCAGCAAGACTACGATGGGATTACTCAGGAACGGCGGAGAGCATCATGGAATTGGTGATGAAGGATGGTTGGTGATGACGATGGCTTCGAATCCCCTCTTCGGAGCCCAAAACGGACTCCAGATTTGGCCTCCCGAGGAAGAAAAGGAGGTGGCGGTGGCTCCGCATCGTGAAACGCGATGAACTCTTCTCTTCGATTTTCTTCTCCACGAATAGGAATATATAGAGTTGGAATTCAGGTCGGTGGAGCCTGAGGGGGTCCACAAGCTTGCCAAGCGCGACCAGGGGGGTGGCCGCGACCTGTGGGCTTGTGACCTATGGGTGGCCCCCTCCGGTTGATTATTTCGCCAGTATTTTTTATTAATTCCGAAAATAATCTCCGTAAATTTCCAGGTCAATCCAAGAAATTTTTTTATGCACAAAAATAACACCAAGGCAATTCTGCTGAAAACAACGTCAGTCCGGGTTAGTTCCATTCAAATCATGCAAATTAGAGTCCAAAACAAGGGCAAAAGAGTTTGGAAAAGTGGATACGATGGAGATGTATCAACTCCCCCAATCTTAACCCATTGATTGTCCTCAAGAAATTCAGTTGACAAACTGAAAGTGATAAAGAAAAACTTTTACAAACTCTGTTTGATCTTATTGTTGTAAATATGTCTAAGTGATGTTCAAATTTTCAGCAAAGATTATAGACTAACCATGTTCACAATAACATTTAGGTCTCACATTTACTCATATCAATGGCATAATCGACTAGCAAGCAATAATATTAACTCTCGGATGACAACACTTTTATCAAAGCAATCATGATACAATATGATAAAATGGTATCTCGCTAGCCCTTTCTGTACTCGCAAAACATAAATACAGAGCACCCTGAAGAACAAGGACTAACTAGACATTATAATTCATGGTAAAAGAGATCCAGTCACACTCATAGTCAATATCAATTAATAGCAAAGCATACAAATGACGGTGGTGCTTTGTAACTGGTGCCTTTTAATAAGAGGAGGGTGACTCATCAATAAAGTAAATACATAGGCCCTTCGCAGAGGGAAGCATTGAGTCGCAGAGGTGCCAGAGCTCGAGCTTTTAAAACATGGATGAATAAATTTTTTGAGTGGTATGCTTTCAGTGTCATCATAACGACCAAGAGATTTCACCATCTTCCATTATATATACATTATAGGCAGTTCCCAAACAGAATGATAAAGTTTTTACTCCCCCTCCATCAATCAATCACACTCCACGGCGAGTCAAATTCACGGGTATCGTCCATACAAACACAGTCCTAGGGGAGTTTTGTTTCATTATATTTTGATTTGATTTTGAGCATGGATTTGAGCATCCTGAATTCCAGCCAATTTCTCGTGAATGATAGTGAATCAACACATATCGTGAGAATAACCCACCTAGCATGGAAGATATTGACAACCCCTAGTCGCTAAATGAGCGATTCGGGCATACAAAACAGAATATTATTTGAAGGTTTAGAGTTTGGCACATGCAAATTTACTTGGAACAGCAGGTGAATACCGCTTATAGGTAGGTATGGTGGACTCATATGGAACAACTTTGGGTTTGAGGAAGTGGACGCACAAGCAGTATTCCCGCTTAGTACAAGTGAAGGCTAGCAAAAGACTGGGGAGCGACCAACTAGAGAGCGACAACAGTCATCAACATGCTTTGAGATTAACCAACATTGAATGCAAGCATGAATAGGATATAAATCACCATGAACATAAATATCGTGGAGGCTAATTTGATTTTGTTTCAACTACATGCATGAACATGTGCCAAGTCAAGCCACTTGAATCATTCCAAGGAGGATACCATCCTATCATACTACATCACAACCATTTAAATATGCATGTTGGCACTCAAGACAAACCATTATCCACTCTATGACATGAGTAACAATAATCTTTAATTGTCATTGCAAATATGTTTCACCCATAATGAGCTGAATTCAGAACGATGAGCTAATCACATTTACAAAAGCAAAATAGGTCGAGTTCATACCAGCTTTTCCCCATCTCAATATTTTCATCATATATCGTCATTATTGCCTTTCACTTGCACGACCAAACGGTGTGAATAATAATAAAAGTGCATGTGCATTGGACTAAGCTGTAATCTGCAAACAATAACTCAAAGGAGAAGGCAAAGTAATATGGGATCTCTGATAGATAAACAATAATGCATATGAGAGCCACTCAACATTTTCATTGTGGTCTTCTCCTTACGACCCAAAGAAAGAAAATTCAAAATAAGAACAAGAAAAACTATTTACACGAGAAAGCTCCCAACAAGCAAAAGAAGAATGAGAAATGTTTTTTGTTTTTTCTTTTAATGCTACAACTAAACAAACTAGAAGGTAAAGTTATAACTATTTATTTTTTGGATTTTCTCAAGGTTAATTAAACACACAAGAAGAAAGCGGAAAGTAGAAATAAACTATCATAGGTAGTACAATGAAAAAGTACGAACACCGACTACTCAAATGAATGCGTGAACATGAATGTAATGTCAGTGAGAAATACATACTCCCCCAAGCTTAGGCTTTTGGCCTAAGTTGGTCTAGCACCATGGATGAACATAACCCTTTCCTGGATACTCCCGAGGGTCCTAAGGGTTCCACTGGTTGGTGATCTGCTGTGGCTCCCACTGAAAAAACGGATGCGGATACGGATCAAGGGCTGGTGCCGGCTCAGGTGCTGGGGGTTGCGTCATACCCCAATATCTATAAATGTCTTCGGGCATAATAGTGTACCTGCCAGAATGAATATTGAACAAGGAAGAATCAGGCAGAACAATAATCTCACAAGTACCTTGACTAAACACTAAGTTGTAAAGCAGCCTCCTGTCATCATTCTTCCTAATAATATCATGTGTTACCATACTATCATATTCTAAAATTTTGAGGGTAGTAGCATTTCCTCTTCCTCATCAAGCCTAATGGGTATCTTAAAGTGTTTTGCCAGATGAGAAGTTCAACCGTTGGGCCACCATAGCGGCCAGACTAAAGGTTCTATTAGCAAGTAAAGCGTGGCGCAAAATGGCGAGGTCGGGAGCACTAAGGCCTCCACTCTCCCCACGACCAACTAAACATCACCCCGCAAATAATGAATAATAGCGTAGAACAGGAAAATGTAAACTAGCTGCTCTTGCCTTTCTCACCCCTCTCTCTTCTCCTACCATGATTACGGTAATAAAATCTTCCATGTCTCTAGGACGTGGTTCGCTGATGCTACCCTCACAGGGTATTTTGCAAACATTGCAAAAATCATAGAGGTTCATTTTCTTAGGCACATCATATAAATGAAATTCTACCGTAGGAGGGTCTTCCCTATAATGAAAGTGAAAGTTTTGCACAAAGGTATTAGTGAGCAAGAGGTACTGGTCACACTTATCGTTGAGGAAGTCGGTGATGCCTGCATTCTCGGCCAAATAATAGAAATCTTCATAAATTCCGGCCGCCCTCAAGAATGCATTACTTGGCCATTCATATGGTCGAACTTCTGTGACGCGAGGAAGATTGTACTTGGAGTTCTTCTTCATCTCATTTTCATCTTGTTTAGAGCCCTGGCTTGACGAGTCTCTTAACAATCTCCTCAACATTTATTTTTCTGAAAAATTCTGAAATTTTTAGTGACCCAAAATAAAGGTGAACAAAACTCAAAAAAACTTATAGCAACTACTCCCACAAGTGCATAGAGACTATATCATTGTCGTCGTTTTCTCATGACAGATGCCATGGGTAGGCTTATCGTAGGTGGTTGGGGCCAGAGGATGCCGACGGGCTCCGGGTGCGAGATTGGGCACAAGCGATGGTGACACACGATGTACCCAGGTTCAGGGCCCTCCGTGGGAGGTAACACCCCTAGTCCTGCTTGATCTAGTTGGATGGATTGATGTGTTTACAAGGGTGATCCTAGAGCTGTGTCTAGAGGAGGAAGAAGGAGCAGCCGACTCATCTTCCTTCGTTGCTAGAGGGGTATGAGGAGAGTTTTGTGTGGGTGTATGCGAGTATCGTCCCTCCCCATTGAATGGGGCTCGGGTTTTTTTATAGGCCAACCCCCCGGCTCTATAATATGTTCTAAAGTACAGGGGTGGGGGGACCCAGCTAGTAGCCCCTCCGGCTGACCAGGGGGTCCTGCCCTTCGTGCCGTCTCATCGTCTATAGGGTCCACCGGCTGAGCGGTCCCGTCTCCCGTTGGGGCCCGCCAGCCGGCTCTGCGATTGGCCCTCGCCCACCTGCCGTGGCACGGGTCGCCCGGGAGGCGTCGCCTAGTGCCAACCGGCCAAAGTCTTCGGTATGGCTGGCCGCACTGTAGCCACGCCGGGGGCAGGTAATCGAGCGGGCAAGGGCGTGCCGGCACTGTTTCCCCACCCGCTCGTGCTCGCCAGGGTCAGCGGCCTAGACGGCCGGACTGTAGCCATGCGCACCCATGCGTCAGCGGCCACTGTGGCTATAGTGTCGCCCGTCGTGGCGGTCGCGTTGTGTCGTTGTACCCGTGCGCAGAGGGATGAGATGTTGCATGTCCGTCTCAGGGTTAATGGAGGAGGCGGCCTAGAAGCAGCCGGCCATGCCCAGCCGGATGGGGGCCGAGCCGGCTCCTCGATCAGCCGTCCGCACTGCCAGCCGGCGGCAGCTCGAGCCGGCCGTGCTCTAGCAGGCCGTGGGCAGCCGGTCGCTTAGTTTTTCTTTGAAGCGGGGGGGGGGGGGGGGGAGAACCCCGTGCTTTGGCCTACCCAGGGGTAATAACCCCGTTAGTAGTCCCCGAAGCCGGCGGGTGCCCGCGTCCGTCAAACGGAGGGGAGCCGGTGGCTTCCCCCCAGCGGTACCCGCCTCTGGTGTGAAGCCGAAGGGCCAGCCAGGTCGGCCGAAGGACCTAACGCCTCGGTTTCCGGCGTGTCACCCCGAGACCCGAGACGGCCCCCCACACGCCACGCGGTGGGTAATGATGTGGTGGGCCCCATGCACGCGGGGAGACGGGACGTCGGCTTAGGCCTAGCCCGCTAGGCCCCGGGTGTAGCCCAGTAGGCCTCGGGGCGCAGGCTAGGATCCTCTGCGCCCCGAAGCGGTCGTTACGGCCCGGGGCCACCCACGCGCGCGCGGAGTTTCTGGGGGAGTGGGTGCAATTAATCCCCACATCCCCCGGTCGTGGCCTCCCTATTAAAAAGGAGGAGGAAGGGCAGGGGCGGATATAGCCACATCCCCTTTGCCTCCTCGCTCCTTTCCTCCTCGTCTTCCTTGCTCACCCCGCGCAACGCCATGCTCGAGCTTGCAACCGCGCCCGCACGCTGCGCCACCGCCGCAATGGCTGACGGACATGGAGGAAGCTCGACTGGTTTCGTCGTCACCGAGGCGGACATTGCGGAGCTCCGCCACGCATGCATGCTGCTGCCGACGAAGCGGGTGGTCGCCCGCGGTCCAAACAACAAGGTGGTGTCGGCGTCGCAGCGAGGAGAACATGTCGTCTTCCACTGACATTTCTCCTATGGTTTCAGGCTGCCGGTAAGCCACTTTTTTCCGTTTGCTCTTAGACACCTTCGATCTTCAACTGCACCACCTCGGACCCAACGTAATCCTCTACCTCGCCGGCTTCATGATGCTGTGTGAGGGGTATCTGGGGGTCCTCCCCTTTCTTGACCTCTTCAACGCCCTTTTCTATCTCAAGGCGCTGAAGAGCAGCGCCTGCGGGCGCACGATGGTGTGCTGCCGCGGCACCACACGCTTCCCGCCCTTCTCTCTAATCGAGTCCGTCAAGGGATGGCATCAGACGTTTTTCTAAGTGAAGAATGCCGACCCAAACCTGGACTTCATCCGTCTGCCGCCGTTCATCAATGCGCAGTCCACCCAGGTGAACTGGCTAGGGGCCACCCCACGCGGCGTGGCTCTGGCGGAGTTCGGCCAGCTCGCGCAGCTGAAGAGCTCTGAGGGGTTGGTCGCCGCCGATCTGGTGGCGGCCTTCATCTCGCTTCGGGTGCTGCCCCTCCAGCTGAGGCCGCACCGGATCTACGACATGTCCAGCCACCGAGACCCCTGCCGGCTATCGTCCGTTGACCTAATGCCGGCTCAGGTGGCGACGCGGGTGAACACCCTCACGATGTTCAAGCTGAAGCCCGCGTCATGGACATTTGGCATGGAGCCATACAACCGCATCAACCGTCCCCCCTGGTAAGTCTTCGACGAGTCAGCTTCTCTTTGTATTTGAATCTTTCTAGCCGGCAGCCGGTGCGAACCTTACTTCACCGTGCTGACCGCAGCTGTTGGTGCGACAGAACACGCTGGACGGCCTGCACCCCCAAATCTTCGACGCAGAGCGCGACCACTCTGACTTCGAAGACTACGAGTGGGGAGGCCCGTCGGAAGAGGGGGTGGACTCCTCGGGAGGAGTCGAGGAGCCGGTGGACCCTCGAGCCGGTGACCCCAACGGAGCTGGTGAGTTCCCTATTGGTCCCTCGATCAGGGACTAGACAGACGATGATGATGATGATGATGATGATGATGTGATGATTCTGAACGCGCTTCCCCTTCATCTCGACAGGGCCGGCGAAGCGAGGAGCGACCGACTCAAGCCACAACGGCCGGAGCTGCCGGCAGCGCGAAGAGGCAGGCTCAGGAGGAGCCGGTGGCCCTGCCAACCGTCCAAAAAATGGGTGAAGGTGGCCGCATAGAAGCCACCGGCGTGCGCCAAGCGGACTTTGCCTGTCGTCGTCGGGTAAGCGCCCCTCCCTTCCCTGCGTGTGTTTTCTTTCGGGTCGCGAGCCGGCAGGCGATTGATCTTTGTGCACCGTAGGGACCCCATCGAGCTCCACGGGGGGAGCCGGCGGGGGATCCAACGGATGCCACCAGCCGGCTGGCCCGCGAGCACGCGGCCACCCAGCGGGAGGAGAAGAGGAGGCTCGCGGAGCTGCGAGCCTCAAAGTCCAAAACGCGAGGTGGGGCCTCGCACTCCGGGACTTCGAGCGGCGGGAGGCGGAGGAGGTCCGTGGATCCTGCGTGGGTATTAGACTCGACGGCGGAATCGACCCGTCTGTCCAGGCCCCCGTCGAGCGAGTCGAGAGGGGCGGCCATGGAGCTGCCTATGCCTCCATCCACAGAGGAGGCGTCCCGAGCGAGGCAGCGGCAGCGGAGCCGGCCCGCGAGGCGACCCGGCCGGAGGTGCCGGTCGTGACACCTCCCGCGCCCGAGCCAGCCTGAGTCGACGTGCCGGAGGCTCCGGTGGCCCCGGAGGCGGCGTTAGAGGCGGCGCCAGAGGTGGCGGCCATGGATATGGAGGCATCGTCCGTCGCGATCGTCGCGTCGGAGTGATAGGAGGTGAAGGCGGTGACGACGTCGGGCGAAGGGCCGGCGGAGGGGGGGGGGGGGGGGCGACTTCCGAACCCTCGCCGTCATCAACCCACCCCCGGAGGCTAGCACCATGGCGAGCCCGGGTAGCAACGGCGGCCGTGCCCGGAGGACCCTGCGGATCATGCAGGAGGGTCTCCAGGACTGAGAGGCGCTGGCGCGCGTACCCTACCGGCTCCCTAGGCAGGCAGCCCTATCCCCTCGTTCGGGGAGTTGGGGAGCGTTCTTGACCGGTGCCGCCAGGAGCTGGCCCGATTCGCGGAGGCGCAGACGCCACCCTGCAGCACGTGGAGGTAAGCCCAGTAGTTCTTGTTAAAAATTTCAGTGGGGGCGCGCGAGTGCACTCACTGGGTGCAGCCCTCGAGATGCGGGCCGGCTGACCGGCTGGCGGGCAGCCGGGCCGTATCTCCTTGAGCATGTTTTGACTTTTGGCTCTGTGTGACAGGAGGCCTGCGGCAGAAGCTGTTCGAGGAGGCGGTCGCCATCCACGACTGCGGCAAACATGGCTTCTACCGCTTGGAGGAGGAGCTGGCACGGGTGCGAGGTAAGTCGAGTTTCAAGGGGGGGGGTACGTAGCCCCCGAGAGCCGGCTTACACCTGCCTTGTCTTGCAGGTGAACTGACCGCCCTACGGGCGAAGAATACCGGGCTTGTCTCCAAGCAGGACCGGCTGGCGCAAGACGTCCAGGCGGTCATGCAGGAGAAGGACCGGCTGGCCGCGCTGCTGGCGGACGGGGAGGCGGCCCGGGACCGCCTTAAGGCCGACGTGGCGAAGGAGGCGGTGGCCAAGGAGATGGTCGTCAAGGAGGTGGCTGAAGCCACCCTCCAAGGCGAGGTGACCCTCCTTGAGAGGTAACTCGAGGGGCTTAAGGGCTCCCTCGCTGAATCCAAGGCGGCGCTGGCGTCGGAGCAGAAAGCGTCGCTCAATTTCTCCATCGAGGTGGACGACGCCATCGAAGGTAGGTGTCCATTTTTCCTTTTTCCAGTCGGTTGCTTTTTCCTCTGCTAGTTCTTGTATTTTATTTGCCCTTCTTTCCTTCTTCCTTTTCTTCTCCTAGGGCGCTTCCTGGAACTCAGCGCCGCGCTGAGCGTGCCGTTGAGGAGCACCAGGAGTACCTCCGGGCGCATGGCTGCACCATCGAGGGGGATACCGCATGGGATGTGGCGGAGCTTGGGCTCGCCATTGAAAACCGGCTAATCCACCTCGAGCGGAGCATGGAGCGACTGAAGACGGCCGACAAGGAGGTCATCACCGCCTTGTGGCCGGGCCGTGGCAGGGTGTCGGAGAACCGCGTGTCCTTGTGGCTGGAGCAGGTCGTGGCCTGGCTCGAGGCCTGGAAGGCGTCAGCGGCCCGGGCCGGCGCGTAGATGGCGCTCCGGTTCGTCACATCGTGGTATCGCGGCATGGATTTGGGCCACCTGGCCACTATGCGGGACGATCCGGTCAAGGAGCGGGAGGCCTGTGAGCTGGCCCTTGTCCGCCGGGCCAACAAGCTCACGTCGTACGTCGACGCGGATGAGTTCCTGCCAGCGCTTGGCAAGGATGGCGAGCCAGTACTTGAAGACTCCTTCGGCATCCCCCAAGGCCCGGCGGACGAGGAGGTTGCCGACGAGAGCACCGACTTGAGCGGCGAGATGGCTGGGACCGTGGAGGCCGCCTGGAAGGCCAAGGAGGCTAACCCGAAGGCCGCGACCACCTACGGGGCAGGAGTCGAGCCGCCCAGCGATGCGCCGGTTGGAGGCACGCCGGTTGGGGATGCGCCGGTGGCCTGAGCCCCTGGTCATTTTTATCTTTCTTTTTCTTTCCTGTAAGTTAGGCTCAAGTCCACCCATTGGGGTGTAATGTAATGAACCGTGATGGCCATGGGCCACTTTTGTCTTAACATTCGTACTGTGAATATTTAATGTGTTTGCCTTATTGTGCGTGCTTGCTCGTCCTTATCCTTCTCCGCCCTTTTGGTTCTTTCCATTCCTCCCCTTTTCCCCTTTGTTTTCGGCCCCGCCAGGCCGACAATCGGGAGCCGGTCTATAGCTTGGTCGGGGTGTCTGCCTCGAGGGAGCCGGTTCTGAACTTAGGAACCGCGAGTGCCTTTCGGGATAAGTAGAGTGGCAGAGGCGAGGCGGTGGTCCGGCTGGACCTAGCCGGTATCTCTTTGCGATTGATCTTTCGTGTGAACTAAGCTTTGCCGCCCCAAGGCCCCATCAGCCGGATAGCCAGGAGCCGAATCTGTATCTGGGAGGTGTGGGAGGGCTTGCTCGGCTCACACTACTTAGCCAATTTTTGAGAGAGGCGATCTAGGACCAGTCGGTGAGCCCTCGGGCCCGGGAGCCGGGCTGGGGAGCCGGTGAGTGAGGAGACCTTTGAAGGAAATAAAAAGGGCGTGCCCAGGAGCCGGCTTGGGGCACCCATTGCATTCATAAGCCCAAAAGGGGAGGGATACATACATACACTGGTCTTTTCAGCAGTAAAACGGGCGGAGGAGCGCCGCGTTCCATGGGCACTCCGTCTCCTCGCGTGGAGGCGTCTCTTTTGCGCTTCTACGACTTCTGGGCGTCTATTAGATAGTATGCATTGTTGTGCAACACCTTGCTGACGATGAACGGGCCCTCCCATGGGGAGGACAACTTGTGTTGTCCGGCTGTCTGCTAGATCCGCCTGAGGACCAGGTCCTCTTCACGAAAGGAGAGTGGGCGGATCCGGTTGCTGTGGTAGTGCCGGAGCTTCTGGTGGTAGATTGCCGTCTGGCTCAAGGCCAGTTTGCGGACTTCTTTGAGTAAGTCGACGCCATCTTCTCTTGCCTGCTTTGCGTCCTTCTCCGTGTATAGGGCGACCCGAGATGAGTCGAACTCGATGTCGGTGGGGATGATTGCCTCGGACCCGTATACAAGGAAGATAAGCATGTAGCCGGTTGGTCAGTTAGGAGTGGTCCTAAGACTCCAAAGGACAGCCGGCAGCTCGTCGACCCAGCAGCCGGCTGACCTTACCAGTGGTGTCACGAGCTGGGGCTTGATGCCAGACAAGATGAAGCTGTTTGCCCTCTCCACCTGGCCATTTGACTGTGGATGAGCAACGGAGGCCAGGTCGAGCCGGATTCCTTGCTTGGAGCAAAAACATGCGAGTGCACCCTTGGCGAAGTTCGTGCCGTTGTCGGTGATGATGCTATGGGGGATGCTGTACCAAACCGTGATGTTGTCAATGAACCGGACGGCCGTGGGGCCGTCTAGCTTCTTGATTGGTCGTGCCTCGATCCACTTGGTGAATTTGTCAATAGCCACCAGCAAGTGTGTCATGCCGCCTCGTGCGGTTTTGAAGGGACCCACCATGTCCATCCCCCAGATGGCGAAGGGCCATGAGAGGGGGATGGTCTGGAGGGCTGATGCCGACAGGTGGCTCTACGTGCTAAAGCGCTGATAGCCCTCGCATTCATCGATCAATTTCTTGGCCGCCTCGAGAGTGGTGGGCCAGTAGAAGCCGTGGCGAAAGGCCTTGGCCGCCAGGGTGCTGGAGGCGGTGTGATGCCCGCACTCACTTTGGTGGATGTCGAGGAGAATCTCTAGACCCTTTTCCGGCTTGACGCATCGCTGGAAGATGCCAGGGGTGCTGCGATGGACAAGCTCGTTGTTGATGATGATGTATGCTGAGGCCCAACGTTGAATTTGCCTTGCCGAGGCCTCGTCCGAGGGGAGCTCGCCACGTAGAAGGAACACCAATATAGGCTGGGCCCATGAGGGAGCCAAGACGGGGGCCGGCTCGGGAGCCCTCGGGCCTGGATGATCAGCCCCCGGGGCCGGCTCGCCAGTCCCTGAGGCCGGCTGGTCGATTGTCATCATGACAGCCGCGTCATTGGAGCCGGCGGCCTCGGATGCAGCCGGCTCAACTGACGCCGGCAGGTCGGCCAAAGTTGTGGGAGCCGGTGGCGAAGATTCCGAAGGGGCAGCCAGAGGCGCCGATGGGCCGACATCGTTTGCCGGCATGAAGATTGATTCTGATTCTGGGGAAGTCTTGATCGATGGCTTGAGGAGCCGCTCGAGGGAGACACCGACTGGAATGGCCTGCCGGGTGGAGCCGGTCTTTGCCAGCGCGTCAGCCGCCTCGTTGTCCGGCAGTGGGGGTAGTTCTGTTTGGACGCAGAGAGGACCTCGCTGAGGTAGTAGACGGGGCGCTGGACCGGCAGGGACTTGCCCTCCTCCGGCTGCTCGACCACCAGGACGATGTTGATGATGCAAGTGGTCGCCGCGATGTAGGCAAGCAAGGGCTCCTTCTCAGCCGGCGTGGCCAGGATGGGCGCGCGGGTGAGAGCTTTCTTGAGGCCGCGGAAGGCCTCATCCGCCTTGTCAGGCCAATCGAACATGCCCGGCTTCTTGGTGTGACCCGGCTTGACCAAAGCCGTCTTGCGAAGGAGCCCGTAGAGGGGCAGGGCCTTCTCCCCCAGCCGGCTGATGAACCGGCTGAGTGAGGCGAGGCAGCCGGTGAACTTCTGGACATCCCGGAGCGGGGTCGGCTTGGGCATGCGCTCGATTGCGCTGATCTTCTCGGGGTTAGCTTCGATGCCGCGGGCGGACACGAAGAAACCCAGGAGTTGTCCGGCTGGGACGCCAAAGACACACTTCTTCGGGTTGAGCTTGATCTTTTATTCACGTAGGTTTGCGAAGGTCTCTTGGAGGTCGTCGAGGAGGCTGAAGTGCTTCTTGGTTTTGATGACGATGTCATCAATGTAGACGTGGACGTTCCTGCCTATTTGAGGCAGGAGGCACTTCTGCATGCACCGCTGGAAGGTGGTGCCTGTTTTCTTCAGGCTGAAGGACATGGTGATGTAGCAGTAGGCCCCGAAGGGCGTGATGAAGGACGTCTTGAACCGGTCTTCCGGATCCAGCTTGACCTGGTGGTAGCCGGAATAGGTGTCCAGGAAGGACAGCAAGTCGCAGCCGGCCGTGGAGTCGATGACTTGATCGATCCGCGGCAGGGCGAATGGGTCCTTGGGGCACGCCTTGTTCAGGCTGGTGTAGTCGATGCACATGTGCCAGGTCTTGTTCTTGTTTAGCACTAGGACTGGGTTGGCCAGCCAGTCCGGGTGGAAAACTTCCATGATGAACCCGGCTGCGAGCAGCTGGGCGATCTCTTCTCCTATAGTGTGCCGCTTCTGCTCGGCGAAATGGCGCAGGGGTTGCTTGATCGGCTTGACGTCCGGCCGGATGTGTAGTTTGTGCTCGGCGAACTTCCTCGGAACACCCGACATGTCCTTGGGGGACCATGCGAAGATGTCCTGATTCTCACGGAGGAAGTCGACGAGCTCGCCTTCCTATTTGCTATCGAGGCGGGAGCCGATGGTGACGCACTAAGCCGGGTTGTCCGGGTCGAGCGGGATTTTCTTGGTGTCCTTGGATGGCTGGAAGGAGGCCTCGCTGATGTACTGCGAGGGGGAGCCGGCATGGCCAGCTGGCTGGCAACAAGGGCCACGAGCCGGTCGAGCTGCTACTTCTCCTCGGCGATTTCCAGGGCCTCGGCCAGCTGGCTGCCATCTCGGGCGCACTCAAGCGGCATCTTGTAGTCACCCGCGATGGTGATGATTCCCTTGAGGCCCGACATCTTGAGCTTGAGGTAGGCATAATGGGGGACCACCATGAAGCTGACTAGGGCCGACCGGCCCAACAGTGCATGGTAGGGGCTTGCGAGGTCCACGACCTCGAACATCACTGGCTCGCGGCGGAAGTGGCCGGGTCCACCGAAGAGGACATCGAGCGTGATCTTGCCGACAGGGGAGCAGGACTTTCCAGGCATGTTGCCATGGAAGACCGTCCGGCTTGCCTGTAGGTCTTCTATCTTCAGCCCCAGCTTGTGCATCGTGTCGAGGTACAGGATGTTGATGCTGCTGCCACCATCTATCAGCACCCGCGAGAAGCGGGAAGTGCGCTCCTTGGTGGCGATGGTGGGGTCTAGGACCAGAGCGTAGCTGCCAGGATTGGGGATCATGGCAGGGTGATCCACCCGGCTCCAGGTGACCGACCGCCCTGACCAGTGCATGAACTGGGGAGTTGCTGGCATGGTGGCGTTCACCTCACGATGGAGCCGGCGCTGTGCATGTTTGCTCGTCTCTTCACTGATGAAGACGACGTAACAACCATCCTGGTTAGGGAACTAGTCGACCAGACGACCGTCATTCTGGGCTGGAGCCGGAGCCGGCGCCGGGGCGGCAGCTTGGGCCGGGGCCGACACACGGGCAGGCGGCGTGGGAGGAGACGGAAGGCCGTCCCTCCGGGCCAATCGCTGTGTGAAGCTGCATTGCCGGAGCATGTGCGTAGAGGGTTTGGCCCCTGAATGGTTCTTACAGGGGAGGTCGAGCATCTGCTCGAAGGTGAGCTTCGGCTGCCAGGCAGCCTTGCCAGTGCGCTGGCGCTGGCTGGAAGCCTGGGCAACCGGCTCCTGCTCCTCAATGGCGTTGACCTGTCGGCTCCCGTAGCGGGGATCTGGCTGGCCGTTCTTGCGTTTGTTGTTCTACGGTTGTCAGTTGTCGGCAGCCGGCCAGGACGCTGCCGGCGTTGTCATTGCCTTGGCGGGCGGGGTCGTCTTGACCCGGATGGCTGAATCAGCCATGGCGTATTTGTCCGCCTTGTTCATGAGCTCAGCAAGCGTGGCCGGCTCGGAGCACAGAAGCTTGTGCTTGAGGGGGGTGCCGTCTCGACAACCTTCGATGAAGTACTGTACGGCTTGCACCTCGTGCACCCCCTCGTAGGAGTTGCGGAGCTCGATCCATCGAGTGAGGTAGTCGCGGAGGGACTCATCCGGCCCCTGAACGCACATGGCGAGTTCATGGGGGCGGCCAGGCCGCTTGTAGGTGTCGGTGAAGTTGCGGCCGAAGGCCTCCTCGAAGTCTGTCCAGGTGTTGATGCTGCCGGCCGCCAAGCTATTAAGCCAGGTGCGGGCCGAGCCGATCAACATGAGGGGAGCATAGCGAACGGCCACGCGCTTGTTCCCCCTAGCGATGCCGACCGCGGTGGTGTAGTCGATCAACCAGTCCTCGGGCTTGGCGGCCCCGATATACTTCGGGGTGTCTCGGAGGAGTGTGAAACTGGTTGGGAACGACTCGTTGTGGATCCGAGGGCCAAAACAGGCCAGGCCAATTGAGCCCTCCTCTTCGAGGAGGGTAGACTGCGCGAGCTGGTCGATGCGGTTGCGAGCGTCGTTCTCGCTGCGGGGGACACACGGCCCGTTTCAGGCCGAGAGCTCGGGGTGGATGACGGGCGGAACCGACCGTTTCGGCTCGCGCCAAGAGGGTGGAGTGTGCCTGCTGCTACACCGGCTGCCGGCGCTTCGTGGTGGCGGCCGCTACGAGGCGAGTTGTTGGTGCGCCGGTTGTTAACAGCCGGCTGCTCGCTCCCCGCCAGCTGAGAGGGACGGGGGTTGTTTGTTTCGGCCCGGCGGCTGGAGACGTGAGGGGAGCAGGAGTGCTGAGCCGGCTGACGGCCCGCAGTCCCCGTGCCCTCGCACTCGAGCCGGGGGCCTCCAGAGGCGGCGTCGCCCGACGAGAGAAGATGCTGCTGCGTGTCAGCGGCGTCAATGAGATCCTTGATGTGACGCTCGTGGGTGGCACGTTCTTCGCCCTCCAAGGTAGCCAAGTCCTGGTAGGCTACCTTGAGGGCCTGTAGGTTGGCTATGGGGGTGTCGTAGACGGGCATCTTGCTGCCCAGGATTTTAGCGACCACGCGACCGCGGTCACGCACAGCCCCACACCGTCTGGGCTCAGTGCAAGCCGGGGTGAGACCGTAGGCGGAAGCATATTCCTGCTGGGCGGCCTTCATGCGGTGCTGTGTGGCCGCGAGGGCGGTGGCATCCTCGAACAGGATGCGGCGAACCGCCTCAAGATCGGCCGCGGCGGCGTCGGGGTCTGTCGTCGGGGCAATAGGGGTGCTCAACCCCCGGAGGGCTGCACCGAGCTGGTCGGAGGTGCCGACGCGGGCCGTGGCGGCATCAGCCCCGACCCACGCATGTTCGGAGGAGGTGGAGGAGATGATGGGCATTGCCCCCACGCGATCGTGGGAGCCGTTGGACTAGGTCGCAGCAAGTGCGCCCACAGCCGTGGGCGGACCGACACAGATGAGCACCTGCCCGGGGTACTCGTCAGCGGCCGGAACCTCGGCGAGGCTGAGCCTATCAAAGCGCTCGGTGAGCACGTCGATATTGACCGTGAGGTCGACGGAGTCGCCTGTAGGGCGTGCCGAAGCAAGCCCCACGAGCCCGTGGTTTCGCTTGGACATGCGGCGGCAGCGGGGAATGGCGAGGGGTCCCGCTCGGAGCATGAATTCGGCCGGTGCCGCATATGGCCCCACGGTGGGCACCAACTGTCGTCGTTTTCTCACGACAGATGCCATGGGTAGGCTTATCGTAGGTGGTTGGGGCCGGAGGACGCCGACGGGCTCGGGGTGCGAGATTGGGCACAAGCGGTGGTGACACACGATGTACCCAGGTTCAGAGCCCTCCGTGGGAGGTAACACCCCTAGTCCTACTTGATCTAGTTGGATGGATTGATGTGTTTACAAGGGTGCTCCTAGAGCTGTGTCTAGAGGAGGAAGAAGGAGCAGCCGACTCGTCTTCCTCCGTTGCTAGAGGGGTATGAGAAGAGTTCTGTGCGGGTGTATGCGAGTGATTGTCCCTCCCCGTTGCAAGGGGGGCGCGGGGGGTTTTATAGGCCAACGCCCCGGCTATATAATATGTTCTAAAGTACAGGGGTGGGGGGACCCGACTGGCAGCCCCTCCGACTGACCAGGGGGTCCCGCCCTTCGTGCCGTCTCGTCGTCTATAGGGTCCACCGGCTGAGCGGTCCCGTCTCCTGTTGGGGCCCGCCAGCCGGCTCTACGATTGGCCCTCGCCCACCTACCGTGGCACGGGTCACCCGGGAGGCGTCGCCTAGTGCCAGCCGACCGAAGTCTTCGGTACGGCCGGCCGCACTGTAGCCACGTCGGGGCACGTAATCGAGTAGGCGAGGGCGTGCCAGCACTGTTTCCCCGCCCGGTCGTGCTCGCTAGGGTCAGCGGCCTGGATGGTCAGACTGTATCCATGCGCACCCGTGCGTCAGCGGCCACTGTGGCTATAGTGTTGCCCGTCATGGCGGTCGCGTCGTGTCGTCGTACCCATGCGCAGAGGGATGAGACGTTGCATGTCTATCTTAGGGTCAACGGAGGAGGTGGCCCAGAAGCAGCCGGCCACGCCCAGTCGGCTGGGGGCCGAGCCGGCTCCTCGATCAGCCGTCCGCGCCACCAGCCGGCGGCAGCTCGAGCCGTCCGTGCTCCAGCCGGCCATGGGCAGCCGGTCGCTTAGTTTTTCTTCAAAGCGGGGGGGAGAACCCCGTGCTTTAGCCTAACCAGGGGTAATAACCCCATCAATCATGCATCAAAACTACTTGGGTCCATACAAATTTGACATGCAAGCTCAACAAAGCAGCAAAAGTTTGCAATAAATAAAGCACTAGAACAAAAACTAACTGGACCATTGGAGGAGTCACATACCAATGAACAATCCCCTAAAACAATTTTCCAAATGGAGCCTTGCACAAGGAGATCGAAAATGGCAGCAAAATGAGCTAGAACACGAGTTTGAGCGATGGTGGGATTTTTTCTGGAGGACAACGAAGTGGATGGGTGCTGGCATAAATGAAGGGGCCTACGTGGGACCCACAAGCCACCTAAGCACGACCAGTGGGGTGGCCGTGCCCTATGGGCTTGTGACCCACTAGTGCTGCCCCCTGATATGTGCTCAGTGCCAGATATTCTTAAATATTCCAGAAAAAATCATACTATATTTTCAGGGCATTTGAAGAACTTTTATTTTTAGGTCATTTTTCTATAGCCCGGAAAACTCAGAAAACAGAAAAAATACTAGCATTTTTACTTTATTTACTGTAACTAATTAGAAAGTAAAAGTTGGGTATAGAAAGTTGTGCTTTCTAAATTCAACCATCTCATGCTCATCAAAAGGAATCCATCAATAAGGTTGATCAAGTCTTATTAACAAACTTCTTTTGGGTAACATGAAACCAGGGAATATTTGAATAACACTAAGTTACCTCAATGGGGATATGCATATACCCAAGAATAAGTATATCATATTTCCTCTTGATAGTGGGAAGAGGGAATTCAAAGTCTCCAATAATAATTGTTGAAATTTTTCAATGGAGTTGATACCATGAACTTGAGGTTGTTTCTTTGGAAAGTGTACCATATGCTCATTACCATCAATATGAAAAGTGACATTGCCCTTGTTGCAATCAATAATAGCCCCTGTTGTATTCAAAAAGGGTCTACCAAGGATGATCGACATACTGTCGTCCTCGGGAATATCAAGAATAACAAAGTCCGTTAGGATAGTGGCATTTGCAAATAGGACATGTACATCCTCACAAATATCGATAGCTAAAGCAGTTGATTTATCAGCCATTTGCAAAGAGATTTCAGTAGGTGTCAACTTATTCGAATCAAGTCTACGATATAAAGAGAAAGACATAACACTAACACCAGCTCCCAAATCACATAAAGTGGTTTTAACATAATTCCCTTTAGCAGAGCATGGTATGGTTCGTATTCCTGGATCTCCTAATTTCTTTGGTACTCCACCCTTAAAAGTATAATTAGCAAGCATGGTGGAAATCTCTGCTTCCAGTATCTTTCTTTTATTAGTCACAATATCTTTCATATACTTATCATAAGGAGACATTTTCAGAATATCAGTCAAGCGCATACGCAAAAATACAGGTCTAAGCATTTCAACAAAGCGCTCAAAATCCTCATCATCCTTTTTCTTGGATGATTTAGGAGGACAGGGCATGGGTTTCTGAACCCATGGTTCTCTTTCTTTACCATGCTTCCTAGCAACAAAGTCTCTTTGGTCATATCTTTTATTCTTAGGTTGTGGGTTATCAAGATCAACAACAGGTTCAATCTCCACATCATTATCATTACTAGGTTGAGCATCAACATGAACATCATCATTAATATTATCACTAGGCTCATGTTCATCATCAGATTGTGTATCAGCATCAGAAACAGAAATATCATTTGGGTTTTCAGGTGTATCTATAACAGATTCACTAGCAGCTTGCAAAGTCCTATCATCATCCTTATTCCTCTAATTCTCTTTGAGTATTACTTCTTTGAGAATCTTGCTCAATTCTCTTAGGATGGCCCTCATGATACAAAGGTTCATGAGTCATTCTACCACCTCTAATCACAACTTTAACAGAATGATCATTGTTCTTACTATTCATCTCATTAAGCAAATCATTCTATGCCTTAAGTACTTGTTCTACTTGAGTATTTACCATGGAAGCATGTTTACTAATAAGTTTAAGATCATTGATAGTTCTACTCATATAATCACCTAAGCGATCAAGCATGAAAGCATTGTGTTTCAATTGTCTACTAACATAAGCATTACAATTTTCTTGCTTAATAACAAATTTATCAAACTCATCCAAGCATTGGCTAGCAGACTTATTATAAGGAATATCACCTTCATTAAATCTACGAAGAGAATTTACCTCTACTACCTGTGTTGGGTTATCAAGACCATGTATTTCTTCAATATGTGGTAGATTCTTAATATCTTTAGCTTTAATACCTTTTTCTTTCATAGATTTCTTTGCCTCTTGCATATCTTCAGGACTGAGAAATAGAATACGTCTTTTCTTTGGAGTTGGGTTCGGAGGTGGTTCGGGAATAGTCCAATCATTATCATTGCTCACTATATTATTCAATAGTAGTTCAGCTTGTTCAACAGTTTGTTCCCTGAAAACACAACCAGCACAGCTATCTAGGTGGTCCCTAGAATCATCGGTTAGTCCATTATAAAAGATATCAAGTATTTCGTTTTTCTTGAGAGGATGATCAGGCAAAGCATTAAGTAATTGGAGAAGCCTCCCCCAAGCTTGTGGGAGACTGTCTTCTTCAATTTGCACCAAGTTAAATATTTCCTGCAAGGCAGCTTGTTTCTTATGGGAAGGAAAATATTTTTCAGATAAGTAATATATCATATCATGGGAACTACGCACACAACCAGGAGCAAGAGAATTAAACCATATCTTAGCATCACCCTTTAATGAGAAAGGAAACAACTTAAGATTATAGTAATAACAATTTTTTTCCTCATGAGTAAATAGGGTGGCTATATCATTCAATTTAGTAAGATGTGCCACAACAGTTTCAGATTCATAGCCATGGAAAGGATCAGATTCAACCAAAGTAATTAACTCAGGATCAACAGAGAATTCATAATCCTTATCTGTTGGGGATATAACCCCGTGGTAAGACCCGCCCAGGTGGGGCCGGGTCATACCTAGCGGCTCGACGACCAGACCAAGGTAGATGGGCCTAGAGATGCAAGCCTAGACATATGGCGTCTTACCAAGATGGGCCAATGCAAGGCCCAGACGGGAGAAGACATGAAGACCCGGGTGGTTCAAGCCACCCAGAGACGGCTTGCCCAGGAAGGCAAGGCGACATGGAGATAGAATCAGATACGTTGTAAGAGTCGATATGAGACTTGTGTAACCCGTGGTCTTGACCTCCTATATAAAGGCCAGACCCGGGGCGACTTAGACAGAAACCAACTAATCGAGAGCTAGGTCAAGCGAATTCGCTCCCTTGTAATCGATACTCCAATCAATACAACACAAGCAAGACGTAGGCTTTTACCTCTTCTTGAGGTGCCAAACTTGGGTAAACTTGTGTCCTTCGTCCCAACCAACCCCTTTGAGTCCATCACCTTAGTGATGGCTTCGAACACAAGTCCTCGGACATTTGCCGTGATAAAACCATGATAGTTGGCACCCACCGTAGGGCTAGCGCTCGGTGGTGTTGAGTTCTCAGAGGGCTCTCTCCCAAGGATCGAGGGATACATTGTTGGAAGGATGAACAAGAGTCGCCATGGCCGACTCTACATCGACGCCGCCGGCTAGGGCCCTGAGGCCAACTCTGTCGAGTACGGTTTTCGGGTTCCCTTCGGTGGAATCCACGTCTTCATCGGCAAGGTCGGCGGATCTACACCCGGGCCGGACATTTGCACCAACATCATCGAGCCGGCTCGGTGCACGCAACCCGCCCGACACTTGCAACCCGCCCGTGCTAACCCGGACAGATAGCACGTCTTCGTCGGCCTCACGCAGGGCATGGATCTGGAGGGTTCTGTGTGTCAGGAAACTCTCATCTTCTCGGAAAGCGGAGAGACATAATCAATCTACCAGCTTCACGATGGCAGGCTCGAGGGCTACGACGAGCTTTACCCCGGATCGAAGTATCATGAGCCGGAGGACCATGGGCCGCTGATGCATGCGGCCGTCTTCATGGCAGGTTCATCACCGGGCCCAAGCAGTACAACCACTGGGGCAGCCGGGTCAGGGGCCGACCCGCCACCGTCTCAAGTTCTTCTGGACCTGATGGATGAGCTTACAGCCCTGATGGCAACTAAAGTCACGACGGAGAATCAAGCCGCCCGGAACGCAGAGATCACAAGGCTAAAGGATCAGATGACTGAAGTCCAACCAGGGATCAGTGTGCTAAAGGCTCAGATGGATGTGGAGGCAGAACGCCTTAAGACGAATGCTTTCCACCTTGAGCTGGAGCAGCAATCTGTAGCAGTGGTTCAGCGGCTGAGGCATCAGTCCCGCTTGCCGGAACAATATGAGGCCAGGAATCTTTTTAACACGCTGGGAACAGGACGGATAGCGAAAGCACTTGAGAGTCGGCTAGCGGCTCGACAACAGCATATTAACCCGCCCCGACGGAACCATGCCTCACCAATGGCTTTCCCAACGCCGGCGGGTCATTATTCAAACCCGGCGGCAAACATGGTGGCGGCAGCGACCCAGCTTGGGATGATCCCTATCCTGGACGAGGCGCCCTTCGCAGAAGAGGCGCGAAACACTATTGGATACTTGCAGACGTTGATGGCCCAACAAGAGAAGTACACCTACACCCGGAGTCGCGTGCATTCAACCCCCATCCCTAGCCGTATCTTCAGCCGGCGGTATGAGTCGCTGGTAGTTTCTAGCAGTGATCGGCACCGGGACCCGCCACAAGATGAACATGCGGTTCTGGATGCTCAGGAGCTGGTGGACCGGGCGAGGGCACAGCGCGAGGCGGCAGCTCTGGCAGCGGCGATGGCTCGTCAAGAACCTGCACCTTCCATCTCGATAGGAGCAGGAGTGACCAACAGGGCCGTGGGAGTGCCGTGCTTAGTGCCGGCTTTACGGAACGAGCGTTTGCCGAAGGATTTCAAGGGCCCTCGCAAGGTCCCAAATTACACTGCTGACCTACCTCCGGAGGCGTGGATTGAGAGCTATGAGCTGGCGATGGAGATGTTAGACGTAAACGACGCTGTATGTGCCAAGTATTTTATCATGATGCTGGAAGGGCCGGCTCGCACATGGTTGAAGGGCTTGCCACCCAACACCATTAATTCCTGGGCCGAGTTAAAGGCGAAGTTCATAAAAAAATTCCAAGGAACGTGCAAGCAGCCCAGGACGATTGTGGATTTGGATCAATGTGTGCAACAGAAGAATGAGTCGGCTCATCATTGGGTCCGACGGGTATCAACCATCATCCACTCATCTGAGCAGATTACGGCGGCTCAAGCAGTTTTGATTCTGCAAAAGAATTGCCACTTTATGCCTTTGAAGCAGAAGCTTGTCCGGCTCAAGCACTCGTGTTAGGACATGGGGGAGCTCATGGTGGCTCTCATGAAGTACGCCGACTCTGACAATACGAAGGATCCAGGCTCTGATGAGGAGAAGCCCAGTCAAAGCAAGAATAATAACAATGGCAAGGGTCCGACAGGCAATGGCAACCAGAGCAAAAGAAAGAATCCAGATGGCGGGTCAGAATTGGTGGCCAACACCAGCGTCGGGAACAATCGTGCTAAGGGCAACGGGAACTTCAGACAACCCTTTAATAAGGGTAAAACTCCTTTGAATTTGGAGGAGATGCTCAATAAAGCTTTTCCAGAGCACAGCCGTCCCGATAAGGTGGTGGGTCACACGTGGAGGAATTGCCACATTATGCAAAAGTTTCAGGATTATAGTGTGCGGCAGCATAACAACAATGGTGGTGGCCCCCAGGCGACTCAGGGCCAGGCGGGTCAGGTGCTGGCCTGGGGTCTGGCGGCTCAGGATCCGGCTACCAGGGCCAGGGAAATCAAGGAGGACATCATCAATAATCTGGTGGCAATAATCAGCAGCAAAATAACCAGTCTGGGTATCAGAGTAATCTGAAGCAGCTCAGCTCGGGTCAGTATCATGTTTTTACAACCGGCCTTAATAGGAGAGACCAGAAGTTGCGCAAGCGGGCGGTTAATGCCATCTCACCGGCTCTCCCGCAATACTTGAAGTGGTCTCAGTATGACATAACCTGGAGCAGAGAAGATCGCCTGCCACGTGTTGATGACCCGAGATGGCTGGCGTTGGTAGTTGCCCCCCCCAAGTTGGAGGATATGTATTTACCAAGGTGCTTATGGATGGTGGCAGCAGCATCAATATTTTGTACTATGACACTTTCCGCCAGATGAAATTGCTTGATAAGGATCTTAGGCCTTCCTCGACGGTCTTTGATGGTGTGGTGCCTGGCAAATTGGCTTATCCAGTGTGTAAGATCTCTTTGGAAGTCGCCTTTGGTGACGAATACAACTACAGGGTGGAGACCTTGTGTTTTGAGGTGGTCAAGATCAAAAGTCCATATCATGCCCTGTTTGGACGTCCGGCGTACGCCAAGTTCATGGCTAGGCCTTGCTATGTTTACTTACAACTCAAAATGCCGGGTCTATTGAGTGTGAGGAAGGAGATGCAGCTTATGTAGTGTCAATTTGCGCCGAAGCAGAGCTCAAGTTCTATAAGGAAAATGTTGACCTGGAGGACATGACTCCGCTCAAGAAGCCCACCATAGAATCAGAGTTGCCCTCAAGTTTTCGGCGGATGACACTAAGCTAGTAGATTTTACTCTGGGCGACTCATCTCAACAATTACTATTGGGGCCAATATGGATCCCAAATAGGAAAGCGCGCTCATCGAATTCATCTGTGAGAATCAGGACATCTTTGCATGGAAGCCGTCTGACATGCCGGGTGTACCGAGAGAGTTCGCTGAGCACCACCTTAATGTGGATTCTAAATTTAAGCCGGTCAAACAGTTCCTACGATGATTCAATGAAGAGAGGCGCAAGGCCATTGGGGAAGAGGTGGCCCAGCTCCTGGCGGCGGGTTTCATTGTTGAAGTGTTTCATCCAGAGTGGCTTGCTAACTCGGTGCTAATGCTTAAGAAGAACGGCACGTGGAGGATGTGTGTGGATTACACGGATCTTAACAAGGCCTGTCTGGCTGACCCGTTTGCTCTCCCTCGTATTGACCAGATCATCGATGCGACGGCGGGTTGTGAGAGTTTATGTTTCGTGGATGCTTATTTTGGCTATCATCAGATCAAGATGGCAGTCAAGGACCAAGAAAAGACGGCTTTCATCATGCCTTTTGGTGGCTTTTGCTATGTGTCCATGCCTTTCGAGCTCAAGAGTGCCCAGGCGACTTACCAGTGTTGTGTGCAAAACTGTCTTCACAACCAAATTGGGAGCAACGTTCATGCATACGTGGATGATATTGTGATTAAGTCTAGGAAGAAGGAGACTCTGCTTGACGACCTGAAGGAGACTTTTGACAATTTATGGGTCTACAAGATGATGCTTAACCCGGCTAAGTGTGTTTTTGGTGTTCCTGCAAGCAAGCTCTTGGGATTTCTTTTCTCTGAGCGTGGCATTGAGGCTAATCCAGATAAGATCAAGGCTATCACTTCCCCGTCTGAGCCGGCATGCATCAATGATGTTCAGCACCTGGTCGGACGGATCGCTGCGTTAAGCCGGTTCATAAGCCGCCTTGGTGAGAAGGCCATCCCTTTGTACCAGATGATGAAGAAGACAGACAACTTTGTCTGTAGTGCGGCGGCGGGTGAAGCATTTGAGGCCCTCAAGAGGCAGCTCACAGAGCCATTAGTCTTAGCAGCTCCGACTGAAAAGGAACCTTTGCTTTTATACGTGGCGGCTAATAACAGGGCAGTCAGTGCCACGATCGTTGTTGAGCGTAAGGAGGCAGGGAAGGAATATCCAGTTCAAAGGCCGGTGTAATATATCAGTGAAGTCCTGATAGAGTCCAAGCAAAGGTATCCACGTTGGCAGAAACTGGTATATGGGGTGTTCATGGCCGATCGTAAGCTGAAGCATTACTTCCTGGGGCACCAGATCACAGTGGTTAGCTCTGCCCCGTTGGGAGACATAATTCAAAACAGAGAAGCCACCGACAGGATTGCTAAGTGGGCATTGGAGCTTGGACCTCTTAATCTCAAATACGTGCCTCGCACAGCGGTCAAGTCGCAAGCCTTAGTGGATTTCATAAACAAATGGACAGAGTGTCAGGCGCCCGAGGAAAAGCCGGATAACACGTATTGGATAATCCACTTTGATGAATCCAGGCAACTAGAAGGATCAGGGGTAGGGGTTGTCTTAACTTCCCCCAGAGGTGACAAGTTCTGTTATGTGCTAAGGCTGATGTTTCCTTGTACTAACAATGCAGCTGAGTATGAGGCTCTACTTCATGGCCTCTGGGTGGCTAAGGAGATGAACTTGAGCCGGGTTAGGTGTCTCGGCGACTCAAAACTCGTGACCCAGCAAGTTTCAGGTACTTGGGATTCCAAGGACCCGCGGATGGCGGCTTATCGTCAGGAGGTGGATGTCATTGCTGGTCATTTTAAAGGTTATCAAGTGGTTCATGTTGATCATCGCAAGAACGAGGCGACCGACGCACTCTCCAGACTGGGCTCCCAACGTAAGCCGGTACCGCCTAATGTTTTCTTAGACGTACTACATCACCCGTCAGTTAAGTTACCTTCACAGGAAGACTTGGCTATAATTGACCCGGAGAGGCAACTGGTGGCGGCTCTACATGCTATTCCCAACTGGACTGTGCCTTATCTGGCATATTTGACCCGCGGCAAGTTACCCGAGGATGAAAATCTGGTGAGGCAGATCATCAGGCGGTCTAAGTCTATGACAATCATCAATGGTGAGTTACATAAGTGCAACGTCACTGGCGTCTTGATGTGTCTCACCTGAGGAAGGCAAGGAAATTTTGAATGAAATTCACGCTGGCGATTGTGGTCATCACGCCAGCTCAAAATCTCTGGTAGCCAAGGCTTTTCGACATGGCTTTTTCTGGTTGACGACTCATAAGGATGCGGAAGACTTGGTTCGCAAGTGCGATGGATGTCAGAAGTTCGGCCGGCGTGCTCATTTCCCGGCTTAGGACTTGCGCATGATTCCAATTACCTGGCCATTTGCAGTATGGGGACTTGATATGGTTGGGCCTTTCAAGAGATCCAAGGACAAGAAGACCCATCTCTTGGTGGACGTGGACAAATTTACCAAGTGGGTAGAAGCTGAGCCGGTCAGCAAGTACGACGCGGCTACGACGGTTCAATTTATTAAAAAGCTGATCTACTGCTTCGGTTACCCTCACAGTATCATCACAGATAATGGTACGAACTTATCCAAGGGGGCTATGCAAGTGTTCTATGAAAGTGAGCACATCTGACTTGACGTTTCTGCGGTTGCTCATCCACAATCAAATGGTCAGGCAGAGCGTGCTAACCAAGAAACCTTGAGAGGTATCAAACCTCAGCTTATGGTTCCATTGCAGCGAACGCCGGATTGTTGGGTAGAGGAGTTCCCATCCATCTTATGGAGCATCAGAACTACTCCCAATAGGTCAACAGGCTATACGCCTTTCTTCATGGTTTATGGCTCAGAAGTCGTGTTACCAAGCGATATACGCCATGACTCTCACGGGTGGCGGCTTATGTTGAGGCGGATAATGAAACAACATGTCAAGACGCGTTGGATGCCTTGGAGGAAAAGCGTGATCTGGTGGCGGCTCGATCGGCGATTTATTAGCAAGACCTGCGTCGCTATCATAGCCGCAGAGTTAAGACTCGAACGTTTCAAGAAGGCAACTTAGTGTTGCGGTTGATTTAAGATCAGACAGATGCACACAAGTTATCCCCTCCATGGGAAGGACCTTTCGTGGTCAGCAGAAATCTGAACAACGGGTTGTATTACCACATTGACATACGAGACAAGTCAAGCACTTCTGGGCAGGAGACCCGCCGGCCGTGGAACATAGCTCATCTGCAGCCTTAATATACCCGAGTCGTTGAGACTTGACATTGTACACCATCACTCTACATATCATATATATATATATATATGAATAAAGTTGGCATCCCCGCAAGCCGAGGCCTCTACCGTTTCGCATATCTTAGTTTGTGCAAAAAGATCATTCTAGGGGGCTTCCAACCCGCCAGGTTTAGCTTATCACACCCTATTGATCGGCTCTTAAGACAAATAGCTGACTCCGTTAACAGGGTCATTTGGGGGCTTCCAACCCACCTGGTTTAGCTTACATACCCTCTTGATCGGCTCTTAAGCCACCAGAGTTAAACCTGCCTGTAAGCTGATGCTGCTCCGCTATGTGACCCGCCGAACTCTTACCAGTTAATCCCACTTAGAGACCCTGAGCAGGTTCAAAGAAATTGATGCCCAATCTCTTTAGAGACCCTGTATTGGTTAAGGTTAAACCGGTGGTTCTTGTCACGAGAGGGCCGGCTTACGGAAAGCGAGGATAAACTCTCCCATCTACTGCCGACTCTCCGCTATGTGGCTCGTTTGTACTCTTAGACAGTTAATCTTTTAAAGACCCTAGACTGTTTAAGGTTAAAACGATGGATTTATGTCACGTGAGAGGCAGTTTATGAGCTACCAGGGTACTCATGCCCTGTCGTGTCTCTTTGTGGGACGTTACACTTCCTATCAGTTAATCTCGCCTAGAGACCCTGAGCCGTTCTAAGAAATTAATGGCCAATCTTGATAGATACCCTGTACTGATTAGGAGTTTTAATTAGCGAGTCCACCCAGAAGAACTGGCACATGAGTTGTTCAAAAAAATTCAAAAAACAAATCAGGAAAGATATAACATCTCCGGGTTGTGCTATTCTAAGCCGCCGTGTTAAGAGTATGGAACATATTCTGTTTTCACAGGTTGGTTTTCTCAAGAAGAGCCGCCACGACATTTGGTATGAATTGAAGCACAAGGCGGGCACAATATGTTAAAGCCATGCGATTTCCTATGTGCACGATGGCACAGCTCAGGCAAGACAAAGATTTTACTAAAGGCCTATTACAATGCTCTCCACAGATCTCAAAAGCAATGACTTAAAGTTTTTTACACACCCCAACATTCGGTGGGTCACGAAAGCCGGATTATCCATGGCATTATCAAATTGATCAGCTAGACGGCGGGTCACCCTGTGGCGGGTCTTGGACCTCCTCGATCTGGAGATTGTCCACGTCCCAGTTACAGTTGGTTAAAGCTTCAAAGTTTTCCTCTTCAAAGAGGGGAGACGGGTCAAGATCAGGAGAAAAGAAGTGCTTACGGAGTGCAGGAATTAAGTCCTTGTCCTCGAAGGTTGGGCCGCACACTCGCTTGTTCTCGGCATTGTAAGCCGCCTGATATGTTGACAGGTTCACTTCTTCCGCTAATACTGATGCAAGGACTCTACAGGCCTTCATACAACGAGCATAGTCGGCTTCTGTGAATTCCGAGCCGTCGTCCTTCTTTGATGGAAACCCGTCCATGATCTCTTTAGGAGTTAGCTTTGGGGCGAAGGCTAAAACCCGGCTTATTGCCGCAATGGCTCCCTTTCTGGCAGCTGATTTTTTGAGCTCCTGGATTTGCTTGGGCAGGGTGGACAACACTTCTATGACTCCCTTCATAGACTGGGGGATACTCTCTTTATTAAGCATCGCTTTGATCATGTAGAGAGTTCCACAGTACAGCTGTTCTGATAGTGTGTAGACGGCTTTCAGCAACAACAGGCTATCAACAGCAAGTTGACGGCTCCTTTGACCTGCATAAGATGGATTTTTGGTTATAAGTCACCTGTATAATTCTTCACATAAGGATATTGGACAAGTCTTTATTACTTACCAAAGATAGCAACAGACATCTTTGCAATATGGCGCTTCAGGGCGTGCAGTTCATCGGATACAACCATGAGCCGCTGGTCAGCATCATCTGCACGTTGTGCCAAGGCAGTTTACTCCGTCTCAGCAGCTTTCTTGAAGGCGGTGAAATCAGCTTTAACCTTACAAGTTCTTCGGCGGCGAGCCGACACTTCTCCCCTGCCTCACTTCGGGCGACTTGTTGGGAGGCCAGATGGCTCCTTAAGCCGGTCAGTTCAGACTCAGCATTGCTTAAAGCCTCCTGTGAGATGCAAAAAGCAAACGAGGGATAAGTCGCCAGGATAACATATTACCAGATGGTTAAAATTAAGACAATATAATGCAAGTCTCAAGCAGATTGCAAGCAATATGCTCGACACTTCGGGGCTAATGTCTGTTTGATCTCCGAGATTACAAGTTCCGGCTCATCTTCATCAAATTAAGCCGACACTTGGGGGCTACAGTGATGTTTTCTAAAGTCTACAATGAAGTTCCGGCTCATCTTCATCAATTTAAGCCGGCACTTGGGGGCTACATATGGCTCTTTGATAAATCTACAAGGAAGTTCCGGCCCATTATTTCTATACGGACCCGAACTTGGGGGCTACAATTGATCAACTACTTAAAAACTAAAGTACTAGCTCAATATTTCCATTTTAAGACGATACTTGGGGGCTACAGGCTAAGTGTTTCTATTTATGACATGGATTGGAAGACCCGGCTTACCATTAACAAATGTTAAACCAGCTCTTGGGGGCTACATAAGGGTATAAGGAAAAGAGAATAGGAGTACCTCATATTTTTTCTTCATTAAACCCACAAGTTTAAGCTCCATGTTCTGGCTTGTGGAGAGGCTGTTCAGGTAACCAGCGTGTAGCTCATCAGCAGTTAGCTTCTCTAGCATGGGGAGCTCAAAATCCAGCTTATCACAGGCTTCAATTTTCTCAGTGTGCTTTGTCAGCACATGAGGTTGAGGGGTTTGAAAACTGGTGCCAGTAATGATGACGTCCGGAATGGCTGAATCATCAACGGCCGTTGAAGGGCATGGCGGCCTAGAATTGGTCCTTGGAGGGCTCTCAGTTGCCGTCTCTTGAGCCGCCGGCTTGACAGAACGACGAGCGTCTTCAGGCACATCCTTGGAGGCTGCAGGAGAGTCTGGTTTGGCAGGCTCCGGCTCTTTGGCAGTGGGGGTAGAGGTAGACCCGCCGGTTTTCCTTCGTTTTGCTTTAGCCCTGGAGAGCACAGAAGGTTATTTTGTAAAGTTCATGGATAACAAAGGATGGGATGCAAGCATGAAAAGCACGTACTCTGGATTGATCTTCAAAGGCGGCAAAGCTGTTGCTGTAGAGTCGCCCGATGAAGGGGTGGTTCCTCAAAGCAGTTAAAGCAATATAAAGACAGAGTCAAACTGTAAAGGTAAGGTTGACAAAACTAAGCCAAGTTGAACAAATACCTCAGCCGACCGTTTCCGTTGAACCAGAGAGTTGGACAACCCGACCAAAAGGTCTTTAGAGCCGGTGCTCCGGGTTTGGCGTCGGGAGAGGTGTTGTTGCTTTTTGAAAAGAAAGTTGGGGTCTAAATAAGCAAGAGGATGAGAAAATGGGACTTTTCGGACGACCTGCCGTATCTTCTTTGGTGGAAGATGTTCTGAGTCAGATGAAACATATGTTACCTCAGGAACGTTGGTGTGGCTTGTCCCCGTTTCGTCCTGGGAATTATTATTGTCAATAACGTGTATGAAGAGACGGCCAAGAGAGTCAAGTTCTACCTCTGAGTCGTCAGCCTCAGGCTGTTCTTGAGGTGCAGGTTTCTTCTTTCGACCGACGGCCTTCTCCTTCGACTTCTTTGGAGGAGGAACATATTTATTTTTCTAGAAGCTCGAGTTAGCCTAGAAGTAAAAGCCATCGAAAGAGGTTAAAAGATTGCAAAACATACATGGATAGTTAATGCAGAATTCAGAAGATTGAGAGTCGCCCTTACATCTAGAGCCGGGTTTGCGGCACAGAAGGGTGGTAACCCAATGGTGCAACAAGAATCTTGAGATTCATGGATAAGGCTTTTGACGGCGGCAACGATGTTGTTTTCTGACAACATGGTAGGATTAAAGCAGAGGGGGTCGTTGGATTCACCCATATATTCACACATGAGGCGGCTTCTCCGGCTCAGAGGCATGACTCACCAAGAGACCCAACAGCGGGTCAAATCAAACCCGGTCAGACCATTGGCCATGAGGGCTTTAATTTTGGTGTAAGCCAGAGCAAACTTCACCTGTTCAGAGGCCGACATCCGGTCAGGGAGTTTAGTATTGGTGCGGAGCCGGGTCGGACGATAACCCGACAATGAACGTTCTCCCTCTGGAGAGGTGTCTTTGCAATAAAACCAGGTTTTGTTCCAATCCTTGGGGTGACTTGGCATTCTAACAGCCGGAAAGGACATATCCCATCTTCTTTGAATAGAAATTCCACCAAGCTCCAAAATGGACTAGCTGCCACTTCTGTCTGGCGGTTTGCATAGAAGAACTCATGGAAGAGGTTAACTGACGTCTTTTCTTGTAAGTAAACTTCGCAGAGGATTTGGAATTTGCACATGTGTGAAACGGAGTTGGGTGCAAGATCTTGAGGATGCAGCTTGAAGAAATGAAGGACGTCTCGTAAAAATTTAGAGCCGGGCGGCCTAAAACCACGTACAAGGTGGCCCGCGAATGTAACTACCTCACCCTCTTGGGGGATGGGTTTCTTCTCATTGCCTGGCACCCGCCAATGAATGACATTTTTGGCTGGCAAGGTCCCTGCGTCTACGAAATCCTTCAAAAACTCTTCAGAAACGGCAGAGCCGACCCAGTTACAGGAATTGGACGCACGAGGCATAATGGCGTCTTTAAACTGTGGAGTATAACAGTGCGCGGTGAGTTAAAAGGTGACAAACAACTAAGGGCGGCTGATGAAATCTAAGTTCTATGAAGCTAAGCCGTCGAAGCAGTTCGAAGGGAGAGCCGGAAGTTTATGGCAAGTTAAATCGGCAGGGCAATGAAGCAAAAAGTTACTAAGTGCAGAAAACAGGTTTCACATGTTATCTTCATAAGCGCGGATCTATAGACAGAGGAAAAAGCAGATTTATTCTAAACCTAACGACGAACTGAGGAACTGGCAATATTTGCGGACAATAGAAGGAAGCAACTACCAATCTATCTTGGATTATCGGTGATTTCCTACGGTTTACCGCAACAAGAAAAGATTTGTTACAAGATTCATTGGGTATTATGTCGTTTGGCATTATGAAGGACTCGTGTTCTAACGGACTGAAGAACTCCATGGACTTATTACCCTAAGCAACAGATTTAGGGGATGGAGAAGGACGTACCAGAAGTAAGGCGACGTATGCGGGCAATGCTCTGGTACGTTTAGGTTGATGCAGCGGCCTCGGGAGACGACAGCTATGAAGCTTCACCGGAGCGAGAGAGCTCGGGGGCGATGGCGACGAGAGGACGAAGAAGAGGCATAGGAAGCGGAGAAAATGAGAGGGACCCTTCACGGTCCTATTTAAGATGTTGAGAATAGGAAACGGGTGCGGGAATCAAGGCGACCGAAACTACCGACCGAGATGGGTGCCTCGATTTTTGGGCCAACAGTTTAATGATGAAAGATCCGTTGTGGTTGTCAGGGAATCTTTTTGGCATATCCGGCATGACATCACGGCGGGTGATATATGTTACTTTCAGGTAATGAAGAGTGAGACTTGCCGCCAAGTAAAATGGAAGATTGACATGAGTAAGGTCAAATCAACCTAGGGCCTAATGTTGGGGATATAACCCCGTGGTAAGACCCGCCCAGGTGGGGCCGGGTCATACCTGGCGGCTCGATGACCAGACCAAGGCAGATGGGCCTAGAGACGCAGGCCTAGACATATGGCGGCTTACCAAGATGGGCCAAGGCGAGGCCTAGACGGGAGAAGGCATGAAGTCCCAGGAGGTTCAAGCCGCCCAAAGACGGCTTGCCCAGGAAGGCAAGGCGACATAGAGATAGAATCAGATACGTTGTAAGAGTCGGTATGAGACTTGTGTAACCCGTGGTCTTGACCTCCTATATAAAGGCGAGACCCGGGGCGACTTAGACAGAAACCAACTAATCGAGAGCTAGGTCAAGCGAATCCGCTCCCTTGTAATAGATACTCCAATCAATACAACACAAGCAGGACGTAGGCTTTTACCTCTTCTTGAGGGGCCGAACCTGGGTAAACTCGTGTCCTTCGTTCCAACCAACCCCTTTGAGTCCATCACCTTAGTGATGGCTTCGAACACAAGTCCTGGGACATCTGTCGTGATAAAACCACGACAGTTGGGACCCACCGTGGGGCTAGCACTCGGTGGTGTTGAGTTCTCAAAGGGCTCTTTCCCAGGGATCGAGGGATACACGGAAAGTGACAGTAGCAGTTTTGTAGTGATTGTAACAGTAGCAACGGAAAAGTAACTTAGCAAAGATCAATATGTGAAAAGCTCATAGGCAATGGATGAGTGATGGATAATTATGTTGGATTGCATTCATAATGCAACAGTTATAACCTAGGGTGACACGGAACTAGCTCCAATTCATCAATGTAATGTAGGCATGTATTCCATATATAGTCATACGTGCTTATGGAAAAGAACTTGCATGACATCTTTTGTCCTACCCCCCCCCCCCGTGGCAGCGGGGTCCTAATGGAAACCAAGGGATATTAAGGCCCCCTTTTAATAGAGAACCGGACCAAAGCATTATCACTTAGTGAATACAGGAACTCCTCAAACTACGGTAATCACCGGAAATAATCCCAGTTATTGTCACTCTGGGGGATGCGGATCATAACTCGTAACAGGTGTCTACAACTTGCAAGATAGGATCAAGAACACATATATATTCATGAAAATATAATAGGTTCAGATCTGAAATAATGGCACTCGGGCCCTAGTTACAAGCATTAAGCATAGCAAAGTCGTAGCAACATCAATCTGAGAACATAGTGGATACTAGGGATCAAACCCTAACAAAACTAACTCGATTACATGATAAATCTCATCCAACCCATCACCGTCCAACAAGCATACAATGGGATTACTCATGAACGGCGGAGAGCATCATGGAATTGGTGATAAATGATGGTTGGTGATGACGATGGCGCCGATTTCCCCTCTCCGGAGCCTAAAACGGACTCCAGATCTAGCCTCCCGAGGAAGACCAGGACTATTCAAGCTAATAGGTTGGGGAGGGGTATGTGTTTAGTTTGCAGCAGCACTAAGCATTTATGGTCGCTAAACTTATGCAACATGAAAGTAAATATGCGGTCTACGATAAAAGATCGAATCTGGAATGACCTCTATGAGATCCTGAACACTTACTTACGTCAATCATAACCCCACCGTGTTCTCTCTCGGTTCATGTTCACGAGAAGAGACGATCACGGTTACTCACACAGTTGCCACATAACCGCGGGCATGGCTTTCTGAAAGTTAACTATAACCGCGGGCATGGCTTTTCGAAAGTTTTAACCCTACAGGGATGCTCCAACTAGTCCATCATAAATTAACCACACTGCACGGGAATAGCCTCGACCATAGATCTCGTGATCATCCTAGGCAACTCCAAAGGAATTCCAACACCTCGGGAAAGCCCGAAGAAAGTCAGAGTCCCTCACGCAAGCCACTCGAGAAAGGTAAAACAAGTCCAGCAAGACCACCGGACTTGTCAACGAACCCGATAAGAGCCGCATATCTCGTTCTCAGGACACAACGGATAAGGTACGCGTACGAAGGCCTGATAGAAATCTCCCGAGTTGCCCCGGGTTGGCCCCGCACAGTGCTCTAGTTTGGACCAACACTCATGAGGAGCACTGGCCCGGGGGTTGATTAATTATCCACGGGGTTGCAAAGCCCTATGCAAATTTTATTAAGTTATTTAGCAAATGTAGTACCAAAGTTGGGTCTTGCCATACAAGTTTTAATCTCAACCGAATAAACAAGGGGGTCCCCATAACAACCCCGAGCATGTTAGGAGCACAAAGTATGGAAACATAACACCGGTAACAAGTAACTATGGCGGTAATAGCGGAACAAAACACCTAGCAAAAGGCAAAGCCTTCCACCAATACCAAGATATATATATGTGCATTAAATTAAATAGCAGATAATATTGTGATATGCCAAATCCAAGTTATCACATGGATACAACCTGCACCTGCAACTAAGAACGCTATAAGAGGGGCTGAGCAGCGGTAACTTAGCCAATCAAAGGTTGCTAGGATGTGGAGGGGTTAGGGGCTATCATGGCAATGTAGGAGGCTTGACATTGAAGTGGTAGGTAGCGCAATTGTAACGATAAAAGCGAGACAACTAGCAAGCAAAAATAGTATCGGGATCCGGGTACGATCATCTTGCTTGTTGGTTCTTCAGTGGAACAAGTAGCGGGATCCTCGTAGTGGTACTCTCCTGGATCTTCGTACTCAGGTTCAACGTTCGCGTCTACCCAAAAGAAACAGCAAGAATAAACAAGAAACCATGGTGCAATGCGCAAGCAAGAATGATGCATGCTTATGTGAAGAATTGTAACATCCCAAATTTTCAATTCGGAATGTTTTGCAATTATTAGCTAATCATCTATGCATCATGATTGAAATGAATGTGGCAAATATATTTCATCTTCTTTATTTGACTTCTTTTCAATTGGCATTGGATTTTACTCAATGACCTCACAAAATACTTTGAAAAAGAGTATGAGAGGGGGTAACATGACACACCAAAGGTCAGAAGAAAATAGTTCCAAACTATTTGAAAGTCAAATTTGGTTTCATTTTGGATTTTCTGTAAATAATGTTTTTATAAAGTTTTTATTTTGACTCTAAAGAAATGTTCACGCTTTAGGATTTATTATTATGATCGTTTTGGTATATAATACCCTATATTTTTTTTGTTTTCTGCTCAGGTCTAAAAAGAAAGAGGTTTGTTTTAAAAAAAAACACACCACGTGCCCTAGCCAGGCCGAAGGGCCTAGCCAGGCCAACAGGACCCCGAGCCAGGCCGCTCGCTCATGAGGAGACCGAGCCAGCGCCTCCCCTCGGTCGCTCTCTCCCTCCCCACGATCTCTCTCCTCTCTCTCTCACGTAACTGCCAGGTGGGGCCCGACTCAGGTCGTCTCCAACCTCCCGCGTGGTGCGCACGAATAGAGCAGAGCAGGAGCTCCCGAACCAGCCGACCGAGGCTCTTGGGATAACGCTTATCCCCGCATTCCCGGACTCCTATCTGCGCCTATAAAAGGCCCTCGATGCCCTCTCTCCATTCAGCCAACCCGCACCTCCTCTCTCCGCTCACATCCGACGCCGTCGCCGTTCGCATCTCGCCGGAGCCGAGTCAGTTCGCCGGAGGTTTTGTCGCCGGTGAACCTCCCCTGCCCCTGTTTATTCACAGACTCGGATCCCCATGTCAATCCGCACTCCCTGACATTCTCGTTGCCCCTAGGACATACCGAAGACGCCGCCAGTCCGACCATCGTCGCCGGAGTTCGCCGGAGACACGAGCTCGCCCCGCTCCCTATGTTCGTCGCCGTCGGGTGCCGTCACCACCGCCCGGAGGCCCTTGTCGAGCTGCATCCGCCCGACCACCTCACCTGCGCCGACAATCGCCCGCTCTTCTGTAGATTAGTTTAGTTTTTTTATTTAGACCAAAGAGGTAATGATTAACCGTGTTTTAATATAAACCGTGCGGTTTATTTAAACCGAACGTCGGTTTGTTCTTTTTAGTTTAGCCAAACCAGTGATTTACCTAGTTTACAAACGTTCGCCGCATAGCCACCGCGGTTAACATAGTCAACCAATCAGAGCCATTCACTTCGCGCTCTAGTCGCGAACGTCCACACTTTAGAGTTTTCAGAAAATGTTCTATAGCAGTTTTTTCAGATTTTATTCAAAACTTCAAACGGCCTTAACATTTTAACCGTAGGTCGAAACGAGATGAAACAAGAGGCTAAATTTTTGCCTCAAATAGCCCTAACCAGAAAAACCATAGTTGCATATTTTTGCAAGTTCAAATTTGAAGTTAATTCAGATTTGAATTCAAATTTCATTAGGTCATATCTTTCAAACGGTATACCTGTTTGAAGTGATTCTTTTTGCGACACGTCACACGAACTAAATCCTTTGCCATGAGCTTTTTCCATGATATATCCTACACAATTATTTTCTGTTCACCACAATTTTACTAGAATGCCTTGTAGGGACACTAGGACACATCACAAATTTTTGAACACTATTCATACTTTGATTTTTTTTCATGCTAATGACTTGTGTTGGATTTTTATTTGGCTTTTGCAAATATTTTGTTGCATGTCTTTCAATTGTATGAATGCATGTTTATGTGTGTTTTTATTTACTTTGCGATAGATTGTCGGGAGTGTGAAGCAGAGTACTATCATTCGCTAGAACTTCACTCCTAGCACGAAGGCAAGTTACATTTTGATCATGTCAGTTTTTACCTATGTTTTATTTTTGCACTTAGTCCTTCGATGTAGGAGTGCATGATAGGAGTTTGTACTGGCTGGATTTACTATCACCCAGTAGTTCATTTTAGGTAGGTCTGAACCATGCAAACTTTGTCGCCTCCATGTTATGTTACAATGCCTTGCCAAAGTAGACGTGGATTGGGGAGTGCTATCACGTTGAGATGTGAGTGACAAAGTAGTAACTAGGACCAACTTTAATGAACTACCTACATGGAAATTGGTTTTTAAGGTGACGAAGTACAATGGGAGCATTCATGGGAATCCATGGGAGTGCACACTAGTGGTCCGTCCACCCTGGCTCAAAGGGATCAACCTTGTTTTCATGTCTATAAGCTTTCGTGTGCAGCCGCAAGCCAATATGGGCTCTGGCTTAGTTGATTAGATGGTGTGACCTCTTTCGGGATAGGCTAGCAGATGTAGATGATGTAGGTGTACCTACCTATCCGTGGGTTAGGGGAAATGCTATCGAAAGACTATGTGTCGATCTTCCGATCAAGGATGTGGTCGAGTCTTGTGGGGGAAAAGTGCACAACCTCTGCAGCGTTAAAATCTAATCGATTAGCTGTGTCCTCGGTCATGGGCAACATGAGCTTTTAGTACTGGAATTGTAGGGAGATCTCATCACTCTTAATTAATCAATTGGGTATAAAATTTTGGAATGGTTGAGATGGGCATCATCTCAGACTTATGATATTTGTAGAATTAGAGCAATCATTTCTGATAGGGAAAAACTAGCTTTATGCAAAACTAAACTTAGAGCTTTCCACCAGCCAAATTACATGTACTATGTAGGCTCAATACACTTTATGATGTGACTTGCTAGTACATTCCATGTACTGACCTACACGGCTGCAACTTATCATGTTGCAGATTTATCCGACGACGAATAAGGTGCGATAGGTCGTTGTTCTGCACTCAGCTTGCTCGTGGAGTTGATGGACTCGTTACACTTTTGCTTCCGCATGTTTTTGTTTAACTTGGCCTTAGGCCACATTATTGTAATAAATACTCTTTGAGGATTCTCGATGTAATATATGTGTGATTGAACTCTGTTGTAAATCCTCAAGTACTGTGTGTCAGCATACCGATCCAGGGATGACACTTAAGCACAGAGACTCCGATCCCTTGAGATTGGGTCGCTACAAGATGGTATTAGAGCACACGTTGACTGTAGGATGCGACCCTTGAAAATGGAAAGCCATAGGATAAAAACCACAGTTTACAAACACTTTTTATACCCTTGTTTTGGTCTCATACTTTTCCCTGCTTCACTACTAATTTCTCCTCTCTTTCAAACTGTAGATGTCGACCCCCATCGTTGAGTTTGCTCAGCCCGACGCAACCATGCCCTTTGGAAGATAGCTCGTGGATACCGCAGGACATCTGCGCATTGCCCTACCCAGCTTCACCGGTACCTTCACGTCCACTCTACCCGAGGAGATGCGCTGGAATATTGACGTCCACATTCCAGGGCGAACTTTTGGAAATGCCATTGAGCCGATCGACTTCTACATAGAAGTAAGATCATGGGGCATTGGCAAAGGGGTCGCTGTGCTCTTTGCACTTGGGCGCATCCGCCAGGACTACCGCGAGGATCTCAGGAAGACTAACTACGTCACATACGCGCATCCGCCAGGACTACCGCCAGAACCAGATGATATAGTTTATGATGCAAAATATGGCCCAGAACAACAACAACAACCTGCGTCCACCTCCACCTCCACCTCCACCACAAATTGACAGCCTTACCCATTTTCTGAGGCTAAATCCTCCAATCTTCACGAGCAGCCTTGAGCCGATTGTCACAGATGACTGGCTTCGCAACATGGGCAGGAAGCTAGCCACAGTAGGATGCACTGATTAGGAGAAGGTGAGGTTTGCCTATCACCAACTCGATGGACCAGAAGCTTTGTGGTGGGAGAACTACACCGCCACGTACCCCATGGAGAATGTGACTTGGGCTCAGTTCTAGCAAGCGTTCCGCACTGCTCATGTTTCAGCGGGAGCTATGGCTCTCAAGAAGAGGGAGTTCCGCAACTTACGCCAAGGAGGTCGCTCAGTATCTGAGTATGTTGATGACTTCAGCAAGTTGTCCTGTTACGCCCTAGGTGACGTGGCAACCGATGCAGCCAAGCAAGAGAAGTTTCTGGAGGGCCTAAATGATGAGTTGGGAATTCAGTTGATGGTAGCGACTTTTGATAACTATCAAGAGTTGGTGGACATGGCGATCACTCTAGAGGGCAAGCATCAGCAGATGGAAAATTGCAAGAGGAAATATGGTCAAGGCAAGTTTCGGTCTGGAGCTCAGCAGAAGCCTCGCTCCGCCCCTTTCTCAGGATATTCTGGTGCAGGACATAGTAAGTTTGGAGGGCACAACCATCATAATCATGGTGGTCATTCTCAGCATGGAGGCAATGGACAAAACCACAATGGCCATAAAAATGGCAATGAGAATGGAGGAAACGGCAATCACAATCACCCTACCCCTACTACACCAGTGAGGAAGGATCTGACTCACATCACTTGCTTCAAATGCAAAAAGACAGGGCACTACTCCAATGAGTGTCCCGAGCTACAGAATGTGAATGGAAATGGAAGTTCTGGAGGCAAGAAGCCCAATCCTTTCACAAAGGGGCATGTGAATCATGTCAACATGGAAGAAGTCTATGAACAACCAGATGCGGTGATTGGTAAGTTCTTGGTTAATTCATTTCCAGCACTTATTCTATTTGACACTGGTGCATCGCATTCATTCATATCGAGGGGATTTGTGGATAAACATAAGCTGCCTACCGTAGCTCTTAAGTCACCTATTTTAGTGAGTTCCCCAGGAGCACAGTCTATGACTAGTCAGGCATGTTTTCAGTTGCCTTTGAACATAGGGGGACATGTTTTTCCCACAGATATGATCATACTTGAGTCACAAGGGTTGGATGTAATCCTAGGTATGGATTGGCTGTCCAAGTATCAGGGAAGCATTGATTGTGACAGTAGGTCAATTCTTCTCACCACTCCAGAGCAGAAGAGAATCAAGTATGTATCTAGGCTTAAGCCTAAGAAGACTCTAGTGAACTCTCTTACGGGAGTTGTCGAGGAGGAAGTACCAATGGTGAAGGATTATCCCGATGTATTTCCAGAGGAGTTACCCGGTATGCCACCGGATCGGGAGATTGAGTTTCTTATAGAGTTGCTGCCAGGCACCAGACCTATCTCCAAGAGGCCATACCGGATGCCCGCTAATGATCTAGCAGAAGTCAAGAAGCAGATTGAGGAGTTACTAGAGAAGGGGTATATTCGCCCGAGTTCATCACCTTGGGGAGCCCCAGTACTCTTAGTGGAGAAGAAGGATGGAACCTTGAGGATGTGTGTGGATTATCGCTCTTTGAATGAGGTGACCATCAAGAACAAGTATCCACTGCCGATGATCAATGATTTGTTCGACCAGCTAGAAGGAGCTAGTGTTTTCTCAAAGATTGACCTTCGATCGGGTTATCATCAGTTGAAGATCCATGAGAAAGATATACCTAAGACAGCTTTTACCACGAGGTATGGGCTTTATGAGTATACAGTCGTGTCTTTTGGTTTGACTAATGCCCCTTCCTATTTTATGAGCATGATGAACAAGGTATTCATGGAGTACTTGGATAAGTTTGTCGTGGTATTCATTGATGATATATTGATTTTCTCCAAGAATGAGGAGGAGCACGCAGAACATCTGCGCTTAGTTCTAGAGAAGCTCAGATAACACCAATTGTATGCCAAGTTTAGCAAGTGTGAGTTTTGGTTGAAGGAAGTCGGATTTCTCGGGCACGTTGTGTCAGGGGAAGGAATTGCCGTGGATCCTTCCAAGGTAGAAGCAGTCATAGAATGGAAGGCACCGACCTCAGTTAGTGAGATTCACAGTTTCCTTGGACTTGCAGGGTATTATCGGAGGTTCATTGAGAATTTCTCCAAGATTGCAAAGCCCATGATGGAGTTGTTGAAGAAGGACACCAAGTATATTTGGACTAAGGAATGTGAAGCTAGTTTCCAGGAGTTGAAGAAACGTTTGGTTACAGCTCCAGTGCTAATTCTGCCGAACATACACAAGGATTTTCAGGTGTATTGCGACGCTTCACGCCAAGGACTTGGAGGCGTGCTTATGCAAGAAGGAAAGGTTTTAGCTTATGCTTCACGTCAGCTTTGACCTCATGAGTTGAACTATGCCACGCATGATCTGGAGTTAGTAGCAATGGTGCATGCACTCAAGACCTAGAGACATTTCCTTATCGGGAACCAATGTGATGTTTACACCGATCACAAGAGTTTGAAGTACATCTTCACATAGAAAGAGTTGAACCTTAGGCAAAGGAGATGGTTGGATCTCATCAAGGATTATGACATGAGTTTGCATTATCATCCAGGGAAAGCCAATGTCATGGCAGATGCCTTGAGCCGTAAGAGCTATGTCAACACTCTTGTCGCAGGAGGATTACCTCAGGAGTTATGTGATGAACTTAGAGATCTCGAGTTGGAAATAGTTCCAAGAGGCTATGTTGCCACACTCGAAGTACAATCCACCTTGTTGGGCAAGATCAGAGAAGCTCAGAAGTTGGATCAAGGTATTGTTGAGATAAAGGAGAGGATCAACAAAGGAAAGGCAGAAGGATTCCGTGAGGATGAGCATGGAACCATATGGTTTGAGCAGCGTATTTTTGTGCCCAATGATCTAGAGATTAGGAAGTTGATACTTCAGGAGGCTCATGATTTGCCTTACTCGATACATCCGGGAAACACCAAGATGTATTTGGACTTGAAGGAAAGTTTTTGGTGGACCGGTATGAAGAGGGAAATTGCTGAGTATGTAGCAGTATGTGATGTATGTCAGAGGGTAAAGGCAGAGCATCAGAAACCAGTAGGTTTACTTCAGCCATTGCTGATACCTGATTGGAAATGGGATAAACTTGGCATGGATTTCATCACGGGATTACCCAGGACCTGCTCAGGTTATGATTCCATTTGGGTAATAGTTGATCGCTTGACCAAGGTTGCTCACTTCATTCCTATGAAGACTACCTATACAAGTGCTAAGCTGGCGAAGATATATATGACCAGGATTGTATGTCTGCATGGAGTTCCGAGGACCATTCTATCAGATAGAGGAACACAGTTTACTTCAAAGTTTTGGCATCAGCTACACGAAACTTTGGGTACCAGGCTAGAGTTTAGTACAACCTTCCATCCACAGACAGATGGGCAGACAGAGAGGGTGAATCAGATTCTGGAGGACATGTTGAGAGCTTGTGTGCTAGACTACGGGTCTAGTTGGGATGATAACTTACCTTATGTAGAGTTCTCATACAACAACAACTATCAAGCCAGTTTGCAGATGGCCCCTTTTGAGGCATTGTATGGGAGGAAGTGCAGAACACCGTTGATGTGGGATGGAGTTGGTGATCGAAAATTGTTTGGATCGGATTTGATTCGAGATTCTGAGGAGAAGGTCAAGTTGATCCGTGATATACTCAAGATAGCTCAGTCTAGACAGAAGAGTTATGCCGATGCTAAACGCAAGGAAGTGATTTACGAAGTGGGAGATAGAGCATATCTGTGAGTATCTCCACTTCGAGGTATTAAGAGGTTTGGAGTCAAAGGAAAGTTAGCACCACGATTCGTGGGGCCATACGGAGTTTTGGAACCCAGAGGGGAAGTCGCATACAAGTTGGAACTACCAGAGGGTTTGTCAGGAGTTCACGATGTGTTCCATGTTTCCCAACTGAAGAAGTGTCATGCAGAGATGGCAGATATTCCTTTGAGAGATAAAGTGTCTCTAGAAGCAATTCAGTTGGATAACGATCTAACTTATGAGGAGAAGCCTGTTAAGATTCTTGAGACTGCCGAGAGGATCACTCGTACCAAGGTCATCAAGTTCTGCAAGGTTCAGTGGAGTCACCACACCGAGGAGGAAGCTACTTGGGAACGTGAAGAAGATCTCAAGCGAGACCATCCACACCTTTTTGCTAGCCAACCCGAATCTCGAGGACGAGATTCATCTTAAGGGGGGTAGGTTTGTAACATCCCAAATTTTCAATTTGGCATGTTTTACAATTATTAGCTAATCATCTATGCATTATGATTGAAATGAATGTGGCAAATATATTTCATCTTCTTTATTTGACTTCTTTTCAATTGGCATTGGAGTTTACTCAATTACCCGACAAAATACTTTGAAAAAGAGTATGAGATGGGGTAACATGACACCCCAAAGGTCAGAAGAAAATAGTGCCAAACTATTTGAAAGTCAAATTTGGTTTCATTTTGGATTTTCTTTAAATAATGTTTTTATAAAGTTTTTATTTTGACTCTAAAGAAATGTTCACACTTTAGGATTTATTCTTCTTTTGTTTTTATACCCTATATTTTTTTTGTTTTCTACTCAGGTCTAAAAAGAAAGAGGTTTGTTCTTTACAAAAAACACACCACATGCCCTAGCCAGGCCGAAGGGCCCAGCCAGGCCAACAGGACCTCGAGCCAGGCCGCTTGCTCATGAGGAGGCCGAGCCAGCGCCTTCCCTCGGTCGCTCTCTCTCCCCATGATCTCTCTCCTCTCTCTCACGTAACTGCCAGGTGGGGCCCAACCTAGGTTGTCTCCAACCTCCCGCCTGGTGTGCACGAATAGAGCAGAGCAGGAGCTCCTGAACCAGCCGGCTAAGGCTCTTGGGATAACGCAAATCCCCACATTCCCGGACTCCTATCTACGCCTATAAAAGGCCCTCGATGCCCTCTCTCCATTCAGCCAACCCGCACCTCCTCTCGCTGCTCACAGCCGACGCCGTAGCCGTTCGCATCTCGCTGGAGCCGAGTCAGTTTGCCGGAGGTTTTGTCGCCGGTGAACCTCCCCTGCCCCTGTTTATTCAGAGAATCGGATCCCCATGTCAATCCACACCTCCCTGACATTCTCGTTGCCCCTAGGACACACTGGAGACGCCGCCCGTCCGACCGTCGTCGCCGGAGTTCGCCGGAGATAGGAGCTCGCCCCACTCCCTATGGTCGTCGCCGTCGGCTGCCGTCACCACTGCACGGAGGCCCTCGTCGAGCTGCATCCGCCCGACCACCTCACCCGTGCTGGCGATCGCTGGAGCCGCTGCCCTGTCGTCGCCGAGTTCCCTGCCGGCGATGCTCGTGCTCTCTGTAAGCGCCCGCTCCTTTGTAGATTAGTTTAGTTTTTTTTTCATTTAGGTTTTTTATTTAGACCAAAGAGGTACCGGTTAACCGTGTTTTAATATAAACCGTGCGGTTTATTTAAACCAAACATCGGTTTGTTCTTTTTAGTTTAGCCGAACCGGTGATTTACTTAGTTTGCGAACGTTTGCCGCATAGCCGCTGTGGCGAACATAGTCAACCAATCAGAGCCATTCACTTCGCGCTCTAGTCGCGAACGTCCACACTTTAGTGTTTTCAGAAAATGTTCTATAGCAGTTTTTTCAGATTTTATTCAAAACTTCAAACGGCCTTAACTTTTTAATCGTAGGTAGAAACGAGATGAAACAAGAGGCTAAATTTTCGTCTCGAATAGCCCTAACCAGAAAACCCATAGTTGCATATTTTTGCAAGTTCAAATATTAAATTAATTCAGATTTGAATTTAAATTTCATTAGGTCATATCTTTCAAACGGTATACCCGTTTGAAGTGATTCTTTTTGCGACACGTCACACGAACTAAATCCTTTGCCATGAGCTTTTGCCATGATATATCCTACACAATTATTTTCTGTTCACCATAATTTTACTAGAATGCCTTGTAGGGACACTAGGGCACATCACAATTTTTTGAACACTATTCATGCTTTGAAATTTTTTGATGCTAATGACTTGTGTTGGATTTTTATTTGGCTTTTGCAAATATTTTGTTGAATGTCTTTGAATTGTATGATTGCATGTTTATGCGTGTTTTTATTTACTTTGCGATAGATTGTCCGGAGTGCGAAGCAGAGTACTATCATTCACTAGAACTTCACTCCCAGCACGAAGGCAAGTTCCATTTTGATCATGTCAGTTTTTACCTATGTTTTATTTTTGCACTTAGTCCTTTGATGTAGGAGTGCATGATAGGAGTTTATACTTGTTGGATTTACTATCACCTAGTAGTTCATTTGAGGTAGGTCTGAACCATGCAAACTTTGTCGCCTTCGTGTTATGTTACAATGCCTCGCCAAAGTAGACGTGGATTGGGGAGTGCTATAACTTTGAGATGTGAGTGACAAAGTAGTAACTAGGTCCAAATTTAATGAACTACCTGGGTGGAAATTGGTTTGTAAGGTGGCGAAGTACAGTGGGAGCATTCATGGGAATCCATGGGAGTGCACACTAGTGGTCCGTCCACCCAGGCTCAAAGGGATCAACCTTGTTTTCATGTCTATAAGCTTCCATGTGAACCCTCAAGCCAATATGGGCTCTGGCTTAGTTGATTAGATGGTGTGACCTCTTCCGGGATAGGCTAGCAGATGTAGATGATGTAGGTGTACCGGCCTATTCGTGGGTTAGGGGAAATGCTATCGAAAGACTATGTCTCGATCTTCCGATCAAGGATTTGGTCGAGTCTTGTGGGGAAAAGTGCACAACCTCTGCAGAGTTAAAATCTAATCGATTAGCTGTGTCCCCGGTCATGGACAACTTGAGCCTTTAGTACTGGAAATGTAGGGAGATATCATCACTCTTAATCAATCAATTGGGCATAAAATTTTAGAATGGTTGAGATGGGCATCATCTCAGACTTATGATATTTGTAGAAGTAGAGCAATCATTTCTGATAGGGAAAACTAGCTTTATGCAAAACTAAACTTAGAGCTTTCCACCAGCCAAATTGCATGTACTATGTAGGCTCAATACACTTTATGATGTGACTTGCCAGTACATTCCATGTACTGACCTACAGGGCTGCAACTTATCATGATGCAGATTTATTCGACGACGAATAAGGTGCGATAGGTCGTTGTTCTGCACTCAGCTTGCTCGTGGAGTTGATGGACTCGTTACACTTTTGCTTCCGCAGGTTTTTGTTTAACTTGGCCTTAGGCCACATTATTGTAATAAATACTCTTTGAGGATTCTCGATGTAATAAATGTGTGATTGAACTCTGTTGTAAATCCTCAAGTACTGTGTGTGTCAGCATACCGATCTAGGGATGACACTTAAGCACAGAGACTCCGATCCCTTGAGATCAGCATACCTCTGCGCTAGGGTTGCGACATCCGACAAGGGGAGTCCTTAGCCCTCTACTACTATCGGACCCCGAGAACCTGACAAAACTAAATACACACATGACATCGGCGACGATCCCCGGCGACTGCTGGCCTCTCCGGCGATGTGGAGAACCAGCAGGGAGAGCTGGGACTTGGGGGTACCTATCCCCGCACCTACGACGGCTAAGCACGGCGGCGGCAAGGCGCTCGAGCTCGAGCTTATGCTTGGCTCGGGGCACGGCGATGGCAGATGCGATGGTGACGAGCGGGGCTACAGTTGCGCTAGCTACGTCGAAGAGATGCAAAGAGAGGGAAGGCAGAGATGTAGGTGCTCACGGGGGGGGGGGGGGGGGGGCGACGAGGCTGCACTGGAGCAGGACGACGCGGAGGGAGAAGACGGCATGGCTCCGGCGACGCGGGGAAGACAAAGAAGAAGGCGACGGTGCAGGGCTTCTCTCCTCGCCCTAGCGCCGGGAACGAGGCATGGACGTCACCCTCGAGCACCAAGCCATCACTAACGAGGACGAGGGGGCCACTGGAGGCGACGACAGCGATCGAAGGCCGGCCCTTTCTCTGAACTTACCTGAAGCTGCACTCGCCTGACAGAGAAGGGAAGGGAAAGAAGAGGGAGGAAGAGAGGGGAGATGGATCAGCGGTGGCAGGAAGGGAGGAGAGGAACCCTAGGGATCCTTGCTTTAAATAGGGGGCCGCCTTGACATTCATGAGGTCCTCTCTCGGCGTCGACGCGAGCTCCCTCTCTGAACCTCTACTCACTCTCTCACGCACTCTGACGGAGGAAGATGACGGCTGGTGGCTGTTCCCGTGAGCGGGTTGGGCCGCGAGGGAAGGAAGGACATAGTCCCAAGAAATGACTCTCTCTCACATGGGAAAAAACACCACAGGGTTTTTGATTAAATAAAAACAACTAGACATAGAAACCACCGGAGGAAAAAATACAAGGGATTTTGATGAAATAAAAATACATTTGGCTAAGAGGGAATGAGACCTATTTAATAAAATTACCAGGGGGAGTTTCAAAGCAAATATAATTTTAATACAAAAATGAAACAACTCTCTGCTATTTTAAAAATTCCAACAACACAAAACTCAAAACACCAAATAACAACACACCTGAGCTCCAACTAATATTTATTACCACTTGAACATTTTAAACAAATTTATAAAGCAAATTAATTCTGTTGATTAATAGCAATGGAATAAAAGAGTTATAGGTTGGTTTGTTTGAAAAAGAATAAGAGAGGGGGAAGGAGATGATGCCCATCTTGCACACGCATCCACAACCCACAGAAGAGCTACTCACCACTCATAAGACAACAAGATCAAGAAGCACACCACATAAAACAATATGCAAAACATGTTGATGAATGATATGATGCATGATGCATGAATGCACGAGACAATGTCATGGCAAGGAGAAACTCAAATACATCATCACATGACAAGGTTCACATAGGTTACATGCCATAAAAGGTAGGGGCATTACTTGGGCTGTCACAACTCTCCCAAACTACAAGAGGATCTCGACCCGAGATCTAGGAACGAAAGAACTCCAGAAATTCAGAACAGAGAAGATCCTCACGTTCCCAAGTAGCTTCTTTGTCAAAATGATGAGACCACTTCACCTTGAGGAACTTGATAGATTTGTTGCGAGTCTTACGCTCAGTTTCTTCAAGAATAGCCACTGGATGCTCACGATAAGAGAGGTCTTCTTGGAGATCAATGGTGCGCTCTGGAGTCTTGAAGCACCTCCGGAGCTGAGAGACATGGAAGACATCATGCACATTTGCGAAATTTGGAGGAAGCTCTAGTTGTTATGCAAGTTCATCTCTCTTACCAACAACTTTGAAAGGACCAAAAAAGCGAGGAGCTAGCTTCCCTTTAATTCCAAACCGCTGAGTGCCCTTCATGGGAGAGACTCTTAGATAGACTAGATCATCAACTTGAAAGGAAATATCCCGATGTTTGTTATCATAATAACTCTTCTGTCCGGATTGAGCTGCTTTGAGGTTCTCATGAATGACACGGCACATCTCTTCTGGTTCGGTGATCATGTCATTTCCCAAAATCTGACGCTCACTGGTTTCATACCAGTTAAGCGGGGTATGACACTTCCTGCCGTAGAGAATCTCGAAAGGGGCCTTGCCTGAGCTAGCCTGAAAGCTATTGTTGTATGAGAATTCATCATATGGAAGCTAGTCTTTCCATTTCATGCCGAACAAAATCACACATGCTTTGAGCATATCTTCAAGGATCTGATTGACTCTCTCAACTTGACCACTTGTCTGCGGATGGAATGTAGTGCTGAAACGGATCTTGGTACCAATAGCAGTCTGGAAGGACTCCCAAAACTTGGAAGTAAAGAGGCTTCCACAGTCAGATGAGATGAGCTAAGGAATACCATGCAAAGAAACTATCCTTGACGTATACAACTCTGCTAGCTGAGCTGCCGAGATCAATTCTCTGACTGGAAGGAAATGAGCAACTTTGGTCAGCTTGTCGATAACCACAAAGATGGCATCGTTGCCCCTCTTGGACTTGGGAAACCCAGTGACGAAATCCATCTCCACATGATCGAATATGTACTCTGGGATAGGCAAAGGCTGAAGAAGACCTATTGGACGTTGATGCTCTGCCTTCACTCTGCAACAAACATCACACTCGTTCACGAACTGAGCAATTTCACGTTTCATGTGAGTCCACCAGAAGGTTTGCTTGAGATCCTAATACATCTTGGAACTGCCTAGATGAATGGATAGAAGGGAATTGTGTGCTTCGTCCATGATAACCTTCCCGATATCACCTTTTGGAACCACCAGACGGTCCTCAAAGAACAAGGTATCTTTGTCATCAACGCGAAAGCACTTATACTTCGGAATGCCCTTGGACACACCTTTCTTCACTTCCTTCACCATTGCGTCAAGAAGCTGCGCTTGGTGAACCTGATCTTCCAGAGTCGGAGAGACTTGAAGATTGGCAAGAAATCCTTGCGGAATCATTTGAAGGTTGAGCTTGCAGAAGGCTTCACAAAGCTCGGGTTGAAGAGGCTTCAGAATGAGACTGTTGGAGTACGCCTTACGGCTGAGCGCGTCTGCAATGACATTTGCTTTCTCAGGAGTATACTCAATGCTTGGATTGAAGTCCTTAAGCATTTCTACCCAACGAGACTGCCGAAGATTAAGATTGGGTTGAGTGAAAATGTACTTCAAGCTCTTGTGATCGGTGTACACCTCAACTGGTCTACCCAACAACAAATGCCTCCAAGTCATTAGAGCATGCACAACTGCCGCCAATTCGAGATCATGCGTGGGGTAGTTCTTCTCGGCAAGCTTGAACTGACATGAGGTATAAGAAACAATCTTCTTATCTTGCATGAGAACACCGCCAAGACCTTGGAGAGAAGCATCACAGAAAACTTGGAAAGGCTTTGACTGCTCGGGAGGAACAAGAACTGGAGCTGAAGTTAGTCTCTGCTTGAGCGTATTGAACACCACATCACATTCAGGACACCAAACATACTTGACACTCTTCTGGAGGAGATTAGACAGAGGCTTAGCAATTTGAGAGTTCTCCACGAATCTTCTGCAATAACTAGCAAGCCCGAGGAAGCTCCGAAGCTGCTTCACATTCTGAGGAGGCTCCCACTTCAAGATTGCCTCAACTTTCTCAGGGTGCACTTTAATGCCCTCGGCAGAGATCACATGCCCAAGGTACACCACTTCATTGAGCCAAAACTCACACTTGGAAAACTTGGCATAGAATCGATGTTCTCTTAACTTGTCAAGCACAAGCCCGAGATGCTCTGCATGCTCTTCTTCTGTCTCCGAGAACACAAGGATATCATCCAAATAGACCAAGACGAACTCATTCTTGAAAGGAGAGAATATGAAGTTCATCATTCTTGAGAAGGTTGGAGGAGCATTTGCAAGACCAAACGACATGACGGTGTATTCATAAGAGCCAAAACTTGTCCTGAAAGCGGTCTTTGGAATATCTTCTTCGCGAATGCGAATCTGATGATAGCCCATGCGAAGATCAAGCTTCGAAAATCTTGGCACCTTTCAGTTGTTCAAACAACTCATTGATGTTGGGAAGTGGGTACTTGTTTCTGATTGTCTTCTTGTTCAATGGACGGTAATCGGCACTAAGCCGGTTCGTGCCATCCTTCTTCTTGACACACAAAACACCACAACCCCATGGAGAAGAACTTGGTTTGATCAGACCCAAATGTTCTTGTTCATCTAGCTGCTTCTTCAACTCTTTCAACTCTTCGGGGCCAAGTTTATAAGGGCGCTTGCAAACCGGTACAGTTCCGGGCTCGATCACGAACTCAACTAGCTGGTGCGGAGGCATTCCTGGCAATTCTTCTGGGAAGACATCTTCATACTCGGAAACCACCGGAATTTGAGAAATAGCCGAGATTTCACCCTTCTCATTAAGAGCAAAAAGACGGATTGTGTCACCGCGAGCCGCGAAAATAATCACATCTTCTGAAGGATGAGTCATCTTGACTTCTTTTGCTTGACAATCAACATAAGCCTTATTCATAGCTAGGAAGTCCATGCCCAAAATGAGATCAATGTCGGAATTACCGAGAACAATTGGAGAAGCCAGAAAAGAATAATTGCCCATCTTGATAGAAACATCTAGAACCACCACATTCGAACTCATCAATTTACCCCGGGACACAACACGAAAAGGTCTAGGAAGGACTACCGAATTCAAGTCATGCTTCCATGCAAAAGGTCTAGAAATGAATGAATGCGATGCACCAGTATCAAATAACACTTTTGCAAGAAAATCATTAACTAAGAGATTACCCATAATCACATCATGAGACTGCTCAGCTTCAACTGCATTCACCATGTTCACCCTTGTTGACTTGGGATTATGCTTCACCATTGCATTGCCTGGAGGCCTGACTGGAGGAGGAGGCGGAAGATGCCGCTGGTTGCACTTGTTTGAGTAGTGACCCTTCTGACCACACTTGTGACAAGTAACCTCAGATAGCGGACGCAATTTGCCTGGAGGAGGAACAAAAGCTGCCTTGGAAGCCTGGGGTCTCTGCTGATATCCTGGGTTGGGTGGGTGGGAAGAACCACGGCCACCGAACTGCTTCTGCTGCTGAGGAGGACGAAATGGAGGAGGATTTGGCACCCAATATTTCTGCTGCTTAGGAACCATCTAAGAGCTGGAAGAAGAATAATATGAATCCCTTGAATGCTTCCTTGAGTTCTCCAACTTGAGCAGAGTTGCCTTGACCTTCAAAGCCATGTTGTAGAACTAATCAAACTCACGAGGCTCTTGAAGGACTAGAACTGGCAGAAGCTCATCCTTGAGACCACCTCTGAACTGATAGATCATAGCCTTGTCATCTAGAACATCTTGCTTAGCATAGTGGGCCAAATTCTGGAACTCGATGTTGTACTGATAGACAGACTTGCTTCCCTGCTTCAGGTGCCTGAACTTCTCACGCATCTCCTCGACAAAGCTTGTCAGAATGTAATGGGCCCTGAAGTCACGATAGAAATCGTCCCAAGTAACAACACGATCGCCCCTGGAATCCTTGTACTACTGCCACCAATCAACTGCCTGACCCTTGAGCTGGAACGATGCAAATCTGACAAAGTCCTTTGCTCTGATATTGCTGCACTCAAAATGCTTACTCATGTCATGGAGCCAATCATCAGCATTAAAAGGCGGCTCACAACAGGTGAAAGACTTGGGCTGGTTGGCAAGGAACTGATTGAGCGTCGCAAACTGAGGTTGATTCTAAAAATTCCCTTGAAAGCCTTGCTGACCCTGATCTCTTTCTTGCAACAACCTGAGCAACATCTGAGTGTTCACATTGGTTGCGACCAGCATAGCTTGCCAAGCTTCTGGAGGAGGAGGCAGTGGCGAGGGTGGTGGAACATCATCCTGTTCCTCACCACGACCCAAATTCCCATGAGTTGGTGGAGCCATCCTAAAGATGGACAAGAACATCAACACTTCATTAATAAGATGAATTCAATAGCTGAATCAAATGCTTGAAAGAAATTGACCAAATAGCATCACAACCTTCCTACTGAAAAATTAGTAAGAATGCTTTCTTCGGTTCGCGATAACATCATCAGATATTAGAAGCCACTTGCAATAACACAAAAGTATTGAGCTAATGTTGCTTGGAACAAATGTATATGCCCTCATACATCTGAAGAAGATGAACCTAGATAACAACATGAGTTCCCACCTAAGAACTTTCGAAACTTTCTAGTTATGCAATCCGGTGTGGGGGATACAAGGAGGAAATATCTCACACAACTAGCAAACCTACACCCCTACTGTATCCATCCTTCAACACATAACCAGAGGCTTTCGCAAATCCATCTAATCTCGAATCCTCGAAAGCACAACGATACTAAACCATGGTGGTACCCCGGACACCTCCCCAGTACTGGGTGACTCCGACCTTATCTCACCACAACAAGTATTGAAGTAACTCCGAACACTCTCCGTCCTGAGATATCAAGGAAGCTGAATGATAACAATGTGCCAAAATTCCCTGGAGCTCGACTCCTCGGAAGAAATTAAGTCAGACAGGAGGCACCAAGACAGAACTCCGTCACATCAGTATCATATAGACTCCAAAATACCCGCGTGATCCTAATTTTTTTTGAGCAAGAAGAGGAGTAGAATCAAAATTCCTAAGTCGAATACCTCACCAGAGCATAGAGGAGGAGTAAAAAGCAACCTACTCTCTGATATAACTAGACTCAAAATAGTTTTTACTAGACTCGACTCGGCGAAGTTCGATCAAGCAAAGGGCTCCTATGGTCGTATGGCTCTGAATACCAACTTGTCACACCCGAGATGCGCGCCTATCCATATTAAGACACGAGGGCCTCGACATGGATAGAGGCGCATCTTGTCATTTGCAAGTGCAGTATCATTACATCATACATATAGGAAGGGAAGAGTATATGAGTTGGCTTACACTCGCCACATGCTACATTACAAAAGTCACACAATTTATTCAATCATCGATACAAAGATAGGGTCCGGCTACGGACAAAATCAAACAATAAAATGAAGTAATGACACTGGCTTGCTAGCCCAAAGATCTCGACCACGACCCTCTACTCGTCTGTATAGGTGACGTACATCCTGCCGCGCTCCTCGTCATACTCCCACTGGAGCCACGTCATGTCATCTGGCACGACCTCATCTGTACATGCACCTGGATTTTTGTAGTAATCTGTGAGCCACGAGGACTCATCAACCTCACGCCCGGGTATCGAGACTATTGGAGGGGTATGTGTTTAGTTTGTAGCAGCACTAAGCATTTATGGTCGCTAAACTTACGCAACATGAAAGTAAATATGTGGTCTACGATAAATGATCGAATCTAGAATGACCTCTATGAGATCCTAAACACTTACTAACGTCAATCATAACCCCACCGTGTTCTCTCTCGGTTCGTGTTCACGAGCAGAGACGATCACGGTTACTCACACAGTTGGTGTATTTTATTAGAATTTACTTCAAGTTAACTATAACCGAGTGTTAAACAAATATCCAAGTTACCACATAACCGCGGGCATGGCTTTCTGAAAGTTTTAACCCTGCAGGGGTGCTCCAACTAGTCCATCATAAATTAACCACACTCTGCGGGAATAGCCTCGACCACGGATCTCGTGATCATCTTAGGCAACTCCAAAGGAATTCCAACACCTCGGGAAAGCCCGAAGAAAGTCAGAGCCCCTCACGCAAGCCACTCGAGAAAGGTAAAAAAAGTCCAGCGAGACCACCCGACGTGTCGACAAACCCGATAAGAGCCGCATATCTCATTCTCAGGACACGATGGATAAGCTACGTGTACGAAGGCCTGATAGAAATCTCCCGAGTTGCCCCGGGTTGGCCCCGCATAGTGCTCTAGTTTGGACCAACACTCATGAGGAGCACTGGCCCGGGGGTTGATTAATTATCCACGGGGTTGCAAAGCCCTATGCAAATTTTATCAAGTTGTTTAGAAAATGTAGTACCAAAGTTGGGTCTTGCCAGAAAAGTTTTAATCTCAACCGAATAAAAAAGGGGGTCCCCATAACAACCCCGAGCATGTTAGGAGCGCAAAGTATGGAAACATAACACCGGTAACAAGTAACTATGGCGGTAATAGAGGAATAAAACACCTAGCAAAAGGGCAAGCCTTCCACCAATACCAAGATATATATGTGCATTAAATTAAATAGCAGATAATATTGTGATATGCCAAATCCATGTTATCACATGGATACAACCTGCACCTGCAACTAAGAATGCTATAAGAGGGGCTGAGCAGCGGTAACTTAGGCAATCAAAGGTTGCTAGGATGTGGAGGGGTTAGAGGCTATCATGGAAATGTAGGAGGCTTGACATTCAAGTGGTAGGTAGCGCAACTGTAACGATAAAATCAAGACAACTAGCAAGCGAAAATAGTATCGGGATCCGGGTACGATCATCTTGCCTGTTGGTTGTTCAGTGGAACAAGTAGTGGGATCCTCGTAGTGGTACTCTACTTGATCTTCGTACTCAGGTTCAACGTTCATGTCTACCCAAAAGAAACTTCAAGAATAAACAAGCAACCATGGTGCATTGCGCAAGCAAGAATGATGCATGCTTATGTGAAGAATTTAGCATGGCAATCCTAACTAGTCAAGTTTCACATGCCATAGAATAGTTATTTATGAATCTAGGCAGAACCTTATGTTAAGTTATTTATACATGCATGAACATGGCAAATATGGATGCATCATGCAAAAAAAATACAAATGCATATGTAGAACGTAAGAAACGGAGTTACGGTTCTCACGATACGCTCATGACAAGATACGAAGGCAAAACACAAGACAAGAAGGCCATGGGCTATTCCTTGGCATTCCAAGGTATCCACTGGTTAGGCAATGAAAAACCAACCACAATAGAGACAAATATAAAGCAATTCCATGGAGTATAGCTCCCACAAGTCACAAAACACAAAAACAAACAATCTGCCACAAAACAGCAACATAGCAACTTTCACAGCCAACAACTTGAGCTACAGGAAGTCTCTAGCCACAAACAAGGTATTGACAGAAACTACATAACATGCTTATCAACTTATCCAACTACACAATCTGGAATGGAGGCACACATCAATAAGCATGAAGCCCACAAGTTGGCATGATGAAACATATTTCTGGGACTTAGTGAAAATAACAGTTTTCTGGAATCTGAGTTAAGCTGATAGCAAATTGACAGCAGAAACTAATGGTTATAGAGACCATCTGATGGCATGAAAATTAATAGGATGGTAGAGGACAACCTCTACATCAAATCACTAGCACTGAGCTTGAGCTAATTCACAACATAGCACTTGGTAGCATCCACTCTTCATGGCATAAAAATATAAACAGATTCTCAGACTTAGAAATATTTAGCATGTTTGAAGACAACACCATTTTAGTGGTTACTTTAGAGAATGGTTCCCACTCATATGCAATTTTAACATGACAAAGATAAATACCATGGCATTCTACTCATCAAATACTACCATATTCATGTTGGCACCAACATCATAGCATGCATGGATTAAATATAACAAAAATGAAAAAATGACACTTTCGAACAATATGACATTTTGTCAAACTTGCTCAAAATACCAAACCAATTGCACCAATGGATTCCTGAGATTTTTCTACCCCAAATTCATGTATCATACTCATATATTCACATGGAGCATCATGACAAAATACTACATAGCAAAAATGCCCTGAATTCCTAGAAGTGAAAAGTTACCTAAAATGCACATGAGCATAAATGAACATATCCAGAATTGGAAATATTTCTATTAAAGGAAATACCTATTAAAACAATTAAAACAACAAAACACACACAAAAAAATGTAGTGTATGACAAGTGGGGCATGGGCCCATTTGTCACACACACACACACTCAACACACACACACACACAACACAAGCACACACACACATACACAACCACACATACACAACCACACATACACACACATGGATCTGGCACCACACCAGATCCTTACACACCCACACACACAAGCACATACACACACTCACAACGCATAGCCACACCAGATCTGGTGTAGCCACACTAGATCCGCAACCCACACACACACATAAAACTCTCAAAAAGAAAGGGCACGGGGGGATCGAACCCCGGACCTGCTGGTCTCGTCCCACGTGCGCTACCACTGCGCTAGCGTTGTGACATCTAACCAAGGGGAGTCCTTGGCCCTCTACTACTAGCGGACCCCGAGAACCTGACGAAACTGAATACACACATGACACCGACGATAGCGGCACAACGGCGACGATCCCCAGCGACTACTGGCCTCTCCGGCGATGTGGAGCACCAGCGGGGAGAGCTGGGACTTGGGGGTACGCATCCCCGCACCTACGGTGGCTAAGCACGGCGGCGGCGAGGCTCTTGAGCTCGAGCTTACGCTCGGCTCAGGGCACGAAGACGGTAGATGCGACGGTGACGAGCGGGGCTACAGCTGCGCTAGCTACGATGAAGATATGCAGAGAGAGGGAATGAGGAGCTGCAGGTGCTCACGGGGGGGGGGGGGCGACGAGGCTGCACTGGAGCAGGACGACGCGAAGGGAGAAGACGACACGGCTCCGGCGACGGGGGGAAGATGAAGAAGAAGGCGATGGTGCAGGGCTTCTCTCCTCGCCCTAGCGCTGGGAACGGGGCACAGACATCACCCTCGAGTGCCAAGCCATCACCGACGAGGATGAGAGGGCCACCGGAGGCGACGATGGCGACCAAAGGCCGGCCCTCTCTCTGAACTTACCTGAAGCTGCACTCGCCTGACAGAGCAGGGAAGGGAAAGAAGAGGGAGGAAGAGAGGTGAGATGGGATCGGCGGCGGCAAGAAGGGAGGAGAGGAACCCTAGGGATCCACACTTTAAATAGGGGGCCGCCTCGATGTCCGTGAGCTCCTCTCACGGCGTCGACGTGAGCTCCCTCTCTGAACCTCCGCGCTCTCTCTCTCACGCACTCTGACGGAGGAAGACATTTGAATAAGAGGGAATGAGACCTATTTAATAAAATTACCAGGGGGAGTTTTAAAGCAAGTATAATTTTAATACAAAATGAAACATCCCTCTGCTATTTTAAAATATCCAACAACACAAAACTCAAAACACCAAATAACGACACACCTGAGCTCCAACTAATATTTACTACCACATGAACATTTTAAACACATTTATAAAGCAAATTAGTTCTGTTGATTAATAGCAATGGAATAAAAGAGTTATAGGTTGGTTTGTTTGAAAAAGAATAAGATAGAGGGAAGGAGATGATGCCCATCTTGCACACACATCCACAACCCACACAAGAGCTACTCACCACTCATAAGACAACAAGATCAAGAAGCACACCACATAAAACAATATGCAAAATATGATGATGAATGATATGATGCATGATGCATGAATGCATGAGACGATGTCATGGCAAGGAGAAAATCAAATACATCATCATATGACAAGGTTCACACAGGTTACATGCCATAAAAGGTAGGGGTAGTACTTGGGCTGTCACATCGGCGGCCTCCTGCTTGACCTTCCTCAGCTCAGCCTTGAGGTTTTTAACCTCTACACTTGAAGGTGCGGGTATTGTCGGGCCTGTGGGACTAGGGGTATCCAGGCGCCTTGATGGAGTCCTGGATTAGGGGGTCCTCGGATAGCCGACCTATTGTTATGGGCTGGACTATGAGGGCTACTTACTGAACACCGGAAGATTTGAAGGCCCAGTCTCCAGGATGGAAGCTTCAGGAAGCACGGCTTGCGCTTCATCTATGATGTAGTAAAGAGGCATGTTTATCTCTTCGTCATGTAACCGACCATGTGTAAACCCTAGGCATCCTTGGCACCTATATAAGCCGGAGGGTTTTAGGGTGTAGATATAGAACAACTCATCTAGGGTTAGCTATACGATCTCGAGGTAGATCAACTCTATAACCCCTCACATCATCAATGTAGCCAAGCAGGATGTAGGGTATTACCTCCATTGGAGGGCCCGAACCTGGGTAAACTCGTGTCCCCCTTTGTCTCTTGTTACCGTTGATTCTAGTCTCATAGTTCGGGAGCCCCTACCCGAGATCTGCCGGTTTTGACACCGACATTGGTGCTTTCATTGAGAGTTCCTTTGTGAGCAAGATGGAATCGACCTCTCACCTTGTCATCAACGAAGAGGTCCGTAACGTGGATGCTTTTGTTCCCGGACAAATCTTTGCCTTTGGCAGCGTTGTGCCGCACGCTGATTCCGCTGGCCATCTAGGCCGCGTTGAGAGCTTCGCCCCTGACCGAGAGTTCAGATTTGGAAACTTAGAGTTTTCCGTTGACTCTCGGGGTGACTTGCCACTAATCAGGATCAAAACTTTGCCTGTATCCCCTGAGGACTTTGAGGCTTTAACCTCGAGCCCCTTCTTCGGACATGACGATGGGGTCACCCATGGAGATGAGCCAATCTCTTATCCCGGTCCGGCCATTAAGCCAGATGACCGGACACGTGTTCTTGCCGAACACTCCCCATGTCTGGACGTCATGGAGATTAACTCCGCAAATTCCGAACAGCTGGATCCGATCGGGCCCTCAGTGGTCGATGAGGCCCTGGAGAGTTTCTCATAGATGGAGACCACCGACGATCCAACCTTGATCTACGCTCGGTCCGGTTATGGTGTGGGCAGGGACCAATTTTTTGACCCACCAACACGTCTCCAACGTATCTATAACTTTTGATTGTTACATGCTATTATATTATCTGTTTTGGATGTTTTATATGCATTAATATGCTATTTTTATATTATTTTTGGGACTAACCTATTAATATAGAGCATAGTGCCAGTTTCTATTTTTCCTTGTTTTTGAGTTCCGTAGATAAGGAATATTAAACAGAGTCCAAACGGCATAAAACCTTTGGAAGGAATTTTTCTAGAACAAAAGGAACTACGAGACTTGAGAACCAAGGCAAAGGAGCCACCGTGGGGCCACAAGCCCTAGGGGCGCGGCCAGGGGTTGGCCACGCCGGGCAGGCTTGTGGGCCCACGACTGCTCCCCTAACCCTAATCTTCGGCCTATAAATTCCCAAATATTCCATGATTATCAAAGTGAGCCACGAAAACACTTTTCCGCCGCCAGAAGCCTCCATTCATGACGGGGTTATTACCCCTGGGTAGGCCAAAGCAACGGAGTTCTCCCCCACCCCCGCTTCAAAGAAAAACTATGCGATCGGCTACCCACGGCCGGTTGGGGTGCGGCCGGCTCGAGCTGCCGCCGGCTGGCGACACGGGCGGCTGGACAAGGAGCCGGCTTGACCCCCGGCTGGCTGGGCGCAGCCGGCTGCCTCCGGGCTGCCCCCTCCATTGACCCTGGGGCGGACATGCAACGCCCCGTCCCTCTGCGCGAGGGGACGACGACACGACATGACTGCCATGACATGCGACACTATAGCCATAGTGGCCGCTGACGCATAGGTGCGCATGGCTATAGTTCGGCCGTCCAGGCCGCTGACCTTGGCGAGCGCGACCGGGCGGGGAAACAGTGCCGACACGCCCTTGCCCACTCAATTACCTGCCCCAACGTGGCTATAGTGCAGCCGGCCGTACCGGAGACTTCGGCCGATTGGCACTAGACGACGCCTCCCTGGTGGCCCGTGCCGTGGTAGGTGGGCAAGGGCCAATCGCAGAGCCGGCTGGTGCCGCCCCGCAGGCGACGGGACCGTGCAGCCGGTGGACCCTACATGCGACAAGACGGCTCGAAGGGCGGGACCCCCTGGTCGGCCGGAGAGGCTACCAGCCGGGTCCCTCCACCCCTGTACCTTGGAATACATTATAGATCCGGGGGGTTGGCCTAGAAAAAATCCCGAGCCCCCCATGCAACGGGGACAAACGATCGCTCACACCCACACACCCACACATAACTCCCCCTACATATCATCTTTAGCAACGGAGGAAGATGAGCCGGCTGCTCCTTCTTCCTCCTCTAGACACAACTCTAGGAGCATCCTTGTAAACACATCAATCCATCCAACTAGACCAAGCAGGACTAGGGGTGTTACCTCCCACGGAGGGCCCTAAACCTGGGTACATCGTGTGTCACCACCGCTTGTGCCCAATCTCGCACCCGGAGCCCGTCGGCGTCCTCCGGCCCCAACCACCTATGATAAGCCTACCCATGGCATCTGTTGTGAGAAAAAGACGACATTTCCTGAGAGATCCAATCTTGGAGCCTTTTCTGGTAATCTGCCGGAGGGGGATTCGACCACGGAGGGCATCTACATCAACTCCATTGCCCCTCCGATGATGCGTGAGTAGTTCACCACAAACCTACGGGTCCATAGCTAGTAGCTAGATGGCTTCTTCTCTCTCTTTGCTTCTCAATACCATGTTCTTCATGATCTTCATGGAGATCTATCCGATGTAATACTCTTTTGCGGTGTGTTTGTCGAGATCCGATGAATTGTGGGTTTATGTTCAGATTATCCATGAATATTGTGTGAGTCTTTCCTGAATTCTTATATGCATGATTTCATATCTTTGCAAGTCTCTTCGAGTTTTTGGTTTGGTTTGGCCAACTAGATTGGTAATTCTTGCAATAGGAGAAGTGCTTAGCTTTGGGTTCAACCTTGCGGTGTCCTCACCCAGTGACAAAGTAGGGGTAGCGAGGCACATACTGTATTGTTGCCATCAAGGGTAAAAAGATGGGGTTTTCATCATATTGCTTGAGTTTATCCCTCTACATCATGTCATCTTACTTAATGCGTTACTCTGTTCTTCATGAACTTAATACTCTAGATGCAGGCAGGAGTCGATCGATGTGTGGAGTAATAGTAGTAGATGCAGAATCGTTTCGGTCTACTTGTCGTGGACGTGATGCCTATATGCATAATCATTGCCTTGGATATCTTCATAATTATTTGCTTTTCTATGAATTGCTCGAGAGTAATTTGTTCACCCATCGTAATACTTGCCATCATGAGAGAAGCCATCTAGTGAAACCTATGGCCCCGGGGTCTATTTTCCATATTATATTTTCAGATCTAAAACCAAAAATACTTGCTGCATTAGTTTTACTTTTAGTTCTACTTTCCGTTCAAGCATCCTATTATATCTATCTCTACTAGATCTCATCCTTGCAAGTAACCGTGAAGGGATTGACAACCTCTTTATAGCGTTGGGTGCAAGAGTTTGATTCCTTGTGCAGGTACATCTATTGGTGATTCGCTTGTGTCTCCTACTAGATTGATACCTTGGTTCTCAAAAACTGAGGGAAATACTTATCTACTTTGCTGCATCAAACCGTTCCTCTTCATGGGAAACCAAAGCATGCTCAAGAAGTAGCGCACACCCACCACCCACTTGATAGCCATCGTCGAAGATTTAACTGACGTGCTGGACTATGCCTCCGAAGAGGAAGAATACATGGATAAAGAGGACCGTGCTCCCACCCCCGTTAACACCGGGAGTTGGACCGCCACTTCTACATATGACGTCTACATGGTGGATACTCCTGCCACCAATGGCGACAACACGCCTCACAACGACGGCGACAAATCGGGCGACGCGCCATCAAGGCGCCGGGAATCACATAAGCGGTCCAAAAGAAAAAAGGGAAGAAGAGCTATTATCCGCAACGGGGACGGTAATACCTCCTCTGATCATGGCCATCCTGATATCCCCGAGCACCCGTTTGAGGGTCCGGAAGGGCCTGAGGACGAAAATAATGCAGATAACGTCAACGACTCCAAAGGCGATGATTACCTTCCCCCTGCCGAGGACGAAGATATACCGGAAGCCGATGACTTGTACATACCTGATAACCTCGAAGATCAGGAAGAAATCAGGCAACAGATCGCAGCCTAAAGGCTAAAGAATAGCAACTTAAAGCCGAACAGGAGGACCTGAATGATCAACGGACGAAAGTCCTCTTAGCCGAGGAAGCATACGACACCGGTCTGACCAACCAGCCCAAAAGTTAACCTCGGAGAAGGCTGCTACCGCAATTCGATGACGAACTCACCGATACCCCGTCTGAAAATCGTACTCCATACGACAAGCCAGACCGCCCCCTCGTGGTCGGGACAGGATGGCTGACGACACCGGTTATATACCGGCAATGCACCGCAAACGGGGCAAGGAGCCATTAGAGACCAATGATAGGTTCGACAGATGACTTGGATCACAGATTAGGCTGCACAAGATCCATCTATGGATCTAGAGAGTACTTGCTCGATAGACGGGGCGGATACAGACCATGGTTCAACCAAAACAACAGAGTCCGGGAACGCAACCGGCCCCATACAGACGCCGAATATAGGCGCGACATAGCACGAGTCAAAGGCGTCGCTCACCCACTGTGCTTCACAAATGAAGTAATGCGGCATAAGTTCCCCGAGGGGTTTAACCCCGTGAATATAGAACAATATGATGGGACCACTGACCCAACTATATGAATTGAGAACTTCCTCCTCCATATCCACATGGGGCAAGGAGACAATCTCCATGCCATAAAATACCTCCCTCTTAAGCTTAAGGGGCCAGCTTGGCACTAGTTAAACAACCTCCCCAAAAACTCCATTGGATGCTAGGAAGATCTGGAAGATGCGTTCCGCTCTAACTTCCAGGGAACCTATGTCCACTTGCCGGACTCTTCCGATCTCAGCAACGTCGTCCATAAGCCCGGCGAGTCTGCTCGGCAATTCTGGAACCGGTTCTTGACTAAGAAGAACCAAATCGTCGACTGTCCGGATGCCGAGGCCATCGCCTGCTTCTGGCACAATATTCGGGATAAATGGCTGGCCTGCTAGCTAGGCCATGACAAACGTCAGACTATGTACGCCCTTACATCCCTCATGACCCGCTTTTGCATGGGCGAAGACAATTGGCTGGTTAGACACAGCCACAATTTGGAAGATCCCGTCGCACCTTAAGCCGGGGACGACAATTCAAAGCCAAAAGCAATAAGAATAAGCGCCGGCACAATAATAGCGATGTCGATGATACGGCTGTAAACGCCGGGTTCCGCAACTCCTGACCTGCGCAGCGGAAGAAGCCTCCTAAAGTCAATCATGATAGACCCACTCAGCTCGAGAAAATCATGGAAAGGCCTTGCCAAATCCATGGGACTTTGGAAAATCCCGCCAACCACACACACCGCAACTACTGGGTGTTTAAATAGGCCGACAAGATACCACCCGAAGACCAAGGCAAAAGCTCTCGCAGCAAGGGCGAGGATGAGCCTCAGGGTCATTTTGGTGGCGGACAGAAAAAATTCCCTCCCTAAGTCAAAACAGTGAACATGATATGCGCCACCCATATACCCAAGAAGGATAGGAAGCGCCCTTCGGGAGGTCTACGCTGTGGAACCCGTAGCCCCGAAGTACAACCCATGGTCGGCATACCCGATCACCTTTGATCGGCGTGATCATCCGACCAGTATCCTCCATGGGGGTTTGGCGGCCCTCGTCCTAGATCCCATTATAGATGGGTATCACTGCACAAAAGTTCTAATCGATCCAGGAAGTAGCCTCAACTTGATTTACTCAGATACGGTGAAAAAGATGGGCATAGACCCATCAAGGATTAAACCCAGCAACACTACCTTCAAAGCAGTGATCCCAGGTGTTGAGGCCCGATGCACAGGCTCCGTAACTCTAGAAGTTGTGTTTGGCTCGCCCAACAACATTCGCAGCGAAGATTTGATATTCGACATTGTGCCCTTCCACAGCGGCTATCACGCACTACTTGGTCGGACATCGTTCGCTCATTTCAGCATGGTTCCACACTACGCATACCTCAAGCTCAAAATGTCGGGCCCCAAGGGGATCATTACTGTCAACGGCAATACATAACACTCCCTTAGAACTAAGGAACACGCATTGGCCCTAGCGGCCGAATTTAGCTACAAAGAAGATCGACAAATTCCGACATCCGCCATAAAGGCACACAATGTTGGGAAGCGAGTTCGGCTTCAGACCGAAAACTCAGATCGTTCCTCCTCCCCTCCATAGGGACTCGCCCCCACTGCACAACCTCATGACCAGCAAAGTATGTGCCAAGGAGGCACAAGTTTGCACTTAAGATTCTATGGGTAGTGGTGGGGAAATAAAGATGGGTGTTCGGCTGGCCTGACCTGCTACCATCAACATGTCTTCGGACAAAATGCAGTCACTCCTAAAAGAGCCTACCTATGGCATAAATCTCACCTACAATTCGATGACCTCTCAAGATTTTGTTAGCAAAATCTGCCCGCCGAACACTAACACCCATCAAGGTGCATCTAAGAGTAGCAGTCAGCTAGCAAGGGCGCATATCGAGGACGTCAGGTTACCATTCGAAGACCCCTGGTACAACAACTCCTGTATATTTTTATTTTCTTTCACATACCTGTAAACAGTTGCTTTGGCAATCTGAGTTATAAGAGTTGTTGAGAAAATGCAAAATTGCGTAACGTAAATTGGCCTCATCCATCCTTTTTTCGGTGCATATTTTTTATCCTTTCTCCCTCTTCTCGTGAACCTGTTCGGTATGATGCGAGGTAACCGGCTAATAGACCGGGGGCTCGAGTTCAAACACAAATTGCCTTATCTATCATGTGTTCGGCGTCTTGGCGTTCGCTTTATATGCATCGGTTACGAACTATGTCTTTGGTCAATAAGTTGGGTTGCCCGGCTCCTATGCTTGCCCCTTTATGTTCTGCTCATTCGGCTAAAAGGGAAAAGGGAGCACCCCTGCGATTGTGCTTTCGGATAGTCTAGTCAAGCACCTTAGGGGAGAAAGCCGAAAACGGACTGCCATAGTATGCATGGTCCGATCTGTGAACCCCGAGCTAGAAGTGTTATACTTCAGTCGTAGTAAGTGGTTATTCCGTGTTATACGATGAAATTGCCCTTTGTGCAGACATTGTGATACCGGCTTCGGCCACGTTTCGTCTGAACATCACAACACTTTGGTGGCCAATCGTACGCTTCCTGTAGTCCTTTTTGCGCCCCTACGGCTAGGTGAAAGAAATAAAGCACTATACTTTGATTGCCTAGTCTATCGCACTGTACCACCTTCGGGTGCCGATAATACGGCTAAGAGACATATAGCATTGGCATAGACACCCCACGTAGTATTTACATGGGGGCTGAAGACGACGACTCGCATTTTTCACTATTAAACAGACACATAGGAGTTATAAAGTAATGCAAAACCATATAAGAACAAATACTAATATCATTAAAAGTTTGGGCAAGTCTTCGGACATGTTACAAGCTCGTTCAAACATTTTCTCACCCAAACACTATGATGCTATCACCCGAGCACTCTCCATCACTCCATCGAAGTATAGCTCGGGGCGGCGATGCACCTTCCCAGGTGGCAGCAGGTCGGTAGCTACCTTCATCTAATTTAGCCCCGGCCAGTGCACTTTGGCCTTGGCAAGGGCCATCCGGACTCCTTCGATGTAGGAGGAGCGCTTGACGGTATCGAGACGGAGCAAAGCAGCGATCAACTTCTGCACCAGGCCAAAGTAGCTGCTTGGTAGCGGCTCGCCGGGCCATAAGCGGATGCAGAGGTCCTTCATGACCGGATCCGCGATTTGGTGCAACTCCATCAGCTATTTCAGCTGCTCCACCAGAAGAGGAGGGCTCTCGGGGGCTCTGAATTGTGCCTAGAACAGTCGAGCTTCATCTCCTTCTCCCCGTGAGGCAAAGAGATGATTAGCGTCTGCCACACTCTTCTGGAGATCAAAGGATGCACCTGAGGATTGCCACACCTGGGCAAGCAATGCGAATATGCTATCCCCAAACACGCACTTTAGTAAGTATGGCTTACCATCTGCTATTTCCTTGGCCTGCCGCACTTGCTCCTCATAGAACCGTCTGTCCACACGCTCCTTCTGTAGTTCGGTTTTCACGGTGGATAGTTCAGCTGAGCTCTCCTTATTCTTCTGCTCCAAGGCCTCACATCTTTCGTTGGCATCCTTGAGCTCCTGCTGGACCTCTACCACGCGAGCTTCATGCTTTCCACTGTTGGAAATATGCCCTACAGGCAATAAATAAAGTTTTTATTATTGTATTTCCTTGTTCATCATAATCGTTTATTATCCATGCTATAATTGTATTAATTGGAAACATGCATACATGTGTGGATACATAGACAAACACAATGTCCCTAGTATACCTCTAGTGAACGAGCTCGTTGATCGAAAGATGGTTAAGGTTTCCTATCCATGGACATGAGATGTCATTTGATAACGGGATTACATCATTAGGAAAATGATGTGATGGACAAGACCCAAACTACAAATGTAGCTTATGATCGTATCAGTTTATTGCTACTGTTTTCTGCATGTCAAGTATATGTTCCTATGACCATGAGATCATGCAACTCACAGATATCGAAGGAGTACCTTGTGTGTATCAAACGTCGCAACGTAACTGGGTGACTATAAAGGTGCTCTACAGGTGTGTCCGAGGGTGTCTGTTGAGTTGGCATGGCTCAAGACTGGGATTTTTTACTCCGTGTGACGGAGAGGTATCTAAGGGCCCACTCGGTAATACAACATCACAATAAGCCTTGCAAGCAATGTGACTAATTGTTAGTTACGGCATCTTGTATTACGGAACAAGTAAAGAGACTTGCCAGTAACGAGGTTGAACTAGGTATGGAGATACCGACGATCGAATCTCGGGAAAGTAACATACCGAAGAACAAAGGGAACATCATACGAGATTAACTGAATCCTTGACATAGAGGTTCGACCGATAAAGATCTTCGTAGAACATGTAGGAACCAATCTCGACATCCAGGTCCCGCCATTGGTTATTGACTGTAGAGGTGTCTCGGTCATGTCTACATAGTTCTCGAACCCGCAGGGTCTGCACACTTAAGGTTTGGTGACATTTCGGTAGTATAGAGTTATGTATGGTGGTGAACGAAGTTTGTTCGGAGTCCCAGATGAGATCCTGGACATCACAAGGAGCTCCGGAATGGTCCGAAGGTAAAGATTCATATATAGGAAGTCCTATTTTGGTCGCTAGAAAAGTTTCGGGCTCATTGGTAGTGTACCGGGAGTGCCGGTAGTGTACCGGGAGACCTCCGGGAGGGGTCTTTCGACCCAAGAGGCTTCATGGGCTGTGGGAGAGTGAATATCAGCCCTTAGTTGGCTGGTGGAGACTCCCACACAAGGCCCATGTAGCTGGAGAAGAAAACCCAATAGGAAAAGGTGGGAAAAAGGCAAAATTGGGTGAATCCTAGTCCTACTAGGAGTGGAGGTGGACTCCACCTCCACCACTTGGTTCGGCCAAAGCCTCCAAGGCTTGGAGGCCAAGCTGCCTCTCCTCCTCCCTCCCTCCTATATATACTAGTGGATTTCTAGGGTTTTTCACCTGATTTTTCAGCCATGTGCAAACCCTAATCTCTAGTGCATAGTTTCTCCTCTAGATCGGTTTTCTGCAGTGCTTAGGTGAAGCCCTGCCAGAATTGCTCCACCACCATCGCCAGAGCACCGTCAGGCTGCCGGAGAACTCTTCTTCCTCTCCACTTCTTCTTGCTGGATCAAGACGGTGGATATCGTCATCAAGCTGTACGTGTGCTGAACGCGGAGGTGCCGTCCGTTCGGTGCTAGATCGGAAGGATCGTGATCAAGTTCGTGAGACGGATCGTGATCAAGTTCGTGCGACAGATCATGATCGGATCGCGGGACGGATCGTGATTGGATCGCGGGACGGATCGTGATTGGATCGCGGGACGCACGGCAATTTCGATCGCGAAGATGTTCGACTACACCAACCGCGTTTCTTAACGCTTCCCGCTTAGCGATCTACAAGGGTATGTAGATCCACTCTCCCTCTCGTAGATGCTCATCACCATGGATAGATCTTCGTGTGCGTAGGAAATTTTTTGTTTCCCATGCAACATTCCCCAACAATGGCATCATGAGCTAGGTCTATGTGTAGATGAGATCTCGAGTAGAACACAAAAGGTTTGTGGGCGTTGATGCTTAGATTGCTTCCTCCCTTGGTCGGATTTTGGTTCAGCGGTATTGTGAGATGAAGCGGCTCAGACCAACATTACTCGTACGCTTACGAGAGACCGGTTCCCTCGACGCAACTTGTTGCCTAGATGGCTTGCGGGTGGCAGTTTCTCTCACTTTTGGTGGATCGGATTCGACAAAGGCGGTCCTTGAGAAGGTTGAAAAGCAAATTATGTATCACCATTGTGGTTTATGCGTAGGTGAGAATTGTTCTTGCTAGAAACCCGTAGCAGCCACGTAAAACATGCAACAACAATTAGAGGACGTCTAACTTGTTTTTGCAGGGTATGTTGTGATGTGATATGACCAATTACATGATGTGATATATGTGATGTATGAGATGATCATGTGATGTATAGAATTTCACGACTTGCAGGTCGATGAGTACGGCAACCGGCAGGAGCCATAGGGTTGTCTTTAATTATTGAATGACCTACGTGTCAATCATTAAGTGCTATGTAATGCTTTACTTTATCGCTAAACGGTAGCAATAGTAGTAGAAGCATGCAGGGCGTGAAAACCTCGATGGCGACATGTTGATGGAGATCAAGATGCTGGAGATCATGGTGTCGTGCCGGTGATGATGAAGATCATGCTGGTGCTTTCAAGATGGAGATCTAAAGCACAAGTTCATGGCCATATCATGTCACTTATGAATTGCATGTGATGTTAATCCTTTTATGCACCTTGTTATGCTTAGTACGACGGTAGCATTATAAGGTGATCCCTCACTTAAATTTCAATATAAAATTGTGTTCTCCCCGAGTGTGCACCTTTGCGAAAGTTCGTCGTGTTGAGACACCACGTGATGATCGGGTGTGATAGACTCTATGTTCACACACAACGGGTGCAAGCCAGTGTTGCACACGCAGAACACTTGGGTTAAACTTGACGAGCCTAGCATGTACAGACATGGCCTCGGAATACAAGAGACCGAAAGGTCAAACATGAGTCATATAGTAGATATGATCAACATAATGATGTTCACCATTGAAGCCAGATCAACTCACGTGATGATCGGACTTGAGTTGGTGGATTTGGATCATGTGACACCCAGATGACCTGAGGGATGTCAATTTGAGTGGAAGCTTTAGTAATTTGATTAACTAAATTCATTATCTTGAACAATAGTCTAAGTGAACTTTGCATGTTTATGTTGTAGATCAATGGCTCGCACAGTAGCATCCCTGAATTTTAATGCGTTCCGAGAGAAAGCTAAACTGAAGGATGATGGAAGTAACTTTATTGACTGGGCCCATAATCTGAGGATTATCCTCACGGCTTCCCAGAAATCATATGTCCTTGATGCACTGCTTGGTGACCAACCAAAAGACATGACCTCCGAAGACGTTAAGAACGCTTAGGAGGCACGTACTGGAGATTACTCAATAGTCCAGTGTGCAATATTGTATGGCTTAGAACTGGTACTTCAAAGATGTTTTGAACGTCATGGAGCATATGAGATGTTCCAGGAGTTGAAGTTTATCTTTCAGAAGAACACCCAGATCGAGAGGTATGCAACCTTCGATAAGTCTATGCTTGCAAGATGGAGGAGAACGGGTCTATCAGTGAACATATACTCAGAATGTCTGGGTATTCTACTCATCTAGCGGAGTTGGGAATTGCCCTTCCACTAGAGGCGATCAGTGATAGAGTTCTTTAATCACTGCCACCTAGTTACAAGAGCTTTGTGATGAACTACAACATGCACGGGATGAACAAGTCAGTCGCTGGGCTGTTTGCGATGCTAAAAGTCGGTGAGTCTGAAATCTAGAAAGAACATCAAGTGTTGATGGTCAATAAAACCACTAGTTTCAAGAAAAATGGCAAAGTCAAGGGCAAGGGCAAGAAGGGTAAAACCAAGAAGGATGGCAAAGCAGTTTCTACTCCTGCAAAGAAGCCCAAGCATGGACCCAAGCCAAAAACTGAGTGCTTTCATTGCAAAGGAACTGGTCACTGGAAGCAGAACTTCCCCAAGTACCTGGCTGACAAGAAGGCGGCCAACGACAAACAAGGTATATATGATACACATGTTATTGATGTGTACCTTACTAGCTCTCGTAGTAGTGCCTGGGTATTTGATACCGGTTCAGTTGCTCACATTTGCAACTCAAAGCAGGAACTACAGAATAAACGAAGGCTAGCAAAGGACAAAGTGACGATGCGCGTGGGAAATGGTTCCAAGGTTCTTGTGATCGCCGTCGGCATGCTCTCTCTTTGATTACCATCGGGATTAGTGATGAACCTGAATAATTGTTATTTAGTGCCTGCGTTAAGCATGAACATTATATCTGGATCTTGTTTATTGCGAGATGGTTACTCATTTAAATCAGAGAATAAAGGTTGTTCTATTTATATGAGTAATATCTTTTATGGTCATGCACCCAATGTTAGGGGTTTATTCATATTGAATCTTGATAGTGATGACACACATGTTCATAACATTGATGCCAAAAGATGTAGAATTGATAATGATAGTACCACTTTCTTGTGGCACTGTCGTTTAGGTCATATTGGTGCAAAATGCATGAGGAAGCTCCATGCTGATGGACTTTTAGAGTCACTTGATTTTGAATCACTTGACACATGTGAACCATGCCTCATGGGCAAGATGACTAAAACGCCGTTCTCTGGAGCAATGGAACGGGCGAGTGACTTATTGGAAATCATACACATTGATGTGTGCAGTCCAATGAATGTTACATCGCGTGGTGGATATCGTTATTTTCTCACCTTCACTGATGACTCAAGTAGACATGGGTATATTTACTTAATGAAACACAAGTCTGAAACGTTTGAAAAGTTCAAGCAATTTTAGAGTGAAGTTGAGAATCATCGTAACAAGAAGATTTAATTCCTGCGATCTAATCGAGGAGGTGAATATCTGAGTTATGAGTTTGGCAGTCACTTAAGACAGTGTGGAATTGTTTCACAGTTGACACCGCCCGGAACACCACAGCGTAATGGTGTGTCCGAACGTCATAATCGAACCTTATTAGATATGGTGCGTTCTATGATGTCTCTTGCTGATTTGCCACTATCGTTTTGGGGTTATGCATTAGAGACAACTGCATTCACTTTAAATAGGGCACCATCAAAATCTGTTGAGACGATGCCATATGAACTATGGTTTGGCAAGAAGCCAAAGTTGTCGTTTCTTAAAGTTTGGGGATGTGATGCTTATGTCAAAAAGCTTCAGCCTGAAAAGCTGGAACCCAAAGTGGAGAAATGCGTCTTCCTAGGATACCCGAAAGAGACAGTCGGGTATACCTTCTATCTTAGATCCAAAGGAAAAGTGTTTGTCGCTAAGAACAAAACATTTCTTGATAAAGAGTTTCTCTCGAAAGAATTGAGTGGGAGGAAAATAGAGCTTGATGAGGTTATTGAACATTTACTTCAACCAGAAAGTAGCGCAGCACAGAAAGATGTTTTTGTGGAACCTACGACGGTAGAAGAGGAAGTTAGTGATGATGATCATGAAGCTTCGGATCAAGCTGCTATTGAACCTCGTAGGTCGACAAGGCCGCGTACTACCCCTAAGTGGTACGTCAACCCTGTCTTGGAGGTAATGTTGTTGGACAACAATGAACCTACGAGCTATGGAGGAGCAGTGATGGGCCCGGATTCCGAGAAATGGTTAGAGGCCATGAAATCCGAGATGGGATCCATGTATGAAAACAAAGTATGGACTTTGTAAGTATTACCTGAAGGGCGAAAGGCCATTCAGAACAAATGGATCTTTAAGAAGAAGACAGACGCGGACAGTAATGTTACCGTCTATAAAGCTCGACTTGTGGCAAAGGGTTTTTCACAAGTTCAAGGAGTTGACTACGATGAGACTTTCTCACCCGTAGCGATGCTTAAGTCTGTCACAATCATGTTAGCAATAGCTGCTTATTTCGACTATGAAATTTGGCAGATGGATGTCAAAACAGCGTTCCTCAAGGGCTTCCTTGAGGAAGAGTTGTATATGATGCAACCCAAAGGTTTTGTCGATCCAGAGAATGCTGACAAAGTTTGCAAACTCCAGCGATCCATTTATGGACTGGTGCAAGCATCTCGGATCTGGAATAAGCGCTTTGATGAGGTGATCAAAGCGTTTGAGTTTATACAAGTTTACGGAGAAGCTTGTATTTACAAGAAAATGAGGGGGAGCTCTATGGCGTTTCTAGTATTATATGTGGATGACATATTGCTGATTGGAAACAATATAGAAATGCTGGAAAGCGTGAAGGAATATTTGAACAAGAGTTTTTCAATGAAGGACCTAGGAGAAGCTGCTTTCATATTAGGCATTAAGATCTATAGAGATAGATCGAGACACTTAATAGCACTTTCACAGAGTACATACCTTGATAAAGTTTTGAAGAAGTTCAAAATGGAACAATCCAAGAAGGGGTTCTTGCCTGTGTTACAAAGTGTGAAGTTGAGTAAGACTCAATGCCCAGTAACTGCAGAAGATAGAGAAAAGATGAGTGTCATCCCCTATGCTTCAGCCATAGGCTCTATCATGTATGCAATGCTGTGCACAAGACCCGATGTCAGCCTTGCCATAAGTATGGCCAGAAGGTTTCAAAGTGATCCTGGAATGGAGCACTGGCAAGCGGTCAAGAATATCCTTAAGTACCTGAAAAGGACTCAGGAAATGTTTCTCATTTATTGAGTTGATGAAGAGCTCGTCGTAAAGGGTTACGTCGATACAAGATTTGACACTGATCTGGACGACTCTAAGTCGCAAACCGGATACATATTTATTCTTAACGGGGGAGCGGTAAGCTGGTGCAGTTCCAAGCAAAGCGTGGTAGCTGATTCTACGTGCGAAGCGGAATACATCGCAGCCTTGGAGGAGGCGAAGGAAGGTGTCTGGATGAAGCAGTTCATGACAGATCTTGGAGTAGTGCCCAGTGCACTGAATCCAATGAACCTGTTCTGTGACAACACTGGTGCCATTGCTCTGGCCAAGGAACCAAGGTTTCACAAGAGGACCAGACACATAAAGCAACGCTTCAACTCCATCCGCGATTACATCATGGAGAAAGACATAAATATTTGCAAAGTGCACACGGATCTGAATGTTGCAGACCCGTTGACTAAACCTCTTCCAAGGGCTAAACATGATCAACACCAGAACTGCATGGGTGTTCGATTCATTACAATGTAAATCACATAGTGATGTGAACTAGATTATTGACTCTAGTGCAAGTGGGAGACTATTGGAAATATGCCCTAGAGGCAATAAATAAAGTGTTTATTATTGTATTTCCTTGTTCATGATAACCGTTTATTATCCATGCTATAATTGTATTAATTGGAAACATGGATACATGTGTGGATACATAGACAAACACAATGTCCCTAGTATACCTCTAGTGAACTAGCTCGTTGATCGAAAGATGGTTAAGGTTTCCTAGCCATGGACATGAGATGTCATTTGATAACGGGATCACATCATTAGGAGAATGATGTGATGGACAAGAACCAAACTACAAACGTAGCTTATGATCGTGTAAGTTTATTGCTACTGTTTTCTGCATGTCAAGTATATGTTCCTATGACCATGAGATCATGCAACTCATAGATATCAGAGGAGTACCTTGTGTGTATCAAATGTCACAATGTAACTGGGTGACTATAAAGGTGCTCTACAGATGTCTCCGAGGGTGTCTGTTGAGTTGGCATGGATCAAGACTGGGAGTTGTTACTCCATGTGATGGAGAGGTATCTCAGGGCCCACTCGGTAATACAACATCACAATAAGCCTTGCAAGCAATGTGACTAAGTGTTAGTTACAGGATCTTGTATTACGGAACGAGTAAAGAGACTTGCCAGTAACGAGGTTGAACTAGGTATGGAGATACCGACGATCGAATCTCGGGCAAGTAACATACCGAAGAACAAAGGGAACATCATACCGGATTAACTGAATCCTTGACATAGAGGTTCGAACGATAAAGATCTTCGTAGAACATGTAGGAACCAATGTGGACATCCCGGTCCTGCCATTGGTTATTGACCGTAGAGGTGTCTCGGTCATGTCTACATAGTTCTCAAACCCGCAGGGTCTGCACACTTAAGGTTTGGTGACGTTTCGGTAGTATAGAGTTATGTATGGTGGTGACTGAAGTTTGTTCGGAGTCCCGTATGAGATCCCGGACGTCACGAGGAGCTCCGGAATGGTCCGGAGGTAAAGATTCATATATAGGAAGTCCTATTTTGGTCACCGAAAAAGTTTCGGGCTCATCGGTAGTGTACCGGGAGTGCCGGTAGTGTACCGGGAGACCTCCGGGAGGGGTATTTCGACCCAAGAGGCTTCATGGGCTGTGGGAGAGTGAATATCAGACCTTAGTGGGCTGGTGGAAACTCCCACACAAGGCCCATGTAGCTGGAGAAGAAAACCCAATAGGAAAAGGTGGAAAAAGGCAAAATTGGGTGAATCCTAGTCCTACTAGGAGTGGAGGTGGACTCCACCTCCACCACTTGGTTTGGCCGAAGCCTCCAAGGCTTGGAGGCCAAGCTGCCTCTCCTCCTCCCTCACTCCTATATATACTAGTGGATTTCTAGGGTTTTTCACTTGATTTTTCAGCCATGTGCAAACCCTAATCTCTAGTGCATAGTTTCTCCTCTAGATCGGTTTACTGCAGTGCTTAGGCGAAGCCTTGCCGGAATTGCTCCACCACCATCGTCGGAGTGCCGTCAGGCTGCCGGATAACTCTTCTTCCTCTCCACTCCTTCTTGCTGGATCAAGATGGTGGAGATCGTCATCAAGCTGTACGTGTGCTGAACGCGGAGGTGTCGTCCGTTCGGTGCTAGATCGGAAGGATCGTGATCAAGTTCGTGGGATGGATCGTGATTGGATTGCGGGACGGATCATGATTGGATCGCGGGACGGATCGTGATTGGATCGCGGGACGCACGGCGATTTGGATCGCAAAGACGTTCGACTACACCAACCGCGTTTCTTAACGCTTCCCGCTTAGCGATCTACAAGGGTACGTAGATCCACTCTCCCTCTCGTAGATGCTCATCACCATGGATAGATCTTCATGTGCGTAGGAAATTTTTTGTTTCCCATGCAACGTTCCCCAACAGCCACTAGTGGCCCGCATGGTGGAAAGGGTGACAACCGTTTCCTTAGCAGCTGTCCTCTTGATGGCCGTCTCATCCTTCGCGCGTTGAAGCTCGACATTTAGCCTCTCCACCTCCTTCGCCGAGGCTGCGCATTCATTATACAATATGAGGAGACTGCATTGATAGTATTCATACTATAGAGCTGAGACAAAGGTATTCAGATTCTGTTTTGACATACCTTGAGCCTCGTCGAGCCTTTCGTTAAGGGCCTCAGCTTCGTCTTCAGAGTGCTTCAACTTCCGATTTAGCTCTTCCAGCTCGGTGCTATTTATGGCCACCGCCGATGACGAAGCCTGCATTACACACACAGTTAATACATTACATGGGCTCCCAATTCCCGAATTGTAGACAATCCAATCATATGTCGAGTTATTCTCACACTCTGGACACTTAAAGTGCATCTAGTTCAGTATTGGATTCAAATGTGACCCCTAGGCGAGCTTTTTCACCTCACCTAGGGCTCGGGGACTGCCATGTATACATTGCGAATAAATAAAATCTTTGCAAAATAAACACATCGGACGACTTGCTTGAAAACCCGCAAGGAGGCCTTTAAGGCCTCCTTCAGTCCATTGTCAATGGTCTAGATACTCTGTAGTACTGCACCCATAAGGGTGCGGTGATCCTCGGGGATGGAGGCGCTCGATAAATCCTCCTCCATGGTTGGCCACCTATTGGTCGGTGGTGCCGATGATGATCGGATTCCCGAACACCCATCGGGGATTAGAACGGTGCCTCCGGAGGGATAGTGCGCTCCGAAGATGTTCTCGGAGGGGACTGAGCGCCCACTCGTCTGGCCTCCTCGATATTCGAGCGGGGTGTTGCCCCCTGGTCTTCAGTGGCCGAGACATTAAGCTCGGCCACGGTGCCATCTCCCTCGCCACCGGTGTCTGCCTCCATAGGAGTGGGCTGGGACAACACCTCCACGATGTCCTTCGTGGCGCCTAGATTGGTGGGATGCGAGGCATCCCCGCTCTCCTCTAGTTCGGCGGGCGGTGTCTTCCCGTCCGATATCACCTCAGTGGGGATAACGCATGGGGGGCTGCAATGCCAATAACCTGCGTATTAGCAAACTCTAAATCTATTCGTAATGAACAGGAGGGTCTTTGGATCCTAACCTAGATGGGGGGCTTGACCCGTAGGCTCCTTCGTGGAACCTCCTCGATCTCTTTGGACGCGGAGCCCGAGTCCGAACTATCATCAGACAGAACCACCCACGTCTGCCACACCCTCTTGTGGGTAGGAGAAGCGACCTATCCGGGGTGTCCAAAGACGCCGCTCTCTTCTTGCCACGGGGGGAATCGCCTCCCCCTTGCCCTCGACCTAGGCCTCCTCCTCCTCCTCTTCTTCCTCTTCCTCCTCCTCGGCCTCCTCCTGATTTGAGGAGGCGGGGGTATCCTCTGATGAGGCATCAGGATGGTTCCTAATGCGGATGCCAGCCTGTCCTGGTTTCTCTTCTTCTCTTTCTTTGTGGGAGCCTTGTAAGGCTTCACCATGAGCATTTTGGCTAACATCCCGGTCCTCTCGTCTTCGGGCTGAGGCGCCGGACTGGTAATATTGACGGCTTTCTTCAGCCATCTCTGCAAAGACAGATCGGATAAGGGGTTATGAATCTTCTATATAATGAAGCCGATCAAGCTAGGGTATATCATACCTCAGAATCGGGCTTGGCAGCGTGTAGACCCTTTTCCTCCTCCTCGGATGGCCAGCTCTTCATTGATTTTAAGAGCGCCTTCCACAACTTCTCTCGCATAGTGCGGAATAGGTTCCGGATTGTGGGCTTGGCTTCGAGTTCTCGAGCCCACAGGAGGGTGTCCCGGCAGTGGCAGGGGAGGATGCGTCTTCAGAGCATCACCTGGACCACATCGGTCAACTTGGTGCCTCCTCGACCATGGAGAGGATGTGCTTCTGTAGATCAGTCACCTCTTGCTTGGTCGCCACACAGGGCCCTTTTCGAGCCATGAAGCCAGTCTGGTGAGAGGACCAAATCTTTATGCGATGGCGGGGTGCTGGCCTTCTTCTTGTTGTTCGGTTACGTAGAACCACTCCTTTTGCCACCCCTTGATGGTGTCGATGAGGGTGCCCCACGGCCACTCGATGCAGGTGAGCTTGCCGATGACAGCCCCGCCACATTCTGCGTGCTTGCTGCTGACACACTTGGGCTTGATGTTGAAGACCTGTAGCCAGAGCCCGAAGTGTGGCTCGGTACATAGGAAGGCCTCGCAGACGAGGATGAACGCCGAGATGTGCATGATGGAGTTCGGTGGGAGGTCATGGAATTCGAGGCCGTAGAAGAACATTAGCCCCCTAACGAAGGGGTGGAGAGGGAAGCTCAACCCCCTGATGAAGTGGGGAATGAACACCAGCCTTTCGCCTGGCTTGGGGGTGGGGATCACTTGGCCCTCCTCCGTTGCACGGTGAGGGACGTTGGCATGGAGGTAGCCGGCCTTCTTGAGGTCGAGAATGTCCTGGTCGGTGACCATGGAAGCTTCCCATTGGCCGTTGGAGCCCGCCATTGATGAGCTCAGGGGTGTGGGCGAAGAGACCAAATCTGAGCTTTGGAGGCGCAAGGGAATGGTAGGCGGAGAAGTCGAATGGAGAGCGTGAAAGGCTTTTGGGGTTTTCTTCCTCTTTTTACGAGGCCTATCGATTTGGACTCCCCTTGCTGCATCGCGAATCCCTCCACTTCCCAAGACGTGTGAGCCGTTGCGTGCGCGTAGTTAAGTATATCCCGCATAAAACGGGACACGATAGGTATATTGATAGATCATGATGATTAAAACGGCCTCGAACCGCGAATCGAGTCTATGTAACTAGCCTAGCATTCGTGGTGGGTCGTAGCCTTTCGTCAGAGAGGTCGTTAGAGGAGCGTTGTTTCTCCCCCCGACGTTTGGCCTTCAAAGACAATTAATTTACAGTATCCGGATGTGCCACTATGCGGGAAACTACTTGTCATCGGAGGCCGAACTGTGGTTCGGCAGGAAGGAACTCACCTCGCAAGCTGAAGACTCTATTCGCGAAGCAATTGGAGTTGAAGACCCTTGGCGTTGGAGGAAAGTTAGGGGGCTTCTGAGAGAGTTCTGGATTAGGGGGTCCTCGGATAGCCGACCTATTGTTATGGGCTGGACTATGAGGGCTATGTACTGAACACCGAACGATTTGAAGGCCCAGTCTCCAGGATGGAAGCTTTAGGAAGCACGGCTTGTGCTTCATGTTTGATGTAGTAAATAGGCATGTTTATCTCTTCGGCATGTAACTGACCATGTGTAAACCCTAGGCATCCTCGGCACCTATATAAGCCAGAGGGTTTTAGGGTATAGATATTGAACAACTCATCTAGGGTTAGCTATACTATCTCGAGGTAGATCAACTCTGTAACCCCTCACATCATTAATACAACCAAGCAGGACGTAGGGTATTACCTCCATTGGAGGGCCCGAACCTGGGTAAACTCGTGTCCTCCTTCGTCTCCTGTTACCGTCGATTCTAGTCTCACAGTTCCGGACCCCCTACCCGAGATCCACTGGTTTTGACACCGACACCCATCTACCGCGGCCCAGGAAGAAAGGGCTGCTTTGGGTCCCATATGGCCCACCTACAAGCTTTAGGATCAAGGCCGTCGTGAGGGGCCACGCCTCACGAGGCACGCGGTGGCATTATCAACAAGGTCTTCACGAGAACTCCTTGAGGGCCTTGCCCAACATCGTCGGGAGGCAGAGCTGCCCGTTGTGGACCGCGCCAGGCCTTGCGACTTGGTACATGCACATGGGTGACGCGCGCCCTGCCAAACGGTACCAGTGGCCGTGATAGCGGGAGTGGAAAGAGAGGTTTCCCACTTTGGTCATAGTTGAGCAGCACCAGCTGGCAGGCTCCCAAAGCAACCCCAAAGGTTGCCTTCTTAGTGCAAGAAGACCAAGACCAAAGGCTCGGTAGGATGGAGGTCATCCCCGAGCCCACTGGTGCGTCATGAAGAAGAACTTTAGCAGGGGAAGACCACCTTTTGTCAGGATGGGCTGCAACCTTAGCCCCCTTCAAACTGACTGTTGTGGCAACCCTTCCTACCAGATATTTTCAGGGAAAGAGGACGGGGGCCAATATAAGGAGGGGGCGACCACCATAGCAAGGGACAAGTCTTTGGGCAGACAACAACACATCTTGTACTCATCTTCCACCTCAAGAAGTCCACGAAGCAGGAGTAGGGTTTTACATCGCAAGGTGGCCCAAACCTGGGTAAATGGTGTGTCCTTGTTTGTTTTCCCTTAGCAAGTGTGACCGGAGAGTCGCCGTGAAGCTGTGACATCGCGTAGAGTTGGAGAGCGTGCACACCCAAGTGTTCGAACCTCTCTTGGGTCTATGGAGCCCCAATTCCGATAGTTGGTGCGCTAGGTGGGGGTGCGCTGCCACCTTCCAGCTTTGCTTTGACTCCACCTGCGTCGACTCAATGGTTGACACTCACCGCGCACGCTCTGTGCGCTCAGTGTTGGGTAGTCGCCGTGGACCCGCTGACTATTGGGGAACGTTGCATGGGAAACAAAATTTTTCCTACGCACACGCAAGATCTATCCATGGTGATGAGCATCTACGAGAGGGAGAGTGGATCTACGTACCCTTGTAGATTGCTAAGCGGGGAGCATTAAGAAACGCGGTTGGTGTAGTTGAACGTCTTCGCGATCCAAATCGCCGAGCGTCCTGCGATCCAATCACGATCCGTCCCGATCAAGCACCGAACGGACGACACCTCCGCGTTCAGCACACGTACAGCTTGATGGCGATCTCTGCCTTCTTGATCCAGCACGAGGAGCATAGAGGTAGACGAGTTCTCCGGTAGCGTGATGGCGCCATGGTGATGGTGGTGGAGCAATTCCGACAGGGCTTCGCCTAAGCACTGTAGAGAACCGATCTAGAGGAGAAACTATGCACTAGAGGCACGGGTAGCACGTGGCTCAAAATCAAGTGCAAAAACCCTAAAACCTCTAGTATATATAAGAGGAAGAGAGAAGGAGGCTCGACCCAAGGGCCAGCCCTAGGAGGCTTCGGCCGAAGCAAGGAGGAGAGGAGGATTCCTCCTCCAATCCTAGTAGGACTAGGACTCCTTCCTTTTTTGCCTTTTTGCCTTTTTTCCACCTTTTCTCTTTGGGATTTTCTTTCCCAGCCACATGGGCCTTGTGTGGGACTTCCACCAGCCCACTAAGGGCTGGTATTCACTCTCCCACAGCCCATGTAGCCTCTTGGGTCGAAATACCCCTCCCGATGGTCTCCCGGTACACTATCGACACTCCCGGTACACTACCGATGAGCCCGAAACTTTTTCGGCGACCAAAATAGGACTTCCTATATATCAATCTTTACCTCCAGACCATTCCGGAGCTCCCCGTGATGTCTGAGATCTCATACGGGACTCCAAACAACCTTCGGTCACCACCATACATAACTCTATACTATCGAAAAACGTGACCGAACCTTAAGTGTGCAGACCCTACGGGGTCGAGAACTATGTAGACATGACCGAGACACCTCTACGGTCAATAAACAATAGAGGGACCTGGATGCCCATATTGGTTCCTACATATTCTACGAAGATCTTTATCGGTCGAACCTCTATGTCAAGGATTCACTTAATCCCGTATGATGTTCCCTTTGTTCTTCGGTATGTTACTTGCTCGAGATTCGATCATCGGTATCTCCATACCTAGTTCAACCTCGTTACCGGCAAGTCTCTTTACTCATTCCATAATATCATATATACCTTGTTTGTCGTTGGCTGCCTTATTGTCAGCTAGGTACTTGGGGCAGTTCCGCTTCCAGTGACCAATTCCCTTGCAATGAAAGCACTCAGTTTCTGGCTTGGGTCCAGCCTTGGGCTTGTTTAAAGGAGTAGCAACTACTTTGACATCCTTCTTGGTTTTACCCTTCTTGCCCTTGCCCTTGCCATTCTTCTTGAAACTAGTGGTTTTATTGACCATCAACACTTGATGTTCTTTCTGGATTTTAGACTCAGCGACTTTTAGCATCGCAAACAGCTCGGCGACTGACTTGTTCATCCTGTGCATGTTATAGTTCATCACAAAGCTCTTGTAACTAGGTGGCAGTGATTGAAGAACTCTGTCAGTGATCACCTCTAGCGGAAGGGCAATTCCCAACTCCACTAGACGAGTCGAATACCCAGACATTCTGAGTATATGTTCACTGATAGACCCGTTCTCCTCCATCTTGGAAGCATAGAACTTATCGGAGGTCTCATACCTGTCGATTCGGGCATTCTTCTGAAAGATAAACTTCAATTCCTGGAACATCTCATATGCTCCATGACGTTCAAAATGTCTTTGAAGTCCCAGTTCTAAGCCATACAATATTGCACACTGAACTATTGAGTAATCTCCAGAACATGCCTCCCAAGCGTTCTTAACGTCTTCGGATGGCATGTCTTCTAGTTGGTCACCAAGCGGTGCATAAGGGATATATGATTTCTGGGAAGCCGTGAGGATAATCCTCAGATTACAGGCCCAGACAACAAAGTTACTTCCATCATCTTTCAACTTAGCTTTCTCTAGGAACGCATTAAAATTCAGGGGTGCTACTGCGCGAGCCATTGATCTACAACATAAATATGCAAAGGTTACTTAGACTATTGTTCAAGATAATGAAATTAGTTAATCAAATTACTAAATCTCCCACTCAAATTGACATCCCTCAGGTCATCTAAGTGTCACATGATCCAAATTCACCAACTCAAGTCCGATCATCACGTGAGTTGAGGTGGTTTCAATGGTGAACATCATCATGTTGATCATATCTACTATATGACTCATGTTCGACCTTTCCATCTCTTGTGTTCCGAGGCCATGTCTGTACATGCTAGGCTCGTCAAGTTTAACCTGAGTGTTCTGCATGTGCAACATTGGCTTGCACCCGTTGTATGTGAATGTAGAGTCTATCACACCCGATCATCACGTGGTGTCTCGACACGACGAACTTTTGCAACGGTGCACAATCCGGGAGAACACAATTCATCTTGAAATTTAATTGAGGGATCACCTTATAATGCTACCGTCGTCCTAAGCAAAACAAGATGCATAAAAGGATTAACATCACATGCAAATCATAAGTGACATGATATGGCCATGAACTTGTGCTTTTGATCTCCATCTTGAAAGCACCGACATGATCTCCATCGTCACCGGCACGACACCATGATCTCCATCAACGTGTCGCCATCGGGGTTGTCGCACCCACCATGATTCTACTACTATTGCTATCGTTTAGCGATAAAGTAAAGCATTACATAGAGCTTAATGATTGACACGCAAGTCATACAATAATTAAAGACAACCCTATGGCTCCTGCCGGTTGCCGTACTCATCGACATGCAAGTCATGATATTCTATACAACACATGATCATCTCATACATCACATATATGTCGTCATGTAATTGGCCATATCACATCACAAGATACCCTACAAAAACAAGTTAGACGTCGTCTAATTGTTGTTGCATGTTTTATGTGGCTGCTACGGGTATCTAGCAAGAACAATTCTCACCTACGCATAAACCACAACGGTGATACATAAGTTGCTTTTCAACCTTCTCAAGGACCGCCTTTGTCGAATCCGATACAACTAAAGTAGGAGAAACAGACACCCGCTAGCCATCTATGCAACAAGTTGCAGTTGAGGGAACCGGTCTCTCGTAAGGGTACGAGTAATGTTGGTCCGGGCCGCTTCATCCTACAATACCGCTGAACCAAAACATGACCAAGGGAGGAAGCAATCTAAGCATCAACACCCACAAACACTTGGTGTTCTACTCGAGATCTCATCTAGACATAGACCTAGCTCATGATGCCACTATTGGGGAACGTTGCATGGGAAACAAAATTTTTCCTACGCACATGCAAGATCTATCCATGGTGATGATCATCTACTAGAGGGAGAGTGAATCTGCGTACTCTTGTAGATCGCTAAGCGGGAAGCGTTAAGAAAAGCGGTTGGTGTAGTCAAACGTCTTCGCGATCCAAATCACCGAGCGTCCTGTGATCCAATCACGATCCGTCTCGATCAAGCACCGAACGGACGACACCTCTGCGTTCAGCACACGTATAGCTTGATGACGATCTTCGCCTTCTTGATCCAGCAAGAGGGAGCAGAGAGGTAGATGAGTTCTCCAGCAGCATGACAGCTCCGCGGCGATGGTGGTGGAGCAATTCCGACAGGGCTTCGCCTAAGCACTGCAGAAAACCGATCTAGAGGAGAAACTATGCACTAGAGGAACGGGTAGCACATGGCTCGAAATCAAGGGAAAAAACCCTAAAACTTCTAGTATATATAAGAGGAAGAGAGAAGGAGGCTTGGTCCAAGGGCCAGCCCTCGGAGGCTTCATCTGAAGCAAGGAGGAGAGGAGGATTCCTCCTCCAACCCTAGTAGGACTAGGACTCCTTCCTTTTTTGCCTTTTTGCCTTTTTCTACCTTTTCTCTTTGGGATTTTCTTTCCCAGCCGCATGGGCCTTGTGTGGGACTTCTACCAGCCTACTAAGGGATGGTATTCACTCTCCCACAGCCCATGTAGCCTCTTGGGTCGAAATACCCCTCCCGATGGTCTCCCGTACACTCCCGGCACTCCTGGTACACTACCGATGAGCCCAAAACTTTTTCGGCGACCAAAATAGGACTTCCTATATATCAATATTTACCTAAAGACCATTAAGGAGCTCCTCTTGATGTCCGAGATCTCATCTGGGACTCCGAACAACCTTCGGTCACCACCATACATAACTCTATACTACCGAAACGTCACCGAACCTTAAGTGTGCAGACCCTGCGGGTTTGAGAACTATGTAGACATGACCGAGACACCTCTACAGTCAATAACCATTAGCGGGACCTGGATGGCCATTTTGGTTCCTACATATTCTACGAAGATCTTTATCGATCGAACCTCTATGTCAAGGATTCAGTTAATCCCGTATGATGTTCCCTTTGTTCTTCGGTATGTTACTTGCCCGAGATTCGATCATCGGTATCTCCATATGTAGTTCAACCTCGTTACCGGCAAGTCTCTTTACTCGTTCTGTAGTTCAACCTCATCACCGTTGCTAGGAGGGATGTGGCTCCCTAACACCCTATCCGGGCCCCGCTGCTGGAGGCAGGGGCACGAGCCACGGGCCGCCGCTACCGCCGGGCGGCCACCCCGTCGGTCCCCATACCAATGGGCCCGAGCAAGGTCTGCCTCACTCTGTCCTCCTCCTCCTTTGGGTCCCGATGTTTGGTTTTGGCCCGCCACCCGTTTCCGGTGGCACCGCGCTCGGAGGGGGCGGGGGAATGCTCTACATCCACCACAATGTACGCTCCCATGACACGGGGGACTGCCGGGCATTCGGGCCTTCTCACAATGAGCACGCCGGCCGATGGACAGGCTGCAGCGTTTGCGGTGCCACGCACGAAGGAGGCCACGCCGGCGCTAGTAGGGCCAACTGGAGTGGATAACCCCTCCTAGTCTAGCGCGAGCGACCTCACAACGACGGCGGGCGTGGCCCGACCCATGAGAACGCTCGGCTGGAATGGCCTCACGGAGTACGCCTCCCAAATGATGGAGCCCCGCCACCCCAGCCACGGCTGCCTGGGAGGAAGTGCTGGTGGCTGAGGTGACGAGGGGCCTGGAGGAGAACAAGGGCCTCGCATGGTGGCCTATATCCTAGGAGAATCCTAAACCTTCTTGCTTGGCCACCGGCTGAGCACCTTCAGGACCTGGCGGGCGACTTCTCCCAAGGGCCCGAGGCAGCGCAGCCTCCCCAGGGGGCTCAGCACATCGTCTCCGTCGACTCTAGAGACGGTGGGAAGTTCGCGGCCACAACGGGTGCGCTCCCCTTGCTGTGTACCCCCATCATCTGCAACATCTCCAGCACTATGACCCTCGTCGACGGGGGCGCCAGCCTCAACATGCTTTCGGCGAAGACCTTCCCTCCATGCGCTCTTTAGCCGTCTAGCCCTGCCGAGCCGTTCTACGACGCCACCGGCATCCTACTATCCCCTTGGGGCAGGTCCGCCTCCCTGTCGCCTGCAGCATGCGCTGCAACCACCGCATTGATCTCATCGACTTTGCCCTGGCGCACATTGGTTCCCCGTACAACGCGATCTTAGGCTACGCCGCGCTTGCGAAGTTCGCGGCGGTGGTCCACCATGGTTACAACATCCTCAGGATGCCAGGCCCCAGCGGCGTCATCACCGTCACCGACGACGAGAGGGATGTGGCTCGTATCATCGAGTGGACCCTCAAGCCTACCATAGACGGATGCCCCGATGACGAGGAGAACACTATGGGGACCCCGACTCATGAGTCGTGATCACTGAATGCATGTGTACAGTGATCCCAGAGATCAATGCTCATTGAACACACATAGATGTAGGCTTGGTACTCTTGGAAGTGCCAGTCTTTGGCATATTATCAGCCATAAGCTTCTTGGCCTTCTTCGGAGGAGGAGCCTTTGCAGCTGGCTCATCCTCCTCTTCTTCAGCAGCAACACCAACAGCCTCCTCTGGATCTTCATACATGGAGGTAGGCCTGCCAATCATATGAATAATCATCTTCTTGGCTTTCTACTCCCTGCCTTCTTAGGCATATACTTCCTTGGGGGATCAATAGACATTGTGGCTCTAGCACTCTCATGTGCTTATATAGTCTCAGAGCTGGCATAGACCTTGCTGACAACTCTTTTGGAAGAAGTATTTTCAGTTGCTGACTTCTTAGCAGCCTTTTCTTGCTTCTTGACAAGATTCTCCTCAGGAACAAAGTCTGAATCTTCTTCATCAGAATTTAACTTCTTCCTGGTCCTGGTGGCAGCCTTGGGCAACCTGTGGGAGCTGGGGGTGCCTGGATCTGAAAAAGAACTGGGCTCTAGGCTTAAGCCTGAACTCATATCAACTACCTGCTCTGCCAAATTTTGACTGTCCTTAGCATCTGACATACTGACCCTGTGAATAGAGTATAGAAGAGCAGAAGTAGATGAGTCATCACAAAATGAGGCTGGATTTTGAAAGTTTGAACAATGGATTTTCAAAGTCTTTGCATTCTATCAAATAAATAACGGTACAGCCAAAAAAACGTTTTCAATGCTGCCGAGACATACTGTCTCTCTTAATAGAACCTTCGCACTCTTTTCGGTCAGACCGAAAAGAGGTACTCGGTTCCACCGAGATAGTTCTCAGCATCACAGAAATACACATCGGTGAGACCGATATGTTTGTTTCGGTTCCACCGAGATTTATCGAGCGGACAGCAAAACCCTAGAAAATTTACCATTCACTAGACTATAGAGGTTTTGTGTGGATAGGAATATGTGCAGAGAGTGGCTTATTGATAAACTTGAATCTAATGCGCAAGAATTGGACGAGGAGCGCAAAAGAGGTCGAATCTATACCCTAACTTGGTGCGGATCCGCTACAACGGCGACGATGAAGAGGATTTCATCGACGGCGGAGATACCCAGCGGCGGAGGAGCGCAGGGAGACAAGGGCGACGACCAGGGGTCTCGAAGGCAGCAGCTTAGGGTTCTGAGGCGCGATGGTTTGCAGATGAAATTCAAAGCATCGGGGTCCATAGCTTATATACCCACCACTGTCGGTGGCACTGATTCTAACTTTTCGGTGTCACCGAGTTCCTCAACTGTCAGTTGATAGGGAAACTCGGTGTAACCGACAAGATGGAATCGGTGGTACCAAGATTGAAAACGAGATCAACCCTAGGCATTCGGTGAGACCGAGATTTTGTGGTTGGTTCCACTGAGATGCACTTGGGAGGTTTTAATGGCCAGTCCTTGTCGATACAGAACTCTGAGTGCTCCACACACAGAGGGATCGAGAAGTACTTGTTCAAATTCTGCGATGCAGCATGAATAGAGTATGAGGTGAGAAAGCATAGATACCTAAAGAGGTGGTCTTAGGCACTCTTGTATATCCAATTGGCAAAAGATAAATCAAAATCCAAATAGCAACAATTGGATATCATCGAATGAGAAAATAAATGCAGACCAACTTGCTCACACAATAAGATGCCAAATGAAATCATGGCAAGCATGCGCAAACACTCTAGCATCTAACAAGCACTTGGGCAATGACGAAGTCATCTATATATGAGTATTTGACTTATGAGCCAAGTAAGAGTACTTGATCATAGGTCATACTCATCATTTAACCACAAGTGGGGTTACCACTTTTACATAAAGCATTTAATGTTGTCACATACTAAGAGATGCTTCGACTCAAGTCTTAGAGTAAAGCTCCCCCTTGATGTGACATCCCCCCATAAGAGGGATAAACTAACCTTGGCTTTTTTCGATGAAGACTTCATGTTGGTGAGGTAGTGGTAGATTCTCAAGGGTTATGAAGATCACCAAGAGTTGGGAGCATCCTTGTTGTTTCCTTGCTCTTCTCACCTACATGGGTTAGTCCCAACACACAACATACAAATAAGGATATCTATGGACATGGAGTGCAAAGCATATATGATGATGTCCATTGATTTTTTGATTACCTTGTCCCTTGCTTACCTTTGAGGGAATGTGTGACTCCTTGATCTATTGCATAGGGTTGATGTTGATTGCAAATAGATCTTGCCAATAATGAATATGAGTGAATTTCATTGGCAGAGTCACCCCTCAAGAACTCTCTAGTTCTTCTTCTTGGGAACCCACATCAATTTGATGGGGATCCTTGGTGTTGAAGTAGCACTTGTAGAAGTTGAGCTTGTAGTAGCCTTGGGAACCCACTTCACCATAGCTTGGGATTCATATTCATATGAGTCAAAGTCCTCTTGGAGCTTGTTCTTGCCCTTGAGCTTGTGGTATTGTGGTGGAAGGTCATCTTGAGTGTTTGTACCCTTGGGAAGAGTATTTTCATACTTCTCCTTTTTAGGAACAAACTTGGGCTCGGGATATTGACCTTCTTCCCATTCAACTCCATTAGCGTTGAAGTAGCCAACACCGCGATTCTTCCGGTATCCTCCATGCTTGTGTACAATCTCATCAAATTGTTTGTACCCTTCAAGACTCTTGTAGATACCTTTCTCTATAATCCCTTTCAATAAAGCATTTTCTTGCTCAAGTGTAACTTGGCTAAGAGAATAATCATTAGTGGAATCAATAGAACTACTAGGAGCAACATCATTGGGTTTAGCATTTTTATTGTTGCTACTAGATGAAGAACCCCTTTTGCCTTTGTTACTAGTTTGCTTATATTTGACTTGTGGCATGAATGTAGACAAGAGTAGTCGTTTGGCAAGATAAGATGAAGTATTCTTTCGGAGATCGTCATTGATAGCTTTAAGAAATTCATGTTCTTGCTCCAAATTGAGCTTCTCGAAGCATAGCTTTTGATGAGTTCTTACAAGCTCTCTATGATGTTCAAGAGTAGATTCATGGGCTAACTTAAGAGTGTTGAGTTCTTTAGTTAGTTCTTCTATTTTCATCTTATCATCATCAATTGACCTATCTTGACTAGTATGAGAAATATCAAGTTCATTATGATCAACATCACTAGTTTTATCACATAGAAAGTCATCATCGTAAAGCAAATCATCTTCATCACTATCGAAATCAAGATATTCGGGGTGTGATACCTTGGGGCCTTTATCCATGAAGCAACTTTCACCTCCATCATTTGGTGAATCAAATAGATCATAGGAGTTGGTTGTTACTAGTGCAATTTCGGCAACACCATCATCTTGGCTATAGTCAGAGTTGGAGTGATAGCTTCTCTCGGAGTGGTTGTCGGAGTCGGAGCCGGATACCCATTCACCAACATGAGCTTGATGCTTTCTTCTTGAGTAGCTCTTGGTGTACTTGTGCTTCTTCTCTGAGTCCCTACTTCTCCATGAGGGTCTTCGTTCATAACGATCATCTCTACTCCTCCTCTCTCTTCGAGGTGATTCATCTCTTGAGCTTCGTCTTCTTGGTGACTCTTCTCTTTGTTTGTAGGGAGCCGAGCACTCATTGGAGTAATGTCCGGGCTTCCCACAATTGTAGTAGTTTCGGTCATGACTTGACGAACGCTTTTCTTCATGTCTTGACTTGGGGATACGATCTTTGCTTCTCTTCTTGTAGAACTTGTTCAATTTCTTGACCATGAGTCTTATGTCTTCATTTGTGACAAGGTTGTCGCTTGATGTAGCGGGAGCATCACTTGTGGCTTTGTAAGCACCGCTAGACTTTAGACGAAGCTCTTCCTTGTCTTCGAGTGTCATCTCATGAGCAACAATTCTACCAATCACTTCTGTTGGTTTGAGATCTTTGTAGCTGGGCATCATTTGGATCAATTTGCACATGGTGTAATATCTCTCATCCAAAGCTCAAAGTATCTTCTTGATGATGAACTTGTCAGTCATTTCTTCGCTTCCCAAGCCGGAAATCTCATTGGTGATGAGAGCTAGCCTAGAGTACATCTCAGCGACTCCTTCATCATCCTTCATCTTGAACTTGTCAAGTTGGCCTTGAAGAACATCTAACTTGGATTCTCTCACGGACTTAGTTCCTTCATGCATATCAACCAAAGTATCCCAAATATCTTTTGTGTGTTAAAGACGGCTGATTTTGTTGAATTCTTCAGGGCATAGGTAGTTGAAGAGAATGTCACATGCTTGAGCACTGAGTTGCAACATCTTCAATTCATCTGCAGTCGCTTCACGATCCGGTTCCTTTCCTTCCGCAAAGAATTCACCTTGCAAGCCAACACGAACAACAGCCCACATGACAGGATTATGACCAAGCAAATGCATTTTCATTTTGTGCTTCCAACTAGCAAAATTAGTGCCACCAAAGTACGGACCTCTACGGTGATAATTTCCCTCACTAGATGCCATACTTCTCATAGGTTGTGAAACCAATGCAATGGAGACCAAAGCTATGATACCACTTGTAGGATCGAAAGTAGGTCTAGAGGGGGGGGGCATTGATTAGACTACTTGACCAGATAAAAGTTTTGCCTTTTCCCAATTTTAATTCTTGGTAAGTTTTAGAATTCATAGCATATCAAGTAACACCCTACACATGCATGTCTAAGAGTGTAGCAGAGGAAAATAAAGACATTGCACATGTAAGTAAAGAGAGGGTTAGGAAAGAAAATACAAGCGATGACACATTTATTTTGCCATGGTTCCGATAGGTGGTGCTTTCGTATGTCCACGTTCATAGAGTATTCAACCCACAGAGGGTAACAGTAGTGAGAGTCCACGAAGGGCTCTACACATGGAGGGTTCCACGAAGAAGCAACCTTGACTATTCCATGCAGCTTCCGTCCACAAAGGACTAGCCTCACTATGGGTAGATCTTAACGAAGTAGGCGATCTCCTTGCCCTTACAAACTTCTTGGTTTACTCCACAACATGAAGTAGGAGGCTCCCAAGCGACACCTAACCAATCTAGGAAGCACCACCCTCCAAAAAGTAATAGGCTCGGTAATGATGATGAACTCCTTGCTCTTGTGCTTCAAGTTGATAGACTCCTCAACACACAATCACTCTCTCACAGATTTGGCTTGGTAGAAGAGATGGGATTGGTGGAAAGCAACTTAGGGAGGCTAGAAATCAAGATCCATATGGTTGGAGTGGAAGATCTTGACCTCAACACAAAGGTAGGTGGTTCTCTCTCAGAAAACTGAGTAGGATAGGTATGGAATAGTTTTGAGTGCTTCTCTTTCGAGTAGGTAGTGGTGGAGGGGTATATATAGGCATCCCCAAAAATCCAACCGTTACACACAAAATGTCCAACTCGGTGACACCGATGTGTAAATCTCAGTGGTACCGAAGTGACCAAAAGTGGCAACTTTTGAATCTTGGAGGGACCGCTATATGAATCTCGGTTGCACCAACAAGGTGACCAACGGTCAGAATTGCCAAACTCGGTGACGTCGATTCAACATTCTCGGATGGACCGAAAATGTGAACTTGCGTAACAAAAACTTGGCAACCCAACTCTGCGGCACCAAAAGCAGTGTCGGGTGCACCGAATTGTTAGGGTTTGGCTCAGTCTGTTGGGGGTTTGGAATTGGTGGCACCGGGATAGGAATGTTGGTTGCACCGATTTTGCATATTTGCCTTTGGACAGACTTTGGTGGGAAGTTTGTGGATGTTTTGGTGACTATCACTTGTGCACGTTTGAGCATATTGTTCATCATCGAAACTTTACCCCCTTTTAATAGTATTGGATTTCCTATGGACTCAAAGTGATTTCTCACAAATGTAAAATGTCGAGTCCTCTTGCTTGAAGCTTGGCCAACCTATTTCCTTTCATCTTGGGGTGATTCCACAATCTTCACAATCCTTTTGCCATCCCTATCATTGAAATTTTCCTGAAATATAGTTGGTGGAAACATTAGTTCAATGACTTATATGTTGTTATTAATTTTCAAAACCACCAAGGGAGCAAATGCGCTTTGAGTCTCCCCCTTTTTGGTAATTGATGACAACATATAGATCAAAGCTTCGACAGAGATATAATCAATGAATATAGTCGTTGCTTTGAGAAGTATGTGAAAAGCAAGACCTCCCCCTAAATTTGTGCATCACACAGACGCGTCACTTGGCAACTTTAGTAGTTGAAGGGATTGACAGAAACTATCATGCCACATATACAAGTGACAATGAGCGTATTAACACGCCCAAGGATGACTCGACAGAGTTGATTCCCCCAAGATATAAAGGATCTACCATCTCTCAAGCTGGCTCATCATGTCATATTGAGGGCACATCAAATTTTGAGTCATTGAACTCAATTCGATGGCAACACAAGGATCAACAGTTTGACAAGGACGATGAGCCATGGGCGTCGACCTTGAAGCAGCTGAGAGGAGGAAAGCATGAAGGCATTTCTAAAGATAAATGAGTCACCATACATGATCAACCCCCAAGTAATTAGAAAAACTTCGGTATTTTGGAGCTCCCTTGTGGGCTTGTAATAGTGGTAGTCTGAAACCTTCCTTGAATCCGTGGTCATGCCATCGTGCAATTACGCATATTTGCTGGTGCAAAGACCTTTGAGTTGTGTTGCCGAGATATGGTTTTACCATTCTTTTCCTTTCCCTTGTATGACTTTGTCGTTATGCTCAAATTGATTTGCTGACAGAAACACTGGTCAAATAATAAGTAGGCAAAGTAGCTTCATTGTTAAAACTCAAAGTCCGGAATCTTCAATAATATTGAAGATATAAAATTTGAAACCTATCCATAATATGGTCATAATTTGTTAGGCCGACAGCTCAGGTACGAGCCACAACAAAGACAATATCGTGCCTGAAATTTCCAATGTGATAAAAAACATATAAATTGTATTAGTAGGCCGGCTAAATGAGACTCGGCGAAAAAGAGAGTGACTTTTGAGGCTCAAGTCTTGATTCAATGAAGTGGGTATGATAACCCATGGTTTATCCTAGCTTTCTGTATGTCGGATCTCACACGACATAACCAATGTTTTAACCTTGAAAAGTTCAGGGTCCTAAAAAGGATTCACTTACAAGAGTACATGGGGTCATCTGATCGGACTCGCATCAAGCATACATGCAGGTTTAACCACGTATTGTGGCATATTTGCCAGGTCAAAAGGGTGAGAAAGCTAAACTCGATGAGTTGGAAGGCCCTAAGTGACCTATGTTACAAACAATAAAAACTCATGCTCACATATAGATTGAAACGACAAAGACCCCGAGTTTCGAGGGTGACGACTTTATTATATTTGAACGTAAAGAAGTATATACATAATTTTTAAAGGCAAAATTACATAAAGAGAGCCGGTGTCCCTTCTAAGTATAATAAGGTCATAGTTGAGCAATGTTCTAGGGTCGGCTTGTCTCCTCCTCGGAAGTGTATTTTCCTTCTTGCAAGTCCACCAGGTAATATGACCTATTGTTAAGGTTCTTGCTGATGATGAAAGGACCCTCCCAAGGTGGTTAAAGCTTATGCATCCCTGTCTGATCATGAATCAGGCGTAGCACCAAGTGGCCTTCTTGAAAAGTTCGGCTTCGGACTCTACGGCTATGATAGCGACGGGGGTCTTGCTAATAAATGGCGGATCTGGATGTTGCCAAATCACGTTCTTCTTTCAAGGCATCCTAGGAGTCTTTTTGTGCTAGTTCATTGTCTGCCTCAACATAAGCAATAACTCGAGGCAAGTCATGATAGATATCACTTGGCAGAACCGCCCGGCCCCGTACACCAAAAAGAAAGGTGTGTATCCAGTGGATCTGTTTGGCATGGTGAGAATACTCCAGAGTACGATAGGGAGTTCTTCAACCCAACAACCCAGAGTGTGTTCAAGTGGTACCATAAGCCGGTGTTTAATCCCTCTGAGGATCTCCTGATTGGCCCGTTCAACTTGTCCGTTCGACTACGGATGTGCCATAGCTGCCAAGTCAAGCTGGATATGCTCCCGCTGACAAAACTGCTCCATGTCCCCCTTAGATAAATTGGTACCATTATAAGTGATAATTCTATGAGGGTATCCAAAGCGAAAAATCAACTTTTTCATAAATTTGACTGTGGTCTCTGCATCACAACTACTGACTGGCTCCGCTTCAACCCACTTGGTAAACTTATTAACTGCCACCAAGAGATGGGTCTTCTTGTCAGAGGATGGTTTAAATGGGCCAACGATGTCAAGCCGCCAAACTATGAATGGCCAAGTAATTGGAATCATGCGTAATTCTTGAACCGACACGTGAGCCTCTCGGCCAAATTTCTAGCACCCGTAGCACCTGCGTACAATTTCTTCTGCGTCTGCATGAGTCGTCAGCCAATAAAACCCATGCCGGAAAGCCTTTGCCACCAAAGATCTTGAGCCGGCGTGATTCCCATAGTCGCCAGCATGGATCTCATTAAGAATTCCCTGGCCTTCCTCAGGGGAAACACAATGCTGGAAAACACCTGTGCTGCTTCATCGATGTAACTCGTCGTTGACAATAGTCATAGACTTAGACCGACAAATTATCTGTCGAGTTATTGTTTCAACAGCTGGAAGCTCACCTCGAGTCAGATATGCCAAATAAGCAGTCCAGTACGGGGTAGCGTGGAGAGCTGCCACCAATTGCGCCTCACATGGCAATTTAACAGAAGGATTATGAAGGACATCCAAGAAGATATTGGGGGGAATCGGCGTCCCATGTGAGCCGAGTCGTGATAGGGCGTCGGCCGCCTCATTGAGCCGGTAGTCTATATGTTTGACTTGATAGCCTTGAAAATGACTCGCAACATACACGACTACTTGTTGATAAGCCACCATTAGGGGGTCTTTAGAATCCCAAGTCCCTGAAACTTGTTGAGGCACCAAACCCGAGTCGCCAAAACACCTCACCCGGCTTAGATTCATCTCCTTTACTGTCCTAAGCCCATGATTGAGAGCCTCGTATTTGGATGCATTGTTAGTACAAGGGAACATAAGTCGTAGTACGTAATAAAACTTGTGACCTCGAGGGGAAGACAGTATGACACTAGCCCCCGAGCCCTCTAGCTGCCTAGATCCATCAAAATGTATAGTCCAGTAGGTATTATCCGGCCTATCCTCCGGAATCTGCAATTCTGTCTAGTCATTGATGAAATCCACTAGTACTTGGGACTTAATAGAAGTTAGAGGCACGTATTTTAGGTGATGATTGCCTAGCTCAATTGCCCACTTAGCAATTCGTCCTGTGGCCTCCCAGTTTTGTATGATATCACCAAGGGTTACTGAACTAACCACTGTGACTGGATGCTCCCGGTAATAATGTTTCAGCTTTCGGCTTGCCACAAAAATGTCGTACACAACTTTTTGCCGATGTGGGTAACGCTGCTTAGACAAAGTGAAAACTTCACTCACAAAATAAACTGGATGTTGAACTGGATACTCCTTGCCTTCTTCTTTCCATTCCACGACCACTGCTACACTCACCACCTTGGAACTAGCAGCAATGTATATGAGCATTGTCTCTTTTTCGGTAGGAGCAGCCAAGATGGGCGGGTTAACCAGTTGTTTCTTGAGTGCCTCAAAGGCTTCATTGACATCATCTGTCCATTTAAATTCGCCTGGTTTCTTTAAAACCTGATAAAAAGGGACATCTTTCTCCCCTAGGTGGCTTATGGAACGACTCGGCGCTGCGATGCGACCCGCTAGGCGTTGGACCTGGTTGATGTTTGCTGGCGGGGCCAGTGAAGTTACTGCTTCGATTTTGTCCGGGTTAGCTTTGATGCCACGCTCAGACACTAGAAAACCCAATAGCTTGTGTCAGAATTGGGGCTTCCCAGACCCAAGAAGGTTCGAACTCTGGGCCGTGTGCGAAGATCTCAACCAGCTCTAGTCTCAAGCTCTTTACCCCACGACAAAGTCTCATCGAGTGCGTGCGAGTGGGCAAGAAGACAAACACAGAGATTTACCTAGGTTCAGGCCACCTTGCGGGGTAAAACCCTACTCCTGCTTTTAGTGGATTGGCCTCACGAGGAGGATGGGGATGAACTAGTACTATGGATGAGCGACCTTGCGAGGGCTCGGGGGTGAGGATGAATCGGTCTACCTTCTACGGTGGAGGCTAGTCCCTATTTATAGTGGCCTTGGTCCTCTTCCCTTATCGCACAGGCGGGAAGGGATCCCACAACGGACAAATTTGAAAGGGGACACTAAAGGCGGTCTTGGCCTACAAAGCTTCGGGCGTGACACAGAGGTGGGCTCGGTGATGACATCCGTCCTGCCGAGCTCATGGTTTTGGTCTTGTTACACTAGAATGGAAAGTTTTGGGGGCCTCCCTTATCCCTTAGCATGGAAGAGGAAAATGTCCTCCTCTGTGCCCGCTGACACCCTTCTGACCTCGATCATCATGGCTCACGTCATTCCAGCCTCATGAGGTCGGGTACCTTCATAGAAAACTCCGCTCCTTGGGAGGCAGCCTAGGGAGGCCGCTCCTCTGGGGGCCTTGGTGTTTTTTACCTCACGAGGCCGGGGCTCTCGCGAGGGTCTTGTTTTGAGGGGACTTGTTGCTAGGCCGTATTGGGCCGTCGACGTGGGCCACACGCTGGGCCGCAGGCAGGCAGTTCTGAGCAGCCCCGATCCCAGAACGCCGACAGTAGCCGCCGGGCCCAAGGCGTGCCTGACCTGGCTTTGAGGGGAAGGCAAGGAGCGAAGGGTGATAATACTGCGGGCCCACAATCTCCCGCGGGCCAGGCTCAACGTGTGGCACATGGTAGGACATGGACACCTCCGCTCCCACGTCGCCTCGGCAACTTCCTAGGCCGACAAAATCCTGGAGCCTTCCGCAGAACCATTATTGATCTTCTTCATTGCCCCTTTGCTCCCCTGCTCTGACCCTCTTTCCTTCGCGAGGACCTCCTCCAAATCTTGGCGTAGCGCCGCCTTTCTCCTACTCTTCTTCCTCAAGGATTCCTCAAATGGCGTTTGCCTGGATATCAAAGCTTGAGGCTCAGGCCTCGGCCCCCTCTTCCCCCTTGCTGGCGCTCAAGGCATCTGCCATTGCTAAGTAGGGGGACCTCGCCCTAGTGCTCCTGCTGACAGCAGACGACTCCAATGAGTGGGGTCAGACCTTGATCTGCTACGGCTCTTTGAAGCCACCTACCTTGGAGAAAACAGTCTACCCCTTCTTCCTCCACAACATATTCTCCGGGCTCGTCCCGTGTCACGCCCAAGATGTGCACCTATCCAATTAAGGCACGAGGGCCTCGCATCGGATAGAGGCGCATCTTGCCGTTAGCAAGATCGATATCATCACATCATACATACAGAAAAGGATAGGAATAGGGAATTGGTTTACACTCACCACATGCTAGCTTACAAGTTCACACAAGTAAATACATCAAGTTTAAGACAGGGTCCGACTACAGACGGAAACAAACGAGAAAAGGGAATGCGACGATATCATCTAGCTGCTAGGATCACGACCAAGTGCTCTACTCGTCGGGGTACGTTACGTACATGTGTCCTCTCTCTTCATCATATTCCCACTGCAACTGCGTGAGATCATCCTGAACACAATCATCTGAACCTGTACCTGAATGGTTGTAGTAAACTGTGAGCCACAGAGGACTCAGCAATCAAGTAACCCGGGTGCCAAGACTATCATTACTTTGGATTGGGGATGGTGATGTTTAAGGTTGCAGCAGCTCTAAGCATGTATGGTGGCTAACTTACTTGACAAGAACATAAATGAGTGGTCTACGATGATCGGTCGATTCCCAACATGATCTCTAAGAGATCCTGAACACCTACTTACGTCAAACATAACCCCACCGTGTTCTCTCTCGGATCATGTTCACGAGCAGAGACAGTCACGGCTACTCACATAGTTGGTGCATTTTATTAGAGTTTACTTCAAGTTAACTAGAACCGGGTGTTAAACAAATATCCAAGTTGCCACATAACCGTGGGCACGGCTTTCCGAAAGATTTAACCCTGTAGGGGTGCTCCAACTAGTCCATCACAAATAACCACACTTCGCGGGAATTCCTCGACCACGGATCTCGTGATCTTCATCGGTAATTCCAAAGGATTTCCAACACTCGAGTAAACTCGAAGAAAATCAGAGTCCACACACAAGAAATTCGGTAAAGGTAAAACAAATCCAACAAGACCACCCGACGTGTCAATGAACCCGATAAGAGCCGCGTATCTCAGTCTCAAGACACGACGGATAAGCTACGCATACGGAGGCCTAATAGACATCTCCCAAGTTGCCCTGGGTTGGCCCCGCACAGTGCTCTAGTTTGGACCAACACTCATGAGGAGCACTGGCCCGGGGGTTGATTAAATTATCCACTGGGTTGCAAAGCCCCATGCATGTTCATTAAGTTATTAGCAAAAGTAGTGACAATGTTGGGTCTTGCCAGACAAGTTTTAATCTCAACCGAATAAACAAGGGGTCCCCATAACAACCCCAAGCGTGTTAGGAGCGCAAAATATGGAAACATAACACCGGTAACAAGAATCTAGTAGCGGTACGAGCGGAACAAAACATTCAGCAAAAGGCCAAGCCTTCCACCAATACCAGATATATAGGTGCATTAATTTAAATAAAAACTTAAGTGATATCCAATCCATGTTATCACATGGAACAACCTGCAACTAAGAACGCTATAAGAGGGGCTGAGCAGCGGTAACTTAGCCAATCAACGGTTTGCTGGGATGTGGAGGTTAGAGGCTGTCATGGTTACATGGGGGGCTGATATCATTTGGTAGGTAGCGCAATTTTAACGATAAGAACGAGAAACTAGCAAGCAAAGATAGTATTGGGATCCGGGTACGATCATCTTGCGTGTGGGTTCTTTAGCGGAACAAGAAGCTGGATCCTCGTAGTGGTACTCTCCTGGTTCCTCGTACTCGGTCTCGACACTCGCGTATACCCAAGAAAGCAACAAATAAATATACAACCAAATGCAATGCACAACCAAAATGATGCATGATCCATTTATGAAGAGTAGCATGGCAATTCCATTTTTTTAGTCAAGTTTACATGCAAAGGTGGTGAATTAATGAATCTTGACAGAACCTTATGTTAAGTTGTTTAAACATGCATGAACATGGCAGATATGGATGCATCATAAAAAATCGATGGAAATGCATATAAGGATCGCGAGAAACGGAGCTACGGTTTTCGAGATACGCTCATGACACGGTACGGAGGCAAAAACACATGACCACCAAATATCTGGGCTAGTTCTTGGCATTCCAAGGTAGCCACTAGATAGGTGATGAAAAACCAATCACAATATACTCAAGAATCACTCAATTCCATGGAGTATATCTCCCACAACACCCAAAACAATATCTCACTCAACTCTGCCACAAACAGCAACATAGCAAGTTAAACAGATCACAACTAATTCTACAGGAACCCTACAGCCACAAACAAGAGATGGACATGATCTACTCAACAAATACATCATTTCATTCCATTATGCAAACCGCAAAAGAGCAACACATCACTATGCATGGAGCTGGCAAGTTGGCATGATGAAACAGAATTTTAGGGACTTAGTGAAAATTCCAGTTTTCTGGAATCTGGGTTAATAAAGCAGCAATTTGACAGCACTGGATAAATATGCTAGGAAGCTCCAAATGGCATGAACATTAAGAGGACGGAATATGATAACATATAATTCAATTAACTAACACTGATCATGATCATATTCCAACCACAGCACTAACTACAAGCCACTCTACACAGCAACTTAATAACAGCAGAATCTCCAGACTTAGCCATTTTCAGACTAGCTGGACAGAAACAGAAAGTAGGCAACTTACAGCATGGTTCCCACTGATCTGGGAAGTTTTCATGAATAATAAAAATACTGGGATGATCACGGAAACTTTGACAAACAATCTCTAGTTAACAAGAACATGAAAGCATGCATAGATTAAATCATATGAAAAAGACAAAAGGGCATCACAGCATAAAAATGCACTTTTGTCAACTTGCGCCAAAGTCAAATTTGACTTCACAGGTGCATAGAGGGGTTGAAAACACCCCAAAATCATTACTCATACCTATATGCTTGCATGGAACATGAGGGATAAAAGCTAGGTCGAAATTTGACCCCTTCTCCCATGTATGACTTATGGCACTTAAGTTACTTGATGAAAAGCTAAAGAAATGACATGGGACCTATGCATACAAGTTGGAAATTCACCAATGACACTCTAGGGACATGTTAGCATGGCATGACAACTATAAACAAGGGTGAAACTAGCTAGAATTGGAATCATGCCCATATGGTCACTAGGTGGCACTACACATGGAGCTACAAGGACATGGAGGAGTGTAAGTACAACAAACTCTCCACCAAGCCTACATATTTGCACATATAGATCATCTACACATGCACCTACACCTACGCTAACAAGTAAATAACACCCACACACATGTATGTGGGCATATGCACAAAGTGCTTATACACACATACATATGCTACTCCCACACACTCACAAGGCAAAACAACCTACCACCTCAAATGCAAACATGCATATCTTCGGTGTGTATGAGACACACACACATGCACCCACCTACTCATGAAAACTAACAACATTCATATATACATATGTGTGTATGAAAACACACATACACACACTCATAACAACACACATCACCATGTATGTGGGTATATGCCCATAGGTGCATATACACACACACACATACACTCTAGGGACTATGCAAGCAAACACACACACTACCCTAGGCACACACACACACTACACACACAAGGATGTGTGTAACACCACACACAAGGATGTGTGTAACACCGCACACACACACAAGCACATATGTGTGTATGTAAGCATACACACACATATGCACTAGGAACACACATGCACTACATACATATACATATGCACATGGCAGATACATACACCGCACACCAGAATAAAATATATTCCTATATGCTGGAATTGCAAAAGGAACAAATGAAAGAAAGAAAAACACAAAAAAACAAAAGAAAACAGAAAAGCAAAAGAAAAGGGGGAAGGAGAGGGATCGAACCCTACACCTCCGCTGTCCACACTACACCTCCTACCACTACGCTACTACGCCAGGTGCTACTAGAGGAAGGAGGGCACTTAACTTATACACACCACACCCACATATATAACTGACGAAACTGAGGGCACACAGAGGAGCGGCGACAGAGCGAACGCGGCGCAATTCCGGCGATCTCACGGGGGCTCCGGCGACGCGATCGGGCAGAAACGGAAGAGGAACCTATGGGCACTCGATCCCGCACCTTGCCTCGCGACGAGGGTGACTGGAGGCGAGCCCAAGCATGGGGCTTTATAGCGGCGGCGACGGCACTACGATAGGGAGACGACGGCAGAGCCTTTCGGCGACACACGGCCGAAACCACAACCCCAACGGCACACGCGCACTCACACTCAACCTACGCATCCATTCCCACCACCATCTTGCGAAGAGGGGAACCAGCGACGCGCAATCGACCGAATTACCGAGCGGCGGCGACGACGGCTACGGAGACAGAGAGACAAATTCCAGCGATAGGAAGGGGCCGCGAGGACGGGCTGCTCACCGAGGGGAGACGACGGCGACAGGGGCTCGACGGAGGGGAGGAAGAGCTCGAGGATGCGACGCAGGAGACGCAGGGGAAGAAGACGGAGTTGACAGAGCTCTGCTGCGGTTGACGACGACAGCACGGCGTCGCTGCAGGGGCGCTAGGTCCTCCCTAGCCCCGGGAATGGAACGGCAACGACACCAGGAACCGTCCCACCATCCTCGATGGCGACGGGCAGGTCACCAGAGGCGGCGGCGGCGAGGAGCTGCTCTCTGAACCTCTCTCTCTTACCTGACTTTGACAGAGAAGTGGAGGAAGGGGGAAGAAGAAGAGGGGGAGAGGAGAGAAGGTGGCGGCGGAGAGGGGGAAGCAGAAAACCCTAGCACGGGGCACGAACGCCAAGGGTTTAAAGGAGGGGCCTCGACGGCTGGCTAACGGTGACGAGACGGCGGAGCTCTGCTGCCGCTCTGCTCGCCCCCCCCCACACACACAACTGACGGAGGGAGACGGGGGAGCAGGTAGGTGTTACTGTTGCTTGGGCTGGGCCTCGGCCCACCTGCTCCTCCTCTCATTTACACAAACAGAAAAAAAGGTTTTCCCTTTAATTTAAAACAGGCACTTCACAATAATCCCCAGAGCATGTTAAAGGTATTTAGGGTGAACTAAAAATAGTTTTTCAGTGACAATAAAATTCTTTAATTAATAAAAATATGAAAAGGATTTTTGGGACAAGTAATTAGATTAATCTATTATGAAAACATCCCCTGTTAAAATAGTTTTCCAGAACCAAAACTATTCAAATGTGAAAAGCTACACTCCCAGTATTTATTATACTAACATGGCTAACTCATGAACATTTTTAAAATGATTTTAGAAGCACTTTAATTCTGGTCATAAAAACACTTGGGGTTTTAGAGCATAAAAGAGGGTTTGTGGGAGAAGAAAAGGGAGGGGGTAGAAGAAGAGAAGGAGGCCTCATCCTACACTCCCACATCCACAACAATCACCAACACTCATGACATTCACACCACAACCAACAAATACACAACAAGCAAGATGAAGCAGAAATGCAAGATGAAATGATGATGATGGTGATGATGATGATGATGCAAGAATGCCACGAACACATAAGGATCAAGGTGCAACTCCACTCACAAGTCATGACATAAGGTTCAAACATCTGGTTACAAGCCATAAAAGGAAGGGACATCACTTGGGATGTCACATCCCGCCCTTCTCGGGGTTCTTCACCGCCATCCTTGAGCACTACAAGATCCAGGCCCTCCATCTTCAACCCAATTCCATCCTACTTATGTCTGTCTTCGCCTGCTAATGCGAGGCCTTCGTTGGCATGAGGCCCTCAATGGCCCTCTTCTACCACTACTTCAGCCTATGGCTCCACGACAACACGCACCGGTTGGCGTGCGTCTTCATCATCGCGGTCCAGAGCCGGAAGGTGCTCCTGAAGTGTAACACCCCGGACACACCTGCCGGTAGTCGTCACTTCTGGCGGGATCTAGACTGACCTCACACATCAATACTAGTATTTTCTACGCACTTTGTCCTCACTTATGCGCACCCGGGACCAACTTCCCAGTGGGTCACCCATCCTGAAACTACTCCAAGATGAGCACACTTAACTTGGGAGTTCTATTCGAATGGGCTCCCGGAAAAGAAGGAATTCCTTATTGATATGAGTAGTCTATCATCCCTTATAAGCCAGGTTATCACATACACCACCACTCAGAGGAACCGACTCCTCGTCGCACCACATGAACGTTCCCTCTTGGCACAAACGTCTATGCTTCCAGTCCGATACATGTGTCAGTCCATGTGCCATGACGGGTCACCAACTTCATGAACAACATGACCGCGCACCTGTCGGCAAACATCCATGTAACCACGAGGGTCGGCCCTAATACCAACTTGTAACACCGCGGACACACCCGCTGGTAGTAGTTACTTCTAGCGGGATCTAGACTGGCGTCACACATCAATACTAGTCTTTTCTATGCACTTTGTCCTCACTCATACGCACCCGGGAGCAAATTCCCGATCGGTCACCCATTAGGACACTACTCCAAGCCGAGCAGGCTTAACTTGGGACTTCTATTCGAATGGGCTCCTGGAAAAGAAGGAACTCCTTATTGATATGAGTACTCTATCATCCCTAATAAGCCAGGCTATCACATGAAGGCTAGGAAGAAGGTGGAAGGCTTCAGGCACCGTTGGGTGTTCCTAGATACCCAGGGTCTCGATCCGCGCCTAGAGCTCCCGACGGAACTGCCCGAGAAGACCCTCGCATGGGGCTCCACGAAGATCATTGATCCCCGGGCGAGACCCATCTTAGAGCGGATCTCCTTGGATATGGAGGCCAAGAAGCTGACTGGGGCGATGATGGTGAAGTTGTTCCTGACGCAGCGCCTGGCGCTGCTCCAGGCGCACTCGAAGCCCATGTGGGAGTACCAGGGCGCGGCAAATGACATCAGGTTCCGGCCCGCCAGCCTGACAGGCGAGGAGCTGGACAAGGCCTTGGCTACCCTGCTCCCCAACGATTTGGGGGACCTGACGTGGCTTGAGACAGCATCGGTATTTCCTGAAAGAGGAAGGGATGATGCAGCACAACGACGGTAAATATTTCCCTCCGTTATGAAACAAAGGTATCAATCCATAGAGGAAGATCACGCGCCCACGTAAGCGGCACCTGCACACAAACAACAAATACTTGCAACACGACGCGAAAGAGAGGTTGTCACGCTCTCTACAGTAATAAGATAGATTAGGTAACGATAGTTTTGGCAAATAGATCTTGCTAGAACACAAAGTAAAAGAAATAAATAAAAAGTGCAGCAAGGTATTTTTGGGTTATTTGGATTAATAGATCTGAAAACAAAAGTTGCAAATAGTAGATCAGAAAGCAATATGTTGGAAAAGTAGACCCGGGGGCCGTAGGTTTCATTAGTGGCTTCTCTCATGAGTATATCACACGGTGGGTGAACAAATTACTGTTGGCCAATTGATACAAGATCAAATAATCATGAAAATATCTAGGGAATGATCTTTATATAGGCATCACATCCAAGATAAGTAGACCGAAACGATTCTGCATCTACTTCTATTACTCCACATATCAACCGCTATCCAGCATGCATCTAGTGTATTAAGTTCATGGGAAAACGGAGTAATGCAATAAGAACGGTGACATGATGTAGAAAAGATATATTCATGTTGGAATAGACCCCATCTTGTTATCCTTAATGGCAATGATACATGCATGTTTTGCTGCCCCTTCTGTCACCGGGGAAGAACACCGCAAGATGGAACCCATCACAAAGCACATCTTCCCATGGCAAAAAAATTTGATCTAGTTGGCCTAAATAAACCAAGGATTCGAAGAAGAAATACGAGGCTATAAGTAATCATGCAAATAAGATATCAAAGAAGACTCAAATCATATTCATGGATAGCAACTTATCATGAACTCAAAATTCATTGGATCCCAACAAACACACCGCAAAAGTCATTACATAAAATAGATCTACAAGAGACCATTATATTGAGAAACATAGAGAGAGAGGAAGCCATCTAGCTACTGCCTATGGACCCGTAGGTCTATGGTGGACTACTCACGCGTCATCGGAGAGGCACCTATGAAGAAGATGAACCCCTCCGTGATGGTGTTAGATTAGATCTTGAGATTTTGGAACTTGCACGGATGGAATTGTGTTTAATCGACTCCCCTAGGGTTTTTGGATTTTTAGGGAATTTATAGGCTCGATACTCGGTTGAGGGGGTGCTCGAGGTGCCCACTCTCCACCTGGCCATGCCAGGGGCCTCTAGCGCGCCCTGGTGGAGGGTGGACACCTTGGGCCCCCACTTCTGGTGTTTTTTGGCCGATATGTTTCCTTTTGGTCCAGAAAAAATCGACAAAAATCCCCGAAGTATTTGGGCTCCGTTTGGTACTGATTTTCTGTAGCGACCCGACTCAAAACGAGTCAAGCCTCTGTGTGTTCTGTGCCATCCCTAGATCAGTATGCTGGCACACACAATACATCTATGTATATATCAATGTGCAATCACATGTAATTAACGTAAAGTTGATATATACCTCAAAATCTCATCGGAAACAGTCAACGGGAGTGGAGTCCCAATAACACCAATGGCAGGTTGAGTGTAGATTGTAACCCTGAATCATACTCTTACTCGTCGAAGAAGAGTATCTGCAACATAAGATGTTGCAGTCGTGTAGGTCCGTACACTGAATGTACCGGCAAGATCACCATAGCAGAACAGAAGATAAAAAAACTATTCTATATGTAGTATGGCTTTGTGGCTCTGTGTCTGAGTTTTTGCATAAAAGCTGATTTTATTTTATTTTCCTACAACAAAGGAATAACAGGAGTTTTCACTACAGAGTTACCTAACATGACATGGTTCCGCCAACCGATGTCTTAATGCCCACAAGTATCAATGGTTGCCCACAATTAATTATCAGTCCAGTGTTGAGAGATCAGAGATAGATCCAAGTCCGGAGGCTCAAATTGTCCGTGACCGGGGACACGGTTAATCGATTAGGTTTAACTCTGGAGTGTGTTGTGTACTTTACCCACAAGATTCGTTCCCTCCTGGTAAGTCCTCACACTGCCGGGTGTTTGAGAACAGGACGAACGAAACATGGTCTTCTAGAGTGTTTCCGTGACTACTATCAGTGCCCATCCATTCCTAACGTCGACTACATCTCATAGCACTGCCCAGCCAGAGTCACAACAAAGATCAACCAAGCCAGAGCCCATAATGACTTGTGGCTACACTGGTAAGCTTCCGGGCATGAAGTATTCATCCGTCTCTTTGAGTCTGGGTGAAGCTTTCCGCAAGATGTCATGGAGCTTCTTCATGCATCCCGGCCATCCACTCGTTATTCCATGGATGCCCAATCAACCATCCTTCACCCTGTAGTGTGTATTGGAAACTTGTTTCTCGAGTCTTGAAGTCTTGAGGTCTTGAAGATGCAGGACTTGAAGATGCCTTCATGAAGTTGTCGTCTTGATGTAGAGTCCTCCTTCTAACACCACTCACGAACACTCATACCAGACCCCGTCTACTTTAGCATAGCATTAAAATAACTAACGCTCCTGGGGCTTTAGTAACAAGTGGTGGGTTCCTACCTCATGCATTCTACTCAACTACAAGAATTTCAATAACACTACTGGAGGGATTTGTTGAATGATGTCACTACATGCAATAAAACATAGGTATGAAATAGATGGTCAAAGTGAACTTGCTTGTACTGTTGATGAAGAATAATATCGCTCTCAGAAATAACTTGATAGACTATTCATCACTCTCCGGTGAAAATCTATATAATCAAACATTGCAGTCATATAAGCAATCATACTAGCAATCAATTCTAACAATAAAAAAGTAACACAAAACCAAAAGCAACAAGGTTGTGATGAAGGAAGTACTTAACACAAAACTCAAAACAACAAAACTTCATCAACACAACCAAGGATTGGTTTTCTCTACAAATAATCCTATTTTCAAAAGTAACAAAACTAAAACAAAGTAAATATAACAAAATTATTTTGGTAAATATTTTACTAGCAAAAGGAATTACTTTTGAAGAACAACTAAAATTATGAAAACAACACTCTAAACAACATAGGTTTTTGTCTAATAAACTTAACAACAAGAAAACAAAAAATAAAATATTAAAATAACAGAAACAAGAGATGTAACAACTAAATTAACAGAAAATATATTTTATAAAACAAATTTTATTTTAAAGGTATTTTCCAATAGCAAATCAAACTAGCAAATGGAAATCAATTACAAGTTATAATTAACTAGAATTGATTTTCATGCAATCACCTAATAAAATAATATTTGTTTGAAGGGCTACTCTTATCTAACAGAAAACTTTAAAAAAACTATCAACTAAAATAAAAGAAAATAAATTAAGACAATTTAAAACAAAAGAAATATAAAAATATCCTAAAAAGAACTAAAACAAAATCTGTTTTGTTAAAAATACTAATTAAAAATATTCTAAAAATTCTCATATTCTACCTACTGTTAAGTAAAGTCAGTAGTGACAAGTAGCAAAAAGAATCAACTAAAAATATATATTTAAACTCAAGATATTCAGAAAATAAGATTTGAATCAAATCTGTTTGAATTCAATTTTAAGTTTTTCAAATATAGTCAAACTTGATATCTACAGAAACATGATAAAATATGAGACACAAAGAAAAAAGAATCAAATTAAAAACATTAAAAACATAAAATATATAAAGAAAACAAAAACTGAACTATTCTGTTTTAAAACAGAAAACAGAATAAGAAAAAAAATCCTAACTAACGGACATGGGTGACGTGGCAAGCTGTGATTGGCCGAGACGGTGTGCGCTAGATACAACGGAGCGAATGGCCGCAACTTAAAAAAATGCTTCGGCTCATCTAAACTAAGGAAAAAATGGCTGGTTCATTTAAAATAAACCGAAGGGGTACGCACTATCTAATCGGGGCCGTTGGAATGAGATCTGACGGAGGGGAGAGAGAGGGCTCACAGGGGGTCGTCGGCGAGGTTGACGTCGACGGCAGGGGCTCGTCTCGATGTGGGCAGCGTCTCCAGTGGTCCTCCGGCGCCGGGGTTTGCTCTGTTCGATGCAGGCAAGGACGACGACGAGGTAGGTGGCGTCAGCGAGGCTAGAGGTGCACGAGCATGACGACGGCAAGCTCGGAGGCAGCGAAGGCGCTCGGGTGTCGACGGGGATAGGGGTTCAAGTGGATCGGGAGCTCAGGCAAGGGCACTGGGAGGTGCGCACGGGGAAGGAGAGCTCGGTGGTGGTGGCGATGGTGGTCGAAGGCGTCGGGAGCGAGCGGGATGGGGCAATGGCATGGTGGTGGCGCTCGGGCTCCGGTGAGCAATGGCGACAAGGAGAGGCATCGGGCAGAGGGATTAGGGGGGGAACGGGTGCGGGAGGGGGCGGGCTTTATATAGGGGCCTCGAGGTGCACGAGGAAGGAAAGGAGAGGGAGATCCTGCTCGGACTCGGCCGGCTTCGGCAAGGTTGGAAGGAGGAGGGAGAGGAGGAAGGTGATCGCGGGATTTACGCGGGCTGTCGGTGGGGTCCACTGTCAGCGAGAGAGGGAGAGGGTGGGTGGCGTTGGTGGTCGATCCGAAGGAGGTGGGCCGCGGTGGACTTTCCTAATAAAGATATTTTTCTTTTATAAGATATCATAGAAGGAAACTAACTTTTGGGCAATCAAAAATATTTCCAAAAAATAAAGTTTTATACACCAGAATGATCAGGGAAATAAATGCAATAAGATGACCATTTTTCCACGGCCAAAATAGATACTTAAAAACATTATTTTCAGAAAATGCCTAAATTGATTTTAATTCTTTGGCAATAAATTTTCAAATAACCCCCTGGGTTTTATGGTTCAAATACTTCACAAAAATAACCCTGGTGTGGAGTGTCATATTACTCCTCTCAAAAATCTGGTCAAGGGTATTTGAGTACTTTCAAAATTTAAAATGAAACCAAATATGAAATGAGTTCCAAAAAGAATAATTCAAAGATTTTCAAATCCACTTTTCAAATTCCTTGTTTATGAAGAAGTCATGTCATCTTCTCTCACTGATTTGAAATGTAGGAATTTGAATTCCAAAAGCATATGGGAAAGTCATGTCATTCCCTCACATTCAAAAGTTTTCAAAAAGTTTCAAATTTTCACTCAATTTCAATCACTCAATCAAACAAACAATTATTCTAATATTTATTATAACATTCCAAAATTTGGGATGCTACAAACCTACCACACTTAAAATGAATCTCGTCCTCGAGATTCGAAAGGGCTAGAAAGAAAAAAGGTTAAGGTTTGGGGTCTTCTAATAAATCCTTTGTCCTGGTAGGGTGGGGTCTACCAGACTTAAAAGGGGAGTTACTGGTCCTCTCAAAATTCCTGACAGTCCTCTGGGTGCATCTGTCTCTCCACATTCTTCACAATAGCTCCTTCGGTGATGCTCTTCCGTTTAATCATAATCTCGTGTTCTCATAACAAAATGCACTTCCCTTCGATACTAGGTCTTCTTAGCTGATAAGTCTCGTGATTATTCTAAGCAACACTATCGAAGATCTCATGGTGGTCTACCATTAGTGGTTATCCTGCAGCGAAATGAGTCTTGGCTTCATTCCTCACCGCAAAATTCCTACGTGTGACAGCAACTGCCATGTACAAGGGATTTTCATCATACCATTCTAAGGCTTAAACAAAAGCTTCAAAAGAAGTCGTCTCTTTACAATGGGTAAGTCACTCACATTTACCATTCCAAATAGCAAGAGAAATGATAAGAGTAAGTCGTCATGGTGATCAATCCATGCCGCACTGAAATCATTACCTTGTATAAGGTTTAGGTAATCTCGTATTCTAACACTAGGGCTTCCTCGCCAGCGTTGTAGAAATTTCTCTTGTAAACGAACGAAGTTCGGATAAATCCCTTCATTCTGCAACCTGAACAGACATCTATAATTCCTTCACGACTCTCAGGTTACCGTATACTCCTAAGAAAATGTTTGCTGATCCAATCACACCTTCTTGCTTCACGATCTTGGGGCAGCCTTCATGAAACCATGAGATCCATCCTTCATACACGTTCTGTTCCTTGAATATGTTTTTCCTTTCCATTGGTCTGTTTACCAATAAAAGTTTTGGTTCATCATATTCAAATCCAAGGTATACTATTTCAGGTGTTGTCATCCACATAGTCAGGTATGGTTCCACATTCTCTTCACCTGTATTCACTTATCCAAACTCCTTAACCGGTAAGGTACCTGTGGTTACTACCACACTTAAAATGAAATGTAAACATGCCTTCATAGACCATATTTTCTCATATCCTTGAAAATGGCCAGAGAGCTTTGTTCATAGAGTAACAACTCATATAATTCAACATGACATCATAAATTCCATTGACTCATGAATTTATTACAAACTTTGAGAATTCCGTTACAAAATAATCTCATGAAAACAAGAGTGCTTCATGATATAGTTATTGCCATCTTAACTACTCCATTCTAGATTTCTTCTTGTATTCAATCCTTTGTTACCTCCTCAATCACTTCTTAAAACTCCTAAGAGTACTTTATTACAAATGCTGCCATCCACATAGTTTGGCATGGTCCAGCATCACTCCCAACTTTATTCATTTATCCCTCCTTGGAGATATTTTAGTACCTCTGGAACTTTGCGATGTGCTCCTTGAAATCATCCATATTTTGCTTGATCAGGGTGGACATGAGCTTCATCTCCATCATCTTCGTATGCACCTCATGTAGGTATTCCTGAGTATGATGGAGTCTTGCTTCAAGTATTTCTCCAATCCGACGTATGGCTTCCATGGCAACTTCAAGAACATCGTCAAAGAAAGTTGCTCGTGGTACACGAGATATGTTAAAGTACTGTCCCATAGTATTTGGGCAAACTCCTTTCACATGGTGGAGGTGTACCTCCACATACCAGAGTTCCACTCCATTTTCTATGAATAGGTAGCCCTTGTAGACTGGATCTCCTTCAAGATGGATGTGCATCATCATATCCTTCAGGATCCTTGGGTAATTATGATCACTAGTCAGGGTCATGGCCGTCTCCTGGCCCTTGAGAAAAGACTCATAAAGCATGGTGATCTGCAGGTGTCAGAAAAGGGTACTCAGAATAACATATGTTCATTCTTGGGTAAGCATCCATATCATCCAAACCAAAGCTTCTAATCCATTTACCAAATTCCATTATATCCTTGTACCTTAACAAAATCGCAGTTTACGCATCAACAACTCATTTTCATCCATGTTTTTGAATCCATACTTCTACCTCCAGATGGGTCATTGGTCCAAAGAATTCAAGTCCAGCTTTATTCACCATCTATTGGGTTCAAGGGGTTTTGGGGATGAGATGGGTAAGAGAGAGAAGGGATACAAACAACTCAAAGACACAAAATATCAAACTCAAGTCCACACATTCATAAATTTCAATCAAACTATAGTATCGCCACCCACATAAGGTTGGTGTGGTCGACCACTCAAATCGTAAAAACGTTTATCCCTATTCTCTCATGGTGGGGCTACTACTAAGCTAGTCTATATCATGTCTTCGGCTTCAGTGGGCTTCTTCTGGTCATGCTTGATATTCTCAAGTTCTTCCACTAGATTTTTCCTGTTGATGCGGAGTTTCCGGTGTCGTCCCTGTAGTTCCAGGAGTTGGTTCTTGAGCTTTTGTATTTCAACATATCCAACATGAGCCAGGGCCTGACTGTTCTTCAAGTCTTGACGAAGCTTCTGAATCTCGAGATCATGTTTCTTCAGATTGGCTACCTTCAGCTTCTCAGCCTTGAGGTTCTCACAAAGTGCTTCGTTCTCAAATAACTCTGAGAGAAGGTCCATTTGAACATTCTTGATGTAGCGCTCCAATTCTTGATTGTACACAAGTACGGGTGAAAATTTCATCTTTTGTTCGTCTGTCAGGTCGATGAGTGCTCCATCAGGCTTCTGCCATCCAAGCCTTCCAAAGTAGTGGTTGCACAACTCAACACGATGACGATAGCTCCAACGTGCGCTGACATCATGGACGGCAGTGTTTATGCCCATCTCACATTCACGGCTCAATGTGCCATAGTTGATGTCTTCAGTCTTGGGGTCATCTTCACGTCCAAAAACTTTAGTTTTGATGCCCTAGAATCCAGACTTCCTCTTAGTCGCCTTGATCTCAGGTATCGGCAGTTTCACCTTCTGCACTAGCTCCATGAGGAATGAGCCTCCAAGAACATCTTCATAGTCCCCTCTTTTGTTCAGAGTGTAGTTCTCCATCTATAGTTTTAAACAGGGAAGGTTAAGTAAAAGGATTTACAAGTTACGAGAGTAGTGAAAATAAAAGTTGTTCCTATCAAGGTCTTCCTATTTCTAATGCATTTCATAGGGTCACGTCCTACAGTCAACATGTGCTCTGATACCATTTCTATAGCGACCCGACTCAAAACGAGTACAGCCTCTGTGTATTCTGTGCCATCCCTCGATCAGTATGCTAGCACACACAGTACATCAATGTATATATCAAACTGCAATCACATGTAATTAATGTAAAGTTGATATATACCTCAAAATCTCAGCAGAAACAGTCAACGGGACTAGAGTCCCAATAACACCAACGGCAGGTTGAGTGTAGACCATAACCCTGAATCGTACTCTTACTCGTCAAAGAAGAGTATCTGCAACATGAGACGTTGTAGCCGTGTAGGTCAGTACATTGAATGTACCGGCAAGATCACCATAGCAGAACACAAGATAAAAAAACTATTCTATATGCAGTAAGGCTTTGTGGCTATGTGGCTGTGTTTTTGCATAAAAGCTGATTTTATTTTATTTTCCTACAACAAAGGAATAACAGGAGTTTTCACTACAGAGTTACCTAAGATGACATGGTTCCGCCAACCGATGTCTTAATGCCCACAAGTATCAATGGTTGCCCACAATTAATTATCAGTCTTGTGTTGAGAGTTCAGAGATAGATCCAAGTCCAGAGGGTCAAATTGTCCGTAACCAGGGACACGGTTAATCGATTAGGTTTAACTCTGGAGAGTGTTGTGTACTTTACCCACCAGATTCGTTCCCTCCTGGTAAGTCCTCGCACTGCCGGGTGTTTGAGAACAGGACGAATGAAATATGGTCTTTCAGAGTGTTTCCCTAACTATTGTCAGTGCCTATCCATTCCTAACGTCGACTACATCTCGTAGCACTGCCCAGCCAGAGTCACAACAAAGATCAACCAAGCCAGAGCCCATAATGACTTGTGGCTACACAGGTAAGCTTCCGAGCATGAAGTATTCATCCCTCTCTTTGAGTCTGGGTGAAGCTTTCCGCAAGATGTCATGGCGCTTCTCCATGCATCCCGGCCATCCACTAGTTACTCCAAGGATGCCCAATCAACCATCCTTCACCCAGTAGTGTGTATTGAAAACTTGTTTCTCGAGTCTCGAAGTCTTGAGGTCTTGAAGATGCAGGACATGAAGATGCCTTCATGAAGTTGTCGTCTTGACGTAGAGTCCTCCTTCTCACACCACTCACGAACACTCATACCAGACCCCGTCTACTTTAGCATAGCATGAAAATAACTAACGCTCCCGGGGCTTTAGTAACAAGTTGAGGGTTCCTACCTCATGCAATCTACTCAACTACAAGAATTTCAATAACACTACTGGAGGGATTTGTTAAATGATGTCACTACATGGAATAAAACATAGGTATGAAATAGATGGTCAAAGTGAACTTGCTTGTACTGTTGATGAAGAATAATATCGCTCTCAGAAATAACTTGATACACTATTCGTCACTCTCCGGTAAAAATCTATATAATCAAACATTGCATTCATATAATAAATCATACTAGCAATCAATTCTAACAATCAAAAAGTAACACAAAACCAAAAGCAACAAGGTTGTGATGAAGGAAATACTTAAGACAATACTCAAAACAACAAAACTTCATCAACACAACCAAGGGTTGGTTTTCTCTACAAATAATCCTATTTTCAAAAGTAAGAAAAAAACAAAGTAAATATAACAAAATTATTTTAGTAAATATTTTACTAGCAAAAAGAATTACTTTTGAAGAACAACTGAAATTATGAAAACAACACTCTAAACAACATAGGTTTTTGTCTAATAAACTTAACAACAAGAAAACAAAAAATAAAATATTGAAATAACAGAAACAAGATATGTAACAACTAAATTAATAGAAAATATATTTTATAAAACAACTTTTATTTTAAAGGTATTTTCCAATAGCAAATCAAACTAGCAAATGGAAATCAATTACAAGTTATAATTAACTAGAATTGATTTTCATGCAATCAACTAATAAAGTAATATTTGTTTGAAGGGCTACTGTTATCTAACAGAAAACTTAAAAAAATCTATCAACTAATATAAAAGAAAATAAATTAAAACAATTTAAAACAAAAGAAATATAAAAAAATCCTAAAAAGAACTAAAACAGAATCTGTTTTGTCAAAAATACGAATTTAAAAATATTCTAAAAATTCTCAAATTCTAAGTACTGTTAAATAAAGTCACTAGTGACAAGTAGCAAAAATAATCAACTAAAAATATATTTTTAAACTCAAGATATTCAGAAAATAAGATTTGAATCAAATCTTTTTCAATTCAATTTTAAAATTTTCAAATATAGCCAAGCTTGATCTAGACAAACTTGATAAAATTTGTGACACAAAGCAAAAATAATCAAATGAAAACAATTAAAAACATAAATGATATAAAGAAAATGAAAACTGAACTATTCTGTTTTAAAACAGAAAACAGAAAAAGAAAAAATCCTAAGTAACGGACGGGGGTGACGTGGCAAGTTGTGATTCGCCGAGACGGTGTGCGCTAGATACAACGGAGCGAATGGACGCAACTTAAAAAAATGCTTCGGCTAAGCTAAACTGAGGAAAAACATGGCCGGTTCATTTAAAATAAACCGAAGGGGTACGCACTATCTAATCGGGGCCGTTGGAATAAGATCTGATAGAGGGGAGAGAGAGAGGGCTCACAGGGGTTCGCCGGCGAGGTCGACGTTGACGGGGGCTCGGCTCGATGTGGGCAGCGTCTCCGGTAATCCTCCGGCGCCGGGGTTTGCTCCGTTCAAAGCAGGCGAGGACGGCGACGAGGTAGGTGGCGTCGGCGAGTTTCGGGGTGCACGAGCGTGACGGCGGCGAGCTCGGAGGCAGCGAAGGCGCTCGGGTGTTGACGGGGATAGGGGCTCAAGTGGATCGGGAGCTCAGGCGAGGGCACTGGGAGGTGCGCACGAGGGAGGAGAGCTCGGTGGTGGTGGCGATGGTGGTCGAAGGCGTCGGGAGCGAGCGGGATGGGGCAATGGCGTGGTGGTGGCGCTCGGGCTCAAGTGAGCAATGGCGGCGAGGAGAGGCATCAGGCAGAGGGATAAGGGGGGGGAACGGGTGCGGGAGGGGTGGGGGTTTATATAGGGGCCTCGAGGTGCACGGGGAAGGAAAGGAGAGGGAGATCCGGCTCGGACTCGGCCGGCTCCGACGAGGTTGGAAGGAGGAGGGAGAGGAGGAAGGTGACCGCGGGATTTGCGCGGGCGGTCGGTGGGGTCCACTGTCAGCAAGAGAGGGAGAGGGTGGGTGGCGTCGGTGGCCGATCCGAAGGAGGTGGGCTGCGGTGGACTTTCCTAATAAAGATATTTTCCTTTTATAAGATATGAGAGAAGGAAACTAAGTTTTGGGCAATCAAGAATATTTACAAAAAATAAAGTCTTATATACCAAAATGACCAGGGAAATAAATGCAATAAGATGAACATTTTTCCACGGCCAAAATAGATACTTAAAAAAATTATTTTCAGAAAATGCCTACATTTATTTTAATTCTTTGGTAATAAATTTTCAAATAACCCCCTGGGTTTTATGGTTCAAATACTTCACAAAAATAACCCTGGTGTGGAGTGTCATATTACTCCTCTCAAAAATCTGGTCAAGGGTATTTGAATACTTTCAAAATTTAAAATGGAACCAAATATTAAATGAGTTCCAAAAAGAATAATTCAGAGATTTTCAAATCCACTTTTGAAATTCCTTGTTTATGAAGAAGTCATGTCATCTTCTCTCACTGATTTTAAATGTAGGAATTTGAATTCCAAAAGCATATGGGAAAGTCATGTCATTCCCTCACATTCAAAAGTTTTCAATTTTTTTTAAATTTTCACTCAATTTCAATCAATCAATCAAACAAACAATCATTCTAATATTTATTATAACATTCCAAAATTTGGGATGCTACAAACCTACCACACTTAAAATGAATCTCGTCCTCGAGATTCGAAGGGGCTAGAAAGAAAAAAGGTTAAGGTTTGGGGTCGTCTAATAAATCCATTGTCCTGGAAGGGTGGGGTCTACCACACTTAAAAGGGGAGTTACTGGTCCTCTCAAAATTCCTGACAGTCCTCTGGGTGCATCTGTCTCTCCACATTCTTCACAATAGCTCCTTCGGTGATGCTATTCCGTTTAATCATAATCTCGTGTTCTCATAATAAAATGCACTTCCCTCCGATACTGGGTCTTCTTAGCTGATAAGTCTCGTGATTATTCTAAGTAACACTATCGAAGATCTCATGGTGGTCTACCATTAGTGGTTATCCTGCAGTGAAATGGGTCTTGGCTTCATTCCTCACCGCAAAATTCCTACGTGTGACAGCAACTGCCATGTATAAGGGATTTTCATCATACCATTCTAAGGCTTAAACAAAAGCTTCAAAAGAACGTTGTCTCTTTACTATGGGTAAGTCACTCAGATTTACCATTCTGAATAGCAAGAGAAATGATAAGAGTAAGTCGTCATGGTGATCAATACATGCCGCACTGAAATCATTACCTTGTATAAGGTTTAGTTAATCTCGTATTCTATCACTAGGGCATCCTCACCACCGTTGCAGAAATTTCTCTTGTCAACGAACGAAGTTCGGATAAATCCCTTGATTCTGCAAGCTGAACAAACATCTATCATTCCTTCACAACTCTCAGGTTACCGTATACTCCTAAGAAAATGTTTGCTGATCCAATCACACCTTCTTGCTTCACGAACTTGGGGCAGCCTTCATGAAACCATGAGATCCATCCTTCATACATGTTCTATTCCTTGAATATGTTTTTCCTTTCCATTAGTCTGTTTACCAATAAAAGTTTTGGTTCATCATATTCAAATCCAAGGTATACTGTTTTAGGTGTTGTCATCCACATAGTTAGCTATGGTTCCGCATTCTCTTCACCTGTATTCACTTATCCAAACTCGTTAACCGGTAAGGTACCTATGGTTACTACCACACTTAAAATGAAATGTACACATGCCTTCAGAGACCATATTTTCTCATATCCTTGAAAATGGCCAGAGATCTTTGTTCATAGAGTAACAACTCATATAATTCAACATGACATCATAAATTCCATTGACTCATGAATTTATTACAAACTCTGAGAATTCCGTTACAAAATAATATCATGAAAACAATAGTGCTTCATGATACAGTTATTGCCATCTTAACTACTCCATTCTAGCTTTCTTCTTGTATTCAATCCTTTGTTACCTCCTCAATCACTTCTTAAAACACCTAAGAGTACTATATTACAAATGCTGCCATCCACATAGTTTGGCATGGTCCAGCATCACTCCCAACTTTATTCATTTATCCCTCCTTGGAGATATTTTAGTACCACTGGAACTTTGTGATGCGCTCCTTGAAATCATCCATATTTTTCTTGATCAGGGTGGACATGAGCTTCATCTCCATCATCTTCGTATGCACCTCATGCAGGTATTCCTGAGTATGATGGGGTCTTGCTTCAAGTATGTCTCCAATCCGACGTATGGCTTCCATGGCAGCTTCACGAACAGCGTCAAAGAAAGTTGCTCGTGGTACACGAGATATGTAAAAGTATTATCCCATAGTCTTTGGGAAAACTCCTTTCACATGGTGGAGGTGTACCTCCACATACCAGAGTTCCACTCCATTTTCCATGAATAGGTAGCCCTTGTAGACTGGATCTCCTTCAAGATGGATGTGCTTCATCATATCCTTCAGGATCCTTGGGTAATCATGATCACTAGTCAGGGTCATGGTCGTCTCCTGGCCCTTGAGAAAAGACTCATAAAGCATGGTCATCTGCAGGTGTCAGAAAAGGGTACTCAGAATAACATATGTTCATTCTTGGGTAAGCATCCATATCATCCAAACCAAGCTTCTAATCCATTTACCAAATTCCATTATATCCTTGTACCTTAGCAAAATCCCAGTTTATGCATCAACAACTCATTTTCATCCATGTTTTTGAATCCATACTTCTACCTCCAGATGGGTCATTGGTCCAGAGAATTCAAGTCCAGCTTCATTCACCATCTATTGGGTTCAAGGGGTTTTGGGGATGAGATGGGTAAGAGAGAGAGAAGGGATACAAACAACGCAAAGACACAAATGATCAAACTCAAGTCCACACATTCATAAAGTTCAATCAAACTATAGTATCGCCACCCACATAAGGTTGGTGTGGTCGACCACTCAAATCGTAAAAACGTGTATCCCTATTCTCTCATGGTGGGGCTACTACTAAGCTAGTCTATATCATGTCTTCATCTTCAGTGGGCTTCTTCTGGTCCTGCTTGATATTCTCAAGTTCTTCCACTAGATTTTCCCTGTTGATGCGGAGTTTCTGGCTTCGTCCCTGTGGTTCCAGGAGTTGGTTCTTGAGCTTTTGAATTTCAACGTCTCCAACATGAGCTAGGGCCTGACTGTTCTTCAAGTCTTGACGAAGCTTCTGAATCTCGAGATCATGTTTCTTCAGATTGGCTACCTTCAGCTTCTCAGCCTTGAGGTTCTCACGAAGTGCTTCGTTCTCAAATAACTCTGAGAGAAGGTCCATTTGAAGGTTCTTGATGTAGCGCTCCAATTCTTGATTGTACACAAGTACGGGTGAAAAATTCATCTTTTGTTCATCTGTTAGGTCGATGAGTGCTCCATCAGGCTTCTACCATCCAAGCCTTCTAAAGTATTGGTTGCACAACTCAACACGATGACGATAGCTCAAACGTGCGCTAACATCATGGACGACAGTGTTTATGCCCATCTCACATTCATGGCTCAATGTGCCATAGTTGATGTCTTCAGTCTTGGGGTCATCTTCACGTCCAAAAACTTTAGTTTTGATGCCCCAGAATCCAGACTTCCTCTTAGTCGCCTTGATCTCAGGTATCTGCAGTTTCACCTTCTGCACTAGCTCCATGAGGAATGAGCTTCCAAGGACATCTTCGTAGTCCCCTCTTTTGTTCAGGGTGTAGTTCTCCATCTATAGTTTTAAACAGGGAAGGTTAAGTAAAAGGATTTACAAGTTACGAGAGTAGTGAAAACAAAAGTTGTTCCTATCAAGGTCTTCCTATTTCTAATGCATTTCGTAGGGTCACGTCCTACAGTCAACATGTGCTCTGATACCATTTCTGTAGCGACTCGACTCAAAACGAGTACAGCCTCTGTGTGTTCTGTGCCATCCCTCGATCAGTATGCTGGCACACACAGTACATCAATGTATATATCAAAGTGCAATCACATGTAATTAATGTAAAGTTGATATATACCTCAAAATCTCAGCAGAAACAATCAACGGGACTGGAGTCCCAATAACACCAACGGCAGGTTGAGTGTAGACCATAACCCTGAATCGTACTCTTACTCGTCGAAGAACAGTATCTGCAACATGAGACGTTGTAGCCGTGTAGGTCAGTACATTGAATGTACCGGCAAGATCACCATAGCAGAACAGAAGATAAAAAATTACTCTATATGCAGTAAGGCTTTGTGGCTATGTGTCTGTGTTTTTGCAAAAAAGCTGATTTTATTTTCTTTCCCTACAACAAAGGAATAACAGGAGTTTTCACTACACAGTTACCTAACATGACATGGTTCCGCCAACCGATGTCTTAATGCCCACAAGTATCAATGGTTGCCCACAATTAATTATCAGTCTAGCATTGAGAGTTCAGAGATAGATCCAAGTCCAGAGGCTCAAATTGTCCGTAACCGGGGACACGGTTAATCGATTAGGTTTAACTCTGCAGAGTGTTGTGTACTTTACCCACAAGATTTGTTCCCTCCTGGTAAGTCCTCGCACTGCCGGGTGTTTGAGAACAGGACGAACAAAACATGGTCTTTCAGAGTGTTTCCCTTACTACGTTCAGTGCCCATCCATTCCTAACGTCGACTACATCTCGTAGCACTGCCCAGCCAGAGTCACAACAAAGATCAACCAAGCCAGAGCCCATAATGACTTGTGGCTACATAGGTAAGCTTTCGGGCATGAAGTATTCATCCCTCTCTTTGAGTCTGGGTGAAGCTTTCCGCAAGATTTCATGGCGCTTCTCCATACATCCCGGCCATCCACTGGTTACTCCAGGGATGCCCAATCAACCATCCTTCACCCAGTAGTGTGTATTGAAAACTTGTTTCTCGAGTCTCGAAGTCTTGAGGTATTGAAGATGCAGGACTTGAAGATGCCTTCATGAAGTTGTCGTCTTGACGTAGAGTCCTCCTTCTCACACCACTCACGAACACTCATACCAGACCCCGTCTACTTTAGCATAGAATTAAAATAACTAACGCTCCCGGGGCTTTAGTAACAAGTGGTGGGTTCCTACCTCATGCATTCTACTCAACTACAAGAATTTCAATAACACTACTGGAGGGATTTGTTGAATGATGTCACTACATGCAATAAAACATAGGTATGAAATAGATGGTCAAAGTGAACTTGCCTGTACTGTTGATGAAGAATAATATCGCTCTCAGAAATAACTTGATAGACTATTCGTCACTCTCCGGTGAAAATCTATATAATCAAACATTGCATTCATATAATAAATCATACTAGCAATCAATTCTAACAATCAAAAAGTAACACAAAACCAAAAGCAACAAGGTTGTGATGAAGGAAATACTTAAGACAAAACTCAAAACAACAAAACTTCATCAACACAACCAAGGGTTGGTTTTCTCTACAAATAATCCTATTTTCAAAAGTAACAAAACAAAAACAAAGTAAATATAACAAAATTATTTTAGTAAATATTTTACTAGCAAAAAGGATTACTTTTGAAGAACAACTAAAATTATGAAAACAACACTCTAAACAACATAGGTTTTTGTCTAATAAACTTAACAACAAGAAAACAAAAAATAAAATATTAAAATAACAGAAACAAGATATGTAACAACTAAATTAATAGAAAATATATTTTATAAAACAACTTTTATTTTAAAGGTATTTTCCAATAGCAAATCAAACTAGCAAATGGAAATCAATTACAAGTTATAATTAACTAGAATTGATTTTCATGCAATCAACTAATAAAGTAATATTTGTTTGAAGGGCTACTGTTATCAAACAAAAAACTTAAAAAAATCTATCAACTAATATAAAAGAAAATAAATTAAAAAATTTAAACCAAAAGAAATATAAAAAATCCTAAAAAGAACTAAAACAGAATCTGTTTTGTTAAAAATACTAATTTAGAAATATTCTAAAAATTCTCAAATTCTAACTACTGTTAAATAAAGTCACTAGTGACAAGTAGCAGAAATAATCAACTAAAAATATATTTTTAACCTCAAGATATTCAGAAAATAAGATTTGAATCAAATCTTTTTCAATTCAATTTTAAAATTTTCAAATATAGTCAAACTTGATCTAGACAAAGTTGATAAAATTTGTGACACAAAGCAAAAAGAATCAAATGAAAACAATTAAGAACATAAAAGATATAAAGAAAACGAAAACTGAACTATTCTGTTTTAAAACAGAAAACACAAAAAGAAAAAAATCCTAACTAACAGACGGGGGTGACGTGGCAAGTTGTGATTCGCCGAGACGGTGTGCGCTAGATACAATGGAGCGAATGGCCGCAACTTAAAAAAACGCTTCGGCTAATCTAAACTGAGGAAAATAATGGCCGGTTCATTTAAAATAAACCGAAGGGTTACGCACTATCTAATCGGGGCCGTTGGAATGAGATCTGACAGAGGGGAGAGAGAGGGCTCACACGGGGTCGCCGGCGAGGTCGACGTCGACGGGGGCTCGACTCGATTTGGGCAGCGTCTTCGGTAGTCCTCCGGCGCCGGGGTTTCCTCCGTTCGAAGCAGGCGAGGACAGCGACGAGGTAGGTGGCATCGGCGAGTTTTGAGGTGCACGAGCGTGACGGCGGCGAGCTCGGAGGCAGCGAAGGCGCTCGGGTGTTGACGGGGATAGGGGCTCAAGTGGATCGAGAGCTCAGGCGAGGGCACTGGGAGGTGCGCACGAGGGAGGAGAGCTCGGTGGTGGTGGCGATGGTGGTCGAAGGCGTCGGGAGCGAGCGGGATGGGGCAATGGCGTGGTGGCGGCGCTCGGGCTCCGGTGAGCAATGGCGGCGAGGAGAGGCATCAGGCAGAGGGATTAGGGGGGAACGGGTGCGGGAGGGGTGGGGGTTTATATAGGGGCCTCGAGGTGCACGGGGAAGGAAAGGAGAGGGAGATCCGGCTCGGACTCGGCCGGCTCCGGCGAGGTTGGAAGGAGGAGGGAGAGGAGGAAGGTGACCGCGGGATTTGCGCGGGCGGTCGGTGGGGTCCACTGTCAGCAAGAGAGGGAGAGGGTGGGTGGCGTCGGTGGCCGATCCGAAGGAGGTGGGCCGCTGTGGACTTTCCTAATAAAGATATTTTCCTTTTATAAGATATCAGAGAAGGAAACTAACTTTTGGGCAATCAAGAATATTTCCAAAGAATAAAGTTTAATATACCAAAATGACCAGGGAAATAAATGCAATAAGATGAACATTTTTCCACAGCCAAAATAGATACTTAAAAAAATTATTTTCAGAAAATGCCTAAATTTATTTTAATTCTTTGGCAATAAATTTTCGAATAACCCCCTGGGTTTTATGGTTCAAATACTTCACAAAAATAACCCTGGTGTGGAGTGTCATATTACTCCTCTCAAAAATCTGGTCAAGGGTATTTGAATACTTTCAAAAGTTAAAATGGAACCAAATATGAAATGAGTTCCAAAAAGAATAATTCAGATATTTTCAAATCCACTTTTCAAATTCCTTGTTTATGAAGAAGTCATGTCATCTTCTCTCACTGATTTGAAATGTAGGAATTTGAATTCCAAAAGCATATGGGAAAGTCATGTCATTCCCTCACATTCAAAAGTTTTCAAAAAGTTTCAAATTTTCACTCAATTTCAATCACTCAAGCAAACACACAATCATTCTAATATTTATTATAACATTCCAAAATTTGGGATACTACAAACCTGCCACACTTAAAATGAATCTCGTCCTCGAGATTCAAACGGGCTAGAAAGAAAAAAGGTTAAGGTTTGGGGTCTTCTAATAAATCCATTGTCCTGGAAGGGTGGGGTCTACCACACTTAAAAGGGGAGTTACTGGTCCTCTCAAAATTCCTGACAATCCTCTAGGTGCATCTGTCTCTCCACATTCTTCACAATAGCTCCTTCGATGATGCTCTTTCGTTTAATCATAATCTCGTGTTCTCATAACAAAATGCGCCTCCCTCCGGTACTGGGTATTCTTAGCTGATAAGTCTCGTGATTATTCTAAGTAACACTATCGAAGATCTCATGGTGGTCTACCATTAGTGGTTATCCTGCAGTGAAATGGGTCTTGGCTTCATTCCTCACCGCAAAATTCCTACGTGTGACAGCAACTGCCATGTACAAGGGATTTTCATCATACCATTCTAAGGCTTAAACAAAAGCTTCAAAAGAACGTCGTCTCTTTACTATGGGTAAGTCACTCAGATTTACCATTCCAAATAGCAAGAGAAATGATAAGAGTAAGTCATCATGGTGATCAATCCATGCCGCACTGAAATCATTACCTTGTATAAGGTTTAGTTAATCTCGTATTCTAACACTTGGGCTTCCTCACCAGCGTTGCAGAAATTTCTCTTGTCAACGAACGAAGTTCGGATAAATGCCTTGATTCTGCAAGCAGATCAAACATCTATCGTTCCTTCACAACTCTCAGGTTATCGTATACTCCTAAGAAAACATTTGCTGATCCAATCACACCTTCTTGCTTCACGATCTTGGGGCAACCTTCATGAAACCATGAGATCCATCCTTCATACATGTTCTATTCCTTGAATATGTTTTTCCTTTACATTGGTCTGTTTACCAATAAAAGTTTAGGTTTATCATATTCAAATCCAAGGTATACTGTTTCAGGTGTTGTCATCCACATAGTTAGGTATGGTTCCACATTCTCTTCACCTGTATTCACTTATCCAAACTCCTTAACCGGTGGGGTACCTGTGGTTACTACCACACTTAAATTGAAATGTACACATGCCTTCATAGACCATATTTTCTCATATCCTTGAAAATGGTCAGAGATCTTTGTTCATAGAGTAACAACTCATATAATTCAACATGACATCATAAATTCCATTAAATCATGAATTTATTACAAACTCTGAGAATTCCGTTACAAAATAATCTCATGAAAACAAGAGTGCTTCATGATACAGTTATTGCCATCTTAACTACTCCATTCTAGCTTTATTCTTGTATTCAATCCTTTGTTACCTCCTCAATCACTTCTTAAAACTCCTAAGAGTACTTTATTACAAATGCTGACATCCACATAGTTTGGCATGGTCCAACATCACTCCCAACTTTATTCATTTATCCCTCCTTGGAGATATTTTAGTACCACTGGAACTTTGCGATGTGCTCCTTGAAATCATCCATATTTTGCTTGATCAGGGTGGACATGAGCTTCATCTCCGTATGCACCTCATGCAGGTATTCCTGAGTATGACGGAGTCTTGCTTCAAGTATTTCTCCAATCCGACATATGGCTTCCATGGCAGCTTCACGAACAGCGTCAAAGAAAGTTGCTCGTGGTACACGAGATATGTAAAAGTATTGTCCCATAGTCTTTGGGCAAACTCCTTTCACACGGTGGAGGTGTACCTCCACATACCAGAGTTCCACTCCATTTTCCATAAATTGGTAGCCCTTGTCGACTACATGTCCTTCAAGATGGATGTGCTTCATCATATCCTTCAGCATCCTTGGGTAATCATGATCACTAGTTAGGGTCATGGTCATCTCCTGGCCCTTGAGAAAAGACTCATAAAGGGTGGTCATCTGCAGGTGTCAGAAAAGGGTACTCAGAATAACATATGTTTATTCTTGGGTAAGCATCCATATCATCCAAACCAAGCTTCTAATCCATTTACCAAATTCCATTATATCCTTGTACCTTAGCAAAATCCCAGTTTATGCATTAACAACTCATTTTCATCCACGTTTTTGAATCCATACTTCTACCTCCAGATGGGTCATTTGTCCAGAGAATTCAAGTCCAGCTTCATTCACCATCTATTGGGTTCAAGGGGTTTTGGGGATGAGATGGGTAAGAGAGAGAAGAGATACAAACAACTCAAAGACACAAAACATCAAACTCAAGTCCACACATTCATAAAGTTCAATCAAACTATAGTATCGCCACCCACATAAGGTTGGTGTGGTCGACCATTCAAATCGTAAAAACGTTTATTCTTATTCTCTCATGATGGGGCTACTACTAAGATAGTCTATATCATGTCTTCGTCTTCAGTGGGCTTCTTCTGGTCATGCTTGATATTCTCAAGTTCTTCCACTAGATTTTCCCTGTTGATGCAGAGTTTCCGGTGTCGTCCCTGTAGTTCCAGGAGTTGGTTCTTGAGCTTTTGAATTTCAACGTCTCCAGCATGAGCCAGGGCCTGACTGTTCTTCAAGTCCTGACGAAGCTTCTGAATCTCAAGATCATGTTTCTTCAGATTGGCTACCTTCAGCTTCTCAGCCTTGAGGTTCTCACGAAGTGCTTCATTCTCAAATAACTCTGAGAGAAGGTCCATTTGAAGGTTCTTGATGTAGCGCTCCAATTCTTGATTGTACACAAGTACGGGTGAAAATTTCATCTTTTGTTCGTCCGTCAAGTCGATGAGTGCTCCATCAGGCTTCTGCCAGCCAAGACTTCCAAAGTAGTGGTTGCACAACTGAGCACGATGACGATAGCTCAAACGTGCGATGACATCATGGACGGCAGTGTTTTTGCCCATCTCACATTCATGGCTCAATGTGCCATAGTTGATGTCTTCAGTCTTGGGGTCATCTTCACGTCCAAAAACTTTAGTTTTGATGCCCCAGAATCCAGACTTCCTCTTAGTTGCCTTGATCTCAGGTATCGGCAGTTTCACCATCTGCACTAGCTCCATGAGGAATGAGCCTCCGAGGACATCTTCGTAGTCCCCTCTTTTGTTCAGGGTGTAGTTCTCCATCTATAGTTTGAAACAGGGAGGGTTAAGTAAAAGGATTTAGAAGTGACGAGAGTAGTGAAAACAAAAGTTGTTCCTATCAAGGTCTTCCTATTTCTAATACATTTCCTAGGGTCACGTCCTACAGTCAACATGTGCTCTGATACCATTTCTGTAGCGACCCGGCTCAAAACGAGTCAAGCCTCTGTGTGTTCTATGCCATCCCGCGATCAGTATGCCGGCACACATAGTACATCAATGTATATATCAAAGTGCAATCACATGTAATTAACGTAAAGTTGATATATACCTAAAAATCTCAGCAGAAACAGTCAACGGGAGTGGGGTGCCAATAACACCAACGTCAGGTTGAGTGTAGACCATAACCCTGAATCGTACTCTTACTCGTCGAAGAAGAGTATCTGCAACATGAGACGTTGCAGCCGTGTAGGTCGGTACATTGAATGTATCGGCAAGATCACCATAGCAGAACAGAAGATAAAAAAACTATTCTATATGCAGTAAGGCTTTGTGGCTCCGTGTCTGTGTTTTTGCATAAAAGCTGATTTTATTTTATTTTCCTACAACAAAGGAATAACAGGAGTTTTCACTACAGAGTTACCTAACATGACATGGTTCCACCAACCGACGTCTTAATGCCCACAAGTATCAATGGTTGCCCAGAATTAATTATCAGTCTAGTGTTGAGAGTTCAAAGATAGATCCAAGTCCAGAGGCTCAAATTGTCCGTAACCGGGGACACGGTTAATCGATTAGGTTTAACTCTGCAGAGTGTTGTGTACTTTACCCACAAGATTCGTTCCCTCCTGGTAAGTCCTCGCACTGCCGGGTGTTTTAGAATAGGACGAACAAAACATGGTCTTTCAGAGCGTTTCCCTGACTACGTTCAGTGCCCATCCATTCCTAACGTCGACTACATCTCGTAGCACTGCCCAGCCAGAGTCACAACAAAGATCTACCAAGCCAGAGCCCATAATGACTTGTGGCTACATAGGTAAGCTTCCAGGCATGAAGTATTCATCCCTCTCTTTGAGTCTGGGTTTAGCTTTCCGCAAGATGTCATGGCGCTTCTCCATGCACTACTGGAGCTTTAGTAACAAGTGGTGGGTTCCTACCTCATGCATTCTACTCAACTACAAGAATTTCAATAACACTACTGGAGGGATTTGTTGGATGATGTCACTACATGCAATAAAACATAGGTATGAAATAGATGGTCAAAGTGAACTTGCCTATACTGTTGATGAAGAATAATATCGCTCTCAGAAATAACTTGATACACTATTCGTCACTCTCCGGTGAAAATCTATATAATCAAATATTGCATTCATATAATAAATCATACTAGCAATCAATTCTAACAATCAAAAAGTAACACAAGACCAAAAGCAACAAGGTTGTGATGAAGGAAATACTTAAGACAAAACTGAAAACAACAAAACTTCATCAACACAACCAAGAGTTGGTTTTCTCTAGAAATAATCCTATTTTCAAAAGTAACAAGAAAAACAAATTAAATATAACAAAATTATTTTAGTAAATATTTTACTAGCAAAAAGAATTACTTTTGAAGAACAACTAAAATTATGAAAACAACACTCTAAACAACATAGGTTTTTGTCTAATAAACTTAACAACAAGAAAAATATATATTAAAATAACAGAAACAAGATATGTAACAACTAAATTAACAGAAAATATATTTTATAATTTTTTTTATTTTAAAGGTATTTTCCAATAGCAAATCAAACTAGCAAATGGAAATCAATTACAAGTTATAATTAACTAGAATTGGTTTTCATGATATCAACTAATAAAGTAATATTTGTTTGAAGGGCTACTGTTATCTAACAGAAAACTTTAAAAAAATCTATCAACTAATATAAAAGAAAATAAATTTAAACAATTTAAAACAAAAGAAAAATAAAAAATCCTAAAAAGAACTAAAACAGAATCTGTTTTGTTAAAAATACTAATTTAATAAAAGTTCTCAAATTCTAACTACTGTTAAATAAAGTCACTAGTGACAAGTAGCAAAAAGAATCAACTAAAAATATATTTCTAAACTCAATATATTCAGAAAATAAGATTTGAATCAAATCTGTTTGAATTCAATTTTAAAATTTTCAAATATTGTCAAACTTGATCTAGAGAAACTTGATAAATTTGTTGACACAAAGCAAAGAGAATTAAATTAAAACAATTAAAACATAAAAGATATAAAGAAAACGAAAACTGAACTATTCTGTTTTAAAACAGAAAAGAGAAAAAGAAAAAAATCCTGACTAACGGACAGGGGTGACATGGCAAGCTGTGATTGAGCGAGACGGTGTCCGCTAGATACAACGGAGCGAATGGCCGCAACTTAAAAAAACGCTTCGGCTAATCTAAACTGAGGAAAAAAATGGCTGATTCATTTAAAATAAACCGAACGGGTATGCACTATCTAATCGGGGCCGTTGGAATGAGATCTGACGGAGGGGAGATTGAGAGGGCTCACAGGGGTTCGTCGGCGAGGTCGACGTCGACGGGGGCTCGGCTCGATGTGGGCAGCGTCTTCGGTAGTCCTCCGGCGCCGGGGTTTGCTCCGTTCGATGCAGGCGAGGATGGCGACGAGGTAGGTGGCGTCGGCGAGGCTGGAGGTGCATGAGCGTGACGGCGGCGAGCTGGGAGGCATCAACGGCACTCGGGTGTTGATGGGGATAGGGGCTCCGGTGGCTCGGGAGCTCAGGCGAGGGCACTGGGAGGTGCGCGTGAGGGCAGAGAGCTCGGTGGGCTTGGCGATGGTGGTCGAAGGCATCGGGAGCGAGCGGGATGGGGTAATGGCGTGGTGGCGGCACTCGGGCTCCGATGAGCAATGGCGGCGAGGAGAGGCGTCGGGAAGAGGTATTAGGGGGGAATGGGTGCGGGAGGGGTCGGGGTTTATATAGGGGCCTCGAGGTGCATGGGGAAAGAAAGGAGAGGGAGATCCGGTTCGGATTCGGCCGACTCTGGCGAGGTTGGAAGGAGGAGGGAGTGGAGGAAGGTGACCGCGGGATTTGCGCGGGCGGTCGATGGGGTCCATTGTCAGCGAGAGAGGGAGAGGGTGGGTGGCGTAGGTGGCTGATCCGAAGGAGGTGGGCCGCGGTGGACTTTCCTGATAAAGATATTTTCCTTTTATAAGATATCAAAGAAGGAAACTAACTTGTGGGCAATCAAAATATTTCCAAAAAAGAAAGTTTTATATACCGAAATGACCAGGGAAATAAATTCAGTAAGATGAACAATTTTCCACGGCCAAAATAGATACTTTAAGAAAAAATATTTTCAGAAAATGCCTAAATTGATTTTAATTCTTTGGCAATAAATTTTCAAATAACCCCCTAGGTTTTATGGTTCAAATACTTCACAAAAATAACCCTGGTGTGGAGTGTCATATTACTCTTCTCAAAAATTTGGTCAAGGGTATTTGAATACTTTCAAAATTTGAAATGGAACCAAATATGAAATGAATTTCAAAAAGAATAATTCAGAGATTTTCAAATCCACTTTTGAAATTCCTTGTTTATGAAGAAGTCATGTCATCTTCTCTCACTGATTTGAAATGTAGGAATTTGAATTCCAAAAGCATATGGGAAAGTCAGGTCATTCCCTCTCATTCAAAAGTTTTCAAAAAGTTTCAAATTTTCACTCAATTTCAATCACTCAATCAAACAAATAATTTTTCTAATATTTATTTTAACATTCGAAAATTTGGGATGTTACATTTTTTGCGAAGTAAAAACAAGCAAAAAAAGAAACTCGCACGTTGGCCGTATTGTTGGTGTCAAAACCAGCGGATCTCGGGTAGGGGGTCCCAAACTGTGAGACTAGAGTCGACGGAAACATGAGACGAAGGGGACACGAGTTTACCCAGGTTCAGGCCCTCCTATGGAGGTAATACCCTACGTCCTGCTTGGTTGTATTGATGATGTGAGGGGTTACAAATTTGATCTACCTCGAGATCGTATAGCTAACCCTAGATGAGTCGTCCTCTCTATACCCCCAACACCTCCGGCTTATATAGACGTTGGGGGTGTCCTTGGTTTACACATTGTCGGTTACATGCCGAAGAGATAAACATGCCTAACTAGAGCTAATAACTTGGAGAATACTTCATGGCTCCTCAAAGCTTCCATCTGGCGTAGGTGGTCTTCGGTCATCCGATGTCTGCTTTGCGGCCCATATAGTCCGGCCCATAACAATAGGTCGGCTATCCGAGGACCCCCTAATCCTGGACTCCCTCAGTAGCTGCCGGACTAGCCTTCAATGCTGATTTATATCCGGTCGATCTCCTCCGGTCGTCATCTTCGGCTTGCGAGGCGAGTCCCTCATCCTTGTTTGTTCGGCAACCGACCAGTCTTCGATAAGATCTCAAGCGCCGCGGGTGCAGGTTTATTATAATAACTGCGCGTGTTCCTCGACTTTTGCACATCATGAGGGGGCGAGTGGTCAGTGATTTACAATCTTTCCCTTCCACAACAGGGGCCCAACTCATTTAATCAAACAAAATGGTTCTGCAGACCACATTCTCTCCCTCCTCACCAAAAGAAACTCCCAGCGGAAGCTCCACGCAACCATGGCCACCGTCCCCAGCTCCTCCGCACGTCCCTACAGCTCACGCCTGGGGGATTGGACCAACTGTTCTGTTACACTCCTACGACTCCGTAATCTGGAGACCCAGGGATATCTCCCATCGTCAGATCTGGCGGTGACCCCCTATGGCGACGAGGTTTTCGATGAGCGTTTCCCTAATCCTAACAAGGGGAGAGCATGTGCTTCATCCCCTTCCTCCTCCGGGGACTTGGGTTTCCAATCCATCCATTCATGAGGGGGTTACGTGAGTTCTATGGGATCCAACTTGACCATCTCACTCCAGGGTCAATCTTACACATCTCAGGCTTCGTTGCCCTCGGCGAGATGTTCTTGGGGTGCGAAGCACATGTTGATTGTGGAGGAAATACTTCTATCTCGTCCCCCGATCTTGGGACAAGACAATTTTGGAGGTCGGCGGGGCCGAAGTGTGCCGTATAGCGGGGATGGGGTATCCGGCAGGCACTACATAGAAGTTCGAAGAATGGACCTCGGAGTGGTTCTATATCGAAGATGTCCCCCTGTTTGAGCCAACCCGAACAAGCCTTCCCGAATACTCCAATATTCTCTCAAAGAAGAGGTAGAACTGGCGACCAAAGGGATCATCCCAGGAGGAAAGCATCAAAGTGCGACGCCTAGCTACGTAGGTGCGGATGCTCGTCCACCACCGGCTGACCATGATCGACGTCATGGCCGCCGCCATCTCCCGGTGTGTGTAGCCCCTCCAATAAAGGGTACACCCCTGATATGTCTCCAACGTATCTATAATTTTTGATTGTTCCATGCTATTATATTATCTGTTTTGGATGTTTTGTATGCATTAATATGCTATTTTATATTATTTTTGGGACTAACCTATTAATCTAGAGCCTAGTGCCAGTTTCTATTTTTTCCTTGTTTTTTAGTTTCATAGATAAGGAATATTAAACGGAGTCCAAACAGAATAAAACCTCCGAAAGTTTTTTCCTGGAAAATATGGAAGCCACAAGACTTAAGAACCAAGGTAGAGGAGCTGCCACGGGGCCACAAGCCTGTTTGCCACGGCAAGGGGGTACCCCACATCGGGCAGGCTTGTGGGACCCTGGCACCTCCTCTAACCCTAATCTTCGGTCTATAAATACCCAAATATTCAATCATTATCACAACAAGCCACGAAAACACTTTTCCGCCGCCAGAAGCCTCCGTTCCCGAGAGATCCAATCTTGGAGCCTTTTCCAGTAATCTTCCGGAGGGGGATTCGATCACGGAGGGCATCTACATCAACTCCATTGCCCATCCGATGATGTGTGAGTAGTTCACCATAGACCTACAGGTCGATAGCTAGTAGCTAGATGGCTTCTTCTCTCTCTTTGCTTCTCAATACCATGTTCTTCATGATCTTCATGGAGATCTATCTGATGTAATACTCTTTTGCGGTGTATTTATCGAGATCCGATGAATTGTGGGTTTATATTCAGATTATCCATGAATATTATTTGAGTCTTTCCTGAATTCTTCTTATGCATGATTTAATATCTTTGCAAGTCTCTTCGAATTATTGGTTTGGTTTGGCCAACTAGATTGGTAATTCTTGCAATAGGAGAAGTGCTTAGTTTTGGGTTCAAGCTTGCGGTGTCCTCTCCCAGTGACATAGTAGGGGTAGCGAGGCACGTATTGTATTATTGCCATCAAGGATAAAAATACGGGGTTTTCATCATATTGCTTGAGTTTATCCCTCTACATCATGTCATCTTACCTAATGTGTTACTCTATTCTTCATGAACTTAATAGTCCAGATGCAGGCATGAGTCGGTCGATGTGTGGAGTAATAGTAGTAGATGTAGAATCGTTTTGGTCTACTTGTCATGGACGTTATGCCTATATGCATACCAATTTCCTTGGATATCTTCATAACTATTTGCTTTTCTACCAATTGCTCGACAGCAATTTGTTCACCCACAGTAATACTTGCCATCATGAGAGAAGCCATCTAGTGAAAGCTATGGCCCCCGGGTCTATTTTCCATATTATATTTTCATATCTAAAACCAAAAACACCAAAAATACTTGCTGCATTATTTTTACTTCTAGTTTTACTTTCCGTTCAAGCATCCTATTATATATATCTCTACTAGATCTCATCCTTGCAAATAACCGTGAAGGGATTGACAACCCCTTTATAGCGTTGGGTGCAAGAGTTCGATTCCTTGTGCAGGTATATCTATTGGTGGGTCGCTTGTATATCCTATTGGATTGATACCTTTCTTCTCAAAAACTGAGGGAAATACTTATCTACTTTGCTGCATCAAACTGTTGCTCTTCACGGGAAACAAATGCATGCTCAAGAAGTAGCAAGAAGGATTTCTGGCGCCATTGTCGGGGAGATACATAGCAAGTCCAGAATACCAAGTACCCATCACAAACTCATCTCTTGCATTTACATTATTTTCCATTTGCCTCTGGTTTTCCTCTCCCCCACTTCTAAAATGATTTTCAAAAAAGATATGCCTTTCGCCCTTTTTCGTTCGTCTCCTCGTTTGCTTCTTGCTTGTGTGCTTGACTGCGTGATTTGTCACGATGACTCAAGAGAATACCAAGTTGTGTGAATTTTCCAATACTAATAATAATTATTTAATTAGTACTTCGATTTCTCCCGCCACTAGTGTAGAATCTTATGAAATTAATGCTGCTTTGCTCAATCTTGTTATGAAAGAACAATTTTCCGGCCTTGCTAATGAAGATGCCGCATCCCATCTAAATACTTTCGTTGAATTGTGTGGTATGCAAAAGAAGAAAGATGTGGATAATGATATTGTTAAATTGAAGCTATTTCTGTTCTCACTACGAGATCGTGCTAAAACTTGGTTTTCTTCTTTGCCTAAAAATAGTATTGATTCATGGAATAAGTGTAAAGATGCTTTTATTTCCAACTTGATCATTAACATGTTGCACAATCTTGGGAGAGGATGAAACTTATGATTAAGAATTGCCTCGCGCATGGCGTGGGTTTATGGATGATTATACAAATTTTCTATGTTGGATTGAATTTTGCTTCTAGGAATCCCTTACATTCTACCGCGGGTGGAACTTTTATGGAAATCACATTTGGAGAAGCTACTAAACTCCTAGATAATATTATGGCAAATTACTCACAATGTCACATCGAAAGATCTCCTACTAGTAAAAAAGTGCATGCTATTGAAGAAATTAATACATTGAGTGAAAAGATGGATGAATTGATGAAATTGTTTGCTAGTAAGAGTGCTCCTATTGATCCTAATGATATGCCTTTTTATTCTTTGATTGGAAATAATAATGAATCTATGGATGTGAATTTTGTTGGTAGGAACAATTTTGGTAATAATGCTTATAGAGGTAATTTCAACACTAGACCATTTCCTAGTAATTCCTCTAATAATTATGGTAATTACTATAGCAATTCTGATGGAAATTATAAAAAGATACCCTCTGATTTTGAGAGTAATATTAAAGAATTCATTAGTACGCAAAAAGGTTTCAATGCTATGATTGAAGAAAAATTGCTCAAGATTGATGATTTGGCTAGGAACATTGATAAAATTTCTCTTGAGAGTGATTGTTTAAAAATTAGATCTATTCCACCCAAGCACGATATTAATGAGTGTTTAAAATCTATGAGAATTTCTATTAATGAGTGTAAGGAAAGAACCGCTAGAGTTCGTGCTAAGCGTGAATGGCTTCAAAAAGTATGTTCTCGTGATAATATTGATGAAGATCTTGAAGTGATTGATGTGATGCCTATTGAATGTTTGTTTTCCAATGTTAATCTTGATAATGATGGGACTGGATATGAGTCAACTTTTGTTAAAAGGCATCCCAGTGATTCGTAGTTTTTAAATCTTGATGCTAAGATTGATAAAAGAGGGATTGGATAGGTCAAAACTTTAAATAGTAATGAACCCACTCCTTTGGATTTAAAAGACTTTAATCATGGTAGATAAACTTTAATTGATTGTATTTCCTTGTTGCAATCCATGTTGATTTATCCTCAAGCTTATAATCAAAACAAGCCTTTTACTAAACATATTGTTGATGCTCTGATGAAGGCTTTTGAAGAAAAACTTGAGTTGCAAGTTTCTATACCTAGAAAGCTTTAAAATGAGTGGGAACCTACTATTAAGATTAATATTAAAGATTATGAGTGCCTTTCTTTGTTTGATTTGGGTGCTAGCATTTTCACTATTCCAAAAACTTTATGTGATGTGTTAGGTTTCCGTGAATTTGATGATTGCTCCTTAAATTTGCATCTTGCGGATTCCACTATAAAGAAACCTATGGGAAGAATTAATGGTGTTCTTATTGTTGAAAATAGGAATTATGTGCCCGTAGATTTCATTGTTCTTGATATAGATTGCAATCCTACATGTCCTATTATTCTTGGTAGACCTTTCCTTAGAACGATTGGTGCAATTATTGATATGAAGGAAGGGAATATTAGATTCCAATTTCCATTAAGGAAAGGTATGGAACACTTTCCTAGGAAAAATATAAAATTACCTTATGAATCTATCATGAGAGCTACTTATTGATTTCATACCAAAGATGACAATACCTAGCTCTATTGCGTTTTGCCTAGCTAGGGGCGTTAAACAATACCGCTTGTTGGGAGGCAACCCAATTTTATTTTGCTTTCAGCTCTTTGTTTCTGTTTTGGTGTGTTTGGAACATTATTACTTATGTATTAATTGTGTTTTTGTGTTTAAATTAGTGTTTGAGCCGAGTAAAACCTTTGGGGTGATCTATGGTAGTTGTTGATTTGATCTTGCTGGAAAATAGAAACTTTTGCGCTCAGTACAGGATTTTTCAGAATTTTTCAGAGTGTCAAATTGATCTGAAATTTTTACAAAGGATTTATATACAAATTTACCTGGTTTTAATAATTTCTTCAGGATTTTTACAGTTCCATAAGTATTCGAAGTTTACAGATTTCTACAGACTGTTCTGTTTTTGACAGATTCTGTTTTCTTTGTGTTGTTTGCTTATTTTGATGTATCTATGGGTCGTATAGGGGGGTATGAGTCATGGGGAAGTTAGAATAAAGTAGGTCTTACACAATATAAATAAATAATGAGTTCACAACAGTACATAAAGTGGTGATTTATTTTTCTTATACTAAAGAATCTCATGAGTTTTCTGTTGAGTTTTGTGTTGTGAAGTTTTCAAGTTTTGGGTGAAGATTTGATGGACCATGGAATAAATATTGGGGATTCCCATGGCACCCCAAGTCATATTAAAGGATACCAAAAAGCCTAAGCTTGGGGATGCCCCGGAAAGTATCCCCTCTTTCGCCTTCAATCCATTGGTAAATTTACTTGAGGCTATATTTTTATTCACCATAGGATATGTGTTTTGCTAGGAGCGTCTTTTATGATATGCGTCTTTGCTTGTTAGTTTGCCACAATCATCCTTGTTGCAAAAATATTTAGAGAGATACATGCTGAATCGTGAATTTGTTAGAATACTCTATGTGCTTCACTTATATCTTTTGAGCTAGGTAATGTTGCTCTAGTACTTGACATATCTTTTTAGAGCATGGTGGTGCTATATTTCATAGAAATTATTGAACTCTCGTTCCTCACTTATATTATTTTGAGAGTTTCTTAAAACAACATGGTAATTTGTTTAGGTTATGAATTTAGTTCGAATATAATGGGCATCCAAGAGGGATATAATAAAACTTTCATAATAAGTGCATTAACAACTATGAGAAGTTGGATTCGTTGCATAAAGTATTGAGATAATAGGGATGGTAATATGAGAGTCATGCTAGTGAGTAGTTGTGAAATGAAGAGATACGTGTGTTAAAGCTTGTGATTCCCGTAGCATGCACGTATGGTGAACCGCTATGTAACGAAGTCGGAGCATGACTTGTCTAATGATTGTCGACCTTTGTGTGAGGGTTGGGAGCGTGCGATGGTTAACTCCTACCAACCTCTCCCCTAGGAGCATGCGTCTAATGCTTTGTTTGATAACTAATAGACTTTTGCAATAATTATGTGAGTTCTTTATGACTAATGTGAGTCCATGGATTATACACACTCTCACCCTTCCATCCTTGGTAGCCTCTCTAGTACCGTGCAACTTTCGCCGCTACATCAAACTCTCCTTCCTCAAAACAGCCACCATATATTCCTTAAAATAGCCACCATATCTACTTATTATGGCATTTACATAGCCATTCCGAGATATATTGCCATGCAACTTCCAGCATGTAGTTTTTCTATGAATTGCATCATCCCTTCATATGTCATATAGAGTTTTATCTTGTCATAGGAATCGAGTTGTAATTTATTTTTCTTTGAGTTATAAGTAAATAAAAGTGTGATGATTTTTCATTAATAGAGCATTGTCCCATGAGAGAAAAGGATGATGGAGCCTATGACTCCCTCACAAGTAGGGATGAGTATCCGGACTTTACAAAAAATAAAAGAGGTCAGCGAAGACCAAACAAAAAAAAGAGGCCAAAGAAGCCCACCAAAATAAAAAATGAGAGAAAGAGAGAAGGGACAATTGCTACTACCTTTCTCCACACTTGTGCTTCAAAGTAGCACGATGATATTCATGATAGAGAGTCTCCTATTTTGTCACTTTCATATAACTAGTGGATATTCATTTTGCACAACCACTTAGTTTTCTTTTTGAGCTTTCATACACTTATAGCTCTAAGTGCATTTGTTGCATGGCAATCCCTACTCACTCACATTGATATATATTGATGGGCATCTCCATAGCCCGTTGATACGCCTAGTTGATGTGAGACTATCTTCTCCTTTTTCCTTGCACCCCCACCATATTCTATTCCACCTATAATGCTATATCCATGGCTCACACTCATGTATTGCGTGAGAGTAGAAAAGGTTTGGGAACACCAAAAGTGTGAAACAATTGCTTGACTTGTTCATCGGGGTTGTGCATGCTTTAGATACTTTGTGTGGGGATGATGGAGCATAGCCAGACCATAGGATTTTGTAGGGATAACTTTATAAGGCCATGTTATTTCGAAAGGACACAACTACCTTGTTGGTGTGCTCGAATTATTAATGTTTTTATGTCAATATTAGACTATTGTTTTGAATCTAACGGATCTGGATATTCATGCCACATTAAAGATGTTACATGGATCAATATGTTCGGTAGCATTCCACATCAAAAATTGTATTTTTATCATTTACCTACTCGAGGACGAGCAGGAATTAAGCTTGGGGATGCTGATACGTCTCCAACGTATCTATAATTTTTGATTGTTCCATGCTATTATATTATCTGTTTTGGATGTTTTATATGCATTAATATGTTATTTTATATTATTTTTGGGACTAACCTATTAATCTAGAGCCTAGTGCCAGTTTATGTTTTTTCCTTGTTTTTGAGTTTCGCAGAGAAGGAATATTAAATGGAGTCCAAACGGAATAAAACCTCCGAAAGATTTTTTTGGAAAATATGGAAGCCACAAGAATTGAGAACCAAGGCAGAGGAGCTGCCATGGGGCCACAAGCCTGCTTGCCGCGGCCAGGGGGTACCCCACGCCGGGCAGGCTTGTGGTCCCCTGACACCTCCTCTAACCCTAACATTTGGCCTATAAATACCCAAATATTCCGTCATTATCAGAATGAGCCATGAAAACACTTTTCCGCCGCCAGAAGCCTCCGTTCCCGAGAGATCCAATCTTGGAGCCTTTTCTGGTAATCTTCCAGAAGGGGATTCGATCACGGAGGGCATCTACATCAACTCCATTGCCCCTCCGATGATGCGTGAGCAGTTCACCACAGACCTACGGGTCGATAGCTAGTAGCTAGATGGCTTCTTCTCTCTCTTTGCTTCTCAATACCATGTTCTTCATCATCTTCATGGAGTTCTATCTGATGTAATACTCTTTTGCGGTGTGTTTGTCGAGATCCGATGAATTGAGGGTTTATATTCAGATTATCCATGAATATTATTTGAGTCTTTCCTGAATTCTTATATGCATGCTTTAATATCTTTGCAAGTCTCTTCAAATTATTGGTTTGGTTTGGCCAACTAGATTGGTAATTCTTGCAATAGGAGAAGTGCTTAGTTTTGGGTTCAATCTTGCGGTGTCCTCACCCAGTGACATAGTAGGGGTAGCAAGGCACGTATTGTATTGTTTCCATCAAGGATAAAAAGATGGGGTTTTCATTATATGGCTTGATTTTATCCCTCAACATCATGTCATGTTCCTAATGCGTTACTCTATTCTTCATGAACTTAATACTCTAGATGTAGTCAGGAGTCAGTCGATGTGTGGAGTAATAGTAGTAGATGCAGAATCGTTTCGGTCTACTTGTCACAGATGTGATGCTTATATGCATAATCATTGCCTTGGATATCTTCATAACTATTCGCTTTTCGATCAATTACTCGACAATAATTTGTTCACCCGCCGTAATACTTGCGATCATGAGAGAAGCTATCAAGTGAAACCTATGGCCCCAGGGTCTATTTTCCATATTATATTTTCAGATCTAAAACCAAGAACACCAAAAATACTTGCTGCATTATTTTTGCTTCTAGTTTTACTTTCATTTCAAACATCCTATTACATCTATCTCTACTAGATCTCATCCTTGCAAATAGCCATGAAGGGATTGACAACCCCTTTATAGCGTTGGGTGCAAGAGTTTGATTCCTTGTGCAGGTATATCTATTGGTGGCTCACTTGTTTATCCTACTGGATTGATACCTTGGTTCCCAAAAACTGAGGGAAATACTTATCAACTTTGTTGCATCGAGCCATTCCTCTTCACAGGAAACCAACACATGCTCGAGAAGTAGCAACCCCCTATGGAAATACAATGCGACAAGCGAGGCCATGCACTCCCGAAAGCAAGTCCCCGCCAATCCGACAATGTTGGACGTCATACTTGCTGACCTGTACAAAGGAGAGCAAAAAGTCTTCATTCAGCGGTCAACCAAGGAAGGGTATTCGGACCACAATCCCATCGAACGGGTAAGCCTTTCTCTTTGAATCATGATACAATTCGGGTTTTCCTTTCCATACTCTATTTGACCGAGGTCTGGTGTGAACAGGAATGGAGGAGTTTCATCGAGACAGTCAACTATACGACTCATCAACCCGAGAACCATTCATGCGACAACGATTCGGGTTTCAACGAGGACCCAGATCTTCTCCTTGACTTTGAAAACGGAGTCTATTTCTAGGACAACATCGTCCAGACCCTGGTGGCTATCATAATTGATTACCCCGGGTCAATCTCCATCTCTGCCGCGGACAGGAAGAAAAGCTCCTCCCGCAAGAGGCCCGCTACCAAGAGCACCCCGGACGTGCCGGTCCCGACCCCCAAGCACCGCTGATCGGCGCACCATGCACCGGCAACCGAAGCTGCGGCCGAATAAGAGGCTAACCGAGACCTTGCGAAGGAGTCGGAAATGGGGACGAATCCACCTGCCCGCTCATCCCGAAGGTACATTGTTCGGTTATCCGCTTATCATTGTAATCGGTAGAGTCTCATAGCAGCTCATTTTATTGAAATACCTAGCTGAAACACCCAATCCTCTTCTACCGAAGGGGCTACCCGGGTGTCCGGAGACACCCGAAGCTCCCGGGCCACGACCCATGCGGCTTCTGTTATAGAAGCCCACATGGACAATTCGGGGCCCGCCGAATCTAGTGATGGAGTATCCATCACCAAATCGGAGGTGGAGAGTGCCATGCATCATCGACACCGATGGTAGGCCATGCGGCACCCAATTTTCTCTGACCAGGAGTTCGGCGCCCTATGCTTGGCGGATGCACACCTTGGCGCCGCCCGAGCTGGATTCGGCGAAGCTATGAAGTTGGTAACAACCAGCATACAGGTAAGTGATCGGATTTTGCAAAATCCGAATATTTGTGTAAGCCTTGTAGCCCCCGAGCCTTAATTTGTTTTAGAACAAAAGAATTAAGGATCTCTGCATAGTTTGACTGCTAACGCAGGCCTCAAAGCAATAGTCTGAGCAATTGGCCAAGGATCTCAAGGAGAGCCGCACGGAAGTACAATCCGTGAAGGCCGAACTAGCACAAGTAAAGAGCTTCACGCGAGAGGCCCATGGTGAGTATGCATTTATTTCTAATTTTTTTATATCATCCTGCCTGACATATGGATTTCGTGTAGCAGCCGAATTAATAGGACATATGGAAAGGCATCTGGAAGAAGCCCGAGATTCTCAGAGGTATGCGGAGTCCCAACATCAGGCTGGCTGCCTTGTTATACAAAATAGGCCGAAGAAAATAAAGAGTTTAAAGATTCAATTGGCCCAAGCTCAAGAAGAGAATTGAAAGCTTCAGAGGGGCGTATTTGGTAAGTAAAATTCTGCTATCGGCAAATATTTCTGATGTAGGGAATGATAGTAACTATGCTGTTATCTTATGTGCAGGCCTCCTGTCCGGGCATCCTGAAGAGGTGATCGAATCATACCAAGGGGACATGTTGAAGGAGCTAACCTCTCTCCATAAGTGCGTGCAAAAAGCAATGAAAGGGATGGTGAAGGCACTATGGCCCACCGAACTGCCACATGAAGGGATAGCCGCACTTGTGGATCGATTTAAGGGTCCTCGAAATAGGTTCGAGCCGTGGAAGACTTCGGCTTGCCGCGAGGGGGCACAGGAGGTATGGGAAATGGTCTAGACCCGTATCACCGGACGTAACCCCGAGCATATGGCGTGGGTTGGTCCCGTGGGATTGGATGGAAAAGAAGTGCCACTCCACCTAGTATATGACCAGCTGATGGCAGCCGCCCGTCTTTCGCAAGCAGACTGCCCCCTTAACTGGCTGCACATGTAATTTATATGTACGTGTGTATAAACAATCCATGTTGTAAACTTTGTCTTAACCGGCCATCGGCTTCTCCCTCCCGTGCGAAGAGCTCGGGAGTGTTCCTCCTTATTTTTCCCTTGCAAAAGAGAAAACTGTATTCGGGGAACCATGCAATCCGTCCATGTGGTGCGAACACATAGAAAGCACATAGAAAGATATGTTATATTATGACGTACCATAAGAAACATCTTCCGATGAGAGTAGTTGTCACATCCCTAGCTAGTTTACTTAGGACAAGATGTGTGTGCATCATGTTTCACTTTTTACATCAACTTCAAATGGGGATTAACAGAAACCCCAAACACCTCACTTGAATCAAATTCATTCCATGATTGTGAAAAATGAACAAATCCAAAATGCCCATAAAAAATGTCCCCTATGTCTGATAAATGTGGACATGATTATATAGGGGGTCATTCTAAATATTTGAATAGTTATAGAAATTCAAAAATAAATATTAAAGCTTCTGAAATGCCAAATAAAGAATTATAATTATTTCAGTTTTCAAAATATTTTGAAACTTTTTATAGAAGTTTGAAATATTCAAACTAAGTTCTATAAAATTTTGGGATATTTTATGCCTAGCATTTGTGCCTAAAAATAAATAAATTAAATGTCAGAAAATAAAACAAAACTAGAATTTAAAAAATAAGAAAAGAAGGAAGCCATCTGGGCCGGCCCATCTGGCCCAACACCGTTGTCGTCCTCCTGGCGGCTAGGAGGACAAGCGTGTGCTCGCCGTGCGCCCGCGCCGGTGCTGCCACGCAGCTCCCTGCGTGGCTGCATCCCCCGCCATGCTAGCGAGAGGATGAGGACGCCACTGCCTCTTCCCTCTCCTTTGCCTGCCATGGCCGCCGCCTTCTCGCCACCGTAGCCGCCACTCCAGCCGCTCCCTTCCGCCCGAGCTCCGGTAGCCGCCGTGCTCATCGCCGGTGCCGATTCCGGCTATCCCAGCCCCTGGAAGGTGTCGGGCTCAATGCGCGCGAGCATGTAGAGCCGATCGGTGCCCTACACCACCCATTTGGTCGCCGAAGGAGGAAACCCGACCCCTCTGCCGTCTCTACAGCCACCGGCGACTCAACGCAGGTGGGTCTGGCCGGAGTTGACCACGGGGGTTTGACCCCAGGGTCACTAGCAAGTGGGGCCAGGCTATGCTAATTAGGATTAGTTTAAATATTTAATTAATCAATTTAATTAAGTTAATGACCCACTGACAATGGGCCCTACCCTAACTAAGTAGTAATTAGTGTTTTAATTAACTTTGTTAGTAGCTGGGTCACTGACCAGTGGACCCCACTGGTCAGGTTTGACCTGTCAGCGATTTGTTGATCAGCTGATGTCATGCTGATGCAATAAAGAATTTTCTGAATTAAATTAATTTTATAAACTATTTAAAACTTAGAAAATTCATAGAAATTAATCTATAACTAAGATTGAAATAATTTATATATGAAAATTTATCAGAAAAATTAAATGAATCCAATGGTGCTGTTATCACGCATGTTAGAGCAACCTATGTAGATGAACATGGACATTTACTGATAGGTTAACATATGGAATATGTAAAGGAGACTTATTTTGAACCTATATTCAAAATTACTTCATTTAACTTGGGTAGTAGTTGCATTAGCTCATCCATACATGCTGCCATGTCATGATCATGCATCATATTGTTGCACTTTGCTATGTATTGATTGCTACTTATCCGCATTGCGGTAGGCCCTACTTCTGAGGATACCTCCGAGTATTCCAACGAAGGAGAAAACGTTCCCGCTTCCCAGCAAGGCAAGCAACCCCATTGATCATTCTGATAACATCCCATTCTCTTGCTCCTGCTCTTGTTTATTGCATTAGGACAAACGTTCACTTGTCTGCCATACACGATAGATGAACCCATTCCTTTGAATGACCTCTCATTGTCATAGTAAATAGCTAAACCTTGCAACCTAGCATACCTGGTAGATGCTTGTGCCATGATGTGCTTTGATTACTTTGCCTGCTTTGCTTGCTATGCTTAGAGTTGTGTCAGGTCTGATTCATCTGGGTGATGAACTGGAGTGAAACAATATTGTTCTGAAGTGTTAAGCTTATGATGAACCCATTTTGGTAAAGGTAGCCATGAGAGGCTATGTAGGAGTACATAGCGGGTTGCCTCATTGGGACCATTCTTAGGAACCGAGTTCCATGTTTGTGGTCCAAGACTAGTTACTACCACACATTGGGACACTTAATTGACCCTCTCGACTTATCAATCACTTAGTCCCTGGTCGAGGAGTTGCAAGTAGTTTCTGGTGTTTATGGTATGCTGGAGGCCGTGCATAGCGCTGACCCTAGGGGTGGGTTACGACGCGGTAGGCAGTGGCACAGTGTACCAAGGGTCACCCGAATGGTGGGCTTGGGAACCCTACGCACATCATTTGGGTCCGTAGCGGAAACTTAGGCCGGACTTCCGTGCGAGTTCAGTCTCAAATAGGCGATAGCCTGGACTAGAGGTCTTGTGTGATTGACGGTCGTGGCCGACTCCCTTGCTGGGCTTCCGCTTGAAGGTTGCCGAGGTGCATGGTTTTATGAGCACACAACGATTAGTGGTGAGAGCGTGTGTGGAGAAGTACATCCCTGCAGGGTATGAAACTATTCGAATAGTCGCGTCCTCGGATATGGACTACTTGGAAAACTTATGTTGTTCATAGATAATTTAATGGATACTCATAAAAATATCAAGAAAAGTGTGAGTACCATTGATGACACTCTCGTAGGAGACGGAAGTGAATCCATGGTGGTGTATTGATGTGGAGTTAGTGGACTCGTGTGTGATATCTAAAGTTTGAACAAAGAGTTAAAATGGTGTAGTATAGGTTAGCCATGAGTCAAAGCTGGCATTGCTGCATAAACTCCACCACTCCCTTGTTGATAACTGAGCATGAATAGTCTAGGTTTGCTTTAAAGACTTGCTGAGTATGTTTGTACTCATGTTTGCTTAATAAATGTTGCAGATGAGACTCAGGACCCATCAGGTGGGTTCTATCTAGATGTCGACGATGCTGAATAGCTGGTGTCCCAGCTACGACCTTATGCCCTGTGGCAGGCTATAGATAGTCCGGCCCTACGCCTTTTTACCCTTTCAACTGTCTATACTCAGACAGCTTTATGCTTCCGCTTGGTTTGTATGAATTTTCTTGTATGACTTGAGTGTCGGGTCATGTGACCCCTACCTGTAAGAACATATTATGCAAGGCTCTTCTGAGCCTCTTAAATAAAAGTTGTGTTGTTGTATGGTTATGTTGTGATGCAATAGTTGTATCTATGCATATCGGGCATGTCATGCGTACGTGTGACATGCAACGGTATGTATGGGATCTGACACCTAGTCATGTGCCTTTAGTAGTACTCTTTACGGGAAAGTGCCTCTTTGTGCTTCCACCGAGCCTTGGTAGCTTGCTACTGCTCCAGACACATTGATTGACCGACATGTATCCTTGTTTGCTGTTGTGTCTGTCCCTTTGGGGAAATGTCTCACAGTGTAATGGAGTCTCTGTAGCCTGCTACAACTCGTCTACGTGCAGTGATGACATTTATGTCCCACGGCATAATGGAGTCCTTGTAGCTTGCTATGACTCGTCTACACACGCTTGAGGCCGACACCTGCATTGCTGGGTTACGTATGCATGTTTCCGTACGGATGTGCCACTTGGGTTCTATGACTAGTCATGTCGGCCTGGGTTCTCTGTTGTTTGATTGCTAGCGACATGTTCACATACGTGAGACAAAAGGCGCAAACGGTCCCGGCTAAGGTAAGGCTACAGCCGTGGAGTTTACCGGGCGTGAGGCCGCAAAATGATGTGATGTGTTACAGTCTGGATTCATATGACTTAGGATCAGGGTCCCGAGAACGTTGGTATCAAAGCCTGACTGACTGTAGGACTACCAAGCCAAACCGGTCGAAGTTGAGTCTAGAAAAACTATAGAAAAGTTGGGGAATTGATTGTGGAAGGGAATGTAAGGCTCTTTTTACTCCTCTTCCCAAGTTATTCTATTATGAGTCACTCTCATCTTTTCTACGGGGTTAAGAACTAGGCTTCTCATCTATTGCTTAGGATGACGAGTTACTAACCATGAACTATTAGCTAGCTTGTTTGCAAGTAAACTTCGGTACTCGAGTATTGTTGGTGTGACAAACAGTCAGAGAAGAGATTTGAGTCTAGATAGTCGAGTCGTTATGCTATCCAATCTTCTACAGTGGTCTCAAAATCCTTTTTGAGCAATTACAACCGTTATGCTATCTAATTTCTGCAAGAATCTCTAATGCCTTTGCATCATTCTCTGTTTCAGATGCCCCCTCATCCTTCCCGTCAGGTGGTCCGTCTGACCAGGTGCATCGATGTACCGGGTCACACGGCCATGTTGGTTAGAGTTATGATGGAGGCTGGTTACCATTGGTACCCAAGGTACACAATGGAGGAGCAGTATCAAGATTTCAACGAGAGCCAGAATCTGTGTACTGTTAAGATATATCCATCATATCTTGTTGCTGCAAAGCCGCTTCATTGGACTTATGGATTAGGTGTCACCATAGACATGTCAGTTCAGGAGGCCGCCTACACCATGCTGACTATCATGAGGTTTCACCATGGTCTGCTTCAGAACACGGAGTTCTATTATATTCCTACTTCTCTAGGAGGAGAGGAGAGTTATCTTAGTGCAGCCTATTATGATTATTCTCATGAGGACCCTAGGCTGCAGGTGACTGCTCAGATGTTGGAGAACAGGGATCGTGACGCATGTGCCCTTCGCATGGAGCTATATGCTACCCGTGCACATCTTTGGACAGCCCTAACGCAGCTAGCACCTGGCGTGCAGACATGATATGGAGATTTGGAGATGCTGAATCCATCACGGACTCATCTGCCAGCACACGTAGACTGGCCTGATGTTGGAGGCATCACTCCTCTTCGAGGACTGTTGTTGCCACCAACAAGGGGACCGAGGCCACATCTGTGTCCTTCCGGTTTCCAAGGATCGTAGGCTAGAGTGTTTCCAGATCCTCAGGTTCAGCTCCCGGGCCACGGAGGTAACCTATATGAGGCATTCTACGGCGATGCTTGAGTACGTGGATGTTAGTATTAGTATGTAGTAGTCGTATTGCCACAGTCCTGCATGTCTTGTGGGATATGACTGAGGTGTGAGTCGAGTTCCGGAGGTGTAGATAGATAATGTATTGGAAGCTTGTAATGCCTGCGATGAGTTGTGTCATCTTTCTGTAGTTTGTATTTCAGCTTGGGCTTGTACTGAACTACGTCATGCTGTGTATAAATCATGGTGTTCATATGGTAGTTGTTATTACCATGTTGATCGGGTGTTTACCCCTGCATGCCATGTTGTCTTGTACATTCCTTATCTCATGTCTTAGAGTTGATGTCCTCTATGTCTAAGGTGTGGGTTTCTTTTTCCAGGATGGTGTCAACTAGGAATAACCCCATGCCTACCCCCGAGCAGGGCGAGGGAAGCCAGCCAAGGCAAGAGAACCTGCTGCAGGCGCCTTCTTTGGTACAAGTGATTCTCGAAGCTGAACGGAATAGAAGGGAGACCAACAAGTTGTTGGAACGTATTGAGCAGAACACCGCGCATCCTCCCCGCAATGAACGCAATGAGGTGTGTCCCTCAATGACTTCGTGAAGTTGTGCCCACCTAAGTTTCATCATTTGGTCGACCAACTCGATGTGGATGACTGGTTGACCAGCATGTCCTGCAAAATCCGAGCTGCCAATGTATCTGAGGCCAACAAGGTGACCTTTGCTGCATACTTTCTGGAAGGACCCACCAATCTGTGGTTGGAAAATTATGAAGCCATGCGTCCCGCAGGCCCCGCACCAACTTGGGCAGATTTCAGTGAGGCATTCCGTACCCATCACATCCCGAAAGTGCTGATGGATCGTAAGAGAGAGGAGTTCTATACTTTCACCCAGGGCAGACTGACAGTGGATGCCTATAGCCATTAGTTCGTCAATCTTGCTCGTTATGCTCCGGAGGAAATGTCAACTGATGCCACGAAACAGGCTAGGTTCCGCAAGGGACTTAGTCCTGAGCTCCATCGAGACCTACGTCTGCATGAGTGCAACTCTTTCCAGGCCCTTGTCAACAAGGCTATCAACGCCGAAACTGGACAGACTGATTACGAGACAACTAAGAAGCACACCCATGACTTCAGCTCCGCATCTGGCTCGGGCTCCAACAAATGCTGGGTGTGGGTGCCCAACGCAGCTCTACCGCCAAGGTACACCATGAGGCCATCCTTCCAGGCGCCTCGCCCAGCTCCACCTAACCCTCCAGTATGGACATTTGGAGGTCCCCCTGTCAATGCTACTCCCCGTGCCACCATTGGCTACTACAAATGTGGAGAACCGGGACACTACTCCCGTGAGTGTCCCCAGAACAATGCCATGCCGTTCGGGCATGGAAAGCCGGGAAAAGCCTTCTACGTGAAGCCAGCCCCTGCTCGTGGTCGAGTAAATTATGTTTCTGCTGAAGAAGCCCTTGAGGATCCTGATGTTATCCTAGGTACGCTCCTTGTCAATAGTCATCCAGCATATGTTCTGTTTGATACTGGAGCATCTCATTCATTCATCTAAGAAAGTTATGCACAGTTGCATAACATGTCTTTTTGTGATATGCCTACTCCTTTAGTAGTTCAGACTCCTAGTTCAAAATGGCAAACTTCTAGAGTGAGCCATGACAATGAGATTCTTGTGGATAGGCTAGTCTTCGTAGCATCTTTTATAGCCCTCAAGTCTTCGGACATCAATATCATCTTAGGCATGGACTGGATGAAAGCCCACTATGCTAAGATTGATACTCATACTAGGAATGTTCAACTTACACATCCATCAGGTGAGATAGTTAATGTCTCCACTCGAGCAGTCAAGCGCCAACTCTATTCCCTCAATGCTAGCCCTCTTCTAGAATTAGAAGATATTCTGGTAGTCCGAGACGGATGTCTTTCCAGAAGAACTGCCAGGAATTCCACCTGTCAGAGATGTTGAGTTTGTGATAGAGCTCATTCCAGGGACTGTCCCAATATCCAGAAGACCCTATAAGATGCCACCCTTAGAACTAGCCGAACTTAACAAACAACTCGATGAGGATTTGAAAAAAGGATTCATCCATCCTAGTTCTTCTCCTTGGGCTTGCCTCGTCCTCTTCGTCAAGAAGAATAATGGATCGGATCGGATGGTTGTTGATTACCGGCTAGTGAATCTGGTCACCATAAAGAACAAGTATCCGCTTCCCAGGATCAACGATTTGTATGATCAACTCACTGGATCCTCTATCTTTTCCAAGATGGATTTGAGGTTGGGATACCATCAAATCAGAATTAGAAATGGGGACATTCCACAAATGGCTTTTGTTACTCGTTATGGCCAATACGAGTACACCGTCATGTTCTTCGATTTAACCAATGCCCCAGCCACCTTCTCTCGCTTGATGAATTCGATCTTCATGGAGTATCTGGATAAATTCGTTGTGGTTTACCTCAACGATATACTCATCTACTCGAAGAACGAACAGGAACATGCCGAGCATCTAAGGCTGGTATTGATGAAACTTTGAGAGCATCGTCTGTATTCCAAATTCTCCAAGTGTGAATTTTGGTTACCAAAAGTGACCTACCTAGGCCGCGTGATCTCTGGTAAAGGTATTGCTATCAATCCCGAGAGAGTTCAGGCCGTCCTTGATTGGACTCAACCTGAATTGGTTAAGCAAGTTCGGAGTTTCCTTGGCTTAGCGAGCTATTGTCGCCACTTTGTCGAGAATTTCTCCAAGGTTATGAAACCTCTAACTGAACTCCTCAAGAAAGATAAAAGGTTCGAGTGGACTCCACAATGCGAGCACAATTTTCAGGAGTTGAAAAGACGCCTGACCTTTGCTCCCGTTCTGGTGCCACCAGACTTCTCTAAGGACTTTGTTATCTATTGCGATGCCTCGCGACAAGGATTAGGTTGCATTCCCATGCAAGATCGTCATGTGATTGCATACGCATCTCGATAGTTGTGTCCACATGAGGATAATTATCCAACACATGATCTTGAGCTTGGAGCTATGGTCCATGCACTGATAACTTGGCGACATTACCTTCTGGGTAATCATTGCGAAATTTACACTGATCACCAAAGTCTGAAATATATCTTCACCCAGACGGATTTGAATCTCAGGCAAAGACGGTGGGTTGAGTTGATTACAGATTACGACTTAGGGATAACTTACACCCCGGGGAAAGCCAATGTCATGGCTGATGCACTAAGTCGTAAGTCTTATTGTAACAACCTGATGTTACAACAAGGTAAACCATTTCTCTATGAGGAATTTTGGAAGTTGAACCTCCACATTGTTCCTCAAGGATTCCTTTCCAACCTGGTGGCGAAACCTACTCTCAGGGATCAAAGAGTAGTTGTCTAGTGATATGATAAGGGTATATCTCGGATCAAGGAGAATATTGAAGAGGAAATGCTAAAGATTTCTCCAAATATGATCAGGGTGTTGTGTTCTTTCAGAACCGGTTGGTGGTTCGTAAGAGCAGGCGCTTAAGACAGCTGATTCTTAAGGAGGCTCATGATTCTCCTCTCACAATTCATTCGGGTAGTACCAAGATGTATCAGGACCTACGTCAGAGGTTCTGGTGGACTAGGATGAAGAGAGAAATTGCTCAATTCATTGCTAACTGCGATGTTTGGAAATGGGATAAGGTCGGTATGGATTTCATTACCGGATTTCCCAGGACTAAGAGAGGGAATAATGCTATATTTGTGGTCATAGACCGCCTTTCCAAAGTGGCTCATTTTCTTCCTATTCGGGAGAGAATAACTGCTAGCCAGCTAGCGGAGTTATATGTTTCTCGAATAGTTTCTCTTCATGGTGTTCCATTGGAGATTAACTCAGACCGCGGAAGTACCTTTACTTCCCGATTTTGGGAAAGTTTCCAAACCACTATGGGGACTCATCTATCATTTAGCACTGCTTTCCACCCGCAATCAAGTGGTCAAGTTGAGCGAGTCAATCAAATCCTCGAAGACATGCTCCGAGCTTGTGTTATATCCTTCGGTATGAATTGGGAGAAATGTCTTCCATTTGCCGAATTTTCTTATTGACAAAGATGTCGAACACCGCTTAACTGGTCAGAAACCGGGGAGAGGCAACTCTTTGGCCCGGATATGATCCAGGATGCAGAGGAACAAGTTTGCATTATTCGTGAAAAGTTGAAAAGAGCCCAATCTCTTCAAAAGAGCCAATATGATCGTCATCATAAGGCTATGACCTATGAAGTTGACGAGAAGGCTTATTTTCGGGTTACGGTATCAAGGTCAAGTTGGCTCCTCGTTACATTGGACCTTTTCACATTCTTGCTAAATGAGGAGAGGTTGCCTACCAATTGGAACTTCCGCCGCATCTTTCCAAGGTTCATGATGTATTACACGTCTCGCAACTCAGGCGTTGCTTCTCGGACCCTGTCCGCGAAGTAGACCACGAAACGCTTGATCTCCAAGATAACCTTACATATCGAGAATACCCTGTTCGTATTCTTGACCAACCTGAGCGTACCACTCGACATCAGAACATCAAGTTTCTCAAGGTTCAATGGTCACACCATTCTGAGAAGGAGGCCAGATGGGAAAGAGAGGATCGTCTTCGACTAGAGTACCCCACGCTCTTCCCAACGACTTCCAAATCTCGGGATGAGATTCTTTTGAGTGGGGGTGAGTTGTCAATCCCTAGCTAGCTTACTTAGGACAGCATGTGTGTGCATCATGTTTCACTTTTTGCATCAACTTGAAATGGGGATTAACAGAAACCCCAAACACCTCACTTGAATCAAATCAATTCCATGATTGTGAAAAACCAACAAATCCAAAATGCCCATAAAAAATGTCCCCTATGTCTGATAAATGTGGACATGATTATACAGGGGGTCATTCTAAATATTTGAATATTTATAGCATTTCAAAAATAAGTATTAAAGCTTCTGAAAATGCCAAATAAAGCATTATAATTATTTTAGTTTTCAAAATATTCTTAAACATTTTATAGAATTTTGAAATATTCAAACTAAGTTCTATAAAATATTTGGGATATTTTATGCCTAGCATTTGTGCCTAAAAATAAATAAAACAAATGTCACAAAAATAAAAAAAACTGGAATTTAAAAGAAAGAAAAGGAGGAAGCCATCTAGGCCGGCCCATCTGGCCCAGCACCGTCGTCGTCCTCCTGGCGTCCAGGAGGACGAGTGTGTGCTCGCCGTGCGCCCGCACCGGTGCTGCCACGCAGCTCCCTGTGTGCCTGCATCCCCCGTCGCGTTGGCGAGAGGATGAGGACGCCGCTGTCGTCCCCATTGCTCTCCCTCTTGCCCATTCGCCCCTGCCTCTTCCCTCTCCTCTGCCCGCCATGACTGCCGCCTTCTCGTGTCGTAGTCGTCGCTCCAGCCGCTCCCTCTCGCCCCTGAGCCCCATGTAGCTCCGCCTTGTCGTGCTGAACCTCTCCGCCGAAAGAATCGAGCCTGGAGGCCCCCAGCATCGACATTGACACCTTCTTCCTCCTCACTCTCCAAAGAATGCCACCATCTGTTCGTTGCAAGCAAGGCCTCCCCGAGCCCTCTCTCGTCGCCGTTGCATCCGCTATGAGCTCCTGCTCCTTCTTCCCCCCTTTCCCCCTAGATAGCGCGTTCTAGCACCAGATCCCCTCGGGTCCGAGAGCTCCTCATCGCCGGCGAGGATGTGGCCGTCGCTGCGGCAGCCCAAGCTCGCACCTAAGCATGTAGTCGTGCTCAGGAGGAACCTAGGTAGCCTTAGGAGCCCTTAGTTGGGTCATTCGAGCTCCGGCTCGACGACCCCGTGCTCGCCCGAGCTCTGGCAGCCGCCGTGCTCATCGCCAGTGCCGATTCCGGCCATCCCAGCCCCTAGAAGGTGTCGGGCTCGACGCGCGCGAGCACGCAGAGCCGATTGGTGCCCTCCGCTGCCCATTTGGTCGCTAGAGGAGGAAACTGGACCCCTCCTCCGTCTCTAGAGCCACCGGCGGCGCAACACCGGTGGGTCTGGCCGAAGTTGACCATGGGGGTTTGATCCCTGGGTCACTGGCAAGTGGGGCGGGCTCTGCTAATTAGGATAAGTTTAAATATTTAATTAATCAATTTAATTAAGTTATGACCCACTTACAGTGGGCCCTACCCTAACTAAGTAGTAATTAGTGTTTTAATTAACTTTGTAAGTAGCTAGGTCACTGACAAGTAGACCCCACTAGTTTGGTTTGACCTGTCAACGGTCTGTTGACCAGCTGATGTCAGGATGATGTCATGCTGATGCAATAAAGAATTTTCTGAATTAAATTAATTTCAGAAACTATTTAAAACTTAGAACATTCATAGAAATTAATCTATAACTAAGATTGAAATAATTTATATATGAAAATTTATCAGAAAAATTCAATGAATCCAATGATGTTGTTATCATGCATGTTAGAGCAACCTAAGTAGATGAACATTGACATTTACTAATAGGTTAACATATAGAATATGTAAAGGAGAAGGATTTTGAACCTATATTCAAAATTACTTCATTTAACTTGGGTAGTAGTTGCATTAGCTCATCCATACATGCTGCCATGTCATGATCATGCATCATATTGTTGCACTTGCTGTGTATTGATTGCTACTTATCCGCATTGCGGTAGGCCCTACTTCTGAGGATACCTCCGAGTATTCCAACGAAGGCGAAAACCTTCCCGCTTCCAAGCAAGGCAAGCAACCCCATTGATCATTCCGATAACATCCCATTCTCTCGCTCCTGCTCTTGTTTATTGCATTAGGAAAAATGTTCACTTGTTTGCCATACACGGTAGATGAACCCATTCCTTTGCATGACCTGTCATTGTCACAGTAAATAGCTAAACTTTGCAACCTAGCATACCTGGTAGATGCTTGTGCCATGATGTGCTTTGCTTACTTTGCCTGCTTTGCTTGCTATGCTTAGAGTTGTGTCAGGTCTGATTCATCTGGGTGATAAATTGGAGTGAAACAATATTGTTCCAATGTGTTAAGCTTATGATGAACCCGATTTGGTAAAGGTAGCGATGAGAGGCTATGTAGGAGTACATAGCGGGTTGTCTCATTAGGACCGTTCTTAGGAGCTGAGTTCCGTGGTTGTGGTCCAAGACTAGTTACTACCACACGTTGGGATACTTAATTGACCCTCTCAACTTATCAATCGCTTAGTCCCTGGTCCATGAGTTGCAAGTAGTTTTTGGTGTTTATAGTATGCTAGAGGCCGTGTGTAGCGCTGACCCTAGGGGTGGGTTACGATGCGGTAGGCAGTGGCCCGGTGTACCAAGGGTCACCCGAATGGTGAGCTTGGGAACCCTGCGCACATCATTTGGGGCCGTAGCGGAAACTTCGGCCGGACTTCCATGCAGGTTATGAAACTATTCGAATAGCCGCGTCCTCGGATATGGACTACTTGGAAAACTTATGTTGTTCATAGATAATTTAATGGATACTCATAAAAATATCAAGACATGTGTGAGTACCATGGATGGCACTCTCGTAGGAGACGGAAGTGAATCCATGGTGGTATATTGATGTGGAGTTAGTGGACTCATGTGCGATATCTAAAATTTGAACAAAGAGTTAAAATGGTGTAGTATAGGTTAGCCATGAATCAAAGCTGGCATTGCTGCATAAACTCCACCACTCCCTTGTTGATACCTGAGCATGAATAGTCTAGGTCAGCTTTAAAGACTTGCTGAGTATGTTTGTACTCATGTTTGCTTAATAAATGTTGCAGATGAGACTCAGGACCCATCAGGTGGGTTCTATCTAGATGTCGACGACGCTGAATAGCTGGTGTCCCAGCTACGACCTTATGCCCCGTGGCAGGCTATAGATAGTCCGGCCCTGCGCCTTTTTACCCTTTCAACTGTCTATACTCAGACAGCTTTATGCTTCCACTTGGTTTGTATGAATTTTCTTGTATGACTTGAGTGTCGGGTCATGTGACCCCTACCTATAAGAACATATTATGCAAGGCTCTTCTGAGCCCCTTAAATAAAAGTTGTGTTATTGTATGGTTATGTTGTGATGCCATAGTTGTATCTATGCATATCGGGCATGTCGTGTGTACGTGTGACGTGAAACGGTATGTATGGGATCTGAGACCTAGTCATGTGCCTTTAGTAGTACTCTTTACGGGAAACTGCCTCTTTGTGCTTCCACCAAGCCTTGGTAGCTTGCTACTACTCCGGACACATTGATTGACCGGCATGTATCCTTCTTTGCTGTTGTGTCTGTCCCTTCGGGGAAATGTCTCGCAGTCTAATGGAGTCGCTGTAGCCTGCTACGACTCGTCTACGTGCAGTGATGACATTTATGTCCCATGGCGTAATGGAGTCCTGGTAGCTTGCTATGACTCGTCTACACACGCTTGAGGCCGACACCTGCATTGTTGGGTTACTTATGCCTGTTTCCGTACGGATGTGCCACTCGGATTCTATGACTAGTCATGTCGGCCCGGGTTCTCTTTCGTTTGATTGCCAGCGACATGTTCACATACGTGAGCCAAAAGACGCAAATGGTCCCGGCTAAGGTAAGGCTGCAGCCGTGGAGTTTACCGTGCGTGAGGCCGCAAAGTGATGTGATGTGTTACAGTCTGGATTCATATGGCTTATGATCGGGGTCCCGACAGTAGTACCTCTATCGATACCTTTCGTCGGGGCTCTACGAAAAGCGTAGATAGAAATCCACATACTTGCAGTATGCGGCTAAGTGTCCTTTGGGAAGACAAGATCCAAACAACGGTAATAGCGACCAAAGCCGTATAAGGTGTTGTCGTCATAGATGATCAATTGTCTACATAAGATAGCTAGCTTTTGGCTTCACCCGTCTAAGGTACGTGTCCGGATAACCCAGTCATAACAATCGTGGAGGCGCGCCCTTTATTCTCTAGCCAAACAATCAGGAACGTAGAGAGTAATCACAAGAGCGAGGCAACCCAGCTTGGCAAAGTCTTAGTTTGAATTGATGCATATGATGGCTAGAACATGACAAAAGAAACATGCGCGCCCGGTAAGTATGAGCAAATAAAAGTTTGGCTATTAGAAGAAGCCCCCACGTGCTATGTTTGGATTTAACAATTTATGGTGTATGCCGATTATCTGTAGTACAAGATTGGTTCAGCTGAACATAGGGTAAGGAAAGATATTATCCCTATCAAACAACAAAGTGGGAAGGGAAAAGGAAAAAAAGGAAAAAATAACAAAAAGGAAAAATGTGGGGGAGTTTAGACGACACCGGTTTATCCGTAGAAGCGCCGAAGACGAGCTGCGTTCCATGGGTTTGGTTCAAGGAGGTTATCGGATGGACTCCGCAAATGATAGGCCCCTCCCGTGAGCGCATCGTCGATGATGAAAGGACCCTCCCATCTGGGATTGAGTTTGTGCTTCTATTTCTCTGGGAGCCATAGGACAAGTTCTCCTACGTTTTATTCTTTTGCCCTGACCTCCCTACTTTGGTATTGCCGAGCTTGTTGTTTATAAAGAGTGGAACGAGCCAGAGCTTTGTCCGGCTCCCCCTCCAAGGCGTCTAACTCGTCCTACCGATCCAACTCAGCCTCCTTTTCCTCGGACATGCGCACTCTTGGTGCGTCATGGATAATATCTCAAGGGAGAACTGCCTCTGCCCCATATACCATAAAAATGGCGTGTAACCCATTGATCTGTTCAGGGTGGTACGCAGGCCCCATAGAACGGAGTCTAGTTCCTCTACCCAATGACAATTGGACTCGTGAAGAGATCGGACCAAACGTGGCCTGCTGCCACTCATAATGAGATCGTTTGCTCGCTCGACCTGTTCATTGGTCTGCAGATGATAGACTGATGCATAATCAAGCTTTATGCCCATTTTTATGCACCAGTCCTTGACCTCTTGGGCCGTGAAGTTGGATCCATTATCCGTTATTATACTATGCGGGACACCGTAACGGTGTACTTCCCTAGATATAAAGTCAATCACTGGTCCGGATTTAGCCGATTTAACATGCTTTGCTTCTATCCATTTGGTGAACTTGTCAACCATGACCAGTAGGTATTTATTTTTCTTGGTTCCCCCTTTAAGGGGTCCGACCATGTCCAGCCCCCAGAACGCAAACGGCCAGGTGATCAGAATGGTTTGAAGAGCTTTGAGGGGCATGTGACTTTGATTTGTGAAGAGTTGACACCCAACGCAATGTTGAACAAGTGACTGGGCGTACGTCCGAGCTGTAGGCCAAAAGAAACCGGCTTGGAAGGCCTTACTAAAAAGGGATCTTGCTGCGGCGTGATGTCCACCCATGCTTACATGGATTTTGGCGAGGAGCTCCCATCCTTCTTCCTCGGATATACACCTCTGTAATACTCTGGTGGTGGTTTTCTTGTATAACTCACCCTCGTGTACTTTGTAGGCCTTGGATCACTTAACTATGCGCCGTGCCTCAGTTTGATCATCGGGGAGTTCCTTGTGAAGAAGGTAAGCGAGGAAGGGCTTCGTCCATGGTGCAATTACTTACATTACCTCATGAGCCGAGAGCAACTGATTCATCGTGTAGCCATCGATAATGCCATCATTTGGATCGTTTATAGGGGGAACAACTTCGTCCGCCGTATTCGGATCGGCGCCATTGTCATCATCCTGTCACACTACGGAGGGATTAAAGAGCTGATCCAGGAAGGTGTTTCTCGGGATGGGATCGCGCTTGGCGCCCATACGGGCCAGTATGTCGGTAGCTTGGTTGTAGTCTCGAGTGACGTGGTGGAATTCCAACCCCTCGAGCCGAGAAGATATCTTGAGGACGACATTTCTATATGCCACCATCTTCTGATTTTTGGCGTCGAACTCGCCGTTAATTTGGGATATGGCCAAGTTTGAGCCTCCCCGTACCTCTAGCCATCATATTCCTAGTGATACCGCCATCCGAAGACCATGAAGAAGAGCTTCATATTCGGCGGCTTTGTTGGAGTCGGCATACATGATTTGCAACATGTATCGCACGTTGTCGCCTGTGGAGGATGTGAGAATAACTCCAGCCCCCAGACTGGCCAAGGTCTTGGATCCATAAAAGTACATTGTCCAATGGAAGTATGCACTATACTCCTTAGGGGAGCTCGGCCTTTGTCCATTCAGCCAGGAAGTCTGCCAGTACCTGAGATTTAATGGCGCGGCGTGGCTTGTAGGTTATTTCAAAGGGAAGGAGCTCAATGGCCCATTTGGCTATGCGGCCGATGGCGTCCTTGTTGTTGATTATATCATTCAGGGGTACTTCTGATGCCACCGTTACCGCACACTCCTAGAAGTAGGGTCTGAGTTTACTCGACGCCATGAATATTGTATAGGCTATTTTTCGATAATGTGGGCATCTGGACTTGCACTGCGTTAGCACTTCTCACACATAATATACCGATTTCCGAGTCCGGAATTTATGTTCCTCCTCATCTCATTCAACGTCGAGCACCGGACTGACGACTTTGTTGGTGGCCGATATGTATAAGAACATGGGCTCACCGGCGCCTGGTGTTGTGAGTACGGGTCTGGTTGCCAGTAGTGTTTTGATTTCTTCCAACGCAGCCACTGCCTCATTGGTCCATTCAAAATTGTTGGTCCATTTCAGCAGCTTATAGAGCGTCAAAGCCTTTTCTCCGAGGCGGGAGATAAAGCGGCTTAATGCCACTACGCACCCAACTAGTCTCTGGACATGCTTCAGCTCTATGGGGATTGCAAGTTCTGATAGAGCACGGATTTTAGCTAGATTTGCCTCTATTCCTCTATGGGAGACAATGAATCCAAGCATCTTACCAGAGGGAACTCCAAATACACATTTTTCCGGATTGAGCCGCATATGATATTCGCGTAGATTAGCGAAAGTTTGGCATAAGTTGTTGATCAACTGGCTGACGTGTTTGGTTTTGATTACCACATCATCCACGTATGTCTCGACAGTCTTAGCGCCCTGTGTTACGAGGCAGGTTTGGATCATGCGCTGGTATGTGCCCTCGGCGTTTTTAGCCCGAAGGGCATCATGTTGAAGCAAAATGACCAATAGGGGTGATGAATGTAGTAGCCGCTTGATCGGATTCCTTCATTTTAATTTGATGGTATCCGGAGTAAGCGTCGAGGAAACACAACAAATCGTGTCTCGCTATGGAATCGATGATCTGGTTTATGCGTGGTAAGGGGAAAGGGACCTTGGGGCATGCTTTGTTGAGGTCATTGAAATCGACACACAGCCGCTAGGACTTGTCTTTCTTAGGTACCATCACTAGGTTTGCTAGCCACTCGGGGTGTTTAATATCCCGAATAAATTCGGCCTCGAGCAGTTTGGCTAATTCTTCACCCATGGCTTGTCGTTTGGGTTTGGAGAAGCGATGCAAAGTCTATTTCACGAGATTAAAGTCTGGAATAATGCTTAAGCTGTGTTCGGCGAGCCGACGTGGGATTCCAGGCATATCGGAAGGATGCCAAACGAAAATGTCCCAATTCTCATGGAGGAAATTCCGCAATGCTTCATCCATGAGGGGATCGAGCTGGTCTCCGATCGACGCTGTCTTATTGGGGTCCATTGGATGCACCTGAAATTTAACGATTTCCTCTACGGGTTTAAAGGACATGGACTTGGGCCTTTTGCTAAGTATCACATCGTCCCTACTAACTGTCAACCGTAGAGCGGTCAACTCTTAGGCGGCGAAAGTTTACGCTAATGCCTCAAGGGTGAGCGTTGCCATTTTGATTTCGGCCCGAAGGCCTATGCTTGTATCACTGGTGATCGTGATCACTCCATTCGGTCCTAGCATTTTGAGTTTCATGTACCCGTAATGGGGTATAGCCTGGAACTTTGTAAAGGCATCATGTCCCAATAGGGCGTGATAGCCACTTGGGAAGGGGGCGATGTGGAAGAGAGGTTCTTCGGATCGGTATTTTTCAAGCATGCCGAACACAACGTCTAGGATCATACATCCAGAACAACGTGCCTCTTTCCATGGGATAATTCCCCGAAAGGTTATATTGCTATGTTTGATGCGAGATCGGTCGAACTGCATTTTTTCCAGAGTGGCTTCATGTATGAGGTTAAGACCACTACCACCGTCCATTAGCACTTTATGTAGCCTGTATCCATCAATGATGGGATTCAAGACTAGAGCGGCCAACAAATGACCGAGAAGGATGGGCGGCTGGTCAGTGTCGCCGAAAGTAATTGGTACGTCTGCCCATGGGCTAGTAGCTGCCACGTGGTAGACTTGCTCGTTCTCCCTAAGCGCTCTTTTACGCCTATTCCTCTAGGGGAAGATCATATAGACCGTCAGGACTTCGGCATTAAATCCGGGCGGCGAAGGAGAGTGCCTACTCGACGGAGGTGTGTCGAGGATGGCCTTGCCACTTTTTGCGACTTTCCTGATGACCCAACAAGCTCGAAGGTTGTGCGTTGGGTTCATGTTTAACAACACAGAATGTATGGGGCAAGGTTTATCCAAGAGTCCGTCGAGGACAGTGTCGGTCCCTGAAAGGGGCTTGTTTCTTTTTTCAACGGGTTCATACCTGGCTGGCCGATTTGGAGGTGTCCTCTTTTTCTGAGCTCCTCTAGGGTGTTCGGAGAAAATTGGTTCCGAGAACAACCGCTCATGTTGCCAGACACTCTCCATCGCATAGTACTTCTGTACCAATTCGGATACATCCGAAAAGTCGTTTATGCGTCGGCAGGCTAGGGCATTAAGAATCCCTTCATCATGGAAAATGCGAATGAAAATTGCCATTACATCTTGGTCACTAAGACCTTTTACTCTTCTCCTAGCAAGTAGGAGTCTTTCCCAAAAGAGGTGGACTGATTCTCCTTGTAGTTTCTTGATATCTCGAAAGTTCGAAGACATGGGTTTAGGTGCAGTACTTAGATCATCGTTCTGGGTGGTGGGTGGGAAAAATTTGGTTCCCTGTCGCAATGAGTGTTCCAAACTACGGTTTACAAATCGTGTGAACGATTCCGGATCGGTGACGGTCCGGCTTTAGAGTGATTCCCTGCCTCTAAATTACTGACAGGGTCTTGGAGATCGAGGACCGAAGTATAGGCGTCTTTTAATTCTGGCTGTCGGGCAGAATCCGCAGTCGGGCACTCGATGGTAGCGACAAGGTGGGTGACCGAAGGGACATGAATCTCCCTGTCATCGTGTCTGATTCCGAGCCGATCATAGATTGGAACCTGATCATCCGATATATGAATAGCTTCGATCCGATCGAACAACTCATTTAAGAACAAGGCGATGGCAGGGTGCATGTCGCTGATACGAATGGATTCGTCAAGTGGTGTGACGGTTCCAGAGTTACGACGAAGCGTATTTGTGTTCCGTTCCACCATGGGACCTGATGTCTTGGACGTTAGAGCATCCAGACTTACAGGTTTTTCTTCGAAGGTTGAGGGTTCCATTGGAACGAGTATTCCCCATGAATCAGCCACGAACTGTAGGGTTCCGAACTTGATACTCTGATTGGGGGAACCTTTCGATCTGGCCATGATGGTCGATCGGGCTTGGCCTACGACAAGACGTCGTTGCCGATGAAACTTTGATCGTGGGCGAGAGTCCCCTCGATGCATATTTCGCTATTTGTGACAAGGTGAGCAATCGATTCCTTCGGCGGTCACAGAGGAACTCTCAATTAAAGCACCAATGTCAGTGCAAAACCGGCGGATCTCGGGTAGGGGGTCCCGAACTATGAGACTAGAGTCGACGGTAACAGGAGACGAAGGGGACACGAGTTTACCCAAGTTGGGGCCCTCCTATGGAGGTAATACCCCACGTCATTCTTGGTTGTATTGATGATGTGAGGGGTTACAGAGTTGATCTACCTCGAGATCGTATATCTAACCCTAGATGAGTCGTCCTCTCTATACCCCCGACACCTCCGGCTTATATAGACGCCGGGGGTGTCCTAGGTTTACACATGGTCGGTTACATGCCGAAGAGATAAACATGCTTAACTATAGCTAATAACTTGGACAATACGTCATGGCTCCTCAAAGCTTCCATTTGGCGTAGGTGGTCTTCAGTCATCCGATGTCTGCTTTGCAGCCCATACAGTCCGGCCCATAACAATAGGTCGGCTATCCGAGGACCCCCTAATCAAGGACTCCCTCACCTATGTCAATAGGTTAGTCCCAAAAAATGATATAAAGTTGCTATACAATGATTCTAAAACATCCAAGATTGATAATATAACAACATGGAACCAACAAAAATTATAGATACGTTGGAGACGTATCAGCATCCCCAAGATTAATTCCTACTCGTCCTCGAGTAGGTAAATAATAAAAACAGAATTTTTGATGTGGAATGTTGCCTATCATGTTCATCACATATTCTTATAGCATGGACATTTGGACTTTTCATATGGTTCAAAGCAATAGTCTAGTATTGATATGGAAACTTAAATACTCAAGCATACCAACAGGCAACCATGTCTTCCAAAATATGAACGTTAAAGCAAGTTATCCCTAGACCATCATGCTGATCCATTCACAATACACACTCAAATATTAGCTACACTCAATGCTCAGGTACGATCATAGTGCCCCCTAGTTGGTGCTTTATAAGAGAAGATGGAGACTCAAATTTAAAAATAAAAGTTGCATAAAGTAAATACATATGCCCTTCGTAGAGGGAAGTAGGGATTTGTAGAGGTGGCAGAGCTCGAGTGTTTTAATTGATAGAGAAAATATTTTGAGTGGCATGCCTTTCCTGTCAACGAAAACGATTGAGAGATTTCAATATCTGTCCACACTATATGCATCGTAGGCGGTTCCCAAAAATGAAATAAAGTTTATTTCTTTTTCCACCATACTTTCACTTTCCATGGCTAGCCGAATCAACGGTTGCCTTCCATACCAACACTTTTCAAGGAATTTATTATTTGACAACATAAAGTAAATTTCTTTTCTTTTTCATTTGGGGACTGTGCATCCCTATTACCGCCATACACTCGTGCAATGACAAGTGAATAAACACTCATCTTGAGAATAACTCATCTAGCATGAAGAAATATCGATCACCCCCTACCATTTCATGAGCGATACGAGCACACAAAAAAGAAAATTTATTTTGAAAGTTTAGAGATGGCACATACAAATTTGCTTGGAATGGCATGGAAATACCGTAAATAGGTAGGTATGCTGGACTCATCTGGCTAAACTTGGTTTAAGGGTTTTGGATGCACAAGTAGTATTTCTACTTAGTACAAGTGAAGGCTAGCAAGAGACTGAGAAGCATCCAACGAAGAAATGAAAAATCACATAAGAGAGCATTAAGCATAAATAACACTGAATAATGGACCATAAGTAGGATATAATTTTGTAGCACAACTATTGACATTCGTGCTTTCATAGGGAATCACAAACCTTAACACCAATATTCTAACAAAGCATAATTACTCATCAGCATAACTCACATATCACTATTGTAATGTATCAAAACTATTACAAAGAATCAAGTTTAATTTGTCCAATGATCTTCATGAAAGATTTTATTATACCCCTCTTGAATATCTATCACTTTGGGACTAGTTTCATATGTTGCAATTACTTTTGACAAGCTCACAAGGATATAAGTGAGGAACATGAGCATACAAGTTTCATTTATCAAAATAATATAAGTGAATCATGAGAGGGTTTCTTCAAAATTACTAAATTTCAAATTAATATAAGTGAAGCATGAGAGCATTTCTAGCAAACATGTAAAAGCACACCGTGCTCAGAAAGGTATAAGTGAAGCGCTAGAGCAATTCCTTTGCTCAAAAGTTTTAAGTGAAGCATAAAGAGCAATTCTAGCAAATCATAGATTATTTTTGGCTTTATCAAATAGGTGTGTGAATCAAGGATAAAATCAAACAAATCAAAGATAGAATACGCTCCAAGCAAAACTCATGATATGTGACGAATAAAAATATAGTTCCAAGTAGTATACCGATGGTTGTTAGAACAAACAGGGGATGCCACTCAGGGCATCCCCAAGATTAGTTGCTTGTTACTCTTTGTATATTACCTTGGGGTGCTGTATCATCCCCAATATTTTACCCTTACAACTCCTTATTCCTTCATCCATCGTGATCTCACCCAAAACTTGAAAACTTCAATCACACAAAACTTAACAAAATTCTCGTGAGATTCGTTTGTATAACAAAGCAAATTACCACTTTAGGTGCTGTTGTAAACCCATTCATATTTTATTATTTCATTATACCTACTGTATTCTAACTTTACCATGACTTATACCCCCCGATATGAACCATAGATTCATCAAAACAAGCACATAATGCAATGAAAACAGAATTTGTTTCAGAGAGGACAATCTGTAGTAATCTGTACTCTACCCATACTTCTGGAACTCTAAAAATTCTGAAAAATATTACAATGTAATGAATTTGTATAGCAATACTGTGTTAAAATTGCAGATCAATATAACGTTGAAGTAAAAAATGAAAATTCATGCACTAGGAACAAAGTTTCTGTTTTAGATTCAGCATTGTTTCTACTCATCTTATTGATCATCCTAAAGGCATTACTTGGCACAAACACTAAATAAAACATAAAAACACAATAATAACATATTCATAATTTTTCAAAACACTAAAAAACAGAAAGCAAAAGATAAAAAAACTTTATTCATTGGGTTGCCTCCCAACAAGCGTTGTCGTTTTATGCTCCTAGCTAGGCATAACACATAGATTCAAGCATTGTCATCCTTAGATTGCACTCCATAGAAGGCACTAATGATTGATTAATATGGTGGCTTAATTCCTGTACTAGGTAATTATTCCATACCCTTTCTAAGGGGAAACTGAAACTTAATGTTGCCTTCTTCCATATTAATCATGACACCCATAATGCGTAAAAATGGTCTACCAAGTATGATAGGACAAGACGGATTGCAATCAATATCAAGAAAAATAAAATAAATGGGAACATAATTACTATTTGCAAGAATAAGAACATCATTAGTTCTTCCCAAAGCCTTTTTAATAGTAGAATCGGCCAAGTGCAAATTAAGAGAACATTCTTCACTATTGGTAAGGCCAAGCACATCACATAGAGATTTCAGAATTGTGGAAACACTAGCACCCAAATAACACAAAGCAAAGCATTCATAATTTTTAATCTTGTATTTAATGGTAGGTTCCCACTCATCATTTAATTTTCTAGGAATTGAAATCTCTAGTTCCAACTTCTCTTCTAAGAATTTCATCATGGCATCAACAGTATGGTTAGTAAAAGCTTTATTTTGTTCTTAAGAATGGGGTGAATTTATCATAGATTATAGCAAAGAAATACAATAAACCAATAAGAAACTCTCATAACTGAGGTCTTTGTAATCAAATATAGTGGGCACATCACTAGTTAAAGTTTTGACCTCTCCAAACCCACCTTTATCAAAAATTTCATCAAGATTTCCACCCTCCAAATCATTCGGAAGACCTCTAACTAAAGTTGACTCTTAATGAGTCCCTGTATCTTCAATTTTAACATTCATAAACAATGAATCAATAGAGCAAACACCAATCCTTTGAAGATCTTAATCATTTTTATGAAACTAATTCCTAGAAAACGCTTTTTTAAAAAATTCTGTTTTACCTCTAAGAATAGCGGTTCTTTTCTTACTTTCATCCATAGAAACATATAAAGCTTTAATTGATTCATTGATCTTTTGTGGAAAAGCATGCAACTAAGATTTTCAACATCATTGGAAATTCTATCAATGCTTCTAGACCTATGATCAATCTTATTCAACTTTTCTTGTGTCGTAGTATTTAAAGATTTTTGAGCATTGATAAATTCTTTAAAAATATTCTCAAGATCAGAGGTGTTACTATTATTATTATTATTACTATTAATAATATTATTATTACTATTAATATTATTATTATTACTGCTATTAATATCATTATTATTAATAATATTATTATTATTATAGGAATTACCATATTTATTAGAGGAAATTCTAGGAAAATCCGTAGGATTAAAATTACCTCTATAAGCATTGTTATTGAAATTGTTTGCAAGATGAATTTCACATCTATGGAATCACTATTTTTCTCAATAAAATTAGACAAAGGCACATCATTAAGATCAAGAGGAGCATTTTTACTAGCAACCAACTTTATAAGAGATCATCTTTTTCACTCAAAGTACTAATTTCTTCTATCGAATTAACATTTTTACTAGTAGGTGCGCTTTCGGTATCCATTTTGAATAATTTGCCATGATATTATCAAGAAATTTGGTAGCTTCACCCAAGGTAATTCCCATAAAAGTACCACCCGCGGAGGAATCTAAAAGATTTCTAGAGACAAAATTCAATCCCGCATAAAAAATTGTATGATCATCCAAAGATGTAAACCATGAGTAGGACAATTTCTTAGCATTAATTTCATTCTTTCCCAATATTGTGCAACATGTTCATGCTCAAGTTGGTTAAAAGTCATGAGTTGAGTTCTAAGGGAAATAATTTTCGCAGGCAGAAAATATTTAGCAATAAAAGTGTCCTTGCACTTATCCCTAGAATCGATACTATTGCGAGGCAGAGAAAAAAATCAAATTTTAGATGATCACACAACTTCAAAATATCATTGTCCACATATTTTTTCGTTTGCATATCGCATAATTCCATGAAGCTACTTATACGGGACCCGACATCCTAATTAGGAGTACCGAAAAATTGATCTTTCATGATAAGATTCAACAAAGCAACATTAATATCACCAGACTCCGCACTTGTGGCAGGAGGAGCAATAGGAGTGCTAATAAAATCATTATTATTGGTATTGGAAAAATCACACAACTTGGTGTTTTCTTGAGTCATCGTGACTATGCAAACAACATTGCAAGCAAACAAGAAATCTGACGAGAAAAAGGTAAAAAAAAGAGGGAGGATAAAACGGAAATTTTTTGAAGTGGGGAAGAGAGGCAAATAGCAAATAATGTAAATTGCAAGGAGATGAGATTTTTTATAAGTAACACGGTAGATGAGATTGCTTCCTGCTCGACAATGGCGCCATAAATTCGTTTGACGTGGCTTGAGACTACGTCGGTATTTCCCCAAAGAGGAAGGGATGATGTAGCACAACGACGGTAAGTATTTCCCTCAGTTATGAAACCAAGTTATCAATCCATAGAGGAAGATCACGCACTGACATAAGCATCACATGCACACAAACAACAAATACTTGCAACCCGACGCGAAAGAGAGGTTGTTACGCTCTCTATGGTGATAAGATAGATTAGGTAATGATAGTTTTGGCAAATAGATCTTGCAAGAACACAAAGTAAAAGAAATAAATACAAAGTGTAACAAGGTATTTTTGGTTTTTTGGATTAATAGATCTGAAAAAAAGTTGCAAATAGTAGATCGAAAAGCAATATGTTGGAAAAGTAGACCCTGGGGCGTAGGTTTCACTAGTGGCTTCTCTCATGAGTATAGCACACAGTGGGAGAACAAATTACTGTTGGGCAATTGATAGAATATCTAATAATAATGACGATAACCAGGCAATGATCATTATATAGGCATCACATCCAAGATAAGTAGACCAAAATGATTCTGCATCTACATCTATTTCTCCACACATCAACCGCTATCCAGCATGCATCTAGTGTATTAAGTTCATGGGAAAATAGGGTAATGCAAGAAAAACGGTGACATGATGTAGACAAGATCTATTAATGTAGGAATATACCCCATCTTGTTATCCTTAATGGCAATGATACATGTCTGTCTTTATGCCCCTTCTGTTAGTGGGAAAGAACACTGCAAGATCAAACCCATCACAAATCACCTCTTCTCATGGCAAGAAAAATCGATCTAGTTGGCCTAACTAAACCAAAGATTCGAAGAATAAATACGAGGCTATAATTAATCATGCAAATAAGAGAGCTATCGGATTTCGGGATCCACAAACCCCCAAGAAGTTCGATCATAGGGGCGTGTGTGAAGATCCCCTGGGCCTCGCCCTGCCTAACTCGCAGCTCGATGATTTCTACGGCGAACTCGCATGATGACAAGGGGGCAGATGTACATGATGATTTACCCAGGTTCGGGCCACTGCCAAGTGTAATACCCTACTCCTGCTTTGGTGGATTGCCTCACGAGGAGGTTTGTGGATGAACTAGTATAGTTTTCGTGGATTTGTCATGGAAGATGTCCGGGTAAACGGACTTAGGTTCGAGGGAATCGCTAAGGCGGTGAACTCGAAGGGTTTGGTCGGAATCAAGAGACAAGGATTTACCTAGGTTCGGCCCCTCAGAAAGAGGTAAAAGCCTACGTCCTGCTCTATGTTGTATTGATTGTGTATCGATTACAAGGGAGCGAGTTCGCTTGACCTAGCTATCAATCAATTGTTTTGTGGCCTAAGCCGCCCTTATCTACATGGGTTAAGGCCCTAGGCTTACAAGAGTCTGGGTCTACTTAAACTTAGCAACCAACATCACCTCTAACTAAACATGCCTTATCTAACTAGTCGCTCCTGGCGGCCCAAGTCCACCGGGTTAAATACTGCCTTCTGGCTCTGGGCCTTCTGGCTCACTGGTTATGTTTACTCATGGAGTTATCGCAATCCGCCAACCGCTTAACCCGGCCCCACCTGGGTGGTTCTCACCCTGGGTAGATATCCCCATCATTAGGCCCCAGATTGATTTGAACCAGTTCATGTGAATCTTCAAGTCTTCTCGTTGGCGAGTCTTGCCTTCTCTTGAAGTCTTCATGACCCGCCGAAAAATGGGCAATCCTTGCATCTTAAAAGCTTTCATGACACGTCGTGACGTCATTAACAAAATCAAAAAAGATTCCTCTGACATCAGTACGGATCTTTCGTCATTAATATGACCAGCCTGAAAATTGAGCCGTCTTCTTAGTATAATCATCACCGTGCTCCCTCGATTCCCTCACCGGAATGTTCGAGAGACCATTATGCCCTTATAAATAGGCGCGGGGGTTATGACTTTCATTTTCTTGCCGCCACCATCTTCTTATTCTTCTTCCGAATGCACGCGCTAACGAAGCTAGCTATGCCGCTCGGTCCTTGCCGTCTTCACCAACACCGGCCGCTGCATCACCCTGAATCGATCTAGAGCTCCCACGCGTCCACAGCACTTTCCCAGGTTCGAATCTTACTCCCTATCAGACCTGCATTAGGGTTTTCTTGAATCCATCGAGTTCGTCGGTGTTCATCACTATTCACGGAAGTGCTCTTGATCGATTGAGTAAAGACCTCTTGTTAAGGCCTCGTAGTATTGCTGAAACCACACGGTTGCTCATTCCACACTTAGTCACCCTTGTCATAGATCTGCAGCCTTATAGAAATTCAAATACTGGTTATATGTTCTTCCGCTAGACTTCTTTAGAGCTAGAATATTTTTATTTTTCTTCCGCCCGTAAATCATAAATTCATGGCTGTAGTTGTGGAAATGGTTTGTCAACACTTAGCAGTTTTCCAACCTGCATAGATAACTTGACCCGCCAACAGTCTGCCGGCTCACTTTGTCTCCTCGTAAGTAACTTTGGCGGCTCACAATTTGTATTAACCCGCCAAATGTTGTTACCATTTATTGCTGTCGCAACCTTGGTCAGGATATATTTTTGAGTCGCCAAACATTCATGCCTTTCCGCAGCTTCCTAAGCCACCTCCATGTCGAATACTCCCTCTAATTGCAATTGGGTACGGTCTGGAGCGACTGAGGAAACTCTCAATGAGTTTTTCACCATTGGGGTTCTGCCGGCTCAAGATGTCATCGATTGGAGGGTTCCAGGCAGCGAGACCACCCCTAAGCCCAAATATGGGGAGGTCATTGTCTTCACAGACCATCTCCTTCGGGGTTTCTCTCCGCCCGGATCAAAGTTTTTCCGGGATGTCTTACACGCTTTCAACTTGCACCCTAAAGATATCGGCCCAAACTCTATCACTAATATCTACCAATTCCAGACTTTCTGTGAAGCCTGCCTTCAAGAGGAACCATCAGTTGATCTGTTCAAGGAATATTTTTATGTCAACCGCCAGACTAAGATGGCTGACGAGTTAAGTCTTTATCTTGGGGTCGTAACTCTTCAGAGACGAAGAGACATACTTTTCCCAGCAGTAGTCCTGCCAAGCCTCCCCAAAGAGTGGAACAAGACTTGGTTCTGTTTCCAAGACACTTCGCCAGAGGGGGAGAACCCACTGTCGGGTTACGATTCTTACCGGCTCAGCATAGATACAAAACTTCTAGATCGGACGTCAGCCGCCGGACGTGCCCAATATGCCTCCACCTTCTCCAAAGTTAGGTCCCTGCTAACCAATGGACTGACGGGTGTCAATCTAACCCGCTACTGGGCCTCTTGGATGATTCTTCTATTGAGACACCATGGCGCCTTGATGTGTCAGTATACTGGCAAAGTAGATGACCCTCAACGCTTCAATCAAACTCCCTTAATAGATGAGGACAGCAACACCATCGTCAAGTCTCTGCTGGGGGAAACATTAGCCGCTTGGAGCAAGACTAGCCTGAGCCCCTTCTCTACTCTTAACCCTGCTCCAGATGTAAGTTATACCATCTTACCCTTCATCCATTCTTTTAATTCCATATCTTATTAACCCTTTCTTGCTGATGTGCCTTGTCTTTTGTAGGCTAGTTCCTCCTTCTGGAAAAAGCTGCCGCCCTCAACTCACAAAAAGAAGAGCAAGGTCCCTAAGGCCTCAAAGCCCAAAGCATAGTCCCGTAAGAGGAAACAGTCAACTGAAGAATTATTTGATTTAGATGATTCAGAGGTAGAACTTGACTCCCCTGGCCTTATATTCATGCAACTTATTGACAACGATCACTCACAAGAAGAAGCTAAAACAAGCCATGCCAATGTTGCCGAGGTAACCATTGTCTCCTCTGACTCGGATCTTTCACCAATAAAGAAAATACGGCGGGCTGTACGGAAGGTAAAGAGTTCCCGTCCTTTTGCTTACTTGAGTCATAACTTTCTTTTGAAGAAACAACAAGATGATAGCAGACGTTAGACCCGGAGCGTCATCTCTGGAGATCTTTTATTCGGCTTACCCAATGAACCGGCTCCTAGAAAACAGTGCACAGAGGTACCTCCTTGTCCTGAGTTTATCTTGCTTGGATACTATTTTTGCAATTTAGTAATTGATTTATCAATGCTAACTTTTCCAGGATTCGCCTCCTTCTTCTGCGATTCAACCGCCTCCAAGTTGCCCCCTTTATTTTTAACCCGGGGTATGTGTTTCTATGCCCCGAAAAATGTTTAATATGTCATACTTTGTCATGACATATCAAATATTCCCTTTGATGAACTGCATAGTTGTTATTTGAGTCGCCTGTTTGCCAACCGAGACATGGAGGCCAGCCTAGTTGCCATGATGAAGAAACAATATGAGGTACTGAGCTTACTTTGCCTCTACATATATACTTATGCAGCCCCCAAGAGCCAGTTGATTTTTCCAAAGGTCAGCTAGATCTTCCATTCATTTAGCAATCTTTCATAGAACTGCCATGTAGCCCCCAAGGGTTGGGTCATTACCTAAGTAATGAGCCGACACTCAAGCATAGCTCAAGAGCCAATTGTAGCCCCCAAGGTCCGGGTAATTACGTAAGTAATGAGCCGACACTCAAGCATAGCTCAAGAGCCAATTGTAGGCCCCCAAGGGCCGGGTCATTACCTAAGTAATGAGCCGACACTCAATCATAGATCAAGCAGCAATTGTAGCCCCCAAGGGCCGGTTCATTACCTTAGTAATGAGCCGGCACTCAATCATAGATCAAGCGCCAATTATAGCTCCCAAGGGCCGGGTCATTACCTAAGTAATGAGCCGGCTCTATAAGAAAGAGCTGAGATACATTAGACCCCAAGTGTCAAGTAAATTGCTTGCAATAAGCTTGGGACTTAAATATTGTACCAAGTTTTGACGTAAACTATATGAGCTGGACCAGTGGCTTAAAACTGATCATCTTTCTTCCTGAAGGAATCTTTAATTGGTGCTGAATCAGTAGTCGCGGACCTGAAGAAGAGTCTGGCCTTGCAGCAAAAGGGTAAGGTAGAGGCTGAAGCCAAATGCCAGATTGCCTTAACTGAGGTAGATGTACTCAGAGCGGAGCTTAAATCTGTCACAAAGTTTGTTGAAGAAAAACAATCCACCTTGGTTAAACGTGCTGATGATGTAGAGAGCCGGCTCAAAGTGGCGACTGGTGAACTGAACACTCTGAAGGGCCACATCTCCCGCATGATTGGCGTTGTCTTTGGTAAGCATTCACTTTTTTCGTTGATAAGTTGTCGAAAATCCTTTCCGGCGGCTTATAAATTCTTGATTTGCCTATGGGTGCACGGAGCCGCCAACTGTCGGACAATAGCCTAATGAAGCTCAAGGCCCTATACACCTTAATAGAACAATTATATGCCCGGTCTCTAGTTACCATCAAAGTCGTCATGTCTGAAAAGGGTGTGCCGAAATTCATGAAGGGCGTGTTGGAGACCCTGTCTACCATCCCTATGCAAGTGGAGGAACTAAAGAAATCAGCCGCCTGCAAGGGCGCAATTGCTGCCTTGAGTCGGTCGTTGGCTTATGCTCCAGAGTTTACCCCAGATGAAATGATGCAGGGCATTCCTCAATTGGAGGATGACGGCTCAGAATTTGCAGAAGCAGATTACCCTCGATGTCATAAAGCTTCCTGGGTTCTTGCAAGTCGGCTAGCTGTAGAGGCTGATCTATCAGTGTACCAGGAGGCTTACTCGGAAGATAACAAGTGGATTCGAGGTCCCAATTTTGAAGCAAGAAGCCTGATTCCTCAACCGTAAGCACTTCTTCGCCCCTGGTGTTGACCCATCTCCAATCATGCACAATGAAGCTATGTTTGAAGCTTTGACCAACTGGAATTGGGATGTGGACAATCTCTAGATCGAGGAAACCAAAGACCTGACGCAGGATGAACCGGCGGCGAGTTAAAGAAAGAAATTTGCATCATGTAACCTAGCCTTGTTTACTCCACCGGGTTAAGATTTGTCGAAAAACTTTAAGTCTTCAATGCTTGGGGCTGTTGAGTAGCCTTGTAATAGTTGTAGAAAACTCTTGATTGCATGTTCTTGCACTTTTGATGTTTATGCCTGAAAGCACCACTGGCGACTCAGCAAACTCAACTGTTGACATAGGAGCACTTTAGCTGTTTTGACTCGCCACACGGCTTATACTCCATGGGCCAAGCCAGAAATTTTCCAAAAATTATAACCTTATCATGAGAGTACCTGCAAGAACAAACAATTGTACGTCTCATCCTATAAGCCGTCTTTAAAGGCACGATAGGATAAGACAACTCTTGTTTTTTATGAAAATATTTTTGTTTTCGAAGAAACAAGGCGGAAAGCCTGAAACTTGTAAACCAGGCCTCACGTGACATAAATCTGTCATTTAAACCTTAGCAAGTTCAGGGTCTTTAAAATATTGACATTGCTAAGAGTATGAACAGGTCACATAGCGGAGGGGATATGGTAGATAAGACGAGTTTGTCCTCGCTCACTGTAAGATGACTCTCTCGTGACAAAAGTCATCGTTTAAACCTTGACAAGTTCAGTGTCTTTGTGCAACAATAACTTAGAAAAGTTCAGGGTCTCTTATCTAGATTAACAGTCAAGAGTTCGGCAGGTCACATGGCGGAGTAGCAAGTTGTAAACAGGCAGGTATAACTCGGAGATGGCGGAAAGCCGGGTCAAGAGAAGGTAATAAGCATAATCCAGAGGGTCGAAAGCCCCCCCCCCCCCAAATGACCAATTAAAGGATCAACTCCTTTGTAATTTAAACCTGGCCAAGAGGGTTTAAAAGCCCTCTTTGTAGCACTAGATTAAGGATCAACTCCTTTGTATGTAACTCATGGCATAGAAAGCCTGGCCATGGGGGGTTTAAAATCCCCCAAGTGACCTGATGAAGGATCAACTCCTTTGTATAACACTCGGTGTGAAGAACACGACAGAGGCCCCTAATCATGGGGATGGCCACTTTATTATATCATAAGAGATGGTTTGTACAATGACAGAGATATGTACATTGATGAGAGCCGGCTAGTGGCTTAAGTATAGTATGGACAAAGGTGAGCAATATTCCACGGCCTCTTGGTATCTTCACCGGAAGTGTGAGACTTGTCCCTCTCCCGTATGTCCATGAGATAGTAAGATCCATTGTTGAGATTTCTGCTGAACACAAACGTTCCTTCCCAAGGAGGTGATAAATTGTGCATATCTAACTGGTCTTGAATCAAACGGAGTACTAAGTCGGCTTCTTGGAATGTCCGGGTCTTGACCCTGCGGCTATGATAGCAACGCAGGTCTTGCTGATAAATCACCGAACGAGCTTTTGCAAGATCCAGCTCTTTATCCAAGGCATCCAAAGCATCCGGATGCGCCGCCTCATTGTCAGTTTCAACGTAAGCCGCCACTCTGGGCGAATCATGACGAATATCACTGGGGAGAACAGCCTCTGCGCCATAGACCATGAAGAAAGGCGTAAAGCATGTAGACCTATTGGAGGTGGTTCTTATGCTCCAAAGAACAGACAACAACTTTTCCACCCAACAACCCAACATGCGCTCCAAAGGAACACTCAAATTTCCTGGTTAGCACGCTCACCTTGACCATTAGAATGTGGGTGAGCCACCGAAGACACATCAAGACATATATGCTGCTCATCATAGAAATCCTTCATAGCCCCATTGGATAGATTTGTGCCTTTATCAGTGATGATACTAGGTGGATAACCAAAATGAACGATCAACTTCTTGACAAACTGAACTACTATTACAGCATCACACTTACTAACCAGCTCAGCCTCAACCCACTTACTAAACTTGTCAACTACCACCAGGAGGTGGGTCTTCTTATCCTTGGACCTTTTGAAAGGTCCTACCATATCAAGTCCCCAGACCGCAAACAGACAGGTGATTGGAATCATCCGTAGTTCTTGAGCCGGCACGTGAGCATGACACCCAAACTTCTGACACCCACCGCACTTACTAACCAAATGCTCTGCATCTTCACGAGCTGTTAACCAGTAGAAACTGTGGCGGAAAGCCTTGGCCACCAGTGATTTTGACCCGGCAGGATGACCACAATCACCAGCTTGGATTTCTTACAAGATCTCACGGCCCTGATCCGAAGAAACACAATGCTGAGAAACACCAGTCACACTGTGCCGATGCAACTCACCGTGTTTCATAATCATACACTTAGACCGCCTTATGATGTACCGCGCCAAAGTCTCATCTTGAGGTAACTCGCCGCGGGTTAAGTACGCCAGATAAGGCAGTGTCCAATCCAGGATCGCACGGAGAGGCGCCACAAATTGCCCTTCAGGGTCAGGTATAGCCAAATCCTCCTCCATTTGTAACTTGACTGACCAGTGATGCAATATGTCCAAGAACACATTAGGCGGCACCGGCTTACGCTGAGATCCCAGTCTAGACAGTGCATCAGTCGCCTCGTTCTTACGGCGATCAATGTGATCCACCTGATAACCCTTGAAATGGCTAGCAACGACATCAACCGCCTGGCGGTAAGCCACCATACGAGGGTCCCTTGAGTCCCATGTGCCCAAGACTTTCTGGGCCACTAGTTCTAAGTCGCCAAGACATCTGACCCAGCTCAAGTTCATCTCCTTGGCCACCCAAGGCCGATGAAGCAAAACCCGATATTCTGCTGCATTATTAGTATAAGGAAACATTAGCCTCAAAACATAACTAAACTTCTCACCTCGTGGGGAAGTTAAAACAACTCCATCCCCCGAGCCTTCCAATTGCCTGGATCCATCAAGCTGAATCATCCAATATGTGTTGTTCGGCTTCTCCTCAGGCGACTGACTTTCTATCCAATTGTTTATGAAGTCCACCAAGGCTTGAGACTTGACAGCCGTACGAGGTGCATATTTCAAATTGGGGGGCCCAAGCTCAAGTGCCCACTTAGCAATCCTACCACTGGCCTCTCTATTTTGGATAATATCTCCCAACGGGGCAGAGCTAACTAATGTGATCTGGTGTCCAAGGAAGTAATGCTTCAACTTGTGGTTTGCCATGAACACCCCATAGATCAATTTCTGCCAATGTGGATACCTTTTCTTGGATTCTATCAAGACCTCCCTGACATAGTAAACTGGCCACTGGACGGGATACTCTTTCCCTGCCTCCTTATGATCGTGACACTAACTTCCCTATTATTAGCCTCCATGTACAAGAGCAAGGGTTCTTTCTCAGTTGGAGCAGCCAAGATCGGAGGCTCAGCCAACTGCTTCTTGAGTGCTTCAAGCGCCTCGTCCGCAGACTTGCTCCAAACAAAGTCATCTATCTTTTTCATCATGTGATATAGAGGAATAGCTTTCTTGCCCATGCGGCTTATCAACCAGCCTAGTGCAGCAATACGACCTGCCAGGTGTTGAACATCATTAATGCACGCTGGCTTGGACAAGGAAGTAATAACCTTTATCATGTCCGGGTTAGCTTCAATGCCAGGCTCAGAGACTAAAAATCCTAAGAGCTTGCCTATAGGTACACCAAAAACGCACTTTGCCGGGTTAAGCATCATCTTGTAGAGCTGCAAATTGTCGAAAGTTTCCTTCAAAACATCTAGCAGAGTTTCCTTCTTCCTCAACTTGACCACAATATCATCCACATAAGCATGAACATTGCGCCCAATCTGACCATGAAGACAGTTCTGCACACACCGCTGGTAAGTCGCCTGGGCACTCTTCAGCCAAAAGGCATTGACACATAGCAGAAAGCACCAAAAGGCATGAGAAAAGCCATCTTCTCTTGTTCTTTAACTGCCATCTTGATCTGATGACAACCTGAATAAGCATCCAGAAAACACAGACTCTCACAACCTGTCGTTGCATCAATGATTTGATCAATACGAGGGAGAGCAAACGGGTCAACCAGACACGCCTTGTTAAGATCTGTGTAATCCATGCACATACGCCACGTCCTAATCTTCTTGAGCGCTAGCATCGAGTTAGCGAGCCACTCCAGGTGAAAAACTTCAACAATGAACCCTACTACCAAGAGCTGGGCCACCTCGTCACCAATTGGTTTCCACTTCTCCTCATTGAATCGGCGCAAAAACTGCTTCACTGGCTTAAACTTAGGATCCACATTAAGGTGGTCCTTAGAGAGTTCTCTCGGTACCCCCGGCATGTCCGAAGGCTTCCATGCAAATATGTCCCAATTCTCACATATGAACTCGATGATCATGCTTTCCTATTTGGGATCCATATTAGCGCTAATGATGAAATGTTATGATGAGTTGCCAGGCGCAAAGTCCACCACCTTGGTATCTTCTGCCACAAATTTGAGTGGTGGCTCAGATTCTATGTTAGGCTTCTTTAACGGGGTCATATCCTCTAGGTCAACATTTTCTTTATAAAACTTGAGCTCCGTGTCCGCACAACTTGATTCTACATATGCGGCATCACCTTCCTCACACTCGACAGCTGTCTTCTAATCACCATGCACCGTGATCGTCCCGTTTAACCCAGGCATCTTGAGCTGCAAATAAACATAGCAGGGCCTAGCCATGAATTTGGCATAAACCAGCCATCCGAGAAGAGCGTGATATGGGCTCTTAATCTTGACAACTTCAAACCAAAGAGACTCCACCCTGTAATTGAATGCATCACCAAAAGCGACCTCCAACGAAATCTTTCCCATTAAGCCGACTTCGCACGCACCACGCCATGAAAAAATATTGAATAAGGCTTGAGATCTTTGTCAAGAAAATTCATCCGGCGGAATGTGTCATAATACAAAATGTTGATGCTGCTGCCCCATCCATAAGGACTTTGGTGAACACATATCCTCCCACTTGGGGGGCGACCACCAGAACCAATTGCCCCGGGTTATCCACAGGCGGCGGGTGATCCTCCCTGGTCCAAGTTATATCATACTCAGACCACTTCAGATATTGTGGGATACCTGGCATAGCTGCATTAACTAACCGCTTGCGTAATTTACGGTCCCGCTTGTCAAGACTAGTCGTAAAGACGTGGTACTTCTCGGAGTTAAGTTGCTTGGGATTATTCTGATACTCGGATTGGTTATTCTGCTGCTAACCTCCAACGCCAAGTTGCTGATTATTCCCTCAATGTTTTCCTTGGCCCAGATGGCCTGAGCCTGAGCCGCCCGGACCGAAGCCAGACCCGGAAGGACCAGATCCTGAATTGTGCCCAGAACGTCTGAGCTTCGTCTTCCTCTACCCGCGAGGCAAGCAGCTGATTGGCTTCCGCCATGCTCTTCTAGAGATCGGCGGCCGCACCTGAGGATCGCCATGCCCGGGTCAGCAATTCGAATTTGCTATCTGTGAACACGCACTTTAGGGAGTACGGCTTATCATCGGCTATCTCCTTGGATTGGCGAACTTGTTCCTCGAAGAACCGTCTGTTCAACCACTCCTTCTGGACATCGTACTTCACGGTGGATAGTTCAGCCAAGATCACCGTATTCTTTTGCTCCAAGGACTCGCATTTTTTGCTGGGGTCCTTGAGCTCATCCTGTATCTCCGCCACACAAGCCTCGTGTTAATCACGGGTGGCTCGAATGGCGGAGAATGCGGTGGCCGCTTCTTTGGCCGCCGCCTTTTCCACGGCCGCTTCATCTTTGGCACGATGAAGCTCGGCCTTGAGTTTTTCGATCTCTTTCAATGAAGCTGCATCACGATGCGACTTCATTAGGAATTTGTATTGACAGTATTCGGGAGAAAGTATCCAAATGTAGTTCGGACTTACCCTGCGCCTCGTTGAACATCTAGTTGAGGGCTTCCACCTCATCCTCGGAGCGCTTGAACTTCCAATGTAGCTCATCCAGCTCGGCACCATTTTTGGTCGGCGCTGATGATGAAGCCTACATTACACAATTAATACATCACATCGGCACTTACTTCCCGAAATCAAAGTTATGACCCCTAGGTGAGCTTGTCCATTTCACCTAGGGATCGGGGGATGCCATGTCTACAATACGGATAAATAAAAATACTAAGCAAAATTCTGGGTGACTTACTTGAAAGCCCGCAAGGAGACCTTTGAAGGCCTCCTTCAATCTATTGTCAACGGACTGGACGCTTTGTAGTACTGCACCCATAAGGGTGCGGTGATCCTTGGGGATGGAGGCGCTCGACAGAGCCTCCTCCATGATCGACCACCTATTGGTCGGTGGTGCCGAGGATGATCGAATTTCCTGATCACCCACTGGGGGGTTGGACCGGTGCCTCTGGAGGCATAGTGTGCTCCGGAGATGTCCTTGCAGGGGACTGATGGCCCGTCCGGCCGGCCTCCTCGATGTACAGATGGGGGATTGTCCCCTGGTCTTCGGTGGCCAAAGCATTAGCCTCGGCCACGGTAATATCTCCCTCGCCCCTCTGCATCCGCCTCCATTGGAGTAGGCTGGGACGACACCTCCATGGCGTCCTTCATAGCACCTGGAGTGGTGGGGTCCGAGGCATCCCCGCTCTCCGCTAGTTCGACGGGCAGGGTCTCCCCATCCGATACCACCTCAGTGGGAATGACGTGTGATACGTATCCAACGTATCTATAATTTTTGATTGTTCCATGCTATTATATTATCTATTTTGCATGTTTTATATGCATTAATATGCTATTTTATACTATTTTGGGGACTAACCTATTAATCTAGAGCCTAGTGTCAGTTTCTATTTTTTCCTTGTTTTTGAGTATTGCAGATAAGGAATATTAAAAGGAGTCCAAATGGAATAAAATCTTTGGAATAATTTTTCTTGGAACAGAAGCAAACCAAGAGACTTGGAGATGAAGTCGGGAGAGCTGTCATGTGGCCACAAGCCATAGGGGTGCGCCCAGGGGGTAGGGCATGCCCCCCAGGCTTGTGGGCCCACGACAACTCCCCTAACCCTATTTCTCGCCCTATAAATTAAAAAATATTCCCCGTATATCAAAGAGAGCCACGATAAAGTTTTTACGCCGCCGGAAGCCTCCGTTCCCGAGAGATCCAATGTTGGAGCCTTTTTCAATAATCTACCGGAGGGGGATTCGATCACGGAGGGCATCTACATCAACTCCATTGCCCCTCCGATGATGTGTGAGTAGTTCACCATAGAGTTTCGGGTCCATAGATAGTAGCTATATGGCTTCTTCTCTCTATTTTCTCTTCAATACCATGTTCTTCATGATCTTCATGGAGATATATCTGACGTAATACTCTTTTGCGGTGTGTTTGTCGAGATCCGATGAATTGTGGGTTTATGTGCTAATTATCTATGAATATTATTTGAGTCATTTTTGAATTTTTATATGCATTATTTCATATCTTTGCAAGTCTCTTCAAGTTATTGGTTTGGTTTGGCCAACTAGATTGGTAATTCTTGTAATAGGAGAATTGCTTAGTTTTGGGTTCAATCTTGTGGTGTCCTCACCCAGTGACAAAGTAGGGGTAGCAAGGCACGTATTGTATTGTTGCCATTGAGGATAAAAAGATTGGTTTTTCATCATATTGATTGAGTTTATCCCTCAACATCATGTCATCTTACCTAATGCGTTACTCTGTTCTTCATGAACTTAATACTCTAGATGGAGGAAAGAGTCGGTCAATGTGTCGAGTAATAGTAGTAGATGCAGAATCGTTTCGGTCTACTTGACATAGAGCGTGATGCCTATATGCATAATATTTGCCTTCGATATCTTCATAATTATTCGCTTTTCTATCAATTGCTCGACAGTAATTTGTTCACCCACCGTAATACTTGCCATCATGAGAGAAGCCTCTAGTGAAACCTATGGCCCCCGGGTCTACTTTCCATAATTTACTTTCATTTCTATAAACCAAAAATACTTTTCAAGAATTTATTTACCTTTTGTTTTACTTTACGTTCAAGAAATCTATTCTATCTATCTCTATCAGATCTCATCCTTGCAAGTAACCGTGAAGTGATTGACAACCCCTTTATAGCGTTGGGTGCAAGTGTTTGATTCTTTGTGTTGGTACATCTACTGGGAACTTGCTTGTATCTCCTACTCGATTGATACTTTGGTCCTGAACAACTGAGGGAAATACTTATCTACTTTTCTGCATCAATCGTTCCTCTTCACGGAAACAAACACATGATCAAGAAGTAGCAAGAACGATTTCTAGCACCATTGCTGGGGAGGACTACAGCAAGTCAGGATAAGAACTCTCGCGTCAACTTGCCAATTTCTGGCGCCGTTGCCAGGGAGGATCTCCTTGAATGAAAAGCATGATTGCCATGTTGTTAGTATAAATTCTCTGAATATCCATTATGCTAATGATATGCAAAACCACAAGCTTGGGGATGCTATGCTTGATGAAGATGATATTTTTTGTTCCCCAAGTTTTGGTGATGACATGTATGCTATAATTGATCATGAAAAGAATGCTTTGTGTGATTGTTATATTGTGAGATTACTTCATGATGTTACTGAAAATTACTACGAGAGAGCAACATATGCTTTTAAATATTGCAATAATATCAAGTTTCCTCTCTATGTGTTCAAAGTTTGGAAGTTATGCTTGTTTTGCCATCCTATGGTACTTGATTTTTGTTCCAACAATTTGTTTGCTCACAAAATCCCTATGCATAGGAAGTGAGTTAGACTTAAATATACTTGCCATGTGATTCATGATGTTCCTATTGTTGAAAATAGGAATTATGTGCCCATAGATTTCATTGTTCTTGATATAGAATGCTATCCTACATGTCCTATTATTCTTGGTAGACCTTTCCTTAGAACGATTGGTGCAATTATTGACATGAAAGAAGGAAATATTAGATTCCTATATCCATTAAGGAAAGGCATGGAACACTTTAATAGAATGAAAATAAGATTTTCTTATGAATCTATTATGAGAGCTACTTATGGATTGCACACCAAAGATGACAATACCTAGATCTATTGTGTTTTGCCTAGCTAGGGGCGTTAAACAATAGCGCTTGTTGGGAGGCAACTCAATTTTATTTTGCTTTATCTTTTTTGTTTCTGTTTTGGTGTGTTTTGCACATTATTAATTCTTTAATAATTTTATTTTTCTGTTTTAGTGTTTGAGCCAAGTAAAACCTTTGGGGTGATCTATATCTTGCTGAAAAACAGAAACTTTTGCGCTCAGTCCAGGAATTTCTACTTTTTTCAGAGCTTCGAATTGATCTGAAATTTTTACACAAGATTGATATACAAATTTACCTGACTTTTTCATTTTTGAGAATTTTTAGAGTTTCATAAGTATTTGAAGTCAACAGATTGCTACAGATTGTTATGTTTTTGACAGATTCTGTTTTCTTTGTGTTGTTTGCTTATTTTGATGTATCTATGGGTTGTATCGGGGGGGTATGAACCATGGAGAAGTTAGAATACAATAGTTATTACACAAATATAAATAAATAATGAGTTCACAACAGTACCTGAAGTGGTGGTTTATTTTTCTTATACTAACGGATCTCATGAGTTTTTTGTTGAGTTTTGTATTGTGAAGTTTTCAAGTCTTGGGTGAAGATTTGATGGACTATGGAATAAGGAGTGTCAAGATCCTAAGCTTGGGGATGCCCAAGACACCCCAAGCCATATTCAAGGATACCAAAAAGCCTAAGCTCCGGGGCATCCCTCTTCCGTCTTCAATCCAGCGGTAAATTTACTTGAGGCTATATTTTTATTCACCACATGATATGTATTTTGCTTGGAGCGTCTTGTATGATATGAGTCTTTGATTTTCAGTTTGTCACAATCATCCTTGATGCACCCATATTTTTAGAGAGACACGCTGAATCATGAATTTATTAGAATACTCTATGTGCTTCACTTATATCTTTTTAGAGCATGGTGGTGTTATATTTTATAGAAATTATTGAACTCTCGTACCTCACTTATATTTTTTTGGGAGTTTCTTAAACCAGCCTAGTAATTTGGTTAGATTATGAATTTAGTCCTAATATAATGGGCATCTAAGAGGGATATAATAAAATTTCCATATTTAGTGCATTGAATACTATGAGAAGTTTGATTCTTTGCATATCATTTTGAGATAATAGAGATGGTAATATGAGAGTCATGCTAGTGAGTAGTTGTGAATTGGAAGAGATACTTGTGTAAAAGTTTGCGATTCCAGTAGCATGCACGTATGGTGAACCGTTATGTAACGAAGTCGGAGCATGATTTGTTTAATGATTGTCAACCTTTGTGTGAGGGTTGGGAGCGCACGATGGTTAACTCCTACCAACCTCTCCCCTAGGAGCATCCGTCTAATGCTTTGTTTGATAACTAATAGACTTTTGCAATAAATATGTGAGTTCTTTATGACTAATGTTGAGTACTGGATTATACGTATTCTCACCCTTCCACCTTTGCTAGACTCTCTAACACCACACAACTTTCGCCGGTACATCAAACCCACCTTCCTCAAAACAGCCACCATATATTTTCCTCAAAACAGCCACCATATCTACCTATTATGGCATTTCCATAGCCATTCCGAGATATATTTCCATGCAACTTCCACAATTCAGTTTTTCATTACATGCACCATCACTTCATCTTGCATATAGAGTCATATTTTGTCTTAGGTATCGAGTTGTAAGTAAATAAAAGTGTGATGATTTTCATTAATAGAGCATTGTCCCGTGTGAGAGAAGGATGATGGAATCCATGACTCCCTCACAAGCTGGGATGAGTATCCAGACTTTACAAAAAATAAAAGAGGCCAGCGAAGCCTAAAAAAAGAGAGGCCAAAGATTCCCACCAAAAAAATGAGAGAAATAGAGAAGGTACAATTGCTACTATCTTTTTCCACACTTGTGCTTCAAAGTAGCACCATGATCTTCATGATTGAGAGTCTCCTATCTTGTCACTTTAATATAACTAGTGGATATTCATCTTGCACGACCATTTAGTTTTATTTTTGAGCTTTCATACACTTATTGCTCTAAGTGCATTTGTTGCATGGCAATCCCTACTCACTCACATTGATATCTGTCGATGGGCATCTCCATAGCCCGTTGATATGCCTAGTTGATGTGAGACTATCTTCTCCCTATTTCCTTGCACCTCCTCCAGACTCCATTCCACCTATAGTGCTATATCCATGGCTCACGCTCATGTATTGCATGAGAGTTGAAAAGGTTTGAGAACACCAAAAGTGTGAAACAATTGCTTGACTTGTTCATCGGGGTTGTGCATGATTTAGATACTTTGTGTGGGGAAGATGGAGCATAGCCAGACCATATGATTTTGTAGGTATACATTTCTGATGCCATATTATTTTGAAAGGACACGATTACCTTGTTGGTGTGATCGAAGTATTACTATTTTTATGTCAATATTAGACCATTGTTTTGAATCTTACGAATGTGAATATTCATGCGACAATAAAGAATATTACATGGATAAATATGTTAGGTAGCATTCCACATTAGAAATTCTGTTTTTATCATTTACCTACTCGAGGACGAGCATGAATTAAGCTTGGGGATGCATGATACGTCTGCAACGTATCTATAATTTTTGATTGTTCCATACTATTATATTATCTGTTTTGGATGTTTTATATGCATTAATATGCTATTTTATATTATTTTTGGGACTAACCTATTAATCTAGAGCCTAGTGCCAGTTTTTGTTTTTTATCCTTGTTTTTCAGTATTGGAGATAAGGAATATTAAACGGAGTCCAAACGGAATAAAATCTTCGGAATACTTTTTCTTGGACCAGAAGCAAACCAGGAGACTTGGAGATGATGTCGGGAGAGCCGCCGTGTGGCCACAAGCCACAGGGGCGCGCCCAAGGGGGTAGGGTGCGCCCCCAGGCTTGTGGGCCCACGACAGCTCCCCTAACCCTATTTCTCGGCCTATAAATTCAAAAATATTCCCCATAAGAGAGCCACAAAAACACTTTTACGCCGTCGGAAGCCTCTGTTCCTGAGAGATCCAATCTTGGAGCCTTTTCTGGTAATCTGTCGGACGGGGATTCGATCACCAAGGGCATCTACATCAACTTCATTGCCCCTCCAATGATGCATGAGTAGTTCACCACAGACCTTCGAGTCCATATCTAGTAGCTAGATGGCTTCTTCTATCTCTTTTCTCTTCAATACCATGTTCTTCATGATCTTCATGGAGATCTATCCGATGTAATACTCTTTTGCGGTGTGTTTGTCGAGATCCGATGAATTGTGGGTTTATGTTCAGATTATCTATGAATATTATTTGAGTCTTTTCTGAACTCTTATATGCATGATGTCATATCTTTGCAAGTCTCTCAGAGTTATTAGTTTGGTTTGGCCAACTAGATTGGTAATTCTTGCAATAGGAGAAGTGCTTAGTTTTGGGTTCAATCTTGCGGTGTCCTTACGCAGTGACAAATTAGGGGTAGCGAGGCACGTATTGTATTGTTGCCATCGAGGATAAAAAGATGGGGTTTTCATCATATTGCTTGAATTTATCCCTCTACATCATGTCATCTTACCTAATGCGTTACTCTGTTCTTCATCAACTTAATACTCTAGATGCAGGCAGGAGTCGATCGATGTGTGGAGTAATAGTAGTAGATGCAGAATTGTTTCGGTCTACTTGACACAGACGTGATGCCTATATGCATAATCATTGCCTTGGATATCTTCATAATTACACGCTTTTCTATCACCCACCGTAATTTGTTCACCCACCGTAATACTTGCCATCATGAGAGAAGCCTCTAGTGAAACCTATGGCCCCCGGGTCTACTTTCCATATTTTATTTCTAGTTCTATAAACCAAAAATTCCAAATAAACTTTGCTGCCTTTTAGTTAGCTTTTGTTTTACTTTCCGTTCAAGCAATCTATTCTATCTATCTCTATCAGATCTCATCCTTGCAAGTAATATTGAAGGGATTGAAAACTCCTTTATAGCGTTGGATGGAAGTGTTTGATTCTTTGTGTAGGTACATCTATTGGGGACTTGCTTGTATCTCCTACTGGATTGATACCTTGGTTCTCAACAACTGAGGGAAATACTTATCTACTTTGCTGCACCAACCGTTCCTCTTCAAGGAAACCAATGCATGCTTGAGAAGTAGCAACACGTCGGTGGTTGTAGGAGCAATAGCCTGTGTGTCAGCAAACTCTGAATTTACTGGTTATAGGAAGGAGGGTCTTCGGATCCTAACCTGGATGGAGGGGGCTTAACCTTGAGGCTTCTTTGGCGAACCTCCTCGGCATCTTCGGACGCAGAGCTCGAGTTCAAGTTGTCCTCGGATAAGATCATGCGCACTTGTCACGCACTCTTCGGGGCAGGAGAGGCTGCATGCCCTGGGGCATCCGAAGTCGCCGCTCTCTTCTTGGTGCGAGGGAGATCGCCTCCCCCTTGCTCTCGACCTCCTCCTCATCTTCCTCCTCTTCGGCCTCCTCCTAATTCGAGGAGGCGAGCATGTTTTCGGAAGCAGCATCAGGATGATCCTTGATGCGAAGGCCACCCTGACCTGCTTTCTTCTTCTTCTCCTTCTTCGTGGGAGCCTCGTAGGGCTTCTCCACGAGCATCTTGGCTAACAGCCTGGTCCTCTCGTCTTCGAGCCGAGGAGTCAGACTGCTGATGTTGATGGCTTTCTTCGGCCACCTCTGCATAAACATGTCGGACACAGGGTTACGGACCTTCTAGGAATAGAGCCAATCAGGCTAGGATGAGTCGTACCTCGGAGTCTGTTCTGACAGTGTGTAGGCCCTTGTCCTCCTCCTCGGCTGGCCGACTCTTCATTGATTTGAAGAACTCCTTCCATAGCTTCTTCCACGTGGTGCGGAAGAGTTTCTGTACTGTGGGCTCGGTGTCGAATTTCCAAGCCCATGGGGGAGTGTCCCGGTGCTAGTAGGGAAGGATGCATCTTCAGAACATTACCTGGACCACATTGGCCATCTTGGTGCCGTTTTTGACTAAGGAGCGGATCCGCTTTTGTAGATCGGCCACCTCCTTGCTCGACCCCCAGACGAGACCCTCTTCGATCCATGAAGCTAGTCTGGTCGGAGGACCGGATCTGAATGCGGCGGCAGGGTGCAAACCTTGTTCTTGTGGTTTGGTGATGTAGAACCACTCTTTCTGCCACTCCTTGATGGTGTCGATGAGGGTGCCCGCTGACCACTCGACGCGCATGAGTTTGCTGATGACGACACCACCGTAGTTGGAGTGCTTGCCGCCGACACACTTCTGTTTGATGTTGAAAACCTGCAGCCAGAGCCCGAAGTGCGGCTCCATGTGTAGGAATGCCTCGTAGAAAAGGATGAAGGAGGAGAGGTGCATGATGGTGTTCGGTGAGAGGTCGTGGAAGTCAAGGCCATAGAAGAACATTAAACCCCTGACGAAGGGATGGAGCGGAAAGCTCAATCCCCTGATGAAGTGCGGGATGAACACCACCCGCTCGCCTGGCTTGGGGTGGGGATTGCTTGTCCTTTCTACGCCGCGCAGTGAGGGATGTCAGTGGGAAGATAACCAGCCTTCTTGAGGTCGATTATGTCTTGGTTGCTGACCGTGGAAACTTCCCACTGGCCATTGGAGCCTGCCATTGTTGGGCTCGGAAGCGGGGGTGGATAAACCTAGATCTGTGCTCTGGAGGCAAAGGTGAGTAGGAGGCAGAGGAGTCGAATGGAGAGCGTGAGGGGCCTTGGGTTTACTTTCCCCTTATATGAGTTTGTCGATTTAGGCTCCCCTTGCCGTGTCGTGAATCCCTTAACTTCCCGAGACGAGCGAGCCATTGCGGGCGTGTGACTAAGTATATCCTGTATAAAACGGGACACGATTGACATGTTGATAGATCGTGTGGATGGAACGGCTTCAAACCGCGCATCGAGTGCCTGTAACTAGCGTATCGGTCGTGGTGGACTGTGACCTTTCGTCATAGAGGTCATCAGGAAACATTGCCATTTCCCCCTGACGCTTGGCCTCCAAAGCCAACTTATCTCACAGGATTCAAATGTGCCACTATGTGGAAAACTACTTATCATCGGAGTCCGAACTACAATTTGGTAGAAGAGAAGTCACCTCACAAGCTGAAGACTCTGTTTGCGAAGCCATTGGAGCTGAAGACCCTTGGCGTTGGAGGCAAGTTCGGGGGCTATTGAGGGAGTCCTGGATTAGGGGGTCCACGGATATCCGACCTGTTGTTTATGGGCCGGATTATATGGACTACTTACCAAACACTGGACGGTTTGAAGGCCCAGTTTCTAGGATGGAAGCTTCGAGGAACATGGTTTGTGCTGCACATTTGATATAGTAATAGGCATGTTTATCTCTTCGGCATGTAACCGACCATGTGTAAACCCTAGGCCTCCTCAGCATCTATATAAGCTGGAGGGTTTTAGGGTATAGAGGTCGGATAACTCATCTAGGGTTAGACATACAATCTTGAGGCAGATCAACTCTGTATTCCCATACACCATCAATACAATCAAGAAGGACGTAGGGTATTACCTCCATAGGAGGGCACGAACCTGGGTAAACATGTGTCCCCTTCGTCTCCTGTTACCGTCGATCCTAGTCTCACAGTTTGGGACCTCCTACCCAAGATGCGCCGATTTTGACACCAACACTTCCCCTGACATGGAACCTTCAAACTCCATGCCTTGGGTAAAGCCGACGAAGACATGCTTCCTGCCCAGGTTAACACGGGTGGGTTGCGCACGCCGGGCCGGCTCGACTAGGTCAGTGCAGATGTTCGGCCAGGGTTCCGATCCGCTGATCTTGCCAATGACGACGTGAATTCCGCTGAAGGGGACCTGGTGCCCGTACTCTATTGAGTTGGCCTTGGGGCCCCAGCCGGCATCGTCGATGTAGAGCTTGCAACAGAGACTCTAAGTCATCTTGCCAATGGTGTATCCCTCGATTCCTGGAAGAGATCCCTTCGAGAACCTTACACCATCGAGCGTTGTCCCCAAGCTAGGTGCCAACTATTGTGAATTTGTCACAGCAGATGTCCAGGTGAACGGACTTAGGTTCGAGGACATCGCTAAGGCGGTGAACTTGAAGGGGTTGGTCGGGATCAAGAGACAAGGGTTTACCCAAGTTCGGCCCCTTGGAAACAGGTAAAATCCTACGTCTTGCTCTGTGTTGTATTGATTGTGTATCGATTACAAGGGAGAGAGTTCGCTTGACCTAGCTATCAATACATTGTTTCGTGGCCTAAGCCTCCCTTATATACATGGATCAAGGCCCTAGGCTTACAAGAGTCCGAGTCGGGTTAAACTTAACAACCGACCTCACCTCTAACTAAACATGCCTTACCTAACAAGTCGCTCCCGGTGGCCCAAGTCCACCGGGTTACATCCTGCCTTCTTGCTCCGGGCCTTCTAGCCCACTGGTTATGTTTACTCATGGAGTTATCGCAAGTCGCTAACTGCTTGACCCGGCCCCACCTGGGCGGGTCTCACCCTGGGTAGATATCCCCAGCAAAAGTGGTGCCTTGCCTCGCGAGTAGGCACTCGTGGTGTTGCTGCTCTTCGGTTGCCTCTCTGTTGTGTTGTCTCTCTGTTGTGTTGTCCCTCTCTACGGTGTAGCCTATCCTGTATTTATAGTGCCTAGGATCTTTTTCCCTTACCGCTTTGGCAGGAAGGGACCCCACAATGGCCAAATTCGAAGGGGGACAGGAGTACATATTTATCCTAACAAAAGGTGGTCTTTGCCTACAAAGTAGCTATCGATGATGCAGAGGTGGGCTCATGAAAGCACATTTGCTCCCTTGGTGGTTTTGGTAATTCATAACAACATATAAGTCAATGAACTAATGTTTCCATCAAGTATATTTCAAGAAAAGTTCAATGATGGGTTGGCAAAGAGATTGTGAACACCCCAATATGCAAGGAAATGGATTGGCAAAGCTTCAAGCAAGAGGACTCTACATTTTATATTTGTGAGAAATCACCTTGAGTCCATAGGAAAGCCAATACTATTAAAAGGGGTAAAGTTTTGTTGGTGAACAAAATGCTCAGACGTGCACAAGTGATAGTCACCAAAGACACCCACAAACTCTCTGACCAAAGTCTACTCTAAGCTAAACACTCAAAATTGGTGCTACCAACATTCCACATTCGGTGCCACCGCTTCCAAACCCTAGACAGACTCAGCCAAACACTAACCCTTCGATACAACCGATACTGCTTTAGGTGCCATCGAGTTGGGCTGCCAACTTTCTGTTATGCAAGTTCACTGTTTCAGTCCCTCCGTGATTGTTGAATCGACGTCACCGAGAATGAGCATTCTGACCATTGGTCACCTTATCGGTGCAACTGAGATTACTATATCGTTCCCTCCGAGATTCAAAAGTTGTCACCTTTTGGTCACTTCGGTACCACCGAGATTAACACATCGGTGTCACCGAGTTGGTCATTTTGTGTGTAACGGTTGGATTTTTGGGGATGCCTATATATACCCCTTCACCACCACCTACTCTAAAGAGAAGCAGTCAGAACCATTCCATACCTATCCTATCAGTTTTCTGAGAGATAACCACCTACCCTTGTGTTGAGATCAAGATCTTCCACTCCAATCATATGGATCTTTATTTATACCCTCCCCAAGTTGCTTTCCACCAATCCCATCTCTTCTACCAAGCCATATCTGTGAGAGAGTGATGGTGTGTTGAGGAGTCTATCATCTTGAAGCACAAGAGCAAGGAGTTCATCGACATTACCGAGCCTATTACCTTTTGGAGTGTGGTGCCTCCTCGATTGGTTAGGTGTTGCTTGTGAGCCTCCTACTTTGTGTTGTGGAGTGAACCAAGAAGTTTTTAAGGGCAAGGCTATCGCCTACTTCATGAAGATCTACCCTAAGTAAGGCAAGTCCTCCATGGACGTAGGCCGTCATTGTATAGTCAAGGTTGCTTCTTCGTGGAACCCTCCGTGGGTAGAGCCCTCCGTGGAATCTCGCGACTGTTACCCTCTGTGAGTTGAAGACTCCATGAACGTGGATGTACGATAGCACCACCTATCGGAACCACGGGAAAAATCGTCGTGTCACTAATTGTGTTTGCTTTCCTTACCCTCTCTTTACTTACATGTGCAATGTCTTTTACTTTCCGCTGATATACTCTTAGGCATGCATGTGTAGGGTGTACTTGACATATTATGAATGGTAAAATCTACCAAGAATTAAAATTGAGAAAAGTAGATTTTTATTTGGTCAAGTAGTCTAATCACCCCCCCCTCTAGACCTACTTTCGATCCTACAAGTGGTATCAGAGCTTTGGTCTCCATTGCATTGGTTTCACAACCTAGGAGAAGTATGGCATCTAGTGAGGGAAATTATCACCGTAGAGGTTCGTACTTTGATGGCACAAATTTTGCTAGTTGGCAGCACAAAATGAAAATGCATTTGCTTGGTCATAATCATGCCCTTTGGGTTGTTGTTCATGTTGGCTTGCAAGGTGAATTCTTTGCGGAAGGAAAAGAACCCGATCATGAAGCAACTGCGGATGAATTGAAGATGTTGCAACTCAATGCTCAAGCATGTGATATTCTCTTCAACTGCCTATGCCCTGAAGAATTCAACAAAATCAGCCGTCTTGAACACGCAAAAGAGATTTGGGATACTTTGGTTGATATGCATGAAGGAAATGAGTCCGTGAGAGAATCCAAGTTAGATGTTCTTCAAGGTCAGCTTGACAAATTCAAGATGAAGTATGGTGAAGGAGTCGTTGAGATGTACTCTAGGCTAGCTCTCATCACCAATGAGATTGCCGGCTTGGGAAGGAAAGAACTGACAGACAAATTCATCATCAAGAAGATACTTCGAGCCTTGGATGATCAATATGATTCAAATGATTCCTAACTACAAAGATCTCACACCAACGGAAGTGATTGGTAGAATTGTTGCTCATGAGATGACACTCAAACAAAAGGAAGAGCTTCATAACAAGTCTAGAGGTGCTTACAAAGCCACAAGTGATGCTCCCTCTACCTCAGGCGACAACCTTGTCATAAATGAAGACATAAGCCTCATGGTCAATAAATTCAACAAGTTCTACAAGAATAGAAGCAAAGATCGAAACTCCAACTCAAGACATGAAGAGAATCATCCGTCAAGTCGTGACCGAAACTGCTACAATTGTGGGAAGCCCGGACACTACTCAAATGAGTGCACGGATCCTTAAAAACAAAGAGAAGAGTCACCAAGAAGACGAAGCTCAAGAGACGAGTCACCTTGAAGAGAGAGAAGGAGTAGAGATGATCGTTATGAACGAAGACCGTCAAAGAGAAGTGGGGACTCGGAGAAGAAGGACAAGTACACCAAGAGCTACTCAAGGAGGAAACATCAAGCTCATGTTGGTCAATGGGTTTCCGGCTCCGACTGTGACAACCACTCCAAGAGAAGCTATCACTCCAACTCCAACTATAGTCAAGATGAAGGTGTTGCCGACATTGCTCTAGTGACTACAAACTCCTATGATATATTTGATTCACCAAATGAAGGGAGTGGAAGTTGCTTCATGGCTAAAGGACCCAAGGTATCACACCCCGAGTATCTTGATTTTAATAGTGATGAAGATGACTTGTTAATTGAAGATGACTTGCTATTTGACAAAACCAGTAATGATAGTCAAAATGAACTTGCTAGAACTCACTCTAGTAAATATAAGTTGTGTGATGATGATAAGTTGGAAATAGAATGATTAATCAAGAACTAAAAACTCTGAAGTTAGCTCATGAGTCAACTCTAGAAGATCATATAGAGCTTGTAAGGACACATGAGAAGCTACGCTTCGAGAAGCTCTAGAGCAAGAGCATGAGTTCCTTAAAGCTATCAATGACGATCTTCAAAAGAAGACTTCTGATTATCTAGACAAACGACTTATCTTATCTACATTTATGCCTCAAGTTAAGTCTAACCAAGCTAGTAACAAAGTAAAGAAAGGTTCTTCAAATAGTAGCAATAAAAATGATAAATCCAATGATATTGCTTGTAGTAGTTCTCTTGATCCCACTAACTCTTCTCTTAGCCAAGTTACACTTGAGCAGGAAAATGAACTCTTGAAAGGGATTATAGAGACAGGAATCTACAATAGTCTTGAAGGGTGCAAACAATTTGAGGAGATTGTACGCAAGCATGGAGGATACCGGAAGAATCGCGGTGCTGGCTACTTCAACGCTAATGGAGTTGAGTGGGAAGAAAGTCAATACCCCAATCCCAAGTTTGTTCCTCAAAAGAAGAAGTATGAAAATACTCTCCCAAGGGAACAAAAGCTCAAGATGACCTTCCACCACAAGACACCAAGCTCAAGGACAAGAACAAGCTTCAAGAGGACTTTGACTCATATGAAGATGAATCCCAAGCTTTGGTGAAGTGGGTTCCCAAGGCTACTACAAGCTCAACTTCTACAAGTGCTACTTCAACACAAAGGATACCATCAACTTGATGTGGGTCCCCAAGAGGAAGAACTAGGGAAGTTCTTGAGGGGTGACTCCACCAATGAAATCCACTCATATTAATTATTGGCAAGAACTAGTTGCAATCGACATCAACATCATGCAATAGTTCAAGGAGTCACACATTCCCTCAAAGGTAAGCAAGGGACAAGGTATTCAACAAATCAATGGACATCATCATATATGCTTTGCACTCCATGTCCATAGATACCCTTGTATTTGTCTCTTGTGTGTTGGGACTAACCCATGTAGGTGAGAAGAGTAATGAAACAAGAAGGATGCTCCCAACTCTTGGTGATCTTCATCAACCTTGAGCATCCACCACTACCTCACCAACATGAAGTCTTCCTCGACAAAACCCAAGGTTTGTTTATCCCTCTTATGGGGGGATGTCACATCTAGGGGGAGCTTTACTCTAAGACTTGAGTTAAAGCATATCAAAAGAAAGTGACAAGATTAAATGCTTTATGTGAAAGTGGTAACCCCACTTGTGCATAAACGATGAGTATGACCTATGATCAAGTATTCTTACTTGGCTCCTAATGCAATGTACTCATATATAGATGACTCCGTCATTGCCAAAGTGCTTGTTAGATGCTACTATGTTTGTGCATGTTTGCCATGATTTCATTTGACATCTTATTGTGTGAGCATGTTGGTCTGCATTTATTTACTCATTCAAGGATATCCAATTGTTGCTATTTGGCTTTCAATTTATCTTTTGCCAATTGGATATACAAGAATGCCTAGGACCACTTATTTGTCTATCTATGCTTTCTCACCTCATACTCTATTCATGTTGCATCAAAAAATTTGAACAAGTGTTCTTCGATCCGTCTGTGTGTGGAGCACTCGGATTTCCGTATCGACAAGGACTGGCCATTAAAACCTCCCAAGTGCATTTCAGTGGAACCAACACCAAAATCTCGGTCACACCGAATGCCTAGGGTCGATCTAGATTTCTTGCCTTGGTATAACCGATGCCATATTCTCAGTTACACCAAGTTTCCCTTTCAGCTGACAGTTGACAAACTCGGTGAGGGAGTCCTGTATTAGGAGGTCCTCGGATAGCTGACATGTTGTGTACGGACCGGACTGTATTGGCCATTTGCCAAACACTGGATGATGTGAAGGCCCAGTTAACATGATGGAAGATTCAAGAAGCATGGCTTGCGCTCCACGTTTGATATAGTAAATAGGCATGTTTATCTCATTGGAATGTAACCGACCATGTGTAAACCCAAGGCCTCCTCGGCATCTATATAAGTTGGAGGGTTTTAGGGTATAGAGACAGGACAACTCATCTAGGGTTAGACATACGATCTCGAAGTAGATCAACCCTGTAACTCCTTACACCATCAATACAATCAAGTAGGACGTAGGGTATTACCTCCATAGGAGGGCCCGAACCTGGGTAAACTCGTGTCCCCTTCATCTCCTGTTATTGTCGATCCTAGTCTCACAGTTCGGGACGCCCTACCCGAGATCCGCCGGTTTTTAGACCGACATTGGTGCTTTCATTAAGTGTTCCTATGTGAGCGAGATGGGGTCTACGCCTCGCCTTTTCATCAATGAATAGGTCCGCAACATGGACGTTTTTATCCCCGGGCAAATCTTCGCCTTCGGCAGCATTGTGTTGCATGCTGGTTCCACCGGTCATCTAGACCGCGTTGAGAGCCTCGCCCCCGATCAGGAAGTTAGGTTTGGAAACCTAGAGTTTTCTGTCGACTCTCGAGGCGACTTGTCACTAATCGGGCTCACGGCTTTGCTCGTAGCCCTCGAGGACTCTGAGGCCTTAACATTGAACCCCTCTGACAGACACACCAATGGGGTCACCCATGGCGGCAGTCCGTCTCTAACCCCAGCTTGGCCATCAAGCCGTATGACTAGACAAGTGTTCCTACCGAACACTCCCCATGGGTGGGCTTCATGGGGTTGACTCCACGAGTTCTGAACAGATGGATCCAATCGGGCCGTCAGCGGTCGACGAAGCCTTGGAGCAATTCTCATCGTTGAAAATCACCGATGATCCAACCCCAATTTATGTCCGGCCTTGTTACTATCAAGGCAGGGACGGATTTTGATCCACCCACCACCCACTTAATGGCCACCGTCAAAGACTTAACCGATGTGCTAGACTATGCCTCCGAGGAGGCAGAATACATGGATGAAGAGGACCGTGCTCCCACCCCCGTTAACACTGGGAGTTGGAGCGCCACTTCTACGTACGACGTTTATATGGTGGATACTCCCGCCACCAACGGCGACAACACGCCTCACAATTATGGTGACAAATTGGGCGACGCGCCATCAAGGCATCGGAAATCGCATAAGTGGTCCAAAAGCAAAAAGGGAATACAAACTATTATCAGCAGCAGGGATGCTAACACCCCTGCCGATCATGATCATCCCGATGTGCCCGAGCACCCGTTCGAGGGTCCGGACGAACCCGCGGACCAAAACGACCCCGATACCATCAAGGACCCCGAAGGCGATGATTACCTTCCCCCCTGTCGAGGAGGAAGACCTACCAGAAGCCGATGACTTGTACATCTCTGATAACCTCGAGGATCGGGAAGAAATCAGGCAGCGGCTCATAGCAACGGCTCGTAGCTTGAAGGCCAAAGAGTGGCAACACAAAGCCGAACAGGCCGACCTCACTGATCAATGGACGAAAGTCCTCTCATCCAATGAAGTATATGGAGATGGTTTATCAAACCAGCCCAAAAGTTACCCTCGGAGGATGCTGCTGCCACAATTCAATGATGAGCTCACTGATACGTTGTCTCTAGATCATAACACTTATGACAAGCCGGACCGCCCTCCTCGTGGGCGTGACAGCGGCTAAAGACACCAGTTATATACCGGCGTTGCCTCGAAGACAAGGTAAGGAGCCATTCGAGCCCAACGAACGGTTCGACTTGCGCGATGACTTAAATCATAGAGCAGGCCGTATGAGATCGATCTACAGATCCAGAGATTACTTGCCGGATAGAAATGGAGAATATAGACCATGGTTTGACCAAAATCATAGAGGCCGGGACCATAACTGGTCCCATACAAATGCCGAATACAGGCAAGACATGGCTCGGGTCAGAGGCGCCGCTCACCCATTGTGTTTCACAGATGAAGTAATGCGGCATCAGTTCCCCAAAGGGGTTAAACCCGTAAATATAGAACAATATGACAGGACCACTAACCCAACTATATGTATTGAGGACTTCCTCCTCCATATCCATATGGCACGAGGACCTGATCTCCATGCCATGAAATACTTACCTCTTATGCTTAAGGGGCCTGCCAGGCACTAGTTAAACAGCCTCCCCGAAAACTCCATAGGATGCTAGGAAGACTTGGAAGATGTGTTTCGCTCTAACTTCCAGGGAATGTCCGCCGCCAGACTCTTCCGACCATAGCAACGTCGTCCAACAGCCCGGCGAGTCTGCCCGGCAGTTCTGGAATTGGTTCTTGACTAAAAAGAACCAAATCGTCGACTGTTCGGATGCGGAGGCTATAGCCTCCTTCCGGCACAATATTCGGGATGAGTGGCTGGCTCGCTAGCTAGGCTAGGGTAAACCTTGGACTATGTCTGCCCTCACCTCCCTCATGACCCGCTTTTGTGCGGGCGAAGATAACTCGCTGGCAAGGCGCAACCATAATTCTGAAGATCCTGTGTCACCTGAAGCCCAGGATGGCAACTCAAAGCCAAAGCGCAATAAGAACAAACGCCGGCAGCGGAAGAAGCCCCCTAAAGGCAATCGTGATGGACCCACTAAGCTCGAGAAGATCATGGACATGACTTGCCAAATCCATGGAACTCCGGAGAAGCCAGCCAATCACACACGCCGCAACTATTGGGTGTTTAAACAAGCCAGCAAAATACAACCCGAAGACCAGGGCAAGAGCTTGTGCAGCGAGGACGAAGAAGAGCCTCAAGGTCCAATAGGTGGCGGTTAGAAGAAATTCCCTCCCGAAGTCAAAACGTGAATATGATATATGCCACCCACATACCTAAGAAAGAGAGAAAGCGGGCCCTTCGGTAGGTCTATGTCGTGGAGCTTGTAGCTCCAAAGTATAACTCATGGTCAGCATACCCGATCACCTTCGACCAGCGCGACCATCCAACCAGTATCCAACATGGGGGCTCAGCTGTCCTCATCCTAGATCCCATTATACATGGGTATCACCTCACTAAAGTCCTAATGGACGGAGGAAGTAGCCTCAATCTGATTTACTCAGACATGGTAGATCAGTCAAGGATCAAACCCAGCAACACTACCTTCAAGCGAGTTATCCTAGGTGTTGAGGCCCAATGTACGGGCTCTGTAACCCTGGAGGTTGTGTTCGGCTCGCCCGATAACTTCCGCGACGAGGATTTGGTCTTCAACATTGTGCCCTTTCGCAGCGGCTATCACGCGCTGTTCGGCCAGACGGTGTTGTCTAGGTTCAACGCGGTCCCGCATTACGCATACCTCAAGCTCAAGACGTCGGACCCTAAGGGGGTCATCACTGTCAACGGAAATAAAGAGCGGTCCCTTAGAACAGAGCAACATGCACTAGCACTGGCGGCCGAATTCATCTACAAAGACGACTGACAAGCTTCGGCATTGGCCATAAAGGCACGGAAGGCCGGGAAGCGAGTTCGGATTCAGGCCGAGCACTCCGACCCTCCTTCCTCCCCCCAATAGGGACTCCCCCCCCCCACCACACAACCTTAGGACCAGCAAAGTATGTGACGAGTATGCACAACTTTGCACTTAAGATTCCATGGGCAGCGGTGGGGAACTTACGATAAGCGTTCGGTTGTTCCAAACTGTTACCATCAACATGTATTCGGAAAACTGCAGGTGCTCCTAAAAGAGCCTTCCCATGGCGTAAAGCTCACCTTTAAACACAGCAGCCTTTCAAGATTTTGTTTGCAAAGTCTGCCCACATCAACACCCATCAAGGTACATCCAAAGCAGGAGTCAATTAGCAATAGGGTATATCAGGGGCGACTGGTCACAAATCGAAGACCCCTGGTACAACAGCTCCTGCAGGACTTTATTTCTTATCACATACTTGTAAACAGCTGCTTCGGCAATCTGAGTTATAAGAGTTGTTGAGGAAATGCAAAATTGCTTGTCACACGTAGGCCTTATTTGTCCTGTTTTCGGCATATACTTTGTCCCTCCCTCTTCTCGTGAACCTGTTCGGTATGACTCAAGGTCACCGGCTAATAGACCGGTGGCTCGATTTCAAACACAAATCACCTTAACCATTATGTGTTCGGCGTCTTGCCATTCGCTTTATATGCATCGGGTTTTGAACTATGTCTTTGGTCATTAAGTTGGGTTGCCCAGCTCCTGTGCTTGCCCCCTTTATGTTCCGCTTGTTTGGCTAAAAGGGCAAAGGGCGCACCCGTGCGATTGTTCTTCCAGATAGTCCGGTCAAGCACCTCAGGGGAGAAATCCAAAAATGGATTGTCATAGTATGCGCGACCCGATCTGCGAACCCCAAGTTAGAAGTATTACACTTCAACCTTCGTAAGCGGTTATTCTGTGTTATACGAGGAATTTTCCCTTTGAGCAGACACTATGATGTCGGCTTCGGCCTCGGATCGTCTGAAGATCGCAAAAATCCTGGTTGCTAACCGTACGCTTCCCGCAGTCCTTTTCACACCCCTTTGTTTAAGTGAAACAAATAATGCATAAATAGTCCGACTTCCTAGTTTGCCGCACTAAATCGCCTTCGGGTTCCTATAATTTGGCTAAGGAACTTAGTGCATTGGCATAGACACCCCATGTAGTATCTACGTGGGGGCTAAAGCCGACGACTCGCATCTTTCAGTATCAAACAACCATACAGGAGTTATAAAGGAAGGCCAAAACAATATAAGTGCAGATACTAATATCATTGAAAATTGGGACAAATACATATTTGCCCCTACTTGGAACCTACCCACGGGTTTTGCCCTTACTTTTTGACTTTGCTCAGTTTTGCCCTTAAATTTGCCTCCGAGGTCACCCAAATGCCCTTTGATCGTTTGACCAATACTTTGAAAATTCATAACAAATTCATATGAACTCAAAAAATGCAAACAAGATACCAAAATGTTTAGAAAAACATTACCTTTATGTACATGTCATTTTCGTTCAGGAAAAAAATTACCATTTAAACTACCCATGGTTATTAATGTTATTAAAAAAATTCAAATAAAAAGGTATAAACAATACTTTTTGTGAATAAAAATTACATGCAAATGTAGGTGATGTTTTCTGAACATGCTGATATCTTATTTGCATTTTTCTAAGTGTTGGGGAACATTGCATGGGAAACAAAAAAATTCCTACGCACACGCAAGATCTATCCATGGTGATGAGCATCTACGAGAGGAAGAGTGGATCTACATACCCTTGTAGATCGCTAAGCGGGAAGCGTTAAGAAACGCGGTTGATGTAGTCGAACGTCTTCGCGATCCAAATCGCCGAGCGTCCTGCGATCCCATCACGATCCATCTCGCGATCCAATCACAATCCATCCCGCTGTCCCATCATGATCCATCTGGCGATCCAATCACGAATCATCTCGCGATCTTGATCACGGTCCTCCCAATCTAGCGCTGAACGGACAGCACCTCCGCGTTCAGCACACATATAACTCGATGACGATCTCCACCTTCTTGATCCAACAAGAGGGAGCGGAGAGGTAGATGACTTCTCCGATAGCACAACGTCATGGTGGTAGTGGTGGTGAACTAATCCTGCAGGGCTTCGCCTAAGCACCACAGAACTAATCTAGAGGAGAAACAGATCTAGAGGAAGAAGAGGGCAGCACGTGGCAATTAGAGTTGGCTTTCCCCTCTAAATCCTCTAGTATATATAGGAGGGAGGGAGTGTAGGAGGCAGCCTCAAACCCTCAAGGTTTGGTCGAAATTGGAGGTGGAAGAGTCCTACTCCAATCCTATTAGGAGTAGGATTCCTCCTTTCCACTTGGAAACTCTTTCCACCTCTCCACCTTTTGGGTTTTTTCCCACCCGTAGCCGCATGGGCCTTAGTGGGGGCAGAGTCCAGCCCACCAGGGGCAGGTTTGACTCCTCCCAAAGCCCATGAGGTCCTTTGGGTCGAGATACCCCTCCCGATGGTCCCCCGGCACCCTCCCGGCACTCCTGGTACACTACCGATGAGCCTGAAACTTTTTCGTAACCAAAACAGGACTTCCTATATATCAATCTTTACCTCCGGACCATTATGGAGCTCCTCGTGACGTCCGGGATCTCATCCGGGACTCCGAAAAACCTTAGTTCACCGCCATACATAACTCTATACTACCGAAACGTAACCGAACCTTAAGTGTGCAGACCCTGCGGGTTTGAGAACTATGTGGACAAGACTGAGACACCTCTATGGTCAATAACCAATAGAGGGACCTGGATGCCCATATTGGTTCCTACATATTCTACGAAGATCTTTATAGGTTGAACCTCTATGTCAAGGATTCAGTTAATCCCGTATGATGTTCCCTTTTTTCTTCGGTATGTTACTTGCTCAAGATTTGATCGTCGGTATCTCCATACCTAGTTCAATCTCGTTACCGGAAAGTCTCTTTACTCGTTCTGTAATACAAGATTCCGTGGCTAACTCTTTAGTCACATTGCTTGCAAGGCTTATAGTGATGTTGTATTATCGAGTGGGCCCTGAGATACCTCTCCATCACATGGAGTAAAAAATCCGAGTCTTAATCCATGCCAACACAACAGACACCCTCGGAGATACCTATAGAGCACCTTTATAGTCACCCAGTTACGTTGCGACGTTTGATGGACACAAGGTACTCCTCCGGTGTCAGTGAGTTGCATGATCTCATGGTCATAGGAACAAATACTTGACATGCAGAAAACAGTAGCAATAAACTGACACGATCATATGCTACGTTTACAGTTTGGGTCTTGTCCATCACATCATTCTCCTAATGATGTGACCCCGTTATCAAATGACATCTTATGTCCATGGCTAGGAAACCTTAACCATCTTTGATCAATGAGCTAGTCTATTAGAGGCATACTAGGGACATGGTGTTGTCTATGTATCCACACTTGTATCTAAGTTTCCGATCAATACAATTGTAGCATGGATAATAAACGATTATCATGAACAAGGAAATATGATAAAAAACTGATTTATTATTGCCTCTAGGGCATATTTCCAACAGTCTCCCACTTGCACTAGAGTCAATAATCTAGCTCACATCGCTATGTGATTTGTTATGAATCTCACACCCAATGAGTTCTGGGGTTTGATCATGTTTTGCATGTGAAAGAGGTTTTAGTCAACGGGTCTATGACATTCAGATCCGTGTGTACTTTGTAAATCTCTATGTCATATTGTAGACACTGCTACCATGCTCTACTTGGAGCCATTCCAAATGGCTACTCCACTATACGTATCCGGATTGCTACTAAGAGTCATCCGGATCGGTGTTAAATCTTGCATCCACGTAACTCTTTACGACGAACTCTTTATCACCTCCATAATCGAGAAACATCTCCTTAGTCCTTTGGTTACTAAGGATAATTTTGACCGCTGTCTAGTGATCCACTCCTGGATCACTCTTGTACCCCTTGACAGACTCATGGCAAGGCACACACCAAGTGCAGTACACAACATGGCATAATATAGAGCCTATGGCTAAGGCATAGGGGTCAACCTTCGTCCTTTCTCTTTCTTCTGCCGTGGTCGAGCTTTGAGTCTCACTCAACTCCACACCTTACAAACCAGGCAAGAACTCCTTCTTTGACTGATCCATTTTGAACTCTTTCAAAATCTTGTCTAGATATGTACTCATTGAAAGTCTCATCAAGCATCTTGATCTATCTCTATAGATCTTGATGCCCAATAATTAGGTAGCTTTATCCATGTCTTCGTTTGAAAATCACTTTTCGAACAACCATTTATGCTTTCCGGAAATTCTACATTATTTCCGATCAGCAATATGTCATCCACATATACTTATCAGAAATTCTATAGTGCTCCCACTCACTTTAGTGTAAATACAAGTTTCTTGTAAGCTTTGTATAAACTCAAAAACTTTGATCACCTCATCAAAGTATATATTCCAACTCCAAGATGCTTGCTCCAGCCCTTAGATGGATTGCTGGAGCTTGCATACCTTTTAGCATCCTTAGGAGTGACAAAACCTTCCGGTTGTATCACATACAACCTTTCCTCACGGAAACCGTTAAGGAAACTATGTTTTGACATCCATCTGCCAGATTTCATAAAAAAACGCAACAATTGCTAACATAATTCCAACAGACTTTAGCATCGCTACGAGTGAGAAAGTCTCATCATAGTCAACTCCTTGAACTTGTCGAAAACTTCTTTGTGACAAGTAGAGCTTTATAAATGGTGACATTTACCATCAGCGTCTGTGTTCATCTTAAAGGTCCATTTGTACCTAACGACTTGTCGTCTAACGGGCAAGTCTACCAAAGTCTATACTTGGTTTTCATACATGGATCCTTTCTTGGATTTCATGGCCTCTAACCATTTGTCGGAATCCGGGCCCATCATCGCTTCTCCATAGCTCGTAGGTTCATCGTTATCCAACAACATGACCTCTAAGACGGGGTTGTCGTACCACTTAGGAGCAGTACGCGTCCTTGTCGACCTACGAGGTTTGATAGTAACTTGATCCGAAATTTCATGATCATCATTAATAGCTTCCTCTTCAACTAATGTAGGCTCCACAGAAACATCTTTCTGCATTGCGCTAATCTCTGGTTGAAACAAAGGTTCAACAACCTCATCAAGTTATATTTTCCTCCCACTCAATTCTTTCGAGAGAAACTCTTTCTCGAGAAAAGACCCATTTTAGCAACAAACACTTTGCCCTCAGATCTGAGATAGAAGCTATACCCAACTGTTCTTAGGGTATTCTATGAAGATGCATTTGTCCGCTTTGGGTTCGAGCTCATTAGGTGAAAACCTTCTTCATTTAAGCGTCGCTGCCCCAAACATTAAGAAATGACAGCTTAGGTTTCCCCAAACAAAAATTCATGCGGTGTCATCTCAACGGACTTAGATGGTGCCCCTTTTAAAGTGAATGTAGTTGTCTCTAATGCATAACCCCAAAACAATAGTGGCAAATTTATAAGAGACATCATAGTTCGTACCATATCCAATAGAGCACGACTACGACGTTCAGATAGACCAACACACTACGGTGTTATAGGTGGCGTGAGTTGTGAAACAACTTTCACATTATCTAAAGTTGTATGCCAAACTCGTAACTCAGATATTCACCTCCATGATCATATCGTAGACATTTTTATCTTCTAGTCACGATGATCTTAAACTTCACTCTGAATTTGTTTGAACTTTTCAAACGTTTCATACTTGTGTTTCATTAAGTAAATATACTCATATATACTCAAATCATCAGTGAATGTAAGAAAATAACGATATCCTCTACACGCTACAACACTCATTGGACCACATACATCAACATGCATTATTTCCAATAAGTTACTAGCCTACTCCATCATACTGAAAACGGGGTTTTTAGTCATCTTGCCCATGAGGCATGGTCCGCATGTCTAAACCGATTTGAAATCGAATGAGTCCAAAGATCCATCAGCATGGAGTTTCTTCATGTGATTTATACCAATATGAAATTTAGCGGCAGTGCCACAAGTATGTGGTACTATCATCATTAACTTTGTATCTTTTGGCATCAATGTTATGAACATGTGTATTACTACAACCAAGATTCAACAAACCATTCTCATTGGGTGCATGACCATTGAAGGTATTATTCATGTAAACAGAATAACCATTATTCTCTAACTTAAATGAATAACCGTGTTCATGCTTAATGCAAGCACCAAATAACATTTATTTAGGTACGTCACTAATCCCGAAGGTAGAGAGAGCGTGCGATGTTGATCACATCAACCTTGGAGACATTTCCGACACACATCGTCACCTCACCCTTAGCTAGTCTCTGTTTATGACGTAGCTTTTATTTCGAGTTACTAACATTTAGCAACCAAACCGGTATCCAATACCCAGGTGCTACTAGGAGTACTAGAAAGGTACACATCAATAACACGTATATCAAATATACTTTTGTCGACGTTGCAGCCTTCTTATCTACCAAGTATCTAGGGTTGTTCCGCTTCAGCAACCGCTCTCCTCATAATAGAAGCACTTAGTCTCGGGTTTAGGTTCAACTTTGGGTTTCTTCACTGGAGCAACAACTGACGTGCCATCCATGAAGTTTCCCTCCTTTCCCTTGCCCTTCTCGAAACTAGTGGTTTTACTAACCATCAACACTTGATGCTCCTTCCTGATTTCTACCTTTGCGGTGTCAAACATCGTGAATAGCTCAGGGATCATCATTTCCATCCCTAGCATAATTATAGTTCACCATGAAGTTCTAGTAGCTTAGTGACAGTGACTTGGAGAACTATATCAATCACTATCTTATCTGCAAGATCAACTCCCACTCGATTCAAGCGATTGTAGCACCCAAACAATCTGAGCACATGCTCAACGATTGAGCTATTCTCCTTCATCTTGCAAGCAAAGAATCTTGTTGGAGATCTCATATCTCACAACACGGGCATGAGCCTGAGATCCCATTTAAGCTCTTAGAACATCTCATGTTTCATGACGTTCAAAATGTTTTGGAGCCTCAATTCTAAGCAGTAATGCATGACGCACTGAACTATCAAGTAGTCATTAGAACGTGCATATCATATGTTCACAACATCTACAGACGACGCTAGAGGGGGTGGGGCACCGACCGGTGCACTAAGGACATAAGCCTTCTATGCAGCAATGAGGACAATCCTCAGATCATGGACCCAGTCCGCAATATTGCTACCATCATCTTTCAACTCTATTTCTCTAGGAACATACAAAAATACAAGGGGGTACAACGTGAGCTAGGAATCTACAGCATAATTTGCAAAGACACTACTGACTATGTTCATGATAATGAGTTCAATTAATCATATTACCTAAGAACTCCCACTCAAATTGACATCCCTCTGGTCATTCAAGTGATACATGATCCAAATTCACCAACTCAAGTCCGATCATCACATGAGTTGAGGTGGTTTCAATGGTGAACATCATCATGTTGATCATATCTACTATATGACTCAAGTTTGACGTTTCGGTCTCTTATGTTCCGAGGCCATGTCTGTACATGCTAGGCTCGTCAAGTTTAACCCGAGTGTTCCGCATGTGCAACACTGGCTTGCAGCCATTGTATGTGAACGTAGAGTGTATCACACCTGATCATCATGTGGTGTCTCGACACGACGAACTTTCACAATGGTGCACACTTGGGGAGAACACAATTTATCTTGAAATTTTAGTGAGGGATCACCGTATAATTCTATTGTCGTCCTAAGCAAAACAAGGTGCATAAAAAGGATTAACATCACATGCAAATCATAAGTGACATGATATGGCCATGAACTTGTGCTTTTGATCTCCATCCTTAAAGCACCGACATGATCTCCATTATCTTGATCTCCATCAACGTGTCGCCATCGGGGTTGTCGCGCCCACCATGCTTCTACTACTATTGCTACCATTTTGTGATAAAGAAAGCATTACATAGCACTTAATTATTGACATGCAGGTCATACAATAATTAAAGACAACCCTATGGCTCCTGCCGATTGCCGTACTCATCGACATGCAAGTCGTGATATTCTATACAATACATGGTCATCTCATACATCACATATATCTCAACATGTAATTGGCCATATCACATCACAACATACCCTGCAAAAACAAGTTAGACGTCCTCTAATTTTTGTTGCAAGTCTTACGTGGCTGCTACGGGTATCTAGCAACAACAATTCTCACCTACGCAAAAACCACAACGGTGATGCATAAGTTGCTTTTCAACCTTCTCAAGGACCGCCTTTGTCGAATCCAATCCAACTAAAGTAGGAGAAACAGATACACGCCAGCCATCTTTGTGCAACGAAGTTACACGTTAGTCGATAGATCCGGTCTCTCATAAGCATACGAGTAAGGTTGGTCTGGGCCGCTTCATCCAACAATACCGCTGAACCAAAACACGACCAAGGGAGGAAGCAATCTAAGCATCAACATCCACAAACTCCTTTGTGTTCTACTCGATATCTCATCTACACATACACCTAGCTCTGATAACACTTTGGGGAACGTTGCATGGGAAACAAAAAATTTGCTATGCACATGCAAGATTTATCCATGGTGATGAGCATCTACGAGAGGGAGAGTGGATCTACATACCCTTGTAGATCGCTAAGCGGGAAGCGTTAATAAACGCGGTTGATGTAGTCGAACGTCTTTGCGATCCAAATCGCCGAGCGTCCCGCGATCCCATCACGATCCTTCTCGCGATCCAATCACGATTTGTCCCGCGATCCCATCACGATCCGTCCCAGGATGCAATCACGTATCGTCTCGTGATCTTGATCACGGTCCTTCCGATCTAGCGCCGAACGGACCGCACCTCCGCGTTCAGCACACGTACAGCTCGATGATGATCTCCGCCTTCTTGATCCAGCAACAGGGAGTGGAGAGGTAGAGGAGTTCTCCAGCAGCACAACGGCATGGTGGCAGTGGTGGTGAACTAATCGTGCAGGGCTTCACCTAAGCACCGCGGAACTAATCTAGAGGAGAAACGGATCTAGAGGAAGAAGAGGGCAGCACGTGGCAATTAGGGTTGGCTTTCCCCTCTAAATCCTGTAGTATATATAGGAGGGAGGGAGTGGATGAGGCAGCATCAAACCCTCAATGTTTGGTCGAAATTGGAGGTGGAGGAGTCCTACTCCAGTCCTATTAGGAGTAGGATTCTTCCTTTCCACTTGGAAACTCTTTCCACCTCTCCACCTTTTGGGTTTTTCCCACCCCTAACCACATGGGCCTTAGTGGGGGATTAGACCAGCCCACCAGGGGCTGGTTTGACTCCTCCCACAGCCCATGAGGTCCTTTGGGTCGAGACACCCCTCCCGATGGTCCCCCAGCACCCTCCTGGCACTCCCGGTACACTACCGATGAGCCCAAAACTTTTCCGGTGATCAAAACAGGACTTCCTATATATCAATCTTTACCTCCGGACCATTCTGGAGCTCCTCGTGACATCTGGGATCTCATCCGGGACTCCGAACAACCTTATGTCACCACCATACATAACTCTATACTACTGAAACGTCACTGAACCTTAAGTGTGTAGACCCTTCGGGTTCGAGAACTATGTAGATATGAACGAGACTCCTCTACAGTCAATAACCAATAACGGGACTTGGATGCCCATATTTGTTCCTACATATTCATCTTTATCGATTGAACCTCTATGTCAAGGATTCAGTTAATCCCGTATGATGTTCCCTTTGTTCTTCGGTATGTTACTTGCTCGAGATTTGATCGTCGGTATCTCCATACCTAGTTCAATCTTGTTACCAGCAAGTCTCTTTACTCGTTCCGTAATACAAGATCCCATGGCTAAATCTTTAGTCACATTTCTTGCAAGGCTTATAGTGATGTTGTATTACCAAGTGGGCCCTGAGATACCTCTCCGTCACACAGAGTAACAAATCCCAGTCTTAATCTATCCCAACCCAACAAACACCCTCGAAGATACCTGTAGAGCACCTTTATAGTCACCCCATTACATTGCGACGTTTGATACACACAAGGTACTCCTTCGGTGTCTGTGAGTTGGATGATCTCATGGTCATAGGAACAGATACTTGACATGCAGAAAACTATAGCAATAAACTGACACGGTCATATGCTATGTTTATAGTTTGGGTCTTTTCCATCACATCATTCTCCTAATGATGTGACCCCATTATCAAATGACATCTTATGTCCATGTCTAGGAAACCTTAACCATCTTTGATCAATGAGCTAGTCTATTAGAGGCATACTAGGGACATGGTGTTGTCTATGTATCCACACATGTATCTGAGTTTCCGATCAACACAATTCTAGCATGGATAATAAACGATTATCATGAACAAGGAAATATGATAACAACTAATTTATTATTGCCTCTAGGGCATATTTCCAACACTAAGTTCATATGAACTTGTTATGAAGTTTCAGTTGACTTTGACCATTATTTTGAAACTTCATATCAAGTTGATATGAACTCGGAAAAATGCAAATAAGGTATCGGGATGTTCGAAGAACATCACCTACATTTGCATGTAATATTTATTCATGAAAACACTATTTTTTATAACTTTTTTTCATAATGTTGATAACATTGATAACCATGGGTAATTTAAATGGTACTTTTTCGTGAATGAAAAATGACATGTACATAAATATAATGTTTTTCTGAACAATTTTATATCTTGTTTGCATTTTTCTGAGTTCGTAAGAATTTTTTATGAATTTTCAAAGTATTTGTCAAACGGTGAAAGGACATTTGGGTAACCTCGGAGGCAAATCTAATGGCAAAACTGAGCAGAGTCGAAAAGTAAGGGAAAACCCCATGGGTAGGTTCCAACTAGGGCTAAAAATGCAATTGTCCCTTGAAAATTATAAACAAGTCTTCAGACATATTACAATCTCATTCAAATATTTTTTTCGCGCAAACACTATGACGCTATCACCCGCGCACTCTCCATTACTCCATCGAAGTAGAGCTCGGGGCATCGGTGCTCCTTTCCGGGCGGCGGTGGATCAGTGGCGACCTTCATCGGACTGAGCCCCATCCAGTGCACTTTGTCCTTGGCAAGGGCCATCCGGACTCCTTCGATGCAGGAGGAATGCTTGACGGCATCGAGGCGGGGCGTCGCATCAATCAGCTGTTGCACCAGGCTGAAGTAGCTGCCTAGGAGTGGCTCGCCGGGCCATAGACGGATGCAGAGGTCCTTGATGGCCGGCTCCGCCATCCGGTGCATCTCCATCGGCTACTTCAGCTGCTCCACCAGAAGAGGAGGACGCTCGGGGCTCCGAATTGTGCCCAGAATATTCGAGCTTCGTCTTCCTCTCCCCATGAGGCAAGCAACTAATTGGCGTCTGACACGCTCTTCTGCAGATCGGTGGCCGCGCCTGAGGATCGCCACATCCGGGTCAGCAATTCGAATTTGCTATTCCCGAATATACACTTTAGGGAGTACGTATTACCATCGGCTATCTCCTTGTCCTGCCGAACTTCTGCCTCGAAGAATTGTTTGTCCATCCACTCCTTCCAGAGATCGGACCTCAGGGAGGACAGTTCGGCTGAGACCGCCTTGTTCTTCTGCTCCAAGGCATCACACTTTCTGCTGGCGTCCTTGAGCTCATCTTGTATCTCCACCACACGAGCCTGGTGTTTATCACTGGTGGCTCGTAGGGCGGAGAGTGCGGTGGCCGCCTCCTTGTCCATCGCCTTCTCCACGGCTGCTTCATCTTTGGCACGTTGAAGCTCGGTCCGGAGGTTTTCAATCTCTTTCGACAAGGCTGCAACACGACAACGTCTTATTTAAAAGGACTGTGAACTAATCAAAGTCTGTGAGAATATTAAGATTTCATTCGAACTTACCCTACGCCTTGTCGAACCTCTTGTTGAGAGCTTCCACCTCATCCTCGGAGCGCTTGAGCTTCTGATGTATCTCATCCAGCTCGGTGCCGTTTTTGGTCGCCACCGATGACGAGACCTACATCACACATACAATACAAATATCACATCATAACTTACTTCCCAAGCTATAGAGATGACCTCTAGGAGTTTGTTCAACTCACCTAGGGCTTAGGGATGCCATGTACACAATACGACTAAATGAAATCTCCACAAAAACAGAGGGCAACTTACTTGAAAGCCTGCAAGGAGACCTTTGAAGGCCTCCTTCAGTCCGTTGTCAATGGACTGGACGCTTTGTAATACCGCACCCTTATCTCAGGGATGGAGGCTCTTAATAGAGCCTCCCCCATGCCCGACCACTCATTGGTCGGCGGTGCCGGGGTTGATCGGTTTTTCCGATCACCCACCGGAGATTAGACCGATGCCTCCGGAGGCACCATGCGCTCTGGACACGTTCCTGGAGGGGACTGATTATCCGCCCGTCCGGTCTCCTCGGTGTCCGGGCAGGGGATTATTCCCTATTCTTTGGTGGCCATAGCGTTAGCTTCGGTCATGAGGGTATCCTCCATGCCCCTTGGGTCCGCCTTCATTGGAGTGTGCTGGGGCGACACCTCCGCGACGTCCTTTGTAGCGCCTGGAGTGGTGGGGTGCGAGGCGTCCCCGCTCTCTGCTAGTTCAGCTTGCGGGGTCTCCCCATCCGATATAACCATGGTAGGGATGACACGCAGAGGGGTGTTGGACCAACAACCTGCGTGTTACCAAACTCTCTGCATATTGGTGACAGCAAGAAGGGTCTTCGGATCCTAACCTGGATGGAGGGGACTTGATCCTAAGGCTCCTTCATGGAACCTCTTCGGCATCTTCAGACGCCGAGCTCGAGTCTGAGCTGTCGGACAGGACCATCCACACTTGTCACGCCCTCTTAGGGGCAGGAGAAGTTTCCTACCTCGGGGCGTTCAAAGACGCCGTTCTCTTCTTGGTGCGGGGGGGTCACCTCCCCCCTCGCTCTCGACCTCCTTCTCCTCCTCTTCTTCTTCCTCTTTGGCCTCCTCCTGATTCGAGGAGGCAGGAGTGTTTTCGGAAGCAGCATCAAGATGATGTTTGATGTGGAGGCCATCCTAACTTGGTTTCTTCTTCTTCTCCTTCTTCGTGGGAGCCTCGTAGGGCTTCTCCACAAGCATCTTGGCTAGAAGCCCGGTCCTCTCGTCTTCGGGCTGAGGAGCCGAACTGCGGATATTGATGGCTTTCTTCATCCATCTCTGGATAAACATATCGGACACAGGGTTATGGGCCTTCTATTTATAGAGCTAATCAGATAAGGATGAGTCATACCACGGATTCCAGCTTGTCGGCGTGTAGGCCCTAGTCCCCCTCGTCGGTTGGCCAGCTCTTCATTGATTTGAAGAACGCCTTCCACAGCTTCTCCCGCGTAGTGCCGAAGAGTTTCCGTACTGTGGGCTCGGTGTCGGGTTTCTGAGCCCACACGGGAGTGTCCCGGCGCTAGCAGGGGAGGAAGCATCTTTGGAACATTACCTGGACCACATCGGCCAGTTTGGTGTCGTTCTCAACCAAGAAGCGAATCCGCTTTTGTAGATCGGCCACCTCCTTGCTCGCCCCCCAGACGAGACCCTTTTAGATCCATGAAGCTAGTCTGGTCGGAGGGCCGGATCTGAATGCGGCGGCGGAGTGCAGACCTTGTTCCTGTGGTTCGGTGATGTAGAACCACTCCTTCTGCCACCCCTTGATGGTGTCGATGAGGGTGCCCGCCGGCCAGTCGATGCGCGTGAGTTTGCCGATGACGGCACCACCGCAGTCGGCGTGCTTGCCGCTAGTGCACTTTGGCTTGATGTTAAAAACCTGCAGCCAGAGACCAAAGTGCGGCTCGACGTGCAGGAATGCCTCGCGGAGGAGAATGAAGGCAGAAATGTGCATGATGGAGTTCGATAGAAGGTCGTAGAAATCGAGGCCGTAAAATAAAATTAAACCCCTGACAAAGGGGTGGTTCGGAAAGCTCAACCCCCTAATGAAGTGGGGGATGAATGCCACCCGCTCGCCTAGCCTGGGGGTGGGGACTACATGTCCCTTCTCCGCCGCACGATGAGGAATATCGGTAGGGAGGTAGCCGGCCTTCTTAAAGTCGAGGATGTCTTGGTTGCAGACCGTGGAAACCTCCCACTGGCCATTGGAGCCCGCCATTCTTGAGCTCGGAAGCGGGGGTGGAAGAAACCTAGTTATGTGCTCCGGAGGCGCAGGGGAATAGGAGGCAGATACGTCAAATGGAGAGCGTAAGGGGCCTCTGGGGTTTTCTTTCTCCCTTTATGAGGTGTGCCGATTTGGGCTCCCCTTTCTCCACTGTGATTTCCTCCACTTCCCAAGATGCGTGAGCCATTGTGGGCGTATGATTAACTACATCCCGTATAAAACGGGACATGATCTACGTGTGGATAGATCGTGTGGATGGAACGGCCTCGAACCGCGCATCGAGTGCCTGTAAATGGCCTATCGGTCATGGTGGGATGTGACCTTTCGTCAAAAAGGTCGTCAGGAAACATTACCTTTTTCCCGATGCTTGGACTTCAAAGCCAACTTATCTCATAGAATTCAGACATTCCACTGTGCAAAAAACTATTTGTCATCGGAGGCCGAAGTATGGCTCAGCAGAAGGAACTCACCTCGCAAGCCAAAGACTCTATTTGCGAAGCAATTGGAGCTGAAAACTCTTGGCATTGGAGGCAAGTTCGGGGGCTACTGAGGGAGTCTTGTATTAGGGGGTCCTCGGATAGCTGACATGTTGTGTACAGGCCGGACTATATGGGCCATTTGTCGAACACTGGATTATCTAAAGGCCCGTTTACCAGCATGGAAGATTCAAGAAGCATGGCTTGTGCTCCACGTTTGATATTGTCACACCCTGTGTTTGTATCACCTTGTTATGCTTGGATTTACAAAATTTGGAACCAACAAAAACTTGGGACTGCATGCTTGTTTGAATTGAGCTTGTTTGATTGTTGGTTGATTGTGTTTGGCACTCTTAGGTTCTACTCCTCCTCATACTCATCTTCCTTAATCCAAACTTCTTGCCTAATGATCATGCCATGTGATTAGTGCCCAAAACTATTTTCTTCCAAATTTATTTTGACCAAAAATAACTTATTCAAATTAGGTTTTTAGAAACCCCTGAGTTGAGGTTTGCACTACAAGTCCTCAATTTGGGTGGATCCTTTTTCCCCAAAGGCTTTATTTGAAACCTACTATATATATGACTTTCCAAAACCACCAAATATTAATTTTAAAGATTATTTTGCTATTTAGTTGAAAGGATTTTTCTTAAGCCCGGAAATGGTCTTCTATAGGGAAAAATTATTTAAATGCTTTAAAATTATTTGAGAAAATTTAGGGAAACTCGGTGGACATGTATTTTCCATATAAATGAGTTTGAACACATGGTCATGTTCAAAATCATGGGCAAAACCCCTCAAAACCCTTTCTGTCCAAATCAAGCTTTTGGAATATTTCTATAAGGAATATTCTCAATAAATTCCATGAAAACTCCAGAAAGTGAACATTGTCATAGGTCATGATCTTACAAAGTTTCATCTCAATCCAAATTTTTTTGATTCATCAAAATATTCCAAAACGATTCCTATCCAGATTCAAATTTGAACAACTTTACATTGTGAAGTTTCTTACCTTGACCCCAAACTTTGTGGACATGTTCTAATAACCAAATAATGATGCTACACTAAGTGGTGCATCAAGGAGGTGAGCTTAGCATGACTAGATCTACAGAAACCTTATTCTGTTGAATTTTAGGGTTTTACAAAGTTGCATTGTGAACTTTCTTCAAAATTCCATAAACTTGGTGTTCCACACTGTTTTTACCTCCTATTTCATCCTGTTAAATTCCATGGCCAGCAAACCCCATCTGCTTGCCACGACCTCTATCAAACACCTTTTGAATGTTTGGTAAAAACTTGTTTTGACCAGCTTTTACTATTCCCCTTGACCTCAAACCTTTACCAATGTCTCTAGGGTCCCCCCTTCACCCACAGTAAGAATCTCAAGCCACATATCCGTGGGTAATTGTGGTAAACCCCCATTTTTACCTCTCTGAACAACAAAGACAACAGCATTTCTACCTCTCCCCTACTCCATTTCTTCATCTCTACCTATCCCCTAGCTCTTGCACACCCTAGGGCATCTTTGGAACCTCCAAGACACAAATGGACACGTAGGTGCACATTTTTTATGCCACTACCGGCCATATTGGCGCTCTGGAGCGTGCTATAGTGCGCTCCCACACTATAGCCACCCCCATCTTGACGCTCCCGACCACCCTCGACCTTCGCGCCTCCCTGCCGGTTGTCTCCCCTCCTCTCTCTCTCCCCCCTGCTACCCACTTTCACACGCGCACGGCACCGCCCGAGAGCTCCAATGACAGAGCTCACATGCGCGCATCCCTGCCCCCCTAGCTGCCCCTCCTCCTATTCGTGGGCACGGACCGAGTCCACGACCACCGCAGACACAACCCAAGGCGCCCCCGAGGCCCGTGACGACGCGCCCAAGCTCGCCATGCGCCACGCCCATGGTGAGCTCCGGCCACCACTACATAAAGGCCCCCATGCCTCCCTCTCGCTTCGGGTCGCCTCTCCTTCCTTCCAAACGCGCCTCCGAAGCGCCACCTCAACCTCCCCAAGCTCAAGCGCATGGGATCGAACCGGTCGCCGCCGCATCGGGCCACCGGCGTTCGCGAGGTAAACGGCCTCCTCTGCCCCCGTTTGGCCTCGATCCGGAACCCCTGATCCCTCCTGACGTGTCTCCCCCTCATCCCCGTCCTTTTTCCAGCACGGGACGGCCCCGGCGACCTCCTCCCGAAGCCCTCCACCGTGGCCTTCTCATTACCGGCGACTCCGGTCACCCCCGCCGCTCCTTCGACCTCCAGGGGATCGGCGACTTGACCTCGAGCCCAAACTTGCAATCCCCCATAATCGCCGTGCCCAATACCGCCGTCGGTGAGGCCCTCTCCTCTCTGTCCCCAGGTAGGAGAAGGACCCAACATAGGGCCCCACCTGTCGGCCTCTCCTAGACTCTCCCTCCCTCTCTGTGCCGCTGGCGCCAGGGGCCCGCCTGTCGGGTTCGAACCGATGAGGCGCGCGCGCCTGGCTGGCTCGCTGGCTTGCTGGCTGGGCCGGCCCAGCTGCTGGCCTCCTCGGGGCCCAGGGCACAGTGCCCATTTTCCTTTTCTTTTTTTACTCTGTTTTCCAAAAATCCCACAAGGAAAAATGTTGAAAACTTTTTATGCACTATTTTATTTTAAAACCTGTTTTAGGCATGTTTTTGCCTCTGTTTAAGTAGTTTTCAAAACTGTTTTTACAGCAAAACCCTAGAAAAATATTTTTAGTTTAGTTTTTAGTATTTATCAGAATAGGGTAGCATTTTAGTACTTCATTTGTGTGCTCTGTTTTTGTATGATGCTTGTTATTATCGTTATTTATCGCAATGATAGATTGTGTTGTTGACGAGGGAGTTGGACCCGAAGACTTTGAAGACCACAAAGACTTTGTGGAGCCAAGCAAGTAGCCCTTTGACCATGACTATGAACCCTTTCTATTGCATGGCATCTAGCACTATATTTTGTTGTATTGATCATGATGGTGTGGTATCCACCTTCATGGGATGCCCCCGATACTTCTTGTTGATACTTGCATCGTGCATGACCCTACCTCCTTATGAGGGTTGTGTGGGTGGGACTAGTTAGGTTGATGGTAGATGCTATGCAAGTGGGATCGGGTTTATGCATGGTTATAGAAACAAAAGTATTTTCAAAGACTTTTTCGAAAATCCCGTCAGGTGCCACTAATGCCCGAGAGAGATGGTGATGAGTTGGGTAACCACTTGAGGAAGAAGTGGTGTACCGGAGCAAGTAAGTGTGTGTGTTTTCAAAAACGGATTAGATTTAAGGTCTGCTGACCGTCCCAACCATACATGTGCAACCACGATACCCCTTATGGAACGGGGTTCTGTTGATTACTTTGGTGGGTACTGGCAAGGAGCCCACATTACTAGTGGAGGGAGTGGCATGGTCACTCTCGATACAGGGTCATGCCAGTATGGACGATCATGTGTTGTCTTCACATACACCGGGCACACCATTGGTCCCTACATGGATGCTACGAGTGATGTACATCATGCGGGCTTGGTACCAATCGAGTGGACTCTTTGTTTAGTATTTCCATGGGAAAGGCATTGTTCGGGTGCTTACCTCAGGTATGTTATATACCGCGAGTCGTGGATGACACGGAAGTTCCCCGAGTCTTGTGGTTAAAGTGTGCAACCTCTATAGAGTGCAAAACTATTCGAATAGTCGTGTCCACGGTCATGGACAGTTGGAGGTCCTTCTTAAACTACGTCCGGATGTTTTTGCAAACTTGGTGTGTGTGTGTGTGTGATGGAGACAAAGGTGAAACTTGGTCTAAGTCCAATACCTACTTAGTGCTATACCATGCATTATTGTACCTTTTTACACAACTTGGGTTGCTTGCGAGTACATTCAAAGTACTCATTGGCTTGCCACTGGTTATTTAATTCACCAGTCATGGAAGAATAGGAGTACGGTGAAGAGTTCGTTGGTGACGAACATGCGAACTAGGACGCTTCCCAATCAGAATGTCTATAGGTTTAAGGCAGATGGCATGGTTTCACACTTTTGATCAAGATTTCCGCTGCTTGCTAAGTTTATGTATTGGCCCTTGTGGCCCTATCTATGTAAGACTTGACCTCCATGGTCTTTATTTGTGTAAGACGGTATGTAAGGATGTAAGACTCTTATTATTCAGCTTCTGTATGTTCAGTGAGCATTGATCTCTGGGATCACTATACACATGCATTCAACGATCACGACTTATGAGTCGTGGTCCCCACAGATATAGTAAATAGGCATGTTTATCTCTTTGGCATGTAACTGACTATGTGTAAACCCAAGGCCTCCTCGGCATCTATATAAGCCGGAGGGTTTTAGGGTATAGAGACATGATAACTCATCTAGGGCTAGACATACTATCTCGAGGTAGATCAACTATGTAACCCCTTACACCATCAATCCAATCAAGCAGGACGTAGGGTATTACCTCCATAGGAGGGCCCGAACTTGGGTAAACTCATGTCCCCTTCGTCTCCTGTCACCGTCGATCCTAGTCTCACAGTTTGGGACCCCCTACCCAAGATCTGCTGGTTTTGACACCGACGTTTCTAAATTTCACTCCTCAAACCATCACTCCCCAAGCCCTAAGCTGCCACGGAAGGACCCCTGGTCGTAGCCCTTATCTTCCCGCACTCCTCCGTCACTGGGAATCCCTGTTATCGACAGAATATTCGCCCCCGTCGCCGCCGTAGCGGGTCCGTCACCGAGCTAGGGTACAGATTCGGCCCCCTCTTGCGCTCCAACCTCCGAATCTTGCACATTAGGGTTTCACCAGTATGTTGCCACAGTTTGAGATCGTTCTATCCACAAGATGAACTCCGTAGACTAGCGAATCAAAAAAATTAGGTTTAGTTGCCCGCGAAATTGCATCTCGATGAGACCGAGTCATAAAAATCGGTTCCACCAATTGCCTCTTTGTGCTACTGAGGACAAAACTCGGTGAGAACAAGTGACAGTTTTCGGTCTAACCGAAACTGTTGCCAAGTTTCTGTTAAGGGTTTTGTGAGTTTCGGCAGCACCGATAGGTTTGACTTGATGATACAAAAATTCAATTTTGCAGTGAACTACATCTATAATTTTTCTGTTCAAACTTTCAAAAACCAGCTGAATATTTTGTGATGACTCAACCTATTCAACTCTTCTATACTCTATTCACAGGGTCAGCATGTCAGAGTCAGGCAATCAGAATCTGCCAGAGCAGGGAGTTGACATGAGTTCAGGCACTAGCCCTGAGCCTAGTTCATTTTTAGATCCAGGCAACCCCCCAGCTCCCATGGGTTGCCCAAGGCTGCTACTAGGGCCAGGAAGAAGCTGAATTCAGATGAAGAAGATTCATACTTTGTGCCAGAAGAGGCTCTTGCCAAGAAGCAAGAGAAAGTTGCCAAGAAGTCAGCAAATGAGGCCACCTCTTCTAGGAGGGTGGTCAGCAAAGTTTATGCACCTGCTGAAATAATCAAAGCACATGAGAGTGCTAGGGCAACAGTGACCATTGATCCCCCAAGTAAGTCTATGCCTAAGAAGGCAGGGAGAAGAGAGCCAGAAAAATAATAATCCATGTGACTGGCAGGCCTACATCTATGTATGAAGATCCAGAGGAGGCAGCTGCTGCTGAGAAGGAGGATGAGCCAGCTACAAAGGCTCCTCCCAAGAAGAAGGCCAAGAAACTTCTAGCCGATTGCTATGCCCAAGACGAGTACATCCAAAAGCACAAAATCCAAGAAGGTTTTTGCTGAAAAGCCTAAGAGGACATCCGTGCAGATTCCAGCTTCAGAAAAGAACAAGGGAACTACCTCCAGAGTAGAGGATGATGATGACTTTACAACCTTGATGAAACTTAGACCAAATCTTCCAATACACGATATCAGCCACCTAGTTGCTGAAGATATGAAGAAAAGAAAAGACTCAGGTTTGAGGGCATGGAGAGCTGTTGATCCATATGCCCAAAGGAAGAAGATTGCTGTTGATTACAGATTCTACACCAAGGAATAACAAGACTTCTATGAGACAATCCTACTAGACAAGAGCCCAACAGTCAGTGACATGAGATATGTAGACTGGAAATTCATTAAGAAGAATGAGGACTATTTTCCAAGTGTCCAAGACAATTTCCACTGCATTGGTTTGGATGAATTTGTTGGCAGAGAATTTACTGCATGGAATTATGAAATGATCATGCAATTCTACTCCACTGCACACTTATATGGAGATGGTAGGATTGTATGGATGATAGAAGGAGCAAGATATGAGTCCAGTATTGATGAATGGGCTGCACTTCTAGGAGTCCCAGAGGCACAGGATGGTGATTTGGATGTCTACTCATAATCCATGGAAAGCCACAATGATATGGCCAAAATGTACAAGGAGATCCCTGCTACTAATGTGAAGTCTCACAAGCTAGGATCCATCTACTATCTTCAAGCTGGCCTCCTCACCATAAACACCATTCTGAGGCATATCTTGATGCACAAGTCAAGAGTTGACAAGATGATCCGAGGCTATTCCATCAACATGTTGATCCACCTTGACAGACACACCAAGATCAGAGTCATGGACTTGATTGTTGAGATAGTCAAGAGGGTTGTTGTTGATCAGAAGCGCTCTTGCTGCTATGCACCCTACATCCAGATGCTCATCAACTCCAAGTTGGAAAAGCACATATTTGCTCTAGATCGTCCCCCATTTGCCCCTATAGCCATATCTCGAGGATAACATCATCCCACATCAGCTGCAGCTCACGCACAGGCAGAGGCAGTTAGAGCCACTAGTGCTCAAGTTCCTAGATCTAGAAGTGAGCAAATGGATATGTTGATTTCATCAGTTCAAGACATGCAGAAGGACATTAAGGGGATTCTGGACAACCATACAGTCACGTGAGGACCTTTGAAACAAGGATCAAGACTCTTAATGATAAGGTGGACAGGGTGACTAAAATAGTCATAGAGATTTAGAAGGAAGTTGACTCAGTGCACATCCCTCAGGTTTCTTCTGATGGTGATGATGAGGAGGAGGATGGATCACCTCTCAGGACAGGCACACAGTTTCCCACTCAAGCCAGATCAGCCACTGTGCCAGCTCCAGACTTGAGGCCCTCTTCATCAGCTCCTGCTACTATCACTTCAGCTCCTGCTCCATCAGTTCTAGTTCCTCCAGCTGCTACTCCAACTCCATCCACGACATCTGTAGAGATCTTCGCCAACACTGTTCTCTTAACTCCTTCATCAACAACCGGAGGAGATCAGCCCAAGAACGCTTAGACATATGCTTTTGAACTTTTTGGTAACTTGTTGCCAAAAGTGGAGAAGTGTATATAGATCTTTAGGCTTCGAGTGAGATAGTATTTTGTTGTTTATTGCTTTTTGAAAAACAATTGTCTTTTGGTTGCTTGTGATACACTTTTTGTGTGATGCTACTACCCATCATCTTTATGAGATAATATTTCTTCATTGCTCGATTGTGTTGTGGTACGATGTTCACTCTAATTATTCTCACACACCACCAAGATGTATGTGACATGGAAGAAGTGCCTCATGTACCTAATCGATTGTGCATTTGCATTCAAATGCAAATCCAAAATAATGCACAAATTTAGGGGGAGCTCTTGCTTATCACATACTTCTCAAAGCGACGATTGTATTCATTGATTATATCATATGTCGAAGCTTTGATATATATGTTGTCAGCAATTACCAAAAAGGGGGAGATTGAAATCACATTTGCTCCCTTGGTGGTTTTGTTAATTCATAACAACATATAAGTCATTGAACTAATGTTTCCATAAAGTATATTTCAGGAAAAGTTCAATGATGGGTTGGCCAAGAGATTGTGGAACACCCCAAGATGCAAGGAAATGCATTGGAAAAGCTTCAAGCAAGAGGACTCTACATTTTATATTTGTCAGAAATCACCTTGAGTCCATAGGAAAGCCAATACTATTAAAAGGGGGTAAAGTTTTGTTGCTGAACAAAATGCTCATACTTGCACAAGTGATAGTAACCAAAGGCACCCACAAACTCTCCCACCAAAGTCTGCTCTAAGCCAAACACTCAAAATTGGTGCAACCAACATTCCACATTCAGTGCCACCGATTCCAAACCCTAAACAGACTCAGCCAAACCCTAACCCTTCGGTACAGCCGATACTGCTTTCGGTGCCACCGAGTTGGGCTGCCAACTTTCTATTACCCAAGTTCACTGTTTCAGTCCCTCCGAGATTGTTGAATCGGCGTCATCCAGAATGGGCATTCTGACCATTGGTCACCTTATCGGTGCAACCGAGATTCCTATATCGGTCCCTCCGAGATTCAAAAGTTGTCACCTTTTGGTCACTTCGGTACCAACGAGATTAACACATAGGTGTCACCGAGTTAGTCATTTTGTGTGTAACGGTTGGATTTTTGGGATGCCTATATATACCCCTTCACCACAACCTACTCGAAAGAGAAGCACTCAGAACTATTACATACATATCCTATCAGTTTTCTGAGTGAACCACCTACCCTTGTGTTGAGATCAAGATCTTCCACTCCAATCATATGGATCTTGATTTCTAGAATCCTCAAGTTTCTTTCCACCAATCCCATCTCTTCTACCAAGCCATATCTATGAGAGAGTGATTGTGTGTTGAGGAGTCTACCATCTTGAAGCACAAGAGCAAGGAGTTCATCGACATTACCGAGCCTATTACCTTTTGCAGGGTGGTGCCTCCTAGATTGGTTAGGTGTCCCTTGGGAGCCTCCTACTTCGTGTTGTGGAGTGAACCAAGAAGTTTGTAAGGGCAAGGAAATTGCCTACTTTGTGAAGATCTACCCCGAGTAAGGCTAGTCCTCTGTGGACGTAGGCCGTCATGGTATAGTCAAGGTTGCTTCTTCGTGGAACCCTCCATGGGTAGAGCCCTCTGTGGACTCTCACGATCGTTACCCTCCATGGGTTGAAGACTCCATGAACATGGATGTACGATAGCACCACCTATCGGAACCACGGGAAAATCATCGTGTCACCAATTGTGTTTGCTTTCCTTACCATCTCTTTACTTACATATGCAATGTCTTTACTTTCCGCTTCTATACTCTTAGACATGCACGGGTAGGGTGTACTTGACATACTATGAATGCTAAAATCTGTCGAGAATTAAAATTGGGAAAAGGTAGATTTTTGTTTGGTCAAGTAGTCTAATCACCCCCCTCTAGACCTACTTTCGATCCTACAGCTCGGCGATCACATCCTTCCTGCTGGGCTCGTGGTCACGGTCTCGTTGCACCGGAATGGAAACCTTTGGGCGCTTTGGGAACCCGCGTCCGTCCTTGTGCCCCATTTGCACCAAAGGGGGTACTGCACAGCCTAGCATGCTGGCGCCCACCTATCCTGCCTTGCGTCATCCCCGGCATCTCGAGGACAAGTGTTGCATAGAGATCTCCACCGCTCTGGAGGGGGACAGAGGAGGCGCTTCCTCGTTGGTCTTGATGATACTCCCCTCATGAACTCAGGCACTCATGAGGACCTTTTCTTGAGTGGGGGACTCACCAAACTGTGCCCGGGTGACTAGGTGGGCCATGCCCTGGGCCGCAGGCAGGCAGGTCTGGGTACCCCCGTTCCTAGAACGCCGATAGTAGCCCCTAGGCCCAGGGTGCGCACGAGTGTGCTTCCGGGCGAAGCCAATGAGGATGGCATGAAGCACCGTGGGGCAGGCTCGACCCGCGTTACGCACCCAGCGAATGTTGTCTCCACTCCCGAGGTCGTCAGGGACCTACCAAGTCAAACTGATGCGACGCATGCGCGCTGCGTTGGCCATCATTACGTTTTCTAGAATGTGGCTGCTCCCTTGACCTTCTGCCTTTGGGATGTGCGGATGTGACCCTTCAGGAGCTGACGAATTGACGTGGAGCAGAGCCGCATGCCACCCGGGCCTGCCCGTGGCGCTCGATGAGCGCCCAACGCCCATACCCCCCATGATGCTCCGGCTGACAAGGGTTGGGACGCGCAGCGGCGTCATCATTGCCCGGGATGCGAGGGGGAGGTTGGACCTTAGTCGTATATAAGTGGGTGAGGGTGGGAAAACCCTTAGCTCATCTTCATCTTCTTCGCCACCCAATCTCTAAGCCGCCGTTGTCCCAGTCATGGCTCCAGTGAGGAATTCCTCTGCCGTCGAGAAAGGGACGGCCTCTGAGGAGAACCCTGCCTCACCGCCACCCAGGAGGGTCCGTGGTCGTCCTGGTATGTATGCTACGATGCCGGTGGTGGTTCCCAATGGACGTACGTGTGATCCAACACGGCCCGGGGTCACCATCGGCAGCCGCCGCGGGGGGGGGGGGCTCCGTCTAGCGTGGGCGGCCGCAGTAGTCATGGTGGCGGCACCCATGGTGGGAGGCCAGCGGTGGATGATACGTCTCCAACGCATCTATATTTTATGAAGTATTCTTTCCATGTTTACAATAATTATATATGATTTTGGTCTGATTCTATTAGAACTAACCCGGACTGATGTTGTTTTCAGCACAACTACCATGGTGTCGTTTTTTGTGCAGAAATAAAAGTTCTCGGAATGGGCTGAAAATTTAGTATGATTTTTTTTGGACCAAAAGAAACCCTCGAAGCATTGGAGCTAGGCCAGAAGAGCCATGAGGAGGCGACAAGCCTGCCAGGCACGGCCAGGGGGTGGCCGCGCCTAGCAGGCTTGTGACTCCCTCGTGGCCCCCCTTGACGTGAGATCGATGCCAAAAATTCATATAAATCCAGAAACCACCAAAAATAAACCTAGATTGGGAGTTTCGCCGCTGCACACCTCCAGAGCCATGAAAAATCAATCTTGGCCCTCTCCGGCACCCTGCTGGAGGGGGTCACCATCACCGGAGACCATCTTCATCGTCTCGGAGGGGCCATCAACACCATGGAGGCAAAGGACCAGAGAGAGAACCTCTCCCCAGAGAGGGGGGAGGCCATGGAGGAGGAAGCACAAGGAGGAGACCCTCTCCCCCTCTCTCCTGGTGGTGTTGGAGTGCCATCGGGGGAACCATCGCCGCTGTGATCGTCTTCATCAACATCACCTTCTTCATCACCATCCTCATCTCGTTTTAGCGGTCCACTCTCCCGCACCCCGTTGTAATCCCCTACTTGAACATGGTGCTTTATGTTGGAAATATGCCCTAGAGGCAATAATAAAATGGTTATTATTGTATTTCCTTGTTCATGATAATTGTCTATTGTTCATGCTATAATTGTGTTAACCGGAAACCATAATACATGTGTGAATACATAGACCACAACATGTCCCTAGTGAGTCTCTAGTTGACTAGCTCGTTGATCAATAGATGGTCACGGTTTCATGGCCATGGACATTGGATGTCGTTGATAACGGGATCACATCATTAGGAGAATGATGTGATGGACAAGACCCAATCCTAAGCATAGCACAAAGATCGTGTAGTTCGTTTGCTAAAGCTTTTCAATGTCAAGTGTCATTTCCTTAGACCATGAGATTGTGTAACTCCCGGATACCGTAGGAATGCTTTGGGTGTGCCAAACGTCACAACGTAACTGGGTGGCTATAAAGGTGCACTACGGGTATCTCCGAAAGTATCTGTTGGGTTGGCATGAATCGAGACTGGGATTTGTCACTCCGTGTGACGGAGAGGTATCTCTGGGCCCACTCGGTAAGACATCATCATTATGAGCTCAATGTGACTAAGGAGTTAGTCACGGGATGATGTATTACGGAACGAGTAAAGAGACTTGCCGGTAACGAGATTGAACAAGGTATGGGGATACCGACGATCGAATCTCGGGCAAGTATCATACCGATAGACAAAGGGAATTGTATACGGGATTGATTGAATCCTTGACATCGTGGTTCATCCGATGAGATCATCGTGGAGTACGTGGGAGCCAACATGGGTATCCAGATCCCGCTGTTGGTTATTGACCGGAGAGGTGTCTCGGTCATGTCTACGTGTCTCCCGAACCCGTAGGGTCTACACACTTAAGGTTCGATGACGCTAGGGTTATAGGGAAAAGGTATACGTGATTACCGAAGGTTGTTCGGAGTCCCGGATGAGATCCCGGACGTCACGAGGAGCTCCGGAATGGTCCGGAGGTAAAGATTGATATATAGGAAGTCCAATTTTGGTCACCGGAAAGTTTTCGGGCTCATCGGTAGTGTACCGGGAGTGCCGGGAGGGTGCCGGATAACCCCCGGGAGGGGTGTGACGACCAAAGGACCACATGGGCTGTTAGATAAAGTGTGCCAGCCCTTATTGGGCTGGGCAAGACTTTTGCTAAAGGCCCATGCGGCTGGAGATAAGGAGATAAGGCAAAAAGGATTTAAAAGGAGGAGATCCACCTCCCTTGTGGGAGGTGGACTCTCCCTTTAATTCGGCCGGCCATCTCCTCTTTGGAGTAGAGGCCAAGCCAGCCCTCCACGTCCCTCCTCCTATATATACTTGAGGTTTTGGATGTTTTGAGATAAGATTTGATCTCTCTCTCTCTCACGGCGAAGCCCTACCTCTCTTCTTCCTCCTCCGCAGCGCTTAGGCGAAGCCCTGTCGGAATACCTTGCTACTCCACCACCACCACGCCGTCGTGCTGCTGTTGGAGCCCTTCCCCAACCTCTCCTTCCTCCTTGCTGGATCAAGGTGTTGGAGACGTCACCGGGCTGCACGTGTGTTGAACGCGGAGGTGCCGTCCGTTCGGCACTTGATCGGATCTACCGCGATCTGAATCGCTGCGAGTACGACTCCATCAACCGCGTTCTTGTAACGCTTCCGCTTAGCGATCTTCAAAGGTATGAAGATGCAATCTCTCCCCTCTCGTTGCTGGTTTCTCCATAGATAGATCTTGGTGAACGTAGGAAAATTTTGATTTACTACTACGTCTCCCAACAGTGGCATCATGAGCTAGGTCTATGCGTAGAATCTATGCACGAGTAGAACACAAAGCAGTTGTGGGCGTCGAGTTTGTTAATTTGCTTGCTGCTACTAGTCTTATCTTGATTCGGCGGTATTGTGGGATGAAGCGGCCCGGACCAACTTTACACGTACGCTTACGTGAGACCGGTTCCACCGCCTGACATGCACTAGATGCATAAGGTGGCTAGCGGGTGTCTGTCTCTCCTACCTTAGTCGGATCGGATTCGATGAAAAGGGTCCTTATGAAGGGTAAATAGCAATTGGCAAATCACGTTGTGGTGTTGACGTAGGTAAGAAACGTTCTTGCTAGTAACCTATAGCAGCCACGTAAAAACTTGCAACTACAAATTAGAGGACGTCTAACTTGTTTTTGCAGCATGTGCCTTGTGATGTGATATGGCCAAAGGATGTGATGTGATGCATTGTGATGTATGAATTGATCATGTTCTTGTAATAGGATTCACGACTTGCATGTCGATGATTATGACAACCGGCAGGAGCCATAGGAGTTGTCTTATTTATTGTATGACCTGCGTGTCAATCATAAACGCCATGTAATTACTTTACTTTATTGCTAAGCGTTAGCCATAGTAGTAGAAGTAATAGTTGGCGAGACAACTTCATGAAGACACAATGATGGAGATCATGATGATGGAGATCATGGTGTCGTGCCGGTGACAGTGATGATCATGGTGCCCCGAAGATGGAGATCATAGGAGCAAAATGATATTGGCCATATCATGTCACTATATTGATTGCATGTGATGTTTATCATGTTTACATCTTATTTGCATAGAACGACGGTAGTAAATAAGATGATCTCTCAATAAAATTTCAAGAAAGGTGTTCACCCTAACTGTGCACCGTTGCTAAGGATCGTCGTTCCGAAGCACCACGTGATGATCGGGTGTGATAGGTTCTAACGTTCGCATACAACGGGTGTAAGCCAGATTTACACATGCGAAACACTTAGGTTGACTTGACGAGCCTAGCATGTACAGACATGGCCTCGGAACACGGAAGACCGAAAGGTCGAACATGAGTCGTATAGAAGATACGATCAACATAGAGATGTTCACCATGGATGACTAGTCCGTCTCACGTGATGATCGGACACGGGCTAGTTGACATGGATCATGTATCACTTGGAAGACTAGAGAGATGTCTATCTAAGTGGGAGTTCATTAATAATTTGATTAAATGAACTTAATTATCATGAACTTAGTCTAAAAATGTCCTTGCAAATTATGTCGTAGATAGCTCGCGCTGTAGCTCCCCAGTTTTATTGATACAATCCTAGAGAAAAGTAAGTTGAAAGTTGATGGTAGCAATAATGCGGACTGGGTCCGTGATCTGAGGATTGTCCTCATTGCTGCACAGAAAGCTTATGTTTTTGATGTACCGCTAACTGCATCACTCCCTCAAGCGTTGTCTGTAGATGTTGTGAACATATGACAGGCACTTTTTGATGACTACGTGATAGTTCAGTGCGTCATGCATTACGGCTTAGAATTGAGGCTTCAAAATGTTTTGAACGTCACAGAACATATGAGATGTTCTAGGAGCTGAGATTGTGATCTCAAGCTCGTGCCTATGTTGAGAGGTATGAGACCTCCAACAAGATTCTTTGCCTGCAAGATAAAGGAGAATAGCTTAATCGGTGAGCGTGTTCTCAGATTGTCTGGGTGCTACAATCACTTGAATCAAGTGGGAGTTAATCTTCCAGATGAGATAGTGATTAATGCAGTTCTCCAAGTCACTGCCACCAAGCTACTAGAGCTTCGTGATGAACTATAACATGCCAGGGATGGATAAGATGATCCCTGAGTTGTTCGTGATGTTTGACACCACGAAGGTAGAAATCAATAAGGAGCATCAAGTGTTGATGGTTAAGTGAAAACCACTAGTATCAAAAGGGGCAAGGGCAAGAAGGGAAAAACTTCAGGAATGGCAAGCCAGTTGTTGCTCTAGTGAAGAAACCCAAGGTTGAGCCCGAACCCGAGACTAAGTGCTTCTGTTATGAGGAGAATGTTCGCTGAAGCGGAAAAACCCTACATGATTGGTAGATAAGAAGGCTGGTAATGTCAATGGAAGTATATTTGATATACGTGTTAGTGATGTGTACCTTGCTGGTACTCCTAGTAGCACCTGGGTATTAGATACCGGTTCGGTTGCTAAGTGTTAGCAACTCGAAATAAAAGCTACGGAGTAAATGGAGACTAGCTAGGTGAAAGGTGACGATGTGTGTTGGAAGTATTTCCAAGATTGATGTGATCACCATCGCACGCTCTCTCTACCTTCAGGATTTGTGATAAACCTAAATAAATGTTATTTGGTGTTTGCGTTGAGCATGAACGTGATTAGATCATGATTAGTGCAATACGGTTATTCATATAAGTTAGAGAATAATGGTTATTCTATTTACATGGATAATGCCTTCAATGGTCATACACCCACTCGGAATGGTTTATCGAATCATGATCGTAGTAGTACACATGTTCATAACGTTGGTACCAAAAGATACAAAGTTAATAATGATAGTACCACATGCTTGTGGCACTGCCACGTAATGTCATATTGGTATAAATCGCATGAAGAAACTCCATGATGATGGATTTTTTGACTCACTCGATTTCGAATCGGTTGAGACATGCGAGCCATGCCTCTTGGGCAAGATGACTGAGACCCTATCATCCATTATGATGGAGCGGGCAAGTGGCTTATTGGAATTAATACATGTTGATGTATGTGGTCCAATGAGTGTTGAAACACACAGTGGATATCGTTGTTTTTCTTTACCTTCACTGATGATTTGAGTAAATATGGGGATATTTACTTAATGAAACACGAATCTGAAATGCTTGAAAGGTTCAAGGAGTTTCAGAGTGAAGTTAAAGATCATCGTGACAAGAAGATAAATGTCTATGATATGATCATGGAGGTGAATATCTAAGTTACGAGTTTGGTATGCAATTTTAGACAATGTGGAAATTGTTTCACAGCTCACGCCTCCTGGAACACCATAGTGTGATGGTGTGTTCGAACGTCGTAGTCGTGCTCTATTGGATATAGTGAGTACTATGATGTCTCTTATCGTTTTACCACTATCGTTATGGGGTTATGCATTAAAGACAAATCCATTCACTTTAATAGGGCACCATCTAAGTCTGTTGAGATGACACCGTGAGAATTATGGTTTGACAGAAGCCTAAGCTGTCATTTCTTAATGTTTGGGGCTGCGACGCTTATGTGAAAATGGGTTTTTCACCTAGCGAGCTCGAACCCAAAGCAGACAAATGCATCTTCATAGAATACCCTAATGAGACATTGGGTATACCTTCTATCTCAGATCCAAGCGCAAAAGGTGTTTGTTGCTAAGAACGGGTCCTTTCTTGAGAAAGAGTTTCTCTCGAAAGAATTGAGTGGGAGGAAGATAGAACTTGATGAGGTTGTTGAACCTTTGTTTCATCCAGAGAATAGCGCAACACAGAAAGATGTTTCTGTAGAGCCTACTCAGTTGAAAAGGAAGTTAATGATGATGATCATGAAGCTTCGGATCAAGTCACTATCGAACCTCGTAGGTCGACAAGGACGCGTACTGCTCCTGAGTAGTACGACAACCCTGTCTTGGAAATCATGTTGTTGGACAGCGATGAACCTACGAACTATGGAGAAGCGATGGTGGGCCCGGATTCCAACAAATGGCTAGGAGCCATGAAATCCGAGAAAGGATCCATGTATGAAAACCAAGTATGGACTTTGGTAGACTTGCCTGTTGAATGGCGGGTCATTGAGTACAAATGGACCTTTGAGATAAACATAGACGCTAATGGTGAAATGTCACCGTTTATAAAGCTCGACTTGTCGCAAAGAAGTTTCCGCCAAGTTCAAGGAGTTGACTGCAATGAGATTGTCTCATCTGTAGCGATGCTAAAAGTCTATTAAAATTTTGTTAGCAGTTGCTGCATTTTTCAATTATGAAATCTGGCAGATGGATGACAAAACAAGGTTTCCGTAATGGTTTCTGTGAGGAAGAGTTGTATGTGATACAACCAGAAGGTTTTGTCAATCCTAAGGATGCTAATAATATGCAAACTCCAGCGATCCTTCTATGGACTGGAGCAAGCATCTCGGAGTTGGAATATATGCTTTGATGAGGTGATCAAAGTGTTTAAGTTTATACAATGTTTATGAGAAACTTGTATTTGCAAGAAAGTGAGTGGGAGCACTATGGAATTTCTTATAAGAATATGTAGTTGACATATTATTGATCGGAAATGATGTAGAATTTCTGGAAGAGCATGAAGGGTTGTTTGAAAAGTTTTTTTTCAAAGGAAGACCCAGATAAAGCTACTATTTTATTAAGCATCAAGATCTATAGGGATAGATCTATTCGCTTGATAAGTTTTTTCGACGAAGACATACCTTGACAAGTTTTTGAAGGAGTTCAAAATAGATGGGTCAAAGAAGGAGTTCTTGACTGTAATGTAAGGTGTGAAATTGAGTAAGACTCAATACCCGACCACGGCAGAAGATAAAGAAGAGATGAGTGTCATCTCCTATGCTTTAGCCATAGGCTCTATATAGTATGCCATGCTGTGTACCGCACCTGTGTGTGCCTTGCCATGAGTCTGTCAAGGGGTACAAGAGTAATCCAAGAGTGGATCACTAGACAGCGGTCAAAGTTAGCCTTAGTAACTTGAGAACTAAGGAAATATTTCTCGATTATGGAGGTGATAAAGAGTTCATCGTAAAGTGTTACGATGATGCAAGCTTTAAAACCAATCCGGATGACTCTTAGTAGAAATCCAGCTACGTATAGTGGAGCAGCCATTTGGAATAGCTCCAAGTGGAGCGTGGGAGCAGTATCTACAAATATGAAATGGAAAGTTTGCAAAGGTACACACGGATCTGAATGTCGCAGACCCGCTGACTAAAAACCTCTTTCACGAGCAGAACATGAACAAACCCCAGAACTTATTGGGTGTTAATCACATGATGATATGATCACATGGTGATGTAAGTGTTAATCACATGGTGATGTGAACTAGATTATTGACTCTAGTGCAAGTGGGAGACTGTTGGAAATATGCCCTAGAGGCAATAATAAAATGGTTATTATTGTATTTCCTTGTTCATGATAATTGTCTATTGTTCATGCTATAATTGTGTTAACCGGAAACCATAATACATGTGTGAATACATAGACCACAACATGTCCCTAGTGAGCCTCTAGTTGACTAGCTCGTTGATCAATAGATGGTCACGGTTTCATGACCATGGACATTGGATGTCGTTGATAACGGGATCACATCATTAGGAGAATGATGTGATGGACAAGACCCAATCCTAAGCATAGCACAAAGATCGTGTAGTTCGTTTGCTAAAGCTTTTCAATGTCAAGTGTCATTTCCTTAGACCATGAGATTGTGTAACTCCCGGATACCGTAGGAATGCTTTGGGTGTGCCAAACGTCACAACGTAACTGGGTGGCTATAAAGGTGCACTACGGGTATCTCCGAAAGTATCTGTTGGGTTGGCATGAATCGAGACTGGGATTTGTCACTCCGTGTGACGGAGAGGTATCTCTGGGCCCACTCGGTAAGACATCATCATTATGAGCTCAATGTGACTAAGGAGTTAGTCACGGGATGATGTATTACGGAACGAGTAAAGAGACTTGCCGGTAACGAGATTGAACAAGGTATGGGGATACCGACGATCGAATCTCGGGCAAGTATCATACCGATAGACAAAGGGAATTGTATACGGGATTGATTGAATCCTTGACATCGTGGTTCATCCGATGAGATCATCGTGGAGTACGTGGGAGCCAACATGGGTATCCAGATCCCGCTGTTGGTTATTGACCGGAGAGGTGTCTCGGTCATGTCTACGTGTCTCCCGAACCCGTAGGGTCTACACACTTAAGGTTCGATGACGCTAGGGTTATAGGGAAAAGGTATACGTGATTACCGAAGGTTGTTCGGAGTCCCGGATGAGATCCCGGACGTCACGAGGAGCTCCGGAATGGTCCGGAGGTAAAGATTGATATATAGGAAGTCCAGTTTTGGTCACCGGAAAGTTTTCGGGCTCATCGGTAGTGTACCGGGAGTGCCGGGAGGGTGCCGGATAACCCCCGGGAGGGGTGTGACGACCAAAGGACCACATGGGCTGTTAGATAAAGTGTGCCAGCCCTTATTGGGCTGGGCAAGACTTTTGCTAAAGGCCCATGCGGCTGGAGATAAGGAGATAAGGCAAAAAGGATTTAAAAGGAGGAGATCCACCTCCCTTGTGGGAGGTGGACTCTCCCTTTAATTCGGCCGGCCATCTCCTCTTTGGAGTAGAGGCCAAGCCAGCCCTCCACGTCCCTCCTCCTATATATACTTGAGGTTTTGGATGTTTTGAGATAAGATTTGATCTCTCTCTCTCTCACGGCGAAGCCCTACCTCTCTTCTTCCTCCTCCGCAGCGCTTAGGCGAAGCCCTGTCGGAATACCTTGCTACTCCACCACCACCACGCCGTCGTGCTGCTGTTGGAGCCCTTCCCCAACCTCTCCTTCCTCCTTGCTGGATCAAGGTGTTGGAGACGTCACCGGGCTGCACGTGTGTTGAACGCGGAGGTGCCGTCCGTTCGGCACTTGATCGGATCTACCGCGATCTGAATCGCTGCGAGTACGACTCCATCAACCGCGTTCTTGTAACGCTTCCGCTTAGCGATCTTCAAAGGTATGAAGATGCAATCTCTCCCCTCTCGTTGCTGGTTTCTCCATAGATAGATCTTGGTGAACGTAGGAAATTTTTGATTTACTACTACGTCTCCCAACAGTGGCATCATGAGCTAGGTCTATGCGTAGAATCTATGCACGAGTGGCATCATTATTCCACACTCGCTATTTGTAATATATTGTAATATTATGTTAACAGCAACTATTTTAATATTTTCGTTCTCAGATTTCATGCAAAGCTATCCTCTTCATACCCACTGTTGTGGGAATGAGTCTGACAGTAGAAGATAAGGGTACGAAAGGAGAGGGCAGAGTCCAAGCTACAGCGAGGGTGTACACACGGATGTATGAGTTCAGGCCCCTCTCGTGGAGGTTATAGCCCTACGTCTTAGTGCTCGGGAGCTCTTGTCGTGTGGGTTGTATGAGTTACAAAAGGTGCGAACCCTTGTGACAGAGGGGAGGGGAGCTTATATAGAGTACGCTGCCTCTCATAAGTGCCAGGCATCCAAGGGTTCGATCGTGGGAATAAAGACGAGCATTACTGGTAACATAGATCATAATTGCTACTAATGACGACTGGACTAATGCCTGCCTGTTGGCCTCCCTGGGGTGGCTTCTGGTCTTCTGGTGTCGACTGGAAGCGAGGTCTTCCAAGTGACACGTGACTGTTGAGTGGAGAGAGAAGATATCGGGTGAATAAAATGTCGAGTGACTTGAGCACCATGGTGAATCCAGTCGGAATCTCTCTTGTAATATTTAAGTCCTCCAATATAGTGTCCTTAGGTAGGGTATGTAGGTCAGGCCTAGGACCCTACCCTAGGTACATATCCTCGTCATTATCCCCCGAATGGATCGGGGTTCGAGTGATAAAGGGGATCGATGCCAGTTCTGATAAGGCACCAAACTTCAGAATGTACTTTGGGGCTTCAATGAAATCTGCGTCGATTGAAATCTTTGTCATTCGCCCAGATCGATTCTGCCTTGAAAGTGTCCGAATGAGTTTTAAGCATCAATTATGTTCCGAGTGACTTGAAGGGATCTTTAGAGATGACGTGTCGCTCTGTCGGGCCCGGATTTCGCGGGATACAAAAATTTGGGAGGCAGGCGCCTCGCGAAGATGATGCCACGACTGGGGCAAGTGGGAGCACGGCTCTTCGATTCACGTGCCGCCCATTTCGCCACGAACCGCATGACATCTGTGTAACAGCACGGGACCGACGCTCTAGAAGATTTCCCTTTTATTTCCATTCTCGTTTGTGTTTTGCTTGGGTGTTGCATTCATCATCGCATCATTCGCATCATCTGCATGGCATCACCACTCGTTTTCGAAAACTTGCATCCGTTCGTAGTTGTTGGTTCTCTCCGCTCTTGCCGTTGGCTGTTTCGAGGCCAACCACACACGTACGCGCCCACGGCATTGAAAAATATTGTTTTTAAAAGTGCGTTTAAAATATTCATGGATTGGGTTGAAAGTTGGTGTGCGGTCTTATTATATTGTAGGTAGATCGCCTGCCGAATTTCGTCGCATTCCGAGTTTGTTTGATAACCGAACAGACAGTCGTAACAGTGCGGTCAACGGTTTATTCGTCGCACGTTTTTTCGGTGTTTTAAACTTTGTCACGGGCTGCCACCTTCCCTCTCATCTCAGCCCAAGGCCCTCTGCACAGCCCGCTAGCCCAACCTAGACCCTCCCTCCATTCATGGTCATCGGATCACGATCGGATGGACGAGGTCCAACCCCTCCTAGTGCCTACCCTATATAACCCCCATGCAGAGAGCCCCCTCACTCTCTAGGGTTTCCCCCATGTAAATTGCAGCCCCCTAGAAAAACTCCGCCTGCAAACCCAAACCCTCCAGATCCCGAAATCCCTCCTCCATAGCCAATTTCAGCCCTCAGATCTGAGATCTGGGGCTGAAAATCACCCAAAACCCCACCTACCGGACATATCTGTGGTCAAATCGGACATGTCCGGCGACCACAGAGCAGCCCTGCTCCCGCAGCCTTGCAACCATCATGCTCCTCTAGCCACTCCGCCCCTGTCGACCATCGCCGGAGCCCCGACGAGCCGCCGCTGCCGTCGAACCCTCGAGGCCGGGCCTCGCCGCCCCTCTCCTCCTCCCTTCCTCTCCTTCTTCTCTCCCTCTCCTCACCAGCTCTTTCTCTCTCCCGCTCTACAGGTCCCCATGGAGCCGCCCGAAGATCCGCCGCCGGCCGCATTGGCCCTTGCCGCCGCCCGGACCATCGGATCCGGCATCCTCCAGCCCGGATCCGCCCGTCCTTGACCCCCCTCCGGCAGCCCGCTCGCCTTCGCTTGCCCCTGCCCTGCATGGCCGCCTCCGTCCATGGTCGTGCGGGAGGACGAAGCCCCGCCTCGCTCGCCCGCTGCTAACGCCCACGTGGGCCAGCTTGGCCTCGCCTGGGCTGCCCCAGATCTGCGCGCCCAAGGCCCAGCCGGCCATCGCCTTACCCCAGCCCAGCTCCACATCTGGGCTTCGTCCATGGTGAGCGCCCCTATCCCCTGCCCTGTGCGAAGCATATTATGTTGCGCCCCTATTGACTATTGCTCTAGCCAGATTCGTCCCATGTGGGTGTTTTCCCTAATGCGAATTTGTCTAGTATTCCAGGAATTACATAATTACGTAAAAGCCCCTATTGATCATGCATTTTAATATCTCTTCAACCATGCATCGCATGTAAAAACTTAATATATGAAAAATGACTAGAATTTCATGTAGAATCATAATTTCAACCTTGCACATGTGTTTAAAATGTTTAAGCTTGCTGTTTGCATTGAATTGCGTGTATGCCATGCTAAAATGATTTATTTCATAACTACAAAATCGTAGCTCCGATAAAAATGTTCCACATATGTAACTTGACTAGAAAAATGTGTAGAATCACATGGTGATATTTATTTTTCTGTTTAACAAATCTAAAATATGGTTAGTTCATATCTGGACCAAATTCATAATATGCATATGAGGTCATTCCGGAATTGTTAATTCGTTGCTTCCGGCCTCATTTAAGATACCTAGATGTTGTAGTTGTTGTGTTGCACCTCTTGCCATGTTTAGAACATTTAACCTTGTTGAGTTAATAAAAGGGAATGAACTAAATAATTTGAACATGGAGTTTCGTCAATATGCAACTCGTTGTTGCATACTGAGCTTCACTTAATGTGTAGGAGTTGTTTGTTGTTCTTGCCATGCCATGCCACGCCTTGCATATTAAACCAGACATGCATCATATTGGTTTGAGCATCATGTCATGCATATGTTGTGGTGTTCATGGGTTGATTGTCATTTCCAGTTGTTCTTTCTCGATAGAGTTCCAAAAGCGTTCGGAGTGTGAGGATTCGTTCGACTACGTTGGCTCGACTTCTTCATGGACTCGGTCTTCTTCCGAGTGGGATCTCAGGCAAGATGACACATTTCCCTGGATACCAATACTATCATTGCCATGCTAGATGTCCCGTTTTCTATTGCTTTGTCACGATACCTACCACTTGTTTAGCAAGCCTCCCCAACATTGCCATGAAAGCCTCTAACCCCTCCACATCCCAGCAAACCTTTGTTTGGCTATGTTACCGCTTGCTTAGCCCTTCTTATAGCGCTTCTAGCTGCAGGTGCAATTGCTTCCATGTGACAACATGGACATTATTTTGTTATCATAATATTATTGCTATTTAATTTAATGCACTTATACACTTGGTAAAAGGTGGAAGGCTTGGCCTTTTGTTCAGTGTTTTGTTCCACTTTTGCCTCCCCTAGTTACTTGTAAACCAGTGTTACGTTCCATAATTGAGTGCTCCTAACATGCTCAGGGTTGTTATGGGGCCCCCTTGATTTTAATTTTAGGATAAAGCTTGTCTGGCAAGGCCCAACATTGGTACTATATTTGCCTAATAACTAATAAACCTGCATAGGGAGTAATTAACCCGAGGATCTTTAATCAACAACCCAGGCCAGTGCTCCTCATGAGTGTTGGTCCAAACTAGAGCCATGTGCGGGGCCAACCCGGGGCAACTCGAGAGATTTCTATCAGGCCACTGTAGGCTGTGCTCATCCGGTCGTGTCCTGAGAACGAGATACGCGGCTCCTATCGGGTCCGTCGACACGTCGGGCGGCCTTGCTAGATTTGTTTTACCTTTCTCAAACGTCTTGAGTGAGGAATTCCAAAAATACTTCGGGCTATCTCGAGGTTGCGGTCTTCTAGTGGAATTGCCTAGGAAGATCATGATATTCGTGGTCAAGGTTATTCCCGCTGCATGTGGTTAATTTGTGATGGATGAGTTGCAGCACCCCTGCAAGGTTAAATCTTTCGGAAAGTCGTGCCCGTAGTTATGTGGCAAACTTGGAGACTTTGTTTAACACCCATTCATAGAAAACTTGAAGTAAACTCAAATACAATACACCAACTGTGTGCGTAACCTTGATTGTCTCTTCTCGTGAGTTCTTATCCGAGAGAGAACACGGTGGGGTTATGTTTGACGTAAGTAGGTGTTCAGGATCAGTTAGTGATCATTACTAGTTCATGTCCATTGTGCGTAGACCAACATACTTTATTTTCTGTATTCATAAGTTAGCCACTCAAAAAAATGCTTAGTCGCTTGCTACAGCCTCACCACTTAACCATACCTCACCCAAAAGCTTTAATAGTCTTGATACCATTGGAAATGAGATTGCTGAGTCCCCGTGGCTCACAGATTACTACAACAACAGTTGCGGGTATAGGTAATGTGGTGCTTTGACATGAGTGATGCTTGTTTGATTTGGAGTTCTTCTTCTTCATCATCAATCTAGGATGGGTTCCAAGCGGCAGCCTGGGATAGCAAGGATGGATGTCATTTTATCGTTTGGTTTTGTCCGTAGTCGGACCCTGCTCTTCTGTATGATGTTTGAATATGTTATTGTATTTATGTGATCTTGATGTAGCTTGTGGCGAGTGTAAGACAATTCCATATACTCACCTCTTTTGTACATGTACTTGTAATGATATCCATTCTTGCAACACGACGGGATGTGCTTCTATCCCTGTCGAGGCCCTCGTGCCGAAATAAAGATAGGATCGCATCTTGGGCGTGACAAGTTGGTATCAGAGCCTGTACCGACCTAGGAGCCCCCTTGATTGATCGAACTTGGCCGAGTCGAGTCTAGTGAAAAACTATTTGAGTCTAGTTATATGGGAGAGTAGGATTCTTTTTACTCCTCTTCTATGCTCTGGTGAGGAATTACGACTTAGGAATTTTCATTCTACCCTCTTCTCACTCAAAAAAAATTAGGATCACGCGGGTATTTTGGAAACTATAGGATACCGATGTGACGGAGTTCTATCTTGGTGCCTCCTGTCTGACTTGATTTCTTCCGAGGAGTTGAGCTCCAGGGAATTCTTGGCACATCATTATCATTCAGCTTTCTTAGTATCTCAGGACGGAGGGTGATCGGAATGGCTTCAATACTTGTCGTGGTGAGATAAGGTCGGAGTCACCCAGTACTGGGGAGGCGTCCGGGGTACGGCCATGGTTGGTATCGTTGTGCTTTCGAGGATCCGAGATAGATGGAGTTTCGGAGCCTCTGGTTATTTTTTTGAAGGATGGATACAGTTGGGGTGTAGGACTTGTTAGTTGTGTGAGATATTTTCCTCCTTGTATTCCCAACACCCTATTGCATAACCAAGAAAGATTCGAAAGTTCTTAGGTGGAAATTCAAGTAGTTACCTAAGTTATCTTTCAACAGATCATGATGTGAGGTTGGGTTTCAACATCTAGTGGATTCGTTTGTTCACGGTCTTTCTTACAGAGGACAATCTCGATTTATGCTTCGTCAAGCCTTGTAGTTCTCTATGCCTAGGGAGCATATTCGAGCGTCATTTCAATATGAAAATCCAATGTAAGATCGAGCCTGTGCGAACCTTACCACGAAAATATCAAGCGGAATCTCTATCATGAATTTGTTCTGGCTTGTTTTATAAGCCTGATCCTTTGTTTTGTTGGAATATGGTAATTCGGGTTGCTTCGATGTGAAGTGGTGATCTCATACCTTTCCTAAGAAGCGTTCTCATATTTCTGTGGGAATGATAATTCTTTTGCCAATCAAGTTGTCATATCAATTCTTTTCATCTGGTGTGCTCTCTTCAAGTGAATTCCATCATCTCCAATATTTGCAATATCAATCCTCATATTTCTTTTCCTGAGTTTGTCTCATCTGTCGCAAGTTTTCTTTGTTTTTCCCCACCCTCCCGCCCTTTTTCTTCAGTGATTAAATTCTAATCCAATGCCTTTCTTTTCATCGATGCTTACGCTATCTTTGCTTTTGTATCGTTTCCGATGATTCATTATGAAGGTCCTCAAGTGCTTCAAGTTCGTCATTCCTCGTTCTTGTTTTCTTCTCCGGTGGATTCAATTCAAGCTCTCGGTGTTCATCATATCCTTCACATTCGTTGTATGGTTTGCCTGTTGGGAATTCTTATCCAAGCGTCTCTTGCTTAATTCATCCCTCTTTGTTCTATCCGGAGTGCTGAAGATATCTCAGAAGATTCATGTTTTCTTTCAATCCTTCCAAATTATTTTGAGGGTCTCACCTCTTCAAATTTTCATTTCTACCGGTGCAATCTCTCTTCCTAAGAAATTGTTTCAACAGTGATTTCTTTGAGTGGGCCCATAACCCACAGGTTTTCCCCCAGGATCTTACCTGGCTCTGCTAGTCTTTCCGGAGATGTTCTCAAGTTCTCTTCTAATATGACGTAAGAATGAATTTCATCAGTCATATGCCTTCTCGAAGATCGCTTCTAAATCATTTTCATTGTTGGCTCAACCTTCTTTATTCATTGTTCTGGAGTATCTCACTGATTCATGGTGTTGTTTCTCGTCATCATTCTCAGTACTGAAGACCGAAAGAGAGATTCTCTTAAATCTTTGTCCGTTCCTTTCAAGAGTCATGGTTTCAGCTTGTTGCTATCCTCTCAAATTCATCTCAATCATGAGTAATTCTTTCCATATCTATCCGAAGCATTTCAGAGTGGTATTCATTTCTCGATCCTCCGAAGGCCATCATTTTAGAAGATTCTTCGTTCTCAGCTTTCAGCTTTCGTTCTCAAATTCTTCTCAATAGTTATCCCTTCTTTCATATCTCAATTATTCCGGTGCTTCATTCAAGTTTTCCATTAGGTGGATCATGCTCTCTTCGTTCGCATGTTATATCATTCATTTGTATTATCCTCATTCGTTGTGAATTCTTACCGATGTTCTCGTTCTAGACTTCTTCAAGTTGGTGACATATCCTCTCTTTCTCTTCAATTCCCTGCAAGAAGAATAAGTGGTGTATGAAATCCGTTACTTGTCGTCAATTTAACTTGATGAAGGATAGACATATCATAATTCTTATTCTCGTTTCATCCAAGTGATTTCAATCCTTCTTCCAGAGTTGTTCATGATATCAATTCCTTATCCCAAGTGGTCATCTCTTTTCCGGAGTTCCTAGTTTTGCTCAAGTATCTTGTCCCGAAGCATCATCTAAATCATTGGAAGGCCCCAATATTGCTCTTTTTCAACCTTCAATTATTTCCTATCATCCTCTCTTTTCCAGAGGTTCCTCATGGTGGGTTGTTAAGGATGTAATTCTTCTCGAAGTGTTCTTCAAGATTCTTGTTGGACGTGCTCAAGTGTTCTTTATCTTGGATTTGTAAGTTCAATTCCTTCTCCATTATCTTTTAAGATGGTGTTATTAAATGCTTGATTATGAGGAGTCTCGAAGGAAATTTGTCAAGAATGAGATAAGTAAACCCATCATTCCTTTCTCGGAGTTATCTTGGATTGGATTTCACCTAAGGCGTTTCTTAAGGATTGTTGCTATCATGGTGTTATTAAATGATTCAAGTGTCTCCTCCACCTCTTGGTGAAATAAGTTTTGCATATCTTGTTGCTCTCATCAAGCAATCAATTGTTTCTGTTTTGGCAGGTTATCACCTCATAATTTTGAGAAGTTTTCCATAAGCCCATAACAAGCTAGTCTTTTCGTTGTTGATTCTCCATCAACTCCGTTCAACCATGTTTTTCAAATTCAATGGTTGTAGAAGTGTCATTTTCTTCTCCTTTCTCTTCTCTCCATAGATCTAGCTTCTATTATTTTGTTCCGGGGGCATTGTGGTGTTGCTCTTTTCAACTCAAATCTAGTTTGATTAAGAACATGTTCTTCCCCTACTTGTCCATTTACAGGAGTGCTATGAAATCTTTTCATGATCCTTCTATCTTATGAAGTTTTGATTCTAATCCAACCAAAGTTTGGTGTCTCTCTTTCAATTTCTTCCCTTCATATCAATTTTGTCCCTCAATCCTACCGAAGTGCTGCCGAAATTTCTTGTGAATTCTGCGTGTTCCTCATATCGTTCTTCATCTCTTTGTAACCTTCAAGGTTGTGGATTTCATTCGTTTGTCAAAGAAGCAATAATGTTTTACCTCTTCCTCTTGCTCTTTCTCTTCCCTTCTCATTCTAGATCTCGGGAAGAGATCCTCGTGTAGTGCAGGAGAGTTGTAAAAGTCCGGGACTGACGCTCAAGAAGATTCCCCTTTTATTTCCATTCTCGTCCATGTTTCGTTTGGGTGTTGCATTCATCATTGCATCATTCGCATCATCTGCATGGCATTGCCACTCGTTTTCGAAAACTTGCATCCGTTCGTAGTTGTCGGTTCTCTCCGTTCTTGCCGTTGCCCATTTCGAGGCCAACCACACAAGCACGCGCCTACGACATTGATTTTTTTTTTAAAAGTGCCTTTAAAATATTCTCGGATTGGGTTGAAAGTTGGCGTGCGGTCTTATTATATTTTAGGTAGACCGCCTGCCAAATTTTTTCGCATTCCGAGTTCGTTTGATACCCGAATGGTCAGTCGTAGTAGTGCGGTCATCGGTTTATTCGTCGGATGTTTTTTTGTGTTTGAAACTCTGTCATGGGCTGTCACCTTCCCTCTCATCTCATCCCAAGGCCCTCTACGCAGCCCGTTATCCCAACCTAGCCCCTCTCTCCGTTCATGCTCATCGGATCGCGATCGGACGGATGAGGTCCAACCCCTCCTAGTGCCTCCCCTATATAAACCCCATGGAGAGAGCCCCCTCACTCTCTAGGGTTTCCCCCATCTAAATTGCAGCCCCCCTAGAAAAACTCCACATACTAACCCAAACCCTCCAGATCCCGAAATCCCTCCTCCATAGCCAATTTCAGCCCTCAGATCTGACATCTGGGGCTAAAAATCGCCCAAAACCCCACCTACCGGACATGTCCGTGGTTAAATCAGACATGTCCGGCGACCACAAAGCAGCCCCGCTCCCATAGCCTCGCAGCCATCGCACGCCTCTAGCCGCGCTGCCCTTGCCGACCGTCGCGGAAGCCCCGGCGAGCCGCCACCGCTGGCGAACCCCTGAGGTCGGGCCTCGCCACCCCTCTCCTCCTCCCTTCCTCTTCTTCTTCTCTCCCTCTCCTCACCAGTTCTCTCTCGCCCGCTCTGCAGATCTCCATGGAGCTACCTGAAGCTCTACTACCTGCCGCCTTGGCCCTCGCCGCCGCCCGGACCGCCGGATCCGGCCTCCTCCAGCCCGGATCTGCCCGTCCCCAACCCCCCTCCAGCAGCCCGCTCGCCTCCGACCGCCCCTGCCCCGCATGGCTGCCTCCGTCCATGGCCGTGCGGCGGGACAAAGCCCCGCCTCGCTCGCCCGCTGCCAGCGCCCGCGTGGGCCAACTGGGCCTCACCTAGGCTGCCCTAGATCTGCGCGCCCAAGGCCCAGCCGGCCATTGCCTTGCCCCGGCCCAGCTCCGCATCTCGGCTTGGCCCATGATGACCGCCCCGATCCCCCGCACTGTGTGAAGTATATTATGTTGCACCCCTGTTGACTATTGCTCTAACCAGATTCGACCCATGTGTTTTTTTCCTAATGCGAATTTGCCTATTATTCCAGGGATTACAGATTTGCGTAAAACCCCCTATTGATCATGCATTTAATATATCTTCAACCGTGCATCGCATGTAAAAACTTAATATATGAAAATGACTAGAATTTCGTGTAGATTCATAATTTCCAACTCACACATGTGTTTAAAATGTTTAAGATTGCTGCTTGCATTGAATTGCGTGTATGCCATGCTAAAATGATTTATTTCATAACTTCAAACCGGTAGCTCCGATAAAAATGTTCCACATATGTAACTTGACTAGAAAAATGTGTAGAATCACATGGTGACATTTATTTTGATGTTTAACAACTCTAAAATATGGTTAGTTCAGATCTGGACCAAAGTCATATTATGCATATGAGGTCATTCCGGAATTGTTAATTCGTTGTTTCCGGCCTCACTTAAGATACCTAGATGTTGTAGTTGTTATGCTGCACCTCTTGCCATGTTTACAACATTTAACCTTGCCGAGTAAATAAATAGGAATGAACTAAATAATTCCAACGTGGAATTTCATCAATATGCAACTCATTGTTGCATATTGAGCTTCACTTAATGTGTAGGAGTTGTTTGTTGTTCTTGCCATGCCATGCCACGCCTTACATATTAAACTAGACATGTATCATATTAGTTTGTACATCATGTCATGCATATGTTGTGTTGTTCATGTGTTGATTGTCATTTCCGGTTGTTCTTTCTCGACAGAGTTCTGAAAGCGTTCAGAGTGTGAGGATTCCTTCGACTACGTTGGCTCGACTTCTTCATGGACTCGATCTTCTTCCAAGCGGGATCTCAGACAAGATGACACATTTCTTTGGATACCACTACTATAATTGCCATGCTAGATGTCCCCTTTTGTATCGCTTTGTCACGCTACCTACCACTTGTTTAGCAAGCCTCCCTAACATTGCCATGAAATCCTCTAACCCCTCCACATCCCAGCAAACCTTTGTTTGGCTATGTTACCGCTTGCTCAGCCCTTCTTATAGCTTTTCTAGGTGCAGGTGCAGTTGCTTCCATGTGACAACATGGACATTCTTTTGTTATCACAATGCTATTGCTATTTAATTTAATGCACTTATACACTTGGTAAAAGGTGGAAGTCTTGGCCTTTTGTTCAGTGTTTTGTTCCACTTTTGCCGCCCCTAATTACTTGTGAACCGGTGTTATGTTCCATAATTGAGCGGTCCTAATATGCTCAGGATTGTTATGTGGACCCCCTTGAATTTCGTTTTAGGATAAAGCTTGTCTAGCAAGGCCCAACATTGGTACTACATTTGCCTAATAACTAATAAACATGCATAGGGAGTTATTAACCCGAGGATCTTTAATCAACAACCCGGGCTAGTGCTCGTCATGAGTGTTGGTCCTAACTAGAGCCATGTGCGGGGCTATCCTGGGGCAACTCGAGAGATTTCTATCAGGCCACTGTACGATGTGCTTATCCGGTCGTGTCCTGAGAACGAGATACGCGGCTCCTATCAGGCTCGTCGACACGTCGGGCGACCTTGTGGGATTTGTTTTACCTTTATCGAACGTCTTGAGTGAGGAATTCCAAAAATACTTTGGGCTATCTCGAGGTTCCGGAATTCCAGTGGAATTGCCTAGGAAGATCATGAGATTCGTGGTCGAGGTTATTCCCGCTGTGTGTGGTTAACTTGTGATGGACGAGTTGGAGCACCCCTGCAGGGTTAAATCTTTTGGAAAGCCATGCCCGCGGTTATGTGGCAAACTTGGAAACTTTGCTTAACACCCGGTCATAGCAAACTTGAAGTAAACTCAAATAAAATACACCAACTATGTGCGTAACCGTGACTGTCTCTTCTCGTGAGTTCTTATCCGAGAGTGAACACAGTGGGATTATGTTTGACGTAAGCAGGTGTTCAGGATCAGTTAGTGATCATTACTAGTTCACGTCCGTTGTGCGTAGACCATCATACTTTATTTTCTATATTCGTAACTTAGCCACTCAAATAAATGCTTAGTCGCTTGCTGCAGCCTCACCACTTAACCATACCTCACCCATAAAGCTTTAATAGTCTTGATACCCTTGGAATGAGATTGCTGAGTCCCCATGGCTCACAGATTACTACAACAATAGTTGCAAGTATAGGTAATGCGATGCTTTCACGTGAGCGATGCTTGTCTGATTTGGAGGTCTTCTTCTTCTTCTTCATCAATCGAGGATGGTTTCCAGGCGGCAGCCTGGGATAGCAACGATGGATATCATTTTATCATTTGGTTTCATCCGTAGTCGGACCCTGCTCTTCTGTATGATGTTTGAATATGTTGTTGAGTTGATGTGATCTTGATGTAGCTTGTGGCGAGTGTAAGCTAATTCCATATACTCACCTCTTTTGTACATGTACTTGTAATGATATCCATTCTTGCAACACGACGAGATGCGCTTCTATCCCTATCGAGGCCCTCGTTCCAAAATAAGGATAGGATTGCATCTTGGGCGTGGCAATTTGTGGTCGAGATACGCGGAGAACTAGGGGGCCCACAAGTCAGCGAGACACTCAACAGAGTATAAAATCCCGTAGCGCCACGGTCTGTACAGTCTTCTTCCTCCAAATATCCCCGCTTCCTCCGCCTCCCTTGCTCTAAGCGGACTGCTCAGCTCCGCCTCGACGACCGCTGCAGCCACGATGACGAAGGGCAAGTTCGAAAAGCTGGAGCCCACCAAGAAGGGAATCGTGAAGGGCAAGGCCAAGAAGCCGTCCAACGCGCGGTTCACCACACCGGCGGGGTGGATCGAGGGGGATTTCCTCCCGTCAACGGTTACGGCTGTGGACATCGAGAACCTCGTCGTCTACGGACTCGTGGAAGAAGGCTCGTGGAGGATGTCGGAGGGGGAGATTGAGCCGGAGCCGCGCGAGGGGGAGCGGGTCCTTCTCCTCACCCACGTCGAGAGAGGTTTCTCCATGCCCCCCATCCTTTCTTTCGAGGGTTTTTGAATTTCTTCGGAGCCTAGCTCCATCATTTTCCTCTGAATGCAATCTCTTATCTTGCTGTTTCATCACTATGTGTGGATGTTTCTTGGGTTGTCCCCCCATTGGGGCTTGTTCAAGCATATCTTCACCATTAGATCTCAGTCGGTCAAAAAGGCCAACCCTGAGGATCATAAGACTTATGTCATCCAATTATGTGGTGGCTTGGAAATCGAAAAGAGGGCTAGGAGTGCCTTTCCATCCATGACCTTTCCAGAATTTGTTAGGGGTTGGCAGTCCACTTGGTTCTACTGCAAAGATGTAGCATCTCCCAACATGTCGACTGGTCTTTCCCCTTTGACATTACATCAACCCACCGTTCCCAAATCCTTGTCAGTGTTAGATGGGGAGAAGGTCCAAGTGAGGATCTTAGTGGATGTCGTAGTGACCATTGTCCGTGGCAGAGTGACTGGCATGGACCTTCTGGAGACATTCCTCAGTCGACGGATCCAGCCCCTCCAGGCAAGGGACCATGCTATGTGGAACTATTCAGGCCCTTAAGACACGACTCGGACGCACCCAGATGAAGTCCCAAAGAAAACTGTCGAGCAATGACTTCGGAGCATCACTGGAGCCTGTGACAATCGCATGGGATCCAAGAGGATCAAGCCTTACTCTGATGAGAATCCACCAAAGAATCTAGTAAATTATATCTTTGTTGACTGTCGTACTATTCTATCGAGTGGTTGAATCATCGGTCGACTGACTTTGTTGTTTGAATGTCGCAGGAATGGACGAACATGTCCTCGCCCGTGCCAAACGGGAACCAGCCTGAAGATGGAGGGGAGAGCGAGGGTGGTAGCATGGATTTCGATTACGTCGATGATAGTGAGGATGACTACGAGGGCTCAGACGAGGACGAAGAAGAAGTCAAGTCTCCTCCGTGCACTGAGCATCGCTCAAAGCTGCGTCAGGACCCTGCGACTGCCCCAGGCAAGGCCTTGGCGTCGAGTGAGAGGAGCCTGAAGCGGGACCGAACCTCGACAATTGAGTCGAGTGAACAGGCTGCAAAGAAGCCCAAGCCCGATGCGTCGAAACCTTGAAAAGCTTTGCCCCGCATGAAAATCGTTGTGCCCATTGTCCCAACATAGGTGTTCGCTTTCTTCTTTCGTTGTTGTATAGGACTTCAAATTCTTGCTGACTAAGTGGAATTTGGTCTACCAGAGCCACTACCTTAGTGACGTCGCCTCCACGGGGCGGAGAGGAGCAAATGGATGTGGAAACTGCCGACACGGCCACTTCCCAACGAGGTAAAACAAATCTTCACTCAGCTCTATTTCTCGAAAATGATTTGCCAATTGAATAAGCTAATGATGTCGATTGATGTTTGCACAGATCATTCAACTAGAGGACGATGAAGAGCCACCTAGGGGTACGGGAGGTGAAGGTGTCACCTCTGGCACCCCGCGCGTACGCGCCCGAAGAACGTCATCAGCGCAAACACCTCAAAGGTCGACAGCTGCATTGTCCCAAGGGATAGGCGACTCGTCCCGAGCCAGACAACCATCGTGGCATCGACACCAATCGGACAACTCTAGGCCACCTCAGCTACTCTAGCTACAGCATCAATTCAGCCAGTGACAGTCTATCCTCTGCACCACGTCCCAGAAGACCAAACTGGAGCTGCGAAGGAAGCCAGATTCAAGCAGAGCACATGCTGTTGTGCACAAAGGACGTGTACAAAGCCAGCAAGATGGCTTATGATGTTAGCACGGCGCTTCGCACCAACGTCCGAATAAGTGCGATTGTAAGTGCATTTCCAATTGAATTCCTGTCTTTCTTGATTGTACACCCAGTGGGTGTTTTCCTTTTGATGAATACTTGTATGTTCTCCTCACGAATAGATCATGTCTTAGTCGAGTGGGTTTCGGTCCAGTGGGGGCACGCTGAGTGCGCCCACTGGGTGTAGTCCCTGAGACCACTGTCAAATGGTGATGACATCGGCAGGGGTCTTAGAGTTGTTTTGGTAACCGCTCGATAGATCGAGTGATAGAAGGTCCGGTGGGGGCACGCTAGGTGCACCCACTGGGTGTAGTCCCCAAGACCGCCGTCGAGTGCTTGCATCGGTGGGGGTCTTATAGAGACCATTTTATGCTCGGACAGGACAAACCTTGTCGAGTGTTTTCAGAACCAGTGGGGGCACGCTAAGTGCACCCATTGGGTGTAGTCCTTGAGACCGCCGTCGAGTGCTTGCATCGGCGGGGGTGTCATAGAGACCATTTCATGCTCGGACGGGACAGACTTTGTCGAGTGATTTCAGAACCAGTGGGGGCACGTTGAGTGCACCCACTGGGTGTAGTCCCCGAGACTACTGTTGATCGTTGATGATGAGCAGTAGTCTTAAGAACTTGAACTCAGGGTTCTTTGTCGTACGCGGAGTATGCTTGCCACTTGACGTGTCGAATGAATTCTTTGATTTAGTGTTACCACTCCGAAGCTACCTTGTAGACTTCATGGATATCATTGCCATCAACCATGATATGACGCAGGTTTCATGGTCATAATTTCCATCAACCATGATATGATGCTATTTCAAGAGTGTGGGGTGGGGCGGCGAGCCGCCATCCAGTCGACTGTTCTTGATCCTTTCCACTCGGAAGTGGAGAAATTTTCATGTCCACTGAACTGTCTTTTTGTTGATCTGAGAGAGCTTGCGAACTTGGCACCCAATACAAGGACTTGGAGAAGGAAAGTAACCAGCTGCAATTGGATCTGGAGGTCTCCAAGAGCAACCTGGAACATGCGCAGACTGAGTTGAAGACCCTGGGAGGTAATCTTTTTCGACCCAATGCACTCTTACTTTCACCTTCCATCCTTTGAACCGAGTGCTCTCACTCGAACAGACGTGCATGATGAAAATCGTCGACTCCAAGCGCGACTCAACAATGCTATTTCTTTAGATACCATGAAGAAAGCACTAGAGGACAAGGACAAGGCGCTCGCTGATGCTCAAAAGGTGGCGAGGGAGAAAACTGAAGCCCCTGAGAAGAAGCTTGCCGCATCCAAGAAGATAGAGAAGGAAAACTCCAAGTTGAAACTGGAACAAAGTGAAATTATCAAGAAGACCAAACACCTGACCTGGAGGAGCAATGGTCTAGAGAAGCACTTGGGAGATTTCGCGAAAAAGATGTTCATAATGATCGACGGTAACTTCCTTGTCGAGTAACTTTCCTTAACTCCCATAGGGTAGCAATGTAACCATCTTTCTATTTCTTCCTCCATATAGAATTTTTCCATGACTTCGAAAAAGAGACCGAGGAGATTGAGCCCAATCTGGATCCCACTAAGTCGCCCGTTGGAGATGTTGTGGCCATGAACATGTTGCACCTCGACGTCCGTCTCCAAGGTGTTCAAGCATACATTATTCGACTGAATGCTGCATTGGAGAAGATTGACAAGGAACTGTGGCTTGAAGACACCGTCCAGAATACCCTTGCATCCATGATGACTCGCCTCAATGAGATCCCCACTCGAGTGCAAGCTTGGAAGAAATCAGCTGCCCGCTATGGAGCCGATGTGGCACTGTCGCTTGTTAGAGTCCATTGCAAGGAGGCAAGAGAGGACAAGTTGAAGGACATCTGAGTGATTAACACGAAGAAGCTTCATTTTGAAGACTTCATGGAGACCTTTATCAACGCAGCCACTCGGATCGCAGACGGGATCGATTTGGACACCTTCGGCGAGCTAGCAAGTCCATCTGGTGCTTGAAAAACTTTATTCGCAATGAAACTTATTCACGTCGGAATGCCGAGTGGAAATGTAATGACCGTAAAACTTCATTTAGGCCTTAAGCCTGAGTACCTTTGCTTGCGTGCATAACATTTATTCGCGCTGAAACCTTTGGATTTATCTGTATTTTGCTTTCAATAGTTTGTTTGACTGAATTTGTTTTTTCTGAACCCCGAAATGAGAAGTATATTCATCACTTGGGCTGAGTTTTTAACTTAGGCGAAAGCTGGTTCGCGCTTAAGCCCCCGAGTGTGAGGATCGCTCGACACCCGGAGAAGTTTTGAATTTAGACGAAGACTGGTTCGTAGCTAAGTTTCCGAGTGTATGGAATGTTATCCACTCAGAAAGGTTGTTTAACTTAGGTGAAAGTGTGTTCGCAGCTAAGCCCCCCAGTGTGAGGATCGCTCATCACTCAGAGAAGTTTGAACTTATGCGAAGACTGGTTCGTAGCTAAGTCTCGGAGTGGATGGACTGCTATCGACTCGGTAGGGTTTTTAACTTAGGCGAAAGCGTGTTCGCAGCTAAGCCCCCGAGTGTGAGGATTGCTCGACACTCGGAGAAGTCTTGAACTTAGACGAAGACTGGTTTGCATCTAAGACTCCTAGTAAATGGATTGCTATCCACTCGATAGGGTTTTTAACTTAGGCGAAAGCGTGTTCGCAGCTAAGCCCCCGAGTGTGAGGGTCGCTCGACACTCGGAGTGTTCCCAAATGTGAAATTGCATGATCAGAATCGACGAAAGACTGCGGAAGTCATACTTGCACAAATGGCATTGTCTGAAATACTTTTATTACATCAACACAACTCTGTTTTTAGAAATAGAAACGCCTAAGCAGAACTGCATTCCGGGCTCACGGCTCATCGATCTTCTTCTTGAGGTTGTAGAGGTGATAGGCTCCGTTGTTCAAGACCTTAGTGACGACGAAAGGTCCTTCCCACGCTAGAGCGAGCATGTGAGGGCGCTGTTGATCCACTCGGAGCACCAAATCATCTTCATGAAATGACCGACTCTTAACGTGCTTCGCATGGAAACGTCGCAGATCTTGTTGGTATGTAGTTGTCTGAATCTGAGCCATCTCGCGTTCTTCTTCTAGGAGATCTACGCCATCTTGTCTTGCTTGCTCAACTTCAACTTCGGAATAAAGATCCACTCGAGGGGAATTATGAAGCAGATCACTCGGCACGACAACTTTGACTCCATAGACCTAGAAGAAAGGACTTCGTCTAGTCGACTGATTGGGAGTTGTTCTCAAGCCCCATAAAACAGATGGCAACTCTGACACCCAGGCTCTGGCTACATGTTCCAAATCCCGCATGAGACGAGGCTTCAGACCTTGCAGGATGAGGCCATTGGCTCGCTCAGCTTGGCCATTGCTTTGGGGGTGTGCAACGGATGCATAATCCACCCGAGTGCCTTGGGAGAAGCACAAGTGTCTGAACTCTTCCGAGTCGAAGTGTGAGCAATTATCTATGATAATACTGTGGGGAACTCCATACCGGTAGATTATCTCTCTCATGAATTTGATCGCAGTGCGAGAGTTCAGTTTCTTTAAAGGCTTGGCCTAAATCCACTTCGTAAACTTGTCGACTGCAACAAGCAAATGAGTAAATCCACTCTGTCCTGTCCGAAAGGGACGAACCATATCCAAACCCCAGACAGCAAACGGCCAAATGAGTAGAATGGTCTTGAGGGTAGACGCAGGTTTGTGACACAAGTTTGCATAAAGCTGACACCCTTTGCAGTGATCAACAATGTCCTTGGCCATCTCATTGGCACGCGGCCAGAAGAAACCAGCTTAATACGCTTTCGCAACAATTGTCCGAGAAGACGCATGATGGCTGCAAGTTCCCGAGTGGATCTCTTCCATGATCATTTGACCTTCTTCAGGGGAGATGCACTGTTGTGTCACACCAGTTACACTTTTTATGTAAAGTTGATCATCCATCAGAGTCAAAGCTTTGGATTTGCGCACAATCTGTCGGGCTTCAACTTCATCCTCAGGGAGTTCTTGCCTCAAAATATATGCAATTTAGGGCATTGTCTAGTCGGGAATGATGACCAGAACCTCCATGACCAGATCAATAACTGCAGGGACATCAACCTCAGTCGGATCATAGGTGCTCATAGCTTGTGGGGGCTCTTCGGTGAATGGATCTTCCTGCATCGAAGGAGTATGAAGATGCTCTAATAATATATTGCTAGGGATAGGTCTCCGAGTGGATCCAATCTTTGCCAGCTCATCATGTCACGCCCAAGATGCGATCATATCCTTATTTTGGCACGAGGGCCTCAACAGGGATAGAAGCGCATCTTGTCCTGTTGCAAGAATGGATATCATTATAAGTATATTTACTGAAGAGATGAGTATATCGATTTGGCTTACACTCGCCACAAGCTACATCAATAACACATCAATACAACAACATAGCCAAACATCATACGGAAGAGCATGGTCCGACTATAGACGAAATCAAACAATAAAATGACATCCATCCTTGCTATCCCAGGTTGCCGCCTGGAACCCATCCTAGATCGGTGAAGAAGAAGAAGAAGAACTCCAAACAAACAAGCATCGCTCTCACATCAAATCATAGCATTACCTATACCTACAACTATTGTTGTAGTAATCTGTGAGCCACGGGGACTCAGCAATCTCATTTCCAAAGGTATCAAGACTAGCAAAGCTTTATGGGTGAGGTATGGTTAACTGGTGAGGCTGCAGCAAGCGACTAAGCATTTATTTGACTGGCTAACTTACGAATACAAAAAGTAAGGTATGGTGGTCTACGCATAATGGACATGAACTAGTAATGATCGCTAATTGATCATGTACACCCACTTACGTCAAACATAACCCCACCATGTTCTCTCTCGGATAAGAACTCAGGAGAAGAGACAATCAAGGTTATGCACACGGTTGGTATATTTTATTAGAGTTTACTTCAAGTTTACTATGATCGGGTGTTAAACAAAGTTTCCAACTTTGCCACATAACCTCGGGTACGGCTTTCCGAAAGATTTAACCCTGGAGGGGTGCTCCAACTAATCCATCACAAATTAACCACACACCATGAGAATAACCTTGACCGCGGATCTCGTGATCTTCATAGGCAATTCCATAGGAAGACCACACCTCGAGATAGCCCGAAGTAAAACGGAATTCCTCGCGCAAGACATTCGAGAAAGCTAAAACAAATCTAGCAAGGCCACTCGACGTCTCGACGATCCCGATAGGAGCCGCGTATCTCGTTCTCAGGACACAACGGATGAGCGATGGTTACCACGCCAATCACCGAGTTACCCCATGTAGCATTAATAAGATGCTCTCGGTTGGACCAACACTCACAAGGAGCACTAGCCCGGGTTGTTGATTAATTATCCACGGGTGTCGGTGGGTCCCAATCCAATTTTAGTTATTAGGAAAATGTAGTACCAATGTTGGGCCTTGCCAGACAAGCTTTATCCTAAAATGAAAATCAAGGGGGTCCCCATAACAACCCCAAGCATGTTAGGAGCACTCAATATGGAACATAACACCAGTACACAACGATCTAGGGGCGGGAAAAGTGGAAAAAACACCGAGCAAAAGGCCAAGCCTTCCACCTTTTACCAAGTATATATGTGCATTAAATTAAATAGCAATAATATTTTGATAACAAAAGAATGTCCATGTTGACACATGGAAGCAATTGCACCTGCAGCTAGAAGCGCTATAAAAAGGGCTGAGCAAGCAGTAACATAGCCAAACAAAGGTTTGCTCGGATGTGGAGGGGATAGAGTCTTATCATGGCAATGTTGGGAGGCTTGTCAAACAAGTGGTAGGTAGCATGACATAGCGATAGAAAACGATACAACTAGCATGGCAATGATAGTAGTGGTATCCAGGGAAATGTGTCATCTTGCCTGAGATCCCGCTTGGAAGAAGAACGAGTCTATGAAGAAGACGGGCCAAGATAGTCAAACGAATCCTCACACTCCGAACGCTTTTGGAACTCTATCGAGAAGGAACATTCCGAAAACAACAATCAACACACGATACACCACAACATATGCATGACATGATGTGCAAACAAATATCATGCATGTCCAGTTTAAATATGCAAGGCATGGCAATTCACATAACCAACTACTACACATTAAAGTGAAGCTCAATATGCAACGAGTTGCATATTGACGAAACTCCACATTTGAATATTTAGTTCACTCTCCTTTAGGTACACGACAATATTAAATGTTGTTAAACATGTCAAGAGGTGAAGCATAAGTACACTATCTATCTAGGCATCTTAAATGAGGCCGGAAACAACTTATAGCATTTCCGAAATGACCCCATGTGCAAATTATGAATTTGGTTCAGATATGTCCTAACACAATTTCATATCTATTAAACATGGAAATAAAGTGTGGCATGAGATTCTACACGTTTTTCTAGTCAAGTTACATATATAAAACATTTGCATCGGAGCTACGGTTTAAAAGTTATTAAACAATTCATTTTGACATGGCATTAATGCAAAAAAACAATGGAAACGGCAAGTCAATCATTTTAAACACATGTGAGAGTTGTATATTGTGAATCTACACGAAATTATAGTCATCTTTCATATATTAAGTTTTTACATATGATGCACGGTTATTTATTTATGAGCCTCTCAAAAACATGCATTTTTCTGTAATTAATAATGTCCTGAGAAAAATTGACAAAACGCAGATCTGAAAAAGAAAACGTTAATGGGCCAAATCTGGACTGAGCCCGAACTATACGTGGGCGATGCATAACTATGATGCACGTGGGCAGGGAATAGGGAGCTCGCGCTCACCTTGCTGGGCCTTGGCCCGGCTCGGTGAGGAGGCTAGAGCTGGGCCGGCGAAGGCGGCTGGGCCGCAGGCTGGAAGAAGCTGGGCCAGTTGGCACGGCCTAGTGACGGGGCGAGGCAGCCCAGGCGGGGCCCTAGCGCTCGGGAGGAGCTTGCCTCCCTCGAGCTCCCGCAAGGCAGAAGCCTTGGCGGCGCCCTGGGTCAACGCTGACGTGGCGGATGGAGCAGGAGTCCGGCAAGTGCGGGGAACGCGCCAGGCGGCTGAGACCCGCCGGATCTGGCAAAGGCATGGCTGGGGAGGCCATCGGCGGCGGTGGCACGGTATCTTGGTGCAGGCTCGGGCGCGGCGCTGAGGCAGAGATGCGGGGGCGGCTGGCCTGGATCGGCCTCTGGCGGCGCGGGGTCATCGGCTACCGGCGACGGCTCGCCGGCGTGTGCAGCAGGGCAGCACAACTTTGTATCAGGAGCTCCTCTCCCGATTTGGTGCACTTGGGCGGCTACGGGGAGCAGTGTACGGGCGGCGGCGGCTCGGATCTGGCCTAGGTGGGCCCTGGATGGGCTTCACGGCCCGACACGGTGGGAGGAGGAGGCTGGCGGCGGCTGAGGGTTGGGGCGGATTTGGAGGAGGGATTAGGTTTTGCCCAATTAGGCAGGGTAGGGGCTTATATAGGGAAGGAGGGCTGGGTTAGGGGGATTTAGCCCGTTTTCGGACCCTCCGATCGCGATCGGACGACTCCGGTCGCGGGGTTAGGCTAGGATGGATAGTGGGCTGTGTAGAGGGGGTGTGGGCTGAGAAGAGAGGGAAGAGTGAGGCCCGTGACATGTTTTGAAATACCAAAAACGTCTGCGATAATTTGACCGGCTAGTGCAGCTATATATTTAACCGTTGGGGTACCAAACGACCTCTGATTGCGACGAAATTTGCAGGCGGTCTACCCACGCTATAACAAGTCCGCACACCAAGTTCTAACCCAACCCGAGAAAGTTTTATACGCACTTTAAAAATAATATTTTAATCTATGTTGCGGGCACGAGCATGTGTGGTTGGTCTCCAAACGGTCGACGACACGAATGGAGAGAACCGGCAGCTAAAAACGAATGCAAGTTTTCGAAAACGAGTGACGACGCTATGCAGATGATGTGAATGATGCAACGATGAATGCAACAACCAAACGAACCACGTGACGAGAATGGAATAAAAAAGGGGAATCTTCTAGAGCGTCGGTCCCGGGCTGTTACACATCAGTTGCTTGATTCCTCACTCGGGGAACATGATGGAGTTCTAAACCTTCAAATCTCTTCTCAAGTTTTCTAACAGCATTACATTATCCAGTCATAGCAGGGTTCCGAACATCCCACTCTTTCATCACTTGATTGACCACCAAATCTGAGTCGCCGTAAACCATCAAGCGCTTGACGCCGAGTGAAATGGCCATGCGCAACCCATACAAGAGTGCTTCGTATTCTGCTTCGTTGTTGGAGGAATCAAAGTGAATCTGCAAGACATAACTGAGTTTGTCACCTTTTGGGGATACCAAAACAACACCAGCACCGGACCCATTCAGCATTTTCGAGCCATCGAAGAACATGGTCCAGTGCGCCGAGTGAATCTGGATTGGTTGCTGCCGTTCAACCCACTCGGCCAAGAAATCAGCAAGTGCCTGAGACTTGATTGCCTTTTTAGCTTCAAACTTGATGTTAAAGTACAGGCGCTCAATCGCCCATTTAGCCACTCGACCAGTCGCATCTCGATTGTTGAGGATCTCAGACAATGGAGCATCACTGACGACTGAAATTGAGTGATCTTGAAAGTAATGTGCCACCTTTTTTGCTGACAGATAGATACCATAGACAAGCTTTTGGTAATGCGGGTACCTTTGCTTCAAAGGAGTCAACACTTCAGAAATGTAGTAGACCGGACATTGGACCTTGTAGGCCTTGCCTTCCTCTTCCCGCTTGACAGTCAGAACTGTACTGTTGACCTGATTAGTGGCCACAATGTACACGTGCAATGGCTCTTTACTGTGAGGAGCAGCAAACACGGGCTGGGTGGAAAGCAGGGCTTTGAGCTCGACAAATGTTGCTTCAGCCTCTGGAGTCCACTCGAACATGTCAGACTTCTTCATCAGCCGGTATAAAGACGATGCCTTCTCATCGAGACGAGAAATTAATTGACTCAACGCTGCCAAGCAACCTGTGAGCTTCTGAACATCGTGCACTCGCACGGGGCTTTTCATTCGGGTAATGGCGCTGATTTTCAGGATTGACGTCGATTCCTCGTTCGGAAATGAGAAAACCAAGTAACTTGCTGCCAGGAACACCGAAAGTACACTTTGCCGGATTCAGCTTGATATCATACCTCCTCAGATTGGCGAATGTCTCAGCCAAGATAGCCAGCGGGTCGGAACCTTTGCGGGACTTGACGGCAATATCGTCCATGTAAGCTTCAACATTCTGAGGGATCTGGTCAAGTAAACACTTCTGAATCATGTGCATGAAAGTATTGTTGGCATTCTTCAAACCAAAAGGCATGGTGATATAGTAGAAACACCCGAATGGGGGTGATGAAGGTTGTTTTTATTTCATCTGGACCAAACAGACGGATCTAATATAACTGGAGTATGCATCTACAAACGATAAATGCTCGCACCCCATAGTCGAGTCAAAAATTTGACCGATGCAAGGGAGCAGGAAAGGATCTTTTGGGAAGACCCGATTGATATGCTTGAAGTCAATACACATGCGGAGTGACTTTTCTTTCTTGGTGTCACGCCCAACATGCGATCCTATCCGTATTTTGGCATGAGGGCCTCGACAGGGATAGAAGCACATCTCGTCGTGTTGCAAGAATGGATATCATTACAAGTACATTTACAGAAGAGATGAGTATATGGAATTAGCTTACACTCGCCACAAGCTACATTAATATCACATCAATACAACAACATATTCAAACATCATACAGAAGAGCAGGGTTCGACTACGGACGACATCAAACGCTAAAATGACATCCATCCTTACTATCCCAGGCTGCCGCCTGGAACCCATGCTAGATCGATGATGCAGAAGAGGAATAAGAAGAAGAAGAAGAAGAACTACAAATCAAACAAGCATCGCGCTCACGTCAAATCATCGCATTACCTGTATCTGCAACTGTTGTGGTCGTAGTCTGTGAGCCATAGGGACTCAGCAATCTCATTTCCAAGGGTATCAAGACTATTAAAGCTTAATGGGTGAGGTATGGATAAGTGGTGAGGCTTCAGCAAGCGACTAAGCATTTATTTGAGTGGCTAACTTACGAATACAGAAAGTAAAGTATGGTGGTCTATGCATAACGGACGTGAACTAGTAATGATCACTAACTGATCCTGAACACCTACTTACGTCAAACATAACCCCACCGTGTTCTCTCCCGGATAAGGACTCATAAGAAGAGACAGTCACGGTTACACACACAGTTGGCGTATTTTATTAGCGTTTACTACAAGTTCGCTATGACCGGGTGTTAAACAAAGTTCCTGTTGGAAATATGCCCTAGAGGAAATAATAAATTGGTTATTATCATATTTCCTTGTTCACGATAATCGTTTATTATCCATGCTATAATTGTATTAATCAGAAACTCAGATACATGTGTGGATACATAGACAACACCATGTCCCTAGTATGCCTTTATAGACTAGCTCGTTGATCAAAGATGGCTATGGTTTCCTAGTCATGGACATGAGATGTCATTTGATAATGGGATCGCATCATTAGGAGAATGATGTGATGGACAAGACCCAAACTACAAACGTAGCATATGATCGTGTCAGTTTATTGCTACTATTTTCTGCATGTCAAGTATTTGTTCCTATGACCATGAGATCATGCAACTCACTGACACCAGAGGAGTGCCTTGTGTGTATGAAACGTTGCAACGTAACTGGATGACTATAAAGGTGCTCTACAGGTATCTCCGAGGGTATCCGTCGGGTTGGCAAGGATCAAGACTAGGATTTGTTACTCCGTGTGACGAAGAGGTATCTCAGGGCCCACTCGGTAATACAACATCACAATAAGCCTTGCAAGCAACGTGACTAAGTGTTAGCCACGAGATCTTGTATTACGGAACAAGTAAAGAGACTTGCTGGTAAGGAGGTTGAACTAGGTATGGAGATGCCGACGATCGAATCTCGGGCAAGTAACATACCAAAGAACAAAGGGAACAGCATACGGGATTATTTGAATCCTTGACATAGAGGTTCGACCGATAAAGATCTTCGTAGAATATGTAGGAACCAATATGGACATCCAGGTCCTGCTATTGGTTATTGACCATAGAGGTTTCTCAGTCATGTCTACATAGTTCTCGAACCCGCAAGGTCTCCACACTTAAGGTTCGGTTATGTTTCGATAGTATAGAGTTATGTATGGTGGTGACCGAAGGTTGTTCGGAGTCCCGGATGAGATCTCGGATATCACGAGGAGCTCCGAAATGGTCCGGAGGTAAAGATTGATATATAGGAAGTCCTGTTTTGGTCACCGGAAAAGTTTCGAGCTCATCGATAGTGTACCTGGAGTGCCGGGAGGGTACCGGGGGACCATCGGGAGGGATGTCTCGACCCAAGAGGCTACATGGGCTGTGGGAGGAGGTAAACCAGCCCCTGGTGGGATGGACGAAGCCTCCTATAAGGGCCCATGCAGCTGGAGTGGTTTGAGAAGGAAAAAATCCAAAGGTGGAGAGGTGGAAAGAGTTTCCAAGTGGAAAGGAGGAATCCTACTCCTAATAGGATTGGAGTAGGACTCCTCCACCTCCAATTTCGACCAAACCTTGAGGGTTTGAGGCTGCCTCCTCCCCTCCCTCCCTCCTATATATACTAGAGGATTTAGAGGGAAAAGCTAACCCTAATTCCCACGTGCTGCCCTCTTCTTCCTCTAGATCGGTTTACAGCGGTGCTTAGGCGAAACCCTGCTGGAATTCCTCCACCACCATCGCCGCAACACCGTTGCACTACCAGAGAACTCGTCTACCTATCCGCTCCCTCTTGCTGGATCAAGAAGGCGGAGATCGTCATCGAGCTGTACATGTGCTGAATGCGGAGCTGTCATCCGTTCGGCGCTAGATCAGAAGGACTACGATCAAGATCGCGAGACGGATCGTGATGAGATCGTGGGACGTATCGTGATGATTTCATGGGACGGATCGTTATTGGATCATGGGACAGATCGTGATGAGAACGTGGGACGCTCGGCGATTTGGATCGCGAAGACATTCGACTACACCAACTGCGTTTCTTAAACGCTTCCTGCTTAGCGATCTACAAGGGTATGTAGATCCACTCTCCCTCTCGTAGATGTTCATCACCATGGATATATCTTGCGTGTGCGTAGGAATTTTTTTGTTTCCCATGCAACGTTCCCCAACAGTGGCATCATGAGCTAGGTCTATGTGTAGATGAGATCTCCAGTAGAACACAAAGAGTTTGTGGGCATTGATGCTTAGATTGCTTCCTCGCTTGGTCGTGTTTTGGTTCAGCAGTCTTGTGGGATGAAGCAGCTCGGACCAACCTTACTCGTATGCTTATGAGAGACCGGTTCCATCGACTGACGTGTAACTTCGTTGCACAAAGATGGCTGGCGGGTGTCTGTTTCTCCTACTTTAGTTGGATCGGATTCGACAAAGGCGGTCCTTGAGAAGGTTGAAAAGCAATTTATGTATCACCGTTGTGGTCTTGCGTAGGTGAGAATTGTTCTTGCTAGATACCCGTAGCAGCCACATAAAACTTGGAACAACAATTAGAGGACGTCTAACTTGTTTTTGCAGGGTATGTTGTGATGTGATATGGCCAATTACATGATGAGATATATGTGATGTATGAGATGATCATGTATTGTATAGAATATCACGACTTGCATGTCGATGAGTACAGCAACCGGCAGGAGCCATAGGGTTGTCTTTAATTATTGTATGACATGCATGTCAATCATTAAGCGCTATGTAATGTTTTACTTTATCGCTAAACGGTAGCTATAGTAGTATGAGCATGGTGGGCGCGACAACCCCGATGGCGACACAATGATGGAGATCATGATGATGGAGATCATGGTGTTATGACGGGACGATGGAGATCATGCCAGTGCTTTAAGGATGGAGATCAAAAGCACAAGTTCATGGCCATATCATGTCACTTATGATTTGCATGTGATGTTAATCCTTTTATGCACCTTGTTTTGCGTAGGACGACGGTAGCATTATAAGGTGATCCCTCACTTAAATTTCAAGATAAATTATGTTCTCCCCAAGTGTGCGCCGTTGCGAAAGTTCGTTGTGTCGAGACACCACGTGATGATCGGGTGTGATAGACTCTACGTTCACATACAAGGGGTGCAAGCCAGTGTTGCACATGAGGAAAACTCGGGTTAAACTTGATGAGCCTAGCATGTACAGACATGGCCTCGGAACACAAGAGACCGAAAGGTCGAACATGAGTCATATAGTAGATATGATCAACATGATGATGTTCACCATTGAAACCACCTCAACTCACGTGATGATCGTACTTGAGATGGTGAATTTGGATCATGTATCACTCGAATGACCGGAGGGATGTCAAGTTGAGTCGGAGTTCTTAAGTAATATGATTAGTTGAACTCATTATCATGAACATAGTTAGTAGTGTCTTTGCAAATTACGTTATAGCTCATGTTGTAGCTCCCTTGAATTTTTATATGTTCCAAGAGAAATAGAGTTGAAAGATGATGGTAGCAATATTGCAGACTGGGTCCGTGATCCGAGGATTGTCCTCATTGCTGCATACAAGGCTTATGTCCTAAATGCACCGCTCGATGCGCCACCCTCTCTAGCGTCGTCTGTAGATGTTGTGAACATCTTACAGGCACGTTTCGATGACTACTTGATAGTTTAGTGTGTCATGCATTACGTCTTAGAATTGAGGCTCCAAAACGTTTTGAACGTCACGGAACATATGAGATGTTCTAAGAGCTGAAATTGGGATCTCACGCTCATGCCCGTGTTATGAGATATGAGATCTCCAACAAGATTCTTTTCCTGCAAGATGAAGGAGAATATCTCAATCGTTGAGCATGTGCTTAGATTGTCTGGAGGCTACAATCGCTTGAATCATGTGGGAGTTGATCTTCCAGATAAGATAGTGATTGATATAGTTCTCCAAGTCACAGTCACTAAGCTACTAGAACTTGGTGATGAACTATGAAATGCTAGGGATGGAAATAATGATCCCTGAGCTATTCGCGATGTTTGACACCGCGAAGGTAGAAATCAAAAAGGAGCATCAAGTGTTGATGGTTAGGAAAACCACAAGTTTCGAGAAGGGCAAGGGCAAGAAGGGAAACTTCATGGATGGCAAGTCAGTTGTTGCTCCAATGAAGCAACCCAAAGTTGAACCCAAACCCAAGACTAAGTGCTTCTATTATGAGGAGAGCGGTTGTTGAAGTGGAACAACCCTAGATACTTGGTAGATAAGAAGGCTGGCAACGTCAACAGAAGTATATTTGATATACGTGTTATTAATGTGTACCTTACTAGTATTCCTAGTAGCACCGGGGTATTGGATACCGGTTCGGTTGCTAAATGTTAGTAACTCGAAATAAAAGCTACAGAATAAACGAACACTAGCTAAGTGTGAGGTGACGATGTGTGTTGGAAATGTTTCCAAGGTTGATGTGATCAACATCGCACGCTTTCTCTACCTTCGGGATTAGTGACAAACCTAAATAAATGTTATTTGGTGTTTGCGTTAAGCATGAACATGATTGGATCATGTTTATTGCAACACGGTTATTCATTTCAGTTAGAGAATAATGGTTATTCTGTTTACATGAATAATACCTTCAATGGTCATGCACCCAGTGAGAATGGTTTGTTGAATCTTGATCGTAGTAATACACATGTTCATAACATTGACGCCAAAAGATACAAAGTTAATAATGATAGTACCACATACTTGTGGCACTGTCGCTAAATGTCATATTGGTATAAATCGTATGAAGAAACTCCATGTTGATGGATCTTTGGACTCATTCGGTTTCGAATTGTTTGAGACATGCGGACCATGCCTCTTGGGCAAGATGGCTACGGACCCTGTTTTCAGTATGATGGAGCGGGCTAGTTACTTATTGGAAATAATACATGTTGATGTATGCGATCCAATGAGTGTTGTAGCGTGCAGTGGATATCGTTATTTTCCTTACCTTCAGTGATGATTTGAGTATATATGAGTATATTTGCTTAATGAAACACAAGTCTGAAATGTTTGAATAGTTCAAACAAATTCAGAGTGAAGTTTAAGATCATCGTGACAAGAATATAAAAATATCTACGATATGATCATGGAGGTGAATATCTGAGTTACGAGTTTGGCATACAACTTTAGACAATGTGAAAGTTGTTTCACAACTCACGCCACCCGGGACACCATAGTGTGATGGTGTGTCTGAACGTCATAGTCGTGCTATATTGGATACGGTGCATACTATGATGTCTCTTATCGTTTTGCCACTACCGTTTTGGGGTTATGCATTAGAGACAACTGCACTCACTTTAAATAGGGCACCATCTAAATCCGTTGAGATGACACCATATAAAATATGGTTTGATAGAAACCTAATATGTCATTTCTTAATGTTTGGGGCTGCGACGCTTATGTGAAAAAGGTTTTCACCTAATGAGCTCGAACCCAAAGCGGACAAATGCATCTTCATGGAATACCCTAAGAACAGTTGGGTATAGCTTCTATCTCAGATCCGAGTACAAAGTGTTTTTTGCTAAAATTGGGTCGTTTCTCGAGAAAGAGTTTCTCTCTAAAGAATTGAGTGGGAGGAAGATAGAACTTGATGAGGTTGTTGGACCTATGTTCAACCAGAGAGTAGCGCAGAGCAGAAAAATGTTTCTATGGAGCCTACGTCAGTTGAAGAGGAAGTTAATGATGATGATCATGAAGCTTTGGATCAGGTTACTATCGAACCTCGTAGGTCGACAAGGACGAGTACTGCTCCTGAGTGGTACGACAACCCTGTCTTGGAGGTCATGTTGTTGGACAACGATGAACCTGCGAGCTATGGAGAAGCGATGATGGGCCCAGATTCCGACATATGGTTAGAGGCCATGAAATCCGAGAAAGGATCAATGTATGAAAACCAAGTATAGACTTTGGTAGACTTGCTCGTTGGACGGCAGGTCGTTAAGTACAAATGGACCTTTAAGATGAAGACAGACGCTGATGGTGAATGTCACCATTTATAAAGCTCGACTTGTCGCAAAGAAGTTTCCGCCAAGTTCAAGGAGTTGACTACAATGAGACTTTCTCACTCGTAGCGATGCTAAAGTCTATTGGAATTATGTTAGCAGTTGATGCGTTTTTCAATTATGAAATCTGCCAAATGGATGTCAAAAACATCAGTTCCTTCCTTTGAGGAAAGGTTGTATGAGATACAACCAGAAGGTTTTGTCAGTCCTAAGGATGCTAAAAGGTGTGCAAGCTCTAGTGATCCTTCTATGGACTGGAGCAAGCATCTCGAAGTTGGAATGTACGCTTTGATGAGGTGATCAAAGTTTTTGAGTCTATACAAAGTTTATGAGAAACTTTTATTTACAATAAAGTGAGTGGGAGCACTATAGAATTTTTGATAAGCATATGTGGTTGACATATTATTGATCGAAAATGATGTAAAATTTCTGGAAAGCATCAACGGTTGTTTGAAAAGATTTTTTCAAAGGAAGACCTGGATAAAGCTACCTAATTGTTGAGCTTCAAGATCTATAAAGATAGATCAAGATGCTTGATGAGACTTTCAATGAGTACATACCTTGAAAAGATTTTGAAAGAGTTCAAAATGGATCAGTCAGAGAAAGAGTTCTTGCCTGATTTGTAAGGTGTGAAGTTGAGTGAGACTCGAAGTTCGACCATGGCAGAAGAAAGAGAAAGGACGAACGTCGTCCCCTATGCCTTAGCCATAGGCTCTGTATAGTATGCCAGGCTATGTACCGCACCTGTGTGTGCCTTACCATGAGTCTGTCAAGGGGTGCAAAAGTGATCCAGGAGTGGATCACTGGACAGCGGTCAGGATTATCCTTAGTAACTAGAGGACTAAGGAAATATTTCTCGATTATGGAGGTGATAAAGAGTTCGTCGCAAAGGGTTACGTTGATGCAAAATTTAACACCAATTCGGATGACTCTGAGTAGCAATCCGGATACGTATAGTGGAGCAGCCATTTGGAATAGCTCCAAATGGAGTGTGGTAGCTGTGTCTACAGTATAACATAGAGATTTGCAAAGTACACACGGATCTGAATGTCGTGGACCCGTTGAATAAAAGACCTCTCTCACATGCAAAGCATGATCGAGCCCCAGAACTCATTGGGTGTTAGATTCATAACAATGCAAATCACATGGTGATGTGAACTAGATTATTGGCTCTAGTACAAGTGGGAGACTATTGGAAATATGCCCGAGAGGCAATAATAAATTGGTTATTATCATATTTTCTTGCTCATGATAATCGTTTATTATCCATGCTATAATGGTATTAATCGGAAACTTAGATACATGTGTGGATACATAGACAACACCATGCCCCTAGTATGCCTCTAATAAACTAGCTCGTTGATCAAAGAAGGCTATGGTTTCCTAGTCATGGACATGAGATGTCATTTGATAACGGGATCGCATCATTAGGAGAATGATGTGATGGACAAGACCCAAACTACAAACGTAGCATATGATCATGTCAGTTTATTGCTACTGTTTTCTGCATGTCAAGTATTTGTTCCTATGACCATGAGATCATGCAACTCACTGACACCGGAGGAGTGCCTTGTGTGTATCAAACGTCACAACGTAACTGGGTGACTATAAAGGTGGTCTACAGGAATCTCCGAGGGTGTCTGTCGGGTTGGCATGGATCAAGACTGGGATTTGTTACTCCATGTGACGGAGAGGTATCTCAGGGCCCACTCAGTAATACAACATCACAATAAGCCTTGCAAGCAATGTGACTAAGTGTTAGCCACGGGATCTTGTATTACGGAACAAGTAAAGAGACTTGCTGGTAATTAGGTTGAACTAGGTATGGAGATGCCGACGATCGAATCTCGGGCAAGTAACATACCAAAGAACAAAGGGAATAGCATACCGGATTAATTGAATCCTTAACATAGAGGTTTGACCAATAAAGATCTTCGTAGAATATGTAGGAACCAATATGGGCATCTAGGTCCCGCTATTGGTTATTGACCGTAGGGGTGTCTCAGTCATGTCTACATAGTTCTCGAACCCGCAGGGTCTGCACACTTAAGGTTCGGTGACGTTTCAGTAGTATAGAGTTATGTATGGTGGTGACCGAAGGTTGTTCGGAGACCCGGAAGAGATCCCGGATGTCACGAGGAGCTCCGGAATGGTCCGGAGGTAAAGATTGATATATAGGAACTCCTGTTTTGGTCACCGAGGCTACCGAGCTCATCAGTAGTGTACTGGGAATGCCGGGAGGGTACAGAGGGACCATCGGGAGGGATGTCTCGACCCAAGAGGCTACATGGGTTGTGGGAGGAGGTAAACCAGCCCCTGGTGGGCTGGCCGAAGCCTCCTCTAAGGGCCCATGCGGCTGGAGTGGTTTGAGAAGGAAAAAATCCAAAGGTGGAGAGGTGGAAAGAGTTTCCAAGTGGAAATGAGGAATCCTACTCCTAATAGGATTGGAGTAGGACTCCACCACCTCCAATTTCGACCAAACCTTCAGGGTTTGAGGCTGCCTCCTCCCCTCCCTCCCTCCTATATATACTAGAGGATTTAGAGGGAAAAGCTAACCCTAATTGCCATGTGCTGCCCTCTTCTTCCTCTAGATCGTTTTCTCCTCTAGATCGATTTTCAGCAGTGCTTAGGCGAAGCCCTGCTGGAATTCCTCCACCACCATCGCCGCAACGCCGTCTCGCTGTCGTTGAACTCGTCTACCTCTCCGCTCCCTCTTGCTGGATCAAGAAGGCAAAGATCGTCATCAAGATGTACATGTGCTGAACGTGGAGGTGTCGTTCGTTCGGCGCTAGATCGGAAGGACCGTGATCAAGATCGCGAGACGGATCGTGATGAGATCGTGGGACGGATCATGATGAGTTCACGGGACGGATCGTTATTGGATCGTGGGACGGATCGTGATGAGATTGCGGGACGCTCGGCGATTTGGATCGCGAAGACGTTCGACTACACCAACCACGTTTCTTAAACGCTTCCCGCTTAGCGATCTACAAGGGTATGTAGATCCTCTCTCCCTCTCGTAGATGTTCATCACCATGGATAGATCTTGCGTGTGCGTAGGAAATTTTTTGTTTCCCATGCAACGTTCCCCAACAGTTCCCAAGTTTGCCACATAACCGCGGGCCCGGCTTTCCGAAAGATTTAACCCTACAGGGGTGCTCCAATTCATCCATCACAAATTAACCTCGACCACGGATCTCGTGATCTTCCTAGGCAATTCCATAGGAAAACCGACACCTCGAGATAGCCCAAAGAAGATCGGAGTTCCTCACGCAAGACATTCAAGAAAGGTAAACCAAATCCAGCAAGGCCTCCCGGTGAGCCAGATCCGTATCTAGAGCTGGGCGCTCTCTATCCACACGCATCATCCGTCTATGCGTAGTGCCGACTGCTAGGTAGGTGGACCAATACTCATGAGGAGCACTGACCCGGGTATTTGATTAAAGATCCGTGGGTGCCGGCGGGTGCCTATCCAATTTTAGTTATTAGGCAAATGGTTAAACCAATGTTGGGCCTTGCCAGACGAGTTTTATCCCAAAACAAAAATCAAGGGGGTCCCCATAACAACCCCAAGCATGTTAGGAGCGCTCAATTATGGAACGTAACACCGGTTCAAAAGTAACTAGAGGCGACAAAAGTGGAACAAAACACCGAGCAAAAGGCCAAACCTTCCACGTTTTACCAAGTGTATAAGTGCATTAAATTAAACAGGAATAATATTGTGATAGCAAAAGAGTGTCCATGTTGTCACATGGAAGCAACAACACCTATAGCTAGAAACGTTATAAGAAGGGCTGAGCAAGCGGTAACATAGCCACACAATGGTTTGCTGGAGGTGGAGGTTAGAGGCTTATCATGGCAATGTTGGGAGGCTTGACAAACTAGTGGTAGGTAGCGAGACATAAGGATAAAAGCGGGACAACTAGCATAGCAATGATAGTAGTGGTATCCAGGGAAATGTGTCATCTCGCCTGAGATCGCGCTTGGAAGAAGAATGAATCCATGAAGAAGACGAGCCAACGTAGTCGAACGAATCCTCACACTCCGAACGCTTTCGAAACTCTATCGAGAAGAAGCAATCCAGAAACAAAAATCAACACATGGAAAAACACCACAACATATGCATGACATGATGAGCAAACCAATATGAGGCACGTCCGATTGATTATGCAATGCAAGGCAAATCACATCAAACAACTACTACACATTAAAGTGAAGCTCAATATGCAACGAGTTGCATTTGCATATTGACGAAACTCCACGCTCAGTTTATTTAGTTCACTCCCGTTTATTTACTCGGCAAGGTTAAATGTTGTTAAACATGGCAAGAGGTGAAGCATAATTAAACTACTCTATCTAGGAATCTTAAATGAGGCCGAAAGCAACACATAACATTTCCGAAACAACCTCATATGCCTATTATGAATTTGGTATAGATCTGTCCTAAACATGTTTTGGATATTTTAAATAGCAAAACAAAGTGTGCCATGTTAATCTACAAATTTTTCTAGCCAAGTTACATATATAAAACAATTTAATCGAGCTACGGTTATTTACTTATGAAATAACCCGTATGAGCATGTCCTTAATGGAAATTATAATGTATACAACTATTTAACTTTTTAGACATGTGAGAGACTTTATATTATGAATCTATATAAAATTCCCATCATGTTACATATGTGATTTGATACATTGTCAATATCATTGAGAGTTGTGAGCATTGAGAATGGCATGCAATCTGACAAAAGATAACAACTAGAACAGTAAAATAAAGACTTGAAAGGTGCGCTGGGCTGAATCTCACTCGAACAGACAAAAGGGTCCAAGTGGCTGTGTGCAAAGAAAAAAAAACTAGCACAGGCAAAAAAGTGTGCCCCGGAACCACTGGTTAGAACTTGGTTGTGCCGACCAACTCGGATGGTGAAGTGTTTTGAAAGACCCTAGATCTATTTTAGATAACAATGGCAGGAGCTCATCCTTGGAGGAAAATTTCAGAAAAACCAAATGTGCAATCGAGGGAATTGATCCCTGGTCTGCTTGAAAGGAAAACGGGGTGCCAACCACTCCGCTCCATATCAGGTTATGTTGAAAAAAATAGGGGCTTCTTGAGATGAATAACAATCTAGCACTGGTCTGAACGAAACTGAAAAACGCAGAGGATGGAACTTGGCATGTGTATGCGTGGTCAAAAGAAAACTAAAAAACTAGAGGAAAAATTGGGAGATCTAGGCTTCGAACCCAGGATCCCATGTGTGTGGGTGTGAGGCACTCGCCATTGTGCTGCTATGGTACTGGCGCAAATAAAACAGAGCATGCATCTCTTACCAATGACTACACGTTGGAATAAGGAAAAGGAAACAATTAGCCAAAAGAAATGTACCTAGAAGGAATCGATCCGCGGTTCCCTTGGGTAACGGAGCAATGGACAAACCACTACGCTGCTGCTATACATCTGATATGCTCTTCTGATGTAAACAGCCGAAATGCCGAGCTTTGGATCACCATGGGTACACGACATCTTGTCAGTGGTGACGGCGAGAAGAGCAGCGGCTACAGGTGCAGTAGAGTAGCGGCAGGCTTCAGGCAATAGGTGTGCGTGCACGTGAATCGGATGGGTGCTGCGGCAGCCATGCTCATGCAGGCTACAGGAGGTGCGTTCATGGTGCTGCTGCTGCGACTATGAGCGTGCAAGGGTGCGGGGAGTGCGTGAGGGCATGTGTTGGTGCAGGCACACGAGTGCGTGCTCGCGAGACTATGGAGGTCGTGGATGCAGCATCCATGGATTCGCACGGGGCATCGACTAGGCAGACAAAATGGAACAAGGAGGACATTAGGAGGGGCGCGAGCTCACCAGGGGCTCGAGTGGTTTGACGAGGCGGTCAGAAGATGAAGGAGAGACGACAACGAGCTGCTGGTTCGGTCGGAGGTGCGAGGAAGACTATGAAGGGTAAGCAGGGGGTTATCGGCAAGGCGATCCCGGCTTGAGAGGTCTTGTGCGGGGTTGCACCCGATGAAGAAGAGGGCCGGCAATGACGCGAACACCGACGGGGTCGCGCTCTGCTTGGCTTCATAGGCCATGGCGGATGCGACAACGGGGATGCACGGGATCCTTACCTGGAGAGGCGGAAGAGGGAGGAGAATGGGGGAATGGGTAGAGGAGACCCCTAGGGCACCGAGGCATGTTTATAGGGGGGCTAGGGTGGCTCCCAGCTGTCAAATCATCGACAAAGGCCGACGTGGAGCTTCGGATGAACTGCTATAGAGATGAAGAAGAAGAAAAGAGGCTGATCGTCCACGGTGGGATTGGTGGGCTGATTTCAAAAGGTAAGAGGTTTAGGTGGGCTTCTCTCTCTGTTTATTTCCTTGACCATTTCTATAAAAGAAATATTGAGGAAAATGTACAAAGGGTTAGGAGTGGAATTAAGGAGATAACAAAATATCTTTGGAGACCCTGGAATATGCCCAGTTTAATAAAAAAATATTTGGATATTTTTTAAAGATAAAATTTTAGATGATTTTGGACATGTCTCACTCTGTTTTCATTTGAATATCAAGTAAAAGTTGATGCAACAAGGACTGAATAACATGAGATAATGTCCTACACATATCTGTGATTTATGAACATTTTTGAAGAAGTTTTCTGAGAAGTAAAAAAAACATGTTGAATATTTTCAATATGTTTGACTTTGGAAACCCATTTAACATAAGTTTGAATGAGCTGAAACTTAAGAGGGTGGCTGGTATGATATAATTGATTTATGGGGAAGGTTTGAGCAAGAATTGAGGAAGTGAAAATGCAAATCAAAATAAATAAAAGAATAGGGAACGAAAGGAGATTGCACTTTGGGTCTAGAAACTTTGGTGCAAAACTTGATAGAAATGAGCATGAGGTCTTAGAAGGATCAACCATTGAAGTAGAAGGAGGAGAGGCAAGAACTTGAACAAGGGAAAAAAATCAAAAACACAATATAATGGAGATGATGCATGATGCAAAATAAAATAAACAAACATCCAAGCATTCAAACAAGAACGTAACACAAAATAAATGAGGTATTGGTCTTGGGCTGTTACAACTCTCCTCTACTACACGAGGATCTCGTCCCGAGATCTAGAATGAGAAGGGGAAGAGAAAGAAGAAGAGGTAAAACTTAGTTGCTTGTTTGACAAACGAGTGAAACCAATGAAACATGAAGGTTGGAAAGAGATGAAGAGTGACATGAGGAACAAGCAAGAATTTCACAAGAAATTTTGGCAGCACTTCAATAGGAAAGAGAGGCAAAATTTCATATGATGGAACTAAATTGAACGAGAGACACCAAACTTCGGTTGGATTGGAATCAAAACTTCATAAGATGGAAGGATCATGAAAAGATTTCATAGCACTCCGGTTAAATGGATGAGCAAAAGAATATGATCTTGATAAATCGAGTTGATGAATCGAAGAGAGCACCTTCGGATCAGACAAATAGGAACTAGATCATTGGAAAGGAATGAATGGAGAACAAAATGACATATTTCTAGCACAATTGAATTCGAAAGCACCCTTGGAAGGAAGGATAGAATGGAGCTAATGGAGAATCAACAACGAAGAGAATAGCTTGTTATGGGCTTACGGAAAATATCTCAAAAATGTGTTGATAACCCGCCACTGACAAAACAAGGATTGCTTGGGAGCAAAAGAGATGAAAAACTTCTTTCACCACGAATAGGAGGAGAGAACTTGGATCATTTAAGACACCATGATAGCAACAAAGCTTAGGAAATGCTTTAGGTGAAATCCAACCCAAGATAACTCCGAGAAGACATGATGGGTTTAGTTATATCATTCTTGACAATTTCCCTTCGAGATTCCTCATAATCAAGAATTTAATAACACCATCTCAAAAGCCAATGTAGAGGAATTGAACTTAGAAACCCAAGATAGAGAACACTTGAGCACCTCCAACGAGAATCTTGATGAATACTTCGAGAAAGAATTAACTCCTTGATGAACCACCATGAGGAACCTCCAGAACTGAGAGGATGATAGAAAAGAATTGAAGGTTGAGAAAGAACAAGATTGGGGCCTTACAATGATTTAGATGAAGCTTCGCAACGAGATACTTGAGAAAACACGGAACTCTGGAAAGAAAAAGATAAGAAACTTAGAATTGAGAATTGATACCATGAACAACTCCGGAAGAAGGATTAAGATCACCTTGACCAACAAGAATAAGAATTATGTTATGCTTATCCTTCATCAAGTTGAATTGATGACAAGGAACGGATTTCACACACCACTTATTCCTCTTGAAAGATTGAAAAGAGATATAGAGCACAAACTTGAAGAAGTCTTGAACGAGAACACCGATAAAAATTTGCAAATGAACGAGGATACTTTGAATGAAAGGAATAACCTGACAACGAAGAGAGAATGATCCACCTAATAGAAAACTTCAACAAGGCACCGGAATAATTGAGATACAAATGAAGAGACAACAATTGAGAAGAATTTGAGAATGAAGCAGAAAGCTGAGAATGAGGAAATCATTAGAAATGATGGCCTTCGGAGGATCGAGAAATGACAACTATTGTAAAAAGCTCCGGATAGATATGGGAGGAATTACTCGTGATCAAAATAATTTGAAATGATAGCAACAACCTAAAACCATGAATCTTTGGAAGAACAAACAACAATTTAAGAGAAACTCTCCTTCGATCTACAAAGCTGAGAATGAAGCCGAGAAACAACACCATGAATTACTAAGGCACTCCAGAACAATAAATAAAGAAGGTTGAGCCAACGATGAAAATGATTTAGAAGCGATCTTCGAGAAGGCATATGATTGATGAAATTCATTCTTATGTCATATTAGAAGAGAACTTGAGAACATCTTCGGAAAAGATTAGAAGAGCTAGGTAAGATCCTGGGGGGAAAACTTGTGGGTTATGGGCTCACTGAAAGAAATCACCGTTGAAACAATTGGTTAGAAAGAGAGATTGTATCGGTAAAAATTAAGAACCTAATGAGGTGAGAACCTCGAAATAATTAAAAAGAATTCTCAACAGAAACATGAATCTTCTGAGATATCTTCAGAACTCTGGATAGAATAGAGAGAGACGAAAAACAAGAGATACTTGGACATAATTTTTGACATGGGGAAGCATTTAGCGATTGAAAGGATATGAAGAACACCGAGATCTTGAATTTAATACGCCGAGAAGGAAAACAAGAATAAGGAAATGATGAATTCGAATCACTTGTGGATCTTCACAATGAATCACCGGATACGATACAAAAGAAAAGATAGCAGAAGCATCGATGAAAAGAAAGGCATTTGGATGAGAATTTAATCATTGAAGAAAAAGGGCGGGGGGTGGGGAAAAAAAGAAAACTTGGAACAGATGAGACAAACTCCGAAAAAGAAATATGAGGATTGATCTTGCAATTATTTAAGAGGATAGAATTATCTTGAAGAGAAACACACCGGATGAAAAGACTTGTTAAGACAACTTGATTGAGCAAAAGAATTATCATTCTCACAAAAATATGAGAACACTTCTTCGGAAAGATATGAAATCACCACTTGACATCGAGGCACCACAAATTACCATATTCTAACAAAACAAAGGATGAGGCTTACAAAACAAGCCAGAACAAATTCATGACAGAGATTCCGCTCGATATTTTCGTGGTAAGGTTCGCACGGACTCGATCATACATTGGATTGTCATATTGAAATGATGATCGAATATGCTCCCTAGGCGTAGTGAACTACAAGGCTTGACGAAGCATATCCGATGACATATATCAAGACTGTCCTCTGTAAGAAAGACCGTGAACAAACGAATCCACTAAATGTCGAATCCCAACCTCACATCATGATCTCTTGGAAGATAGCCTAGATAACTACTTAAATTCCCACCTAAGAACTCTCGAAATCTTCTGGTTATGCAATCATGTGTTGAGCATACAGGGAGGCAAAATATTTCACACAACTAACAAGCCCTACACTCCAACTGTATCCATCCGTCAACACATAACCAGAGGCTTCGGAACTCCATCTATCTCGAACCCTCAAAAACACAACGATACCAAACATGGCAGTACCTCGGATGCCTACCAGTACTGGGTGACTCTAACCTTATCTCGCCACGAAAATTATTGAAGTAATTTCAAACATCCTCCGTCTTAAGATATTAAGGAAACTGAACGATACCAATGTGCCAAGAATCCCCTGGAGCTCAACTTCCCAGAACAAATCAAGTCAGACAGGAGGCACCAAGACAGAATCCCTTCACATCGGCATCATATAGTTTCCAAAAATACCGCGTGATCCTAAAAAAAATTGAGTGAGAAGAGGAGTAGAATCAAAATTCCTAAGTCATAATTCCTCACCAGAGCATAGAGGAGGAGTAAAAAGAATCCTACTCTCGGATATAACTAGACTCAAAATAGTTTTTCACTAGACTCGACTCGACCAAGTTCGATCAATCAAGTGGGCTCCTAGGTCGGTACAAGCTCTGATACCAACTTGTCACGCCCAAGATGCGATCCTATCTTTATTTTGGCACGAGGGCCTCGACAGGGTTAGAAGCGCATCTCGTCGTGTTGCAAGGATGGATATCATTACAAGTACATTTACAAAAGAGATGAGTATATGGAATTGGCTTCCACTCTTCACAAGATACATCAATATCACATCAATACAATAACATATTCAAACATCATACAGAAGAGTAGGGTCCAACTACGGACAAAATCAAACGATAAAATGACATCCATCCTTACTATCTCAGGCTGTCGCCTGGAACCCATCCTAGATCGATGATGAAGAAGAAGAAGAACCCCAAATCAAACAAGCATCGCGCTCACGTCAAATCATCGCATTACTTGTACCTACAACTGTTGTGGTAGTAATCTATGAGCCACAGGGACTTAGCAATCTCATTTCCAAGGGTATCAAGACTATTAAAGCTTAATGGGTGAGGTATGGTTAACTGGTGAGGCTGCAGCAAGCGAGTAAGCATTTATTTGAGTGGCGAACTTATGAATACAGAAAGTAAAGTATGATGGTCTACGCATAACGGATATGAACTAGTAATGATCACTAACTGATACTGAACACCTACTTACATCAAACATAATCCCACCATGTTCTCTGCCGGATAAGGACTCGCGAGAAGAGACAGTCAAGGTTACACACACAGTTGGTGTATTTTATTAGAGTTTACTTCAAGTTCGGTATGAGCAGGTGTTAAACAAAGTTCTCAAGTTTGCCACATAACCACGGGCACGGTTTTCCGAAAGATTTAACCCTGCAGGGGTGCTCCAACTCATCCATCACAAATTAACCACACAGCGCGAGAATAACCTCGACCACGGATCTCGTGATCATCCTAGGCAATTCCACAGGAAAACCGACACCTCGAGATGGCCCGAAGACGATCGGAGTTCCTCACGCAAGACATTCGAGAAAGGTAAAAAATCAAACAAGGCCTCCTGGTGAGCCAGATCCGCATCTAGAGCCGTGCGCTCTCTATCTACAGGCATCATCCGTCTATGCGAAATGGGCGGTAGCCTGAAAATGCCCCGAGTTTCCCCGAGGTGGCACCGCCGACTGCTAGGTAGGTGGACCAACACTCATGAGGAGCACTAGCCCGGGTTGTTGATTAAACATCAGTGGGTGCCGACGGGTCCCTATGCAATTTTAGTTATTAGGCAAATGGTTAAACCAATGTTGGTCCTTGCCAGACGAGTTTTATCCCAAAACGAAAATCAAGGGGGTCCCCATAACAACCTCGAGCATGTTAGGAGCGTTCAATTATGGAACATAACACCGGTTCACAAGTAACTAGGGATGACAAAAGTGGAACAAAACACCGAGCGAAAGGCCAAGCCTTCCACCTTTTACCAAGTGTATAAGTGCATTAAATTAAATAGCAATAATATTGTGATAGCAAAAGAATGTCCATGTTCTCACATGAAAACAACTGCACCTACAGCTAGAAACACTATAAGAAGGGCTGAGCAAGCGGTAACATAGGCACACAATGGTTTGCTGAGAGGTGGAGGTTAGAGGCTTATCGTGGCAATGTTGGAAGGCTTGACAAACAAATGGTAGGTAGCGAGACAAAACGATAAAATCGAGACAACTAGCATAGCAATGATTTTAGTGGTATACATGGAAATGTGTCATCTTGCCTGAGATCGCGCTTGGAAGAAGAATGAATCCATGAAGAAGACGAGCCAACGTAATCGAACGAATCCTCACACCCCGAACGCTTTCAAAACTCTATCGAGAAGAAACAATCCGGAAACAAAAATCAACAAACGGAAAAACACCACAACATATGCATGACATGATGATCAAACCAATATGAGGCATGTCCGGTTGATTATGCAATGCAAGGCAAATCACATCAAACAACTACTACATATTAAAGTGAAGCTCAATATGCAACGAGTTGCATATTGACGAAACTCCACGCTCGGTTTATTTAGTTCACTCCCATTTATTTACTCGGCAAGGTTAAATGTTGTTAAACATGGTAAGAGGTGAAGCATAATTAAACTTCTCTATCTAGGCATATTAAATGAGGCCAGAAGCAAGATAACATTTCCGAAACAACCTCATATGCCTATTATGAATTTGGTACAGATTTATCCTAAACATGTTTTAGATATTTTAAATAGCAAAACAAAGTGTGCCATGTTAATCTACACATTTTTCTAGCCAAGTTACATATATAAAACGTTTTAATCGAGCTACGGTTATTTACTTATGAAATAACCCGTATGAGCATGTCCTTAATGCAAATTATAATGTATACAACTATTTAACTGTTTAGACATGTGAGAGACTTTATATTATGAATCTATACAAAATTCCCATCATGTTACATATGTGATTTGATACATTGGAAAGATCATTGAGAGTTGTGAGCATTGAAAATGTTATGCAATCTGACAAAAGATAACAACTAGAACAGTAAAATAAAGACTTGGAAGGTGCGCTGGGCTGAATCTCACTGGAACAGACAAAAGGGTCCAAGTGGCTATGTGCAAAGAAAAAAAAATAGGACACGCAAAAAGGTGTGCCCCGGACCCACTGGTTAGAACTTGGCTGCTCTAGCCAACTCGGATGGTGAAGTGTTTTGAAAGACCCTAGATCTATTTTAGATAACAATGGCAGGAGCTCATCCTTGGAGGTAAATTTCAGAAAAACCAAATGTGCAATCGAGGGAATTGATCCCTGGTCTGCTGGAAAGGAACACGGGGTGCCAACCACTACGCTCCATATCAGGTTCCGATGAAAAACAAGGGGCTTCTTGAGATGAACAACAATCTAGCACTGGTGTGAACGAAACTGAAAAACGTAGAGGATGGAACTTGGCATGTGTATGTGTGTGGTCAAAAGAAAACTAAAAAAACCAGAGGCAAAATTGGGAAAACTAGGCTTCGAACTCAGGATCCCATGTGTGTGGGTGTGAGGCGCTCGCCATTGTGCTGCTATGGTACTGACGCAAATAAAACAGAGCATGCATCTCTTAGCAATGACTACACGTTGGAATAAGCAAAAGGAAACAATCAGCCAAAAGAATTGTACGTAGAAGAAATCGATCCGCGGATCCCTTGGGTTACGGAGCAATGGGCAAACCACTACGCTGCTGCTATATATCTTGTACACGAAGGTGGTGGCCTCATGTAAACAGCCGAAAGTCCGAGCTTTGGATCACAATGGGTACACGACATCTTGCCGGTGGTGACCGCGAGAAGAGCAGCAGCTACAGGTGCAGTAGAGCAGCGGCGGGCTTCAGGCAATAGGTGTGCGTGCACGTGAATCGGATGGCTGCTGCGGCAGGCATGCTCATGCAGGCTACAGGAGGTGCGCGCATGGTGCTGCTGCTGCGAGTATGAGCATGCAAGGGTGCGTACGTGCTCTCGAGACTATGGAGGTCGTGGATGCAACATCCATGGATTCGCACGGGGCGTCGACTAGGCAGACAAAACGGAACGAGGAGGACATTGGGAGGGGCGCGACCTCACCGGGGGCTCGAGTGGTTTGACAAGGCGGTCAGAAGATGAAGGAGAGGCGACGACAAGCTGCTGGTTCGGTCGGAGGTGCGTGGAAGACGACGAAGGGTAAGCAGGGGGTCATCGGCGAGGTGATCCTGGCTTGAGAGGTCTTGCACGGGGTCGCACCCGATGAAGAAGAGGGCCGGCAGTGACGCGAACACCGACGGAGTCGCACTCTGCTTGGCTCCATAGGCCATGGTGGATGCGACGGCGGGACGCACGGGATCCTTACCTGGAGCGGCGGAATAGGGAGGAGAATGGGGAATGGGTAGAGGAGACCCCTAGGGCACCGAGGCATGTTTATAGGGGGGCTAGGGTGGCTCCCGGTCGTCAAATCATTGACAAAGGCCGAAGAACAGAGGTTGATCGTCCACGGTGGCCTTGGTGGGCTGATTTCAAAAGGTAAGAGGTTTAGGTGGGCTTGTCTCTCTGTTTATTTCCTTGACCATTTCTACAAAAGAAATATTGAGGGAAATGTATAGAGGGTTAGGAGTGGAATTTTGGAGATAACAAAATATCTTTGGAGACCCTGGAATATGCCCAGTTTAATAATATATATTTGGATATTTTTGAAAGATAAAATTTTAGATGATTTTGGACATGTCTCAATCTGTTTTCATCTGAATATCAAGTAAAAGTTGATGCAACAAGGACTGAATAACATGTGATAATGTCCTACACATATCTATGATTTATTAACATCTTTGAAGAAGTTTTCTGAGAAGTAAAAAAACATGTTGAATATTTTCAATATGTTTGACTTTGGAAACCCATTTAAAAGAAGTTTGAATGAGCTGAAACTTAAGAGGGTGGCTGGTATGATATAAGTGATTTATGGGGAAGGTTTGAGCAAGAATTGAGGAAGTGAAAATGCAAATCAAAATAAATAAAAGAATAGGTAACAAAAGGAGATTGCACTTTGGGTCTAGAAACTTTGGTGCAAAACTTGATAGAAATGAGCATGAGGTCTTAGAAGGATCGACCATTGAAGTAGAAGGAGGAGAGGCAAGAACTTGAACAAGGGAAAAAAAATCAAAAACACAATATAATGGAGATGATGCATGATGCAAAATAAAATAAACAAACATCCAAGCATTCAAACAAGAACGTAACACAAAATAAATGAGGTATTAGTCTTGGGCTGTTACACTTGAGGACCATGACGACATTCGAGAGCCACTCGGAGTGGTAAATCTCTAGAATGAACTTAGCTGCCAAGAGACGAGCCACCTCTTCATCGATTGCTTTTCGTGTCTCCGTTGCCGACTGACGCAAATGTTCTTTTACCGGCTTGGCCTTCGGATCAACTCTCAGTCGGTGCTCAGCCAGTTCCCTGGGAACCCTCGACATGTCAGCTGGCTTCCATGCGAAGATGTCCCAGTTCTCACAGAGGAACTGGATGAGCCTGACTTCCTATTTACCATCGAGTGTTGAAGATATGTTGGTCGGGGCAGCAGTAGGATCTGTCGGGAGAATGTGCACCTTTTTCACTTCCCCTGCCGACTGAAAAGCTAACTTTGAAGCAGGGTCAGCGCTCTTCTTGTACTCTTCTAGCTCGACCATAGCCATTTGATGATCTACAATCTTGGAGCCCTGCTGGAGGCACTCCTCACCCCTCTATCGATTGCCAGTGACTGTGATCACACCCTTGGGTCTAGGCATCTTCAGTTTAAGATACACGTAACATGGACGGGCCATGAAATGGGCATAAGCTGGTCGACCAAGGATTGCGTGATACACGCTCTGGAAGTCCATGACTTCAAACGTCAATTTCTCTTTGTCAATCGACTCTTGCTTTCAACATCAGCAAAAATCATCAGAGTGGCATTGACATCAGGAAAAGTTTCTTTGTCTTCATCATCCTCCTTTTCAGGAGTTTTCTCACTCGATTGACCTTCCTTGAATTGCTGGATCAGTAGAAGGCACTGTCGAGTGGTATGTTTGGGTAATATCAAATTACCATCTTTGTCTTTCCTCGTGTGGATTGCACACGGCAAGTCAAGAACATCTATTCCCGACTGATTTTCTCCTTTCTTGGGGACGAACTGTCCCTTGGACTTCCCCTTGTTTTTTCCTTGTGCCGCCAGGGTGGCTGCCTCTACCTGAATAGGGCCATCAGCCTTCCGCTTACACTTCCTACTGGAATTGTCGTCGGCATCGTTGTTGACTGCTTTTCCTTTGTCGTTGCAGAGGCGGTCTTCTTCTTCGCCATCTGCGTACCGAGTGGAAATTTCCATCATCTTACTCAGTGAAATATCACCGGTTCGCCCAAACTTCAGGTAAAGCTCTCTGTACTTCATTCCGTCCTTGGAAGCACAAATAGCCTGATGCTCGGAAACATTCTCCACTGTATGATGCAAAGTGGACCAGCGCTGAATGTAATCCCTCAATGACTCGTCGGGCTTCTAAACACAATGTTGCAAATCAATCAAATCGGCAGGATGCTTGCAAGTGCCCTCGAACGTTCTGATGAACACTCGGGCAAGATCCTCCCAACAGCGGATGCTAGAAGGAGCCAAACGATTCAGCCATGCACGGGCCGAACCATCCAACATCAAGGACAAATGCTTCATTGCAATGTTGTAGCTACCACCACCAATCTGAACAGCCACTCGGTAATCATCCAACCATATTTCCAGCTTTGACTTGCCAAAAAACTTGCCTATCCCAGCCGCCAACCTGAAATTAGGGGGAATCTCTACAGAACAAATGGCTCTGCTAAAGCACTCGGGACCAGAAATAACAGCACTGCTGCCACTCGGGTAATCTTTGTCGAAACCATCTCTGTGGGCTCTGCCTTTGTCGATTTGCCTCTGAGTGAGGACATCTATTGCATCAAACCCTGGATTCCGCTCCTCACCAAACGGGAGCCTATCATCCTAGTGCCGGGCACGTACGGACCACTCCCCGGAGGAGTGGGCACTCGACGGTGGTCATCACGGTGAAACTGATCTCGTCCCTGATCCCTATACTAATCTTCATGGAAACCTCCGCCCGTGCGATGCAAAGGCGAACCAGGACTGTGGCCGACTGAACAGTCTCTGCTCTTGGCGAATTACTGTGTATTCTATTGTGCGACTGTGAAACAACTGAGTTTTGGCGCTCCGCTGCATCACGCAATGCTCTGATCTATAGCAAACCCCTGCCAGCCTCTGAACGTGACGGCTGAATGGAATCTGCTATTCTAGTCGCTACTGGAAAATTTAAAACTGGAGTGCAGTATACCTCAATGTTGTTTTGTGAACCACTCGGAAACAGCTATTGCTGACGTCGACTGGGAGGTGGTGGACGCTGGCGAGCGCGCTCACCGAGTTCCCTCTGAATCTCTTCGTGCCGAATGCGTGTGGCCTCCAAGGCCTGAGCCTCAGCGATCGCATCGACGATGGGCGTATGGAGGACCTCCTCATCCCAGTGCGGCTGCTCATTCGACGCCCCACCAGCCTCTCGCCTGCTGCGGCCGAAACCAAGTGGCGGGCTCTGATGTGAACTAGACATAAGAACCTCCGCTGCGGGATTGCAGCTCTCACACTCGGAAGGAACGTCAGACCGATCCGACTCCAAGTCGAACACACCGTGAAGTGACTCGGCGGGCTTGATTGCCGCAATTTGCGGAGACTAAACGTGGCGAGCAACCGCATGCCTCACCCAGCGCTGGAGGCATGAGCGACCGGATCGCTTGCGGCGGCGAACAGCGGGGAGGGCCGTAGAGTACAAAGCCGACGGTTATCGTAGAAGAACACCGCAGGAGCTCGCACGGAAGTGAGCCGCCCCATGGATCGGGAGCGCCTCAACATCGAGAGGGCCTCCTGGAGCCCTGCTGAATCGTCAGCGACGAAGGTGAGCGCTCCGATACGGATCTTGTGGCCCAAGAACAAACCACCACCGAAAGATATGACGAAGGGGGAAAATGCAACCTCCCCGGAAGTCGCTTAGATGCCTGCCCCATGGTGGGCCCCAACTGTCGTGGGAACGAGTCTGATAGTAGAAGATAGGGGTACGAAAGGGGAGGGCAGAGTCCTAGCTACATCGAGGGTGTACACACAGATGTATGAGTTCAGGCACCTCTCGTGGAGGTAACAGCCCTACATTTCAGTGCTCGGGAGCTCTTGTCGTGTGGGTTGTATGAGTTACAGAAGGTGCGAACCCTTGTTCCAGAGGGGAGGGGCGGCTTATATAGAGTACGCTGCCCCTCATAAGTGCTAGGCATCCAAGGGTTTGATCGTGGGAATAAAGACAAGCGTTACTGGTAATGTACATCATAATTGCTACTAATGACGACTGGCCTAACACCTCCCTGTTGGCCTCCCTGGGGTGGCTTCTGGTCTTCTGGCGTCGACTGGAAGCGAGGTCTTCTGAGTGACAGGTGATTGTCGAGTGAGGAGAGAAGATACCGAGTGAATAAAATGTCGAGTGACTTGAGCACCATGGTGAATCCAGTTGGAATATCTCTTGTAATATTTAAGTCCTACAATATAGTGTCCTTAGGTAGGGTATGTAGGTTAGGCCTAGGACCCTACCCTAGGTACATATCCTCGTCATCCACAACATAGTTTTGTTTCTTGTTTCTAGATGGAAGCAAACGTTCGGTGTACGTAGAGTCGTATCGGTGGCAGATAGGACTTGAGAGAATATTGATCTTACCTTTGTCTCCTTATGGGTTCGACACTCCATACTTATCACTTCCACCTTTGGAAATTTCTATGATGATTCCTTGCACTTGGGGATTATCAAGCTCGTTCCTTGCGCCGTTGCCGGGGAGCAATAGCGTGGGGGTGATATTCTCGTGTATGCTTGTTTGCTTTGTAAATAGATTTTGTTTTCCCTTTTTACTTTATGTAGTTGTGGGTGAAACAAACAAAAAATTAAATAAAAAATAATACAAAAGAGTTACTTGCCTCTTATGCCTAAGAAGTTTTTCAAAAAGAGAAGTGATTGGAAGGTTGTGCATTGGAAAAGTGAGGGTCGACCTTGAACACTTGTGTTCATGCTCATGGAAACAATGTAGAATTTTTCATGGAACATTATGAAAAATAATTATCCTCTTGTATATATCCATTGTATTATAAAAATAATGTGCCTAGATTTGCTTTTAAAATGATTAGATTGCTTGTTTGGTGTGTGCAGTGCAAGAACAGAAACCTTTGCTGTAGTGCGTGAATTTACACTTTGTATTGAAACGTCAAAAGTTTCTGAAATTTTGACACATCACTTATATGCAAATGTTTCAATTCTTCCTAAATTTTCAGAATTTTCTGAGTTATATAAGTATACAAAGTTTCCAGATTACTACAGACTGTCTTGTTTTTGAAAGATTCTGATTTCTATGCATTGTTCTCTTATTTTGATGAATCTATGGGTTGTATCGGGGGGTATGAACCATGATGAAGTTGGACTACAGTATATATGTCGTGGGAATGAACACCTATGGGATCGTAAGGACTCCTTTCGGTTCAGCGAGGGAGAAGGCTCGCACAAAGAGCGGGTCTGAGGAACAGCACGCGGGGATTTACCCAGGTTCGGGCCGCAAGGATGCGTAAAACGCTACTCCTTCTTGGTTGTATTGAGTGTGTTTTTAGGGTTCTAGATACAGGAGCGCTGCGAGCAGCTGCCACGCGTGTGATCTAGAAGGTCTAAAGATCCAAAAGTCAAAAGACTAAAAGTCCAAAAGTCCTCTACCGTATCGCCCTGGGCCTCCTTTTATACTCTGAAGGGGATCCCAACAGTGGCGTACAATGCGTGCACGGGGTGTACAGAGCTGTAGTGCTATCATACCTAACACGGATAGATTAGGACAAGCGCATTTAATGCACTGTCAGGCATCTCTGTCCATTTGTGGGACGAGACAGGGGTCCGTCCCATCGGCACCGCTTAGCCCCTCCATCGTCGACACCGCGACACATGCCTAGGTGAGGCGACACCTGGCCTATGCGCTAGCAGGTCCTTGCCGGGGCTTGCCAGAGCCTTGTCTTTCCCGGAGGGTTTGGTAGTCATCCCGACAAGATCTTGCCAGCGGTCTTGATTTTTCTGTGCTTGTACCTGGAAAGTCCCTGCTGGGCCTCGTTGCCAGGGTGGCTACTACTGCCCATGCACGAGTAAAGGGGCACTGGAAGCCCAAAACTCTAGTGCACTAACAGGAGCCCCCGAGCCTGGGCCACACACGGTGCGAGGCATTGTTGGGCTAGGCCCAAACAGTGCATGGGCACGTGTGGCAGGAGCTTGTGGTTGCGATCATTGCGCTTGCTGCGCTTCCCTACGACACCCATTGAATGCGGGACGTGGGATACATGCACAACGCGGCCATCAAATTTTCAATTACTATGTCAGGTCATTTCTGCCATGCGTGCCGCATGCATAGCGGGGAGCCATCAACGGGCACCCGTGACTTAAAGACCCTGGTGAAGGCAGTAACTGTAGCACCATGGATTGGAGCAACACGGTGGTTGTTGTTCGCCCCATGATTGGGGGCGCCCTATTGGAGGAGGTGGGCGGCGACTCTTGGAGCGGGGGAGAGCCAGCCCCCGCACTCCCCCCTATAAATTGAGGGGTACCGAGGGCGGTGTTCATCGATCCTTCCTCCCTCTTCCGAGTGTGAATCTCCATAGCTTGCCCTTACACGTCTTCGTAATCTTCAAGTAGCGCTCGCCCTTAGCCATGAATGGGGGGCAAGGGTGGCCACCGTCCTTTGCTCCAAGGAGGAGCTCTTGTCGGGATCATGCCACCACTTTAGCCACAGAGGCGGAGGGCGGTTCGAGCTCGCGCAGTGGAAGAGGCGCGAGTTGTCATGGCCGTCGAGGAGGCCGAGGTCGGGGGAGGCGGAGTGCCGCTCCACCCACTCTTCCGACACTGGGCCTCTCCCTTGAGGAGACCCACGCCGAGGGGACGGCGCTGGATTACGTCCTCGAGCTGGCCGGTCCCCTCTGGAGTCATCTGCGCCTCCCTATACTCTTCTCCAGGGCAATGGAGGCCAACGAGCCACCCGTCTTGTCGCTACGGGTGGCTGGTTGTTGTAATGGCGCGACGCGGGTCGACGTCGAGTACCCAGTGAATCGCGTCATGTTTCTCAGGCGCAGCTGGAAGACCTTCGCCCGCGCCCACAACCTCCAGGTGGGGCATGTCCTTCACTTTAAAATGACGAAGGCCAATCTGCTCTCCGTCAAGATTTAGGGGTGCTCTGGCATCCACCTCAGCTATTGCGAAGAGAGCTCGAGCAGCGCCGAAAGCTTGTCCTCATGCAAGAATGATGAGGAGGACGATGTCTACTACACAGCCTTCTTCTTGTAGACTCGTGTTGGGCCTCCAAGCGCAGAGCTTCGTAGGACAGTGGCAATTTTCCCTCAAGTGGATGACCTAAGGTTTATCAATCCGTGGGAGGTGTAGGATGAAGATGGTCTCTCTCAAACAACCCTGGAACCAAATAACAAAGAGTCTCTTGTGTCCCCAACACACCCAATACAATGGTAAATTGTATAGGTGCACTAGTTCGGCGAAGAGATGGTTATACAAGTGCAATATGGATGGTAGATATAGGTTTTTGTAATCTGAAAATACAAAAACAGCAAGGTAACAAATAGTAACGACGAGCAAAATGTTGTATAAATGCTTGGAAACAAGGCCTAGGGTCCATACTTTCACTAGTGCAATTTCTCTCAACAATATTGGCATAGTTGAATCATATGTAAATATCTCTCGTGCGACAAAGAGGTCACTCCAAAGTCACAAATAGCGGAGAACTAACGAAGAAATTATTCTAGGGTACGAAACCACCTTAAAGTTATCTTTTCTGATCAATCTTATGAGTTGTCCCTATAAGTGTCACAAACAGCCCTAGAGTTCATACTAAAATAACACCTTAAGATACACATCAACCAAAACCCTAATGTCACCTAGATACTCCAATGTCACCACAAGTACCCGTGGGCTTGATTATACGATATGCATCACATAATTTCAGATTCATCATGTTCAATCCAACACAAAGAACTTCAAAGAGTGCCCCAAAGTTTCTACCAGAAAGTCAAGACAAAAACGTGTGCCAACACCTATGCATAGATTCCCAAGGTCACGGAACCCGCAAGTTGATCACCAAAACATACATCAAGTGGATCAACAGAACATCCCATTGTCACCCTGGATATCCCATCGCAAGACATACATCAAGTGTTATCAAATCCTTAAAGACTCAATCTGATCAGAAAACTTCAAGGGAAAACTCAATTCATCACAAGAAGATAGAGAAGGGAAAACTCCATATGATTCATCTATATCAATAAAGCTCGTGGTACATCAAGATCGTGCCATCTCAAGAACATGAGAGAGAGAGATCAAATAGATAGCTAGTGGTACATACCCTCTGCCCCGAGGGTGAACTACTCCCTCCTCGTCATGGAGGCCGCCGGGATCATGAAGATGGCCTCCGGTGATGGTTTCCCCCTTAGGCAGGTTGCCGGAACGGGCTCCCGATTGGTTTTTCGTGGCTCCGGAGGCTTGCGGCGGCGGAACTCCCAATCTAGGTTCTGCGTTGGGGTTTTTGGAATATTTGAGGATTTATAGAGCTGAGAGGGAGGTCGGTGGACTCCTGAGGGGCCCACAAGCCTGGTGGGCGTGCCCAGGGGGGTGGTTGCGCCCTTGAGGGTTGTGGCCTCCTCGGGAATCTTCTGGCTTCATCTCCAAGCTCCGTGGGTGTCTTCTGGTCCATAAAAGATCACCATAGATTTTTATTCCGTTTGGACTCCGTTCAATATTCCTTTTCTGTAAAACTCAAAAACAAGGAAAAAAACAGAAACTAACACTGGGCTCTAGGTTAATAGGTTAGTCCCAAAAATAATATAAAGTTGTGATAAAATGATTGTAAGACATCCAAGAATGATAATATAACAGCATGGAACAATAAAATATTATAGATACGTTGGATACGTATCAGCATCCCCAAGCTTAATTCCTGCTCGTCCTCGAGTAGGTAAATGATAAAAACAGAATTTTTGATGTGGAATGCTGCCTAACATGTTCATCATATTCTTTTCTTCTTTGTATAGCATGGACATTTGGACTTTGTAAATAATTCAAAGCAATAATCTAGTTTTAACATATTGACTTCAATACTCAAGCATGTCAACAAGCAACCATGTCTTTCAAAATATCAACATTAAAGAAAGTTATTCCTAGCCCATCATGCTCAATCATTGATCCATTCATTAAACACACTCAAATATTACCTATGCCCAATGCTCAAGTATGATCATAGTGCCCCCTAGTTGGTGCTTATAAGAGAAGATGGAGACTCAAAGCAAAAATAAAAATTGTATAAAGTAAATAGATAGGCCTTTCGCAGAGGGAAGTAGGGATTTGTAGAGGTGCCAGAGCTAAAGGTTTATATTGAGAGAGAAAAATATTTTGAGTGGCATGATTTTCCTTTCAACAAAAACGGCGAAGTAGCTCACAATACTTATCATGCTAGATACATTATAGGCGGTTCCCAAACAGAATAGTAAAGTCTTTACTCCCCCTCCACCAATCAATCACACTCCACGGCGAACCGAATCCACGGGTACCGTCCATACGAACAACATTCCTGGGGGGTGTTTTGTTTCATTATATATTGATTTGATTTTTGAGCATGGGACTGGGCATCCCGAATACCAGCCTCTTTCTCGTGAATGATAGTGAATCAACACATATCGTGAGAATAACACACCTAGCATGGAAAAAAATTGGATACTCCCCACCGTTTCATGAGAGGCACGGGCACACAAAAGAGAAAAATTATCTTGAAGATTTAGAGATGGCACATACAAATTTGCTTGGAACGGCATGGAAATACCTCAGGTAGGTATAGTGGACTCATAAGGAAAAACTTGGTTTAAGGATTTTGGATGCACAAGTATTATTTCTACTTGGTACAAATGAAGGCTAGCAAATAGATTGGGAAGCAACCAAACCGAGGAACAAAAATTCGCATAAGTGAGCATTGAGTCATAACTAACATCGAATAATGCACCACAAGTAGGATGTAACTTCATTTCATAACTATTGACTTTCTTGCATGCATAGGGAATCACAAACCTTAACACCAATATTTCTACTAAGCATAATTACTTACTAAAATGACTCACATATTACTATCATCATGTTTCAAAACTATTACAAAGAGTAAAGTTTAATTTGTCCCATGATCTTCATGAAAGTTTTTAGTATATGTTTCTTGGATATCTATCACTTTGGGACTAGTTTCATGTATTGCCATTGTATTTTCGACAAGCTCAAACAAATTTAAGTAAATCACATGAGCAAATGACAAGCTATTCTCAAAGGATATGACTAGTCAAACAATTAAGGAGCTATGTGAGGACTCTCTCTCCCTCAATAAATATTTTTAGATCTTAAGTACTTTATTCAAACATCAAGCAAAAAAGAAAATTAGCACACATCATGTGAACGAATAAAAATTTAGGCTCAACATAGGCTAACCGATAATTGTTGATGAAGAGAGGTGGGATGCGTAGCATCCCCAAGCTTAGATGCTTGATAGTTCTTGAAATATTTACTTGGGGTTCCTTGGGAATCCCCAATATTGAGCTTTTGTCTCTCGTTCAAATCCTCTCATATCATGGTTTCACCTATTCTCAAAAACTTCATCCACACAAAACTCAAAAAGAACTCGTGAGATAGATTAGTACACATAATAATAAATCAACTCTTTATGTACTTCCAAGACAAATTGCATAATAATTTTAAAACATTAGGTACTGTATACTATCATTTACACAATTTATATGTACCAATATAGGCTATGTAAACTATAGGATAAGTAGATAACAAAACTATGACAGCAATCTGCCCAAACAGAACAGTCTGTAGAAATTTATGAAAACAGTGTACTTATGTAACTCAAAAAATTATAAAAATTTAGTAAATACTCAAAAATTTATATGACTATACTGTCTAAAAATTTCAGAAATTTTCCACGTTCCAGTAAAATATGAAAATTCAAACACAACATCCAAAGTTTCTGTTTTTGCACAGCACTCATCAAAACATGCAACGCAAGCATCCTAAAGGCAATTCTTGGAAATTTTTATTGAAAAACAAGACTATAAATAATACCTAACCTATAACAACAAAATAAAATGATTCTCCAAGCAAAATTCATATTATGTGACGAATAAAAATATAGCTCCAAGTAAGATATACCGATAGTGTTGAAGACGAAAGAGGGGCTGCCTTCCGGGGCATCCCCAAGCTTAGATGCTTGAGTCTCCCTTGAATATTACCTTGGGGGTGCCTTGGGAATCCCCAATCTTAGGTTCTTGTCACTCCTTATTCTCCTCATATCGGTGTCTCACCCAAAACTTGAAAACTTCAATCACACAAAACTTAATGGAACTTTGTGGGATGGGTTAGCGTAGTAAATATAGATCATTCACTTAGGTACTGTCAAGAGAAGATTCATAATTGTTCCCAAATGATACCTAATGTATTACATCATTCTCACAATTTATATTACTCAATATAAGCTATAGGAACGCTTGAAACAAGCAAACTATGCATGCAAAACAGAATCTGTCAAAAACAGAACAGTCTGTAAAGATCTGAATGATCACCAAACTTCCCTGACTCTAAAAATTCTGAAAAATTAGGACAACTCAATGAATTTTCATATAGAGTTTGTGTAAAATTTCAGAATTGTTTGACGCTCTAGTAAAATCAGGTAATTCATATACTGGACGCAAAACTTTCTGTTTTTGCACACAATCAAACAAGCAAGTATCCACACTATCCCAAAGGCTTTACTTGGCACTTTATTGAAATAAGAGACACAAAACATGATTAATACAGTATATTAATCATGTGAAAACATAAAAATATAAATTAAAAGTGTTGGGTTGTCTCCCATCAAGCGCTTTTCTTTAATGCCTTTTAGCTAGGCGTTATGATTTCCATGATGCTCACATAGGAATAGTAGTTGAAACATGCAAAAGAGCATCGTGAATCTCATGACAAGCACATTTAAGTCTAACTCAATTCCTATGCATAGGGATATTGTGATCAAACAATTTATGGGAACAAGAATCATCTAGCACAGGAAGGCAAAACAAACATAACTTCAAAACTTTAAACACATTGAGAAGAAACTTGATATTATTGCAATTCCTATAAGCATATGTTCCTCCCTCATAATAATTTTCAGTAGCATCATGAATGAATTCCACAATATAACCAGCACATAAATCATTATTTTCATGATCTACAAGCATAGAAATTTTACTACTCTCCTCATAAGCAAATTTCTTCTCACGACTAATAGTGGGAGTCTCATAAAAGACTTCAATACTAAAAATTGGTTCCACACTAAAAGAGTAATATATAGTAAAAGGATATTCATAATTATGACAAGTATCATAATAGTAATCAATACTCTTTTTCATTGCATAAGTATCATCACAATAATCATCATAAGTAGGAGGCATGCAATCATTATAAAAAAATTGATCATTCAAAGTAGGGGGAGTAAAAATATCATCTTCATTAAGCATAGCATCCCCAAGAATGGGACAAACATTAATTGCAGAAAATAAATTCTCAAACATGTCATTTTCATCAAACATAGCATCCCCAAGCTTGTGTCTTTGTATATCATAAACATAATCACTCTCGTCATTAATGGTATGAATATCACCAATAGTATAGCAATTATTATCATCATCCTCCAAGTTGGTTCCATAAATATTTTCCAAATTGTAAGAAGTATCATTATCATCCCAATCAAATTATCACAACAAGCAATAGGCATAACAAAATCATCCTTTAGTGTATCATCTTCCACAACTATTTTTGATTCATTCTCATGAGGCCTATCAATAATGGGAGCAACATTATTTGGGAGAGATACCTCTTTACCTTTACTTTTCCTTCTGTTGTTCTTCTTCACCACATTATGTGTGGGTTTATTTAATTCCTCCAAGCTTCTTTTTTAAGAGGTTGGTTGAATAAAACGCTCCTCCTTGTTACCTGATTCATCATAAAAACAAATAGGAGGATATTAGGAAACCTCTTCCCCTTCATTAGTATTCTCTTCGTCTTCTATTTGTTTTATTGTCTCTAAGTAATTGGTAATATAAGGATTCTCAATGAAATTTACCACGCAATACATATAGATTTCATTTAGATCAAAATCAATCACTTTCATGAGAGCCCATGCTGGAACATCCTTAGTTTCATGTTTCATTTCTTCATACCCAAAAAATAGACTAAGTTCATTATGATGATCAAGGGTAATGAGGTTATCACCATTTTAAGACACAATTCGATCATGAAATAATTCACATTGGAATTATAATGACCATGTTCATTGCAAAGTTCACAAGGACGGCGAGAAATATGAAGCCTTTCTGCACAAACATATAGCCTCTCTTGCAACCATTTAGTTCCTAAATACTTATGCCTCTTACAAAATCTATCTTCCCTTTTAGGCATGTCTTGACAAACTCTATGCACTCCACAAAAATTGACATGCTTATAAGAAATATTTTTATCATGACTAGTGCAATAATCATTAGTACTATGGATATTCAAAGAATTCATACTAACAACATTGCAATCATGCTCATAACTCAAAGATTTAGTGCCAAACATTTTAATAACATCTTCTTCTAACACTTGAGGACAATTTTCCTTTGCATCATTTTCACGAAAGACATTAAAAAGATGAAGCATATGAGGCAACCTCGATTCCATTTTTTTGTGATTTTGTTTTATAAAACCAAACTAGTGAAAAACAAGAAACTAAAAGATTCAATTCCAAGATCTAAAGATATACCTTCAAGCACTCACCTCCCCAGCAACGGCGCTAGAAAAGAGCTTGGTGTCTACTACACAACCTTCTTCTTGTAGACTCGTGTTGGGCCTCCAAGCGCAGAGTTTTGTAGGACAACGACAATTTTCCCTCAAGTGGATGACCTAAGGTTTATCAATCCGTGGGAGGTATAGGATGAAGTTGGTCTCTCCCAAATAACCCTGCAACCAAATAACAAAGAGTCTCTTGTGTCCCCAACACACCCAATACAATGGTAAATTGTATAGGTGCACTAGTTCGGCGAAGAGATGGTTATACAAGTGCAATATGGATGGTAGATATAGGTTTTTGTAATCTGAAAATACAAAAACAGCAAGGTAACAAATAGTAAACGATGAGCAAAATGTTGTATAAATGCTTGGAAACAAGGCCTAGGGTCCATACTTTCACTAGTGCAATTTCTCTCAACAATATTGGCATAGTTGAATCATATGTAAATATCTCTCGTGCGACAAAGAGTTCACTCCAAAGTCACAAATAGCGGAGAACTAACGAAGAAATTATTCTAGGGTACGAAACCACCTTAAAGTTATCTTTTCTGATCAATCTTATGAGTTGTCCCTATAAGTGTCACAAACAGCCCTAGAGTTCGTACTAAAATAACACCTTAAGATACACATGAACCAAAACCCTAATGTCACCTAGATACTCCAATGTCACCACAAGTACCCGTGGGCTTGATTATACGATATGCATCACATAATTTCAGATTCATCATGTTCAATCCAACACAAAGAACTTCAAAGAGTGCCCCAAAGTTTCTACCGGAAAGTCAAGACAAAAACGTGTGCCAACACCTATGCGTAGATTCCCAAGGTCACGGAACCCGCAAGTTGATCACCAAAACATACATCAAGCGGATCAATAGACCATCCCATTGTCACCATGGATATCCCATCGCAAGACATACATCAAGTGTTCTCAAATCCTTAAAGACTAAATCCGATAAGAAAACTTCAAGGGAAAACTCAATTCATCACAAGAAGATAGAGAAGGGAAAAATCCATATGATTCATCTATATCAATAAAGCTCACGGTACATCAAGATCGTGCCGTCTCAAGAACATGAGAGAGAGAGATCAAACACATAGCTATTGGTACATACCCTCTGCCCCGAGGGTGAACTACTCCCTCCTCATCATGGAGGCCGCCGGGATCATGGAGATGGCCTCCGATGATGGTTTCCCCCTTAGGTAGGGTGCCGGAGCGGGCTCCCGATTGGTTTTTCGTGGCTCTCGAGGCTTGCGGCGGTGGAACTCCCGATCTAGGTTCTGCGTTGGGTTTTTTGGAATATTTGAGGATTTATAGAGCTGAGAGGGAGGTCGGTGGACTCCCAAGGGGCCCACAAGCCTGGTGGGCGCGCCCGAGGGGGTGGTTGTGCCCTTGAGGCTTGTGGACTCCTTGGGAATCTTCTGGCTTCATCTCCAAGCTCCGTGGGTGTCTTCTGTTCCATAAAAAATCACCATAAATTTTTATTCTGTTTGGACTCCGTTCAATATTCCTTTTCTATAAAACTCAAAAACAAGGAAAAAATAGAAACTAACACTGGGCTCTAGGTTAATAGGTTAGTCCCAAAAATAATATAAAGTTGTGATAAAATGATTGTAAGACATCCAAGAATGATAATATAACAGCATGGAACAAGCAAAAATTATAGATACGTTAGAGACGTATAAGAGGACAGCAGCGAACACGACGACGATGAGGCCGGTCTTTGGGCGGTCAAGTCGTAGCCCGACGACTCAAGCTTGGACTGACTGCCGACTGCACCATCACCGCCAGCCTCATGCCTCTCCTTCTCCCGGTAGGACGACCTTGTCGGGGGCCTTTGTCCTGGGTGCTGCCTCATCTTCCAGCTGGGTCTTCTGGAGGGCCAGTGGACTTCGGCTTCTGGGGTCCATCCCCCTTTTCACCCGTGCTGGCCCTCTCCTTTGTGCAATGCTGGTCCAGGAGGGGCCAGGTTCTTGCCTACCCATTTGGATGCCCTACCCCTCCACGCAATGGTGGTCCAGAGGGGTCAGGCTGGGCTTCTGCCGGGGGCCTCTCGACATCTTTTTCTTCTTGTAGCCCGCCTCCCCTTTCCATCCTTTTCTTATTTTAATCTCCCCTAGGGGAGAAAGTCAAATAAAGATGTTCTTAGGAAAAAGCAACATCTTACGTAAATTTCACCCTATTTTGAATAACTGTATGTTATCTTCCTTGTTGGACTATTTCTCTACATGGAACTTTCCCTACGCCCTCTCGGAAGTATCTTGCCGGCATGTGTAGCCCTACCGGGAGTGCTTTGAGGAACAGGTCCTTACCAACCTGCTGGCGGTGCCACTTCCAGCAAGATACCTTGGTGTCCATGGTGCATCCGTTCAAGGTGTTGGTCGCGCTTGAAACAGAATAAGGGCGCGAGCGCTGTCACTTGAGTCGTTGAGCGGACTCGAAACGAAACAAGGAGCGCGGGCACGACCACTTAAGTTGTTGAGCAGTTTCGAAACACAGTGAGGGCACATCCAATCTCGACAAGGTTCCCGTGCGTACATGTTTTCCATACAGAAGTCAAAAATCGTCCAAGGAAAATAACTCCATAGCAAGAATTCACTTTGGGTTTTGCAACTTAACTTTTCGTTGTCGTAGTCCTTCCAGCAAGATATTTTTTGCGATGTCGCTCGTAGGTGTCCATACCACCATTCTCCCCTCGACAAAGTTGCATGCGAGGTAACCTTCTATCCTTTGAGAAAAAGAAAGAAGAGAAAATATGGGTATGGAACCTTGGCGGTCCGTTAGTTCTTGCCGTGATTAAGTGTAATGTGATTAAGTGTAATGCAATATCTCAGACAAACATGCACATAAGTAAACATGACAATCAATCAAGATTTGTAGAACACTTATCTTTTTTTAACTATGCATAGGGTCTGAGCCTGGCTTTGTACCAAGGATTACATGCTTCAGCGGCAAGACTTGTACAAAAGTTGGTTGCCGGGAGGCCCAACAACCGCGCCTCATGGGTAGAACTTGCGAAGATGTTCGATATTCCAGGAGTTGCTCACTGGGACGCCATCTTCAGTCTCTAGGCAGACTGCGCCAGGCCTGGTGACTCGTACTACCCGATAAGGGCCTTCCCACTTTGGCGTCAACTTGTTGGAATTCTTGGCGGACTGAACTCGCCGAAGAACAAGGTTGCCTTCCTCAAGACTTCTGGCATTAACTTTGCGGCTATGGTAGCGACACAAAGCTTGCTGGTAGCGCGCAGCTCTCACATCAGCCTGAAAACGATCTTCCTCAAGGAGCATCGCGTCATCTTGCCGCAACTGCTCTTTCTCGATCTCATCATAAGCGAGCACTTGAGGCGACATGTATATGAGTTTCGTGGGGAGAATTGCCTCCGCCCCATACACGAGGGAGAAGGGTGTCTGGCCGGTAGCTCGATTTGGTGTCATCCTGATTGACTAAAGAACCACCGACAACTCATCAATACAGTGCCTTCCACACTTGTTCAGCTTGTCGAAAGTTCTTGTCCTGAGTCCTCACAACACTTTAGCATTAGCCCTTTCCACTTGCCCATTGCTCCTTGGGTGGGCAATGGAAGCAAAATAGATTCTGCTGCCAAGGTCTTGGACATATTGCATGAAGGTGCGGCTCGTGAACTGTGTGCCATTGTGTCACACCCTGTGTTTTGCCTCATGACTAAGTAATCACGACTCAAAAATTAGGGCCAATTAAAACTTTTTGAGTGCATTTGAATGCTTGACTTGTGTGTTATTGCTTGCTTGTCTGATTACTTGCTGGTGCTCTATAATTCATTAAACATCCTCCTACCATCAAGAACTATTTTCCTAGATCTAAACTCTTGTCCAATGATCATCCCATGTGAATTGGACTTAAAAATATTTTTACAAAATTTTATTTTGGCCAAGAAGCATTTATTTAAATTAGGTTTTCAAAACCCCCTAATTTGAGATTTGCACTACAAGTCCCCAAATTGGGTGGATCCTCTTTCCCCAAATGCTTTATTTGGAACCTACTATATATATAACTTCCCAAAACCACCAAATATTTATTTTAAATTTTATTTTCCCATTTTATTTAAAGGCTTTTTCTTAAGGCCAGAAATGGTCTTTTATAGGGAAAAATTATTTAAATGCTTTGAAAATATTTGAGAAAATTTAGGGAAACTCAGTGGACATATATTGTCCATATATAAGAGTTTGAACACATGGTCACGTTCAAAATATTGAACAAAACCCTTCAAAAGCATTTCTGCCTATTTCAAGAATTTGAAATATTTCTATAAGAAATATTCTCAAATAAATCCAGGAAAATTCTAGCATGTGACATATGATATATGTGTTCATCTTGCCAAGTTTTATCTCAATCACAATTGTTTTGGTTCACCAAAATATCCCAAAATCCTCTTTGTCCAGATCCAAATTTGAGCAACTTTACATTGTGAAGTATCTCCTATTGATCCCAAACTTTGTGAGCATGTTCTAATACCCAAATGATGATGCTAAACCAAGTGGTGCATAAAGGAGATTAGTTTACCCTAACTAGATCTACAGAAACCTAATTCTGTTGATTCCTAGGGTTCACAAAGTTTGCATTGTCAACTTCCTTCATTTGATCTGAAATCTTGTGACCAGGACCAAATGGACTTACCACTTACCTCTCGTAAATATCAGGGCCATTGGATACCCCTAGATGCCCTAGGACAGCATCAAACACCTTCATCCAAAAACTAGTGGACAAGCATAGTTGACCCAAAGAGATTCTCCTTGTCTCCAACTTTTTACCATAGCATATTCTAACCCCCTTCTACCTCCAATAACTTTTACATGGCCTCTTATCAACTATTTGGGCATTGCCTCCCTCATTTTCCCCCTCTTTTGACCATGGCAGCACCTCTCGTTCCTCCCTCCCATTATTCTGTTCATGAAAATGTCCCCAAGTTTTTCTAAAACATCTCAAGTACGCTAATGCATCTTTACACACCAAAAAATGGTAGGCTCATATGGAAGATGTGAGCTGTTCATCCAAAACTAGATTTTGGCAGCAAATACAGCTTTGTACTATAAGTACCCTATTCACTTACTTCCATGAGTTGAAAGTTGGTGTACATGTTGTCCTTCCATGCCTAAAACCAATGGACAAGGTTTAACCACAAGTGTCCAACAGTAACAACACTTTGGATGAGCCCCAAGTTTTCTGCTGGAACCTTACCCACACTAGCAACCATCCCCTCATAGCTCCATTTACCTTGCCACTTCACAAGTGCTCTCCTGCATGCATGCCTCCCAACCCAGAGAGCTTTGGCCGAGCAAAAAGGTGCTCGGGACATGCCTTAGCATGGTGACCACGCAATGGGCCTGCAGAAACGACGCTCTATCGACAGAAGTTGTCCTGTAGCTCGTGGCCGGCTACGGCAGGGCATCCACGCGCGCCCGAGAATCCCTCCTTGCCTCCCACGCCCCTCCCCGACGTCAAGAAACCTCCAGGACCCCTCTGCCACGCGTGCTCACCGCGCCCAGAGGGCATCCGAGGCGCACCCGAGCCCCTCTGGTTGCCCTCACCTGAAAGCTCGTTCCGGAGCATCCCTCTCACCCCCTTCATTCTCCCTCACTCCTTTGAACCCACCAGACCATCCCATGGCTTCTCCCATGCCCTGCGTTCACCCCTTGGCCGAAGCCCTTCCATCGGCCGCGGCTCACAATTGGTGCCAATCGGACCCTCCCTCTCCCTGTGGACCTCACCAGAGCAAGTCAGCATCGCAAAACCCATCTACCTCATCCCTTGCCTCCTATCCTCGACCAGGCCATCCTGACCGGGCTAGCCGTCGCTACCATCTACCCGCCGCCGTTCGCGTCGCGCCGGAGGGCCTCAGTGTCGGCATGGTGCACGGATGGACATGCCGTGGCTCCCTGCCCCCAAGGGTGGCCTGGGACACGCCGAAGGTGGATGGAGCTGGTAGTATGAGTGTCGATGCCGCCCTGTTCTGCCTCCTCTGCCTCTCCCTGCTCGAGCAGGAGGTGGGGGAAGGTCTCGACAGGCGGGCCTCGCCTGTCAGCGACCGGCCGGCCAACCCCCCGGTTTAAGTGGAAGAGGGCTTCCCCAGGGCCGTCTTCCCGCACGAGAGGCGCACTCCAGTGAATGCGCCTTCGACATAAGTGCTTCACGTGGGCAGCTGCGCTACTGGGCTGGCCTAGTAGCTATTGCTCGCCTGACGCACTATTTTCTCTTTGGGTAAATCGCTTTTCCTTGTCCTTTCTGTTTTTCATAGGCAATCAAAAATCCATATTAAATTCATCTTAGCTCCAAACCTGATGATTCAAATTTCTACATACTCCTAGAAATGCCACCTGTCCAATGAAGCAACTCCCATATTTTCCCACCACAATTCTCTACCCTGTTCATATTCAAATTCAAATTTGGGCTATTAAGAGCCCACATTGTAAAATCTCTAAGGGATTAAAATTAACTCCAAATGGAGTGATTCAAGTTCCTAGGTGTATAGGGTGTGAACATTTGTCCTTACAGTTATTGTACTATGTCAATTATTGGGCCATTTCTTCATATGTGACCCACTTTCAAAATCCCTAGAAAATTCATACCAACTCCAAATATAGTGAAACCACTTCCCACATGTTCCTAAAATCATGCCCTATTTGTTGGGTCCATCCACTCATTTTTGCAAAAATATTTGCTGTGGACATCTTATAGGACCATCATTTTCATTGCTTCCGCCATTCAAAACTTCCCCTTGACCCAGATCCACCGAAATCTCCTTGGTTATTTTTCACATGACGAGAGGTGTCCAAGAAAAGTAAAACTCCTATTTATAGAGCACTTTTATTTTCTGCTTGTTGTGTTGCTTATTGCGGTTGTTTTTGGCGATAGTTGACGAAGTAGAGGAATTGCCCGAGATGGACGAGAGGCTTGTGAAGATCTCGAAGACTTTGCAAAGCCAGGCAAACAACCCTTGACCATGTTAAGAAACCATTTTCATGCATGTCATATAACACCTTATTCCTTGTTGTTGATCATGTGATGTCGTGGACACTTCGATGGAATGCCTCCGTTACTTTTCCATTGATACTTGCATCGTGCATGACCCTACCATCCTTATGAGGGTTGTGCGGGAGGGAGTAGGTAGGATGCTAGTAGATGTTACACAAGTGGGATCGGGACTATGCATGGTGATGGAAACAAAGAAATGATTTCAAAGTCTTTTCGAAAACCCCATCGGGTGCCATTAATGCCCGAGGGAGATGATGATGAGTTGGGTAACCACTTGAGAAAGAAGTGGTGTACCGGAGCAAGTGAGTGTGTATGTTTTCGAAAACGAATTAGATTTAAGATTTGTCGACCATTCCAACCTTACATGCACAACCACGATACCCCTTATAGGACGAGGCTTTGTTTATTACTTTGGTGGGTACTAGCATGGAGTCCGCATTACTAGTGGTGGGATTGGCGTGGTCACTCTCAATACGGGGTCGTGTCGGTATGGACAATCATGCACTGTCTTCAGAGGCATCGGGCACACCGTTGGTCCCTGCATGGATGCTATGTGTGATGTACATCATGTGGGCTGTGTACTAATCGAGTGGACTCTTTGTTTAGTATCTCCATGGTAAAGGCATTGTTCGGGTGCTTACCTCGGGTATGTTAAATACCGCGAGTCATGGATGACACGAAAGTTACCCGAGTCTTGTGGGTAAAGTGTGCAACCTCTGCAGAGTGTAAAACTATTCGAATAGTCGTGTCCACGGTTAAGGACAGTTGGGTGGTGCTTCTTAAACTATGTCCAGTTGTTTTCACAAACTTGGTGTGTGTGTGTGTGTGGATGACACAAAGGTGATACTTGAGCTAAGTCTGATGACTTGGCCTGATGGTGAACATGAGATGTTCAACCCTTTCTTATGATGATATCTATAACTTGTTCATATGGATATCTGCCAACTGTTAATGCATGCTTACACAAGTAATTTGATCATCTCACTGCATTAAAAATTAGCTTTATGCAAAATTACCTATTAGTGATATATCATGCACTTTTATTGCCTTGTTCCAAACATGGGTTACTTGCGAGTGCATTGAAAGTACTCATTGGCTTGCCACTGGTTATTTTATTGGCCAGGCATGAAAGATCAGGTTATGATGAAGATTACCTTGGTGACGGACATGCGAGCTAGGATGCTTCCCAGTCAGAATGCCTGTAGGGCTAAGGCAGATGGCATGGGTTCACGCTATCGTTGAAGATTTCCGCTGCAATCATATGAAGACTTGGCCATAAAGGCCATATTTCAGTAAAATTGTCTCAACATAGCCGGTCCCAAGCCCAGGTAAAGGAGGAGGGTTGTGATAGGCTTGGCGAGCCAACGTGAAAACCCAGCCACTCTTATGGAGATGAAACCCAAAAGATTTCCGTTGGGGCGTAACCCTCTCAGCGACGCGCCACATCGGAACCCGGGTGTGGTGGACAATGGGCAAGGGCCGGGCCGTCACCCCCCAGGTGGCGCGCCGTATCGTGATCTGGATACGGTCGCAAGTGAGCGAGGATCGGGTCGTCGCATCCTTAGTGGCGCACTACATCGGCACCCGGGTGTAGTGGAAAATGAGCGAGGGTCTTCGCATTTGACTCGACGAGTGCGAAGGGTAAGGAAGCTAGCCGAGCCTAGGAGGATTCGATTAGGTAGCTGGAACGTAGGGTCTCTGACAGGTAAGCTTCGGGAGGTAGTTGATTCAGCGGTGAGGAGAGGCATTGGTATCCTTTGCGTCCAAGAGACCAAATGGAGGGGACAGAAGGCGAAGGAGGTGGAGGGTACCGGCTTCAAGCTGTGGTACACGGGGACGGTGGCAAACAGAAATGGAGTAGGCGTATTGATCAGCAAGAGCCTCAAGGATGGAGTGGTAGACGTCAAGAGACGTGGGGACCGGATTATCCTGGTCAAGCTGGTAGTTGGGGACTTAGTCCTCAACGTTATCAGCGCTTATGCCCCACAAGTAGGCCACAATGAGAACACCAAGAGGGAGTTCTGGGAAGGCCTGGAGGACTTGGTTAGGAGTGTACCGATCGGCGAGAGGCTCTTCATAGGAGGAGACCTCAATGGCCACGTGGGCACAGCTAACACATGTTTTGAAGGGGTGCATGGGGGATTTGGCTATGGCATCAGGAATCAAGAAGGAGAAGATGTCTTAAGCTTTGCGTTAGCCTATGACATGATCGTAGCTAACACCTTCTTTAAGAAGAGAGAATCACATCTAGTGACTTACAGTAGTGGGCAGCACTCTAGCCAGATTGATTTCATTCTCTTGAGAAGAGAAGACAGGCGTGCATGCCTAGACTGTAAGGTGATACCTGGAGAGAGTGTTGTCCCCCAGCATAAGCTTGTGGTTGCTGACCTCCGTTTTTGGATTCGTGTCCAACGGGACAAGCATGCCAAAGTCGCTAGAACGAAGTGGTGGAAGCTCAAGGGGGAGGTAGCTCAGGTGTTCAAGGAGAGGGTCATTAAGGAGGGCCCTTGGGAGGAAGGAGGTGATGCAGACAACATGTGGATGAAGATGGCGACTTGCATTCGTAAGGTGGCCTCAGAGGAGTTTGGAGTGTCCAGGGGAAGTAGAATAGAAGCTAAAGATACCTGGTGGTGGAATGATGTTGTCCAGAAGGCAATCAAGGAGAAGAAAGATTGTTTCAGACGCCTATATCTGGATAGGAATGCACACAACATAGAGAAGTACCAGATGGCAAAGAAGGCCGCAAAGCGAGCTGTGAGTGAAGCAAGGGGTCGGGCGTATGAGGACCTCTACCAAAGGTTAGACACGAAGGAAGGCGAAAGGGACATCTATAAGATGGCCAAGAGCCGAGAGAGGAAGACGAGGGATGTTGACCAAATCAAGTGCATCAAGGACGAAGCAGATCAACTCCTGGTGAAGAACGAGGAGATTAAGCATAGATGGCGGGAGTACTTTGACAAGTTGTTCAATGGGGAGAGTGAGAGCTCTACCATTGATCTGGATGACTCCTTTGATGATACTAGCAGGCGTTTTGTGAGGCGAATCCAAGAGTCGGAGGTCAAGGAGGCTTTAAAGAGGATGAAAGGAGGTAAGGCGATGGGCCCCGATTGTATCCCCATTGAGGTGTGGAGAGGCCTCGGGGACATAGCGATAGTATGGCTAACCAAACTTTTCAATCTCATTTTTCGGGCAAACAAGATGCCAGAAGAATGGAGACGGAGTATATTAGTACCAATCTTCAAGAACAAGGGGAATGTTCAGAGTTGTACTAATTACCGTGGAATTAAGCTGATGAGCCATACAATGAAGCTATGGGAGAGAGTCATTGAGCACCGTGTAAGAAGATTGACAAGCGTGACCAAAAATCAGTTTGGTTTCATGCCTGGGAGATCGACCATGGAAGCCATTTTCTTGGTACGACAACTTATGGAGAGATATAGGGAGCAAAAGAAGGACCTGCATATGGTGTTCATTGACTTGGAGAAGGCCTATGATAAGATTCCGCGGAATGTTATGTGGTGGGCCTTGGAGAAACACGAAGTCCTAACAAAGTACATTACCCTCATCAAGGACATGTATGATAATGTTGTGACAAGTGTTCGAACAAGTGAGGGCGACACTAACGACTTCCCAATTAAGATAGGACTGCATCAAGGGTCAGCTTTGAGCCCTTACCTTTTTGCCTTGGTGATGGATGAGGTCACAAGGGATATACAAGGAGATATCCCATGGTGTATGCTCTTTGCGAACGATGTGGTGCTAGTCGATGAGAGCCGGACGGGGGTTAACAGGAAGTTGGAGTTGTGGAGGCAAACCTTGGAATCGAAAGGTTTTAGACTTAGTAGGACTAAAACCGAGTACATGAGGTGCGCTTTCAGTACTACTAGGAACGAGGAGGGGGAGGATGTTAGCCTTGATGGGCAAGTGGTGCCTCAGAAGGACACCTTTCGATATTTGGGGTCAATGTTGCAGAAGGATGGGGATATCGATGAAGATGTGAACCATCGAATTAAAGCCGGATGGATGAAGTGGCGCCAAGCTTCTGGCATTCTTTGTGACAAGAGGGTGCCACAAAAGCTAAAAGGCAAGTTCTATAGGACGGCAGTTCGACCCGCAATGTTGTATGGCGCTGAGTGTTGGCCGACTAAAAGGCGACATGTGCAACAGTTAGGTGTGGCGGAGATGCGCATGTTGAGATGGATGTGTGGTCACACAAGGAAGGAACGCATCCGGAATGATGATATACGGGATAAAGTTGGGGTAGCGCCAATTGAAGAGAAGCTTGTCCAACATCGTCTGAGATGGTTTGGGCATATTCAGCGCAGGCCTCCAGAAGCCCCAGTGCACAGCGGACGGCTTAAGCATGCTGATAATGTCAAAAGAGGCCGGGGTAGACCGAACTTGACATGGGAAGAGTCTGTAAAGAGAGATCTGAAGGACTGGAGCATCACCAAAGAACTAGCCATGGACAGGGGTGCGTGGAAGCTTGCTATCCATGTGCCAGAACCATGAGTTGGTCGCGGGATCTTATGGGTTTCACATCTAGCCTACCCCAACTTGTTTGGGACTAAAGGCTTTGTTGTTGTTGTTTGTTGTTCAGTAAAATTGTATGTAATGGATGTAAGACTCTTGTTATTCAGTTTCTGTGTGTTCAATGAGCATTGATCTCTGGGATCACCGTGCACGTAGATTCGGTGATCCCGACTTATGAGTCGGGGTCCCCACAGAGCTGGTATCAGAGCCATCCTGACTATAGGAAGCCCTTAGTTAGCACGGACGTTAGTTAGGACAAAACCATTTTTACGGACCCTTCAAAATCACTTACAAAACCCCTATATTTCCCACCTATCCTAAATTTTCAAGGGAAGCAAAGGTTTTGCCTTAGCATTTCCACCATCTTCCTTTTAACTCTCCTTGTATACTTTTTCAAAACTTTGCAAATGGTTGCTACTACCCTTGTGCCTCTGACCACTAGATTCCTTGTAATCCTTATGGGTAACCTGGAAGGAAGCCACCTTGCCAGACGATTGCCGACATATCTTGGACCCAAGTTGGCGACACAGGACAAGGAGCTACCAACAGAAGATACCTTCTTGAAGGATGAGGATGTCAAGACTTAGATGATAGTGACACCCTCGACACAGCCCCAGGATGATGCTACCCTGGCCTTCGATGACCAGGGCACAAGACATGCAATGTCATGATATGCATCGCTAATAGAGCAACCCTGTCCTTTTCATTGTTATATCGATAACCGTCGATGGATGAGAACCTCGCCATTTGGTTCGCCTCACTATAGTGAGTAGGAAAGCGGTTCTCATCATCCCCCGCTCTTGGTGCCGATGATATCGTCAACGTGACCGGCAGGATACAATTCTACCATGCCTTGTTAATGTCATTGCATAAAACATTGCTTACCTGGAATGCTCGACGTCTGGAAGACCAGAAGGCATTGTCACCATCACGAGGACACCAGAAGACCTGTCAACAAAAGACATGAAGAATCACCTTCGTCGTCAACTCAATAGACCCGAAGTCATTAAGGACTCTTTAGGTGCAACTAGGATCGCTTTGATGAACAACAACCAGAGACATAGCGACACCTGAGGAAGACCCAGAAGGCTATGCGGACTCCTCTCCAAGACACGAAGAAAGCACGAATACTGAGTCCAAGAACCCCTATGGTAGGATAGGTCATGTGTTCCCTATGTGAAGTCGAGTCCGTATGATTGTGCTTTGGTGAAAGTCACACTTTTTCTCTAGGCAACAAGTGCGCAACTATATCACCTACCTTACCTTAATGTTTGTGTTTGGCCTTTCCGGCAATTGCTTGATTGCACTTGCACTATACCACCCCCTTAGGCACTTTCCTCTATGCTACTTTTCCCTCTTTCCCCATCTCGTCAACTGAAGACCGGCAAGACAAGATGCACCAAGGGTCCACCTTGATGGACATCTAGCATGAAGACTTTGACTACAACGTACTTAACCAGAGGCAACCCTGTAGGGTTAGGCTCTTCCCTAAAGATTGGAAACCCCTCCCTTGCCCAACCTAGACCTCACAAGCTCCCCCAGCACAAGCCACTTATCACGTGTTTAATACACGGATTTTCCAGAGCACTTATTGAGCTTCAATAACCCCTGCTTTGCATTGGGTCATTATGGAGCTAGTGATCATAGTGAACAAACATTCTACATTCTTACAATAGCACTAGAACCTTGATGCCATAGGAAGGATCGTTCTAAGGGTATACGATTTGTGGATAATGATTTGATTTACCCTTAATAGATGCCTTGAGGAAGCAGTGGAGATCCTTTGGTGGATTACGAGGTTCAATGTTGGAAGATGAACTTGGTGGATCAAGATTGATAGAGTAGCATAACTTACTTATCCCTTGAGAAAATTGGATTAGTAGGGAATTCTTACTAGATGCAAACCTTGGACTTAAATAGGTGATCCTAATAGGTGCTCGAGATCAATTAAACCACATGGTTCGGATTATTTGGATTTAGTCCGATGATCTTGATAATGATACCATGTTTCTTGGTGGATGATAGTAGAAGGAATCGGATGATGTTAGGGATAATTTAGGGATCCATATAAGCTCGACCTTGGAGTGTAGTTGGCCATTAGATTGGAAGTTCATGACAATAGTCCTTGCAATGATATGTGGGTTATATGAACTCGAGGAGATTATGTTGGACGGCATCGATGCTAGATTTCTAGCAGTAATGGATCATGTATTAGTGGATGATATTCGTGGATCTCTTAATTGGATTCGTAGGAAGGAAACGATATCTCGGATTGGTATACTACATGTTTCCTTAGCATAGAGATGCAACACCTTAGACCTTGGATATATTAGTTGAACACTTGGATTCGTAGTGTCATGATCAAGCTTGGCGGCTTGTAAATTATCACAAGGATTTTTATATAGGGATATATGTGAGTTAGCTATAGTATACATATGAGATTTTCGGTATAGTCCTTCTCTCAAAACCTTGGAGATATGAGTAGCATGTGTAATATTGGGGTTGACTTATATGAGGTGATAACTTCGAGGATATAGGGTTATTTTGTTTGGAGTAATAGACAGTACTATTGGCATCTAATAGTTGTGCTAGGGCTAAGACGTTAGACGTTCACTCACATCCTAAGCTCCTTGAAACCCCGAAGCTTTACCGGACCATGGTGCGGTCAGATTATAACCATAGGTCTTGGTTCTAAGTCATTTGACTATGGACGGTACTCCACCCCGACCTCCACCAGACGTGTTCATATGGAAGATGGCCGCAAGGACCTATATTAGGCTGGACCACAAATCCATGGACAAGAGACCACCCGGAACAAAACGATCGCCTCTCTCACACATCCCATGAGCAATGTGTTTATGTGGTATTTGGAGGAATATGTTGTTATCCTCATGGGTGGCATACTTAGTTACCCAATGAGAGCAAGCAACACCTTAGTCCTGTTTGGACCAGCCCCGAGAACACCAATTACCATAACTCTCGAGTATAAGGTTTCACCTTGAAAGAGTTGGACTCCATGAAGCACCCTCCCTACAGAACAAGACCTTCTTGCCCAAGCAAGATGGAGAACCACTGCGATTGCGAAGCCATGACAACGATGAAGAAGAAGCAAAAAGAAGTCAACCACCACTCCTCAGTCAGCTACTTCAATTAGACTTTACCAAGAAGCACCGATGTCCAAGCATGAGGAAGCCCTTGCAGATCAAGAGGATTAAGAGCCCTTGTTTTAACCAATCACCTATTAGTTCCTAACTAATAAGGAATCGAGGAGCTGATAACTCCCCTCACTCCACCACTTTGATGGTGTATGATATGTCTCCAATGTATCTATAATTTTTGCTTGTTCCATGTTGTTATATTATCATTCTTGGATGTTTTACAATCATTTTACCACAACTTTATATTATTTTTGGGACTAACCTATTAACCCAGAGCCCAATGCTAGTTTCTGTTTTTCCTTGTTTTCGAGTTTTATAGAAAAGGAATATCAAACAGAGTCCAAACGGAATAAAAATTTACGGTGATTTTTTATGGACCAGAAGACACCCACAAAGCTTGGAGATGAAGCCAAAAGATTCCCGTGGAGGCCACAATCCTTAGGGGCGCGGCCACCCCCCTAGGCGGGCCCACCAGGCTTGTGGGCCCCTCGAGAGTCCATCGACCTCCCTCTCAGCTCTATAAATCCTCAAATATTCCAAAAAAACAACGCAAAACCTAGATCGGGAGTTCCGGCACCGCAAGCCTCCAGAGCCACGAAAAACCAATCGGGAGCCCGTTTCGGCACCCCGCCGGAGGGGGAAACCATCACCGAAGGCCATCTTCATCATCCTGGCGGCCTCGATGACGAGGAGGGAGTAGTTCACCCTCGGGGCTGAGGGTATGTACCAGTAGCTATGTGTTTGATCTCTCTCTCTCTCGTGTTCTTGAGATGTCACGATCTTGATGTACCGCGAGCTTAATTGATATAGATGAATCATATGGAACTAAATGGTTGCAAGAGAGGCTATATGTTTGTGCTGAAAGACTTCATATTTGTCGCCATCCTTGTGAACTTTGCAATGAACGTGGTCATTATAATTTCCAATGTGAATTATTTCATGATCGAATTGTGTCTTAAAATGGTGATAACCTCATTACCCTTGAGCATCATAATGAACTTAGTCTATTTTGGGGGTATGAAGAAATGAAATGTGAAACTAAGGATGTTCCAGCATGGGTTCTCATGAAAGTGATTGATTTTGATCTAAATGAAATCTATATTTATTGCGTGGTAAATTGCATTGAGAATCCTTATATTACCAATTACTTATAGACAAGAATACAAATAGAAGATGAAGAGAATACTAATGAAGGGGAAGAGGTTTCCCAATATCCTCCTATTTGTTTTTATGATGAATCAGGTAATAAGGTGGAGCTTTTTATTCAACCAACCTCTTAAAAAAGAATCTTGGAGGAATTAAATAAACCCACACATAATGTGGTGAAGAAGAACAAAAGTAGGAAAAGTAAAGGTAAAGAGGTATCTCTCCCAAATAATGTTGCTCCCATTATTGATAGGCCTCATGAGAATGAATCAAAAATAGTTGTGGAAGATGATACACTAGAAGATGATTTTTTTATGCCTATTGCTTGTTGTGATAATTGTGATTGGGATGATAATGATACTTCTTATAATCTTGAAAATATTTATGGCACCAACTTGGAGGATGATGATAATAATTGCTATACTATTGGTGCTATTCATACTAGTGATGATGAGAGTGATTATGTTTATGGTATACAAAGCCACAAGCTTGGGGATGCTATGTTTGATGAAAATTACATGTTTGAGAATTTATTTGCTGCAATTAATGTTTGTCCCAAGCTTGGGGATTCTATGATTAATGAAGATGATCTTTTTATTCCCCCTACTTTGAATGATCAAATTTGTTATAATGATTGCATGCCTCCTACTTATGATGATTACTGTGATGATACTTATGCAATGAAAAAGACTGATGATTACTCTTATGATACTTGTAATAATTATGAATATCCTTTTACTAAATATTACTCTTTTAGTGTGGAACCAATTTGTAGTATTCAAGTCTTTTATGATATTCCCACTATTAGTCATGAGAAGAAATTTGCTTATGAGGAGAGTAGTAAAATTTCTATGCTTGTAGATCATGAAAATAATGCTTTATGTGCTGGTTATATTGTGGAATTACTTCATGATTATACTGAAAATTAATATGAGGGAGGAACATATGCTTATAGGAATTACAATAATATCAAGTTTCCTCTCTATGTGTTCAAAGTTTTGAAGTTATGTTTGTTTTGCATTCCTATGCTAGATGATTCTTGTTCCCATAAATTGTTTTTTCAACAAATCCCTATGTATAGGAAGTGTGTTAGACTTAAATGTGCTTGACATGAGATTCATGATGCTCTTTTGCATGTTTCAATTACTATTCCTATGTGAGCATCATTGAAATCATCATGCCTAGCTAAAAGGCATTAAAGAAAGCGCTTGTTGGGAGACAAACCAACACTTTTACGTTCTGTTTTGATGTTTTCACATGATTAAGATACTTTATTAATCATGTTTTGTGTATTTTATTCTAATAAAGTGCCAAGTAAAGCCTTTGGGATAGTGTGGATACTTGCTTGTTAGATTATGTGGAAAACAAAAAGTTTTGCATCCAGTATATGAATTATCTGATTTTACTGGAGCGTCAAAATATTCTGAAATTTTTAAACAAACTCTATATGGAAATTCCTTGATCTGTTCTAATCGTTCAGAATTTTTAGAGTCAGGGAAGTATGGTGATAATTCCGATTTTTACAGACTGTTCTATTTTTGATAGATTCTGTTTTGCATGCATAGTTTGCTTGTTTCAAGTGTTCCTATAGCTAACATTGAGTAATATAAATTGTGGGAATGATTTAATACAGTAGGTATAATTTGGGAATAATTATGAATCTTGTCTTGACAGTACCTAAGTGAATGATTTGTCTTTACTACACTAACTCTTCTCACGAAGTTCCGTTAAGTTTTGTGTGATTGAAGTTTTCAAGTTTTGGGTGAGACACCGATATGATAAGAATAAGGAGTGACAAGAACCTAATCTTGGGGATGCCCAGGGAACCCCCAAGTTCATATCCAAGGAAGACTCAAGCGCCTAAGCTTGGGGATGCCCCGGAAGGAATCCCCTCTTTCGTCTTCAACACTATCGGTATATCTTACTTGGAGCTATATTTTTATTCATCACACAATATGTGCTTTGCTTGGTTCATCATTATATTTTGTTACTTTATGTTAGGAATTATTTATAATCTTGTTTTTCAATAAAAAGTTCCAAGAATTGCCTTTAGGATGCTCGCATTGCATGTTTTGATGAGTGCTGTGTAGAAACAAAAACTTTGGCTGTAGTGTTTGATTTTTCATATTTTACTGGAACATGGAAAATTTCTGAAATCTTTACACAGTATGGTAATATAAATTTTATAGGTTTTACTAGATTTTTGTAATTGTTTGAGTTACAGAAGTACACTGTTTTCATAAATTGCTACAGGCTGTTCTGTTTAGACAGATTGCTTTCATAGTTTCGTTATCTACTTATCCTATAGTTTCCATAGCCTATATTGGTAGATATAAATTGTGAAAATGATAGTATACAGTACCTAATGTTTGAAAATTATTATGTAACTTGTCTTGGTATTATTTAAAGATATGATTTACTATTATGTGTACTAACCTATCTCACGAGTTCTTTTTCAGTTTTGTGTGGATGAAGTTTTTGAGAATAGGTGAAACCGTGGTATGAGAGGATTGAACGAGATAAAAAAGCTCAAGATTGGGGATGCCAAAGGCATCCCAAGTAAATATTTCAAGAAGTCTCAAGCATCTAAGCTTGGGGATGCTACACATCCCACCTCTCTTCATCAACAATTATCGATTAGCCTGTGATGAGCCTAAATTTTTATTCGTTCACATGATGCGTGCTATTCTTGGAGTGCTATTTTTCTTTTGCTTGTTGTTTGAATAAAGTACTTAAGATCTCAAAATATTTATTGAGGGAGAGAGAGTCCTCACATAGCTCCTTAATTGTTTGACTACTCATGTCCTTTGAGAGTAGCTTGTCATTTGCTCATGTGCTTTACTTAAATTTGTTTGAGCTTGTCGAAAAAACAATGGAAATACATGAAACTAGTACCAAAATGATAGATATCCAAGGAGTATATAATAAAATCATTCATGAAGATCATGGGACAAATTAAATTTCTTCTTTGTAATCGTTTTGAAACATGATGATAGTAATATGTGAGTCATTTTAGTAAGTAATTATGCTTAGTAGGAATATTGGTTTTAAGGTTTGTGATTCCCTATGCATGCACGAAAGTCAATAGTTATGCAATGAACTTACATCCTACTTGTGGCGCATTATTCGGTGTTAGTTATGACTCAATGCTCACTTATGCAATTTTTCGTTCCTCGGTTTGGTTGCTTCCCAATCTATTTGCAAGCCTTCATTTGTACTAAGTAGAAATACTACTTGTGCATCCAGAAGCCTTAAACCAAGTTTTGCATTATGAGTCCACCATACCTACCTATATGCGGTATTTCCATGCCGTTCCAAGCAAATTTGTATGTGCCATCTCTAAATCTTCAAAATAAATTTTCTCTTTTGTGTGCCCGTACCGCTCATGAAACGGTGGGGAGTATCCAATATTTTTCCATGCTAGGTGTGTTATTCTCACGATATGTGTTGATTCACTATCATTCATGAGAAAGTGGTTGGTTTTTGGGATGCCCAGTCCCATGCTCAAAAATCAAATCAAAATATAATGAAACAAAACTCCCCCCAGGAATGTTGTTGGTATGGACGATACCCGTGGATTCGGCTCGCCGTGGAGTGTGATTGATTGGTGGAGGGGGAGTAAATACTTTACAATTCTGTTTGGGAACCGCCTATAATGTATCCAGCATGGAAAGTACTGTGACCTATTTTTTCATTTTCGTTGACAGGAAAAGCATGCCACTCAAAATATTTCTCTCTCTCAATATAAACCTTGAGCTCTGGCACCTCTACAAATCCCTACTTACCTCTACGAAGGGCCTATCTATTTACTTTATGATATTTTTATTTTTGCTTTGACTTTCCATCTTCTCTTATAAGCACCAACAAGGGGGCACTATGATCATACTTGAGCATTGAGCATAGCCAATATTTGAGTGTGTTTCATGAATGGATCAATGATTGAGCATGATGGGCTTGGGATAACCTTCTTTAATGTTGATATTTTGAAAGACATGGTTGCTTGTTGACATGCTTGAGTATTGAAGTCATTATGTTAAAACTAGACTATTGCTTTGAATTATTTACAAAGTCCAAATGTACATGCTATACAAAGAAGAAAATAATATGATAAACATGTTAGGCAGCATTCCACATCAAAAATTCTGTTTTTATCATTTACCTACTCGAGGACGAGCAGGAATTAAGCTTGGGGATGCTGATACGTCTCCAACGTATCTATAATTTTTGCTTGTTCCGTGCTGTTATATTATCATTCTTGGATGTTTTACAATCATTTTACCACAACTTTATATTATTTTTGGGACTAACCTATTAACGCAGAGCCCAGTGCCAGTCCTTGTTTTTGTGTTTTACACAAAAGTAATATCAAACGGAGTCCAAACGGAATAAAAATTTATGGTGATTTTTTATGGACAAGAAGACACCCACGGAGCTTGGAGATGAAGCCACAAGATTCCCAAGGAGGCCACAAGCCTCAGGGGAACGGCCATCCCCCTGGGCGCGCCCACCAGGCTTGTGGGCCCCTTGAGAGTCCACCGGCAACTCATCAATCCAGTGCCTTCCGCACTTGTTCAGCTTGTAGAAAGTTCTTGTCTTGAGGCCTCGCAACACTTAAGCATTATCCCTTTCCGCTTGGCAATTGCTCCTTGGGTGGGCAACAGAAGCAAAATAGATTCTGCTGCCAAGGTCTTGGACATATTGCATGAAGGTGTGGCTCATGAACTATGTGCCATTGTGTCGCACCCTGTGTTTTGCCTCATGACTAAGTTATCATGACTCAAAAATGAGGAACAATTCAAACTTTTTGAGTGCATCTGAATGCTTGACTTGTGTGTTATTGCTTGCTTGTCTAATTACTTGATGGTGCTCTATAATTCATAAAACATCCTCCTACCATCAAGACCTATTTTCCTTGATACCAACTCTTGTCCAATGATCATGCCATGTGAATATGACTTAAAAACATTGTTACAAAATTTTATTTTGGCCAAGAAGCATTTATTTAAATTAGGTTTTCAAAACCCCTTGATTTGAGATTTGCACCACAAGTCCCAAAATTGGGTGGATCCTCTTTCCTCAAATGCTTTATTTGTAACCTACTATATATATAACTTCACAGAGCCACCAAATATTTATTTTAAATATTACTTTCCTATTTTATTTAAAGGCTTTTTCTTAAGGCCAGAAATGGTCTTTTATAGGGAAAAATTATTTAAATGCTTTGAAAATATTTGAGAAAATTTAGGGAAACTCAGTGGACATATATTGTCCATATATAAGAGTTTCAACACATGGTCAGGTTCAAAATATTGGACAAAACCCTTCAAAAGCATTTCTGCCTATTTCAAGAATTTGAAATATTTCTATAAGAAATATTCTCAAATAAATCCAGGAAAATTCTAGCAGTTCACATATAATATATGTGTTCATCTTGACAAGTTTCATCTCAATCACAATTGTTTTGGTTCACCAAAATATCCCAAAATCCTCTCTGTCCATATCCAAATTTGAGGAACTTTACATTGTGAAGTATCTCCTATTGATCCCAAACTTTGTGAGAATGTTCTAGTACCCAAATGATGATGCTAAACCAAGTGGTGCATCAAGGAGATTAGTTTACCCTAACTAGATCTACAGAAACCTGATTCTGTTGATTCCTTGGGTTCACAAAGTTTGCATTATCAACTTTCTTCATTTGATCTGAAAACTTGTGATCAGGACCAAATGGACTTACCACTTACCTCTGGTAAATATCAGGGCCATTGGATACCCCTAGATGCCCTAGGACAGCATCAAACACCTTCAGCCAAAAACTAGTGGACGAGCATAGTTGACCCAAAGAGATTCTCCTTGCCTCCAACTTTTTACCACAACATATTCTAACCCCCTTCTACCTCCAATTACTTTTCCATGGCCTCTTCTCAACTATTTGGGTGGTGACTCCCTCTTGTTCCCCCTCTTTTCACCATTGCAGCACCTCTCGTTCCCCCCTCCCATTATTCTGTTCATGAAAATGTCCCCAAGTTTTTCCAAAACACCTCTAGTATGATAATGCATCTTTTCACACCTAAAAATGGCATGCTCATATGGAAGATGTGAGATGTTCATCGAAAACTAAATTTTGGCAGAAAATACAGCTTTGTAATACAAGTACCCTATTCACTTACCTCCACGAGCTGAAAGTTGGTGTACATGTAGTCCTTCCATGCCTAAAACCAATGGAAAAGATTTAACCACAAGTGTCCAATAGTAACAACACTCTAGATGAGCCCCAAGTGTGCTGCTCAAACCTTACCCACACTAGCAACCATCCCCTCATGGCTCCATTTACCTTGCCACCTCACCAGTGCTCTCCTGCATGCGTGCCTCACAACCCAGACAGCTTTGGCCGACCAAAAAGGTGCTCAGGACATGCCTTAGAGTGGTGTCCATGCAATGGGCATGTAGAAATGACGCTCTGTCGACAGAAGCTGTCCCGTAGCTCGTGGCCGGCTGCGGCAGGGCATTCACTTGTGCCCGGGAATCCCTCCTTGCCTCCCACGCCCCTCCACGGCACCGAGAAACCTCCAGGACCCCTCTGCCACACGTGCTCACCATGCCGAGAGGGCATCCGAGGCGCACCCGAGCCCCTCTGGTTGCCCCCGCCTTAAAGTTCGTTCCCGAGCATCCCTCTCGCCCCCTTTTGCTCTCCCTCTCTCCCTTGAACCCACCAGACCATCCCATGGCTTCTCCCATGCACTGTGTCCACCCCTTGGCCGAAGTTCTTCCGTTGGCCGCGGCTCAAAATTGGCGCCAACCGGACCCTCCCTCTCCCTCTGGATCTCACCAGAGCAAGTCAGCGTCACAAAACCCCTCTACCTCATCCCCTTGCCTCCTATCCTCGACCGAGCCATCCTGACCGTGCTCGCCGTCGCCTCCATCTACCCGTCGCCGTTCGTGTCGCGCCAGAGGGCCTCAGTGTCTGCACGGTGCAGGGATGGATGCGATGTGGCTCCCTGCGCCCAAGGGTGGCATGGGACATGCCGGAGGTGGCCAGAGCTATTGGTACGAGGGCCAGCGCCGCCCTGTTCCGCCTCCTCTGCCTCTCCCTGCTCGAGCAGGAGGTGGGGGAAGGTCCCGACATGCGGGCCCTGCCTATCAGCGACCGGTCGGCCGGGCCCCCCGGTTTAAGTGGAAGCGGGCTTCCCCGGGGCCGTATTTCCGTACGAGAGGCGCACTCCAATGAATGCGCCTTCGGCGTAAGTACTGCACGTGGGCAGTTGCGCTACTCGGCCAGCCCAGTAGCTATTGCTTGCCCCACGCACTATTTTCTTTTTGGGTAGATCGCTTTTCCTTGTCCTTTTTAATTTTCATAGGCAATAAAAAAATCCATATTAAGTTCATTTTAGCTCCAAACTTGATGATTCAAATTTCTACATACTCCTAGAAATGCCACCTGTCCAATGATGCAACTCTCAGATTTTTCCACCACAATTCTCTGCCCTGTTCATATTCAAATTCAAATTTGGGCCAGTAAGAGCCCACATTGTAAAATCTCTAAGGGATTAAAATTAACTCCAAGTGGAGTGATTCAAGTTCCTAGGTGTATAAAAAATCATTCCTTAGGGTGTGAACATTTGTCCTTACAGTTATTCTACTATGTCAATTATTGGGCCATTTCTTCATATGTGACCCACTTTCAAAATCCCTAGAAAATTCATACCAACTCCAAATACAGTGAAACAACTTCCCACATGTTCCTAAAATCATGCCCTATTTGTTGGGTCCATCCACTCATTTTTGCAAAAATATTTGCTATGGACATCTTATAGGATCATCGTTTCCATCGTTTCCGCCATTCAAAACTTCCCCTTGACCCACATCCACCAAAACCTCCTTGGTTATTTTTCACATGACCAGAGGTGTCAAAGAAAATAAAACTCCTATTTATAGAGCACTTTTATTTTCTGCTTGTTGTGTTGCTTATTGCGGTTGTTTTCGACGATAGTTGACGAAGCAGAGGAAGTGCTCGAGATGGACGAGAAGCGTGTGAAGACCTCGAAGACTTTGCAAAGCTAGGCAAACAACCCTTGACCATGTTAAGAAACCATTTTCATGCATGTCATATAGCACCTTATTCCTTGTTGTTGATCATGTGATGTGGTGACCACCTCGGTGGAATGCCTCCGTTACTTTTACCATTGATACTTGCATCGTGCATGGCCCTACCATCCTTATGAGGGTTGTGCGGGTGGGAGAAGATAGGATGCTAGTAGATGCTACGCAAGTGGGATCAGGATTATGCATGGTGATGGAAACAAAGAAATGATTTCAAAGTCTTTTCGAAAACCCCGTCGGGTGCCACTAATGCCCGAGGGAGATCATGATGAGTTGGGTAACCACTTGAGAAAGAAGTGGTGTACCGGAGCAAGTGAGTGTGTGTGTTTTCGAAAATGGATTAGATTTAAGATTTGTCGACCGTCCCAACCTTACATGCAAAAGCACGGGACACCTTATGGGATGGGGCTTTGTTGATTACTTTGGTGGGTACTAGCATGGCATACGCATTACTAGTGGTGGGATTGGCATGGTCACTCTAGATACGGGGTCGTGCCATTATGGATGATCATGTGTTGTCTTCACAGGCACCGGTCAAGGACAGTTGGGTGGTGCTTCTTAAACTATGTCCAGATGTTTTCACAAACTTGGTGTGTGTGTGTGTGTGTGGATGACACAAAGGTGATACTTGAGCTAAGTCTGATGACTTGGCCTGATGGTGAACATGAGATGTTCAACCCTTTCTTATGATGATATCTGTAACTTGTTCATATGGATATCTGCCAACTGTTGATGCATGCTTACACAAGTAATTTGATCATCTCACTGCATTAAAAATTAGTTTTATGCAAAATTACCTATTAGTGATATATCATGCATTTTTATTGCCTTGTTCCAAACATGGGTTACTTGCGAGTGCATTGAAAGTACTCATTGGCTTGCCACTGGTTATTTTATTGGCCAGGCATGAAAGATCAGGTTATGATGAAGATTACCTTGGTGACGGACATGCGAGCTAGGACGCTTCCCAGTCAGAATGCCTATAGGGTTAAGGCAGATGGCATGGGTTCACGCTATCGTTGAAGATTTCCGCTGCAATCATATAGACTTGGCCATAAAGGCCATATTTCAGTAAAATTGTATGTAATGGATGTAAGACTCTTGTTATTCAGTTTCTGTGTGTTCAATGAGCATTGATCTCTGGGATCACCGTGCACGTACATTCGGTGATCCCGACTTATGAGTCGGGGTCCCCACACATTGTCAGTGATGATCCTGTTGGGAACACCAAAGTGGCAAACTAGTCCTTTGAAGAACTTCACAGCTGACTGTGCTGTCACCTTTCTCACTGCTTCCACTTCCGGCCACTTTGTGAACTTGTCGATTGCAATGTAGAAGTACTCGAAGCCCCCAGCAGCACGGGGGAAGGGGCCCAAGATGTCGACCGCCAGACCGAAAATGGCCAGGAGAGAGGGATTGTTTGAAGGGCATGAGCTGGATGGTGTAATTTCTTCGAATGAAACCGACATGCTTCACACTTGGTTACTAACGCAATTGCATCCTGGAGGGCTGTGGGCCATTAGAAACCTTGCCGGAATGCCTTTCCGGCAAGCGCTCTTGATCCTATGTTGGAGCCACATATGCCTCCATGTATCTCTGCCAACAGCTCCAGTCCATCCTCCCGAGAAATGCATTTGAGCTTCATGCCATTCAGTCTCTTTCTATACAGGACATTGTCTACGAACTGGTACATATGAGACCGGTGGGCTACTTTCTCTGCTTCCTCTTGTTCTTCGGGAAGTTCTCCTATCTAAAGGAAACAGACGATGTGATGTGCCCATGTTGGAGCCTGGGGCTCGACAACAAGGACTAAAGGAATATCCTCTGCCGGGGGAGCATCTGTCTCAACGGCAAGGGCATGAGGCCCCGCCGGAGCTTCTTGCACCCCGGCAAGCCTGACGGGAGCATGTGCTTTCACGGCAAGAGCCGGAGGCTCTGCCGGAGCACGACGCTCACCGGCAAGCCGGACATTGACCCCGACAACCTCCTCACTGGCGGCTTCTAGGAGCCTGCCGGGAAATACTTACCGGAACTCAACTTCCTTTTTTTCTTTTTGCGTTGATGGTGTCACGGAGGGTTGAGTCATTTGGAGCACGAAAGTTCCTGGTTCCACGGGCAACTTAAGGGCAGCACACTTTGACAGTCCATCAGCAACACTGTTCTCTGCACGTGGAACGTGCTCCATTTGCAGGTCGTCAAGGCATTCTTCCAACTTCCTCACTTCATCTACATAAGCTTCCATCAATGGACTCTGGTAATCTTTATTGAGTTGCCTGACGACAAGCTGAGAATCACCCCTGACAATAAGTTTCTTGATCCCAGGGTCTGCCGTGATCCTGAGACCGGCAAGCAGCCCCTCATACTCGGCAGTGTTGTTCGTTGATCTCTCCCAGGTAAAGTGCATCTGAATCACATATTTGAGGTGCTCTCTGGTGGGTGCGACAAGCAGCACTCCGGCACCAGCGCCTTGCAGCGAGAAAGCTCCATCAAAATTCATGATCCATTCTTGATCGGTTTCCTTGCCGGGGAGAGTTGACTCTGGAACTTCTTCATCCGGTGTTGGGGTCCATTCTGCAATGAACTCCGCCAAGGCTCTGTTCTGAATGGTTGAAGTGCTTTCAAACTTGAGACCAAATCTTTAGAGTTCCAAAGCCCACTCTACAATCCCGTCGGTAGCTTCTGGGTTCCGCAAGATCCGTTGAAGCAGGAAGCGAGTGACAACAGTGATCTCGTATGCTTGGAGGTAATGGCGCAACTTCCTCGAGGCCCTAAGAAGGCCGAAGAGCAACTTTTGCACGCCAGAATATCTTGATCTAGCCCCCTGCAACAGGGAGCTGACAAAATAGACTGGGCACTGCACCACCTTCTTCTTCTGGATTGTCTCATCCAACTGTGTAGACCCTTCTTTGCTGGCACCAGACCCTGCCGGGGAGTGTCCTGGATCGTCGCTTGGTGGCCCTGCCGTTGTTGTTGCTTCTTCAACAACTTCTCTTTCAGCCACTAGTGTAGCACTCACCACTTGATTCGTTGCCGCTAGATATAGCACCAACGGCTCTTGTGGTTTTGGCGCAACTAGGACTGGTGGAGAGGAGAGGTACTTCTTCAAATCCTGCAGTGCTACCTCTGCTTCCGGAGTCCATTTCATTGGACCTGCCTTCTTGAAGATTTTGAAAAAGGGCAGGGCGCGCTTAGTAGATTTTGAGATGAACCTACTCAAAGCAGCAACACAGCCGGCAAGGCGGCGCACATCTTTGACACGTCTTGGTGCTTCAATTTGCTCAATTGCTTTGATCTTGTCGGGATTTGCTTCAATTCCTCCTTAAGATACAAAGAACCCGAGAAGCTTACCGGATGGGATGCCGAACACACACTTCTTAGGGTTGAGCTTCATGTTGATCTTGCGCAGATTAGCAAATGTTTCTTCTAGGTCTGATATGAGTGTAGCCTTGTCCTTGGTTTTGACCACTATGTCGTACATATAAGCCTCCATATTTCTATGTAGCTGGGGCTCAAAACCAATCTGGACCGCTCTTGCAAATGTAGAACCAGGACTTTTCAACCCAAAAGGCATACGCAAAAAGCAATACGTACCAAATGGGGTGATAAATGTGGTTTTCTCTTCGTCTTCCTTGGCCATGAAAATCTGATGATAGCCGGAATAGGCGTCAAAGAAAGACAACAAGTCGCAGCTAGCGGTGGAGTCCGCAATCTGGTCGATGCGTGGCAAGGGAAAAGGATATTTGGGGCAAGCTTTGTTGATGTCTGTGAAGTCAATGCACAGCCTCCATTTTCCATTCGCCTTGCACACTCCAACTGGATTGGCCAACCATGTTGGATGAAGTACTCCTCTGATTAAGCCAGCCGCTTCTAGTTTCTTGATCTCTTCGGCAATAAACTATTGCCGTTCCAAAGCTTGCTTCCGGACCTTCTGCTTGACGGGCCGCGCGTGTGAGCAGATGGCAAGGTGGTGCTCAATCACCTTCCTGGGAACACCGGGGATATCTGATGGTTTCCATGCAAAAACATCAAAATTCGCCCATAGGAAGGCGACGAGCACGCTTTCCTATTTGTTGTCAAGGGTGTAACTTATGGTGAAAGTTCCTCCCATGTCGTCCTCCTTGGTAGGCACCTTCTTGGTCTCTGGCGGAGCTGCCTTGGACTTCTTGCTCTTGCTGGTAGATCTCTCTGGCACAACGTCAACGGAAGCGCAACACCCTGAGGAGGTGCACTTGCTGGAATGTGCACCGAAGGCCTTGCCGGTCTTCTTCCCCCTGGGAGCTTTAGTGGCAGGATCAAGTGCCTTGGCGACAGGTGTTGCAACTGCCCCTCGGTAGAGTTGCTCAGCGTAGATAAGTGCGCTTTTCTTGTCGGAGTTGATCGTGATGACGCTCATTGGCCCAGGCATCTTCAGCACATTGTAAGAGAAGTGGGTGGCCGCCATGAACTTGGCCAGTGCGGGGCGACCAAGGAAGCCGTTATACGACAACGAGATCTTGGCGACGTCGAAGACGATCTTCTATGTTCCAAAATTGATATCACTGCCAAATGTCACCGAGAGTGTGACCTTGCCCTTTGGCTGAGTTCTCCCTGAAATGACCCCTTGGAAAGTGTCGGTCGGCTCGAGATCCTCATCGGTAATTTGCAGCCTCTGGATGACATCAGTCGAGATTAGGTTCAAGCTGGCCCCATCGTCGACTAGCATCTTCGTCACCTTGAGGTTCTGAATTATTGGCGAAACCAACAACGGCAGGCACCCGACCACAGTTATGCGATTAGGGTGATCCTCGGTGTCGAAGATCATAGGAGTGTTGGACCACTTCAGAGGTCTCTGGGCACCGTAGAGGGATCCGCCACATTAACCTCGCACGCCCATTGTTTAAGTTGGCGGTGAGAGGAATGCGATGAGTCACCTCCCACGATGCACATCGTCTTTGTAGCCTTATGGAACTCATGCTCGCTGGACTCATCGTCCTCTTTGATGTCATCATCATCTCCCTCTTGCTTGTCACGGCCACGGACGGGCCGATCTTTTTTGCTTGGGCTTCTCGCGGCAACCACCTCGGCCAACGCGCTTCTTGCCGGACCCCTCGGCACGCCTTTCTCCTTGTCTTGCCTCTCGTACTCAGCTTTTTGCTTCTCGACAAGATGCTCAACTTGCCGGTAGTCTTGGAGATCATGACCTTTGGTGCGATGGATCTTGCAATACTGCTTGTCGGAGCCTTCTGGCTTGTCGGCAGCCACCGTAGCATGGTAGGAGGCGCACCCGGCAACGTCGTTGCCGGGGTCATCAACCTTTCCCTTATTGGCGGCGTCGGGGTTGTCAAATCCCTCGATGGCAATCATGGCCTTTCCCTTGCATTTCTTGCTCCACCGCCAGCCCTTCTTCGCTGGGGTGACGGTGTCTTCATCTTTAGAGTCGACCCCTACGCCAACGTCTTTGTCGGGGAGTCTCCTCCATGATAACCCACAAGTATAGGGGACCAATTGTAGCCTTTCGCGATAAGTAAGAGTGTGGAACCCAACGAGGAGCTAAAGGTAGAACAAATATTCCCTCAAGTTCTATCGACCACAGATACAACTCTAAGCACGCTTAACGTTCACTTTACCTGGCACAAGTATGAAACTAGAAGTACTTTGTAGGTGTGATAGGATAGGTTTGCAACATAATAAATAGCATCGAAATAAAAACTAGGGGCTGCTAAGATAAATAAACAACTAAGTTAGTTTAACGAGTGTCAAAAAGTGGTGGTAGGAGTTGTGGAATTGTCCCCAGACAATTGATAACTAGACCGGTAATCATTATTGCATTTTTATATGAGGGAGAGGCATAAGCTAACATACTTTCTCTACTTGGATCATATGCACTTATGATTGGAACTCTAGCAAGCATCCTCAACTACTAAATATCATTAGGGTAAAACCCAGCCATAGCATTATAAGGTATCAAGTCCTCTTTACTCCCATGTGCAACAACCCACCTACTCGGGTTTATGCTTGTGTCACTCAAGCAACCCACCATAGGCAAATCATGAACACATTGCAACACCCAACAGCGAGGATCCCTCATGCTTGCAAGACACAGAGAGCACCATAGGACAGCACCAATAATAAAACATGCAACTCAAACCAATCATGATCATCAATCAACCAATAGGACAAAATAGATCTACTCAGACATCATAGGATGACAACACATCATTGGATAATAATATGAAGCATAAAGCACCATGTTCAAGTAGAGGTTACAGCGGGTTGCCGAAGAGTGGACCGCTATAAATAGATGGGGGAAGGTGATGGAGGTGTTGGTGAAGATGACACAATTGTTGGACTGGATCGCTGTCACGATGATGGCCCCGGCGGCGGTCTGGTGCCACCGAGAGAGAGGGGGAGAGAGCCCCCTCCTTCTTCTTCTTCCTTGACCTCCTCCCTAGGTGGGAGGAGGGTTTTGCCTCTGGTCCTTGTCCTCCATGGTGGCGGAGGGGAGAGAGCCCCTCCGAGATTGGATCTCTCTCTCTTTGTTTCCTTCTATTTCCGCGCTCCCAGATTCTAGCCTTTCACCGTTTCTTCTATTCCCGGAGATTCGTAACTCCGATCAGGCTGAAATTTTTAGGGGATCTTTATCCAAAAATTAGCTTTCTTGCGGCCAAAGGACAGTTCCAACTGACCTAAGGGGTGGCCACAAGCCCTCAGGGCACGCCCTACACCCCAGGGCGCGTCCTCCTAGCTTGTGTGCCCCTTGGGCACCACCTTCTGTTGATTCCACTTCCCAAAATTCACATGTATTCCGGAACAAATCTCCGTAAGTTTTTATCCCGTTTGGACTTCGTTTGGTATGGATTTTCTGCAAAACAAAAATCATGCAACAAACAGGAACTAGCACTCGGCACTGGATCAATATGTTAATCCCCAAAATAATATAAAAAGTTGCCAAAAGTATATGAAAGTTGTAAAATATTGTCATGAAACAATCAAAAATTATAGATACGATGGAGACGTATCAGCATCCCCAAGCTTAATTCCTGCTCGTCCTCGAGTAGGTAAATGATAAAAATAATAATTTTTGATGTGGAATGCTACCTAGTATAATCTTGATCATATAATCTAATCATGGCATGAATATTAAGACACGCATGATTCAAAGCAATAGTCCATATTGACATAGAAACTGTAATACTTCGAGCACACCAACAAGGTATCGTGTCCTTTCGAAATAACTTGGCCTTACAAAGTTATCCCAACAAAAACATACGGTCTGTCTATGCTCCATCTTCCCCACACAAAGTATCTAAACCATGCATAACATTGATGAACAAGTCAAGCAATTCTTTCACACTTTTATGTTCTCAAACCTTTTCAACTCTCATGCAATACATGAGCATGAGCCATGGATATAGCACTATAGGTGGAATAGAATATGGTGGAGGTAATGAGGAAAAAAGAGAAGATAGTCTCACATCAACTAGGCGTATCAATGGGTTATGGAGATGCCCATCAACAGATATCAATGTGAGTGAGTAGGGATTGCCATGCAACAGGTGCACTAGAGCTATAAGTGTATGAAAGCTCAAAAACAAAGAGCTATAAGTGACAAAATAGGATACTCTCTATCATGAAGATCATGGTGCTACTTTGAAGCACAAGTGTGGAAAAAGATAGTAGCATTGTCCCTTCTCTCTTTCTCTCATTTTTTCCTTTTTTCTCTTTTTTGGTGGGCATCTTTGGCCTCTCTTTTTTATATGGGCTTCGCTGGCCTCTTTTATTTTTTTGTAAAGTCTGGAGACTCATCCCAACTTGTGAGGGATTCATAGCTTCCATCATCCTTTTCTCACACGGGACAAATGCTCTGATAATGAAAATCATCACACTTTTATTTACTTACAACTCGATACCTAGAACAAAATATGACTCTATATTCAATATGAAAGTGATGATGCATGCCATGAAAAACGGAACGATGGAAGTTACATGCCAATATATCTCGGAATGGCTATGGAAATGCCATAATAAGTAGGTATGGTGGTTGTTTTGAGGAAAATATATGGTGGATGTTTTGAGGAAGGTGGGTTTGATGTACCGGCGAAAGTTGCGAGGTACTAGGGAGGCTAGCAAAGGTGGAAGGGTGACAGTGCGTATAATCCATGGACTCAACATTAGTCATAAAGAACTCACATACTTATTGCAAAAGTCTATTAGTTATCAAAAAAGCATTAGACGCATGCTCCTAGGGGAGAGGTTGGTAGGAGTTAACCATCACGCGCTCCTGACCCTCACACAAAGGTTGACAATCATTAAACAAATCATGCTCCGACTTCGTTACATAATGGTTCACCATACGTGCATGTTACGGGGATCACAAACCTTAACACAATTATTTCTCCAATTCACAATTACTCACCAGCATGACTCTCATATTTGTTGAGGAACGTTGCATGGGAAACAAAAAATTTCCTACACACACGCAAGATCTATCCATGGTGATGAACATCTACGAGAGGGAGAGTGGATCTACATACCCTTGTAGATCGCTAAGCAGGAAGCGTTAAGAAACGCGGTTGATGTAGTCGAACATCTTCATGATACAAATCACCGAGTGTCCTGCGATCCCATCATGATCCGTCCCGCGATCCAATCACGATCCGTCCTGCGATCTCATCACGAATCGTCTCGCGATCTTGATCACGGTCCTTCTGACCTAGCGCCGAATGGACGACACCTCCGCGTTCAGCAAACGTACAGCTCGATGATGATCGCCGCCTTCTTGATCCAGCAAGAGGGAGCGGAGAGGTAGATGAGTTCTCCGGCAGCACAACAGCATGGTGGTGAACTAATCCTGCAGGGCTTCGCCTAAGCACCGTAGAACTAATCTAGAGGAGAAACATATCTAGAGGAAGAAGAGGCCAGCACGTGGCAATTAGGGTTAGCTTTCCCCTCTAAATCCTCTAGTATATATAGGAGGTTGGGAGGGGAGAAGGCAGCCTCAAACCCTTAAGGTTTGGTCGAAATTGGAGGTAGAGGAGTCCTACTCTAATCCTATTAGGAGAAGGATTCATCCTTTCCACTTGGAAACTCTTTCCACCTCTCCACCTTTTGGGTTTTTCCCATCCCTAGCCACATGGGCCTTAGTGGGGGCTTAGTCCAGCCCACCAGAGGCTGGTTTGACTCCTCCCACAGCCCATGAGGTCCTTTGGGTCGAGACACCCCTCCCGATGGTCTCCCGGCACCCTCCCGACACTCCCGGTACACTACCGATGAGCCCGAAACTTTTCTGGTGACCAAAACAGGACTTCCTATATATCAATCTTTACCTACGGACCATTCCGGAGCTCCTCGTGACGTTCGGGATCTCATCTGGGCCTCCTGACAACCTTCGGTCACCGCCATACATAACTCTATACTATCGAAACGTCACCGAACCGTAAGTGTGCAGACCCTGCGGGTTCGAGAACTATGTAGACATGAATGAGACACCTCTACGGTGAATAACCAATAGCGGGACCTGGATTCCCATATTGGTTCCTATATATTCTGCGAAGATCTTTATCGGTTGAACCTCTATGTCAAGGATTCAGTTAATCCCGTATGTTGTTCCCTTTGTTCTTCGGTAAGTTAATTGCCCGAGGTTCGATCGTCGGTATCTCCATACCTAGTTCAATCTCATTACCGGCAAGTCTCTTTACTCATTACATAATACAAGATCCTGTGGCTAACACTTTAGTCACATTGCTTGCAAGTCTTGTTGTGATGTTGTATTACCGAGTGGGCCCTGAGATACCTCTTCGTCACATGGAGTAACAAATCCCAGTCTTGATCCGTGGGAACCCAACAGACACCCTCGGAGATACTTGTAGAGCACCTTTATAGTCACCTAGTTACGTTGCGATGTTTGAAACACACAAGGTACTCCTCCGGTTTTAGTGAGTTGCATGATCTCATGGTCATAGGAACAGATACTTGACATGCAAAAACTGTAGCAATAAACTGACACGATCATATGCTACGTTTATAGTTTGGGTCTTGTCCATCACATCATTCTCCTAATGACGTGATCTTGTTATCAAATGACATCTCATGTCCATGGCTAGGAAAGTTTAACCATCTTTGATCAACGAGCTTGTCTATTAGAGGCATACTAGGGAAATGGTGTTGTCTATGTATCCACACATGTATCCGAGTTTCCGATCAATACAATTATAGCACAGATAATAAACGTTTATCATGAACAAGGAAATATGATAATAACTAATTTATTATTGCCTCTAGGGCATATTTCCAACAGTCTCCCACTTGCACTAGAGTCAATAATCTAGCTCACATCGCTATGTGATTTGTTATGAATCTCACACCCAATGAGTTATGGGGTTCGATCATGTTTTGCATGTGAAAGAGGATTTTTAGTCAACGGGTCTGCGACATTCAGATCCGTGTGTACTTTGCAAATCTATATGTCATACTATAGACACTACTACCACACTCCACTTGGAGCTATTCCAAATGGCTGCTCCACTATATGTATCCGGATTGCTACTAAGAGTCATCCAGATTGGTGTTAAAGCTTGCATCGACATAACTCTTTACGACGAACTATTTATCACCTCCATAATCGAGAAACCTTTCCTTAGTCCTTTAGTTACTAAGGATAGTCTTGACCGCTGTCCAGTGCTCCACTCCTGGATCACTTTTGTATCCCTTGATGGACTCATGGCAAGGCACACACAGGTGCGGTACACAACATGGCATACTACACAGAGCCTATGGCTAAGGCATAGGGGACGACATTTGCCCTTTCTATTTCTTCTATCATGGTTGATCTTTGAGTCTCACTCAACTTCACGCCTTACAAATCAGGCAAGAACTCTTTCTTTGACTGATCCATTTTGAACTCTTTCAAAATGTTGTCAAGGTATATACTCAATGAAAGTCTTATCAGACGTCTTGATCTATCTCTATAGATATCGATGCCCAAAAATTAAGTTGCTTTATCCAGGTCCTCCTTTGAAAAACTCTTTTCAAACAACCCTTTATGCTTTCCAGAAATTCTACATCATTTCCGATCAACAATATGTCATCCACATATGCTTATCAGAAACTCTATAGTGCTCCCACTCACTTTATTGTAAATATAAGTTTCTCATAAACTTTGTATAGACTCAAAAACTTTGATCACGTCATCAAAGCATATATTCCAACTCCGAGATGCTTGCTCCAGGCCATAGAAGGATTGCTGGAGCTCGCACACATTTTAGCATCCTTAGGACTAACAAAGCCTTCTGGTTGTATCACAGACAACCTTTCCTCAAGTAAACCGTTAAGGAAGTGATGTTTTGACATCCATCTGCCAGATTTCATAATTGAAAAATGCAGCAAATGCTAACTCAATTCCAACAGACTTTAGCATCACTACGAGTGAGAAAGTCTCATCATATTCAACTCCTTGAACTTGTCGGAAACTTCTTTGCGACAAGTCGAGCTTTATAAATGGTGACATTTACCATCAGCGTCTGTCTTCAACTAAAGGTCCATTTGTACTCGATGACCTGCCATCCAACGAGCAAGTCTACGAAAATCTATACTTGGTTATCATACATGGATACTTTCTCGGATTTCATGGTCTCTAACCATTTGTTATAATCCAGGCCCATCATTGCTTCTCCATAGCTAGTAGGTTAATCGTTGTCCGATAACATGACCTCCAAGACAGAGTTGTCATACCACTCAGGAGCAGTACGGGTCCTTGTCGACCTACAAGGTTCGATAGTAACTTGATCCGAAGCTTCATGATCATCATCATTAACTTCATCTTCAACTGACGTAGGCTCCACAGAAACATCTTACTGCGCTGCGCTACTCTCTGATTGAACAAAGGTTCAACAACCTCATCAAGTTCTATCTTCCTCCCACTCAATTCTTTCGAGAGAAACTCTTTCTCGAGAAAGGACCCAGTTTTAGCAACAAGCACTTTGTACTTGGATCTGAGATAGAAGGTATACCCAACTGTTCTTAGGGTATTCTATGAAGATGCATTTTTTCGTTTTGGGTTCGAGCTTATCAAACATAAGTGTTGCATTCCAAAACTCTAAGAAATGAGAGCTTAGGTTTCTGCCAAACCATATGGTGTCATCTCAACGGATTTAGATGGTGCCCTATTTAAAGTGAATGTATTTGTCTCTAATGCATAACCCCAAAGCGATAGTGGGAAAACAATAAGAGACATCATAGTATGCACCATATCCAATAGAGCACGACTATGACGTTCGAACACACCATCACACTATGGTGTTCCAGGTGGCATGAGTTGTGAAATAACTTTCACATTGTCTAAAGTTGTATGCCAAACTCATAATTCAGATATTCACCACCATGATCATATCGCAAACATTTTTATTTTCTTATCACGATTATCTTAAACTTCACTCTGAATTTGCTTGAACTTTTCAAACGATTCAGACTTGTGTTTCATTAAGTAAATATACACTATATCTACTCAAATCATTAGTGAAGGTAAGAAAATAACGATATCCACCACATGCTACCAGACTCATTGGATTGCATACATCAACATGTATCATTTCCAATAAATCACTTGCCCGCTCCATCAAACCAGAAAACGGGGTCCTTAGTCATCTTGCCCAAGAGGCATGGTTCGCATGTCTCAACCGATTCGAAATCGAATGAGTCCAAAGATACATCAACATGGAGTTTCTTCATCCGATTTATACCAATATGACATTTAGCGGCAGTGCCACAAGTATGTGGTACTATCATTATTAACTTTGTATCTTTTGGCATCAATGTTATGAACATGTGTATTACTACGATCAAGATTCAACAAACCATTCTCACTGGGTGCATGACCATTGAAGGTATTATTCATGTAAACAGAATAACCATTATTCTCAAACTTAAATGAATAACCGTGTTGCAATAAACACAATCTAATCATGTTCATGCTTAACACAAACACCAAATAACATTTATTTAGGTTTGTCACTAATCCCGAAGGTAGAGAGAGCGTGCGATGTTGATCACATCAACCTTGGAAATATTTCCAACACACATCGTCACCTCACACTTAGCTAGTCTCCGTTTATTCAGTAGCTTTTACTTCGAGTTACTAACATTTAGCAACCGAACCGGTATTCAATACCCAGGTGCTACTAGGAGTACTAGCAAGGTACACATCAATAACATGTATATCAAATATACTTTTGTCGATGTTGCCAGCCTTCTTATCTACCAAGTATCTAGGGTTGTTCCTCTTGAGCGACCGCTCTCCTCCTAATAGAAGCACTTAGTCTCGGGTTTGGGTTCAACTTTGGGTTGCTTCAGTGGAGCAGCAACTGACTTGCCATCCATGAAGTTTCCCTCCTTGCCCTTTCCCTTCTCGAAACTAGTGGTTTTACTAACCATCAACACTTGATGCTCCTTCTTGATTTCTACCTTCGCGGTGTCAAACATCGCGAACAGCTCAGGGATCATAATTTCCATCCCTGGCATAATTATAATTCATCACGAAGTTCTAGTAGCTTGGTGATAGTGACTCGGAGAACTATATCAATCACCATCTTATATGGAAGATCAACTCCCACTCGATTCAAGTGATTGTAGCACCCGGACAATCTGAGCACCTACTCAACGATTGAGCTCTTCTCCTTCATCTTGTAGGCAAAGAATCTTGTTGGAGATCTCATATCTCACAACACGGGCATGAGCCTGAGATCCCAATTTCAGCTCTTAGAACATCTCATATGTTCCGTGACGTTCAAAACGTTTTGGAGCCTCAATTCTAAGTCGTAATGCATGACACACTCAACTATCAATTAGTCATCGGAACATGCCTGTCAGATGTTCACAACATCTACATATGACGCTAGAGGGGGTGGCGCACCGAGCGGTGCATTAAGGACATAAGCCTTCTGTGCAGCAATGAGGACAATCCTCAGATCACGGACCCAGTCCGCAATATTGCTACCATCATCTTTCAACTCTATTTCTCTAGGAACATATAAAAATTCAAGGGAGCTACATCGTGAGCTACAACATAATTTGCAAAGACATTGCTGACTATGTTCATGATAATGAGTTCAACTAATCATATTAATTAAAACTCCCACTCAAATTGACATCCCTCTGGTCATTCGAGTGATACATGATCCAAATTCACCAACTCAAGTCCGATCAACATGTGAGTTGAGGTGGTTTCAATGGTGAACATCATCATGTTGATCATATCTAATATATGACGCATGTTTGACCTTTCGGTCTCTTGTGTTCCGAGGCCATGTCTGTACATGCTAGGCTCGTCAAGTTTAACCCTAGTGTTCTGCACGTGCAACACTGGCTTGCACCCATTGTATGTGAACGTAGAGTCTATCACACCCGATCATCACGTGGTGTCTCGACACGACGAACTTTCGCAACGGTGCACACTCGGGGAGAACACAATTTTACCTTGAAATTTAAGTGAGGGATCACCTTATAATGCTACTGTCGTCCTAAGCAAAACAAGGTGCATAAAAGGATTAACATCACATGCAAATCATAAGTGACATGATATGGCCATGAACTTGTGCTTTTGATCTCCATCTTGAAAGCACCGGCATGATCTCCATCGTCACCGGCATAACTCCATGATCTCTATCATCATGATCTCCATCATTGTTTCGCCATCGGGGTTGTCGCGCCCACCATTCTCATACTACTATAGCTACCATTTAGCGATAAAGTAAAGATTACATAGCGCTTAATGATTGACACCCAGGTCATACGATAATTAAAGACAACCCTATGGCTCCTGCCGGTTGCCGTACTCATCGACATGCAAGTCGTGATATTCTATACAACACATGATCATCTCATACATCACATATATCTCATCATGTAATTGGCCATATCACATCACAACATACCCTGCAAAAACAAGTTAGACGTCCTCTAATTGTTGTTGCAAGTTTTATGTGGCTGCTACGGCTATCTAGCAAGAACAATTCTCACCTACGCAAAACCACAACGGTGATAGATAAATTTCTTTTCGACCTTCTCAAGGACCTCCTTTGTCAAATCCGATCCAACTAAAGTAGGAGAAACAGACATCCACCAGCCATCTTTGTGCAACGAAGTTACATGTGAGTCGATGGAACCGGTCTCTCGTAAGTGTATGAGTAAGGTTGGTCCGGGCCGCTTCATCCCACAATACCGCTGAACCAAAACATGACCAAGGGAGGAAGCAATCTAAGCATCAACGCCCACTAACTCTTTGTGTTCTACTCGCGATCTCATCTACACATAGACCTAGCTCATGACGCCACTATTGGGGAACATTGCATGGGAAACAAAAAAAATCCTACGCACACGCAAGATCTATCCATGGTGATGACCATCTACGAGAGGGAGAGTGGATCTACATACCCTTGTAGATCGCTAAGGGGGAAGCGTTAAGAAACGCGGTTGATGTAGTCGAACGTCTTCGCGATCCAAATCGCCGAGAATCCCACGATCCCATCACGATCTGTCCCGCGATCGCATCACGATCCGTCTCGTGATCCGATCATGAATCGTCTCATGATCTTGATCACGGTCCTTCCGATCTAGCACCGAACGGACGGCACCTTTGCATTCAGCACACGTATAGCTCGATGACGATCTCCGCCTTGTTTATGCTGCAAGAGGGAGCGAAGAGGTATATGAGTTCTACGGCAGCAAAACGGCATGGTGGCGGTGGTGGTGAACTAATCCTGCAGGGCTTTGCCTAAGCACCACAGAACTAATCTAGAGGAGAAACAAATCTAGAGGAAGAAGAGGGAAACATATGGCAATTAGGGTTAGCTTTCCCCTCTAAATCCTCTAGTATATATGGTAGGGAGGGAGGGGAGGAGGCAGCCTCAAACCCTCAAGGTTTGATCAAAATTGGAGGTGGAGGAGTCCTACTCCAATCCTATTAGGAGTAGGATTCCTCCTTTCCACTTGGAAACTCTTTCCACCTCTCCACCTTTTGGGTTTTTCCCACCCCTAGCAGCATGGGCCTTAGTGGGGGCTTAGTACAGCCCACAAGGGGCTGGTTTGACTCCTCCCACAGTCCATGAGGTCCATTGGGTCGAGACACCCCTCCCGATGGTCCCCCGGCACCCTCCCGGCACTCCCGGTACACTACCGATGAGCCCGAAACTTTTCCGGTGACCAAAACAGGAGTTCCTGTATATCAATCTTTACCTCCGGACCATTCCGGAGCTACTCGTGATGTCTGAGATCTCATCTGAGACTCCAAACAACCTTCGGTCACCACCATAAATAACTCTATGCAACCAAAACGTCACTAAACCTTAAGTGTGCAGACCGTGCGGGTTCGAGAACTATGTAAACATGACCGAGACACCTCTACGGTTAATAACCAATAGCAGGACCTGGATGCCCATATTGGTTCCTACATATTATGTGAAGATCTTTATCGGTTGAACCTCTATGTCAAGGATTCAGTTAATCCCGTATGTTGTTCCCTTTGTTCTTCGGTATGTTACTTGCCCGAGGTTCGATCGTCGGTATCTCCATACCTAGTTCAATCTCGTTACTGGCAAGTCTCTTTACTCGTTACGTAATACAAGATCCTGTGGCTCGCACTTTAGTCACATTTCTTGCAAGGCTTGTTGTGATGTTGTATCACCGAGTGGGCCCTGAGATACCTCTCCGTCACATGGAGTAACAAATCCCAGTCTTGATCCATGCCAACCCAACAGACACCCTCGGAGATACCTGTAGAGCAACTTTATAGTCACCCAGTTACGTTGCGACATTTGATACACACAAGGTAATCCTCCGGTGTCAGTGAGTTGCATGATCTCATGGTCATAGGAATAGATACTTGACATGCAGAAAACTGTAGCAATAAACTGACACGGTCATATGCTACGTTTATAGTTTGGGTCTTGTCCATCACATCATTCTCCTAATGACGTGATCCCATTATCAAATGACATCTCATGTCCATGTCTAGGAAACCTTAACCATCTTTGATCAATGAGCTAGTCTATTAGAGGCATACTAGAGAATGGTGTTGTCTATGTATCCGAGTTTCCGATCAATACAATTATAGCATGGATAATAAATGATTATCATGAACAAGGAAATATGATAATGACTAATTTATTATTGCCTATAGGGCATATTTCCAATAATATTACCATCTTTATATCGCAAAACTATTGCAAGGAATCAAATATATCCTATTCAGTGATCTACAAGTTTTATGTAGGATTTTATGACTAACCATGTGAATGACCAACTCATGTTAACTCTCTAAATAGGTATAAGTGAAGAATGAGATTTTATTTCTTTCTACAAAAGATATTCCCATCCTCTAAAAAATGTAAGTGAAGCAAAAGAGCATTCTACAAATGGTGGTTTTCTATGTGTAGAGAAACAGGCAATCCAACCTTCAAATGATATAAGTGAAGCACATGAAGCATTCTATAAAGTCATACTCACAAGATATAAGTGAAGTGCATGAAGCATTCTATAAATCGATCAAGGAATATGTCATACCATAATGGTGCATTATTAAAATAAAAATAAAAAGCACATGACACTCCAAGATTTACGCATATCATGTGACGAATAAAAATATAGCTCCAAGTAAAATTACCGATGGTTGTTAGAAGAAAGAGGGGATGCCTTCCGGGGCATCCCCAAGCTTAGTTTCTTGGGAGTCCTTGAATGTTACCTTGGGCTGCCTCGGGAATCCCCAATCTTAGTCTCTTTCCACTCCTTATTCCTTCATCCATCGTGATACCACCCAAAACTTGAAAACTTCAATCACACAAAACTTAACAAAACCCTCGTGAGATACGTTAGTATAATAAAAAAAATCAGCACTTCATGTACTGTTCCCAACCAATTCATACTTTATTTTTGCATTATAGCTACTGTATTGTAATTTTTCCATGGCTTGTACCACTCATACAATTGATAATTTCATCAAAACGAGCAAAACAATGCATCAAAAACAGAATCTGTCTTAAATAGGACATTCTGTACTAATCTGGACATTACCATACTTCTGTAACTCTAAAAATGCTGAAAACTTAGGACAAAATAAAAAATTTGCATAGAAGTACTGTGTAAAATTTTTAGAAACTTTTGAAATTCCAGTAAAAAAATGTAAATTCACGCACTACAGCCAAAGTTTCTGTTTTTGCACTGCACACACCAAACAAGCAATCTAATCATCCTAAAGGCAAATCTTGGCACATTATTTTTATAATACAATGGATTTATACAAGGGGATAATTATTTTTGTTGAAAAGTTTCTCTAATCAAGATTTGCATAGTTTCCATGGGCATGACCAAAGTTCAAGGAGCTCCCCCACTTCAACGGTGCTCGTCCTTCTTACTTTCAATTCTCTTTTTTTTAAAGTTTTAGGTTCCCCTCTTTATTTATTGTTTTTAAACTATATAAAAGCACACAACAGAATAAAATGACTCTCTAAAACTTCTGGGTTGTCTCCCTGGCAGCGCTATCTTTAAAGCCATTAAGCTAGGCATAACGTGCTCAAGTAATGGATCCACCCAGATCCCAAGGTATACCAAAGCCAATTTTAATTAACAATGATTTGTAATTTAATATTGAGCACAATGTAACATATATCATGCAACAAAGAAGTCTAACTCTCTTCCTATGCATCGACATGTCATAAAAGAACAATTCATGCACACAAAGTAAAGGCCAATACATAACGTAAGCAGTTTCTTGCAATTTTATCATATTGGAAACATAGAGAGGCGGAGATGTAGTTCCTCTCTCATAATAATTGCAAGTAGGAGAATAAAGCACATGCATATTATATCTATCAAAATCATCATGTGTAATAGTAAAAGGCAACCCATTTATATAATCCTTAATAAGTGCAAACTCTCCAATATAGTGTAGTTGGGAGAATTCAAAAAGATAATAGGATTATCATGCGTGGGTGTAATAGAAAGAACTTCATTCTTAACATAAGGAACTATATCAAGTTCATATCCATAAGCATAATTCATGTTGGCATCATGGCCACAAGCACAACAAGCATCAATTTTATGAAAAAGGGATATTTCAAATGAATCCAAGGGATCATAGCAATCAACATAGCATTCATCCTTTGGTAAGAACGAAGGGAAATTAAACAATGTATGAGTTGAAGAGTTACTCTCATTAGAAGGTGGGCATGGGTAGCTAATCTGCTCTTCCTCCTTTTGTTCTTCGCTCCCCTCGTCATCTTTTTCATCTAATGAGCTCAAAGTTTCAGCAATTTCTTCTTCCATAGATTCCTGCAAAATACTAATCTCTTCCAAGGCAGCAGACATTCTCTCAATAAATGCATCGATATCGGAATTATATTCATAATTCTCATAGCAATATTTAAGTATAGCAAAATTTTCAGGTCTATAAACAACATCATCATAATTTTCCCACTTCTCAAACAAAGATACAATTTCATAAGCACCCTTAAAAGCAACGAATTCCTCTATTCGTTCCACATCATAGTAATCATAAATACCTTTAGCATAACAAGCCAAGGTTTTATTATCATTAAATTTACATGAAAAAGGAAGGTGTTGGGCCTTCATCCTAGAGCAACAAGTATAATCATATCTCCGGCATAGATTCCAATCATACCATTTCAACATATAAATCTGATCCCATAACAGTTTACCTTTTTGAGTCAAGAGATAATCCCTAAAGTATTCATGTTGATCCAAAATGTCTCCCATTATATAATTGAATGGGGTTTTCTCAGGATTATTAAAGTAGTGCATAATATCTTTCAGATAACGAGCATCGAGGGTTTTAGAAGGTTCCCCATCTCCATGAGTAGCAAGTACACCTAATTTTTTGGTATTTGGTGTTCCATATCCATAGCTAAAGATAGAGAACAACTTAGAACAACAAATAAAATCTACTTAGTGATAAAGCAAACAAGCACACATGAGAATATTCACCCCACGCTATTGCTCCCCGTCAACGGCGCTAGAAAAAGGTCCTGATAACCCATAAGTATAGGGGATCAATTGTAGACTTTCTCGATAAGTAGTGTCGAACCCAACGAGGAGCTAAATGTAGAACAAATATTCCCTCAAGTTCTATCGACCACCGATACAACACTACGTACACTTAACATTCGCTTTACCTAAAACAAGTATGAAACTAGAAGTACTTTGTAGGTGTAATAGGATAGGTTTGCAAGATAATAAAGAGCATAGAAATAAAAACTAGGGGCTGCTAAGATAAAGAAACAACTAGGTTAGTTTAACAAGTGTGAAAAAGTGGTGGTAGGAGTTGCGGAATTGTCCCTAGGCAATTGATAACTAGATCAGTAATCATTATTGCAATTTTATATGAGGGAGAGGCATAAGCTAACATACTTTCTCTACTTGGATCAAATGCACTTATGATTGGAACTCTAGCAAGCATCCGCAACTACTAAAGATCATTAAGGTAAAACCCAACCATAGTATTATAAGGTATCAAGTCCTCTTTACTCCCATATGCAACAACCCACCTACTCGGGTTTATGCTTCTATCACTCAAGCAACCCACCATAGGCGAATCATGAACACATTGCAACACCCTACAACGAGGATCCCTCATGCTTGCGTGACACGAAGAGCACCATAGGACATCAGCAGTAGTAAAACATGCAACTCAAACCAATCATGATCATCAATCAACCAATAGGACACCAAAAATCTACTCAAACATCATAGGATGGCAACACATCATTGGATAATAATATAAAGCGTAAAGCACCATGTTCAAGTAGAGGGTACAGCGGGTTGCGGGAGAGTGATTAGATAGATGGGGGAAGGTGATGGAGGTGTTGGTGAAGATGACGGAGTTGTTGGAGTAGATCACCGTCACAATGATGGCCCCGGCGGCGTTTCGGTGCCACCGGGAGAGAGAGGGAGAGAGCACCCCTCCTTCTTCTTCTTCCTTGACCTTCCCCCTATATGGTAGAAGGGCTTCCCGTCTGGTCCATGGCCTCCATTGTGGAAGAGGGGCAAGAGCCCCTCTGAGATTGGATCTCTCTATCTGTTTCCTTCTGTTTCTGCGCTCCCAGATTCTGGCCTTTCACCGTTTTTTATATTCCTGGAGATCTGTAACTCCGATCGGGATGAAGTTTTGAGGGGATCTTTATCCAAAAATTAGCTTCCTTGTGGCCAAAGGACAGCTCCAGCAGACCTAAGGGGTGTCCACAAGCCCTCAGGGTGCGCCCTACCCCCCAAGGCGCGTCCTCCCATTTGTACTTCATTTGGTATGTATTTTCTGCGAAACAAAAATCATGCAACAAACAGGAACTGGCACTAGGCACTGGATCAATATACTCCCAAAAATAGTATGAAAAGTTGCCAAAAGTATATGAAAGTTGTAGAATATTGACATGAAACAATCAAAAATTATAGATACTATGGAGACGTATCACTCCCTGCCCCAAGCAGAACTTCCCAAGTCAGCCGGCCACCCACTCGTGGGAAAACTATTACATCATGCAGGAATTCCACAATCAAGCTTTCCAGAGTCGTCAAGGAGGCAATGGTGGTGGACATCCGGGTCGACCTAGCCCTGCCGGCTCACACAGCGGCTCATCTGGTGGCTTTTCAGGATCAGGTTTTCATGGTCAAGGTGGCTCAGGAGCTGGTTTCCAACACCATGGAAATAACAACAATGTGCAGTGCTCGGGACAAGGTAATCAACAGCACAACAATCAAGCCGGATTTCAGAGAAACCCCAAGCAATTGAACAGTGGGAAGTACCATGTGTTCACCACCAACACCTGTAGGCCTGATTGCAAGCTCAAGCATAGGGCCATCAACATGATCAAGCCGGCTATCCCAAGGTATCTAAACAGGTCCAAGCATCCAATTACTTGGAGCAGAGAAGATCATCCTCCCCAGGTTGACAATCCAGGTGGCCTGGCGTTAGTGGTAGCACCTCAGGTTGGTAGCTGTACTCTAACAAAGGTCCTCATGGATGGGGGTAGCAGTATCAATATCTTATATTGTGAGACCTTCCGGCAAATGAATCTCTCGAAGAGCAAGTTGTAACCTTCAACCACGGTGTTCCATGGGATCATTTCCAGAAAGTCGTCTTACCCAATTGGGCGAATCAAACTCAAACTCGCTTTTGGTTCAGAATATAATTACAGATGCAAGTCCTTGACCTTTGAAGTGGTGAAGATCAAGAGCCCTTACACGCCCTCTTTGGATGATCGGCTTATGCTCACTTTATGGCCCGACCTTGATATGTTTATCTCAAACTCAAGATGCTCGGGCCAAACGACACCATTACTGTGATGGAAGCAGAAAAATAGCTCAGAATGTGAGGAAGGGGACGGAGCTTATGCTGAGTCTGCTTGTGCTATAAACGAATTGAAGTTTTATGCAGCCAGCATTGACCAGATAAATATGACCCCCCTCAAGAAGCACACCACTAAGTCTGATCCTCAATGGAAGTTCAAGCCGACTGGGGATACCAAGCAAATTGACTTCATTCCCAGTGACTCATCCCAACAATTGACTATTGGGACAGGCCTAGACCCCAAATAGGAAAGCACGCTCATCGAGTTCATCTGTGAGAATTGGGACATCTATGCATGGAAACCTTCTGACATGCCTGGAGTACCGACAGAACCCGCTGATCACCACCTTACTGTGGATCGAAGGATGAAACCAGTACGACAAGATCCTCGTTGTTTTAGCAAGGAGAGGCGCAATGCTATTGTAGAAGAGGTGGCCCGACTCCTAGCTGCTGGGTTCATCATTGAAGTTTTTCACCCTAAGTGGTTGGCAAATCTGGTGCTTGTTCTGAAAAACAATGACACTTGGCGTATGTGTGTTTATTACATAGATCTGAACAAAGCTTGTCCCAAGGACCCGTTTTCTCTCCCTCGCATTGACCAGATAATTGATTCTACACCTGGCTGTGAGTGTTTATGTTTCTTGGATGCATACTTCGGCTAGCATAAGATTAACATGGCTTTTGAGGACCAAGTAAAGATGGTTTCATCACTCCCTTTGGTGCTTTTTGCTATGTTTCTATGCCCTTTGGGTTTAAGAGCGCGAGGGCTACTTATCAACGCCGCGTTAAGAACTTCCTCCACCCACAACATTGCGTTCATGCCTATGTTGATGATATCATGGTAAAATCACAGAAAAAGGAGTATCTTTTAGATGACCTCAAGGATACATTTTAAAATCTTTGGGTGTACCAAATGAAGCCCAACTCAACCAAGTATGTTTTTGGTGTTCCTGCATGCAAATACTAGGATTTGTGGTTTTTGAGCGTGGTATTGAAGCCAACCCGGACAAGATCAAGGCAGTGACCTCGCTTTCTAAGATGGCCAACATTAATCAAGTTTAGCGCATGACTGGTCGCATTGCAGCGTTAAGCCGGTTTATAAGCCGCCAGGGAGAAAAGGTGACTCCTTTGTATCAACTATTGAAAAAGACCGATGATTTCGTTTGGACCGATGCTGCCAAGGAAGCCTTTGAAGCGCTTAAGAAGCAGTTGGTTGAGCCGCCCATCCTAGCCGCTCTGACTAACAAAGAGCTTGTGGTCATGTACATTGCTACAAATTCCAAGGCAATAAGTGTAGAAGTTGTTGTCGAGCACTAGGAGGTAGGAAAGGAATACCCAATACAACTACATGTTTAGTTTGTCAGTGCAGTTTTGACCTTGTCAAAACAGTGATACCCACATCGGCAAAAATTAGTCTTTGGCGTTTTCATGGCTAGTGAAAGCTCAAGCATTATTTTCAGGAGCATCCAATCAATGTGGTTAGCTCTGCCCCCCTTGGAGATATCATACAAAATCGGGAGGCCACTGGTCGGATCGCTAAGTGGGAAATTGAGCTTGGTCCTCACCAGGTGAAATATGTGCCTCGCACAACCATTAAATCATAGTCATTGGTGGATTTCATTAATGAATGGACGGAATTACAAGTCCCTAAGGACAGGCCAGATAACACGTACTGGACTATACACTTCGATGGATCAACGCAATTGGATGGCTCGAGGGCTGGAGTTATTTTATCTTCTCCACTAGGTGACAAATTTTGCTATGTTTTATGTCTCATGTTTCCTTGTACTAATAACACAGCTGAGTACAAAGATATCCTACATGGGATTCGAATGGCTAAGGAAATTAATTTGAGCCGGGTGATACCTCTTGAGCTTGCGTTGGTTTTCCCTTGGAGAGGAAAGGGTGATGCAGCGAAGTAGATAAGCATTTCCCTCAGTTGATAAGAACCAAGGTATCAATCTAGTAGGAGGAACAAGCAAGTTACCAATGGATGCACCTACACTAACAATCAAACTCTTGCACCCAACGCTATAAAGGGGTTGTCAATCCCTTCACGGTTATTTGCAAGGATTAGATCCGATAGAGATAGAGGTAAACAAAAACGGAAAGTAAAAGATAAGTAAATTGCAGCAAGGTATTTTTGGTATTTTTGTTTTATAGATCTGAAAATATATTATGGAAAGTAGACGCGGGGGCCATAGATTTCACTAGGGGCTTCTCTCTTGAAAGAAAATATCATGGTGGGTTAACAAATTACTGTCAAGCAATTGGTAGAAAAGCGAATAATCATGTAGTTATCCAAGTAAATGATCATGCATATAGGCTTCACGTTTGTGTCAAGTAGACCAAAATGATTCTGCATCTACTACTATTACTCCACACATCGACCGACTCATGTCTGCATCTAGAGTATTAAGTTCATGAAGATCAGAGTAACGCATTAAGTAAGATGACATGATGTAGAGGGATAAACTCAAGCAATATGATGAAAACCCCATCTTTTTACCCTTGATGGCAACAATACAATACGTGCCTTGCTACCCCTACTATGTCACTGGGTGAGGACACCACAAGATTGAACCCAAAACCAAGCACTTCTCCCATTGCAAGAATTACCAATCTAGTTGGCCAAACCAAACCAATAACTCGAATAGACTTGCAAGGATACGAAATCATGCATATAAGAATTTAGAGAAGATTCAAATAAGATTCATGGATAATCTAAACATAAGCCAACAATTCATCGGATCTTGATAAACACGCCACAAAAGAGTATTACATCGGATAGATCTCCATGAAGATCATGAAGAACATGGTATTGAAGATCAAAGACAGAGAAGAAGCCATCTAGCTACTAGCTATGGACCCGTAGGTCCGTGGTGGACTACTCACGCATCATCGGAGGGGCAATGGAGTTGATGTAGATGCCCTCCGTGATTGGAACCCCCTCCGGCAGATTACCGGAAAAGGCTCCACGATTGGATCTCTCAGGAACAGAGGCTTCTGTCGGCGGAAAAGATGTTGCGTGTCTCTTTTTTATGTTGGGGGAATATTTGGGTATTTATAGGACGGTGAATAGGGTTAGGAGACCTGCCAGGAGACGGCAAGCCTGCTAGGCGCGACCAGGGGGGTGGCCGCGCCTACCAGGCTTGTGATCTCCTGGTAGATCCCCTGGCGTGCACTTCATGTCTCATGGATCTATTTCCTTCCAGAAAAAATCATTTCGGATATTTTATTCCGTTCGGACTCCGTTTAATATTCCATATCTGCAAAACTCAAAAACAAGGAAAAACAGAAACTGGCACTAGGCTCTAGATTAATAGGTTAGTCCCAAAAATAATATAAAATAGCATATTAATGCATATAAAACATCCAAAAAAATATATAATAGCATGACATCATCAAAAATTATAGATACGTTGGAGATGTATCAGCATCCCCAAGCTTAATTCCTGCTCGTCCTCGAGTAGGTAAATCATAAAAACAGAACTTTTGATGTGGAGTGCTACCTAACATATTTATCCTTGTAATATTCTCTGTTGTGGCATGGATATTCAGATTCATAAGATTCAAAACAAAAGCTCAATATTGATATAAAAACAATAATATTTCAAGCATACTAGCAAAGCAATTGTACCTCTTCAAAATATAATGGCAAAAGAAAGTTATCCCTACAATATCATATTGTCTGGCTATGATCCATCTTCCCCACACAAAGTATTTATATCATGCACAATCCTAATGACAAGTCAAGCAATTGTTTTCACACTTTTATTTTCTCACAACTCTCACTCAATACATGAGCGTGAGCCATGGATATAGCACTATAGGTGGAATAGAATATGGTGGAGGTTGTTAAGGAAAAGGAGAAGATAGTCTCACATAAACTAGGCATATCAACGGGCTATGGAGATGCCCATCAATATATATCCATGTGAGTGAGTAGGGATTGCCATGCAACAGATGCACTAGAGCTATAAGTGTATGAAAGCTCAAGAGGAAACTAAGTGTGTGTGCATCCAACTTTCTTGCTCATGAAGACCTAGAGAAATTTGAGGAAGCCCATCATTGGAATATACAAGCCAAGTTATATAATGAAAAATTCCCTCTAGTATATGAAAGTGACAAAATAGGAGACTCTCTATTATGAAGATCATGGTGCTACTTTTAGGAACAAGTGTGGAAAACATAGTAGCAATGTCCCTTCTCTCTTTTCTCTCATTTTTTTATTTTCCCCTTTTTCATTTTTTGGGTGGGCATCTAAGGCCTCTTTTATTTTTTTATTTGGGCTTCGCTAGCCTCTTTTATTTTCATAAAGTCCGGAATCTCATCCCCACTTCTGAGGGAATCATAGCTTCAATCATCCTTTCCTGACATCGGACATGCTCTAATAATGATAATCATCACACTTTTCTTTACTTATAACTCAAAAGAAAATTACAACTTGATACTATGACAAAATATGACTCTAAATGCAATATGGAAGTGATGGTGCATGTCATAAATGGAAACGGTGGAAGTTGCATGGAAATATATCTCGGAATGGCTATGGAAATGCCATAATAGGTAGGTATGGTGGCTGTTTTGAGGAAGGTATATGGTGGCTATTTTGAGGAAGGTATATGGTGGCTGTTTTGAGGAAGGTGGGTTTGTTGTACCGGCGAAAGTTGCACGGTACTAGAGAGGCTAGCAAAGGTGGAAGGGTGAGAGTGTGTATAATCCATGGACTCAACATTAGTCATAAAGAACTCACATACTTATTGCAGAAGTCTATTAGTCATTGAAGCAAAGTATTAAACGCATGCTCCTAGGGGAGAGGTTGGTAGGAGTAAATCATCGCGCGCTCCTGACCCTCACACAAAGGTTGACAATCTATAAACAAATCATGCTCCGACTTCCTTGCATAATGGTTCACCATACATGCATGCTACGGTCATCACAAACCTTTAGACAAGTATTTTTACCAAATCACAATTACTTCCTAACATGACACTTAATATTACCATCTTCATATCTCAAAACTTTATGCAAGGAATCAAACTTCTCATAATACTCAATGCACTTAATATGGAAGTTTTTATTATATCCCTCTTGGATGCCTATCATATTAGGACTAAATTCATAACCTAGACCAATTACCATGCTATTGAAAGACTCTCAAAATAATATAAGTGGGGTACGAGAGTTCAATTAGTTCTATAAAATGCAAACACCACCATGCTCTAAAAAATATAAGTGAAGCACATGGAGCAAAATTGCCTATCTCAAAAGATATAAGTGAAGCACATAGAGTATTCTAATGAATTCACGATTCAGCGTCTCTCTCTCAAAAGATGTGTGCATCAAGGATGATTAAGGCAAACTAAAAAGCAAAGAATCATATCATACAAGATGCTCCAAGCAAAACACATATCATGTGGTGAATAAAAATATAGCCTCAAGTAAATTTACCGATGGATTGAAGCCGAAAGAGGGGATGCCTTCCGGGGCATCCCCAAGCTTAGGCTCTTTGGCATCCTTTAATATTACTTGGGGTGCCTTGGTCATCCCCAAGCTTAGGCTCTTTCCACTCCTTATTCCATAGTCCATCCAATATTCACCCAAAACTTGAAAACTTCACAACACAAAACTTAAGAGAAAACTCCTGAGATCCGTTCGTATAAGAAAATAAATTACCACTTTAGGTACTATTGTGAGCTCATTATTTATTTATATTGGTGTTATACCTACTGTATTATAACTTCTCCATGGTTCATACCCCATTATACAACCCATAGATTCATAAAAATAGGCAAACAACTCAAAGAAAATAGAATCTGTGAAAAACAGAACAGTCTATAGCAATCTGAAAACTTTATATACTTCTGTAACTCAAAAAATTCTGAACAATTAGGAAAACCTGGGAAATTTATATATCGATATTGTGTAAAAATTTCATGACTCATTCGACGCTCTGAAAATTTAGAAAATTCCTAGACTGAGCGCAAAAGTTTTTGTTTTTCAGCAAGATCAAATCAACAACTACCATAGATCACCCCAAAGGTTTTACTTGGCTCAGACACTAATTAAAACACTAAAACACAACTACAACAGAAATAATAATGTGGGAAACACTCAAAAACAGAATCAAAAATATAACACAAAAAATAAAATTGGGTTGCCTCCCAACAAGCGCTATTGTTTAACGCCCCTACCTAGGCAAAATGCAACAGATCTAGGTATTGTCATCTTTGGTATGCAATCCAAAAGTAGCTCTCATCATAGATTCATAAGGCAATCTTATTTTCTTTCTAGGAAAGTGTTCCATGCCTTTCCTTAATGTAAACTGGAATCTAATGTTTCCTTCTTTCATGTCAATAATTGCACCAATCGTTTTAAGGAAAGGTCTACCAACAATAATAGGACATGTGGGATTGCAATCTATATCGAGAACAATAAAATCTACGGGCACATAGTTTCTATTTGCGGAAAAGTATTTGTGTGGCTCTTTTTGATGTTGGGGGAATATTTGGGTATTTATAGGACGAAGAATAGGGTTAGGAGACCTGCCAGGAGACGGCAAGCCTGCTAGGCACGACCAGGGGGGTGGCCGTGCCTACCAGGCTTGGGATCTCCTGGTAGATCCCCTGTCGTGCACTCCAAATCTCCTGGATCTATTTCCTTCTAGAGAAAATCATTCCAAAGATTTTATTCCATGTGGACTCCGTTTAATATTCCATATCTGCAAAACTCAAAAACAAGGAAAAAAATAGAAACTTGCACTAGGCTCTAGATTAATAGGTTAGTCCCAAAAATAATATAAAATAGCATATTAATTCATATAAAACATCCAAAATAGATAATATAATAGCATGACATCATCAAAAAATATAGATACATTGGAGACGTTTCACCGGGTCATATGTTTGGCCGACTCAGACCTGGTGGCTCAATAAGTTTCAGTAACCTCAGATTCTAAGGATCCTCTGATGGCGTCTTATCGACGAACAGTCATAGATATTGGAGGTCATTTTTGTGGCTATCAAGTTGATCACATTGATCGCCAGCTCAATGAGGAGGCAGATGCCTTATCATGTCTTGGTTCTCAGCGCAAGCCGGTTCCTCCTAGTGTGTTCCTTGATGTGCTTCACCACCCTTCGGTTAAGTTGTCATCGGAGGAGGACATAGCTATTCCAGACCCAGAGGCACATTTGGTGGCGGCTCTTAATGCCATTCTTGAATGGATAGTGTCATATTTAGCTTATTTGACTCGAGGTGATCTCCCATCTGAGGAAATCACCGCTCGATAGATCATTAGGCGTTCAAAGTCCATGAATATAGGCAATGGCGAGTTACACCGTCGAAGCAGCACGGACGTTTTTCAGCATTGTGTTTCCCATGAGGAAGGCCAAGAGATTCTCAATGAAATCCACGTAGGAGATTGTGGACATCATGTTGGCTCATGGTATTTGGTAGCAAAAGCTTTTCGGCATGGGTTTTACTGGTTAACAGCTCATGCAGATGTAGAGGATATTGTGAGCAAGTCTGACAGATGCCAGAAATTTTCCCGACAGGCTCATGTGTCGGCTCAAGAGTTTCATGTGATTCCAATAACTAGGTTGTTCGCAGTCTGCAGGCTCGACATGGTAGGCCCGTTCAATCCATCTTCTGACAAAAAGTCTCACCTATTGGTGGCTGAAGATAAGTTTACCAACTGGGTTGAAGCGGAGCCTATCAGCAATTATGACGCTGATAAAACAATCAAGTTTTTGAAACAAGAGATCTTTTGTTTTGGCTATCCTCATAGAATCATCACTGGCAATGGCACTAATTAATCCAAAGGGGCAATGGAGCAGTTTTGTTAGCATGAGCAAATCCGGCTTGACTTAGCTACGGTTGCACCCCCACAATCTAACGGACAAGCCAAGTGAGCTAATCAAGAGATTTTAAGAGGGAATAAACACCCCGGCTTACGGTTCCACTCCAGCGCACTCCTGGATGTTGGGTCGAGGAACTCCACGCAGTAGTTTGGAGCATCAGAACAACTCATAATAGATCCACTGGTTATACACCGTTCTTTCTGGTTTATGGACCGAAGGCGCTACTTCCAAGTGATATTCGTCATGATTCCCCTAGGTTACTGCTTAGGTTGAAGCAGATAATGAGCAAGCGCATCAAGATTCTTTGGATGCCTTAGAAGAGGAATGTGACCTAGTGGCAGCTCGATCTGTCATATATCAACAAGACCTATGTCGCTGTCATATCCATAGAGTTCGAAGTTGAACTTTCCAAGAAGGCGACTTAGTGCTACATCTAATTCAAGATCAAACAGAAATGCATAAGCATTCACCACCTTGGGAAGGGCCTTTCATCATCATCAAGAACCTCAATAACTGGTCATATTACTTGATTGACATACGTGAAGGATCATACACCTCTGAAGAGGAAATGACTCGGCCTTGAACCATTGCTCATCTTTGGCCTTACTATACTTAGAAGCCACATGCTCCACCTCAATGCACATACCTCTGTATATATTTTTCTATGTTCAAATATAATGAAGCCGACACCCCCATAACTCAGGGTCTCTGTCGTTTCAGCCGAGCAAATTGTGCATGAGTCTTTATTTTTTGAACATAAGTCACTTGGGGGCTTCCCAAAGAGTCAGCCTTTAATATCCATCTTGACTTGGCTACAAGACAATACAAATAATGGTTAAACCTGCCTATTTGCAAGATGCTACTCTGAACAGGTGACCCCATGTACTCTTTATAAGTCAATCCATCTGGACCCTGAACTTATCTAAGTTAAAACATTGGCTAGAGTCACGTGAGATCCGACTTACAAAAAGCAAGGATGAACCATGGGTTATCACACATGCTTCATTGAAGCAAGACTTGAGCCTCGAAAGCCAGTCTCAATACCGAGCTTTAAAAGCAGGCTAATTAATTTTTCTGCACATTGCTATTACGATACTATATTTCTTATGTCTTTTTCACGTACAAAGTTCTCATCTATTTTGCTAGCTCAAAATTTGACATCCGGGTTAAGACACGACAGTCATACTCTGACCAGTTATTGTACACATCTATCAAACGTCTATAGATGGTCTTATTTTGCTGGCTCATATTGCCAGCTGATACCATACAAATGGCGACTCATTGGAAAAAGAGGTCATACGAGACAAAGTGGATGAAGCTCATAAAATAGCGACTCATTGGAAACCCAAGTTGTCATGCAAAATAACCACACCAATGAAGCTGCCATATTACCAAGTACTGAAACGTCACATGCACGATGGCACGACAGACACATCAAAGTTTGCTACCTCTATTGTAGGCCCACATCAGGAGCCACCAAATATAATAGTTTTTTACAAAGACCACACTATTAATCTTGGAGACTGGCTTATGCGTCCTGCCCCGCAGCTTCTGTGTCTTCACCTTCACCCGTAACTTCTTGCTCCGCTTGGGTCAGCTCATCTTCTTAGATCTAGTGGTCGTTTTGCACCCAAAGAATTGTGGTTAAATCTTTGAAGTTTGAGTCGCCAGGAACGATAACGGATAGTTCAACATCAGAGGCAAAAGAACGCTTACGACGGGGGGCACGAGTTCAGAAAATTGGTCCTTAGGTGGATCCATGAGCATGTTCTCCATGGAGTAGGCGGATTGATACTTTGTCAAATCCATCTCGTCTTCAATAAGTGTTACCAGTGGGCAGGTCCTTTTCACGCTTGCGGCGAAGTATTCTTCAGTAAACACAGAGCCGTCAATTTTATATTCTGGAAACCTTCTCGCCAACGCTGAGAGATCTAATTCAGGCAAATACGCTTTTTCCTTCGCAAGCGCCATACTCTCTCCCATTCGAGCCTCAGACCTTTTGAATTCCTCCATGCACTAAGGGGATTGTAGATAGCTGATTCAGCATGTCTTTAATTTTCTTTGGATGATGCTCAAGGTTCTTCACTGCCATGATTGCCAACACAGATCATGTGACCAGCTGCTCCACATATGTGAAGATTGCCTTGAGTTTGACTATTGGATTCTGAACCAGATTGTGATATTTTCACCCTGCACAAAGAGGATAAGTATCAACATAAGCCGACACAAGTATTGACCTGGAATTTAAGTCAAAAACTAGCGATCGACAAACATACCAAAGATGGCAGTAACCATTTCATTAAGTTGTTTTATTAGTGTCTACAACTCATTGGTGACAGATCCAAGATTCTTTTCCGCGTCCTTAGCGCGCTTCCTAAGGGTGGCTCTTTACTTGTCAAAATTGGCATTGGCTTAACTCAAGAGATCATTTGCTTGGCATGCACAATCTTGGTGGCGAACCGCCGAAAGTTTTGCATCAGCCTTAAGTTTTTTCTCCTGTTCCAGCCGCCTTTGCAAGTCGGTCACAACCTATGGGGAACATTGCATGGGAAAAAAAAATTTCCTATGCACACGCAAGATCTATCCATGGTGATGAGCATCTACGAGAGGGCAAATGGATCTACATACCCTTGTAGATCGCTAAGCGGGAAGCATTAAGAAACGTGGTTGATGTAGTCGAACGTATTCGCGATCCAAATTGCTGAGCGTCCCACGATCCCATCATGATCCTTCTCGCAATCCAATCACCATCCATCCTGCGATCCCATCATGATCCGTCCTGCAATCAAATCACGAATCGTCTTGTGATCATGAACACTGTCCTTCTGATCTAGCGCTGAACGGACGGCGCCTCCGCGTTCAACACATGTACAACTCGATGACAATCTCCGCCTTCTAGATCCAGCAAGAGGGAGAGGAGAGGTAGATGAGTTCTCCGACAGTGCGATGGCCCGGCGGCGATGGTGGTGGAACTATTCCGGCAGGGCTTCGCCTAAGCATCGCCGAGCTAGACTAGAGGAGAAAACGATCTAGATGAAGTAGAGGGAGCACGTGGCAATTAGGGTTAGCTCTCCCCTCTAAATCCTCTAGTATATATAGGAGGGAGGTAGGAGAGGAGGCAGCCTCAAACCCTCAAGGTTTGGTCAAAATTGGAGGTGGAGGAGTCCTACTCCAATCCTACTAGGAGTAGGATTCCTCCTCTCCACTTGGAAACCCTTTCCACCTTTTCACCTTTGGCCTTTTCCCACCCCTAGCTGCATGGGTCTTAGTGGAGAGTTCGGCCAGCCCACTAGGGGCTGGTTTGACTCCTCCCACAGCCCATGAGGTCCTTTGGGTCGAGACAGCCCTCCCGATGGCCCCTGGTACCCTCCCGGCACTCCCGGTACACTACCGAAGTACCCAAAACTTTTCTGATGACCAAAACAGGACTTCCTATATATCAATCTTTACCTGCGGACCATTACAGAGCTCCTCATGACATGTAGGATCTCATCTGGGACTTTGAACAACCTTCGGTCACCAACATACATAACCCAATACTACCAAAATGTTATCGAACGTTAAGTGTGCAGACCCTGCGGGTTCGAGAACTATGTAGACATGACCGAGACACCTCTATCGCAAATAACCAATAGCGGGACCTGGATGCCCATGTTGGTTCCTACATATTCTACGAAGATCTTTATCGGTTGAAACTCTATGTCAAGGATTCAGTTAATCTCGTATGATGTTCGCTTTGTTCTTAGGTATGTTACTTGCTCGAGATTCGATCGTCGGTATCTCCATACCTTGTTCAATCTCGTTACCGGCAAGTTTCTTTACTCGTTCCGTTTTTAAGGTCCCATGGCTAATACTTTAGTCACTTTGCTTGCAAGGCTTGTTGTGATGTTGTATTACCGAGTGGGCCCTAAGATACCTCTCCGTCACATGGAGTAACAAATCCCAGTCTTGATCCATGCCAACCCAATAGACACCCTCGGAGATACTTGTAGAGCACCTTTATAGTCACCCAGTTATGTTGCAACATTTGATACACACAAGGTACTCCTCCAATGTTAGTGGGTTGCATGATCTCATGGTCATAGGATCAGATACTTGACATGAAGAAAACTATAGCAATAAACTAACACGGTCATATGCTATGTTTATAGTTTGGGTCTTGTCCATCAGATCATTCGCCTACTGATGTGATCCCGTTATCAAATGACATATCATGTCCAGGCTAGGAAACCTTGACCATCTTTGATCAACGTGCTAGTCTATTCGAGGCATACTAGGGACATGGTGTTGTCTATGTATCCACACATGTATCTGAGTTTCCGATCAATACAATTCTAGCATGGATAATAAACGATTATCATGAACAAGGAAATATGATAATAACTAATTTATTATTGCCTTTAGGACATATTTCCAACACAAAGCCCATAAGCCGCTTGTACCACGACCTCCTTCTCATCTTCGGATGCATCGACGAACCAACCCAACAACCAGCTGGGTAGCGAGCTTCGCGACACGATATGAGATGGTGGGGATTCCAACCTGATGCCCAACTCTGAGCTCAACTGTTGCCAGAAGAGGACCAAATGTTAGCATGCCTAAAATCGACGCACCATAGTCTCTTCTCTGCCACATGCAACACAAAAACACCCGGTTTTATCCTTCGACGATGGAGTTCCACACCCATGGCCAGACCATTTCGAATCATTCTCCACATATGGATTTTACATTTTGTTGGTGCACTCGTCTCCCAAAGTGCCATGTACCTTTTGTGTCTCATCACCGAACCTTATGACTCTGGTTGTCCGGTAGTAGCTCTCATTATGGACATCTTCAGATGGTATGCCGATCTGACCGTAAAGATGCCATTGTTCGTGAAGTTCCAAGCGAGATAATCATCAGAGATCGGACCCCCTACTACAATTTTCTTAACATCCACAACATCATCGGGGGTAAACGTGGCATCTGTTGGGGAACGTAGTAGTAATTCAAAATTTTCCTACGTATCACCAAGATCTATCTATGTGAAAGCAACAACGAGTAAGGGGTTTGAGTGCATCTTCATACCTTTGAAGATCGCTAAGTGGAAGCATTACAAGAACACGGTTGGTGGAGTCGTACTCATAGCAATTCAGATCGCGGTCGATTCCGATCTAAGCGCCAAACAACGGCGCCTCCGCGTTCAACACACGTACAGCCCGGTGACGTCTCCCGCGCCTTGATCCAACAAGGAGGAGGGAGAGGTTGAGGAAGACTGCTCCAATAGTAGCACGACGGCATGGTGGAGGTGGAGTAGCGTGGCAACTCCGACAGTGCTTCAACAAGGACTACGGAGGAGGAGGAGGAGGAGGAGGAGGAGGAGAGGGGCTGCCCAAGGGAGATTGGTGTGTGACAACAGCCCCTAGGCCTCTCTATTTATAGGAGGAGGAGGAGGGCGCGCAGCCCCTAGGGTTCCCACCCTAGGGCTGGCGGCCAACCCTAGATGGCCCCTTGGGGTGGCGGCCAAGAGAGGGAGAGAGGGGGAGGCGCCCTAGGGTGGGCCTAGGGCCCATCTACGCTAGGGTTTGCCCCCCTCTTGCTCTTGCTGCGCCTTGGGCCTTGGTGGGAGGCGCACCAGCCCACCCAGGGGCTCGTTCCCTCCCACTTTAGGCCCATGCAGCCCTCTTGTGCCGGTGTCCCCACATGGTGGACCCCCGGAACCCTTCCGGTGATCCCGGTACGTTACCGGTGATGCCCGGAACACTTCCGGTGACCAATACCTCACTTCCTATATATTAATCTTTACCTCCGGACTATTCCAGAACTCCTCATGAAGTCCGAGATCTCATCTAGGACTCCAAACAACATTCGGTAACCACGTACACTATTCCCATATAACCCTAGCGTCATCAAACCTTAAGTGTGTAGACCCTATGGGTTCGGGAACCATGCAATCATGACCGAGACACCTCTCGGGTCAATAACCAATAGCGGGATTTGGATACCCATATTGGCTACCACATGTTCCATGATGATCTCATCGGATGAACCACGGTGTCGGGGATTCAAACAATCCCGTATACAATTCCCTTGTCAAACGGTATGTTACTTGCCCGAGATTCGATCGTCGGTATCCCTATACCTTGTTCAATCTTGTTATCGACAAGTCTTTTTACTCGTTCCGTAACACATCATCCCATGACTGACTCCTTAGTCACATTGAGCTCATTGTGATGATGTAGTACCGAGTGGGCCCCGAGATACCTCTCCATCACACGGAGTGACAATTCCCAATCTTGATTCGTGCCAACCCAACAGATACTTTCGGGGATACTCGTAGTGCACCTTTATAGCCACCTAGTTACGTTGTGACATTTGGCACACCGAAAGCATTCCTATGGTACTCGGGAGTTGCACAATCTCATGGTCTAAGGAAATGATACTTGACATTAGAAAAGCTTTAGCAGACGAACTACACGATCTTGTGCTATGCTTAGGATTTGGTCTTGTCCATCACATCATTCTCCTAATGATGTGATCCCGTTACCAATGACACCAATGTCCATGGCCATGAAACAGTGACCATCTATTGATTAGCCAACTAGAGGCTCACTAGGGACATGTTGTGGTCTATGTATTCACACATGTATTACGGTTTCCGGTTAATACAATTATAGCATGAACAATAGACAATTATCATGAACAAGGAGATATAATAATAACCACTTTATTATTGCCTCTAGGGCATATTTCCAACAGTCTCCCACTTGCACTAGAGTCAATAATCTAGTTCACATCGCCATGTGATTAACACGTACATCACCATGTGATCATATCATCATGTGATTAACACCCAATTAGTTCTGGGTTTTGATCATGTTTTGCTCGTGAAAGAGGTTTTAGTCAACGGGTCTGCGACATTCAGATCCGTGTGTACCTTGCAAACTTCTATGTCATATTGTAGATACTGCTCCCATGCTCCACTTGGAGCTATTCCAAATGGCTATTCCACTATACGTATCCGGATTTCTACTAAGAGTCATCCGGATTGGTGTTAAAGCTTGCATTGACGTAACCCTTTATGAAGAACTCTTTATCACCTCCATAATCGAGAAATAGTTCCTTTTCCTTTAGTTGCTAAGGATAATTTCAACCGCTGTCCAGTGATCCACTCCTGGATCTCTCTTGTACCCCTTGACAGACTCATGGCAAGGCACACACAGGTGCGGTACACATCATGGCATACTATATAGAGCCTATGGTTGAAGCATAGGGGATGACACTCATCTTTTCTCTATTTTCTGCCGTGGTCGGGCATTGAGCTGTGCTCAATCTCACACCTTCTAATACAAGCAAGAACCCTTTCTTGGAATGATCCATATTGAACTTCTTCAATATCTTGTCAAGGTATGTACTCATTGAAATTATTATCAAGCATCTTGATCTATCTCTATAAATCATGATGCCCAACAATTAGGTAGCTTTATCTAGGTCTTCCTTTGAAAAACTTTTTTCCAAACAACCATTTATGCTTTCCAGAAATTCTACATCATTTCCGATCAATAATATGTCAACTACATATTCTTATCAGAAATTCTATAGTGCTCCCACTCACTTTCTTGTAAATACAAGTTTCTCATAAACTTTGTATAAACTCAAAAACTTTGATCACTTCATCAAAGCTCATATTCTGACTTCGAGATGGTTGCTCCAGTCCATAGAAGGATCGCTGGAGTTTGCATACCTTTTTTCATCCTTAGGATTGACAAAACCTTCTGGTTGTATCACATACAACTCTTCCTCACGGAAACCGTTAAGGAAGCCTTGTTTTGACATCCATCTGCCAGATTTCATAATTGAAAAATGCAGCAACTTCTAACATAATTTTCAGAGATTTTTAGCATCGCTATGGATGAGCAAATCTCATCGCAGTTAACTCCTTGAACTTGGCGGAAACTTCTTTGCGACAAGTCGAGCTTTATAAATGGTGACATTTCACCATTAGTGTCTGTGTTCATCTCAAAGGTCCATTTGTACTCAATGACCTGTCGTTCAATGCGCAAGTCTACCAAAGTCCATACTTGGTTTTCATACATGGATCCTTTCTCGGATTTCATGGCTCCTAGCCATTTGTTGGAATCCGGGACCACCATCGCTTCTCCATAGTTTGTAGGTTCATCGTTGTCCAACAACATGACTTCCAAGAGAGGGTTGTTGTACTACTCAGGAGCAATACACGTCCTTGTCGACATACGAGGTTTGATAGTAACTTGATCCGAAGCTTCATGATCATCATTAGTAACTTCTTTTTCCACTGACATAGGCTCCACAGAAACATCATTCTATGTTGCGCTACTCTCTGGTTGAAACAAAGGTTCAACAACCTCATCAAGTTCTATCTTCCTCCCACTCAATTCTTTCGAGAGAAACTCTTTCTCGAGAAATGACCCGTTCTTAGCAACAAACACCTTTTGCGCTTGGATCTGAGATAGAAGGTATACCCAATGTCTCCTTAGGGTATTTTATGAAGATGCATTTGCCTGCTTTGGGTTCGAGCTCATTAGGTGAAAACCCATTTTCACATAAGCGTCACAGCCCCAAACATTAAGAAATGATAGCTTAGGCTTCTGTCAAACCATAATTCTCATGGTGTCATCTCAACAGACTTAGATGGTGCCCTATTAAAGTGAATGGATTTGTCTGTAATGCGTAACCCCATAACGATAGTGGCAAAATGATAAGAGACATAATAGTATGCACTATATCCAATAGAGCACGATTACGACATTCGAACACACCAGCACACTATGGTGTTCCAAAAGGCGTGAGTTGTGAAACAATTTCCACATTGTATTAAATTGCATACCAAACTCGTAACTTAGATATTCATGTCCATGATCATATTGTAGACATTTTATCTTCTTGTCACGATGATCTTTAACTTTACTCTGAAACTCCTTGAACCTTTCACACATTTCAGACTTGTGTTTCATTAAGCAAATATCCCATATTTACTCAAATCATCAGTGAAGGTAAAGAAAATAATGATATCCACTGTGTGTTTCAACACTCATTGGACCACATACATCAACATGTATTAATTCCAATAAGCCACTAGCCCGCTCCATCATACCGGAAGACGGGGTCTTAGTCATCTTGCCCAAGAGGCATGGCTCGCATGTCTCAACCGATTCTAAACCGAGTGAGTCAAAAGATCCATAAGCATGGAGTTTCTTCATGCGATTTATACCAATATGACATTTAGCGGTAGTGCCACAAGTATGTGGTACTATCATTATTAACTTTGTAACTTTTTGGTACCAATGTTATGAACATGTGTACTACTACGATCAAGATTCAATAAACCATTCCCGGTGGGTGCATGACCATTGAAGGCATTATTCATGTAAACAAAATAACCATTATTCTCTAACTTATATGAATAACCATATTGCACTAAACATGATCTAATCACGTTCATGCTCAACGCAAACACCAAATAACATTTATTTAGGTTTATCACAAATCCCGAAGGTAGAGAGAGCGTGTGATGGTGATCACATCAACCTTGGAAACACTTCCAACACACATCGTCACCTTTCACTTAGCTAGCCTCCGTTTATTCCGTAGCTTTTATTTCGAGTTGCTAACACTTAGCAACCGAACCGGTATCCAATACCAAGGTGCTACTAGGAGTACCAGCAAGGTACACATCAATAACACGTATATCAAATATACTTCTGTCGACATTGCCAGCCTTCTTATCTACCAAGTATCTAGGGTTGTTTCGCTTCAGCGAACATTCTCCTCATAACAGAAGCACTTAGTCTCGGGTTTGGGCTCAACCTTGGGTTTCTTCACTAGAGTGGCAACTGGCTTGCAATTCTTGAAGTTTTTCCCTTATTGCCCTTGCCCTTCTTGAAACTAGTGGTTTTCACTTAACCATCAACACTTGATGCTCCTTCTTGATTTCTACCTTCGTGGTGTCAAACATCACGAACAAATCAGGGATCATCTTATCCATCCCTGGAATGTTATAGTTCATCACGAAGCTCTAGTAGCTTGGTGGCAGTGACTTGGAGAACTATATTAATCACTATCTTATCTGGAAGATTAACTCCCACTCGATTCAAGTGATTGCAGCACCCAGACAATCTAAGCACATGCTCACCGATTGAGCTATTCTCCTTTATCTTGCAGGCAAAGAATCTTGTTGGAGGTTTCATACCTCTCAACATAGGCACGAGCCTGAAATCCCAATTTCAGCACTTAGAACATCTCATATGTTCCGTGACGTTCAAAACATTTTGGAGCCTCAATTCTAAGCCGTAATGCATGATGCACCGAATTATCAAGTAGTCATCAGAAAGTGCCTGTCATATGTTCACAACATCTATAGACAACGCTTAAGGGAGTCGTGCAATTAGCGGTGCATCAAGGACATAAGCCTTCTATGCAGCAATGAGGACAATCCTCAGATCACGGACCCAGTCCGTATTATTGCTACCATCAACTTTCAACTTACTTTTCTCTAGGACCGTATCAATAAAGTAGGGGAGATACAATGCGAGCTATTTACGACATAATTTGCAAATACACTTTTAGACTAAGTTCATGATAATTAAGTTCATCTAATCAAATTATTCATGAACTCCCACTTAGATAGACATCTCTCTAGTCATCCAAGTGACACATGATCCACGTCAACTAGCCCGTGTCTGATCATCACGTGAGGCGGACTAGTCATCAATGGTGAACATCCCCATGTTCGTATCTTCTATATGACTCATGTTCGACCTTTTGATCTCTCGTGTTCCGAGCCCATGTCTGTACATGCTAGGCTCGTCAAGTCAACCTAAGTGTATTACGTGTGTAAATCTGGCTTACACCCGTTGTATGCGAACGTTAGAGCCTATCACATCCGACCGTCATGTGGTGCTTTGGAACAACGAACCTTAGCAATGGTGCACAGTTAGGGGGGACACATTTCTTGAAATTTTAGTGAGAGATCATCTTATTTCAGCTACCATCGTTCTAAGCAAGTAAGATGTAAAACATGATAAACATCACATGCAAATCGTAAAGTGACATGATATGGCCAATATCATCTTCTGCCCTTGATCTCCATCTTCTGGGCGCAGCATGATCACAATTGTCACCAACGTGACACCATGATCTCCATCATCATGATCTCCATCATCGTGTCTCCATGAAGTCGTCTCGCCAACTATTACTTTTACTACTATGGCTAACGCTTAGCAATAAATTAAAGTAATTACATGGCGTTTGACACGCAGGTCAATTAATAAATTAAGACAACACCTATGGCTCCTGCCGGTTGTCATACTCATCGACATGCAAGTCGTGAATCCTATTACGAGAACATGATCAATCTCATACATCACATATATCATATCACATTCTTTGTCGATATCACATCACATGGCATATGGTGCAAAAACAAGTTAGACGTCCTCTAATTTTTTTGCAAGTTTTTACGTGGCTGCTGTAGGTTTCTAGCAAGAACGTTTCTTACCTACGCAAAAACCACAACGTGATATGCCAATTTTTGTTTACCCTTCATAAGGACCCTTTTCATCGAATCCGATCCGACTAAAGTGGGAGAGACAGACACCCGCAAGCCACCTTATGCAACCAGTGCATCTGTGGCGGAACCAGTCTCACGTAAGCATACGTGTCAGGTCGGTCCGAGCCACTTCATCCGACAATGTCACTGAATCAAGATAATACTAGTAACGGCAAGCCAATTGACAAAATTGACGCCCACAACACCTTGTATTCTTTTTGTGCATAGATTCTACGCATAGACCTACCTCTGATACCAATGTTGGGGAACGTAGTAGTAATTCAAAATTTTCCTACGTATCACCAAGATCAATCTATGTGAAACTAGCAACGAGTAAGGGGATTGAGTGCATTTTCATACCTTTGAAGATCGCTAAGAGGAAGCGTTACAAGAACGTGGTTGGTGGAGTCGTACTCGTAGCGATTCAAATCGCGGTCGATTCCAATCTAAGCGCCGATGACATCCCGATGACATCTCCCGTGCCTTGATCCAGCAAGGAGGAGGGAGAGGTTGAGGGAGACCACTCCAATAGCAGCACGACGACATGGTGGAGGTGAAGTAGCGTGGCAACTCCGACAGTGCTTCAACAAGGACTATGGAGGAGGATGAGGAGAGGGGTTGCCCGAGGGAGATTGGTGTGTGCCAACAGGACCTAGGACTCTCTATTTAAAGGAGGAGGAGGAGGGGGGCGCAGACCCTTGGGTTGCCACCCTAGGGCTGGCTGCCAACCTTAGATGTCCCCTTGGGGCGGCGGCCAAGAGAGTGAGAGAGGGGGGAGGCGCCCTAGGATGGGCCTAGGGCCCATCTGCGCTAGGGTTTGCCCCCCTTGCTCTTGCTACACCTTGGGCCTTGGTGGGAGGCGCACCAGCCCACCCATGGGCTGATTCCCTCCCACTTTAGGCCCATGCAGCCCTCTGGTGCCGGTGGGACCACACGGTGGACCCCTGGAACCCTTACCGTGGTCCCGGTAAGTTACCGGTGATGCCCGAAACACTTCCGGTGACCAATACCTCATTTCCTATATATTAAATATTTACCTCTGGACCATTCTGGAAGTCCTCGTGACGTTCGGGATCTCATCCGGGACTCCGAGCAACATTCAGTAACCACGTACACTATTCCCATACAACCCTAGCATCATCGAACCTTAAGTGTGTAGACTCTACGGGTTCGTGAACCATGCAATCATGACCGAGACACCTCTCTAGTCAATAGCCAATAGCGGGATCTGGATACCCATAGTGACTCCCACATGTTCCACGATGATCTCATCGGATGAACCACGATGTGGGGGATTCAAACAATCCCGTATACAATTGCCTTGTCAAACAGTATGTTACTTGCCCGAGATTCGATCGTCGCTATCCCTATACCTTGTTCAATCTCGTTACCAGCAAGTCCCTTTACTCGTTCCTTAACACATCATCCCTTCACTAACTGCTTAGTCACATTGAGCTCATTGTGATGATGTATTACCGAGTGGGCCCCAAGATACCTCTCCGTCACACGGAGTCACAATTCCCAGTCTTGATTCGTGCCAACCCAACAGATACTTTCGGGGATACCCGTAGTGCACCTTTATAGCGACCCAGTTACGTTGTGACGTTTGGCACACCCAAAGCATTCCTATGGTACCCAGGAGTTGCACAATCTCATGGTCTAAGGAAATGATACTTGACATTAGAAAAGTTTTAGCAGACGAACTACACGATCTTGTGCTATGCTTAGGATTGGGTCTTGTCCATCACATTATTCTCCTAATGATGTGATCCCGTTATCAATGACACCAATGTCCATGGCCATGAAACCATAACCATCTATTGATCAATGAGCTAGCCAAGTAGAGGCTCACAAGGGACATGTTGTGGTCTATGTATTCACACATGTATTACGGTTTCCGGTTAATACAATTATAGCATGAACAATAGACAATTATCATGAACAAGGAAATATAATAATAACCACTTTATTATTGCCTCTAGGGCATATTTCCAACAACATCCACCTTTGAGCAGTCCTATTTTGTCCCACTCGCATCCAACAGGCCCGCAAATTTGGTTATTCCATTTATGTAAATTTTCCCCGGTGGTCTTGTGCTCCCACCTCACGGGATCCAAGGATCATGGTGTATGTTAATGCTGGATCCCGGACCCACTCTCCATATCAGCCCTCCCCTAAGCAAGTCACGACCATGCAATATACTCCTAAACGTATACAACCCTGTAGAATGGCAGCTCACTGTGCGTATTGTCTCCTCCTTAAAATAGCGTGCCTTTAGCACTCTAGCGCACAACGATGTCGGGGCTTGCAATATCCACCAAGCTTGCTTTGCTAGTAATGCTCTGTTGAACGCCTCCGGATCTCGAAAGCTCATCCCATCATTGTGCTTGCTCGCACACATCTTCTGCCAAGCTATCCAATGAACCTCGCTCACCATTCATTGCACCCCACTAGAATTTTGAGGAGATCGAAGTCAGGTTCCGGTACATCTTCTTCGTAAGGTAAAAACAACCCATGGTGGACGTCGGTGTAGCTTGGAGAACTGACTTAATCAGAACTTCTCTAGTTGCCTTAGATAGTCCTTGTCCCTTCCATCCACTTACTTTTCCTTTTGAGCACTCGGTAACATGTTTGAAAGTGCCATCCTTTGACCTACCAACCAGTGTTGGAAGTCCCAAATAGCTCTCACTAAGATCTTTGGTTTGGATACCCACAACCTCTTTCACTGTTCCCTCATTTCATTATGCCCCCCTCCCAAAGAAGATAGAAAGTTAACCTTCTGTCCTGAAGCTTTTTCATAGTTGACAAGGATCTGCTTGAGGGACTTTATATTACCTCTTGTTCCCTCCAATAATATGATGTTGTCATCGGTGAACAAAAGGTGAGTTACATGGGGGCTAGTGCCCCCAAATTTTACTCTAGTTATCAGTTTGTCATCCCGAGCTCTTTCTCGGAGTGCAGAAAAACCCTCCACACATAATAGAAAAAGGTATGGTTACAAGGGATCGCCTTGTCAAAGCCTCCTGGAAGGTGAGAATCTCCTTGAGCAACCCCCATTAAGCTTGACCGAAAAGTGTGCCTATGTAACACAAAGCATGATCATAGATACCCAGAGAGGGACAAAGTCGAATAGTGTCATTATCTGCTAAAAAATACATTCAACCCTGTCATATGCCTTCATCATATCCAACTTGACCACACATAAACTCTTCTTTCTCTTATTGCGTGTACGCACTCATAAGCAACCAAAACGTTATGTGTAATCAACTTTCCCGACACAAAGGCACTTTGCTCTTTAGAGACGAGAATAGGCAAGATCCCCTTCAGTCTCTTTGCTAGCACCTTTGTAGTTATCTTGTACAAAATGTTACAAAGACTAATGGGCCGGAACTGGGATAGCAACTCCACTGAATTTTCTTTTGGGATCATGACAATAATTGTTACATTGAAAGCATATGGAGTCATAGCACCATTGAGGAAATCCCTTACCGCTCGGCATACATCGCCCTTAACCATTGACCAATGTCATTTGTAGAAAAGAGCTCGGAGGCCATCCGGTCCTGGCGCCTTCGTCGGGCCCATTTGAAAAAGAGCCACCTCAATCTCTTCATGTGAAAACGGAGCCACTAATTTAATATTCATTTCTACCGAGATCACTTGATCAATATTTTCGAGCAGCCCATTCACAAACCGACCCTTTGTACATGAATAGTAGCTCATAGAACATGGCAGCCATGTCCCTCATTTCCTCATCTACCATGCATTTAGTCACATCATCTCTCCAAAGAGCCCATATTGTATTATTTCTCTTGCGGTGGGACACTTTATTCTGAAAATACTTTGTGTTTTGGTCCCCTGCATGCAACCAGTCCACCCTCCATCTCTTCCTATACATCACTTCTTCCCTCTCATATATCTCTCTTAGCTGCTGCTCAATATCCCGGACCTCTAGTGAGCATCCAGACACGAAAGCTCTCACATGGGCATCCAACAACTGGGTTTTTAGCTTAGCAATTTGACGTCAGATAGATCCAAAAACCTTTTGAGCCCATCTCTGCATGCTCTCAGTCATGTTAAACAACCTCCTCCACACATCTGATAGAGAGTTCCCCGTTTATCCTGTAGAATCCCATGCTTCCTAGACCATTGCCTCATATTGGTCACGTGGCGTAAGCGCCTACTCATATCGGAACGGCCTCGACCCCTTACTATCAGGGTATGGAGCCACACCAATGCCCGGACAAGAAGATCCCTGATGATCCGATTCTTCAGTGACAAGATGCTCAACGTACGTCTTCGGAAACAACCCAAGGAAGCTGTCCGTACACGTCGCTCGGTCCAAGAGAACTTGGATGTTGTCATCCCCATCACGCTTGTTATCCCATGTGTATGGGTACCGTGTGAAGCCCAAGTCAGCAAGTCCACACTTCATCAGGTTGTCACAAAATGCTTCCATCTAAGCAAAAGGTATCGGGTTGCTCCCTAGCTTATCAGATTGGAACAAAGCCTTGTTGTATTCACCTTTGTAGATCCATGGCATGTCCTATTGCTTGATCAAGTACCTGATCACATCCCATGATTTCTTGCGTAAGTCGGTCTTGGGCTCCCCATAGAAATTGATGAATCTATAGGACTTGCCCTGCCAGACTACCTGTGTATCAATAAAGTATTGGCTCCACGGTCTCATAGTGACTTGCACATTTCCCTCAACCATAATGCTAAACCACCACTCAACCCTTGACAATCCACCGCAGCTCCACTTTTGAAACCTAAGCTCCACTTGAGTCGTTCCATTGCCATATCCTTATTTTTTGTTTCTGATAGAAAAATCGCCGTTGGGTTGTGCCACCGTATCAGGTCCCTTAATTTGTCGACTGTCGATTCCAACCCCAATTCCTGATAGTTCCAGTCAAGGAGATTCATGGCGGCCGGTGCCCCACACGTCGGGGTCCATCAAGTTAACATTGTGATCAGAAATGCGATCAAACACTATAGACGTTTTCCACCTCGTATCGTGAATGAACGCATCATTTGAAGTCTGCCTGTCTGTATCATGTTTCGCCAACCAGTACTGCCTCAGTCCCCTCTTGCGTCCTTCACTTTCAAACCTTGACTGCATTTTGTCATGGTGAACTGGTTTGTATTCCTGCCTCGGTTTTCGAATGGAAGTACCTCTCTTTTGCCCCTCTCTACCCCTATATTATGCTTCGTACCTGGCCTCATCACTTCTTTGAGTATCTACTCTATGGTCATACCTAGGGTTAACACGGCCTTTCTCCTTTTTGTCCCAATTACGGTCTTGAGATCCATTAGCCCCCCTTGTTGTTCGTGCAACTTATGTAGTACGCCTTTTTCTCGTTTCTATTCTAAACTTTGCCTCAGATCATATTCCTTGTTGTTCTTCTTTCTCCCATTGTGCATTGGTAGGGTTGTTCACTTCCCCGTTGTTAGTTTTGGCCCCAACGCTAGTGCTTGGTCCAACCGAGCTAGAGAACCCGGCCTGCAGATTACGTTTAGTCGATGCTTCTCTGTTTATCGTGTTAACCTGACGTCTTGGGTCGTTGTCGCCCATACGTCCACTTTCTTCCTATTATTACTGCTCCCTGCCGGCCCATGAGCCCCCGATTTTGAATTAGTGCTCCTCCCAAACGACACTCTAAGCTATCCACCCCATTGATATGTGGAGTCAATTATGGGGATCACACCCCCTCCCACATGGACAAGACAACCACACACAAGAAAAAATGTGGGACCTTTCATAATAAAAGTCAAACCATATCCCCAGCTTGTCATTGGGTGAAGTCTTGAGATAAAAACCTCTCACCAAAGGTTCAAAAATTGAAATTTTTGCTCGAAAGCGGATGAATTGACCCCTTGCAAACCCATGTTTGTTTTATCCACTAACAATTTCGCCCAGCCAGTTGCCAAGCGCTTTACCAAAAGCTTTAGTCCTTTTATCAGGGGGCAAATCATCAATTCGAACCCAAATATCCACCTTGTCAAACACCATCTCCGAGGGTCTGATGTGTCCTTCATACTCTTTCAGAATCAAAACACCGAAATCATACTGCCACGACCCATTGTTCATTGCATGTTTCCAATCACCTTCACTACCAAAGTGAACTTCAAATGTATTCGAGCCGAGTTAATGAAATTTTGCCTATCTATGCAGTCCCCATGCCATCTGTATTGCCCTCTCTACCGCACTCATGATCATTGGCCTTGTCGAGCACAACTTTCCCACCACCGACCACCTTGTATTCTTATTCTTTACCTCCTTAGGGTGAGCAAAAACAAACCCCTCTGCTTCCTTATCCATCAACACCATACCAACCAGTCTTGCTGAAAGACTCGATGTAGGATCTGGAGTATTGCACTCCACCGGAGATTTGGATGAGCCCCGGCTTGCCGAACCCCCCCCTCCCCTTGCGCGCAGGCGTGGACAACGTACTCCGCGCTGTAGCCTCCATGTTTTGGTTGTGAATCTGCTTCGCGCCCCCCAGATGGGGTCGCCATCTTCCTCGGTACATGGATCCTGATGCCCCATTTGTAGAACCCATCCCGTTCATCGCCGTCATCCGATTCGATTCCCCCTTCACCATCACGGAGGTTTTGGCCTGCATCCTTGGAGTGGTCGCCGCCGCCGCAGCTAACGATCCCATCTTCTCTGAAACCCTAGTCGTCTTCCCCGATGCCTTCTCCACCATCAGCTCCTCCCCTAGCAAAGGAAAACACCGTTGTCGCCTCTCTAGTCACCATCGGAAACACACCACCCCGCAAGCAAAACCCTAACCCTAGCACAGGAGGACAATCGCCACGCAATCGCCCTTGTCGCCTTAGAGCTTTTCTACGCGGTGGGCCCGCGTGTGCTCATCATTTGCATGACTCAAAGTGTCTTCCATTTCTTTTCGCTCTTTTATTTTAAACATTGAAATAAAAAACGAAATGTACTCTAGAGCCGGGCAGCGTATATATAATGAGGAGCCCCGCCATCCAAGCGGCCTCGTTAGGTTTAGATCCAGTTCGTCCCCCCCCACCGGCAGCCGCCACCAGGGCTCCCGAGCACTAGCGCAGCTGGGAACCTCTGATCCCTCAATGCCAGCACTCCATCCGGCCTTTCTCAACCGACCGAGCATCACTACCACGCTTCCGGCCGAGCTCCGACTTCCTCAACCTACGAGAAGGTAAATCTGGAGCTCACCTCCGACCTATCTTATTTGTGTATTTTGTTGCGAGTTGAGACGTTAGGAAACAAGTAGGCAGAGCTTACTATGAAACCAGGGTAGAAACTATTGCTGCGGCCTTTTGCAATACATCATCTATTGAGACAACTAGTGGTTCTATGCCAAATACCCAAGTGCTAAATTCTGAGCACCCCTTGCTGCATGTTGTGAGCACAGAGCTAGTCCCTCGGTTCCTTGTGTTATTCTCAATTTACTTGTTATGATGAAGGACTTACAAATATCTCTCCTTTCAAATGTCTGCTCCCATCGATGATGGCGCTGTAGTCAGTAGAAGGGTGACAAGGCAGAGTTTGGCAAAGACTTTGCGAGCAGAGCCATACCCCAACCAACCATGGATCACATCTCGCAACGCCTGCAGTTTAATTCAACATCAAATTAAGTTTTATACCCAGGTATACCTCAAACATCTTCACATTTCATTGGTCTTACCATCGGGCTTTCATTGAATAATCGTTACTTGAATCAGACTCTTGCCATGAAGAAAGGAGCTTCATATGTGGATATTGAATTTGAAACTCATGAACATGCAAAATATGTTCTGGATAAATTCAATCCAGATACTTATCGTCTTAACTTTGCACCTGCCAACATATGTGGTCTGGGTCTTATAAGTAAGTATAATTGAACAATTCCCTCTCCATTCTGAAATGCGTTTTCATCTCTATTTCATGTATGCCTAATGGTAAGTTAAACTAGATTTCTTGATTAATATAGAGCCAGGAACTGTTTACCTGCGCCGCCGTAGTCGGGATGTTGAGTGTCACAATGCTCAGGTACCACATTAGCATAGTGTTCAGACACATTTTGGACCGTGGTGGATTATTTTCATTCCTAACTTGTTTTGTGTGTTCAGAGTTCAGTGCCTTTACCGTGGAACAATCCGTTCCCTACAGTATGGACCATCCAACATAACCCCCAAGAGCATATGGTTATGGTCAATCCTATCCGTCCTCCTAATATTCTTCCACCTCCTCCCGATCCCAACCCAACTTCTGGTGATGTCATGTGGCCTTCACTACCAGAATAAAGGTGCCTCATTTTTATTCTACTTAGGTCCAACATGTGTGCGTATTTTGTAACCATGGGATAACTGACAGCAAGCATGTTTTATGTGTTTTGTTAGATAACAAGGAATAGCGGAGGGTGGATAGCAAGAGGAGACCATCTTATTCAAATGAAAACATGTTGCACTAAAGGCGCACTCTTGTGAATCATGGCTGTTAATTGGTTAAACTTTGAGTCTTCCTATTTTGCTATGCGAAACCTTAATTCCTTAGTTTATCTTATTTTGACTTTATTAACTAGTGCCTTACCTTGAATGACTGCTGAATAGGTTGTGTTCATTAAGATTCGAGCAGCTTTATTGTTGCTTTACTTGAGATCCATGATCACGTGTTTCTCACTATTTATCTGTTTAATAGGGATTGTGATATGATTTTGTTGCTTTTCCTCCCTTTTTATATTTTTTCATATACTGCTCACACTGGTTCTTAAATTTGAGTAGCCTGAATTTTTTTGCTTTCCCATTCTCTAGTGCTTGTCAAACGTTGTAGGCAATCTTGTTGATATTGCTACTCAGATTTTGAAACCTACTGGATTTGTTTGTATCGTAATTGACCTCCTGGTATAACTAACCATGAGAGCAGAGAATGAAACGTCCAAACCTCAAGGGTACACATAGGACATGAAAGAAACAAAACTTGTGTTGCTAATTTTTTATTCTATGCTTATGTATGAACCAAAATTCTGGTCGAACTGTTTTGCGCCCAGCCCTACGGCGAGCCACAAACATCATCATTGGCTAGCAAGCGCCTTTTTATTTTTTTCTAGTGCGATCGCTAGTTGTTACAAATTTTATTGGCCTGGTTCCCTAACTAACTAATAGCTACGGATTCCTAACTAACTAACTAATTAGCCGCCGCACCTCTTAGAGATGTCAGTGTATGTTTTATGGTGTAATTTTTCGTTGTTGTTGTTTGCGTATTTGTTTTATTTGGAAGGAAGTGGTCCACATGTTTAGAGTATATAGTTTATTTTGTGACGTGACAATAATTGATGATAGAAAGGAACTGACTGGCCTTTTTATTAATTGGAGTATTAGCAATGCTGATATTAAATCTTTGGCCCCCATTTCCTTTAACTTCGCCCGGAGGGGATGCATGTTATATGGATTGGCTCCTGACACACAACGATGCTCAATCCTGATATGCATGGATTTCATCTGTTGAGAGTTGGTTTTGATGTAGTTTTTTATATAGTGGATAAATTTGGATGTGTTGTTTGTTGGTTTAATTGGTAGTTCTTCAAGTTGCCGAATGCGACACTAAAGGTTTTTACATCTCTGTTTATCTAATCTTCCAGAAGTTGCGACATGGGTTTGATGTTTTTTTTGTGTGTGCATTGGCATGCTGCGCATTGGTGGTAGTTTTATCTGTAGTTCCTTTTGTGTTTTATTATTTGACTATTTACCTGTTTGGCTTTTGTTTGTTGGGTTATTTTTTTTACTTGTGACGATTAGTTGAATAAGCGAGTTGTTTACTTTTTCAGTTGAAGTTGTCATTGGTTGACAATGGGTGATCCGTAGAAATTGGATCTTGAGGAAGATTACCCCCAAAGATGTTAATCCTGGTTTGAAAAAGTTTATTTCACAAGCACATCTTTTAGAAAGTGTTTCTTGTGGATCATCATGCTATCCCACAAATTTACGGGGCATTGGCAACACATAACTGAACATCCACTTCGCACCAAGAGCCAAAGGAATACGTACACGCTGTCCTTGACAGATCGATTAATAATTCTCAACTTACAAACCAAGCTTATGCTGTTGATTTTTTTTGATGATCAATACTCAATGTCACAACATGTCTCGGAACAATTGGGCTTCATTAATATCATCAACCACTGTATTAGTTAGGCATACGGTAGGTCAGCACCTACTGCCCTATAAAAGCTAGAGAAAGCAAATTCAACTTAAAATTTGAACTGTCTAATCATATCATCAAAGGACTAAATACGTTGATAATGAAGCACTCTTTGTTAATGAAATGCTAACCCGCCCATCACGTACGTCTTAGCAACGCCAGCCAACCGCTCCCGCCCCCGCACATGCCCTCCATGCCGCCACACATCCCCACGCCAGCAGACAAGATTGGGGCAAGAAACATCCCTCTCTACTTTCAGGTTCATCACTCCCTCCCAACCCACCAGGCTTCAAATCCTGATGCTTGTATTATTTCTAGATTTATTTCAGAATTTCCAGTGATACACTTTCAGTGGGAGAAGACGTTCCCGTTGACGACGAGGCGCTTACAGTGACTTTGTAAATCTCAAGATGATATGTCGGCTCAGTCTTTCAAAGATGTTCATAGGGGTAGGATGTGTGTGTGCGTTTATAGGAATGATTGCATGCGCGTGTATATGAATGCTTGTGTCTATACTGTGTTAAAAAAGTAAGCTTAACAAATCATTGCCTGTCCTCAACTTCTTCACTTAAGTTGCTGAAACAATCTCATGGGTAGCACCCAACGAACCAATCTTTTAATACTAATTGAATGGCCACAACACTTGTATATGATAAGATCGATCATGTAAGTGCAACTGCCATCTTCTACGGATGTACCAAACATGGAAGTAGGCAGCACTATAGTTGATAGTTTATTCCAGACCAATTTTTTGCTCACATATATGTCGCTGTTGAAGTGAATGGAGAGACAACAAATGATTTAATTGTGTATCCTTTTCATTCATTGATGATGATGTCTTATATAGGATTACAAAGGGCGTTTCCAAGGGTGTCTGTACAAAGGAACATGAGCAACCGACATGCCAAAAGTAACTGCCTTGGTAATTAAGAAAAAGCAGAGATTAGCATAGTTAATTAATCCTAACACCCCCCCTAATCCACCGATTCGCATTAGTCATAAAGAACTCATATATTTATTGCAAAGTTTTATTAGTCTGATCGCAAATCAAAACACTACTCGTACGCCCCTAGGGAGGAGGTTGGGAGGAGTTAACCATTGCGTGCCTTCGACCCGAAACAACACTAGGATTTCAATGAGGAATAAAAATGCTCACACATACTCACCATGCCTTTTACCAATACTTAGATAAACGAAAAATTAACACCTCTTAACACTGATGCTCCTACGAACCGACAACCATGTAGTCATACCCTTTCACATTACCACATTAATATCATTAACTGAAAACTTCTCTTTTAAGTGATACATGAAGGTTTTGATTATCACACATTGAATACCTATGAATTTTTGGACTAATTCTACAACCAATGCAATTACCATTGCTGTTTATAACTCTCAAACAAATATAAGTGAAGAAATAGAATGCAATTATTTCTATAAAATCTACACGCCAACGTGCTCAAAAAGATATAAGTGAAGTACTAGAGCAACCGCCTAACTCAAAAGATATAAGTGAAGCACAAAGAGTATTCTATCAAATCATGGTAAAAATGTGTCTCTCTCAAATAGGTGTGTCCAACAAACAATTATTATAGCAAACTCAAAAACAAAAGCAAGCAAAAATAAATGACGATCCAATCAAAACTCATATCATGTGATGAACAAAAATATAGCTCCAACTGACATACCGATGATTTGGAACAAAAGAGGGGATGCTTTCCCAAGGCATCCCCAAGATTAGACGCTTAAATATTCCTAGAATATTACATTGGGGTGCCTTGGGCATCCCCAAGCTTAGGCTCTTGCTGCTCCTTATCCTTGTCATCGTGATATAACCCAAAACTTGAAAACTTCAATCACACAAAAATAAACAAAACTTCGTGAGATCCATTAGTATAAGCACCATATCAAATACTTTAGGTACTATTATAAATTGATTCATATTTCATTATTTCATAATAGGTACTATATTCTAACTTCTCCATGGGTCATACCCCCTATACAATCCATAGCATCATCGAAGCAAGCAAAAACAAAATATGTCTAAAACAGAACAATATGTAAATATCTGTAGACATGTTTACTTCTGTAACTCTAAAAATTCTGAAAAATTAGGAAATCCCGAAGAATTTGTATAGCAACACCGTGTAGAAAGTTCAGATCATTATCACTCTCCAGTAAAAAATTGAAAATTCATGCACTGGAGTCAAAAGTTTTTGTTTTGTTTCAGCATCTATTTTACTAATCTGTAAGTCATCCCAAAGGCTTTACCTTGCACAAACACTAATTAAAACACAATCATTACAGAGGTAATAATTATGCTATCACACCAAAATAGAAAAATATTGGGTTGTCACCCAACAAGCTCTTTCTTTATAGCCATTAAGATAGGCTTGAAATTTCAATGATCCTCACATAATAGACAAGAGTTGAAGCACAAAGAGAGCATCATAACCTAACATAATTCCTATGCATAGGCATTTTATAAGTAAACAAATTATCAAGACAATAAGTATCTGGCATATGCATCTAGGAGAATAAAGCGTTAATAATTTCAGCACAAAGAGAGGTAATTGAGTAACATGCAAATTCCTATAACGACATTTGCCTCTCTCATAATAATTACACGTACGATCATGATCAAATTCAACAATATAGCACTCATATAAAATATTCTCTCCATGATCCACATGCACAATTTTTTTACAATCTTCCAAAGTAGTGAGATAGACATTAACTAAAGTCATGACCTCTCCAAACCCACTTTTATCAATATTATTGCAAAGGCTATTATCTATAATATATTCATCATGGGGGTTAAATAAATTTTCAAGATCAAAAGAATCATCGTCACCCAAATCATTATCATTGCAATAAGTAGCAGTCATAGCAAAATTAGCACCTCCAAGCTTGTAGATTTGCATATCGCTAGCACAATTGGCATTAATAGAATTTATTGTAACATCATTACAATCATGCTTTTTTGGGTGCAATAGCAAGAATTTTATTTTCAACATGAGGAACTATAGCAAATTCATCTCCATAAGCATCATTAATATTGACATCGTGGACACAAGAATAGCAAGTATCACGTTCATCAAGGGGAGATATTTCAATCGAATCAATGAGATAAATTTTTCTTCCAACGCAGAAGTCATTCTCTCAATAAATTCTTTAACATAGGCATTAGGAGCATAGTTTTTGTAGCAATATTTAAGTATGGCAAAATTTTGAGATTTGTAGAGAGTAACATCATACTTTTCAATAAAAGAAGCAACTTCATAAGCACCCTTAAAAGCGACAAATTCTCCAATTTGTTTGATCTCATAGTAACTATAAATACCCTTAGCATAAGAAGATAATATTTCATTATTATTAAACTGACATAAATAGGGAGGTGTTCTTCAGGGTTCTCAGAACAACAAGTAAAATCATAAATTTCACACATACTCAAATCATAGCACTTCAAACCATTTATTTGATCCCAAAAAAGTCTCCCCTTTTGAGACAACCTATGACGCACAAAATAAGCATGCTCATCAAATGATTTTCTCTAAACTAAGCTAGTTGGGGTTTTAGCACAAGCACGAATGGATAGAAGATGATCCAAGTTTAAAACTTTAAGTGGATCCATTTATCTTTATTCTTACTTTTTACCTTCTGTTTGAGTGTGATAAAGATAAAGATAACATAGCTAGGCAAGCAAACAAAGTAACAAGCAAACTAGAGACTAAAAAAGCAAACAAGCAAAGTAGTAAAGTAAATATATTTTTAATTTTTGATTATTTTGAAACAAGCAAGATATAACAACAAATAAAAAGTAGAGCAAGTGAATGATAATTTGTGCGAAGTTACTTGATAGTAGATTGGTGATACTCCCCGATAACGGCGCCAGAAATCCTTCTTGAAGTCTGTGATCTGCGTTGGGTTTTCCGTGAAGAGGAACAAGTTATTGCTGCACAAACAGATAAGTATTTCCCCTAGTTAAGAACCATGGTTTATTGAACCAATAGGAGTAACACGCAACCACCGTCTTCAACGACTGCACACAAAAGAGCAGACACTTGCACCCAACGTGGGCAAGAGGGTTGTCAATCCCCTTGGACTCGTTATTTCAAGTGAGTGAAACAAGTAGATAGTAGTCGATAATTGCAAAGTAAAATAAAAGATAGATAAGGCAGCGAGGTACTGAAATCTTTTTGTAAATTATAAGTAAGAAGAGCCGGGGGTCATAGTATTCTCTAGTGGCATCTCTCATATAGGAAAAATACGGTGGGTACACAAATTATTGTTGGGAAATTGATAGAAAAGCAAATAATCATGTTCATATTCATGACAATGATCTTGTCTATACATGCATCACGTCCATAAACAAATAGGCCGACTCCTGACTGCACCTATTACTATTACTCCACCCATTGACCGCTATCCAGCATGCGTCTAGAGTATTAAGTAAAATAGAGAAATGCTTGGAGAAAGATGACATGATGTAGACAAAGTAAACTCAATCAATATGAATGAACCCCATCGTTTTATCCTTAGTAGCAACAACACAATGGTGTATCTTGTCCCTTTCTATCACTGGGATATAGAAACCCATCAGGTTGAACCACTACAACACACCCCTCTCACTGAAGAAAGATCAATCTACTTGGCCAAAGCAAATCAATAGACCGGAGAGATTTATGAAGCTATAATGGTCATGCAATAAGAATCAATAATAGAACTCAGAGAAGACTCCAATATTTTATCATGAATAATCTGAACATAAACCCACAATTAGTTAGATCCCAACAAACACACCGCACAAAGGCATTACATCGGATGAAAGCGAAGATCTGATGATCATTGTATTGAAGATCAAGAGAGAGAGAGAGAGAGAGAGAGAGAGAAATAGAGAGAGAGAGATCTAGATACTAACTACGGTCCCGTAGGTCTGTGGTGAACTACTCACACATCACCATGGAGACAGCGAGGTTGATGAAGACGACCTCCGTGATGGATTCCCCCTCTGGTAGAGTGCCGGAAAAGGCCTCAAAATGGGATCATGGCGGAACAGAGACTTGCGGCGGCGGAAAAGGGACTTTCAGGGGCTCTCCTAGGTTTTTTTGGAATATATGAGAATTCATAGGCCAGAGAGGGACGTCGGGAGGCGGCTGAGGAGGCCAGTACCAATCAGGGCGCGCCCTAGGGCGTGGCCATGCCCTATTGGGTACTAGGCCCCTCGTGTGGCCTTTGGTCATCCTCCAAAGCTTCCAGGTCTTTATTTGGTCCAGAAAAAATCATAAAAAATATTCGGGTAGATCGGAATTCATTTGGTACAGTAAACCCGACAAGCCAAAAACATGCAGAAAACAGGAACTAACACTTGGCATAGGGTCAATAGGTTAGTGCTAAAAAATAATATAAATTGGTAGATAAGTAACCAAAAGTATCCTAGAATGACAATATAATAGCATGGAACAATAAAAAATTATAGATACGTTGGAGACGTATCACATAGACACCCCGAAGTGCATGTTTCCTCTATTTCTTAGGAATGCGCATGACATAGATCATGTTCACTTCCTTTACCTTGGAAAGGAAATTGTTTTTGGCTACCGTTGTTTGGCCTATGAGGTTCATCCTCATCGTCATCGCTCCGAGAATATCCCTTGCTTGATTCCTTGTCTAATGCCTTTCTGGCCTGTTTGAACACCGAACAATGTCGATTGGTGTGGTTGGTCGGCTTGTCCGAGGTGCCATGGATCTGGCAGGGCTTTTGTCATCGTTTTAACACGGCAGATGTCCGTGGACTTAGATTTGGGGCCATCGCTAAGGTGATGGACTCCAAGAGGTTGATCGGGATGAAGGACACAGGTTTACCCAGGTTCGGCCCCTCAAGTAGAGGTAAAAGCCTACGTCCTGCTTGTGCTTGTATTGCTTGGAATCTCGATTACAAGGGAGCGGAATCGCTTGACCTAGCTCTCGATTAGTTACTCTCTGTCTAAGTCACCCCGGGTCTCGCCTTTATATAGGAGGTCAAGACCACGGGTCATACAAGTTGTAACCAACTCTCACAACGTGTCCGAGTCTATCTCTACATTGTCTTGCTTTCCTGAGCAAGGTGTCTCCGGGCGGCTCACCCGCCCGGGTCTTCATACCTTCTCCGTCTGGGCCACGTCTAGGCCCATCTTGCCAAGCCTCCCAACGTCTTGGGCTTAAGTCTTCAAGGCCCATCCTTGGGCTGGTGTATGAGCCGCCAGGTGTGACCCGAAGCCTCTAGGGCGGGTCTCACCGCGGGGTTATATCCCCAACATTAGGCCCCAGGTTGATTTGAGTTTGCTCACTTCAGCCTCCTTCTTAACTTGCGGCGAGTCTCACTTATGTCACCTGAAAGTAAGACAAAAATGACCCACCTTGACATCATATCAAATCTGTTAGAAAGATCCTATGACGACCACAACGAATCTTTTCCTTATTAAATGGACGGCCCGAGAATCGATGCGTCCGTCTCGGTCAATCAATATCTGTCGCCTGGATTGTCACGCCCGTTTCCACCTTCGCTTATTAAATAGGACCACGAGGATTGATTTCATTTCCTTCTCCACTTCACACTTCTTCTTCTTCCTCCTGATGCCGCCGCTCCAGCGTATCTTGCTTCGGTGAAGCTTTCGCACTGACATCACGTCGGGCCGTTGCATCGACCTGATCGCACCAGAGATTCCCCCGCGTCCGTCGCCTCTCTTGCGGTAAGTTCTTCTCCTTCCATAGATCCGACGTTTCGGTAAGGTTTCATGGACTCCTCCGCCCGCTTAGAGCACGAGCTTCTTTTCAATGGTAGACAATGCCTACATCCGCGGATAATATATTGCCTTCCTTTCCATTGCGGCACACCATAGGATAATGATAATAGCATCGTGCGGATCTGTAGTTGCTCCGATCGCTATCTTCACGGACGTCACTGGTTCGACTATTCATCACTGAGTCTAGGTTAAACTTGATTTCCCTCTATTTTGTAGATCTATAACTGCATAGATAGTTTGTGAAACTTGTTTTCCACACTTAGTGAAATTTTGCTTCGTCTTCTCGTAGACTTGACCCGCCAGCGAGATTTCGGCTCTCATGAAACAGTTCTCGGCGGCTTAATTTTATAGAACCTTGAACTTTTTAGCCGCCCTTAGCTGCCTGGCATCTTCTCACCCGCCGCACATTGTTACTTTGCACATTATCGAGTTGCCACCATGTCTCATGCATCCAATTCATGCAATTGGGTCGGCTCTGCCATCAATAAAGAATTCCTGATGGACTTTGTAAACGCGGGTACCTTACCCGCCAAGGATGTCATTCATTGGCGGGTTCCGGGTAATGAGCTAAAACCCGTTCCTTAGGAGGGTGAGGTAGTTGTGTTTTCAGATCATGTTGAGCGCGGGTTTGTTCCACCTAGCTCAAAATTCTTCCGGGACGTCCTTCATTTCTTCAAGCTGCGCCCTCAAGACCTCGCTCCCAATTTTGTCTCCAACATATGCAACTTCCAAGTACTCAGTGAAGTCTACTTGCAAACAGAGCCATCCGTTGGTCTATTTCGTGAGTTTTTTTATGCAAACCGCCAGACAGAGGTGAAGGCCGGTCCAAGCTTAGATATTGGCGGGATTTCTATTCAGAGGTGCCGGGAGATAACCTTTCCGGCTATTCAGATGCTGAGTCATCCTAAAGACTGGAACAAGACTTGGTTTTACTGTAAAGACACCTCCCCAGAAGGAGAGCATCCCCTTCCAGGTTATCTCCCATCCCGACTCAAAACAACCTCTGAGCTTCCTGGCCAGCTGTCAACCGCTGAGTAGGGGAAGCACGCTCCGGTTCATGCCAAAATTAAAGCCCTTATGGCCAATGGATCGACGAGACTGTATTTGATCCGCTGTTGGATTTCTTGGAGGATCATGCCTTTGAGCCGGCGCAGTCGCCTTATGTGTGAATATGAAGGCCAGTATGATGACTCCCTCTGCTTTAGCCGGACAACATTATCAGAGGATGATATTATGACTGCCATCAGGAGTCTTGTCCACGAATCTTCAGGAGCTTGAAGTGCCATTGGGCTGGCACCTTTCTGTGCCGCAAACCCGGCCCCAGATGTAAGGTCGACTCTCGATGTCCTTATCTCTATTCTAACTTACACTCTGTAACCTCTTAACCTTTTGCCGGCTTATACTCTCAGGCAAGCTCCAGCTTCTGGAAAAAGAAGTATGTTCCTCCTCCAAAGAAGTCAAAGAAGAAAACTGACGGCCGGAAGAAGAAACCTGCACCTCAAGAACAACCCGAGGAATAGCCAAAAACTGATGACTCAGAGGTAGAGCCTGATTCTCTTGGCTATCTCTTTATGCACCTTATTAATAATAATTATTCATAGGACGAAACGGAAACGAGCCACGCCAACGTTCCTGAGGTAACTTATGTTTCATCCGACTCAGAACATCTTGTTCCAGAGAAGATTCAGCGGGTCATCCAGAAAGTCCCACTTTCTCATCCTCTTGCTTACTTAGACCCCCATTTTCTTTTGAAAAAGCAACAGCAAACCTAGCGACGCCAGACCCGGAGCACCGGCTCCAATGATCTCATGGCCGGGTTATCTCCGACTCAACAGAAACGGCCGGCTGAGGTACCTGTTCACCCCGACTTACTTGTCCATCCCGTCTTTTGCAATACGACATTGTCTTATATTGTCTTAACTATTTTTCAGGACTCACCCCCTTCGTCCGGCGACTATACCGGAACTGCTCTGCCGCCTCTGAAGATTAACCCAGAGTATGTGTCCTTTATACTTATGCTCAAATTTGTATATAAATTTCTAACCACGACATCGTGCATTTTTCAGGGCCCAAGCAAAACGAAGGAAGACCAACGGGTCTATTCTTGGCCACAAAGCTCAAGAACTGGAACCTACAAAACCGGATTCTCCTGTGCCGCATGTTGACCCCTCGGCGGCTTCCACGGAGGCACCTGAAGAAGCTCATCATTCTGCCAAACTAGCGGCCGACGATATGATCCCTGAGAGTCCTCCACGGGACCATTCCAAGCCGCCAAGACCTTCAAAGGCTGCCGATGAGTCAACTATTCTGGATGTCTTTGTTACCGGCACTGGCTTCCAAACTCCCTCGGCTCGTGTTTTTACAAAACATACTGAGAGGGCCAAAGCTTCACAGAAGACGGACTTTGAATTCACTGCGTTGGAAAAGTTAACAGCTGATGAGTTGCACGCCCGCTATTTAAATCGCCTCTCCGTTAGACGGGATATGGAACTTAAGTTTGTAAACTTAATGAAGAAGAAATATGAGGTACTCACACTCTGCCTCCTTCTACCCTTACTTAGCCCCCAAGGGCTGGCTGAGTATTGGCTAATGATAAGCCGGGTCTTCAAGTCTTGTTTAGCAATAGAAGTAGCTTAGCCTGTAGGACTATAAAGAGTCATGTGTAGCCCCCGAGGGCCGGATCAACTTTGATGATATTGAGTTAGAGCTTCAGATGTAAATAACCTTAGAAGCCAAAGTGTAGCCCCCAAGGGCCGGCTCAATTTTGATAATATTGAGTTGGAGCTTCAGATATAAATAACCTTAGAAGCCAAAGTGTAGCCCCCAAAGGCCGGCTCAATTTTGATAATATTGAGTAGGAGCTTCAGATGTAGATAACCTTAGAAGGCAAAGTGTAGCCCCCCAGGGCCGGCTTAGTTTTGATAAAGATGAGCTGGGACTACATTGTAGTGTTTGGAGGAACAAATAGACATTAGCCCCCAAGTGTCAAACATATTGCTTGCAATCTTCTTGAGACTTGTACACCATACTCTTAACATTCCTCAACTTATGATATACTATTATGGCAGCTTAATCCTCATCCTGCTTTCAATATGTCACAGGAAGCTTTAACTGAAGCCGGCTCTGAACTAACTGGCTTGAAAAGCAAGCTAGCCACGCCCAAGGCGAAGCCGATGAGAAATGCCGGCTCCTTGCCAAAGAATTGACCAAAATTACGGCCGAACTTGATGCCTTCAAAAAATTGGCTGAGACAGAGCAAGCCGCCCTGGCTCAACGAGCAAACGACGCTGACCAGCGGCTCGTGATCGTATCAGATGAGCTGCAGTCTTTAAAACGCCATATCGGGAAGATGACAGCCACCATATTTGGTAAGTATTTGAATACTTACCAATAATTTCGTTTGAACACTGATGACTTATGACCAAAAATCCGACTTATGTAGGTCCAAGGAGCCGTCAACTTGCCTCTGACAGTCTGCTACCTCTGAAGGCTGTCTATACTTTGACAGAACGACTATATTGTGGAGCCGTCTGCACGATCAAGGCGGTGATTTTCAAGGATAACCTCCCTCCGATTACGAAGGGGGTTATAGAGCTGCTTTCCACCCTGCCAAAACAGATCGTAGAGCCGAAGAAATCAGCCGCCCGACACGGAGCTATCGCAGCCATAAGCCGGGCATTAGCCTTTGCTCCAGAATTGACCCCTGAAGACATGATGGATGGGTTCCCCTCCAAGAAAGATGATGGCTCTGAGTTTACCGAAGCTGACTACGCACGGTGTGTGAAGGCTTCCAAAGTGCTTGCTTCCGTGTTGGCAAAAGAAGTAAACCTACCAGGCGGCTTACAACGCTGACCAGAAGAGAATCCGCGACCCCCTCTTTGAAGCCAAGGACCTGATGCCTGCCCGCAGTAAGCACCTCTTTGCTTCTGAACTTGACCCGTCCCCCTTCTTTGAAGAGGGAAACTTTGCGGCTTTAACCCACTGCAACTGGGACATGGACAATCTTCAGATCAAGGAGGCCAAAGACTCAGAGCAGGGTGACCTGCCAGCCAACTGATGAATTTGGTGATGCCGAGGATAAGCCGGCTTTATGACCCGCCATGAGCGGTGTAAAAAACTTTGAATCATTTTTGAGCTCTACAAAGAGCATCTGTAATAGGCTTGTATTAAACTGTGCCTTTGCCTGAACTGTGGCGTTGTGCACATGTTGAATTGTCCGGCTTAATATATGTCATCTTCCTTGCATTTTCATACTGGATGCTTTGCCGTCTCTTGGCGGTTTAATCAACCTACAAGAATAGATGTATCTTCACATTTGTTAGGAGGGCGGCTTAAAATAGCATAACCCAAAAGATGTTGTATCTTTCCTAACTTGTTTTTCAAAAACAACTCATGTGCCGGTTCTACTGGGTTGACTCGCCACTTAAAACTCCTTAACAGTAAAGGGTCTCTATGGAGATTGGCCATTTAAGATTTTGAACCGGCTCAAGGTCTGTAAGCGAGATTAACTAAGAAGAGACACGACAGGGCATGAGTACCCTGATAGCCCAAAAACTGCCTCTCACGTGACATAAATCCGTCGTTTTAACCTTAAACAGTACATGGTCCTCAAGGATTAACTGTCTAAGAGTACGCACGGGTCACATAGCGGAGAGTCGGCAATAAGTGGGAGAGTTTATCCTAGATTTCCGTAAGCTGGCCCTCACGTGACAAGAGCCACCGTTTTAACCTTGACTAGTTCAGGGTCTCTATGGAGATTGGCCGTCAATTGCTTTGAACTGGCTCAGGGTCTCTAGGCGAGATTAACCGGTAAGAGTTCGGCGGGTCTCCCAGCAGAGTAGCATCAGCTTACAGGCAGGTTTATCCCTGTTTGTCTTAAGAGCCGATCAAGAGGGTGTGTAAGCTACACCCGGTGGGTGGGAAGCCCCCAAGTGACCTTTGTTGACGGGATCAACTGTTTGGCTTAAGAGCTGACCGATAGGGTTTGATAAGCTACACCCGCAGGATGGAAAGCCCCCTGGATGATCATGTTGACGGAGTCAACTTTTTGGCTTGAGAGCCTACCGATAGGGTTTGATAAGCTACACCCGGAGGGTGGGAAGCCCCTTGGACGATCATGTTGACGAAGTCAACTTTTTGGCTTGAGAGCTGACCGATAGGGTTTAATAAGCTACACCCGGAGGGTGGGAAGCCCCCTGGACGATCATGTTGACGGAGTCAACTTTTTTTGTCTTGAGAGCCGACCGATAGGGTTTGATAAGCTACACTCGGAGGGTGGGAAGCCCCTGGACGATCATGTGTTTGCACAGATTGAGATATGCGAAATGGCAAAGGCCCCGGCTTGCAGGGATGCCAACTTTTATTCATAAATAAATATGATATGTACAATGATAGTGTACAATGTCGAGTCTCAACAACTTAGGTATAGTAGGGCCGTAGATGCGCTATGTTCCACGGCCGGCGGGTCTCCTCCCCCGAGGTATCTGAATCGTCTCGGATGTCAATGAGGTAATACGACCCGTTGTTGAGATTTCTGCTGACCACGAAAGGTCCTTCCCATGGAGGAGATAATTTATGCATATTTGTCTGGTCTTGGATCAGTTGCAACACTAAGTCGCCTTCTTGAAACGTCCGGGTCTTAACTCTGCGGCTCTGATAGCGGCGCAGGTCTTGCTGATAAATCGCCGAACGAGCCGCCGACAGATCACGCTCCTCTTCCATGGCATCGAACGCATCTTGACGCACCGTCTCATTGTCCGTCTCAACGTAAGACACCACTCGTGGAAAGTCATGACGGATGTCACTTGGTAACACAGCCTCTGCACCGTAAACCATGAAGAAAGGTGCATAACCCGTTGATCTGTTGGGGGTAGTCCTGATGCTCCATAAGACGGACGGTAACTCCTCCACCCAACAACCCGGTGTTCGCTGTAAAGGAACCATAAGCCGGAGCTTGATACCTCTCAGGATTTCTTGGTTAGCACGCTCCACCTGACCGTTGGATTGTGGATGAGAAACCGCAGAAACATCAAGCCGGATGTGCTCAATGTCGCAGAACGTTTTCGTAGCCCCCTTGGACAGGTTCGTTTCATTGTCCGTGATGATACTGTGAGGGTAACCAAAATGGTAGATCAACTTCTTAATAAACCGAACTACCGTAGCCGCGTCACACTTGCTAAGCGGCTCAGCCTCTACCCATTTGGTAAAATTGTCAACTGCCACCAAGAGGTGGGTCTTTTTGTCCTTGGATGTCTTGAAAGGCCTGACTATATCGAGCCCCCAGACTGCAAACGACCAAGTGATTGGAATCATGCACAATTCTTGAGCCGGAACATGAGCACGCCGGCCAAACTTTTGACAACCGTCGCACTTGCGGACCAGGTCCTCTGCATCCTTGTGAGCCGTTAACCAAAAGAAACCGTGCCTAAAAGCCTTGGCCACCAGAGATTTTGAGCCGGCGTGATGTCCACAATCACCAGCATCGATTTCATTCAAGATTTCCTTACCCTCCTCCGGTGAGACACAACGCTGAAACACGCCAGTGACGCTGCACTTATGTAACTCGCCATTGACTATCATCATGGACTTAGACCGTCTGGTGATCTGTCTGGCCAGATTTGCGTCATTAGGCAACTCGCCACGAGTCAAGTATGCTAAGTAAGGTATAGTCCAATCCGGAATAGCATGCAGAGCCGCCACTAGCTGTCCCTCCGGGTCAGGAATGGCCAAGTCTTCCTCTAAAGGCAACTTAACTGACGGGTGATGTAAAACATCCAAAAAGACGTTAGGCGGCCCCGGCTTTCGTTGAGAGCCTAACCTTGACAGGGCGTTAGCCGCCTCGTTCCTGCGATGATCAATATGATCCACCTGATAAACCTTGAAGTGACCAGCGATGATATCCACCGCCTCACGATAAGCCGCCATCCGCGGATCCTTGGAATCCCAAGTGCCTGAAACTTGCTAAGCCACAAGATCTGAGTCGTCGAAGCACCTTACCCTGCTTAAGTTCATTTCCTTAGCCACCCTGAGGCCATGGAGCAAGGCTTCGTACTCAGCTGCATTATTAGTGCAAGGGAACATCAGTCGTAGCACATGACAGAACTTGTCACCTTTGGGGGAGGTTAAGACAACTCCTGCCCCTGATCCTCCCAGCTGCCTGGACCCATCAAAGTGTATTGTCCAGTATGTGTTATCCAGCTTTTCTTCAGGCGCCTGACACTCTGTCTAGTCGTTTATGAAATCCACCAGGGCTTGAGACTTGACAGCCGTACGAGGTACGTATTTCAGATTGAGAGGTCCCAGCTCCAATGCCCACTTAGCAATCCTGGCAGTGGCTTCTCTATTTTGAATTATATCTCCCAATGGGGCAGAGCTGACCACGGTGATCTAGTGTCCTAAGAAATAGTGCTTTAGCTTGTGGTTGGCCATGAACACCCCATACACTGGCTTCTGCCAATGTGGATACCTCTGCTTGGACTCTGTCAGGACCTCACTGATATAATAAACCGACATCTGAACCAGATATTACTTGCCGGCCTCCTTGCGCTCGACCACGATTGCAGCGCTGACAGCCCTGTTGTTAGCCGCCATGTACAAGAGCAAGGTTTCTTTCTCAGCCGGAGCGCCTAAGACCGGCGGCTCAGTGAGCTGCTTCTTGAGTACTTCAAATGCTTCACCTGCCGCCATACTCCAGACAAAATTGTCTGTCTTTTTCATCATTGGATATAAAGGGATGGCTTTCTCACCAAGGCGGCTTATAAACCGGCTCAATGCGGTGATCCGCCCTGCCAGGCATTGAACATCATTGATGCACGCCCGCTTAGCCAAGGAAGTGATAGCCTTGATCTTATCCGGGTTAGCTTCAATGCCAAGCTCAGAGACCCAAAATCCCAAAAGTTTGCCTGCCGAAACACCAAAGACACACTTCGTTGGGTTAAGCATCATCTTATAAATTCGCAGATTGTTGAAGGCCTCCTTCAGGTCGTCAAGAAGAGTCTCTTTCTTCCTTGACTTGATCACAATGTCATCCACATATGCGTGAATGTTATGCCCGATTTGACTGTGAAGACAATTCGGCACACAACGCTGGTTAGTCGCCTGGGCCCTCTTGAGCCCGAAAGGCATAGACACGCAGCAGAAGGCACAAAAAGGCGTGTTGAAAGCCATCTTCTCTTGGTCCTTGACTGCCATCTTGATATGATGATATCCAGAATACGCATCCAAGAAACATAAACTCTCACACCCCGCCGTAGCATCGATGATCTTATGAATGCGAGGGAGAGTGAAGGGATCAGCCGGACAAGCTTTGTTTAGATCCGTGTAATCTACGCACATACGCCATGTGCTATTCTTCTTGAGCACGAGAACTGGGTTAGCAAGCCATTCCGAGTGAAAGACCTCGACGATGAAACCCGCCTCCAAGAGTCGGGCAACCTCTTCCTCGATGGCCCTCCGTCTCTCCTCGTTGAACCGCCGTAGAAATTTCTTGATAGGTTTAAACTTAGGATCTAGATTAAGGTGGTGCTCAGCAAACTCTCTTGATACACCTGACATATCAGAAGGTTTCCATATGAAGATGTCCCAATTCTCACGGATGAATTCGATGAGCACGCTTTCCTATTTGGGATCCATATTGGCCCCAATAGTGAATTGTTGAGATGTGTTGCCCGGAGTGAAATCCACCAACTTGGTATCACTCGCCGAAAATTTCAGGGGCGGCTCAACCTCTGTAGTAGGCTTTTTCAACGGAGTCATGTCCTCTGGGTCAAAATTTTCCTTATAAAACTTGAGCTCTGCCTCAGCGCAACTTGATTCCACGTAAGCCACGTCTCCTTCCTCGCACTCAATGGTCGTATTCCGATCACCATGAATAGTAATCGTCCCCTTTAACCCGGGCATCTTGAGTTGTAAATAGACATAGCAGGTCCTAGCCATGAATTTGGCGTAAGCCGGTCACCCAAACAAGGCATGATAGGGGCTCTTGATTTTGACTACTTCAAACCACAAGGACTCTTCCCTGTAGTTGTACTCATCATGAAAGGCAACTTCCAAGGAGATCATACCCACGGGGTAAGCTGACTTGCCAGGCACCACACCATGAAAGACTGTTGAGGAGGGCTTAAGGTCTTTATCAAGCAGCTTCATCCACCGAAAGGTGTCATAGTACAGGATATTGATGCTACTGCCACCATCCATAAGTACCTTATTCAACATATATCCTCCCACTTGGGGGGCGACCACAAGGGCTAGCCGCCCTGGGTCATCAACACGCGGCGGGTGATCCTCCCGGCTCCACGTGATGTCATACTCAGATCACTTCAGGTATCACAGTAGAGCCGGCGCGACCGCATTAACCGCCCGTTTGCGCACTTTCTGATCCCGCTTGTCAAGGCTAGTTGTAAAAACATGATACTGGCCCGAACTGAGCTGCTTTGGATTACTCTGATATCCAGACTGATTATTCTGTTGCTGATGATGGCCACCAGAGTGCTGATGGTGTCCTCCTTGATTACCCTTGCCATGATGACCGGAACCTGAGCCGTCGGACCCAAACCCGGCTCCTGATCCGCCTAATCCTAAGCCGCTGGGCGGGCCACCACCATCATTGTTATGTTGTCGCATGCTGTGGTCCTTAAACTTCTGCATGATGTGGCAATTGCCCCACGTGTGACCTGCCGATCTGTCGGGCCGGCTGTGCTCCGGGCAAGGTTTGTTGAGCATCTCCTCTAAGTTGAAAGGAGTTTTACCCTTGTTAAAAGGTGGTCTAAACTTCCCATTGCCGTTAGGCCGATTGTGGCTGTTGTTGGCGTTGGCCACCAATTCTGACCCGCCATCTGGGTTCTTCCTCTTGTTTTGGTTACTGTTGCCTGTCGCACCCTTGACATGGTTATTCTTTTTACCCTGACCAGTTTTCTCCTCATTAGAGCCCGGATCCTTCATGTTATCAGAGTTGGCATACTTTGTGAGAGCCACCATGAGTTCTCCCATGTCCTGACACGTATGTTTGAGACGGCCAAGCTTCTGTTTCAGGGGGACGAAATGACAGTTCTTTTCCAGGATCAGCACCGCTTGAGCCGCCATGATCCGTTCAGACGAGTGGATGATAGTCGACACCCGCCGGACCCAATGATGAGCTGACTCACTCTCCTATTGAACACAGTGATCCAGATCCCCAATCGTCATAGGCGGCCTGCAAGTTCCTTGAATTTTTTTAATGAACCTTGCTTTCAGCTCCGCCCATGAGTTGATGGTATTGGGAGGCAAACCCTTCAACCATGTGCGAGCCGGACCCTCCAATACCATGATAAAGTATTTGGCGCAAACCGCGTCACTGACATCCAACATTTCCATTGCCAGCTCATAACTTTCAATCCAGGCCTCTAGGGGCAAGTCGATAGTGTAATTCGGGACCTTACGAGGGCCTTTGAAATCCTTCGGCAGACGCTCATTCCACAGAGCCGGTGCCAAGCACGGGACTCCAACGGACCTGGTGGCTACTCCTGCTGCGACTAAGACGGAATGCACGGGCTCTTGATGAGCCACCGCTGCCTCTCGCTGTACTCTCGCTCGGTCCGCTAGCGCCTGTGCCTCCAGAGCCATCTGATCATCTCGCGATAGCTCCTGGTGTCTACCACTGCTAGAACCCGCCTGCGATTCATAGCGGCCGGCTGTAACTACGACTGGGAGGGGCGTTGAGTGCACGTGGCTCTGGCTGAAGTATACTTCTCTTGCTGGGCCATGGCTGTTTGAAGGTATCCAAGGGCATTCCACACCTCTTCTACAAAGGGTGCCTCATCTAGAATAGGGATTGTTTCAAGCCGGGTTGCTGCGGCCACCATGTTCTCTGCCGGGTTTGAGTAGTGACCTGCCGGTGTCAGAAAAACCACTGGTGAGGCCTGGTTTCGTCGGGGCGGGTTAAGCTGTTGTCAAGCCACTGGCCTACTCCCAGGCGCATCCACTGTCCGTCTCGTTCCTGGCGAGTTAAAAAGATTCCTAGCCTCGTATTTCTCTGGTAAGCGGGACTGATGCCTCATCCGCTGCACCACAACTGCCTACTGTTGCTCTAGCTCAAGGCGGAAGGCATCTGTCCTAAGGCGCTCTGCCTCCGCATCCATCTGAGCCTTTAACTCACCAATCCCTTGTTGGACCTCCGCCATCCGGTCCTTAAGCCTTGTGATCTCCAAATTCCGGGCCACTTGATTATCCGGCGTGACTTCAGTCACCATCAGGGTTGCGAGCTCGTTCATCAGATCTAGAAGAACCTAAGTCGGCCGCGGCGGGTCTCCCCCGTGTTTGTGGCTCCGGCGGCTATGCTGCTCGTGCCCGGCGCTGACCCTGCCATGAACACGACCGCATGAATCGGTAGCCTAGGATCCTCTGGTTTAGAACGCTCCGACTCGGGGTAAAGATCGTCGTGGCCCCCGAGCCCGCCGTTGTGAAGCGAGTAGATTGAGTCCGCCTCTCCGCTCGAAGACCCGTCCTCTGAATAGACGAGAGTCTCCTGTGACATAGAGGCCTCAAGGTCCATCACTTGAGTGAAGCCCACGAAGACATGCTTTCGGCCCAGGTTAGCATGGGCGGGTCACACGTGTTGGGCGGGTTGCGCGCGCCGAGCCGGCTCGACGATGTTGGTGCAAACATCCGGCCCGAGTGTAGATCTGTCAACCTTACCAATGAAGACGTGGATTCCGCCGAAGGGAACCCGAAATCCATATTGGATAGAGTCGGCCTCAGGGCCCCAGCCGGCGTCGTCGATGTAGAGCCGGCCGCGGCGGCTTTTGATCATCCTTCCGACCACGTATCCCTCGAACCCTGGGAGAGATCCCTTTGAGAACTCAACACCACCGAGCGCTAGCCCCACGGTGGGTGCCAACTGTCGTGGTTTTAACACGGCAGATGTCCGTGGACTTAGATTCGAGGCCATCGCTAAGGTGATGGACTCAAAGAGGTTGATCGGGACGAAGGACACAGGTTTACCCAGATTCGGCCCCTCAAGTAGAGGTAAAAGCCTACGTCCTGCTTGTGCTTGTATTGCTTGGAATCTCGATTACAAGGGAGCGGAATCGCTTGACCTAGCTCTCGATTAGTTAGTCTCTGTCTAAGTCGCCCCGGGTCTCGCCTTTATATAGGAGGTCAAGACCAAGGGTCATACAAGTCATAACCGACTCTCATAACGTGTCCGAGTCTATCTCTACATTGTCTTGCTTTCTTGAGCAAGCTGTCTCCGGGCGGCTCACCCACCCGGGTCTTCATACCTTCTCCGTCCAGGCCACGTCTTGGCCCATCTTGCCAAGCCGCCCAACGTCTTGGGCTTAAGTCTTCAAGGCCCATCCTTGGGCTGGTGTATGAGCCGCCAGGTGTGACCCGGAGCCTCTGGGGCGGGTCTCACCACGGGGTTATATCCTCAACAGCTTGTCTAGTATCTTATTCAGAGTGTTTGGGTTGTACATTTCCCCTTTAAAGGGTATCTTCTTGGGTCCAACCCATTAACTATTGAACCCTCCATTGACTACGGGATCCTCGGCATCATTGTCGTTGTTATTATTCGTGGACTTGTTTCTATTGTGCCTGGGTTTGTTGTTTCCGCGTGCTTTCGAGGTGCCAGGATCGCTTCTGTGAGAATTGTGAGCCAGCTAGTTGTCCTTTCCCGTGCAAAGGCAGGTCATTAGTGAGGTAAGGGCTGCCATAGTCCTCGATTATCCTGCCAGAGCTGTCGGGTTAGTCATTCATCCCCGATGGTGTGCTTAAATGCTACAATTGCCTCGACGTCCGAACAGTCAACTATCCGGTTCTTTTTGGTCAAGAGCTAGTTCTAGAATTTTCGGGCTGACTCACCCTCTTTTCGGACGATGTAGGTTAGGTCATCGACATTTGGGGGGCAAACTTAGGTACCCTCAAAGTTTTCCCTAAAGGCCCTTTCAAGTTCCTCCCAACTTCCGATAGAATTTCTAGGGAGCCAATGCCTTTTTAGTCCCTTAAGTTTGAGCGGTAGGTACTTTGTGGCGTGGAGGTAATCACCTTTGGGCCATATGAATGTGTAGAAGGAAGTCGTCTATCCATACGATCGAGGCAATCATTCCATCATATTGATCAATCTCTATGGGTTTAAACTCTTCAGGGAACTGATGCTCCATGACTTTGTCTGTGAAACAGACTGGATGTGCTGAGACTTGATGTCGAGCCATATCTTGGTGGGTGTACGCGATCGCCTATACACATTGTTGCTCCTGAGCTTGTCCTTGCCTGTCTAACCAGGCGTCATACCCCTCCAGGACGACAGGCACATGCTCCCTTACTCCATAAATAGATAAGGGAAGAGTTTCATCTGCGTGTATCTTATTGCGTAGGTCAAAGAGATTGGGGTATTCTACCGGGATTTTTCCGTGAGGGTAGATTTTTGCAGGGGGGTCCGTATATGCCCTTGCTAGCGGATCTCACCCTCTATGGGTATGGTCGTCTTGGCCTGCATAGCCATATGACAGAGCTTGTTATTTGCCACCTCATCGTCAAAGTCGGGCATCAACTTCCGACGTGGGAATGACTTTGCTGTAGTACACCGGGCTTCGAGTTCCTCTTTCACCTCCAGGACTTGTGTCCACTTGTCATTGATCGTGTTTTCATGGGTGTACAGGTCCTACTGTCTCTTGTTCATGCATCGTCAACTTGCGATTATCTGATGTTGGAAATGTATCTGTTGGGCTGAGTTTCATGGCACTTTGAAGTCTTCGGGTCCAAGGCCAACTAGATTGATTTTTCTTGCCATGGGAAGAGGTGCTTTCGGATGGGTTCGATCTTGCGGTGTCCTCTCCCAGTGGCACGAATGTATCATTTCTATTAAGGATAACAAGATGGGGTCTATTCCTACATGAATAGATCTTGTCTACATCATGTCATCGTTCTTATCGCATTACTACGTTTCTTCGTGATCTTAGTACACTAGATGCATGCTGGATAGCAGTCGATATGTGGAGTAATAGTAGTACATGCATAATCGTTTCGGTCTACTTATCTTGGGCGTGATGCCTCTATAATGATCATTGACTTGGATATCATCGTGATTATTTGATCTTCTATCAATTGCGCAACAGTAATTTGTTTACCCATCGTGTGCTATACTTATGACACAAGCCACTAGTGAAACCTATGACCCCCGGGTCTATTTTTCCAACATATTGCTTTCCGATCTGTCTTTTTACCGCTTTTGTTTTCATACCTATTATTCCAAAAACCCAAAAATACTTTGCTGCACTTTTTATTTGCTTCTTTTATTTTGTGTTCTTGTGAGATATATTTATCCAATCTACTACACCTAATCCATCTTTTTACCGTTGAGAGATTGACAACCTCTCTTACGCGTCGGGTTGCAAGTATTAATTCTTTGTGTGCAGTTACCGTTTACATAGCATTGCGTGGTCTTCCTCCTAGGTTCGATACCTTAGTTTCACAACTAAGGGGGATACTTACGTAGCTATGCTACATCATCCCTTCCTCTTTGGGGAAATACCGACGCGGTCTCAAGCGACGTCAGACATCTATTGTGACAAAACCACGACAATTGGCGCCCACCGTGGGGCCACCGCATGGTGGAGTTGATTTCTTGGAGGGAGCCCTTCCATGGTTCGGGAGATACGTGGTTGGTTTGATGACCAAAATTCACCATGGCAAGCTCTACGTCGACGATTCAGGCTGGGGCCCCAAGGCTGACTCAATTGAGTACAGACACCAGGTCCCCTTCGGCAAGATCCACGTATTCGTTGGTAAGATCGAAGTATCAGGACCCGAGATGGACGTCTGCACCGACATTGTCGAGCCGGCTCGACATGCTCAAACCGGTTAGTGTCAAGCTAGATAGCGTCATGTTTTTGTCGGCTTTACTCAGGGAGTCGATCTCGCAAGTGAAGCAGCAAGCAACGGGGACACTCTCGTCAATTCCGATGATGAGTCTTCCATGGGGGACACCAAGTCGACCTGCCCACTTTCACGGTAGGCTCAGTGGCTAATAAGGAGATGAGACCGCCAGGGAGTCCCACGAGTCGCCTCGCCGAGCTGCTGTTTTTATGGCTGGAACGACGGTGACTCATATCACGCTAGCGGCCGGAGTGACGACCGGGGCTGGCCCAGTTTCCGGAACAACCGGGTCAAACAAATCCCTGGCTCAAGCCATGGTTGACCTGATTGCAGAGAGGATGAAGCTCCTAGAGACGCCACTAACTGTGGAAAACCATGATGAACACAATACGATGGTAGCCCCACTTCACGGGCAGATGGCCAAGATCTAGGCGGAGATCGATGCTGAAAATACTCGCATGGCGGAACTACTGACCCACATCCATGGTGAAACTGAACGCGTGAGAGCGGAAGCTTGGCTGCTAGGCCTTCATCGAGACGCCTCCGATGTGGTCCATCAGAGGAGACACCAGAGGAGGCTTTCCCTCAATCTGGAACCATCACGGTTGTTTTTCACGCCCCAACCCACTTCGGCGGCTGGCCAACCGCGTCGGGACCAGCCACATGAGCCGCCGCACCAGACTTCGGCTCAATCGCCACCTCGATGGTTCCAGACTCCACCGAGTCATTACTCCAACACCATGGATAATATGTTGGTAGCAACTGAAAGCACATTTGCTCCCTTGGTGGTTTTGGTAATTAAGAACAACATATATGTCATTGAACTAATGTTGCCACTAAGCATGTTTTAGGAAAAGTTCAATGATGGGTTGGCAAAAGGATTGTGAAATATCCCAAGATGCAAGGAAATAGATTGGCAAAGCTTCAAGCAAGAGGACTCTACATTTTACCTTTTGTGAGAAATCACTTTGGTGCCACCGAGTAAGGTACTCCTGGTGAACAAAATGCTCATACATGCACAAGTGATAGTCACCACATACACCCACAAGCTCTTCCACAAAAGTCTGTCCAAAGCCAAATATCCAATATCGGTGCAACCAACACTTTCCACTCGATGTCACCGATTCTCAACCTCAGACAGACTCAACCAAACCCTAGCCTTTCGGTGCAACCGATTCTGCTTTGGTGCCACCGAGTTTAGGTTGGCAACTTCCCATTACGCAAATTCACAAAATCAGTCCCACCGAGTTTGTTGAATCGGCGTCACCGAGTTTGGCAATCTGACGGTTGGTCACCTTATCGATGCAACCGAGTTTTATGTATCAGTCTCACCGAGATTCAGAAGTTGCTACCTTTGAGGCGACACGGTACCACCGAGATTAACACATCGGTATCACTGAGTCTAACTTATTAGGTGTAATGGTTGGATTTTTGGATATGCCTATATATACCCCTCCACCACCACCCACTCACAAGAGAAGCACTCAGAACAGTTCCCCACTCATACCTACTGATTTTCTAAGAGAGAGCCACCTAGTCATGTGTTGAGATCATGCCATTCCATTCCTACCATATGAATCTTGATCTCTAGCCTCCCCAAGTTTCTTTCCACCCAATGAATCTCTTCCACCATAGCCAAATTTGTGAGAGTGTGATTGTGTGTTGAGGAGTCTATCATCTTGAAGCACAAGAGCAAGGAGTTCATCGTCATTACCGAGCCTATTACCATTTGGAGGGTGGTGCCTCCTAGATTGGTTAGGTGTCGCTTGGGAGCCTCCTACTACGTGTTGTGGAGTGAACTAAGAAGTTTGTAAGGGCAAGGAGATCGCCTACTTCGTGAAGATCTACCCAAGTTAAGCTAGTCCTCGGTGGACGTAGGCCATCATGGTATAGTCATGGTTGCTTCTCCGTGGAACCCTCCGTGTGTAGAGCCCTCCATGGACTCTCGCGACCGTTACCCTTCGTGGGTTGAAAACTCCATAAACGTGGACGTACGATAGCACCACCTATCGGAACCACAGGAAAAATCATCGTGTCTTCAAATTGCGTTTGATCGTCCTACCCTTCCTCTACTTACATGCTTGTCTTTACTTTCCGCTGCAATAACCGTAGACATGCATGTGTAGGGTGTACTTGACTTGCTATGAATGCTAAAATCTACAAAGACTTAAAATTGGGTAAAAGTAGATTGTTAATTGGTCAAGTAGTCTAATCACCCCCCTCTAGCACTACTTTTGATCCTACAACAACTCGTAACTTGGAGACACTTCCCATCCAAGGAAATACTCCACTCGAGGTAGAGGCCAGGAATGCCATTGAGATGCTTGAAACCACGGTGACCCAGCAGGCGCGGTACTCTTATAGTCGTGATCGGATGCACTCTATGTTATATGCGAGTCGTAGTAAGAGTCGGCACGTGGAATCCCCGACGATTTCCAGCAGTGGGCGCAAATAGAGGGCCAAGAACTCTCCTGCTCGATCGGTTTTGTCAGATGCACATGCATTTGTCGATACGTCCTGAGCCATGCGGCTAGCAGAGGTAGAGGCAGCGGCTGCGAGGGCGGCTCAACAACCTCCCTCCAAGCCCTAGCCAGCAACCATGGGGGCTAGAGTCAGCAGTAGGATGATCGAGATCCCTTGTCTATCTCCGGCTCTCCGTGGTGAGCGTATGCCTAAAGACTTTAAGGGGCCTCGCAAAGTACCCAATTACACAATAGACCTCGAGCCGACAACATGGATCGAGAGCTACGAGTTAGCCATGGACATGCTTGATGTCACTAATGCCGTGTGCGCAAAATACTTGACCATGATGCTACTTGGGCGGAACTGAAGGAACGTTTTATCAAAAAAAATTCAAGGAACTTGTAAACGCCCAATGAAAATTGTGGATTTGCAGCATTGCATCCAACGTATGGACGAGTCTGCTCATCATTGGTTTCGTCGGGTCATAGAGATCATTCACTCTTCAGATAGCATCACTGCTTCTCAAGCCATCTTGATTTTGGAGAAGAATTGCCACTTCCAACCACTTATTCAGAAGCTCGGGCGTCTGAAATGAAAGGTCGAGGATATGGGAGATTTGATGGACGTTCTCACTAGATATGCTAAGTTAGACAACAAAAAGGATCCCGACTCTGATGAGGACAAAACTGGCAAGAACAAGAAAAACAATGGTGGCAAGGGTCACCTGCAAAACCATGGTCACAATGGGAATCCTGGCAATCAAGGCAATAATGGTAAATTAAAGCACACCGAGGGTGGGTCTAATATGGTAGCTAATACAAATACTGGCTTCAAGAATCAACGACGGAATAACCGCCCTGGCGGGTCTTACAATGGGAATAAACCGCATAACTATGAGGAGGCACTCAAGGCTCCCTGCCCCAAGCATAGCTTCCCAGATAAGCCGGCCACCCACTCATGGGAAAACTATTACATCATGCAGGAATTCCGCAATCAAACTTTCCAGATTCATCATGGAGGCAATGGTGGTGGACATCCGGGTCGACCTAGGCCTTCTGGCTCACACGACGGCTCATCTGGTGGCTTTTCAGGATCAGTTTTTCATGGTCAAAGTGGCTCAGGAGCTGGTTTCCAACACCATGGAAAATAACAACAATGGGCATCGCTCGGGACAAGGCAATCAACAACACAACAATCAAGCCGGATTTCAGAGAAACCCCAAGCAATTGAACAGTGGGCAGTATCATGTGTTCACCACCAACACCTATAGGCGTGATCTCAAGCTCAAGCATAGGGCCATCAACATGGTCGAGCCGGCTGTCCCAAGGTATCTAAACAGGTTCAAGCATCCAATTACTTGGAGCAGAGAAGATCATCCTCCCCGGGTTGACAACCCAGGTGGTATGGGCTTAGTGGTGGTGCCTCAGGTTGGTGGCTGTACTCTAACCAAGGTCCTCACAGATGGGGGTAGCGGTATCAATATCTTATATTATGAGACCTTCCAGCGAATGAATCTCTCTAAGAGAAAGTTGTAACCTTCAACCACAGTGCTCCATGGGATCGTTCCCAAAAAGTCGGCTTACCCAATTGGGTGAATCAAACTCGAAGTCGCTTTTGGTTCAGAATATAATTAAAGATGAGAGTCCTTGACCTTTGAAGTGGTGAAGATCAAGAGCCCTTACTATGCCCTCTTTGGACGACCGACTTATGCTCAGTTTATGGCCCGACCTTGCTATGTTTATCTCAAACTCAAGATGCTCGGGCCAAACGACACCATTACTATCATGGAAGCAGAAAAATAGCTCAGGAATGTGAGGAAGGGGACGCAGCTTATGCCGAGTCTGCTTGTGCCATAGACGAATTGAAGTTTTATGCAACCAACATTGACTAGACAGATATGACCCCCCTGAAGAATCCCACCACTAAGTCTGAGCCTCAATTGAAGTTCAAGCCGACTGAGGATACCAAGAAAATTTACTTCATTCCCCGTGACTCATCCCAACAATTGACTATTGGGACAGGCCTGGACCCCAAATAGGAAAGCATGCTCATCCAGTTCATCCATGAGAATCGAGACATATACGCATGGAAACCTTCTGACTTGCCTGTAGTACCGAGAGAACCCGCTGATCACCACCTTAATGTGGATCCAAGGATGAAACCAGTATGGCAAGATCCCTGTTGTTTAAGAGAGGAGAGACGCAATCCTATTGGAGAGGAGGTGGCCCGGCTCCTAGCTATCGAGTTCATCATTGAAGTTTTTCACCCTGAGTGGTTGGCAAGTCTAGTGCTTGTTCTGAAAAACAATGGCACTTGGCCTATGCGTGTACATTACATAGATATCAACAAATCTTGTCCCAAGGACCTGTTTTATCTCCCTCGCCTTGACCAGATGATTGATTCTACAACTGGCAGTGAGCGTTTATCTTTCTTGTATGCATACTTCGGCTATCATCAAATTAACATGGTTTTTGAGGACCAAGTAAAGACGGCTTCATCACTCCCTTTGGCGCTTTTTGCTATGTGTCGATGCCCTTTGGGCTTAAGAGCGCGGGGGCTACTTACCAACGCTGCATTCAGAACTGCCTCCACCCATAGATTGGACGCAATGTTCGTGCCTATGCTGATGATATCATTGTAAAATCACAAAAAAAGGAGTCTCTTTTAGATGACCTCAAGGATACATTTTACAATCTTTGGGTGTACCAAATGAAGCTCAACTCGACCAAGTGTGTTTTTGGTGTTCCTGCATGCAAATTACTGGGATTTGTGGTTTTTGAGCATGGTATTGAAGCCAACCCGGACAAGATCAAGGCAGTGACCTCGCTTGCTAAGCTGACCAACATTAATATAGTTTAGTGCATAACTGGTCGCATTGCAGTGTTAAGGCGGTTTATAGGCCGCCCGGGAGAAAAGGTGACTCCTCTATATCAACTGGTGAAAAAGACTGATGATTTTCATCTGGACCGATGCTGCCAAGGAAGCCTTTGAAGCACTTAAAAAGCAGTTGGTTGAGCCGCCCATCCTAGCCGCTCTGACTAACAAAGAGCCTATGGTCCTGTACATTGCTACAAATTCCAAGGCAGTAAGTGTAGCAGTTGTTGTCAAGCACAAGGAGGCAGGAAAGGAATACCCAATACAACAACCTGTTTAGTTTGTCGGTGAAGTTTTGACCTTGTCAAAACAACGATATCCACATCGGCAAAAATTAGTCTTTGGCGTTTTCATGGCCAGTGAAAGCTCAAGCATTATTTTCAGGAGCATCCAATCAATGCGGTTAGCTCTACCCCCCTTGGAGATATCATACAAAATCGAGAGGCCACTGGTCGGATCGCTAAGTGGGAAACTGAGCTTGGTCCTCACCAGGTGAAATATGTGCCTCGCACAGCCATTAAATCATAGGCATTGGTGGATTTCATTAATGACTATACGGAATTACAAGTCCCTAAGGACAGGCCAGATATCACGTACTGGACTATACACTTCGATGGATCCACGCAATTGGAGGGCTCGGGGGCTGGAGTTATTTTATCTTCTCCACGAGGTGATAAATTTTGCTATGTTGTACGCCTCATGTTTCCTTGTACTAATAATGCAACAGAGTACAATGATATCCTACATGGGCTCTGAATGGCTAAGGAAATTAATTTGAGTCGGGTCAGATGTTTGGCCGACTCAGACCTGGTGGCTCAACAAGTTTCAAGGACCTGTGATTCTAAGGACCCTCTGATGGCGGCTAATCAACGAGCAATCACGCATATTGCAGGTCATTTTCGGGGCTATCAAGTTGATCACATTGATTGCCGACTCAATGAGGCGGCAGATGCCTTATCATGTCTTGGTTCTGAGTGCAAGCCGGTTTCTCCTAATGTGTTCCTTGATGTGGTTCACCACCCTTCGGTTAAGTTGTCGTCGAAGGAGGACATAGCTATTCTAGACCCAGAGGCACATTTGGTGGAGGCTCTTCATGCCATTCCTGACTAGATAGTGCCATAGTTGGCTTATTTGTCTCGAGGTGAGCTCCCATCTGAGGAAATCATCGCTCGACAGATCATCAGGCGTTCAAGGTCCATGAATATGGTCAATGGCGAGTTGCACCGTCGAAGCAACACGGGCGTTCTTCAACGTTGTGTTTCCCCTGAGGAAGGCCAAGAGATTCTCAATGAAAACCACGCAGGAGATGGTGGACATCATGCCGTCTCACAGTCTTTGGTAGCAAAAGCTTTTCGGCATGGGTTTTACTGGTTAACAGCTCATGCAGATGTACAGGATATTGTGCACAAGTGTGACGAATGCTAGAAATTTGCCTGACAGGTTCATGTGTCGGCTCAAGACTATCATGTGATTCCAATAACCTGGCCGTTCGTGGTCTGGGGGCTCAACATGGTAGGCCCGTTCAGGCCGTCTTCTGACAACAAGTCTCACCTATTGGTGGCTGAAGATAAGTTTACCAAGTGGGTTGTAGCAGAGCCTGCTACCTCTTGAGCTTGCATTGGCTTTCCTTGAAGAGGTAAGGGTGATGCAGCAAAATAGATAAGTATTTCCCTCTGTTGATGAGAACCAAGGTATCAATCCAGTAGGAGGAACAAGCAAGTTACCAACGGGTGCAACTACACAAACAATCAAACTCTTGCACCCAACGCTATAAAGGGGTTGTCAATCCCTTCACGGTTATTTGCAAGGATTAGATCTGATAGAGATAGATGTAAAAGATTGAGAAATCTAAAAAGTAAATAAATTGCAACAAGGTATTTTTGGTATTTTTGGTTTATAGATCTGAAAATATAATATGGAAAGTAGACCCGGGGGCCATAGGTTTCACTAGAGGCTTCTCTCTTGAAGGAAAATAACACGGCGGGTGAACAAATTACTGTCGAGAAATTGATAGAAAAGCGAATAATTATGACGATATCCAAGGCAATGATTTTGCATACAAGCATCACGTCCATGTCAAGTAGACCGAAATGAATCTGCATCTACTACTATTACTCCACACATCGACTGACTCCTGCCTACATCTAGAGTATTAAGTTAAAGAACAAAGTAACAAATTAAGTAAGATGAGATGATATAGATGGATAAACTCAAGAAATATGATGAAAACCCCATCTTGTTACCCTTGATGTCAACAATACAATACGTGCCTCGCTACCCCTACTTTGTCACTGGGTGAGGACACCGCAAGATTGAACCCAAAACTAAGCACTTCTCCCATTGCAAGAATTACCAATCTAGTTGGCCAAACCAAATAAATACCTCGAAGAGACTTACAAAGATATGAAATCATGCATATAAGAATATAAAGAAGAACCAAATAATATTCATAGATAAGCTGATCATAAACCCACAATTCATCGAATCTCGACAAACACACCGCAAAAGAGTATTACATCGGATATATCTCCATGAAGATCATGAAGAACATGGTATTGAAGCACAAAGAGAGAGAATAAGCCATCTAGCTACTAGCTATGGACCCGTAGGCCTGTGGTGAACTACTCACGCATCATCGGAGGGGCAATGGAGTTGATGTAGATGCCCTCCATGTTCGAATCCCCTCCGACAGATTACCGGAAAAGGCTCCAAGATTGGATCTCTCGGGAACAAAAGGTTGCGGCGGTGGAAATGTATTTGCGTGGCTCTTTTTGGTATTGGGGGAGTATTTGGGTATTTATAGGACGAAGATTAGGGTTAGGAGACCTGCTAGGGGGCCACAAGCCTGCCAGGCGAGGCCAGGCGTGGTGGCCGCGCCCCTGGCTTGTGACCTCCTGGCAGGTCTCTTGCCTTGCACTCCAAGTCTGGTAGATGTCTTCTGGTCTAGGAAAAATCACCGCGAAGATTTTATTCCATTTGGACTCCGTTTAATATTCCTTATCTGCAATACTCAAAAACAAGGAAAAAACAAAAACTGGCACTTGGCTCTAGATTAATAGCTTAGTCCCAAAAATAATATAAAATAGCATATTAATGCGTATAAAACATCCAAAACAGATAATATAATAGCATGTAACAATCAAAAAATATAGATACATTGGAGACGTATCAAGCATCCCCAAGCTCAATTCCTGCTCGTCCTCGAGTAGGTAAATGATAAAAACCGAATTTTTTATGTGGAATGCTACCTAACATATTTATCCATGTAATATTCTTTATTGTGGCTTGAATGTTCAGATCCATAAGACTCAAAACAAAAGCTTAATGTTGACATAAAAACAATAATATTTCAAGCATAGTAGCAAAACAACCGTATCTCTTTGAAATATAATGGCAAAAGAAAGTTATCCCTACAATATCATATGGTGTGGCTATGCTCCATCTTCCCCACACAAAGTATTTATATCATGCACAACCCCGATGACGATTCAAGAAATTGTTTCACACATTTTATTTTCTCAAACTTTTTCAACTCTCACCCAATACATGAGCATGAGCCATGGATATAGCACTATAGGTGGAATAGAATATGGTGGAGGTTGTGAAGAAAAAAGAGAAGATAGTCTAACATAAACTAGGTGTATCAACAGGCTATGGAGATGCCCATTAATAGATATCAATGTGCGTGAGTAGGGATTGCCATGCAATGGATGCACTAGAGCTATAAGTGTATGAAGGCTCAAAAGGAAACTAAGTGGGTGTACATCCAACTTGCTTGCTCATGAAGACCTAGGGCAATTTGAGGAAGCCCATCATTGGAATATAAAAGCCAAGTTATATAATGAAAAATTCCCACTAGTATATGAAAGTGAAAAATAGGAGACTCTCTATCATGAAGATCATGGTGCTACTTTGAATCACAAGTGTGGAAAAAATATAGTAGCATTGTCCCTTCTCTCTTTCTCTTTTTTGGTGGGCATCTAAGGCCTCTTTTTTTATTTGGGCTTCGTTGACCTCTTTTATTTTTCATAAAGTCTGGAGTCTCATCCCCAATTGTGAGGGAATCATAGCTTCCATCATCCTTTCCTCACATGGGACAATGCTCTAATAATGATGGTCATCACACTTTTATTTACTTACAACTCAAGAATTACAACTTGATATCTAGAACAAAATATGACTCTATAGGAATGCTTCTGACAATGTACAAGGATATACAATGATCTAGCATAGAAAATGACATCAAAAAACGGACAAGCCATGAGAACATCATGCTAGCTATCTTACGATCATGCAAAGCAATATGAAAATGATGGTGCGTGTCATAATAAACGGAACGGTGGAAGTTACATGGCAATATATCTCAGAATGGCTATGAAAATGCCATAATAGGTAGGTATGGTGGCTGTTTTTAGGAAATATATGGTGGTTTTAATGCACGGGTGAAAGTTGCGCGGTACTTGAGAGGCTAGCAAAAGTGGAAGGGTGAGAGTACGTATAATCCATGGAATCACATTAGTCATAAATAACTCACATACTTCATGCAAAAGTATATTAAGCATTGAAGCAAAGTATTAGATGCATGCTCCTAGGGGATAGGTTGGTAGGAGTAAACCATCGCACGCTCCCGACCTTTACACAAAGGTCGACAATCAGTAAACAAATCATGCTCCGACTTCCTTACATAACGGTTCACCATATGTGCATGTTGTGGGAATCACAAACCTTTACATAAGTATTTTTACGAATTCACAATTAATTGCTATTATGACTCTTAATATTACCATCTTTATATGTCAAAACTTTATGCAAGGAATCAAACATCTCATAATACTCAATGCACTTAATATGGAAGTTTTTATTATATCCCTCTTGGATGCCTATCATATAAGGACTAAATCCATAACCTAAACAATTTACCATGATTTTTAAGGACTCTCAAAATAATATAAGTGAGGTACGAGAGTTTAATTATTTCTATAAAACCAAACACCACCGTGCTCTAAAAAGATATAAGTGAAGCACTAGAGCAAACTGCCTATCTCAAAAGATATAAGTGAAGGACATAGAGTATTCTAATAAATTCAAGATTCATGTGTGTCTCTCTCAAAATATGTGTGCAGCAAGTATGATTGTGGCAAACTAAAAAATAAAGACTCATATCATACAAGACGCTCCAAGCAAGACACATATCATGTGGTGAATAAAAATATAGCCTCAAGTAAATTTACCGATGGATTGAAGACGAAAGAGGGGATGCCTTCTGGGGCATCCCCAAGCTTAGACTCTTTGGAGTCCTTGAATATGGACTGGGGTGCCTTGGGCATCCCCAATCTTGGGATCTTTCCACTCCTTATTCCGTAGTCCATCAAATCTTCACCCAAAACTTGAAAACTCTACAACACAAAACTCAACAGAAAACCCGTGAGATCCGTTAGTATAAGACAAATAAATCACTATTTTAGGTACTGTTTTGAACTCATTCTTTATTTATATTGGTGTAATATCTAATGTATTCTAACTCTTCCATGGTTCATACCCTCTGACCCGTAGGTACATCAAAATAGGTAAACAACACAAAGAAAATATAATCTGTCAAAAATAGAACAATCCGTAGGAATCTGGAAACTTCGTATACTTATGTAACTCCAAAAATTCTTAGAACTTATGAAAACTTGGAAATTTGTATATCAATCTTGTGTAAAAATTTCAGACTCGTTCGGCGCTGTGATAAATTTATAAAATTCTTGGACTGGGCGAAAAAGTTTCTGTTTTCAACAAGATCAAATCAACAACCACCATAGATGATCCCAAAGGTCTTACTTGGCTCAAACACTAATTAAAACACCAAAAAACAATTACTATGTAGGCAATAATGTGTGAAACACTCAAAAACAGAAGGAAAAAATAGAACATAAAAATAAAATTGGGTTGCCTCCCAACATGCGCTATTGTTTAACGCCCCTAGCTAGGCATAACACAATAGATCTAGGTATTGTCATCTTTGGTATGCAATCCAAAAGTAGCTCTCATAATAGATTCACCAGGCAATCTCATTTTCTTTCTAGTAAAGTCTTCCATGCCTTTCCTTAACAGAAATTGGAATCTGGCATTTCCTTCTTTCATATCAATAATTGCACCAATCGTTCTAAGGAAAGCTCTACCAAGAATAATAGGACATGTAAGGTTGCAATCTATATCAAGAACAATGAAATCTATGGGCACATAATTCCTATTTGCAACAATAAGTACATCATTAATCCTTCCCATAGGTTTCTTAATAGTGGAATCCGCAAGATGCAAATTTAAAGAGCAATCATCAAGATCATGGAAACCTAGCACATCACATAAAGTTTTCGGAATCCTGGAAATGCTAGCACCCAAATCACATAAAGCATATCACTCATAAGATTTAATTTTAATCTTAATAGTAGGTTCCCACTCATCATGAAGCTTTCTAGTGATAGAAACTTCGAACTCAAGTTTTTCTTCAAAAGATTTCATCATAGCATCAACGATATGTTTAGTAAAAGCCTTATTTTGATTATAAGCATGGAGAGAATTCAAAATGGATTGAAACAAAGGAAATACAATCAATCAAAGAACAGCTCATAATTAAAGTCCTTGAAATCCAAAAGAGTGGGTTCATTGCTATTTAAAGTTTTGATCTCTTCAATCCCACTTTTATCAATCTTAGCATTAAGATCTATAAACTCCGAATCATTGGGATGAATTTTAACTAAAGTTGACTTATCTCCAGTCCCATATTTATCAAGATTTATATTTGAAAACAAAGATTCAATAGGAGTCACATCAATCACTTTGAGATCTTCATCATTATTATCACCAGAACACACTTTTTCAAGCCATTCACGCTTAGCACGTATTCTAGCGGTTCTTTCCTCACACTCATCAATATAAATTATCATAGATTTTAAAGACTCATTAATATCATTCTTGGGTGGAGTAGATCTAACTTTCAAAGAACCAATCTCAAGCGAAATTTGATCAACGTTCCTAGCCAAATCATCAGTCTTGAGCAATTTTTCTTCAATCGAAGCATTGACAACCTTTTGAGAATTAATAAATTCTTTAATAATGTTCTAAAAATCACAGGGCATATTATTGTAATTTCCATGAGAATTTTTGTAAGAATTACCATAATTAATATAGGAATTACTAGGAAACGACATAGGGTTGAAATTACCTCTATACGCGTTATTACCAAAAAAATTCCTACCAACAAAATTCACATCCATAGATTCATTATTATTTCCAATTAAAGAAGACAAAGGCATATAATTAGGATAAATAGGAGCAATCTTACTAGCAAGCAATTTCATTATTTCATCCATCTTTTCACTCAAAGTATTTATTTCTTTAATAGCATGCACCTTTTTACCAGTAGGAGATCTTTCGATATGCCATTGAGAGTAATTTGCCATAATACTATATAGGAGTTTAATAGCTTCTCCTAATGTTATTTCCATAAAAGTACCACCCGTGACGGAATCTAGAAGATTCCTAGATGCAAAATTCAATCCCGCATATTTTTTTGTATAATCATCCATAAACTCAAACCATGCGTTGTGCAATTTCTCATCATTAATTTTATCATCTCCCAAGATTGTGAAACATGCTCAAGATCAAGTTTATAAAAATTCATTATATCGTTCCTAAGGGAGATGATCTTAGCGGGCGGAAAGTACTTGGAAATAAAAGCATCTTTACACTTGTTCCATGAATCAATACTATTTTTAGGCAAAGATGAAAACCAAGTTTTAGCACGATCTCGTAGTGAGAATGGAAATAGCTTCACTTTAAAAATATCATTATCCACATATTTCTTCTTTTGCATGTCACACAACTCAATGAAAGTATTTAGATGGGATGTGACATCTTCACTAGGAAGGCCGGAAAATTGTTCTTTCATAACAAGATTAAGCAAAGTGGTATTAATTTCATAAGATTCCTCGCTAGTAGCGGGAGAAATCGGAGCACTAATAAAATCATTATTATTAGTATTGGAAAATTCGTGCAACTTGGTATTGTAAGCCATCGTGGCAAAGCAAGCAATCAATCACACAAGGAAACAAAAGGCAAACGAAATGGCGAACGAAAGAAGGGCGAATAAAAAGGCAAATATTTTTGGTATTTTCTGAAAATAATTTTAGAAGTGGGGGAGAACAAAATGAGAGGCAAATGGCAAATAATATAAATGGAAGAGATGAGTTTGTGATGGGTACTTGGTAGGCTTGATGTGTATCCTCCCCGACAACGGCGCCATAAATCTTTCTTGCTACCTCTTGAGCTTGCGTTGGTTTTCCCTTGAAGAGGAAAGGGTGATGCAGCGAAGTAGATAAGTATTTCCCTTAGTTGATGAAAACCAAGGTATCAATCTAGTATGAGGAACAAGCAAGTTACCAACGGATGCAACTACACAAACAATCAAACTCTTGCACCCAACGCTATAAAGGGGTTGTCAATACCTTCACGGTTATTTGCAAGGATTAGATATGATAGAGATAGATGTAAAAGATTGCGGAAAGTGAAAAGTAAATAAATTGCAGCAAGGTATTTTTGGTATTTTTGGTTTATAGATATGAAAATATATATGGAAAGTAGATCCGGGGGCCATAGGTTTCACTAGAGGCTTCTCTCTTGAGGAACATAACACGATGGGTGAACAAATTACTGTCAAGCAATTGATAGAATAGTGAGTAATTATGACGATATCCAAGGCAATGATTATGCATATAGGCATCACGTCCGTTTCAAGTAGACCGAAACAATTCTGCATCTACTACTATTACTCCATAGATTGACTGACTCTTGCCTGCATCTAGAGTATTAAGTTCATAAAGAACAGAGTAACGCATTAAGTAAAAAGACATGATGTAGAGGGATAAACTCAAGAAATATGATGAAAACTCCATCTTGTTACCCTTGATGGCAACAATACAATACGTGGCTCGCTACCCCTACTTTGTCACTGGGTGAGGACACCGCAAGATTGAACTCAAAATGAAGCACTTCCCACATTGCAAGAATTACCAATCTAGTTGGCCAAACCAAATCAATAACTCGAAGAGACTTACAAATATATGAAATCATGCATATAAGAATTCGAGAAGAACCAAATAATATTCATAGATAAGCTGATCATAAACCGACAATTCATCGAATCTCGACAAACACACCTCAAAAGAGTATTACATCGGATATATCTCCATGAAGATCATGAAGAACATGGTATTGAAGCACAAAGAGAGAGAATAAGCCACCTAGCTACTAGTTGTGGACCCGTAGGTCTGTGGTGAACTACTCACACATCATCAGAGGGGCAATGGAGTTGATGTAGATGCCCTCCGTGATAGAATCCCCCTCCGGCAGATTACCAGAAATGGCTCCAAGATTGGATCTCTCAGGAACAAAAGGTTGTGGTAGTGCAAAAGTATTTGCGTGGATCTTTTTGGTTGGGGGAATATTTGGGTGTTTATAGGACGAAGATTAGGGTTAGGAGACCTGCTGGTGGGCCACAAGCCTGCCAGGCACGGCCAGGGGTGGTGTCCGCACCTCCTGGCTTGTGACCTCCTAGAAGGTCCCTTGCCTTGCACTCCAAGTCTGGTAGATGTCTTCTGGTCCAAGAAAAATCACCGCGAAGATTTTATTCCATAGACTCCATTTAATATTCCTTATCTGCAATACTGAAAAACAAGGAAAAAACAGAAATTGGCACTTGGCTCTAGATTAATAGGTTAGTCCCAAAAATAATATAACTAGCATATTAATCCATATAAAACATCCAAAACAGATAACATAATAGCATGGAACAATAAAAAAATTATAGATACATTGGAGACGTATCGGAGCCTATCAGCAATTGTGACGCTAAGACAACAGTCAAGTTTTTGAAACAACAAATCTTTTGTTTTGGCTATCCTCATAGCATCATCACTTGTAATGGCACTAATTAATCCAAAGGAGCAATGGAGCAGTTTTGTCAGCGTGAGCAAATCCGACTTGATTTAGCTGCGGTTGCACATCCACAATCTAATGGACAGGCCAAGAGATCTAATCAAGAGATTTTAAGAGGGATCAAACCCCGACTTACGGTTCCACTCCGGCGCACTCCTGGATGTTAGGTCGAGGAACTCCCCACAGTACTTTGGAGCATCAAAACAACTCCTAATAGATCCACAGGTTATTCACCGTTCTTTCTGGTTTATGGAGCCGAGGCGCTACTGCCAAGTGATATTCATCATGATTCCCCCAGGTCACTGCTTATGTTGAAGTAGACAATGAGCAAACGCGTCAAGATTCTTTGGACGCCTTAGAAGAGGAACATGACCTAGTGGCAGCTCGATCTGCCATATATCAACAAGACCTATGTTGCTCTCATATCCGTAGAGTTCGAAGTTGAACTTTCCAAGAAGGCGACTTAGTACTCCCTCTAATTCAAGATCAAACAGGAATGCATAAGCTTTCACCACCTTGGGAAGGGCCTTTCGTCATCAGCAAGAACCTCAATAACTAGTCATATTACCTGATTGACAGACGTGAAGGTTCATAAACCTGTGAAGAGGAAACGACTCGGCCTTGAAACATTTCTCATCTTTGGCCTTACTATACTTAGAAGCCACATGCTCCACCTCAATGCACATACCTCTGTATATATTTTCTATGTTGAAATATAATAAAGCTGACACCCCCATAACTCGGGGTCTCTGTCGTTTCAGCCCAACAAATTTTGCATGAGTCTTTATTTTTTGAACATAAGTCACTTGGGGGCTTCCCAAAGAGTCAGCCTTTAATATACTTCTTGACTTGGCTACAATACAATAAAAGTAATGGTTAAACCTACCTATTTGCAAAATGCTACTCTGAACAGGTGACCCCCTGTACTCTTTATAAGTCAATCCATCTGGACCCTGAACTTTTCTAGGTTAAAACACTGGCTTGAGTCACGTGAGATCTGGATTACCGAAAGCGAGGATGAACCATGGGTTATTGTAGGATCGAAAGTAGTGCTAGAGGGGGGGGGGGGTTATTAGACTAATTGACCAAATAATTTTTTGCCTATTCCCAAATTTTAGTGTTTGCAGTTTTAGCATTCATGGCAAGTCAAGTACACCCTACACATGCATGTCTAAGAGTACAACAACGGAGAATAAAAACAAGCATGAGTAGAAGGGATAGGGTAGGAAAATCAAACAGAATTGTAGACACGATGATTTTTCCCGTGGTTCCGATAGGTGGTGGTATCGTACATCCATGTTTATGGAGTCTTCAACCCACAGAGGGTAATGGTCGCGAGAGTCCACGGAGGGCTCCACCCATAAGGGTCCACTAAGTACAAACCTAGACTATTCCATAACGGCTTCCATCCACGAAGGACTAGCCTCACTATGGGTAGATCTTCATGAAGTAGGCGAACTCCTTGCCCGTACAAACTTCTTGGTTCAACTCCACAACACGAAGTAGGAGGCTCCCAAGAGACACCTAAGCAATCTAGGAGACACCACCCACCAAAAGGTAATAGGCTCGGTAATGACGATGAACTCCTTGCTCTTGTGCTTCAAGATGATAGACTCCTCAACACACAATCACTCTCTCACATATTTGGCTTGGTGGAAGAGATGAGATTGGTGGAAAGCAACTTGGGGAGGCTAGAAATCAAGATCCATATGGTTGCAGTGGAAGATCTTGTCCTCAACACAAGGGTAGGTGGTTCTCTCTTAGAAAAACTGTATGGGGCAAGTATGGAATAGTTCTGAGTGTTTCTCTTTCGAGTAGGTGATGGTGAAGGGGTATATATAGGCATCTCCAAAATCCAACTGTTACACACAATAAGTCAGACTTGGTGGAACCGATGTGTGAATCTCGGTTGTATCTAAGTGACTTAAAGTTAGCAACTTTTGAATCTCGGTGAGACCGATATAGGAATCTCGGTTGCATTGATAAGGTGACCAATGGTCAGAATGCCCAATCACGGTGATGCCGATTCGACAATCTCGGAGGGTCCGAAACTGTGAATTTGCATAACAGAAAGTTGGCAGCCCAACTCGGTGGCATCGGTATGGAATCGGTTGCATCGAAGTGGCTAGGGTTTGGCTGAGTGTGTCTGAGGTTGAGAATCGGTGGCACCGGGATGGAAATGTTGTTTGCACCGTTTTTGAATATTTGGCTTTGGATAGACTTTGGTGGGAGAGCTTGTGGGTGTTTTTGGTGACTATCATTTGTGCACGTATGAGCATTTTGTTCACCAACAAAACCTTACCCCCTCTTAATAGTATTGGCTTCCCTATGGACTCAAAGTGATTTCTCACAAATATAAAATGTAGAGTTCTCTGCTTGAAGCTTGGCCAACCTATTTCCTTGCATCTTGGGGTATCTCCACAATCCTTTTGCCAACCGAACTCTCCATGGACTATTATCTGAAATACACTAGATAAAAGTATTAGTCCAAGAGACAATGTATGTTGTCATGAATTACCAAAACCACCAAGGGAGCATGTTGTGCTTTCAATCTCCCCCTTTTTGGTAATTGATGACATCATACAACCAAAGATTCAAATAAAGATATGCATGGACATAATGAAGACTTTGAGAGACACATGACTTAGATTTGCTCCTCCTAAATGTGTGCAGTCCTTTAAAGGATAGTTGCTTTGGAATGCATGGACACACATATGGATGAAGGGATATAAGAAGTCATGTGTATCTTGGCTATATGTATCAAAATATATATGAATGAGATGTGTCCTTGTTCAATACGTCACTCTTGCAAGCAATATGTGCAAGAAGCAAGAGATCATCTTGACCAAGAGTATGATGCAAATACTTACCTTGAGTTCTTGATCATTCTAGTAGTAGAAACACACTTGAGAAAACAATGTTAGGAAACACAAGAGTATTCTACTAATATAAAGACAATAGAACTCAAAAGTACCAAGATATGGAGAACATATAAAAGATGATAATCCTTAAGATTAATATGCCTCCAAGATCATTTAGAACTTTCTCCCCTTAGATATGAAAGTAGTAGTTCATCGTCTCCCCCTGAATCTCAGCATGTAGATATTGGGATTGGATAGGGTGAGAAAAGTTCTAGACTGAACAGTCAAATAAAATAAGCTCAATAATATTCTCCAAACATGTTTTCTCCCCCGCTTTGGTATTCTCACCTTGTTTATATAAAGAAAAGCTTGATATCTGCTCTACCCCTTAATCATATCTCCCCCTTTGCATAAGCATGTAACTCTCCCTTTAGCATGAAGCTTTGTTATTATCCCCCTTTGGTATTAATTTCCAAGAAGGGAAAATTTAGGAGTAGGTACAGGGATCATTGAAAAGGAAGGGATCCTCGACAACAAGGGTCATTGAAAGTAGGGTTCATAGAAAAGAACTGAGGGAATCATTGAAGGTAACTTCTCTCCCTGTGGCAAATAGTAATGAGGTCTTGTTAAGTCCTCTCCTCCTTTGAGCTAGGGATCCTTGAATAAAGAATTCCTCCCCCTAAGGTTTGCTTGTTATTCTCCCCCTAATTTTTTTATTTTTATTTTTAGAAGGGATCATCGAAGTAACAAAAGAAGGACAGATAAGAGAGAAAAAAATCGGTGACTCTGAGACAGATAGATCGGTGGTACCGAGATTTTGTAGTGCAGCTTGTCTGCAATTTTTTTAGAACCAAGATATCTGAGTTGGCAACTCCGAGGCTAAAACAGAAAGAAAGGAATAAGGGACCAAGTTTCTGTTTTCAAAGAGTCAAAAGAAAATATTTTCAAAGGGAAAGTGAAGGACATCATCTAGAGAAGATCTGAGTGGTTACGAGATATCATGCAAATAGAGAAAAAACCAAACAAGATCCTTAACTAGATGATGGGCGGTGACTAGGTCACCTATATTAGAGTATATTGACTTAGGATCCAAGCAACAATACTTGATCATAGGTCATACTCATCGTTTAAGCACAAGTGGGGTTACCACTTTTACATAAAACATTTAATGTTGTCACATACTAAGAGATGCTTTAACTCAAGTCTTAGAGTAAAGCTCCCCCTTGATGTGACATCCCCCTATAAGAGAGATAAACAAACATTCGGTTTAGTCAATGAAGACTTCATATTGGTGAGGTAGTTGTGGATGCTCAAGGTTGATGAAGATCACCAAGAGTTGGGATCATCGTTGTTGTTTCTATACTCTACTCACCTACATGGGTTAGTCCCAACATACAAGAGACAAATACAAGGATATCTATGGACATGGAGTGCAAAGAATATGTTATGATGTCCATTGATTTCTTGATTACCTTGTCCCTTGATTACCTTTGAGGGAATGTGTGACTCCTTTTACTATTTCACAGAGTTGACATTGTTTGCAAATAGTTCTCGCCAATAATGAATATGAGTGAATTTAATTGGCGGAGTCACCCCTCAGGAACTCTCTAGTTCTTCTTCTTAGGGACCCACATCAAGTTAATGGAGATCCTTGGTGTTGTAGTAGCCTTTGTGGAAGTTGAGCTTGAAGTAGCCTTGGGAATCCACTCCACCAAAGCTAGGGATTCATATTCATATGATTCAATGTCCTCTTGAAGCTTGTTCTTGCCCTTGAGCTTGTGGTCTTGTAGTGGAAGGTCATATTGAGTGTTTGTCCCCTTTGGAAGAGTATTTTCATACTTCTCCTTTTGAGGAACAAACTTGGGTTCGGGGTATTGACCTTCTTCCCATTCAACTCCATTGGCGTTAAAGTAGCCAACACCACGATTCTTCCGGTATCCTCCATGTTTGCATACAATTTCCTCAAATTGATTGCACCGGGCAAGACTCTTGTAGATACATTTTTCTATAATTCCTTTCAATAAAGCATTTTCTTGCTCAAGTGTTACTTGTGGAATCAATAGAACTACTAGAAGCAACATCATTGGGTTTAGCATTTTTATTGTTGCTACTAGATGAAGAACCTTTCTTGCCTTTGTTACTAGATCGCTTAGTTTTAACTTGAGGAATTAATGTATACAAGAGTAGTTGTTTGTCTAGATAAGATGAAGTCTTCTTTTGGAGATCGTCATTGGTAGCTTTAAGAATCTCATGCTCTTGCTCCAAGTTGAGCTTCTCGAAGCTTAGCTTCTCATAAGTTCTCACAAGCTCTCTATGATCTTCGAGAGTAGATTCATGAGCTAACTTAAGATTGTTTAGTTCTTTAGTTAGTTCTTCTATTTTCATCTTATCATCGTCAATTAACTTATCTTGACTAGCATGAGAATTATCAAGTTCATTTTGACTATCATTACTAGATTTGTCAAATAGCAAGTCATCTTCAATTAACAAGTCACCTTTTTCACTATTGAAATCAAGATACTCGGGGTGTGATACCTTGGGGCCTTTAGCCATGAAGCAACTTCTACTCCCTTCGTTTGGTGAATCAAATAGATCATAGGAGTTGGTAGTCACTAGTGCAAGTCCGGCAACACCTTCATCTTAACTAAAGTCGGAGTTGGAGTGATATCTTCTCTCGGAGTGGTTGTCGGATTCGGAGCCGGAAACCCATTCACCAACATGAGCTTGATGTCTCCTTCTTTAGTATCTCTTGGTGTACTTGTCCTTCTTCTCCGAGTCTCTACTTCTCCTTGCGGGTCTTCATTCATAACGACCATCTCTACTCCTTCTCTCTCTTCGAGGTGACTCGTCTCTTGAGCTTTGGCTTCTTGGTGACTCTTCTTTCCTCTTGTAAGGAGCCGTGCACTCATTGGAGTAATGTCCGGGCTTCCCACAATTGTAGCAGTTTCGGTCATGAGTTGACGAATGCTTCTCTTCATATCTTGAGTTGGAGCTTCGATCTTTGCTTCTATTCTTGTAGAACTTGTTGAATTTCTTGACCATGAGACTTATATCTTCATTTGTGACAAGGTTGTCACTTGAGGTAGCGGGAGCATTACTTGTGGCTTTGTAAGCACCGCTAGACATGTGGTGAAGCTCCTCCTTGTCTTTGAGTGTCATCTCATGAGCAACAATTCTACCAATCACTTTCGTTGGCTTGAGATCTTTGTAGTTGGGCATCATTTGGATCAATGTGCAAATTGTGTCATATTGCTCGTCCAAAGCTCGAAGTATCTTCTTGATGATGAATTTTTTAGTCATTTCTTAGCTTCCTAAGCCAACAATCTCATTGGTGATGAGAGCTAGCCTAGAGTACATCTCAGCGACTCCTTCACCATCCTTCATCTTGAACTTGTCAAGTTGACTTTGAAGAACATCCAACTTGGATTCTCTCATAGATTCTATACCTTCATGCATATCAATCAAAGTATCCCAAATCTCTTTTGCATTCTCAATATGGCTGATTTTGTTGAATTCTTCGGGGCATAGGTAGTTGAAGAGAATGACGCATGCTTGAGCATTGAGTTGCAACATCTTCAACTCATCTGCGGTCGCTTCACGATCGGGTTCCCTTCCTTCCGCAAAGAATTCACCTTGCATACCAACACGAACAACAGCCCAAACGGCAGGGTTATGACCAAGCAAATGCATTTTCATTTTGTGCTTCCAACTTGCAAAATTAGTGCCATCAAAGTACGGACCTCTACGGTGATAACTTCCCTCATTAGACGCCATACTATCCTAGGTTGTGAGACCAATGAAATGGAGACCAAAGCTCTGATACCACTTGTAGGATCGAAAGTAGTGCTAAAGGGGGGGGGGGGGGTGATTAGACTACTTGACCAAATAAATATTTTGCCTTTTCCCAAATTTTAGTGTTTGCAGTTTTGGCATTGATGGCAAATCAAGTACACCCTACACATGCATGTCTAAGAGTATAGCAGCGAAAAATAACAACAAGCATGAGTAGAAGGGATAGGGTAGGAAGATCAAATGCAATTGTAGACACGATGATATTTCCCGTGGTTCCGATAGGTGGTGCTATCGTACATCCACGTTTATGGAGTCTTCAACCCACGGAGGGTAACAGTCGCCAGAGTCCACGAAGGGCTCCACCCATAAGGGTCCACAAAGTAGAAACCTTAACTATTCCATAACGGCTTCCATCCACGAAGGACTAGCCACACTATGGGTAGATCTTCACGAAGTAGGTGATCTCCTTGCCTGTACAAACTTCTTGGTTCAACTCCACAACACGAAGTAGGAGGCTCCCAAGCGACACCTAACCAATCCAGGAGGCACCACCCTCCAAGAGGTAATAGGCTCATTTATGACGATGAACTCCTTGCTTTTGTGCTTCAAGATGATAGACTCCTCAACACACAATCACTCTCTCACAGATTTGGCTTGGTGGAAGAGATGAGATTGGTGGAAAGCAACTTGGGGAGGCTATAAATCAAGATCCATATGGTTGCAGTGGAAGATCTTGACCTCAACACAAGGGTAGGTGGTTCTCTCTCAGAAAAACTGGATGGGGCAAGTATGGAATAGTTCTGAGTGCTTCTCTTTTGAGTAAGTGGTGGTGAAGGGGTATATATAGGCATATCCAAAAATCCAACCGTTACAAACAATAAGTCAGACTCGGTGGAACCGATGTGTGAATCTCGGTTGTACCGAAGTGACTTAAAAGTTAGCAACTTCTGAATCTCGGTGGGACCGGTATAGGAATCTCGGTTGCATCGATAAGGTGACCAATGGTCAGAATGTCCAATCTCGGTGACGCAGATTCGAAAATCTCGGAGGGACCGAAACTGTGAATTTGTGTAACAGAAAGTTGGCAGCCCAAATCGGTGGCACCGGTATGGAATCGGTTGCACCGAAGTGGCTAGGGTTTGGCTGAGTCTGTCTGAGGTTGAGAATCGGCAACACCGGGATGGAAATGTTGGTTGCATCGATTCTGAATATTTGGCTTTGGACAGACTTTTGTGGGAGAGCTTGTGGGTGTTTTTGGTGACTATCATTTGTGCACGTATGAGCATTTTGTTCACCAACAAAACCTTACCCCCTCTTAATAGTATTGGCTTCCCTATGGACTCAAAGTGATTTCTCACAAATATAAAATGTAGAGTCCTCTGCTTGAAGCTTGGCCAACCTATTTCCTTGCATCTTGGGGTATCTCCACAATACTTTTGCCAACCCAACTCTCCATGGACTATTATCTGAAATACACTAGATAAAAGTATGAGTCCAAGAGACAATGTATGTTGTCATGAATCATCAAAACCACCAAGGGAGCATATTGTGCTTCTAGTTATCACACACGCTTCATTGAAGCGAGACTTGATGATGCGGAGCATCCTACGGACATCACCATGACAAGAGTCTGTTTGGCAAGTGCCACGTGCCACAACCACTTCACATACATAAAGGTGAATCATATCCTTTACACGTGTTCACTTGACCCCTTCGAGGATGGTATACTACTTGACACTCCCCTCGTGTGCTTGCATAAGTATTGCCAGAGTTCCACGGATGATGAGGAGGAGTGCCAGCACCTGTGTACGACTATACCATCTGCAAGGGAAGCATGGAACCGGAGAAGGAATAAGAGGAGTTGTGCCAGCACTAGAGTTGGCGGTACAACCGGTAAACAACCGGCCAGGCGGTACAACCTGACAACCACCAACAACAACCATGCGACCCCTGGCTAGCATTCTGTTCTAGTGCGGTTTAAGACCGATGCGTCCCCGATTGTACCGGTTGATGTCTCAAGACCGGTACAACTAGTCCAACCTCCGGTACAACCAGCCTGCCTGCTGCATGGACGGGCCCGAGGCCCATGTATCCCCCTCTCACTTACCTCTTTGTGCCTAGGACTATATATACTCTTCTCCCACCTCCATTCTAGGGTTAGCTATGGTTTGCTCTTAGATAGTTGAGCATATCTCCTTCCACTAACTCTCCCATGGAGTAGATGCCTCTATAGGAGAAGATCCCTAGTGGATGTCAAGGCCCCTTATGAGGGAAGATCCTACGGGATATGAAGGCCCCATCTCTCCATGGGATTTGGGATGAACTCTACCATGTATCCTTCTTTACCTTTGTTGTTCATGTACCTTGTGGATCTTGTGTGTGGTGAGTCTAGTGGATGTGTGATTGGACTTGTTCTTTAGTGTTTCCTCTTGTGATTTCCCCTTCATGTTCTTTGTGTTCTTCATGGAATCCCCCTCCAATTCGTGAAAGATCGACTCACACGGGTTTGCCCCGTATCATATTGGTATCTAGAGCCACGTTTCTCACAAATTTGGAGTCCTCCCCTTCGTTTTCTAGACGTAATTTTGTGTGTTTTTGTCCCAATTTGAAAATTCCCACCAAAAATAGCCCCATTTTTCCCCTTGTGATTTGTTGTTCCTGTGAGTTTTTGTTGATTTTGATCCATGGATCTGGTGTTTAGCCAGTAGATCCACTCCCTTTGCGTCCCCATCACCTAAGTTTTCGTTTTCCCTTCAATTTGGTAAAAAAATCGATTTTGGTCTGCCCCAAGTCCACCCCATGGTGAGATCTGGATAAGTTGCCTGATATTTGCGGTACAACCGCCCCACAGAGCGGTACAACCGCCCCACAGAGCGGTACAACCGCTCCAGGAGTAGTACAACTGCCCCCATAGCGGTACAACCGCTAATTCACTTCTGACACCTCTAGGACGCTCCAGGAGCGGTACAACCACCCCACCCGAGCAGTACAACTGCCCATCCCAGTTCCTGACTTCAGCTGATTTTTGTTTTGCCCATAACTTCTACTCCCGAACTCCGATTTGGGTGCTCTTTGGCTCGTTTTGAAGCTATCAACGTGCCCGAGATCCTCACCTTGGTTTTTACCACCATTTGACTTCATCATATTTTTAAAATTTTGGCAAGTTTGCCCAGGCCCTCCACCATATCATCCGCATTACCACTATAGTCTTCCGCAACCTAACCCATTTTGATTATCGTTGCATTTGTGGTTGCTTGAGTTGTGACTTGAGTCTCCTAAGGTGTTTCAGCTACTTAGGGACGATTACATCTTTATCCACCACCCGTGACTTGTATCAGTCGATCATCTACATCGACCACCGACGTTCGACATCGAAAATGACCATCCATCCTTTGAGACCATCTTCAACTGGAAGCAAGGCCGGTTCATCCCGACTTCATGAAAGGTTAAGTGTGACGAAGGTATACATTCTGTCATACACTTTCCCTTCCTTGACATTACACCTTGTTAGCACCACCATCTTTGCAATTACCGTCATACCTACTGAGACTAGCTATCCGAGTATTGCCTGGCTTCGCGAAAACTTGTGCACCTTAGTGATACGATATCATATTATTGCATCTTCTTAATTATCATATAGTGCAATTTCTTGTTCCCGTGCATATCTTGCGATATTTATCTCATATAGTTGGTTGAGTCTCAATAAGAATAATGGAAAGGAAGAGAAGAGTAAAAAAGAGGTTCTAAGCAAGCAAGAAAGATCATAAGCTTATAAGCAAAGAGTTGAGCAAGAAAAGAGATACTTGTGCATGAGGATACATGAATAGGAAATGTTTTGCTTGCATAAATAGGATTGGTGCCAAGTGGTGAATCATGCCCAAACATGCAATAAGCTAGTGTCTCTCCTTGTGTTTGTGCAACACGGGCTTTGCTCATCCCTATAGTTGCACGAGCCCCATTATCCCACCGCGTGTGTTTCTCTTTTGCCCTCCTCTATATTTGTGATCTATTGCTTTGCATTTTGAGTCCTTTGGATTTATTTCAACATTTACAATATCTTGGACTTCATTTTGCGTGATTTTGTGCCACTTTTCCTAACCAAGACACTCGATAAGCTTTATGTTGTAGGTGTGAGTGAACAAGTCTGGTACCAATTCCACTATTCTCTCAATTCACATTGAGTGAAGTGGGACACATCCTCAACTTTGGGAACGGTATTGTGGTATTGTTTATCTCATTTCCCACTCACCTTTGCTCGAGTTGTGTGATGGCTAGGCAAAGCACATCTACTTCGGTCTACAACAACAACGACGAGTTCGATGCCATGAAGAACACCATCGACGCCAAGATGCACGCTCAAATGGAGGAGCTCAAGGTCCTCATCAAGAAGTGAAAGAGGTCTTCATCATCTTTGAGAAGACACTCAAGTGCACATGCTCCCGAGCAACCATCTCGAACAAGATCACACCAGCATCGACACCATCAACGACATGAAGAAATAACAACGCCAACGTCAAGGCATCCAACAAAGGACAAGTGTGAAGGTCACGAGCTCGACACCAACCACCGCTCAATGACTCACCACCTACCTTGGCATCTTCGCCAAGTGACTTCAAGGCATCTTTGCCTTTGGACATGAGGCATCTGCGCCAAGAAGCACTTCAAGAGTAGGTCCCCAAGCTCACATCCGCGACCTGCATGAGCTACTATAACCTCGACTTCGACCATAACATTCCATTCTATGAGAGTCAAGACCCTGAGGAGTATCTCGATTGGGAGCACCGAAGTTACTTCAAGTACATTCCGAAGATGAAGTGAAGTGCGCCACTAGAAACTTCCACGACGACGCGTCCACATGGTGGCTTCACACATCTTAGACGAGCTTCTACATGAGTTGGTCCAAGACGAAGAAAGCGATGCGGTGAGAGTTTGTGCCTTCCACCTACGCGAAACATCTTCAACGCCAATTGGAGAACACCATACAAGGATCCAAGTCCATCGACGAGTACTTCATGATGATGAAGAAAGCCTTGCGACGAGCCGGCGTGACCGACCCCATCTGGATGAAGTTCCACTTCATGATGGGATTGAACAACGACATCTCCAAGCCTATCTTCGACAACAACTATGAGTCTCTCGACGAACTCTACATTGGTGCTCTCAAGGCGGCACAAGACCTCAACGCCAAGACTACTCGACCCCGTGCACACTTCATGACGACCAAGCTCCACAAAGACAAGCATGAGGATGGTACCACCAAGATGCCCAAGCCCGACGAGCTCCAAGACGAAACTCCAAAGTCCGACTTCACCACCATCCCTCTTTGTGGCATTAACGATGCCGAGTCTACCATGACTCTTTTTGAAGACAGCATGGCGACGACTACGACTACGAAGCCACTCAAGGAACATGCTTTGGAGGCAAGTAACAAGGTGGTGACCAAGTATGACGCTTCCATCTTTGGAGGCGAGAGTGAGATGATCGAGCATGGGATTTTCCTTTCGATCATGGAGGAGAGTGATGATGTGCCATCTTCGGCCTTCATCCATGGCGATGGTGACGATATGGTTGAGCATGGGAGTTTCCCTTTGGCCACGACGACATTTGTAGATTAGTTGAGGGACTTTTGACACCATATTGAGAGTGAGAGTGCCTTCACCACTAGCCCCATACATGTTGGCTTGCCACAATTTCCATGTGAGGAGAGCCATAGCCCCACCACTTGAGTGAGACGAGTGACTCCACCATATGTGAGTTTGAGTGCACCTACTTCGAGGGAGTGTGTGATCCACCACCACATAGAGAGAGTGAGGTAGTTGAGATGGCATGTGATGCCACTATGATTTCTAACAACTTAACCTCTACCTCTATTTTCTTCTCATTTGGTGCTAGGTCCCATACATGATGACACGCCGATCCTCGACGACTTTGTCCTTACTTTGGACAAGACGATGGCCATGGTGGAATATGATACACCCCCACATGGTTCCATCACGATGAACATGACCACAAGTTGGTCTATACCACCTCACCTACACCACATGCATGGAACGAAAAAGGTAACATAGGTGAAGGTGATGCTCTTATCCCATTAGTGGACATTGATTGCTTTCATGATGTTGATCACCTTATGGATACTTCACATGCTATTTCTTATTCATGCTTAGATATGCCCCCTATTTATGATATATATGATGATGAACATGTTGACTTACCTAGTTGTGATGCTATGCTCCATAGGATATCATGTGAAAATTCTATTGGTCACATCATGTCTGACAAGCCGCTTGACTTGTCATATGCTATGCATGAAATTTTCCGTATTGCATCTTTGCAATCTCACCACAGTGACTACGCATATCCCATAAAAATTAATCCAATTTGGAAATATGGCATAGATGACAAGCCCATGGTTATTGGCATTTGCTTTTCTTGTGATGATATTGCCATGCTTCCTTTGCATCATTTGCGCAATTGTTCTCATATGCCATGCCATGAACACCATGTTTTGCACATGCATTGTTTTGGATGTTGCCCATATTCTCTGAATTATGCTTCCACTATTGCACATGAGGATACCCCCATAGTTTCCTCATACATTATAGGAGATTTTGTTCCATCCCATACATTGCATGATCCCACTACTTGTGTGCACCATCCGGATGCCATGAACAACATTGCTCTTAGTTCATGTGATGCACTACATCTTTCTAGTCTCCATTATGCTATACATCATAACAAACCTTTCATGATGGATGACATGTTCCTATATCATGCATTTCATTTATTCGAGCATTGGACATTTTGTGCTAACGAACACAAGCACATGCACATCCTAACGGATGATGTGTACATATACCACGTGCACACAATTTTCCCGTTGCCTTTGTTGTGTGTAGGTACGCATGAACACTCGTCAACCTCACAATCCCATGAGTTGATGAAGAGATCTCTTGAGAGCAACGATGCTTTGGGCTTCATCGGAATGTGTCTTCAACCATTCCCCTCGCGCAAGGACTACGCGCATCTCTTCTACATGGCTCTCACATGGTTATGGCTTCTTCTCCATTATATATCATTTGCCCATATTGCCATGTTCACTTTGCATGATATGCTCATTTCTATGCCCTTCCCATGCATTTGTGACCCATGCTTTGCATCTCACATGACACTTCATCATACGATTTGTATGTGTATTCGCGATCTTGGTGGAGATATTACTTGCTATTGCCATGTTTGCTATGTGCCCCATGCCTATGATGATACTTTGATCATGTTTTGTGCTCGCCTATGCCTATTAATTGCTCGCATGACATGATTGCCATGATTTTCTCTAGCATGTGGCAACTTTGCACTACTAGTTGGCATGACATGATCACTATGTTTGCTTATGTTGCATCACCGACGTCCTCCTTTTATGCGGTTGATGACAACCATTGACATGCTTTGCACATTGATTGCTACTTGCTTCACTTGATTGCCTCACACATGATGACCAATTTCTCTTTCTATCGTGTTGAGTGCTTCACTATCTTCACTACACCATGTGCACATTATACTTGGATTGTCTTGCACTTGCACCGTGTGTTTAGACACTTCCTTTTATTTGGTGTTGTGAACGCCTCCTATGCCTATCATAGACCTTTCATTGATTGCTTTGTGCATGAATGCTATGACCTTGAGGTAGATTCTTGTTATCTTGTCACACATATTTGCATCCCTACCTCACCTTTGAATACTTGTTTCCATAATTGCATTGCTTGTGCTCACTTTATATGCTTACATGCCTTGCCCCAATCCCTTCTCACACCATATGTTATGCATGATGAAAACACTTGTGCGGTGATTCACCACTTGAATGCTCGGTTATCCACTAACGCTAACCACATTTGTTTTTCCAAGTGTTTGTCGTGTTTGCTCCTTTTGAAGGAATTCCTAGATGGTGTGACATTGGAGAGTGCCCCTTTAGAGCTTGAAGATGACGAGCGCTTGGTGATCGTCCACTTCTACACGGCAACACCATCTCCTTACCATGGTGATTTGGATCTTGATCCGAGGACAGATCTTTCCCAAGGGGGAGGGGATGATGCAGAGCATCCTCTGGACATCACCATGACAAGAGTCCATTTGGCAAGCGCCACGTGCCACGACCACTTCACATACATAAAGGTGAATCATCTCCTTTACACGTGTTCACTTGACACCTTCGAGGATGGTATACTACTTGACACTCGCCTCGTGTGCATGCATAGGTATTGCCGGAGTTCCACGGATGATGATGAGGAGTGCCAGCACCTTTGCACGATTATACCATCCGCAAGAGAAGCATGGATGCGGAGAAGGAATACGAGGAGTTGTGCCAGCACTGGAGTTGGCGGTACAACTTGTTGGAGATATGTCCTAGAGGCAATCATGTATGATGATATTTCCTATGTGTTTATGAATAAAGATATTCCTTGGACATTATCATTGATGTGCATTAACAAGTACGCGACTTTTTTGTGAGACTATGCATTGTATAATAACTATCCTAAATGGTCCCTAGTACAAAGGGTTGTGTGAACGCATAACTAATAAGACTAGCATATGACACGGTGGATGGTTTCGGTCTCACTGACCATGTAGCATTGGATGCTAGCCGGATAATATGGACTCATAAAGGTCTAGTCATATTTGACATAGTCGGATCCAAGTCGAGATAAGGTATGAGTTGGACAGACCCAACTATGAGACACACCGATAGGTCATCTGTGAGTCTCTAGTACAACAGACGTTCTATGTCGTAAGACCTAAGCTGGCGCATGTACTCGGGATGGTGACAGACTTGCTTTGGGATGACAAAATGCTACTCCATGACCGGTGAGTTACAAAGGTAGGTTTCGGCCTTGTCCAGACCCATGCCGCGAGACATGGTCGAGCAAGATGGGATTTTCCCCTCGTACCAGGAGAGATATACTCTGGGCCCCTCGGGTGATCTGACCTGGATAAGCATGGCCATGCAATGAGGATTATGAGATAATCCGAATATTGGTCGGATTCACTAGAACGAGAAAAAGGTCGTGCTGCAACAAGGGTGACCATATTGCCTTGTGCACGACAACATATATCATGTGGCAAAGGGAACAGAAGTGTGAAGTACATGTTCGCCTAACCAGCTTCATCGGACACTTGGAGTCGGCATGTTTTTCTAGAGGCCGCTACTAACTGGTCGAGTCGGATGTGATCTGACCCGCGACCAAGTGAACGAGAACCTAAGGGGTCACGCGCTTAAGGGAAGGAACACGTGGGCTTTAGGATCCGTGCAAGGCCCAAGAGTTGAGCCCGCACCGGATGCCTAAATATAGTGGAGGTGTGGCACACCCATCCGGTTGATAGCTTCGGCACCGTCATTAAGGCTTTGCATGAGTTGCAACTGGCCACCTGCACTCGTCGCTGCCGACCGTGTGATTGGACCTAGCAGTCCACCGCACGGGTGTTCCTCCTGCACGCGCGGATACCATTAGAGGCGGTGCACTTGCGTCGCTTCGGCGAACCTATACGTGGGATCCGGCGACCGGCTGTTCGAGGGAGATCGGACCGGCTATTCGAGGTAGATCGGACGAGGAGGAGACAGACCACACGAACGCGCTGCCCCAACTCTACTTCCGCTGCACGGCACTGCGCGTCTAGTGGTAACCATCTGTGATCCATCTCCGTAGCACGTTCTTGGATATTCTGTGCGTAGGAAAATTTTAATTTGCATGCGATGCACCTACGGTAGAACCCCAATAGTGGTATCAGAGCCTCTATATAGGATTTGGATTCAGACAGGATGCATATTTGATATGCGGAGGCGGCGGATGAGATCTGTCGTTGTTCATGAGATTGGCTATGTGCACGATTGATGAGATCAACTGCACATCGGGATCATTGAGGCTATGTTTTTTGTCAATCGGAATCGATGAGGTCGTGACACAACCTACCCCTACCGGTCGGTATCCGCCGTCGGGGTTAACCGTGAAACGTAAATCCGAATTGTGTTCGGGATGATCGATGAGATCGGTGAGATCAGAAAATTCGGCGTGATCGGAGTGCAGATATGATCTATGATTTCCGAAAATGTCAGGCGCTGCCCGCACCTGTGAGGGACCGCCGTGTGCGTCTTGTATTTCGTACACGATCACACAAACCGGTAGAATGTGATTTTGTGCATAAGTTTGTTTTGCAGGTTTGATGTGAATAGTATGGCTCATATGTATGTGATGCATGTGTGTAACTTAACATGACCTGCGTGTCATGATTGTCAGCCAGCAGGAGCCAAAGTGCTATCATTATATTGTATAACGACCTGCGTGTCGACTTGTGATTCTCTGTAAATTCATTACTAGTTGTAGTAGTTGGAGGACAGAGATCAAGTTCGAAGCTTTGGTGTCCCGGCGTGACGGACAAGATGGAGTTCCACCCTGGTCATCAGAGTTGGAGCCGACCTGGAAGGATGTCCATGAAGGAGCCATACTATTTCACATATTTATGTTTATATGTGATTGATATTGCTTCTTGTTTCTATGCATGTTAGTATGGTAGAAAGATCCCTCATTAATATCAAGCACATTGCCATTCCGGATGTTGCACCTTCGCACGTCAAGTACGTCTAGTGGTGGGCTCATAAAATTGAGGTGCTATTAGGTGTCCTTGAACTGGAGGGTTCGTGTCAGACATGGACATGCACTGCATCGGGTTAACTTGACAATGCTATCAAAACGGTTTTGGGCCTTGTGGCAGAGAAGGTTGGGAGCCGAGGTATGAGATACCTACCCAACCGACAGGAGTCATATAGAGATATGATTAGAAAGGAGTTGCTTACCGAATAGGCAAGTTTGCTAGCAGTGATGCTAAAGCTCACTAGTCGCTCGCGCTAGACGGGTCCTGAATCACTGAGAGTTTGCAGAGGGATGCTCACTTTAGTGGGAATAATTATGTTTAAGGCTTGAATTACTCTACATAAACACATTGCTTAGTGATTGCATATTTTCTGTTGTAGATCAATGGCACCACCTGCTCAACCCAACTTTGCATTGAAATCAATTCTGGAAAAGGATAAACTGAATTTAACAAACTTTACCACCTGGTATAGAAATCTGAGAATTGTTCTCAAGCACGATAAAAATGAACATGTTCTAGAGGATCCACTTCCAGAGGAACCTGCCGAGAATGCTAACGCCACAACAAAGAATGCCCACTAGAAACTTGTTGATGAATCAAACAAGATCAGCTGCCTCATGCTGGCTTGTATGGAGCCCGATTTGCAACAACATTTCAAAAACACTCAGGCTTTTGATATGATCGAGAGTTTGAAGAGCATGTTTCAGGTGCAGGCTCGGACCGAAAGGTTCAACGTCTGGCAGTCCTTGATGGATTTTAAGCTGAAGGAGGGTGATCCACTGACCCTGCATGTGATCAAGATGATCGGGTACGTGCAAGCTTTGGATCGGTTAGGCTTCCCACTTGGGGACGAGCTGTCCATGGATGCAATTTTGGGTTCTCTTCCACCTAGCTATGGGACGTTCGTCTCGAACTATCATATGCACGACATGGATAAGAAGCTCACTGAATTGCATTGGATTCTCAAGGTGGCCGAGCAAGATATTAAGAAAGGCACACATCAAGTGTTGATGGTGCAGAACTCGGCTAAGTTCAAAAAGAGTTGGTCTAAGAAAAAGGGTAAGGCAAAGGGCATGGAGAAGGCTGTCTCCGCCGCTGAGCCGAAGTCTGGACCAAACTCAAAGACCATTTGCTTTCACTGCAAGGAAGCTGGTCACTGGAAGAGGAACTATAGCAAGTGGTTTGCTGAGCACGGCAAGAAGGCCGGAGATGCTTCTTCAGGCAAAGGTACACTTGTTACATATGTTATAGACATTTACCTTGCTGAAATACCTAGTAGCTCTTGGGTATTTGATACCGGATCGGTTGTTCATATTTGCAACTCGATGCAGGGGCTGGTAAGAACTAGGCGTGTGGCACAAGGGGAGATTGACATTAGGGTCGGCAACAAAGCAAGAGTTTCTGCGTTGGAGGTCGACACGATGCAGCTCAAGCTTCCTTCTAGATTTATTTTGGAATTGAATAATTGTTATTACATTCCCGCACTTAGTCGGAACATTATGTCTGCCTCATGCTTGATGAGTCAAGGTTATGAATTCAATATAAAGGACAATGGTTGTTCATTTTATTTGAATGGAATATTCCATGGCTATGCACCCATAGTAGATGGGCTGTTTATTTTAAATTCAGAAACGGAACCAGTCTATAACGTGAATGTCAAGAGGCATAAGCCTAATGAGATAAATCCGACATACTTCTGGCATCGCCGGCTTGGACACATTAGTCTGAAACGCATGAAGAAGCTCCATGATGATGGACTCCTAACTTTGTCCGACTTCGGGTCGTTCGAGACATGCGAATCATGCTTGCTAGGCAAGATGACTAAGTCTCCTTTTGCAAAGAGTTGAGAGAGGGCGTCCGAGCTGTTGGAGCTTATACACAGTGATGTGTGTGGTCCAATGAGCACAATGGCCATAGGTGTCTATTAATACTTCGTGACTTTTACCGACGACTTGAGTAGATATGGATATATCTATTTGATGAGGCACAAGTTGGAAACTTTTGAAAAGTTCGAAGAGTTTCAGAACGAGGTTGAAAATCAGCTTGGCAAGACGATAAAACTTCTACGATCAGATCGTGGAGGTGAGTACATGAGCCAGGAGTTTGATAACCATCTGAAAAGCCGAGGTATAGTACCTTAGCTCACACCTCCGGGTACGCCACAGAGAAACGGTGTGTCAGAACGGAGGAATCGAACCTCGTTGGACATGGTCCGGTCGATGATGAGCAAATTGGATTTACCCTTGTCATTCTGGGGATACGCTCTAGAAACTGTAGCTTTCACACTTAATAGGGTACCATCAAAATCCGTAGACAAGACACCACATGAGATGCGGACTAGGAAGAGTCCTAGTTTGTCTTTTCTAAATATTTGCAGTTGTGAAGCATATGTCAAGCGACTCATGTTGGACAATCTTGCACCCAAGTCGGATAAATGCATATTCATGGGATATCCGAGGGAAACCTTGGGATACAGCTTCTACAACCGAGAAGAGAACAAAGTGTTTGTTGCTCGGAACAGGGGTTTCCTAGAGAAAGAGTTTCTCAGTCGGGAGGCCAGTGGGAGAACGGTGCGACTCGAAGAAATTCGAGAGCCACTCGGGGACAACTCAGTTGGTGATGAGATCACACCAGAGTCGGTTAGAGAACCCGTAGTGGAGACGACACTAGAGCCACGGAGGTCGAAAAGAGATTGCGCAGAGTGCGTGACGTTTTGTTGCTAGAAAGCGACGAGCCGGCCACGTATGCGTAAGCGATGGTGATCCCATATTACGAGGCATGGCTGGAGGCCATGAGATCCGAGTGAATGTCCATGGATGACAATCAAGTCTAGGACTTGGTTGATCTGCCGCTTGGCGTAATCGCCATTGGTTACAAATGGGTCTTTAAGAAGAAAACCGATGTGGATGGAAATGTTCAGATCCACAAAGCTCGGCTTGTCGCTAAAGGTTATGGACAAGTTCAAGGAATTGACTGTGACGAGACCTACTCGCCAGTAGCGATGCTAAAGTCGGTGAGGATCATACTAGCTATAGTTACATATTTCGATTATGAGATATGGCAGATGGATGTCAAAACGGCTTTCCTTCATGGAAATTTATGATACAACCCGAAGGTTTTGTCGATCCAACTAACGCTGGTAAAATATGCAAGCTCAAGAGATCCATTTATGGATTGAGGCAAGCAACTCAGAGTTGCAACATTCGTTTTGATGAAGTCATCGTTGACCTTGGTTTCATCAACAACGAAGAGGACTATTGTTTATACAAGAAGTCTAGTGGGAGCTCGGTAGTATTTTTGATCTTGTATGTGGATGACGTACTACTGATCGGAAATGATGTTTCGATGCTGAACTCAGTCAAGGAATCATTGAATGGCAAGTTTTCGATGAAATACCTTGGAGAGGCAGTGTACATTTTAGGCATCAAGATCTATAGAGATAGATCGAGGAGGCGGCTCGACATAAGCCAAAGCACGTACATAGATAAAGTGTTGAAGAGGTTCAACATGAGTGAGGCTAAAAAAGGGTTCTTGCCCATCTCACATGGTATAAGGCTAAGCAAGACTCAGAGTCCTACGACTTCAGATGAGCGAAACCAGATGAGTAGGATTCCATATGCCTCGGCAAGTGGATCCATCATGTATGCCATGCTATGTACACGGCCTGATGTTGCCTATGCAATAAGCTTAACAAACAGATACCAGGCTGACCTAGGTGAGAGTCACTGGGCAGCGGTGAAAACTATCTATAAGTACCTTAAAAGGACTAAAGAGATGTTTCTAGTTTATGGATGTGAGGAGGAGCTCTGTGTAAAGGATTATGCTGATGCTAGTTTCCAAACCGATAGGGATGATTGTCTATCGCAAACTGGATTCATGTATGTCATGAATGGAGGAGCAGTGAGCTGGACAAGTTCCAAGCAAGATACGGTGGCCGACTCCACAGCAGAGGCCGAATACATTGCGGCTTGTGAAGCCGCAAAGGAAGGTGTTTGGATTTGGAAGTTCCTGGAAGATGTTGGTGTGTTCCCGGGCTGGTCAAAACCATTGGACCTTTATTGCAATATTTCAGGTGCCATCATACAAGCCAAGGAGCCGAGACAACACCACAAGACCAGGCACATAGACCAAAAATATCACTTGATACGAAAACTCGTAGAGAAAGGTTATACCAATTTGTGCAAGATTCATACGGATGCAAATGTTGCAGATCCGTTGACTAAGCTGCTTCCACAACCCAAGCATGAGGGGCACATTAGAGCTATGGGCATTTGATGTCTATTTGATTGAATCTAGTGCAAGTGGGAGACTGTTGGAGATATGCCCTAGAGGTAATCATGTATGATGATATTTCCTATGTGTTTATGAATAAATATAGTCCTTGTACATTATCATTGATGTGTATTAACAAGTACGTGACTTGTTTGTGAGACTATGCATTGTATAATAACTGTCCTAAATGGTCCCTAGTCTAATGGGTTGTGTGGACGCACAACTAATCAGACTAGCATATGACAAGGTGGATGGTCCGATCTCACTAACCATGTAGCATTGGATGCTAGCCGGATAATATGGACTCAAAAAGGTCTGGTTGGATTCAGCATAGTCGGATCCGAGCTGAGATAAGGTCCGAGTTGGACAGACCCAACTATGAGATGCAGCGATAGGTCATCTGTGAGTCTCTAGTACAACATACGCTCTATGTCCTAAGACCTGAGCTGGCGCATGTACTCGGGATGGTGACAGACTTGCTTTGGGCTGACCAAATGCTACTCCATGACTGGGTAGTTACAAAGGTAGGTTTCGGGCTTGTCCAGACCCATGTTGCGAGACATGGTCGAGCAAGATGGGATTTGCCCCTCCTACCAGGAGAGATATACTCTAGGCCCCTCGAGTGATCTGACCTGGATAAGCACGACCATGCGATGAGGATTATGAGATAATACAAATGTTGGTCGGATTCGCCAGAACGAGAAAGAGGTTGTGCTGCAACAAGGATGACCATATCGCCTTGTGCATGACAACATATATCGTGTGGCAAAGGGGACAGAAGTGTGAAGTACAGGTTCACCTAACTAGCTTCATCGGACACTTGGAGTTGGCATGTTTTGCTAGAGGCCGCTACCGACTGGGTCGAGTTGGATGTGATCTGACTCGCGACAAAGTGAACGAGAACCTAAGGGGTTGCGCACTTAAGGGAAGGAACACGTGTGATTTAGGATTCGTGCGAGGCCCAAGAGTTGAGCCCGTGCTAGATGCCTAAATATAGTGGAGGTGCGGCACACCCATCTAGTTGATAGCTTCACGCCGTCATTAGGACTTTGCATGAGTTGCAACTAGCCACCTCCACTCGCCACTGCCGACCGTGTGATCGGACCTAGCAGTCCGCCGCACGGGTGTTCCTCCAGCACGCACGGATACCATTAGAGGCGATGCACTTGCGCCGCTCCGGCGAACCTGTACGTGTGATACGGTGACTGGATGTTCGAGGGAGATTGGAACAACTATTCAAGGGAGATCGGACAAGGAGGATACGGACCACACAAACGCGCTGCCCCAACTCTACTTCCGCTGCACTGCGCTGCGCGTCTAGTGGTAACAATCTGTGATCCATCTCCGTAGCATGTTCTTGGATGTTCCGCACGAAGGAAAATTTTAATTTGCATGCGATGGACCTACGGTAGAGCCCCAACACAACCGGTCAACAACCGGCCAGGCGGTACAACCTGGCAACCACCGCCAACAACCGCGCGACCCCCGGCCAGCATTCTGTTCTGGTGCGGTTTAAGACTGGTGCAACCTTGGTTGTACCGGTTATGTCTCAATACCGGTACAACGACCAGTCCAACCTCCGGTATAACCGGCCTACCTGCACGCATGGACGGCCCCAAGGCCCATGTATCCCCCCTCTCACTTTCCCCTTCGTGCCTAGGACTATATATACTCTTCTCCCACCTCCATTTTAAGGTTAGATATGGTTTGCTCTTAGTTAGTTGAGCATAGCTCCTTCCACTACCTCTCCCATGGAGTAGATGCCTCTATAGGAGAAGATACCTAGCGGATGTCAAGGCCCCTTACGAGGGAAGATCCTATGGGATATCAAGGCCCCATCTCCCGATGGGATTTGGGATGAACTCTACCATGTATCCTTCTTTTCCTTTGTTGTTCATGTACTTGTGGGTCTTGTGTGTGGTGAGTCTAGTGGATGTGTGATTGTAATTTTTCTTGAGTGTTTCCTCTTGTGATTTCCCCTTCGTGTTCTTTGTGTTCTTCGTCGAATCCCCCTCCAATTCATGAAAGATCGACCCACACGGGCTTGGCCCGTATCACTTGAGCCTCGAAAGCCAGTCTCAATACCGAGTTTTCAAAGTAGGCTTTTTAATTTTTCTGCACTTTCCTATTATGATACTATATTTCTTATGTCTTTTTCAGGTACAAAGTTCTCATCTATTTTCCGGCTCAAAATTTGACATCCGGGTTAAGACACGGCAGTCATACTATGACCATTTATTTTACACATCTATCAAATGTCTATAGATGGTCTTATTTTGCCGGTTCATATTGCCAGCTAATACCATACAAACGGTGACTCATCGGAAAAGAGGTCATACGAGACAAGGTGGATGAAGCTCATAAAATAGCGACTCATTGGAAAACCAAGTTGTCATGCACAATAACCACACCGATGAAGTTGCCATATTACAAAGTACGGAAACGTCACATGCACGATGGCACGACAGACACATCAAAGTTTGCTACCTCTATTGTAGGCCCGCATCAGGAGCGACCAAATATAATAGTTTTTTACAAAGACCACACTATTACTCTTGGAGACTACCATATCTATCCTGCCCCGCAGCTTCTGTGTCTTCACGTTCACCCGTAACTTCTTGCTCTGCTTGCGTCGACTCATCTTGTTGGATCTAGTGGTCCTTTTGCACCCACTGAATTGTGGTTAAAGCTTTGAAGTTTGAGTCGCCAGGCACGATAACGAATGGGTCAACATCAAGGGCAAAAGAACACTTACGACATGGGGCACGAGTTCAGAAAATTGGTCCTTAGGTGGATCCATGTGCATGTTCTCCATGGAGTAGGCGAATTGATACTTTGCCAAATCTAGCTCGTCTGCAAGAAGTGTTGCTAGTGGGCGTGTACCTTTCACGCACGTGGCGAAGTATTCTTCAGTAAACACAGAGCCGTCAATTTTATATTCTAGAAACCCGCTTGCCAACGCCGCGAGACCTAATTCAGGCAAATACACTTTTGCCCTCGCAAGCACCATACTCGCTCCCATTCGAGCCTCAGAACTTTTGAATTCCTCCATGCACCGAGGGGATTGTAGATAGCTGATTTAGCATATCTTTAATTTTCTTTGGATGATGCTCAAGGTTGTTCACTGCCATTATTGCCAACACAGATCCCGTGACCAGCTGCTCCACATATGTGAAGATTGCCTAAAGTTTGACTATTGGATTCTGAAGCAGATTGTGATATTTTTGCCATGCACAAAGAGGATAAGCATCAACATAAGCCGACACAAGTATTGACCCAGAATTTAAGCCGAAAACTAGTGACCGGCAAACATACCAAAGATGGCAGTAACCATTTCATTAAGTTGTTTTATTAGTGTCTGCAACTCATTGGTGACAGATCCAAGATTATTTTCCCCGTCTTTAGCGCGCTTCATAAGGGAGGATCTTTCCTTGTCAAAATTGGCATTGGCTTCACTCAGGAGATCATTTGCTTGGCATGCACAATCTTGGTGGCGAGCCGCTAAAAGTTTTGCATCAGCCTTAAGTTTTTCTCCTGTTTCAACCGCCATTGCAAGTCGGCCACAACCTACTCTGTTTCGTCTAAAGATTCCTGCATAAAATAAGGCATGTGAACAGACATTCAAAGCCCGGATCTAGCTCAAGCAGATGACCTGGTACTTGGGAGCTACAACATTCACAAATCAATTTCTTCTAAGTCCCATGCAGTTGCAAGCAATCTACATGTCACTTGGGGGCTAATGTACCTCGCTTCTCTATTTATCAAAAGAAAGACCCGACTATCTCAAAGATATGAGCCCACCCTTGGGGACCATGACACATGTTATAGACAACGAGGAGGCAGGAGACCACACACAAACTGAAGCCCAAAAAGAAAAATGATAGAGCAGCTCATCCTGGCACTCACTCCCCTCTCGCGATTTCTCTTATCACCAAAGCCTAGCTAACACCAAATAGCATCGAGGGCGGACGATGCCACACCAGAGCCCTCATGCCTCATTTCCTCAACCCTCTTGCTCTGTGACTCCACTAGTCCCGGCTCCGCCTCCCGCCTTCGTGATTCCGTGGGGCTCAATACTGGTCGGGCATCGATCATTCCAACTTTTGGTTACAGCCCTGGTCATTCCAGCTCGCCCCTCATCGTCTAGGCACTAGAAGCCATCCATCCAAGCATCTACAAGAATCAAGAGACCAAGCCACCCGCCACCAAGGTAATTTCCCTTTTTCTGAAATCCGAATCACGTTCACGCCATATAGTCATATGATAGTTAGCAGTGATATTTTTTTAGAAAAATAGTAGTGTTGGTTTTTGCTAGCTGAAGAATCACATTACAAGGAATATACATATACTTGAAGGAAAGAATGTAGTTTATGCTGTTGGGCACCAACCTACATGAAATTGGGGGATGTTTTTGTATCTGTTCATGCTCAAACAACCATCTTAAAAACTGAAATCAAAGTGAGTCTTATTATATTTATATCAGTATATTGTTTTGCAGCTGGTACATTGATTCCGTTTGTTCGGCTCGCCGATATATTATAGATATTGCTAATATTATCAAAATAAGGTCATTGAGTTATTGATGTTGCTATCTTACTGCACATTTTTTGTTCCATTATATTTCTTTGCAATAAAAAAAAGAATATGTGGGACTAAATTGCTTGCTCCATCACTAGGGCGGAGTGGAAGAGAATGGGATGGAAGGGGAGATTTGAGTTGCCCACGAGTGTCGGAGTCCTATGTAGTGGTAGTTTGGACTCCCACAATGCCCCTTCTAGTTTGCTTTTAAATTTGTAGGAAAATGAACGTATGAATTGCTTCGGGGATCATTAGGATACCACACTGAAAAATGTTAGAATCGGTCTGGACAACTCGGTCCAGACTCATATTGGTGTTTTAAGGGTTGGACCTGGAGATGTCATGACGGAAGAAAAGGAGTGGGGAGCGGTTTGGGGCCCACTACATAATGTGCACATGCATGGGAAGACTGATGCAACATGTCTGGGATCATTTGTGTGATTCTCTTATTTTGAGGGGGAAACTGTGCCACTTTATTTCAACCGAACTAGGAATCTCGTCTAAAATTACATCCAAAATAAAGGCTGGTGGTTAATCCACCCAAACCAGAGAGCAATTCTCTCCTACACCTACTTTAGCTAATTTATGCGCGACAATATTTTTGGAACATCGAACCCACGTCACCTTAACCTCCTCCCTCGAGCTAATCATCTCCTTAATGTCCTGCATCCAAGGTCCCATGCTGGCAAATTATTTTCAAGCTGATTGATTTGATGTACCACTGTTTTGCTATCTAGTTCCAAGTGCACATGCTGCATCTGAAAGCTCAATAGCAAGTTGTAATGCCCTCCTGCAGGACAACACTTTCACAACCTCCGGATCAGCAATATTAGGCAAAAATGGCATGCCCAACGATGTAGGCTTCTATATGATCCCTAATTACCAACCTCCTCCTCCTTTGTCCCCATGCTTTGAAACTGTAACGTCAAAATTGATCTTCACCCATCCAACTACAGGATGTGCCCACTTTTGAACATGTTTTGGCTCCGATTGTGGCGCCCTTGCTTCACGAGCATTCTTCCAATCTGCCAGCTGCACCTTGACCATAGTTATGATTTTATGTGTCTGCACTATCTTTCTTCCCTCTCTTGCTTCATTTTGGGCTAGCAAAAGCCCATAAACCGCTTGTACCATGACACGATATGAGTTGGTGGGGATTCCACCCTAATGCCCAACTCCGAGCTCAACTGTTGCCAGAAGAGGATCAAATGTTGGCATGCCCAAAATCGACGCACCATAGTCTCTTCTCTACCACATGCAACACAAAAAACACCGGGTTTTATCCTTCAACGATGGAGTTCCGCACCCATGGCCAGACCATTTCGAATAATTCTCCACATATGGATTTTACATTTCGCTGTTGCACTCGTCTCCCAAAGTGCCATGTACCTTTTGTGTCTCATCACCGAACCTTATGACTCTGGTTGTTCGGTAGTAGCTCTCATTATGGAGATCTTCAGATGGTATGCCAATTGGACAATAAAGATGCCATTGTTTGTGAAGTTCTGAGCGAGATAATCATCAGATATCGGACCCCTTACTACAATTTTCTTAACATCCGTAGCATCATCGGGGGTAACCACAACTTTGGTTATTCCATGTATGTAAAGTCGCCCTAGCGGTCTTGTGCTCCCACTTCGCGGGATCCAAGGATCATGGTGTATGTTAATGCTAGATCCCGAACCCACTCTCCATATCATCCCTCCCCTAAGCAAGTCACGACCACGCAATATACTCTGAAACATATACGACCCTGCAAAATGGCAGCTCGCACTGAGTATTGTCTCCTCTTTAAAATAGCATGCCTTTAGCACTCTAGCGCACAATGATGTCGGGGCTTATAATATCCACCAAGCTTGCTTTGCCAGTAGTGCTTGGTTGAACGCCTCCGGATCTCGAAAGCCCATCCCATCGTTGCGCTTGCTCGCACACATCTTCTACCAAGATATCCAATGAACCTCGCTCACCATTCATTGCACCCCACTAGAATTTTAAGGAGATCGAAGTCAGGTTCCAGTACATCTTCTTCGTAAGGTACAAACAACTCATGGTGTATGTCGATGTAGCTTGGAGAACAGACTTAATCAGAACTTCTCTAGTTACCTTAGACAATCCTTGTCCCTTCCATCCACTTACTTTTCCTTTTGAACACTTGGTAACATATTTGAAAGTACCATCCTTTAACGTACCAACCAATGTTGGAAGTCCCAAATAGTGCTCACTAAGTGCTTCGGTTTGGATACCCACAACCTCTTTACTATTCCCTCATTTTGTTCTGCCCCCGCCCTCCCAAAGAAGATAGAAGACTTTCGTAAGTTAACCTCCTATCCCGAAGCTTTTTCATAGTTGACAAGGATCTGCTTGAGGGACTCCATATTACCTGTTGGTCCCTCCAAGAATATGATGTTGTCATCGGTGAACAAAAGGTGAGTTACATGGGGGCCAGTGCCCCCAAATTTTACTCTAGTTATTTGTTTGTCATCTTGAGATCTTTCTAGGAGTGGAGAAAAACCCTTCACACATAATATAAAAAGGGATCGCCTTGTCAAAGCCTCCTGGAAGATGAGAATCTCCTTGAGGAGCCCCCATTAAGCTTGACCAAAAAGTTTGCCTATGTGACGCAAAGCATGATCATAGATACCCACTAAGGGACAAAGCCGAACACTGTCATTATCAGCTAAAAAAATACATTCAACCCTATCGTATGCCTTCATCATATCCAGCTTGACCGCACATAAGCTCTTCTTTCTCTTATTGCATGTACGCACTCATAAGCAACCAAAACATTATCTGTAATCAACTTTCCCGACCCAAAGGCACTTTGCTCTTTAGAGACGAGTCTATTTTCTAGCACCTTTGTAGCTATCTTATACAAAATGTTACAAAGACTAATGGGATGGAACTGGGATAGCAACTCCACTGAATTTGCTTTTGGGATCATGACAATAATTGTTGCATTGAAAGCATATGGAGTCATAGCACTGTTGAGGAAATCCTTACTGCTTGGCATACATTGCCCTTAACCATTGACCAATGTCATTTGTAGAAAAGAGCTCGGAGGCCATCCGATCCTGGCGCCTTCATTGGGCCCATTTGAAAAAGACCCACCTCAATCTCTTCATGTGAAAACAGAGCCACTAATTTAATATTCATTTCTGCTGAGATCACTTGGTTAATATTTTCCAGCAGCCCATTCGCAAACTGACCCTTTGTACGTGAATAGTAGCTCATAGAACATGGCAGCCATTACCGCCGTTTCCTCATCTACCATGCATTTAGTCACATCATCTCTCCAAAGAGCCAATATTTTATTATTTCTGTTGTGGTGGGACGCTTTATTCTGAAAATAGTTTGTGTTTTGGTCCCCTGCATGCAACCAGTCCACCCTCGATCTCTTTTTGCGACTGCCTATACATCACTTCTTCCCTCTCGTATATCTCTCTTAGCTGCTGCTCAATATCTCGGACCTCCAGTGAGCATCCGGACATAGCAGCTCTCACGTGGGCATCCAACAGATGGGTTTTAGCTTAGCAATCTGCCGTCGGATAGATCCAAAAACCTTCCGAGCCCATCTATGCATGCTCTCGGTCATGTTACACAACCTCCTCCACACATCTGATAGAGAGTTCCCCGTTTATCGCGCAGATTCCCATGCTTCCTAGACCATTGCCTCATATTGGTCCTATCGCGTCAACGCCTCCTTGTATTGGAACAGCCTCGACCCTTGACTATCAGGGCATGGAGCCACACCAATGCCCGGATAAGAAGAGCCTGATGATCCGATTCTTCAGTGACAAGATGCTCAACGTACATCTTTGGAAACAAGCCAAGGAAGCTGTCCGTACACATTGCTCGGTCCAGGAGAACTTGGATGTGGTCATCCCCATCACGCTTGTTATCCCATGTGTATGGGTACCCTGTGAAGCCCAAGTCCGCAAGTCCACACTTCATCAGGCAGTCGCAAAAAGCTTCCATCTAAGCAAAAGGTCTCGGGGTGCCCACTAGCTTATAAGACTAGAACAAAGCCTCGTTGTAATCACCTTCGTAGATCCATGGCAAATCATCTTGCTTGCTCAAGTACCTGATCACATCCCATGATTTCTTCTCGAAGTCGGTCTTGGGCTCCCAATAGAAACTGGTGAATCTATAGCACTTCCCTTGCTAGACTACCTGTGCATCAATAAAGTATTGGCTCTATGGTCTCACAGTGACTTGCACATTTCCCTCAACCATAATGCTAAACCATCACTCAACCCTTGACAATCCACCACAACTCCACTTCTGAAACCTTAGGTCCACTTGAGTCGTTCCATTGCCAATGCCTTTTGTTTTGTTTCTGATAGAAAAATCACCGCTGGGTTGCGCGATCGTATCAGGTCCCTTAATTTGTCAACTGACGAGTCCAACCCCAATCCTTGAGAGTTCCAGTCAAGGAGATTCATGGCGACCGGCACCCCGTACGTCGGGGTCCACCGAGTTAACATTGTGATCAGAAATGCGATCAAACACTGTAGACGTTTTCCGCCTTGTATCAAGAATGAATGCATCATTTGTAGTCTGCCTGTTTAGATCATCTTTCGCCAACCAGTACTGCCTCGTTCCCCTCTTGCGTCCTTCACTTTCAAACCTTGACTGCATTTTGTCGTGGTGAACTGGTTTGTATTCTTGCCTCGGTTTTCGAATGAAAGTACCTCTCTTTTGCCCCTCTCTACCCCTATATTATGCTTCGTACCTGGGCTCATCACCTCTTCGAGCATCTACTCTATGGTCATACCTGGGGTTAACACTGCCTTTCTCCTTTCTGTACCAATTACGGTCCTGGGATCCATTAGGCCCCCTTTGTTGTTCGTGCAACTTATGTCGTAAACCTTCTTCTTGTTTCTGTTCTAAACCTTGCCTCAGATCATATTCCTTGTTGTTCTTCTTTCTCCCATTGTGCCTTGGTAGGGCTGTTCACTTCCCCGTTGTCAATTTTGGACCCAACACCATTGCATGGTCCAATTGAGCTACACAACCCGGCCTGCAGATTACGTTTAGTCGGTAGTTCTCTATTCATCGTGTTAACCTGACGTCTTGGGTCGTTGTCGCCTGTATGTCCACTTCCCCTGCTGTTATTACTGCTCCCTGCCGGCCCATGAGCCCCCGATTTTGAATTAGTGCTCCTCCCAAACAACACTGTAAGCTATCCACCCCATTGATCTGTGGAGTCAATTAGGGGGATCACACATCCCTCCCACATGGACAACATAACCACACACAGGAAAAAAATGTGGGACCTTTCATAATAAAAGTCAAACCATATTCCCAGCTTGTCGTTGGGTGAAGTCTTGAGATAAAAACCTCTCACCAAAGGTTCAAAAATTGAAATTTTTGCTCGAAAGTGGATGAATTGACCCCTTGCGAACCCATCTTTATTTGTATCCACTCTAATAATTTCGCCCAGCCAGTTGTCAAGCGCTTTACCAAAAGCTTCAGTCCTTTTATCAGGGGGAAAATCATCAATTCGAACCCAAATATCCACCTAGTCAAACACCATCTCCGAGGGTCTGATGTGTCCTTCATACTCTTTCAGAATCAAAACACTGAAATCAGACTGCCATGGCCCATTGTTCATTGCATGTTTCCAATCACCTTCACTACCAAAGTGAACTTCAAATGTATTCGAGTCGAGTTAATGAAATTATGCCTCTCTATGCAGTCCCCATGCCATCTGTATTACCCTCTCTACCGCACTCATGATCATTGGCCTTGTCGAGCACACCTTTCCCACCGCCGACCACCTTGTATTCTTATTAGTTACCTCATTTGGCTCAGCAAAAACAAACCCGTCTGCTGTGGAAATTTTGAATAAGTTCTAGAAAAAAATGAAAAGTGCATTGTGCCCCGGGCCAGGCTGAACCGCAGCTGGGCCGGCCCAGAGGCGAGCCAGTCTAGGTGAGTTGGTAACCCCTCACACGCCAGGATTAAACCTGACGGACATGGCTCAAGGGCCAGTTACAGAGGGGGAGAGGCGCGTGCGAGGCGAGCTGGCGATGGAAACGGGTTCATGGGACCATCACCATTTGGGAGGAGGTATAGGGGGAGCCGGACGTGCACTGTTCGTTGGGGAAGAGCACCCACGAGGGAGGATCTCTAGGAGGTGGCCACTGTCGGCGTGCCTTAGTTTCGAATGCATGGGAGAGAGAGGGGATCACATCAGGAGAGCAAGGGGGGCCAGAGGAAGGGAAATGAGGTTCGGGGGAGCTCCCTACCTTGAGATCGCTGGAGACCCAAGGCGGCGAAGCTCCGATTCTATACGGGTGCACGGGGCTCGGGAGGAGAAATGGGTGGTGAAGTGTGGCGATTAGAGGTCAGAAGTGGAACCAGAGGTGGAAATGGAGATTGGGGGTCCTATTTATATGCGAGCGCCAGCGCACCATGGACAGGGAGCTCGATGGGGTCGAGGTCGCCACCAGAACTGACGGGAGCTTGCCAGCTCATGAGTGGGGTCTTCCTGGTGGTTTTCTGGATCTAGGGGAGGAAGAGAGAGAGAGGAGGAGCTATAGTGCCTGCTTGTGTGAGCTCTCTCACTGGGTGAGCACGCGTACTAGGGTCGCCGGAGGGAGAAGGAGGAGGGGGCTGACCAGTTGGAAGGTTGTAGACGTCGTGAGGAATCCAAGGACAAGGCCCCATTGCCCAAGGCTCTCGGCGAGCCTCGGGATGGGCGTGCTACAGTGGGGATGGGCACTGTAGCACGCTCCAGAGCGTGTGTTTGGCATCCCCTGGAATTGTTTAAGTGGCAGGGGCAAGCCCACTCGTGTCTAGGGTGACCAGGGGAGTAAACAAAGTGGGGGAAGGCATAGGATGCTCTGGAGGTTGCTGGTAAGGTGAGGGAGAGGACATATGCTGCTGTCTTTGTTGTCCAGGGGGTAAAAATGGAGGTTTTAGCCCTCAATCATTGAGCAAGGGCGAGGATAAAATTTACTAGACGTGGAAGGTGACTAGGAGGTACCATGGTAAAAATTTGAGGTGAAGGAAAAGAGTAGAAGGGGTCACCACAAGGGTTTTACCATTTCACCAGAAGGTGTTTGATGGGTGTCTTGGAAATGTAACTTTCCCTACTTGCGGTGAGGTTTATCAGGATCAAATGGGAGGTAAAAAATCCGACTAGAAGGTTTGAGATGGTTTCAAGAATGTTTTCAGTGCAAACATTGTAAACCCTAGAAATAAGCATAAACTGATTTCTATAGATCTAGGCATGCAAATCTATTCTCCTTGATGCACCACTTTGTGTAGTAGCATTATTTGGGGATTAGAACATGTCCACAAATTTTAGGTCAATTGGAGAAACTTGGCAATGTAAATTTGTTCAAGTTTGGTTCTGGACAGAGAGGGTTTTGGGATATTTTGGTGAATCGAAACAATTAGGATTGGGATGAAACTTGGCAAGATCATCACATATGGTATGTGTGACTTCCTAGAATTTTCCTGGATGTTTTGAGAATATTTCTATATTACAAATGCTTAAAATGAACTAAAATTGATTTGTAGGGTTTTGTCCAATTTTTTGAACATGACCATGTGTTGAAACTCATATATGTGGAAAATATATGTCCACTAAGTTTCCCTAAATTTTCTCGAATATTTTGAAAGCATTTAAGTAATTTCTCCCTATGAAAGAACATTTCTATCCTTAAGAAAAAGCCTTTAAATGAAATAGTAAAATAATCTTTAAAATTAATATTTGGTGGTTTTGGGAAGTCTTATATATAGTAGGTTCCAAATAAAGTCTTTGGGGGAAAACAATCCACCCAATTTGAGGACTTGTAGTTCAACCCTCAACTCAGAGGGTTTTGAAAACCTAATTTGAATAAATCCTTTTTGGCCAAAATAATATTTGATAAAAATATTTTTAGGTAGTGAGTTCTAGAGGGAAGAAGATCGTTGGACATGGCAAGATCGTTGGACAAGAAATTTGGATCAAGGAAGTGAGTTCTAGAGGGAAGAAGATCTTTGATATCTAAAACACAATCAACCAAAGAAGCAATCAAACAATCAATTCATGCACAAGCACTCAAAAAGTTTTAAATGGGTCCAAATTTTATAAAATCATAGCATATCAAAGTGATACAATCACAGGGTGTGACATCCTAGCATCCATGGTCTTCGGCTTGCGGGGTGAGTACCTCTCCTTGTGTACAACTAGCCGATAACAGTCCGGCCATCGAATATTTCTCTGCATCCGAGCCATATATGTGACATAACCTCGAAGGCCAACCATTGGAGCATAGATAGTGTTCCTAACAACTTTTCAACAAAAGGTCACAACCAGCCATAGATACCGACTGGTTTACAAAAAGCTTGATCCCTGGTTCGAGGCAGCCTTGGCACATCCCATCAATATGGAGATTGTGCCACGCTTTTTAAGGGATATAGTTTATGATTTGGGTTATAACACGTGCCCATAACTGCAAAATTTATCGGCAAGTGGCGAGGTCTGCAGCACAACCGAGTGGCTCTTGGTATTACAACATCTTATAAGATGGAAACAACCACCATAGCCTCCATACACATTCCAGATCTCATATCGCCATTACCTTCTCTAACCTTCTGAGCTCCGAGCTCTCAAGTTCCATCTTCCCCCTAATCTCTTCAAGCCCTTCCCTTTCCATGGCCGGCGTGGGCTCCAAGGGCAAGTTGAGGCCACCAATGTCACCCACAAGGATATTTTAGAGTTGAAGCTCGCAGGCTACCCGGCGGCGGACATAGTTCATCGCGCTCCAAAGAAAAACCAGGTCGTCCCCATGCCTGAAGAAGGCGAGAGGGTGGAATTCATCCCTCACTTCCTCCGAGGCCTCGAATTCCCCTTCACTCCTTCGTCAGGGGTTTGAAGTTTTATTACGGGTTGTACTTACATGACCTCCCCCTAATTCTTTCATGCACATTTCTGCTTTCATCACTATCTACGAGGCCTTTCTATGGGTCCACCCCCACTTCGTCTTATGGTTGAAAGTGTTCAATGTCAAGTCGAAGGTAGTTAGCAGCGAGCAGGCAGATTGCGGGGGAGTGATAATCAGCAAGCTTCACCTGGTACAATGGTCGAACGGCTCTTTCATAGATACCATCAAGGTCTGGCAGACGCAGTGGTTCTACATCACCGAACCACGTGACACGGGGTGGACTGCTACCCCCGGATTCAGATTCGGACCCCCACCAAACCGGTGTCCTACTCGATGATTTCTACGACGAACTCGCATGATGATGAGGAAGCAGAAGCACACGATGATTTACCCAGGTTCGGACCACTGCAAAGTGTAATACCCTACTCCTGCTTTGGTGGATTGGCTCACGAGGAGGTTTGTAGATGAAATAGTACACTGGTGGCTTGCCTCGTGAGGGCGCTCTGGTCACGGTGCCTCTCTTCTGTTGCCTCTCTATTGTGTTGTCCTTCTCAACGGTGTAGCCTATCCTCTATTTATAGTGCCGCGGGTCCTCTTCCCTTATCTCTATGGAGGGAAGGGATCCCACAATGACCAATTTAGAAGGTGCGTAGGAGTACATCTTTATCCTGATGAAAGATGGTCTTCGCCTGCAAAGTAGCTGATGATGATGCAGAGGTGGGCTCGTGGTCGTGGTCTCATTGCACCGGAATGGAAACCTTTGGGGGCTCTTTGGGAACCCACGTACGTCCTTGCCCTCTTTGCACCAAAGGAGAAACTTCTCCGCCTCGCATGCTGGCGCTCGTGTGTCCTCCCTTGCGTCATCCCCGACCTCCCGAGGCCAGATGCTGCATAGGGATCTCCGTCCCTTTAGAGGGGTCCTGAGGAGCCCCATCCTTGCTCGTCTTGATGATGCTTCCCTCACGAGCTTAGGGCCCTCGCGAGGGCCTTGTCTTGTGTGGGGTCTCGCCAGGCCATGCCTGGATTATGAAGTGGGCCACACCCTAGGCCGCAGGCAGGCAGGTCTGGGTACCCCCGTTCCTAGAATGCCTATAGTAGCCCCTGGGCCCAGGGCGCGCATGAGCTAGCTTTCGTGCGAAGCCGTTGAGGACGGACCGAAGTGTCACGGGCCCAACATGCCTGCGGGCCAGGCTCCACACATGTCGCTTGCCAGGGCGCCGACGCCTCTGTTCCCCGTGGGCGTTAGGAACCGCTCCAAGTCAAATTGACGTGACAACCTGTGCTACACCAGCCATCATTACCCTTCCTTGAATGTTGTTGCTCCCTTGGGCCTCCACTCCTCGGGCCATGCGGAGGTGACCCAACGATGGCAGGTGAGGCGACGCGAAGCAGGGTTGTGCGTCGATCAAGCCGACCCTTCGACGCCCGAGGGGCACATGACGCCTTCTCTCCCACAACGCCTCGTGGTCACAGTTACGCCTATAAATCTGCCCTCCCCCGGGGGATCTTGCCATCTCGAAGCGCCCGTCTACTCCTGTAGCTCCAGAGAAAACACTCTCCTCTTCTCAGCTTCTCCCATTCGCCAAGGCATATGGAGGAAGTGCTACCGGTGTGGTGAAGCACGCGGGGCCGTCAGCTTCCTCGCCCTCTTCCGGAGGCAGAGGCGGGGGGACCTTGGGGTCGGCGCAAGGTCGCCGACGCTAGGCCATGGTTGATGAGTGAGTGCTCTACCGCCTCCTTTCTTAGTTGTCATGTCTAGTGCACCGGACCTGATCATCTCCTCCTTTCAGGGCGCCTGCAGCCAAGAAACACAAGCTCTGCAAACTTCAGGAGGATGTGGACGTGCTACGGGCCTAGGTGGTGGATCATGGGGCTTCCACTTGGGCGTGGGATGGAACCCCTCCGCATCCTCAAGGGGCTCTGGGTGTATACAGCCCAGTCATTATTACGTGAGAGTGGCACGACCATAGATAGCTGGGTAAGCCCCAGGCGGACGACCCGGTTGCTCCCAACTCCGTCAAGAGCCGTCCCGTGCATTTCTGCTCTATTGCGCGCCTCTATGACCCAAACCTGAATGCATTGTTCCCCGCGTAGCTATGAGATTGCGCTCCTATGGCCCAAACATGAGCACAATGCACCCGATGCAGCCATATAGGTATTTTGTTGATGAAGCCGCCTCGTGAAGTATCGGGGCGCTGGCCAGACAGGGTCTTGAGGGCCTTGTGAGGCTCAGCCTCGTGAGGCTCCACGGGCGCTCTAGTTGTCATGGGTGGCCTGTGCTACCTGTGTCTTGGTGCCCCCATGCCGTTACTCCTGAGGCCTTGGGGCTTGGCTCGGCATTGCTAGCTCGCGAGGGCGATAGCATATGCCGTGCCCTGCGGGCCCGGGGGCGTCCTCCCTCTTTCTCTTGCTCGCATTGTCCAGGCTAGGTGCTCCATTGATGGAAGCCCCTAGGCCCGGATCGGAAAGGATGCCCGGGGTACCCCATACTCCTGGGGGTTGTTGGCGTCTACGGTAGGCACCTGATCCATCTCACCGTCCGGAGGTTCGACTTAGCTTGGTGCATAGGGCTCTATATAAGGGACCGGTTCTCCTCCTGAGCCGTCCGGCAGAGCGCCGGGGACGGCCCCTCCGGGCGGCAGTGGGGCGCCGCCCAGCGCGCACAGCCCACAGACCCTCCTATGGCGAGCCTCATCATGAAGTTGCTTACCTCTACCACCATCGTTGGGTGGGCCGCGCGTTCCCTGACGTGAATTGTTTCCCTGGCGATCCGATGCGCCTTCACCGTGGTTGCTTGCTTGCAGGTTGGCGCGCTCCCGCCTGAGCCGCCTGGTCCTGGTGCAGGTTGGTGCGCTCCCGCCTGGTTAGCCCAGGTTGTCGATGGTCCACATGGGTACAAGAGTGCGAGTCTGTGCGCGCGCGGGGCGCCCCGTTATTTTCTCCGTGCGCTCCATCATCGGGGTCGGGCTGCGCCCCAAAACCGGTCACAGGAATTCGAAGGAGAAGGAGCATAGCGTGTGGCAGGCCCCGTTCGAGCTCGTTCGGGGCATGAGAGGGCACGCCGCTGGTAGGCTGGGCAACATGCGTGGCGAACGAGCCCCTGGCGCCTGACACATGCGGCCACGAAGAAGGGCGAGGGGCCATGGCCCTCCGCGCGACGGCGACCAGCTCAGCGATGCGGTCGGCCCATGGATTGAAACCCTGTGCATTGGGTGGTGGCCAAGCATCTCGCTTGCCATTAGCAACGCATTGTCCGCGTCGAGGTCTCACATGTAACTGCAACGCGAGTCGGTGCCGGGGGAGCCACCCGTCCTCCGTGTGCTTGGATGGCACGGGGGAAATGACGGTGGAGACGACACTGGTGGCTTGGTACTGACTGCCCAGCGTCATGCCACTCGGGCATGGGTCTCGGTCAACAGCAGTGGGGTTGGTGAAGACGGATCCGCCATGGCCGGAGGAACCTTGTTGGGCGCTAGCCGTTAGAACGGTGAGGCGATGTAAGGGCAAGGCTTTAGGAAGATTTCGACACGCCCCCTACCTGGCGTGCCAAATGCCGGATTTCGGGCTCCGCAAAACCCAAAGAAATTCGAACACATGGGCGTGTGCGAAGATCCCCTATAGCCTCCCCAACCTAGCTCGCTATCGATGATTTCTATAATGAACTCGCATGATGATGAGGAAGCAGAAGCACACGATGATTTACCCAGGTTTGGGCCGTTGCAAAGCGTAATACCCTACTCCTACTTTGGTGGATTGCCTCACAAGGAGGTTTGTGGATGAACTAGTATAGTGGTGGGTTACCTCGTGAGGGCGGTCTGGTCACGTTGACTCTCTTCTATTGCCTCTCTGTTTTGTTGTCCTTCTCTACGGTGCAGCCTATCCTCTATTTATAGTGCACCGGGTCCTCTTCCCTTATCGATATGGCGAGAAGGGATCCCACAACTGCCAATTTCGAAGGGGGCAGGAGTACATCTTTCCTGACGAAAGGTGGCCTTCGCCTACAAAGTAGATGTTGATGATGCACAGGTGGGCTCGGCGATAACATCCTTCCTGCTGGGCTTGTGGTCATGGTCTCGTTGCACCGGAATGGAAACCTTTGGGGGATGCTTTGGGAACCCACGTAGGTCCTTCCCCCTTTGCCCCAAAGGGGAAACTACTCCACCTGGCATGATGGCGCCTGCCTGTCCTGCCTTGCATCATTCCCGGCCTCCTGAGGCCAGGTGCTGCATATGGATCTCCGCCGTTCCGGAGGGGGCCCGAGGAGGCCCATCCATGGTGGTCTTTATGATGCTTGCCTCACGAACTTAGGGCCCTCGCGGCGGCTTTGTCTTGGGTAGGGTCTCGCTAGGCCGTGCCTGGCTAACGAAGTGGGCCACGCCCTGGGCCGCAGGCAGGCAGGTCTGGGTACCCCCGTTCCCAGAATGCCGACACTGCTGACAAAGAAGATTGAGCTGACCAATGTAGTTCAACTCATGCTGCACTACCGCCTTCTCCCCTGTCAAGATCGGGCTGAACCTATGTGGGACTACAATCTGGATGACCCGATCATTGTGCAACACTTCTTCCTCATCAAACATGACAAGATGTGGAAGGTGTTGTTCAAGCCGCAAAAGAGTTTTCCAGCCAAGGAGGAAGTCATGGGCGTCGAGGCCTCAAACCCCCTCGATCGGAAAGATTTTATTACTTGTGTTTGGATTTTTTTCTCTTTTGATACGGTTCTTACCCCTATTTCTTCCATATTTGTTGATCTAGCTGGAGAAATCTAAGCGGATCAACTGCCTGACACCGTTGCTCGAAGGCCCCAGGAGAGCCTTATTAATGGCCATGCTAGCCGAAAAGCCGTACACAATGCCGATGAAGAAAGAAGAGAACAAGAAGGAGGAGAATAGGACTGAAGGTCTTCGTTCAAAAGGTCCCCCGGACACTGGGTCCGAGGATACACATGCCACTTCCAGTCTTGAAGAAGAGCACTAAGAGGACGGACAGGAGAGTGACTCCTCCCACACCAAGAAGAGGGTGGCAGCTGAAGACGACGAGGGAGATCTAGCTCCCACTACCCAGAAAAGGCAATGCAGGGCCAAAGTGGCCCTGTTTGATGATGTTTTGGACTTTGACAGGGAGTACGAGGATTTTGAAAGGGTTCCTCGAAGGACCCTTAGAATCAAACTTCGGGTGCAAAGGTATGAATCCGAAGATTATATCATCTTTTCACTTTGAAGGTTTTTGCTACTAGCTATACACATACTTTTTCCATTGCAGCCCACCACACGACTTTCCCACCGACCAAGCCTCGAAAGGGGAATCTTTGCCAATCGAACTGGCAGAGAGTGGGACCGCATCCCTTAACTCCCTTCCCACAGCCAGCAAGGAGGTGGTGTCCGAAAAGACCCTCCCCGAGCTGGATACAAGGGGCGGTGACGATGAAGTCATGGCCGAGGTTAACACCTCGGTTCTCGAAGACCAGGAGGGTGAGTCCCTCCCGAAAAGCAAAGGAGGAGTGCTCAGTCAACCTGATCTCTCTCCAGAGGCTATTCCGGAGGCCTCCAAGCCTCCGGAGTCATCTATTCCGGCATCTCCAAGGGGAGTGTCGGGGATATAACCCCACGGTGTAACCCGCCTATTGGGCCGGGTCAGCGTACTAGAGGCTTAAGAGTTATACTCAAGATGGGCCGTGTTGTTGATAATAAGGCAAATAGGATGACTTACCAAACAAGCCACCTGGCAGCCGAGCACGTGAAGATGGCGACTCAAGGCCCATGAGGCAGAAGATGCCAGAAACTTTCCTTACTTGCGAGACAAGACAAGGTAGAATTGTAACAGATCACGAGTCATAACATGGTTCGGACTCCTGCAAACCTAGGGCCTCGACCTATATATAAAGGCGAGCAACCGAGGCCAATAGACCTAAGTTAGAGACCCTCAAAAGCTAGGTTAGCAAGTCCACACCCTTGTAATCGAGATCACCATCAATATAGACACCGAAGTAGGATGTAGGCTTTTACCTCCACTTGAGGGGCCAAACCTGGGTAAACCCGTCTCTCATTCCCGATTAACCCCTTCAAGTCGCCACATAGTGACAATGGCCTCACACCTAAGTTCTCCTACGAGGACACCTGTCGTGACAAAACCACGATAGTTGGCGGCCATCGTTGGGCTATCGCACGGTGAAGTTGACTTTTCGGAGGGAGCTCTTCTAGGGTTCAGAGGCTCTAAATCAAAAATTAAGGCTGGGGTCCCGAGGCCAATTCAATTGAGTTTGGGTACCGTGTTCCCTTCGGCAAAATCCACGCCTTCATTGACAAGATCGGCGCGTGAGTACCCGAGCTGGAAGTCTGCACCGACATCATCGAACCGCCTTGGTACGTTCAACCCGGATGGTATCAAGCCGGCCGATGTCACGACCACATTGGGAAGGCCAAGTCAATTTTCCCTCTCCAAGATGGGCGGCTTGGGGGCTTTTTGAAGGCGGAAGCCTCTTAGAAAATAGCTCAGCTGCCCCAACGGGTCACTATCCACATCGAGGGTGCTACACCGGCTCAAGATCCGTCGGTGGCACGGGCTGAGGACCAGCGCCGAAACAATCGCCCTGGAAGGAATTATCATGGGAATAATCGATGAAACTACAGGGAGGCACTCGAGGCACCTTGTCCCAAGCACAATACTCCGGATAAGCCATTCACTCACTCATGGGAAAATTAGTTCCGTAAATGGGATTTCCAAAGCCGCCAAGGAGGTAATGGTGGAGGATATCTGGGTCAACCTGGCCCTGACGGGTTACACACCGGCTGACCTAGGGATCCTAAGCAGCAGAGTATTGGTCATTACCATGTTTTCACCACCAATACTCGCAAGCGAGATAATTAACTCAAGGAGAGGGCCATCAGCATGGTAGAGCTAGCGGTTCCCAGATACCTTAGTTGGTCCGAGCAGCTAATCACTTGGAGCAAAGAGGATCACCCTCCCAGGGATGACAACCTCGAAGATCTAGCCTTGGTTGTGGCACCTCAGGTTGGTGTCTACACCCTCACTAAGGTCTCGATGGATGGAGGTAGAAGCATTAACATCTTGTATTATGACACCTTTCAGCGGATGAACCTCCCAGATAGCAGTTTGCATACTTCAACCACATTTTTTCATGGCGTTGTTCCTCAAAAGTCAGCATACCCAATAGGGCAGATTAAACTCGATGTTGCTTTTGGTGATGAGTACAATTACAGGTGCGAGCCTCTCACTTTTGAGGTTGTCAAAATTAAGAGCCCTTATCATGCTCTCTTCGGAAGGCCGGCTTATGCTCGTTTCATGGCTCGCCCTTGTTATGTGTACCTCAAGTTTAAGATGCCGGCTCTAGAGGGTACTATCACCGTGAAAGGTAGCAGGGATATCGCTCAAGAGTGTGAGTAAGGAGATGCGACTTACCCTGAGTCGGCTTGTGCCGCAGAGGAGTTGAAGTTCTACACGACCAATGTTGACCCGACTGATGTGACTCCCCTTAAGAAACCAACCATCGAGTCTGAGTCGCCGCTCAAGTTCAAGCCGATTGAAAATGCCAAACAAGTTGATTTTCTGGGAGGCGACTTATCCAAGCAGTTCACCATTGGGACCGGCTTGGATCCCAAATAGGAAAGCACGCTCATCGAGTTCATCTGTGAGAATCAGGACATCTTCGCATGGAAACCTTCTTAGGTGCATCGAGTCCCGAGAGAACTCGCTAAGAACCACCTCAATGTGGATCCAAAGATGAAACCAGTGCGTCAATACCTCCATTGTTTTAACGAGGAGATACGCAAAGCTACCGAAAAAGAGGTAGCCCAGCTCCTAGCTGTCGGGTTTATCATTGAAGTTTTTCATCATGAGTGGCTGGCCAACCCGGTGCTAGTATTGAAAAAGAATGACAAATGGCGTATGTGTGTTGACTATACAGATCTCAGCAAAGCTTGTCCCAAAGATCGTTTTGCCCTTCCCCGTATTGATCAGATCATTGGCTCTATGGCGGGTTGCGAGCGCTTGTGCTTGCTGGATGCATACTCTTTGGAGCTTCTTTCTATGTCTCTACACCCTTTGGGCTTAAGAGCGCCCGGGCGACTTACCAACGATGTGTTCAGAATTGCCCCTACCCACAGATTGGGTGCAATGTTCATGATTATGTCGAGGATATCTTGGTGAAATCTCAAAAGAAGGAGACGCTCTTGGATGACCTCAAGGAGACGTTTGATAATCTTCGAGTGCACCGGATGAAACTTAACCCGACAAAGTGTGTATTTCATGTTCCTTTAGGCAAGCTGATGGGATTCCTTGTTTCTGAATGAGGCATTGAGGCTAACACCGACAAGATCAAAGCAGTTACCTCATAGGGTAAGCCGACTAATATAAACTAGGTCCAGCGCATGGCTGGCCACATCATGACATTGAGCCGGTTTATAAGCCGCCTTGCTGAGAAGGCAATCCCCTTCTACCAGTTGTTGAGGAAAATGGACAAGTTTCCTTGGACTGATGCGGCTAACTAAACTTTTGAGGTCCTTAAGAAGTAGCTAGCTGAGCCACCCATTTTAGCCACCCTGACTGACAAAGAGCCCATGCTCCTGTACATTGCTGCTAATTCAAAGCTAGTAAGTGTCGCAGTTGTCTTTGTGAGAAAGGAGACAGGAAAGGAGTATCTAGTTCAGCGATGAATGGGTCACCTGTTGGGGAGAAGTGAGATATAAACCAAGAAAGTTCTACAAATTCTATTTCAGAGAGTTGCACCCACCCCAATATATCATGATCATATGGAAGACCAAATGTATCATGTAGCACAAGGTTTTTGCGTGGTTGCTGCACATGGACAAGCTCAACTCGAGAGGCTTGCTGTGCAGACATCACTTCAACATTGGGACTGATCACTCTTGTGTCATGTGTGCAAATGAACCTCTCGAAACCAACAAGCATATATTCTTTGAATGCAACTTCAGTAGAACATGCTGGCAATCAATCGACATAGTTTGGGATACAACCTTACCAATGCAAGAAATGATCACCTTGGCGACAAACTCTTGGCCATACCAACTGTTCAGGGAGGTGGTGATCCTGGTTGCTTCGAACATCTGGAAACAAAGGAACATGTGCTTCTTTGATGGGATCAGCACATCACTACAAGACTAGAAAGTGGCCCTCAAATCAGATATAAGCATACTCAAATATAGGGTGTCTCCTCAATTGGCTGACTCTTTAGACACCTTCATTCTCTCTCTTGACTTGTAAATATAACACAATAGAAAAGGTCCCTTGCAAGGATGCCATGTCTCTTTTTAGACAAAAGGCTATGTAAATACCCTATGTGTAAATCTATTTCTGTTTTTAAATATATAACAGTAGGAGCCTCTCCTGATGTTTTCACTGCTCAAAAAAAAAAGTTCAGCGGCCAGTTTATTTAGTTAGTGAGGTTTTGACCTTATCCAAGCAACGATATCCACATTGGAAGAAGCTGGTCTTTGGAGTTTTTATGGCAAGCTGGAAGCTGAAGCACTATTTTTAGGAACATCCAATTACTGTGGTTAGTTCAACACCCCTTGGGGACATCAAACAAAATCGAGAGGCTACTGGCCGGATCACCAAGTGGGAAATCGATCTTGGCCCTCACCATGTGAAGTACATGCCCCGTATAGCCATCAAATCTCAAGCACTGGTCATTTTCATCAATGATTGGACAAAACTGCAGATTCTAGAAAATAGGCCAGATAACACATACTGGACTATACACTTTGATGGATCCAGGCAATTGGAGGGCTCGGGGGCCGGATTTGTTCTATCTTCTTCGCGAGGTGACAAATTTGTTACGTTTTACGGCTCATGTTCCCTTGTACTAACAATGCAGCTGAGTACGAGGCCCTCCTACATGGGCTCAGAATGGCTAAGTAGATGGATCTTAGCCGGGTTAGGTGTTTGAGAGACTCAGATTTGGTGGCTCAGCATGTTTCGGGGACTTATAGGACTCTAAAGACCCTTTGATGGCGGCTTACCAACGAGCCATCTTGGACGTGGCAGGTCATTCTCAAGGCTATCAAGTCGGCCATATCGATCGACAGCAAAATGAGGCGGTTGGTGCCCTATCATGACTCAACTCTCGGCGAAAGCCGGTTCCTCCGAGTGTCTTTTTAGACATCCCCCATAACCCTTTGGTAAAATTGTCGTCTGAGGAGGATATAGCTATTCCCAACCCGGAATCACACTTAGTGATGGCTCTTCATGCTATCCCTGACTGGGCAGTTCTGTATTTAGCTTATTTAACCCAAGGTGAGCTCCTAGCAGAGGAAATCAAGGCTCATCAGATAATCCAGTGATCCAAGTCTATGACTATTTTCATGGGCGAGTTACACAAGGGGAGTAGCACTGGGGGTTTTCAGCGTTGCATTTCCCCTAAGGAAGGGCAGGAATTTCTCAATAAGGTTCATGCTGGCGATTGTGGACACCACGCCGGTCAAGGCCTTCGGTAGCAAAATCTTTTCACCATGGGTTTTATTGGTTGATGGCTCATGCAGATACGGAAGACATTGCGCACAAGAGCGATAGATGTCAAAAAAGTTTGCCTGACAAGCCCATGTGCCGGCTCAAGAATTGTGCATGATCTCAATTACATGGGTGTTTCCAGTTTGGGGGCTTGATATGGTTGGCCCGTTCAAGATGTCTTTTGATAAAGAAGACTCACCTGTTGGTGGCGGTTCATAAATTCACCAAATGGGCTGAAGCAGAACCTATCAGCAGTTGTGATGCGGGTACGACAGTCAAGTATTTGAAGAAGCCGATCTACCATTTTGGCTATCCTTATAGTATCATTACTAACAATGGTACCAATTTATCCAAAGGAGTTGTGGAGCAGTTTTGTCAGAAAGAGCATATCTGGTTTGATTTAGCAGCAGTGGCACATCCACAATCCAATGGATAAGCTGAATGAGCTAATCAAGAGATTTCGAGAGGGATCAAGCCACGCCTCATGGTTCCACTACAACATACCCCAGGTTGTTGGGTTGAGACACTCCCCTCGGTACTTTGGAGTATTAGAACAACTCCAAATAGATCCACTGTTTACACGCCTTTCTTTCTGGTTTATGGTGCTGAGGCGGTTTTGCCAAGTGATATTCGTCAAGACTCCTCGAGTTGCCGCTTATATTGAGGTAGACAACGAACAAGCACGTCCAGATTCCTTGGACGCTTTGGAGGAAGAGCGTGACTTAGCAGCAGATAGATCAGCTTTATATTAACAAGACCTGCGTCGCTATCATAGCCGTAGAGTGAAAAGTCGCACCTTTCAGGAGGGCGACCTAGTACCCTGTTTGAGTCAAGATCAAACAGGGATGCACAAGCTTTCGCCACCTTGGGAAGGCCGTTTCGGGATTAGCACAAACCTCCACAATGGTTCATATTATCTGATCGACCTGCGATTGGGATCATATACCTCTGAATAAGAGACGACCTTACCTTAGAAAATTCACTGGTGCAATGATGTGCTATATAAACGGTTTTTAACCTCTTTCCGCGACATAGTTGTAAACCATCGCCTTGCTTGTGTGGGCTATAGGGGGGTCCATCCCACATGACACGACAAAATCATCGGTGATGGAGGCCAACAAACACAAACGTTTAGCAAAACGAAGCGTATGGGATTTCCTTATCTATCACAAACGAGAGTCACCTGTCAACCGTTTGAGATATGGTGCCCTTCCCATACGGCCCATCCTTGCAACTCGTGTGATAGCACACTAACATCGCACACAGAATTGTACAATGCACTGTTTATGATGTGTGCCGAATCGCAAAAGTTCATAATTGTAAAGCGTGTATGATAAGGAGACAATCACACACATTTTGTCCTACAACATTGTTTGAGATATACGAAGATTTGCGAACGCTCCAACTATCATACTCATGTCGGATGCATATGACATAATAAACAGTTAAAAATTATAAATCGTGTATGATAAGGAGACTGTCACAAAACATTTAGGTTTGCTTAACAGTTTCTGATATTGTCTAACATCACACACGGTTTGTAGACGGCAATTGATTGCATTGTGGCACACGGTTTCTCTCTCTGAAACATGCCGAATCATGAGGTATATCATACACGTTCTGCTTTACAAACCGTGTGCGGTGTAATGACCTATAGAGCTAATTTTTCAGCTCTTTTAATCGCCATAATTTAAAATTCTACAGGATTTGAATTTGATAGTAGGCTATTGCATTTTCCATATCCATCTTATATAGACATAGGTTCCACAACCAATGCATTATTCTATTCGCATGTAGATATGTTCAAGAATTACATGAAGAAATAATAATTAGATTAGGAGCAGATAAATAATGATGAACCACGGTTGCATACTTGTATTAAATATGGTAAAGGAAGAGGCGAAAGTCACTCTAGCAGTTGTACAAGGTGAAGCAGAATGGCCATATTGTGTCCTCCTCCATGAAGAATGCACGGACGACTCTAGGCCAACCCCTTGTGATGGCGGACCGCCCATCCTTCTCTATGTTGATGAGGACATCTAGGTAGTCATCGTGGCCTGGTAGATATACTTTCACGTTTGCACATCCATCAATCATGTAGTTCGAGAGGTAATCTTGAGTAAATTACTTTGAGAACCACTACAAACAAAATAGATTCAGACATTGTAAATTTATATTCTAACAACTCATTATGGACAGTAAAAAGAAGGGTATAGAGTTCATAGTTACCATCCTGGAGTTCACTGTTGTCTTGGATAAGGTGTAAAGAAATAGTTTAACTGCCATATTTTGTCCCATTTTATTAACAACATTTATAGGTTTCCTCACTTGATGCTGGTTCATGAATATCTCATTGCCCCATACACAAAAAGGGTCGACATGCGGATCTTTACCAGGGACATATGTACCTACAAGCAACAAGTTAGTATTAGAAGGTAAACAGAAATTGCACAATGTCATAGTACAGTATTCCCTGTCCCAGTATATAAGATCTTATTACATCCAAAATACTCACATATTTGATGTATTAACATCCCATACTTTCGGGTGGATGGAGTATATATATAAGCCATGAAACTAACCTCGATGAAAAACAACAGTTGTTACCGATATTGTCCTGGGTAAGTACACCGAAAGGCAAGTTAAGTAATGACAGGCTAAACATCAACCAAATATATGCATGGTAAACAACATGATCACAAAATGAGAGCTTTAGTGTGCAGGTTTAAGCATGTTAGCTAAGATAATAATAAGTGGAGATGCATGTTGATTGCAATAGGCTTAGCATTTAACACCAACAAAATATAGTCATCCTAACTGGTATTGTGCATGTTTAAGCACACTATTTATAGTTCCATAAAAATGGAAAGGCTTGTGCTCACTACAACAAGCTTAACAACAACCAAATATAGTCATGCATAGTGGTACTGTTGAAATGGCATAGAATGTAGCTCGTGTTTACACATCAAATTGTATAACTGAACATCACATTATGAAAAAACAGAAATAAATAGTTAGCATGTTAACTACACCAGGCTTAACAGGAACTACATATGGCCGTTGAAACCAACATCATGAAATTGAAATAGAAAGTGTATACTTGCAGATATAAAACTTCACAAGTGAAAACAAAATAAACAGGGCATACTATATAGCAATTGAACCAGGACATATGCCCAGTACAAACAACCGATCTAGGAAAAATAGTTAAACAAGGCATATGCTCACTACAACCGGCTTGATAGCAACCAAAATTAGTCATTCGAATTGTAATGTTGAAATTGCATAGAACGTAGCCGGTGCTTAAACATGGAATTGTATAACTGAACATCACATGCGAAAGAACTAAAATAAATAGTGAACATGTTAACTGCAGCAGGTTTAGCATGAACCATATATGGCTCTTTAGACAGGTATTGATGAAATTCAACTTCAGAGTCCATACATTTTGCATGAGTGAAATAATTTAACATGAGATGGGTTTCCTCACCTCTCACAGATGGGATCATTCCCATTAGAAGATCGAAGATTATGGGTGTGCTCCTTGTTGTCAGAGATAGGCTCCTTCCCCTTGGAAGAGTAGGGATGCAGGGTGCCCTCCCTGATGTTACAGATGTGCTCTTTCCCCTTGGAAGAGACAGCCGGGGTACCATTGTCGGCGTCTGCGTCATCAATGAGGTCTGACTTGGTAGCTGATGATGCTGAGCCACTGCCATGGAACATGTCCTTTAGAAATAACAAAAGAGGCTCCATGGAAATGAAAGAAGGCAAATTCTTGAGAGCGAAGCAGAGCAGATCAGCAGCTGGGCCTTTCATGAGGTCGACGGGGGTCAAACCCGATGGGTCGGGGTAGGGCCACTTAACCTGTGACATAGCCCGTGACAAGCCGTCACTGTCGATGAGCTCAACATCGTAGCCGGCTGCTTTAATATGCATCCATATGGGAACCCGCTGCCTTGAAGCCTTGTACTCTCTAGATTTCCCGATGGCCACCTCATCATCGTGGAAAGCTTCCCCGACGGCCTCGACGGCCACCTCGTCATCGTAGTCAGCTTCCCCGGCAGCCTCTGTGGCCTCGGCGGCCACCTCGTCATCCTAGTCAGCTTCCCCGGCAATCTTGGTGGGCACCTCATCATGGTAGTCAGCTTCCCCGGCAGCCTCGGCATCCACCTCGACATTGTTCGTCAGAAAGGCCGCGATATACCTCCTTTTGGCCATTCGCTCCACGATCTCCCCTACAAGTGTAGCTGGGATAAGGCTGCGGCGGTCTGTGGTGGAGATCAGTGCGAATTTGTGAGGAAGGGGTCTTTAGTAGGCGCCATCTAAGAAATTCAGGGCAGCGAGGTTACGGAGATGGGTTTGTAACCTGGACGGGGAGAGCAGGAGAGGTTGACTATGGAACACAGAGTGGGGTCATGGGCGGCGGCGACGATGACGAGGTAGCTAGGGTTCGAGCGAGGGAGTTGTGTGGGGTTGGGGTGGGAGTGGCCTGGGTGGTGTTTGAGGAAATGGGGTGGCTAATTTAAATTTTACTTGGAGGGAATGGAAAGCTGGGACAAACCGAAATTTTTATGAAGGGTTTGAAGTGGTGCCGGAGGAAGAAACATTGCACACGGCCCGAACATAATACCTGTGTGCAATTCAAAGAGATAAACCCGCGGAACCATCAATTTTTAAATTGATCAAGGCGGGTAACTATTTTTAAGATTTATCTATGTGGGTTGGTGCAAGGTGGTCTGTAGTTACGTGACAGCCACGGGCAGGGCATGGCAAACAGTTAGCATGCGCGAACCGTGTCTACAACTCTACTTCATACACAATAACACACAGTTGTCTCCTTCGACTCGTCTGCTATTTAAGTTTCAAAACAGACTACCCTTCCATTTATATAACAACATTGGAAATTAAACACGATAAATCTAGTGTCATTGCACAAGCAGACCTGCTTGTGGACCAAATGTATGTATGGAAAGGTTGTTGTGGTGTTAAATACGGAATGCACAACATTCATGTGACACACAATGTCACGACAATGTTGGCTTATGCCCCCTGTCCCCCCCCACACGCCTTCGAGTCGGCAAGGGGATGGTAGTTCAGTATATATATATGTGTCACACCCTGTGTTTTGCCTCATGACTAAGTTAACATGACTCAAAAGTTAGGGCCAATTAAAACTTTTTGAGTGCATTTGAATGCTTGACTTGTGTGTTATTTGCTTGCTTGTGTGATTGCTTGCTAGTGCTCTATAATCCATAAAACATCCTCCTACCCTCAAGAACTCTTTTACTTGATCCCCACTCTTGTTCAATGATCATGCCATGTGCATAGGACTTAAATATATTTTGGCCAAAAAGCATTTATTCAAATTAGGTTTTCAAAACCCCTTCATTTGAGATTTGCACCGCAAGTCCCCAATTTGGGTGGATCCTTTTTCCGCAAATGCTCTATTTGAAACCCACTACATATAAGACTTCCCAAAACCAGCAAATATTAATTTTAAAGATTATTTTACTATTTTGTTTAAATGTTTTTTCTTAAGGCCAGAAATGGTCTTTTATAGGGAAAAATTATTTAAATGATTTAAAAATATTTGAGAAAATTTAGGGAAACTCAGTGGACATATATATCCATATATAAGAGTTTCAACACATGGTCATGTTCAAAATATTGGACCAAACCCTTCAAAACCATTTCTGCCTATTTCAAGAATTTGAATAATTTCTATAAGAAATATTCCCAAATAAATCTAGGAAAATTCTAGCATGTCACATATCATATATGTGATCATATTGCCAAGTTTAATATCAATCCCGATTGTTTTGGTTCACCAAAATATCCCAAAACCCTCTCTGTCCAGATCCAAATTTGAGCAACTCTATATTGCCAACTGTCTCCTATTGATCTCAAACTTTGTGGAGATGTTGTAATCCTCCAATAATGAATCCACACAAAGTGGTGCATCAAGAAGATTAGTTTAGAATAACTAGATCTACAGAAACCCGATTGTGTTAGTTTCTAGGGTTTTCCAAGTTTGTGTTATCAACTTTCTTCATTTGGGCTCAAAACCTGTGATCGTGACCAAATGGACTTTTCATTTGACCCTGGTAAATATCAGGGCCATTGGATACCCCTAGATGCCCTAGGACAACATCAAACACCTTCATCCATGAGCTTGTGTGGACAAGGAAAGTGGGCCCAAAAAGATTCCCCTTGCCTCCAACTTTTTACCACTGTATATTCTAACCCCAATTTACCTCCAGTAACCTTGCCATGGCCTCTGATAAATTATTGTGGGGTAACTCTCTCATTTTCCCTCTCTTTTTACCATGGTAAGGCCTCTATTCCCTTATCCTGTTCATGATAATGCCCCAAGTTTTTCCATAGCACCTATAGTATGCTAATGCATCTTGACACACCCAAAGGTGGCATGCTCATGTGGAAAATATGAGCAGTTTATCTAAACCTACATTTTGGTAGCAAATGAAGCTTTGTACTCCAAGTACCCTGCACACTCACCTATTTGAGCTGAAAATTGGTGGTCTTATAGTCCATCCATACATAGGGCTACTAGACAAGGTTTTATCCATAGTTCCCTATAGTAAAATCCCACTAGGTCAGCCCCAAGTTTGTTGCTTCAATCTTAACCTCAGTGGAAACCTAACCCATACAACCCCATTTACCTTGTTATTCTGCCAATGCTCTGATGCATGCACACATTACACTATAGACAACCTTGGACACCCCAAAAGATGCTCTGGAAAGGAGTTGGCGTGGTGACCACACATCCGGCATGCAAAACCGGCACTCTGCCACTTTTCATCGTCGGGTAGCTCGTGTTCGGCAGTGAAGAGATGCCCACGCGCGCCAAGGATACCCTCTCGACCTCCCACGCCTCTCCCCGATGCTAGAAAAGCTCCAAGGAGGTTCTCGGACGCGTGCTCTCCGAAATCAAGACCCTGCATCGGCCACCCGAGCCCCTCTCGGTCGCCCCCCTTCTTCTACCCCGTCCCCAGCTCCCACTCGCGTCCCTTGACGCTCTCCTCTATTTGAGAGACCCCCGGACCGAGACATTGGAGCTCTCGAGGCCCTCTCTCCTCCCATGGCCGCTATGGCACCACCTCGGCCTCGCCCAAATCCGAGCTCGCCGAGCCTCTCCTCTCTTCTGAGATCCACTAGAGCACTCCAACGTCTTCGAAAGCTTTCCGTGCCCTTCTTTTGTCCCTTCTAGTAGTTGGTGCTCTGCTCCCACGACCGTCCATCGCTGGACTGCGCAGATGGCCAAGGCCCGGCCTCCCCTGTGCCCCCCGACGAAACTAGTGCACCCAGATGGATGGGGGACTCCATCCCGAGCCCTTCGATGGTCGGGGCATCGCGGACGGTGGCCGGAGCTACCGAAACAACGTCGGGACACGCTCGGCCCTGCCTCCCCTGCCTCGCCCCCGTTCGAGGGGGAGGAGGGGGATGAACCTGCTAGGCGCGCCTCGCCTGGAAGCGACCCCCTGGCTGGGCCCGTTGCGTAAGTGGAGACGAGCACCGGCCTTTCCGCCTTTCCGCCTTGAAAGCGCACTTTCCTGGTGCGCCTTTGACGTCAGCCCGGTCTCCCGCGCGGCTAGGCCACTGGGCCGGCCCAATATCTATCCTACGTCGTGTGCGCTATGTAGCGCACTAGGTATACCCGCTTTTCCGTTTTAGTTTATTTAATTCTGTAAAGTTGTAAAATCCATGTTAAATCCATTTGACGCCAAATTTGATGATTCTAGTTTCTATAGACTCCAAAATTCATGAACAATACAAATATGTGCATTGCACAATTTTTCCATATAGCATATCCTGATCCTCCCATATTTTTGTTATAACTTGTATTATGGAACCACCTTGCAAAATCCCTAGAGCATTCATAATAGCTCCATATGGAGTGATTTGAAATCCTAGGTGTATCTAAACTCATGAGCTAATATGTGAGCATTTTTCCATATACTTTCTCTTTTATGTGGATTATTGAACCATTTCTTCGTGAATGGCACACTTTGAAAATCCCTAAGAAATCATGGCAACTCCAAATCCAGTGAAACAACTTCCCACATGTTCCTAAAAACATGCCCTATTTGATGAGTGCCTCCACTCATTTTTACAAAAAAAATTGTGTACATCTTATAGGATCATCATTTCCTTCATTCCCACTATTCCAAACTCCCCCTTGACCCACATCCACCAAAACCTCCTTGGTTATTTTTCTTATGACCAGAGATGTCCAAGAAAAATAAAACTCCTATTTATAGAGAACTTTATTTTCTGCTTGTTGTGTTGCTTATTGCGGTTGTTTCCGGCGTTAGTTGACGAAGTAGACGAACTGCTCGGAGTGGACAAGAAGCGTGTGAAGACCTCGAAGACATTGCTGAGCTAGGCAAGCAGCCCTTTGACCATGACTATGAACCCTTTCATTTGCATGACATATAGCCCTTATTTCTGTGATGTTGATCATGTTGTCGTGGTGGCCACTTCGGTGGGATGCCTCCGATACTTTACCATTGACACTTGCATCATGCATGACCCTACCTTCTTATGAGGGTTGTGCGGGTGGGAGTAGTTAGGTTGCTACTAGTTGCTACGCAACTGGGATGGGAATATGGATGGTGATGGAAACAAAATGATTTCAAATACTTTTCGAAAACCCCGTCAGGTTCCACTAATGCCCGAGGGAGATGATGATGAGCTAGGTAGCCACTTGATAAAGAAGTGGTGTACCGGAGCAAGTGAGTGTGTGTGGTTTTCAAAAACGGATTGGTGTAAGTTGTGACCGTTATTCCAACCTTACATGTACAACCACTCTACCCCTATATGGGAAGGGGCTTTGTTGATTACTTTTATGGGTACTAGCATAGAGCCTGCATTACTAGTGGCGGGAGTGACGTGGTCACTCTTGATACGGGGTCATGTTGGTAAGGACAATCATGCGCTGTCTTCACAGGCACTGGGCACACCGTTGGTCCCTTCATGGATGGTACGATCTGGAGTGAGGCTCGTATGATGTACATCATGAGGGTTGGGTACCAATCGAGTGGACTCTTTGTTTAGTATCGTCAAGGGAAAGGCATTGTTCGGGAGCTTACCCCGGGTATGTTATATACCGCGAGTCGTGGATGACATGAAAGTTCCCCGAGTCTTGTGGGTAAAGTGTGCAACCTCTGCAGAGTGTAAAACTATTCGAATAGTCGTGTCCACGGTCAAGTACAATTGCATGACCGCTCTTGTGCTATGTCCAGTGTAATCTAAACTTGGTGTGTGTAGGTGTGTGGATGACACAAAGATGATACCTGAGTTAAGTCTGATGACTTGACGTGATGACTGAACATGAGATGTTCAATCCCTTGCTTATGATGATATCTATAACTTGTTCATTTAGATATCTGCCAATTGTTGATGCATGCTTACATAAGTTAGTTGATCATGTCGCTGCACTCAAAATTAGCTTTCTACAAAATTACCTACTTAGTTGCAAACATGGGTTGCTTGCGAGTACATTCAAAGTACTTATTGGCTTGCCACTGGTTATTTTGTTGGCCAGACATGAGAGATCAGGTTATGATGAAGATTACCTTGGTGACGAACATGTGAGCTAGGATGCTTCCCAGCCAGAATGCATGTAGGGTTAAGGCAGACGGCATGGGTTCACGCTATTGTTGCAGATTTCTGCTGCAAATTCATGAAGACTTGGCCATAAAGGCCACATTTGAGTAAAACGGTATGTAACGGATGTAAGACTTGTTATTTAGTTTCTGTGTGTTCAGTGAGCATTGATCTCTAGGATCGTAGTGCATGTACATTCAGTGATCACGAATTATGAGTTGGGGTCCCCACATATGAACTTACAAACTTATATTACAACTGCAAATTCACCCTACTGTAACACAAAAGCAATAAAATCCATCATGATCACCCCCTCCCCCATGTTTTAGTTCTGAGGGTAGATTGCATGGGCCCACTGATGGGCGCGTCTCAGAAACTTCACAAGATGGGTGAGACCGTAGCCACATGTGTGTGGCTCAACTAATTACTTAAGGTGGTGTGATATTTCGTGCATGCAAAACCTTTTAATGTGGATCAGAAGTTAAACGGTACGTAGTACCTGACCTCATAAATAGGTTTCGTGTATACGTACATAGTACTATTATGATGCCCCTCGCTCGCCCCCGCCACGCCCCATGCGTACACATGCTTCGAAAAAACACCACAACCTATATAGACATGTATGTGCTCAAACTTCTGTCTCGTATCTCATCATGAATTATATCGTAACAAATAATGAGAGGACTATATCTACATTGGTTAAAATAACTTGTAGTATATATGGGCTGGTTTAAGTGATAGACCACATGGGTCCATAAATATGGCATGTCATCCATATATAACGACATGAGGGAGTGTCTGTAGACAACACCAACGCACATGCATGGCCCCGTGCACATATGTATAAAAGCATTGTGCGATGTTTTTAAATACTAATGCGCAACTTTTGCCGCCACATGTGTGTGTCTCAAACCAGAATGGCCACGTAGTGAGGTTAACAACCCATGCATATATAACCCCAAGCATGCCCACAATTTGATCCGATAGGAGGGATTCAATGTGTACGACGTGTTTGTTTTTTTGTTAGAATTGAAATGTCGATGCATATATCAACTTCGTATAATATATACACACATACCAACAAGAAGAATCTGTTGGGGAACGTTGCATGGGAAACAAAAAAATTCCTATGCACACGCAAGATCTATCCATGGTGATGAGAATCTATGAGAGGGAGAGTGGATCTACATACCCTTGTAGATCGCTAAGCAGGAAGCGTTAAGAAACGAGGTTGGGGTAGTTGAACATCTTCGCGGTCCTATTACGAGCCGTCCCGCGATCTCATCATGAGACGTTGAGGGAGTTCTGGACTAAGGGGTCCTCGGGCCGTCGGCCTATCTCCTAATAGGCCGGCTTGGTGGGATTTTCTCTGATTGTCGCAGGAAGGGCCAGATACATTGAGAGCCAACATTCTAGAAGGAAGTCCTGAAGGCGCGCCATGCACTCCAAGGCAAAATGAGGAAATCGACATCTCCATCCCCGGCAGGAGACCTCGCATGTGTAAACACTAGTACCCCCGGTGTCTATAAACACCGGGAGGGTTTTACATTATAGGGCAGAGAAAATCATCTAGGGTTCTAGCTATTCGATCTCAAGGTAGATCAACTCTATAACCTTCATACCATCAATATAATCGACAAGGACGTAGGGTTTTACCTTCATAGGAGGGCCCGAACCTAGATAAACATCGTCTCCTTCATCCTTTGTTACTATCGATCCTAGTCTCACAACTCGGGAACCCCTACCCAAGATCTGCCGGTTTTGACACCAACATTGGTGCTTTCATTGAGAGTTCCGCTGTGATCACCAAAGGAATCGATGGATCGTGTTGTCATCAACGAAGAAGTCCGTGGCATGGAATCCTTTGTCCTTGGATAGATCTTCGCGTTTTGAAGAATTGTGTTGCACACTGACCCGACTGGTCGTCTGGGCCGGGTCGGGAGTTTCGCCCCTGATCAAGAGATCACATTTGGGAACCTAGAGTTCTCCGTAGACTCACAGGGCGATCTTTCGCTCACCAACCTTGTAGTCTCATCTGACGCACCCAAGGACTCTAAGGCCTTAACCTCGGATCTCGCTTTCAATCCCGCACACGGGACCAACCCCGGCGATGACCCCGCCTATGGCCCGGATCTGAAAATAACACAGGATAGCCGGGGACTAGTTCCTGCCGACCACACTTCTTGTGCGGACGCATCGGAGGTTAACTCCCAAAGCTCTGGGCATGTCGACCCAATCGAGCTCTCGACACTCAGTGAGGCTCTATATTGGATATTATCAATGAAAATTACTGACGACCCAACCCTGATCCATGCTCAGACCGGTCTTAAGGCGGGTTAGGAAGAATTTTTCATCCCACCCGCCACCCACTTCGTAGCCACTGTCGAAGACTTAACCGATATGTTGGACTACGCCTTCGAGGAGGCAGAAGACATTGATGAGGAAGATTGTGCTTCCACCCCAGTTAACACCGGGCGATGGGCTACCACCTCCACCTACGATGTCTACATGGTGGACACTCCAGCCGATAACGGCAAGCACACAACCAAAACCAATGGCGACAAATCGGGTGAAGTGATGTCAAGGCACCGGATGCCGCGCAAACGATTAAAGGCAAAAAAAGGGAAGAGAAGCTATCGCTGGAACTGGGGATGGAGATACCCCGGAAGACCTTTGCGATCTCGATATCCCTAAACATCCACTAGAGGCCCAAGAGAGGCCAGAAGATAAGCGCAACCCCGATGATCTAAACGATTCTGAGGATGATAACTACCCCCCTGTCGAGAAGGAGGACAGCCCGGAAGCCGAATACTTCACCATACTCGAAAACCTTGAAGATCAGGAACAATTCATGCAACAGATTATAGCCACAACCCTAAGCTTGAAGGAAAAAGAATGGCAGTTTAAGGCCGAACAGGACAACCTCAACGATAGATGTACTAGGGTCCTATCAGCTGTGGAAGGATACAATACCAGTCTATTGGTCCAACCCAAGAGCTATCCATGCCGACGGCTGCTACCACTATTCGATGACAAGCTTACTGATAAGTCGACTCCCAAACATACTCCATACGACCAGCCAGACTGCCCTCCCCGAGGACAAGATAGGACGACTACTGACACTGGTTATAGGCCGATGATACCCCGCAGAAGGGGCAAAGAGCCAATAGAGCCCGATGACAAGTTTGACCTACGAAATGACCTAAACGATAGAACAGGTCGTACAAGATCCATCTACGGATCTAGAGGGTACTCCCCCAATAGACGAGATGGGTACCAACCTTGGCTCGACCGCAAAAATAGAGGCCGAGAACAGAACCGGTCCAGAACAGACGCCGAGTACCGGCGTGACATAGCCTGGGTTAGAAGCACCGCTCACCCGCTGTGTTTTACCGACGAGGTGATGCAACATCAGCTCTCGGAAGAGTTGAAACCCGTGAACATAGAGCAATATGACAGAACAACCAACCCAACAGTATGGATCGAGGATTTCCTCCTCCACATCCACATGGCGCGAGGAGATGATCTCCATGCAATCAAGTACCTACCCCTAAAACTTAAGGGGCCAGCTCGGCACGGGTTAAATAGCTTCCCCAAAAATTCCATCGGGTGCTGGGAGGATCTAGAGGATGCATTATGTAAGTGCATCTAGTGCCCCTTAGTGATTTTGGTGTATTGAAGACTTATAGGTTCAGGAACTAATGTGTTTGTGAGTGTACACATGCTCCATAAGTCGATGAGGAGTTTGATATATTCGGAGATTATCGACCCCTAAAAATGTATGTCTTCAACTGAAGACTTTGCTGAAGACTTTGCTAAAGCCTTTGGTATTCCCTGAAGACTTTGAAAATGAAGAAGTTGGTGTGACCTTGAAGATATGAATGAGGACTATGAAGCGTGAAGACTTTTGTTTTCGTAGTTTCATTTACTTTCTTTTAGTCATAGGAAACACCGTACTGTTAAAGGGGGCCAAGGTAATACTAAGGAAAATTTCCAACTAATGCTCAATTCCAAAAGCCTCAACCTATCCAATCCTTTGAGTGAAGACTTTGGAAATCTCTTAAAGCTCAGTCAAGTTCTTCAGTGACAGAGACGATGTTCTTCTAGTCTCTGATGAAATTGATGTGACTAAGGAGTTATGATTTCGCCAGTGCGAATTGCGTACAAGTGAGGAACATGACAAGCTAGAGGACTTTCATAGTTCGAAATTCTGACTGTTGCTGTGCTTAGCATCAGCTGTCCCCAATCAAAAATATCCACATAATGGTCACATCATTGCGGGCATTTATGTCTTATCATGTCAGGTTGCACCCTGGCTATAAATAGCCACCCCCCACAACCACTAGTTGGTTAGCAGCTCCGAGAGAGAACGGACACATGTCATTTGAGAGCAACCCATCCTTCGAGGACTTTGAGAGAAAATCATCAGTGAGGAAAAACCCAAATCCAAACCACCAAACCCAAAGTGATTCAACATCATTGAAGAGATTCCTATGTGGAACCAACGCTTGTTACCTTTGAGGACTATGTATCCTCTAGACGGTTAGGCATCATGGTCTAGTGCATCCTGAAGTCAATTGGGGAGCACAGAGTGACCTTGGTCTAGAGCATCCAACAATCAATTGTGGATCACCGGGTGACCAGTTTGTGATGGTTTTGGAAGTCTACCCTGAAGACTTACCATAGTGTTGGGTGAGGACTTTGTGACCTTAGCTCAAGGAGAATACGGTAAGGACTGTGTGTCCTGGGACTTTGTCTCCTCTGGTTTAAATACCAAGCCGCTCCAAACCAGACGTACGACTTTCATAGCAGTTGGAACTGGGTCATCAAACCATTGTCTTCATCGATCTACCTGGTTCTATTTCCTTAACCCCTCTGTTCCTCGTATACTTGTTGATGAAATTGATCGTTACTGTTTGAAGAATTTGACTAAAGATTTTCAGAATTTCCTCACCTCAAATTCTTCAAGTTACCTTGTTCGTCACCTGCTTATCATGTATCACGCTACTTGTAATATGTGCATGTTTTTATTTTATCATGATGATTATGCTGTCATTGTGTTCCTCATGCACTTGATTACTTATTCTGCTGCTAGTTATTCAGCACATTTTAAATTCCACAAGTTGAAATTCCTCAAGTGATGAATTTGTAAAAATCGACTATTCAACCCCCTCTAGTAGATATAATGCACTTTCAATTGGTATCAGAGCAAGGTACTCCCTTGTTCTTTGTGATTTTGGTTTAATCACCTGGAGTTCTAGTTATGTCGACTACCGGTATGATCAAGGTTTCCGCAGGATGTCCCACCTTCGATGGGATGGTCTATCCCTACTGGAAGAACAAGATGTGCATGCATCTTGAGGCAATTGACAATGATCTCTGGTACGTTGTGGAAAATGTTGTTCCCCTCATTTCTCTGACTATTACTGCTGCTGATATGAAGAGATTCAAGCAACTCGATTCTCAAGCCAAGAATATCATCTGTGGCCATCTGAGCAAAGGTCAGTATGGCAGAGCGAGTGCTTTGGAGACTGCTAAGATTATCTAGGATAGGCTATCCAAAGTCAATGAAGGTGTTTCCACTCAACGTGACTCTCGTGTTGATATTCTTCGCAATCTCTTCAACCGCTTCAAGAGACTCGACAATGAAAATCTTTAGCAAACTTTTGATCGTCTCACTGATATCTCCAATGAGCTTCAAGCACTGGGTGCCACTGATATCACTGACCATGAAGTGGTGAAGAAACTGCTAAGATCTCTTGATTCCTGATTCGATACTCTGGCCTTGATGATTCAAGAGCGTGGAGACTACAAGTCACTTGATCCTGCTGATATTCTTGAGAGACTCAATACTCATGAATTCCAACAAGCTAAGAAGAGAGACCTCTATCGGCCAAGCTATGGAAGATCTCGTGCTCTGAAGGCAAAAGCAATTTCCTCATCCGATGGCGAAGATTCTGATAGTAGTCTTGGTGATCCTGAAGAGTTGAGTCAGGAGCTAGCAATGCTCGTGAGGAAATTCCATAAGTTCTCTAGGAGAGGTGGATTTGGAAAGTCATCAAAACGAGGTTTGAGCAAATCAGATTCCTCAGATGACTACAAGAAAAGAACTTGCCACAAATGCAAGAAATCTGGTCACTTCATCTCTGACTGTCCTCTCTGGGAAAAAGAATCAAAGAAGAAGAAGAAGAAGTACAAGGACGACAGTTCTGATGACTCGAAGAAAAAGAAGAAATCTTCAAAGTCCTCATCTGCAAAGTCCTCATCTTCAAAGTCCTAATGCACAAGAAGAAGTTCCAGAAAGGCTCGGGCTTTCATTGGCAAGGAAATGGACTCAGAAGAAGAATCTGAAGAATATGAAGAAGAGGAAGAATCTAAGGTGGAATCTGAATCTGGTGTCGCTAGCCTTGCTCTCGCTACTGCTTTCGTCGGTAAGTCCATCTTCAACAATGAATATAATGACTACTCCAACGACTCTGACATCAGCAATGATGATTTTGCTCCCACCTATTGCTTCATGGCTAAAGGTTCCAAGGTACATAAGCATCCCTCCTCCTCTGAATCAAGTAATCATGAATCTGATGAATATGTGAAACCTAGCTATGCCAAACTTGCTAATATTGCCACTAAGAAACAAAGTGCACTTGAAAAGCTTCAGAAAATCCTAGACAAAAGCGATGATCTATTGGATGAGGAAGTGGATCAGACTCAAACTCTATCCGACGACCTCAAAAGTCTTTAGAAAAAATATGATAACTTTCAGAGTCATCATAATGCTCTCTTATCCGATCATGAGAAGCTTTCTTATGAATTTCTTCAAAGAAAGCAAGATCTTGAAAAACTAAGGGTGTCACATGAGGATCTCCAATGGGAAAACAATTCCTTACTGGCCCAACAGATCAGTGCCGCTGAGGAGGAATTTGTTCCACCTTGTTTGAAATGCATTGAACGTGAAACTGCTAATTCTTCACCTGAATGTTCAAATGCTTCTATTGCTGCAAATTCTTCAACTATTCCAGTGGTCACAAATTCCTCATCTGAGGATACCACAAGTATCAGTGATGAAAAATGTAGGGTTGAAGGAATTGTATGTGACCAGCATGTACAAATGTCTCAAAGGGCATCAAACCCTTTGCGATGTCCTCAAAAAGCAGATTCTGAACAAGAACCATAGGAAATAGGGTATTGCCTTTGAGAGGAAACTCAGCGCTGATGGATCCTACTCGACACCTGAGCAGTACCCAAAAACCTCATGGGTTGCTGCGAAAGGACCTCTTGTAGTGAAACTTCATATTCCTCTAATGAGTCGCTTGACTCCAACTACAAATTCTTCAAAATTCATAAAGGTGAAGTATTTGCCAGATTTGTTGGAACTAACTACAGGAATGGGTCACCTATGAAGAAAATTTGGGTTCCCAAGAGCTGCCTACAAAATCTTCAAGTGAATGTCCTCACGACACCACTCATGAAGAATAGGAACCCCAGATCAAATTCCACATATGGACCAAAGCCTTCACTTGGACCAAATTCCTCAAATGGTCAAAAATATCATTCTCGTGCTAATGCCTCTGTTTCACAGGAAAAATCTAAGAGTTATGAATATGTGCATTATTCTTCAAACCATTATGTTCATAAGTCCTCAAAGAATTTCTCTGATTATTCATATGAGTACTCTAACCCTCGCCCTGTGGAACAAAGCGCACTTGCTTCAATGCCTCCCTTCTCACATGGTGCTTGCAGAATGATGAACTCTTTGCCACCCCTCCAGATGTGGGTGGTGAAGAAATTGAACTAATTTCTTATGCAGGGTCAGGTCTCTAGATGAACTTGAACATCTGATGAGTTTGCTAGAGACCTGAGGAAATGCTTGAAAGGACGCAAGCTAACCATGTAGAAATGAATTCCTCATTTCACACGTCCTCACACTACTTGCTTACTATCTTGTGTGATGAAATTCTATCTGATGAAATTGATGTCATATTCTTCAATCTAAAGCATATGAGTTCGTAAGTCGTACTAATTCATCTGCAGGATGATCCTCCAAAAGCTACTGAGTGGGTGCTCGATAGTGGATGCACAAACCACATGACTGGTGACAAGAATCTACTGATGAATTTGCCACTTGCTCCATCTCATCTGAAGCATATCACCTACGCTGACAAAGGAAAAAAGCAAGGTATTGGGTCTAGTTAAGGTTGCAATCTCAAAGGACCGAACCATGGATAAGGTGATGCTTGTCGAATCCCTCGGGTTCAACCTTATGTCTGTCTCAATGCTTTGTGATCTTGATATGGTTGTCATATTTGGAAAATATCGTTGTGCTGTCATCATGGAATCTGACAATTCCAAAGTCTTCGAAGTCTTTAGGAGAGGAGACTTGTATATTGTTGATTTCTCTACAGGTCCTCAGCCTGCCACATGCCTACTTGCAAAGTCCTTAGAAGTCTGGCTGTGGCATCGAAGACTTGGACATGTTGGTATGAGGAACTTGCACAGGCTCATGAAGAAAAAGCATGTCATTGGCATTGAATGTGTCAAATTCCTCCAGGACCACCTCTATGGTGCATGTGAGTTTGGGAAGATATCCAGATCCAAGCATCCCCCGAAGACAATCATGACCACGACTCGACCCTTTGAATTTCTTCACATGGATCTCTTTGGCCCCACTCATTACTCCACACTAACAAATTCTTCAAGTTTGTATGGCTTTGTCATTGTTGACGATTAATCTCGCCACACTTGGGTGCATATTATTTTGTACAAGTATGAAGTGCAGGATGTCTTCAAACAATTTGCTTCAAGGGCCTCCATGAACTTTGGCGTCAAGATCAAGCATATCAGGAGTGATAATGGGACTAAGTTCAAGAACACCAATCTTGATGAATATCTTGATGACCTTGGTATTACTCATTAGTTATCTTCCCCATATACTCCTCAGCAGAACGACGACGTAGAGCGCAAGAGTAGGACTCTTGTTGAGATGGCTTGCACCATGCTTGACGAATACAACACTCCTCGTTCCTTCTGGCCTAAGGCAATTGATACTGCATGCCACATCATCAATAGGGTATATCTTCACAAATTCTTCAAGAAGACATCATATGAACTTATGACTGGCAAGAAACCCAATGTAAGTTATCTCAAAGTCTTCGGTGCAAATTGCTGGATTAGAGATCCTCACGATAGTTCTAAATTTGCGCCGAAAGCACATGAAGGTTTTATGCTTGGTTACGGAAAGGACTCGCACACCTACAGAGTCTTCAACACCTATCACCACAAGGTTGTTGAAACTATAGATGTGCGGTTCGATAAAACTGATGGCTCGCAAAGAGAGCACCTGCCTTCTGTGCTAGATGAACAGTCTCCTAAGGAATCCATTAAGTTGAAGGCTACTCAAGACGTCATACCCACTGAGGAAGTAATTCCAACGAATCAAGACATTCATGCTGATACACCTGAAGAAAATGGTGCTGAACAAAATCCTCAGACACGTCAACCTGCTCACCCAAGAGTTGCAAATGAAGTGCAGATTGACAGAATCATCGATGACATCAATGCACCAGGTCCCCTCACTCGCTCAAAAGCTTCACATTTGACTAACTTTTATGGGTACTTTGCCTTTGTCTCTATCATAGAGCCCACCAAAGTTGATGAAGTATTAAAGGAGCCCGAGTGGATTCAAGCTATGCAAGAGGAATTGCATCAATTCAAGCTCAACAAGGTGTGGGAACTTGTCAAGCGGCCAGATCCTCGCAAGCATAACATCATAGGTACCAAGTGGATCTACCGCAAAAAGCAAGATAAAAATGTCCTTGTGGTAAGTAATAAGGCTCGTCTTGTAGCTCAAGGCTACACACAGGTTGAAGGAATTGTCTTTGATGAAACTTTTGCACTTGTTGCTAGACTTGAAGCTTTTCGCATATTGCTTGCTTCTGCTAACCATCATGATATCATATTATATCAAATGGATGTGAAAAGTACATTCCTCAATGGTAAGCTTGAGGAAGAAGTATACGTTGCTCACCCCTAGGTTTTGAAGACCCTAAGCATCCTGACAAAGTCTTCAGACTCAACAAAGCCCTCTATGGCCTCAAGAAAGACCCTCGGGCGTGGTATGACACTCTGAAGGAGTTCCTCATGAAGAAAGGCTTCAAACCCGGTTCACTCGACCCAACTCTTTTCACAAATTCCTATGACAATGAACAGTTCATTTGCCAAATATACGTAGCTGATATTATCTTTGGCTATACTAACAAACGTTACAGTGATGAATTTCCCTATATGATGAGTGAAGAATATCAAATGTCTATGATGGGAGAGTTGAAATTCTTCTTAGGTCTTGAAATTCGTCAGCAAGACAATGTCATCTTCATATCTCAAGAGAAATACCTCAAGGATGTTCTGAGGAAATTCGACATGCAAGATTGCAAAGGCGTCAAGACTCCAATACCTTTAAAAGGACACCTCTACACTGACGAAAATGGTAAATATTTCAATCAGAAGGTATATCGCTCCATGATTGTCTCATTATTGTATCTATGTGCATCTAGGCCTGATATTATGCTTAGTGTTTGCATGTGTGCCCGATTCCAAGCAACACCGAAGGAATCACACCATAAGGCTATAAAACATATTCTTCGATACTTACCTCACACACCAACGCTTGGATTATGGTATCCCAAGGGCTCAAATCTTAAACTCGTCGGATACTCTGATGCTGACTATGCTGGAGATTACGTGGATCGCAAGTCAACTTCAGGCACATGTCATTTCCTCGGACGATCCTTAGTCTGTTGGTCCTTGAAGAAGCAGAACTGCGTGTTACTATCTACTGCTGAAGCTGAGTACATTGTTGCTGGTTCTTGCTGCGCTCAGTTGCTATGGATGAAGCAAACCCTCAAGGACTATGGCATCAAGTTGAAGAATGTGCCATTCTACTGTGACAACGAGAGTGCCATCAAGATTGCTTACAAACCAGTTCGGCATTCCAAGACCAAGCACATCTAGATTTGTCATCACTTTCTTCGAGATCATGTACTCAAGGGCGACATCGCCCTCGACCACATCCCTACTGAAGAACAACTGGACGATATCTTCACGAAGCCCTTGGATGAAAAGTGATTTTGCAAGTTGTGGTGTGAGCTAAATATCTTAGAATCTTCGAATGTTCTTTGAAAAAGGACACACATCCTAACACTTATGCAAACTTGATGACTTAGATGTGTAACACACAAAGTAACGTTCTTCTTTAATCAATGAAGAATAACCCTCTAAGTGTGAAGAAACTAATGAAGAATTTGATTCTCAGAACCCTACGATAATTGTACGCGGTGTCTGAAGTCATCATTCTTATACGGTGGGTCACGCCACCAACCAAAGTTGAAATTGTTCAAAGTTGAGTTTTTCGTCATTTTGCAAATTCTTCAAATTTTCAAATTCCTTAAGTTTGCAAATTCCTGAACTTTTCAAATTCATCAACTTTTCAAATTCTTCAAACTATGAAACTCATGTTCTCCATTGACTATATATATACATATATATATATATATGTATATATATGTATATATATGGATATATATATATATGTATATATATATGAGTTTTAAATGTCCTCAACAGAGTTTACTTATTGCTAATTCTTCAAGTTGATTTTCATCTTAGTGAATGTGATCGGACCCTCCCCCTCTATGCTAAACTCAACCCAGTCTATTCACAAATTCTTCATATGCGTTCTACTTTGAAACTCATTCAAAGAGTTCACTGTGTCCTTGAGAGCTGAAGAATTTGCGAACTGAAACTTTAAAATTTTCACTATCAAATTTTTTCGGCGTTTCCCGCTCAAACTGTTCTGATTCCCACGACTGGATAACCCACGATCCCCCACTATCGCCACTTCTTAGTACGTGGGTGACACAAGTCGCGTGGAGAGCAAGGGTGAGGGGCAATCTTGTCCAAAATCTTCGCATAGATTGGTTTTCACCTCCGCTATAAATTCCCTTCCATTTCACTATGCTCGGTTACTCCTCACTTCTACTCTCTCCCGAGCTCCAACCTAGCGCCGCCGCTAAAATCATCGCCGCCGGTGTGGAAGAGCTTCACAGCCTCGACCTCGCCATCGCCGTACTCACATCGGCCGTGGAAGTCTTCACCCCGCCGCCGTTGTAGCTATCTCCCTCTGCCAAGCTAGGGCGTGGGAGATCTGGACTGACGAACTTCCTAGATTTCTTCTCACAGTTCGTCGTGTTCTTGCTCAGGGTAAATAAAAAAATATTTTTACTACCCTTGTCTGATCTTCAGTTATTCCTCAATTTTCTCAAAGGTGTTTATTCTTCAAGAATCTCATTCTAAAACACCTTACACGTGCATACACTTGATGTTTTTCCCTAAGTCATGAATTTCTTCAAGATTCCTCTATTGTGTGAATCCTCAAAATTTGCACAACTCTGGAACCTAAGACAAAGAACACTTAGTGAAATTCCTCAAGACACCCATGGTCAAATACCTCACACTTGATTTTATTGAAAAACTTATGAGAACGCATATGACCTCTTCAAATTCCTCGCACCTATACTCTGTTCATAGGTACAAACATGTCCGCTGATGAATCACTAGGTTCTCATCAACTTAACTCATTTGCAGCGTTTCTTGAGGAAAAACTATGCACCTCTTCAGAATCTTCATGAGTTCAGATTCCTCAACCAATGAAAATGGAAGATGGAAAGAAGCCACAGAAAGGTGGAAAGAAACCAGATGTGCAGACTGCTTTTGAAATTCCCGAGGACTTGTATGAGGAATATTGCACGCCGGATGAAGCAACTCATGGCAAAGAGACAACTAAACAGAGAAAAATTTGTTTGCAGAAAATTGAGAGAAGATGGGTAAAGGAGTGGAAGGAATAACATTATGTCACTCCTAAATATATGATGAAATTCGCCGTGAAACCCCCTTGCAGCAGGCCTCCCTTGGCTCCAAATCAAATAGCTAATCCCACTAGTTTCAAGACTGGTAATGACTTTCCTCATGTATGGGAAAAACAACAAGCCAAGCTGGCGAAGAGAGCAAAAGAGGTTGTAAAGAAATTCAATGAAGACTCTGCTCCTGCTGTCACTACCGGAGCCTCTGCAAGTGCACCAAAGAAATCGACAATGAAGAAATCTGATGTGAAGTCAAAAATTTCAACTTCAAAATCGTCACAGCAGATTCCTCAAGCTCAAAGGCCTCAGCCGCTGGTTCGGTTGCTGCTCAGTCCTCAACTACTGCTGCAAAGTCATCAACTCCTGTGCATCTTGCATCTTGTCAGAGGACTGAGGGATACTCAATTGCTTCAAAGATCTCTGCAAGTCCCTCTAGTCAAGCAAAGTCTTCAACAGGTCCCACTATGTTGAAACTGAAGAAAACTGCTAAACGAGGTCCAAGACCAAGTCCTCAGACAAGCAAAGCCACAGTGACAATACCCTCAGGATCTAAGGATGATGATGAAGCTGATGATGAATAACTGGAAGAAATCATCAAACAAAGTCAGCAAAAGGCTGCATTAGCCAATGGAAGCTCTGTTCCACTTCTACTGGATCCCAAGATGATCCTCAACTTGATAGACATATGGCATGACGATCCCAACACCCCAATTTCCTCATTGAACATGCCTCGGTGTGGACCATGTCCTCACCCACTTTATTGTTGAGGAAAAATGGAAAAGAGAACAAGCTCAGAGAGCTAAGAGGAACAGGGCTCAGAAAGAAAAAATTCTGAGAAATAACGTGATGAATTTGACTCCAAATCAACTCATCACCGTTCACTCTGAAATTCGCTGCCTCTCTGAAGAACAAGAAAGGTATGATGCTGAAGGGAAGGGCACCAAAGTGAGATTCGTCAGGGCTGCCCAAGCTACTATTAAGGACCACAACACAAGGGCTGTAGCTCGATTGCAACCACAAATTCCTCAGGTTAATGAATCTGCTCATCCTACTGAAGAAAATGCAAGCACAACTGAAGAAAGCCAGACCGCTAAAGATCATACCAGGACAACCTCCACTGTTGTGCCTGAAGAAACTGACAGGCCAACTGAAGTTTTTGCTGCGCCTGACGAAATTGATACCTCAAGGGCGATTGCAACAGTCGTGCTTGAAGAAAATGTACCACCTTCACCTTCATCTGAAATAGCCAAAACATCAAAGGTGAAGACAATCAACCTTCCTTCTGCATCAGAAGTGAAGAAAACTAAGGCTGCTGGGAAGAAGACACTAAAGAGAAAAGCATCAACTTCAGATTCCTCAGTTGCGAAGAAATTGAAGACACTAACAAGTTCTTCAAAAGAACCAGTTGATGCTACACCAATTTCCTCAGCACCAGCCTATGAAATAGTGTCATTCTGTGTTGACTACGTCATCCCGAATGATGCTCGCAATTCTTCACGATGCAAGACTTCTTCCCTTCTGTGCGGACATCTGCGATTAAAATGAAGAGATAATCCTTCAATTCTATGCCACACTGCACAACACAGCTGATGCCTCTGACATCAACTCCTGGATCTTGGACTGGATGACCGGATCTACTCACCTCACTGCTCCAGCATCTGAATTGCTTCGTTCAGTCCGTGTCCCAATTCCTTCAAAATAAGCACACTGCCTATTTGATAAACCTGCTCTACCCAACCAACTGAGGCAAGTGCTAATGAAATCGTTGGCTCCTGGAAAACCTCAACGGACAACCTTCCTTGTGAAGGATTTGCTCTATGTACCCAGGACGGTCTACCGCATTCTCACCAACACCCTATGTCCTCAAAAGGGCCACAACTCAGAAGAAGAAGAAGTGGAGGGAGTCATGAAGAACATGCTATTCAACATTAGTCATGGGATTCCCATCAACTTCCATGATTTCTTCGTGAGGACATTGGCGAATGCAGCACTAGCCCCATTTGAACTGAAGCCTTATGCTCCCTAGATCATGAAGTTCATCAGATCAAGGTCTTCAGTTCCCTTCAAGGCGGACTTCCAGAATCACTTCGGCTTCTTGTTGATTGATGTCCTCAAGAGCACAATTGCCTCAGTTAAAGGAAAATTTAAGGCTGTCATTGATGAAGGCACTCATCCATTGGATGGTCAGTTTCGCAAAGCTGCATCTTTCTCCACCAATGATGACACTTTAACCCAGGATTCTGCTGCAAAGGCCTCAGTGCAAAAGCCTCAAGAATCTGCCCCTCGTGTGATGACTGATCGTGAGCTTCTCTTAAGTCTTCATCAGAAGGTCGATCGCAATCACAAGTCGGTAAAGCGTTAGTTGGCTTCCATTGTTCAGAACATGATTGTGACGTAGAACTCTATGAGGAAAAATAACTACTATGTGCATGAAATGTTCGATCGCACATGGGCCATTCTCGCACACCTCAAGACTCCTGAGGAGCTCAAGGACATGGACTTTCAGCAAAACTTCGACTGGTCTCATCCTCCTCAGAAGAAATTCAAGAAGGTTCAAGTTCCTCTAATGGTTACAAGTTCATATTCTTCATCGCGTGAGATGGATGAAGCTGAGGACATTGACGACACTGCGGTAGGCCCTACATCGACAAACGGCCCCGACAATGCTGTCACTCCTTCCTCACCAACAAGATGAAATTCTTCAAGGGGTGTTAGTCCTAATTTTTTCGTCCCTTTTGGTCTTCGATGACAAAGGGGGAGAAAAATTGAGTTAGTCTTCAAGCGGGTCTCTATATATGGGCTATTTTTGTAAGTTACAACTCTTGCTCTTTTGAAGCTTTTGTTGGTTGAGTTGTAAACTTAAGTCCGATGGTGGTCTGACTTTTTTGAACTACTTTTCGCATGCTTATTTCCTCAAGCACCTTAATGCTAAATTTTGTCACACACCATTTTCATCATGCATTTCAAATTCTTCATAGCATATGTTCAAAGTCCTGTATGAATTACAAGATATAGGGGGAGTTCTCCATGTTTTTAACCTGCCATATGCATTTGCAGTCCAAAGAAAATTCCTCAAATATGCACATCTTCAGGGGGAGTTTGTCTATATCTTGCAATCAAATTCCTCAAACTCAGTAATTACACTTCATATTATTATCCCTATTGAAAACTTAACCTATTGGTCATCAATCACCAAAAAGGGGGAGATTGTAAAGTGCCCCTTAGTGATTTTGATGTATTGAAGACTTATAGGTTAAGTAACTAATGTGTTTGTGAGTGTACACAGGCTCTATAAGTCGATGAGGAGTTTGATATATTTGGAGATTATCGACCCCTAAAAATGTATGTCTTTAGCTGAAGACTTTGGTGAAGACTTTGCTGAAGACTTTGGTATTCCTTGAAGACTTCGAAAATGAAGAAGTTGGTGTGACCTTGAAGATATGAACGAGGACTATGAAGCGTGAAGACTTTTGTTTTCGTAGTTTCATTTCCTTTCTTTGAGTCATAGGAAACACCATACTGTTAAAGGGGCTGAGGTAATACTAGGGAAAATTTTAACTGATGCTCTCCAAAAGCCTCAACCTATCCAATCCTTCGAGTGAAGCCTTTGGAAATCTCTTGCAGTTCAGTCAAGTTCTTCAGTGACAGAGACGATGTTCTTATGGTCTCTGATGAAATTAATCTGACTGAAGAGTTAGGATTTCGCCAGTGCGAATTGCCTACAGGTGAGGAACATGATAAGCCTGAGGACTTTCATAGTTCGAAATTCCGACCGTTGCTGTGCTTAGCGCCAGCCGTCCCCAATCACAAATATCCACATAACGGTCATATCATTGGGGGCATTTATGTCTTATCATGTCAGGTTGCACCCTGGCTATAAATAGCCACCCCCCACAACCACTAGTTGGTTGGCTGCTCCGAGAGAGAACTGACACTTGTCATTTGAGAGCAAACCATCCTTCGAGGACTTTGAGAGAAAATCATCAGTGAGGAAACACCCAAATCCAAACGACCAAACCCAAAGTGATTGAGCATCACTGAAGAGATTCCTATGTGGAACCAAAGCTTTTTACCTTTGAGGACTATGTATCCTCCAGACGGTTAGGCGTCATGGTCTAGTGCATCCTGAAGTCAATTGGGGAGCACGGAGCGACCTTGGTCTAGAGCATCCAACAGTCAATTGTGGATCGCCGGGTGACCAGTTTGTGATGGTTTTGGAAGTTTACCCTGAAGACTTACCACAATGTTGGGCGAGGACTTTGTGACCTTAGCTAAAGGAGAATACGGTAAGGACAGTGTGTCCTGGGACTTTGTGTCCTTTGGTTTAAATACCAGGCCGCTCCAAACCGGACGTACGACTTTCACAACAGTTGGAACTGAGTCATCAAACCATTGTCTTCATCGATCTAACTGGTTCTATTTCCTCAACCCCTCTATTCCTCGTATACTTGTTGATGAAATTGATCGTTACTGTTTGAAGAATTTAACTCCAGACTTTCACAATTTCCTCACCTCAAATTCTTCAAGTTACCTTGTTCCTCTCCTACTTATCCTGTATCACGCTACTTGTAATCCGTGCATGTTTTATTTCATCATGATGATTATGTCGTCATTGTGTTCCTCATGCACTTGAGTACTTATCCCGTTGCTAGTTATTCATCACATTTCAAATTCCTCAAGTGATGAAATTGTAAAAATAGCCTCCTTTAGGCACAATATTCGGGATGAATGGCTGGCTCACCAGCTCGGTCGGGATAAACTTAGGACAATGTCCACCCTTACATCACACATGACTCGCTTTTGCACGGGCGAGGATAATTGGCTAGCAAGATGGAGCCACAACCCTGAAGACCTCGGAACCTCCAAAGTTCGGGATGGAAACGGGAAACCATGACGCAATAGAAATAAGCGTCAGCATAGGAATAGTGATGCCAATGACACCACCGTTAACGCCAGCTTCCGTAATTCCTGACCCGGGCAGTGGAAGAAACCTCCTAAAGGCAATCGCGACGGACCTACCCCGCTGGATAAAATCATGGAGAGGCCTTGCCAGATCCATGGCACTCAAGACAAGCCCGCCAACCACACCAACCATAATTGTTGGGTGTTCAAACAGGCCAGCAAACTCGCAGCCCAGGAGCAAGGCAAGGGCCCACACAACAAGGAAGATGATGAGCCTCGCGTTCCGATCTATTATGAACAAAAGCAGTTCCCTCCAGAGGTAAAAACTATGAATATGATATACGCCACTCACATACCCAAAAAGGAGAGGAAGCGTGCCCTTAGAGAGTTCTACACCGTAGAGCCTGTAGCCTGCGTGCCCATGGTCGGCGTACCCGATCACCTTCTATCGACGTGACCACCCGACCAGTATCCGTCATGGGGTTCAGCCGCCCTCATCCTAGACCCCATTATAGGTGGGTATCACCTCACTAAAGTCCTAATGTATAAAGAAGTAGCCTTAATCTGATTTACTCAGACACGGTGAAAAAGATGGGTATATATTCGTCAAGGATCAAACCTAGCAAGACTACCTTTAAAGGAGTGATCCCAGGCATCAAAGCCCGATGCATGGGCTCTATGAGCCTGGAAGTAGTGTTTGGTTCGCTCGATAACTTCTGAAGCGAGGACTTGATCTTCGACATTATACCTTTCCGCAGTGATTATCACGCCCTGCTATGTCATACATCGCCCGCTCGCTTTAACGCCGTCCGACACTACGCATACCTCAAGCTCAAGATGCCCGGGCCCAAGGGGGTCATTAATCTCAACGGCAACACAGAGCGCTCCCTCCGAACTGAGGAACATGCATTGGCCCTGGCAGCCAAATTCCATTATGATGGTGACAAGCAAATGCCACAATATGACATAAAGGCACGTAAGGTTGACAAGGGAGCTCGGTTTCAGCCTGAACTCCTGGAACCTTCTTCTCCCCAAAAATAGGGACTCGCTCCCCATTGCACAACCCTAATGCTAGTGAAACACGTGCCAAGAAGGCACAACTTTGCACTAAAGATTCCATGGGCAGTAGTGGGAAACAACTATCAAAGCATAAGTGTTCGGTTGGACCAAACTACTACCAATATAAGTCTTCGGACATACTACAGGTACCATCAAGGACCTGCTAAAGCATAACCCCCATAAATACTTCGGTGACCTCTCAAGATCTTCTTTCCAAGGTCCGCTCGCTGACAGCATCACCCATAAAGGAATACAACTCCCAAGGAGGCACATGAGTGGACAAGCGATAGGGCATATCGAGGACGTCAGACCATCCATTGAAGACCCCTAGTACAACCCCTCCTGTAAGCTTTATATTTCCTTTTCAAATACCTGTAAACAGTTGCTTCGGCAATTTGAGTTATAAGAATCATTGAGCAAATAAAATTCCATTATGCATGGCTTCTTCACTGTATTTTATGGTACATATTTTTTCCCTCATCAATGCTTCTTGCAAAACTATTCGATACACATCAAGATGCAACCGGCTAATAGACCGGGGCTTGAGTTTAAATACCACCTTACGGATCCCACCGGCACAATCAATCGTGTGCTCGGCTTCTTGGATTTCGCTTTACATGCATCGGTTCCGAACTATGTCTTGGGTCCACAGTTGGGTTGCTCGGCTCCTGTGTTTGCTCTCTTACGTTCCGCTTGTTCGTCTAAAAGGGCAAAGGGAGAACCACTGCGATTGTGCTTCCAGCTGGCCTGGTCAAGCACCTTAGGGGAGAAAGCCGAAAACTGACTGTCATAGTACGCGAGAATCGGTCTACAAATCCAAGCTTAAATGTCATATTAAAACTTTGTTAGGGGTTATTCCATGTCATACGATGGGTTTCATACTTATACAAACCATGTGATGCTGTCTTTAGCCATGGTTCATCCGAACATCGCAAACCACTTGGGGCTAGTCATCAGCCCCCGCATTCCTTTTTCACGCTCCTATGGCTAAGTGAAAGCAATAAAGCATCATAGTCTGATTACCTTGTCCCTCTCACACTACCGCCTTCAGGCACCGATACCTCGGCTAAGGGTCACAGTGCGGAGGCAGAGACACCCCGTGTAGAATCTACGTGGGGACGAAATCGTTGACTCGCAACTTTCAGATTAAACGGCCACATGGGAGTCATAGCGAATGCAAAACTTACATGTCGAGACCCTGATGCTAAGACATATGAATCGAGCCTGTAACACGTCACACCACTTTGTGGCCTCACGCACGGTAACCCACGGCTGCCGCCTTGCCTTGGCCGGGACCGTTTGCGCCTTTTGGTTCACAAATATGAACATTTTTCTAGCATTCACACATCAAAGAACCCAGGTCGACATGACTAGTTATAGACCCAAGTGGCACAACCGTACAAGGACAGCCATACGTAACCCATCAATGCAGGTGTCGGTCGTCAGCATGTGTAGATGAGTCATAGCAAGCTACAAGGACTCAATTATGCCATGAGACATAAATGTCATCATTGCACGTAGACGAGTCGTAGCAGGCTACAGGGACTCCATTGCACTATGAAACATTTCCCCGAAGGGATAGACACCGGAACAAAGAAGGATACATGCCGGTTAATCAATGTGTCCGGAGCAGTAGCAAGCTACCAAGGCTCAGTGGAAGCACAAAGAGGCATTTCCCCTTAAAGAAGGCTACTAAAGGCACACAACTAGGTGTCGAATCCCACGCATACCAATGCATTTCAATCATACACGCACTATGCACGATATGCATAGATACAACATGGCATCACAACAAAACTCTACAACATAACATTTATTTAGGAGGCTCCAAGGAGCCAACATAGTATAATGTTACAAGAAGAAGGGGTCACATGACCCAACATTCAGAGCATACAAACAACAAGCGGAAGTTACATGCCTGAGTATAGACATCTACAAAAGCGGCTAGAAGAGCCTCAAAAGCTATAACGACCCTACCATAGGAGCCAGACCTCTATCTGGGTTACTAAGCTAATCCGTCGATGTCAACATCAGAAAAAACATAACTGTACATCGTCTATCTCTGCAAAAATGCAATTAAGCAACAGTGAGTACGAAGGTACTCAGCATGTCTTACATCAAAACTATCTACATATATATCATGTATCAATGAACGGGATTGCGGGGTTTACTGTAGAATGCCAGCTTTGACCTTTGGCTATCCTAGACTACGACAAAGTAACCAACATATCACTACTCTCCCGTCTCCCTACGAGAGAGCACACACGAGTCCACATGTTCACCATGTCAATACACCACTATGGATCCTCTCTCATCTTCCTATGAGAAGCCATCCACAGCACTCACACTTGATTGGTGCATTTTAGAGTAGCCACTTAAAGTTGTTTGTGAACAATGCAAGTATCCAAATAGTGCATATCCGTGGACATGGCTACTCGAATAGATAGTTTAACCTGCAGGGGTGTACTTCATCACACATGCTCCCTCAACTTATCGCCATGTGCACGTAAAAGGCACCTCGCCAATCTTCAAGCGGAAGCCCAGCGAGGGAGTCGGCCACGGACGTTAACCTTCAATGACTCATGTCTAAGGCAGTCACCTATTTGAGTTGGAACCCATACTGGAAGTCCGGTCGAGGTTTCCAACATGGCCTCAAACGTTGTGAGCAAGGCCCCAAGCCGGCCCCGATTGGGCCGTTCATCCACTTCGCAGGTCGTGCCACACCTATCAACGTTTCGAACTACTGCGACTCCTGGACTGAGAACTGGGTAGGTTAATAGGCCGAGAGGGTCCATTGGTTTGGGCCCAATGTGCGGTAGTATCTAGTCTTGGGACACCAACACGGAACTCAGCCCCTATGAGCGGCTTCAATGAGATAACCCACCATGTACTCCTACATGACCTCTCATCGCTACCTTTACCAAAATGGGTTCATCACTTAACCCTCATCATCAGGACACATCCGTTTCACTCTAATTCGTCACCTAGATGAATCAGACCTGACACAACTCTAAGCATAACAAGCATAACAGGGTTATAGCACAACATGGATGAAGCATCTACCGGGTATGCTAGGTTGCTTGGTTTGTCTATTTACTGTGACAATGACAGGTCATGCAGAGGAGTGGGTTCATCTACAGCAGCACAAGTAGCAGTTGAATCGGTTGTCCTAATGCATTGAAATGGGAGCAAGAGCGAGAGAGTGGAATTGTATCGGATATGCTCAAGGGGGGTTGCTTTCTTTTTTATCAGAATAACCCAGTTGTTCTTCGATGTCGTCGATAACTACGTCTCGCAAGTCTATCGACAAGATCAAACAAGGTACAAATTAAGCAAGGAAAATTCCTCACAATGATGCATGACAATAGCATGGCAATGTGTTACTGGTTTGAGCTAATGCATCTATCAACATGTTAAATGAAGATGTTTTGAACCCGAGGTTCAAATTCAACTCCATATGTGAAGTGGCCTATTGTGTTTTGAACAAACTGTCCAAGTTTGACTATTTATCTTGCTCTAACATGCATGAAAATGCCACCATCCGATTAATTAGATTTTTCTGATAAATTTTCATATATAAATTTTTTTAATCTCACTTACTGATTATTTTCTATGAATTTTTGAAGTTTATATTAATATTTGTAATATTTTTAATAGAGAAATGTATTTATTGCGTCAACACCGTATCAGGCTGACGTCAGTGGGTCAACATCGAATGCCCAGGTCAAACCTGACTACTGGGGTCCACTGGTTAGTGGCCCAAGGCTAATCCCGCGCTGACCGGGGTTTGACCCGCAGCTCAGGCCCGCTGTCATCAGCTAATGGGGGATTAACAGGGCATTAGGCCCTAATGGCCATGCCATGTCAGCCGACGGGGTTTGGTCGTCGGCAATCTCTAGCCACGGCAGAGGGCCATCGGAGGGCCATGGGAGCGGCAGCTGAGGGCTCGGGGCCACCGGAGTGCTCGCCGGCGAGCACATCCGTGGTGGCACCTGTACGACCTCGATGGAGAGGTTGACTAGAGAGCGGGGAGGACCATGGGGACAGGGGGAGAAGCACCAGCGGCTCATCTTAGTTATAGGAGTGGCGACGATGGAGTCGGGGAAGGTCCGCACGGGGCGAATCGACTGGCAGCCGTCGTCGGACCAAGGACGAAGATGATGATGGCGGCGATGCGATGGTGCTTCTGGCGTCTCCTTGCTCCACGGAGGGGTCAAGGGGGTCGTGGCGAAGCTTTGGGGTAGCTCGGGGAGGTAAGCAGCAATGACGGTGGCGCTCGGGTGCGAGGGGGAGAGAGAGCCAGGGGAAGAGGGAGAGCAGCAGGGGAGGGGATGAGCTCGAGGGGGCCAGGGGGTTGCGTGGCGCGGGTAGAAGGGCCGAGGCTGCGCTGGTGGAAGCAGGAGGTGGCTGGCGTTAGCCGTGCTCGGCTTTCCCTGTGCCTAATGGCAGAGGTAGAAGATGACCTTACCCCTTTGGCCTGGGCCTCTTCTGGCTCAGGGAAGCCCAGGTATGCCTCTGCCTCCTTTTCTTGTATTTGTTTATTTTTATTTTTCTCTGACATTTGTTTTGGCTGCAAATAAAATAGCTAGCCATTTTATAAAATCGTGAAAATGGCTATGTGACCTTGATATAAATCAATAGTGCCACATAATTAATTTCAGAATTATTGAACCTATATTTTATATATAATAAATATAAATCCAATGCAAGTATTATTTTATCAATTCAAATGCCCAATATAAAATGTTTATGTGATCCCAAAATATTGGTTGACAATTTTATCCCAATCCAATATTTTATTAGAGAACCAGGAACATTTTGATGGAACTGTTTGAAGCAATTATAATGCGTATTTGACAAAATTTTGAATTGTGAGGCTTGATCATCCCTCATTTCATTTTCAAATGAAACAAAAATGAATGCATGAATGCATTGCCAAACCAAGTGGAACTAGGGTTGTGAAAATTCACCCCCACTAAACAAGAATCTCGTCCCGTGATTCAGGATTAGTCGAGAAGAGTGCAGGGTACTCAAGCCGAAGACGATCTTCACGCTACCAGGTTTCTTCATCCTCGGAATGATGTGACCACTGAACCTTGAGAAACTTGATGCTGCTACGTCAGGTGCTGCGCCGGTTTCATCAAGAATACGAACAAGATATTCTCGATATGAGAGATCATCTTGAAGATCAAGCGTTTCATGGTCTACTTTGCAGATAGGATCCTTGAAGCAATGCCTGAGTTGAGAAATGTTGAACACATCATGAACTTTGGAAAGTTGTGGAGGTAGTTCCAATTGGTAGGCAACCTCTCCTCGTTTAGCAAGAATGCGAAAAAGACCAATGTAACAAGGAGCCAATTTGCCTTTGATACCGAAATGATGGGTACCCTTGAGAGGTGAAACCCGAAGGTAAGCCTTCTCGTTAACTTCATAACTTACATCCTTATGACGACGGTCATATTGACTCTTCTGACGAGATGGGGAGATTTTCAATTTTTCACGAATGATACGAACTTGCTCTTCTGCATCCTAGATCATATCCGGTCCAAAGAATTGTCTTTCACCGGTTTCTCACCATTTAATGGCATTTGACATCTTCGTCCATACAGAACTTTGAAAGGAGCTTTGCCCAGACTAGCCTGGAAGCTGTTGTTATAAGCACATTTGGCGAGTGGAAGACATTTCTCCCAATTCGTTCCGAATGAGATAACACAGGCTCTGAGCATATCTTCAAGAATTTGATTCACTCTTCCTACTTGACCACTTGACTAAGGGTGATAGGAGGTTCTAAAGGAGAGATGGGTTCCCATAGCATTCTGGAAACTTTCCCAAAATCGAGAAGTGAAAAGACTTCCACATCAGAATTGGTTTCTAGAGGAACACCAGGAAGAGACACTATTCAAGAAATATACAAGTTTGCTAACTGACTAGCAGTTATACTTTCTCGAACTGGAAGGAAATGAGCAACTTTTGTAAGGCGGTCGATGACCACGAAAATGGTATCATTCCCTTTCTTAGTGTTTGAAAAACCGGTGATGAAATCCATACCGACCTTGTCCCATTTCCACTATGGAATAGCCAAGGGTTGAAGGGTGCCAGCAGGCCTTTGATGCTCTGCTTTAACGCGAGGACAAACGTCGCAGTTAGCAATGAATTGAGCGATTTCTGTCTTCATCCAGGTCCACCAAAACCTCTGGCGTAGGTCCTGATACATCTTAGTACTACCAGGATGAATTATGAGAGGATATTCATGAGCTTCTTTAAGGATCAACCGCCTTAAGTTTCGTACCTTGGGAACCACCAAGCGATTCTCAAAGAATACGACACCTTGATCATTTACAGAGCAACATCTAGCATCTCCGCTAGCAATATTCCTCTTGACTCGATAAATACTCGGATCACATTTCTAGGCTTCTATGATCTGATCCTCAAGAGTTGGTTTCGCCACCAAGGTAGAAAGGGATCCCCAAGGAACAATGTGAAGATTTAACTTACGAAATTCCTCGTGGATAAGTGGTTAACTTTGTAGCAACATGAGGTTGTTACAATAGGATTTACGACTTAGTGCATCAGCCATGACATTGGAATTGTGTGGGGTGTAAGATATTCCTAAGTCGTAGTCCGTAATCAACTCAATCCATTGTCTTTGCCTGAGATTCAAATCCGGTTGGGTGAATATATATGAGACTCTGGTGATCACTGTATATTTCGCAATGATTACCTAGAAGGTAATGTCACTAGGTGACAAGTGCATGGACTACAGCGGCAAGTTCCAGAGCGTGTGTTGGATAATTCTCCTCATGTGGATGCAACTGTCGAGATGCGTAGGCAATCACATGACGATCTTGCATAATAATGCAACCTAAATCTTGTCGTGAAGCATCACAGTAGATAACAAAGTCCTTTGTGAAATCCGGAGGTACAAGTACTGGGGCAGTAGTCAGTCATCTTTTCAACTCTTGAAAACTTTCCTCACACTTTGGAGTCCACTCAAACTTCTTAACTTTCTTGAGGAGTCCAGTTAGAGGTTTGGCATCTTTGGAGAAGTTCTCAACTAAGCGGCAACAGTAGCTCGCTAAGCCAAGGAAACTCCTAACTTGCTTCACCGATTCAGGTTGAGTCCAATCAAGGACAGCTTGAACTCTCTCGGGATTGACAGAAATACCTTTCGCAGAGATTACGTGGCCAAGATAGGTCACTTCTGGCAACCAAAATTCGCACTTGGAGAATTTGGCATAAAGGCGGTGCTCTCAAAGTTTCATCAATACCAGCCTAAGACGCTTAGCATGTTACTCTTCGTTCTTAGAGTATATGAGGATGTCATCAAGGTATACCACGACAAATCTGTCCAAATACTTCATGAAGATCGAATTCATTAAGCGGGAGAAGGTGGCTGGGGCATTGGTTAGACAGAAGGATATGACAGTGTACTCGTATTGGCCATAACGAGTGACAAAAGCCGTCTTTGGAATGTCCCCATTCCTAATTTTGATTTGATGATAACCTAATCTCAAATCCATCTTGGAGAAGACTGCGGATCCAACGAGCTGATCATACAAATCGTTGAATCCTAGGGAGTAGATATTTGTTCTTTATCGTGACGAGATTAACCGGTCGATAATCGACAACCATTCGGTCTGTACCATCCTTCTTCTTGACGAATAGGACAAGACAACCCATGGAGAAGAACTAGGACAGATGAAACCTTTCTTCAAAGATTCATCGAGTTGGATCTGGTGCTCAGCTAGCTCTTGCGGAGACATCTTATAGGGACTTCTAGCAATTGGATCGGTTCCTGGAATAAGTTCTATGACAAATTCTACTTCTCTGTCAGGTGGAACACCAGGCAATTCTTCTGGGAAAACATACGGAAAGTCATGGACTACCGGAATGTTTTCAAGGTATGGAAGAGGATTGGCATTGAGGGAATAATTCATGCCCTTTGGAATGCGGGTATGGACCTTGATTGTCTGGCAAGAAGGATGGGTAAGGTGAACAAACCTAGTGAAACAATCAATTTTGGCATGATGAGCTATCATCCAATCCATCCCCAAAATGATATTGATGTCCGAAGACTTGAGGGCTATTAGAGAGGCAATAAACACTAAACCATCAACAAGGATTTGGTTCCCATGGCTTACTTCATTAGTTTGCCATTTGGAACCTGGACATTGAATTACTAATGGAGAGGGCATAACTTAGAAAGCAATATTATGCAAGGAGTCATAATGTTCATAGATGAAGGAGTGGGATGCTCGTGAGTCAAACAGTACTGAAGCTAGATGAGAATTGACAAGGAGCGTCTTAAGCATGACATTAGCATCATCTTCATCTTCTTCTGCAGTTACATGGTGCACACATCCACGAGTATGCACAACTGACCTAACATTAGGCTTCTTGGTCGGTGGCTTGCAACGAACAACACCACTTGTTGAAGAGGGTGGAACATTTGCTCGCAAAAGGCGATTCTTCAAATAATGTCCAGGATGACTGCACTTGAAGCATGCCCCATGAATGGGACGTGGATCCGGGTTGAGCACTCGGTTGATGAGGTTCTTTTGGGGAGCACATGGCATCGGCAGATGAGGCGCCACATAGGATGGCCTTGGTGCATATCTCGGAGGAAGAGTGGCATTCGGGATCCATATCCTATGCTTCTGGGATGTTGACGTGGAAGATGATCCAACATCACGGCTGTGCTTGCGAAATTCCTCGTAGGTCATCCTGCTCATTTCTCCTTGGATTGCTTTGTTCACAAGAACTTGGAAGCTAACGAACTCATGCAGACTGAGATCATGACGAAGCTTCGGGTTAAGGCCTTTCTTAAGCCTGGCTTTCTTCTTCGCATCTGTGGATACTTTTTTCGAGGCATAACGCGCAAGCATTCAAATTCACGGCTATAGGCATCCAGGCCCATCTTTCCTTGGGTCAAGTTGTAGAACTCTTCTTGCTTACGATCTATCAGAGCCTGTGGAATATGATGCTCATGAAAAGCTTCACAAAATTCCTTCCATGATGTGGCTTGGCCTGTAGGTCGCATGGCCTCGAAATTCTCCCACCATAAACTAGCAGAACCTCCAAGGTGATATGCGGCATAGATGACCTTGTCTCCTTCAGCCACGTTTACATAACGCAGCTTGTTGTTGATACTTCGGAGCCAATCATCTGCGTCTAGTGGCTCAATGGAGTGTTGGAAGGTGGGCGGTTGCAACTTGATGAAGTCTATGATGGATACTAGCTCATTTCGCTGATGGGCTGTATTCTGCTCGATGTGCTCCAACAGACGGTTGGTGGCACGCTTGCTCCTCTCAACTTCTAGCATAACCTCCGCCAAGAGAGGCGGGTTGGGAGGATCTTCTTCATCTCTACCACCTCTAGGGTTTTGACTACGACCAACAGATCTCTGATTGACTAGCGACATCCTGAAGGAAACAACCAGGGTTCAGAATCAAAGGAGAACACTAACACACAATGAATCCTAGGTGAACTCGGACATCATAACGGCTGTACATGCATGAAATATGAGTCAACCTACACAAGATTTGGCCAGCATAACAGCTCAACATCATGGTTCAAGGCACAGAGAGAACATGGACATCACTTCTCACAAGTCTAATGGGACATGACTTGACACAAACAACCATTATATAAGTCTGAGGTCCAGTAACTCGTCATCCTAGCGGATAGGTAGAGAAGCCTAGTTCTTAACCCCCATAGGAAGAGAAGGGGTGACCCAGAATAGAGTAACTTTAGGAAAGGAGTAAAAAGAGCCTTATGTTTCCTTCCACAATCAATTCCCTTATATAACTAAAGCATTGCTAGACTCAACATCGACCATTTTGGCTTCGTAAACCTACAAGCAGTTCAGCTCTGATACCAACGCTTTCGGGACCCCGATCCTAAGACATATGAATCCAGCCTGTAACACGTCACACTAGTTTGCGGCCTCACGCACGATAACCCACGGCTGCCGCCTTACCTTGGCTGGTGCCGTTTGCACCTTTTGGCTCACGGATATGAACATGTCGCTAGCATTCACACATCAAAGAACCCGGGTCGACATGACTAGTTATAGACCCAAGTGGCACAACCGTACAAGGACATGCATACGTAACCCAGCAATGCAGGTGTCGGTCATCAGCATGTGTAGACGAGTCGTACCAAGATACAAGGACTCCATTACACCATGGGACATAAATGTCATCACTACATGTAGACGAGTCATAGCAGACTACAGGGACACCATTACACTGCGAGACATTTCCTCGAAGGGACAAACACAGCATCAAAGAAGGATACATGTCGGTCAATCAATGTGTTTGGAGAAAGCAAGCTACCAAGGCTCAGTGGAAGCACAAAGAGGCATTTCCCTATAAATAAGGCTACTAAAGGCACACAACTAGGTGTCGAATCCCACACATACCAATGCATTTCAATCATACACGCACTATGCATGATATGCGTAGATACAACATGGCATCACAACAAAACTCTACAACATAACATTTATTTAGGAGGCTCCAAGGAGCCAACATAGTATAATGTTACAAGTAGAAGGGGTCACATGAGCCAACATTCAGAGCATACAAACAACAAGCGGAAGTTACATGTCTGAGTACAGACATCTACAAAAGCGGCTGGAAGAACCTGAAAAGCTATAACGACCCTACCATAGGAGCCAGACCTCTGTCTGGGTTACTAAGCTAATCCATCGATGACTATCTCTGTCAAAATGTAATTAAGCACAAGTGAGTACGAAGGTACTCAACAAGTCTTACATCAGAACTTTCTACATATGCATCACGTGTCAATGAACAGGATTGTGGGGTTTACTACATAATGCCAGCTTTAACCTTTGGCTATCCTAGACTACGACAAAGTAACCAACGTATCATTACTCTCTCATCTCCCTACGAGAGAGCACACACGAGTTCACATGTTTACCATCTCAATACACCACTATGGATCCTTTCTCGTCTTCCTACGAGAAGCCATCCATAGCACTCACATTTGTTTGGTGCATTTTAGAGTAGCCACTTAAAGTTGTCTATGAACAATGCAAGTATCCAAGTAGTCCATATGCGTGGACGCGGCTATTCGAATAGATAGTAGCCTTATGTTCTAGCTCGAGAGGTAAGTGACATGCTTTACCATAAACCATCTTATACGGAGACATACCCATAGGGTTTTTGTAAGCAGTTCTATAAGCCCACAATGCATCGTCGAGTTTCTTAGACCAATTCTTCCTAGATATATTAACAATCTTCTGCAAAATCAATTTAATCTCTCTATTGCTCAATTCTACTTGACCACTAGACTGGGGATGATAAGGAGATGCAACTCTATGATTAACATCATATTTAGCGAGCAATTTACGGAAATCACCATGAATAAAATGTGAACCACCATCAGTCATCAAATATCTAGTGACTCCAAATCTAGGGAAAATAACTTCTTTAAGCATTTTAATAGTAGTGTTATGATCAGCGCTACTAGTTGGAATAGCTTCTACCCACTTAGTGACATAATCAACAACAACTAGAATATGAGTATACCCGTTAGATTGTGGAAAAGGCCCCATATAATCAAAACCCCAAACATTAAATGGTTCAATAACAAGATAATAATTTATAGGCATTTCCTGACGTGTACTAATATTACCAATTATTTGACATTCATCACAGAATAAGACAAATTTATGAGCATCCTTGAATAGAGTAGGCCAATAAAACCCACATTGTAGTAACCGTAAACTGGCACTTTTCCCAATTCAATACAAGATTAGTTTCTTCACATCTCTGCAAAACTCGATCAAGGTTGCTCAAACAATCATCAAATGAAGTTCCGTAAACGGAAAAATTATCCATGAAAACCTCAAGAATCTTTTCACAAAAGTCAGAGAATATAGCCATCATACATCTTTGAAAGGTAGCAGGTGCATTGCATAAACCAAAAGGCATATGTCTACAAGCAAAGGTACGGAAAAGGCAAGTAAAAGTGGTTTTTTCTTGATCCTGGCTTGATACAGGTATTTGAGAGAAACCAGAGTAACCCTCTAGATAGCAAAAATGAGTATGTTGGGATAATCTTTCTAGAATTTGATCAATAAAAGGTAAAGGGTAATGATCTTTCTTAGTAGATTTATGTAATTTCCTAAAATCAATTACCATTCTATAACCTGTAACAATTCTTTGCGGGATCAATTCATTTTTATCATTAGGAACAACGGTAATACCTCCCTTCTTAGGGACACAATGGACAGGACTAACCCATCTACTATCAGCAACATGATAAATTATACCTGCCTCCAGAAGCTTTAGTACTTCTTTTCTTACCACTTCTTTCATCTTAGGGTTCAATCATCGTTGGTGATCAATAACTGATTTGGCATCAGGATCCATATTAATTTTATGCTAGAACAGAGTGGGACTAATGCCCTTGAGATCATCAAGAGTATAACCAATAGCAGCACGGTGCTTCCTCAGAGTTTCCAACAATCTCTTTTCTTCATGCTCTAAAAGGTTAGCACTAATAATAACAGGATATATCTCCTTTTCATCAAGATAAGCATATTTCAACGTATCGGGTAATTGCTTGAGCACAAACACGGGATCACCCTTGGGTGGAGGAGGATGCCCAAGTATTTCAACAGGTAAGTTATGTTTCAAAATAGGCTGCTGCTCAAAGAAAATTTCATCTATTTCATTCCTCTCATTCATATGCATATCATTTTCATTGTCTAGCAAATATTGTTCTAAAGAATCAGTAGGAGGCACACCAATAGAAACAAGACCAATAATTTCATCTTTACTAGGCAATTCCTTGTCATGGGGTTGTCTACGAAATTTAGAGAAATTAAAATCATGGGACACATCCCCAAAGCTCACAGTAACTATTTCCTTATCACAATCAATCTTAGCATTAACAGTATTCAAGAAGGGTCTGCCAAATATAATGGGACAAAAATTATCTTGAGGGAACCAAGAACAAGAAAATCAGTAGGATACTTTACTTTCCCACACAAGACTTCAACATCTCTAATAATCCCTATCGGTGCGATAGTGTCTCTATTAGCAAGCTTAATAGTAACGTCAATGTTGTCTAAACTGGTGTAATATCATGCATGATTTCTTTGTATAAGGAATGGGGAATTGCACTTATTCTAGCACCCATATCACATAAGCCATGATAACAATGACCTCCTATTTTAACAGAAACAACAGGCATGCCAACAACAGGTCTTTGTTTATGCTTAGTATCAGGTCTAGCAATTATAGTAGGTTCATCATAGAAATGAATAGCATGCCCATCAATATTATCAACCAAGAGATCTTTAACTATATAAATACTAGGTTCAACTTTGATTTGTTCAGGGGGTGTAGGTGTTCTAATACAACTCTTACGAACCATAATTGAAGCTTTAGCATGTTCCTTTATCCTAACAGAGAAAGGTGATTTCTCAATGTAAGCAGTAGGGATAACAGGATCAACATTGTAAGTAATAATTTTCTCTTCAACTTTAATAGGTTCCATTACTTTCACTTCAATGGGAGGATGATATTTAAACCACTTCTCCTTAGGGAGATCAACATGAGTAGCAAAAGATTCACAGAAAGAAGCTACTATCTCAGAGTCAAGTCCATATTTAGTGCTAAATTCACAAAAAGCATCGGTGTCCACGAAGGATTTAACACAATCAAACTTAAGATTTATACCTGACTCCCTACCTTCGTCGAGTTTCCTCTCTTCAAAGTTTTGTTTAATTCTTTCCAATAAATTCCATTTGAATCCAATATCTTTCTTCATAAAAGAACCAGCACAAGAAGTATCGAGCATGGATTGATCATTACGAGAAGGCCGAGCATAAAAATTCTGAATAATAATTTCTCCCGAGAGCTCATGATTGGGGCATGAATATAACATTGACTTAAGCCTCCCCCAAGCTTGAACGATTCTTTCTTCTTCATGAGGCCAAAAATTATAAATATAATTCCGATCACGATGAACTAGATGCATAGGATATAACTTCTGTTGAAATTCCATTTTCAACCGGTTGTAGCTCCATGGTCCAATATCATCACATAGCATATACCATGTCAATGCCTTCTCCTTCAAAGATGAAGGAAAGACCTTCTTCTTGACGTGATTCTCGGGCAGACCTGCAAGCTTAAATAATCCACAAACATCATCCACATAGATTAGATCCAAATCAGGATGTAGTGTTCCATCTCCTGCATAAGGATTAGCTAGCAGTTTGTCTATCATACCCGAAGGAATTTCATAATAAATATTTTCAGTAGATTTAGTAGGTGGAGGGACAACTCCTTGTGTTTCCGATTGAGGTGTAGATACCCCAAACAAGCCCCTCAAAGTATTACTTTTCATAGTAACAAGTGACAGTAAATTTCAGCACACTATATAATTTTTTCCTTACCAAGTTCCACTCACCAAAGGTGCTTCACTCCCCAGCAATGGCGCTAGAAAATAGTCTTGATGACCCACACATATAGGGGATCTATAGTAGTCCTTTCGATAAGTAAGAGCGTCGAACCCAACGAGGAGAAGAAGGAAATGATAAGAGGTTCTCAGTAAGGTATTCTCTGCAAGCACTAAACGTTTCGGTAATAGATAGTTTTGTAATAAGATAATTCATAACAGGTAGCAAGTAACAATGGTAACAAAGGTGCAGCAAGGTGGCCCAATCCTTTTTGTAGCAAAGTACAAGCCTGGACAAACTCTTATATAAAGCAAAGTGCTCCCGAGGACACATGGGAATTAATGTCAAGCTAGTTTTCATCATGCTCATTTGATTTGCATTCACTACTTTGATAATTTGATATGTGGGAGGACCGGTGCTTGTGTGTTGTCCTTACTTGGATAAGCCTCCCACTTATGATTAACCCCTCCCGCAAGCATCCACAACTATGAAAGAAGAATTAAGATAAATCTAACCATAGCATGAAACGTGTGGATCCAAATCAGCCCCTTACGAAGCAACACATAAACTAGGGTTTAAGCTTCCGTCACTCTAACAACCCATCATCTACTTATTACTTCCCAATGCCTTCCTCTAGGCCCAAACAATGGTGAAGTGTTATGTAGTCAACATTCACATAACACCACTAGAGGTGAGACAACATACATCTCATCAAAATATCGAACGAATACCAAATTCACATGATTATTTATAACAAGACTTATCCCATGTCCTTAGGAACAAACGTAACTACTCACAAAACATATTCATGATCATAATCAGAGGAGTATAAGTGATGATCAAGGATCTGAACATATAATCTTCCACCAAGTAAACCAACTAGGATCAACTATAAGGAGTAATCAACACTACTAGCAACCCACATGTACTAATCTGAGGTTTTGAGACAAAGATCGGATACAAGAGATGAAGTAGGGCTTGGAGAGAAGATGGTGTTGATGAAGATGTTGATGGTGATTGACCACCTCTCGATGAGAGGATCATTGGTGATGACGATGGCTTCGATTTCCCCCTCCCGAAGGGAAGTTTCACCGGCAGGATTGCCCTGCCGGAGCTTTATATTGGTTCTGCCCAAGTTCCACCTCGAGATTGTGGTGCTTCATCCCGAAAGGTCTCTGATGATTTTTTCCCTGACGAAACCCTCCATGTAGCAGAAGATGGGCACCGGAGGGCTGCCAGGTGGGCCACAAGCTCGCTAGCCGCGGCCAGGGGGTGGCCGCGGCCAACAGGCTTGTGGCTCCCTCGTAGGCCTCCTGATGTATTTCTTTCGCCCAGTATTTTTATATGTTACAAAATAATTCTCTGTAGATTTTTGGGACTTTTGGAGTTGCACAAAATAGGTATCTCAGATTTGCTCCTTTTCCAGTCCAGAACTCCAGTTGTCGGCATTCTCCCTATTCATGTAAACCTTGTAAAATAAGAGAGAAAAGGCATAAGTATTGTACCAAAATGTGTAATAACAGCCCATAATGCAATAAATATAAATATTAAATCGTGATGCAAAATGGACGTATCAGGAATCACCCTCCTTCTCGTCCTCATGGTTAAAGGAGGCATGGGTTTCCTCGGACGCAGCGTCCGGCTGGTCCCTTATGCAGAGGCCTTCTCTGACCTTGTTCCTTTTCTTCTTCTCCATCTCCAACGCCTTGTACGGACCCTTGAAGAGCATCTCCGCAAACAACTCCGACCTAGGATCTTCGGGGTGTGGTGCCGAGCAGTTGATTCCCTCGACCTTGCTCAACCGTTTCTACAAAAAACAAGGGGAAAGGTGTTTAGCCCTTTCTGCCAATAAAACAGGGACAGAGAATTACGATTATATCGTACCTGGGGAGGAGGGTTATCGATTCTTAGGCCCGAATCCTCCTTCTCGATGGGCCAACTCTTTCGGGGCTTGAACAAGGCCTTCCACAGTTTCTCAGGAGTAGTGCGGAAGAGTTGGTGTACGGTAGGCTCATCATCAAGCTGATAAGCCAACATGGGGGAGTCCTGGCTCTGGTAGGGGAGGATATGGCATCAAAGTATGATCACACCATGTTAACCAGCTCGATCTTGGCCCTGACCATCATGGAGATGTGCTTTCGTAGCTTGTCCACCTTTGCATCCGACCCCCAGTCAAGACCATTCCAGAGCCATGAGGTCAATCTTGTGGGGGGTCTGGATCTAAACTCGGCTGGAGCAACCTAGCCTTCTTCCCTTGGCTCGGTGATATAAAACCACTCCTTTTGCCACATCTTGAAGGTGTCAATGAAGGTCCCAGTCCGTCATCCGACGCGGGGGAGCTTGCTGATTACCGCCCCTTAGTAGTCCGCGTACTCGCCCGCGACGGTCTTCGGCTTGACGTTGAAGACTTTGAGCCATAGGCCAAAGTGCGGTTCGACCTGCAGGAAGGTCTCACAGACGATGATAAAAGCCGATATATGCATGAAGGAGTTTGGGGGAGGTCGTGGAAGTCCAGTCCATAGAAGAACATGAGACCCCTGACCAAGGGATGGAGCGGAAAGCTCAGTCCCCTGATGAAGTAGGGGACGAACACCACCCTCTCACCTGGCTTAGGGGTGGGAACCACCTGGTTCTTCTTTGCGGCGTGGTGGTAGATGTTGGTAGGGAGGTATCCAACCTGCTTTAGGTCCCGGATGTCCTGGTCAGTGACCGTGGAGGCCGAACTCGCCTTGGCTAAGCTCGGAGAAGAGGTTGAGGAAGAACTGGATCTGGGCTCTTGAAGCTGAGGGAGATTGAGGAAGCAGAGGATGCAAATGGCAAGTTTGAATAGGCCTTGAGGGTTTTCTCCATTTTATGAGGCGTGATGCCGATTATCCTCCCTTTTGCACCACAAATCCCTATGTTTACTAAGACATGCATGCCGTTATACACATGTAAATAAACTTGATATGATTAATCGTATCCCGTGTGAAATGGAGCACGATCGATGCATTGACGAATCATGCTAATATAAAAATGACCTCAAATCGTGAATCGAGTTTTCATAACTGGTTTAGTGGTCATGGTGCGCCATGACCCTTCGTCAGAAAGGTTGTCGGAAAACATTGTTTACACTTTAAAGTTTGGCCTTCGGGACTAAGCGACTCACGGTGTTTGGACGATCATATGATCGGAAAAATTACGCGTCATCGGAGGCCGAACTAGTCTCAGTCGACCATTAAATGGGAAGAAGAACTCACCCCGCAAGCCGAGGACTCTAATCATGTGGAGAATCCGGAGCTAAGACCCTTGGCGTTGGGGGCTACTGAGGGGCTTACTGAGGGAGTCCTGGACTAAAGGGTCCTTGAGCCGTCTGCCTATCTCCTAATAGGCCGGCTTGGTGGGTCGTTCTATCATTGTAGCAGGAAGGGTCAGATACATTGAGAGCCCACATTCTAGAAGGAAGTCCCAAAGGCGCATCGTGCACTCCAAGTCAAGATGAGGAAATCGACATCTCCATGCTAGGAAGGAGACCTACCATGTGTAAACCCTAGTATCCACCAGTTTCTATATAAACTAGGATGGTTTTAGATTATAGGGCAGAGAAACTCATCTATGGTTCGAGCTATTTGATCTCGAGGTAGATCAACTTTGTAACCTTCATACCATCAATATAATCGAGCAGGACGTAGGGTTTCACCTCCATAGGAGGACCCAAACCTGGGTAAACATCGTCTCATTCGTCCTTTGTTACCATTGATCCTAGTCTCACAAATCAGGACCCCCTACCCGAGATCCACCGGTTTTGACACCGACAGCCGTCCCGCGATCCCATCATGTTCCTTCCAATCTAGCGCCGAACGAACGACACCTCCGCGTTCAGCACACATACAGCTCGATGACGATCGTTGGAGCTTGCATACCATTTAGCATCCTTAGGATTGACAAAACCTTCTGGTTGTATCACATACAACCTTTCTTTATGGAATATTGTAAAGGAAACTTTGTTTTGACATCCATCTACCCGATTTCATAATCGGAAAATGCAGCAACTGCTAACTTGATTCCAACCGACTTTAGCATCTCTACGGGTTAGAGAGTCTCACCGTAGTCAACTCCTTGAAGATGTCAAAAACCTTTTCGTGACAAGTCGAGCTTTATAAATGGTGAAATTTACCGTCAGCGCATGTCTTCCTCTTAGAGGTCCATTTGTACTTAACGACCTTCCGTTCAACGGGCAAGTCTTACGAAAGTCCGTACTTGGTTTTTCATACATGGATCCTATCTCGGATTTCTTGGCTCCTAGCCATTTGTTGGAATCTGGGCCCACCAATGCTTCTTCATAGTTCATAGGCGCATCGTTGTCTAACAACATGATTTCCAAGACATGATCACCATACCACACATGGGTAGTACATATCCTTGTCAACCTATGAAGTTTGGTACTAACTTGATCCAAAGTTTCATGATCATCATCATTAGCGTCCTCCTCAATTGGCATAGGCGCCGTAGAAACATCTTTCTGTGTTGTGCTATCATCCAACTGAAGTGACGGTTCAACAACCTCATCAAGTTCTACTTTCCTCCCACTCAATTCTTTCGAAAGAAACTCTTTCTCGAGAAAGGACCCGTTTTTAGCAACAAAAACTTTGCGCTTAGATCTGAGATATAAGGTATACCCAAATGTTTTCTTAGGGTATTCTACAAAGATGCATTTGTCCTCTTTGGGTTTGAGCTCATTAGGTGAAAATATTTTTCACATAAGTGTCGCAGCCCCAAACATTTCGAAATGATAGCTTAGGTTTCTGCCAAACCATAGTTCATACGGTGTCATCTCAACGGACTTAGATGGTGCCCTATTAAAGTGAATGTAGTTATCTCTAATGCATAACCCCATAATGATAGTGGCAAAATGATAAGATATATCATAGTACGCACCATATCCAATGGAGCACGACTACGACGTTCGGATGCACCATCACACTATGGTGTTCCAGGTGGCGTGAGCTGTGAAACAATTTCCACATGGTCTTAAGTTGCATACCAAAATCATAACTTAGATATTCACCTCCACGGTCATATCGTGGAGATTTTATCTTCTTGTCATGATGATCTTCAACTTCACTCTGAAACTGCTTGAACCTTTCAAACGTTTCATACTTGTGTTTCATTAAGTAAATATCCCCATATATACTCAAATCATTAGTGAAGGTAAGAAAATAATGATATCCACTACGTGTTTCAACACTCATTGGACCACATATATCAACATGCATCAATTCCAATAAGTCACTAGCCCGCTCCATCATACCGGAAAACGGGTCTTAGTCATCTTGCCCAAGAGGCATGGTTCGCATGTCTCAACCGATTTGAAATCGAGTGAGTCAAAAGATCCATCAGCATGGAGTTTCTTCATGAGCTTTACACCAATATGACCTTCGCGGTAGTGCCACAAGCATGTGGTACTTATCATTAGTAGCTTTCCATATTTTGGCATCAATATTATAAATATGTGTATTACTACGATTGAGATTCAATAAACCATTCACATTGGGTGCATGACCATTGAAGGTATTATGCATGTAAACATAATAACCATTATTCTCTAACTTAAATGAATAACCGTATTGCAATAAACATGATATAATCATGTTCATGCTCAACGCAAACACCAAATAACATTTATGTAGGTTCAACACTAATCCTGAAGGTAGAGTGAGCATGCGATGGTGATCATATCAACCTTGGAAACACTTCCAACTCACATCGTCATGTCGCCCTTAGTCAGTCTTCGTTTATTCCGTAGCTTTTATTTCGAGTTACTAACATTTAGCAACTGAACCTATCATGGTTTTGTCACGGGAGATGTCCGAGGACTTAGATTTGAGGCCATTGCTAAGGTGATGGACTCAAAGGTGCTGATCGGGACGAAGGACACCGGTTTACCCAGGTTCGGTCCCTCAAGTAGAGGTAAAAGCCTATGTCCTGCTTGTGCTTGTATTGCTTGGGTATCGATTAAAAGGGAGTGGATTGCTTGACCTAGTTCTCGATCAATTAGTCTCGATCTAAGTCGCCCCGGGTCTTGCCTTTATATAGGAGGTCAAGACCACGGGTCATACAAGTCGGAACCGACTCTCACAACGTGTCCGAGTCTATCTCTACATTGTCTTGCCTTCCTAAGCAAGCTGTCTCCGGATGGCTTATCCGCCCGGGTCTTCATACCTTCCCCGTCTGGGCCTCACCTTAGCCCATCATGGCAAGCCACCAAAAGGTCTTGGGCCTGAGTCGTCAAGGCCCATCCTTGGGCTGGTCTAGGAGCCACCAGGTGTGACCCGGAACCTCCTGGGCGGGTCTCACCACGGGGTTATATCCCGAACATTAGGCCCAGGTTGCTTTGAGCTTGCTCATTTCAGCCTCCTTCTCACTTGGCGGCAAGTCTCGCTGATCTCCACCTGAAAAATAAAAGATAACCTGTCGTGGAGTCATATTGGATATGTTAAAAGATTCCTTGACAACCGCAACAGATCTCTCGCTATTAAACTAATGGACCGAAAATTGAGGCGTCCATCTCGGCCAATTACTCTCTGTCGCCTGGTTTCTCGTGTCGGTTTCCACTTTTGACCCGTTGAATAGGACCGCGATGGGTGTCATTTGTTTCCGTCCCCACTCGCTCTTTTAATTCCTCTCGACGCCGCCGCTCCAGCGCCTCTTGCTCCAGTGAAGCTTCCTCAACGTCGTCACACCAGGCCGTTGCATCAACTGGAACATTCCAGAGCTCCGCTCGCGTCCATCGCGTCCTCTCCGGTGAGTTCGTCTCCCCCCTTTAGACCTGTAGCTCTCAGTAGGGTTTCATGAAGTTCTTTCCGCCGCTTGAACACGAGCCGCTCGTAATGCTAGGCAGTATGTAGATCATCGGATTCGAGAACGCCCTCCTTTCCATTGCGACAGATTATAGGAAGTTTATAACGGCACAACAACAGATCTGTAGTCGCTCCTCGCACTGCCTTCCAATACCACTGGTTCGACGGTTCATCGTTTAGGTCTAGGAATAACTCAATTTTTCCTATGTTGTAGATCCATAAATGCTTAGATACTTTGTGAAACTGGTTTTCCACACTTAATAAAATTTTCCTCGTCACCCAACAAACTTGACCCGCCAGTGAAATTTCGGCTCTCGTCAGACCATTCTTGCGACTTAGCTTGATAGAACTTATACTTTTGGTCACCCATTGTTGTCCGGCATCTCCTAACCCACCATGTATTTATCACTTTGCGCAGTTTCGAACTGCCACCATGTCTTGTGCATCCAACTCATGCAACTAGGTCGGCTCTGCTGTTACGGAGGAGTATTTGACAGATTTTGTAGACGCGAGGACCCTTCCAGCCAAAGATGTTGTACATTGGCGGGTTCCAGGCAATGAACTGAGGCCCCGTCCTCTGGAGGGTGAGGTAGTCGTATTTACCGATCACCTCGCGCGTGGTTTTAGCCCACCCGCTCAAAATTCTTCTGGGATGTCCTTCACTTTTTCAAACTGCACCCTCAAGACCTGGCCCCCAACTCCGTCTCCAACATATGAAACTTCCAAATACTCAGTGAGGTCTATCTGCAAGAAGAGCTGTCAGTGGATTTATTCCGTGAATTCTTTTATGTGAACCGCCAGACAGAGGTGAAGGCTGGCCCAAGCATAGAGCTTGGTGGAATTTCTATTCAGAGGAGACGAGACATAATCTTCCAGGCTCTTCAATTTCCAAGCCATCCAAAACATTGGAACAAAACTTGTTTTTACTGCCAAGATACCTCCCCTGAAGGAGAGCATCCCCTGCCGGGTTATCATCCATCCCGGATCCCGACAACATTCGAGCTCCCTGGCCGGCTGTCAACTTCTAAGTAGGCAAAGTACGCTCCGGCTCACACGAAGATCAAAGCTCTTATGGCCAATGGACTGACAGGCCTGGACTTAACTCGCTGCTGGATTTCTTGGAGGGTCATGCCCCTGAGCCGGCAAAGCCGCCTTATGCATTAATATAAGGGCCAATCTGACGACCCCCTCTGCTTTAACTCGGCAATGTTATCAGAGGATAACATCATGGCTGCTATCAAGAGCCTTGTCCATGAGTCTTCAGAAGCTTGTGGTGCCATTGGGTTAGCACCTTTCTGTGTGACAAACCCGGCCCCAGACGTAAGGGCGACTCTTGGTATACTTATCTCTTAATTCGCTATATTCAGCAATCTTTTCACCTTTCGCCAGCTTACATTCTCAGGCCAATTCCAACTTCTGGAAGAAGAAGTACATTCCTCCTCCGAAGAAGTCAAAGAAGAAAACAGCGGGCTGGAAGAAGAAGGCCGATCCTCAAGAAGAACCGGAGGAACAGCCGGAATCTGACGACTCAGAGGTATAACCTAACTCTCTTTGTTGTCTCCTTATTCACCTTATTAACAACAATTATTAACAGGACGAGACAGAGACAAGCCACGCTAACGCTCCTGAGGTAACTTATGTTTCATCCGACTCAGATTATGTTGTACCCCGGAAGGCACGGCGGGTCATTCGAAAAGTTCCACTTTCTCATCCTCTTGCTTACTTAGACCCCCAATTTCCTTTGAAAAAGCAACCACAAATCTCCCGACAATAGACCCGGAGCACCGGATCTACCACTCTCATGGCCGGGTTATCTAACTCTCCGGCTCAAAAGAAGCGTCCGGCTGAGGTATCCCTTCATTCTTTACTTTACCAATCTTGCCTTTGTAATTCAAAATTGTCTTATATTGCTTGAATTGTCTTTTCCAGGAATCGCCTCCTTTGTCTGGCAACTCTACAGATTAATCCGTTGTATGTGTTTTTCAGCTTTTATATCCAAGTCTTTTGCAGTTGTAAACTTTTGGGTTCTCACCCTCTGTGCTCTTTCAGGGCTCAAGCCAAGTGAAGGAAAAGCAACAAGTCCTCCCCTGGCCCTAATGCTCAAGACCCGGAGTCTGCTAAGTCGGATTCTCCCATGCCGGATGTTGATCCCTCGGCGGCTTCCAAAGAGGCACCTGAAGAGGCTTGTCCTTCTGCAGAACCGACGGCCGATATATGATTCCTGAGAGTCCTCCAAGGGACTATTTCAAGCCGCCAAGTCCTGCAACGGCTGCTGATGAAACCACTACTACAGACGTCTTCATTACTGGCGTCGGCTTCCACTATCCTCAACCTCATGTGTTGACAAAGCATAGTGAAGCAACTGAATCTTCCAAGAAGCTGGAGTTTGAGCTCCCTGCGCTAGAGAAGCTAACAACCGATGAACTTCATGTTGGTTATCTGAACCGCCTGTCTACAAGCCGGGACCTGGAGCTCAAGCTTGTCAACCTAATGAAGAAGAAGTATGAGGTATGCTCACTCTCCTTATACCCTTACGTAGCCCCCAAGAGCCGGGTTATTATTAGTTGATGGTAATCCGGGTCTTTAACACATGCTAGAAGTAGACATGTTTAACCTATGGGCCTCAACCAATTGAAAATCATCTTTTGTAGCTCCCAAGGGCCGGATCAACTTTGATAAAATTTAATCAAAGCTTCATTCTGGGAAATGCAAAGAGCTAACTGTAGCCCCCAAGGGTCAACACAACTTTGATAAAGTTGAGCTCGAGCTTCATTGTAGCATAATTTGAAGTCCCTTTGGTAGCCCCCAAGGGCTGGATCAACTTCGTTGGAGTTGAGTCGGCACTTTCATTGTAAATAGCATGAAAAGGCCAGCGTGTAGCCCCCAAGTTCCGAGTTAAGTTTGAAGAAGATGAACCGAAACCGAGTTCTAATCTTGGACATCGACTAGACATTAGCCCCCAAGTGTCAAACATATTGCTTGCAATCTGCTTGAGACTTGCTTAATTTTCATTATCTGATAAAATGCCCTCCTAACTGCTTACTCCATATTCTGATATGTCACATGAAGCTTTAAATGAAGCCAGCTCTGAATTAACCGGTTTGAAAATTCAGCTTGCCGCTCAACAAACTGCCCGATGTGAAGCCTATGAGAAGTGCCGAATCCTCTCTGAAGAGCTGACAAAAACAAAGGCTGAATTTGATGCTTTCAAGAAATCGGCTAAGACGGAACAAGCCGCACTGTATCAACGAGCGGATGATGCTGACCAGCGGCTCGTGAGCGTTTCAGAGGAGCTGCAATCTTTGAAGCGGCATATCAAAAAGATGTCAGCCACCATATTCGGTAAGCTTTAAAATAGTTAACCGTAACCTTTACAAGAATATTTGTACTGGTGACTTATGACGGAGAGTCCGTCTTATGCAGGTCCAAGAAGCCGACAACTTGCTTCCGATAGCTTGTTGCCCCTGAAGGCCATTTATACTCTGATGCAACAACTATATTGTGGAGCTGTCTGCATGATCAAGGCTATGCTCTACAAGGATAACACCCCTACAACGATGAAAGGGGTCTTAGAATTACTGTCCACACTGCCGAAACAGATCGTAGATCTTAAGAGATCAGCCGCCCAATAGGGGGCCATCGAAGCCATATGCCGGGCATTAGTGTTTGCTCCAGAGTTGACTCCTGAAGATATGATGGATGGGTTTCCATCCAAAAAGGATGACGGCTCAGATTTCACTAACGCTGATTATGCTGAGTGCGTGAAAGCTTCCAAGGTTCTCGCCTCCGTGTTAGCAAAAGAGGTCAACATATCAACTTATCAGGCGGCTTATGATGCCGATCAGAAAAGAATCCGCGACCCCCTCTTTGAAGCCAAGGATTTGACACCCGCTCGCAGTAAGCACCTCTTTGCTTCTGAACTTGACCTATCCCCCTTCCTTGAAGAGGGAAACTTCGCAGCTTTAACCCACTGCAATTGGGACTTGGACAATCTTCAGATCAAGGAGGTCGAAGACCTAGAGCAGGGTAACCCGCCATGAGCGCCATTAGATAAGCCAACTAATGGATAAGCGCCATTAGATAAGTCAGCTTCTATGACCCGCCATGAGCGGTGTAAGAACATTGAATCACTTTTGGGCTCTAGAAAGAGCGGCTGTAATAGTCTTGTCGTAAAACTTCGCCTTTTCCTGAACGATGCCATCGTGCACATGTTAAATAGTCCAGCTATAATATATGGCATCCTTATTGCACTTTCATATTGGATGTTGTGCCGACTCTTGGCGTCTTGAAGCAACCTGCAAGAATAGATGTACCCCCCAAGGGCCGGCTCATCAGAATGTGATGTGTCGGGTCTTCAATTTGAACCATATAATATGTTTTAACAGCTGAATACTATAGCCCCATGTGCTAGGTCGCACGCCTGCGGCGACTTGTGACTTTAGAAAATTTGATCTGAGCGGTGTATCCCCCAAGTGCCGGGTTAGTAAGAATTACTGGGCTGGGACTTAGAAAATTATTTGAAAGGCCGGTTTATCTTCTTGAGATAATAAGGTCTTGCTGACAATGTAATGATTTGAAAACCGGCTTGCATTAGGCCCCAAGTGCCGTGGTGCATGCTTGCAATGACATGGGACTTGCATAGTTGATATAAATTGTACTTGAATAATGTAGCCCCCAAGCGTCGGGTTGTCTGCCTGCGGCGACTCGGGATTATTAAGAATAATATGACTCACCACAATTTTTTGAATGAATCCTTGACCGTGGTTGTAATATAACCCGGAATGAATATCTTGGAACAATTCTTTTATCTTTGACATGAAATCCCTGCTCGTGGTTGCGGTGCAACCCGGCAAATATGGGTTGGAGAAATCCATGAGTGTTGTAGATTACTACCGAACACAATTGAAGAAATCCGAGAACCGGTCAATTAGATGACACGGTATTATATGTGATAGGGCGGCTCTTGAAAAAATAATTAATTCTCCGAGCTGGTTTGAAAACCCCAATCATTTAGTACTGGTTATGATAAACCATGAAGATCCAACCAGGTTGGCTATTAAAGATCCATTTTCTTTTGCAGAAGTTTTTCATCATACTTAACGGAGGCTCATCTTAAGAGATAAGACCTGCAAAAATAAACAAGACATAATATATTCTTCTTTGTTGTAAGGGCGGCTTAAAAAAGCACAACCCGGAGATGTTATATCTTTCATAACATTGCTCCTTCTTTCATAATCTTGCTCTGACCCGACTTGATATACCGGATGACATGTAAATATGATGCAATGTATCATGCAATATGTGATGTAATGCGCGATGATCTTGTTTTTCCTGACTTATTTTTCATAACAGCTCATGTGCCGGTTCTACTGGGTTGACTCGCCACTTAAAACTCCTTAGCAGTACAGGGTCTCTGTGGAGATTGGCTGTCAATTTCTTTGAACCGGCTCAGGTGCTCAAAGCTCGATTAACTGAAAGGAAGTGTGACGTCCCAGAAGAGAAACGGCAGGGCATGAGTATCCTGATAGCCCAAAAACTGTCTCTCACGTGACATAAATCCATTGTTTTAACCTTAAATAGTACATGGTCCTCAAGGATTAACTATCTAAGAGTACAAACGGGCCACATAGCGGAGAGTCGGTAGTAAGTGGGAGAGTTTATCCTTGCTTTCCATAAGTCGGCCCTCACGTGACAAAAGCTGCCGTTCTGACCTTAACTAGTACAGGGTCTCTATGGAGATTGGCCGTCAATTTCTTTGAACCGGCTCAGGGTCTCTAGGCGAGATTAACTGGTAAGAGTTCGGCGGGTCACCTAGCAGAGTAGCATCAGCTTACAGGCAGGTTTAACCCTGTTTGGCTTAAGAGCCGATCAAGAGGGTGTGTAAGCTACACCCGGTGCATGAGAAGCCCCCCAAGTGACCTTTGTTGATGGAATCAACTGTTTGGCTTAAGAGCCGACCGATAGGGTTTGATAAGCTACACCCGGTGGGTGGGAAGCCCCCTAGACGATCATGTTGACGGAGTCAACTATTTGGCTTGAGAGCCGACCGATAGGGTTTGATAAGCTACACCCGGTGGGTGGGAAGCCCCCTGGATGATCATGTTGATGGAGTCAACTATTTGGCTTGAGAGCCGACCGATAGGGTTTGATAAGCTACACCCGGTGGGTGGGAAGCCCCCTGGACGATCATGTTGACGGAGTCAACTATTTGGCTTGAGAGCCGACCGATAGGATTTGATAAGCTACACCAGGTGGGTGGGAAGCCCCCTGGACGATCATGTTGAGTCTTTTTGCACAGATTGAAATATGCGAAATGGCAGAGGCCCCGGTTTACAGGGATGCCAAATTTAAATATGATATGTACAATGATACTGTACAATGTCGAGTCGCAACAAGTTAGGTATAATAAGGCCGTAGATGCGCTATGTTCCACGACCGGCGGGTCTCCTGCCCTGAGGTATTTGAGTCGTCTCGAATGTCAATGAGGTAATATGACCCATTGTTGAAATTTCTGCTAACCACAAAAGGTCCCTCCCATGGAGGGGATAACTTGTGTGCATCTGCCTGATCTTGAATCAGCCGTAGCACTAAGTCGCCTTCTTGAAATGTCCGGGTCCTCACTCTGCGGCTGTGGTAGCGGCGCAGGTCTTGCTGGTAAATCGCCGAACGAGCCGCTGCCAGATCATGTACCTGTTCCAGGGCATCCAATGCGTCTTGACGCGCTGTTTCGTTGTCAGCCTCAACGTAAGCCTCCACGCGTGGTGAGTCATGACGGATGTCACTTGGTAATACGGCTTCTGCACCGTACACCATGAAGAAAGGTGTATAACCTGTTGACCTGTTGGGAGTGGTTCTGATGCTCCATAAAACGGATGGTAACTCCTCCACCCAACAACCCGGCGTTCGCTACAAAGGAACCATCAGCCGGGGTTTGATACCTCTCAAGATTTCTTGATTAGCACACTCCGCCTGACCGTTTGGCTGTGGGTGAGCAACCGCAGAAACATCAAGCCGGATGTGTTCACTGTCACAGAATGCTCGCATAGCCCCCTTAGACAAATTCATACCATTATCGGTGATGATAGTGTGAGGGTAACCAAAACGGGAGATCACCTTCCTGAGGAACTGAACCGCCAGAGCTGCGTCACACTTGCTCACCGTCTCAGCTTCTACCCACTTGGTAAACTTGTCAACCGCCACCAGGAGGTGGGTCTTCTTATCCTTAGACCGCTTGAAAGGCCCGACCATATCCAGCCCCCAGACTGCAAACGGCCAAGTAATTGGGATCATGCACAATCATTGAGCCGGAACATGAGCACGCCGGCCAAACTTTTGACAACTGACACACTTAGCAACCAGATCCTCTGCATCCCTGTGAGCCGTCAGCCAGAAGAAACCATGCCTAAAAGCCTTGGCCACCAGAGACTTTGAGCCGGCATGATGTCCACAGTCACCAGCATGAATTTCATTCAATATTTCCTTGCCCTCCTCAGGTGAGACACAACATTGAAACATGACGGTGACACTGCATTTATGCAACTCGCCATTGATTATTGTCATAGACTTGGACCATCTGGTGATCTGTCTGGCCAGATTTTCATCATCGCGTAACTCGCCACGAGTCAAGTACGCCAAGTAAGGCATGGTCCAATCCAGAATAGCATGTAGAGCCGCCACCAGCTGTCCCTCCGGGTCAGGAATAGCTAAGTCTTCCTCGGAATGTAACTTAACTGACGGGTGATGTAAGACATCCAAAAAGACGTTAGGCAACACCGGCTTTTGCTAAGAGCCTAACCTTGACAGGGCGTCAGCTGCCTCGTTCCTGCGATGATCAACATGATCCACCTGATAGCCCTTGAAGTGACCAACAATGATATCAACTACCTGACGATAAGCCGCCATCCACGGATCCTTGGAGTCCCAAGTACCTGAAACTTGCTGAGCCACGAGATCTGAGCCGCCGAAGCACCTAACACGGCTTAAGTTCATCTCCTTAGCCACCTTGAGGCCATGGAGCAGGGCTTCGTACTCAGCTGCATTGTTAGTACAAAGGAACATCAATTGCAGTGCATAACAGAACTTGTCACCTTTGGGGGAGGTTAAGACAATGCTTGCCCCTGACCCTTCCAGCTACTTGGATCCATCAAAGTGTATTGTCCAGTATGTGTTATCCGGCTTTTCTTTGGGCGTTCGACACTCTGTCCAGTAGTTTATGAAATCCACCAGTGCTTGGGACTTGACAGTCGTACGAGGTACGTATTTCAGATTGAGAGGTCCAAGCTCCAACGCCCACTTAGCAATCTTGCCAGTGGCTTCTCTGTTTTGAATTATGTCTTCCAACGGGGAAGAGCTGACCACGGTGATCTGGTGTCCTAAGAAATAGTGCTTCAACTTGCAGTTGGCCATGCACACCCCATATACTAGCTTCTGCTAATGTGGATATCTCTGCTTGGACTCTATCAAGACCTCACTGATATAATAAACCGGTCTTTGAACCGGATATTCCTTCCCTGCCTCCTTGTGCTCGACCACGATGGCCACGCTGACAGCCCTGTTGTTAGCCACCACGTACAAGAGCAAGGGTTCTTTCTCAACTGGAGCGGCTAAGACCGGCGGCTCAGTAAGCTGTTTCTTGAGTGCCTCAAACGCTTCATCCGCCGCCGCACTCCAGACAAAGTTGTCTGTATTTTTCATCATTTGATATAAAGGGATGGCCTTCTCACCAAGGCGGCTTATAAACCGGCTCAGCGCGGCAATCCATCCTGCCAGGCGTTGAACATCATTGGTGCATGCCGGCTCAGCCAGGGAGGTGATAGCCTTAATCTTGTCCGGGTTAGCTTCAATGCCACGCTCTCAGACCAGAAATCCCAAGAGCTTGCCTGCCGGAACACCAAAGACACACTTCACCGGTTTAAGCATCATCTTATAGACCTATAGATTGTCAAAGGTCTCCTTCAGGTCGTTAACCAGAGTCTCTTTCTTCCTTGACTTGATCACAATGACATCTACATAGGCGTGAACATTGCGCCCAATTTGGCTGTGAAGACAATTCTGCACACAGCGCTGATAAGTCGCATGGGCACTCTTGAGCCCGAAAGGTATACACACGTAGCAGAAGGCACCAAAAGGCGTGATGAAAGTCGTCTTCTCTTGGTCCTTGACAACCATCTTGATCTGATGATATCCTAAATAAGCATCCAGGAAGCATAAATTGTTTGACAGGTTTAAACTTGGGATCCACATTAAGGTTGTGCTCAGCAAACTCTCTCGGTACATCCGGCATGTCAGAAGGTTTCCATGCAAAGATGTCCCGATTCTCACGGATGAATTCGATGAGCGCGCTTTCCTATTTGGGATCCTTATTGGCCCCAATAGTGAACTACTGAGATGAGTAGCCCGGATTGAAATCCACCAACTTGGTATCATCCGTCGAAAATTTGAGGGGCGGCTCAACCTCTGTGGTAGGCTTTTTCAGCGGGGTCATGTCATCTGGGTCAACATTTTCCTTATAAAACTTAAGGTCTGCCTCAGCACAACTTGATTCCGCGTAAGCTGCATCTCCTTCCATGCACTCGATAGCCGTATTCCGATCACCATGAACAATAATCGTTCCTTTTAACCTGGGCATCTTAAGCTGCAAATAAACATAGCAGGGCCTAGCCATGAACTTGGCGTAAGCCAGCCTCTCAAACAAAGCATGATAGGGGCTCTTGATTTTGACTACTTCAAACCAAAAGGATTCCACCCTGTAATTGTGCTCGTCACCAAAGGCAACTTCCAAAGAAATCCTACCCACGGGGTAAGCTGACTTGCCAGGAACCACACCATGAAATACAGTGGAGGAAGGCCTAAGGTCTGTGTCAACCAGCTTCATCCGCCAAAAGGTGTCATAGTACAGGATATTGATGCTACTGCCACCATCCATAAGTACTTTATTTAACATATATCCTCCCACTTGGGGGGTAACTACCAAGGCTAGCCACCCTGGGTCATCAACACATGGCGGGTGATCCTCTCGGCTCCATGTTATGTCATATTCAGACCACTTCAAGTATTGCGGTAGAGCCGGCGCGATTGCATTAACCGCCCGCTTGCGCAACTTCTGATCCCGCTTGTTAAAGCTAGTCGTAAGAACATGGTACTGGCCCGAGCTGAGCTATTTTGGGTTGCTCTGATACCCAGACTGATTATGATGCCGCTCATTATTGCTACCAGAGTGCTGATGATGTCCTCCTTGGTTGCCCTGGCCATGATGAGCGGATCCTGAGCCGCTGGACCCAAACCTGGCTCCTGTCCCGCCTGGTCCTGAACCGCCGGGCGGGCCACAACCATCGTTGTTATGCTGTCACATGTTATAGTCCTTGAACTTCTGCATGATGTGGCAATTGCCCCACGTGTGACCCGCCAGTCTGTCAGGCCGGCTGTGCTTCAGACAAGGTTTGTTGAGCATTTCCTCCAAGTTGAAAGGAGCCTTACCCTTATTAAAGGTGGTCTAAATTTCCCATTGCCCTTAGGACGATTGTTGTCGATGCTCGCATTGGCCACCAATTATGACACGCCATCCGGGTTCTTCCTCTTGCTTTGGTTACCATTACCTGCCGCACCCTTGCCATGGTTATTCTTTTTACCTTGGCTAGTTTTCTCCTCATCAGAGCCTAGATCCTTCGTATTATCCGAGTCTGCGTATTTGGTGAGAGCCGCCATGAGCCCCCCCCCCCCATGTCTTGACACGTGCGCTTGAGCCGTCCAAGCTTCTGCTTCAAAGTTATAAAGTGGCAATTCTTTTCCAGGATTAGAACCGCTTGAGCCGCCGTAATCTGCTCAGACGAGTGGATGATAGTTGAAACTCGCCGGACCCAATGATGAGCCGACTCATTTTCCTGTTGCACACGGTGATCTAAATCCACAATCGTCATGGGTTGCTTGCACGTTCCTTGAATATTTTTGATGAACATCGCCTTCAACTCGGCCCAGGAGTTGATGGTGTTGGGTGGCAAACCCTTCAACCACGTGCGAGCCGGCCCTTCCTGCATCATGATAAAATATTTGGCACATACTCCGTCATTGACGTCCAGCATCTCCATAGCCAGCACATAGCTTTCGATCTAGGCCTCTTGAGGTAAGTCGGCGGTGTAATTCGGGACCTTGCGAGGACCTTTCAAATCCTTCGGTAGCCGCTCGTTTCGCAGAGCCGGCACCAAACATGGCACGCCCATGGACCGAGTAGTCACTCCCGCTCCAACTGAGACGAAAGGCACGGGCTCTTGGTGAGCCGCTGCTGTTAGAGCCGCTGCCTCTCGCTACCCTCTCACCCGGTCTACAAGCGCATGTGCCTCTAAAGTCGCATGATCATCCCCTGGAGCACCCCAGTGCCGATCGCTGCTAGAGACCACCGGCGACTCATAGCGCTGGCTAAAGCTGCGGCTGGGGAGGGGGTTGAATGGACACGGCTCCGACTGTAGGCATATTTCTCTTGCCGGGCCATCACCGTTTGAAGTTATCTGATGGCGTTCCGCACCTCTTCTGCAAAGGGCGCCTCATCAGGAATAGGGATTATTGCGATCCGGGTTGCTGCCGCCACCATGTTCTCTCCCGGGTTGGAATAATGACCTGCCGGCGTTGGAAAAACCACTGGTGAGGCCTGGTTTCGTCAGGGCGGGTTAAGCTGTTGTCGATCCGCCGGCCGACCTCCAGGCGCATCCGCTGTCCATCCCGTTCCTGGCCTATTAAAGAGATTCCTGGCCTCATACCATTCCGGTAAGCGAGATTGGTGTCTCATCCGCGGCACCGCAGATGCTGACTGTTGTGCTAGCTCAAGGCGGAAAGCATCTGTCTTAAGGCGCTCTGCCTCTGCATCCATCTAAGCCTTTAAATAGGCAATCCCCTGTTGGACTTCTACCATCCGGTCCTTAAGCCTTGCGATCTCTAAGTTCCGGGCGGCTTGATTATCCGGTGTGACTTCTGTGGCCATCAGGGTTGCGAGCTCATTCATTAGATCCATAAGAACCTGAGCCGGCAGCGGTGGGTCAGCTCTCGTGTCTGCTGCTTTGGCGGTTGTGCTTCTCGTGCACGGTGCTGACCCCGCCATGAATACGGCTGCATGAATCGACAGTCCATGATCGTCCGGCTCAAAACTCTCTGATTCCGGGTAACGCTCGTCGCGGCCCCCCAGCCCACCGTTGTGGAGCTGGTAGATTGATTTCGCCTCTCCGCTCGAAGCCCCGTCCTCGGAATAAACGAGAGTCTCCTGCGACATAGAAGCCTCAAGGTCCATACCTTGAGTGAAGCCCACGAAGACACGCTTTCGGCCCAGGTTAGCATAGGTGGGTCGTGCATGTTGGGTTGTTTGCGTGCGCCGAGCCGGCTCGACGATGTTGGTGCAGACGTCCGGCCCGGGGGTAGATCCGTCAACCTTGCCGATGAAGACGTGGATTCCGCCGAAGGGAACCCGGAATCCATATTTGATAGAGTCAGCTTCAGGGCCCAGCCGATGTCGTCGATGTAGAGCCGGCCGCGGTGACTCTTGCTCATCCTTCTGACCACATATCCCTCGAACCCTGGGAGAGAGCCCTTTGAGAACTCAACACCACCGCACGGGAGCCCCATGGTGGGCGCCAACTATCATGGTTTTTTCACGACAGATGTCCGAGGACTTAGATTCGAGGCCATCGCTAAGGTGATGGACTCAAAGGGGTTGATCGGGACGAAGGACACGGGTTTACCCAGGTTCGGCCCCTCAAGTAGAGGTAAAAGCCTACGTCCTGCTTGTGCTTGTATTGCTTGGGTATCGATTGCAAGGGAGCGGATTGCTTGACCTAGTTCTCGATCAATTAGTCTCTATCTAAGTCGCCCCGGGTCTTGCCTTTATATAGGAGGTCAAGACCATGGGTCATACAAGTCGTAACCGACTCTCACAATGTGTCCGAGTCTATCTCTACATTGTATTGCATTCCTGAGCAAGCTGTCTCCGGACGGCTTATCCGCCCGGGTCTTCATACCCTCCCTGTCTGGGCCTCACCTTAGCGGATCCTGGCAAGCCACCAAAACGTCTTGGGCCTGAGTCATTAAGGCCCATCCTTGGGCTGGTCTATGAGCCGCCAGGTGTGACCCGAAACCTCCTGGATGGGTCTCACCACGGAGTTATATCCCCAATAGAACTGGTATCTAATACCTAAGTGCGACTAGGAGTACTTAGTAAGGTACACATCAATAACATGTATATCAAATATACTTTTGTCGATGTTGCCAGCCTTCTTATCTACCAAATATCTAGGGTAGTTCCGCTCATGGGACCATTCCCCTTGTAGTCGAAGCACTTAGTCTTAGGTTTGGGTTTAACCTTGAGTTTCTTCACACGAGCAGCAACTAGCTTGCCAATCATGAAGTCTCCCTTCTTACCCTTGCCTTTCTCAAAACTAGTGGTTTTACCAACCATCAACACTTGATGCTCCTTCTTGATTTCTACCATTGAGTTGTCAAACATCACGAATAGCTAATGGGATAATCCATGCCTGGCATGTTTATAGTTCATCACGAAGCTCTATTAGCTTGGTGGCAGTGACTTGGAGAACTATATCAATCACTATATGATCTGGGAGATCAACTCCCACTTGATTCAAGTGATTGTAGTACTTAGATAATCTGAGCACATGCTCATTGATTGAGCTATTCTCCTTCATCTTGCAGGCAAAGAATCTTTGTTGGAGGTCTCATACCTCTCGACATGGGCACGAGCCTAAAATCCAATTTCAGCTCTTGGAACATCACATATGCCCCCATCATGTTCAAAACGTGTTCGGAGCCTCAATTCTAAGCAGTAATGCATGACACACTGAACTATCAATTAGTCATCGGAATGTGCTTGTTAGATGTTCACAACATCCACAAACGTCACTTCAGGGGGTTTGGCGCACTAAGTGGTGCATTAAGGACAGAAGCCCTCAATGCAGCAACCGAGGACAATCCTCAGATCATGGAAAAAAGTCCACATGATTGCTACTACCATCTTTCAACTTACTTTTCTCTAAGAACGTATCAATAAAACAGGAGAGGTACAACACAAGCTATCTACAATAGAATTTGAAAAGACACTTTTGACTATGTTCATGATACTGAGTTCAATTAATCATATTACCTAAGAACTCCCACTCAAATTGACACCCCTCTGGTCATTCGAGTGACACATGATCCAAATTCACCAACCCATGTCCGATCATCACGTGAGATGAGGTGGTTCCAATGGTGAACATCTCTATGTTTATCATATCTACTATATGACTCATGTTTGACCTTTCGGTCTCTTGTGTTCCAAGGCCATGTATGTACATGCTAGGCTCATCAAGTTTAACCCGAGTGTTCCGCACGTGCAACACTGGCATGCACCCGTTGTATGTGAACATAGAATCTATCACATCCGATCATCACGTGCTGCTTTGAAATGATGAACTTTCGCAACGGTGCACACTCAGGGAGAACACAATTTCATCTTGAAATTTAAGTGAGGGATCACCTTATAATGCTACCATTGTCCTAAGCAAAACAAGGTGCATAAAAGGATTAACATCACATGCAATTCATAAGTGACATGATATGTCCATGAACTTGTGCTTTTTTATCTCCATTTTCAAAGTACCGGCATGATCTCCATCGTCGCCGGCATGATAGCATGATCTCCATCAATGTGTCTCCATGAGGTTGTCGTGCCAACTATTGCTTCCACAACTATTGCGAGCTCATAGCGATGAAGTAAAGCAAAAAACGGCAAGAATAAATTAATGACAACCCTATGGCTCCTGCCGGTTGCCATACTCATCGACATGCAAGTCGTGATATTCTATACAAAACATGATCTTCTCATACATCAGATATATCTCATCATGTAATTGGCCATATCACATCACAACATACCCTGCAAAAACAAGTTAGACGTCCTCTAATTGTTGTTGCATATTTTACGTGGATGCTTCGGGTATCTAGCAAGAACAATTCTTACCTACACAAAAACCACAACGGTGATACACAAATTGCTATTCAACCTTCTCAAGGACCGCCTCAATCAAATCCGATCCAACTAGAGTAGGAGAGACAAACACCCGCCAGCCATCTTTATGCAACAAAGTCACATGTCAGTCGATGGAGCCGGTCTCTCGTAAGCGTACGAGTAAGGTTGGTCCGAGTCGCTTGATCCCACAATACCGCTGAATCAAGAAAACAATAAGGGATGAAGCAATGTCAATATCAACTCCCACAAACTCTTTTGTGTTCTACTCAAGATCTCATCTACGCATAGACCTAGCACATGATGCCACTGTTGGGGAACGTTCCATGGGGAACAAAAAATTTCCTACGCACACACAAGATCTATCCATGGTGATGAGCATCTATGAGTGGGAGAGTGGATCTACATACCCTTGTAGATCGCTAAGTGGGAAGCATTAAGAAACGCGGTTGGTGTAGGCAAACATCTTTGCAATCCTATCACAAGCCATCCCGCGATCTCTTCAGAGCCATCCCGCGATCCTATCATGTTCCTTCTGATCTAGCGTCAAACGGACGGCACCTCCATGTTCAGCACACGTACAACTCGATGAGGATCTCCGCCTCCTCGATCCAACAAGAGAGGGTGGAGAGGTAGATGGGTTCTTCGGTAGCACCACAGTATGGCGGCGGTGCTGGTGGAACTGATCCGGTAGAGCTTCGCTAAACGGCGCCGAAACAATCTAGAGGAGAAGTAATCTAGGAGGGAGGAAGGGTTGTGTCGTGGCTTGTGGTGGTGCATCCCTCCCTCCCCCCTCATATATATAGTGGGTGAGGGAGAGGTGCTCGGCCCTAGGGTTCCCACCCCTAGGGTAGCGGCCAAGAGGGGGGCGGCGGCCTAGGGGTGCCTTGGCCCCCAAGGCAAGGTGGTCGGCCCCCTTTAGGGTTTTCCCCTCCACCCTTAGGTCGCATTGGCCTTGTGGGAGGGGAGGCCATCCCACCAGGGGCTGGTGAGCCTCCTATCACAGCCCATGGGACCCTCCGGGGCTGGTGTCCCCTTCAAGTGGACACCCGGAAACCTTCCGGCACCCCGATACATTAGGGGTGATGCCCGAACTTTTTTTGGTGATCAACACGGAACTTTCTATATATGAATCTTCACCTCTGGACCATTCGGGAGTTCCTCATCATGTCCGGGATCTCATCGAGGACTCCGAACAACCTTCAGTCACCAACATACATAACTCATCTATACCAATTCGTCACCGAACGTTAACTGTGCATACCCTGCGGGTTCGAGAACATATAGACATGACCAAGACACCTCCTGTACGGTCAATAAACATAGTGGGACCTGGATGCCCATATTGGTTCCTATATATTCTATGAAGATCTTTATCGGTTGAACCTCTATGTCAAGGATTTAGATAATCCCGTACGATTTCCCCTTTGTCTATCGGTATGTTACTTACCTAAGATTCGATCGTAGGTATCTCCATACCTAGTTCAATCTTGTTACCGGCAAGTCTCTTTACTCGTTCCGTAATACAAGATACCGTAACTAACTTATTAGTCACATTGCTAGCAAGGCTCACTGTGATGTTGTATTATCGAGTGGGCCCTAAGATACCTCTCCGTCACACGGAGTAACAAATCCCAATCTTGATCCATGCCAACTCAACAGACACCCTCAGAGACACCTATAGAGCATCTTTATAATCACCGAGTTACGTTGTGAAGTTTGATACACACAAGGTACTCATCTTGTGTCAGTGAGTTACATGATCTCATGGTCATAGGAACACATGCACCTATAGAGCATCTTTATAATCACCGAGTTACGTTGTGAAGTTTGATACACACAAGGTATTCATCTTGTGTCAGTGAGTTACATGATCTCATGGTCATAGGAACACATACTTGACACGCAGAAAACTATAGCAATAAACTGACACAATCATATGGTACGTTAATAGTTTGGGTCTTGTCGATCACATGTTTCTCCTAATGATTTGTCATGGGAACGAACACCTATGGGATCGTGGGGATCCCTTTTGGTTCGGCAACGGGTGAGGTGGCACAAAGAGTCGGTCTGGTAAGCAGCCCACGGGGAGTTTTTACCCAGGTTCGGGCCACATGGTTGCGTAAAACCCTACTCCTACTTGGTTATATTGATCGTGTTCTCGGGTTCTAGCTACAGGAGCGCCATGAATGGCTGCTACATGAGCTTGGTAATCTCTAGTTGTCTAACCGTCGGGCTGTCCGGTTGTCTAACTACCCAACTATCTAAAAACCAAAAAGCCTTCCTCTGTAACGCCCTCGGACTCCTTTTATACCTAAGGGGATCCCAACATTGGCGTACAGTGTGCACACGGGATGCACAGTGCTACAGTGCTATCATACCTAACTATGACGGAGTAGGACAAGAGCATTAAATGCACCATCAAGCACCTCAGTCCGTCAGTGGGACGGGACGGGGGCCCGTCCCATCGACGCCGCTTAGCTCCCTCGAACGTCGACGCCGCGACACGCGTCCAGGTGAATCGATAGCTGGCCTGTGCGCTAGCGGTGTTTGCCAGGGCCTTGCCTTGTCGGGACCTTGCCTTGCGAGGGGCCTGGAGGCTCTAAAGCCCTCCCGGCAAGGTCTTGCCGGTAGTCTTGAGTCTTCTGTGCTGGTGCTTGACAAGTCTTCGCTGGGCCTTGCCGGCGGGGTGTCTACTACTGCCCGTGCACGAGTAAAGGGGCACTAGATGGCCCAAAAACTCTAGTGCACCGACATGATGTGATCCCGTTATCAAATAACTTCTCATGTCCATGTCTAGGAAACCTTAACCATCTTTGATCAACGAGCTAGTCTACTAGAGGCATACTAGGGACACAGTGTTGTCTATATACCCACACATGTATTTAGTTTCCAATCGATACAATTATAGCATGGATAATAAACGATTATCATGAACAAGGAAATATAATAATAACCAATTTATTATTGCCTCTAGGGAATATTTCCAACAGAATCCACCTTGGTCAAATAAACATCTCTACAGACACTTGTCAAAATGATGACCCACATGGACATGGTTGTGTCGGCGTGATGATGCCAATGACCACCTGAGAGAGTGTTTGACAAAACAAACACCCACTACATGAGGCCGACACATATTTGTATATATGTAATTAAGTGTTTGTTTATTTAGTAACCAATGGAACTTTAATGTCACTTGCCTTAGAAACTGTAAGTCGATTTACGAAGAGGTTCGATCACTATGCACATAGGCCCTGTTTGGATCCGTGGGTTAGAGTTAGTTTGAGCTAGTTGGGGCTCAAATAGCCCTAAAGTATTCAAACATGAGGGTTAGATTGTAGCTAGTTGCATCTAACCCATACAAAAAAACTATCGCACCCAAGAGGTGCTAATTGGAGCTAGTTCTCGTGGGGCCCACTCTATCCCACCAGCCAAGAGGTGCTAATTGGAGCTAGTTCTCGTGGGGCTCACTGAAAAATCTCTTTTCTCTCTCCATCAAGTGCATGTATTGTCAATCTAACCATGTCATCCAAAAACCTCTCTGGCTAGAGTTAGTTTAGGATTAGTCATGATCTAGAAACTAACTCCAACCTCTTGAAAGTTAGAGTTTCCAAAACAGGGCCACACTCACGCATACGAAAAAGTATCCACATTGGTCAAAACAATATATAATATATAGGTGACACACATGGCCCCCATAGAGTGACGCGTTACCGATTACCATGTGAGGGAGCCACACTTAGGACCACCATAGATTATATGTGACACAAGCATATCCACGGGTATGTTTTTTTTTTGATTCAAAATGCCAACTGCACGACTTTGATACAGTGCGTGCTTCACAAATAGGGAATTCCCCACGCTAGTGAAATGCACGATTGGTCCATTAACTCATATTGAAAGCACACTTTAGGGCATAAACTTAAATTCTACACACTTTAGGTCAAAATTTGATTAAGAGCACACATTAGGCCAAAAAAAACTCTTCGTCGGGCCTGATCGTGCACACATGGCTGCCAACTCGGCAAAGACTGAACCACAACTTTCAGAGAAAGCTTTCAGATGGGCCTTTTTGCAAAATGTCCCGAGGGTGCTAAATCCCCACAAGTGAACAGTTTTTCCCAATTTCTATCAGAATCCCTAACCCTCGTTTGAGTCCTCCCATGGTCTCCCTTGCCATGGTTGACCGGTGGTCGAGCTTCTGTTCGTCTAGGCAGAAGAGCGTGAGGACGAGGCCAATGAATCGCTCTTGCAGTGTCTCCTCCATCCTGAGCAGCCGACCGACCTCGTTCATGGAGACCTTCTCGATGGGAAATATGGCCCATGACGCAAGGATGCGCTTGATGTCCGCCTCCGTCACCATCAGTGCAGTCGACGCGCCCACCTCCACCTTGTTCACCTACTTGCTCAAGTCCACCAGTGAGGACGCGCTGGATGTTCATCTAGCTTGCGAGTTCTGTTTGTACCGAATGTCTTCCTGTAGCTTGCAAGATAAGTTTGTACTGTTGTGTCTGTAGCTTGTAGCAGACAAGTTCAGTTTGTACTAATGTGTTCCTTTAGCCTACAATATATATGTTTATGTACCTACTGGACAGTTGCTCCTCTATGATAAATATCTTTGGCTTGACAAAATGTGCTCTTGTAGTGCCACTATTTGCTCCTGTATGATAAGTATTTTTTGTATTTGAAATAATATATTGCATTGGTGTTGCTTGTATATTTGGTACAAAGGGTGTCATCAGAATGGAAAATAATAGCACAGCGCACATGCTCTTCGGAATTACATCACAACTCCAGGACTTGAAATTGAACTTGAAGTTCTCATCTTCAGAATTTGGTAATTCAAGCTCACCATCAGAATCTTCCTTCTTCCTTTTATTTTTCTTATCCTTGTCCTTCTTGGTCTCATTGCCTTCAACTACGCCTTTGCTTTTGTCCGGGATCATTGAATCTTTCACATCTTGATCCACAAAGGCAGCAAACATATTGTCATCCCCATCAAGTGGGTCATTGTCACTATCAAAAAAGTCTGCATCTGAATCAAGCCTGTCACTGTCACTATCATCTTCCTTCAAACTCTTAAATTTATGCAACCTATCCAGCTTCTCATCCATCTGGGTTGTGATATCCTCCTTTGGCTGCCCTGAAATTGGAGATGTGCTCTTGCACGGACTCATAATGACACTGCGCATTTCTGAAGCATTTGATTCTATGAGCACATTATCCCATATGCTATTGTCAATCACATACATATGATCCAAAAAAGAACTACATTGGTGTCCCTACACACTAAATATATGAGCTTCTGAAGGTCATCATCATGACACACAAAGAAAAGACCATCAGTAATTCTTTTGCCAGGTAACAACCAATAAACCTTGTACTTGGTACTGTCGGGATAGCCCAATTTCTCCAACAAATCCACAATATAAAGCACTGACAACTCCTCAACAACACAATAGTCAAAGAAGTCAATTTTGTCATCAATATATGTTTTGTTGCTTCCCAAACCAGTGAAAAATCCACCATGATGAACCTCAATTGTGAACACTACCTGATCATCTAGACCTACAATGCACAATACCAAAGAGTATAGCTTTAGTCTTTGCACTTCAAAAAACAATACATTAGTATCTTCAGTTAAAACAAAGTAAAGGTTCAGACTTTTAGACACAAAGATGACATATGTATATTCACTTTAAGCACTAAGCGTTCATTTTCTATGCAGAATGTATTTAGTTTCTACACTGAATATGAGCATATATATTCAATTTCTCGAACCGAATATGACATATATGTTTAGTTTCTATAAAGGTTCAGTTAATTACACTGAACATGATATGTTCTTCCACCTACACACAATAATTTTTCACACATAGGAACAATGTGTAAAGGTTTAGTCTTTTCCACATATATATCCAGTTAAACTGAAGTGTAAAGGTTTAGTTTTTACACTGAATATGATCTGTTCTTCCATCTATCCAGAGCATATTTTCACACATAGGAACAAGTGTAAGGGTTCACATGTTTTGCACATTCAGTTCAAAAAGATTGTACGGGTTCAGGTTTACCCCTTAGATCACATAGGAATAAAAATGGTAGCCATGATTAACAACAAAGAAACGATCCAATCATCGACGATCACAGGTACCCTATTCCATGGAAGAGGACATGGAGGCAAAGAGAAGAGGAGAGGAAGATAATACCATATAAGGGTGGATGATCGGGTTTTTCATGTAGCCGAGCCATCCACGGCTTGCCGGCGTCGAGCCGCCTTACGTCGTCGTTGATCGCCCAACTCCTCCATCACCACGGCGTCTTCCAGAGAACAGTATGAGAAAGGAAGGATTTTGTCACACCCTGTGTTTCTGTCACTTTGTTATGGTTGGGTTTATAAAATTTGGAACAAATTAAAACTTTTTGAGTGCATGCTTGCTTGAATTGTTGCTTGTTTGATTGTTCGGTTGAGTATGTTTGGCACTCTTCCCCTACATATTCATCTTCCTTGATCCAAACTTCTTGACTAATGACCATGCCATGTGAATAGTGCCCAAAACTATTTTTATCAAATTTTATTTTGACCAAAAAGGCTTTATTCAAACTAGGTTTTCAAAAACCCATGAGTTGAGGTTTGCACTACAAGTCCTCAAACTGGGTGAATCCTTTTTCCCCAAAAGCTTTATTTGAAACCTACTATATATATGACTTCCAAAAACCACCAAATATTAATTTTAAAGATTATTTTACTATTTTGTTTAAAGGCTTTTTCTTTAGGCCAGATATGATTTTTCATAGGGAAAAAATATTTTTAAAATTTTAAAATATTTTAGAAAATTTAGGGAAACTCAATGGACATATATTTTCCATATATATGAGTTTCAACACATGGTCATGTTCAAAATCTTGTGAAAAACCCCTCAAAACCCTTTCTACTCAAATCAAGCTTTTGAAAGATTCCTATACGAAATATTCTCAATAAATTCCAAGAAAACTCTAGCAAGTCAACATTGCCATAGGTGATGATCTAGAAAAGTTTCATGTCAATCCCAATTGTTTTGATTCATCAAAATACTCCAAAACCCTCTCTATCTAGATTCAAATTTGAACAACTTTTTATTGTGAAGTTTCTTCCCTTGACCCCAAACTTTATGGGCATGTTATAATCCCCAAGTGATGATGCTACACTAAGTGGTGCATCAAGGGGATTAGTGTAGCATGTCTAGATCTACAGAAAGCAGATTTTGTTGATTTCTAGGGTTTTACAAGGTTTCATTGTCAACTTTCCTCAAATCTTCTCAAACTTGGTGATCCTCTCTGTTTTTACCTTCTACTTCATCCTGTTAAATCCCATGGACAGCAAACCCCATTTACTGGCCGAAACCTTGATCAAACACCTGCTGGCTGATTGGTAAAAGCCAAGTTTGACCCCCTTCCCCTATTCGTCTTGGTCTCAAGCTTTTACCACTGTCCCTAGGATGCTCCTTCTACCTCCAGTAAAAAGTCCAAGTCCGAAAGCCTTTGGTAGATGGGGTAAAACCCCAATATACCCTTCTGGACAAAAGGAATCTCTCTCTCCTTCTCCCTTGACCCTCCAAAGCATCCTATGCCATTTCCTATTTGTCTAATATCCCCTGGACCCACTAATAGGGTTGGCCGCGCCCAGGACGTCGTTGGCATGCCATGGCATGCCTTACACGTGCTCTAGAGCGCGCCACAGTGCAGACAAGCATTGTAACCGCCGCCCACTACATGGCGCCGACCGCCTCAGGCATCCCCTCTCGCCACTTGGCTCCCTCGACGTTCACGACATGCTCCCTCTGTCGGCCCCCTCCTCTCTCCTCCTCCTTATCGCTCGTCCCACGTGTGCTGAGCGCCACCTGGTTCGGCCAACCTGTAACTTCACACGCGCGCGCTCCCTCTCCTCTTCTATCACTCCCCTGGTCATGGACAGGTCCCAGGAGGACCGAAGGCACACCAGCTCCTCCTCTCGCCCCATATAGCCTCGGCCCCGAGCTCGTCGGCGCACCGGCGACTCGGTGGACCGTGGCTCTCCTATAGAAGCCCCCCCCGAGCCCCTCTTCCCTCCTCTAGCCCCCTTTCACTCCCATTCGCACTGCCAACCCATTACAGTGACCACCCGGAGCCCCAGTGCTCGGGATCGACCGAGGCGCCACCACGTTGGGGCTTCGTCGATCTTGGGTTACCGGCCCGCTTCGGTCCTCCTCCCCTTCTCTCTAGGTCCGTAGGGTCCCCCTGACCCTTTTTCCCTTCCTGCCCGTCCATTTCTAGCAGAGAAACGCCACCGACGATCTCCTCCCGAAGTGGCTCCGCCATACTTCCTTGTCGCCGGCGAACCTACGAGTCTCCGGCCTCGCCTCCACCTCGAGAGGAATGGTGGGTCAACGCTGGGTCCATCCCTGCCCTTAGCTCCCCTCACCATGCCCTCCTTCGCCACCCATGAGCGCCGGCCCTTTCCTGTCGAGAGGAAAGTGATGAGAGGTGGGCCCCACCTGTCATTCTCTCCTCTCTCTCTCTCCTTCTCTGTGAGGCTGGCACCTGGGGCCCGCCTATCGGGTTTGAACCCAGACGGCGTGCGCGCCCCGGCTCGCCCAGGCCTGGCTCGGCCGTAGGCCGGCCCAACTAGGTCTGTTCTGACCTAGTTGGCTTTGAGGCCTTTTTCTTTTTCTTTTTACTCCAGTCTTCCAAAAATTCCAGTGTGTTAAATAAAAATCTAATGCCAATTGACGGTCTCTATTGAGATTGGCCATCAATTTCTTAGAACGGCTTAGGGTCTCTAAGCGAGATTAACTGACAGGAAGTGTAACGTCCCAGAAAGAGACACAGCAGGGCATGAGTACCCTAGTAGCCTATAAACTGCCTCCCACGTGACATAAATCCATCGTTTTAACCTTAAATTTTTTAGGGTCTTTAAAAGATTAACTGTCTAAGAGTACAAATGGGCCACATAGCGGAGAGTCGGTAGTAGATGAGAGAGTTTATCCTTGCTTTGTGTCGTTGGAACAAGCCTGCCAGTAGAAGGTAGGGGTACGAAAGGAGAGGGCAGAGTCCTAGCTACGACGAGGGTGTACACACGGATGTATGTGTTCAGGCCCCTCTCATGGAGGTAACAGCCCTACGTCTCAGTGCTCGGGAGCTTTGTCGTGTGGAATGTTGAGATTACAGTGGTTGCGAACCCTTATGCCGGAGGGGAGGGGCGGCTTATATAGACTTCGCTGCCACTCATAATTACCCGGCATCCAAGTGTCTGATCATGGATTTAAATACTATCGTTACTGGTAACGTACATAATAAAAGATACTAATGACGAAAGGTCTAACGCCTGCCCGTTGGCCTCCTGGGGTAGCTTCTGGTCTTCTGGCATCGACTGGAAATGAGGTCTTCCGAGTGACAGGCGGCCATCGAGTGGAGAAGGAAGTCTTTGAGTGGATTGACTGTCGAGTGACTTGAGCGTCATCGGGAATCTAGTCGGAATCTTACTTGTGATCTTCAAGTCCTCCAATGTAGTGTCCTTAGGTAGGGTGTGTAGGCCAGGCCTAGGACCCTACCCTAGGTACGTATCCTCGTCATTAGTCCCCGAATGGATCAGGGTTCGAGTGGTGAAGGAGGGATATCGGTGTCAGTTCAGAAAAAGACACCAAATCTTCAGAATGATATTCGGGGCTTCAACGAAACTTGCATCGACTGAACTCTTCATCATTCGCCCGGATCAATTCAGCCTTGAAAGTGCTCGAGTGAATGTTCAACGTCGATTTTGTTCCGAGTGATCTGAAGGAATCTTTTGAGGCGACGGGTCGATCTGTCACACCCGGATATTACGGGATATGAAAATTTGGGAAGCACGCATGCCCGCGGCGATGACGCTACGATCAGGGCAAGTGGGGGAATGACGCCTCAATTCTCGCGTGGGTCATTTCGCAGTGATCTCGTGGGCCCACCCGTTAGTGAGGCACTCAGCATGGTATAAATCCCTAAGCACCGCGGTTTGCACAGTATTCTTCCCCAATCTTCCTCTCTTCCTCCGCTTCCTCTATCCTCAGCGCAACACTCCACCCATCTCGGACGAGCACAACCACCGTGATGAAGAAGGCCACGACGGAGAAGTTAGAGCGCGCTAAGAAGGGTCTGGTGAAGGGAAAGGGCAAGAAGCCCTCGACCGCTTGGTTCTCCGTGCCGGCGGGATGGATGCAGGGAGACTTCCTCCCTTCGGTTGTCTCTCGAGCGGGCATCGATGGCCTGGTTGCCGACGGGCTCATGGGGATGGTGCCTATAGGTTGTCGGAGGGAGAGCGCGATCCAGAGCCACACAAGGGAGAGCGGGTTCTCCTCCTCTCTCACGTCGAAAGAGGTTTTTCCATGCCTCCCCACCCGTTCTTTAGAGGATTTCTGAACTTCTTTCGTGCTCAGCTCCACCACTTCCCACCGAATGCAGTTTCCTACCTGTATGCTTACATTACTTTGTGCGAGTGCTTCCTGGGCTATCCTCCTCACTAGGGACTGTTCAAGCACATTTTTATGGTTATATCTTAGACCGTGAAGAAAGCGCTCCCAGAGGATGGGAAAACTCATGTACTGCAGCTTTGTGGGGGTTTAGGCCATCAAAAGAGAGCTCGTAGTTCTTTCCCCTCTATGCCTTTCCTGAATCTGTTAGAGGTTAGCAGTCGACTTGGTTTTACTGCAAAGATGTAGCTTCTCCCAACTGTCGACTGGTCTTTCCCCTTTCACATCCGATCGCCCGGCCTTCCCCAAATCTATAGGGTTTATGAAGAGGAACAAATCCAAGTGGGAATCCTGGTGGACGTCGTGGTGAAACTTATCTAGGGCGCAGTGACTGGCATGGATCTCTTGGAAACATTCCTCAGTCGATGGATCCAGCCACTCCTGGCCAGGGATCACACCATGTGGCACTATGCAGGCCCTAAGGACTCGACCAGGACGCATCTAGAAGAGGTTTCGCAAACAACTGTCGAGCAATGGCTTCGTAGCATCACAGAGGCTTGTGACAATCCCTTAGGAGCCAAGAGGATCTGACCTTACTCGGCCGAGAACCCGCCGAAGAATCTGGTAAGCTGAATTTTGTCGACTGGAGTACTGTCGAGTGATCGATTGATTTATGGACTGACTTCCTTGTTCGAATCACGCATGAATGGACACATGTGTACTCGCCTGTACCAAACATGAACCAGCTTGAAGACGATGGGGTGAGCGAGGGCGGCAGCATGGACGGCGAGGGCTCTTATGACTCTGAAGAAGAATACGAAAACTCGGGTGAGAATGAGGAAGAAGTCGAGTCCCCTCCTTGCTCCGAACGCCACTCCAAGTCTCGCCAAGACCCTGCAACTGCTGAGGACAGGGCCCCAGGCCCAAGCAAGAAGAACCCGAAGCGGAGCTGAGTGAACGATCAGCGAAGCCACCCAAACCGAATGTGACCAAACCTCGCAAAGCCCTGCCTCACATGAAGATGGCTATGCCTGTCGTCTCCATGTGAGGGTTTACTTTTGAATTCTCACTATCGATTGTTACTTTCAATCCTTGTTGACTAAATGTTATTCGATCCATCAGAGCTACTACTTGAGTGACGTCGCCTCAACATGATGGAGGGGATGCACTGGACGTAGACACTGCCGATGCAGCCACTTCTCACAGAGGTGATCGACCCTTCAGTTCTACTTCTTGAATATGGTTTGTCGATTGCCAAAGCTAATATTGTCGATTGATAATTGCAGAAATCATCCAGCTGGAATATGACGAAGAACACCTTGGGGGCACGGGAGGTGGAGGCAAGACCCTAGGCATCCCGCGCATACGCACTCGAAGAACTTCATCTGTGCAGATGCCTTAGTGGTCGACTTCCGGATCTTCCCAGGTGATAAGCGACTCGACACGGGTCATAGCCGAACCCGTAGTGCCTCTGTCGAGTGCCCCTCCAGCTGCTTCGATTATCGTGACATCAACTCCAACCGAACCTACTCGCACCACCTTGACTGCGCCAACCATTACGTCGATCCCGTCGGTGACGAGTTTCCCTCTGCATCGCGTTCCGGAAGACCAGACCGGAGCTGCAAAGGAAGCCATGATCCAGGCGGAGCAGATGATGATGCGCACCAAGGAAGCGTGCGAGGCCAGCAAGTTGGCCTATGACGCTAGCACAGCGCGTCGCATCAATGTTCGAGTAAGTTCGATTGTAAGTACATTTCTGATTGAATCACTTGGTGTTTATTTACAACTTGTAGAATGTTTGAAAGTCTTCCACTTGAATAGATCATGTCTTTCTCGAGTAGGTTTTAGGTCAGTGGGGGCACTCTGAGTGCACCCACTAGGTGTAGTCCCCGAGACCGTTGTCGAGTGCTTGCACCGGCAGGGGTATTTTGTCGTATACGGGATACATTTGCACTTGACCGCACCACTTTGAAGCTACCTCGTAGGTTTCATGGATATCATTCACCAACCATGATATGATGCTACATAAGGATATACTCACTTCACGGTTGTCAGTGCGAACCTTTCCGAGGGTATGGAGTGGGGTGGCATGTCACTTGACAGGTCGAGTGATGCATGTACCAATGATGAATATTTTCTGCCACTCGACAGGTCGAGAATTGGCAGATCCAGTGGGAGCATGCTAAGTGCACCCTCTGGGTGTAGTCCCCGAGATCCCCGTCGAGTGCTTGCACCGAGGGGGGTCTGATAGAGACTGTTGAATGTTCTAACAGGGCATACATTGTCGACTGTTTAATAACTAGTGAGGGCACGTTAAGCGCACCCACTGGGTGTAGTCCCCGAGGCTACTGTTGATCGCAGGCGATGAGTAGTCTTGAAACTTGAAATCGGAATTTTTGTCGTACCCGGAGTATGGTTGTCACTCGACATGTCGAGTTATATATATTTTTTTCTTGGCCGTCCCACTCCGAAGCTATCTTGTAGGTTTTATGGACATCATTTGATCAACCATTATATGACGCTGCGTCAAAGGTGCGGAACGGGGTCGACGGAACACTCGACAGATCGAGTGTTAACCGTTCCAGTGGGGGCACTCTGAGTGCACCCACTGGGTGTAGTCCCCGAGACCGCCGTTGAGTGTTTGCACTGGCGGGGGTCTGATAGCGATTGTCTTGAGCTTGTTTACGATACGCGGAGTACACGAGCCATTCCACATGTCGAGTGTACTTTTGGTTGAATTCTCCTTCCCCTGGACGCAGGTTTCATGGACATCATTGATCAACCATGATATGACGCTATTCCAGGATAGTGGGGAGGGGTGGTGTGCGCCGCCTAGTCGGCCGTTTTTGGTCTTCTGCACTTCAAAGTGATGATATTTCTTGTCGATTGGATTTCTTTCTTTGTTGGTTTCAGAGGGCATGTGAACTGGGCACGCAGTACAAGGTCCTTGAAGATGAAAGGAACCGGCTGCGCGTGGACTTGGAGGCCTCCAACAATGCTTTGGAGCAAGTGCGGACCAAGTTGAAAACTCTGGGAGGTAACTTCTATCGACCCACTGCATTCTTATCCTCACTTTCCATGCTTTGAACCGAGTGCCTTCACTCAAACAGACGTACGCAATGAAAACCGTCGACTCCAAGCACGACTCAACAATGTTGTTTCTTTAGATACCATGAAGAAATCGCTGGAGGACAAGGATAAAGCGCTCGCTAACGCCCAACGTGTGGCGAAGGAGAAAACTGAATCTGCCGACCAGAAGCTGACTCCTGCGAATAGGATGGAGGAAGAGAACTCGAAGCTGAAGCAAGAGCGTGTGGACCTTATCAAGAAGGCCGAGCAACTAACCAAGAGGAGAAATGGCCTGGAGAAGCACTTGGGAGAGCTCTCGAGGAAGATGTATATCATGCTCGACGGTGAGTATCTCTGTCGACTGAACTATATAAAATCTTTGACGATTGAATCTCATCCAACTTCCTCCCATTCTTTCTTCCCAACAGAATTCTGCCAAGACTTTGAAAAAGAGAATGAGGATATCGAGCCCAATTTGGGTCCCACCAAGTCACCTGTTGGAGATGCGGTGGCCATGAACATGCTCAGACTCAACTTCAGGCTCTAGGGTGTTCTAGAGTATGTCCTCCGATTGAAAACTGCGATGGAGAGGATCAACAAGGAGCTATGGCCTGAAGACACTCTTCAACTTGACCTCACATCTGTTATGGAACGCCTAAATGACTTTCCCAGTCGAGTGCAAGCCTGGAAGAAATCTGCTGCTCGCTGCGGTGCTGACGTGGCACTCTCCCTTGTTAGGGTCCATTGCAAGGAGGTGAGGGAAGACAAGTTGAAGGAGCTCCGAGTGGTTAACACGAAGAAACTTCAGTTTGAAGATTTCATGGAAACCTTCATCAATGCAGCCACCAGGATCGCGGACGACATCGACTTGGACACATTCGTTGAGCCAGCCAGCCCGCCGGGCGCTTGGAAACTTGATCTTTGAGAGAAAAACTTTATTTGCATCGGTATGCCGACTAGAATTGTATCAGCTTAAAACTTCATTTAGGCCTTAAGCCTGAGCACGTTTGCTTTCTCGCGAAATACTTATCCATGATTAAACCTTTGGATTTATCTGCATTTGGCTTTCAATCGCTTGTTCGATTGACTTCATTTTCGGACTTAGGTGAAAACATGTTCGCAGCTAAGCTCTGAAGTGTGAGGATTTCTCAACACTCAGAGTATTTTTGAACCTAGGCGAAGATTTATTTGCAGCTAGGACGTCGAGTGGATGGATTACTATCCACTCGGCAGGAATTCTTACTCAGGCGAACACATGTTCGCAGCTAAGCCCCCGAGTGTGAGGATTGCTCAACACTCGGAGTATTATTGAACCTAGGCAAAGACTTATTCGCGGCTAGGACATCGAGTGGATGGGTTACTATCCACTCGGTAGGGAGTTTAACTTAGGCGAAAACATGTTCGCAGCTAAGCTCCCGAGTGTGAGGATTGCTCGAGAATCGGAGTATTATTTTGAACTTAGACGAAGGCTGGTTCGTAACTAAGTCGTCGAGTGAATGGACTGCTATCCACCCGACAGGGTTTTTAACTTGGGATAAAGCATGTTCGCAGCTAAGCCACTGAGTGTGAGGATTGCTCGACACTCAGAGAAGAATTTTGAAGTTAGATGAAGGTTGGTTCATAGCTAAGTCGTTGAGTGAATGGACTGCGATCCACCTGACAGGGTTTTTAACTTAGGCGAAATCATGCTCGCAGCTAAGCCCCCGAGTGTGAGGACTGCTCGACACTCGAAGAAGAATTTTGAACTTAGACGAAGGCTGGTTCGTAGCTAAGTCGTCGAGTGAATGGACTGCTATCCACCCGTCAGGTTTTTTAACTTAGGCGAAAGCATGTTCGCAGCTAGACCCCCGAGTGTGAGGATTGCTCATCACTCGGAGAATTCCCATGTACGACCGGAATCGACAATAAACTGTGGAAGTCTGATTTGCATAAATGAAGTATTTTTATTGCATCAAAATCTCTTCAGTCTCTAAGTGTAAAAGCGTCGGAGCAGATCTGCATTCCAAGCCGGGGGTTCGTCTATCTGTTTCTTGAGGTTGTACAGGTGATAGGCTCTGTTGTTTAACACTTTGGTGACGACGAAGGGACCTTCCCACGTTGGGGCAAGCTTATGAAGCCGATGTTGATCCATTCGAAGTACCAAGTCTCCCTCATGAAATGACTGACTCTTGACATTCTTCGCATGGAAACTGTTGGGGAATGTTGCATGGGAAACAAAATATTTCCTACGCACACGCGGATCTATCCATGGTGATGAGCATCTATGAGAGGGAGAGTGGACCTACGTACCCTTGTAGATCGCTAAGCGAGAAGCACTAAGAAACGCGGTTGGCATAGTCGAACGTCTTCGCGATCCAAATCGCCGAGTGTCCCGCGATCCAATCACGAACTGTCCTGACGATGCGTCCCGATCAAGCACCAAACTGACGGCACCTCCGCGTTCTGCACACGTACAACTTGATAACGATCTCCGCCTTCTTGATCCAGCAAGAGGGAGCAGAGAGGAAGAAGATTTCTCTAGCAGTGTGATGGCACTCCGGCGATGGTGGTGGAGCTATTCCGGCAGGGCTTTGCCTAAGCACTGCAGAAATCCGATCTAGAGGAGAAACTATGCACTGGAGGAACGGGTAGCACGTGGCTGAAAATCTAGTGCAAAAACACTAAAACCACCAGTATATATAGGAGGAAGAGAGGAGGAGGCTTGGCCCAAAGGCCAAGCCTCCAAGGAGGAAGCCGAACCAGGTGGGAGAGGTGGAGTCCACCTCCAATCCTAGTAGGACTAGGATCCATCCTATTTTAGCCTTTTCCCACTTTTTCTCTTTGGGCTTTCTTTACCTAGACGCATGGGCTTTGTGTGGGACTTCCACCAGCCCACTAAGGTCAATTATTCACTCTCCCACAGCCCATGTAGCCTCTTGGGTCGAAATACCCCACCCGATGTTCTCCCGGTACACTACTGGCACTCCCGCTACACTACTAATGAGCCCAAAACTTTTTCGGCGACCAAAATAGGACTTCCTATATATAAATCTTTACCTCCGGACCATTCCAGAGCTCCTAGTGATGTCCAAGATCTCATCCGGGACTCTGAACAACCTTCAGTCACCACCATACATAACTCTATACTACCGAAACGCCACTGAACCTTAAGTGTGCAGACCCTGCGGGTTCGAGAACTATGTTGACATGATCGAGACACCTCTACGGTCAATAACCAATAGCGGGACCTGGATGCCCATATTAGTTCCTACATATTCTATGAAGATCTTTATCGATCGAACCTCCATGTCAAGGATTCAGTTGATCCCGTATGATGTTCCCTTTGTTCTTCGGTATGTTACTTGCCCGAGATTCGATCGTCGGTATCTCCATACCTAGTTCAACCTCGTTACCGACAAGTCTCTTTACTCGTTACGCAATACAAGATCCTGTGACTAACACTTAGTCATATTGCTTGCAAGGCTTATTGTGATGTTGTATTACCGAGTGGGCCCTGAGATACCTTTCCGCCACACGGAGTAAGAAATCCCAGTCTTGATCCATGCCAACTCAACAGACACCCTCGGAGATACCTGTAGAGCACCTTTATAGTCACCCAGTTACATGGCGACGTTCGATACACACAAGGCACTCCTTCGATGTCCGTGAGTTGCATGGTCTCATGGTCATAGGAACATATACTTGACATGCAGAAAACAGTAGCAATAAAATGACACGATCATATGCTACGTTTGTAGTTTGGGTCTTGTCCATAACATCATTCTCCTAATGATGTGATCCCGTTATCAAATGACATCACATGTCAATGGCTAGGAAACCTTGACCATCTTTGATTAACGAGCTAGTTCACTAGAGGCATAATAGGGATAGAGTGTTGTCTATTTACCCACACATGTAATGTGTTTCCAATCAATACAATTGTAGCATGGATAATAAACGATTATCATGAAGAAGGAAATATAATAATAAACACTTTATTTATTGCCTCTAGGGCATATTCCAACAGTCTCCCACTTGCACTAGAGTCAATAATCTAGTTCACATCACTATGTGATTTACATTATCATGAATATAACACCCATGTAGTTCTTGTGTTGATCATGTTTAGCCCTTGGAAGAGGTTTAGTCAACGGGTCTGCAACATTTAGATCCGTGTGCACTTTGCAAATATTGATGTCCTTCTCCTCGATGTAATCGCGGACGGAGTTGAAGCGCCGCTTTATGTGTCTGGTCCTCTTGTGAAACCTTGGTTCCTTGGCCAGAGCAATGGCACTAGTGTTGTCACAGAACAGGTTCATTGGATTCAGTGCACTGGGCACTACTCCAAGATCTATCATGAACTGCTTCATCCATACACCTTCCTTCGCCGCCTCCGAGGCTGCGATGTACTCCGCTTTGCATGTAGAATCAGCTACCATGCTTTGCTTGGAACTACACTAGCTTACTGCTCCCCCTTTGAGAATAAAACGTATCCGGTTTGCGACTTAGAGTCATCCGGATCAGTGTCAAATCTTGAATCGACGTAATCCTTTATGACGAGCTCTTCATCACCTCCATAAACGAGAAACATTTCCTTAGTCCTTTTCAGGTACTTAAGGATATTCTTGACCGCTGCCCAATGCTCCATTCCGCGATCACTTTGAAACCTTCCAGCCATACTTATGGCAAGGCTGACATCGGGTCTTGTGCATAGCATTGCATACATGATAGAGCCTATGGCTGAAGTATAGGGGATGACACTCATATTTTCTCTATCCTCTGCAGTCACTGGGCATTGAGTCTTACTCAACTTCACACCTTGTAACACAGGCAAGAACCCCTTCTTGGACTGATCCATTTTGAACTTCTTCAGAACTTTATCAAGCATTTCTATATTGTTTCCAATTAGCAATATGTCATCCACATATAATACTAGAAACGCTATAGAGCTCCCACTCACTTTCTTGCAAATACAAGCTTCTCCATAAACTTGTATAAACTCAAACGCTTTGATCACCTCATCAAAGCGCTTATTCCAACTCCGAGATGCTTGCACCAGCCCATAAATGGATCGCTGGAGTTTGCAAACTTTTTCAGCATTCTCTGGATCGACAAAACCTTCCAGTTGCATCATATACAACTCTTCCTCAAGGAAACCGTTGAGGAACGCTGTTTTGACATCCATCTGCCAAATTTCATAGTCGAAATATGCAGCTATTGCTAACATGATTCTGACGGACTTAAGCATTGCTGTGGGTGAGAAGGTCTCATCGTAGTCAACTTCTTGAACTTGTGAAAAAACCTTTGCCACAAGTCGAGCTTTATAGACGGTGACATTACCGTCCGCGTCTGTCTTCTTCTTAAAGACCCATTTGTTCTGAATGGCCTTTCGCCCTTCAAGTAATTCTTCCAAAGTCCATACTTTGTTTTCATACATGGATCCCATCTCGGATTTCATGGCCTCTAACCCTTTCTTGGAATCCGGGCCCATCACTGCTCCTCCATAGCTCATAGGTTCATTGTTGTCTAACAACATGACCTCCAAGACAGGGTTGCCGTACCACTCAGGAGCAGTACGCGCCCTTGTCGACCTACGAGGTTCAATAGTATCTTGATACGAAGCTTCATGATCATCATCATTAACTTCCTCTTCTACCATCATAGGTTCCATAGAAACATCTTTCTACGCTGCGCTACTTTCTGGTTGAAGTAAAGGTTCAATAACCTCATCAAGCTCCATTTTCCTCCCACTCAATTCTTTCGAGGAAACTCTTTCTCAAGAAATGTTCCGTTCTTAGCGAAAAACACTTTGCCTTCGAATCTGAGATAGAAGGTATATTCGACTGTCTCTTTCGGGTATCCTATGAAGACACATTTCTCCGATTCCAGCTTTTCAGGATGAAGCTTTTTGACATAAGCATCACATCCCCAAACTTTAAGAAACGACAACTTTGGCCTCTTGCCAAACCATAGTTCATATGGCGTCGTCTCAATGGATTTTGATGGTGCCCTATTTAAAGTGAATGCGGTTGTCTCTAATGCATAACCCCAAAACGATAGTGGCAAATCAGCAAGAGACATCATAGAACACACCATATCTAATAAGGTTCGATTACGACGTTCGGACACACCATTACGCTGTGGTGTTCCGGGCGGTGTCAACTGTGAAACAATTCCACATTGTCTTAAGTGATTGCCAAACTCATAACTCAGATATTCACCTCCTCGATCAGATCGCAGGAATTTAATCTTCTTGTTACGATGATTCTCAACTTGACTCTGAAATTGCTTGAACTTTTCAAACGTTTCAGACTTATGTTTCATTACGTAAATATACCCATATCTACTTAAGTCGTCAGTGAAGGTGAGAAAATAATGATATTCAACACGCGCTGTGACATTCATTGGACCGCACATATCAGTATGTATGATTTCCAATAAATCACTCGCCCGTTCCATTGTGCCAGAGAATGGCGTTTTAGTCATCTTGCCCAAGAGGCATGGTTCACATTTGTCAAGTGATTCAAAATCAAATGACTCCAAAAGTCCATCAGCATGGAGCTTCCTCAAGTGTTTTACACCAATATGACCTAAACAGCAGTGCCACGAGACAGTGGTACTATCATTATCAACTCTACATCTTTTGGCATCAATCTTATGAACATGTGTATCATTACTATCAAGATTCAATATGAATAAACCCCTCACATTGGGTGCATGACCATAAAAGATATTACTCATATAAATAGACCAACCATTATTCTCTGATTTAAATGAGTAACCTTCTCGCAATAAACAAGATCCAAAAATAATGTTCATGCTTAACGCAGGCACTAAATAACAATTATTCAGGTTCATCACTAATCCCGATGGTAATCGAAGAGAGAGCATGCCGACGGCGATCACATCAACCTTGGAACCATTTTCCACGCGCATCGTCACTTCGTCCTTTGCCAGCCTTCGTCTATTTCGTAGTTCCTGCTTTGAGTTGCAAATGTGAGCAACCGAACCGGTATCAAATACCCAAGCACTACTGTGAAAGGTAGTAAGGTACACATCAATAACATGTATATGATATATATCTTGTTTGTCATTGGCCGCCTTCTTGTCAGCCAGGTACTTGGGGGAAGTTCCTCTTCCCGTGACCAGTTCCCTTGCTATGAAAGCACTCAGTTTTTGGCTTGGGTCCAGCCTTAGGCTTCTTTACAAGAGTAGCAACTGCTTTGCCATCCTTCTTGGTTTTAACCTTCTTGCCCATGCCCTTGCCCTTGCCATTCTTCTTGAAACTAGTGGTTTTATTGACCATCAACACTTGATGTTCTTTCTGGATTTCAGACTCAGCGACTTTTAGCATCGCAAACATCTCGACGTCTGACTTGTTCATCCCGTGCATGTTATAGTTCATCACAAAGCTCTTGTAACTAGGTGGCAGTGATTGAAGAACTCTGTCAGTGATTGCCTCTAGTGGAATGGCAATTCCCAACTCCGCCAGACGAGTCGAGTACCCCGACATTCTGAGTATATGTTCACTGATAGACCCATTCTCCTCCATTTTGCAAGCATAGAACTTATCAGAGGTCTCATACCTCTCAATCCGGGCATTCTTCTGAAAGGTAAACTTCAACTCCTGGAACATCTCATATGCTCCATGACGTTCAAAACGTCTTTGAAGTCCCGGTTCTAAGCCATACAATATTGCACACTAAACTATTGAGTGATCTCCAGAACGTGTCTCCCAAGCGTTCTTACCATCTTCGGATGACAGGTCTTCTGTTTGGTCACCAATCGGTGCATCAAGGACATATGATTTCTGGGAAGCCGTGAGGATAATCCTCAGATTACGGGCCCAGTCAACAAAGTTACTTCCATCATCTTTCAACTTAGCTTTCTCTAGGAATGCATTAAAATTTAGGGGTGCTACTGCGCAAGCCATTGATCTACAACATAAATATGCAAAGGCTACTTAGACTATTGTTCAAGATAATGAGCTTAGTTAATCAAATTACTAAAGCTCCCACTCAAATTGACATCCCTCAGGTCATCTGAGTGTCACATGATCCAAATTCACCAACTCAAGTCCGATCATCACGTGAGTTGAGGTGGTTTCAATGGTGCACATCATCATGTTGATCATATCTACTATATGACTCATGTTCGACCTTTCGGTCTCTTGTGTTCCGAGGCTGTGTCTGTAAATGCTAGGCTCATCAAGTTTAACCCGAGTGTTGTGCATGTGCAACACTGGCTTGCACTCGTTGTATGTGAACGTAGAGTCTATCACACACGATCATCACGTGGTGTCTCGACATGACGAACTTTCGCAATGGTGCACACTCGGGGAGAACACAATTCATCTTGAAATTTAAGTGAGGGATCACCTTATAATGCTATCGTCATCCTAAGCAAAACAAGGTGCATAAAAGGATTAACATCACATGCAAATAATAAGTGACATGATATGGCCATGAACTTGTGCTTTTGATCTCCATCTTGAAAGCACTGGCATGATCTCCATCATCACCGGCACAACACCATGATCTCCATCATCTTGATCTCCATCAACATGTCGCCATCGGGGTTGTCGCGCCCAACATGCTTCTACTACTATTGCTACTGTTTAGCGACAAAGTAAAGCATTACATAGCGCTTAATGATTGACATGCATGTTATACAATAATTAAAGACAACCCTATGGCTCCTACCGGTTGCTGTACTCATCGACATGCAAGTCGTGATAATCTATACATCACATGATCATCTCATACATGACATATATCACATCATGTAATTGGCCATATCACATCACAACATACCCTGCAAAAACAAGTTAGACGTCCTCTAATTGTTGTTGCATGTTTTACGTGACTGCTATGGGTATCTAGCAAGAACAATTCTCATCTATGCAAAAACCACAATGGTGATACACTAGTTGCTTTTCAACCTTTTCAAGGATCGCCTTTGTCGAATCTGATCCAACTAAAGTGAGAGAAACTGTCACCCGCAAGCCATCTATGCAACAAGTTGCGGTCGAGGGAACCAGTCTTTCGTAAGCATATGAGTAATGTTGGTCCGGGCCGCTTCATCTCACAATACTACTGAACCAAAACACGACCAAGGAAGGAAGCAATCTAAGCATCAAAGCCCACAAACTCTTTGTGTTCTAATCGAGATCTCATCTACACATAGACCTAGCTCATGATGCCACTGTTGGGGAACGTTGCATGGGAAACAAAAAATTTCCTACGCACATGCAGATCTATCCATGGTGATGAGCATCTACGAGAGGGAGAGTGGATCTACGTACCCTTGTAGATCGCTAAGCGGGAAGCGTTAAGAAACGCCGGTGGTGTAGTCGAACGTCTTCGCGATCCAAATTGTCGAGCGTCCCGCGATCCAATCACGAACCGTCCTGACGATCCGTCCCGATCAAGCACCGAACGGACGGCTCCTCCGCGTTCAGCACACATACAGCTTGATGACGATCTTCGCCTTCTTTATCCAGCAAGAGGGAGCGGAGAGGAAGAAGAGTTCTCTAGTAGCGTGATGGCGCTCCGGCAATGGTGGTGGAGCTATTCTGGTAGCGCTTCGTCTAAGCACTACACAAATCCGATCTAGAGGAGAAACTATGCACTGGAGGAACGGGTAGCACGTGGCTGAAAATCTAGTGCAAAAACCCTAAAACCACCAGTATATATAGGAGGAACAGAGGAGGAGGCTTGGCCCTGCTTGGCCCAAGGGCCAAGCCTCCAAGGAGTCGGCCGAACCTCGTGGGAGAGGTGGAGTCCACCTCCAATCCTAGTAGGACTAGGATTCATCCTATTTTTGCCTTTTTCCACTTTTTCTCTTTGGGCTTTCTTTCCCTAGACGCATGGGCTTTGTGTGGGAGTCCCACAAGCCCACTAAGGGCTGGTATTCACTCTACCACAGCCCATGTAGCCTCTTGGGTCGAAATACCCCTCCCGATGGTCTTTCGGTACACTACCGGCACACCCGGTACACTACCGATGAGCCCGAAACTTTTCCGGCGACCAAAATAAGACTTCCTATATATCAATATTTACCTCCGGACCATTCCAGAGCTCCTAGTGATGTCCAAGATCTCATCCGGGACTCTGAACAACCTTCAGTCACCACCATACATAACTCTATACTACCGAAACGCCACTGAACCTTAAGTGTGCAGACCCTGCGGGTTCGAGAACTATGTTGACATGATCGAGACACCTCTACGGTCAATAACCAATAGCGGGACCTGGATGCCCATATTAGTTCCTACATATTCTATGAAGATCTTTATCGATCGAACCTCCATGTCAAGGATTCAGTTGATCCCGTATGATGTTCCCTTTGTTCTTCGGTATGTTACTTGCCCGAGATTCGATCGTCGGTATCTCCATACCTAGTTCAACCTCGTTACCGACAAGTCTCTTTACTCGTTACGCAATACAAGATCCTGTGACTAACACTTAGTCATATTGCTTGCAAGGCTTATTGTGATGTTGTATTACCGAGTGGGCCCTGAGATACCTTTCCGCCACACGGAGTAAGAAATCCCAGTCTTGATCCATGCCAACTCAACAGACACCCTCGGAGATACCTGTAGAGCACCTTTATAGTCACCCAGTTACATGGCGACGTTCGATACACACAAGGCACTCCTTCGATGTCCGTGAGTTGCATGGTCTCATGGTCATAGGAACATATACTTGACATGCAGAAAACAGTAGCAATAAAATGACACGATCATATGCTACGTTTGTAGTTTGGGTCTTGTCCATAACATCATTCTCCTAATGATGTGATCCCGTTATCAAATGACATCACATGTCAATGGCTAGGAAACCTTGACCATCTTTGATTAACGAGCTAGTTCACTAGAGGCATAATAGGGATAGAGTGTTGTCTATTTACCCACACATGTAATGTGTTTCCAATCAATACAATTGTAGCATGGATAATAAACGATTATCATGAAGAAGGAAATATAATAATAAACACTTTATTTATTGCCTCTAGGGCATATTCCAACAGTCTCCCACTTGCACTAGAGTCAATAATCTAGTTCACATCACTATGTGATTTACATTATCATGAATATAACACCCATGTAGTTCTTGTGTTGATCATGTTTAGCCCTTGGAAGAGGTTTAGTCAACGGGTCTGCAACATTTAGATCCGTGTGCACTTTGCAAATATTGATGTCCTTCTCCTCGATGTAATCGCGGACGGAGTTGAAGCGCCGCTTTATGTGTCTGGTCCTCTTGTGAAACCTTGGTTCCTTGGCCAGAGCAATGGCACTAGTGTTGTCACAGAACAGGTTCATTGGATTCAGTGCACTGGGCACTACTCCAAGATCTATCATGAACTGCTTCATCCATACACCTTCCTTCGCCGCCTCCGAGGCTGCGATGTACTCCGCTTTGCATGTAGAATCAGCTACCATGCTTTGCTTGGAACTACACTAGCTTACTGCTCCCCCTTTGAGAATAAAACGTATCCGGTTTGCGACTTAGAGTCATCCGGATCAGTGTCAAATCTTGAATCGACGTAATCCTTTATGACGAGCTCTTCATCACCTCCATAAACGAGAAACATTTCCTTAGTCCTTTTCAGGTACTTAAGGATATTCTTGACCGCTGCCCAATGCTCCATTCCGCGATCACTTTGAAACCTTCCAGCCATACTTATGGCAAGGCTGACATCGGGTCTTGTGCATAGCATTGCATACATGATAGAGCCTATGGCTGAAGTATAGGGGATGACACTCATATTTTCTCTATCCTCTGCAGTCACTGGGCATTGAGTCTTACTCAACTTCACACCTTGTAACACAGGCAAGAACCCCTTCTTGGACTGATCCATTTTGAACTTCTTCAGAACTTTATCAAGCATTTCTATATTGTTTCCAATTAGCAATATGTCATCCACATATAATACTAGAAACGCTATAGAGCTCCCACTCACTTTCTTGCAAATACAAGCTTCTCCATAAACTTGTATAAACTCAAACGCTTTGATCACCTCATCAAAGCGCTTATTCCAACTCCGAGATGCTTGCACCAGCCCATAAATGGATCGCTGGAGTTTGCAAACTTTTTCAGCATTCTCTGGATCGACAAAACCTTCCAGTTGCATCATATACAACTCTTCCTCAAGGAAACCGTTGAGGAACGCTGTTTTGACATCCATCTGCCAAATTTCATAGTCGAAATATGCAGCTATTGCTAACATGATTCTGACGGACTTAAGCATTGCTGTGGGTGAGAAGGTCTCATCGTAGTCAACTTCTTGAACTTGTGAAAAAACCTTTGCCACAAGTCGAGCTTTATAGACGGTGACATTACCGTCCGCGTCTGTCTTCTTCTTAAAGACCCATTTGTTCTGAATGGCCTTTCGCCCTTCAAGTAATTCTTCCAAAGTCCATACTTTGTTTTCATACATGGATCCCATCTCGGATTTCATGGCCTCTAACCCTTTCTTGGAATCCGGGCCCATCACTGCTCCTCCATAGCTCATAGGTTCATTGTTGTCTAACAACATGACCTCCAAGACAGGGTTGCCGTACCACTCAGGAGCAGTACGCGCCCTTGTCGACCTACGAGGTTCAATAGTATCTTGATACGAAGCTTCATGATCATCATCATTAACTTCCTCTTCTACCATCATAGGTTCCATAGAAACATCTTTCTACGCTGCGCTACTTTCTGGTTGAAGTAAAGGTTCAATAACCTCATCAAGCTCCATTTTCCTCCCACTCAATTCTTTCGAGGAAACTCTTTCTCAAGAAATGTTCCGTTCTTAGCGAAAAACACTTTGCCTTCGAATCTGAGATAGAAGGTATATTCGACTGTCTCTTTCGGGTATCCTATGAAGACACATTTCTCCGATTCCAGCTTTTCAGGATGAAGCTTTTTGACATAAGCATCACATCCCCAAACTTTAAGAAACGACAACTTTGGCCTCTTGCCAAACCATAGTTCATATGGCGTCGTCTCAATGGATTTTGATGGTGCCCTATTTAAAGTGAATGCGGTTGTCTCTAATGCATAACCCCAAAACGATAGTGGCAAATCAGCAAGAGACATCATAGAACACACCATATCTAATAAGGTTCGATTACGACGTTCGGACACACCATTACGCTGTGGTGTTCCGGGCGGTGTCAACTGTGAAACAATTCCACATTGTCTTAAGTGATTGCCAAACTCATAACTCAGATATTCACCTCCTCGATCAGATCGCAGGAATTTAATCTTCTTGTTACGATGATTCTCAACTTGACTCTGAAATTGCTTGAACTTTTCAAACGTTTCAGACTTATGTTTCATTACGTAAATATACCCATATCTACTTAAGTCGTCAGTGAAGGTGAGAAAATAATGATATTCAACACGCGCTGTGACATTCATTGGACCGCACATATCAGTATGTATGATTTCCAATAAATCACTCGCCCGTTCCATTGTGCCAGAGAATGGCGTTTTAGTCATCTTGCCCAAGAGGCATGGTTCACATTTGTCAAGTGATTCAAAATCAAATGACTCCAAAAGTCCATCAGCATGGAGCTTCCTCAAGTGTTTTACACCAATATGACCTAAACAGCAGTGCCACGAGACAGTGGTACTATCATTATCAACTCTACATCTTTTGGCATCAATCTTATGAACATGTGTATCATTACTATCAAGATTCAATATGAATAAACCCCTCACATTGGGTGCATGACCATAAAAGATATTACTCATATAAATAGACCAACCATTATTCTCTGATTTAAATGAGTAACCTTCTCGCAATAAACAAGATCCAAAAATAATGTTCATGCTTAACGCAGGCACTAAATAACAATTATTCAGGTTCATCACTAATCCCGATGGTAATCGAAGAGAGAGCATGCCGACGGCGATCACATCAACCTTGGAACCATTTTCCACGCGCATCGTCACTTCGTCCTTTGCCAGCCTTCGTCTATTTCGTAGTTCCTGCTTTGAGTTGCAAATGTGAGCAACCGAACCGGTATCAAATACCCAAGCACTACTGTGAAAGGTAGTAAGGTACACATCAATAACATGTATATGATATATATCTTGTTTGTCATTGGCCGCCTTCTTGTCAGCCAGGTACTTGGGGGAAGTTCCTCTTCCCGTGACCAGTTCCCTTGCTATGAAAGCACTCAGTTTTTGGCTTGGGTCCAGCCTTAGGCTTCTTTACAAGAGTAGCAACTGCTTTGCCATCCTTCTTGGTTTTAACCTTCTTGCCCATGCCCTTGCCCTTGCCATTCTTCTTGAAACTAGTGGTTTTATTGACCATCAACACTTGATGTTCTTTCTGGATTTCAGACTCAGCGACTTTTAGCATCGCAAACATCTCGACGTCTGACTTGTTCATCCCGTGCATGTTATAGTTCATCACAAAGCTCTTGTAACTAGGTGGCAGTGATTGAAGAACTCTGTCAGTGATTGCCTCTAGTGGAATGGCAATTCCCAACTCCGCCAGACGAGTCGAGTACCCCGACATTCTGAGTATATGTTCACTGATAGACCCATTCTCCTCCATTTTGCAAGCATAGAACTTATCAGAGGTCTCATACCTCTCAATCCGGGCATTCTTCTGAAAGGTAAACTTCAACTCCTGGAACATCTCATATGCTCCATGACGTTCAAAACGTCTTTGAAGTCCCGGTTCTAAGCCATACAATATTGCACACTAAACTATTGAGTGATCTCCAGAACGTGTCTCCCAAGCGTTCTTACCATCTTCGGATGACAGGTCTTCTGTTTGGTCACCAATCGGTGCATCAAGGACATATGATTTCTGGGAAGCCGTGAGGATAATCCTCAGATTACGGGCCCAGTCAACAAAGTTACTTCCATCATCTTTCAACTTAGCTTTCTCTAGGAATGCATTAAAATTTAGGGGTGCTACTGCGCAAGCCATTGATCTACAACATAAATATGCAAAGGCTACTTAGACTATTGTTCAAGATAATGAGCTTAGTTAATCAAATTACTAAAGCTCCCACTCAAATTGACATCCCTCAGGTCATCTGAGTGTCACATGATCCAAATTCACCAACTCAAGTCCGATCATCACGTGAGTTGAGGTGGTTTCAATGGTGCACATCATCATGTTGATCATATCTACTATATGACTCATGTTCGACCTTTCGGTCTCTTGTGTTCCGAGGCTGTGTCTGTAAATGCTAGGCTCATCAAGTTTAACCCGAGTGTTGTGCATGTGCAACACTGGCTTGCACTCGTTGTATGTGAACGTAGAGTCTATCACACACGATCATCACGTGGTGTCTCGACATGACGAACTTTCGCAATGGTGCACACTCGGGGAGAACACAATTCATCTTGAAATTTAAGTGAGGGATCACCTTATAATGCTATCGTCATCCTAAGCAAAACAAGGTGCATAAAAGGATTAACATCACATGCAAATAATAAGTGACATGATATGGCCATGAACTTGTGCTTTTGATCTCCATCTTGAAAGCACTGGCATGATCTCCATCATCACCGGCACAACACCATGATCTCCATCATCTTGATCTCCATCAACATGTCGCCATCGGGGTTGTCGCGCCCAACATGCTTCTACTACTATTGCTACTGTTTAGCGACAAAGTAAAGCATTACATAGCGCTTAATGATTGACATGCATGTTATACAATAATTAAAGACAACCCTATGGCTCCTACCGGTTGCTGTACTCATCGACATGCAAGTCGTGATAATCTATACATCACATGATCATCTCATACATGACATATATCACATCATGTAATTGGCCATATCACATCACAACATACCCTGCAAAAACAAGTTAGACGTCCTCTAATTGTTGTTGCATGTTTTACGTGACTGCTATGGGTATCTAGCAAGAACAATTCTCATCTATGCAAAAACCACAATGGTGATACACTAGTTGCTTTTCAACCTTTTCAAGGATCGCCTTTGTCGAATCTGATCCAACTAAAGTGAGAGAAACTGTCACCCGCAAGCCATCTATGCAACAAGTTGCGGTCGAGGGAACCAGTCTTTCGTAAGCATATGAGTAATGTTGGTCCGGGCCGCTTCATCTCACAATACTACTGAACCAAAACACGACCAAGGAAGGAAGCAATCTAAGCATCAAAGCCCACAAACTCTTTGTGTTCTAATCGAGATCTCATCTACACATAGACCTAGCTCATGATGCCACTGTTGGGGAACGTTGCATGGGAAACAAAAAATTTCCTACGCACATGCAGATCTATCCATGGTGATGAGCATCTACGAGAGGGAGAGTGGATCTACGTACCCTTGTAGATCGCTAAGCGGGAAGCGTTAAGAAACGCCGGTGGTGTAGTCGAACGTCTTCGCGATCCAAATTGTCGAGCGTCCCGCGATCCAATCACGAACCGTCCTGACGATCCGTCCCGATCAAGCACCGAACGGACGGCTCCTCCGCGTTCAGCACACATACAGCTTGATGACGATCTTCGCCTTCTTTATCCAGCAAGAGGGAGCGGAGAGGAAGAAGAGTTCTCTAGTAGCGTGATGGCGCTCCGGCAATGGTGGTGGAGCTATTCTGGTAGCGCTTCGTCTAAGCACTACACAAATCCGATCTAGAGGAGAAACTATGCACTGGAGGAACGGGTAGCACGTGGCTGAAAATCTAGTGCAAAAACCCTAAAACCACCAGTATATATAGGAGGAACAGAGGAGGAGGCTTGGCCCTGCTTGGCCCAAGGGCCAAGCCTCCAAGGAGTCGGCCGAACCTCGTGGGAGAGGTGGAGTCCACCTCCAATCCTAGTAGGACTAGGATTCATCCTATTTTTGCCTTTTTCCACTTTTTCTCTTTGGGCTTTCTTTCCCTAGACGCATGGGCTTTGTGTGGGAGTCCCACAAGCCCACTAAGGGCTGGTATTCACTCTACCACAGCCCATGTAGCCTCTTGGGTCGAAATACCCCTCCCGATGGTCTTTCGGTACACTACCGGCACACCCGGTACACTACCGATGAGCCCGAAACTTTTCCGGCGACCAAAATAAGACTTCCTATATATCAATATTTACCTCCGGACCATTCTGGATCTCCTCATGACGTCCGGGATCTCATCCAGGACTCCGAACAACCTTCGGTCACCACCATGCATAACTCTATACTACCGAAACGTCACCGAACATTAAGTGTGCAGACCCGGCGGGTTCGAGAACTATGTAGACATGACCGAGACACCTCTACGGTCAATAACCAATAGTGGTACCTTTATGCCCATATTGGCTCCTACATATTCTATGAAGATCTTTATCGGTCGAACCTCTATGTCAAGGATTCAGTTGATCCCGTATGATGTTCCCTTTGTTCTTTGGTATGTTACTTGCCCAAGATTCGATCGTCGGTATCTCCATACCTAGTTCAACCTCGTTACTGACAAGTCTCTTTAATCGTTACGTAATACAAGATCATGTGACTAAAACTTAGTCACATTGCTTTCAAGTCTTATTGTGATGTTGTATTACCGAGTGGGCCATGAGATACCTTTCCGTCGCACGGAGTAACAAATCCCAGTCTTGATCCATGCCAACTCAACAGATACCCTCAGAGATACCTATAGAGCACCTTTATAGTCACCCAGTTACGCTGCGACGTTTGATACACACAAGGCACTCCTCCGGTGTCCGTGAGTTGCATGATCTCATGGTCATAGGAACATATACTTGACATGCAGAAAATAGTAGCAATAAACCGACACCATCATATGCTATGTTTGTAGTTTGGGTCTTGTATGTCACATCATTCTGCTAATGATGTGATCCCGTTATCAAATGACATCACATGTCAATGGCTAGGAAACCTTGACCATCTTTCATCAACGAGCTAGTTCACTAGATGCATACTAGGGACAGAGTGTTGTCTATTTACCCACACATGTAATGTGTTTCCAATCAATAAAATTATAGCATGGATAATAACTGATTATCATGAACAAGGAAATATAATAATAAACACTTTATTTATTGCCTCTAGGGCATATTTCCATAGAAACGTCGCAGATCTTGCTGATACGCTGTAGTCCAGATCAGAGCCATTTCTCGCTCTTCCTCGAGTAGATCAACACCATCTTGTCTGGCTTGTTCAGCTTCAGCTTCAGAATAAAGTACCACTCAAGGAGAATTGTGAAACAAGTCACTCGACAGGATAGCCTCAGCTCCATAGACCAGGAAAAAAGGAGTCCGTCCAGTCGACCGAATGAGCGTTGTTCTCAGGCCCCATGAAACAGACGGCGACTTAGTTACCCAGGCACCGGCAGCATGATCTAGATCGTGCGTGAGACAAGGCTTCAGACCTTGCAGGATGAGGCCATTAGATCGCTCGACTTGTCCATTGGTTTGAGGATGTGCCCCGGATGCATAATCTACCCGAGTGCCTTGGGAGGTGCAGAAGTTTCTGAACTCTTCTGAGTCAAAGTTAGTGTTGTTATCCGTGATAATATTGTGAAGAACGCCATATCGAAAAATTATTTCCCTCATGAATGTGACTGACGTGCGGGAGTTCAACTTCTTGACGGTCTTGGCTTCTATCCATTTTGTAAACTTGTCGACTGCAACCAGCAAATGAGTGAATCCGCCTTTTCCGGTCCAAAAGGGACCAACCATGTCGAGTCCCCAAATAGTAAACGGCCAGGCGAGGGGCATCGTCTTCAGAGCAGAGGCCGTCTTATGTGACAAGTTTGCATAGAACTGGCATCCATCACAATGATCCACAATGTCTTTGGCCATCTCATTGGCCCGTGGCTAGAAGTAACCAACTTAGTATGCTTTAACGACAATTGTCCATGAGGATGCACGATGGCCACAAGTTCCCGAGTGGATTTCATCCAGAATCACTCGACCTTCTTCAGGGGAAATGCAACACTACATCACGCCAGTTGTGCTTTCTCTGAACAGCTGATCCCCAAATCACAGTAAAGGCCTTTGACCTATGCACAATCTGTCGAGCCTCTGTTTCGTCTTTGGGGAGCCCTTGTCTGAGGATATAGGCAATGTAGGGAACCGTCCAATCTAGAATGACAACCAGAATCTCCATGACCAAATCAATTACCGCTGGGACATCGACTTCGGTCGGATAAGTGGAGCTCATAGATTGCGGCGGCTCTTCAGTGAAAGGATCCTCTTGCACCGAAGGAGTATGCAGGTGCTCTAAAAACACATTACTGGGAACAGGCCGTCGAGTGGACCCAATCTTCGCTAGTTCATCGACCGCTTGATTCCTCGGTCGGGGAACATGATGAAGTTCCAGGCCTTCAAATTTCTTTTCCATCTTTCTAACAGCACTGCAGTACCCAGTCATAGCTATGTTTCGAACATCCCATTCTTTCATCACTTGATTTACCACCAAATCTGAGTCGCCATAGACCATCAGGCGCTTGACGCCGAGTGAGATAGCCATGCGCAACCCATACAAAAGTGCTTCATACTCTGCCTCATTGTTGGAGGAATCGAAGTGAATTTGCAAGACATAACTGAGCTTGTCGCCCTTTGGAGATATCAGGATAACACCAGCGCCGGACCCATTCGACATTTTAGAGCCGTCGAAGAACATGGTCCAATGTATCGAGTGAATCTGGGTTGGCTATTGTTGTTCAATCCAATCAGCAATAAAATATGCAAGTGCTTGAGACTTGATTGCTTTCTTGGCTTCAAACTTAATGTCAAAGTATAAGAGTTCAATTGCCCACTTAGCCACTCGACCAGATGCATCTCGATTGTTGAGAATCTCAGATAACCGAGCATCACTAACGACTGAAATCGAGTTGTCTTGAAAATAATGTGCCACCTTCTTTGCTGATAGGTAAATACCATAAACCAGCTTCTGGTAGTGTGGATATCTCTGCTTCGAGGGAGATAGAACTTCAGAAACATAATAAACTGGTCATTGGACTTTGTAAGCTTTACCCTCTTCTTCCCGCTCGACAGTTAAGACCGTACTGACGACCTGATTAGTGGTCGCGATGTACAGGAGCAAGGGCTCTTTGCTGCGAGGAGCGAGAAGAACTGGTTGGGTGGAGAGCAAGGCTTTGAGTTCAAAATATGCTGCTTTGGCTTCAGAAGTCCACTCGAACGTGTCAGACTTCTTCATCAATCGGCACAAAGGCAGTGCCTTCTCACCGAGACGAGAAATGAATCGACTCAATGCCGCCAAGCAACCTGTGAGTTTCTGAACATCGTGCACTCGCACGGGAGTCTTCATTCGGGTAATAGCGCTGATTTTCTCAGAATTGACATCGATTCCTTGTTCGGAAAAGAGAAAACCGAGTAACTTGCCGCCAGGGATGCCAAAAGTACATTATGCCGGATTTAGCTTTATGTCGTATCTCCTCAGATTGGCGAATGTCTCGGCCAAGTCAGCCAGCAGGTCAGAACCTTTGCGGGACTTGACAACTATGTCATCCATGTACGCCTCGACATTCCGAGGGATCTCGTCGAGTAAACACTTTTGAATCATGCGCATGAAAGTAGCGCCAGCATTTTTTAGACCAAATGACATAGTTATTGGGGAACGTCGCATGGGAAACAAAAATTTTCCTACGCACACGCAAACCTATCCATGGTGATGAGCATCTACGAGAGGGAGAGTGGATCTACATACCCTTGTAGATCGCTAAGCGGGAAGCGTTAAGAAACATGGTTGGTGTAGTCGAACATCTTCGCGATCCAAATCGTCGAGCGTCCCGCGATCTCATCACGGTCCGTCCCGTGATCCAATCACGATCCATCCCGCGAACACATCATGATCCGTCCCACGAACTCATCACGATCCGTCTCACGATCTTGATCACAATCTATCCTGCGAACTCATCACGATTCGTTCCGTTATCACATCACAAACCGTCTCGCGATCTCGATCACGGTCCTTCCGATTTAGCGCCGAACGGACGACACCTCCATGTTCAGCACACGTGCAGCTTGATGACGATCTCCACCATCTTGATCCAGCAAGAGGAGGTGGAGAGGAGAGAGAGTTCACCGGCAGCGTGACGGCGCTCCGGTGATGGTGGTGGAGCAATTCCGGCAGGGCTTCGCCTAAGCGCTGCAGAAAACCGATCTAGAGGAGCACCAGTGAAACGGGTAGCACGTGGCCGTAAACTGTGTCCAAACAGCACCCAATCCACCAGTATATAAAGGAGGGAGAGAGAGGAGGGCTGGAGCAAGGAAAAACTCCAATACGAATCAGCCAAACTAGAGGGGGAGGAGTCCTACTCCTCCTCCACTCCTAGTAGGAGTAGGACTCTTCCTTTTTAGCCTTTTTTCCACCTTTTCCATTAGGACTTTTGCCTCCAATGCCATGGGCCTTGGTGTGGATGTTTTTCCAGCCCACTAAGGGCTGGTTATTATTCTCCCACAGCCCATGGACCTCTTGGTGTCGAAATACCCCTCCCGAAGGTCCCTCGGTACACTACCAGCACTCCCGGTACACTACCGATGAGCCCGAAACTTTTCCGGCGACCAAACTGGGACTTCCTATATATGAATCTTTACCTCCAGACCATTCCGGAGCTCCTCGTGACATCCGGGATCTCATCCAGGACTCCGGAAAACCTTCGGTCACCACCATACATAACTCTACACTACTGAAACGTCACCAAACCTTAAGTGTGCAGATCCTGTGGGTTCGAGAACTATGTAGACATGACCGAGACACCTCTACGGTAAATAACCAATGGCGGAACCTGGACGTCCACATTGGTTCCTACATATTCTACGAAGATCTTTATCGGTCGACCCTCTATGTCAAGGATTCAGTTAATCCCGTATAACATTCCCTTTGTTCTTCGGTACGTTACTTGCCCGAGATTCGATCGTCGGTATCTCCATACCTAGTTCAACCTCGTTACTGGCAAGTCTCTTTTACTCATTCCGTAATACAAGATCCCGTGACTAACACTTAGCCGCATTTCTTGCAAGGCTTGTTGTGATGTTGTATTACCGAGTGGGCCCTGAGATACCTCTCCGTCACACGGAGTAACAAATCCCAGTCTCGATCCATGCCAACTCAACAGACACCATCGGAGATACCTGTAGAGCACCTTTATAGTCACCCAGTTACGTTGTGACGTTTGATACACACAAGGCACTCCTCCGATATCCGTGAGTTGCATGGTCCCATGGTCATAGGAACATATACTTGACATGCAGAAAACAGTAGCAATAAACTGACACGATCATATGCTATGTTTGTAGTTTGGGTCTTATCCATCACATCATTCTCCTAATGATGTGATCCCGTTATCAAATGACATCTCATGTCCATGGCTAGGAAACCTTAACTATCCTTTGATTAACGAGCTAGTCCATTAGAGGCATACTAGGGACATGGTTTTCTCTATGTATCCACACATGCATTTATGTCTCCAATCAATACAATCATCGCATGGATAATAAACGATTATCATGAACAAGGAAATATGATAATAACTAATTTATTATTGCCTCTAGGGCATATTTCCAACAGTCTCCCACTTGCACTAGAGTCAATAATCTAGTTCACATCACCATGTAATTCGCATTGTTATGAATCTAACACCCAATGAGTTCTGGGGCTCGATCATGCTTTGCATGTGAGAGAGGTCTTATAGTCAACGGGTCTGTGATATTCAGATCCGTGTGTACTTTGCCAATCTCTATGTCAAACTGTAAACACTGCTACTACACTCCACTTGGTACTATTTCCAAATGGCTGCTCCACTATACGTATCCAGAGACATCACAATATGCACTATATCAACAGAGCATGACTATGATGTTCGGACACACCATCACACCATGGTGTTCCAGGTGGCGTTAGTTGTGAAACAAATTTCACGTTGTCTTAAGTTGTATGCCAAACTCGTAACTCAGATATTCACCTCCACGATCATATCGCGGTCATTTTGATCTTCTTGTCACGATGATCTTTAAACTTCACTCTGAATTTGCTTGAACCTTTCAAACGATTCAGACTTGTGTTTCATTAAGTAAATATACACTATATCTACTCAAATCATCAGTGAACGTAAGAAAATAACCATATCCACTGCACGCTAAAAGACTCACTAGATTGCATACATCAACATGTATCATTTCCAATGAATCACTTGCCCGCTCCATCCAACTGGGTCCTTTAGTCATCTTGCCCAAGAGGCATGGTTCGCATGTCTCAGCCGATTCGAAATCAAATGAGTCCAAATATCCATCAGCATGGAGTTTCTACATGCGCTTTATACCAATATGACATTTAGTGGCAGTGCCACAAGTATGTGGTACTATCATTATTAACTTTGTATCTTTTGACATCAATGTTATGAACATGTGTACTACTACGACCAAGATTTCAACAAACCATTCTCACTGGGTGCATGACCATTGAAGGTATTATTCATGTAAACAGAATAACCATAATTCTCTAACTTAAATGAATAACTGTATTGCAATAAACATGATCTAATCATGTTCATGCTCAACGCAAAACACCAAATAACATTTATTTTGGTTCGTCACTAATCCTGAAGGTAGAGAGAGCGTGCGATGTTGATCACATCAACCTTGGAAACACTTCCAACACATATCGTCACCTCACCCTTAGCTAGTTCTCCGTTTATTCCGTAGCTTTTATTTCGAGTTACTAACATTTAGCAACCGAACCGGTATCCAATACCCAGGTGCTACTAAGAGTACTAGCAAGGTACACATTAATAACTCGTATATCAAATATACTTCTATCAATGTTGCCAGCCTTCTTATCTACCAAGTATCTAGGGTTGTTCCGCTTCAGCGACCGCTCACCTCATAACAGAAGCACTTAGTCTCGCGTTTGAGTTCAACTTTGGGTTGCTTCACTTGAGCAGCAACTGACTTGCTATCCATGAAGTTTCCCTCCTTTCTCTTGCCCTTCTCGAAACTAGTGGTTTGATTAACCATCAACAGTTGACGCTCCTTCTTGATTTCTACCTTCACGGTGTCAAACATTGCGAACAGCTCAGGGATCAACATTTCTTTCCCTGGCATTTTATAGTTCATCACCAAGTTCTAGTAGCTCAGTGACAGTGACTTGGAGAACTACATCAATCACTATCTTATCTGGAAGATCAACTCCCACTCGATTCAAGCGATTGTAGTACCGAGACAGTTTGAGCACATGCTCAACGATTGAGCTATTCTCTTTCATCTTGCGGGCAAAGAATCTCGTTGGAGATCCTATATCTCGCAACTCGGGCACGAGCCTAAGATCACAATCTCAGCTCTTAGAACATCTCATATGTTCCGTGACGTTCAAAACGTTTCAGAGCCTCAATTCTAAGCCGTAATGCATGACGCACTAAACTATCAAGTAGTCATCGAAACGTGCCTGTCAGATGTTCACAACATCTACAGACGACGCTAGATGGGGTGGCGCACCGAGCGGTGCATTAAGGACATAAGCCTTCTGTGCAGCAATGAGGACAATCCTTAGATCACGGACCCAGTCCGCAATTTTGCTACCAACATCTTTCAATTCTATTTCTCTAGGAACATATAAAAATACAAGGGAGCTATAGCGCGAGCTAGTAATCTACAACATAATTTGCAAAGACACTTTGACTATGTTCATGATAATGAGTTCAATTAATCATATTACTTAAGAACTCCCACTCAAATTGACATCCCTCTGATCATTTGAGTGATACATGATCCAAATTCACCAACTCAAGTCCGATCATCACGTGAGTTGAGGTGGCTGCAATGGTGAACATCATCATGTTGATCATATCTACTATATGACTCATGTTCGACCTTTCGGTCTCTTGTGTTCCGAGGCCATGTCTGTACATGCTAGGCTCGTCAAGTTTAACCCGAGTGTTCTGCATGTGCAACACTGGCTTGCACCCATTGTATGTGAACGTAGAGTCTATCACACCCGATCATCACGTGGTGTCTCAACACAACGAACTTTCGCAACGGTGCACACTCGGGGAGAACACAATTTATCTTGAAATTAAGTGAGGGATCACCTTATAATGCTACCGTCGTCCCGAGCAAAACAAGGTGCATAATGTCACAGCCCTAGAGTTGCTTGAATTTGTTTGCATCAACATCTGCATGTGCATCATGTCATCTTGTCTAAATTCAACTGAACTTGAAATGGGGATTGTCAAGCCCTAGCATCTCATTGAATAAACCAAAATTCCAACAATTGAAATTTCAATGATTTTAAAATGCTCCTAAAAAAATGTTCCCCCTCTCTGATAAATGTTGGCAACAACATATCAGGGGTAACCTATAATTTAACAACTACTTTGATAAGTTAAATAAAATAAGAAAGCTTCTGAAATCAATTAATAAAACATTATAAATATGATAGTTGTCTAAAAATTGCCCAAATCTTTTTGTGGAGATTTGAAATAATCAGACTATATTTCATAAAATATTGGGCATTTTGTGCTAGGTATTTTGGCCTCACAAAAATTAAAAGAAGAATGTCAGAATAAAAGAAAACTGGAAATAAAAATAGAGAAGGAAGGGGGTTACCTGGCGCTTACCTGGCCTAGAGCCGGCCCAGCCCAGCTTCTCCTCCTATTGTCTTCCTCCTCGCCAGGAGGACGAGGCGTGGCAGCTCGCCGAGCGCCGGCCTCCACCTCCTGCCTGTCTGCCTGCCTGTGCAAGGGGATTAGGCCCCAGAGCTGTCCGGATCGGGACGACCCCTCCCCTCTCTCTCCCTCGCTCTCCTCCCTCTTTCTGCCCGCCATGGTGCCGCCGGACCTCGCCGCGATTCGCTCCGCCCGGTGCTTCCCCGAGCTCTCCGACCCCGCGTGCGCAACCCCAGTGAGCCCTGCTCCATTTCTCCCCTCTCTCCGTCGCTCCTCCCCTCCTCTATCCGTGCTAGCTGCCGACGCCCGAGAGGAGTTCGCCGCCGGCAATGGTGTGGCCGTGGCCACAGCCACCACGGTTTGCGCCCGAGCGTGTCATCGAGCTCGCGGAGACTCCAAGAGTCCGTAGCCGCTAGTAGCTTCTCCTCCCGTGCCCCATAGCGCTGCTGCTGTAGTTGCCGAAACTCCGGCCGCCGCCTCCGGCGTCGCAGCATCCTCTCGCTGCCCTAGTTAGATGTGCACGAGCCCCAGCTGCCCGTAGGTGGTCTCCGCCGCTCAAATGGTCGTCGGAGGGCCATTTTCGGCGACCTCCACCGTCTCGGCTCGCCGGCGGCGGCCTCCCTCCGGTGAGTGCCAGCATGGCCCGGTGATTAGCCGCTAATCCGCCCCTCTAGACGCTGACCAGAGGGCCCCACAGCTGGTCAAATCCCAGTCAGCCTCTGCTTTGACCGAGAATTAGCCCCGGGTCAATGACAGGTGGGGCCCAGCCCTAATTAATCCTGGATTAGATTTAAAATAACTAATTTGTTAATTAAACTAATTAGACACTGACTGGTGGGCCCTGTGATGCTAATTAGTATTAAGAAATAAAATAAAACCCTATTAGTGCCTGTGTCACTGACCAATGGGTCCCACTGGTCAGGTTTGACCTGGACCGGGTCCAATTGACTGTTGACGTAGGCAGGACCTCAGCATGACGCAATAATCATTTTCTGTAATAAAATAATTCCAGAACATGCTTAAAACTTCTAAAAATCATAGAAAATAATCTATAGCTCATATGAAAATAATTTATATATGAAAAATGATCAGAAAAATCCAATGAATCTGTTTATGCCATGATCATGCATGTTTGAACAAGTTAACATCACCAAATAGGACATTTTATGATTAGGCCAATATATGAAATATCATTTGCAGTTGGAAATTCAAAGTTGTTTGAATTCCACTTCAACCAATTTGACTAACCACTTCTCTAGGTTAATTAAGTACCTTAATATGCCATGTCATACATCATGTTTGTGCATTGCATGAATTGAATGTTGTTCCTTGGTGTTTGCCGGTGCTTATTCCCTCTCGGTAGACGATGATTCCGACGATGTGAACGTTGACACTAATGAAGAGAAGTATTTCTTCAGGATTGTCAGGCAAGCAAAAACCCCTTGAGCATACTGATATCAACTCACCCTTTCGCTCCTGCTCTCTTTTATTGCATTAGGACAACAACGATTCAACTGTTACATGTCAATGGTAGTTGAACCCATTCCTTTGCATGACCTGTCTTTGCCACAGTAAATAGTTGAAACCACTTAGCATGAGTAGCAACTGTTTGAGCCTTGTTGTGCTTACTCATACATGCATGCTTAATTACTGCACCTGCTATGCTTAGAGTCGTGTCGTATCGGGTTTGATACGTGTGGGTGATGGATCGGAATGGCAGTGTTCATGTCCTACGGTGTGAGAGCTAAGTGTGTGAGCACGATTTGGTAAAGGTAACGATGAGAGGTCATGTAGGAGTACATGGCGGGTTGTCTCATCGGGACCGTCCCTAAGAACTGAGTTCTGTGTATGTTATCCAAGACAAGATACTACCACACATTGGGTTCCGGTAACTCGACCCCGCTCGACATATTAATCGCTTAGACCTCTGTCCAGGAGTTGCAACTAGTTTCTGGAGTTTGTAGGGAAAGTGTTGGTGGCCGTGTATAGTGCTGCCCGACGGGGTGGACTATGATGCGGTACAGACACAGTGGCACGGTGTACCAACTGGCACCTGAACGGTGGGCATGGGAACCATGCGCACATCGTTTGAGGCTGTAGCGGAAACTTTGGCTGGACTTCCGTGCGGGTTCAACCTCGGATAGGCGATAAACCTGTACTAGGGTCTTGTGTGGTTGGCGGTCGTGGCCGACGTCCACGCTAGTGCTTCCGCTTGAAGGTTGCCGAGATGCATGACGTGCATATGGTGCTAAGTGGCGAGAGCTTGTGTGAAGAAGTATACCCCTGCAGGGTGAAATAATCTGTTCGAATAGCCATGTCCTCGGATATGGACTACTTGGAGAACTTATGTGGTTCATAGACAACTTGAAGTGGATACTCTAAAACACGCAAGATAAGCGTGAGTGCTATGGATGGCCTTCTCGTAGGCAGACGGAAGTGGATCCATTGTGGTGTATTGATTGGTGAATATGTGGACTCGTGTGCGCTATCCCACCTCAAAGAAAGCACTTGTACACGTAGTATAGGTTAGCCAAGAGTCAAAGCTGGCTTGCTGCAATAAACTCCACAACCCCCTTCATTGATACTGATGCATATGTAGTTAGTCCTGATGTAAGTCTTGCTGAGTACTCTTGTACTCACGTTTGCTTAATTTATGTTTTTGTAGAGGAGACGTCAGTCTCATTAGTGATCGTTTCAACGTGAAGTTCGATGTTGACCGGGTTAGCTTGGGAATCCCAGACAGAGGTCTTGTTCCTTTGGTAGGGTCGTTATAGCTTTTCAGGCTCCTCCAGCCACTTTTGTAGATGTCTGTACCCAGACATGTTTAACTTCCGCTTGCTTGTTTGAATGCTCTGAATGTAGGGTCTTGTGAGCCCTGTTTGTAACATCCTATTGTAATGGCTCTTTCGAGCCTTCTAAATGAATGTTGTAATGTTGGATGGTTATGTTGTGATGCCATAGTTGTATCTATGCATATCGGGCATGTCGTGCGTATGTGTGACGTGCAACGGTATGTATGGGATCCGACACCTAGTTGTGTGCCTTTAGTAGTACTCTTTATGGGGAACTGCCTCTTTGTGCTTCCACCAAGCCTTGGTAGCTTGCTACTGCTCCAGACACATTGATTGACCGGCATGTATCCTTCTTTGCTGCTGTGTCTGTCCCTTCGGGGAAATGTCTCGCAGTGTAATGGAGTCCCTGTAGCCTGCTATGACTCATCTACATGCAGTGATGACATTTCTGTCCCACGGTGTAATGGAGTCCTTGTAGCTTGCTATGACTCGTCTACACATGCTAGAGATGGACACCTGCATTGCTGGGTTACGTATGCCTGTCCCTGTACGGATGTGCCACTTGGGTTCTACGACTAGTCATGTCAGCCTAAGTTCTTTGACATTTGAATGCTAGCGACACTTTCACATACGTGAGTCAAAAGACGCAAACGGTCCCGGCCCAGGTAAGGTGGCAGCCGTGGAGATAACCGTGCGTGAGACCACAAAGTGATGTGATGTGTTACATGCTGGATTCTTATTGCTTAGGATCGGGTTCCCGTCAGCTTTGGTATCAGAGCTTGACTGCCTGTAGGATTACCAAGCCAAACTGGTCGATGTTGAGTCTAGAACTGCTTTAGTTACATAAGGGAATTGATTGTAGAAGGGAACGTAAGGCTCTTTTTACTCCTTTCCTTATGTCATTCTATTTCTGAGTCACCCTGTTCTTTATTCTACGGGGATTAAGAACTAGGGCTTCTCATCTATCTGTTAGGAGGACGAGTTGCTATGCTGGAGACCTATGGGGAAAGATGTTGTCTTCTGGATCGATGTCTCTGTAAGAAATTCAATGTCATGTTGTCAATTGTCTTGCAGGTTGCCTCATATTTCATGCCCGTACAACCGTTATGCTATCCGAGTTATCCAAGGTTTCTCAATTATCTGATGCACTTGCAAAACTCTTTCATCTCGAGTCAATGTCTTTCAGTCGAGACAAAGCACACTAAATTTTGAGTTGAGCTACTATATTACCTTGACGTGTTTGATGTAGGTGTATAGGAAACCATGTTGTTTCAGTGAACCACCTAGAAGTTTAGTTGCGTCTTCTGTTCCAGTGTGATAAATCTGGCCATCTTTATCAAAGGCATGTTGTGATGCTACTTAGTCAACAGGTATTCTGTATCTGGGCTCTTAAAACCAAGGATCATTATGCTTATTTCCGTAGATAGTATTTGTTTGTTCCCTTAGGACATTAGCAACCTTGTTATAGTCCTCAAGATTTGTGGTATATCATTCTTCCACTACCATGAATCAGTTATGGCAGAAGTTCGTTGTGAGTGAAAGATCACGACATGAGTGCTCTTGATGAGTTCTCCATTCCATAGTTGTGACTCTGCCAATCCTTCATTTCTGCATGGATTGTCTGGAAGAAACATGTTGAACTATGTCCGACATAATCAATCTATGCATCTACAACTCAAGAAAAATCATGTGCTCTTGAGTTGCCCTTCTTCAATTTTATTCTGACCTTCATCTATCAATGGATAGTCAAGAGTATGTTATGCATTGAGTTATCAATGTCGTCTGTTCTTGTGGTCTATCAAGCCATTCTATTCTAAGAATGACTAGGAGAAGCAAACTCCCGTACCTCATCCATTTCTTGGATTGGGTCAAAGCAATTGTGTTCCGTAGATCAAAATGCTAATTCAGCTTTTGTTCTGTTCTACCTTGAGGTATTACCCTCTTCATGTCAAGATTATCATGAGAACTGCACTCCTTCTTATGAAATCTTGATGTAGTAATACTTCTCGCTATCATCATTCATTCCCCGGTCTCTGTGTTGTTGGTAACCAGGATACCGACAAGGGAATCGTGATGTGTGCAATCAATACTCCTAGCAACTTTGTTGCTTGGTAGTTAATGGACAATAATCTCACTCTTGGCGTGATGATCATTGAATTGTCATACTAAGAATGATCATGCCACCTAGCCCATTTTCCATGGTGCACTTTTCGATCAATGAGTTATAGGATTGTATTAATATTTTGCTCTATTGATCATATCGTCTTGTCTTGTAATGCAAGATTGTTCTCGAGCTTGATAACATATCGGTGGATCATGATTTTCCTATTATCTTCTCGGAAGTATCACCAAGGTGTTCCTTGATCGTTATGTTGAGTTCGTGATCAAGATGGTTTTTCTATAAACCATCCCTTCTCCAAGAATCCGTGTTGGATATCCCAGAACTAGTTGGTTAAGCTAAATAACAACTTGGAGAGTTGGAAGATAGAAGCTTGATCTAACTTAGCTCATGATAAAGAAATATCTTGTGCTTTGGTGCTCGTATGTGTAGAATAAAGGTGATATCCACATCGATTGATCCTTGTGACCAATTGATGCACCTATCATCTTGTACAACCATTGATCTGAGTTTGGGCTATCGTCAAATCAAAATCAAAACCAAAGATTTTCCTAAATGTTGTTTTACTCGCGAATGTATCCTCGAGCATACACCGCTATATCTTTTGGTCTGACCAATGCTATCACCTTGTTTCCATAAGTTGTGGAATTCCATCTACATGGATATTTCAATGAATTGTTGTTAAGCCCATTAACAATATTTTCATCTCTTCCATGGCTCATGAAGAACATGAAGCTAGTGTTGGAAACTTTGTAGGCATATATTCGTGTCTTATACATGAATCTTATGCATGGTGTAAGAAGTGACTTACTCTTGGTTCATGTGCTTATGGTGCAAGTTGCCGCCATGAACTCGAGAAAGGTCGTTTTGTTTTCATTGGAATCATCCCAAGTCAGTCATGCAAGTGCGAAGTATTCTATGGTTTGGTAGACTGATCATCTCCATTCCACATACAATCCCTAGCACACCAAGCCACTGATTGAGTTGTTCAAGGAAAATAAGTTCTTTCTTAAGAGCTAATCCGGACTTATGTAAGAACTTCGCTAATTCCTAATGATGGTTCCTAACCAGAACTCGGAGGTGTTTTGTTGTAAGGTTATGTATCTTGCAATCCAGCTCATGTTTTGGAGTTGGCTTCCGTAGTTCATCTCCTGAGAATCTCGCAACGTCATATCTTCGACTTGTGTTGCAACCTTTCACCTTCAGACATGCTGAGTCTGGAATATCTTGACACCAACCATATCTAAATCTCAGGCAGATATGATGGTTGGAACATTTCCCAAGAATTATAATAATGGTCTCTCTATAACCCGACAAAGGGATGTTGTGGCTAACATACCTACCCGGAAGACCTACTATTATAATATCTTGTTTCAGCAACTTGGCCACTTCCCCATGAGAAATTTGTATGACTTGCCCTATAAGTCATTCCTCATGGACCCTTTGAAAGTCCGAAGTCCGACCTTTACTTGATGTTCTAGATTGCAAACCTGACTTACGATTGGGGTTACACTAGTACACCAAGGAGAACATTAGAAGCGGAGTGCTAAATGTCTCTCGGTCGATCGTCCAGATTTTGCTCCCTTGGTATAGCTAAGGCGAAATCTGAGAAAGTGTTGTCTTCCTCTGCATTTGCATCCTCCATCATTATTCATCATGCTAGTATGATGTGTTGCCAGGATCCTTGGCATGGATGTTGGTAAATCCTGATGAATATGGAGATGCTCAAGTTCTTGAGAGCACGCTCAGACACTTGGTTATAGTCTCGGTATTGCTTGGAATGTGCCTTCCATCACCGAGTTGTTTTATAGCTCTAACTTCCATTTCGGTTTGAGTGTGCCATTCTTTTAATTCCTTCCAACGATCGCTTGTGAATTGCCTTAGGCTGGTATGAAGAGTTTCAATGATCTTTGGAACAAAAGTAATTCTTTTTGCCACTTAAGGGATAATCCTACGAGTCACCCTCCCTAAGGTGTTCCATAATGGTATCATGGCAATTAACTCCTCGCTACCTTCAAACCTCTTCACCATCTGTTTAGCGTGGAATTGTTGCCTACCAAGTGAACCTCCATCATCTGCTTCATTCATTGTTATTGATGTGTGTTTTGCGTCTCAGCTCAAGAGATGTTATCACATCTCATTCTACGAGTTGATCGTGAGTACTCTATCTTCGAGAAGATCGAATCATGTAGAGCTCTCTATTTCTGTTGTCTTTCTGTTGTATGAAGATCCCAAAGGCAAAGATGTCAATAGCGGCATGGTGCAATGATTCAACATCTTCGAGAAGAGCAACTGGATCATGAATATTGTGGTAGTTGTGTTTCCTTTTTCCTCATACCCTATGCTTGAATCTCGGGACGAAATTCTTGTTTAGTGGGGGTGAGTTGTCACAGCCCTAGAGTTGCTTGAATTTGTTTGCATCAATATCTGCATATGCATCATGTCATCTTGTATAAATTCAACTGAACTTGAAATGGGGATTGTCCAGCCCTAGCATCTCATTGAATAAACCAAAATTCCAACAATTGAAATTTCAATGATTTTAAAATGCTCCTAAAAAAATGTTCCCCCTCTCTGATAAATAGTTGAACATCGATTCAACTGTTACATGTCAACGGTAGTTGAACCCATTCCTTTGCATGACCTGTCTTTGCCACAATAAATAGTTGAAACCACTTAGCATGAGTAGCAACTGTTTGAGCCTTGTTGTGCTTACTCATACATGCATGCTTAATTACTGCACCTGCTATGCTTAGACTCGTGTCGTATCGGGTTTGATACATCTGGGTGATGGATCTTGGTAGTGTTCATGTCCTACGGTGTGAGAGCTAAGGGTGTGAGCATGATTTGGTAAAGGTAACGATGAGAGGTCATGTAGGAGTACATGCCGGGTTGTCTCATCGGGACCGTCCTTAAGAACTGAGTTCTGTGTATGTTATCCAATACAAGATACTACCACACATTGGGTTCCGGTAACTCGACCCTGCTCGACTTATTAATCGCCTATACCTCTATCCAGGAGTTGCAACTAGTTTCTGGAGTTTGTAGGGAAAGTGTTGGCGGCCGTGTATAGTGCTGCCCGACGGGGTGGACTATGATGCGGTACAGACACAATGGCACGGTGTACCAAGTGGCACCCGAACGGTGGGCTTGCGAACCCTGCGCACATCGTTTGAGGCCGTAGCGGAAACTTCGGCCGGACTTCCGTGCGGGTTCAACCTCGGATAGGCGATAAACCTGGACTAGGGTCTTGTGTGGTTGACGGTCGTGGCCGACATCCACGCTAGTGCTTCCACTTGAAGGTTGCCGAGATGCATGACGTGCATATGGTGCTAAGTGGCGAGAGCATGTGTGAAGAAGTATACCCCTACAGGGTGAAATAATCTGTTCAAATAGCCGCGTGCTCGGATATGGACTACTTGGAGAACTTATGTGGTTCATAGACAACTTGAAGTGGATACTCTAAAACACGCAAGATAAGCGTGAGGGCTATGGATGGCCTTCTCGTAGGGAGACGGAAGTGGATCCATAGTGTTGTATTGATTGGTGAATATGTGGACTCGTGTACGCTATCCCACCTCAAAGAAAGCACCTGTAGACGTAGTATAGGTTAGCCAAGAGTCAAAGCTAGCTTGCTGCAATAAACTCCACAACTCCCTTCATTGATACTGATGCATATGTAGTTAGTCCTGATGTAAGTCTTGCTGAGTACTCTTGTACTCACGTTTGCTTAATTTATGTTTTTCAGAGGAGACGTCGGTCTCATTAGTGATCGTTTCAACGTGAAGTTCGATGTTGACCGGGTTAGCTTGGGAATCCCAGACAGAGGTCTGGTTCCTTTGGTAGGGTCGTTATAGCTTTTCAGGCTCCTCCAGCCACTTTTGTAGATGTCTGTACCCAGACATGTTTAACTTCCGCTTGCTTGTTTGAATGCTCTGAATGTAGGGTCTTGTGACCCCTGTTTGTAACATCCTATTGTAATGGCTCTTTTGAGCCTTCTAAATGAATGTTGTAATGTTGGATGGTTATGCTGTGATGCCATAGTTGTATCTATGCATATCGGGCATGTCGTGCGTACGTGTGATGTGCAATGGTATGTATGGGATCCGACACCTAGTTGTGTGCCTTTAGTAGTACTCTTTACGGGGAACTGCCTCTTTGTGCTTCCACCGAGCCTTGGTAGCTTGCTACTGCTCCGGACACATTGATTGACCGGCATATATCCTTCTTGGCTGTTGTGTCTATCCCTTCGAGGAAATGTCTCGCAGTGTAATGGAGTCCCTATAGCCTGCTATGACTCGTCTACGTGTAGTGATGACATTTATGTCCCACGGCGTAATGGAGTCCTTGTAGCTTGCTATGACTCGTCTACACACGCTAGAGATCGACACCTGCATTGCTGGGTTACGTATGCCTGTCCCTATACCGATGTGCCACTTGGGTTCTACGACAAGTCATGTCGACCCGGGTTCTTTGACATTTGAATGCTAGCGACACTTTCACATACGTGAGTCAAAAGACGCAAACGGTCCCGGCCCAGGTAAGGTGGCAGCCGTGGAGATAACCGTGCGTGAGACCACAAAGTGATGTGATGTGTTACATGCTGGATTCTTATGGCTTAGGATCGGGGTCCCGACACATTAAAAGGATTAACATCACATGCAAATCATAAGTGACATGATATGGCCATCAAGTTGTGCTTTTGATCTCCATCTAGAAAGCACCGGCATGATCTCCATCGTCACCAGCATGACACCATGATCTCCATCATCTTTATCTCCATCAACGTGTCGCCATCGGGGTTGTCATGCCCTGCATGCTTCTACTACTAGTGCTACCGTTTAGCGATAAAGTAAAGCATTACATAGCGCTTAATGATTGACACGCAGGTCATACAATAATTAAAGACAACCCTATGGCTCCTGCCGGTTGCCGTATTCATCTACATGCAAGTCGTGATAATCTACACATCACATGATCATCTCATACATCACATATATCACATCATGTAATTGGCCATATCATATCACAACATACCCTGCAAAAACAAGTTAGACGTCCTCTAATTGTTGTTGCATGTTTTACGTGGCTGCTACGGGTATCTAGCAAGAACAATTCTCACCTACGCATAAACCACAACGGTGATACACTAGTTTGCTTTTCAACCTTCTCAAGGACCGCCTCTGTCGAATCCGATCCAACTAAAGTGAGAGAAACTGTCACCAGCAAGCCATCTAGGCAACAAGTTGCGTCGAGGGAACCGGTCTCTCGTAAGCGTTCGAGGAATGTTGGTCCGGGCCGCTTCATCTCACAATCTCGCTGAACCAAAATACGACCAAGGGAGGAAGCAATCTAAGCATCAATACCCACAAACCTTTTGTGTTCTACTCGAGATCTCATTGAACCATCAACCTAGCTCATGATGCCACTATTGGGGAACGTAGCATGGGAAACAAATTTTTTCCTACGCACACGCAAACCTATCCATGGTGATGAGCATCTACAAGAGGGAGAGTGGATCTACGTAGCCTTGTAGATCGCTAAGTGGGAAGCATTAAGAAATGCAGTTGGTGTAGTCGAACATCTTCGCGATCCAAATCGCCGAGCGTCCCGCGATCTCATCACGATCCGTCCCGTGATCCAATCACGATCCGTCCCACGAACACATCATGATCCGTCCCGCGAACTCATCACGATCCGTCTCACGATATTGATCACGATCTGTCCCGCGAACTCATCACGATCCGTTCCGTGATCACATCACGAACCGTCTCGCGATCTCGATCACGGTCCTTCCGATCTAGCGCCGAACGGACAGCACCTCCGCGTTCAGCACACGTGCATCTTGATGATGATCTCCACCATCTTGATCCAGAAAGAGGAGGTGGAGAGGAGAGAGAGTTCACCGGCAGTGTGACGGCGCTCCGGTGATGGTGGTGAAGCAATTCCGGCAGGGCTTCGCCTAAGCGCTACAGAAAACCGATCTAGAGGAGCACCGGTGAAACGGGTAGCACGTGGCCGTTAACTGGGTCCAAACAGCACCCAATCCACCAGTATATAAAGGAGGGAGAGAGAGGAGGGATGGAACAAGGAAAATCTCCAATAGGAGTCGGCCAAACTAGAGGGGGAGGAATCCTACTCCTCCTCCACTCCTAGTAGGAGTAGGACTCTTCCTTTTTAGCCTTTTTTCCACCTTTTCCTTTTGGACTTTTGCCTCCTGCGCCATGGGCCTTGGTGTGGATGTTTTTCCATCCCACTAAGGGCTGGTTATTATTCTCCCACACACCATGGACCTCTTGGGGTCGAAATAGCCCTCCCGGAGTTCCCCCGGTACACTACCGGCACTCCCGATACACTACCGATGAGCACGAAACTTTTCTGGCGACCAAACTGGGACTTCCTATATACGAATCTTTACCTCCGGACCATTCCGGAGCTCCTAGTGATGTCCATGATATCATCCGGGACTCCGAACAACCTTCGGTCACCACCATACATAACTCTACACTACCGAAACGTCACCAAACCTTAAGTGTGCAGACCCTGCGGGTTCGAGAACTATGTAGACATGACCGAGACACCTCTACGGTCAATAACCAATGGCGGGACCTGGTCGTCCACATTGGTTCCTACATATTCTACGAAGATCTTTATCGGTCGAACCTCTATGTCAAGGATTTAGTTAATCCCGTATAACGTTCCCTTTGTTCTTCGGTATGTTACTTGCCCGAGATTCGATCGTCGGTATCTCCATACCTAGTTCAACCGCGTTACTAGCAAATCTCTTTACTCGTTCCGTAATACAAGATCCCGTGACTAACACTTAGCCACATTTCTTGCAAGGCTTGTTGTGATGTTGTATTACCGAGTGGGCCTTGAGATACCTCTCCGTCACACGGAGTAACAAATCCCAGTCTCGATCCATGCCAACTCAACAGACACCATCGGAGATACCTGTAGAGCACCTTTATAGTCACCCAGTTACGTTGCGACGTTTGATAGACACAAGGCACTCCTCCGATATCCGTGAGTTGCATGATCTCATGGTCATAGGAACATATACTTGACATGCAGAAAACAGTAGCAATAAACTGACATGATCATATGCTATGTTTGTAGTTTGGGTCTTATCCATCACATGATTCTCCTAATGATGTGATCCCATTATCAAATGACATCTCATGTCCATGGCTAGGAAACCTTAACCATCTTTTGATCAACGAGCTAGTCCATTAGAGGCATAATAGGGACATGGTTTTGTCTATGTATCCACACATGCATTTAAGTCTCCGATCAATATAATTATAGCATGGATAATAAACGATTATCATGAACAAGGAAATATGATAATAACTAATTTATTATTGCCTCTAGGGCATATTTCCAACAATAGTGATGTAGCAAAAACACCCAAATGGGGTGATGAAGGTTGTCTTTATTTCATTTGGGCCATACAGATAGATCTGATGATACCCAGAGTAAGCATCTAGAAATGACAAATGCTCACATCCCGCAGTCGGTCAACAATTTGATCTATGAGAGGGAGCAGAAAATGATCCTTCGAGCAGACCCAATTGATATGTTTGAAGTCAATGCAAAAACGCAACGAATTATCCTTCTTGGGCACCATCACAACATTCGAGAGCCACTCGGGGTGGAAAATCTCCCGAATGAACTTGGCTTGCAAGAGATGGGCCACTTCTTCGCCAATTGCTTTACACTTTTCCGCCGCCGATCGATGCAAATGCTCCCTGACGGATTTAGCTTTCGGGTCAACTCTCAAACGGTGCTCAGCCAGTCCCCTGGGAACCCCCGACATGTCAGCAGGCTTCCATGCAAAGATATCCCAGTTCTCACGGAGGAACTGGAAGAGCTCGGCTTCCTATTTACTGTCGAGTGTTGATGATATCTTTGTCGGGGAAGCAGTTGGATCCGTCGGGTGGATGTGCCCCTTCTTCACTTCCCTTGCCGACTGAAACGCTGACTTAGAAGTGGGCTTTTTTGCACGGAGCAAATCAGCGGGGTCAGCGCTCTTCTTGTATTCTTCCAGCTCGACCATAGCCATCTGATGATCGGCGATCTTGGAGCCTTACTGGAGGCATTCTTCGGCCCGTTGTCAATTGCCAGTGACCGTGATCACACCCTTAGGGCCCCGCATTTTCAACTTGAGATACACATAACATGGTCAGGCCATGAAACGAGCATACGCGGGTCAACCCAAAATGTCATGATAGGCACTCTGGAAAACAAACGTCAACTTTTCCATTCGAAAGTTTTTATCGTTCCCGAATGTCACAGCCAACGCAATCTGGTCGAGTGAATTGGCCTTCTTCCCTAGGATGACTCCGTGAAATTGCATGTTGCTTTCACTCAGTCGGGACATCGGAATGCCCATCCCTTTTAGGGTGTCTGCATAGAGGATGTTTAGACCACTGCCATCATTCATGCGGATCTTTCTGAGTCGAGTGCCCCCCACCACCGGATCAACCAACAGAGCCTGCCGACTAGGAGTGGCCACATGAGCAGGATGGTCTGTTTGGTCGAATGTGATGGCATACTGGGACCACTTGAGGTAGGTGAGGGTAGAAGGTATGGCCATGTTGACTTCCCTGTTGATGACCTTCAGTCGACTCACGCTCTCTACATCAGCGAAAATCACAAGTGTAGCAGTGACATCTGGGAATGTTTCTTTATCTTCATCTTTCTCCTTCTCAGGAGTCTTGACACTCGGCGAAGTCTCTTTGAACTGTTGAATAAGAGTCCGACACTACTGAGTGGTGTGCTTGGGAAAAATCACATTGCCCTCCTCATCTTTCCTTGTGTGAATTGCACATGGCTGATCCATAATATCAGTCCCTGACTGATCCTTTCCTTTCTTAGGGGCAAACTGTCCTTTAGCTTTCCCCTTGTTCTTTGCTTGGGTCGCCAGTGCGGCTGCCTCTGCTTGGACCAGACCATCAGCTTTCTGCTACTGTTTCCGATTGGAGTTACCGCCAGCATCACTAATGACTACTTTCCAATTGCTCCTACGGAGGCGGTCTTCTTCCTTGCCATTGGCATACCGAGTGGCGATCTCCATCATCTTGCCGAGTGAAATGTCACCCATTCGACCGAACTTCAAATAAAGCTCTCTATATGTCACACCAGCCTTGAAGGCACACATAGCTTGGTGTTCTGAAACATTCTCCACTGTATGATGCAGAGTGGACCAACACTGAATATAATCTCTCAAGGTCTCATTGGGCTTCTGGACACAATGTTGTAAGTTGACCAGCCCGGCAGGACGCTTGCAAGTGCCCTCGAAGGTTCGGATAAACACTCGGGCAAGATCCTCCCAGCAATATATACTGGATGGAGCCAAGCGATTCAGCCAACCACGAGATGAACCATCCAACATCAAGGACAGGTGTTTCATTGCGACGTTATCATTGCCACCACCAATCTGTACAGCCACTCGGTAATCATCCAACCAAGTCTCTGGCTTTAACTCGCCAGAAAACTTCCCGATCCCAGCCGCCAACCTGAAGTTGGGGGGAATCTCTATAGAATGGATGGCTCTGCTAAAACACTCAGGAACAGAAATCACAAATGAGTTGCCACTTGGAAAATCTCTGTCTTGTCCTTCTCCGTGAGCTCTGCCCCTGTCAATCCGCTTTTGGGTGAGGATATCATGAGCATCAAAACCTGCATTCCGCTCATCACCAAACGAGCGCCTTTCGTCCTGGTGCCGGGGCACGTGTCGACCACCCTGCAGAGGAGTGGGCACTCGATGGTGGTCCTCACGGTGGAACTAATCTTTGACCTTCTCTTCACGAAAGCCTCCACCCCTATGGTGCAAGGGTGATCCCGGGCTATGTGCCGACTGAACGGTTTCCTCCCTGGGTGAGTTTCTGTGAATCCTATTGCGGGACTACGAAATAATAGAATTATGATGATGCGCTGCATCTAGCAAGGCTCTGATTTGCATCAACCCTCTTCCAACTTCTGACCGCGATGACTGAATGGAATCTGCTATCCTAGTAGCAGCTGCGAAATTTAACACAGGGGTATGATATAACTCAACGTTGTTGTGGGATCCAATCGGGAACAGATGTCGCTGTCGTCGACTGGCAACTAGGGGGCGCTGACGAGCACGCTCGTCGAGTTCGCTCTGTTGCTCTTCCAGCCGAATACGCATGGCCTCTAAGGCCTGGGCCTCGGCGGTCGTACCGACGATGAGAGTATGAAGGACTTCACCATCGTGACGCGGCTGTTCATCTGACATGCCGCCAACCTCCCGCTTGCTGTGGCCAAAGCCCGGAGGCGGGCTCTGATGAGAACCCGCCATCAGGACCTCCGCTGCTGGATCGTAACTCTCGCACTCGGAAGGAACATCAGACTGATCGGAGTCCGATTAGAACACGCTATGGAGGGGCTCGGTAGGCTTGAGCGTTGCAATCTGCGGAGAAGCAATTTGACGCGCCACTGCATGCTTGACCCAATGTTGGAGTCATGAGCGGCCAAGCCGCTTGCGACAGGGGACAGCGAGGGGAGCCGGTGCATAGGGACACGACGGCTGACGTAGTAGCACGCCGCAAGAACTCGCGCGGAAGTGCACGGCCCCACAGACCAGGAGCACCTCGACGTTGAGAGGCGCTTCCTGAAGCCATGCCGAATCATCAACTATGAAGGTGAGTGCTCCAAAATGGATCTCCTGGCCCAGAGCAAAAACACCGCCGGAAGACATGTCGAAGGATGAAAAACGCAACATCGCCGGAAGTTGCTTAGTCGCCTGCCCCACGGTGGGCGCCAACTGTCGTGGGAATGAGCCTGACAGTAGAAGGTTGGGGTACGAAAGGAGAGGGCAGAGTCCTAGCTACGGCAAGGGTGTACACACGGATGTATGAGTACATGCCCCTCTTGTGGAGGTCACAGCCCTACGTCTTAGTGCTTGGGAGCTTTGTCGTGTGGAATGTTGAGATACAGTGGTTGCGAACCCTCGTGCCGGAGGGGAGGGGCGGCTTATATAGAGTTTCCTGCCCCTCATAATTACCTGGCATCCAACGGTCCGATCGTGGGTTTAAAGACTACCGTTATTGGTAACGTACATAATAAAAGCTACTAATGACGAAAGGTCTAACACCTGCCCGTTGGCCTCTAGGGGGTGGCTTCTGGTCTTCTGGCATCGACTAGAAATGAGGTCTTCTGAGTGACAGGCGGCTGTCGAGTGGAGAAGGAAGTCTCTGAGTGGATTGCCTATCGAGTGACTTGAGCGTCATTGGGAATCCAGTCGGAATCTTATTTGTGATCTTCAAGTCCTCCAATGCAGTGTCCTTAGGTAGGGTGTGTAGGTCAGGACTAGGACCCTACCCTAGGTACGTATCCTCGTCACTTTCCATAAGCCGACCCTCACGTGACAAGAACCGCCGGTTTAACCTTAACCAGTATAGGGTCTCTATCGAGATTGTCCGTCAATTTCTTTGAACCGGCTCAGGGTCTCTAAGCGAGATTAACTGGTAAGAGTTCGGCGGGTCACATAGCGGAGCAGCATCAGCTTACAGGCAGGTTTAACCTGAGCTTGCGGTGGCTTAAGAGCCAATCAAGAGGGTATGTAAGCTAAACCCGGTGGGTTGGAAGCCCCCAAATGACCTTGTTGACGGAGTCAACTATTTGGCTTAAGAGCCGATCAATAGGGTCTGATAAGCTAAACCCGACGGGTTAGAAGCCCCCTAGATGACCTGTTGATGGAGTCAACTTTCTTGTCTCAAGAGCCGATCAATAGGGTCTGATAAGCTAAACCCGGCGGGTTAGAAGCCCCCTAGATGACCTGTTGACGCAGTCAGCTTTTTGGCTTAAGAGGCGATCAATAGGGTTTGATAAGCTAAACTCGACGGGTTGGAAGCCCCCTGGTTGACCTGTTGACGGAGTCAACTTTTTTGGCTTAAGAGCCCATGAATAGGGTCTGATAAGCTAAACCCGACGGGTTAGAAGCCCCCTAGATGACCTGTTGATGGAGTCATCTTTTTTGGCTTAAGAGCCGATCAATAGGGTCTGATAAGCTAAACCCGGCGGGTTAGAAGCCCCCTAGATGACCTGTTGACGGAGTCAACTTTTTTGGCTTAAGAGCCTATCAATAGGGTCTGATAAGCTAAACCCGGTGGGTTGGAAGCCCCCTAGTTGACCTTTTTGCGCAAACTGAGATATGCGAAACGGCAGAGGCCCTAGCTTGCAGGGGTGCCGACTTTATTCATATATATATATATATATGATATATACAATGATGGTGTACAATGTCAAGTCTCGACAACTCAGGTATAGTAAGGCCGCAGATGAGCAATGTTCCAGGACCGGCGGGTCTCCTGCCCAGAAGTGCTTGATTCGTCTCGTATGTCATGAGGTAATACGACCCGCTCTTGAGATTTCTGCTGACCACGAAAGGTCCTTCCCATGGAGGGGATAACTTGCGTGCATCTATCTGATCTTGAATCAACCACAACACTAAGTCGCCTTCTTGAAATGTCTGGGTCTTAACTCTGCTGCTATGATAGCGATGTAGGTCTTGCTGATAAATCACCGATCAAGCCGCCGCCAGATCACGCCTTTCCTCCAAGGCATCCAACGCGTCTTGACATGTTGTTTCATTATCCGCCTCAATGTAAGCCGCTGCCCATGGAGAGTCATGACCTATATCGCTTGGTAACACGGCTTCCGCGCCATAAACCATGAAGAAAGGTGTATAGTCTGTTGATCTGTTGGGAGTAGTTCTGATGCTCCATAAGACGGACGGCAACTCCTCTACCCAATAACCTGGCATTCGCTGCAAAAGAACCATAAGCCGGGGTTTGATACCTCTCAAGATTTCCTGGTTAGCATGCTCTGCCTGACCATTTGATTGTGGATGAGCAACCACAGAAACGTCAAGTCAGATGTGCTCACTTTCACAGATCGCTTGCATAGCCCCCTTGGATAATTTTGTACCATTATCTGTGATGATACTATGAGCGTAACCAAAGCAGTAGATCAACTTTTTAACAAACTGAACCATCATAGCCGCGTCACATTTGCAGAGCGGCTCAGCTTCTACCCACTTTGTAAATTTGTCCACGGCCACCAAGAGGTGGGTCTTCTTGTACTTGGATCTCTTGAAAGGCCTGACCATATCAAGCCCCCAGACTGCAAACGGCTAGGTAATTGGAATCATGCGCAACTCCTGAGCCAGGACGTGAGCATGCCGGCCAAACTTCTGACATTCATCGCACTTGCGAACCAAGTCTTCAACATCCTTATGAGCCGTTAGCCAGAAGAATCCACGTCGAAAAGCCTTAGCCACCAGAGATTTTGAGCCGGCGTGATGACCACAATCGCCAGCATGAATTTCATTCAAAATTTCCTTGCCTTCTTCAGGTGAGACACAACGTTGAAAGACGCTAGTGATGCTGCATTTATGTAACTCACCATTGATGATTTTCATAGACTTAGACCGCCTGATGATCTGCCTCGCCGGGTTTTCATCCTCAGGTAACTCGCCACGAGTCAAATATGCCAGATAAGGCACAATCTGGTCAGGAATGGCATGTAGAGCCGCCACCAGCTGCCCCTCCGGGTCAGGTATAGCCAAGTCTTCCTCTGAAGGTAACTTAACTGACAGGTGATGTAGTACGTCTAAGAAAACATTAGGCGGTACCGGCTTATGCTGAGAGCCCAGTCTTGAGAGTGCGTCGGCCGCCTCGTTCTTGCAACGATCAACATGATCCACTTGATAACCCTTGAAATGAGCAGCAATGACATCCACCGCCTGACGATAAGCCGCCATCCGCGGGTCCTTGGAATCCCAAGTGCCTAAAACTTGCCGGGCCACAAGGTCTGAGTCGTCGAGACACCTAACCCAGCTCAGGTTCATGTCCTTAGCCACTCGGAGGCCATGAAGCAGAGCTTCATATTTAGCTGCATTGTTAGTACAAGGAAACATCAACCTTAGCACGTAACAGAACTTGTCACCTTTGGGGAAAGTTAAGACAACCCCTGCCCCTGATCCTTCCAGTTGTCTGGATCCATCAAAGTGGATTGTCCACTACGTGTTATTCAGCTTTTCCTCAGGCGCCTGACACTCCGTCCAGTCGTTTATGAAATCCACTAAGGCTTGAGACTTGACTGCCGTGCGAGGCACGTATTTCAGATTAAGAGGTCCAATCCTGCCGGTGGCTTCTCTGTTTTGAATTATGTCTCCGAATGGGGCAGAGCTAACCAATGTGATCTGGTGCCCCAGGAAGTAATGCTTCAGCTTACGATTGGCCATGAATACCCCATATACCAGCTTCTACCAATGTGGATACCTCTGCTTGAATTCTGTCAGGACTTCACTGATGTAATAAATTGGCCTCTAAACCGGATATTTCTTCCTTGCCTCCTTCTGCTCAGCGACGATCTAGGCACTGACTGCCCTGTTATTAGCCGCCACATATAAGAGCAAAGGTTCCTTCTCAGCTGGAGCCGCTAAGACCGACGGTTCAGTGAGCTGTATCTTGAGTGCCCCAAATGCTTCACCGCCGCCGTACTCCAGACAAAATTGTCTGTCTTCTTCATCATCTGGTACAAAGAGATGGCCTTCTCCCCAAGGCGCCTTATGAACCGGCTTAACGCAATGATCCATCCCGCCAGGCGCTGAACATCATTGATGCATGCCGGCTCAGACAGGGAAGTGATAGCTTTGATTTTATCTGTATTAGCCTCAATGCCACGATCAGAGACTATAAATCCCAAGAGCTTGCCTGCAGGAACGCCAAAGACACACTTAGCCGGATTAAGCATCATCTTGTAGACCTATAAGTTATCAAAGGTATCCTTCAGGTCGTCAAGCAGAGTCTCCTTCTTCCTTGACTTAATCACAATATCATCCACATATGCATGAACGTTGCGCCCAATTTGACTGTGAAGACAGTTTTGTACACAACGCTGGTAAGTCGCCTGTGCACTCTTGGCATGGACACATAGCAGAAGGCACCAAAAGGCGTGATGAAAGCCATCTTCTCTTGGTCCTTGACTACCATCTTGATCTGATGATAACCAGAATAAGCATCCAGGAAGCATAAACTCGCACAACTAGCCGTCGCATTGTTGATCTGGTCGATACGGGGGAGAACAAACGGGTCAACCGAACAGGCCTTGTTAAGATCCGTGTAATCCACACACATACGCCATGTGTCGTTCTTCTTAAGCACTAGCATCGGGTTAGCAAGCCACGCTAGGTGAAACACTTCAACAATGAAACCCGCCGCCAGGAGCCGGGCCACCTCTTCTCCAATGGCCTTGCGCCTCTCTTCATTGAACCACCGAAGGAACTATTTGACCGGCTTAAATTCATGATCCACATTAAGGTGGTGCTCAGCGAACTCTCTTGGTACACCCGGCATGTCAGAAGGCTTCCATGCAAAGATGTCCCGATTCTCATGGATGAATTCAATGAGCGCGCTTTCCTAGATGGGATCCATATTGGCCCCAATAGTAAACTGTTGAGATGAGTCGCCCGGAGTAAAATCCACCAGCTTGGTATCATCCGCCGAAAACTTGAGGGGCGGCTCAGATTCTATGGTGGGCTTGTTTAGCGGAGTCATGTCCTCCGGGTCAACATTTTCCTTATAGAACTTGAGCTCTGGTTCAGTGCAACTTGACTCTTCATAAGCTGCACCTCCTTCCTCACACTCAATAGCCGTCTCCCGATCACCATGCACTGTAATCGTCCTGTTTAAACCCAGCATCTTGAGATGTAAGTAGACATTGCAAGGCCTAGCCATGAACTTGGCGTAAGCCGGACGTCCAAATAGGGCATGATATGGACTTTTGATCTTGACCACCTCAAAACACAAGGTTTCCACCATGTAGTTGTATTCATCACCAAAGGCGACTTCCAAAGAGATCTTACCCACTGGATAAGCTGACTTGCGAGGCACCACACCATGAAAGACTGTCGAGGAAGGCCTAAGATCCTTATCAAGCAACTTCATCCGGTGGAAAGTGTCATAGTACAGAATATTAATGCTGCTGCCACCATCCATAAGCACCTTAGTAAACACATATCCCCCCACTTGGGGGAAACTACTAAAGCCAGCCAGCCCGGGTTGTCAACACGCGGCGGGTGATCCTATTTGCTCCAAGTTATGTCATACTCACACCACTTCAAGTATTCTAGGAGAGCTGGTGTAATCGCATTAACCGCCCGCTTCCGCAACTTCTGATATTGCCTGTCAAGGCTGGTTGTAAAAACATGATACTAACCCGAGCTGAGCTGCTTCGAATTACTCTGATACCTAGACTGGTTACTCTGCCGCTGACTATTGCTAACAGATTGCTTATGATGCTCTCCTTGATTGCCCTGGCCCTGATAGCCAGACCCTGAGCCGCCAAAACCAAGGCCAGCTCCTGACCCGCCTGGTCCTGAGCCGCCCGGCGAGCCACCACCATTGTTGTTATGCTGCCGCAAGCTATTGTCCCGAAACTTTTGCATAATGTGGCAATTCCTCCACGTGTGGCCTGCCACCCTGTCAGGCCGGCTATGCTCTAGACAAGGTTTATTGAGCATCTCCTCCAAATTAAAAGGAGTTTTGCCCTTATTAAAGGGTTGTCTGAGGTTCCCACTGCCCTTAGCACGATTCTTCCTGGCACTGGCGTTGTCCACCAATTTTGACCCGCCATCTGGATTTTTCGTCTTGCCTTGGTTGCCACTGCCTGCCGCAACCTTGCCATTGTTATTCTTCTTGCCCTGACTAGGCTTCTCCTCATCAGAGCCCAGATCCTTCGTATTGTTAGAGTCGGCATACTTTGTGAGAGCCACCATGAGCTCCCCCATGTCCTGACACGAGTGCTTGAGCTAGCCAAGCTTCTTCTTCAGAGGCGTAAAGTGGCAATTCTTCTCTAGAATAAAAACTGCTTGAGCCACCGTAATCTGTTCACATGAGTGGATGATGGTTGAGACCCGCCGGACCCAATGATGAGCCGACTCATCCTCCTGTTGCACACAATGATCCAAATCCACAATCTTCATGGGCTGCTTGCACATTCCTTGGAATTTTTTTATGAACTTCGCCTTCAACCCGGCCCAGGAATTAATGGTGTTGGGTGGCAAGCCCTTCAACCACGTGTGAGTCAGCCCTTCCAGCATCCTGATAAAATATTGGGCACATACTGTGTCATTGACGTCTAACATCTCCATCACTAGCTCATTGCTTTCAATCCACGCCTCCAGAGGTAGGTCACCAGTGTAATTTGGGACCTTGCGAGGGCCCTTGAAATCTTTCGGCACACGCTCGTTCCGCAAAGCCAACACTAAGCACGGCACTCCCACGACCCTGGTGGTTACTCCTGCTCCTACCGAGATGGAAGCTGCAAGTTCTTGATGAGCCGCCGCTGCCGCCAGAGCCGCCGCCTCGCGCGGAGCCCTCTCCCGGTCCATCAGCGCCTGAGCATCCAGAACCGCCTGATCATCTCGCGGCGGGTCCCAGTGCCGATCACTGCTAGAAACCACCGACGACTCATACCGCCGACTGAAGCTGCGGCTGGGGATGGGGGTTGAATGCACGTGACTCTAGCTGTAGGTATATTTCTCCTGCTGGGCCATCGCCATCTGTAGGTATCCAATAGTGTTCCGCAACTCTTCTACGAAGGGCGCCTCGTTCGGGATAGGGATCATTCCAAGCTGGGTCGGTACCGCCACCATGTTGTCCGCTGGGTTTGAATAATGACCCGCCGGCACTGGGAAAGCCATCAGTGAGGCCTGGTTCCATCGGGGCGGGTTAATATGCTGCTGTCGAGCCGTCGGCTAACTCCAGGTGCTTCCGCTGTCCGTCCCATTCCCGGCGTGTTAAAAAGATTCCTGGCCTCGTACTTCTCCATCAAGCAAGACTGATGCCCCATCCGCTAAACCGCCACTGCAGATTGCTGCTCCAGCTCAAGGCAAAAAGCGTTCGCCCTAAGGCGCTCTACCTCCGCATCCATCTGAGCCTTCAGCATGCTGATCCCTTGTTGGACTTCAGTCATCTGGTCCTTTAGCCTTGCGATCTCTGTGTCCCGGGGGGCTTTATTCTCTACCGTGGCATCAGTTGCCATCAAGGCTGTAAGCTCATTCATCAGATCTAGAAGAACTTGAGCCGGCGGCAGGTCAACCCCTGACCCATCTACCCCGGCGGCTATACCGCTCGAGCCCGATGCTGAACCCGCCATGAAGACGGCCGCATGCGTTAGCGGCCCATGCTCCTCCGGCTCATGATACTCCGACTGGGGGAAAAGCTCATCGTAGCCTCCGAACCTGCCATCGTGAAGTTGGTAGATTGATTTCGTCTGTCCGCTCGTAGATCCATCCTTCGAACAGACGAGAGTTTCCTGCGACATGGAACCCTCAAGATCCATGCCCTGAGTGAAGCCGACGAAGACATGCTTCCTGCCTAGGTTAGCACGAGCGGGTCGCACGTGTCAGGCGGGTTGCGTGCTCCGAGCAGGCTCGACGATATTGGTGCAGACGTCCAGCCTAGGTGTAGACCGCCGACCTTGCCGATGAAGATGTGGATTCCACTAAAGGGATCCCGGAAACCATACTCGACAGAGTCGGCCTCGGGGCCCCAGCCGACGTCGTCGGTGTAGAGCCGGCTGCGGCGGCTTTTGTTCATCTTGCCAACAACATACCCCTCGATCCCTTGGAGAGAGCCCTTTGAGAACTCAGCACCACCAAGCGTGAGCCTCATGGTGGGTGCCAACTATCGTGGTTTTGTCACGGCAGATGTCCAAGGACTTAGGTTTGAGGCCATCGCTAAGGTGATGGACTCAAAGGGGTTGGTTGGGACGAAGGACACAAGTTTACCCAGGTTCGGCCCCTCAAGAGGAGGTAAAAGCCCGCGTCATGCTTGTGTTGTATTGATTGGAGTATCGATTACAAGGGAGCGGATTCGCTTGACCTAGTTCTCAATTAGTTGGTTTTTGTCTAAGTCGCCCCTGGTCTCGCCTTTATATAGGAGGTCAAGACCACGGGTTACACAAGTCTCATACCGACTCTCACAACGTATCTGATTCTATCTCTATGTCGCCTTACCATCTTGGGCAAGCTGCCTCCAGGCGGTTCAACCGCCCGGGTCTTCATGCCAGCTCAAGTCCGGGCGTTGTCTTGGCCCATCTTGGTAAGCCGCCATACGGCCAGGCCTACGTCTCCTGGCCCATCTGCCTTGGTCTGCATTATGAGCCGCCAGGTATGACCCAGCTCCACCTGGGCGGATCTTACCATGCGGTTATATCCCCAAAAGGTATGGAAAGCATGGGCATCATGCCAGAAGGAGTCCCAACAAGCAATTGAGTCTTCCTTCCTCTTGGGCAGGAAGCAGAGCACTCCAGCACCTGAGTCCGCGAACCCCTAGGGTAGGATCAGTCATGTACCCCTCATGCGAAGTCGAGTCCACATAATGGTTTAGATGAAACCATGTGTGATTTTTGTTTGTTTTTGCTATTTGTGTTCCGATGCAAGTCGCGCTTTTTCCTTAGGCAACATGTAAGCTACTCCATCGTCTATCTTATCTTAATATATGTGTTGGTCTTTTGACCTTTGGTTTACCACACTTGCACTCGACCAACCCCCTTAGGCGTGCTTTTCCATTGTTGCTTTTCCTCTCATCTATCCCAGTTGTTTGACTTGGCTGCTCCAAACAGGATGGTGACCACTACCTGCAATAGCTCCTTCACCAACCCTAAAGCCGGCAACTCTAGCCAACAACAGGGAGCTAGTGGGACTGCTCAGGCTGGAGGATACCAGGAGCAGCCACAAGGCGACATTCCCCCGCCACGACCTCCACCAGATAACATGACCATAGGTCAGTTTCTCCATGTTCTCCGGGAGGAGCACCAAGCCAACACTGCTGCTATTCAGCAGATGGCTCAAGTCCTTGTGAACAACCAGCAGCAAGGCAGGAATGGCAATGGCCGCTCCACCCTGTCTCAGTTCATGAGGAATTTGCCCCCAACCTTCACTGAGACTGTTGAACCCTTGGATGCTAACGATTGGATCTGCACCATCGAGTACCTCCTTGCACTAGTCAATTGCAATGAGGGTCGTGAGAAGGTGTTTTATGCCTCTCACTGCCTCGGAGGTACCGCCCGAGCTTATTGGGATGGATTCAAGGTCATGCAAGGCGATCGTGTGATCACTTGGGATGACTTCAAGGAAGGATTCCGCACCGCCCACATTCCTTCTGGGATCATGGCTATCAAGAAGAGAGAATTCCGAGCGTTGAAGCAAGGAAGTGGCTCTGTCAAGGAGTACCTGCAGAAGTTCAACCTGCTGTCAAGGTATGCACCTGGATATGTCAACAAGGAGGCTGCCAAGAAGGAACGCTTCATGGAAGGACTTCAGCAGACCCTGCTGTATCAGCTCATCGTCTGTGACTGTCGGATCTTCTTTGACCTGGTGAACAAGGCCCTCATGTTGTAAGACAAGCATCGTGCCATAGACGACACTCGCAAGCACAAGATGATTAGCAAGGGTAGTTCTAGCAACGAGAAGCCTCGCCCCTGGCAGCGAGCCCCAACCAAGCCAACCTATCAGCCACAGCAGGCTAGACCTCGTCCACCTCATCTGAGCTACCAGCCTCAGCAGTATGCCAATCTCGGGCCAGTTTAAAACAATCCGAATAACTACAACGGCTTCGGGAACTACAACAACAACCCTGGGCAAGTCACTTGCTTTGGATGTGGTCAGCTAGGACACATCTCTAGGCTGTGTCCCAACAAGAAGCCAGATGCACCGCGCCCCAATGCGCCGAACCAAGGTCAAGGCCGTCGAGCACCACCAAGGAACCCCGCTCCCCGCGACCATCCCAAAAATGGCAAGGGTCATGTGAATCACATCACCGCTGAGGAAGCCCAGGAAGACCCTGACGTCATACTGGGATCGTCCTCGTCAACTCAACCCCAACAACAACACTGTTTGATTGTGGAGCTTCGCATTCTTTTGTCACCCAAAAGTTTGCACTAGAGAGTGGCATGAAGCCTACACCCTTGGGTAGTCGTATGTTGATACAAACCCCGGGGTCAGTTATGAAGTCTGGTATAGGTTGTAAGGGAGTTGAGATTAACATCAACGGGGTAGATTTTCTAGCAGACCTTATCATCTTGAAGTCAGAAGGCTTGGATGTGATCCTAGGCATGGACTGGTTAACCAAGCACCAAGGCTTGCTAGACTATGCCAAGAGGATTGTTACCATCACCAATAGCCAAGGAGTGCAAGTCAAGTATGTTCCCAACCGTGCCTCTACTCAAGCCCCTCAGGCTATCTATCTATCTGGAATTGAGTTGGATCAAGTGCCAGTGGTACGTGAATACCCGGATGTATTTCCTGATGAGCTGCCCGGGATGCCCGGGTCAAGGCCCATCTATAAGAAGCCCTATAGGATGGGATCTAAAGAGTTGGCTGAATTGAAGAAGCAACTCGGAGAGCAGCTCAGAAAAAGATTTATTCGCCCTAGTGCCTCTCCTTGGGGGTCGCCTATTTTGTTTGAGTCAAAGAGGTATGGAACTATAAGAGTCCATGTCAATTACCGTTCTCTCAATGAAGTCACAATAAAGAACAAGTACCCACTCCTCAAGATTGAAGACCTGTTCAATCAGTTGAACGGAGCCAAGGTGTTTTCCAAGATCGACCTTAGGTCTGGGTACTACCAATTGAAGATTAGACCCCAAGAGATTCCGAATACGGTGTTTATAACCCCGTATGGCCTATATGAGTACACGGTCATGTCACTTGGATTGACCAATGCACCTGCCTACTTCATGTACCTCATGAACAATGTCTTCATGGAGTACTTGGACAAGTTTGTTGTCATCTTCATTGATGACATACTCGTCTTCTCCAAGTCTGAAGAAGAGCATGAGAAACACTTGAGATTGGTACTAGACAAGCTTCGAGAGCACCAGCCTTATGCCAAGTTCAGCAAGTGTGAATTCTAGCTGCATGAAGTTTGATTCTTGGGTCATGTGTTGACTGCAGAAGAATTGCCAATGGATCCTGCCAAGATTGAAGCCGTAACTGAATGGCAATCCCCAATCACTGTGAAGGAAGTCAGGAGCTTTCTCGGACTTGCTGGATATTACCGCAAGTTCGTCTAAGGATTCTTGAGCATAGCCTGACCCATGATCCAGCTTTTAAAGAAGGACAAGAAGTTCGAATGGACGCCAAAGTGTGAAGAAAGCTTCTAGGAGCTCAAGAAGAGATTGACCATAGCCCTAGTTTTGGCCACCCCCGATATTCACAAGGAGTTTGCGATATATTGTGATGCATCGAGAGACGGGCTTGGAGGTGTTCTGATGCAAGAAGGCGGAGTCGTAGCATATCTATCCAGACAGCTACGTCCTCATGAAGAGAACTATGCTACCCATGATCTTGAGTTGGCAGTTGTGGTTCATGCCTTAAAGACATGGCGACATTACCTTCTGGGAAGCAATGTGAGATATACACAGACCACAAGAGTTTGAAGTATATTTTCACCAAAGGGAATTGAACATGAGGCAGCGAAGATGGTTGGACTTGATCAAGGATTATGACCTTAGTGTTCAATACCACCCCAGAAAGGCTAATGTGGTAGCAGACGCCTTAAGCAGAAAGGCTTGTTCCTTGAATGCTATGATTAAGGAAAGGCTACCCGCCCTGTATGAAGAGCTTGAAAGCTTCGGCTTTGAGCTAGTTGCACCTAGATTCCTCGCCAACCTCGAAGCAAAGCCTACCTTGATGAATGATATCAAAGAAGCTCAAAAGGGACACGAGAGCATTGAAGACATCAAGAGGAAGATCAAGACAGGCAAGGCCCCAGGATTCTCAATGGATGAACAAGGAGTTGTATGGTTCGGGAATCGCATCTGCGTACCCAACAAAGCGGAGCTCAACAACTTGATCTTGCAAGAAGCTCATGACACTCCATACTCCATCCATACCGGAGTAACCAAGATGTATCAAGACCTCAAGGCAAGGTTCTGGTGGCATGGCATGAAGAGGGAAATATGCACGTTTGTTGCTAAGTGTGACATATGCCAGAGGGTCAAAGCTGAGCATCAGCGAACCGCTGGACTACTGCAACCCCTCAAAGTGCCTGAATGAAAGTGAGACAAAGTCGGGATGAAGTTCATCACCGGATTGCCAAGGTCAAGCAAGGTACATGATTCCATTTGGGTCATTGTCGACCATCTCACCAAGGTAGCCCACTTCATCCCTGTCAAGATGTAACATCCCAAAATTTCATTTTGGAAATATAGCTATGCATCATCATCACATTATTTGAATGAAGTGAATTGTTGAAGTTCTTCTTTTGGATTTCTGAAAGGCCATTTCAACTTTTTCATTTACTTGTTTCTCTTATTTTGAAAAATCTCTGGAATTATTCAAAAAAAAGAGAGGAGTAACATGACACTCCACACCAGGGGCATCTTGGTGAATTATTTGAACAATAAAACCAGGGGTTTATTTGAAAGTTTATCTCAAAAGAATTTAAAATCAATTACGCATTTTCTAATTTTTTTTAAAGTATTCATTTTGACAGAGGAAAAATGTTGATTAAATAGCATTTATTCCCCTGATCATTCTGATATATATATTCCCTATGTTTGGAAATGATTTGAATGCATTAAAGGATTTTAAACATTCTGGAAAATAGAAAAGGAAACGGATTTAAAGCGTTTAATTAGAAACCGGCCGGCCCACAGCCTTTAAGTCTCGAATTCACTCTGGATCGGCCACCGACGCGCAAACCTCGCCCTCTCTCTCACTGACACGCGGGACCCACCGTCCGACAGCGTCATCAGCGTGCTCATCCCCTTCTCCTCGCGCCCCCGACCTCGCCGACGATCCCTCCTCCCCGGATCTCGCTCCTCTCTCCCTCTCCCGACCCCGCACCTCGCCTATAAAAGCCCCTGCCTTCTCCGCTCTCCATTCCACCCCGAGCCCCCTGTACCCTCGCCGGAATGCCACCGCACCACCTCGCCGGAGTTCTGACTCCACCCGAACCCCCCAGAGCTCCGGGTCGTTGCCTCCGTCGTCCCTAGCCTCGTCTGACGCCACCATTCGACACCGGATCTTCGCCGCCGTTGCCTGAGCTCTTCGGATGCTGCCCCGACCACCGCACGACCATCTCCAACCACCTCCGCCGTCCGGCCGCCGTCAACCTCGCCGGAAACCTCGACAGCCCCTCTGTAAGCCACAGCACCCCCCTCGACCGTTCGATCCAGATCCGACGCGTTAGATTAGATCACTTAAACCCCGAACCAGTAACCCCTAACGTTCGGTCGTTCGCCGCAACCACCCGCGCGCGCTCTATCGACCAATAGGAAGCCGCCACGTAGCCTCTGTCCGTTAGCTAATATTTTTTTCTTTTTCTGTTACTATTTTAGAAAACAGAATGTGTTCTGATTTTATTTTTCTTATATATTTTAAACTAATTAGTGTTTTTAAATGATTCTTTTTGCATTAGGTCAAAAATTTCATGAAGTTTCATCCTGTAGTCTTAGATTTCAAATTTGACCTTTAAAATTTGATTCTAACAAAATTTGCTTAAATTACTAAAATCTGTATAACTAGAGTTTAAAAATATATTTTTGTATGAATCTTTGTGCCACTGGTTTGTATTAGTTAGACCTATCATCATACACAGTTTGAGAATTTTTAGGAAGAATTTGGTTAGGGTTTTTAACAAAAACAGAATCTGTTTAGTTCGTAATAGAGTTTAGTTAGTTTGATTTTAGTTTAGTTTGAATCTGAGTTAGTTTAACTTTTGTTTTTAGTTTTCATTAGGTTATGTTGTTTCAACATTAGGTGCAATAACTTGCTATTAATAAAAATAATTGTTTAGTTTTATACCTTATTGTTATAGGAAAATCTTTATTCTTTTCCATTAGGTATAGTTTTGTAAAGCAATTTAGTTTTACTTTTCACAAACATTCAGGAGATTTAATTCTGTTTTCTAATAAAGAATCTTAGTAATTCTTTTTTGTTAAGTAATGTTCTCTTTATAATATAATAATAATAATTTCGTTTCATACTCTAATGTTATAGGAAACTCTAGTTATCTTCATTAAGTGGTGTTTTATAAAAAATATATATTTTAGTAGCATTTCTTTTCACAAAAGTTTTAGTGGATTTAATTCTGTTTACTAATATAATTTATTTTATTATTTCTTTTCTGTTAACCATTGTTTTGTTATTAAAAATAGTGGTTGGTCTTATTTTATATTAGTAGTAGCTTTGACACACAAAAAAATTGAGTCAAATATTTGGTTTTGATTTTTTTTTCTCTTGATTGTTACTATTAAATTGTTTTAGTTTAATCTTGCTGATTGTGTGAGTTGTATTTTAGTTGTATGCTTATTGTGTGTCTTGTTTGATTCGTTAGATCATCCGGGGTGTGAAGCTTGTTATCTAGAGTCACTTGAGTACGAGGATCGTCAGCAAGGCAAGTCACTTTGATCATGTTTACCCGTGTTTTTATTGCATTAGTTATACCATCTCCCCAATTGCATGCAAAGTAGGTAATTTGGAAACTTGGTTACTTGATGTAGTATCTGTTGGAAATATGCCCTAGAGGCAATAATAAATTAGTTATTATCACATTTCCTTGTTCATGATAATCGTTTATTATCCATGCTATAATTGTATTGATCGGAGACTTAAATGCATGTGTGGATACATAGACAAAACCATGTCCCTAGTATGCCTCTAATGGACTAGCTCGTTGATCAAAGGATGGTTAAGGTTTCCTAGCCATGGACATGAGATGTCATTTGATAAAGGGATCACATCATTAGGAGAATGATGTGATGGATAATACCCAAACTACAAACATAGCATATGATCGTGTCAGTTTATTGCTACTGTTTTCTGCATTTCAAGTATATGTTCCTATGACCATGAGATCATGCAAATCACGGATATCGGAGGAGTGCCTTGTGTGTATCAAACGTCACAACGTAACTGAGTGACTATAAAGGTGCTCTACAGGTATCTCCGATGGTGTCTGTTGAGTTGGCATGGATCGAGACTGGGATTTGTTACTCCGTGTGACGGAGAGGTATCTCGGGGCCCACTCGGTAATGCAACATCACAATAAGCCTTGCAAGCAATGTGACTAATTGTTAGTTGCGGGATCTTGTATTACGGAACGAGTAAAGAGACTTGCCGGTAACGAGGTTGAACTAGGTATGGAGGTACCGACGATCGAATCTCGCGCAAGTAACATACCAAAGAACAAAGGGAACGTTATATGAGATTAACTGAATCCTTGACATAGAGGTTCGACCGATAAAGATCTTTGTAGAATATGTAGGAACCAATGTGGATGTCCAGGTCCCGCCATTGGTTATTGACCGTAGAGGTGTCTCGGTCATGTCTACATAGTTCTCGAACCCGCAGGGTCTGCACACTTAAGGTTCGGTGACGTTTCGGTAGTGTAGACTTATGTATGGTGGTGACCGAAGTTTTTTCGGAGTCCCGGATGAGATCCTGGACGTCACGAGGAGCTCCGGAATGGTCCGGAGGTAAATGTTCATATATAGGAAGTCCCAGTTTGGTTTTCGGAAAAGTTTCGGGCTAATCGGTAGTGTACCGGGAGTGCCGGTAGTGTACCGGGAGTGCCGATAGTGTACCGGGAGGCCTCCGGGAGGGGTATTTAGACCCCAAGTGGTCCATGGGCTGCGGGAGAATAACAACCAGCCCTTTGTGAGCTGGGAAAACAGCCACAAAGTCCCATGGCGCAGGAGAGAAAGTCCTAAAGCAAAAAGTGGAAAATCAGCCAATAGGAGGCAATCCTACTCCAACTAGGATTGGAGGTGAAGTAGGATTGCTTCCCACCTCCTATTTTGGCCGACCCAAAGGCCTTGGATGCCTCTCCTCTCCTCTCCTTCTATATATACTAGTGGATTGGGTGGTTTTTGGACAGAATTTCCGGCCATGTGCTACACGTTTCACCGGTGCACGGTTTCTCCTCTAGATCGGTTTTCCGCAGCGCTTAGGCGAAGCCCTGCCGGAATTGCTCCACCACCATCACCGGAGCACCGTCACACTGCCGGTGAACTCTCTATCCTCTCCACCTCCTCTTGCTTGATCAATACGGTGGAGATCGTCATCAAGCTGCACGTGTGCTGAACGCGGAGGTGCCGTCCGTTCGGCGCTAGATCGGAAGGACCGTGATCGAGATCGCGAGACGGTTCGTGATGTGATCACGGAACGGATCGTGATGAGTTCGCGGGACAGATCGTGATCAAGATCGTGAGACGGATCGTGATGAGTTCGCGGGATGGATCATGATGTGTTCGTGGGATGGTTCGTGATTGGATCGCGGGACGCTCGGCGATTTGGATCGCGAAGATGTTCGACTACACCAACCGCGTTTCTTAATGCTTCCCGCTTAGCGATCTACAATGGTATGTAGATCTACTCTCCCTCTCGTAGATGCTCATCACCATGGATAGGTTTGCGTGTGTGTAGGAATTTTTTTGTTTCCCATGCGACGTTCCCCAACAGTGGTATCAGAGCTAGGTTGATGGTTCGATGAGATCTCGAGTAGATAAGAAAAGGTTTGTTAGTGTTGATGCTTAGATTGCTTCCTCCCTTGGTCGGATTTTGGTTCAGCGGGATTGTGTGATGAAGCGGCCCGGACCAACATTACTCGTACGCTTACGAGAGACCGGTTCCCTCGACGCAACTTGTTGCTTAGATGGCTTGCGGGTGACAGTTTCTCTCACTTTAGTTGGATCGGATTCGACAAAGGCGGTCCTTGAGAAGGTTGAAAAGGAACTAGTGTATCACCGTTGTGGTTTTTGCGTAGGTGAGAATCGTTCTTGCTAGATACCTGTAGCAGCCACGTAAAACTTGCAACAACAATTAGAGGACGTCTAACTTGTTTTTGCAGGGTATGTTGTGATATGATATGGCCAATTACGTGATGTGATATATGTGATGTTGAGATGATCATGTGATGTATATATTATCACAACTTGCATGTCGATGAATACGGCAACCGGCAGGAGCCATAGGGTTGTCTTTAATTATTGTATGACCTGCATGTCAATCATTAAGCGCTATGTAATGCTTTACTTTATCGCTACGGTAGCAATAGTAGTAGAAGCATGCAGGGCGTGACAACCCCGATGGCGACACATTGATGGAGATCAAGATGATGGAGATCATGGTGTCATGCCGGTGACGATGGAGATCATGCCGGTGCTTTCATGATGGAGATCAAAAGCACAAGATCATGGCCATATCATGTCACTTATGATTTGCATGTGATGTTAATCCTTTTATGCACCTTGTTTTGCTTAGGACGACGGTAGCATTATAAGGTGATCCCTCACTTAATTTCAAGATAAATTGTGTTCTCCCCGAGTGTGCACCGTTTCGAAAGTTCGTCGTGTTGAGACACCACGTGATGATCGGGTGTGATAGACTCTACGTTCACATACAACGGGTGCAAGCCAGATTTGCACGCGCAGAACACTCGGGTTAAACTTGACGAGCCTAGCATGTACAGACATGGCCTCGGAACACAAGAGACCGAAAGGTTGAACATGAGTCATATAGTAGATATGATCAACATAATGATGTTCACCATTGCAGCCACCTCAACTCACGTGATGATCGGACTTGAGTTGGTGAATTTGGATCATGTATCACTCGAATGATCGGAGGGATGTCAATTTGAGTGGGAGTTCTTAAGTAATATGATTAATTGAACTCATTATCATGAACATAGTCAAAGTGTCTTTGCAAATTATGTTGTAGATTACTAGCTCGCGCTGTAGCTCCCTTGTATTTTTATATGTTCCTAGAGAAATAGAATTTAAAGATGTTGTTAGGAAAATTGCGGACTGGGTCCGTGATCTGAGGATTGTCCTCATTGCTGCACAGAAGGCTTATGTCCTTAATGCACCGCTCGGTGCGCCACCCCATCTAGCGTCGTCTGTAGATGTTGTGAACATCTAATAGGCACGTTTCGATGACTACTTGATAGTTTAGTGCGTCATGCATTACGGCTTAGAATTGAGGCTCCGAAACGTTTTGAACGTCACGGAACATATGAGATGTTCTAAGAGCCGAGATTGTGATCTCAGGCTCGTGCCCGAGTTGCGAGATATATGATCTCCAACGAGATTCTTTGCCTGCAAGATGAAAGAGAATAGCTCAATCGTTGAGCATGTGCTCAGACTGTCTGGGTACTACAATCGCTTGAATCGAGTGGGAGTTGATCTTCCAGATAAGATAGTGATTGATGTAGTTCTCCAAGTCACTGTCACTGAGCTACTAGAACTTGGCGATGAACTATAAAATGCCAGGGAAAGAAATGTCGATCCCTGAGCTGTTCGCGATGTTTGACACCGCGAAGGTAGAAATCAAGAAGGAGCGTCAAGTGTTGATGGTTAATCAAACCACTAGTTTCGAGAAGGGCAAGAGCAAGGAGGGAAACTTCATGGATAGCAAGTCAGTTGCTGCTCCAGTGAAGCAACCCAAAGTTGAACTCAAACCCGAGACTAAGTGCTTCTGTTATGAGGTGAGTGGTCGTTGAAGCGAAACAACCCTAGATACTTGGTAGATAAGAAGGTTGGCAACATTGATAGAAGTATATTTGATATACGAGTTACTAATGTGTACCTTGATAGTACTCTTAGTAGCACCTGGGCATTGGATACCGGTTCGGTTGCTAAATGTTAGTAACTCGAAATAAAAGCTACGGAATAAATGGAGAACTAGCTAAGGGTGAGGTGACGATATGTGTTGGAAGTGTTTCCAAGGTTGATGTGATCAACATCGCACGCTCTCTCTACCTTTAGGATTAGTGACAAACCTAAATAAATGTTATTTGGTGTTTTGCGTTGAGCATGAACATGATTAGATCATGTTTATTGCAATACGGTTATTCATTTAAGTTAGAGAATAATGGTTATTCCGTTTACATGAATAATACCTTCAATGGTCATGCACCCAGTGAGAATGGTTTGTTGAAATCTTGATCGTAGTATTACACATGTTCATAACATTATTGTCAAAAGATACAAAGTTAATAATGATAGTACCACATACTTGTGGCACTGCCGCTAAATGTCATGTTGGTATAAAGCGCATGTAGAAACTCCATGCTGATGGATATTTGGACTCATTCGATTTTGAATCGGTTGAGACATGCGAACCATGACTCTTGGGCAAGATGACTAAAGGACCCCGTTGGATGGAGCGGGCAAGTGATTCATTGGAAATGATACATGTTGATGTATGCAATCTAATGAGTCTTGTAGCGTGCAGTGGATATCGTTATTTTCTTACCTTCACTAATGATTTGAGTAGATATAGTGTATATTTACTTAATGAAACACCAGTCTGAATCTTTTGAAAGGTTCAAGAAAATTCAGAGTGAAGTTTAAAGATCATCGTGACAAGAAGATAAAAATGACTGCGATATGATCGTGGAGGGAAATATCTGAGTCACGAGTTTGGCATACAACTTAAGGAAATGTGAAAGTTGTTTCACAACTAAACGCCACCTGGAACACCATAGTGTGATGGTGTGTCCGAACATCATAGTTATGCTCTATTGGACATGGTGCGTGCTATGATGTCTCTTGTCGTTTTACTACTATAATTTTGGGGTTATGCATTAGAGACAACTACATTCACTTTAAATAGGGCACCATCTAAATCCGTTGAGATGACACGATGTGAATTATGGTTTGATAGAAACCTAACCTGTCATTTCTTAATATTCGGGGATGTGACACTTGTGTGGAAATTGTTTTCACCTAATGAGGTTGAACCCAAGGCGGACAAATTGCATCTTCATAGAATACCCTAAGATCAGTTGGGTGAACCTTCAATGTCAGATCCTAGTGCAAAGTGTTTGTTGCTTAAACGGATCCTTTCTCGAGGAAATGTTTCTCTCGAAAGAATTGAGTGGGAGGAAGATAGATCTTGATGAGGTTTATTAAACCTTTGTTCAACCAGAGAGTAGCGCAGCGCAGAAAGATGTTTCTCTGAAGCCTACGTTAGTTGAAGAGGAAGTTAATGATGATGATCATGAAGCTTCAGGATCAAGTTACTATCGAACTTCGTAGGTCGACAAGGATGTGTACTGCTCCTAAGAGTACGACGACTCTGTCTTGGAGATCATGTTGTTGGACAACTATGAACCTACGAGCTATGGAGAAGCGATGATGGGCCCGGATTCCGACAAATGGTTAGAGGCCATGAAATCCGAGATAGGATCCATGTATGAAAACCAAGTGTAGACTATGGTAGACTTGCTCGTTGGATGGCAAGTCGTTGAGTACAAATGGATCTTTAAAATGAAGACATACACTGATGGTGAATGTCACTATTTGTAAAGCTCGACTTGTTGCAAAGATGTTTGTGACAAGTTCAAGGAGTTGACTACGATGAGACTTTCTCACTCGTAGTGGTGCTAAAGTCTGTTGGAATTATGTTAGCAGTTGCTGTGTTTTCAATTATGAAATCTGGCAGATGGATGTCAAAACATCGTTTCCTTAACGGTTTACTTGAGGAAAGGTTGTATGTGATACAACCAGAAGGTTTTATCAGGCCTAAGGATGCTAAAAGGTGTGCAAGCTTCGGTGATCCTTCCATGGACTGAAGCAAGCATCTCGGAGTTGGAATATACACTTTGATGAGGTGATCAAAGTTTTTGATGTTTATACAAAGTTTACGAGAAACTTGTATTTGCAATAAAGTGAGTGGGAGCACTATAGAATTTCTGATAAGTATACGTGGATGACATATTGTTGATCAGAAATATTGTACAGTTTCTAGAAAGCATAAAACGGTCATTTGGAAAGTGATTTTCAAAGGAAGACCTGGATGAAGCTACCTAATTGTTGAGCATCAAAATCTATGGAGATAGATCAAGATGCTCGATGAGACTTTCAATGAGTGCATACCTTGACAAGATTTTGAAAGAGTTCAAAACGGATCAGTCAGAGAAAGAGTTCTCGCCTGATTTGTAAGGTGTGAAAGTTGAGTGAGACTCAAAGCTCGACAACGGCAGAAGAAAGAGAAAGGACGAACATCGTCCCCTATGCCTTAGCCATAGGCTCTATATTATGCCATGTTGTGTACCGCACCTGTGTGTGCCTTGCCATGAGTCCGTCAGGGGGTTTAAGAGTGAACCAGGAGTGGATCACTGGGCAGAGGTCAAGATTATCCTCAGTAACTAAGAGACTAAGGAGATGTTTCTCGATTATGGAGGTGATAAATAGTTCGTCGTAAGGAGTTACGTTGATACAAGCTTTAACACTAATCCGGATGACTCGTAGTAGCAATCTGGATACATATAGTGGAGCAGCCATTTGGAAATAGTACCAAGTGGAGTGTGGTAGCAGTGTTTACGGTTTGACATAGAGATTTGCAAAGTACACACGGATCCAAATATCGCAGACCCGTTGACTATAAGACCTCTCTCACATGCAAAGCATGATCGAGCCCCAGAACTCATTGGGTGTTAGATTCATAACAATGCGAATCACATGGTGATGCGAACTAGATTATTGACTCTAGTGCAAGTGGGAGACTGTTGGAAATATGCCCTAGAGGCAATAATAAATTAGTTATTATCATATTTCCTTGTTCATGATAATCGTTTATTATCCATGCTATAATTGTATTGATCGGAGACTTAAATGCATGTGTGGATACATAGACAAAACCATGTCCCTAGTATGCCTCTAATGGACTAGCTCGTTGATCAAAGGATGGTCAAGGTTTCCTAGCCATGGACATGAGATGTCATTTGATAACGGGATCACATCATTAGGAGAATGATGTGATGGATAAGACCCAAACTACAAACATAGCATATGATCGTGTCAGTTTATTGCTACTGTTTTCTGCATGTCAAGTATATGTTTCTATGACCATGAGATCATGCAACTCACGGATATCGGAGGAGTGCCTTGTGTGTATCAAACGTCGCAACGTAACTGAGTGACTATAAAGGTGCTCTACAGGTATCTTCGATGGTGTTTGTTGAGTTGGCATGGATCGAGACTGGGATTTGTTACTCCGTGTGACGGAGAGGTATCTCGGGGCCCACTCGGTAATGCAACATCACAATAAGCCTTGCAAGCAATGTGACCAATTGTTAGTTGCTGGATCTTGTATTACAGAACGAGTAAAGAGACTTGCCAGTAACGAGGTTGAACTTGGTATGGAGATACCGACGATCGAATCTCGGGCAAGTAACATACCGAATAACAAAGGGAACGTTATATGAGATTAACTGAATACTTGACATAGAGGTTCGACCAATAAAGATCTTCGTAGAATATGTAGGAACAAATGTGGACGTCCAGGTCCCGCCATTGGTTATTGACCGTAGAGGTGTCTCGGTCATGTCTACATAGTTCTCGAACACGCAGGGTCTACACACTTAAGGTTCGGTGACGTTTCGGTAGTGTAGAGTTATGTATGGTGGTGACCAAAGTTTGTTCGGAGTCCCGGATGAGATCCTGGACGTCAGGAGGAGCTCCGGAATGGTCCATAGGTAAATATTCATATATAGGAAGTCCCAGTTTGGTTTCCGGAAAAGTTTCGGGCTCATCGGTAGTGTACCGGGAGTGCCGGTAGTGTACCAGGAGTGTCGGTAGTGTACCGGTAGGCCTCCGGGAGGGGTATTTCGACCCCAAGAGGTCCATGGGATGTGGGGGAATAATAACCAGCCCTTAGTGGGCTGGGAAAACAGCCACAAAGGCCCATGGCGCAGGAGAGAAAGTCCTAAAGCAAAAAGTGGGAAATCAGCCAATAGGAGGCAATCCTACTCCAACTAGGATTGGAGGTGAAGTAGGATTGCTTCCCACCTCCTATTTCGGCCGACCCAAAGGCCTTGGCTGCCTCTACTCTCCTCTCCTCCTATATATACTAGTGGATTGGGTGGTTTTTGGACAGAATTTCCGGCCACGTGCTACCCGTTTCACCGGTGCACAGTTTCTCCTCTAGATCGGTTTTCCGCAGCGCTTAGGCAAAGCCCTGCCGGAATTGCTCCACCACCATCACCGGAGCGCCGTCACGCTGCCGGTGAACTCTCTCTCCTCTCCACCTCCTCTTGCTGGATCAAGACGGTGGAGATCGTCATCAAGCTACACGTGTGCTGAACGCGGAGGTGCCGTCCATTCGGCGCTAGATCGGAAGGACCGTGATCGAGATCGCGAGACGGTTCGTGATGTGATCACAGAACGGATCGTGATGAGTTCGCGGAATAGATCGTGATCAAGATCGTGAGACGGATTGTGATGAGTTCGCGGGACGGATCATGATGTGTTCGCGGGACGGTTCGTGATTGGATCGCGGGACGCTCGGCGATTTGGATCGCGAAGATGTTCGACTACACCAACCGCGTTTCTTAACGCTTCCCGCTTAGCGATCTACAAGGGTATGTAGATCCACTCTCCCTCTCATAGATGCTCATCACCATGGATAGGTTTGCATGTGCGTAGGAATTTTTTTGTTTCCCATGCGACGTTCCCCAACAGTATCATGTGGTAGGCACCCCTCAACCCTTTGACGCATTGGCCCCAGGAAACGTTGATTTAATTTTGCTATGCTATTAGTAGACGGGGTTGGTTGTGTGATTCATGAGAGTTGTGAGATAATAATTTCAATACCTGCAAGATGATTAGGACTTCAAGACTCCGAGTTTACAACATACCTCTGGGTGGATGATGGTTGAACGGCGCCCTGGAGAAACAAGTGGTTAGCCTAGATGTTGCTGGAGAAGTGCGAGTATTCATGCGGAAAGGTCCACCCAGGCACAAAGAGATGGATGAATTCTTCAAGACCCAAGGCTTACCTGCACAGCCACAAGCCATTATGGGCTCTGGCTTGGTTGGATATCGTGGTGACCCTGGACAGGCGGTGCTACGAGATGTAGAAGAACAGTAGGAAAGGATGGGCACTGACAGAGTCTCAGGGAAACCGTTTATAAGACCATGTTTTGGTCATCCGTTTCTCAAACACCCTGAAGTGCGAGAAATCCAACGGAGGTGATCAAATCTTGTGGGGAACGTGTGCAAAACTCTGCAGAGTACCCAAACCTAATCGATTAGCCATGTCCACGGTCATGGAGAGTTTGAGCCAAAGGAACTGAAACTATCTAGAATTCTCAACACAAATAATTATATTGATGTGGGTATTAATGACAACTTGGGTATGAGAATTGGTTGGTGGAACCATCTCATTAATCAACCAACATTGTAGTAATAACTTTTGCCCTCTCTTATTGTAGGAAAAATTGGCTTTATGCAAAAACTTACTACCCTACCTGCCAAATATGCATATAGAATAGATGATTACTTTACACCCCCTCTTTTGTGACATTGCCGGCATATTCAATATGCTGACCTACACGGCTGCAATGTATCATGTTGCAGAGTACTTTTCCAACCAGGAGTGAGGATACGCTCTACGCTCGGTGAGATGCCCTTGGAGTCACATGGACTCAACTACCTTTGAAGCTTCCGCAAGATTAGTTATTCTCATGAGTTGGCCTTTAGCCACTTTATTGTAATTCCTATTGTAATAAAGGACTCGATATGAGATTTCAATTTATAAAGTTGTCTGATTTCCCTTTGATATATACATTGATTAACCGTGTGTGTACCAGCATGATCTTGGGATGGTACGGAAACACCGAAGATTCGACCTTTCAGGTCGGGTCGCTACAGAAATGGACCACCTATAATGGGAACCAACTGGCCAACCTATACATCAACCAGATTGTAAGCCTCCATGGAGTCCCTAAGGAGATTGTGTCATACCGAGGCACCCAGTTCACCTAAAGGTTCTGGAATAGATTCCAAGAAGCCTTGTGTACCGAGCTCCCCTTTGGCACCGTTTTTTACCCCTAGACCGGTGGACAGACGAAACGAGTAAATCAGATACTTGAAGATATGCTCTGTGCTTGTGTTTTAGCATATAGAGCCAAGTGGGAAGATTTCCTACCGTTTGCTGAGTTCTCCTACAACAAAAGCTATCAGTCGAGCCTTCACATGGCACCATTTGAGGTGTTGTATGGACACAAGTGCCGTAGTACCCTCAAATGGTTAGAAACCGGAGAAGGACTGGTCTTTGGACCAGACATCCTCCATGAAGCAGAAGAGCAAGTTCAACTCGTCCGAGAGCGTCTCGAGACCGCCAAGACTAGGCAGAAGAGCTATGACAACTCTCACCTTTGGGACATGAGTTTCCGTGTTGGAGACCATGTTTACCTCCGTGTCACGCCTCTCAAAGGAACCAAGCATTTCCATGTCAAGGGGAAGCTTGCACCAAGATTCATTGGCCCCTTCAAGATCACTGACAGAAGAGAAGTTGCCTACCACCTAGAACTACCTTCCGAGCTATCAGATGTGCACAACGTCTTTCACGTGTCACAACTCCGGAAGTGTCTTCAAGTACCCAACCGCCCGACCTCTACAAGGACATCGACCATCAAGCCATCGACCTTCAACCAGACCTCACTTATCTTGAGAGGCTAGTTTGCATTTTGGATGAAGTGGAGTGTTGCACCCGAAGCCGCACCATCAAGTACTTCAAGGTTCAATGGAGCAACCACACTGAAGCTGAAGCAACCTGGGAGCGTGAAGACTATCTTAGATCTGAGTTCCCTTATCTTTTTAGCGCTTAGACTAGGAATCTCCAGGACTAGATTCTTGTAAGGGGCGTAGGTTTGTCACAGCCTATGTTTGTGTCACTTTGTTATGCTTGGTTTTATAAAATTTGGAACCAATTAAAACTTTTTGAGTGCATGCTTGTTTGAATTGTTACTTGTTTGGTTGAGTATGTTTGGCACTCTTAGATTCTACTCCTCTCCATATTCATCTTCCTTGATCCAAACTTCTTGCACAATGATCATGCCATGTGAATAGTGCCTAAAACTATTTTTATCAAATTTTATTTTGACCAAAAAGGATTTATTCAAACTAGGTTTTCAAAAACCCTTGAGTTGAGGTTTGCACTGCAAGTCCTCAAACTGAGTGGATCCTTTTTCCTCAAAAGCTTTATTTCAAACCTACTATATATATGACTTCCCAAAACCACAAAAAAATAATTTTAAAGATTATTTTACTATTTTATTTAAAGGCTTTTTCTTAAGGCCAGAAATACTTTTTCATAGGGAAAAATTATTTTAATGCCTTGAAAATATTTGAGAAAATTGAGGGAAACTCACTAGACATATATTTTCCATATATATGAGTGTCAACACATGGTCATGTTCAAAATCTTGGGCAAAACCCCACAAAACCCTTTCTGCTCAAATCAAGCTTTTGAAATATTTCTATAAGAAATATTCTCAACAAATTCCAAGAAAATGCCAGCAAGTCAACATTGCCATAGGTGATGATCTTGCAAAGTTTCATCTCAATCCCAATTGTTTTGATTCATCAAAATACTCCAAAACCCTCTCTCTCCAGATTCAAATTTCAACAACTTTACATTGTGAAGTTTCTTCCTTTGAACCAAAACTTTGTGGGCATGTTCTTATCCCCAAGTAATGCTGCTACACTAAGTGGTGCATCAAGGGGTTTAGTTTAGCATATCTAGATCTACAAGGTTTCATTGTCAACTTTCTTCAAATCCTCTCAAACTTGGTGGTCCTCACTGTTTTTACCTTCTATTTCATCTTGTTAAATCCCATGGCCAGCAAACCCCATTTACATGCCCAAACCTTGATCAAACACCTTCTGGCTGATTGGTAAAATCCAAGTTTGACCCCCTTCCCCTATTCCCCTTGGTCTCAAACTTTTACCACTGTCCCTAGGATGCTCCTTCTACCTCAAGTAAAAAGTCCAAGTCCAAAAGCCTCTGGTAGATGGGGTAAAACCGCAATTTACCCTTCTGGACAGAAGGAATCTCTCTCTCCCTCTCCCTTGACCCTCCAGAGCAACCTATGGCATTTACTATTTGTCTAATACCCCCTTGACCCACTAGACAGGGTTGGCCGCGCCTAGGACGCCGTTGGCATGCCCTGGTTTGACATACGCGCGCTCTGGAGCATCCTACAGTGTCGACAAGCACTGTAGCCGCCGCCCACTGCATGGAGCCGACAGCCTCGGGCCTCCCCTTCTCTCCACTTGGCCCCCTCGACGTTTGGGACACGCCCCCGCTGTCGGCCCCCTCCTCTCTCCTCCACCTTCTCCCTCCTCCCGTGCGTGCCAAGCACTGCCCGGCTCAGCCAACCCGCAGGTTCACACGCGCGTGCTCCCTCCTCTCTTATCTCTCTCTCCCACTGTGTCACGCCCAAGATGCGGTCCTATCCTTATTTTGGCACGAGGGCCTCGACAGGGATAGAAGCGCATCTCGTCGTGTTGCAAGAATGGATATCATTGCAAGTATATGTATAGAAGAGATGAGTATATGGAATTGGCTTACACTCGCCACAAGCTACATCAGAGACACATCAATACAATAACATATTCAAACATCATACATAAGAGCAGGGTCCGACTACGAACGAAAGCAAACGGCAAAATGACATCCACCCTTGCTATCCCAGGCTGCCGCCTAGAACCCATCCAAGATTGATGAAGAAGAAGAAGAAGAACTCCAAATCAAATCAAGAAACGCGCTTACGTCAAATCATCGCATTACCTGTACCTGCAACTGATGTTGTAGTAATCTGTGAGCCACAGGGGACTCAGCAATCTCATTTCCAAGGGTATCAAGACTATTAAAGCTTAATAGGTGAGGTATGGTTAAGTGGTGAGGCTGCAGCAAGTGACTAAGCATATATTTGAGTGGCTAACTTATGAATACACAAATTAAAGTATGGTGGTCTACGCATAACGGACGTGAACTAGTAATGATCACTAACTGATCCTGAACACCTACTTACATCAATCATAACCCCACCATGTTCTCTTTAGGATAAGAACTCACCAAAAGAGACAATCATGGTTATGCACACCGTTGGTGTATTTTATTAGAGTTTACTTCAAGTTTGCTATGACCGGGTGTTAAACAAATTATCCAAGTTTGCCACATAACCGCGGGCACTGCTACTCGAAAAGAATTAACCCTACAGAGGTGCTCCAACTCATCCATCACAAATTAACCACACACAGCGGGAATAACCTCAACCACGGATCTCGAGATCATCCTAGGCAATTCCAAAGGAAATCCGACACCTCTAGATAGCCCGAAGAAGATCAGAGTTCCTCACTCAAGACGTTCGAGAAAGGTAAAACAAATCCAGCAAGGCCGCCTGACGTGCCGACAATCCCGATAGGAGCCGCGTATCTCTATCTCAGGGCACGATGGATAAGCTAGTGTACGGTGGCCTGGTAGAAATCTCCCAAGTTGCCCCGGGTTGGCCCCGCATAGTGCTCTATTTTTGGACCAACACTCATGAGGAGCATTGGACCGGGGGTTGATTAATTATCCATGGGGTCTAGGAAGTCCCTATGCAAGTTCATTAGTTATTAGGCAAATGTAGTAGCTATTGGGGAACATTGCATGGGAAAAAAATTCCTACACACACGAAGATCTATCCATGATGATGAGCATCTATGAGAGGGAGAGTGGATCTACATACCCTTGTAGATCGCTAAGCGGGAAGCGTTAAGAAACACGGTTGGTGTAGTCGAACGTCTTCGCGATCCAAATCGCCGTGCGTCCCGCGATCCAATAACGATCCGTCCCGGGATCCAATCACGATCCGTCCCGTGATCCGATCACGATCCGTCCCACGAACTTGATCACGATCCGTCTCACGAACTTGATCATGATCCTTCCGATCTAGCACCAAACTATCGGGACCCCGATCCTAAGTCATATGATTCCATACTGTAACAAGCCACATCACCTTGCGGCCTCACGCACGGTACTCCATGGCTGCCACCTTACCTTGGCCGGGACCGTTTGCATCTTTTGTCTCACGTATGTGAACATGTCGCTGGCAATCACACAACAAAGAACCCGGGCCGACATAACTAGTCATAGAACCCAAGTGGCACATCCATACGGAAACAGGCATACATAACCCAGCAATGCAGGTGTCGGCCACAAGCGTGTGTAGACGAGTTGTAGCAAGTTACAAGGACTCCATTACGTCACGACACACGAATGTCGTCACTGCACGTAGACGTGTCGTAACAGGCTACAGGGACTCCATTACACTGCGAGGCATTTCCCCGAAGGGATAGACACAGCAGCAAAGAAGGATACATGCCGGTCAATCAATGTGTCTGGAGCAGTAGCAAGCTACCATGGCTCGGTGGAAGCACAAAGAGGCAGTTTCCCGTAAAGAGTACTACTAAAGGCACACGACTAGGTGTCGGATCCCATACATACCGTCGCACGTCACACGTACGCACGACATGCCGGATATGCATAGATACAACCATGGCATCACAACATAACCATACAATAACATGACTTTTATTTAAGAGCCTCAAACGAGCCTTGCATAATATGTTCATACAGATAGGGGTCACATGACCCGGTACTCAAGTCATACAAACATAGTCATACAAGCCAGCGGAAACTTAAGCGGTCTGGGTACAGACGGGGAAATATAAAGGAGACACATGGCCTGACTATCTACAGCCCACCACACGGGCAAGATCGTAGCTGGGACACCAGCTATTCGGCATCGTCAACGTCTAGATAGAACCCACCTGATGGGTCCTAGTTTTCCTCTGCAACATTAATTAAGCAAGGATGAGTACAATCGTACTCAGCAAGTCTTTAAAACAGACCTAGCCTATTTATGCTCATGTATCAACAAAGGGTGGTGGAGTTTATGCAAAAAGCCAGCTTTGACTCATGGCTAACCTACACTACTTAGTTTTAAACTCTTTGTTACAATTTTAGTTATCGCACACGAGTCCACTAACTCCATCACAATACACCACCATGGACTCACCTTCCCCTTCCGGAAGAGTGCCATCCACGGTACTCACACTTGTCTTGAGATTTTTAGAAGTATCCATTTGATTATCTATGAACAACATAAGTTCTCCAAGTAGTCCATATCCGAGGACGCGGCTATTCGAATAGTTTCATAACCCTGCAGGGGTGTACTTGTTCACACACGCTCTCGCCACTTATCGCTATGTGCCATAAACCATGCACCTCGGCAACCTTCAAGCGGATGCCCAGCGAGGGAGTCGGCCACGACCGTCAATCACATAAGACCTCTAGTCCAGGTACCGCCTATTTGAGACTGACCCGCATGGAAGTCCGGCTGAAGTTTCCACTACGGTCCCAAATGATGTGCGTAGGGTTCCCAAGCCCACCATTCGGGTGACCCTTGGTACACCGTGCCACTGCCTACCGCGTCGTAACCCACCCTGAGGGTCAGCGCTACACACGGCCTCCAGCATGCTATAAACACCAGAAACTACTTGCAATACCTGGACCAAAGACTAAGCGACTGATAAGTCAAGCGGGGTCATATTTCAGGGCCCAGCATGTGGTAGTATCTCGTCTTGGATCACAAACACGGAACCCAGTTCCTAAGAACGGTCCCAATGAGACAACCCACTATGTACTCCTACATAGCCTCTCATCGCTACCTTTACCAACTCGTTTCATTATATGCTCATCATGCCGGACAACACCGTTTCACTCAGTTCATCACCCAGATGAAATAGACCTGACATACTCTAAGCATAGCAAGCATAGCAGGCAAGGTAAGCTAAGCACATCATGGCACAAGCATCTACCAAGTATGCTAGGTTGCAAGGTATAGCTAACTATTGTGACAACATCAGGTCATGCATAAGAATGGGATCATCTACCGTGAATGACTGACATGTGATCGTTTGTCCGAATGCAATAAATGAGAGCAGGAGCGAGATAATGGGATGTTATCGGAATGATCAATGGGGTTGCTTGCCTTGCTGGGTTGCGGAAGAGTTCTCTCCTTCGTCGGGGTATGGAGTAGTATCCTCCGGATTAGGGCCTACTGCAACGCAGATGAAAACATTCAATACAAGCAGATGCAACAATATGAGGCATGATCATGGCATAATAGTATGCATGGATGAGCTAATGTAACTAGTGATCATGTCAATTTGAAATGTATTTGAATATAGGTTCAAAGTTGTTCTCATATCAAATTCTATATATTGACCTAATGCTAAAATGTCCATGTTAACCTATTTAGGTTGCTCTATCATGCATGAGAATAGCACCATTGGATTCATTGGATTTTTCTGATAAATTTTCATATATAAATTATTTTCATGTGACTTACAAATTAATTTATATGATTTTTCAAAGTTTTAAATATTTTCTGTAATTATTTTTAAATAAGAAATTGACTTATTGCATCAGCATGATGTCCTGATGACATCAGCTGGTCAACTGACTCGGCCCAGAGTCAAACCTGACATGTGGGGTCCACATGTTAGTGTCTGGTTAATTTAATTAATTGATTAAAATTAATCCTAGTTTAATTAGCTAACTGGGCCCACCTGTCAGTGTCTAATTAACTTAATTAATTAAAATGTTTAATTAGCACTATTTTCTAATTAGCCAGGGGGCTGGCCCCACCTGTCAGGGGTCAACCCCGTGGTCAAACTGACCAGGGCCACCGGCGTTGAGCCGCCGAAGACTCCAGGAACGGCGGAGGGGCTCAGAAACCCACCTCCAGCGACCAAATCCACGGCGGATGGCTCCTATCTACTCAGCGTCGACGCGCACGTCCATTCCAACCCTTCCCAAGAGCTGGGGTGGTCGGAATCGACGCCGGCGATGAGCTGGGCGGCGCTCGAAGCTCGGGCGAGCTCGGGCTCGTCAAACCAGGGCACGGCAAAGCTCCTACTTGGCACTGACAGCAACTACGCGACTCCACAAGCTTAATGGTGGCCTCGGAAGGTCCAACCGATCATCGGAACATGACCGGCGATGAGCTCAGGCGGTGGCGCCATTCGGGCTCCAATGGAATTCGAGGCTAGGGCGCGAGATAGAAGGGGGAAAGAGGGGAAAAAGGACCAGGGGCTCATGGCAAACGCAGGGGCGTCGAAAGCGGGCTCGGGGACGGTCGGAATCGACGGCGAGCTTCGATTTCCCCTCCGGCGTCCCGAGGAGGAAGAAGACGGCGCGGCGACGACAGAGAGCTTCCGGCCACGTGGCTCGGCTAGGAGGTAGAGGGGGTTCGGGCGGAGCGTTTGGCTGGCTCAGATGGGCTCAGGGTTGGCTAGGGCGACGGCACGACGGCGAGGAGCGGGGCGGCCATGGCGGGAGCAGAGAGAGGAATGCGCGAGGGGGAGAGAGAGCGCGCGGGAGAGAAGAGAGAAGAGGGGGCCACGGCGGCGAGGTGCTTCGCGCTGGCGCCCTCCCAGCCCTCCAGCAAGGTGCCAGGCAGGGAGGAGGTGGCCGGCGCGCGGCGACCACGTGCCCGGCGTCCTTCTAGCGCGAGGAGGACGACGACTGGCACCGGTTCGCTCTTGGGCCGGGCCTATTACAGTGTTGGGCCACAGGTAAGCTTCTCCCTTTTTCTTTTATTTCTGTTTTCTGAGTTCTTATGACATTTATTTATTTCTTGCAGGTCCAAATATCCCTTCAATAATTCTAAAACTTTTTATAACTTCAAGTTTCAATATTTCAAACTTGTATCAAAAGTTTTAGATAATTTTGAAAGCAGTGATAATGATAATGTTTTTTATTTGTCATTTTCAGAGACATAATTCATTAATTTAAAATATTTCCAATGTTCAAATAATTGAAATGGTCCCTGGTATATCCATGCCTTTAATTATCAGAGATAGGGAACATTTTTGATGGGCATTTTGGATTTGTTGAAATTTCATTTATCTGGAATTCCTTTAATTCATAAAATGCTTAGGGTTTCTTTCTTTCTCCCCATTTCATATTCATGCAATGATGATTATGATGATGATGCAAACACAATGCTAGCCTAGACACTTGCTAGGGTTGTGACAACTCACCCCCACTCAAAAGAATCTCGTCCCGAGATTTTGAAGTCGTCGAGAAGAGCGTGGGGTACTCTAGTCGAAGACGATCTTCTCTTTCTCAAGTCGCCTCCTTTTCAGAATGATGCGACCACTGAACCGGAAGAAACTTGATGTTTCGATGCCGAGTGGTACGCTCAGCTTGGTCGAGAATACGAACGGGGTATTCTCGGTATGAAAGGTTATCTTGGAGATCAAGCATTTCGTGGTCCACTTCTCGGACAGGGTCCAAAAAGCAACGCCTGAGTTGAGAGACGTGGAAGACATCATGAACTTTGGAAAGATGTGGAGAAAGTTCCAATTGGTAGGCAACCTCTCCTCGTTTAGCAAGAATGCGAAAAGGTCCAATGTAACAAGGAGCCAACTTGCCTTTGATACTGAATCGATGGGTACCCTTCAGAGGTGTAACCCGGAGGTAAGCCTTCTCGTCGACTTCATAAGTCACTGACTTATGATGACGGTCATATTGACTCTTTTGACAGGATTGGGCTGTTTTCAACTTTTCACGAATAATGCAAACTTTCTCCTCTGCATCCTGGATCATGTCTGGACCAAAGAGTTGCCTCTCTTCGGCTTCTGACCGGTTAAGAGGTGTTCGACATTTTCGGCCATAGAGAACTTCAACAGGGGCTTTGCCCAAGCTTGATTGATAACTGTTGTTATATGCGAATTCAGCAAATGAAAGGCAGTTCTCCCAATTCATACCGAAAGATATAACACAAGCTCGGAGCATGTCTTCGAGAATTTGATTGACTCGCTCAACTTGACCACTTGATTGAGGGTGGAAAGCAGTGCTAAAGGATAGATGAGTCCCCATGGCAGTTTGAAAACTTTCCCAAAATCGAGAAGTAAAGATACTTCCACGGTCTGAGTTAATCTCCAAGGGAACACCATGAAGAGAAACTATTCGAGAAACGTATAACTCCGCTAGCTGACTAGCAGTAATGCTTTCCCGAACAGGAAGAAAATGAGCCACTTTGGAGAGGCGATCAATGACTACGAATATAGCATTGTTTCTTCTCTTGGTCCTGGGAAATCCGGTGATGAAATCCATACCGACCTTATCCCATTTCCATTCAGGAATGGCTAAGGGTTGAAGAGTGCCAGCAGGCCTTTGATGTTCCGCTTTCACACGACGACAAACGTCGCAGTTAGCAACATACTGAGCAATTTCCCTCTTCATCCTAGTCCACCAGAACGTCTGGCGTAGGTCCTGATACATCTTGGTACTACCCGGATGAATTGTGAGAGGAGAGTCATGAGCCTCCTTAAGAATCAGCTACCTGAGATGTTGGCTTTTAGGAACCACTAAACGGCCCTGAAAAAGCACTACACCTTGATCATCTATAGAGAAGTCCTTAGCACAACTGCTAACGAGGTTCTCTTTGATCCGGGAAATTCCCTTATCACACCTTTGGCCAGCTATGATTTGATCCTTAAGAGTAGGTTTCACCACCAAGTTGGATAGGAATCCTTGAGGAACAATGTGAAGATTTAACTTCCTGAATTCCTCATGGAGAAGCGGTTGACCTTGTTGTAACATCAAATTGTTACAATAAGACTTACGACTTAGTGCATCAGCCATGACATTGGCTTTCCCCGGGGTGTAAGTTATCCCTAAATCGTAATCTGTAATCAACTCTACCCACCGTATTTGCCTGAGATTCAAATCCGACTGGGTGAAAATATATTTCAGACTTTGGTGATCAGTGTATATCTCGCAACGATTACCCAGAAGGTAATGTCGCCATGTCTTTAGTGCATGGACTACAGCTGCAAGCTCAAGATCATGTGTTGGATAATTATACTCATGTGGACGCAACTATCGAGATGCGTATGCAATCACATGACGATCTTGCATGAGAATGCAACCTAATCCTTGTCGCGAGGCGTCGCAGTAGATAATAAAGTCCTTAGAAAAATCTGGTGGCACCAGAACGGGAGCAGAGGTCAGTCGTCTTTTCAACTCCTGAAAACTATGCTCACATTGTGGGGTACACTCGAACTTCTTATCTTTCTTGAGGAGTTCAGTCAGAGGTTTCGCAACCTTGGAGAAGTTCTCAACAAAGTGGCGACAAGAGCTCGCTAAGCCAAGGAAACTCCAAACTTGCTTAAACGATTCAGGTTGAGTCCAATCAAGGACGCCCTGAACTCTCTCGGTCTTGACAGCAATACCTTTGCCAGAGATCACGTGACCAAGATAGGTCACTTCCGGCAACCAGAATTCACACTTGGAGAATTTGGCATAAAGGCGATGCTCTCGAAGTTTCATCAATACCAGCCTTAGATGCTCGACCTGTTCTTGTTCGTTCTTCGAGTAGATGAGTATATCGTCGAGGTAAACCATGACGAACTTATCCAAATACTCCATGAAGATCGAATTCATTAGACGAGAGAAGGTAGCTAGGGCATTGTTTAAACTGAAGGACATGACGGTGTACTCGTATTGGCCATAACGAGTGACAAAAGCCGTTTTAGGAATGTCCCCGTTTCTAATTCTGATTTGATGGTATCCCAACCTCAAATCCATTTTGGAAAAGATGGAGGATCCAGCGAGTTGATTGTACAAATCGTTGATCCTAGGGAGCAGATACTTGTTTTTGATAGTGACCAAATTCACTGGTCAGTAATCCACAACCATCCGATCCGATCCATCCCTCTTATTAACAAAGAGGACGGGGCAAGCCCAAGGAGAAGAACTAGGACGAATGAAACCTTTCTTCAAAGCTTCATCGAGTTGGGTTTTTAGCTCAGCTAGTTCTAAGGGTGCCATCTTATAAGGTCTTCTGGCTATTGGGACTGTCCCTAGAATAAGTTCTATCACGAACTCAACATCTCTGACAGGTGGAATACCTGGCAGTTCTTCTGGAAAGACATCCGGAAAATCATGGACTACCGGAATATCTTCTAGCTCAGGGAGAGGGCTAGAATTTAAGGAATAGAGTTGGCGCTTGGTTGTTCGAGTAGAGACATTAACTATCTCTCCTGAGGGATGTGTAAGTTGAACATTCCTAGAATGGGTATCAATCTTGGCATAGTGGGCTTTCATCCAATCCATACCTAGAATGATATTGATGTCCGAAGACTTAAGAGCTATCAAGGATGCTAGGAATACTAGTCTATCCACCAGAATTTCATTGTCATGGCTCACTCTAGAAGTTTGCCATTTTGAACCAGGAGTCTGAACTACTAAAGGAGTGGGCATGTCACAGAAAGACATGTTATGCAACTGTGCATAACTTTCTAAGATGAATGAATGAGATGCCCCAGTATCAAATAGAACAGATGCTGGATGGCTATTAACAAGAAGCGTACCTAGAATGACATCAGAGTCTTCAAGAGCTTCTTCAGCGGACACATAGTTAACTCGCCCACGGGTAGGAGTTGGCTTCACATAGAAGGCTTTCCCTGGTTTTCCGCGTCCAGCGGGCTTGGCATTGTTCTGGGGACATTCACGAGAATAATGTCCCGGTTATCCACACTTGTAGCATACACACTATAGCAGGAGTGGCAACATTTACTTGTGGTCCTCCAAATGGTCTGGGTGGAGGGTTGGACTGAACTGGACGAGGTGCCCGGAAGGATGGCCTCGCAGTGTAGCTTGCCGGCATAGCTGCATTGGGTACCCATATTTGGCGCTTGTTGGGTCCTGAACCCGATGCAGGGTTGAAGTCACGGTTATGCCTCCTTGTGGCCTCGTAGTCAGTCTGTCCGGACTCGGCATTGATAGCTTTATTGACGAGAGCTTGAAAGGTGGTCCACTCATGCAGGCAAAGATCTCGACGAAGCTCAGCATTAAGTCCCTTGCGGAACCTAGCCTGCTTCTTGGCATCGGTTGAAACTTCCTCTGGAGCATAGCGAGCAAGATTACCAAACTCGCGGCTGTATGCATCCACTGACAATCTGCCCTGGGTGAAGGCGCAGAATTCCTCTCTCTTGCGGTCCATCATCCCTTCCGGGATGTGATGGAGACGAAACGCGGCGCTGAACTCTGCCCAGGTTGGTGCAGGTCCTTGGGGACGCCTAGCTTCATAGCTTTCCCACCACAGATTGGCAGGTCCCTCCAAAAAGTATGTCGCAAAGGTCACCTTGTTGGTCTCTGAAACATTTGCAGCTCGAATCTTGCGGGACATACTGGTCAGCCAATCATCCGCATCGAGGGGATCGATCGAGTGATGGTACTTAGGCGGACACAGTTTAATGAAGTCACCAAGTGACACTCCATCATGGTGATCATTGCGGGGAGTGCGAGCAGTGTTCTATTCAATCCTCTCCAACAGCCTGTTGGTCTCCCTCTTATTCCTTTCAGCTTCTAGCATCACCTCCGCTAGAGATGGTGCTCGTGGCAGCTCTTCTTCCCTTGGCTGGCTACTCTCGCCTTGCTCATGAGCATGCACGGGGTTGTTCCTGGTTGACACCATCTTGGGGAAAACAATCCATAGCTTAGACATGGGGAACAACAACTCTAGGGCATGAATTAAGGAATGCACTGATCAACATGGCATGTAAGATAAACACCAATCAACATGGTAAAGCAACTACCATATGAACATTAGGTTTCATACACACCATGGCTTAATTCAGTACAAACCCAAGCTGAAAACAACTACGGAGAGATAACACAACTCATCGGAGGCATTACAAGCATCCTATACATTATCTATCTACACCTCCGGAACTCAACTCTCGACCTTGATCATATCCCACAAGACACACAGGACTGTGGCGATACGTCTACTACCATACTAGATCTAGCATCCCCGCACTCAAACATCACTGTAGAATGCCTCGTACAGGTTACCCCCATGACCTGGGAGCTGAACCTGAGGATCTGGAAACACTCTAGCCTGGGATCCCTGGAAACCATAAGGACACGGGTGTGGCCTTGGTCCCCTTGTCGGCGGCAACAGCGGTCCGTGAAGAGGGGTGATGCCTCCAACATCAGGCCAGTCTACGTGTGCTGGCAAATGAGTCCGCGATGGAGTCAGCATCTCCATATCTCCATAACCTGTCTGCACGACAGGTGCCAACTGCGTCAAGGCTGTCCAAAGACGGGCACGGGTAGCATAGAGCTCCATGCGAAGGGCACGTGCATCACGATCCCTGTTCTCCAACATCTGAGCGGTCACCTGCAGTCTAGGGTATTCATGAGAATGATCAGAGTAGGCTACACTGAGATATCCATCCTCTCCTCCCATGGAAGCAGGAACATAGCAGAACTCCGTGTTCTGAAGCAGACCATGGTGAAACCTCATAATAGTCAACATAGTGTAAGCGGCTTCCTGAACTGCCATATCTATGGTAACTCCCAATCCATGAGTCCAGTGAAGCGGCTCTGCAGCTCCAGGATATGAAGGGTATATCCTAACAGTACATAGATACTGACTCTGGTCGAAATCTCGGTACTGCTCCTCCACTGTGTACTCGGGGTACCAATGATATCCAGCCTCCATCATCACTCTAACCAACATGGCCGTGTGACCCGGCACATCGATGCACCTGGTCAGACGGACCACCTGATGGAAAGGGCGGGATGGCATTTGAAACAGAGGATGATGCAAAGACATTAGAGATCCTAGCAGAAATTGGACAGCATAACGGCTGTAATTGCTCAACAAAAAATTTGAGACAATTAAAAGGAGATTGGAAAGACATAACCACTCGACTATCTAGACTCAAATATCTTCTCCAACTGTTTGTCACATCAACAACACTAGAGTAACTGCACTTACTCACAAGCAAGCTAGCTATTGGTCCATGGCTAGTAACTCGTCATCCTAAGCAATAGATGAGGATCCTAGTTCCTATCCCCGTAGAAAGATGAGAATGACCCAGCATAGAATAACTTGGGAAGAGGAGTAAAAAGAGCCTTACATTCCCTTCCACAATCAATTCCCCTACTTATCTATAGTATTTCTGGACTCAACTTCGACCGGTTTGGCTTGGTAGTCCTACAGTCAGTCAGGCTCTGGTACCAACACTGTCGGGACCCTGATCCTAAGTCATATGATTCCATACTGTAACAAGCCACATCACCTTGCAGCCTCACGCACGGTACTCCACGGCTGCCACCTTACCTTGGCCGAGACCGTTTGCGTCTTTTGGCTCACGTATGTGAACATATCGCTGGCAATCACACAACAAAGAACCCGGGCCGACATAACTAGTCATAGAACCCAAGTGGCACATCCGTACGGAAACATGCATACATAACCCAACAATGCAGGTGTCGGCCTCAAGCGTGTGTAGACGAGTCGTAGCAAGTTACAAGGACTCCATTACGTCGCGAGACACGAATGTCATCACCGCACGTAGACGAGTCGTAATAGGCTACAGGGACTCCATTACACTTCGAGACATTTCCCCGAAGGGACAAACACAACAGCAAAGAAGGATACATGCCGGTCAATCAATGTGTCCGGAGCAGTAGCAAGCTACCATGGCTCGGTGGAAGCACAAAGAGGCAGTTTCCCGTAAAGAGTACTACTAAAGGCACACGACTAGGTGTCGGATCCCATACATACCGTTGCACGTCACACATACGCATGACATGCCGGATATACATAGATACAACCATGGCATCACAACATAACCATACAATAACATGACTTTTATTTAAGAGACTCAAACGAGCCTTGCATAATATGTTCATACAGACAGGGGTCACATGACCCGGCACTCAAGTCATACAAACATAGTCATACAAGCCAGCGGAAACTTAAGCTGTCTGGGTACAGACGGGAAAATATAAAGGAGACACATGGCCTGACTATCTACAGCCCACCACACGGGCAAGATCGTAGCTGGGACACCAGCTATTCGTCATCGTCAACGTCTAGATAGAACCCACCTGATGGGTCCTGGTTTTCCTCTGCAACATTAATTAAGCAAGGATGAGTACAATCGTACTCAGCAAGTCTTTAAAATAGACCTAGCCTATTTATGCTCATGTATCAACAAAGGGTGGTGGAGTTTATGCAGAAAGCCAGCTTTGACTCATGGCTAACCTACACTACTCAGTTTTAAACTCTTTGTTACAATTTTAGTTATCGCACACGAGTCCACTACATCACAATACACCACCATGGACTCACCTTCCCCTTTCGGAAGAGTGACATCCACGGTACTCACACTTGTCTTGAGATTTTTAGAAGTATCCATTTGATTATCTATGAACAGCATAAGTTCTCCAAGTAGTCCATATCCGAGGACGCGGCTATTCGAATAGTTTCATAACCCTGCAGGGGTGTAATTGTTCACACACGCTCTCGCCACTTATCGCTATGTGCCATAAACCATGCACCTCGGCAACCTTCAAGCGGATGCCCAGCGAGGGAGTCGGTCAGGACCGTCAATCACATAAGACCTCTAGTCCAGGCTACCGCCTATTTGAGACTGACCCACATGGAAGTCCGGCCGAAGTTTCCACTACGGTCCCAAACGATGTGCGCAGGGTTCCCAAGCCCACCATTCGGGTGACCCTTGGTACACCGTGCCTCTGCCTACCGCGTCGTAACCCACCCCGAGGGTCAGCGCTACGCACGGCCTCCAGCATGCTATAAACACCAGAAACTACTTGCAATACCTGGACCAAAGACTAAGCGACTGATAAGTCGAGCGGGGTCATATTTCAGGGCCCAGCATGTGGTAGTATCTCGTCTTGGATCACAAACACGGAACCCAGTTCCTAAGAACGGTCCCAATGAGACAACCCACTATGTACTCCTACATAGCCTCTCATCGCTACCTTTACCAACTCGTTTCATTATATGCTCATCATGTCGGACAACACCGTTTCACTCAGTTCATCACCCAGATGAAACAGACCTGACATACTCTAAGCATAGCAAGCATAGCAGGCAAGGTAAGCTAAGCACATCATGGCACAAGCATCTACCAAGTATGCTAGGTTGCAAGGTATAGCTAACTACTGTGACAACATCAGGTCATGCATAAGAATGGGATCATCTACCGTGAATGACTGACATGTGATCGTTTGTCCGAATGCAATAAATGAGAGCAGGAGCGAGATAATGGGATGTTATCGGAATGATCAATGGGGTTGCTTGCCTTGCTGGGTTGCGGAAGAGTTCTCTCCTTCGTCGGGGTATGGAGTAGTATCCTCCGGATTAGGGCCTACCGCAACGCAGATGAAAACATTCAATACAAGCAGATGCAACCATATGAGGCATGATCATGGCATGATAGTATGCATGGATGAGCTAATGTAACTAGTGATCATGTCAATTTGAAATGTATTTGAATATAGGTTCAAAGTTGTTCTCATATCAAATTCTATATATTGACCTAATGCTAAAATGTCCATGTTAACCTATTTAGGTTGCTCTATCATGCATGAGAATAGCACCATTGGATTCATTGGATTTTTCTGATAAATTTTCATATATAAATTATTTTCATGTGACTTACAAATTAATTTATATGATTTTTCAAAGTTTTAAATATTTTCTGTAATTATTTTTAAATAAGAAATTGACTTATTGCATCAGCATGATGTCCTGATGACATCAGCTGGTCAACTGACTCGGCCCAGAGTCAAACCTGACATGTGGGGTCCACATGTTAGTGGCTGGTTAATTTAATTAACTGATTAAAATTAATCCTAGTTTAATTAGCTAACTGGGCCCACCTGTTAGTGTCTAATTAACTTAATTAATTAAAATGTTTAATTAGCACTAATTTCTAATTAGCCAGGGGGCTGGCCCCACCTGTCAGGGGTCAACCCCGTGGTCAAACTGACCAGGGCCACCGGCGTTGAGCCGCCGAAGACTCCAGGAACGGCGGAGGGGCTCAGAAACCCACCTCCAGCGACCAAATCCACGGCGGATGGCTCCTATCTACTCAGCGTCGACGCGCACGTCCATTCCAGCCCTTCCCAAGAGCTGGGGTGGTCGGAATCGACGCCGGCGATGAGCTGGGCGGCGGTCGAAGCTCGGGCGAGCTTGGGCTCGTCAAACCAGGGCACGGCAAAGCTCCTACTTGGCACTGACAGCAACTACGCGACTCCGCAAGCTTAATGGTGGCCTCGGAAGGTCCAACCGATCATCGGAACATGACCGGCGATGAGCTCAGGCGGTGGCGCCATTCGGGCTCCAATGGAATTCGAGGCTAGGGCGCAAGATAGAAGGGGGAAAGAGGGGGAAAAGGACCAGGGGCTCATGGCAAACGCAGGGGCGTCGAAAGCGGGCTCGGGGACGGTCGGAATCGACGGCGAGCTTCGATTTCCCCTCCGGCGACCCGAGGAGGAAGAAGACGGCGCGACGACGACAGAGAGCTTCCGGCGACGCGTGGCTCGGTTAGGAGGTAGAGGGGGTTCGGGCGGAGCATTTGGCTGGCTCAGATGGGCTCAGGGTTGGCTAGAGCGACGGCACGACGGCGAGGAGCGGGGCGGCCATGGCGGGAGCAGAGAGAGGAATGCGCGAGGGGGAGAGAGAGCATGCGGGAGAGAAGAGAGAAGAGGGGGCCATGGCGGCGAGGTGCTTCGCGCTGGCGCCCTCCCAGCCCTCCAGCAAGGTGCCAGGCAGGGAGGAGGTGGCCGGCGCGCGGCGACCACGCGCCCGGCGTCCTTATAGCGCGAGGAGGACGACGACTGGCACCGGTTCGCTCTTGGGCCGGGCCTATTACAGTGTTGGGCCACAGGTAAGCTTCTCCCTTTTTCTTTTATTTCTGTTTTCTGAGTTCTTCTGACATTTGTTTATTTCTTGCAGGTCCAAATATCCCTTCAATAATTCTAAAACTTTTTATAACTTCAAGTTTCAATATTTCAAACTTGTATCAAAAGTTTTAGATAATTTTGAAAGCAGTGATAATGATAATGTTTTTTATTTGTCATTTTCAGAGACATAATTCATTAATTTAAAATATTTCCAATGTTCAAATAATTGAAATGGTCCCTGGTATATCCATGCCTTTAATTATCAGACATAGGGAACATTTTTGATGGGCATTTTGGATTTGTTGAAATTTCATTTATCTGGAATTCCTTTAATTCATAAAATGCTTAGGGTTTCTTTCTTTCTCCCCATTTCATATTCATGCAATGATGATGATGATGATGATGCAAACACAATGCTAGCCTAGACACTTGCTAGGGTTGTGACAACTCACCCCCACTCAAAAGAATCTCGTCCCGAGATTTTGAAGTCGTCGGGAAGAGCGTGGGGTACTCTAGTCGAAGACGATCTTCTCTTTCTCAAGTCGCCTCCTTTTCAGAATGATGCGACCACTGAACCGGAAGAAACTTGATGTTCCGATACCGAGTGGTACGCTCAGCTTGGTTGAGAATACGAACGGGGTATTCTCGGTATGAAAGGTTATCTTGGAGATCAAGCGTTTCGTGGTCCACTTCTCGGACAGGGTCCAAAAAGCAACGCCTGAGTTGAGAGACGTGGAAGACATCATGAACTTTGGAAAGATGCGGAGAAAGTTCCAATTGGTAGGCAACCTCTCCTCGTTTAGCAAGAATGCGAAAAGGTCCAATGTAACAAGGAGCCAACTTGCCTTTGATACCGAATCGATGGGTACCCTTCAGAGGTGTAACCTGAAGGTAAGCCTTCTCGTCGACTTCATAAGTCACTGACTTATGATGACGGTCATATTGACTCTTTTGACAGGATTGGGCTGTTTTCAACTTTTCACGAATAATGCAAACTTTCTCCTCTGCATCCTGGATCATGTCTGGACCAAAGAGTTGCCTCTCTTCGGCTTCTGACCGGTTAAGAGGTGTTCGACATTTTTGTCCATAGAGAACTTCAACAGGGGCTTTGCCCAAGCTTGATTGATAACTGTTGTTATATGCGAATTCAGCAAATGAAAGGCAGTTCTCCCAATTCATACCGAAAGATATAACACAAGCTCGGAGCATGTCTTCGAGAATTTGATTGACTCGCTCAACTTGACCACTTGATTGAGGGTGGAAAGCAGTGCTAAAGGATAGATGAGTCCCCATGGCAGTTTGAAAACTTTCCCAAAATCGAGAAGTAAAGATACTTCCATGGTCTGAGTTAATCTCCAAGGGAACACCATGAAGAGAAACTATTCGAGAAACGTATAACTCCGCTAGCTGACTAGCAGTAATGCTTTCCCGAACAGGAAGAAAATGAGCCACTTTGGAGAGGCGATCAATGACTACGAATATAGCATTGTTTCCTCTCTTGGTCCTGGGAAATCCGGTGATGAAATCCATACCGACCTTATCGCATTTCCATTCAGGAATGGCTAAGGGTTGAAGAGTGCCAGCAGGCCTTTGATGTTCTGCTTTCACACGACGACAAACGTCGCAGTTAGCAACATACTGAGCAATTTCCCTCTTCATCCTAGTCCACCAGAACGTCTGGCGTAGGTCCTGATACATCTTGGTACTACCCGGATGAATTGTGAGAGGAGAGTCATGAGCCTCCTTAAGAATCAGCTACCTGAGATGTTGGCTTTTAGGAACCACTAAACGGCCCTGAAAAAGCACTACACCTTGATCATCTATAGAGAAGTCCTTAGCGCAACTGCTAACGAGGTTCTCTTTGATCCGGGAAATTCCCTTATCACACCTTTGGCCAGCTATGATTTGATCCTTAAGAGTAGGTTTCACCACCAAGTTGGATAGGAATCCTTGAGGAACAATGTGAAGATTTAACTTCATGAATTCCTCATGGAGAAGCGGTTGACCTTGTTGTAACATCAAATTGTTACAATAAGACTTACGACTTAGTGCATCAGCCATGACATTGGCTTTCCCCGGGGTGTAAGTTATCCCTAAATCGTAATCTGTAATCAACTCTACCCACCGTATTTGCCTGAGATTCAAATCCGACTGGGTGAAAATATATTTCAGACTTTGGTGATCAGTGTATATCTCGCAACGATTACCCAGAAGGTAATGTCGCCATGTCTTTAGTGCATGGACTACAGCTGCAAGCTCAAGATCATGTGTTGGATAATTATACTCATGTGGACACAACTATCGAGATGCGTATGCAATCACATGACGATCTTGCATTAGAATGCAACCTAATCCTTGTCGCGAGGCGTCGCAGTAGATAATAAAGTCCTTAGAAAAATCTGGTGGCACCAGAACGGGAGCAGAGGTCAGTCGTCTTTTCAACTCCTGAAAACTATGCTCACATTGTGGGGTCCACTCGAACTTCTTATCTTTCTTGAGGAGTTCAGTCAGAGGTTTCGCAACCTTGGAGAAGTTCTCAACAAAGCGGCGACAAGAGCTCGCTAAGCCAAGGAAACTCCGAACTTGCTTAAACGATTCAGGTTGAGTCCAATCAAGGACGCCCTGAACTCTCTCGGTCTTGACAGCAATACCTTTGCCAGAGATCACGTGACCAAGATAGGTCACTTCCGGCAACCAGAATTCACACTTGGAGAATTTGGCATAAAGGCGATGCTCTCGAAGTTTCATCAATACCAGCCTTAGATGCTCGACCTGTTCTTGTTCGTTCTTCGAGTAGATGAGTATATCGTCGAGGTAAACCATGACGAACTTATCCAAATACTCCATGAAGATCGAATTCATTAGACGAGAGAAGGTAGCTAGGGCATTGTTTAAACTGAAGGACATGACGGTGTACTCGTATTGGCCATAACGAGTGACAAAAGCCGTTTTAGGAATGTCCCCGTTTCTAATTCTGATTTGATGGTATCCCAACCTCAAATCCATTTTGGAAAAGATGGAGGATCCAGCGAGTTGATTGTACAAATCGTTGATCCTAGGGAGCAGATACTTGTTTTTGATAGTGACCAAATTCACTGGTCAGTAATCCACAACCATCCGATCCGATCCATCCTTCTTATTAACAAAGAGGACGGGGCAAGCCTAAGGAGAAGAACTAGGACGAATGAAACCTTTCTTCAAAGCTTCATCGAGTTGGGTTTTTAGCTCAGCTAGTTCTAAGGGTGCCATCTTATAAGGTCTTCTGGCTATTGGGACTGTCCCTGGAATAAGTTCTATCACGAACTCAACATCTCTGACAGGTGGAATACCTGGCAGTTCTTCTGGAAAGACATCCGGAAAATCATGGACTACCGGAATATCTTCTAGCTCAGGGAGAGGGCTAGAATTTAAGGAATAGAGTTGGCGCTTGGTTGTTCGAGTAGAGACATTAACTATCTCTCCTGAGGGATGTGTAAGTTGAACATTCCTAGAATGCGTATCAATCTTGGCATAGTGGGCTTTCATCCAATCCATACCTAGAATGATATTGATGTCCGAAGACTTAAGAGCTATCAAGGATGCTAGGAATACTAGTCTATCCACCAGAATTTCATTGTCATGGCTCACTCTAGAAGTTTGCCATTTTGAACCAGGAGTCTGAACTACTAAAGGAGTGGGCATGTCACAGAAAGACATGTTATGCAACTGTGCATAACTTTCTAAGATGAATGAATGAGATGCCCCAGTATCAAATAGAACAGATGCTGGATGGCTATTAACAAGAAGCGTACCTAGAATGACATCAGAGTCTTCAAGAGCTTCTTCAGCGGACACATAGTTAACTCGCCCACGGGTAGGAGTTGGCTTCACATAGAAGGCTTTCCCTGGTTTTCCGCGTCCAGCGGGCTTGGCATTGTTCTGGGGACATTCACGAGAATAATGTCCCGGTTATCCACACTTGTAGCATACACACTATAGCACGAGTGGCAACATTTACTTGTGGTCCTCCAAATGGTCTGGGTGGAGGGTTGGACTGAACTGGACGAGGTGCCCGGAAGGATGGCCTCGCAGTGTAGCTTGCCGGCATAGCTGCATTGGGTACCCATATTTGGCGCTTGTTGGGTCCTGAACCCGATGCAGGGTTGAAGTCACGGTTATGCCTCCTTGTGGCCTCGTAGTCAGTCTGTCCGGACTCGGCATTGATAGCTTTATTGACGAGAGCTTGAAAGGTGGTCCACTCATGCAGGCAAAGATCTCGACGAAGCTCAGCATTAAGTCCCTTGCGGAACCTAGCCTGCTTCTTGGCATCGGTTGAAACTTCCTCTGGAGCATAGCGAGCAAGATTACCAAACTCGCGGCTGTATGCATCCACTGACAATCTGCCCTGGGTGAAGGCGCAGAATTCCTCTCTCTTGCGGTCCATCATCCCTTCCGGGATGTGATGGAGACGAAACGCGGCGCTGAACTCTGCCCAGGTTGGTGCAGGTCCTTGGGGACGCATAGCTTCATAGCTTTCCCACCACAGGTTGGCAGGTCCCTCCAAAAAGTATGTCGCAAAGGTCACCTTGTTGGTCTCTGAAACATTTGCAGCTCGAATCTTGCGGGACATACTGGTCAGCCAATCATCCGCATCGAGGGGATCGATCGAGTGATGGTACTTAGGCGGACACAGTTTAATGAAGTCACCAAGTGACACTCCATCATGGTGATCATTGCGGGGAGTGCGAGCAGTGTTCTATTCAATCCTCTCCAACAGCCTGTTGGTCTCCCTCTTATTCCTTTCAGCTTCTAGCATCACCTCCGCTAGAGATGGTGCTCGTGGCAGCTCTTCTTCCCTTGGCTGGCTACTCTCGCCTTGCTCATGAGCATGCACGGGGTTGTTCCTGGTTGACACCATCCTGGGGAAAACAATCCATAGCTTAGACATGCGGAACAACAACTCTAGGGCATGAATTAAGGAATGCACTGATCAACATGGCATGTAAGATAAACACCAATCAACATGGTAAAGCAACTACCATATGAACATTAGGTTTCATACACACCATGGCTTAATTCAGTACAAACCCAAGCTGAAAACAACTACGGAGAGATAACACAACTCATCGGAGGCATTACAAGCATCCTATACATTATCTATCTACACCTCCGGAACTCAACTCTCGACCTTGATCATATCCCACAAGACACACAGGACTGTGGCGATACGTCTACTACCATACTAGATCTAGCATCCCCGCACTCAAACATCACCGTAGAATGCCTCGTACAGGTTACCCCCATGACCTGGGAGCTGAACCTGAGGATCTGGAAACACTCTAGCCTGGGATCCCTGGAAACCATAAGGACACGGGTGTGGCCTTGGTCCCCTTGTCGGCGGCAACAGCGGTCCGTGAAGAGGGGTGATGCCTCCAACATCAGGCCAGTCTACGTGTGCTGGCAAATGAGTCCGCGATGGAGTCAGCATCTCCATATCTCCATAACCTGTCTGCACGACAGATGCCAACTGCGTCAAGGCTGTCCAAAGACGGGCACGGGTAGCATAGAGCTCCATGCGAAGGGCACGTGCATCACGATCCCTGTTCTCCAACATCTGAGCGGTCACCTGCAGTCTAGGGTATTCATGAGAATGATCAGAGTAGGCTGCACTGAGATATCCATCCTCTCCTCCCATGGAAGCAGGAACATAGCAGAACTCCGTGTTCTGAAGCAGACCATGGTGAAACCTCATAATAGTCAACATAGTGTAAGCGGCTTCCTGAACTGCCATATCTATGGTAACTCCCAATCCATGAGTCCAGTGAAGCGGCTCTGCAGCTCCAGGATATGAAGGGTATATCCTAACAGTACATAGATACTGACTCTGTTCGAAATCTCGGTACTGCTCCTCCACTGTGTACTCGGGGTACCAATGATATCCAGCCTCCATCATCACTCTAACCAACATGGCCGTGTGACCCGGCACATCGATGCACCTGGTCAGACGGACCACCTGATGGAAAGGGCGGGATGGCATTTGAAACAGAGGATGATGCAAAGACATTAGAGATCCTAGCAGAAATTGGACAGCATAACGGCTGTAATTGCTCAACAAAAAATTTGAGACAATTAAAAGGAGATTGGAAAGACATAACCACTCGACTATCTAGACTCAAATATCTTGTCGAACTGTTTGTCACATCAACAACACTAGAGTAACTGCACTTACTCACAAGCAAGCTAGCTATTGGTCCATGGCTAGTAACTCGTCATCCTAAGCAATAGATGAGGATCCTAGTTCCTATCCCCGTAGAAAAGATGAGAATGACCCAGCATAGAATAACTTGGGAAGAGGAGTAAAAAGAGCCTTACATTCCCTTCCACAATCAATTCCCCTACTTATCTATAGTATTTCTGGACTCAACTTCGACCGGTTTGGCTTGGTAGTCCTACAGTCAGTCAGGCTCTGGTACCAACACTGTCGGGACCCTGATCCTAAGTCATATGATTCCATACTGTAACAAGCCACATCACCTTGCGGCCTCACGCACGGTACTCCACGGCTGCCACCTTACCTTGGCCGAGACCGTTTGCGTCTTTTGGCTCACGTATGTGAACATATCGCTGGCAATCACACAACAAAGAACCCGGGCCGACATAACTAGTCATAGAACCCAAGTGGCACATCCGTACGGAAACATGCATACATAACCCAACAATGCAGGTGTCGGCCTCAAGCGTGTGTAGACGAGTCGTAGCAAGTTACAAGGACTCCATTACGTCGCGAGACACGAATGTCATCACCGCACGTAGACGAGTCGTAATAGGCTAAAGGGACTCCATTACACTTCGAGACATTTCCCCGAAGGGACAAACACAACAGCAAAGAAGGATACATGCCGGTCAATCAATGTGTCCGGAGCAGTAGCAAGCTACCATGGCTCGGTGGAAGCACAAAGAGGCAGTTTCCCGTAAAGAGTACTACTAAAGGCACACGACTAGGTGTCGGATCCCATACATACCGTTGCACGTCACACATACGCATGACATGCCGGATATGCATAGATACAACCATGGCATCACAACATAACCATACAATAACATGACTTTTATTTAAGAGACTCAAACGAGCCTTGCATAATATGTTCATACAGATAGGGGTCACATGACCCGGCACTCAAGTCATACAAACATAGTCATACAAGCCAGCGGAAACTTAAGCTGTCTGGGTACAGACGGGAAAATATAAAGGAGACACATGGCCTGACTATCTACAGCCCACCACACGGGCAAGATCGTAGCTGGGACACCAGCTATTCGGCATCGTCAACGTCTAGATAGAACCCACCTGATGGGTCCTGGTTTTCCTCTGCAACATTAATTAAGCAAGGATGAGTACAATCGTACTCAGCAAGTCTTTAAAACAGACCTAGCCTATTTATGCTCATGTATCAACAAAGGGTGGTGGAGTTTATGCAGAAAGCCAGCTTTGACTCATGGCTAACCTACACTACTCAGTTTTAAACTCTTTGTTACAATTTTAGTTATCGCACACGAGTCCACTACATCACAATACACCACCATGGACTCACCTTCCCCTTTCGGAAGAGTGACATCCATGGTACTCACACTTGTCTTGAGATTTTTAGAAGTATCCATTTGATTATCTATGAACAGCATAAGTTCTCCAAGTAGTCCATATCCGAGGACGCGGCTATTCGAATAGTTTCATAACCCTGCAGGGGTGTAATTGTTCACACACGCTCTCGCCACTTATCGCTATGTGCCATAAACCATGCACCTCGGCAACCTTCAAGCGGATGCCCAGCGAGGGAGTCGGTCAGGACCGTCAATCACATAAGACCTCTAGTCCAGGCTACCGCCTATTTGAGACTGACCCACATGGAAGTCCGGCCGAAGTTTCCACTACGGTCCCAAACGATGTGCGCAGGGTTCCCAAGCCCACCATTCGGGTGACCCTTGGTACACCGTGCCTCTGCCTACCGCGTCGTAACCCACCCCGAGGGTCAGCGCTACGCACGGCCTCCAGCATGCTATAAACACCAGAAACTACTTGCAATACCTGGACCAAAGACTAAGCGACTGATAAGTCGAGCGGGGTCATATTTCAGGGCCCAGCATGTGGTAGTATCTCGTCTTGGATCACAAACACGGAACCCAGTTCCTAAGAACGGTCCCAATGAGACAACCCACTATGTACTCCTACATAGCCTCTCATCGCTACCTTTACCAACTCGTTTCATTATATGCTCATCATGTCGGACAACACCGTTTCACTCAGTTCATCACCCAGATGAAACAGACCTGACATACTCTAAGCATAGCAAGCATAGCAGGCAAGGTAAGCTAAGCACATCATGGCACAAGCATCTACCAAGTATGCTAGGTTGCAAGGTATAGCTAACTACTGTGACAACATCAGGTCATGCATAAGAATGGGATCATCTACCGTGAATGACTGACATGTGATCGTTTGTCCGAATGCAATAAATGAGAGCAGGAGCGAGATAATGGGATGTTATCGGAATGATCAATGGGGTTGCTTGCCTTGCTGGGTTGCAGAAGAGTTCTCTCCTTCGTCGGGGTATGGAGTAGTATCCTCCGGATTAGGGCCTACCGCAACGCAGATGAAAACATTCAATACAAGCAGATGCAACCATATGAGGCATGATCATGGCATGATAGTATGCATGGATGAGCTAATGTAACTAGTGATCATGTCAATTTGAAATGTATTTGAATATAGGTTCAAAGTTGTTCTCATATCAAATTCTATATATTGACCTAATGCTAAAATGTCCATGTTAACCTATTTAGGTTGCTCTATCATGCATGAGAATAGCACCATTGGATTCATTGGATTTTTCTGATAAATTTTCATATATAAATTATTTTCATGTGACTTACAAATTAATTTATATGATTTTTCAAAGTTTTAAATATTTTCTGTAATTATTTTTAAATAAGAAATTGACTTATTGCATCAACATGATGTCCTGATGACATCAGCTGGTCAACTGACTCGGCCCAGAGTCAAACCTGACATGTGGGGTCCACATGTTAGTGGCTGGTTAATTTAATTAACTGCTTAAAATTAATCCTAGTTTAATTAGCTAACTGGGCCCACCTGTCAGTGTCTAATTAACTTAATTAATTAAAATGTTTAATTAGCACTAATTTCTAATTAGCCAGGGGGCTGGCCCCACCTGTCAGGGGTCAACCCCGTGGTCAAACTGACCAGGGCCACCGGCGTTGAGCCGCCGAAGACTCCAGGAACGGCGGAGGGGCTCAGAAACCCACCTCCAGCGACCAAATCCACGGCGGATGGCTCCTATCTACTCAGCGTCGACGCGCACGTCCATTCCAGCCCTTCCCAAGAGCTGGGGTGGTCGGAATCGACGCCGGCGATGAGCTGGGCGGCGGTCGAAGCTCGGGCGAGCTTGGGCTCGTCAAACCAGGGCACGGCAAAGCTCCTACTTGGCACTGACAGCAACTACGCGACTCCGCAAGCTTAATGGTGGCCTCGGAAGGTCCAACCGATCATCGGAACATGACCGGCGATGAGCTCAGGCGGTGGCGCCATTCGGGCTCCAATGGAATTCGAGGCTAGGGCGCGAGATAGAAGGGGGAAAGAGGGGAAAAAGGACCAGGGGCTCATGGCAAACGCAGGGGCGTCGAAAGCGGGCTCGGGGACGGTCGGAATCGACGGCGAGCTTCGATTTCCCCTCCGGCGACCCGAGGAGGAAGAAGACGGCGCGACGACGACAGAGAGCTTCCGGCGACGCGTGGCTCGGCTAGGAGGTAGAGGGGGTTCGGGCGGAGCATTTGGCTGGCTCAGATGGGCTCAGGGTTGGCTAGAGCGACGGCACGACGGCGAGGAGCGGGGCGGCCATGGCGGGAGCAGAGAGAGGAATGCGCGAGGGGGAGAGAGAGCGCGCGGGAGAGAAGAGAGAAGAGGGGGCCACGGCGGCGAGGTGCTTCGCGCTGGCGCCCTCCCAGCCCTCCAGCAAGGTGCCAGGCAGGGAGGAGGTGGCCGGCGCGCGGCGACCACGCGCCCGGCGTCCTTATAGCGCGAGGAGGACGACGACTGGCACCGGTTCGCTCTTGGGCCGGGCCTATTACAGTGTTGGGCCACAGGTAAGCTTCTCCCTTTTTCTTTTATTTCTGTTTTCTGAGTTCTTCTGACATTTGTTTATTTCTTGCAGGTCCAAATATCCCTTCAATAATTCTAAAACTTTTTATAACTTCAAGTTTCAATATTTCAAACTTGTATCAAAAGTTTTAGATAATTTTGAAAGCAGTGATAATGATAATGTTTTTTATTTGTCATTTTCAGAGACATAATTCATTAATTTAAAATATTTCCAATGTTCAAATAATTGAAATGGTCCCTGGTATATCCATGCCTTTAATTATCAGACATAGGGAACATTTTTGATGGGCATTTTGGATTTGTTGAAATTTCATTTATCTTGAATTCCTTTAATTCATAAAATGCTTAGGGTTTCTTTCTTTCTCCCCATTTCATATTCATGCAATGATGATGATGATGATGATGCAAACACAATGCTAGCCTAGACACTTGCTAGGGTTGTGACAACTCACCCCCACTCAAAAGAATCTCGTCCCGAGATTTTGAAGTCGTCGGGAAGAGCGTGGGGTACTCTAGTCGAAGACGATCTTCTCTTTCTCAAGTCGCCTCCTTTTCAGAATGATGCGACCACTGAACCGGAAGAAACTTGATGTTCCGATACCGAGTGGTACGCTCAGCTTGGTTGAGAATACGAACGGGGTATTCTCGGTATGAAAGGTTATCTTGGAGATCAAGCGTTTCGTGGTCCACTTCTCGGACAGGGTCCAAAAAGCAACGCCTGAGTTGAGAGACGTGGAAGACATCATGAACTTTGGAAAGATGCGGAGAAAGTTCCAATTGGTAGGCAACCTCTCCTCGTTTAGCAAGAATGCGAAAAGGTCCAATGTAACAAGGAGCCAACTTGCCTTTGATACCGAATCGATGGGTACCCTTCAGAGGTGTAACCTGAAGGTAAGCCTTCTCGTCGACTTCATAAGTCACTGACTTATGATGACGGTCATATTGACTCTTTTGACAGGATTGGGCTGTTTTCAACTTTTCACGAATAATGCAAACTTTCTCCTCTGCATCCTGGATCATGTCTGGACCAAAGAGTTGCCTCTCTTCGGCTTCTGACCGGTTAAGAGGTGTTCGACATTTTTGTCCATAGAGAACTTCAACAGGGGCTTTGCCCAAGCTTGATTGATAACTGTTGTTATATGCGAATTCAGCAAATGAAAGGCAGTTCTCCCAATTCATACCGAAAGATATAACACAAGCTCGGAGCATGTCTTCGAGAATTTGATTGACTCGCTCAACTTGACCACTTGATTGAGGGTGGAAAGCAGTGCTAAAGGATAGATGAGTCCCCATGGCAGTTTGAAAACTTTCCCAAAATCGAGAAGTAAAGATACTTCCACGGTCTGAGTTAATCTCCAAGGGAACACCATGAAGAGAAACTATTCGAGAAACGTATAACTCCGCTAGCTGACTAGCAGTAATGCTTTCCCGAACAGGAAGAAAATGAGCCACTTTGGAGAGGCGATCAATGACTACGAATATAGCATTGTTTCCTCTCTTGGTCCTGGGAAATCCGGTGATGAAATCCATACCGACCTTATCCCATTTCCATTCAGGAATGGCTAAGGGTTGAAGAGTGCCAGCAGGCCTTTGATGTTCTGCTTTCACACGACGACAAACGTCGCAGTTAGCAACATACTGAGCAATTTCCCTCTTCATCCTAGTCCACCAGAACGTCTGGCGTAGGTCCTGATACATCTTGGTACTACCCGGATGAATTGTGAGAGGAGAGTCATGAGCCTCCTTAAGAATCAGCTACCTGAGATGTTGGCTTTTAGGAACCACTAAACGGCCCTGAAAAAGCACTACACCTTGATCATCTATATAGAAGTCCTTAGCGCAACTGCTAACGAGGTTCTCTTTGATCCGGGAAATTCCCTTATCACACCTTTGGCCAGCTATGATTTGATCCTTAAGAGTAGGTTTCACCACCAAGTTGGATAGGAATCCTTGAGGAACAATGTGAAGATTTAACTTCATGAATTCCTCATGGAGAAGCGGTTGACCTTGTTGTAACATCAAATTGTTACAATAAGACTTACGACTTAGTGCATCAGCCATGACATTGGCTTTCCCCGGGGTGTAAGTTATCCCTAAATCGTAATCTGTAATCAACTCTACCCACCGTATTTGCCTGAGATTCAAATCCGACTGGGTGAAAATATATTTCAGACTTTGGTGATCAGTGTATATCTCGCAACGATTACCCAGAAGGTAATGTCGCCATGTCTTTAGTGCATGGACTACAGCTGCAAGCTCAAGATCATGTGTTGGATAATTATACTCATGTGGACACAACTATCGAGATGCGTATGCAATCACATGACGATCTTGCATTAGAATGCAACCTAATCCTTGTCGCGAGGCGTCGCAGTAGATAATAAAGTCCTTAGAAAAATCTGGTGGCACCAGAACGGGAGCAGAGGTCAGTCGTCTTTTCAACTCCTGAAAACTATGCTCACATTGTGGGGTCCACTCGAACTTCTTATCTTTCTTGAGGAGTTCAGTCAGAGGTTTCGCAACCTTGGAGAAGTTCTCAACAAAGCGGCGACAAGAGCTCGCTAAGCCAAGGAAACTCCGAACTTGCTTAAACGATTCAGGTTGAGTCCAATCAAGGACGCCCTGAACTCTCTCGGTCTTGACAGCAATACCTTTGCCAGAGATCACGTGACCAAGATAGGTCACTTCCGGCAACCAGAATTCACACTTGGAGAATTTGGCATAAAGGCGATGCTCTCGAAGTTTCATCAATACCAGCCTTAGATGCTCGACCTGTTCTTGTTCGTTCTTCGAGTAGATGAGTATATCGTCGAGGTAAACCATGACGAACTTATCCAAATACTCCATGAAGATCGAATTCATTAGACGAGAGAAGGTAGCTAGGGCATTGTTTAAACTGAAGGACATGACGGTGTACTCGTATTGGCCATAACGAGTGACAAAAGCCGTTTTAGGAATGTCCCCGTTTCTAATTCTGATTTGATGGTATCCCAACCTCAAATCCATTTTGGAAAAGATGGAGGATCCAGCGAGTTGATTGTACAAATCGTTGATCCTAGGGAGCAGATACTTGTTTTTGATAGTGACCAAATTCACTGGTCAGTAATCCACAACCATCCGATCCGATCCATCCCTCTTATTAACAAAGAGGACGGGGCAAGCCCAAGGAGAAGAACTAGGACGAATGAAACCTTTCTTCAAAGCTTCATCGAGTTGGGTTTTTAGCTCAGCTAGTTCTAAGGGTGCCATCTTATAAGGTCTTCTGGCTATTGGGACTGTCCCTAGAATAAGTTCTATCACGAACTCAACATCTCTGACAGGTGGAATACCTGGCAGTTCTTCTGGAAAGACATCCGGAAAATCATGGACTACCGGAATATCTTCTAGCTCAGGGAGAGGGCTAGAATTTAAGGAATAGAGTTGGCGCTTGGTTGTTCGAGTAGAGACATTAACTATCTCTCCTGAGGGATGTGTAAGTTGAACATTCCTAGAATGGGTATCAATCTTGGCATAGTGGGCTTTCATCCAATCCATACCTAGAATGATATTGATGTCCGAAGACTTAAGAGCTATCAAGGATGCTAGGAATACTAGTCTATCCACCAGAATTTCATTGTCATGGCTCACTCTAGAAGTTTGCCATTTTGAACCAGGAGTCTGAACTACTAAAGGAGTGGGCATGTCACAGAAAGACATGTTATGCAACTGTGCATAACTTTCTAAGATGAATGAATGAGATGCCCCAGTATCAAATAGAACAGATGCTGGATGGCTATTAACAAGAAGCGTACCTAGAATGACATCAGAGTCTTCAAGAGCTTCTTCAGCGGACACATAGTTAACTCGCCCACGGGTAGGAGTTGGCTTCACATAGAAGGCTTTCCCTGGTTTTCCGCGTCCAGCGGGCTTGGCATTGTTCTGGGGACATTCACGAGAATAATGTCCCGGTTATCCACACTTGTAGCATACACACTATAGCATGAGTGGCAACATTTACTTGTGGTCCTCCAAATGGTCTGGGTGGAGGGTTGGACTGAACTGGACGAGGTGCCCGGAAGGATGGCCTCGCAGTGTAGCTTGCCGGCATAGCTGCATTGGGTACCCATATTTGGCGCTTGTTGGGTCCTGAACCCGATGCAGGGTTGAAGTCACGGTTATGCCTCCTTGTGGCCTCGTAGTCAGTCTGTCCGGACTCGGCATTGATAGCTTTATTGACGAGAGCTTGAAAGGTGGTCCACTCATGCAGGCAAAGATCTCGACGAAGCTCAGCATTAAGTCCCTTGCGGAACCTAGCCTGCTTCTTGGCATCGGTTGAAACTTCCTCTGGAGCATAGCGAGCAAGATTACCAAACTCGCGGCTGTATGCATCCACTGACAATCTGCCCTGGGTGAAGGCGCAGAATTCCTCTCTCTTGCGGTCCATCATCCCTTCCGGGATGTGATGGAGACGAAACGCGGCGCTGAACTCTGCCCAGGTTGGTGCAGGTCCTTGGGGACGCCTAGCTTCATAGCTTTCCCACCACAGATTGGCAGGTCCCTCCAAAAAGTATGTCGCAAAGGTCACCTTGTTGGTCTCTGAAACATTTGCAGCTCGAATCTTGCGGGACATACTGGTCAGCCAATCATCCGCATCGAGGGGATCGATCGAGTGATGGTACTTAGGCGGACACAGTTTAATGAAGTCACCAAGTGACACTCCATCATGGTGATCATTGCGGGGAGTGCGAGCAGTGTTCTATTCAATCCTCTCCAACAGCCTGTTGGTCTCCCTCTTATTCCTTTCAGCTTCTAGCATCACCTCCGCTAGAGATGGTGCTCGTGGCAGCTCTTCTTCCCTTGGCTGGCTACTCTCGCCTTGCTCATGAGCATGCACGGGGTTGTTCCTGGTTGACACCATCCTGGGGAAAACAATCCATAGCTTAGACATGGGGAACAACAACTCTAGGGCATGAATTAAGGAATGCACTGATCAACATGGCATGTAAGATAAACACCAATCAACATGGTAAAGCAACTACCATATGAACATTAGGTTTCATACACACCATGGCTTAATTCAGTACAAACCCAAGCTGAAAACAACTACGGAGAGATAACACAACTCATCGGAGGCATTACAAGCATCCTATACATTATCTATCTACACCTCCGGAACTCAACTCTCGACCTTGATCATATCCCACAAGACACACAGGACTGTGGCGATACGTCTACTACCATACTAGATCTAGCATCCCCGCACTCAAACATCACCGTAGAATGCCTCGTACAGGTTACCCCCATGACCTGGGAGCTGAACCTGAGGAGCTGGAAACACTCTAGCCTGGGATCCCTGGAAACCATAAGGACACGGGTGTGGCCTTGGTCCCCTTGTCGGCGGCAACAGCGGTCCGTGAAGAGGGGTGATGCCTCCAACATCAGGCCAGTCTACGTGTGCTGGCAAATGAGTCCGTGATGGAGTCAGCATCTCCATATCTCCATAACCTGTCTGCACGACAGGTGCCAACTGCGTCAAGGCTGTCCAAAGACGGGCACGGGTAGCATAGAGCTCCATGCGAAGGGCACGTGCATCACGATCCCTGTTCTCCAACATCTGAGCGGTCACCTGCAGTCTAGGGTATTCATGAGAATGATCAGAGTAGGCTGCACTGAGATATCCATCCTCTCCTCCCATGGAAGCAGGAACATAGCAGAACTCCGTGTTCTGAAGCAGACCATGGTGAAACCTCATAATAGTCAACATAGTGTAAGCGGCTTCCTGAACTGCCATATCTATGGTAACTCCCAATCCATGAGTCCAGTGAAGCGGCTCTGCAGCTCCAGGATATGAAGGGTATATCCTAACAGTACATAGATACTGACTCTGGTCGAAATCTCGGTACTGCTCCTCCACTGTGTACTCGGGGTACCAATGATATCCAGCCTCCATCATCACTCTAACCAACATGGCCGTGTGACCCGGCACATCGATGCACCTGGTCAGACGGACCACCTGATGGAAAGGGCGGGATGGCATTTGAAACAGAGGATGATGCAAAGACATTAGAGATCCTAGCAGAAATTGGACAGCATAACGGCTGTAATTGCTCAACAAAAAATTTGAGACAATTAAAAGGAGATTGGAAAGACATAACCACTCGACTATCTAGACTCAAATATCTTCTCCAACTGTTTGTCACATCAACAACACTAGAGTAACTGCACTTACTCACAAGCAAGCTAGCTATTGGTCCATGGCTAGTAACTCGTCATCCTAAGCAATAGATGAGGATCCTAGTTCCTATCCCCGTAGAAAAGATGAGAATGACCCAGCATAGAATAACTTGGGAAGAGGAGTAAAAAGAGCCTTACATTCCCTTCCACAATCAATTCCCCTACTTATCTATAGTATTTCTGGACTCAACTTCGACCGGTTTGGCTTGGTAGTCCTACAGTCAGTCAGGCTGTGATACCAACACTGTCGGGACCCTGATCCTAAGTCATATGATTCCATACTGTAACAAGCCACATCACCTTGCGGCCTCACGCACGGTACTCCACGGCTGCCACCTTACCTTGGCCGAGACCGTTTGCGTCTTTTGGCTCACGTATGTGAACATATCGCTGGCAATCACACAACAAAGAACCCGGGCCGACATAACTAGTCATAGAACCCAAGTGGCACATCCGTACGGAAACATGCATACATAACCCAACAATGCAGGTGTCGGCCTCAAGCGTGTGTAGACGAGTCGTAGCAAGTTACAAGGACTCCATTACGTCGCGAGACACGAATGTCATCACCGCACGTAGACGAGTCGTAATAGGCTAAAGGGACTCCATTACACTTCGAGACATTTCCCCGAAGGGACAAACACAACAGCAAAGAAGGATACATGCCGGTCAATCAATGTGTCCGGAGCAGTAGCAAGCTACCATGGCTCGGTGGAAGCACAAAGAGGCAGTTTCCCGTAAAGAGTACTACTAAAGGCACACGACTAGGTGTCAGATCCCATACATACCGTTGCACGTCACACGTACGCATGACATGCCGGATATGCATAGATACAACCATGGCATCACAACATAACCATACAATAACATGACTTTTATTTAAGAGACTCAAACGAGCCTTGCATAATATGTTCATACAGACAGGGGTCACATGACCCGACACTCAAGTCATACAAACATAGTCATACAAGCCAGCGGAAACTTAAGTTGTCTGGGTACAGACGGGAAAATATAAAGGAGACACATGGCCTGACTATCTACAGCCCACCACACGGGCAAGATCGTAGCTGGGACACCAGCTATTCGGCATCGTCAACGTCTAGATAGAACCCACCTAATGGGTCCTGGTTTTCCTCTGCAACATTAATTAAGCAAGGATGAGTACAATCGTACTCAGCAAGTCTTTAAAACAGACCTAGCCTATTTATGCTCATGTATCAACAAAGGGTGGTGGAGTTTATGCAGAAAGCCAGCTTTGACTCATGGCTAACCTACACTACTCAGTTTTAAACTCTTTGTTACAATTTTAGTTATCGCACACGAGTCCACTACATCAAAATACACCACCATGGACTCACCTTCCCCTTTCGGAAGAGTGACATCCACGGTACTCACACTTGTCTTGAGATTTTTAGAAGTATCCATTTGATTATCTATGAACAGCATAAGTTCTCCAAGTAGTCCATATCCGAGGACGCGGCTATTCGAATAGTTTCATAACCCTGCAGGGGTGTAATTGTTCACACACGCTCTCGCCACTTATCGCTATGTGCCATAAACCATGCACCTCGGCAACCTTCAAGCGGATGCCCAGCGAGGGAGTCGGTCAGGACCGTCAATCACATAAGACCTCTAGTCCAGGCTACCGCCTATTTGAGACTGACCCACATGGAAGTCCGGCCGAAGTTTCCACTACGGTCCCAAACGATGTGCGCAGGGTTCCCACGCCCACCATTCGGGTGACCCTTGGTACACCGTGCCACTGCCTACCGCGTCGTAACCCACCCCGAGGGTCAGCGCTACGCACGGCCTCCAGCATGCTATAAACACCAGAAACTACTTGCAATACCTGGACCAAAGACTGAGCGACTGATAAGTCGAGCGGGGTCATATTTGAGGGCCCATCATGTGGTAGTATCTCATCTTGGATCACAAACACGGAACCCAGTTCCTAAGAACGTTCCCAATGAGACAACCCACTATGTACTCCTACATAGCCTCTCATCGCTACCTTTACTAACTCGTTTCATTATATGCTCATCACGTCGGACAAGATCGTTTCACTCAGTTCATCACCCAGATGAAACAGACCTGACATACTCTAAGCATAGCAAGCATAGCAGGCAAGGTAAGCTAAGCACATCATGGCACAAGCATCTACCAAGTATGCTAGGTTGCAAGGTATAGCTAACTACTATGACAACATCAGGTCATGCATAAGAATGGGATCATCTACCGTGAATGACTGACATGTGATCGTTTGTCCGAATGCAATAAATGAGAGCAGGAGCGAGAGAATGGGATGTTATCGGAATGATCAATGGGGTTGCTTGCCTTGCTAGGTTGTGGAAGAGTTCTCTCCTTCGTCGGGGTATGGAGTAGTATCCTCCGGATTAGGGCCTACCGCAACGCAGATGAAAACATTCAATACAAGCAGATGCAACAATATGAGGCATGATCATGGCATGATAGTATGCATGGATGAGCTAATGTAACTAGTGATCATGTCAATTTGAAATGTATTTGAATATAGGTTCAAAGTTGTTCTCATATCAAATTCTATATATTGACCTAATGCTAAAATTTCCATGTTCACCTATTTAGGTTGCTCTATCATGCATGAGAATAGCACCATTGGATTCATTGGATTTTTCTGATAAATTTTCATATATAAATTATTTTCATCTGACTTACAGATTAATTTATATGATTTTTCAAAGTTTTAAATATTTTCTGGAATTATTTTTAAATAAGAAATTGACTTATTGCATCAGCATGATGTCATGATGACATCAGCTGGTCAACTGACCCGACCCAGAGTCAAACCTGACATGTGGGGTCCACATGTCAGTGTCTGGTTAATTTAATTAACTGATTAAAATTAATCCTGGTTCAATTAGCTAACTAGGCCCACCTATCAGTGTCTAATTAACTTAATTAATTAAAATGTGTAATTAGCACTAATTTCTAATTAGCCAGGGGGCTGGCCCCACCTGTTAGGGGTCAACCCCATGGCCAAACTGACCAGGGCCACCGGCGTTGAGCCGCTGGTGACTCCAGGAACGGCAGAGGGGCTCGGAAACCCACCACCGGCGACCAAATCCACGGCGGATGGCACCTATCTCCTCAGCGTTGACGCGCACGTCCATTCCAACCCTTCCCACGAGCTGGGGTGGCCGGAATCGACGCCGGTGATGAGTTGGGCGGCGGCCGGAGCTCGGGCGAGCTCGGGCTCGTCAAACTAGGGCACGGCAAAGCTCCTACTTGGCACTGACAGCAACTACGCGACTCCGCAAGCTTAATGGTGGCCTCGGAAGGTCCAACCGATCACCGGAACATGACCGGCGATGAGCTCAGGCGGTGGCACCATTCGGGCTCCAATGGAATCCGAGGCTAGGGCGCGAGATAGAAGGGGAAAAGAGGGGGAAAAGGACGAGGGGCTCATGGCGAACACAGGGGCGTCGAAAGCGGGCTCGGGGACGGTCGGAATCGATGGCGAGCTTCGATTTCCCCTCCAGTGACCCGAGGAGGAAGAAGATGGCGCAGCAACGACAGAGAGCTTCCGGCGACGCGTGGCTCGGCTAGGAGGTAGAAGGGGTTCGGGCGAAGCGTTTTGCTGGCTCAGATGGGCTCACGGTTGGCTAGGGCGACGGCACGACGGCGAGGAGTGGGGCGGGCATGGCGGGAGCAGAGAGAGGAATGCGCGAGTGGGGAGAGAGCGCGCGGGAGAGAATAGAGAAGAGGGGGCCACGGCGGCAAGGTGCTTCGCGCTGGCGCCCTCCCAGCCCTCCAGCAAGGTGCCAGGCAGGGAGGAGGTGGCCGGCGCGCGGCGACCACGCGCCCGGCGTCCTTCTGGCGCGAGGAGGATGACGACTGGCACCGGTTCGCTCTTGGGCCGGGCCTGTTACAGTGTTGGGCCACATGTAAGCTTCTCCCTTTTTCTTTTATTTCTGTTTTCTGATTTCTTCTGACATTTGTTTATTTCTTGCAGGTCCAAATATCCTTCAATAATTCTAAAACTTTTTATCACTTCAAGGTTGAATATTTCAAACTTGTATCAAAAGTTTCAGATAATTTTGAAAGCAGTGATAATGATAATGTTTTTTATTTGTCATTTTCAGAGACATAATTCATTAATTTAAAATATTTCCAATGTTCAAATCATTGAAATGGTCCCTGGTATATCCATGCCTTTAATTATCAGACATAGGGAACATTTTTGATGGGCATTTTGGATTTTTTGAAACTTCATTTATCTGGAATTCCTTTCATTCATAAAATGCGTAGTTTTTCTTTCTTTCTCCCCATTTCATATTGATGGAATGATGATGATGATGATGATGCAAACACAATGCTAGCCTAGACACTTGCTAGGGTTGTGACACGAATAGACGACACCTCCGCGTTCAACACACGTACAACTTGATGACGATCTCCACCGTCTTGATCCAGCAAGAAGGAGTGGAGAGGAAGAACAGTTCTCCGGCAGCCTGATGGTGCTCCGGCGATGGTGGTGGAGCAATTCCGGCAGGGCTTCGTCTAAGCACTGTAGAAAACCAATCTAGAGGAGAAACTATGCACTAGAGATTAGGGTTTGCACGTGGATGAAAAATCAAGTGCAAAACCCTAGAAATCCACTAGTATATATAGGAGGGAGGGAGGAGGAGAGGCAGCTTGGCCTCCAAGCCTTGGAGGCTTCGGCCGAACCGAGTGGTGGAGGTGGACTCCACCTCCACTCCTAGTAGGACTGGGATTCACCCAATTTTGCCTTTTTCCACCTTTTCCTATTGGCTTTTCTTCTCCAGCTACATGGGCCTTGTGGGGAGTTTCCACCAGCCCACTAAGGGTTGATATTCATCCTCCCACAGCCCATGAAGCCTCATGGGTCGAAATACCCCTTCCGGAGGTCTCCCGGTACACTACCGGCACTCCCGATACACTACCGATGTGCCCGAAACATTTCCGGTGACCAAAATAGGAATCTTTACCTCCGGACCATTCCGGAGCTCCTCATGATGTCCGGGATCTCATCCAGGACTCCGAACAAACTTCGGTCACCACCATACATAACTCTATACTACCGAAACGTCACCAAACCTTAAGTGTGCAGACCCTGCGGGTTCGAGAACTATGTAGATATGACCGAGACACCTCTACAGTCAATAACCAATGGCAGGACCTGGATGTCCACATTGGTTCCTACATGTTCTACGAAGATCTTTATCGGTCGAACCTCTATGTCAAGGATTCAGTTAATCCCGTATAATGTTCCCTTTGTTCTTCGGTATGTTACTTGCCCGAGATTCGATCGTCAGTATCTCCATACCTAGTTCAACCTCGTTACTGGAAAGACTCTTTACTCATTCCGTAATACAAGATCCCATAACTAACATTTAGTCACATTTCTTGCAAGGCTTATTGTGATGTTGTATTACCGAGTGGGCCCTGAGATACCACTCCGTCACACGGAGTAACAAATCCCAGTCTTGATCCATGCCAACTCAACAGACACACTCGGAGACACCTGTAGAGCACCTTTATAGTCACCCAGTTACGTTGCGACGTTTGATACACACAAGGTACTCCTCCGATATCTGTGAGTTGCATGATCTCATGGTCATAGGAACATATACTTGACATGCAGAAAACAGTAGCAATAAACAGACACGATCATAAGCTATGTTTGTAGTTTGGGTCTTGTCCATCACATCATTCTCCTAATGATGTGATCCCGTTATCAAATGACATCTCATATCCATGGCTAGGAAACCTTAACCATCTTTCGATCAACGAGCTAGTTCACTAGAGGTATACTAGGGACATTGTGTTTGTCTATGTATCCACACATGTATCCATGTTTCCAATTAATACAATTATAGCATGGATAATAAACGATTATCATGAACAAGGAAATACAATAATAAACACTTTATTTATTGCCTCTAGAGCATATTTCCAACAGTACCAATGTTGGGCCTTGCCAGATAAGTTTTATCCCAAAACGAAACTCAAGGGGGTCCCCATAACAACCCCGAGCATGTTAGGAGCGCTCAATTATGGAACATAACACCGGTTCACAAGTAACTAGGGGCGGAAAGAGTGGAACAAAACAGCGAGCAAAGGCCAAGCCTTCCACCTTTACAAAGTATATATGTGCATTAAATTAAATAGCAGCAATATTGTGATATAACACAGAATGCCCATGTTGACACATGGAAGCAATTGCACCTGCAACTATAAACGCTATAAGAAGGGCTGAGCAAGCGGTAACGTAGCCAAATAAAGGTTTGCTGGGATGTGGAGGGGTTAGAGGCTTTTCATGGCGATGTTAGGAGGCTTGACAACAAGTGGTAGGTAGCGAGACATAGCGATAGAAAACGAGACATCTAGCATGGCAATGATAGTAATGGTATCCAAGGAAATGTGTCATCTTGCCTGAGATCCCGCTCGGAAGAAGAACGAGTCCATGAAGAAGACGGGCCAACGTAGTCGAACGAATCCTCACACTCTGACTCTATTGGAACTCTATCAAGAAGAAGCAATCGGAAACAAACAATCAACACAAGATACACCACAACATATGCATGACACGATGCGCAAACAATATGATGCATGTCCGGTTTAAAAATGCAAGGCATGTCAAATCACAACAATCAAATACTACACATTAAGTGAAGCTCAATATGCAACGAGTTGCATATTGACGAAACTCCACATTCGAATATTTAGTTCGTTTTTGGTAGGTACACGACAATATTAAATGTTGTTAAACATGGCAAGAGATGAAGCATAAGTAAACTATCTATCTAGGCATCTTAAATGAGGTCGGAAACAACTTATAGGATTTCTCAAACGACCTCACATGTTAATTTCTAAATTGGTCCAGATCTGAACTAATCATATTTTATATTTGTTAAACAGCGAAATAAATGTCACCATGACAATCTACACGTCATTCTAGTCGATTTGCATATATGGAACATCTCAAACGAAGCTATGGCCTAAAAGATAAGAGCAACACAAGAAGCACATGTCATAAATGCAAATGCATGGAAAATCAGAGTGAAGTTTAAGATCATCGTGACAAGAAGATAAAAATGACTGCGATATGATCGTGGAGGTGAATATCTGAGTTACGAGTTTGGCATACAACTTAAGACAATGTGAAATTTGTTTCACAACTAACGCCACCTGGAACACCATAGTGTGATGGTGTGTCCGAACATCATAAGTCATACTCTATTGGATATGGTGCGTGCCATGATATCTCTTATCATTTTACTACTATAATTTTGGGGTTATGCATTAGAGACAACTATATTCACTTTAAATAAGGCACCATCTAAATCTGTGTAGATGACACCGTGTGAATTATGGTTTGATAGAAACCTAAGCTGTCATTTCTTAATATTTGAGGGGCTGCGACACTTGTGTGGAAAATGTTTTCACCTAATGAGGTCGAACCCAAGGCGGGCAAATGCATCTTCATAGAATACCCTAAGAACAGTTGGGTGAACCTTCTATCTCAGATCCAAGTGCAAAGTGTTTGTTGCTAAAACGGATCATTTCTCGAGGAAAAGTTTCTCTCGAAAGAATTGAGTGGGAGGAAGATAGAAGTTGATGAGGTTGTTAAACATTTGTTCAACTAGAGAGTAGCGCGGCGTAGAAAGATGTTTCTGTGAAGCCTACGTTAGTTAAAGAGGAAGTTAATGATGATGATCATGAAGCTTCAGGATCAAGTTACTATCAAACTTCGTAGGTCGACAAGGATGTGTACTTCTCCTAAGCGGTACGACAACCCTGCCTTGGAGGTCATGTTGTTGGACAACGATGAACCTACGAGCTATGGAGAAGCAATGATGGGCCCGGATTCCGACAAATGGTTGGAGGCCATGAAATCTGAGATGGGATCCATGTATGAAAACAAAGTATGGACTTTGGAAGTATTACCTGAAGTGCAAAAGGCCATTCAGAACAAATAGATCTTTAAAATGAAGACAGACACTGATGGTAAATGTCACCATTTGTAAAGCTCGACTTGTTGCAAACATGTTTGTGACAAGTTCAAGGAGTTGACTACGATGAGACTTTCTCACTCATAGCGATGCTAAAGTCTGTTGCAATTGTGTTAGTAGTTGCTGCATTTTTCAAATGATGAAATGTCAAAACATCGTTTCCTTAACGGTTTACTTGAGGAAAGGTTGTATGTGATACAACCAGGAGGTTTTGTTAGTCCTAGGGATGCTAAAAGGTGTGCAAGCTTTAGTGATCCTTCTATAGACTGAAGCAAGCATCTCTGAGTTGGAATATACACTTTGATAAGGTGATCAAAGTTTTGTAGTTTATACAAAGTTTATGAGAAACTTGTATTTACAATAAAGTGAGTGGGAGCACTATAGAATTTCTGATAAGTATATGTGGATGACATATTTATCGGAAATAATGTAGAATTTCTGGAAAGCATAAACGGTTGTTTGGAAAGTGATTTTCAAAGGAAGACCTGAATAAAGCTACCTAATTGTTGAGCATCGAGATCTATAGAGATAGATCAATATGCTTGATGAGACTTTCAATGAGTACATACCGTGACAAGATTTTGAAAGAGTTCAAAATGGATCAGTCAGAGAAAGAGTTCTCGCCTGATTTGTAAGGTGTGAAGTTGAGTGAGACTCAAAGCTCGACAACGGCAGAAGAAAGAGAAAGGACGAACGTCGTCCCCTATGCCTTAGCCATAGGCTCTAAATATGCCATGCTGTGTACCGCACCTGTGTGTGCCTTGCCATGAGTCTGGCAAGGGGTACAAGAGGTGGTCCAGGAGTAGGATCACTGGACAGCGGTCAAAATTATCCTTAGTAACCAGAGGACTAAGGAGATATTTCTTGATTATGGAGGTGATAAAGAGTTCGTCATAAAGAGTTACGTCGATGCAAGCTTTAACACCAATCCGGATGACTCATAATAGCAATCTGGATACATATAGTGGAGTGGCCATTTGGAATAGTACCAAGTGGAGTGTGGTAGTAGTGTTTACAGTTTGACATAGGGATTTGCAAAGTACACACGGATCTGAATTTTGCAGACCCGTTGACTATAAGACCTCTCTCACATGCAAAGCATGATCGAGCCCCACAACTAATTGGGTGTTAGATTCATACACTTGCGAATCACATAGTGATGTGAACTAGATTATTGACTCTAGTGCAAGTGGGAGACTGTTGGAAATATGCCCTAGAGGCAATAATAAACTAGTTATTATCATATTTCCTTGTTCATGATAATCGTTTATTATCCATGCTATAATTGCATTGATCGGAGACTTAGATACATGTGTGGATACATAGACAAAACCATGTCCCTAGTATGCCTCTAATAGACTAGCTTGTCGATCAAACGATGGTTAAGGTTTCCTAGCCATGGACATGAGATGTCATTTGATAACGGGATCACATCATTAGGAGAATGATGTGATGGACAAGACCCAAACTACAAACGTAGCATATGATCATGTCAGTTTGTTGCTACTGCTTTCTGCATGTCAAGTATATGTTCCTATGACCATGAGATCATGCAACTCACGGATATCGGAGGAGTGCCTTGTGTGTATCAAACGTCGCAACATAACTGGGTGACTATAAAGGTGCTCTACAGGTATCTCCGATGGTGTCTGTTGAGTTGGCATGGATCGAGACTGGGATTTGTTACTCCGTGTGACGGAGAGGTATCTCGGGGCCCACTCGGTAATACAACATCACAATGAGCCTTGCAAGCAATGTGACTAATTGTTAGTTGCAGGATCTTGTATTACGGAACGAGTAAAGAGACTTGTCGGTAACGAGGTTGAACTAGGTATGGAGATACTAACGATCGAATCTCGGGCAAGTAACATACCGAAGAACAAAGGGAACATCATACGGGATTAACTGAATCCTTGACATAGAGGTTCGACCGATAAAGATCTTCGTAGAATATGTAGGAACCAATGTGGACATCCAGGTCCTGCCATTGGTTATTGACCATAGAGGTGTCTCGGTCATGTCTACATAGTTCTCGAACCCGCAGGGTCTGCACACTTAAGGTTTGGTGACGTTTCGGTATTATAGAGTTATGAATGGTGGTGACTTAAGGTAGTTCGGAGTCCCGAATGAGATCCCGGACGTCGTGAGGAGCTCCGGAATGGTCCGGAGGTAAAGATTCATATTTAGGAAGTCCTGTTTTGGACTCCAGAAAGATTTCGGGCACTTTCGGTAGCGTACCGGGAGTGACGAATGGGTCCCGGGGGTCCACCAGTGGGGCCAACCCACCCCATGGGACAAAGTGGCAACCCACCAGCCCCTAGTGTGCTGGTGGGGTCGGCCAAGGTGGCCTAATCGCAGGAAGAGAAGGCCCGAACCGAATTAGGGTGGAGTCCTCCCCAAGTTCCACCTCTCGTGTGAGAGGTGGACTCTCAGGTGGAGGAGGACTCTCCCTCCACCAGTTCGGCCGAACCAAAAGGAGAGCCCTCCTTTGGGCGCAGCCTCCTCTCCCCTCCTCCTATATATATGAGTGGTTTTAGGGTTTTTTGGACAAGGATTTTCAGCCACGTCTAAACCCTACCTCTAGATCAAGTTCCTCTAAACTAGACTAGTTCAGCAATGCATGACGGTGGAGATCGTCATCAAGCTGTACGTGTGCTGAACGTGGAGGTGTCGTCCGTTCGGCGCTAGATCGGAAGAACCGTCATCGAGATCGCGAGATGGTTCGTGATGAGATCGCGGAACGGATCGTGATGAGTTCGCGGGACAGATCGTGATCGAGATCGCGGGACGGATCGTGGTGAGTTCACGGAACGGATCGTGATTGGATCGCGGGACGGATTGTGATGAGATCGCGGGACACTCGGCGATTTGGATCACGAAGATGTTCGACTACACCAACCACGTTTCTTAACGCTTCCTGCTTAGCGATCTACAAGGGTATGTAGATCCACTCTCCCTCTCGTAGATGCTCATCACCATGGATAGATCTGCGTGTGGATAGGAATTTTTTTGTTTCCCATGCGACGTTCCCCAACAAAAACATGCATGGATCACATGGTAGGAATCTCACAAGAAGGCTACTTGAAAACAGATTCAGACATTGTGAAAATAGCAGTTTTGACAGTGCAGTTTTTATCACGAAGGCATATTGACAGCACTGAAACTATGTGTTACAGGGCATATTATGGCATGAAACTTAACAGCATACTAAAGGACAATATCATCCAGAAACAACTCCATTACACCTACCACAAAATGGTTCTAGATCACTAGCAAAACACCTGGCAAGACAGCAACAAAATAATACAGATTCCAGACTTAGAAATATTTTGGATCCTCAAAACAGCAAAAAATTTATAGCAAGTTGACAACCATAAAACAACACCAAAACATGCATTTCTATGACAAGCAAAATATCCAGGGGCTAGGACACATATCAAAGGGCATATCTCATGTTAAAAATTATTTCAAATCATGCATGTATTAATTCCCATGAAATTAACAAAAGGGCATCACGGCAAAAATGACATGCACACAAAATGCTCAAATTACTAAACTAAATGCATAGGTAAATTACATGGATTATTCTACCCCGCAAACATATATAATATGCATAGGTTCATGTGGAAAAATAAGTCACCATTAATTATGCAATTTATAGCATAATTTATTAGCAAGTCATTTTAGGCAAAATAAATGCAAACACCCTTCCAACATTTTTTTCATGCATGAAAATGCGATGCCGATAATATGAACATTTTAATATATGGTTTTACTTAATTCCGATGCACGTCAAGTAATTATGCGAAAATGCAAAATCATGTCAATTATGCGAAATAGCAGAAAATGGCATGTTAAATATTTTAGGCATGGATGAAAATGGCATATGATTAATCTACACATTTTACTAAGTATTTTTCAAGCATAAAATATTTGTATATGACGTACGGTTGATTATATGTTAGCAATTTTAATTTATGCAATTATCTGAAATTAGAAAACATGCAACGGGCCTAAAAGGGAAAAACGCGTAGGGGGGCTGCTCACCGTGGGCCTTGGCCCATTCGGTAGGTACGGGAGGCAACTGGACCTTGGGCGAGGTCGGCCACGCGGGCACAGTGGATGGTCAATGCGGGTGAGCGCTCTCATTGACCCCGTGCTCGCTCCCGAGCAGGGCAGAGCACCGCCGGCGGCGATTGCGCACGACAACGGGGCTGGGATGGCCGGATCCGGCACGGGGATTGGTGGATTCGGGCCAGGACTCCCCGGATCCGGCGACAGCGGCGACCGGCGGCGAGCAAGGCCGGCGCAGCGGAGCTTCGGGGCACGATGGCGGCTGGGTTTCTGCGGCAGGGCGGGGAGGTTAGAGGAGGGAGAGGAGAGGAAGGAAGGAGAGGGGAGGAGGAGAGGAGCGGCGGCAAGGTCTCCGGCGAGGCAGCGACCGCCGGCGGCGGCGCGGGGCACGGGGCCCTCCGGTGCTGGCGGGAAGGCGCCATGGGTAGGCTCGGGAGGAGCTGCGGGAGCTCGGGCACGGGCTGATTCACGCCTGGGCGGGCCTGGATCTGGGCCTAGGCGGGCCTGGCGGCCGGAGGAGGGAGAAGGGTGGCTGCTGGTTGGGGCGGCGCAGAATTCGAGGTGGAGCTAGGGTTAGGCCAGATTAGGCAGGCTAGGGGAGCTTAAATAGGGAAAGGGGCTAGGTTAGGGGGTTTTGGAGCCGATTTTAGCCATGCGATCGTAATCGGACGACTGGATTGGGGGAAGGGCTACGGTGGCTGTGTGTGGAGTGGGCTAGGGGGAGATGAGAGGGAGGTTTGTGGCCCGTGACATGAATTTTAAAACACCGACAAACGTTCGACGAATACCCGTGACCGCACTGCTACTGATGACCGACGGGATATCAAACGAACTCGGAACGCGACGAAATTTGACGGGCGGTCTACCTACAATATGACATGACCGCATGCCAAGTTTTAACCCAATCCGAGAATATTTTCAGCGCGCCTTAAATACGGTTTTATTTAACGATGTCGCGGGCGCGTGCGTGTGTGGTTGGTCTCGAAACGGCAATGGCAAGAACGGAGAGAACCGACAACTACCAACGGATGCAAGTTTTCGAAAATGAGTGACGCTGCTATGTAGATGATGCGAATGATGCAATGATGAATGCAACAATAAACTGAATGACAGACAAAAACGGAAACAAAGGGGAATCTTTTGGAATATTCTGGAGTGTTGGTCCCGGGCTGTTACAACTCTCGTCCACTACACGAGGATCTTGTCCCGAGATCTAGAATGAAAACGGGAAGAGAAAGAGCAAAAGGTAAAACTTAGTTGCATCTTTGACAAACGAGTGAAACCAATGAAATATGAAGTTTTGAAGAGATGAAGAATAACATGAGGAACAGGCAAGAATTCACAAGAAATTTCGGCAGCACTTCGGTAGGATACAGAGGAAAAGTTAGATATGATGGAAACAAATTGAAAGGGATATACCAAACGTTGGCTGGATTAGAATCAGAACTTCAAAGATGGAAGGATCATGAAAATATTTCACAACCTCTGGTTAAAATAATAAGCAAGAAAGAACATGATCTTGATCAACCTAATGCGAGATGAAAAGGGCAACACCACAATGCCTCCGGAACAGAGAATAGAAGCTAGATCTTTGAAGAGAAGAGAAGTAAGAAGAAAATGACAACTTCCAGTACAAATGGATTTGAAAGCCTATTTAGGAAGAGGAGATTGAACGGAGTTGTTGGAACACCAACAACGAAAAGAACAAGCTTATTATGGACTTAAGGAAAACATCTCAAAATTATGAGGTGACAGCCTACCACAATAGAAACAATTGATTGATTAAGAGCAACAAGATATGCAAAACTTCTTTCACCAAGAAGAGAAGGACAAAACTTGTATCATTTATAACACCATGGTAGCAACAATCCTTAGGAAATGCTTTAGGTGAAATCCAACCCAAGATAACTCTGAGAAAAGAAGATGGGTTAACTTATCTTGTTCTTGACAATTTTCCTTCGAGACTCCTTATAATCAAGAATTTAATAACATCATCTCAAAAGACAATGGAGAAAGAATTGAATAAGAAATCCAAGATAAGGAACACTTGAGCACCTCCAACAAGAATCTTGACGAATACTTCGAGAAAGAATTAACTCCTTGATGAACCACCATGAGGAACCATCGGAAAGGAGAGGATGATATAAAAGAATTGAAGGTTGAAAAAGAACAAGATTCAGGCCTTCCCAAGTATTAGATGAGGCTTAGCGACAAGATACTTGAGAAAAACTAGGAACACCGGAAAAGAAAGATGACCACTTGGGATAGGGAATTTGATATCCTGAACAACTTGAACTCCAGAAAAAGATGAGAACACTTGAAAATCAAGAATTGATATCATGCACAACTCCGAAAGAAGCATTGAGATCACCTGGATGAAACAAGAATAAGATTTATGTTATTCTTATCCTTCATCAAGTTGAATTGATGACAAGCAACGGATTTCCCACACCACTTATTCTTCTTGCAAATAATATAAGAGAAAGAGGGAGAGAGAGAGACCACAAACTTGAAGAAGTCTTGAATGAGAACACCGGTAAGAATTCAAAACAAAAGAGAATAATGCAAAAGGATGATATAACATGAGAACGAAGAGAGCATGATCCACCTAATAGAAAACTTGAACGAAGCACCGGAAAGAATTAGAAACGAAAGAGGACACATTGAGAATGAAGATATCAAGATTTCCCTAATAGAAACTGAAAAAGGTACCGGAATAACTCAGATACGAACGAAGGGACAACAATTGAGAAGAATTGAGAACGAAAGCTGAAAGCTGAGACGAAAAAATCTTCCGAAATGATGGCCTTCAGGAGGATCGAGGAATGAAAACAATTATGAAAAGCACCGGATAGATATGGGAAGAATAACTCATGATCAAAACAATTGAGATGATAGCAACAGCTCGAAAGCATGAATCTTCAAGAGAATGAGCAAAGATTTAAGAGAACCTCTTCTCTGCTCTTCAATGCTGAGAATGATGGCGAGAAACCCCACCAAGAATTACTGAGACACTCTGGAATAATGAATAAGGAGAGGTTGAGCCAACAATGAAAGATTTAGAAGCGATCTTCGAGAAGGCACATGACTGATGAAATTCATTCTTATGACATATTTGAAAAGAACTTGAGGACATCTCCGGAAAGATTAGAAGAGCCAGGTAAGATCCTGGGGAAAAAACCTGTGGGTTATGGGCCCACTCAAAGAAACCACCGTTGAAACAATTGATTAAAAGAGAGATTGCATCAGTACAATTAAGAACTTGATGATATGAGACCCTTGCATTAATTTAAGAGGATAAGAATGAAAATAAATGTCTTCTGAGATATCTTCAACACACCAGATAGAATTGAGAGGGATGAATAAACAAGAGAGGCTTGATAAAGAATTCCAACATGGGAGAGCAAATAGAGAATGAAAATGATATGATGAACACCAAGACTAGAATTGAATCCACCGGAAAAGAAAACAAATACGAATACTACTGAATGATAACTTGAGCAGTGAGCATCGTCATAAAGAATCACCAAAGAAGAATAACAATGAGAACAAGGAATATGAGGATAGATCTTGAAATTGGAACTTTTGAGAATCTCCACAAAGAATCACCGGAAGCAAGATAGAAGAGAAGCTATTAGAAGCATGATGAAGAGAAAGCACTTGGATGAGAATTCAATCATTGAAGAAAAAGGGCGGGAGGGTGGGAAAACAAAGAAAACTTGGGACATATGAGAAGAACTCCGGAAAAGAAACATGAGGATTGATCTTGCAATATTGGAGATGATAGAATTATCTTGAAGAGAAGCACACCGGTAGGAAAAGAATTGATATGATAACTTGATTGGCAAAAGAATTAGCAATCCCACAGAAATATGAGAACACTTCTTCGGAAATATATGAATCACCACTTGACATCGAAGCAACTCGAATTACCATATTCAAAACAAAACAAAGGATGAGTCTTACGAAACAAGCCAGAACAAATACATACCAACTATGTACTTGTTGGAAAGATAATCCTAGGTAACTACTTCAATTCCCACCTAAGAACTTCCGAAAAATTTCCGGTTATGCAATCCGGTGTGGGGGATACAAGCAGGAAATATCTCACACAACTAGCAATCCTACACCCCGACTGTATCCACCCTTCAACACATAACTAGAGGCTTTCGCAAGTCCATCTAACTCGAATCCTCGAACTCACAACGATACTAAATCATGGTGGTACCCCGGACGCCTCCCCAGTACTAGGTGACTCCGACCTTATCTCACCATGAAAAGTATTGAAGTAATTCCAAACATCCGCCGTCCTGAGATACCAAGGAAGCTGAATGATAACGATGTGCCAACATTACCTGGAGCTCGACTCCCCGGAAGAAATCAAGTCAGACAGGAGGCACCAAGACAGAACCCTATCACATCGGTATCATATACACTCCAAAATACCCGCGTGATCCTAAATTTTTTTTTTAATGAGAAGAGGAGTAGAATCAAAATTCCTAAGTCAAATACCTCACTAGAACATAGAAGAGGAGTAAAAAGAATCCTACTCTCCGATATAACTAGACTCGAAATAGTTTTTCACTAGACACGACTCGGCCAAGTTCGATCAATCAAGGGGGCTCTTAGGTCGGTACAGGCTCTGATACCAACTTGTCACGCCCAAGAGGCGGTCCTATCCTTATTTTGGCACGAGGGCCTCGACAGGGATAGAAGCGCATCTCGTCATGTTGCAAGAATGGATATCATTACAAGTACATGTACAGAAGAGATGAGTATATGGAATTCACTTACACTCGGCACAAGCTACATCAGAGACACATCAATACAATAACATATTCAAACATCATACATGAGAGCAGGGTCCGACTACGGATGAAAGCAAACGACAAAATGACGTCCACCCTTGCTATCCCAGGCTGCCACTTGGAACCCATCCAAGATTGATGAAAAAGAAGAAGAAGAACTCAAAATCAAATCAAGCAACGTGCTCACGTCAAATCATCGCATTACCTGTACCTGGAACTGATGTTGTAGTAATCTATGAGCCATAGGGGACTCAGCAATCTCATTTCCAAGGGTATCAAGACTATTAAAGCTTAATAGGTGAGGTATGGTTAAGTTGTGAGGCTGCAGCAAGCGACTAAGCATATATTTGAGTGGCTAACTTACGAATAGAGAAATTAAAATATGGTGGTCTACGCATAAAGGACGTGAACTAGTAATGATCACTAACTGATCCTGAACACCTACTTACGTCAATCATAACCCCACCGTATTCTCATTCGGATAAGAACTCACGAGAAGAGACAGTCACGGTTATGCACACTGTCGGTGTATTTTATTAGAGTTTACTTCAAGTTTTTCATGACCGGGTGTTAAACAAATTATCCAAGTTTGCCACATAACCGTGGGCACGGCTTCTCAAAAATATTTAACCCTATAGGGGTGCTCCAACTCATCCATCACAAATTAACCACACACAGCGGGATTAACCTCAACCACGGACCTCGTGATCATCCTAGGCAATTCCAAAGGAAATCCAACACCTCGAGATAGCCCGAAGAAGATCAGAGTTCCTCACTCAAGACGTTCGAGAAAGGTAAAACAAGGTCGCCCGACATGCCGACAATCCCGATAGGAGCCGGGTATCTCGTTCTCAGGGCACGGCGGATAAGCTAGTGTACGGTGGCCTAATAGAAATCTCCCAAGTTTCCCCGGGTTGGCCCCGCACAGTGCTCTATTTTTGGACCAACACTCATGAGGAGCACTGGCCCGGGGGTTGATTAATTATCCACGGGGTCCGGAAAGTCCCTATGCAAGTTCATTAGTTATTAAGCAAATGTAGTACCAATGTTGGGCCTTGCCAGATAAGTTTTATCCCAAAATGAAAATCAAGGGGGTCCCCATAACAACCCCGAGCATGTTAGGAGTGCTCAATTATGGAACATTACACCGGTTCACAAGTAACTAGGGGCGGCAAGAGTGGAACAAAACACCGAGCAAAGGCCAAGCCTTCCACCTTTACCAAGTATATATGTGCATTAAATTAAATAGCAGCAATATTGTGATATACCAAAGAATGCCCATGTTGACACATGGAAGCAATTGCACCTGCAACTAGAAACGCTATAAGAAGGGCTGAGCAAGCGGTAACATAGCCAAACAAAGGTTTGCTGGGATGTTGAGGGGTTAGAGGCTTTTCATGGCAATGTTTGGAGGCTTGACAACAAGCGGTAGGTAGCGAGACATAGCGATAGAAAACGAGACATCTAGCATGGCAATGATAGTAATGGTATCCAAGGAAATGTGTCATCTTGCCTGAGATCCCGCTCGGAAGAAGAACGAGTCCATGAAGATGACGGGCCAACGTAGTCGAACGAATCCTCACACTCCGACGCTTTCGGAACTCTATCGAGAAGGAGCAATCCGAAACAAACAATCAACACAAGATACACCACAACATATGCATGACACGATGCGCAAACAATATAATGCATGTCCGGTTTAAAAATGCAAGGCATGTCAAATCACAACAATCAAATACTACACATTAAGTGAAGCTCAATATGCAACGAGTTGCATATTGACGAAACTCCACATTTGAATATTTAGTTCGTTCTTGGTAGGTACACGACAATATTAAATGTTGTTAAACATGGCAGGAGATGAAGCATAAGTAAACTATCTATCTAGGCATCTTAAATGAGGTTGGAAACAACTTATAGGATTTCCAAAACGACCTCACATGTTAATTTCAAAATTGTTCCAGATCTGAACTAATCATATTTTATATTTATTAAACAGCAAAATAAATTTCACTATGACAAGTTACATGTCATTCTAGTCTATTTACATATATGGAACATCTCAAATAGAGCTACGGCCTAAAAGATAAGAGGAACACAAGATGCACATGTCATAAATGCAAATGCATGGAAAATACCATCACAAACATTTCAAATCATGAATGCAGCAAGTTATTATGAAACTAAGAAAGTTCATATGCAACATGTTCAAAACATAGCTGCGTTCAACAAATACAACCAACACAAGTTTTAGTTGAAATCTGCCCAAAACAGCAACTTAGCATTTTGCACACATGAAAAAAACAAGTTACACTATTCTAAAATGCACAAACTAAGCATGGGGCAGTAGTATATAACACACACTTCATTTCATCTTCACATATCATATACAAAACATGCATGGATCACATGGTAGGAAGCTCACAAGGTGGCTACCTGAAAACAGATTCAGACTAGGTGAAAATAGCAGTTTTGACAGTGGAGTTTTTATCACAAAGGCATATTGACAGCAGTGAAACTATATGTTACAAGGAATATTATGGCATTAAACTTAATAGCATACTAAAGTACAATATCAACTACAAACAACTCCATTATACCGACCACAAAATGGTTCTAGATCACTAGCAAAACACCTGGCAAGACAGCAACAAAATAATATAGATTCCTGACTTGGAAATATTTTGGACCCTCAAAACAGCAGAATTTTTATAGCAAGTTGAAAACAAGAAAAAACAACTAAACATGCATTGCTGTGACAAGCAAAATGTCCAGGGGCTAGGACACATATCAAAGGGCATATCTCATGTTAAAAATTATTTCAAATCATGCATGTATTAATTCCCACGAAATTAACAAAAGGGCATCACGGCAAAAATGACATGCATACAAAATTCTCAAATGACTAAACTAAATGCACAGGTAAATTACATGGATTATTCTACCCCGCAAACATATATAATATGCATAGGTTCATGTGGAAAAATAAGTCACCATTAATTATGCAAGTTATGGCATAATTTATTAGCAAGTCATTTTATGCAAAATAAATGCAAACACCCTTCCAACATTTTTTTCATGCATGAAAATACGATGCCGATAATATGAACATTTTAATATATGGTTTTACTTAATTCCGATGCACGTCAAGTAATTATGCGAAAATTCAAAATCATGTCAATTATGCGAAATAGCAGAAAATGGCATGTTAAATATTTTAGGCATGGATGAAAATGGCATATGATTAATCTACACATTTTACTAAGCATTTTTCATGTATAAAATATTTGTATACGACGTATGGTTGATTATATATTAGCAATTTTAATTTATGTAATTATCTGAAATTAGAGAAAGTGCAACGGGCCTAAAAGGGAAAAAAGCGTAGGGGGGCTGCTCACCATGGGCCTTGGCCCATTCGGTAGGCAGGGGAGGCAGCTGGGCCTTGGACGAGGCCGGCCCACGCAGGTACAGCGGACGGTCAACGCGGGCGAGCGCTCTCTCCGACCCCGTGCTCGCTCTCGAGCGGGGCAGAGCACCGGCGGCGGCGAGTGCGCATGGCGGCGGGGCTTGGAAGGCCAAATAGGGCGCGGGGATGGGTGGATCCGGGCCGGGACTCCCCGGATCCGGCGACAACGACGACCGGCGGCGAGCATGGCCAGCGCAGCGGTGCTTCGGGGCGCGATGGCGGCTGGGTTCCTGCGACAAGGCAGAGTGGTTAGAGGAGGGAGAGGAGAGGAAGGCAGGAGACGGGAGGAGGAGAGGAGTGGCGGCGAGGTCTCCGGCGAGGCAGCGACCGCCGGCGGCAGCGCAGGGCATGGGGCCCTTCGGTGCTGGCGCGAAGGCGCCATGGGCAGGCTCGGAAGGAGCTGCGGGAGCTCAGGCACGGGCTGATTCTGGCCCAGGCGGGCCTGGATCTAGGCCTGGGTGGGCCTAGCGGCTGGAGGAGGGAGAAGGGTGGCTGGTTGTTGGGGCGGCGCAGAATTCGAGGTGGAGCTAGGGTTAGGCCAGATTAGGCAGGCTAGGGGAGCTTAAATAGCGAAAGGGGCTAGGTTAGGGGTTTTCAGAGCCGATTTCGGCCGTGCGATCGTAATCGGACAGCCGGATCGGGGAAAGGGCTACAGTGGTTGCGTGTGGAGTGGGGTAGGGGGAGATTCGAGGGAGGTTTGCGGCCCATGACCTGAATTTTAAAACATCGAGAAACGTCCGACGAATACCCGATGACCGCACTACTACTTATGACCGACGGGATATCAAACGAACTCGGAACGCGACGAAATTTGACAGGCACGCCATGTGACAACCCAATCCGAGAATATTTTTAGCACGCCTTAAATACGGTTTTATTTAACGATGTCGCAGGCGCGTGCGAGTGTGGTTGGTCTCGAAACGGCAACGGCAAGAACGGAGAGAATCGGCAACTACAAACGGATGCAAGTTTTCGAAAATGAGTTATGATGCTATGCGGACGATGCGAATGATGCAATGATGAATGCAACAATAAAAAAACTCACAGATGAAAACGGAAACAAAGGGGAATCTTCTGGAATCTTCTAGAGCGTCGGTCCCGGGCTATTACACCCTGGTCGTGGATAGGTCCCAGGAGGACCGCGGGCACACCAGCTCCTCCTCCTGTGCCTTCTAGCCTCGGCCCCGAGCTCGCCGGCGTACCATCGACTCGCTAGACTGCGGCTCGCCTATAAAAGGGCCTCCCTCGAGACCCTCTTCCCTCCTCTGGCTCCCTTCCACTCGCATTTTCACTCCCAAACCACCCTAGTGACCACCCGGAGCCCAAGTGCTCGGGATCGACTGAGGCGCCGCCGCGACGGGGCTTCATCGATCTCGGGTTATCGGACCACTCCGGTCCTCCTCCCCTTTTCTCTGGGTCCGTAGGGCCCCCTGACCCATTTCTCCTTCCTCCCTGTCCATTTCCAGTAGAGAAACACCACCGGCAATCTCCTCCCGAAGCGGCTCTGTCCTACTTCCTCGTCGCCGGTGAACCCGCGAGTCTCTGGCCTCCCCTCCACCTCTAGAGGAATGGCGGGTCAACGCTGGCTCTGTCCCCTACCCGTAGCTCCCCTTGCCGTGCCCTCCTTCACCACCGGGGAGTGCCGACCCCTTCCTGTCGAGAGGAAGGACATGACACGTGGTCCCACCTGTCATCCTCTCCTCTCTCTCTCTCCCTCTCTGTGAGGCTGGCGCCTGGGGCCTGCCTGTCGGGTTTGAACCCAAAAGGCGCGTGTGCCCCGGCCCGCCTAGGCTTGGCTCGGCCGCAGGCCGGCCCAACTGGCTCTGAGGCCTTTTTCTTTTTCTTTTTACTCCAGTTTTCCAAAAATTCTAGTGTGTTAAGTAAAACTCCAATGCCAAATATTTTTCCACCATAAATCTTGAAATATTTTGTAGAATTTTATAGTGCCATTTGTGAAATATTTTGAAAACATTTTTTTACTGTTTATCTTAAAACCCCTTGTGGCATTTTTAGCTATTGTTATAAATAGTTTAAAAAACCTTTCTCACCCCAAAACCTTTGAAAAATAATCTTAGAATATCTTTTAGTATTTATCAGAGTAGGGTAGCATTTTAGTAGTGGATTTTTGTGCTCTATTTTTGTGTGATGCTTATTATTCCTATTATTTATCGCGGCGATAGATTCCGCTATTGATGAGGGAGTTGGACCCGAAGACTTTGAGAACCCAAAGACTTTGTTGAGCCAGGCAAGCAACCCTTTGACCATGACTATGAATTTTTTTTATTGCATGGGATATAGCACTTTATTTCGTTGTATTGATCATGATGATGTGGTGTTCCCCTTTGGTGGGATGCCTCCGACACTTTCTTGCTAACACTTGCATCGTGCATGACCCTACCTCCTTATGAGGGTTATGCGGGTGGGAGTAGTTAGGATGCTAGTAGTTGCTATGCAAGTGGGATGGGAATATGCATGGTGTTGGAAACAAAGTGTTTTCAGAGACTTTTTGAAAACCCTGTCGGATGCCACTAATGCCCGAGGGAGATGATGTTGAGTTGGGTAACCACTTGAGAAAGAAATGGTGTAATGGAGCAAGTGAGTGAGTGTGGTTTTCAAAAATGGATTGGTGTCAGTTGCGACCGTTATTCCAACCTTACATGTACGACCACGATACCCCTAGGCTTCGTTGACTACCTTGATGGGTACTAGCATAGAGCCCGCATTACTAGTGGCGGGAGTGATGAGAACACTCTCGATACGACTTCGTGCCGGTAAGGACGATCATGCGCTGTATTCATAGGCACCGGGCATACCGTTTGTCCCCTCATGGATAGTACGATCTGGAGTAAGGCTCGTATGATGTACATCATGAGGGCTGGGTACCAATCGAGTGGACTCTTTTTTTAGTATCGTCAGGGGAAAGGCATTGTTCGAGTGCTTACCTCGGGTATGTTATATACCGTGAATCGTGGATGACACGGAAGTTCCCCGAGTCTTGTGGATAAAGTGTGCAACCGCTGCAGAGTGTAAAACTATTCGAATAGCCGTGTCCACGGTTAAGGACAGTTGGATGAACGCTCTTGAGCTACGTCCAAATGTTTACTAAACTTGGTGTGTACGTGTGTGGATGACATAGAGTGATACTTGAGATAAGTCAGATGACTTGACATGATGACTGAACATGAGATGTTCAACCCCCTGGTTATGATGATATATGTAACTTGTTCACATGGATATCAGCCAACTGTTGATGCATTCTTACATCAGTTACTTGATCATGTCATTGCATGCAAAATTAGCTTTCTGCAAAATGCCTATTTAGTGTTATATCATGCATTGATATTGCCTTGTTCCAACATGGGTTGCTTGCGAGTACATTCAAAGTACTCATTGGCTTGCCACTGGTTATTTAATTGGCCAGGTATGGAAGAGCAGGAATATGGTGAAGAGTTTGTTGGTGAAGAACATGCGAACTAGGACGCTTCCCAGTCAGAATGCGTGTAGGTTTAAGGCAGATGGCATGGGTTCACGCTTTTGACCAAGATTTCAGCTGCTTGTTATGTTTAAGTGTTTGGCCCTTGCGGCCCTATCTATGTAAGACTTGACCTCCATGGTATTTATTTGTGTAAGACAATATGTAAGGATGTAAGACTCTTGTTATTCAGCTTCTGAGTGTTCAATGAGCATTGATCTCTCGGATCACTGTACACGTGCATTCGGTGACCACGACTTATGAGTCGGGGTCCTCACAGATTTGTTCCAGCCATGATTGCCGCGGGACTTCAGTTATGACCATTTGATAATTAACACCCTGGGAAAGTTAGCACTCACAGGGCAGTCCAGTCTATGCTGAGGTGGCAGCCATGTGTGCACGATCAGGCCCCGCGAAGAGATTTTGGTCTAATGTGTGCTCTTCACAAATTTTGTGGCTTAAAGTGTGTAGAATTTGAGTTTATGGCCTAAAGTGTACTTTCAATACAAGTTAATGGACCAATCGTGCATTTCCCTCTAGGGCACGCCTGGCCACGATGCGCCGGCACATGCACGGCGACGTCCTGCCTGCCTGCTCGCCCTGGACGTTGTGTAGAGCCTCCACTGTAACAGCCCAGGACCGATGCTCCAGAAGATTCCCCTTTTATTCCATTGTTGTCATGTGATTGATTTGTTATTGCAGCATGCATCATGTCATTAAATTTTGCAAATCATATAAATAAATTGTATGGCTCTTTGGTCCATTTAAATCGAGGGAATTCACATGGTGGTTTATCTTTATAACATATAACTTATCCTCCCAATATTTAGGGAGTTGAAAGAAATATTCCAATAATTTGGAATCACCAGAACACATTTGCAAAAACAAAGACCATGCCTTTTCTACTTCGAGTTTGATCCAAAAACCTTGTTAACATTTCTTTTTCCATTTGATGGGGCTTCTCCTAAATTCTCAACATTGTTTGGACTCTTCAAAGATCTTGTCCTAGTTCATACCATTGGAATCAATTCAAATTAGTTTGAATTAAAATCTTGCCTCCATGCAACTTCTATTTTCTTGGGTCAAGCTCATTTTTGTGAGTCCAGGAAGATTAAACCCCATGCCCAAAAACGTGTCTCTAATCCTCTTCTTTCCTCTCCTTCTCTTCCTTTGCTTATTCTTTTTCTATAATTGGAATACGAAGATTTGAGAGAGAGAGAGAAAGGCCCACCACAGCCGGCCCAAGGCCCAACCGCACCTCCGTAACCCTAGCCCGATCGCCATCCTCTCTCGCTCGATCCCTCGATCTCTCCCTCGTCTCCCTTAGCGCCGCCACCACAGAATGCACACATAGCCAACACAGAGAGGAGCGAGAGCCCGGACGCTGCGCCCAACCCCCACACCCATCTGCTCTACCTCCGGTGGCTGGACTTCGCCCCATCACCAACTCGCACCCAACCAACCGCAGCCCCGTCCCCCGCGAACCTTGCCGGAGGCCGCCCTGACCGGCCACCAGGAGCTACCGCTTGCGCCTAGAAAATGCGTTATATCGACTAGAGGGGGATGAATAGGCGATTTTTACAACTTCATCACTTGAGGAGTTTCAACTTGAGGAATTGGAAATGTGATGAATAACTAGTAGTGCAATAAGTACTCAAGTGCATGAGAAACATAGCAATAGCATAGTCATAATGATGGAATGAAACATGCACAGATTATAGGTACCGTGATACAGGATAAGCAGGTGAGGAACAAGGTAACTTGAAGAATTTGAGGTGAGGAAATTGTGAAAGTCTTCAGTCAAATTCTTCAAACAGTAAAGATCAATTTCATCAATAGGTATATGAGGAAATGAAAGGTTTGAGGAAATAGAACCAGGTAGCTTGATGAAGACAATGGTTTGATGACCCAGTTCCAATTGCTGTGTATTTAAACCAGAAGACACACAGTCCCAGGACACACAGTCCTTACCGTATTCTCCTTGAGCTAAGGTCACAAAGTCCTCGCCCAACACTCATGGTAAGTCTTCAGGGTAGAGTTCCAAAACCCTCACAAACTGGTGACCCGGCGATCCACAATTGACTGCTGGATGCTCTAGACCAAGGTCACTCCATGATCCCCAATTAACTGCAGGATGCACTAGACCATGATGCCTCACCGTTTGGAAGATACACAGTCTTGAAAGGTAACAAGTGTCGGTTCCACACAAGAATAATCTCTTCAGTGATGCTCAATCACTTTGGGTTTGGTGGTTTGGATTTGGCTTTTTCCTCACTGATGATTTTCTCTCAAAGTCCTCAAAGGATGGGTTGCTCTCAAATGACAAGTGTCAGTTCTCTCTCAGAGCAGCCAACCAACTAGTGGTTGTGGGGGGTGGCTATTTATAGCCAGGGTGCAACTTGACATGATAAGACATAAATTCCCCCAATTATATGGCCATTATGTGGATAAGATGATTGGGGACAGCTGGCGCTAAGCACAACAACGGTCGGAATTTTGAACTATGAGAGTCCTAAGGCTTATCATATTCCTCACTTGTAGGCAATTCGCACTGGCGAAATCCTAACTCCTTAGTCAGACCAATTTCCTGAGAGACCAGAAGAACTTTGTCCCTGTCACTGAAGAACTTGACTGAACTGTAAGAGATTTCCAAAAGGCTTCACTCGAAGGATTGGATAGGTTGAGGATTTTGGAATTGAGCATTAGTTGGAAAATTTCCTTGGTATTACCTTGCCCCCCTTTAACAGTACGATGTTTCCTATGACTCAAAGAAAGGAAAGGAAACTACGAAAACAAAAGTCTTCACGCTTCATACTCCTCGTTCATATCTTCAAGGTCACACCAACTTCTTCATTTTCAAAGTCTTCAGGGAATACCAAAGTCTTTAGCAAAGTCTTCACCAAAGTCTTCAGTTGAAGACATACATTTTTAGGGGTTGATAATCTTCAAATATATCAAACTCCTCAGTGACTTATAGAGCATGTGTACACTTACAAATGCATTAGTCTCTTAACCTATAAGTCTTTAATGCACCAAACTCACTAAGGGGCACTAGATGCACTTACAATCTCCCCCTTTTTGGTGATTGATGACAAATAGGTTAAGTTTTCAATGGGAATAAAAATATGGAATGTTAGTACTGTGTTTGAGGAATTTGATTGCAAGATATAGAAGAACTCCCCCTAAAGATGTGCATATTTGAGAAATTTCCTTTGGACTGCGAATGCACATGGCAGGTTAAAAACATGGAGAACTCCCCCTATATATTGTAATTCATACACGCATTTAACATATGATATGAAGAATTTGAAATGCATGATGAAAATGGTGTCTGGCGAAATTAAGCATGCATGCATTAAGCTACTTGAGGAAATAAGCATGCGGAAAACAGTTCAAAAGAGTCAGACCACCATCGTACTTAAGTTTACAACTCAACCAAAAAAGCTTCAGAAGAGCGAGAGCTGTAACTTAAACAAAAAACAGCCCATATATAGAGACCTGCTTGAAGACTAACTCAAATTTTCTCCCCCTTTCTCATCAAAGACCAAAAGGGACGAAAACTGTGGACTAACGCCCCTTGAAGAATTTCATCTTGAGGGTGATGAAGGAGCGCTAGGGTTGTCGTGGTCATTTGTTGATGCAGGGTCCGCTGTAGTGTCGTCAATGTCCTCAGCTTCATCCGTCTCGCGTGATGAAGAATATGAGCTTGTAACCAGCTGAGGAACTGGAACTTTCTTGAATTTCTTCTGAGGAGGATGAGCCCAGTCAAGGTTCTACCCAAGATTCATCTCCTTCAATTCTTCAAGAGTCTTGAGGTGAGACAGAATGGCCCAAGCACAGTTGAAGACTTCATGGAGGTAGTATTGGTTCTTCCTCACAGTGTTGTGCGTGACAGTCATGTCTCGAAGAAGTGCACCAAACTGTCGCTTGACCCATTTGTGGTTGCGATCAACCTTGTGATGAAGACTTACGAGAAGCTCACGATTTTTCATCACTCGAGGAGTAGACTCTTGAGGCTTTTGCACTGAGGCTTTTGAAAGCAGATTCTTGGGTAGCATTGTCATCATTGGTGGAATAAGATGCAGCTTTGCGAAACTGGCCATCCAATGGAGAGTACCTTCATCAATGACATCTTTGCCTTTTCCTTCAACTGAAGCAATTGTGTGCTTGAGGACTTTAATAGGAGGGAGAAAGCCGAAGTGATTCTAGAAGTCAACCTTGAAGGGAATTGAAGACCTTGATCTGATGAATTTCATGATCCAGGGAGCATAAGGCTTCAGTTCAAATGGGGCTAAAGCTGCATTAGCCAAAGTCCTCATGAAGAAATCATGGTAGTTGATGGGAATCCCATGAATGATGTTGAATAGCATGTTCTTCATGACTCCCTCCACTTCTTCTTCTTCAGAATTGCGGCCCTTCTGAGGACTGAGGGTATTGGTAAGTATGCGATAGACTGTCATGGGCACATAGAGCAAATCCTTCACAAGGAAGGTAGTCCTTTGAGGTTTTCCAGGAGCCAGAGGCTTCATCAGCACTTGCATCATGTGGTTGGGTAGAACAGGTTCATCAAAGAGGCATTGTGCTCCTTCTGAAGGAATTGGAACTGGGACTGATCGAAGCAATTCTGATGCTGGTGCAGTGTAGTGAGTAGATCCAGTCATCTAGTCCAAGACCGATGAGTTGATGTCATAAGCATCACCTGTGATAGCAAAGGTGGCATAAAATTGAAGAATCAGCTCTTCATTCCAATCACAAATGTCCACACAGAACAGAAGAATTCCCGCATCATGAAGAACTGCGAGCACCGATGTGAAGGATGGAATAGTTCCCATATCCGCATGAGGAATTTGATGATGCTCGAAGACTTTCTTCTTGTCAAACAACACTGATGCATAGTAATTCATCTATGTGATTGTCCAGAATCTGGTGTGACCGGCTCTTGCTGAGTCATATGGATTTGGCCCAGTGAAGAAAATGTGCTCATTAAATTTTTTTGTCTTGATGAATTTGGGGTGCTTTGTGCCTTTGAATGGCATCCTAGGCTTCAGCTGAAGAAGCGGCCCGCAATTTCCGTAGGCATTGGTGGAACTTCTTGAGACTGAGGAATTTGCTCTATAGGTTCCTCAGTGGCAGTTGGAGCAACAATTTCCTCGGCTGGTGCAGCTGGAATATCTATAGTTATGGTTGTAGCCAAGTCACCAAATCATGTTTGAATTTCTTCAATCTGGGCTGGAGACTGAGGAATTTGTGATAGAGGAGTGGTCATAGGTGAATTTGGGTGTGCAACTTCGCAATATTCATCATTGATCAGAGGTGTTGTGTTTCCAATGTCCACCTCCTCTTCCATTTCTTCAACGTCGGCCTCTTCAACTGAGGCTCGGGCGATGATTCCAGTGGAGTTAAAGCATTTGTTGCCACTTCTATTTCTTCATCAATCTGCTCTGAGGTAGCAGTAGACTGATCCTTTTCCTCTTGATCATCATTTGGGATGACATAGTCAACACCAAATGGTACTATTTTATAGGCTGGCACGAAACTGATAGGAGTTGCATCAAACGGTTCAGTTTAAGAACTTGGCAGTGTCTTCAATTTCTTCACTGCTGAAGAATCTGTCATTAATGCCTTTCTCTTCAGTGCCTTTGTCTCTACAGCCTTAGTTTTCTTCACTTCTGATGCAAAAGGAAGGTTGTTGTTCTTCACCCTTGAGGATTTTGCAGTTTCTGCCAAGGGTGAAGGAGGAGCATTTTCTTCAGGCATGACTGATGCAGTCTTCCTAGTGGCCTCAATTTCATCAGGCACAGCAAAAGTTACAGCTGTCCTGGCATTTTCTTCAGGCACAACACTGGAGGTTGCCCTGGCAGGTTCTTCAGCAGTCTGAATTTCTTCAGCTGCAGGAGCAGTTTCTTTAGCAGGCTGAGCAGATTCTTCAGCCTGATGAATTTGAGGTTCCGATCGAGCTAGAACCCTTTTGTTGTGGTCCTTGATGGCTTTATCAGCCACATTGACAAAACAAACTTTGGCACCTTGCCAATCAGCATAGTATCTGTTGAAGTTTTCATTGAGGTCTTTGATCTCAGACTGCATCTTTCCACTTTTCTTCAGCGATGAAGGCCATGAGGACATGATCTAGACCAGGAGGCAGCTTCAATTCAATAATTGGGGTGTTGGGATCCTTCTGCCAGATATCAATGAAGTTCAACACCATTTTTGGATCCAACCATAGAGGAATCTGAGTGCCCTTCGCTTGAGCCACTCGTTCTTGCTTGTTTCTGATGATTGCAGCTAGTTCCTCATCATCAGCTTCATCTAAAGAATCTGATGGTATTTTGAACACCGCCTTCTTTGGTTGAGGACTTGGTCGAATGCCTCGTCCAACAATAGCTTTCATCTTCATCAGTGAAGGACTGGTTGAGGACTGTGCTTGGGAAGAGGAACTTGCAGAAACCCCTGAAGCAATTGAGAAGCCCTTGGTACTCATACATGTTGCAAGGTGCATTGGTGTTGAAGATTTTGAGCCAGCCGCTGAAGATTGTGCAGCCACAGAAGGCATTGCAGAGGATTTTGAAGACTTTGCTTGAGCAATCTGCTATGAGGATTTTGAAGTTGAGGACTTTGTCTTCACAACAGACTTCTTCACAATAGTTTTCTTCGGACCATTAGCAGAGGCTCCGGCAGTGGCAGCAGCAGCAGAGTCTTCATTGAATTTCTTCACATCCTCTTTTGCTTTCTTTGCTAGGTCGGCTTGCTGCCTTTCCCATTCTTGAGGAAAGTCATCACCTGTCTTGAGGCTAGTGGGATCATTAGTTTGGTTTGGAGCCAAGGGTAGCCTATTGCATGGGGCTTTAATAGCAAATTTCTTCATGTACTTTGGAGTGACATAGCGATATTCTTTCCATTCCTGTGCCCATATCCTCTCAATTTTCTGTATGCGAATCTTTCGTTGCTTTATAGTTTCCTTGCCATGAGTTTCTTCATCTGGAGTGCAATATTCCTCATACAGTTCATCGGGTATCTCAAAAGCAGTTTGCACTTCAGGTTTCTTTACACCTTTCTGAGGCTTTTTCGCATTAGCCATTTTCTTCGGCTGAGGATTCTGAACTTTTGAGGATTCTGAGGAAGTGTGCAAATTATCTTCAAGGAATGCTGCAAATGAGTTAAGTTGATGAGAACCTAGTGATTTATCAGCAAACAATTTGTACCTGTGAACAGAGTATAGGTGCGAGGAATTTGAAGAGGTCATATGCATTCTCAGAAATTTTCGAAGTACATCAAGTTGAGGAATTTTGACCATAGATGTCTTGAGGAATTTCACTAAGTGTTCTTGTCTTAGGTTCCAGAGTTGTGCAAATTTCGAGGATCCACACAATTGAGGAATCATGAAGAAAATCATAACTTAGGGAAAAACATCAAGGGTATGAACATGTAAGGTGCTTTGGAATTTGATTATTGAAGAATAAACACCTTTGTGGAAATTGTGGGAAACTTCAAGATCAAACAAGGGTAGTAAAATTAGTTTTTATTTACCCTGATGAAGAACACGACGAACAGTGAGAGGAAATCTGGGAAGTTCATCCGTCCAGATCTCCCACACCCTAGCTTGGCAGAGGCAGACAGCTACAACAGCGATGAAGTGAGGATTTCCGCCACTCATGCGAGTACGATGATGACGAGGTAGAGGCATTGAAACTCTTCCACACCGGCGGCGATGATTTTAGAGGCGGCGTTAGGTTTGATCTCAGGAGAGAATAGGAGTGAGGAGTAACCGAGCATAGTGAAAGGGAAGGGGTATTTATAGCGGAGGTGAAAACCAATCTGTCCAAAGACATTGGACCAGATTGCCCCTGACCCTTGCTCTCCATGTGACATGTGTCACCTATGTTCTGAGTAGTGGAGATAGTGGGGGGTTGTGGGTTATCCAGACGTGGGAATCGGAACGGTTTGAGCGGGAAGTGCCGAAAAATTTAAAGTTTCTGTTCGCAAATTCTTAAGCTGTCAAGGACACAGTGAAGACTTTGAACGAGTTTCAAAGTAGAACGCATATGAAGAATTTGTGAACTAACTGGGTTGAGTTTATCAGAGAGGGGGAATGGGTCCGATTACATTCACTTAGATAAAAATAAAATTGAATAATTAGCAATAAGTGAATGTTGTTGAGGACATTGAAAAACTAATATACATATAGTGAATGAAGAACATTAGTTTCATAGTTTGGAAGAATTTGAAAAGTTGAGGAATTTGCAAACTTGAGGAATTTGGAAACTTGAGGAATTTGAAAAATTGAAGAATTTGCAGAATGACGAAAAACTCAAGTTTGAAGAATTTCAACTATGGTTGGTGGCGTGACCCACCGTATAAGAATGATGATTTCAGACATCGCGTACAATTGTCGTAGGGTTCTAAGAATCAAATTCTTCATTAATTTCTTCACACATGGAGGGTTATTCTTCATTGATTCAAGAAAAACGTTACTTCGTGTGTTGCACATCTAAGGAATCAATTTTGCATAAGTGTTAGAATGTGTGTCTTTTCAAAGAATATTCGAAGATTCTAAGATATTTAGCTCACACCACAACTTGCAAAATCTCTTTTCATCTAAGGGCTTTGTGAAGATATCAGCCAGTTGTTCTTCAGTAGGGATGTATTCTATGGAGATGTCGCCCTTGAGTACATGATCTCGAAGAAAATGATGACGAATCTGGATGTGCTTGGTCATGGAATGTTGAACTGGGTTGTAAGCAATCTTGATAGTGCTCTCGTTGTCACATTAGAGAGGCACATTCTTCACCTTGATGCCATAGTCCTTGAGGGTTTGCTTCATCCACAGCAACTGAGGGAACATGAACCAGCAGCAATGTACTCAACTTCAGCGGTCGATAGTGACACATAGTTCTGCTTCTTTGAGGACAAACAGACTAAAGATCGTCCGAGGAAATGACATGTGCCTGAGGTTGACTTGCGATCCACACGATCTCCAGCATAGTCAGCATCTGAGTATCTGACGAGGTGAAGACTTGAGCCCTTGGGATACCATAATCCAAGTGTTGGTGTGTGAGCTAAGTATCGAAGAATATGTTTCACAGCCTCATGGTGTGATTCCTTCGGTGTTGCTTGGAATCAGGCACACATGCAAACACTCGACAAAATATTAGGCCTAGATGCACATAGATACAATAAATAGCCAATCATGGAGCGATATACCTTCTGTTTGAAATCTTTACCATTTTCGTAAGTGCAGAGGTGGCCTTTTAAAGGCACTAGAGTTTTGACGCCTTTGCAATCTTGCATGTCGAATTTCCTCAGAACATCCTTGAGGTATTTCTCTTGAGAGATGAAGATGCCATTGTCTTGCTGACGAATTTGAAGACCTAAGAAGAATTTCAACTCTCCCATCATTGACATTCGATATTCTTCACTCATCATATAGACAAATTCATCACTTTAACGTTTATCAATACAACCAAAGATAATATTGTCTACATATATTTGGCATATGAACAGTTCATTGTCATAGGATTTAGTGAAAACAGTTGGGTCGAGTGAACTGAGTTTGAAGCCTTTCTTCATGAGGAATTCCTTAAGAGTGTCGTACCACGCCCGAGGGGCCTGCTTGAGGCCATAGAGGGACTTGTTGAGTCTGAAGACTTTGTCAGGATGCTTAGGGTCTTCAAAACCTGGGGGTTGAGCAACATATACTTGTTCCTCAAGCTGACCATTGAGGAATTCACTTTTCACATCCATTTTATATAAGATGATATCATGATGGTTAGCATAAGAAAGCAATATGCGAATAGCTTCAAGTATAGCAACATGTGGAAAGGTTTCATCAAAGTCAATTCCTTCAACCTGTGCATAGCCTTCAACTACAAGATGAGCCTTATTCCTTACCACAAGACCATTTTCATCTTGCTTGTTGCGGTTGATCCACTTGGTACCTGTGATGTTGTGCTTGCAAGGATCTGGCCGCTTGACAAGTTCCCACACGTTGTTTAGCTTGAATTGATGCAATTCCTCTTACATAGCTTGAATCCACTCAGGCTCCTTGAATGCTTCATCAAATTTGGTGGGTTCTATGATAGAGACAAAAGCAAAGTGCCCACAAAAGTTAGTCAAATGTGAATCTCTTGAGTGAGTGAGGGGACCTGGTGCATTGCTGTCGTCGATGATTTTGTCAATCTGCACTTCATTTGCAACTCTTGGATGAGCAGGTTGACGTGGCTGAGGATTTTCTTCAACACCATTTTCTTTAGGTGTATCAGCATGAATATCTTCATTCATTGGAATGACTTCCTCAGTGGGTATGGCATCTTCAGTAGCCTTCAACTTAATGGATTCCTCAGGAGACTGTTCATCTAGCACAGAAGGCAGGTGCTCTGTTTTCGAGCCATCAGTTGCATCGAACCGCACATCTGTAGTTTCAACAACCTTATGGTGGTAGGTGTTGAAGACTTTGTAGGTGTGCGAGTCCTTTCCGTAACCAAGCATAAAACCTGCATGTGCTTTGGTGCAAATTTTGAACTATGGTGAGGATCTCTAATCCAGCATTTTGCACCGAAGACTTTGAGATAATTTACATTGGGTTTCTTGCTAGTCCTGAGTTCATATGAAGTCTTCTTGAAGAATTTGTGAAGATATACCCTGTTGATGATGTGGCATGTTGTATCTATTGCCTCAGGCCAGAACCGACGAGGAGTCCTGTATTCATCAAGCATGGTGCAAGCCATCTCAACAAGAGTCCTGTTTTTGTGCTCCACGACGCTATTCTGTTGAGGAGTATATGGGGCAGATAGATCATGAGTAATACCAAGTTCATCAAGATATTCATCAAGATTGGTGTTCTTGAACTCAGTCCCATTATCGCTCCTGATATGCTTGATCTTGACACCGAAGTTTGTTGAGGCCCTTGAAGCAAATCGCCTTAAGACATCCTGCACTTCATACTTGTATAGAATAGTGTGAACCCAAGTGTAACGAGAGTAATCATAAACGATGAGAAAGCCATACAAACTTGAAGAATTTGTTAGTGTGGAATAATGAGTAGGGCCAAAGAGGTCCATGTGAAGCAATTCAAAGGGTTGAGTCCTAGTCATGATTGTCTTCGAGGGTTGCTTGGATCTGGTCATCTTCCCAGACTCACATGCTCCATAGAGGTGATCCTTGAGAAATTTGACACCTTAAATGCCAATGACGTGCTTTTTCTTCACGAGCGTGTGCAAGTTCCCCATACCAGCATGTCCAAGTCGTCCATGCCACAGCCAGCCTTCTGAGGACTTTTCAAGGAGGCACATGGCAGGCTGAGGACCTGTAGAGAAATCAACAATATAGAAGTCTCCTCTCCTAAAGCCTTCAAAGACTTTGGAATTGTCAGATTCCATGACGACAACACAATGATATTTTCCAAAGATGACAACCATATCAAGATCACAAAGCATTGAGACGGACATAAGGTTGAACCCGAGGGATTTGACAAGAATCACCTTATCCACGTGTCAGTCCTTTGAGATTGCAACATTACCAAGACCCAATACCTTGCTTTTACCTTTGTCAGTGTAGGTGATATGCTTCAGATGAGATGGAGCAAGTGGCAAATACATCAGTAGATTCTTGTCACCATTCATGTGGTTTGTGCATCCACTGTCGAGGACCCACTCAATAGCTTTTAGAGGTTCATCCTGCAGATGAATTAGTACAACTTACGAACTTATATGCTTCAGAGTGAAGAATATGATATCAAATACATCAGGCAGAATTTCATCACACAATTTAGTGAGTAAAGCAGAGTGAGGACGTGAGAAATGAGGAATTCATTTCTACATGATTAGCTTGCATCCTTTCAAGCATTTACTCAGGTCTCCAGCAAATTCATCAAATGTTCAAGTTCATATGGAGACCTGATCCTGCATAAGAGATTAGTTCAATTTCTTCATCACACACATCTAGAGGGGTCGTAAAGAGTTCATCATTCTGCGAGCACCATATGAGAAGGGAGGCATTGAAGCAAGTGCACTCCGCTTCCCAGGACGAGGGTTAGAGTACTCATATGAATAAGCAGAGAAATTCTTCGAGGGCTTATGAACATAATGATTTGAAGAATAATGCATATTTTTAGAACTCTTAGATTTTCTTTGTGAAACAGATACATTAGCATGAGAATGATGTTTTTGACCATTTAAGGAATTTGGTCCATGTGAAGACTTCGGTCCATATGAGGAATTTGATCCGGGGTTCATGTTCTTCATGAGTGGTGTCATGAGGACATTCACTTGAAGATTTTGTAAGTAGCTCTTGGGAACCCAGATTTTCTTCGTAAGTGAACTGTTCCTGTAGTTAGTTCCAACAAATCTGGCAAATACTTCACCTTTCTGATTTTTGAAGAATTTGTAGTTGGAGTCAAGTGACTAATCAGAGGAATATGAAGTTTCACAAGTAAATCCAGATAAAGTGGATGGATCTACAGGAGGTCCTTTTGTAGGAACCCGTGAGGTTTTGGGGTACTGCTCAGGTGTCCAGTAGGATCCATCAGCATTGAGTTTCCTCTCAAAGGCAATACCCACTTTCCTAGGGTTCCCGTTAAGAATCTGCTTTTTGAGGACATCGCAAAGGGTTTGATACCCTTTGAGACTTTTGTACATGCCTATCACATACAATTCGTTCAACCCTGCATTTTCGTCAGTGATACTTGTGGTATCCTCAGATGAGGAATTTGTGACCACGGGAATAGTTGAAGAATTTGCGGCAATAGAAGAATTTGAACATTCAGGTGAAGAATTAGTAGTTTCACGTTCGATGCATTTCAAGCAAGGTGGAACAAATTCTTCTTGAGCGGTACTGATCTGTTGAACCAGTAAGGAATCGTTTTCCCTTTGGAGATCCTCATGAGACACTCTTAGTTTCTCAAGATCTTTCTTTCTTTTAAGAAATTCATAAGAAATCCTCTCATGATCGGCTAAAAGAGCATTATGATGACTTTGAAGGTTATCATACTTTGTCTCAAGACTTTTGAGATCGTCAGACAGAGTTTGAGTCCGATCCACTTCCTCATTCAACAGATCATCACTTTTGTCTAGCAGTTTCTGAAGCTTTTCAAGTGCACTGTGTTGCCTAGTGGCAGTATTAGCAAGTTTGGCATAGCTAGGTTTCACATATTCATCAGATTCACCATCACTTGATTCAGAGGAGGAGTGATGCTTATGTACCTTGGAACCTTTAGTCATGAAGCAATAGGTGGGAGCATAATCATCATTGCTGACGTTACAGTCATTGGAGTAGTCATTTTCGTCATCATTGAAGATGGACTTGCAGACAAAAGCAGTGGTGAGAGCAAGGCTAGCGACACCAGATTCTGACTCCACCTCAGATTCTTCCTCTTATTCATATTCTTTAGATTCTTCTTCTGGGTCCATTTCCTTGCCAATGAAAGCCCGAGCCTTTCTGGAACCATTCTTCTTGTGCGTTGAGGACTTTGCAGATGAGGACTCTGAAGATTTCTTCTTTTTCTTGGAGTCATCAGAACTATCATCCTTGTAATTCTTCTTCTTCTTCTTCTTCTTTGATTGTTTTTCCTAGAGAGGACAGTCAGAGATGAAGTGACCAGATTTCTTGCATTTATGACAAGTTCTCTTCTTGTAGTCATCTGAGGAATATGATTTCCTCAAGCCACTTTTTGAAGATTTTTCAAAGCGGCCTCTCCTTGAGAACTTCTAGAATTTCATCACGAGCATTGCTAGCTCCTGACTCAGTTCTTCAGGATCACCAAGGCTACTATCAGAATCTTCACCTTCGGATGAGGAAATTGCTTTTGCCTTCAGAGCACGAGATCTTCCATAGCTTGGCCCATAGAGGTCTCTCTTCTCAGCTGGATGGAATTCATGAGTATTGAGTCTCTCAAGAATATCAGCAGGATCAAGTGACTTGTAGTCTCCACGCTCTTGAATCATCAAAGCCAGAGTATCGAATGAGGAATCAAGAGATCTCAGCAGTTTCTTCACCACTTCATGGTCGGTGATATCAGTGGCACCCAGTGCTTGAAGCTCATTGGAGATATCAGTGAGACAATCAAAAGTTTGCTGAACATTTTCATTGTCAAGTCTTTTGAAGCGGTTGAAGAGATTGCAAAGAACATCAACACGAGAGTCACGTTGAGTGGAAACACCTTCGTTGACTTTGGAAAGCCTATCCCAGATAAGCTTTGCAGACTCCAAAGCACTCACTCTGCCATACTAACCTTTTCTCAGATGGCCAGAGATGATATTCTTCGCTTCAGAATCGAGTTGCTTGAATCTCCTCACATCAGCAGCAGTGACCGTGGGAGTAACAGAGGGAACACCATTTTCCACAACGTACCAGAGATCGTTGTCAATTGCCTCAAGATGCATGTGCATCTTGTTCTTCCAGTAGGGACAGTCCGACCCATCGAATGTAGGACAACCTGCAGAAACCTTGATCATACATGCAATCAACATAATTAGAACTCCAGGCGGGTAAATGAAAATCACACAGAACAAGGGGGTACCTTGCTCTAGTACCAATTGAAAGTGCGTTATATCGACTAGAGGGGGGTGAATAGGCGATTTTTATAAATTCATCACTTGAGGAATTTCAACTTGAGGAATTTGAAATGTGTTGAATAACTAGCAGCGGAATAAGTACTCAAGTGCATGAGAAACATAGTAATAGCATAGTCATCATGATGAAATGAAACATGCACAGATTACAAGTAGCGTGATACATGATAAGTAGGTGAGGAACAAGGTAACTTGAAGAATTTGAGGTGAGGAAATTGTGAAAGTCTTCAGTCAAATTCTTCAAACAGTAAAGATCAATTACATCAACAGGTTTATGAGGAAATGAAAGGGTTGAGGAAATAGAACCGGGTAGCTCGATGAAGACAATGGTTTGATGACCCAGTTCCAACTGCTGTGACAGTCGTACGTCTGGTTTGGAGTGGCCTGGTATTTAAACCAGAAGACACACAGTCCCAGGACACATAGTCCTTACCGTATTCTCCTTGAGCTAAGGTCACAAAGTCCTCGCCCAACACTCGTGGTAAGTCCTCAGGGTAGACTTCCAAAACCCTCACAAACTGGTCACCCGGTGATCCCCAATTGACTGTTGGATGCTCTAGACCAAGGTCAGTCCATGATCCCCAATTGACTATAGGATGCACTAGACCATGACGCTTAACCGTCTGAAAGATACACATTCTTCAAAGGTAACAAGCAATACAAAAGTCTTCACGCTTCATAGTCCTCTTTCATATCTTCAAGGTCACACCAACTTCTTCATTTTCAAAGTCTTTAGGGAATACCAAAGTCTTCAGCAAAGTCTTCAGCAAGGTCTTCAGTTGAAGACATACATTTTTAGGGGTCGATAATCTTCGAATATATCAAACTCCACAACAACTTATAGAGCCTGTGTACACTTAGAAACGCATCAGTCTCTTAACCTATAAGTCTTCAATGCACCAAAATCACTAAGCAGCACTAGATGCACTTACACTCCTGCGTAGCCATCATTGTCCCGTGTCGCTGGACCGTCAGAGCCTCCTGCCAAGGTCGCACCCACCTCGGCTCCTTCCTACCGTTGCTCGTTGCTGTCGTTGCCTGCTATTGCATGTCCCTGCGCCTCGTGTGTCTTCCTCCCAGGCGTCCTATCCCGCCCTCGTATGTTGCTCCTGCTGCTAGCCAACCACCAGGTCTTCCCGCTGGTCCCCATTGACCCGCTAGACTGTCCGTTCCGGCAAGCCCTTGCTGTGCCCATGCACCACAGCCGCCACCATCTTCAGCTGCTACTGCTACTACTGCATGCCTGCACTGCTCGACTTCCTGTTATAGTGCTTGTTGCTGCGTGCGCAACTGCCTACAACCACGTCCCCTCTGCTCCTCCCTGCAGCAATGAGCGCCCGACAACCATGGTCGTTGCGATGGCCAGCCCCCCTGCAGCTTCGGACCCCACCAGCAAGACCGATGCCCGAACAAGTACTCCACCTATGTGGATTTTGGCAAGTACCACAACGATCAGCACCAAGTACCTCCATCGACGACCCCGAACATCTATGGAACGAGTACCACTACCATCGCCGAAGGCCGTCAAGTGAACGACTACTTCCTCTACGTCACGAGGACAACTACTTCCATGACGACCCATGAACATCTATATCGCAATGACTCGATGCACTCCAAAAATGCACGCTTCGAAGGTATAACGTCGAGATGATCGCCCATGGATGAATGCATAGTTGTATGAGATGCGGGTTTCGACATGGGTAGCTACCCATGAACGTTAGTTGCACTCCCTTGAACCTTGCCACCGACACGTGGGAACCCGGTAACCGAGATGACCCCACCATCTTTGTAAGACATGCTCACACCCGTAATTCTTTTGCGCCGATATCTTAATTGACTTATCGGGGCCGAAACATTGCGAGGAGGGCACCGTTTCGGTTTCGTTGTTGTGGCATCCAATTTTTCCGCCATGGCAACAAATGCTCCATATCATATTATATGCCAATATTTTCATTAAATTGCATCTAATTCAAATGTGTCATCCGCATGCATGTTCAATAACATTTAAAATATTGTTTGCATTAAAAATGGCCTAATGACATGCGAAAATGGTTTGTCTCATAACTAATTAACTGTAGCTCCATTTAAAATGTTCTACGCATGTAACTTGACTAGAAAAAAGATTATAATCACATGTAGCACATTAATTTCATGTTTAATAAATATAAAACATGCTCAGGACAAATCTGGACCAAAATCATAATTTTCACATGGGGTCGTTTCGGAAATACTATAACTTGTTTCCGACCTTATTTAAGATGCCTAGATAGAGTAGTTTATTTATGCTTCACCTCTTTCCATGTTAATCAACATTTAATATTGATGAGCACCTAAACGAGCGAGAACTAAATATTTGAATGTGGAGTTTCATCAATATGCAACTCGTTGCATATTGAGCTTCATTTAATGTGTAGGGGTTGATTTTTGTGCCTTGCCATGCCTTGCATATTTTAACCGTACATGCATCATATTTATTTGTGCATCATGGCATGCATAAGTTGTCATGTATCGTGTGTTGATTGTTTGTTCCGGATTGCTTCTTCTCAATAGAGTTTCGGAAGCGTTCGGAGTGTGAGGATTCGTTCGTCTACTTCACGGATCATCTTCTTCATGGATTTGTTCTTCTTCTAAGCGGGATCTCAGGCAAGAGGACACATTTCCCTGGATACCACTACTATCAATCCTATGCTAGTTGTCTCGCTTCTATCGTTATGTATCGCTACCTACCACTTGTTTGTCAAGCCTCCCAACATTGCCATGATAAGCCTCTAACCCCTTCACAACCCAGCAAACCTTTGTTTTGCTATGTTACCACTTGCTCAGCCCTTCTTATAGCGTTTCTAGCTGCAGGTGCAATTGCTTCCATGTGTCACCATGGACATTCTTTGTTATCACAATATTATTGCTATTTAATTTAATGCACATAAATACTTGGTAAAGGGTGGAAGGATTGGCCTTTTGCTTGGTGTTTTGTTCCACTCTTGCCGCCCTAGTTACTTGTGAACCAGTGTTATGTTCCATAATTGAGCGCTCCTAACATGCTCGGGGTTGTTATGGGGACCCCCTTGATTTTTGTTTTAGGATAAAACTTGTCTGGCAAGGCCCAACTTTGGTACTACATTTGCCCAACATAATAATACTGAAAACCTTATTAAAACATAGAGGGTCGCCCCCTCGTGGATTAATTTAACATAACATAGGGGGCCGGTGCTGCTGGTGTTGGTCCAAAATAGAGCACTGTGTGGGCCACCCTTGGGCAACTCGGGGGTTTCTATCAGGCCTCCATACGCGTAGCTTATCCGTTGTGGCCTAAGAACGAGATACTCGGCTCCTATCGGGATTGTCGGCACGCTAGGCGGCCTTGCTGGACTTGTTTTACTTTTCTTGAACATCTTGCTTGTGGGATTTCGACGACACTTTGGGCTATCTTGAAGTTGAGATTTTCCATCGGGATTCCACAAATACTAAGGGGGATTCCGCGGTTGAGGTATTCCAACGCGGCGTGTGGTTAATTTGTGATGGATGAGTTGGAGCAACCCCTTCTGGGTTTAATCTTTCGGAAAGCCGTGCCCGTGGTTATGTGGCAACATGGAAACTTTGTTTAACACCTGGTCATAGTAAAATTGACGTAAACTCAAATAAAATACACCAACTGAGTGCGTAACCATGACTGTCTCTTCTCGTGAGACCTTATCCGAGAGAGAACACAGTGGGGTTATGTTTGACGTAAGTAGGTGTTTAGGATCACTTAGTGATCATTCTAGTTCATGTCCGTCATGCGTAGACCACCATACTTTTATTTCTGTATTCGTAAGTTAGCCACTCAAATAAATGCTTAGTTGCTTGCCGCAGCCTCACCACTTAACCATACCTCACCCATTAAGCTTTTCTAGTCTTGATACCTGTGGAAATGAGATTGTTGAGTCCCTGTGGCTCACAGATTACTACAACAACAGTTGCAGGTATAGGTAATGTGATGATTTGACGTGAGCACGATGCTTGTTTGATTTGGAGTTCTTCTCTTCTTCTTGATCGATCTAGGATGGGTTCCAGGTGGCAGCTTGGAGATTCTGATGGTAACTGGGGGCATATATAAGCAACATGCGTAATCTTATTGGGCATCGAACTTGAACCTTAGGTGGTGCACAATCGAGAGGAGAAAGATCGCCAGCCGCTAATATATGCCAGATGGGAGCAAGACGGATGGAATCATTGATTGTGTTTGGGACCGGTAAGAATCAATCACATATCACATATCTAATGGTATCTATTTTCTTTTGGGGTAGATGGTTTCCTGTTTCTATAAATAACCCTTCTCTAGGACCAAACGTGGGGCAAGGAAGGTGCGTGAGATCCCACATATAGAAAAAACTGATACCCATCAAAACAATTCAGAGCCATTATAATTCAGATGGATTGTTATATTTTTGTCTTTATGCGAGTCTTCTTAAAAAAAAGATTGCGTGAGTTAATCTAAACTGTAATAATTCGGTCTCACCGAATTAACGGCTCATATTTTCTAATTAGCATGGTAATTTCTTAGGAGTGCCTAATTAGTATAAGTTTAGATGAGCACCTAAATGAGGGTGAACTAAATATTTGAATGTGAAGTTTCGTCAATATGCAACTCGTTGTAGATTGAGCTTCACTTAATGTGTAGGGGTTGATTTTTGTCCCTTGCCATGCCATGCATATTTTAACCGGACATGTATCATATTTATTTGTGCATCATGGCATGCATATGTTGTCGTGTATCGTGTGTTGATTGTTTGTTTCGGATTGCTTCTTCTCGATAGAGTTCCGAAAGCGTTTGGAGTGTGAGGATTCGTTCGTCTACTTCATGGATCGTCTTCTTCATTGAAGCGTTCTTTTTCTAAGCAGGATCTCAGGTAAGACGACACATTTCCCTAGATACCACTACTATCATTGGTATACTAGTTGTCTCGCTTCTATCGTTATGTCTTGCTACGTACCACTTGTTTGTCAAGCCTCCAACATTGCCATGATAAGCCTCTAACCCCTTCACATCCCAGCAAACCTTTGTTTGGCTATGTTACCGGTTCCTCAGCCCTTCTTATAGCGTTTCTAGCTACAGGTGCAATTGCTTCCATGTGTCAACATGGACATTCTTTGTTATCACAATATTATTGCTATTTAATTTAATGCACATATATAATTGGTAAAGGGTGGAAAGCGTGGCCTTTTGCTCGGTGTTTTGTTCCACTCATTCTGTCCTAGTTACTTGTGAACCGGTGTTATGTTCCATAATTGAGCGCTCCTAACATGCTCGGGGTTGTTATGGGGACCCCCTTGATTTTCCTTTTAGGATAAAACTTCTCTGGCAAGGCCCAACTTTGGTACTACATTTGCCCAACATAATAATACTGAACACCTTATTAAAGCATAGAGGGTTGCCCCCTCGTGGATTAATTTAACATAATATAGGGGGGCTAGTGTTGCTGGTGCTGATCCAAAATAGAGGCCTGTGCGGCGCCACCCTGGGCAACTCGGGGGATTTCTATCAGGCCTCCGTACGCGTGGATTATCCGCCGTGTCCTGAGAATGAGATACGCGGATCCTGTCGGGATTGTCGGCACGTCGGGCGGCCTTGCTAGACTTGTTTAACTTTCTTGAATGCCTTGTGCATGGGATTTCGACGACACTTCGGGCTATCTTGAAGTTGAGATTTTCCATCGGGATACCACAAATACTACGGGTGATTCCACGGTTGAGGAATTCCAACGTGGCGTGTGGTTAATTTGTGATGGGTGAGTTGGAGCACCCCTGGAGGATTAAATCTTTCGAAAAGCCATGCCCGCGGTTATGTGGAAACTTAGAAACTTTGTTTAACATCCGGTCATAGTAAACTTGACGTAAACTCAAATAAAATACACCAACTGTGTGTGTAACCATGATTGTATCTTCTCGTGAGACCTTATCTGAGAGAGAACATGGTGGGGTTATGTTTGACGTAAGTAGGTGTTCAGTATCACTTAGTGATCATTCTAGTTCACGTCCGTTATTCATAGACCATCGTACTTTTCTTTCTGTATTCTTAAGTTAGCCACTCAAATAAATGCGTAGTTGCTTGCTGCAGCCTCACCACTTAACCATACCTCACCCATTAAGCTTTGCTAGTCTTGATACCCTTGGAAATGAGATTGATAAGTCCTTGTGCCTCACATATTACTACAACAATAGTTGCAGGTACATGCAATGCGATGATTTGACCTGAGCGCGATGCTTGTTTGATTTGGAGTTCTTCTTCTTCTTCTTCGATCCAGGATGGATTCCAGGTGGCAGCCTGGGATAACAAGGATGGACGTTATTTTGTCATTTGGTCTCGTTTGTAGTCAGACCCTGCTCTTATGTATGATGTTTGAATATGTTGTTGTATTGATGTGATCTTGCTGTAGCTTTCAGCGAGTGTAAGCCAATTCCATATACTCATCTCTTCTGTAAATGTACTTGTAATGATATCCATTCTTACAAAGGCGAGATGCGCTCCTATCCCTGTCGAGGCCCTCAAGCCAAAATAAGGATAGTGTTGCATCTTGGGCATGACATCCACACACGTCCCCAAACCGAGCCCGCTCTCTCTTGCCCTTTTTCCCCATCTCGTGGATCTCTCTCCCTCGCCTGGCCGAATGCATTTGTCATTGCCGCTCGCCATAGTCACAGCCACCGATGTCGCCTTGCCACCCCGACCTGTCTAGAAGCCCCATTGAGGTCCTCCTCGACTCCAAGATAAAGGAATAAGGGCCGGAGGCCGTCCAGCACCATCGTCCGGGTCGTCTTCAACCCTCGGACCGCCGGACATTGATGCTCGATTTGCCGGCTACAGGACATCCTCGAGCTCGCCGTTGCCTCTTCGGGATCCATCGTGAGCTGCTGAACCGTTCCCCTACCCCAATTGCCCCTAGCGCCACCATAGCTAGCTCCGCCATCGTGGGCGAAGCCTGCCTCCACCGTGCCATGTCATCGTCGTAGCCGCAGTGCACGTGCGATGCAACCGATAATGTTGCCGCGCTCGTAGTATCCCCAGGAGCCGAACGAGGCCCTTAGCCAGCTCGCTAGCATACCGCAACAGCACGCACGGTGAAGCCCGAGCACCGCTGTGGCCTGACCTCGTCGCTGACACCACCACAAGGCACCCCGGCCCCTATTGCTACCACCAATTGACGCGCCTCGTCGCATTGGTTCTATAGATCCCAGGCCTGCATCTAGAGGCCATCGGAATCAGTCGGCCGGTGATCACTGCCGCACCGAATTAGCGCCGCCCTTTAACTGGAGATTAACCCCTCTATTAACCACTAATTACCCCCCTGAGACTGACAAGTGGGGCCAGTTCCCCTAATCAAGCCGGTTATTATTAATTAAAATCTGTTTAGCCCAGAGCCCACGACAGGATGGACCCACATGTCAGATTTAACTGGTGTTGACCTGTTGATGTCATGGTGTTGTCATGCTGGCGTCACTAATGAGATTTTAGAATAAAAACAATTCAGGAGAATTCCAAAAATCAGTATAAACTTCCAAAATTCATAGAAAATAATATATAACTCGGATGAAAATAATTTATATATGAAAAATTCTCAAAAAAATACAATGAACCTATTTATGCCATGCTCGTGCATGTTTGAGAAAGTTAACAACACCAACTAGGAAATTTCATGACAAGGAAAAATTTGATAAATAGTTTGGAGTTGGAATTTGATGTCCATTTGAGTTCCACTCCAATTAATATGAATAAATATTATACTAGGTAAATTCAGTACCTGAAAATGCCATATCATGCATCATGTTTGTTTCATTGCGTTGAATGTGTTCATTTCCTTGTTTGCTAGTATTTTTCCCTCTCGGTAGACATTACTCTGACATTGAGATCGATGTCACGATGAAGACTCATTGTTATCTTCAGAAGTGTCAGGCAAGCAACCCCCCCTTGAGCATTATAATATAATCCCACTTTCTCGCTCTTGCTCTCATCTCAATGCATTAGGAAAAATGTTTCAACTGTTACTTTTGTTCTGGTAGTTGAACCCACTCCTTTGCATGACCTATCATTGTCACAGTAAATAGCTAAACCAAGCAACCTAGCATACCTGGTACATGCTTGAGACATGTTGTGAAATAACCCTGTTATGCTTGCTATGCTTAGAGTTGTGTCAGGCCTGATTCATCTGGGTGATGAACCAGAGTGAGATGGATGTGTCCTGATGATGAGGGTTAAGTGTTGAACCTGTTTTGGTAAAGGTAGCGATGACATGCCATGCAGGAGTACATGGTGGGGTGCCTCATTGAAACCTCTCATAGGAACTGAGTTTCGTGTTCGTGTTCCCAGACTAGCTACTACCTCACATTGGGGTCCGGTAACTCAACCCCTCTCGGCCTATTAACTTCCATGTTCTCAGTCCAGGAGTCGCAGTAGTTCGAAATGTTGGTAGGTGTGGCAAGGCCTGCGAAGTGAATGAACGGCCCAGTCGGGACCGGCTTGGGGCCTTGCACACAACGTTTGAGGCCATGTTTGAAACCTCGGCCGGACTTCCATTATGGGTTCCTACTCAAATAGGCAACTACCTTGGACATGAGTCGTTGTAATTTAATGTCCGTGTCTGACTCCCTTGGTGGACTTCCACTTGAAGGTTGCCAGGTGCTTTTTTTATGTGCACATGATGATAAGTGGCGGGAGCATGTGTGACAAAGTACACCCCTGCAAGGTAATCTATCTATTCGAATAGCCATGCCTGCTGATATGGACTACTTGGAGACTTGCATTGTTCATAGATAACTTTAATTGATACACTAAAATGCTCTAGATAAGTGTGAGTGCTATGGATGGCTTCTCGTAGGAAGACGAGAGAGGATCCATATATTGATGTGGTGAATATGTGGACTCGTGTGCGATGTGCCACCTCAAAGAAAGTAGTCATAGTCGTAGTATAGGTTAGCCAAGAGTCAAAGTTGGCTTGCTGCAATAAACTCCACAACCTCCTTTTTTGACATTGATGTATATGTAAATAGTTCTGATGTAAGTCTTTTTGGGTACCTTTGTACTCACGTTTACTTATTTATGTTTTTGCAAATGAGACTTCAGCCTCATTAGTGATTCTTATGACGTGAAGTCTGATGTTGACAAGATTAGCTTGGGAATCCCAGATAGAGGTCTGGCTCCTTTGGTAGGGTCGTTGTAGCTTTTGAGGCTCCTCCAGCCACTTTTAGTAGATGTCTACACCCAGACATATTTTGCTTCCGTTTGTTGCTTATATGACTTGAGTGTTGGGTCATGTGACCCTATTTGTAATACCACACTATGTCGGCTCTTATGAGTCTTAATAAATACTTGAGTCATAGAGTTATGTTGTGATGCCATGTTGTATCTACGCATATTGTGCATAATGTGTGTATGGTTGAAATGCATTGGTATGTGTGGGATCCCACACCTAGTCGTATACCTATGGTAGCCTTCTTTACAGGGAAATGCCTCTATGTGCATCCAATGCTCCTTGGTAGCTTGCTACTAGTCCGGATACATTGATAGACCGACATGTATCCTTCTTTGATATTGTGTCTGTCCCTACGGGGTAATGTCACGCGGTGTAATGGAGTCCATGTAGCTTGCTATGAGTCATTTGCACACGTTGATGACCGACACTTGCACTGCTGGGTTATGTACGCCTGTCCCTGCACGATTGTGCCACTTGGCCCTATAACTAGTCACGTCTACCCGGGTTCTTTGACATATGATTGGTAGCGACATATTCATATACGTGAGACAAAAGGCGCAAATGGTACCGGCCAAGGTAAGGTGGAAGCCTGTAACATCCCAAAATTTCATTTTGGAATGTTATGAAATATAGCTATACATCTATCATCATCATTGTTTGAATGTATGCAATGTTGAAATGTTCTTTCTAAATTTCTGAAAGCCTTTTCTACTTTCCCTAAGTTGCTTTCACCTATTTGGAATCTTGGTAAAATGTTCAAAATAAGAGGGGAGTAACATGACACTCCACACCAGGGTCATCTTGGTGATATATTTGAACAATAAAAACCAGGGGTTATTTTGAAAATATTTGAAAAAACGATTTAAAAACAAATAGGCAATTCTGAAAATAATATTTTTTTGAAAGTATGCAAATGACAGAATACAAATGTTCATTAAATAGCATGTATTATTCTAGTTATTTTGATATATAATACTCCTATATTTAGAGATGGTTTGAATGCTTTAAACGGATTTGAAACACGCTGGAAAAACATTAAAAAGAAAACGGTAACGATTTTAGTATTAAACGGGCCGGCCCACGGCAGTTACTCGCGAAGTTAATACCGACCGGCCGACCGACGCGGAAACCGCGCTCACCTCTCGCTGACACCGGGTCCCACCCCGACCGACCGTTTGCCCCGCGTGGACGCCTTCTTCCTCCCGCACGCGACGCCGAACCTCGCCGGCAGTTTCTCCCCTCCCGCGGATCTCGCCTCCCATCACTCCCTCTCACTCCCCGCACCCCCTATAAGTACCGGCCACTTCCCTCTCTCCATTTCCCCCCGAATCCCCTCCCTCCCTCGCCGAGACGCTACTAAATCACTCGCCGGAGTTGCCACCACCACCGGATCTCCCCAACGCCGTTGCCGTCGACTCCGTCCACCCCTCGCCCCACCGTTGCCACCAATCGACGCCAGACGTCAAGCCCCGCTGCCCAGACCACTCCATTGCCTCCCTCGACCACCGGAGCGCCAATCCCGATGACTTCGCCGTCTCGGAGTCGCCGGAGAATCCCCTCGCTGGCGACCTCTTCTTTGTGAGCTCCCCTCCCACTCCGTAGTCGTTCGATCTCAAACTGACGCCTAAGATTAGATCGGGTTATTCCCGAATCGTTTTTCTCTTCCGATCGGTCACCCGCCCAAAGCACCGCTCGCACACCCCCCTTAGCCAATAGGGATCTGCCACCCTGGCCGTCCGATAGTTTTCTGTTTTTAATTTTTGTTTTGTTTTAGTTAACAGAAACTTTTTCAAATTTGTTTTAGCTATAACCTTTAATCTGTTTAATGTTTTGAGTTGATTATTTTTGCTATAGCTCACATTTTTCATGTAGTTTCACCCTGCACTTTTAAATTTCAAATTTGACCTATAAAATTTGAATTGAATAATATTTGCTCAAAATCTTCAAATCTGAATAACTAGAGTTTGAAAATAGATTTTGATATGAATCTTTTTGCTACTGTTTGATATAGGTTAGGACTATCAGCATGTTTAGTTTGAGGATTTTTAAGATGATTATTGTTAGTGTTTTAGCTATAAACAGAATCTGCCTAGTGTTATAGTATAGTTTTATTTACTTAGTTTTAGTTAGTTTAACTTAGATTTAGTTTTAATTTGTTTAGTAGGTTCTGTTGATTATACATTTAGTGATTTACTTATTGTTAATAAAAATATAAAATTGTTTAGTTTATTTCCTTGTTAAGATAGGAATCACAACTTCTTTTCAAATAGGTTTATTTTGATTAAAAAAACTAGTTAGTAATAGTTTTGCTTTCAAACAAAGTTTTACATAATTTAATTTTGTTTTCTAAAACAAGTTTATTTGTAAATTGCTTTCTGTTAAGAACATGTTTTACTAATAAATAATAAGTTTTGTTTTGCTCTCTTGTTAGTAAAACTATATTTGTTCCATTTAGTGCTTATCAAAACTTTTATAAACTTTACAAAAGTTTTCCCAACAAACTTAAATTGATTTTCTTCTGTTTATTAATAAAAATATTTTATTGTTCCTTGTTGTCAACAATTGTTTTGTTATTACAAAATAGTTTTATTATGATAGTATTGTTTTATCAATCACCTCCTAGTAAACAAAACTTTGTGTGTTTTTCTTACTTGTGATTTGTGCATTGTTTTGTCTTGATTGTTTACTAGTTCTTGATTGATGTTTGTGGGTTACAATATTCTGTTGTATACTTATTGAGTGCTTGCTTGTTTCGTTAGATTATCCAGAGTGCGAAGCTTGTTACTTAGAGTCACTCACGTACGAAGATCATCAATCAGGCAAGTCACCTTGATCATGTTTTACCCATGTTTTATATGCATTAGTTCTACCATCTCCCCAATTGCATGCAAGTTAGGTTAGTTGGAAACTTGGTTACATTGTTGTAGTATCATGTGGTAGGTACCTCCTCAACCCCTTTGACAACATTGGCCCCGGGAAAAGTTGTTTTACTTTTGCTATGCTATTAGTAGACGGGGTTGGTTGTGTGATTCATGAGAGTTGAGAGAGTTAATAATTTCAAGACCTACATAATGATCAAGATTTCAAGACTCCGAGTTTTCAACATACCTCTGGGTGGATGATGGTTGAACGGCACCCTGGAGAAACAGTGGATTTGCCTAGGTGATGCTGGAGATGGCCAGTATTCACGCGGAAAGATCCACCAAGGCACAAAGAGATGGATGGGTGCTTCAAGACCCAAGGCTTACCTGCACAGCCACAAGTCATTATGAGCTCTGGCTTGGTTGGATATCGTGGTGACCCTGGACAGGCGGTGCTACGAGATGTAGAAGAACGGTAGGAAAGGATGGGCACCGACAGAGTCGCAGGGAAACCCTTTGGAAGACCATGTTTTGGTCATCCGTTTCTCAAACACCCTGAAGTGCGAGAAATCAAACGGAGGCGACCAAATCTTGTGGGGAACGTGTGCAAAACTCTGCAGAGTACTCAAACCTAATCGATTAGCCGTGTCCACGGTCAAGGACGACTTGAGCCAAAGGAACTGAAACTTCCGGAACTCTCAACACTATTAATATGATGATGTGGGTATTAATAATTTGGGTATGAGAATTGGTTGGTGGAACCATCTCATTAATCAACCAACTTAGTAATATTTTGCTTAGCCTCTCTCTTGATGTAGGAAAAACTTGGCTTTACGCAAAAACTTACCACCCCACCTGCCATATATGCATATAGATTAGATGATTATCTTTTCACCCCTCTCTTGTGACTTTGCCGGCATATTCCATATGCTGACCTACACGGCTGCAACGTATCATGTTGCAGAGTACCTTTCCGACCAGGAGTGAGGACACGTTCTACGCTTAGTGAGATGCCCTTGGAGTCAGATGGACTCATCTACCTTCGTCGCTTCTACAAGATTTAGATATTCTCATGAGTTGGCCTTCAGCCACTTTATTGTAATTTTATTGTAATAAAGGACTCGATATGAGATTTTGATTAATATAATGTTGTGTGATTTCCTTTTGATATATACATTGATGTATCGTGTGTGTACCAGCATGATCTTGGGATGATACGGGAACACCTGAGATTCGACCTTTCAGGTCGGGTCGCTACAGAAATGGTATCAGACCACACGCTGATCGTAGGACGTAACCTCTAGGACTGGAAAGCCTTAGGATTGTTTCTCTTTGTCTTTAAAATTCTTATGCTCTCATCTATTCGTTTTTGACTCCTCTCCGATTATTTCAAAATTTATAGATGGCCACCTTCATCCCAATGTTGATCACGGAGTTTTGCCAGCCTGACGCAACGATGCCCTTTGGTAAGGAGCTGATGAGGATCGTCAAAGACGTAAGGATTGCTTTGCCGAGCATCACCGGGATTCCTATCATATCATTTCCTCAAGATGGATGCTATAGGATCGAGGTGCATATCCCAGGGAAGACTTTTGGGAATCGGAAGGAACCCATCGACCTCAAGTTCGTGGCACCCAGTTGGATACTTGGGAGAGACATGGCCATTCATCGTGCCCTTGGACATATTCAGGAGGAATACAGAGGTGGAACCACTTCACCAGGACTCAACGTGGTTTGTCGCAAGGATGTCCATGGAAAAATCATAACTCCTCCCACTACAGACACCACCATTTCCTATATCCAGACCCTGGAGACTCACATCAGGACTCTGGAGCTTCGAGTTCGTGCTGATACGAAGATAATCAATAATCTGATGAACCGTGAGATTGACCTTGAAGATGATTTGCGGCAAGCCAACTATGAACATGAATATGAGGTGAAGGATTTCTTAGAGAGGATCGACAAGCTGAACACTCGCATTGCCACTCTGGAGGAACAGATGGACACGGGTGAAAATCTTCATCCTGAGGGAGACTTGGCTCCTTTCATCAGCGACGATGATGACTATGAGGAGAGCACCACTGGAGGAGACTCAGTCACCATGTACTTCTGAGGAAAACATTAGTTATGCCCTCCATGTATCTTTTATTTTCAACGTTAAAAGCGTAGGTCGATGCTTAGTTTGATTGAGATTTGTATTCCGATGTTTGACATTGATTGAATAAATGAATGAGTGTTTGGTGTGATATGTTTGTTGCATTGCATATGGGTAGTGAATTTCTTCTTTTAGGCCCTTGTTCTATTCTAATTCTCACCCCTCTGAAAACAGCAAGATGCCTCCACGATGTGAGACCGACTTCACTTTCCTGCCGGAACTCACGCAACTCCTTCAGCAGCAGAATGCACTGATGCAGCTATTGATTCGGAATCAGACCAACAATCAGAACAACAACAACCACCATCCACCCCAGACTGACAATCTCACCCGTTTTCTGAGGTTCAACCCTCCAACTTTCTCCAGCAGTACTGAGCCCATTGTGGCAGATGACTGGCTCCGTAAGATGGAGAGAGAACTTGTCACCGCTGGATGTACTGATGTTGAGAAGGTGCGCTTTGCCGCACATCAACTTGAAGGACCAGCAGCTTCATGGTGGGAGAATTACATCACCACCTATCCTATTGCTGATGTAACTTGGGAGCAATTCAAGCTTGCTTTCCGCACCGCACATGTTTCAGCTGGAGCCATGAGTCTGAAGGAGCGCGAGTTTCGTAACTTGCGCCAGGGAAATCGCTCTGTGGCCCAGTATGTGGACGACTTCAACACATTGGCACGTTATGCACCAGGAGACGTGGCCGATGATGCAGCCAAGCAAGAGAAGTTTCTAGAAGGACTCAACGATGAATTGAGCATGCAGCTGGTAGTGGCTACTTTCAACAACTACTAAGAGCTGGTGGACAAGGCCCTTATTCTGGAGGGTAAACAGCAGCAAATTGAGAATCGCAAGAGGAAATACACCCAGGGGAAGTTTAACTCTGGAGCTCATCAGAAGCCCCGCTACTCCCCGTACTCAGTAAATACCGGATGAGGGACCGGTAAGTTTGGAAGGCACACTCATGCGGTGCACAACCATGGAGGTCACAACCATGGAGGAAATGGGAATGCCCGTCCCAACCATGGCAATTTCAAGACTGACAATGGGAATGGGAACAACAATCAGCACCATCACGTTCCTACTCAGAAGGATCTGAGCCATATCACCTGTTTCAAGTGCCATAAGACAGGGCACTATGCTACTGAGTGTCCCCAGAGCAAGCAGGGAAATGGAAACGGCAACTCCGCAGCCAAGAAGCCAAACCCTTTTCCTCGTGCCCAGGTGAACCATCTCGACGTGGAAGAAGTCTATGATCAACCCAAGACTATGGTTGGTAAGTTTTTATTGCATTCACGTCCAGTTACAGTACTTTTTGATTCCGGTGCAACTCATTCATTCATATCAAGGGTAGTTGTGGATAAGTATGGTTTGCCCACCAAAACCTTTAGTCAGCCCATTAAGGTCAGTTCCCCAGGAGGTATGATGATGGCAGGGATAGGATGCCATGCTTTGAAACTCAATATAGGAAACCATGTTTTTCCCACCGACCTCATCGTCTTAGAATCCCAGGGATTGGATGTAATCCTAGGCATGGATTGGATGACCAAGTATGAAGGAAATCTTGATTGCCCTAGCAAGTCTGTTTCACTCACCACCCCGGAGACCAAGAGGATTAAGTATGTGTCCCGACGCACATGTATGAGTGCACGGTTAAATGCTCTCACGGGAGTTGTTCAGGAGGAAGTACCTATGGTAAAAGACTTTCCAGATGTATTTCCAGAAGAATTACCAGGCATGCCACCACATAGGGAGATTGAGTTCCTAATAGAGCTACAGCCAGGGACAGCCCCAATTTCCAAGAGACCCTATCGGATGCCTGCAAATGATCTGTTGGAAATCAAGAAACAAATTAAGGAGTTATTGGACAAAGGGTATATTCGCCCAAGTTCTTCACCTTGGGGAGCCCCAGTTCTTTTGGTGGAGAAGAAGGATAAAACCTTGAGAATGGTAGTCGATTATCCTGCATTGAACGAGGTGACTATCAAGAACAAGTACCCTCTGCCGATGATTAATGATTTGTTTGATCAGCTAGTAAGCGCCAAAGTATTCTCCAAGATCGATTTTCGATCAGGGTATCATCAACTGAAGATTCATGAATAGGATATACCCAAAACAGCTTACACAACAAGGTATGGCTTATACGAGTATACAGTCATGTCCTTTGGTTTGAGTAATGCTCCTGCCTACTTCATGAATTTGATGAACAAAGTGTTTATGGAATATTTGGACAAGTTTGTCGTGGTGTTCATCGATGACATTTTGATATTCTCCAAGAACGAGGAAGAACACAAGGAACATTTGCGTTTAGTTCTGGAGAAGCTAAGAGAGCATAAGTTATATGCCAAGTTCAGCAAATGTGAATTTTGGCTGACGGAAGTCGGATTCCTTGGACATGTTATTTCCGGAGAAGGAATAGCCTTAGACCCCGCTAAGGTTGAAGCCGTCACCGAGTGGAAGTCACCCATCTCAGTTAAGGAGATTCGCAGTTTCCTTGGACTAGCCGGATATTACCGGAGATTCATTGAGAATTTCTCAAAGATTGCCAAGCCCATGACAGAGTTGTTGAAGAAAGAATCTAAGTATATTTGGACTAAGGAATGTGAAGCCAGTTTCCAGGAGTTGAAGAAACGTTTGGTCACAGCCCCAGTGTTGATTTTGCCCAATATTCGGAAGGACTTCCAGGTTTATTGTGATGCTTCACGTCAAGGACTTGGAGGAGTGCTCATGCAAGATGGAAAGGTCGTAGCCTATGCATCCAGACAACTAGGACCTCATGAGTTGAATTATGCCACCCATGATTTGGAACTAGCAGCCGTAGTGCACGCACTCAAGACTTGGAGACATTTCCTTATCAGAAATAGTTGTGATGTTTACACCGACCATAAGAGCCTGAAATATATTTTCACGCAGAAAGAGTTGAACCTCAGACAGAGGAGATGGTTAGAGTTAATCAAGGACTATGACATGAGATTACACTACCATCCAGGTAAGGCTAATGTTGTAGCCGATGCCTTGAGTTGGAAAACTTATGTGAACACACTCACAGCGGGAGGATTACCCCAAGAGTTAGCCGATGATCTTAGAGAGCTCAAGCTAGAGATAGTTCCAAGAGGATATGTTGCTACACTGGAAATTCAGTCCACCTTGACCAAAACAATTCGTGAAGCCCAGAAATCGGACAAGGAGATAGCTGAGATTAAACAGAGAATGGAAGATGGTAAGGCTAAAGGTTTTCGTGAGGATGAACACGGAACTTTGTGGTTTGAGAACCGAATCTATGTGCCCAATGACCCAGAGCTCAGGTAGTTGATACTTCAGGAAGCCCACGATTCACCTTACTCGATACACCCAGGCAATACCAAGATGTATCTGGATTTAAAGGAAAGTTATTGGTGGACAGGTATGAAGAAAGATATTGCGGAACATGTTGCAATATGTGATGTTTGTCAGCGAGTAAAGGCAGAACATCAGAAACCATCAGGGTTACTTCAACCTTTGCCGATACCCGAGTGGAAATGGGAAAAGCTTGGTATGGATTTCATCACAGGACTACCCAGGACCCGCTCAGGTTATGATTCCATCTGGGTAGTGGTAGATCGCTTGACCAAGGTAGCTCATTTCATTCCAGTGAAAACCACCTATACCAGTGCTAAGCTAGCCAAGATATATATGACCAGGATCGTATGTCTACATGGAGTTCCGAGGAGTATCGTGTCAGATAGAGGAACACAGTTTACCTGAAAGTTTTGGCATCAGTTACATGAAACTTTGGGTACAAGGCTAGAGTTCAGTACAGCCTTTCATCCGCAGACAGATGGACAGACTGAGAGAGTCAACCAGATTTTGGAAGACATGTTGAGAGCTTGTGCGCTAGATTATGGATCTAGTTGGGATGACAACTTACCTTACGCAGAATTCTCGTACAACAACAGTTATGAGACCAGTCTGAAGATGGCCCCTTTCGAAGCTTTATACGGAAGGAGATGCAGAACACCGTTGACATGGGATGGTGTTGGAGACCGACAACTTTTTGGTCCCGACCTTATCCGAGATTCTGAAGAGAAAGTCAGGTTGATTCGTGACAGACTCAAGATAGCTCAGACTCGACAGAAGAGTTATGCTGACAGCAAACGTAAAGAAGTGATGTATGAAGTGGGAGACCGGGCATATCTTCGTGTGTCCCCGCTTCGAGGAATCAACAGATTTGGTGTTAAAGGAAAATTAGCACCCAGATTCATAGGCCCCTACAAAATTCTTGAACATAGAGGCGAAGTTGCATACAAGCTGGAATTGCCAGAAGGATTATCCGGAGTTCATAATGTGTTCCATGTGTCCCAGCGGAAGAAATGTCATGCTGAGATGGCTGATATTCCTTTGAGAGATACAGTGCCCCTAGAGGCCATACAACTTGACAATGATCTGACCTACGAGGAGAAGCCTGTCAGAATCCTCGAGACTGCCAATAGAGTTACCCACAGCAGGATCATCAAGTTCTGTAAGGTTTTGTGGAGTCATCACACCGAGGAAGAAGCCACCTGGGAACGCGAAGAAGATCTTCGTAGAGACCACCCGCACCTATTTTCTAGCCAACCCGAATCTCGAGGGCGAGATTCATCTTACGGTGGGTAGGTTTGTAACATCCCAAAATTTAATTTTGGAATGTTATGAAATATAGCTATGCATCTATCATCATCATTGTTTGAATGTATGCAATGTTGAAATGTTCTTTCTAAATTTCTGAAAGCCTTTTCTACTTTCCCTAAGTTGCTTTCACCTATTTGGAATCTTGGTAAAATGTTCAAAATAAGAGGGGAGTAACATGACACTCCACACCAAGGTCATCTTGGTGATATATTTGAACAATAAAAACCAGGGGTTATTTTGAAAATATTTGCAAAAAAGGATTTAAAAACAAATAGGCAATTCTGGAAATAATATTTTTTTGAAAGTATTCAAATGACAGAATAAAAATGTTCATTAAATAGCATTTATTATTCTGTTTATTTTGATGTATAATACTCCTATACTTAGAGATGATTTGAACGCTTTAAAAGGATTTGAAACACGCTGGAAAAACATTAAAAAGAAAACGGTAACGGTTTTAGTATTAAATGGGCCGGCCCACGGCAGTTACTCGCGAAGTTAATACCGACCGGCCGAATGATGCGGAAACCACGCTCACCTCTCGCTGACACTGGGTCCCACCCCGACCGACCGTTTGCCCCGCGCGAACGCCTTCTTCCTCCCGCACGCGACGCCGGACCTCGCCGGCAGTTTCTCCCCTCCCGCGGATCTCGCCTCCCATCACTCCCTCTCACTCCCCACACCCCCTATAAGTAACGGCCACTTCCCTCTCTCCATTTCCCCCCGAATCCCCTCTCTCCCTTGCCGAGATGCTGCTAAATCACTCGCCAGAGTTGCCACCACCACCGGATCTCCCCAACGCCGTTGCCGTCGACTCCGTCCACCCCTCGCCCCAACGTTGCCACCAATCGACGCCGGTTGTCAAGCCCCTCCACCCGGACCACTCCATTGCCTCCCTCGACCATCGGAGCGCCAATCCCAACGACTTTGCCGTCTCGGACTCGCCGGAGAATCCCCTCATCGGCGACCTCTTCTTTGTGAGCTCCCCTCCCACTCCGTAGCCGTTCGATCTCAAACCGACGCCTAAGATTAGATCGGGTTATTCCCAAATCGTTTTTCTCTTCCGATCGGTTGCCCGCCCGAAGCACCGCTTGCACTCCCCCCTTAGCCAATAGGGATCAGCTACGTCACCCTGGTCGTCCGATAGTTTTCTGTTTTCTTTTTGTTTTGTTTTAGTTAACAGAAACTTTTTCAAATTTGTTTTAGCTATAACTTTTAATCTGTTTAATGTTGTGAGTTGATTATTTTTGCTATAGCTCACATTTTGCATGTAGTTTCACCCTGTACTTTTAAATTTCAAATTTGAACTATAAAATTTGAATTGAATAAAATTTGCTCAAAATCTTCGAATCTGAGTAACTAGAGTTTGAAAATAGATTTTTATATGATTCTTTTTTATACTATTTGATATAGGTTAGGACTATCACCATGTTTAGTTTGAGGATTTTTTAGATGATTATTGTTAGTGTTTTAGCTATAAACAGAATCTGCCTAGTGTTATAGTATAGTTTTATTTACTTAGTTTTAGTTAGTTTAACTTAGATTTAGTTTTAATTTGTTTAGTAGGTTCTGTTGATTATACATTTAGTGCTTTACTTATTGTTAATAAAAATATAAAATTGTTTAGTTTATTTCCTTGTTAAGTTAGGAATCACAACTTCTTTTCAAATAGGTTTATTTTGATTAAAACAACTAGTTAGTAATAGTTTTGCTTTCGAACAAAGTTTTACATAATTTAATTTTGTTTTCTAAAACAAGTTTATTTGTAAATTCCTTTCTGTTAAGAACATGTTTTACTAATAAATAATAAGTTTTGTTTTTCTCTCTTGTTAGTAAAACTATATTTGTTCCATTTCGTGCTTATCAAAACTTTTATAAACTTTACAAAAGTTTTCCCAACAAACTTAAATTGATTTTATTCTGTTTATTAATAAAAATATTTTATTGTTCCTTGCTGTCAACAATTGTTTTGTTAATACAAAATAGTTTTATTATGATAGTATTGTTTTATCAATCACCTCCTAGTAAACAAAACTTTGTGTGTTTTTCTTACTTGTGATTTGTGCATTGTTTTGTCTTGATTGTTTACTAGTTCTTGATTGATGTTTGTGGGTTACAATATTCTGTTGTATACTTATTGAGTACTTGTTTGTTTTGTTAGATTATCCGTAGTGCGAAGCTTGTTACTTAGAGTCACTCACGTACGAAGATCATCAATCAGGCAAGTCACCTTGATCATGTTTTACCCATGTTTTATATGCATTAGTTCTACCATCTCCCCAATTGCATGCAAGTTAGGTTAGTTGGAAACTTGGTTACATTGTTGTAGTATCATGTGGTAGGTACCTCCTCAACCCCTTTGACAACATTGGCCCCGGGAAAAGTTGTTTTACTTTTGCTATGCTATTAGTAGACGGGGTTGGTTGTGTGATTCATGAGAGTTGAGAGAGTTAATAATTTCAAGACCTACATAATGATCAAGATTTCAAGACTCCGAGTTTTCAACATACCTCTGGGTGGATGATGGTTGAACGGCACCCTGGAGAAACCAGTGGATTTGCCTAGGTGATGCTGGAGATGGCCAGTATTCACGCAGAAAGATCCACCAAGGCACAAAGAGATGGATGGGTGCTTCAAGACCCAAGGCTTACCTGCACAGCCACAAGTCATTATGGGCTCTGGCTTGGTTGGATATCGTGGTGACCCTGGACAGGCGGTGCTACGAGATGTAGAAGAACGGTAGGAAAGGATGGGCACCGACAGAGTCGCAGGGAAACCCTTTGGAAGACCATGTTTTGGTCATCCGTTTCTCAAACACCCTGAAGTGCGAGAAATCAAACGGAGGCGACCAAATCTTGTGGGGAACGTGTGCAAAACTCTGTAGAGTACTCAAACCTAATCGATTAGCCGTGTCCACGGTCAAGGACGACTTGAGCCAAAGCAACTGAAACTTCCGAAACTCTCAACACTATTAATATGATGATGTGGGTATTAATAATTTGGGTATGAGAATTGGTTGGTGGAACCATCTCATTAATCAACCAACTTAGTAATATTTTGCTTAGCCCCTCCCTTGATGTAGGAAAAACTTGGCTTTACGCAAAAACTTACCACCCCACCTTCCATATATGCATATAGATTAGATGATTATCTTTTCACCCCTCTCTTGTGACTTTGCCGGCATATTCCATATGCTGACCTACACGGCTGCAACGTATCATGTTGCAGAGTACCTTTCCGACCAGGAGTGAGGACACGTTCTACGCTCAGTGAGATGCCCTTGGAGTCAGATGGACTCATCTACCTTCGTCGCTTCCGCAAGATTTAGATATTCTCATGAGTTGGCCTTCAGCCACTTTATTGTAATTTTATTGTAATAAAGGACTCGATATGAGAATTTGCTTTATATAATGCTGTGTGATTTCCCATTGATATATACATTGATGTACCGTGTGTGTACCAGCATGATCTTGGGATGGTACGGGAACACTGGAGATTCGACCTTTCAGGTCGGGTCACTACAAAGCCATGGGGACTACCATGCGTGAGGCCGCAAAGTGATATGATGTGTTACATGCTAGACTTGTATGGCTTAGGATCGGGGCTTCGAAAGAATCTCACCATGATCTATAGCAACACAGAGAAGACTTATGCGGCTCAAAAGTGATAGACCACATGGACCAACGAATGTGCGTATCACTAATAACACACGAGGTATTATTATTAATGGGACCACCACCATCCTGTGCATGTGTCCTAAACACATGCATGACGTGCCTTGTTTTAAACATGTCAATGCACAATTTTGATAATTTGGGGTGGAAACATCCTCACAAAACGGACAATCCCACACATGGAGGCTAGTGCAAACAAAGTGAAACGGAAGGAGCCCCCCACCCCCCGCGCGGTCATCATCGAAAACACCACTTCGAGGCGTGTCAAACTATTTTTATGCAGAAAACAAGTGACACATGAGTCTGTGTTATATTTATAAAATATCCATATATCATCCGAAAAATATGCAATAATTAAGTTTCCAGGAATTCATTGGGGAATATCATATGTCCCCTTGGGTTCATGTGTTTAGTCGCCATGCAATCAATGATAAGGAACCTCAAACATCTTGGCGTTGTGGAAAACATTGAAAATTTTGGTTTTTAGACAGCTCAGCATCAAACATCAAAAAATCATTTTAAATTGAAGGGAATCCAAAAATCAATTGAAAATCATGAAACTTGGGATTTCATTTCATAATATATATATAGTATGTGTGTGTGTGCCAATTTTTGGCCTAATTAGAGACAATTTTTTGATACACTTTTCTTACAAACGGGAGCTTATTAAAGCTTGGGGCTTGGTACACACACTTGTCACATTACCATCACAAACGATTACAATATTCAACCGTGTGAGTATGCCCCAACAAAATATTACGTACCACTATGAGCCCCGTGTGCCGTCCGAGCGGATGTGAGTCGATGGGACGCATGATGCCACTAGTGCAGGCGACTACCATACAAACGGTTTTTAACCCCTTTCCATGACGTAGACTCAAACCGTCACCTTGCATGTGTGGGAGATTGGGGGGGGGACTATCCCACACGACTCTAAAAACCATTGGCGATGCCTGCTCCCGGTCACACACGATAGAAAAAGTTATGTCGTTTGTGATTGGAAGGACAATCCCAAATAGGTATTTAGTAGAAATCGTGTGAGATGTGCATACTATCCCACACGGTGAATCCCAAACATACGTTTCCGTTAGTGTTGGGGATATATACCCAGGGTGAGACCCGCCCAGGTGGGGGTCGGGTCATGCGATTGGCGGCTTCCGGTAATTTTAGGAGGAAACATAACCAGTGGGCTGGAGGGCCCAGAGCCAGAAGGTCGAATGTAACCCGGTGGACTTGAGCCACCGGGAGTGACTTGTTAGATAAGGCATGTTTAGTTAGAGGTGAGGTCGGTTGTTAAGTTTAACCTGACCCGGACTCTTGTAAAACCAGGGCCTTGACCCGTGTATATAAGGGTTGCTTACCTGGGCGGCTTAGACCACGAAACAATTGATCGAGAGCTAGGTCAAGTGAACTCGCTCTCTTGTAACCGATAAACAATCAATACAACACAAAGTGGGACATAGACTTTTACCTCTTTCGAAGGGGCCGAACCTAGGTAAACCTTTGTCTCTCGATTCCGATCAACCCCTTCGAGTTCACCGCCTTAGCGATGGCCTTGAACCGAAGTCCGTTGACCCAGACATCTGCCGTGACAAATCCACGATAGTTGGCGCCCACCGTGGGGCTTGCACTCGATGGTGTAAGGTTCTCGAAGGGATCTCTCCCAAGGATCGAGGGATACGTCGTTGGCAGGATGACCAAGAGTCACCGCGGCAAACTCTACATCGAAGATGCCGGCTGGAGTCCCGAGGCCAACTCAATCGAGTACGGGCACCGGGTCCCCTTCAGCGGAATTCACGTTTTCATCGGCAAGATCGGCGGATCAGGACCCAGGCTAGACATCTGCACCAACCTCGTCGAGCTGGCCTGGTGCGCGCAACCCACCCGTGTTAACCCAGACAGGAAGCATGTCTTCGTCGGCTTTACCCAAGGCAGGGAGCTTGAAGGCTCCATGTCATAAGAAGGAACTCTCATCCGCTCAAAGGACGGCTCCTCGAGCGGCGAGACAGAATCAACCTATCAACTTCACAATGGCGGGCTTGGGGACTATGATGAGCATTACCCTGAGTCGAAGTATCATGAGCCGGAGGAGTATGAGCCATCAAACCACGCCACCATTTTCATGTCGGGGTCAGCATCGGCTCATAATAGCACAACTGCTAGTGCGGCCGGATCTAGAGTGGGCAGGCCGCCATCTCAAGGTCTTTTGGATCTGATGGATGAGCTCACAACCTTGATGGAAACAGAGGTAACTATTGAAAACCAAGCGGCCCGTAACACAGAGATCACAAGGTTGAAGGACAAGATGGAAGGAGTCCAACAGGATATCAATGCGATGAATGCTCAGATGGATGTTAACTCAGAGCGCCTTAGGGAAGAGGCTTTTCGCTTAGAGCTAGAGCAGCAGTCTACAGTGGTAGTTCACCGAATCAGGCACCAGTCTCGTTTGTCGGATCAATATGAAGCCAGAAGTATTTTTAATACGCCAGGGATGGGACGAAATATGCCTTTGACCATAACCCGGATGGCAGAAGTACCTAGAAGCCGGGCAGCGGCTCAGCGTCAGCAGCCAGACCCGCATCGTCACAACTAGACCCCACTGTAGCCTTTTTCGACCCCACCGGGTCATTATTCTAAACTGGCGGAGAACATGGTGGCAGTGGCAACTAGGCTTGGTATAATCCCTATACTCGATGAGGCACCTTTTGTAGAGGAAGTGCGGTAACCAGCATCGAGGCGATGGCGGCGGACCATCCGGCGAGTCAGGTCCTTCCGGGTTTGGTTTCGGTCCGGGCGTCTCAGGATCAGGCCATCAGGGCCAAGCAAACCATGGAGGGAATAATCAGCAATCTCGCGTTGGAGGTCAGCAGTAAAATAATTAATCCGAGTTTCAGAGTAATCCCAAATAGTTTAACTCCGGATAGTACAACGTCTTTACAACCAGTCTAGACAAGCGAGACCGGAAGTTATGCAAGCGGGCGTTTAACGCGTCTATGCCGGCTCTCCCACAGTATTTAAAGTGGTCTGAGTATGACATAACTTGGATCGGGGAGGATCACCCGCCGCGTGTGGATAACCCCGGGCAATTGGCTCTAGTGGTCGCCCCCAAGTGGGAGGATATGTGTTCAGCAAAGTTCTTATGGATGGAGGCAGCAGCATAAACATTCTGTATTATGACACTTTTTGTCGGATGAATTTGCTTGACAAAGACCTCAAGCCTTCTTCAATAGTTTTTCATGGCGTGGTGCCTGGGAATTCAGCTTATCTAGTGGGAAAGATTTCGTTGGAAGTCGCCTTTGGTGATGAATTCAATTACAGGGTGGAGTCTCTATGGTTTGAAGTGGTCAAGATTAAGAGCTCGTATCATGCTCTATTGGGACGACTGGCTTATTCCAAATTCATGGCCATGCCTTGCTATGTTTACCTATAGCTCAACATGCGCGTGTTAAACGAGACGATCACGGTACATGGAGACCGGAAGACAGCTACTGAGTGTGAGGAAGGGGATGCAGCCTATACAGAATCAAGTTGTGCAGAGGTGGAGCTCAAGTTTTACAAAGAGAATGTCAACCTGGCGGACATGACCCCGTTAAAAAAGCCTAACATGGAATCTGAGCCACCGCTTAAGTTTAATGGCAGATGATACCAAGTTGGTGGACTTCGCACTTGGAGACTCATCACAGCAGTTCACTATTGGGGATAATATGGATCCCAAATACGAAAGCACGCTCATCGAGTCCATCCATGAGTATCGGGACATCTTTGCATGGAAGCCTTCCGACATGCCAGATGTACCGAGAGAACTCGTTGAGCACCACCTTAATGTGGATCCTAAGTTTAAGCCAGTCAAGCAGTTCCTGCACCGATTCAATGAGGGGAGGCAGAAAGCAATTGGCGAAGAGGTGGCTCGGCTCTTGGTAGTAGGGTTCATCATTGAAGTTTTTCACCTGGAGTGGCTCGCTAACCCGGTGCTAGTTCTCAAGAGGAACGGGATGTGGCGTATGTGAATGGATTACACGGATCTTAACAAGGCGTGTCTGGTTGACCCGTTTGCTCTCCCCCATATTAATCAAATCATTGACACAACGACGAGTTGTGAGAGTCTGTGTTTCCTAGATGCTTATTCAGGTTATCACCAGATCAAGATGGCAGTTAAAGACCAAGAGAAGAGGGCTTTTATTATGCCTTTTGGTGCTTTATGCTATGTGTCTATGCCTTTTGGGCTTAAGAGTGCCCTGGAAACTTACCACCTTGTGTGCAGAACTGTCTTCTTGGTCAAATTGGTTGCAATGTTCATGCTCACATGGATGATATTGTAGTCAAGTCAATGAAGAAGGGGACTCTTCTGGATGATCTGAAAGAAACCTTTGACAATTTTCGGGTTTACAAGATGATGCTTAACCCGGCAAAATGTGTCTTTGTTGTACCTCAGGCAAGCTCTTGGGGTTTTTAGTCTCAGAGTGTGGCATTGAAGCTAACCCGGACAAAATAAAGGCTATTACTTTCTTGTTTAAACCAGCGTGTGTCAATGATGTTCAGTGCTTGGCGGGTCGTATTGCTGCACTAAGCAGGTTCATAATCCGCATAGGCGAGAAAGCTTATCCTCTATACCAGATGATGAAATAGATAGATGACTTCGTTTGGAGCAAGGCTGCGGATGAGGCGCTTGAGGCGCTCAAGAAGCAGTTGGTTGAGCCACCGGTCTTGGCTTCTCCGTTTGAGAAAGAGTTGTCGCTCTTCTACGTGGCGGCTAATAACAGGGCAGTCAGCGCTGCGATTGTTGTGGAGCATAAGGATGCAAGGAAAGAGTATCCCATCCATCGACCGGTTTATTATGTCAGCGAGGTCTTGATAGAAGCTGATATATGGGTGTTGATGGCAAACCGCAAGTTGAAGCATTATTTCCTTGGGCATCAGATAGGAATGGTTAGCTCTGCTCCGTTTGGAGATATTATCCAAAATAGAGAAGCCACTGGCAGGATTGCTAAGTGGGCACTTGAGCTTGGACCCCTCAATTTGAAATATGTGCCTCGCACAGCTGTCAAGTCCCAATCATTATTGGACTTCATAAATGATTGGAAAGAAAGTCAGTCACGTGAGGAGAAGCCGGATAACACATAATGGACGATTCACTTTGATGGATCCAGGCAATTGGAAGGCTCAGGGGCTAGAGATGTATTAACTTCCCCACGAGGTGACAAATTCTGTTATGTTTTGAGGCTAATGTTTCCTTGTACTAACAATGCAGTAGAACATGAGGCTTTGCTTCATGGGATCCGGGTGGCAAGGAGATGAACTTGAGCTGGGTCATATGTCTTGGCGACTCAGACCTAGTGGCTCAACAAGTCTCTAGCACATGGGACTCCAGGGACCCTCATATGGCGGCTTATCGCCACGCGGTTGGCGTTGTTGCTGGTCACTTCAAGGGTTATCAGGTGGATCATATTGATCGGCGCAAGAACAAGGCGGCTGATGCATTATCCAGGCTGGGGTCTCAACATAAGTCGGTGCCGCCTAATGTGTTCTTGTACGTATTGCGTCACCCGTCAGTCAAGTTACCATCGGAGGAAGACTTGGCAATACCTGATCCGGAGGGGCAATTGGTGGCGGATCTCTGTGCGATCCCTGAATGGACACTGCCTTACCTGGCATACTTAACCCACGGTGAGTTACCCCAAGATGAGACCCCTTGCGCGACAGATCACTAGGCAGTCTAAGTCTATGATGATCAAGGACGGCGAGTTGCATCGGCGCAGTGTAACCGGCGTTTTTCAATGCTATGTATGTCACACCCTGTGTTTTGCCTCATGACTAAGTTATCATGACTAAAAAATTAGGGACAATTAAAACTTTTTGAGTGCATTTGAATGCTTGACTTGTGTGTTATTTGCTTGCCTGTTTGATTGCTTGCTAGTGCTCTATACTTCATAAAACATCATCCTACCCTCAAGAACTCTTTTCCTTGATCCAACTCTTGTCCGATGATCATGCCATCTGAATAGGACTTAAAAATTTTTTTACAAAAATTGATTTTGGCCAAAAAAGCATTTATTTAAATTAGGTTTTCAAATCCCCCTCATTTGAGATTTGCACTACAAGCCCCCAAATTGGGTGGATCCTTTTTCCCAAATGATTTATTTGGAACCTACTATATATATATAACTTCCCAAAACCACAAAATATTATTTTTAAATATTATTTCCATATTTTATTTAAAGGCTTTTTCTTAAGGCTAGAAATGGTCATTTACAGGGAAAAATTATTTAAATGCTTTAAAAATATTTGAGAAAATTTAGGAAAACTCACTCGACATATATTGTCCATATATAAGAGTTTGAACACATGGTCATGTTAAAAATATTGGATAAAACCCTTCAAAACCGTTTCTACCTATTTCAAGGATTTGAAATATTTCTATAAGGAATATTCTCACATAAATCCAGGAAAATTCTAGCACGTCACATAGCATATATATGGTCATCTTGCCAAGTTTCATATTAATCCCAATTGTTTTGGTTCACCAAAATATCCCAAAACCCTCTTTTTCCAGATCCAAATTTGAGCAACTCTATAGTACCAACTGTCTCCCCTTAAGCTCAAACTTTTTGGAGATGATATAATCCTCCAATAATGCATCCAAACCAAGTGGTGCATGAAGGAGAACAGGTTCACTTGTCCAAATCACCCCAAATCCTTCCTGCTGATTTCAAAAATTGGGAATGTTTGCATGGTCAAGTTTTCCCAATTGGTCCCAAATTTTTAGGAATGCTCTAATATCCATATAATGCCACCATACAAAGTGGTGCATTAAGGAGAATAGCTTAGAATGACCAGATCTATAGAAACCTATTTCTGTTGATATCTAGGGTTTACCAAGTTTACATTGTGAACTTTATTCAATGAATCTCAAACTTGGTGATTAACCTTCTTTCTACCTTCTATTTCATCCTGTTGAATATCATGCCAAGCAAACTCAATTTGCTAGCCCAAACACTCATCAAACACCCCCTGTTGTGCCACCAAACTAGTTGTATGGGCCCCTTCCACTATTCTCCTTAACCTGAGATTTTTACCACACCTCAACACGCCACACTGTCGGGCGCCTCCTCCGTTACCCTCCTATCTCCCCTGCCGGGCATGCCCGAGCACCTCCCGTGGACTTTGTCCATGATGCGCCGCGGTCCAGCTATTTAAGGCCTCCCCGAGCGCCCTGGTGATGCCCTTGGCTCTACCCCCCGTCTTATGAACCCTCACGACTTTCCCCCTTGCTCTCTCGTGCCCTCTATCATCTCCGATGGCCGAAGCTTTCCTGCCTGATCCTTCTCAAATTCAGCCACAACGGTCCCTCTCCCCTTCTCTAAGGCCTCCAGACCATCACATCCACCTCGGGAGCTCTCGTGTGCTCTATTTCTCTCCACAGGTGGCCATAGTTCCATGCCCCCATATCCGGCGGCTTCATCCGCCACGGAGGACGCTGCACTCTGCCACGACCTCCCCAGGGACCGGGATCCGCACATGCAGGAGCTGCTCGTTGCCCCGAGCTCTTCGATGGCCGGAGCGCCATCGGAGGTGGCCTATGCCACCGGGACGGGGCGCCGGCGCAGCCTCGGCTGGTCTCCCCTGCCACTCCTTTGTTTCGGTCGGGAGGTAGGGGAGGACCTACCGGTTGGGTCCGACTGTAAGTGGCTGTGGCCACGGACACCACCCCGTTAAGTGGAAATGCCCCTGCCTGAGTATGCCTCCCTTCGGCCGAAGGCGTATTCAATGGAATACGCCACCGGCGGGCACAACTGTGCTACTGGGCCGGCCTAGTAGCCATTCCTCGCCTAGTGCGCCTCGTGGCCCATTTATGTGAGAGGTTTTTTCCTTTTTCTTTTTCTTTTATCAGAAGGGTTACAAAATGCATAATAAATTCATTTGAACTCCAAACTTGATGATTTAAAATCCTAGATGATCCTAAAATCTTGTCCTAACCAAATTTGTGCATTGCACATGTTTCCACAAAATATCTTATGCACCACTATTACTTTTGTCATTTATCTTATTGTCTGGCCCATGTTGCAAAATCCCTAGGGCATCAAAATCAACTCCAAATGGAGTGATTCGAATTCCTAGGTAGATATAAATTCATTCTCTAATTTGTGAGCATTTTTCCTTGCAACTCTTCCTCAATCTAGATTATTGAGCTATTTCTTAGGGACCACTTGTTATATCCCTAGAACATTCATACTAACTCCAAATCTAGTGAAACCACTTTCTAAATACTTCTAATAACATGCCCTATTTGGTGAGTGCCTCCACTCATTTTTATAAAAATATTTTTTGTGGACATCTTATAGGATCATCGTTCCCTTCATTTCCACCATTCGAAACTCCCCCTTGACCCACATCTACCAAAACCTCCTTGGTTATTTCAATCATGACTAGAGGTGTCCAAGAAAAACATAACTCCTACTTATAGAGCACTTTTTTGTCTGCTTGTTGTGTTGCTTATTGCTGTTGTTTCCGGCGATAGTTGACGAAGTAGACGAAGTGCTCAGATTGGATGAGAAGCGTATGAAGACATCAAAGACTTTGCCGAACTAGGCAAGCAGCACTTTGACCATGTTAAGAAATCACTTTTATTGCATGTCATATAGCACTTTACTTTCGTTATATTTGACCATGTGGAGTAGTGACCACTTCGGTGGGTTGCTTCCGATACTTTTGCCATTGATACTTGCACCGTGCATGACCCTACCATCCTTATGAGGCTTGTGCGGGTGGGAGTAGATAGGATGCTAGTAGATGCTACGCAAGTGGGATCGGGATTATGCATGGTGACGGAAACAAAAGGGACGATTTCAAAGTCTTTTCGAAAACCCCGTTTGGTACCACTAATTCCTGAGGGAGATTGTGATGAGTTCGGTAACCACTTGAGAAAGAAGTGGTGTACCGGAATAAGCAAGTGTGTGTGATTTCGAAAATGGAGGGTTTAAGATTTGTCGACCGTCCCAACCTTACATGCAAAACCACGATACCCCTTATGGAACAGGGCTTTGTTGATTACTTTGCTAGGTACTAGCAAGGAGCCCACATTACTAGTGGCAGGAGTGGCGTGGTCACTCTTGATACGGGGTCGTGCCGGTATGGACGATCATGCGCTGCCTTCACAGGCACCGGGCACAACATTGGTCCCTGCATGGATGCTACGTGTGATGTACATCATGTGGGCTGTGTACCAATCGAGTGGACTCTTTGTTTAGTATTGCTAGGGGAAGGCATTGTTCGGGTGCTTACCTCGGGTATGTAATATACCGCGAGTCGTGGATCACGCGAAAGTTCCCCGAGTCTTCTGGATATAGTGTGCAACCTCTACAGAGTGTAAATCTATTCGAATAGCCGTGTCCATGGTCAAGGACAGTTGGGTGGTGTTGCTTATGCCACGTCCAGAGGTTTTCGCAAACTTGGTGTGTGTTTGTGTGCGGTTGACAGAAGGATGATATTTGAGATAAGTCTGATGACTTGATGTGATGAACGAACATGAGATGTTCAACCCCTACTCATGATGATATCTGTAACTTGTTCATATGAATATCTGCCCATTGCTAATGCATGCTTACAAAAGTTATTTGATCATGTCACTGCATTAAAAATTAGCTTTATGCAAAATTACCTATTAGTGCTATATCATGCATTGTTATTGCCTTGTTCCAAACATGGGTTGCTTGTGAGTACATTCAAAGTACTCATTGGCTTGCCACTGGTTATTTTATTGTCCAGGCACGAAAGATTAGGTTATGATGAAGATTACCTTGGTGACGGACATGCGAGCTAGGACGCTTCCCAGTCAGAATGCCTGTAGGGTTAAGGCAGATGGTTTGGGTTCACGCTCTCGTCAAAGATTTTCCGCTGCAAGTTTATTAAAACTTGGTTATATAGGCCATATTTGAGTAAATCGGTATGTAAAGGATGTAAGACTTTTGTTATTCAGTTTCTGTGTGTTCAGTGAGCATTGATCTCTGGGATCACTGTGCACGTACAATCGATGATCACGACTTATGAGTCGGGGTCCCCACAATGTCTCTCCTGATGAGGGTCGTGAAATCTTACAAGAAATCCATGCTGGCAATTGTGGTCATCACGCGGGTCAAAGTCATTGGTGTCCAAGGCATTCTGCCATGGTTTTTACTGGTTCACGGCTCGTAAATATGCAGAGGACTTAGTCAGTAAGTGTGGCGGGTGTCAGAAATTTGGACGCCGTGCTCACGTGCTGGCTCAAGAACTACGGATGATTACAATCATCTGGCCGTTTGCAGTCTGGGGACTTGATATGGTAGGACCTTTCAAAAGGTCAAGGATAAGAAGACCCACCTCTTGGTGGCAGTTGACAAGTTTACTAAGTGGGTTTAGGCTGAGCCGGTCAGTAAATGTGGTAGTGCAGCAGCGGTTCAGTTCATCAAAAAGTTGATCATTCGTTTTGGTTATCCACATAGTATCATCACTGATAATGGCACAAATATGTCCAAGGGAGCTATGAAGGATTTCTGTGATGATGTGCATATACGCCTTGATGTCTCTTCGGTAGCTCACCCTCATTCTAATGGTCAAGCTGAGCATGCTAACTAGGAAATTTTGAGATGTATTAAACCCCGGCTTATGGTTCCTTTTGGAGCGCACACCGGGTTGTTGGGTGGAGGAGTTGTCGTCTGTTCTTTGGAGCATAAGAACTACCCCTAACAGGTCTACAGGCTTTACGCCTTTCTTCATGGTCTATGGCACAAAGGCTGTTCTCCCTAGTGATATTCGTTATGACTCGCCCAGAGTGGAAACTTACGTGGAAACTAACAATGAGGCGGCGCATCAGGATGCTTTGGATGCCTTGAATGAAGAGCGGGATCTTGCAGCAGCTCGTTCAACTATTTATCAGCAAGACCTGCGCCGCTATCATAGCCGCAGGGTCAAGACCCGAACGTTCCAAGAGGGTGACTTAGTACTTCGTTTGATTCAAGACAAGTCAGATATGCACAAGTTGTCACCTCCCTGGGAAGGACCGTTTGTGATCATCAGAAATCTCAACAACGGGTCTTATTACCTCATAGATATACGAGAGAGGGTCAAGTCTCACACTTCTGGTGAAGAGACGAAGAGGCCGTGTAATATTGCTCACCTTCGGCCATAATATTCTTAAGTTGTCCGACGGCTCTCATCAATGTACATAGCTCCGTCATTGTACAAACCATGTTTTATGATATAATAAAGTGGGCATCCCCATGATTTAGGGCATGTGTCGTGTTCCTCACACTGAGTGTCATACAAAAGAGTTAATCCTTCATCAGGTCACTTGGGGGGCTTTTAAACCCCCTCTGGCCAGGCTTTCTATGCCATCGGGAGTCAATCCTTAATCTGGTACTATAAGGAGGGCTTTTAAACCCTCTTGGATAGGTTTAAACTAGAAAAGGAGTTGATCCTTTCAATTGTTCACTTGGGGGGCTTTCGGCTTTATGGGTTAAGCTTATTACCTCCTCTTGACCCGGCTTTCTGCCATCTCCAAGTAATACTTGCCTGTTTGTAACTTGCTACTCCACCATGTGACCCGCCAAACCCTTGACAGTTAATCTTGATGTCTACTATGGCTTTTGTCAAGGTTTAAACGATGGCTTTTGTCAGGAGAGAGCTGATGTCTACTACACAACCTTCTTCTTGTAGACTTGTGTTGGGCCTCCAAGCGCAGAGTTTTGTAGGACAGTGGCAATTTTCCCTCAAGTGGATGACCTAAGATTTATCAATCCATGGGAGGTGTAGGATGAAGATGGTCTCTTTAAAGCAACCCTGCAATCAAATACAAGAAATCTCTTGTTTCCCCAACACACCCAATACAATGGCAAATTGTATAGGTGCACTAGTTCGGCGAAGAGATGGTGATACAAGCGCAATATGGATGGTAGATATAGGTTTTTGTAATCTGAAAATATAAAAACAGCAGGGTAACTAATGATAAAAGTGAGCACAAACGGTATTGCAATTCTTAGAAACAAGGCCTAGGGTTCATACTTTCACTAGTGCAGTTTCTCTCAACAATAATGACATAGTTGAATCATATGTAAATACCTCTCGTGCGACAAATAGTTCACTCCAAAGTCACAAATAGTGGAGAACTAACAAAGAAATTATTGTAGGGTACGAAACCACCTCAAAGTTATCTTTTTCCGATCAATCTTATGACCTATCCCTATAGGTGTCACGAACAGCCCTAGAGTTCGTACTAGAATAACACCTTAAGACACACATCAACCAAAAGCCTAATGTCACCTAGATACTCTAATCTCACCACCAGTACCCATGGGCTTGATCATACGATACGCATCACACAATTTTGGATTCATCATGTTCAATCCAACACAAAGAACTTCAAAGAGTTCCCCAAAGTTTCTACCGGAAAGTCAAGACGAAAACGTGTGCCAACCCCTATGCATAGATTCCCAAGGTCATGGAACCCGCAAGTTGATCACCAAAACATACATCAAGTGGGTCAATCGAACATCCCATTGTCACCGCGGATATCCCATCGCAAGAGATACATTAAGTGTTCTCAAATCCTTAAAGACTCAATCCGATAAGAAAACTTCAAAGGGAAAACTCAATTCATCACAACAAGATAGAGAGGGCAAAAGTCCATATGATTCATCTATATTAATAAAGCTCATGGTACATCAAGATCATGCCATCTCAAGAACACGATAGAGAGAGATCAAACACATAGCTACTGCTACATACCCTCAGTCCCGAGGGTGAACTACTCCCTCCTTGTCATGGAGACCGCCGGGTTGATGCAGATGGCCTCCGACAGGGTGCCAGAACGGGCTCCCGATTGGTTTTTCGTGGCTCTGGAGGCTTGAGGCGGCGGAACTCCCGATCTAGGTTTCTTTTCGGAGGTTTCTATATTTATAGGAATTTTTGGCGTCGATCTCACATCAAGGGGGGCCACAAGGCGGTGACAAGCCTGCTAGGTGCGCCCAGGGGTGGTCGCGCCTGGCAGGCTTGTGACCTCCTCATGGCTCTTCTGGCCCAACTCCAATGCTTCTGGGGTCTCTTTTGGTCAAAAAAATCATACTAAATTTTCAGTCCATTCCGAGAACTTTTATTTCTGCACAAAGAACGACACTGTGGTAGTTCTGCTGAAAACAGCGTCCGTTCGGGTTAGTTCTAATAAAATCATACCAAAATCATATAAAATTATTGTAAACATGGCATGAATACTTCATAAATCATAGATACATTGGAGACATATCAGCATCCCCAAGCTTAATTCCTACTCGTCCTCGAGTAGGTAAATGATAAAAGAAATAATTTATGATGTGTGAATGCTAGCATAGTGCATAAATTTGATCAATGATAGTTCCAAACAGTTTTTCTAGCATCATTATATATCATAAATAGTAGCCCATCTCATAAAACTTCTCATGATAAAGTAACAAGATATTCACAAGTTAAAGTATAGACTAACAAACTATGCTTTCACTCGCCAAACCATTGCAATTCATCGTATTTTCAGGAAGGGTCTATGTAAGAGCTTTGATTTAGCAAATTCCACATACTCAACTATCATATAGTCTTCCATGATTGCTAACACTCAAAGCATATTTTTAGGGCAAATGGCATCCGTAGAACACAGAGAAAGATAGGGGCTTAAAGTTTTATCTCCCAACTTATTTATCATATAGATAATTGTCAACAATAATAATTCATGATCAAATATATTTGAATGGCCATATATGCTTGGATATTTCCCCAACGCATGACGCTTGCCAAGAGAAAAAGGCGGAAAATAAGATGTGGTGAAGATCACCATGACTCTTGCATAAAGGTAAGTACATGAAAGTAAAAGATAGGCCCTTCGTAGAGGGAAGCATTGATTTGTAGAGGTGCCAGAGCTCGAGCTTTTAAAACAAAGATGAATAATAATTTTGGGCGGTATGCTTTCATTGTCACCATAACAACCGAGAGATCTCGGTATATTCCATGCTAGATACATTATAGGCGGTTCCCAAACAGAATGGTAAAGTTTTTACTCCCCCACCACCAATCAATCACTCTCCAAGGCGAGCCGTATCCACGGGTACCGTCCATACCAACAACATTCCTGGGGGAGTTTTTTTTAATTATTGCCAGGTTTTTTATTTAATTTCGGGACTGGGGATTACTATTACTAGCCACTTTCTCATGAATTATAGTGAATCAACACTATCATGAGAATAACCAACCTAGCATGGAAGATACTGACAGCGCCTAGTCATTATATGAGCGATTCGGGCATACAAAATAGAATATTATTTGAAGGTTTAGAGTTTGGCACATGCAAATTTACTTGTAACGGCAGGTAAATACTGCATATAGATAGGTATGGTGGACTCATCTGGAACAACTTTGGGTTCAAGGGTGTTTGGATGCACAAGTAGTATTTCTACTTGGTGCGGAAGTTTTGGCAAGTATGAGGTGGAAGCAAGCACCACATGTTGGAGGATCCATAACAATATAACTTCTATGCAAATATACACAACCATAACTCATTACGTTGTCTTCCTTGTACAACCTCAACTAATTAGCTCAAGTTTGACAATAATTAATGGGTAATCACAATAATAGATTATGTCCAGGATAGTATACTTATATGTGAAATCTCTCTTCCTTCAATACTTTTTCATGAATGGTTCAAGTGACTAATGCGGTGTTTGCTAACTTTCAATAAATTTTAGCACCTATAGTTATTATATGTGAATTCATTACTTCCCATGGGATAAGCATATAAAACATATATAATTTCAGGTTTATAATATTCATTTCATTCAACCATTTACTCAAAGGATATAAGTGAAGCACGAGAGTAAATGACAAAACTACTCCAAAACATATAAGTGAAGATCAATGAGCAGTTAAATAATCAAGTAGTTATGTGAGGGCTCTCTCTCTCAATAAATGTTTTCATATCTGAGTATTTTATTCAATATCAAGCCAAAGAAAAATAGCACTCCAAGAATAGCATGCATCATGTGAACGTATTAAAATTTAGGCTCAACATAGGCTAACCGATAATTGTTGATGAAGAGAGGTGGGATGCGTAGCATCCCCAAGCTTAGATATATGAGTCTTCTTGAAATATTTACTTGGGGTGCCTTGCGCATCCCCAAGCTTGAGCTTTTTTATGTTGTACAATCCTCTCATATCATGGTTTCACTTATTCTCAAAAACTTCATCCACCCAAAACTCGAAAAGAACTTGTGAGATAAGTTAGTACACATAAGAACAAATCAACACTTCACGTACTGCCAAGACAAGTTGCACAATAATTTTCAAACATTATGTACCGTATACTATCATTTCCACAATTTATATATACCAATATAGGCTATGCAAACTATAGGATAAGTAGATAACAAAACTATGACAGCAATCTATCCAAACAGAACAGTGTGTAGCAATTTATTATAACATTGTACCTCTGTAACTCAGAAAATTCTGAAACTTTAGTACATGCTAAGTAATTTATATGAGAACACTGTGTAAAAATTTCAGAAACTTTATACGGTCCAGTAAAATATCAAAATTCAAACACTACAAAAGAAGTTTCTGTTTTTACACATCACACATCAAACATGCAATTGAAGCATCCTAAAGGCAATTCTTGGAACTTTTTATTGAAAAAAAAGATTATAAATAACACCTAAAATAGAACAAAAAATTAAAATGATGGTCTAAGAAAAAAATCATATTATGTGACGAATAAAAATATAGCCCAAGTAAGATATACTGATAGTGTTGAAGACGGAAGAGGGGATGTCTTCCGGGGCATCCCCAAGCTTAGACGCTTGAGTCTTCCTTGAATATTACCTTGGGGTAGACTTGGGAATTCCCAATCTTAGGTTCTTTTCACTCCTTATTCTCCTCATATCGGTGTCTCACCCAAAACCTGAAAACTTCAATCACACAAAACTTAACGGAACTTCCTGAGAAGGGTTATGTCGTAAAGATAAATCATTCACTTAGGTACTGTCAAGAGAAGATTCATAATTATTACCTCATGATACCTACTGTATACCATCATTCCCATAATTTATATTACTCAATATAATCTATAGGAACACTTGAAACAAGCAAATTATGCATGCAAAACAGAATCTGTCAAAAACAGAACAGTCTGTAAAGATCTGAATGATCACTATACTTACCTGACACGAATAATTCTAAAAAAACTGAAGGAATTTGCATATAAATGTTTTGTAAAAAAATAGAATTTTGTGACACTCCAGTAAAATCAGATAATTCAAATACTGGACGCAAAACTTTCTATTTTTGCACAGAATCAAACAAGCAAGCATCCACACTATCCTAAAGGCTTTACTTGGCACTTTATTGAAATAAAAGACACAAAACACGATTACTACAGTATCTTAATCATGTGAAAACATCAAAAACATAAAGTAGAAGTGTTGGGTTGTCTCCCAACAAGTGCTTTTCTTTAATGCCTTTTAGCTAGGCATGATGATTTCAATGATCCTCGTATAGGAATAATAGTTGGAACATGCAAAAGAGCATCATCAATCTCATGAAAAGAACATTTAAGTCTAACCCACTTCAAATGCATAAGGATCTTGTGAGCAAACATTTATGGGAGCAAGAATCAACTAGCATAGGAAGGCAAAACAAGCATAACTTCAAAACCATAGAGAGGAAACTTGATATTATTGCAATTCCTACAAGCATATGTTCCTCCCTCATAATAATTTTCAATAGCATCATGAAGGAATTCCACAATATAATCAGAACATATAGCATTCTTTTGATGATCTACAAGCATAGAATTTTTATTACTACCCATACAAGCAAAATTCTTCTCATGTAAAGTAGTGGGACCAAACTCAACAAAATAACTATCATGAGATACTTGATTGACATAACCACTTTGAATATTAAATAATGATGACAAGTTTCAAGGTTGTCATTACTCTTTATATCATACATGTCATCACAATAATCATCATATATAGGAGGCATGCTATCATCATAATAGTTTTGCTCATCAAAACTTGGGGGACACAAAATATCATCTTCATCAAACATAGCATCCCCAAGCTTGTGGCTTTGAATATCATTAGCATCATGAATATTCATAGAATTAATACTAACAATATTTATATCATACTCATCACTCAAATATTTAGTGCCATCCATTTTAATAACTTCTTCTTCTAACACTTGAGCACAATTTTCCTTTCCATCATTTTCACAAAAGACATTAAAAAGATGAAGCATATGAGGCAACCTCAATTCCATTTTTTAGTTTAATTTTATAAAACCAAACTAGTGAAAGACAAGAAACAAAAAGATTTTTCAAGCACTCACCTCCCCGGCAACGGCGCCAGAAAAGAGCTTGATGTCTACTACACAACCTTCTTCTCGTAGACTCGTGTTGGGCCTCCAAGCGCAAAGTTTTGTAGGACAGTGGCAATTTTCCCTCAACTAGATGACCTAAGGTTTATCAATCCGTGGGAGGTGTAGGATGAATATGGCTCTCTCAAACAACCGTGCAATCAAATACAAGAAATCTCTTATGTCCCCAACACACCCAATACAATGGCCAATTGCATAGGTGCACTAGTTCGGCGAAGAGATGGTGGTGCAAGCACAATATGGATGGTAGATATAGGTTTTTGTAATATGAAAATATTAAAACAGCAAGGTAACTAATGATAAAAGTGAGCACAAATGGTATTGCAATGCTTAGAAACAAGGCCTAGGGTTCATACTTTCACTATTGCAGTTTCTCTCAACAATAATGACATAGTTGAATCATATGTAAATACCTCTAGTGCAACAAAGAGTTCACTCCAAAGTCACAAATAGCAGAGAACTACCGAATAAATTACTGTAGGGTACGAAACCACCTCAAAGTTATCTTTTCATATCTATCTTATGAGCTATCCCTATAAGTGTCACGAACAGCCCTAGAGTTCGTACTATAATAACACCTTAAGACACACATCAGCCAAAACCATAATGTCACCTAGATAATCCAATGTCACCACAAGTACCCATGGGCTTGATTATACGATATGAATCACACAATTTCATATTCATCATGTTAAATCCAACACAAAGAACTTCAAAGAATGCCCCAAAGTTTCTACCAGAAAGTCAAGACAAAAACGTGTGCCAACCCCTATGCATAGATTCCCATGGTCACGGAACTCGTTAGTTGATCACCAAAACATACATCAAGTGGGTCAATAGAACATCCCATTGTCACCACGGATATCTCATCGCAAGACATACACCAACTGTTCTCAAATCCTTAAAGACTCAATCCAATAAGAAAACATCAAAGGGAAAACTCAATTCATCAAAACAAGATAGAGAGGGCAAAACTCCATATGATTCATCTATATCAATAAAGCTCGCGGTACATCAAGATCGTGCCATCTCGAGAACACGAGAGAGAGAGAGAGATATCAAACACATAGCTACTGGTACATACCCTCAGCCCCGAGGGTGAACTACTCCCTCCTTGTCATGGAGACTGCCAGGGTGATGAAGGTGGCCTCCGGTGATGGTTTCCCCCTCAGGCAAGGTGTCGGAATGGGCTCCCGATTGGTTTTTCATAGCTATGGAGGCTTGAAGTGGCGAAACTCCCGATCTAGGTTTCTTTTCCGAGGTTTCTATATTTATAGGAATTTTTGGCGTCGATCTCACGTCAAGGGGGCCACGAGGCGGTGACAAGCTTGCTAGGCGCGGGCAGGGCGTGGCCGCGCCTAGCAGGCTTGTGACCTCCTCGTGTCTCTTCGGGCCCAACTCCAATGCTTCGGGGGTCTCTTTTGGTCCAAAAAGTCATACTAAATTTTCAGCCCATTGCGAGAACTTTTATTTCTGCACAAAAAACGACACCATGGTAGTTCTGCTGAAAACAGCGTCAGTCTGGGTTAGTTCTAATAAAATCATACCAAAATCATATAGAATTATTGTAAACATGCATGAATCCTTCATAAATTATAGATACATTGGAGACGTATCAAGTGCCGGCTTACAGTGAGCGAGGACAAACTCATCTTGCCTATCATATCCCCTTCACTATGTAGCCTGTTCGTACTCTTAGCATTGTCAATCTTTTAAAGACCCTGAACTTGCTAAGGTTTAAATGACAGATTTATGTCACGTGAGGCCTGGTTTACAAGTTCTTAGGATTTCCGCCTCGTTTCTTTGGAAACAAAAATGTTTTTATAAAAAGAGAGGGTAACAAGAGTTGTCTTATCTTGTTGTGCCTTTAAAGCCGGCTTATAGGATGAGGCGTACAATTGTTTGTTCTGGCAAGTACTTTCATGGAAAGGTTCTAAGTCTTGGGAAATTTCCGGCTTGGCCCATGGAGTATAAGCTGCCTGGCGAGTCAAAACAGCTAAAGTGCTCCGATGTTAACAAGTTGAGTTGGTTGAGTCGCCAACAAAGCTTTCAAGCATAAGCGTCAAAAGTGGAGGAACATGCAGTCAAAGAGTTTTCTACAACTATTACAAGGCCATTCAACAGCCCCAAGCATTCAAGAATTAATGTTTTTCAACAAGATTTACCCAGTGGTGTAACCAAGCCGGGTTACATGATGCAGATTTCTCTCTTTAACTCGCCGTCGGATCATCCTGCGCCGGGTCTTCGGTGTCCTTGATCTGAAGATTGTCGACATCCCAATTGCAGTTGGTAAGAGCTTCAAACATATCTTCATCGTGCATGATTGAAGATAGGTCAACATCAGGAGCGAAGAGGTGCTTACAACGTTGAGGAATCAGCTTCTTTGCTTCAAAAGTGGGTTCTTTGATCTGCCTGTTGTCTTTAGAGTAAGCTGCCTGGTACACTGATAGGTCAGCTTCTGTAGGCAGCCAACTTGCAAGAACCCAGGATGCTTTATGGAAGTGGGAGTAGTCTGCTTCTGTGAAATCCGAGCCGTAATCCTTCAGTTCAGGAAAGTCATTCATCATTTCATCTGGATTGAGCTCTTCGGCGTAAGCTAGTGACCGGCTTAAAGCGGCCATGGCACCCATGTGGGCGAATAATCTCTTTAGTTCCTCCACTTGCATAGGAATGGTGGAAAGGGTCTCGATCACGCCCTTCATGAATTTCGGAATACCCTTTTGCAGACATGATGACCTTGATAGTGATTAGAGACCCGGCGTGTAACTGTTCCATTAAGGTGTATATGGCCTTGAGCACCATCAGGCTATTGCTAGACAGCTGGCGGCTTCGCTCCCTACAATCAAGGCAGAAGTTTTATGAGTCATCGGGCAAGATTTTCAATAAAGTTTGACAAGGAATACTTACCAAAGACAACCCCAACCATGCGAGAGATGTGCCCCTTCAAAGTGTTCAGCTCTTCAGTGGTTGTTTTAAGCCGTCCCTCTCCTTCAGCGAGTTTGGTCAGGGCGGCTTGGCTGGACTCGGAAGTCTGTTTGAAGGTCTCGAATTCTGTTTTGATCTTTTCGAGCTCAATGGAGCAGAACCACCATTTTTCTTCTGTCTCTTCTCGGACACTTTGTTTTAAAGCCAGGTTCTTCCTAAGTTCTGTTATGGCTGCTTCAGCGCTGATCAAGGATTCCTTCAGAAAGTAGGATTATCAAATTTTAAGCCGCTGGTCCGGTTCATACAGTTTACATAAAAATTTGGTGCAAAATTCAAGTCTCAAGCAGATTGCAAGCAATTTACTTGACACTTGGGGGCTAATGTGTCTCATCTCTCTTAAGTTATACTTAAGTGCCGTCTCATTACTTAGGTAATGACCTGACCCTTGGGGGCTACATTTTGGCTCTTAAGTTATACTTAAGTGCCGGCTCATTATTTAGGTAATGAGCCGACCCTTGGGGGCTACATTTGGCTCTTAAGTTGTACTTAAGTGCCGGCTCATTACTTAGGAAATGACCCGGCCCTTGGGGGCTATATGTGGCTCTTAAGTTATACTTCAGTGCCGGCCCATTACTTAGGAAATGACCCGGCCCTTGGGGGCTACATTTAGCTCTTAAGTTATACTTCAGGGCCATCTCATTACTTGGGTAATGACCCAGCCCTTGGGGGCTACATTTGGTTCTTAAGTTATACTTCAGTGCTGGCTCATTACATAGGTAATGACCCAGCCCTTGGGGGCTACGTTTGGCTCTTAAGTTACACTTAAGTGCCGGCTCATTACTTAGGTAATGACCCGTCCCATGGGGGATACATGGCAGTTCTATGAAAGATTGCTAAATGATTAGAAGACCCAGCTGATCCTTGGAAAAATCAACCGGCTCTTGGGGAATGCATAAGTATATATGTACAAAGAGGCAAGATAAGTTCAGTCCCTCATATTTTTCTTCATTGTGGCAATCAAGCTAGCCTCCATGTCTCGGCTGGCAAACAGGCGACTCAAGTAGTCACCGTGCAGTTCATCAACGATGAGCTTATCCAGGTTTGAAAGGTCAATTGGAGTTTTCTCTTCATTCAAGGGAGTTGCCTCGTATTCTTTGACATGTTTTGATAATTTGTGTGAGGGAGATGTAGGTTCATAAGCCATCCCGGCGATAACAACTTCTTCATGAGAACCCTCGTGTTCAGCTAATGGTCGGGGGCTGGGCGGCTTAGGAGCAGAATCCGAGTGAGCTTCAGGAGTTTCAATATCCATAGTGGCCGGCTTAGCATGCAAAGGAATTTCTTCAGGAGCATCTTTGGTGGCTTCGGAAGGCTCAATATGAGACTCAGGGATGTTGGGTCTGGGAAGCTCCGGGCCTCGAACATCAGGAGTGGCAGATGACCTGGCCCCTTTCCTCCGTTTAGCTTGGGCCCTGTGTGTAAAGTCAATTTGGGATATGTCATGATAATGTTGGACATATTGAATGGTTTTTGGAGTATAGAAACACATACCCAGGATTGATAGTAAAGGGAGGAAGCTTTAAGTCGGTTGAATACCAAAAGAAGGAGGCGAATTTTGGAAAAGTTAGCATTGATAAACCAATTAGTCAATCGCAAAAATAGTATCAGACAAAGTAAGCTCAAGGCAAAGAGGTACCTCGGTGTGCTGTTTTTGTGGAGCCGTCTCATTGGGTAAACCGGATAAAGATCTCCAGAGCCGGCGCTCCGGGTCTGGCGTCTGATATCATCCTGTTGTTTCTTCAAAAGAAAGTTACAACTCAAGTAAGAAAAAGGACGGGAGCTCTTTACCTTTCGTACATCTCGCCGTGTTTTTTTATTGGTGAAAGGTCCGAGTGAGAAGAGACAATGATTACCTTAGCAACATTGGCATGGCTGTGTTCAGCTTCTTCCTGTGAGTGATCATCATCAATAAGTTGCATGAACAGAAGGACAAGGGAGTCAAGTTCTACCTCTGAATCGTCTAAGTCAAATAGCTCTTCAGTTGACTATTTCTGTTTGCGGGACTGCGCCTTAGGTTTTGAGGCCTTAGGGACCTTGCTTTTCTATTTTGAGCACAACAGTTTTTTCCAGAAGGAAGAGCCGACCTGCAAGAGACAAAGTAGATCAACAAGAAGGGTTATTAAGATATGGAGTTAAAAGAATGGATGAAGGTTAGGATGAAAAGACTTACATCCGGAGCCGGGTTAAGAGCATAGAAGGGGCTCAAGCTAGTATTGCTACAGGCGGCTAATGTTTCCTCTAGCATAGACTTGACAATGGTGTTGAGGTCCTGGTCTGTTAAGGGAGTCTGATTGCAGCATTGAGGGTCACCCACGTCACCAGAATACTGGCACATCAAGGCGTTTCGGCGGCTTAGCGGTACAATCCCCTAGGAGACCCAACAGCGGGTTAGATCAACACCCGTCAGCCCATTCGCCAACAAGGCCCTTGACTTTGGAAAAAGGTGGTGGAATATTGAGCACGTTTGGCGGCTGACATCCGATCTGGAAGCTCTGTATCTATGCTGAGCCGTTAAGGACAATAACTGGGTAGTGCATTCCCCCCTCTGGTGAAGTGTATTGGCAATAGAACCAAGTCTTGTTCCACTCTTTGGGATGACTCGACAAGATTGCTGCTGGAAAGAGTATGTCCCTCCACCTCTGAAGGGTTACGCCTCCGAGCTCAAGACTTAACCCGTCTGCCATTTCAGTTTGGTGGTTGACATAAAGTATTCTTTGAATAAATCAATAGATGGTTCTTCTTGAGGTAGGCTTGATAGAAGGTTTGGAATTGGCACATATTGGTGACAGAATTTGGACCAATATCTTGGGGTGCAAGTTGAAAGCGTGTAAGACGTCCCAAAACTTTTTTGATTCGGGTGGAGAGAAACCCCAAAGGAGATGGTCTGTGAAGACGATGACCTCCCTGTATTTTGACTTAGGGGTGGTCTCGCTTCCTGGAACCCGCCAATGGATAACGTCCTGAGCCGGCAGATCTCCATGATGATGAACTCATTGAGATTTTCCTCGGTCACTCCGGACCATACCCAGTTGCAAGTAGAGGGAGTCCTCGACATGGAAGCGGCTTAGGAAGTTGCGGAAAGGCATGAGTGTTTGGCATATCAAAAATACATTTTGATTGAGGTTGCTACACTGGTAAATGGTAGCAGCATTTGGCGGGTCAATAAAAATTATGAGCCACCGAAGTGGCTTGCGAGGAAACGCAGTGAGCCGATGGACTGTTGGCGGGTCAAGTTATTTATGCAGGTCCGAAAGTTATGAAGTGTTGACAAACCGTTTCCACAACTACAACCATGGATTTAGGATCTATGGGCAAAGGAAAATGAAAAATATTCTAGCCCTAAAAAGCCTAAAGGAAGAACAGATGGCCAATACTTGAATTATTACGAGCCAGCAGATTTACAAATAAGCTCTTATAAGTGCGGAGCAAGAAGGAGCGTGATTCCAGTGGTACTATGAATCTTTGAAGATGTTTTCAACTAATGGATAAAGAATGCTTCCGCGAGGAATGATGAACTCGACGGACTCACTGGATGCGAGAAAACCCTAATGCAGATCTGATGGGGAGCAACGTTCAAACCTAGAGGGTGCGGCGAACGCGCGGGAGCTCTTGTTCGTCTGAGGTTGATGCAGCGGCCAGTGTTGGTGAAGATGGCGAAAACTGGGCGGCGCAGCTGGTTCCGGCGGCGCATGTGTTTGGAGGAAGAAGAAGAAGATGACTGTGTCTGTCAAAACCGGCGGATCTCGGTAAGGGGTCCGAAACTTTGAGACTATAATCATCAGTAACTGGAGACGAAGGGGACACAGGTTTACCTAGGTTCGGGCCCTCCTATGGAGGTAATACCCTACGTCCTGCTTGGTTGTATTGATAATGTGGAGGGGGGTACAGAGTTGATCTACCTTGAGATCGAATAGATAACCCTAGATGAGTTGTTCTGTTCCTATACCCTAAAACCCTCCGGCTTATATAGACGCCGAGGATGCCTAGGGTTTACACATGGTCAGTTACATGCCAAAGAGATAAACATGCCTATTTGCTACATCAAACGTGGAGCGCAAACCGTGCTTCCCGAAGCTTCCATCCTGGAGACTGGGCCTTCAAATTCTCAAGTGTTCGGCAAATAGCCCATATAGTCCGGCCCATGGTAATAGGCCGGCTCCTCGAGGACCCCCTAGTGTAGGACTCCCTCAATGGCAGTGAGGAAAAAAATGAAAGTGATAACCCCCACGTTTATTTATAAGGGCATTACGGAATTTCAAATGGTTCGGCATGGGAATCGAGGGAGCACGTTCATGATTATACTAAGAAGACGCCTCGATTTTCAGGCTGGTCATATTAATGACAAAAGATCCGCTCTGACGTCAGAGGAATCTCTTTTGATTTTGCCAAATGACATCACGGCGGGTCATGACAGCTTGTCAGATGCAAGGATTGCCCATTTTTCAGCGGGTTATGAAGACTTCAAGACAAGGCAAGACTCGCCAACCAGATGACTTGAAGATTGACATGAATTGGTTCAAATCAATCTGGGGCCTAATGTTGGCGATATATACCCAGGGTGAGACCCTCCCAGGTGGGGCTGGGTCATGCGATTGGCGGCTTACGGTAATTCTAGGAGGAAACATAACCAGCGGGCCAGAGGGCCGAGAGCCAGAAGGCCGGATGTAACCCGGTGGACTTGAGCCGCCGGGAGTGACTTGTTAGATAAGGCATGTTTAGTTGGAGGTGAGGTCGGTTGTTAAATTTAACCCGACCTAGACTCTTGTAAGCCCAGGGCCTTGACCCATGTATATAAGGGTGGCTTACCTGGGTGGCTTAGACCACGAAACAATTAATCGAAAGCTAGGTCAAGCGAACTCGCTCTCTTGTAATCGATACACAATCAATTCAACACAAAGCAGGATGTAGGCTTTTACTTCTTTCCGAGGGGCCAAACCTGGGTAAACCTTTGTCTCTCGATTCCGATCAACCCCTTCGAGTTCACCGCCTTAGCGATGGCCTCAAACCTAAGTCCGTTGACCCGGACATCTACCGTGAAAAATCCATGCCCATTAGTATTGTACATCACACACAATTTTCTGCTTAACATTGTTTGTGTTAGGGGTGGCCATCACGCACGGTGCCTAGAAGAAAGTTTTTGGCATAGGGTTGTCCATCACACACACATTTTATGTGAAAACCTTTGCAAATGGGTGTTCTAGCGCACACAGTTTTCACCTAGAAATCATGTGTGATTGTTCACTGATCCAACACGCTGATTGTCCAGCAAGGGTGTGGGTTTGTTGAGGTCATCAATGACGGTGTTCTGTGACAAACCATATGCAATATGAAACCCCAATAATCAGCTAATTTCTCTATTATTTATAATCCAACTAGTAAACAAATTGATACTTCATATCAAGCACACAATATATTTCATTTCGTATTACGGCAACCAGGATTTCATAATTGAAATACATCAGAGTACAACATCATATGGGCATATAGTACCTAGATACCCAATTACATGACAGGACCAAGTTTCACATGCAACATCTAAAACCTTTAGAAAATAGCATCATATATGGTAAATAGATAAATGAATCTCGTCTAGAAAACTGTTGAAGTGGAAGGCAAATATTGAGCCTTCATTGATGTCGAAGGTTCTTGCAACTTTCTACCAGTGCCTATGGATGGTTGCCCACCCATCCTTCATCCTCTTGAAGGAGACTTCAAGATTATACCATGGTTGTTGTATGAATACCTTCCTTGCCTCTTGACCATACAGGTGGTTTGAGACGTAGTCATCGATGAACTTCTTTGGAAAGAACTGGAAACAAAGATATATGTAAATTGCGTTACTAAAAATTGAAATGTCACAAAGGGAAAAAATACAAGGTAAAAGAGATAGTACCATCGTATAGTTCACTGTTGTCTTCTTCATTGTGGAGATAAACATCTTGTTGTTTTTCGTTGCAAATTTCTTTATCTTAACAATCTTTCTGAGTTTCTTAATTTGACTTATATTCATGAACATATCATTTCCCCAAATGAGAAATGGGTGAACAGAGGGTCTAAACCTCTTTAGGCAGGACCTACATGTACAAGACCAAATTATTGTTATAAACCTAAATATTAGAATGGTTCCTGCAATTGCACAATAATGTGATATTAGACAAAGGATCATGAAAGTGCAAACCTCGATGGTAAACCTCAGTGTCTCCCATTGTTCCCCTTGTAACATGTTTAAGAATAGATATTGATCAGTAAAATCTATGAATGAAAGATAAACGCATTGCATATCCAACATATGAATTCAAGCCACATGGAAAAGCCAAGCGTGCTAAGAAGTATGAAATATAGCAATTGTAGGTTTCACGTGCATAGCAAAACAAAATTATACCAACAATAATTGTACATCACATTGCAGATGATCACCAAAACAACTGAACCAAACAGTTAACTGAGCCTCACATTTCACAATACAACATAGTAGTACAAGGTTAGATTGCATACCATCATTACATTGCATATTTCAGTAGAGTTTCTTAAGGGAAGACAGGAGTAACACATGTCACGGGTAAAAAAACATGCATAACAAGCATAGCTAGTTGAACATAGGTCATTAGTAATTAAGCTTAAAAGCAAGATATTTCTCATCGTTGGATATATCGATAACGCTGGGCTTGGACAAGGGCGAATCCTACACATCATGGGTGCCCTCCTCGTAGTGGTGAGTTGCCTTAGCCTGTCCGGTCACCAACCTGCCTGCTATGGAGTTGAGGATAGCACGGGCACGCAGAGAAAACAACTCGGAATCGTCATCGAAGGCAACGGCGGAGCCTTGGAGAAAACACAACTAGCTGTTGTTGAAAGCAGCCAACCTCGTGGCGGCGTCCACACGTGAGGCGTCGATAGTGGCCTCGATGTCTAGATGATGCTCCAAGATTTGTGGGTCAACACGCATGGCAGCCATTACGACCTCATCCGCGCGTGCGGTCACGATTTGCTTCTCCACTGCCAGGTGTTCCTTGAGATCGTGGCTATACTGCGTGCACTGTGTCTTTCGGCGGTGATTATGTGGGGAGTGGGCCGGTGATTTTCATGGAATGTGTCGCGCCGACGGTCGGTCCGTGTGGAATGGGGGATTCCGTGGAATGGAGGAGGAGGGGTGGAGGGGGAGTTGGTATGGGGAAGGTTTGCATTACCTGACTGTGACTAGCATGATTAGGCCGAGAAGCAGGAAGGAGCATCGCCGACAAGGAGGTGGTGCTGCAAGCAAGCAGTGAAGGTTTAAACTCAGGAAATGAAGGGGGGAGTAGGGGGAATGGGAAATGTCGCTTTTGGTTGGTACGACGGGCGTGGGATGTAGATATTTGCGTGGCAGCCCAAAATTTCGTTTGGTGCGGTGAAAAAGTAGCGCGCACAGTCACGTCGAACAAAGTACCATTACCATAACTGTGTGCGATATTCTCCAAGCTTCCAGGGTAAGATATCGGACCCTACATTCCACACGGTACTTGCATTTCATGTTCATTTGGAAGAGAAAATGGGGATGCGGCGGCAAATTTTGGTCTGAATGTCCCTCGTTACATTGGCCATTGCTTAGTTTAACAACACTTGAAAATTTTGTACATGGATTAGGAGGATTGCCCAAGATATTTTTTACTGCATCACAAACGATTCATGGATGTCAACTGTTTGTGACAGACTTATTTGCAAAATGTTGTTAAAACAAAAAATGAGGTTAATTCGACAAAGGAAGTTGTTTGGTTTGCAATAAGATTTATGTGAAGTGAACACTTACCAATAGTTGTGTTGTGCTAAAATATGGAATTATTCAGGGTCTGTTAGACATTTTTATAAATTAATTGAGTTTTCTAGACATTTAATGTGTATAATTCTAATTTGAACTATCGTCCCAATGTCCATGCATCAAAATGGGATTGAAAATCGTATTAGTGTCCATGGCTTCATCTTTAGGCCACGGGCAATAAATCAGAATGAACTTCAAACATCTCGGCATCTTGGCTCGGGCACAAACGTTGAGAAATTTGGATTTTAAATTATTGTAAATCCAAAGGGCATCAAAAAATCTAAAAACTTGGAATGTTGTCATGACATGGAACATATATATGTGCCATGGTAAAAAAATTGTCCAACATGGGGCAATTTTAGCCTCAAGTCTCTTACAAAGCAGAGCTTCTGACTTCAATCTTTGAGGTCCCGATAAGGAAAACGTCGCCTTACGTAGGCAAAACGACATCCGCTCATCTTCTGGCCATGAAATTTTGTCAGAATATGGAATTATTCAGGGTTCTTTTCTCATTTTCATACCTTAACTGAGTTCTCTAGGCATACAATGTGGATAATTAATTTTTTAACTAAAATCACAATGTCCGGTGCATCAAAATGGATTGAAAAATCATATAAGTGTCCATGGCTACTTTGGGCCTCATGGAAGATATGGGAATGGATTTCAAACCTCTCAGGGTCTTGACTCGGCCACATACATTGAGAAACTTGGTTTTACATTCATGTATAAGTCAAAAACACATGAGAAAATCAAGAAACTTGGCATGGTGTCATGGCATGGATCATATGTGTCCTGATGATAAATTGTCCGATTTGGGACAAGTTTTGGCACAAACCCTTACAAACCTCAACTACTCGCGGGGAAGCTAGCTTTTGTAGTTTCGATAAGGAACTCGTCAACTTATGTGGGCGAATGGACATCCGCTACCTCTTCTCGTCTTGAACTATATATTTCTAGAGGCAACATATACCAAAATGAGCGTCGTTCCAAAATATGAAATTATAAATATACGTTTGGGATTTTTATACATTAATTGACTTTTATATGCATTATTTAACGTGCATATATGATTCAAATTTGAACTACATTCACAAGGTACGATGCATCAAAATGGGTTGAAACCTGTATAAGCTATACATGAATCTTTAGGACCCGATGCAATATATGGAAATGAATTTCAAACATCTCACGGTCCTAGCTTGGCCATACAAACACTAAGAAACACGGGTTATAAGTCATGTGTAAATCTAAAGCTAGTTAGAAAATTCATGAAACTTGGCACGGTGTTATAACATGCATGGCTCATATGTGCCCTGGTAAAATAATGTCCAATTTGTGACAAGTTTTGGCTCAAACCGCACACAAACCAAAGATTAATTATCATGCAAAGCTTTGTTGCTTCGATATGGAATGTGTCACCTTATATGGGCGAATCAACATCTGCTGCCTCTTCTCGTCTTGAACTATTTTTATAGGCAACATATACCAAAATGAGAGTATTGTGCCAAAATATGAAATTATACATGGCTCGTTTGGCCTTTTTATACATTAATCGGCTTTTATATGCATTATTTAACGTGCATAATTCAAATTTGCACTATAATCAGAGTGTCTGGTGCATCTAAATGGGTTGAAGACCATATAAGTGTACAATCATCTTTAGGATCCCATTTAGTATATGGGAATGAATTTCAAACATCTCGCGGTCTTGGCTCTGCCACAAAAACATTGAGAAACTCGGGTTGTAAATCATGTGTAAATCAAAAACTAGTCAGAAAATTCAAGAAACTTGGCATGGTGTCATAACTTGCATGGCCCAGATGTGCCCTGGTAAAATAATGTCCAATTTGGGACAAGTTTTGGCACAAGCCCAACACAAACCATAGATTAATTATCACGTGAAGCTTTGTTGTTTCGATATGGAATGTGTCACCTTCTCTGGGTGAATCGACATCCGTTGCCTCTTCTCGTCTTGAACTATTTCTATAGGAAACATATACCTAAATGAGAGTCTTTTGCCAAAATATGAAAATACACATGGTTCGTTTGGCCTTTTTATACATTAATTGACTTTTATATGCATTATTTAATTTGCACAATTCAAATCCGAACTACAATCAGAAGGTCCGGTGCATCAAAATGGGTTGAATGCATCCTTAGGTCCCATGCAAGACATGTGAATGAATTTCAAACATCTTGGGGTCTTGGCTTGGCCACAGAAACATTGAGAAACTAGGGTTTTAAATCATGTAAATCAAAAACTCGTTAGGAGATTCATGAAACTTGGCATGGTTTCATGAACATGGCACGTAAAGGCGTCATAGCATTTTGTTTTCCTATCTGAGACTTGTTTTTAATATATATTTTCTTTTAGAGACAACATTGATAATTTTAATTAAATTATAGTAAATATAGAACTCGCACAAATTCAAGAAATTTGGTATGGCGTCATTATATAGCACAATTAGGTTGTGGTATTTTTCGTGTCATTAATAGCAAACAAAATCTTTTTGGAATAGAGAACTGTCATGTTTCAATGCAAATGGTTGCATTATTTTCAAACTGTTAGCATTCTACTGCCCTTCACGTCCTGCCAAGAGTCGCACTATTTTATTGGCTAGGGCTTAGGAGGTGTCGTGCGAGCAGCTGCTTGAGTTGATAGGAGGCATGCAAGCTGGCATACGCCGCGCAGGCTCAACAGGAGGCATGCAGTCAGTACGCCGAAGACTCACCGAAAATCGAGCCCTTTGACCACCGTATCCACCCTCCTCGCTTCCAACATGTCCATTAATGGCGCCCGAGCCACTGTTTAATAGGCGGCTTTACTGCCCACTCACTCATAATCCTCCATATATCTTCACCTCACATTCACCTCCATCTTCAGACCTCCACGGCGACCTACGCAATGGTGCAAAAGGATCATATGCCACTAGTCTTCCGGTTTGGTGAAGTTGACACCGAGACGGAGGAGATAGAACATACAGAAGAATGGAACACCATTGATATGGCCCTGGAAGAGCTGCATGCCGCAGTGGATGCTGCCCCGACGCACTCGCCATCAACCGCCGTCGCGCACGCACCAGCCACCATCCCCATGGCATTGACGGGCTGGTCACCCAGCATCACTATTGGTGATATAACCCCATGGTGAGACCTGCCCAGGAGGTTACGGGTCACACCTGGCGGCTCATGGACCGGTCCAAGGATGGGCCTTGACGACTCAAGCCCCAGACGTTTGGTGGCTTTCCAAGATGGGCTAAGGTGAGGCCTAGACGGAGAAGGTATGAAGACCCGGGCGGATGAGCCGCCCGGAGACAGCTTGCTTAAGAAGGCAAGACAATGTAGAGATAGACTCGGACATGTTGTGAGAGTCGGTTATGACTTGTATGACCCGTGGTCTTGACCTCCTAGATAAAGGCGAGACCCGGGGCGACTTAGGGGAGGGCGAATTAATCGAGATCTAGGTCAAGCAATCCGCTCCCTTGTAATCGATACCCAAGCAACACAAGCACAAGCAGGACGTAGGCTTTTACCTCTACTTGAGGGGCCGAACCTGGGTAAGCCCATGTCCTTCGTCCCGATCAGCCCCTTTGAGTCCATCACCTTAGCGATGGCCTCGAACCTAAGTCCTCAGACATCTGCCGTGTCAAATCCACGACAGTTGGCGCCCACCTTGGGGCTTGCGCTCGGTGCTGTTGAGTTCTCAAAGGGCTCTCTCCCAGGGCTCGAGGGATACGTGGTCGGAAGGATGAGCAAGAGTCGCCACGGCCGGCTCTACATCGACGATGCCGACTGGGGGCTCGATGCCGGCTCTGTGGAATATGGATTTCGGGTCCCTTTCGGTGGGACCCACGTCTTCATCGGTAGGATCGATGGATCTACTCCCGGGCCGGATGTCTGCACCGACATTGTCGAGCCGGCTCGGCGTGCGCAACCCACCCATGATGTGCAGCCCGCCCGTGGTAACCCGGGCTGGAAGCACGTCTTCATGGGCTTCACTCAAGGTATGGATCTGGAACCTTCTACGTTGCAGGAAACTCTTGTCTATTCAGAAGACGAATCTTCGAGCGGAGAGACGGAGTTGATCTACCAGCTTCACAACGGGGGGCTTGGGGCCTACGACGAACTTTACCCTGAGTCAGATCGTTCTGAGCTGGACGATCTTGGGCCGCCGATTCATGCAGTCGTGTTCATGGCGGGGTCGGCCCTAGGTGCGAGCAGCACAGCCACTAGAGCAGCGACCTCGGGGGCTGACCTGCCGCCGCCGGCTCAAGTTTTTATGGATCTGATGAACGAGCTCGCGGCCCTGATGGCCACTGAAGTTACACCAGATAACCAAGCCGCTCGGAACTTAGAGATTGTGAGGCTCAAGGACCGGATGGTGGAGGAGCAACACAGGATAGCTGAGCTAAAGGTCCAGATGGAGGAAGAGGCAGAATGTATTAAGACGGATGCTTTCCGCCTTGGGATGGAACAGCAATCGGCGGCTATGGTACATCAGATGAGGCATCAATCCCGCTTACCAGAATGTTATGAGGCTAGAAATCTCTTCAACACACCAGGAACGGGACGGGCGTCGGATGCACCTGGAAGCCGGCTGGTGGCTCGACCGATGCCACACCAGGGCAGTGACCACCAGGGCAGTGGGAGTGCCATGCTTATCACCGGCTCTGTGAATTGAACGGTTGCCGAATGATTTCAAAGGACCTCATAAGGTTCCGAACTACACTGTTGATTTACCTCCGGAGGCCTGGATCGAAAGTTATGAGCTAGCTATGGAGATGCTGGATGTCAGTGAAGTGGTGTGTGCTAAGTACTTTATCATGATGCTTGAAGGTCCGACTCGCACCTGGTGAAGAGGGTTGCCACCCAATACCATCAATTCGTGGGCTGCGCTAAGGGCAAGGTTCATCAAAAACTTTCAAGGGACTTGCAAACAGCCTATGACCATCCTGGACCTTGATCATTGCATCCAATAGGAGAGCGAGTCGGCTCATCATTGGGTCCAACGGGTGTCGACCATTATCCACTCATCTAAACATATCACAGCGGCTCAAGCAGTGCTGATCTTAGAGAATAACTATCACTTCATCCCTCTGAAGCAGAAGCTTGGCCGGCTCAAGCGTATGTGTCAGGACATGGGAGAACTCATGACGGCTCTTACAAAGTACGTTGACTCTGATAATACGAAGGATCCAGGTTCTGATGAGGAGAAGGAGGCCAAGGTAAGAAGAATAACCCGGGCAAGGGTGCAGCGAACAATAGTAACCAGAGTAAGCGGAAAAACCCGGACCGCGGGTCAGAACTGCTGGCCAATGCAAGCACCAGCCAAAATCATCTTAAAGGCAATGGGAAGTTTAGGCCGCCTTTTAATAGAAACAGGACTCCTTTCAATTTGGAGGAAATGCTCAAAAAGCCCTGTCCGGAACACAGCCAGCCCAATAAGCCATCAATGCACACATGGGGTGATTGCCATATCATGCAGAAGTTCAAGAATTACCACATGCAACAACACGACAACCGTGGCGGTGGCCTGCCCGGCGGCTCAGGACTAGGCAGGTCAGGAGCCGGATTTGGATCCGGTGGCTCAGGATCCAGTCATGATGGTCAGGGCAATCAAGGAGGACATCCTCAGAACTCTGGTAACAACAATCAACAGCAGCATAACCAATTTGGGTATCAGAGTAATCCAAGGCAGCTCAGCTCAGGCCAGTATCATGTTTTCACAAGCAGCCTTAACAAGCGGGATCAGAAATTGCGTAAGCGGGCGATTAATGTAGTTGCACCGGCTCTGCCATAATATTTGAAGTGGTCTGAGTATGACATAACATGGAGCCGGGAGGATCACCCGCCACGGGTTGATGACCCGAGGTGGCTGGCCTTGGTTGTTGCCCCCAAGTGGGAGGATATATCGTGAATAAGGTACTTATGGATGGAGGCAACAGTATCAACATCCTCTATTATGATACCTTCCGGCGGATGAAGTTGCTTGAAAAAGATCTTAAGCCCTCATCCACCGTTTTTCATGGTGTGGTGCCAGGCAAGTCAGCTTATCCGGTGGGCATGATTTCTTTGGAAGTCGCCTTTGGTGACGAATATAACTACAGGGTGGAGTCCTTGTGGTTTGAAGTGGTCAAGATCAAGAGCCCTTACCATGCGTTGTTTGGGTGGCCGGCTTATGCTAAGTTCATGGCTAGGCCCTATTGTGTCTACTTACAACTCAAGATGCCTGGGTTGAAAGGTACGATTACCGTTCATGGTGATGGGAATACGGCTATTGAGTGCGAGGAAGGAGACGCGTGCAGAATAAAGTTGTGCTCAGGCGGATCTTAAGTTTTATAAGGAGAATGTTGACCCGAACGATATGACCCTGCTGAAAAAGCCCACAACGGAGGTTGAGCCGCCTCTCAAATTTTCGGCGGATGATACCAAGGCAATAGATTTCACTTCGGGTGACTCATCCAAATTGTTCATCATGGGGGCTCACATGGATCCCAAATAGGAAAGCGCGCTCATCGAATTCATCTATGAGAATCGGGACATCTTTGCATGGAAACTTTCTAACATGCCGGGTGTACCGAGAGAGTTCGCTGAGCACAACCTTAATGTAGATCCTAAGTTTAAATCTGTCAAGCAGTTTCTACGGTGGTTCAATGAGGAGAGACACAAGGCCATTGGAGAAGAGGTTGCCCAGCTCCTAGCGGCGCATTTCATTGTCGAGGTTTTTCACCCGAAGTGGCTTGCTAACCCAGTGCTTGTGCTGAAGAAGAATGGCACGTGGCGGATGTGCGCGGATTATATGGATCTTAACAAGGCTTGTCCGGCTGATCCCTTTGCTCTCCCTCGTATCGATCAGATCATTGATGCTACAACAGGTTGTGAAAGCTTATGCTTCCTGGATCCTTATTCGGGATATCATCAGATCAAGATGGCAGTTAAGGACCAAGAGAAGACGGCTTTTATCACGCCTTTTGGAGCCTTCTGTTATGTGTCTATGCCTTTGGGGCTCAAGAGTGCCCAAGCGACTTATCAGCGCTGTGTGCAGAATTTCCTTCACAGTCAGATCGGGTGCAATGTTCATGCTTACGTGGATGATATTGTGATCAAATAAAGGAAGAAGGAGACCCTTCTTGACGACTTAAGGGAAACCTTTGACAATCTCCAGAGCTACAAGGTGATGCTTAACCCGGCAAAGTGTGTTTTTGGTGTTCCCGCTAGCAAGCTCTTGGGTTTTTCGGTTTCTAAGCGTGGCATTGAAGCTAACCCGGATAAAATCAGGGCTATCACCTCCCTGGCTAAGCCGGCTTGTGTTAATGATGTCCAACACCTGGCAAGGCGGATCGCCGCGTTGAGCTAGTTCATAAGCCGCCTTGGTGAGAAAGCTATCCCTCTATATCAGATGATGAAAAAGACAGACAGTTTTGTCTGGAGTATGATGGCGGGTGAAGCGTTAGAGGCGGTCAAGAAGCAGCTCACGGAGCTGCCAGTATTAGCTGCTCCGGCTAAGAAAGAGCCTTTGCTCCTGTATGTGGCAGCTAACAACCGGGCTGTCAGCGCTACAATTGTCATTGAGCGCAAGGAAGCAGGGAAGGAGTATCCAGTTCAGAGGCAGGTTTAATATATTAGTGAGGGCCTGACAGAGTCTAAGCAGAGATATCCACATTTGAAGAAGCTAGTGTATGGGGTATTCATGGCCAATCACAAGTTAAAGCACTACTTCTTAGGGCACCAGATCATCGTGGTCAGCTCTGCTCTGTTGGGGGACATAATTCAAAACAAACAAGCCACTGGGAGGATTGCTAAGTCGGCATTGGAGTTGGGACCTCTCAGTCTGAAATACGTACCCCGTACGGCTATCAAGTCTCAAGCTCTTGTGGATTTCATAAACGATTGGACAGAGTGTCAAACACCTGAAGAAAAACTAGATAACACATACTCGACTTTACACTTTGATGGATCCAAGCAGCTGGAAGGGTCAGGGGCAGGCGTTGTTTTAACATCTCCCAAAGGTGATAAGTTCTGTTATGTGCTCCGACTCATGTTCCCTTGCACCAATAATGTGGCTGAATATGAAGCCCGGCTTCATGGCCTCAGGGTAGCTAAGGAGATGAATTTTATGCCGGGTAAGGTGTTTGGGCGACTCAGATGTTGTGGCTCAACAAGTTTCAGGCACTTGGGACTCCAAGGACCCGCGGATGGCGGCTTATCGTCAGGCGGTGTATGCCATTATTGGTCACTTCAAAGGCTATCAGGTAGATCACATTGATCGTCGCATAAATGAGGCGGTTGATGCCTTGTCAAGGTTAGGCTCTGAGCGAAAGCCGGTGCCGCCCAATATCTTTGTGGACGTCTTACATCACCCGACTGTCAAGTTACCTTAAGAGAAAGATTTGGATGTTCCTGACCCAGAGGGGCAATTGGTGGCGACTCTACATGCTATTCCGGATTGGACTATGCCTTACCTGGCCTATTTGACTTGGGGCGAGTTACCTGATGATGAAAATCTGACCAGATAGATCACCCGACGGTTTAAGTCCACGACGATAGTTAATGGTGAGTTGCACAAGTGTAGCGTTACCGGGGTATTTCAACGTTGTGTCTCACCAGAGGAGGGTCAGGAAATCTTGGATGAAATTCACGCTAGAGATTGTGGACATCAAGCCGGCTCAAAATCTCTAGCGGCCAAGGCTTTCTGACACGGTTTTTCTGGTTGACGGCTCGCAAAGATGCAGAGGATTTGGTCTGCAAGTGTGAAGGCTGTCAAAATTTGGCCGGCGTGCTCATGTTCCGGCTCAAGAATTGCGCATGATACCAATTACTTGGCCGTTTGCAGTCTGGGGGCTTGATATGCTCGGGCCTTTCAAGAGATCCAAGGATAAGAAAACACACCTCTTGGTGGCAGTTGATATAGGCTGAGCCGGTCAGCAAGTGTGACGCGGCTACGGCGGTTCAGTTCCTTAAAAATCCGATCTACCGTTTTGGTTACCCTCACAATATCATCATGGACAATGGCACAAATTTGTCCAAGGGGGCTATGAAAAAGTTCTACGACTTGGAGCACATCAGGCTTGATGTTTCGGTAGTTGCCCATCCATAGTCCAATGGTCAGGCGGAGCGTGCCAATCAAGAAATATTGAGGGGTATCAAGACATGGCCTATGGTTCCTTTACAACGAACGTCGGGCTGTTGGGTGGAAGAGTTTCCCTCCGTCTTATGGAGCATCAGAACCACCCCAAACAGATCCACAAGGTATACACCTTTCTTCATGGTTTACAGTACAGAGGCCATGCTACCAAGTGACATCTGGCATGACTCGCCACGAGTGGAGGCTTACGTTGAGACGGACAATGAGACAGCGTGTCAAGACACGCTGGATGCTTTGAAGGAGGAACGAGAGCTGGCGGCTACCCATTCGGCGATCTATCAGCAAGACCTGCGCCGCTATCATAGCCGCAGGCTCAAGACCCAGAAGTTTCAAGAGGGCGACTTAGTGTTGCGGATGATTCAAGACCAGAAAAATATGCATAAATTATCTCCTCCATGGGAAGGACCTTTCATGGTCAGCATAAATCTCAACAACGGGTCATATTATCTCATTGACATCCGGAACGACTCAGATACTTTGGGTCAGGAGACCCGCCGGCCGTGGAACATAGCGCATTTCCGACCTTATTACACTTGAGTTGTTGAGACTCGCCATTGTACACTATCATTGTACATATCATATTTATATATGAATAAAGTAGCATTCCTGCAAGCCGGGGCCTCTGTCGTTTTACATATCTTCATCCATGAAAGGAAAATCCAAAACTTGGTTGTCGAAGGGGGCTTCCCACCTCCGGGTGTAGCTTATCTAACCTTAACAACTGGCTTTCAAGCCAAAAAAATTGGCAAGCCAACATAGCTTTTGTAGGGGGCTTCCCACCTTTGGGTGTAGCTTATCTAACCCTAATAGTCAGCTCTTATGCCAAAAAAGTTGACAAGTCAACTTGGTTGTCGAAGGGGGCTTCCCACCTCCGGGTGTAGCTTGTCTAACCCTAACAACTAGCTTTCAAGCCAAAAAATGTTGGCAAGCCAACATAGCTGTCGAAGGGGGCTTGCCACCTCCGGGTGTAGCTTATCTAACCCTAACAGCCGGCTCTTATGACAAAAAAGTTGACAAGTCAACTTGGTTGTTGAAGGGGGATTCCCACCTCCGGGTGTAGCTTATCTAACCCTAAAAACTGGCTTTCAAGCCAAAAAGTGTTGGCAAGCCAACATAGCTGTCGAAGGGGGATTCCCACCTCCGGGTGTAGCTTATCTAACCCTAACAGTCCGCTCTTATGCCAAAAAAGTTGACAAGTCAACTTGGTTGTCGAATGGGGCTTCCCACCTCCGGGTGTGGCTTATCTAACCCTAACAACCGGCTCTTAAGACAAAAATGTTGACAAGTCAACATTGCATCATACATTGCATCATACATAGCATCATACATTGCATCATATTCACATGTCATGCCAGCTTATCAAGCCGGGTCAGAGCAAGATTATGAAAGAAGGAACAATGTTATAACATCTCTAGGTTGTGCTTTTTCAAGCCGCCCTTACAACAATATAGAATATATTGTGTCTTGTTTATTTTTGCAGGTCTTGTCTCTTAAGATGAGTCGCCATTAAGTATGATGAAAAACTTCGGCAAGAGCAAATGGATCTTTAATAGCCAACATGGCTGGATCTTCATGGTTTATCATAACTAGTACTAAATGATTGGGGTTTTCAAGCCATCTCGGAGAAATTATTATTTTTCAAGAGCCGCCCTGTTAGATATAATGTCATGTCATCTAATTGGCCGGTTCTTGGATTTCTTCAATTGTGCTCTATTGTAATCTACAACACTCATGGATTTCTGCAATATATATTTGCCGGGTTGCACCGCAACCACGAGCAGGGATTTCATATCATAGACAAAGGAAATATTCCAGGATATTCATTCCGGGTTATATTACAACCACGGTCAAGGATTCATTCAACAAATTGTGGTGAGTCATATTATTCTTAATTGCCCCGAGTCGCCGCAGGCAGACAACCCGACACTTGGGGGATACATCATCCAAAATATAATTTATAGCAACTATGCAAGTCCCATGTCGCTGCAAGCATGTACCACGACACTTAGGGGCTAATGCAAGCCAGTTTTCAAAACATTACATTGTCAGCAAGACCCTATTATCTCAAGGAGTTGAGCCGGCCTTTCTATATTTTTGCTTAAAGCCGCCAAGAGTCGGCAAAACATCCAATATGAAAGTACAATAAATATGTCATATATTACAGCCGAACTACTTAACATGTGCACGATGGCACAGTTCAGGCAAAAAACAAAAGTTTTACAATAAGGCTATTACAACCGCTCTTTCTAGAGCCCGAAATTGATTCAGTGTTTCTTACACCGCTCATGGCGGGTCACATAAGCCGGTTCATCCACGGCGTTTAAACAAATTCATCAGTTTGCCAGCGGGTCACCCTGCTTCGGTTCTTCGATCGCCTTGATCTGAAGATTGTCCAAGTCCCAGTTGCAGTGGGCTAAAGCTGCAAAGTTTCCTTCCTCAAAGAAGGGGGACGGGTCAAGTTCAGAAGCAAAGAGGATCTTACTGTGGGCGGGTGTCATGTCCTTGGCTTCAAAAAGGGGGCCCTGGATTCTTTTCTGATCGGAGTCATAAGCCGCCTGATAGGTTGATATGTTCACCTCTTCTACTAACACAGAGGCGAGAACCTTGGAAGCTTTCATGCACTCAGCATAGTCAGCATTGGTGAAGTATGATCCGTCATCCTTTTTGGATGGAAACCCATCCATCATGTCTTCAGGGGTCAGCTCTGGGCAAATGCCAATGCCCAGCTTATAGCTGCAATGGCTCCCTGTCGGGCAGCTGATCTCTTTAGTTCCACGATTTGTTTTGGCAGCGTGGACAAGAGTTCTAAGACCCCTTTAATGGTTGAAGGGGTGTTGTCTTTGAAGAGCACAGCCTTGATCGTGCAGACGGCTCCACAGTACAGTTGTTCCATCAGAGTATAGTTGGCCTTGAAGGGCAGCAAGCTATCAGAGGCAAGTTGACGGCTCCTTGGACCTGCGTAAGACGGATATCCATCATAAGTCGCCAGTAGAGATGCATGAAAATTTTTGAGCTAATTCTTTTAAGGCTTACCGAATATGGCGGCTGACATCTTCCTAATATGCCGCTTCAAAGAGTTCAGTTCCTCTGAAACGGTCACGAGCTCCTGGTCAGCATCATTGCCACGTTGAGCCATGGTGGCTTGTTCCATCTCAGCCGATTTCTTGAAGGTGTCAAACTCAGCTTTTATTTTTGTCAGCTCTTTAGAGAGGAGCCGGCACTTCTCATCAGCTTCACGGCGGGCGGTTTGTTGAGCGGCCAGTTGGCTTTTCAGACCGGTTAATTCAGAGCCGACTTCATTTAAAGCTTCCTGTGATATATCGGGATACGCAATAAGTCGTCCGGAGAGCATTTTTTGAAGATTAAGCAAGTCTCAAGAAGATTGCAAGCAATATGTTTGACACTTGGGGACTAATGTCTATTCGATCTCCAAAGATTACACTGTAGTTCCGGGTCATCTTCAGCAATTTAACCCGAAACTTGGGGGCTACAGACTGGCTTTTCATGTTATTTACAACAGAAGCTCCCACTCAACTGCGAAGACGTTGATCCGGTCCTTGGGGGCTACAATCAGCTCTTCACAAATATCTACAATAAAGCTCCGGCTCAATTTTGTCAAAGTTGTGCCGGCCCTTGGGGGCTACAATCAGCTCTTCACAAACATCTACAATGAAGCTCTGGCTCCGTTTTGTCAAAGTTGTGCTGGACCTTGGGGCTACAATTAGCTCTGCACTATTTATAATGAAGCTCCGATTCAACTCTATCAGAGTTGACCTGGCCCTTGGGGGCTATGAACCATGATTTTCTTTTACTTCTAAATAGTTGAGGCTTACAGGTTAAACATGTCTATTTCTAGTACATGTTGAAGACCTGGATTACCATCAGCTAATGATAACCCGACCCTTGGGGGATACGTAAGGATATAAGGAGAGTGAGCATACCTCATACTTCTTCTTCATCCGGTTGACAAGCTTGAGCTCCAGGTCCCGGCTCGTAGACAGACGGTTCAGATAACCAGCGTGAAGCTCATCAGTTGTTAGCTTCTCGAGCGCAGGGAGCTCAAACTCCAACTTCTTGGAAGATTCAGTCGCTTCCCTATGCTTTGTTAGCACACGGAGTTGAGGAGAATGAAAGCCGGTGCCAGTAATGAAGACGTCCGGAGTAGTAGTTTCATCAGCAGCCTTGGCAGGGCTTGGCGGCTTGGAATAGTCCTTTGGAGGACTCTAAGGAGTGGTATCGTCAGCCACCGGCTCTGTAGAAGGGCAAGCCTCTTCCAGTGCTTCTTGGGAAGCCGCCGAGGGATCAACATTCGGTATGGGAGAATCCGACATAGCAGGCTCTGGGTCCTGAGCATTAGGGCCAGGGGAGGACTTGTTGGTTTTCCTTTGCTTTGCTTGACCCCTGAAGAGCACAGAGGGTGAGAACCCAAAGTTTACAACTGCAAAGGACTCGGATATAAGCCGGAAAAACAGATATAGCGGATTAATCTTCGGAGGCGGCAGAGCAGTCGTCGTAGAGTCGCTAGACGAAGGAGGTGATTCCTGAAAAACAGTTCAAGCAATATAAGACAATTCTTGAATCGCAAAGGCAAGATTGGTAAAGTAAGGCAAAGAAGGAATGGATACCTCAGCCGGACGCTTCTTCTGAACCGGAGAGTTAGATAATCCGGCCATGAGAGCAGTAGAGTCGGCGCTCCGGGTCTGGCGTCGGGAGATTTGTTGTTGCTTTTTCGAAAGAAATTGGGGGTCTAAGTAAGCAAGAGGGTGAGAAAGTGGGACTTTTCGAATGACCCGTCGTTCCTTCTGGGGTACGAAATGGTCTGAGCCGGACGAAACATAAGTTACCTCTGGAACATTGGCATGGCTGGTCTCTGGTTCGTCCTATGAAAAACTGTTGTTAATAAGGTGAGTAAGGAGACAACAAAAGAGAATTAAGTTATACCTCCGAATCGTCAGATTCCGGTTGTTCTTTCGGCTCTTCCTGAGGATCAGCTTTCTTCTTCCGACCTGCGGTTTTCTTTGCCTTCTTTGGGGGAGGAACGTACTTTTTCTTCCAAAAGTCGGAGTTGGCCTGAAAGTATAAATAGGTGAAGGATGAAAAGACCGCTAAGTATGGATAATATAGAGATAAAGATACCAAGAGTCACTCTTACGTCTGGGGCCAGGTTTGTAGCACAGAAAGGCGCTAACCCGGTGGCACCACAGGCTTCTGAAGACTCATGGACAAGGCTCTTAACAGCAGCCATGATGTTGTCCTCTGATAAAGTTGCCGAGTTAAAGCAGAGGGGGTCGTTGGCGTAGACCGTATATTCACACATGAGGCGGCTTCGCCGGCTCAGGGGCATGACCCTCCAAGAAATCTAGCAGTGAGTTAAGTCCAGGCCTGTCATTCCATTGGCCATGAGAGCTTTGATCTTCGCGAGAACCGGAGCGTACTTTGCCCGCTTGGAAGTTGATAGTCGGCCAGGGAGCTCAAGTGTTGTATTGAGCCGGGATGGGAGATAACCTGGCAGGGGATGTTCTCCTTCAGGGGAGGTGTCCATGCAATAGAACCAAGTCTTGTTCCAATCTTTAGGATGACTTGGCAGTTGAAGATCTAGAAAGGTTATGTCCTGTCGTCTCTGAATGGAAATTCCACCAAGCTCTAAGCTTGGGCCTGCCTTCACCTCTATCTGGTGGTTCGCGTAAAAGAACTCACGGAACAAGTTCACTAACGTCTCTTCTTGTAAGTAGACCTCGCTAAGTATTTGGAAATTGCATATGTTGGAGATGGAGTTGGGAGCCAGGTCTTGAGGGTGCAGTTTGAAAAGGTGAAGAACATCCCGGAAGAACTTTGAGCCGGGTGGGCTAAACCCACGTGCGAGGTGATCGGTAAATATAACTACCTCACCCTCCCGAGGACGGGGCTTCAATTCGTTGCCTGGAACCCACCAATATACAACTTTTTTGGTCGGAAGGGTCCCCGCGTCTACAAAATCCGTCAAGTATCCCTCCGTAACAGCAGAGCCGACCCAGTTGCATGAGTTGGATGTGTGAGACATGGTGGCGGTTTAAAACTGTGCAAGGTGATAAATATGTGGCGCGTTAGGAGAGGCCTAATGAGAAGGGGCGACATAAAATGTGAAACCTTTATCAACCTAAGTCGCCAGAATAAATTTGAAGAGAGTCGGAGTTTCACTAGCGGGTCAAATCTATTGGACGACGAAGAAAATGCTGCTAAGTGTGGGAAACAAGTTTCACAGACTATCTATGCAATTATGGATCTATCAAACAGGGAAAATTGAGTCCTTTCTAGACCTAACCGATGAACCGTCGAACAGGTAATGTTGGAAGACAGTGCTAGGGGTGACTACAGATCTGCTATTATGCCCTTATAAACTACCTGTGATCTACTGCAATGGAAAGGAAGGTGTCTTCAAATCTAAAGACATATGTCTCATCTAGCATTGCATATAGTTCGTGTTCTAGCGGCGAAAAAGTTCCATAAAATCCTACCGAAGAGCTACCAATTTAAAGGGGGGAAAGGAACTCACCGGGAAGGACGAAGTGGACGCGGACGGGTCTCTAGAACGGTCAGGTTGATGCAGCGGCCTGGCGACGTCAACGGCGAGGAAGTGTCACCGGAGCAAGAGGCGCTAGAGCGGCGGCGTCGAGAGGAAGGAGAAGAGTGAAGTGGGGAAGGAAAAGAATAACCCCCTTCCTATTTACCGGGTTAAAAAGCAGAAACTGCCGCGAGAATCCAGGCGATGGAGAGTGATTGACCAAGATGGCCGCCTCAATTGTCGAGATATCTGTTAATAGAGAAAGATCCATTGCGGTTATTAAGGAAGTTTTTTGACTCGCTTGATATGATGTCATGGCGGGTCATTTTAATTTTTCAGGTGGCGATAAGCGAGACCTCACCGCCAAGTGAGAAGAAGGTTGAAATGAGCAAGCTAAAATCAACCTGGGGCCTAATGTTGGGGATATAACCCCGTGGTGAGACCCGCCCAGGAGGTTACGGGTCACACCTGGCGGCTCATGGACCGGTCCAAGGATGGGCCTTGACGACTCAAGCCCAAGACGTTTGGTGGCTTGCCAAGATGGGCTAAGGTGAGGCCCAGACGGAGAAGGTATGAAGACCCGGGCAGATGAGCCGCCCGGAGACAGCTTTCTCAAGAAGGCAAAACAATGTAGAGATACACTCGGACATGTTGTGAGAGTCAGTTACGACTTGTATGACCCGTAGTCTTGACTTCCTAGATAAAGGCCAGACCCGGGGCGACTTAGGGGAGGGCGAATTAATCGAGAGCTAGGTCAAGCAATCCGTTGCCTTGTAATCGATACCCAAGCAATACAAGCACAAGCAGGATGTAGGCTTTCACCTCTACTTTAGGGGCCGAACCTGGGTAAACCCGTGTCCTTCGTCCCGATCAACCCCTTTGAGTCCATCACCTTAGCGATGGCCACTAACCTAAGTCCTGGGACATCTGCCGTGACAAATCCACGACAATCACGGTAGCGCTGGAAACCGCGGGCGTTAGGGAGGTCCTCGCCGACCCGCGTGAGCTCGTGTACGTTCAAGCGCCAGTGCCTCCTCCTGCCCTTGTGATTGTGTGCACCCTTGCACACAGGATGCTGGTCCCAGTGCATGTGCCCACACCAACGGCGGCCGACCCCTTGCGCGCGCATGCACCCACCGCGCCCGTGCCCTTAGCGGATTGGGCCGCCGCCGTCGACAGCTCTCTTGCAGCGCCACTAGTCCCCGCCCCCTAGCCCCGTGTCTGTCAATCGCGCGACGACCGGCTCTTTGATTGTGAAATCCATAGCATTCGGTCTTGGTTGAAGAACTATACAACTGCATGCCGGAGCATGAGAACGTTGCCACAGACGACCGCTGTCGCCGTTGCTACCGCAACTAGTTTTCCTTATATCGTATCTCGATTGAATGAATGTAATGTGAAAGCTTGACTGAATGAAATCTATGGTTTGATGAACTAAGTATTTATCTCTGAATTCACGTTGCAATCAAAAAACCAGCATAGTTTTATATGAATCAACACACATCACAAACAGTTCAGGTTGAATACCCGTTTGAAGATCAACAACTATCTTCACCCATAAGCCAAGTCAAAATATTGGCGCGAAGGATTGGTCCAATGCACCATCGCAAACGTTTATCCAATATGATCCATGTGCCTAGTACATACAATCCGGGAAGATTTGTATCTAGCATACTGGGTAAATTGTCGTGTGTCAAATCGGAAACATTCGCATATGTTGATCTAGCAACACTGGCATTTGTCAACATTGTAGCACTAGCATTTGTCCAGTATTGCAGAAACAAAATCACAATTAGGGTGTAATTTTGCAACTGAAATTCACTTTAAACATGGATTTCATTCATATACTAAGCACTGGTCTTTGTACAATACAATTCAACTCGACAGCTGAACCAAACAAACTATTCCCCAATTGTTGCCAACCACATACTGAATTAGCTAGTTCAACTATATACTAGCTAATTAAAGTACGTGGTATAGTTCAACCATATCTATGGTTAGATGGACTGAACAAAATAGCCCCTAAATACGAGTACTATGGAGGGGCTTTGTACTAGTTCTAGGAGAATCGAGCGCGCTCAGTAAGAGCGAGTGGAGGAGGAGCATGCCGACGAGTTGACGGAGACGTGTCTGTTGTCTTCCAGTGCTGCCCTCCGACGCTCAAGAAGCCCCTCCTCGAAGCGACGGGACCCTGCGTAAATCTTCACATTCCGCGCCATCATTGCGGCTTCTCCTCCGGCCACGATGTTAGTGACCTTCTTTGCGTGCACGACCTGGCGTTCCACCTCCTTCTCTAGGAAGTGGATGTAGCGCCCAAGGATTGCGATGCAGAAATGGGCCTTTGGCAGACTCCACCTCCAGCATTCGGGCCTTGGTGGTGGTGCGGGTTATGACCCTGCAGCCTGACGGTGGGGTCGTGGCAAAGACGTACGACAGTGGGGTGGCGGCCCCGGCGGCGACCGACGTGGTGGCGGCTGGCGACCATCGGCAGCAGCTGCCTTCGGGCAGCAGTGGTGGAGCGTGTAGTTGGTGGCATGCGCACACCCACCAGGGACGCCACATGCACTACACGCTTCAGAGGACTATTGCACCGACGCGGTGAAGCCTCCCAGATGGAGTTGTCCTCTAACTGAGTGGCTGGGCAATGACGAACGGCCAGTGCCATTGGCGATTGGGGAGAAGCAAACTAGACAAGCTACGGGGAGGGGGATTAAGGCAATGTGGAGTCGATGGCCGTGAGGGTTTATATGGCAGACCGACAAGGATTGGGGATTTCACCAAGCATGGCGGGAAGCTAGAGTCGTAGGAAGGTTTTGCACGTGGGAACCTGCGCGGTTCTGAGCGGGAACATGGTCATCGAGTAGGTGTGTGGCCCAAACCCAAAAGCGGTGTCGAAGCGTGCACTGGAATACTCGGGCGGCAACACGGTGGCAAGACGTGAGAGAGGAGGATGTACTAAGCAGAGGCACACGGTTAAAACAATAAAATGTCTGCGATATTAATATAGGAAAACGACACTTCCCAACGTAGTGACTATAATGATTTCATTCATCGCTGACAATTGTTTGGTAGCAACCGTCTACCCACAACACACACAGCTTGTTAGTATGAATCGTCTGTGTTATTTCTGGTGTTCTTACACGATTCTCCTTACTCACCTGTTGGCTATATATCAAACACATCGTGTTATGCTCAGTCGGTTGTAATCTGTTGTACGGGCGCACACAGTTTATTCGACTGACCTGTATGTCATACTTCGCACACGTATTTAGTTTTGGTAACCGCTTATGTTATCTTCCCTAATCACAAACGGTTCATAAGAACAAACTGTTTCCCGTAGATCGCACACGTAAATATTTTTTGAATCGTATTTGATGGATCCAACATTGCACATAGTTCTGTCATTGGCGATGTAGCTTGAACTATACCGTTTGCGATTCATGCATCACATAGAGTTTCGTCAAAGGATCTCTGATTGAAGTTTCGCGTTAGCAGCATCCTGCAGTAGTGTGCGAGCAGTTCGCGGCCCAGGCTAAGCATGCGGCGTGCGAGTAGGTGTGTAAATTTACGGGACGCATGCGAGCAGGCCGCTCTGGCTCACCGGGAGATGTGCGAGCTGGTGTGTGAATTGATGGGACACATGCGAGTAGTCCTCTGCCCAGGCTAACCGGGAGACGTGCGAGCAATCCTTTGCACGGGCTAGAAAGGAGACATGCGAGCAGGGGTGAGGCATGCGAGAAGACTGCTGCGTAGGCTCACCGGGAGGCGAGCCGTTTACCCCGCCTCCCACCTGGCTCCCAAACACTCTATATTAATCGCGCATGTGCCGCTGGTTATAGCAGGCAGCCACACTCCCCTCTCTCTGCATACCGTGGCTGCACCCTTGTCACCTTTCCCAGTCGTAAACGCTCTTGGAAGTGTATCAGATGGCGACCAAGCGCACCATCGCCGTGAGTGGCAATGCGGGGGTCAAAGCGGGTCCGACAAAGCAACTAAGAATCTCTTGATGCTGGGCTACAAGGTTGCCCTCCCGGTCGATGAGGTCTCACGCGGACAGTAAGCACGACAATGACATCGTAAGCCCCGTTGTGCCTCCCCAGCAGGAGGCGTTGCTCCATAGAGACTACTATGACCTCTCTAACGACCATTGAACTGACTCTAATGACTCCAATGGAGACGGCGACAACTCTGACAACGACGAAGAACAGCTGTCGGGACCCCGATCCTAAGCCATAAGAATCTAGCTTCTAACACATCACATCACTTTGCGGTCTCACGCACGGTTATCTCCATGGCTGCCACCTTACCTGGGCCGGGACCATTTGCGTCTTTTGACCCGCGTATGTGAATGTGTTGCTATCATTCAAATGTCAAAGAACCCGGGCCGACATGACTAGTCGTAGAACTCAAGTGGCACATCCGTACAGGGATAGGCATACGCAACCCAACAATGCAAGTGTCGATCTCTAGCATGTGTAGACGAGTCATAGCAAGCTACAAGGACTCCATTACGCCGTGGGACATAAATGTCATCACTGCACGTAGACGAGTCATAGAAAATAAGGATACATGCCGGTCAATCAATGTGTCCGGAGCAGTAGCAAGCTACCAAGGCTCGGTGGAAGCACAAAGAGGCAGTTCCCCGTAAAGAGTACTACTAAAGGCACACACAACTAGGTGTTGAATCCCATACATACCATTGCACGTCACACGTATGCACGACATGCCCGATATGCATAGATACAACTATGGCATCACAACATACCCATACAATAGTACAACATTTATTTAGAAGGGTCGGAAGAGCCAATACAATAAGAGGTTACAAACAGGGGTCACAAGACCCAACATTCAGAGCATTCAAACAAGCAAGCAGAAGTTAAATATGTTTGGGTACAGACATCTACAAAAGTGGATGGAGGAGCCTAAAAAGCTACAACAACCCTACCAAAGGAACCAGACCTCTGTGTGGGATTTCAAAGCTAATCCGGTCAACATCGAACTTCATGTCATAAGTACCACTAATGAGACTGACGTCTCCTCTACAAAAACATAAATTAAGCAAACGTGAGTACAAGGGTACTCAGCAAGACTTACATCCGAACTAACTACATATGCATCGGTATGAATGAAGGGGGTTGTCGAGTTTATTGCAGCAAGCCGGCTTTGACTCTTGGCTAACCTATACTACGACTACAAGTAGTATCTTTGAGCTGGGATAGCGCACACGAGTCCATAGATTCTCCAATCAATACACCACTATGGATCCACTCCCGTCTCCCTAAGAGAGAGCCATCCATAGCACTCATGCTTATCTTGCGCATTTTAGAGTATCCACTTTAGGTTGTCTATGAACCACATAAGTTCTCCATGTAGTCCATATCCGAGGACGCGGATATTCGAACACATTATTTCACCCTGTAGGGGTATACTCCTTCACACACACACTCGCCACTTATCACCATATGCACGTCATGCATCTCGGCAACCTTCAAGCGGAAACACTGGCGTGGGTGTCGGCCACGACCGTCAACCACACAAGACCCTAGTCCAGGTTTATCGCCTATTTGAGACTGAACCCGCACGGAAGTCCGGACGAAGTTTCCGCTACGGCCTCAAATGATGTGCGCAAGGTTCCCAAGCCCACTGTTCGGGTGCCACTTGGTACACCACGCCACTGTGCATCTACCGCATCATAGCTCACACCGTCGGGCAGCACCATGCACGGCCGCCATCACTTTTCCTACAAACACCAGAAACTAGTTGCAACTCCTGGATAGAGGTCTAGGTGATTAATAAGCCGAGAGTGGTCGAGTTACCGGAGCCCAATGTGTGGTAGTAATTGTCTTGGATCACAAACACAGAACTCAGTTCTTAAGGTCGGTCCCAATGAGACAACCCGCCATGTACTCCTACATGGCCTCTCATCGCTACCTTTACCAAATCGTGTTCACACACTTAACTCTCACACATGAGGCCATGAATACTGCCATTCCGATCCATTACCCAGATGTATCAGACCCGACCCGACACGACTCTAAGCATAGCAGGCATAGTAAGTAAGCAAGCATGGATGAGTAAGCACAACAAGGCTCAAGCAGGTGCTACTCATGCTAAGTGGTTTCAACTATTTACTGTGCCAACGACATGTCATGCAAAGGAATGGGTTCAACTACTGAGAACAAGTAACAATTGAGTCATTGTTGTCCTAATGCAATAAAAGAGAGCAGGAGCGAGAGAGTGGGTTCATATCAGCATGCTCAAGGGGGTTTGCTTGCGTGACAGTCCTGAAGATATCATTTCTCTTCATCAGTGTCAACATTCACATCATTAGAACCATCGTCTATCGAGAGGGACAAGCACCGACAAACAAGAAAGGAACACATTCAATGCAATGTAACAAACGTGATGCGTGATATGACAAGTTAAGGTACTAAATTGACCTATAGGAATAATTAGCCAGGTTAGTTGAAGTGCAATTCAAACAAGTTTGAATTCCAACTCCAAATGAAATTTCCAATATTGCCTTAATCTTAAAATGTCCTACTTGGTGATGTTAACTTGTTCAAACATGCATGATCATGGCATAAACAGACTCATTGGATTTTTCTAATCATTTTTCCTATATAAATTATTTTCATTTGACTTACAGATTATTTTCTATGCTTTTTAGAAGTTTTAAACATTTTTTGGAATTTCCTGATAAATTTTATTAATAGAAAATCAATTAATGTGTCATCATTACGTCAGGGTGACATCATAGGTCAACAGGGCCAGGTCCGGGTCAAACCTGACGTGTGGGGTCCACACGTCAGTGTCACGGGGTTAATCCCCGTGATGATCCGTGCTTTGACTTGAGCCAGGGCCCACTGTCAGTGGCTAGAGGGTTAGTTAGAGTGGCGATTAAGCCCTAATGACGTCGCCACATCAGCCACACCAGCGACAAGTCGCCGGCGACCATCCACGATGGCGGAGCTCGCCAGACTTGCACTACGGGCGGCCATTTGACAAGTGGAGGACACCTACGGGTAGCCCTCGCTCGACCGCATCCAGGGGGAACCACGGGAGGCCCTGGGGTCGCCGGAGCTCGCCAGAGGGGAGCCCGTGATGGCGGCCGGAGCTCGGCTTGAGGAAACGGCGGCTAGAGGGCGTGGGAGAGCAGGAGCGAGGGGGAAATGGTCGGTGGCTCACCGTGGGGTCGGGCAGAGGCGGCTACGGGGTCGGGGAAGCTTCAGACGGAGCGAATCGATAGGCAGCCCTCATCGGAGCCGAGGACGAAGACGACGCTGGCGGCGATGCAGAGGGCCTCCAGCGAAACACGGCTCCACAGATAAGATGAGCACGACCTGGCGGAGCTCTAGGCTGTGCGGGGATGCAAGGCATGGCCGGAGGGTGCGGCAGGAGCGGACGGCGGTGAGCGGCGCTCTCGGGTCTGAGGGAGAGGGAGTAGAGGGAGAGGGAGAGCAGCAAAGAGAGGGTATAGAGCTCGAGGGGGGTCCAAGGGGGTCATGGCACTCTCAGGGCGAAGGGGGAGGCAGGCAGGGAGGCAGGAGGTGGCCGGGCGCGTGGCCACGCTCGTCGGGCGCGTGCCCCTGTCCTCTTGGTGAGAGGTCAGGGGTGACTAGCAATGGGCCAGATGCGTCGGCCCCTGGGCCTCAGGTAAGGCCCTTTAGTTTTTTTTTCTTCTTTCTTTTCTTCTGACATTTGTTTTATTTTGTGAGTTCAAAATACCTAGCACAATAATGCCCACATATTTTATGAAATATAGTTTGATCATTTCAAACTTCCACAAAAGGTTTGGGCATTTTTGGACATCTATCATATTTATAATGCTTTATTAGTCAATTTCAGAAACTTTCCTATTTTATTTAATTTTCCAAAATAGTTGTTAAAATATAATTCACCCCTGGTATGTTGTTTCCAACATTTATCAAAAATGGTGAACATTTTTAAGGCCATTTGGAAACATTGAAAATTCAGCTGTTGGAGTTTGGTTTAATCCATGAGATGCTAGGGTTTCTCATCCCCATTTCAAATTCATTTGAAGTTAAACATGATGCAATGAATGCTCAATGATGCAACTAATACAAGAAATTTCTAGGGCTGTGAAAACTCACCCCCACTAAACAAGAATCTCGTCCCGAGATTCAAGCGTAGGGTAAGAAAACAGAGGGGACACTAGCTACCACAACCTTCTTGGTCCACGTGCCCTTCTCGCAGATGTTGATTCATTGCATTCTGTTGATCTTGACATCTTTGTCTTAGGGATCTTCACCAACTAAAAGACAACAGGGATAGAAAACTCTACAAGAATCGATGTTTACGAAGATCGAGCGACTCATGACCAACTCATGGAATGGGACGTAATAACATGTCTCGAGCTGGGACACAAAACACACATCAAGAACAATGAATGAAGCAGATGATAGAGGTCCAATTGGTAGGCACCAATTCCACGCTAAAACAGATGGTGATGAGGTTTTAAAGTAGCAAGGAGTTAGTTGCCCTTCATAAGATAACGGGCACCTTAGGGAAGGTGACTCGTAAGATTATCCCTTAAGTGGCAAAAAAGAATTACTTTTGATATAGATATCATTGGAACTCTTCATAGTAGCCTAAGGCAATTCGCAAACGATTGTGGGAAGGAATTCAAAGAATGGCATACTCAGATCGGAGGGAAACTAGAATTATAAAACAACTTGGCAACGAAAGGCACATTCCAATTAATACCGAGAGTATAACCCACTGTCTGAGCATGCTCTCAAGAACTTGAGCATCTCCATATTCATCAAAGTTTTAACAACATTCGTGCCAAGGATCGTGGCAACACCTCATACCACCATGATGAACGATGATGGAGGATGCAGATGCAAAGGAAGACAACACTTTCTCAGATTTCACCTGGGCTAGGCCAAGGGAGCGAAATTTGGATGATCGACCGAGAGACATTTAGCACTCTGCTTCTAATGTTATACTTGATGTACTCGTGTAACCCCAATCGTAGGTCAGGTTTTCTGTCTAGACCATCAAGTAAAGGTCAGACTTCAGGCTCTCAAAGTGGTCCATGAGGAATAACTTCTAGAGCAAATCATACCTGGTCCTCATGGGGAGGTGTCCAAGTTGCTGAAACAAGATAATATAATAGTAGGTCTTCCGGATAGGTATGTTAGCCACAACATCCCTTTGCTGGGCTACGGAGAGACCATTGTTATAATTCTTGGGGAAACGTCCCAACCATCATATCTGCCTGAGATTTGGACATGGTTGGTGTCAGGATATTACAGACTCAACATGTCTGAAGGTGAAGAGTTGCAACACAAATCGAATATATGATGTTGCGAGATTCTCGGGAAATGAACTACGGAAGCCAGCTCCAAAACATGAGCTGGATTGCAAGACCCACATGAACACGGTTTCCAAAACAATCATGGTTATATGGAGCTCCTACAACAAAACACTACTGAGTTCGAGTTAGGAACCATCATTTGGGATTAGCAAAGTTCTTACATAAGTCCGGATTAGTTCTTAAGAAAGAACTTCTTTTCCTTGAACAACTCAATCAGTGGCTTGATGTGCTAGGAAATTCATACGGAATGGAGTTAGCGAGCCTATCATGCCATAGAATACTTCGCACATGCATGGTTGACTTGGGATGATTCCAGAGAAGACAAAATAACTTTCCCTGAAGTCATGGCGGCAGCTTGCACCAAATGCACGTGAACTTTGAGTAAGTCACTTCTTACACCAAACATATACTTCATGTACATGACACGAAGATATTACCTACAAAGTTTCCAACACCAGCTTAACTTCCATCATGAGTCATGGGATAGACGAGGATGTTGGGCATGAGCTCAACAACAATTCATCGAGGTATCCAAATGGATGGAATTCCACACTATGAGAACAAGGGGATAGCATTGGTCAGACCAAAAGATATAATGGTGTATGCTCGAGGATACATCCACGAGTAAAAACAACATTAGGAAGATCTTTGGTTCTGATTTTGATTTGACAATAGCCCACAGTCAAATCAAAGATTGGATATGACGATAGATGCAACAATTGATCACATGGATCTACTGATGAAGGTATCGTATTTCTTCAATGCACACACAAGATATCCCTTTGGATGAACCAAGTCAAGCAAAGCTTTTATCTTCCATCTCTCCAAGTTGTTGTCTAGCTTAACCAACTAGCTCAGGGGTATCTAACACAGATTCTTAGAGAAGGGATGGTTTATAGAAAAACCATCTTGAGCATGAACTCAACATAGCTGTTAAGGAACACCTTGGTAATACTTCCGAGAAGATATTCGGAAAATCACGATCCACCGATATGTTATCATGCTCGAGAACAATCTTGCTTTTCAAGGCAAGATGATACAATCAAGAGAGCGAAGGATTGACATAATGCTAACTCATTGATCAAAAAGTGCACCATGGAAAATGGACTAGGTAGCACGATTAGTCTTAGTATGACAATTCAATGACCATCACACCAAGAGTGAGATTATTGTCCATTTATTACCAAGCAACAAAGTTGCTAGGAGTATTGATTACGCACTTCACGATTCACTTGTCGGTGTTCTGGTTACCAACAACACAGAGACCAAGGAATGAGTGATGATGGCGAGAAGTATCACTACATCAAGATTTCATAAGAGGGAGTGCAGTTCTCATGATATTCTTGACATGAAGATGGTAATACCTCAAGGTAGAACAGAGCAAAAGCTGGATTGGCATTTTGATCTGCGAGATACAACTGCTTTGACCCAATCCGAGAAATGGATGAGGTACAGGAGTTTGCTTCTCCTAGTCATTCTGAAATAGAATGACTTGACAGACCACAAGAATAGTCGACATCGATAAGACAATGCATGACATACCCTTGACTATCCACTGATAGTTGAAGGTCAGAATACAATTGAACAGGGGCAACTCAAGAGCACATGATTTTTCCTGGGTTGTAGATGCAAGGATTGAATATGTCAAACATAGTTCAACATGTTTCTTGCAGATAATACATGCAAAAATGAAAGAATTGGCAGGCTCACAACAATGAAATGGAGGACTCATCACGAGCACTCTTGTTGTGATATTTTGTTCACGAAGAACTCCTTTCATAACTGACTCATGGTATTGGAAGAATGATATACCACAAGCCTTGAAGACTATAACAAGGTTATTAATATCCTAAAGGAACTTGCAAATACTATCAACGGGAATGAGCAGAATGATCCTTGGGTTCAAGAACCCAGATACACAATACCTATTGACTAAATAGCATCATAGAATACTTTTGATAATGATGGCCAGAATTATCACACTGGAAACAAAACACACAACTAGACTATTGGGTGGTTCACTGAAACAACATGGTTTCCTAAACACCTTCATCAAACACGTTGAGGTAATAGAGTACCTCAACTCAACAATTAGTGTGCTTTGTCTGGCCTAAAAGACATTGACTCAAGACGAAAGAGTTTTGCAATTGCATCAGATAATTTGGAAACCTTGGATAACTCGGACAACATAACGGTTGTATGGGCATGAAATATGAGGCAACCTGCACAAGAAAACTGACAACATGACAATGAATTCATATGGAGACATTGATCCAGGATGACAACAACTTTCCTATAGGTCTCCAGCATAGTAACTCATCCTCCTAATAGATAGATGAGAAGGCCTAGTTCTTAATCCCCATAGAATAAACAAGAGGGTGACTTAGAATTAGAATGACACAACGAAAGGAGTAAAAAGAGCCTTACTTTCCCCTCCACAATCAATTCCCTTATATAACTAAAGCAGGTCTAGACACAACATCAACCAGTTTGGCTTGGTAATCCTACAAGCAGTCAAGCTCTCATACCAAAGCTGTCGGGACCCCGATCCTGAGCCATAAGAATTCAGCCTGTAACACATCACATCACTTTGCGGTCTCACGCACGGCTATCTACACAGCTGCCACCTTACCTGGGCCTAGACCGTTTGCGTCTTTTGACTCACGTATGTGAATGTGTTGCTAGCATTCAAATGTCAAAGAACCCGGGCCGACATGACTAGTCGTATAACCCAAGTGGCACATCCATACAGGGACATGCATACGTAACCCAGCAATGCAGGTGTCGATCTCTAGGGTGTGTAGACGAGTCATAGCAAGCTACAAGGACTCCATTACACCGTGGGACATAAATGTCATCACTGCACGTAGACAAGTCGTAGCAGGCTACAGGGACTCCATTACACTACGAGACGCTTCCCTGAAGGGATAGACACAGTAGCAAAGAAGGATACATGCCGGTCAATCAATGTGTCCAGAGCAGTAGAAAGCTACCAAGGCTCGGTGGAAGCACAAAGAGGGAGTTCCCCGTAAAGAGTACTACTAAAGGCACACAACTAGGTGTCGAATCCCATACATACCATTCCACGTCACACGTATGCATGACATGCCCGATATGCATAGATACAACTATGGCATCACAACATATCCATACAACATTACAACATTTATTTAGAAGGCTCGGAAGAGCCAATACAATAAGAGGTTATAAATAGGGGTCATAAGACCCAACATTCAAAGCATTCAAACAAGCAATCGGAAGCTAAACATGTCTAGGTACAGACACCTACAAAAGTGGCTAGAGGAGCCTGAAAAGCTACAACGACCCTACCAAAGGAACCATACCTCTGTCTGGGATTTCCAAGCTAATCCGTTCAACATCGAACTTCACGTCATAAGTACCACTAATGAGACTGACGTTTCCTCTACAAAAACATAAATTAAGCAAACGTGAGCACAAGGGTACTCAGCAAGACTTACATCCGAACTAAATACATATGCATCAGTATGAATGAAGGGGGTTGTGGAGTTTATTGCAGCAAGCCAGCCTTGACTCTAGGCTAACCTGTACTACAACTACAAGTAGTATCTTTGAGGTGGGACATCGCACACGAGTCCACATATTCTCCAATCAATACACCACTATGGATCCACTCCCGTCTCCCTAAGAGAGATCCATCCATAGCACTCATGCTTATCTTGCGCATTTTAGAGTATCCACTTCAAGTTGTCTATGAACCACATAAGTTCTTCATGTAGTCCATATCCGAGGACGCGGATATTCGAACAAATTATTTCACCCTCTAGGGGTATACTCCTTCACACACTCGCTCACCACTTATCACCATATGCACGTCATGCATCTCGGCAACCTTCAAGCGGAAGCACTGGCGTGGGTGTCGGCCACGACCGTCAACCACACAACACCCTAGTCCAGGTTTATCACCTATTTGAGACTGAACCCGCACGGAAGTCCGACCGAAGTTTCCGGTAGGCCTCAAATTATGTGCGTAGGGTTCCCAAGCCCACCATTCGGGTGCCACTTGGTACACCGTGCCACTCTGCATCTACCGCATCACAGCTCACCCCGTCGGGCAGCACTATGCACGGCCGCCATCACTTTTCCTACAAACACCAGAAACTAGTTGCAACTCCTAGACAAAGGTCTAGGCGATTAATAAGCCGAGAGGGGTCGAGTTACCGGAGCCCAATGTGTGGTAGTAATTGTCTTGGATCACAAACACAGAACTCAGTTCTTAAGGTCAGTCCCAATGAGACAACCCGCCATGTATTCCTACATGGTCTCTCATCACTACCTTTACCAAATCATGTTCACACACTTAACTCTCACACAGGAGGACATGAATACTGCCATTCTGATCCATCACACAGATGTATCAGACCGGACCTGACACGACTCTAAGCATAGCAGGCACAGTAAGTAAGCAAGCATGGATGAGTAAGCACAACAAGGCTCAAGCAGTTGCTACTCATGCTTAGTGGTTTCAAGTATTTACTGTGGCAAAGACAGGTCATGCAAAGGAATGGGTTCAACTACCGAGAACAAGTAACAATTGAATCATTGTTGTCCTAATGCAATAAAAGAGAGCAAGAGCGAGAGAGTGGGTTCATATCAGTATGCTCAATGGGGTTTGCTTGCCTGACAGTCATGAAGATATCATTTCTCTTCATCAGTGTCAACATTTACATTGTTAGAACCATCGTCTACCGAGAGGGAACAAGCACCGACAAACAAGAAAGGAACACATTCAATGCAATGCAACAAACATAATGCGTGATATGACAAGTTAAGGTACTAAATTGACCTAGAGGAATAATTAGATAGGTTAGTTGAAGTGGAATTCAAACAAGTTTAAATTCCAACTCCAAATGATATTTCCAATATTGCCTTACTCTTAAAATGTCCTACTTGGTGATGTTAACTTGTTCAAACATGCATGATCTTGGCATAAACAGATTTATTAGATTTTTTTTGATCATTTTTCCTATATAAATTATTTTCATCTGACTTACAAATTATTTTCTATGCTTTTTAGAAGTTTACACATTTTCTAGAATTTCCTGATATATTTTATTAATAGAAAATCAATTAATGCGTCATCATTATGTTAGGGTCATGTCACAGGTCAACAGGGCCAGGGCCAGGTCAAACCTGATGTGTTGGGTCCACACGTAAGTGTCATGGCGTTAATCCCCGCGATGACCCATGCTTTGACTCGGGCCAGGGTCCACTGTTAGCGGAGGGTTAGTTAGCACAGTGATTAAGCCCTAATGATGGCGCCACGTCAGCCACACCGGTGATGAGTCGCCGGCGACCATCCGCGACGGCGGAGCTCGCCGGACTTGCGCTACGGGTGGCCATTCGACAAGCGGAGGACACCTACGGGTAGCCCTCGCTCGACCACATCCAGGGGGAGCCATGGGAGGCCCTGGGGTCGCCGCAGCTCGCCGGAGGTGAGCCCGTGACGGCGTCCGGAGCTTGTCTTGCGGAAACGGCGGCTAGAGGGTGCGGGAGAGCAGGGAGCGAGGGGGAAACGGCCGGTGGCTCACCGCGGGGTCGGGCAGAGGCGGCTACGAGGTTGGGGAAGCTTTGGGCGGAGCGAATCGACCGTCGGCCCTTGTCGGTGCCGAGGAAGAAGATGACGCTAGCAGCGATGAAGAGGGCCTCTGGTGAAACGCGGCTCCACAGAGAGGACGAGCACGACCTGGCGGAGCTCTAGGCAGCGCAGGTATGCAAGGCATGGCCGGAGGGTGCGGCAGCAACGGACGGCGGCGAGCGGCGCTCTCGGCTCCGAGGGAGAGGGAGAGCAGCAAAGAGAGGGGATAGAGCTCGAGGGGGGGTCCAGAGGGGTCGTGGCGCTCTTAGGGCGAAGGGGGAGACAGGTAGGGAGGCAGGAGGTGGCTGGGCGCGTGGCCACACTCGCCGGGCGCGTGCCCCTGTCCTCCTGGCGAGAGGTCAGGGGTGACTAGCAATGGGCTAGATGCGCCGGCCTGCCCCTAGGCCTCAGGTAAGGCCCTTTAGTTTTTGTTTTCTGCTTTCTTTTCTTCTGACATTTGTTTTATTTTGTGAGGTCAAAATACCTAGCACAATAATGCCCACATATTTTATGAAATATAGTTTGATCATTTCAAACTTCCACAAAAGGTTTGGGCATTTTTGGACATCTATCATATATATAATTCTTTATTAGTAAATTTCAGAAACTTTCCTGTTTTATTTAATTTGCCACAATAGTTGTTAAAATATAATTCACCCCTGGTATGTTGTTTCCAACATTTATCAAAAATGGTGAACATTTTTTAAGGCCATTTGGAAACATTGAAAATTCAGGTGTTGGAGTTTGGTTTAATCCATGAGATGCTAGGGTTTCTCATCCCCATTTCAAATTCATTTGAAGTTAAACATGATGCAATGAATGCTCAATGATGCAACTAATACAAGCAATTTCTAGGTCTGTGACAACAGGTTAGACCCCCCATCCTCCCTATTTTGGAGTATATTATAGGGTATCTCTGATTAGTTCTGTTTTCCGCCTTTTTTGGAATTCGTCTGGGGTTCATGTTATTTCAATCCATGTAACAAAAGTAAGATTCGATAGATCCGTGTTAGTGTGTACGTATTGATTGTTTGGTAGGTAAATGATAAGTGACTTGGATAAGTGACAATCGTACATACGATTATGCTAGTATTATTCTAAGGTTTTATAGTGATTCAATGGTTGACCTGTACAAATGATCATTTTGCCAATAATCTGTCTACATAGAAGATTGTACATGTACCCATTTGTAAATAAATACTTTATAAGAGCATGTAGATCACTACTATTATTCTAAGTTCCTTGTTTGTTTGAAAATAATCGGTTCATGCATTTAAAGTCAGTAGTTAATAATTTTGTTGCACTAAGTTGTTTGTGATATCATTTTATGCATATTATTCATCAATTTCATGATTTTTCATTATATGTATATGTGGGGACCCCGACTCATAAGTCGTGTTCACCGAATGTATGTGCATTGTGATCCTAGAGATCAATGCTCAATGAACACAGGGAAACTGAATAACAAGTGTCTCACATCCATTACATATCGATTTACTCAAATACGGCCTTTATGGCCAAGTCTTCATATGATTGCAGCGTAAATCTTCAACGATAGCGTGAACCCATGCCATCTGTCTTAATCCTACAGGCATTCTGACTAGGAAGCATCCTAGTTAACATGTTCGTCACCAACGAACTCTTCGCCATACTCCTGCTCTTCCATGCCTGGCCAATTAAATAACCAGTGGCAAGCCAACGAGTACTTTGAATGTACTCACAAGCACCCATGATGGAACAAGGCAATAAAAATGCTCGATATAACAATAAGTAGGTATTTTGCAGAAAGCTAATTTCGAATGCAAATGGCATGATCAAGTAAGTATGTAAGCATGCATCAACAGTTGGCAGATATCCATAAGAACGAGGTACAAATATCATCATAAACAGGGGGTTGAACACCTCGTGTTCTGTCATCATGTCACGTCATCTGACTTATCTCAAGTATCACCTCTGTGTCCTCCAAACACACACGCCAAGTTTGTGAAAAATATCGGACGCAGTTAAAGAAGGACCCCCAACTGTCCATGACCGTGGACACGGCTATTCGAATAGTTTTACACTCTGTAGAGGTAGCGCGCTTTACCCACAAGACTCGGGGATCTCCCGTGTCATCCGCGACTCGCGGTATATTACATACCCGAGGTAAGCACCCGAACAATGCCTTTCCCATGGTGATACAAAACAAAGAGTCCACTTGTTGGTGCCATCCCTCATGATATACATCACATGTATCATCCATGAGGGCACGCAATGGTGTGCCCGGTGCCTATAAGACAACGCATGGCCTTCCACTCCAAGACGACCCCGTATCGAGAGTGACCACTTCACTCTCGCCACTGGTAATGCAGCTCCCTGCTAGCACCAACCATAGTAATCAACAAAGCCCCTTCCCATATAGGAGTAGAGTGGTCACACAAGTAAGGTTCAGACGGTCAGCAAATCTTAAAACTCTCCGTTTCTGAAAACACACCCTAACTACTAGCAACCTAACTACTCCCACCCGCACAACCCTCATAAGAATGGTAGGGTCATGCACAATGCAAGTATCAATGGTAGAGTGTCGGAGGCATCCCACCGAAGGGGGAACATCAAATCACGGTCAAATCATCGAGACAACAAGTGATATATGTCATGCATGAAAAAGTTTCTTAACATGGTCAAAGGGCTGCTTTCCTGGATTCGCAAAGTCTTCGAGGTCTTCACACGCTACTCGTCCAACTTCGAGCACTCCGTTTATTTTGTCAACTATCATCGGAAACAAACGCAATAAGCAACACAACAAGCAGAAAATAAAAGTGCTCTATAAATAGGATTTTTGTTTTTCCCTCAAACGGCCGTTCCGATCTCCCTCGAACAGCCGGTCGCCGGATCCCACGTACAGGTTCACCGGAGCGGCGCAAGTGCACCGCCTCTAATGGTATCCACGCGTGCAGGAGGAACACCCGTGCGGCGGACTGCTAGGTCCGATCACACGGTCGGCGATGGCGAGTAGAGGTGGCTAGTTGCAACTCATGCAAAGCCCTAATGATGGCGCCGAAGCGATCAACCATATGGGTGCGCCGCACCTCCACTATATATAGGCATCTGGCGCGGGCTCAACTCTTGGGCCTCGCACGGCTCCTAAAGCCCACATGTTCCTTCCCTTAAGCGTGCGACCCTTTAGTTTCTCGTACAATTGGTCACGAGTTATATCACAACCGACTCGACCGTTCGGTAGCGGCCTCTAGTAAGATGTGCCGACTCCAAGTGTCTGATGAAGCTGGTTAGGCGAACATGTACTACACACCTGTGTTCCCTTTGCCACACGATATATGTTGTCGTGCATAAGGCGATATGGTCGCCCTTGTTACAGCACGACCTCTTTCTCGTTCTGGTGAATCCGACCAACATTCGGATACCTCATAATCCTCATCGCATGGCCATGCTTATCCAGGTCAGATCACCCGAGGGGCCAGAGTATATCTCTCCGGGTAGGAGGGGCAAATCCCATCTTGCTCGATCATGTCTCACAGCATGGGTCTAGACAAGCCCGAAACCTACCTTTGTAACTACCTAGTCACGGAGTATCGGTTGGTCGGCCCAAAGCAAGTCTGTCACCATCCCGAGTACATGCGCCAGCTCAGGTCTTAGGACATAGAACGTATGTTGTACTAGAGACTCACACATGACCTATCACTGCATCTCATAGTTGGGTATGTCCAACTCAGACCTTATCTCGACTCGGATCCGACTATGTCAAATCCGACTAGACCTTTCTGAGTCCATATTATCCGGCTAGCATACAATGCTACATGGTCAGTGAGACCGGACCATTCACCGTGTCATATGCTAGTCTGATTAGTTGTGCGTGCACAGAACCCTTTGGACTAGGGACCATTTACGACAGTTATTATACAATGCATAGTCTCACAAACAAGTCACATACTTGTTAATACACATCAATGATAATGTCCAAGGACTATCTTTATTCATAAACACATAGGAAATATCATCATACATGATTGCCTCTAGGGCATATCTCCAATAGGTGGTATAGTGTGAGTGCAATCAAGCAAGTGCCAAAAAGGCCAAACCCAAACATCAAGGTAAGGTAGGTGATAGTCGCGCACTTGCTGCCTAGGGCAAAAGTGTGACTTACACCAAAGCACAAACAAGCAAAACAAGCAACACACATCATGGTTCCATTTGAACCATCATACGGACTCGACTTTGCATAGGGGACACACGATACCCTAGGGGTTCTCGGACTCAGTAGTCATGCTTGCTTCGTGTCTTGGAGAGGAGTCCACTTAGCTTTCGGGGTCTTCTTCAGGTGTCTCTATTTATTTGGTTGTTGTTCATCAAAATGATCCTGGTTGTGCCCGAAGAGTCCTTGACGACTTCGGGCCTGTTGAGTTGACGACGAAGGTGATTCTTCACGGCTGTTGTTGATAGGGTCTTCTGATGTCCTCGTGATCCTTATATGCCTTCTTGTCTTCTGAGACGTTGAGCATTCCAGGTAGGCAACCTTTTATGCAATGTCGTTAATAGGGCATGGTAGAGTTGTATCCTGTCGGTCATGTTGACGATATCATCGGCACCAAGAGTGGGGGATGATGAGAATCGTCTTCTTGCTCACTATAGTGAGGCATACAAAATGGCGAGGTTCTCATCCATCGGTGCTTACGATATCACAACGAAAATGACAGGGTTTCTCTATTAGAGATGCATATCATGTCTTGTGCCATGGTCATCGAAGGCCAGGGTGGCATTGATAACCCACAAGTATTGGGGATCGTAACAGTTTTCGAGGGTAGAGTATTCAACCCAAATTTATTGATTCAACACAAGGGGAGGCAAAGGATATTCTCGAGTATTAGCAGCTGAATTGTCAATCCAACCACACCTGAAAGACTTAATATCTACAGCAAAGTGTTCTGTAGCAAAGTAATATGGTAGTAACGATAACGGTGGCAAGTGATAGTAGCAGTTTGTAGTGTTTATAATAGTAGCAACGGAAAAGTAACTGAGCAAAGATCAATATATGGAAATCTTGTAGGCAATGGATCAGTGATGGATAATTATCTCGGATGGCATTCATCATGCAACAGTTATAACATAGGGTGACACAGAACTAGCTCCAATTCATCAATGTAATGTAGGCATGTATTCCGTATATAGTCATACGTGCTTACGGAAAAGAACTTGCATGACATCTTTTGTCCTACCCTCCCATGGCAGCGGGGTCCTATTGGAAACTAAGGGATATTAAGGCCTCCTTTTAATAGAGAACCAGACCAAAGCATTAGCACTAAGTGAATACATGAACTCCTCAAACTATGATAATCACCGGAAAGAATCCCAGTTATTGTCACCCTAGGGGATGCGGATCATAACTCATAATAGGTGTCTACAACTTGCAATATTGGATCAAGAACACACATATATTCATGAAAAGATAATAGGTTCAGGTCTGAAATCATGGCACTTGGGCCCTAGTGACAAGCATTAAGCATAGCAAAGTCATAGCAACATCAATCTCAGAACATAGTGGATACTAGGGATCAAACCCTAACAAAACTAACTCAATTACATGATAAACCTCATCCAATCCATCACCGTCCAGCAAGCCTAAGATGACATTACTCATGAATGGTGGAGAGCATCATGGAATTGGCGATGACGGATGGTTGGTGATGACGAAGGCGTCGATTTCCCCTCTCCCGAGCCCAAAACGGACTCCAGATCTGTTCTCCCGAGGAAGAACAGGCGATGGCGGCGGCTCCGTATCGTGAAACGCGATGAACACTTCTCATTTTTTCTCGACAAATAGGGTTATATGGAGCTAGAGAGGATGTTGGAGGAGCCACGAGGGCCCCACAAGCCTACTAGGCGCGGCCAGGGGGTGGCCACGCCTAGCAGGCTTGTGGCCTGCAGGTGGCCCCCCTCTAGTTAATTCTTGCGCCAGTATTTTTTATTAATTCCAAGAATATTCTCCGTAAATTTTTAGGATGATCCGAGAACTTTTATTTCTGCACACAAAAAACACAAGGGCAATTCTGTTGAAAACAGCGTCATTCCGGGTTAGTTCCATTCAAATCATGCAAATTAGAGTCCAAACCAAGGGCAAAAGAGTTTGTAAAAGTAGATACGTTGGAGATGTATCAGGCATCATCTTGGGGCTGTGTCGAGGGTGTCACTATCATGTAAATCTTGACATCCTCATGCTTCGAGAAGGTATCTTCTGTTGGTAGCTCCTTGTCTAGTGTCGCCAACTTGGGTCCAAGATATGTCGGCAATCGTCTGGCAAGGTGGCTTCCTTCTAGGTTGCTCACGAGGATTACAAGGAATCCCATGGTCAGGGGCACAAGGGTAGTAGCGACCATTTGCATAGTTTTTGAAAAGCAGACGAGGAGAGCTAAGAGAAAAGTGGTAGAAGTATTAAGGCAAAAACCTTTGCTTCCCTTGGAATTTTAGGAGAGGTGATAAATATAGAGGCTTTGTCTGTGATTTTGAAGGGTATGGAAGAATGGTTTTGTCCTAACTAATGTCCATGCTAACTAAGGGCTTCCTACAGTCAGGATGGCTCTGATACGAGCTCTATAGGGACCCCGACTCATAAGTCGTGTTCACCATATGTACATGCAAAGTGATACCAAAGATCAATGCTCACTGAACACACATAAACTGAATAACAAGAGTCTTACATCCATTACATACCGGTTTACATAAATATGGCCTTTATGGCCAAGTCTTCATATGATTGCAGTGGAAATCTTCAATGATAGTGTGAACCCATGCCATTTACCTCAAACCTATAGGCATTCTGACTGGGAAGCATCCTAGTTCGCATGTTCATCACCAACGAACTCTTCACCATACTCCTGCTCTTCCATGCCTAGCCAATTAAATAACCAGTGGCAAGCCAATGAGTACTTTGAATGTACTCGCAAGCAACCCGTGATGGAACAAGGCAATAACAATGCATGATATAGCACTAAGTAGGTATTTTGCAAAAAGCTAATTTTGAATGCACATGACATGATCAAGTAAGTATGTAAGCATGCATCACAGTTGGCAGATATCCATATGAACACAGTATAGATATCATCATAAACAGGGGGTTGAACACCTCATGTTCAGTCATCATGTTAGGTCATGTGACTTATCTCCAGTATCACCTCTGTGTCCTCCACACACACACACGCCAAGTTTGTTAAAAACATCGGACGCGGTTTAAGAAGGACCTCCAACTGTCCATGACCGTGGACACGGCTATTCGAATAGTTTTACACTCTATAGAGGTTGCGCGTTTTACCCACAAGACTCGGGGAACTCCCGTGTCATCCATGACTCGCGACATATTACATACCCTAGGTAAGCACCCAAACAATGCCTTTCCCATGGTGATACTAAACAAAGAGTCCACTCGTTGGTGCCATCCCTCATGATATACACCACACGTATCATCCATGAGGGCACACAACAGTGTGCCTGGTGCCTATAAAGACAGCGCATGGCCCACTCCTGGACGACCCCCGTCTCAAGAGTGACCACTTCACTCTCGCCACTGGAAATGCGGCTCCCTGCTAGCACCAACCATAGTAATCAACAAAGCCCCTTCCCATTTAGGAGTAGAGTGGTCGCACATTAAGGTTGGGATGGTCAACAAATCTTAAAACTCTCTGTTTTCGAAAACACACCCTCAACTTGCTCCGGTACACCATTTCTTTATCAAGTGGTTACCTGGCTCATCACCATCCCCCTCGGGCATTAGTGGTACCTGATGGGATTTTTGAAAAGTCTTTGAAAACATTTCTCTGCTTCCATCACCATGCATAATCCCGACCCCACTTGTATAGCATCTACTAGGTACCTAACTACTCCCACCCGCACAACCCTCATAAGAATGGTAGGGTCATGCACGATGCAAGTATCAATGGTAGAGTGTCGGAGGCATACCACTGAAGGGGTAACACCACATCATGATCAAATCATCGAGACAACAAGTGCTATATGTCATGCATGAAAAAGTTTCTTAACATGGTCAAAGGGCTGCTTGCCTGGATTCGCAAAGTCTTGGAGGTCTTCACACGCTTCTCGTCCAACTCCGAGCACTCTGTTTATTTCGTCAACTATCGCTGTAAACAACCGCAATAAGCAACACAACAAGCAGAAAATAAAAGTGCTCAATAAATAGGAGTTTTATTTTTCTTGGACATCTCTGGTCATAAGAAAAATAACCAAGGAGGTTTTGGTGGATGTGGGTCAAGGGGGGAGTTTTGAATGGTGGAAATGAAGGAAATGATGATCCTATAAGATGTCCACATAAACTATTTTTATAAAAATTAGTGGAGGCACTCATCAAAGAGGGAATGATATTAGAAGAATTTACAAAGTGGTTTCACTGGATTTAGAGTTGTGATGAATTTCCTATGATCTTCCTAAGATGGAATAATGGAAAAAGGTGCTATTTATTTGGTCCAGCCAAAATATAGCATGGGAAAAATGTTAACCAAATCTTTGAAAATAGGTTATGATTTTATTGACACCTAGGAAATTGAACCACTCCATTTGGAGTTGAAATGAAGGCTCAAGGATGTTTTTAATAGGGGGTCCATAATACAAGATACAACCAAAATATTGGTGGAGCATAATATGTTACAAGAAAAAAATTGTGCAATGCACATATCTGGATAGGTCAATATTTCAGGAATCTGTAGGAACTTGACTCATCTAAATTGGAGTTGATTTGAATTTGATATGGATTTTACAAGTTTCAAAAGAAACATAATATATATATGTATATATATGTGTGTGTGTGTGTATACATACATAAAAGGGCTACCCATTGGGCCAACAACACCAAAGCGCACTGGGCTGGCCCAGCCGGTTCATGCAAGGGCCACGCCGATGGCGTATCCCTTGGAATACGCCTTCGGATGAAGGGAGTTGCACACCGCTGGGGCTTCTCCACTTAACGGGGTGGGGCCCAGGGCCACAGCCACGTACGGGCGGACCCCACTGGTAGGTCCTCCCCTACCTCCCGCCCAAAATAGAGGAGCGGCAGGGGAGACCGGCCGTGCCTGCGCCGGCGCCCTATCCCGGCCGCACAGGCCGCCCCCGGTAGTGCTCCGACCACCGGAGAGCTGAGGCCGGTGAGCCGCACCCACCTAGTGGTCGTGCTCCCTCTAAGGAGCGCTGGAGGGAGCAGGGCTTCGGCCCCTAGCAGAGGTCGGAGATGGGCGGCGGTGGAACAAGAGCTCCGTCCACTCGAAGGAGGAAAATAGGAGGGAGGGAGGGTGGTGGTGGAGCTAGAGTTGGCCTGGTACCATTTTTAGGAGAGGAGAGGACCGGACCAAGGCAAATTTGGCCGAGGCCGAGGTGGTGCCATGGCGGCCATGGGAAGGGTTGGAGGGTATGGGAGGACAAGGGGGCCAGTCCAGGGGATTCCTAGGAAGGAGAGGGAGCGAGGGAGGTCAAAATGGGGGCACAAGGAGAGGTATAAGCAAGAGGGGGCCACAAGGGGAGCTCGAGTGCACCTCGGCTGCTCTTGGGGGCTGAGCATGCACGTGCCTAAGCTCCCTTGGCTGCATCCTAGCGTCAGGAAGGGGCATGGGAGGACAAAAGGGAGGTGCTAGGATAGGGAGGGGTGAGAGGGAGAGCGGGGGCATCCTCAGGAGCTCGCGCGTGCAAGGCTGGCCACTGGCCAAGCGGAGCGGTGCCAGGCACACGCGATAAAGGGAAAGGGAGGAGGAGCCCGACACGCTGCCATGTCGTTAATGTCGAGGTCATCTCAGGGGACAGTAGCACGAGGCCCAAGGATGTCGGGAGCCTCTGATTGGGCAAGGACAAGTGGCAGAGCACCGTTTCTGCATGTCAACGACGTACTCACCACGCCAAGAAACGTCGAGGGAATTTTTTTGGTCGGCCAAGGTTGTCTGGGTTGTGGGGCATGCATGCAAGAGAGTACTCGTGAGGTTTTGAAGGATATGCGACTGGGTAGAAGTAGTTTCTACTAGGGGCTAGTTTGTAGCAGCAAACTTGTGCTTGATCTAATGGGGTTTTACTGTAAGGCACTATGGGTAAAACCTTGTCTAGTGGACTTAGTTATGGACGGACTACAAGTCCACCAATATTCAACTCAGGGAGATGATTCTATAGAGTACTTGCAGTTCAAGGGCACTATTTCTGCCATAATGAAGGTTTCGATGAACTGCTCGTATTTTCCATGTGAGCATGCCATCTTTGGGCTTGGATAGATGCATCAGTTTGCATATGAGGTTGTGGCATAGTTTGGGGGCATTTGCATGCACTGATTGATGGGAGAGGGGAAAAGAGATGCTTCCATGGTAAAAAGAGAGGGAATATGAGAGAGTTACCCCCAATAATTGACCAGTGGCTTTGGGGTTTTTAATTGAACTAACATGAGGCCAGTGTATGATGTGGTAAAAAGTTGGAGGCAAGGGGAATTTGTTTGGGTGAACTAAGCATAAAAGTAATTTTTCCCTATAAAGGCCATTTCTGGCCTTAAGAAAAAGCATTTGAATAAAATAGGAAGATAATATTTAAAATTAATATTTGGTGGTTTTGGGAAGTCTTATATATAGTGGGTTTCAAATAAAGCATTTGGGGAAAAAGGACCCACCCAATTTGGGGGCTTGCAGTGCAAAATCTCAAATCAGGGGTCTTGAAAACCTAATTTAAATAAATGCTTTTTGGCCAAAATAATATTTTGTAAAAATATTGTTATGTCCTATTCATATGGCATGATCATTGGACAAGATTTGGGATCAAGGAAAAGACTTCTTGAGGGTAGGAAGATGTTTTAAGAATTATAGATCACCACCAAACAATCAAGCAAGCAAATAATACACAAGTCAAGCATTCATATGCACTCAAAAAAGTTTTAATTGGCCCTAATTTTTGAGTCATGTTAACTAGTCATGAGGCAAAGAAATGATGGTGTGACAGTATAGGTGCTATCTGACGACGTTGGCAGTGATAAGTATGACTTGAGAAGGTACAAGAAACAAAAGCTAAGGGAGCTCTATGCGGGAACGCATAATCATCGTACAGGACCCGGATTGGGGACTTCGGATGCCCGTTATGCGCCCAAAGACTTAACCCCGTGTTTGCAAGTGTTCTGTCGCATGCTAGAGAACGAGCCGTTGGCTCTTTCAATCAGAGGTATTCTCGAAGGGTGGCGTACGCCGCGTAGCGGAGTACGTGGAGAAAGTTTACGTTGTTGGTCGGTACGATTAGGATTGAGTTATATATACATGTCCTAATGCCAGCACTACCCTAGCTATCTATAGTTTGTGCGTCTTATATCTCTGCTTGAGTATGTTTATTATGTGTTGATCTAGATGTCGGTGAGACTTTGTTTTAGTATGAACTAATACGTAGAGCAATTGCAGTCTTGAGCTGCAAACAGTTTGGTTGATGGAATATTTATGCTTATCTCAGAGTCCCCACACAATTTACTACTAGCAACTATTTGCCCACAACACGCACGGCTAAGTTTTAGTGTTGGCAGTTTTTTTACACTATGCATATTACAGTAAAAATGCTTGACCTACTTACAGAATTGTTGAATGCGGTAAAAAATTTAGGTGTCACACGAAAAGATGAAATTTGGAACCCCAAAACTTGGTTATTTTCCCGGACTGTAACAGGTGTGAGGACTAACATTGTGTCGCGACATGCGTGTGTCCTGGTTGTCTAGAACGCATTCCCGCACATCAAGCGTATGCGGCAGTAGGATTTATATGGACCATGATAGTCCATTTACACCGTAGTGACACTTATCGCAAACGGTTGTGTCTATTGAACCATCGCCTCTGAAGCACATTATTATTCTGGCCGAGAAAACTCTGACCATCGTCCCCGCGTAATAAAACCCGCACAGTCCTTCCCAGTCGCACCCGCACCGCATATTCCACACCGCTGCTTAGTGTTGAACTTGTACGCTGCTTTAAGTCATTGCACACGCATCATTTTTGCTAACCGTTTGCCATTTAGTGCCCCCAATAACAGGAGCTTCTTCCAGCCGATGCATGGCCAACCAAGCTGCACGGGAGGTTATGCGCATTTGCACACGGGAATGGGCTCACCAATGATACGTTGGTAGCACATCGAGCCCCGACGTGACCAGACGAACCGTCGAGAACGCTTGTTCATGCGCTCATCAAGCTTGCATAACAATCCTCTACCAGGAACGCGGTGACAGGACTTGACAATTACATCTCGTCTAGCCCCATTTACTCCAGTGATGATTTAACCTTGTCTCTCTTCAACCTTTCCCCACAACGCAAGAAGCACACCCACACTCCGAAAGTAGAGAGGATATCCTGCTTAGCTCCAATTGCGAAGCTCCCAGCGGCTGCCGCCGACGAGCAGCAGTTCACCGTTCGTGCCTATGTGGACACCCACATAAGTTTCAAGAACCTCACGGTGGTGTACACCAACGACCTGATCGAGGTGGAGAACTCCATCCACACCATGGAGCAGTTACTTGTCTATGACAAGTACAACATGGTCAACTTCGACCTCGAGTACATCGGCGGTCGTGTCGGGCATGATCAGAAGGTTGTCATCGCCCAGCTATGTGTGGGCCATTACATCCTCATCTGCCACTATTGTCTGGCCACAAGGCCCTGTGATCGATTTGCCTGGTTTGTCAACAGCCCTGACTACACATTCGGTACGATGGACACCACGAACGATGAAAAGGTGCTCAAGATGACTGGCTTGGCCTACCAGAATCTTGTGGACATCCAATGCATGTACAAGATCTTGGGCGGCGAGGAGAAGCATAAGGACTCCCCAATTGACCTCGCCATGGCCATCATCGACCCCTACTATAGAGGCATGTAGGATGTCTGCAAGAAGAAGAAGGTTGCTTGGCACCACGCCTGGGTCCCAAGACTGGATGAAGATCACGTCAAGTACGCGGCCAAGGACGCGTACGTAAGCTACGAGATGTGAAGGCGGATTGTTGACATGAGGAAGTGCCTCTATCATGCGTCGATCGGCACCCCTTGTCACAAGAAGTATAGATGAATGATTTGATGATCGTCACTACTAGTTTAGTATGCATGTACTTGTTAATTGATGTGTGCAAATGTTATCTGTAGCCAGTAATGTAATTGGATGTTTATTTAGGTTATGCAATCATGATGTTGTTCTATAGACAGAGCATAGATGATATATGCAGACATAGCACATCACATCGCTTATGATTATAGAAAGGAACACGTTAATGATGATTTCAACTATCACAGACAATTGGGTGCGAGCAAGTGTTTGCCCATAGGCCACATCACACACATCTTATTATAAGGAATCGTCTGTCTTTTTATCGGTCTTCCCACACGATTCCGAGTACTGGCCTGTTTGCCGGGTATCACTATCACACACATCTTGTCACGCATAATCGTTTGTGTTACTTTTGATCAACACAAACAGTTCGTCCAAATGATTGTTTGCCGGGTATCACTATCACACACATCTTGTTGCGCATAATAGTTTGTGTTACTTTTCATCAACACAAACAGTTCGTCCAAACAAACTGTTTGCCGGGTATCACTATCACACACATCTTGTTACGCAGAATCGTTTGTGTTACTTTTGATCAACACAAACAGTTCATCCAAATGACTATTTGTCGGGTATCACTATCACACACATCTTGTTGTGTAGAATAGTTTGTGTTACTTTTCATCAACACAAACAGTTCGTCCAAACGACCTGTTTGCCGAGTATCACTATCACACACATCTTGTTACGCAGAATTGTTTATGTTACTTTTGATCAACACAAACAGTTCGTCCAAACGAATTGTTTGCTGGGTATCACATACAACCATGCAAATGACATCATATGAGGGAGACTCTTATTTTGGTAGTACTATCTTTTCCTTAGTATGCAATGGCCGATTAATATCTAGACATCAATGTGCTATTGATGATTAATATCCGGACCTTAAGAAGCGGAACCACGACCGAGGGTATCCTGCGCGGCTCCCATGGCGCTCCGAGTGGCTGCCGACGATGAGCGTCAGTTCACCATGCATGCCGTAGTGGACACACCTTGGCGGTTCATGGTGTCCACGAAACATTGGATCTGGATGGAGAACTCCAGCGTCATGGACCTGTTACTTGACAAAGACAAGTATAGAGTGGGCTGCTTCGACCTCACATCCCACAGCGTGCTCTGCTCTCGTGTCCCTGCGCATGCTCTGCTCTCGTGCCCCTCTGCTTGTGCTCTTCCAGTGGTTGGGGCCGGCCCACGGTCACGTTTGAGGCTCCATATGCATGCGGTTTCGCTACGTGCGTCGCCCCATGCAGTTACGTGCTCCATGACTGAATCACGCGCTGCAAAAACTGCCATCTGGACGTGCCAGTTTTCCAGGACGTCTGGCCCCCATTTATATCCACAGCCATTAACCATAGTCTCTTCGCACTTCCGATCGCGCCCCACAACACAATAATCGCACCCTGGACGACGCATATAGAGACGATTTCCAGCGGCGCTCCAATGGAGTTCGGCATGCATCATGTGGAGACCCACATGAGGAAGACGGACCTCACGGTCATGTACACCAATGACCCAACCATGGTGGAGGACCCCATCAACACCATGGAGCAGCTGCTTGATACGGATGATAAGTACAAAGTGGTCGGTTTTGACCTCGCTTACACCGGCGGTTGTGTCGGGCATGATCAGAAGTTGCCATCTGTCATCGTTTTCTCACGACAGATGCCATAGGGTGGCTTATCGCAGGTGGTTGGGGCCGGAGGACGCCGACGGGCTCCGGGTGTGAGATTGGGCACAAGCGGTGATGACACATGATGTACCCAGGTTCAGGGCCCTCTGAGAGAGGTAATACCCCTAGTCTTGCTTGGTCTAGTTGGATGGATAGTTATATTTACAAGGGTGCTCCTAGAACTGTGTCTAGAGAAGGAAGAAGGAGCAGCCGGCTCGTTCTCCTCCATTGCTGGGAGTGATTTGAGGGAGAACCTCTATGTGGGTATCCGAGGGTGATCGTCTGTCCCCATTGCATGGGGGCTCGGGGGGGTTTATAGGCCAAACCCTAGCTCTACAATATATCTAAAGTACAGGGATGGGGGGCCCCGGCTGGCAGTCTCTCCGGCTGGCCAGGGGGTCTCACCCTTTGCGCCATGTGATCGTCTATGGGGTCCACCGGCTGAGCGGTCATGTCCCTCGTTGGGGCCCGCCAGCCGGCTCTGCAATTGGCTCTCGCTCACCTACCATGGCACGGGTCGCCTAGGAGGCGTCGTCTAGCGCCAGCTGGCCGAGGTCTCCGGTACGGCCGGCGGTACTGTAACCACGCCGAGGCAGGTAATCGAGTGGGCGAGGGCGTGTTGGCACTGTTCCCTCGCCCGGTCGCGCTCGCCAAGGTCAGCGGCCGGGACGGCAGGACTATAGCCATGCGCTGTAGTGCATCAGCGGCCACTGTAGCCACATGGCCGCCCATCGCGCCGGTCGTGTCGTGTCGTCGTACCCGCACGCAAAGGGACGGGACATCGCATGTCCATCCCAAGGTCAACGGGGGAGGCGGCGTAGAGACAGTCGGCCGACGGTCGAGCTGGCTCCTCGACCAGCCGTCCGGAGCGCCAACCGGCGCCAACTCGAGCCGGACATCCTCTAGCCGGCCACTATCGGCCGGTCCACGTTGTTCTTCTTTGAAGCGGGAGGGGAATGACCCCTTTGCTTTGGCATACCTGGGGGCAATAACCCCGTTAGTAGTCCCCGAAGCCGGCGGGGGCCATGTCCGGTGGACGGAGGGGAGCCGGCGGCTTCCCCCCAGCGATACCCGCCTCTAGCGCGAAGCCGAAAGGGCAGCCGGATCAGCCGTTGGATCCGAGGCCTCGGGTACCGGTGCGTCGCCCCGGGACCCGTCTCGGCTCGCCACGCGCCACGCGGCAATTAATGATGCGGCGGGCCCCACGCACGCGGGGGAGATGGGAGGCCGGCCTGGGCCTAGCCCGCTAGGTCCCGGTCGTAGCCCGATAGGCCTCGGGGCGCAGGTCGCGATCCTCTGCGCCTCGAAGGGGCCGTTACTGTGCGGGGCCACCCACGCGCGCAGAGTTTCTGGGGAAGTGGGCGCAGTTAATCCCACGTCCCCCGGTCGTGGCCTCCCCTATAAAAGGGGAGGGAGGGCAGCGGGCGGAGACACCCGCGTCCCGCTTGCTCTCTCGAAGTGCATCTTCTTGCTTTTCTTTGTCCTCCTCGTCCCCTCACGTGTCACCATGCCTGAGCCCGCATTCGTGCCCACGCGCCGCCCCGCCGCCGAGATGGCTGACGGATGCGGCGGGAGCTGGGCCGGCTCCATCGTCGGAGAGGCCGATATTGCGAAGCTCCGCCGTGCGTGCAAGCTGTCATCGGCAGAGTGGGTGGTGGCACGCGCGCCAGGCGACGAGGTGGCTCCAGCGCCGCAGCTAGGGGAACACGTCGTGTTCCTCTGGCACTTCTCCCGGGGCTTCGGACTCCTGGTGAGTCTCTTCTTTCGCCTTTTTCTTGATACCTTCGACCTCCAGTCGCATCATCTCGGCTCTCTGCCTTCGTGACGCTGTGCGAGGGGTACCTCGGCATTCTTCCCTTCATTGATTTCTTTAACGTGCTCTTCTATCTCAAGCCATTGAAAGTCAGTGCCTGCGGGGGCACGGTGGTGTGCTGCAGCGGCGGCGCGCGCTGCCCCCCTCTTTCTCTCATTGACTCCATCAAGGGGTGGCACCAAACATTCTTCTATGTGAAGAACGCCAACCCAAACACAGACTACATCCGGCTGCCGCCGTTCGTCGACGTGCAGTCCAGCCAGATGAACTGGCTGAGGTCTGCCCCGAGCGGCATGGCCCAGGAGGGGATCGGCCAGCTCGCGCCGCTGAAGAGCTCCGAGGGGCTGGTCGCTGCCGATTTGGTGGCGGCGTTCATCTCGCGTCGGGTGTTGCCCCTCTTGCTGAGGCCGCACTGAATCTGCGACATGTCTGGCCGGCGCGACCCCTGCCGGTTGTCCACCATCGACCTGACACCGGCTCAAGTGGCAAAGCGGGTGAACGCCCTTATGACGTTCAAGCTGAAGCCCGCGTCATGGTCCTTCGGCATGGAGCTGTACGACCGCATCAACCGACCCCCTGGTAAGTGTTTCGTCGAGGCGGTCCTTCCTTCATTTAATGCTTCCCAGCCGGTAGCCAGCTGGAGAACTTACTTAGTCGTGCTGACCGCAGCTGCTGGTGAGACAGAACACGCCAGACGGCCCGCACCCTTAGATCTTTGAGGCGGAGCGTGAAAACTCTGACTCCAAAGACTATGAGACAGGAGGCCCTCTGGAGGAAGAGCTAGACTCCTCGGGAGGAGCCGATGAGCCGGCGGACCCGCGAGCCGCCGCCCCCAGTGGAGCCGGAGGATACGGCACGGTCGGGGAGTCCAGTGGAGCGGGTGTGTTCCTTCTTTCCCCTTCGATTAGGGACTGGACGGACAAAGACGATGACGATTACATAATGATTCCGAACGAGCCTCCTCCCTCAGCATGGCAGGGTCGGAGGAGCGAGGAGCGGCCGGCTCAAGACCCGGCAGCCAGAGCAGCCGGCCGAACGAAGAGGCCGGCCCAGCCGCCAGTCCCCGAGCGGGTGAAGGTGGCCGCACGGAAGCTGCCGCCGCGCGGCAAGCGGGCCTTGCCCCTTGTCATCGGGTAAGTCGTCCTTCCGTTTATTTGTTCTTTTTCCGGGTCATGAGCCGGTAAGCAATCGGTCCTTGGGCATTGCAGGGACCCCATTGAGCTCCATGAGGGGAAGCCAGCGGGGGATGCGACGGATGCCGCCAGCCGGCTGGCCCGTGAGCACGCGACCACCCAGCGGGAGGAGAAGAGGAGGCTCGCAGAGCTGCGAGCCTCCAAGTCCGGCACGCGAGGAGGAGCCTCGCACTTCGGAACCTCGAGCAGCCGAAGGCGAAGGAGGTCCGTGGATTCCCTGCGGGTGTTCGACTCGGCGGCGGAGTCAACTCGGAGGTCGCGGCCTCGGTCGAGCGAGCCACGAGGGGCATCCATGGAACCGTGGGTGCCTCAGTCCGTGGAGGAGGCGGCCCAAGCAAGGGTGACGATGGTGGAGTCGGCTCCCGAGGCAGCTCGGACCGAGGCGCCGTTCGTGACCCCGCCGGCGACCGAGCCGGCTCGAGCTAACGTGCCGGAGGCCCCGGAGGCGGCATCGGAGGTGGCAGCCATAGAGGCGGAGGTGCCCTCCATTGCGATCATCGTGCCGGAGCGGAAAGAGGCGGAGGCGGCGACAGCGTCGGGCGGAGGGCCAGCGGGAGGCGCCTCCCGGACCTTTGCCGTCATCAACCCGCCCCCGGCTGCCAGCGCTGCAGCAAGCCCAAGTGGCAACGGCGGCCGAGCCCGGAGGACCCTGCGAACAATGCAGTAGGTGCTCCAAGATTGGGAAGCGCTAGCGCGCGTGTCGGCCCTGCCGGCTCCCCAGGCGAGTGGACCGGTCCCCTCCTTTGGGGATTTAGGGAGCGTCCTGGACCGGTACTGGCAGGAGCTGGCCCGGTTCGTGGAGGCAGCAGACACCGCCCTGCAGCATGTTGAGGTAAGTACGGTCGTTTTGCATTGTCTTAGGATTCTCAATGGGGGCGCGGAAGCGCACCCACTTGGTGTAGCCCTCGAGATGCGGGTCGGCTGACCGGCTGACGGGCAGCCGGGCCAGATCTCTTTTGAGCATGTCCTGTTCTTTGCCTCCTCGTGATAGGAGGGAACCTCCCTGCAGCAGAAGCTATTCAAGGAGGCGGTCGCCATCCCCGACCATGGAGAACATGGCTTCCACCGCTTGGAGGAGGAGCTGACGTGCGTGCGAGGTCCGTTGAACTTCGTGGGAGGGGAGTGCAACTCCCGAGAGCCGGCTGACGCTTGCAACTTTGCTACGCAGGTGACCACACCGCCCTTCCGGACGAGAAGACCGGGCTCATCTCCCAGCGGGACCAGCTGGCACAAGACGTCCAGACGGCCGCGCAGGAGAAGGATTGGCTGACCGTGCTGCTGGCGGATGGGGAGGCGGCCTGGGACCGACTCAAGGCCTAGGCGGCGAAGGAGGTAGTGGCCCGGGAGACGGCCGTCAAGGAGGCAGCTGATGCCGCCTGAAGGACCGTCGCCCTCCAAGACGAAGTGTCCCGTGTCGAGAGAACGCTCGAGGAGGTCCAGGGCTCGCTTGCCGCGTCGGAGGCGGCTGTGGAGATGGAGCGGACGGCAGCACTCAACTTCGCCCTTGGGGAGGATGATGCCATTGAGGGTAAGTCCCTTTCTTTCTCTTCTCCAGTCGGTCGCTTTTTCCTTTGCTAGTTCTTGTGTTTTGATTTGCCTTTCTTTCTTATTCTTCTTCTTTCCCTTAGGGCGCTTCACAGAAACTCAGTGTCGCGCTGCACGCGCCGTCGAGGAGCACCGGGAGTACCTTCGGGAACAGGGTTGCTCCATTGAGCCGGAGGCCCCATGGGACGTGGACGAGATTGGGGTCACCATCAAGTATCGGCTGACCCATCTCGAATGACGCGTGGACCGGCTGAAGACGGCCGTAAAGGAGGTCATCGCCGCTCTGTGGCCGGGCCGCGGGGGAGCTCCCACGAACCGTGTGGCCTTGTGGCTGGAGCAGGCCATGGCCCGGCTCGAGGCCTGGAAGGCATCGACGGCCCGGGCCGGTGGGCAGATGGCGCTCTGGTTCATCACCTCGTGGTATCGAGGTGTCGATCTGGACCGGCTGGCCACCATGCGCGATGAACCGGCCGCAGAGCGGGAGGCCCGTAAGCCGTCCCTCGTCCTCCGAGCCAACGAGCTCGCGTCGTACGTCGACTCGGATGAGTTCCTGTCGGCGCTTGGCGAGGACGGCGAGCCGCTGCCCGAAGACTTCTTCGTTATCCCTCAAGGCCCAGCAGACAAGGAGGTTGCCGACGAGAGCACCGACTCGAGCAGTGAGACAGTCGGGGCCATGGAGGCCTCTTCGAAGGCCGCGACCACCTCTGAGGCGAGAGTCGAGCCGCCCAGCGACGCGCCGGATGGGGGCATGCCGGCTAGCAACGCGCCGGTGGCCTGAGCCCCCGGGAGTTTTTTCTGTCTTTTTCTTTCCTGCAAGATATTCTCAAGTCCACCCAGTGGGGGTGTTTATGTAATGAACCATGCTGGTCGTGGGCCACTTTTGTCTTAACGTTTGTGTTATGAGATCTTTAGCGTTTTTGCCTTATTACTCTTGGCGACTTGTCCTTATCCCTTTTTGCCCTCTTGGTTTTTGGATCCTTCACCTTTTCCCCTTAGGTTTCGGCCCCACCTGCTCGATAGCCGGGGGCCGGTCTATAGCTGGGCCGGGGAGTCCTCCTCGAGGGAGCCGGTTCGAGACTTAGGAACCGCGAGGGTTCTTTGGGATTAGTAGAGTGGTAGAGGCGAGGCGGTGGTCCGACTGGGCCTAGCTGGGATCCCCTTTCGTTTGACTCTTCGTGTGAGCTAAACCATGCCGCCCCGAGGCCCCGTCAGCTGGACAGCCGGGAGCTAGTTCTGTAGCTGGTAGGGGTGGGGAGGTTTGGCCGGCTCACACTACTTAGCCAATTTCTGGGAGAAACGACCTAGGACCAGCCGGCGAGCCCCCGGGCCCGGGAGCCTAGTCGGGGAGCCGGTGAGCAAGGAATCTTTTGGAGGAAATGAAATAGGGCATGCCCCAAGAGCCGGCCTGGGGCACCCATTGCATTCATAAGCCCAAAAGGGTAGGGATACATACATACATTGGTTTTTTCAGAAGTAGAACGGGCGGAGGAGCACCGCATTCCATGGGTGCTCCGTCTCATCGCCGGAGGCTTCTCTCTTGCGTTTCTGTGGCTTCTGGGCATCTATCAGGTAGCACGCATTGTTGTGTAATGCCTTGCTAATGATGAACGGGCCCTCCCATGGGGAGGACAACTTGTGTTGTCCGGCTGTTCGTTGGATCCGCCTGAGGACCAGGTCCCCTTCGCGAAAGGAGAGTGGCGGATCCGCTTGCTATGGTAATGCCGGAGCTTCTGGTGGTAGATTGTCGTCCGGCTCAAGGACAGTTCGCGAGCTTCCTCGAGTAGGTTGACACCATCTTCTCTTGCCTCCTTTGCGTCCTTCTCCGTGTATAGGGTGACCCAAGGCGAATCAAAGTCAATGTCGGTGGGGATGATCGCCTCGGACCCATACACAAGGAAGAAGGGAGTGTAGCCGGTTGAACCATTCGGGGTGGTCCTGAGACTCCAAAGGACGGCCGGTAGCTCGTCGATCTAGCAACCGTCCAACCTTACTAGCGACATCACAAGCCGAGGCTTGATGCCGGACAGAATTAGGCCGTTCTCCCTCTCGACCTGGCCATTTCACCATGGATGAGCGACGGAGGCTAGGTCGAGCCAGATTCCTTGCTTGGAGCAGAAACGCGCGAATGCGCCCTTGGCGAAGCTCGTGCCGTTGTCGATGATGATGCTGTGGGGAACGCCATAGCGCACCTTGATGTCATCGATGAACCGGATGGTTGTGGGGCTGTCCAGCTTCTTGATTGGTAGTGCCTCGATCCACTTGGTGAATTTGTCGACAGCCAGCAGCAAATGCGTCATGCCGCCTCAAGCGGTCTTGAATGAGCCCACCATGTCCAGCCCCCAAACGGCGAAAGGCCACGAGAGGGGGATGGTTTGGAGGGATGTTGCCGGCAGGTGGCTCTGCGTGTTGAAGCGTTGGCAGCCCTCGCACTCGTCGACCAACTTCTTGGCCGCCTTGAGAGTAGTCGGCCAGAAGAAGCCGTGGAGGAAAGCCTTGGCCCACCAGGGTCTTGGAGGCGGCGTGGTGCCCGCACTCACCCTAGTGGATGTCGAGGAGGATCTCCAGACCCTTTTCCGGCTCGACGCATCGTTGTAAGATGTTGGTGGTGCTGCGGTGGACGAGCTCGTTGTTGATGATGTCGTATGCCGTGGCCCAGCATTGGATTTGCCTTGCCAGAACCTCATCCGGGGGCAGCTCGCCTTGTAGAAGAAACACCAGGATGGGTTGGGCCCATGAGGGGGCCATGATGGGGACCGGCTCGGGAGCCCCCAAGGTCGGATGACCAGCCCCCAGGACTGGCTCGGGAGCCCCGAGGACTGGATGATCAGTCCCTGGGACCAGTTCCCTAGCCCCCAGGGCCGTCTGGTCGACGATCATCATGACAGCCGCGTTGTTGGAGCCGGCCGCCTTAGACACCGCCGGCTCGATTGGTGACGGTAGGGCGGCCAATGGTTCGGGAGCCAGTGGCAAAGGTACCGGAGAGGCGGCCAGGGCCGTTGATGGGCCGGTGGCGCCCGCAGGCATGAAGATTGACTTTGATTCTGAGGAAGGCTTGATCGACGGCTTGAGCAGCCGCTCGAGGGAGACGCCGACTGGGATGGCCTACCGGGTGGAGCCGATCTTTGCCAGCGTGTCCGCCGCCTCGTTGTCCGCCCGTGGGACGTGATGAAACTCACAACCCTCGAAGGAGCCAGTGAGCTATTGCACGAGGATGTGGTAGCTGGCCATGTTGGCATCCCTGGCGTCCCATTCGCCAGAGACTTGCCGCACCATGAGATCGGAGTCGTCGAAGCCGAGGATGCACCTGATGCCGATCTCATTGGCGAGCCGAAGGCCATAGACGATGGCCTCGTACTTATCACATTGTTGGAGGCAGCAAAGTGGATCTGGAGGGCGTATTTGAGTCGGTCACCCTTCGGGGAGGGGAGGACTATGCCGGCACCCAGGCCGGTCCTCATTTTCGAGCCGTCAAAATGCATGCGCCAATGCATGGAGTCTGGGGGAGGCGGCACAAACTCCGTCTCTGCCCAGTCGACGAGGAAGTCATCCAATGCCTGTGACCTGATGGCGGTTCTTGGCTCGTACCGGATCTCATGAGCAGGGGTTCCTTCTCAACTGGTGCGGCCAGGATGGGCGCGTGGGTGAGAGCCTTCTTGAGGCCACGAAAAGCCTCGTCCGCCTCCTCCGGCCAGTCGAAAATGCCCGGCTTCTTGGTTTGACCCGGCTCGATTAGAGCCGTCTTGCGAAGGGGGCCATAGAGGGGCAAGGCCTTCTACCCCAGCTGGCTGATGAACCGGCTGAGCGACGCAAGGCAGCCGGTAAACTTCTGGACATCGCAGAGCCTGGTCGGCTTGGGCATGCGCTCGATTGCGCTGATCTTCTCGGGGTTAGCTTCGATACTGCGAGCGGACACGAAGAAACCCAAGAGTTAACCGGCCGATACGCCGAAGACACACTTCTCCGGGTTGAGCTTGATCTTGTACTCGCATAAGTTTGCGAAGGTCTCCCGGAGGTTGTCGAGGAGGCTGAAGTGCTTCTTAGTTTTGACGATGATGTCGTCGATGTAGACGTGGACATTCCTGCCTATCTGAGGTGGGAGGCACTTCTGCATGCACCGTTGGAAGGTCGCGCATGCGTTCTTCAGGACAAAGGACATGGTCATGTAGCAGTAGGCCCCAAAGGGCGTGATGAAGGAGGTCTTGAGCCGGTCTTCTGGGTCCAGCTTGATCTGGAGGTAGCCGGAGTAGGTGTCCAGGAAGGACTAGCCTGCCGTGGAGTCGATGACTTGATCGATCCGCGGCAAAGCGAATGGGTCCTTGGGACATGCCTTGTTCAGGCTAGTGTAGTCAATGCACATGCGCCAGGTCTTGTTCTTCTTTAGCACCAGCACAGGGTTGGCCAGCCAGTCCGGGTGGAACACTTCCATGATGAACCCGGTTGTGAGCACCCGGGCGATCTCTTCGCCTATAGTACGTCGCTTCTCCTTGGAGAACCGGCGCAGGGGTTGCTTGACCGGCTTGACGTTTGGCCGGACATGTAGTTTGTGCTCGGCAAACTTCCTCGGAACACCCGGCATGTCCTTCGGGGACCCTGCGAAGATGTCCCGATTCTCACGAAGGAAGTCGACGAGCTCGCCTTCCTATTTGCTGTTGAGGTGGGAGCTGATGGTGACGCACTGAGCCGGGTTGGCCAGGTCGGGCGAGATTTTCTTGGTATCTTTTGGACAGCCGGAAGGAGGCCTCGCCGACGGATTGCGAGGGAGGAGCCGCCACGGCCAGTTGACTGGCAGCAAGGGCGACGAGCCGGTCAATCTATCGTTTCTCCTCAGCGATCTCCAGGGCCTTAGCCAACCGGCTGCCGTCTTGAGCGCACTCGAGCAACATCTTGTAGTCACCCACGATGGTGATGATTCCCTTGCGGCCTGGCATCTTGAGCTTGAAGCTGACAAGGGCCGGCCGGCCCAACAGCGCGTGGTAGGGACTTGCGAGGTCCATGACCTCGAACAGCACCGGCTAGCGGCGGAAGTGGCCAGGTCCGCCAAAGAGGATGTTGAGCGTGATCTTGCCGACAGGGGAGCAGGACTTCCCAGGCATGATGCCGTGGAAGACCGTCCGGCTCGCCTGTAGGTCTTCTATTTTCAGCCCCAGCTTGTGCATAGTGTCGAGGTAGAGGATGTTGATGCTGCTGCCACCATCTATCAACACCCGCGAGAAGCGGCAAGTTCGTTCCTTGGTGGTGATGGTGGGGTCAAGGACCAAGGCATAGCTGCCAGGATTCGGCATCACAGCGGGGTGATCGTCCTGGCTCCAAGTGACCGGCTTCTCTGACCAGTGCATGAACTAGGGGGTTGCTGGCATGGTGGCGTTCACCTCATGACAGAGCTAGCGTTGATCATGTTTTCCTGTCTCTTCACTAGTGAAGACGACGTAACAGTCGTCTTGGTTGGGGAACTGGTCGATTAAACGACCGTCATCCTGGGCCAGAGCCGGAGCCGGCGCCGGGGCGGCAGCTTTGGCCGGGGCCGGCGCCGGGGCGATGCGGGAGGAGCCGGAAGGCCGTCCCCCTGGGCCAATCGCTGTGAGATGCTGCACTGTCGGAGCGTGTGCATAGAGGGTTTGGCCCCTGAGTGGTTCTTGCAGGGGAGGTCGAGCATTTGCTCAAAGGTGAGCTTTGGCTGCCAGGCAGCCTTGCTAGTGCGCTGGCACTAGCTGGACGGCTGGGCAGCCCACTCCTGCTCCTCGATGGTATTGACCTGCCGGCTCCCGTAGCGAGGGTCTGGCTGGTCGTTCTTGCACTTATTGTTTTGCGGCTGCCAGTTGTCGGCAGCCGTCCGGGAAGTTGCCGGTGTCGTCGTCGCCTTGGCAGGCGGGGTCGTCTTGACCCGAATGGCCGAATCGGCCGTGGCGTACTTGTCCGCCTTGGTCATGAGCTCGGCAAGCGTGGCCGGCTCGGAGCACAAAAGCTTGTGCTTGAGGGGGGTACCGTCTCAGCAGCCTTCAATGAAGTACTGCACGGCTTGTACCTCCTGCACCCCCTCGCAGGAGTTGCAAATCTCGGTCCACCGAGTAAGGTAGTCGCGGAGGGATTCGTCCGGCCCCTAGACGCATAAGGCGAGTTCGCGGGGGAGGTCGGGACGCTTGTAGGTACCGGTGAAGTTGCAGACAAACACCTCCTCGAAGTCTGTCCAAGTGTTGATGCTGCCGGTCGCCAGGCTGTTGAGCCCGGTGCAGGCCGAGCCGATCAATATGAGGGGGGCATAGTGAACGGCTACACGCTTGTTCCCCCTGGCAATGCCAAACGCGGTGGTGTAGTCGATCAGCCAGTCCTCGGGCTTGGTAGCCCCATTGTACTTCAGAGTGTCTCGGGGGAGCGTGAAGTCGGTCGGGAATGGCTCGTTGCGGATCCGAGGCCCGAAACAGGCCAGACCAATCGAGCCCTCCTCCTCGAGGAGGGCGGACTGCGTGAGGTGGTTGATACGGTTGCGGGCGTCGTTCTCGCTGTGGGGGACACGCGGCCCGATCCGGGCTGAGAGCTCGGGGCGGATGACGAGCGGAACCGTCCGTTCCCGCTCGCGACGTGGGGGTGGAGTGTTCCCGTGGCTGCACCGGCTGCCGCATGCCGGCGCTTCTTGGTGGCGACTGCTGTGAGGCGGGTCGTTGGTGCGCCGGCTGCTCGCTCCCTAGCATCTAAGAGTGTCGGGGGTTGTTTGTTTCGGTCCGGCGGCTGGGAAGCGAGGGGAGCTGGAATGCTAAGCCGGCTGACGGCCAGCAGTCCCCGTGCCCTCGCGCTCGAGCCGGGGACCTCCGGTGGTGGCGCCGCCCGACGCGAGCAGGCGCTGCTAGGCGTCGGCGGCGTCGATGAGCTCCTCGATGTGGCGCTCGTGAGCGGCACGCTCTTCACCCTCCAAGGTGGCCAAATCCGCGTAGGCCACCTTGAGGGCCCTCAAGTTGGCTACGTGGTTGTCGTAGACGGGCATCTTGCCCTAAGGATTTCGGCGACCACGCAGCCGCGGTCAAGCATGGCCTCACGCCGGCTAGGCCCGGTGCCAGCCGGAGTGAAACCATAGGTGGAAGCATATTCCCGCTGGGCGGCCTTCATGTGGCGCCACGTGGCCGCAAGGGCGGTGGCGTCCTCGAACACGATGCGACGAGCTGCCTCGAGGTCCGCCGTAGCGGCGTCGGGGTTTTCCGTCGGGGCGATAGGGGTGCTCAAGCCTCGGAGGGCCGCACCAAGCGGATCGGAGGTGCCGACGCGGGCCGCCACAACGTCGACCGTGGTCCGCGTGCGTCTAGAGGAGGTGGAGGAGACGACGACTAACACCCCCACACGACCGTGGGAGCCGCTGGACTGGGTCGCAGTGAGTGCTCCCATGGCCATGGCAGGATCGGCGCAGATGAACACCTTCCAGGGGTACACGTCCGCGGTCGGAGCCTCGGCGAGGCTGAGCCTGCCGAAGCGCTCGGTGAGCGTGTCGATATCGACCGTGAGGTAGACGGAGTCGCCCGTAGGGCATGCCGGAGCAAACCCCATGAGCCCGCGGTTTCTCCTGGACGTGCGGCGACGGCGGGGAATGGCGAGGGGTCCCTCCTGGAGCATGAATCCGGCCGGCGCCGCGTACGGCCCCACGGTGGGTGCCAACTGTCGTCGTTTTCTCATGATAGATGCCATAGGGTGGCTTATCGTAGGTGGTTGGGGCCGAAGGACGCCGACGGGCTCCGGGTGCGAGATTGGGCACAAGCGGTGATGACACACGATGTACCCAGGTTCAAGGCCCTCCGAGGGAGGTAATACCCCTAGTCCGTCTTGGTCTAGTTGGATGGATAGTTATGTTTACAAGGGTGCTCGTAGAGCTGTGTCTAGAGGAGGAAGAAGGAGCAGCCGGCTTGTTCTCCTCCATTGCTAGGAGTGGTGTGAGGGAGAACCTCTATGTGGGTGTGCGAGGGTGATCATTCGTCGCCTTTGCATGGGGGGCTCGGGGGGGGTTATAGGCCAACCCCCGGCTCTACAATATATCTAAAGTACAGGGGTGGGGGGACCCCGCTGGCAGTCTCTCCGGCTAGCTAGGGGGTCCAACCTTTTGCGCCGTCTCATCATCTATGGGGTCCACCGGCTGAGCGGTCCTGTCCCCCGCTGCGGCTCGCCAGCCGGCTCTGCGATTGGCTCTCGCTCACCTACCACGGCATGGGTCGCCCGGGAGGCGTCGTCTAGGGCCAGCCGACCGAGATCTCCGGTACGGCCGGTGGTACTGTAGCCACACCGAGGCAGGTAATCGTGTGGGCGAGGGCGTGCCGGCACTGTTCCCTTGCCCGGTCGCGCGCCGAGGTCAGCTTCTGGGACGGCCGGACCGTAGCCATGCGCTGCAGTGTGTCGGCGACCACTGTAGCCACAGGGCCACCCATCACGCCGGTCGCGTTGTGTCGTCGTACCCGTGCGCAGAGGGACATGACGTCGCATGTCCGTCCCAAGGTTAACGGGGGAGGCAGGCCAGAGGCAGCCGGCTGCGCCTAGCCGGCTGAGGGTCAAGCCGGCTCCTCGACCAGCCGTCCGGAGCGTCAGCCGGCACCAGCTCGAGCCGGACGTCCTCTAGCCGGCCACGATCAGCCGGTCCGCGTTGTTCTTCTTTTAAGTGGGAGGGGAATGACCCCATTGCTTTGGCATACCTCGGGGTAATAACCCCGTCACCATCGCCTAGTTGTGCATGGGCAATCACGTCCTCCTCTACTAGTGCCTTGCGATTGTGTCACCAGGTTTGTCAACAACCCCGAGTACAGGTTCACTACGGTGGACAGCACCAACGATTTAAAGGTGCTCAAGACTTCGGGATTGGCCTACCAGAAGCTTGTCGACATCCGTGGCCACTATAGGGGCTGGGGCAGCTATAAGAACATGGACTCCCATGTTGACCTGGCCGAGGCCATCATCGCCCCCTACTACGCTGACATGAAGGTTGAGTGCAACAAGAACAAGCCTGTCTGGCACAGGGCTTGGGTGAAGAAACTGGATGAATATCACCTCCAGACCTTGGCCAACGAAGCGTACACATGTTATGGCATGTTCAGGCATATCGTTAACATGAGGAAGTGCCTCCTACATGAAGACAACGAGGGATCGAGCCACAAGCAGAGCGCTGGCGGCAAGCGTCACAAGAAGTAGATGGTTTGATGATCGTTTCTCAATTCTCATACTCCTCTATGTAGAAATCTTCGTAGTTTTAGAGGGATAAGTTTATTATGCATGTAAAAGTTTTTTAAGGTGTGCGACAATGTTATATGTGTATTGGATGCTTAATTTGCTTATGCAATCATGTTCTTCAAAATAGAGCATAGATGTTTGTGGGCATTGAGCAAATCACATCGCATACAAAATAAACAACCAAAACCGTCGGTGATGATTTCATCAGTCCCTGACAGTTCTTTATCCGGAACCGTTTACCCACAACACATCCGAGTGGCCTGTGTACATCACACACATCTTGATCTAAGAAACCGTTTGTGTTATTTTTGCTTATCGCACACAGTTCATCCCAGTGAACTATATATTGTCTATCACACACATCTTGATCAATGTAATCGTTTATGTGATTTGACCTCATCAGAAACAGTTCATCTGAGTGACCTATATGCCGTCTATCGCACACTTGATCATCTGGACAATCGTTTGTTTTCTGCTTGATCAGCACAAACAGTTTATCTGGGTGAACTGTATGTCGTGCATTGCACACACTTGTATTTTAATAAGCAATTGTGTTATATTATCCAATCACAAACAGTTTATCTACGCCAACTGTTTGCCAAACCCCGCACACATGACTATTTTTAGATCGTATTTGATGGATATGCCATCGGACACAGTTTACGTCATTAGCGAGAGAGCTATAACTATACTGTTCACGATTTGGTCATTGCACACAGTTTTATCGAAGGGTCTCTAATTGATGTGTCCTCTTTGGACCATTCTTTAGTAGTGATTTCTCAACTTCGGCCTTATTACACTTAGAGACACCGGCTCAGCACTTTGTACTCCTCCCAAATTTATGTACATACTTCTATATGTTCAAATATAATAAAGCCGACACCCCCGAAACTCAGAGTCTCTGTCGTTTCAACCTAAAAATTGAGCATGAGTCTTTATTGTTTGAAACATAGGGCACTTGGGGGCTTCCAACTCGTCGAGTTTAGCTTTCTCACCCTCTTGACTCGGCAAAATAAATATGCCACAATATATGTTAAACCTGCATGTATGCTTGATGCGACTCCGATCAGGTGACCCCATGTACTCTTGATAAGTCAATCTTATGTGGACCCTGAACTTCTCAAGGTTAAAACATTCATTTGAGTCACGTGAGAGCCGACATACAAAAACATAGGATAAACCATGGGTTATCCTGCCCGCTTCATTGAAGCAAGACTTGAGCCCTGAAAGCCAGTCTCTTTATTGAGTCTAACTGAGCCGGTCTATTAAAATTATACTTATTATTAGTATTATTATCATCATGTGTTAAATTTTCATGTATAATACTATTTTTATTACCGGCTCATACAAGAGTACCCCGGTTATGAAATTGTGATCCTATCATGGCCAGTTCAAATACATAGTTCTGCAAACAAGTTTCGTGGAAAGATTTCAAGGACCAGGTTATGGTAAACCTCCCATATGGATTCAAGCAATAACATATTGAGCAAAGATCAGCCAAGATAGAATAAGTTGAGGACACAGGCTATATGACTCATACATGCAAGGATTACAGGCGAGTTAATAAAAGCCTGGTCATACAAAAATTCTATGACATCAAGACAAGATTAAGACTTTGAAAGCATGCATGAAGGCATGGCACAGGCAAAACAACTGTTGTCTTAAAACTATTACAAGGCAATATCATGCACAAACAATTGAATCTAAGTTTTTAGACATCTCTCGTAATCCGACCTCTACGCCATCCGGGTTAGGCTTTGGGCTAATCTTGTGCATGTGATGTCTCCAGGTTATCCTCCACTCGGGCTTCCGGGTCTTTGATCTGAAGGTTTTCCAAGTCCTAGTTGCGATGGTTTAAGGCCTCGAATATAGCTTCTTCATTCAAGACTGGGGATGGGTCAACATCAGGGGCAAAATGTGCTTACGACGCTGCGGAGTCAGGCTCACGGACTCAAAGGAGGGCAGCTAAACTCGAGTGTTGTTGGAGTCATAAGCAGGCTGATAGCTTTTCAATGGCATCTCATTCACAAGTTGGCTGGCAAACACTCGAGCTGCCTTGACGCACTGAATATAATCATCTTCGGTGAATTCTGATCCGTCTACCTTCAGCGCTGGAAAACCTTCGGCCATCTCCACCGGGTCAAGCTTTGTTGAATAAGACAAAGCCCAACTTAAGGAATATGTTGGGCCGCCTCGGGAGGATGATCTTTTGAGATCTCCAATTTACTTTGGGATCGTAGAGAGAAATTTCAGCACAACTTTTATGAGCTTCACCGGCTCTTTGTTCCCCATGACAGCCTTGATTGTGCTCAGGCTTCCAGTATAAAGTTGCTCTGTTAATACATACACAGCTTTGAGCTTTAGCAAGCTATTATCACGGAGATTGCGAGTGCGAGGGCCTGCAAGCAATTCAAGAACATGAGTCGCCATGTGATATATCTTCATATATGAGTATTAGAGCGGGTTAGCAAAGAGTTCATAAAGATACTCATCGAAGATGGCTTGGGTCATATGGTCAATGTGCCGCTTTAACCCGGACAGCTCTTCAGAGACTGTATTCAATCGACCCTTAGCATTTTCAGAGCGCTGGATCAAGGCGGTTTTCTCATCTTCAAACGACCCATTCTCTGTCTCAAAGCCTGCCTTGACCTACTCCAGCTCCTCCAAGGATAACCGAAGTTTTTTGCTCCGGCTCTGCCCGGGCGGTTTGTCCCACCTCAAGATCCTTCTTCAAGCCGGTCATGTTTGACTCAGTCGCTTTGAGAGTTTCCTGCACATTCAAAGTTATCATATTGATTCAACAGTAAAGGTGCAGTATGACTATGGTAAATTACAAACAAGTCTCAAGCAGATTGCAAGCAATATACTATCTCAAGAAGATGAGCCGGCCCTTCGGGGCTACAGGTTGAATTATTGAAAGTTTTAAAGACCCGACTCGTCTCAAGAAGATGAGCTAGCCCTTGGGGGCTGCATGTCAAATTCTTCAAAGTTTTAAAGAACTTACTCATCTCAAGAAGATCAGCCGACCCTTTGGGGCTATAGGTCGAATTCTTCAAAGTTTTAAAGAACCGACTCATCTCAAGAAGATGAGCCGGCCCTTGGGGGCAACAGGCCAAATTTTTCAATGTTTTAAAGACCCGACTCATCTTAAGATGATGACCGGCCCTTGTTGTCTACAGGTCGAATTCTTCAAAGTTATGAAGACCTTGCTAATCTCAAGAAGATGAGCTAGCCCTTGGGGGCTATAGGAGGATACATGGAATATATAGCAAGGTTGAGCATACCTCATATTTTCTTTTCATCATATTCATAAGGACGGCTTTCATCTGTCGTCTTGTGGAAAGACAATCCAGATAACTAGCATGTAATTCTTTGATGCTGAAGGTTTTCATAACTTCGAAGCTCCAGTTTGACCTTTCCCTTTTCAGGCAGGGTTGTCTCCTCCTTGGTGACAAGTTTTGCCAGCACATCGGAGGGTCCAGGAGTGGTATAACCCGACCCAATAATGGTGACTTCCACGTTCTTGTTACAAGGAACATCTTCAGTGGCTTCCTGAGGAATGGACTGATCACTATGTGCTGCCGAGTCAGCTTCAACATCCATAGGTGCAGTAGCGGCTGGTTCAGGCTGTGGAGGCAAATCGACTTGGGCCTCCTGGTGTTTTTGAACATGTTTAGTGGCTTCAGGAGTGATACGTCTCCAACGTATCTATAATTTTTAATGATGTCATGCTATTACATTATCTGTTTTGGATATTTTATATGCATTAATATGCTATTTTATATTATTTTCGGGACTAACCAATCTTACATTCTTAAGAAGTTGATCCCAATTCTCTTAACATGCAAAGTGTCCACATCATCGTCCATTAAGCAATGTCCACATCAGCAGCACAGCCATATCATCGTTCGGTTACCGACTTACACGTGAGATCCATCACAGGTTGATCAGGTACATAATGGCCAAGTCATCGCTCAGTTACCATCTTACAGGAGCACCAAAGGGTCTCTTTCCCTCGATACAGCTGAACGCATCAACTCCCTTTTCCCCTATCAATAGTCTGGCGCACCGGCGGAGATCACATCTCAGTCCTCTTCGCCAAGATCGCCGACTCGACTCCCCTCTGTGATTATACGGGGATCGCTCGGGCTATATTCCCCTTCTTAGGGTGGTGCTTGCGTCCGTGGTTCCATGGACCTCCTCAACTGGCGATCCGATTCCGTAGATCCATGGTTCGAAGCTTGTGGCAACGCCGGCCTCAGCCATGGGTTTGATGCGAATGGTGGATTCATCTCTCCGGTGGGTTGACCGGAATCCTCAGCCATGGAGTGGACAAGACGCTGGGCATGGCCTCTATTGACAGCGACACCTTTGAATTACAGGGGCCTCCTCACGTTCTTCAGGCTGGGCCGCTACAAGGAGACGAAGTAGGAGGTGCGGCCGAGGCCGGGGACGGGGCCATGGTGGCGCGCTGTGAGCAACCACTGGTCTCTCTTATTGGAGGGCCTGTTGCAAACGAACGTGATGATGAGCCTGCTCGCCTTCACCTTGGATGACCTCAAGTCCGTCAGAAATCCACCTCCAATTTCTTTGGTGAGTTTGGCTTCGGCCCCGTTTAAATGGGCTCCTCTGACGGCGGCCTTCGCCCTGGACTTTCCCCACAGCAGGTCATCGTCAAGTACCTCGACCTCGACAGTGACAGTGTCCAAGGGCACTGCGAGTGTGTGGTACATCACTGTTCTTCAGTGCACAGAAAGTTCAGTCACTAACAACATATCGTTGGTTGGTTCATTGCTTCCTATATGACTGATTGATTTTTTGTATGGTCAAACAGGCAGAGGTGGTGTATTGGGGGGATGCTGAGCCACCCGAACCTACCACCATGGTGGCCATTCTCTAGGCAAACTAAGCTTCTCCATGTGAGTAGTGTATCCACGATGGGTTTGCGCATGGGCGATGAACTTTCGATTACGGTGTCAGGTTCTATACTCTGTTCTTCACGATTTGTTCTGTCTTCACTCATCATTATTTCCTTCTTGTAGGAAAAATTTCACACATTAATCAAAATCAGCCCTTTGGTGCCTCCCGTTCCAGCGACCGATTGAGCCAAAACACAAGGATCCTACAATAACGCTTCCTATCTCCATCGCTCCCGCGATGTGTTTCTCTCCCCCACTTAATTTTACATTATGACCTTTAATAAATGCAAATGCATAGCAACGGCAGTTATTAATAGTCTACATATTTTTTTCTTGGTCTTCCTCCTTCCTACAACAGTTCTCCACCACTATTAAAACCCTGCGCCACTATTCAATTCCTCCGCTGAAACTTCTCTACAGGTCTATAGATTCAACTTCATTTTCATTCATATCTTTAAACTGAGCCATGAGAAGGAGGATCCACCAAAGCTGCGGACACGTACGTGTACATCGCCTCTGGCCGCCAACCCATAGTTAGAAACGTATATATAGTGCGATCGTCATCCTATGCACCGCCTACTCGAGTCGTTCTGGCGTGCACTCTCGAGTAGTTGTTCGCTCTGAGTATTCATCCTCCCATGCTTCGGCAAGGGTCGCCACTGCTTTGTTTTTTCTTAGCTATTGACACTCATCTCTTGATTTTCTTATTTACAGCATATGCGTCTTTTATAGTCTTCTATTGTGTTAATTTTGTTGTTTGCATGAAACTCTCCTCTGTGAATCTATGTAGTCACATTAGATATGTATGTAATTTTTGTTTGGAATAGATAGCATAATAATTTGCTCCCCTAGCTTCTTCCATACAGTGTATTTCGTTTCAAATATTAGCTGTAAACTAGAACTAATATCCCTACTTCCTTTAAAACAATTTTCCTTCATATAATTCGCAAATATGGTTAGACCTGGAAATTTCTTCTGAGTCATCATGTTAGTCCTCCAGTCTCATGTTTCATTTCTCACCATGCTGTACAAGTTTAACCTTTGCAATAATATCCTTTTTCGCAACATGCAGGAAAGCGTTAATCATACATGCAAGAATCACGAATTAGTGATCACTAGGTTGATCAAGTTCTTTTGTACTCAAGAAGAATACTCTCAATTCATGATGATCCAATGCATGTATCTACATGCATAAAAATATCTCTTTTGGATAGTTTATATTTGATTCTTTCTAACAAATTATTTTTCATTTTAAGCAACAAATTATTACACCGAAGTCATAAGGCCACAAGGTACCATGCCATCCAACTATTGTCCATTTACTACTGATCCGCTGCATCAGTGAAGCTATGTACAGATTTGGGTGTACAAATATACACCCCTTATTTGCAGATCTCTACTTGGGTGTACAAATATACATCCATTATTTACAGATCTTGACTTGGGTGTACAAATATACATCCATTATTTGCGGATCTTTCAAGTACCTATGTATGATTCATATATGTGTTAACAATATATATTAAAAAGTAAACATGACTAAAATTAATAAATCTTACGGGCTTTGAACACCATTGTTTGGATGTTGGCTCCACCACCGACCCACTACACTTCGTATATGATAATTTACAGGAATGTTATTCACATATATTTTAATTTTATTGTGAATAAACTTAATACTATAAGTTCCCGTAACAACGCGCGGGGTATTATCTAGTTAAACTAGAGCCTAGTGTCAGTATCTATTTTTTCCTTGTTTTTGAGTTTTGCAGATATAGAATGTTAAACAGAGTCCAAACGGAATAAAATCTTTGAAATGATTGTTTTCTGGAAGGAAAGAGATCTACCAGACTTGGAGTGCACGTCAAGGCACCTGCCAGGAGGTCACCAGCCCTTGAGGCACGGCCACCCATGTTCACGCGCCTGGCAGGCTTGCCACCTCCTGAAAGGTCTCCTAATCCTATTCTTCGTCCTATAAATACCCAAATATCCCCCCAACACCAAAGATATTCACGCAAATACTTTTCCGTCGACAGAAGCCTCTGTTCCCAAGAGATCCAATATTGGAGCCTTTTCCGTTAATCTGTTGGAGGGGGATCCGATCACGGAGGGCATCTACATCAATTCCATTGCCCCTCCGATGATGTGTGAGTAGTCCACCACAGATCTACGGGTCCATAACTAGTAGCTAGATGACTTCTTCTTTCTTTTTGATCTTCAATATCATGTTCTTCATGATTTTCATGAAGATCTATCCGATGTAATACTCTTTTGCGGTGTGTTTGTCAAGATCCGATGAATTGTAGGTTTATGATCAGATTATTCATGAATCTTATTTGAATCTTCTCTGTATTCTTATATGCATGATTTCATATCTTTGCAAGTCTTTTCGGGTTATTGGTTTGTTTTGGCCAACTAGATTGGTAATTCTTACAATGAGAGAAGTGCTTAGTTTTAGGTTCAATCTTGCGGTGTCCTCACCCAATGACAAAGTAGGGGTAGCGAGGCACGTATTGTATTGTTGCCATCAATGTTAAAAATATGGGGGCTTTCATCATATTTCTTGAGTTTATCCCTCTACATCATGTCATCTTACCTAATGCGTTACTCTGTTCTTCATTAACTTAATACTCTAGATGCAGGCAGGAGTCGGTCAATGTGTGGAGTAATAGTAGTAGATGCAGAATCATTTCGGTATACTTGACACGGACATGATGGCTATATGCATGATCATTTCCTTGGATATCTACATGATTATATATGCAATTTACTTATCTTCTACTTTCCGCAATTGTGTACATCTATCTTATCAGATCTAATCCTTGCAAGTTATCATGACGGGATTGACAATCCCTTTATAGCGTTGGGTGCAAGAGTTTGATTCTTTGTTTAGGTGCATCCATTGGTGACTTGCTTGTTCCTCATACTGGATTGATAACTTGGTTCTCATCAACTAAGGGAAATACTTATCTACTTCGCTGCATCACCCTTTCCTTTTCAAGGGAAAACCAACGTAAACTCGAGAGGTAGCAAGAAGGATTTCTGGCGCCGTTGCTGGGGAGGATACACATCAAGCCTACCAAGTACCCATCACAATCTTATCTCTTGCATTTATAATATTTGTCATTTGTCTCTCGTTTTCCTTTCCCCCACTTCTAAAACGATTTTCAGAAAATACCAAAAAGATTTGCCTTTTTATTCGCCTTCTTCTGTTCGCCTTTTTGTTTGCCTTTTGCTTGCTTGGGTGCTTGATTGCTTGCTTTGTCACCATGTCTGAGAATACCAAGTTGTGTGACTTTTTCAATACTAACAATAATGATTTTATTAGTACTCCGATTGCTCCCGTCACTAGTGCGGAATCTTATGAAATCAATGCTGTCTTGCTTAATCTTGTTATGAAAGAACAATTTTCTAGCCTTCCTAGTGAAGATGCCGCATCCCATCTAAATACTTTCATTTAGTTATGTGATATGCAAAAGAAGAAAGATGTGGATAATGACATTGTTAAATTGTAGCTATTTCCTTTCTCACTATGAGATCGTGCAAAAACTTGGTTTTCATCTTTGCCTAAAAATAGTATTGATTAATGGAATATGTAAAGATTGTTTTAGCTCTTAGTATTTTCCGCCCGCTAAGATCATCTCCCTTAGGAACGATATAATAAATTTTAAGCAACTTGATCATGAGCATGTTTCACAATCTTGGGAGAGGATGAAATTAATGATTAAGAATTGCCCCACACATGGTTTGAGTTTATGGATGATTATATAATTTTTTATGCGGGATTGAACTTTAAATCTAGGAATCCTTTAGATTCAGCCACATGTGGTAATTTTATGGAAACCACACTAGGAGAAGCTACTAAACTTCTAGATAATATTATGACAAATTACTCTCGATGGCATACCGAAAGATCTCCTACTAGTTAAAAGGTGCATGCTATTGAAGAAATAAATACTTTGGGTGAAAAGATGGATGAATTGATAAAATTGTTTGCTAGTAATAGTGCTCCTATTGGTCCCGATGATATGCCTTTGTCTTCTTTGATTGGAAATACTAATTTATCTATGGATGTGAATTTTGTTGGTAGGAACAATTTTGGTAATAACGCGTATAGAGGTAATATCAATCCTAGGCCGTTTCCTAGTAATTCCTCTAATATTTATGGTAATTCCTACAAAAATTATTATGGAAATTATAATAAGAATCCCTCTTATCTTGAAAATATTGTTAAAGAATTTATTGGTTCAAAAAATATTTTCAATGCTAGGATTGAATAAAAAATGCTCAAGATTGATGATTTGGCTAGGAACATTGATAGAATTTCGCTTGAGATTAATTATTTGAAAGTTAGATCTAATCCACCCAAGCATGATATTAATGAGTCTTCAAAAGCTATGAGAATATCAATTGATGAAATTAAGGACAGAACCGCTAGAATACGTGCTAAGCGTGAATAGCTTGAAAAGGTGTGTTCTCTGATAATAATGATGAAGATCTTAAAGTGATTGATGTGACTCCTATTGAATATTTTTTTTCCAATATAAATCTTGATAAAGTGGGGGCTGGATATAAGTCAACTTTAGTTAAAAGTAATTCCAATGATTTGGAGATTATAGATCTTAATGCTAAAATTGATAAAAGTGGGATTGAAGAGGTCAAAACTTTAAATAGCAATGAACCCACTCTTTTGGTTTTCGAGGACTTTAATTATGATATTTTCTCTTTGATTGATTGTATTTACTTGTTACACTCCATCATGAATTCTCCACATGCTTATAGTCAAAATAAGGTTTTACTAAACATATCGTCGATGCAATGATGAAATCTTTTGAAGAAAAACTTGAGTTAGAAGTTTCTATCCCTAGAAAGCTTCATGATGAGTGGGAACTTACTATTAAGATTAAAATTAAATATTATGAGTGTCATGCTTTGTGTGATTTGGGTGCTAGTGTTTTCACGATTCCGAAAACTTTATGTGATGTGATAGGATTCCATGATCTTGATGATTGCTCTTTAAATTTGCATCTTGCGGATTCCACTATTAAGAAATCTATGTGAAGGACTAATGATGTTATTTTTGTTGCAAATAGGAATTATTTTCCCGTAGATTTTATTGTTCTTGATATATATTGTAATCCTATATGTCCTATTATTCTTGATAGACCTTTCCTTACAACGATTGCTGCAATTATTGACATGAAAGAAGGAAACATTGGATTCCAATTTCCATTATGGAAATGCATGGAACACTTTCATAGAAATAAAATGAGATTGCCTTATGAATCTATTATAAGAGCTACTTTTGGATTGCATACCTAAGATGACAATACCTAGATCTATTGTGTTTTGCCTAGCTAGGGGCGTTAAACAATAGCGCTTGTTGGGAGGCAACCCAATTTTATTTTTTCTGTTCTATTTTTGCTTCTGTTTTTTAGTGTTTCCCACATTATTACTTCTGTAGTAATTTTGTTTTAGTGTTTTAGTTAGTTTTTAAGTTAAGTAAAACCTTTGAGGTGATCTATGGTGGTTGTTGATTTGATCTTGTTGAAAAACAGAAACTTTTGTGCTCAGTCCAGGAATTTTCTAAATTTTGTAGAGAGCCGAATGAGTTTGAAATTTGTACAAAACATTGACATTTAAATTTCACAGGTTATTATAATTTTTTAGAATTGTTTGAGTTACATAAGTATATAAAGTTTTCAGATTTCTACAGACTTTTCTGTTTTTGACAGATTCTGTTTTCTTTGAGTTGTATCATGGTGTATGAACCATAGAGAAGTTAGAATATAGTAGTTATTACACCAATATAAATAAAGAATGAGTTAAAAACAGTACCTAAAGTGGTTATTCATTTTCTTATACTAACGGATCTCATAAGTTTTCTGTTAAGTTTTGTGTTGTGAAGTTTTCAAGTTTTGGGTAAAGATATGATGGACTATGGAATAAGGAGTGGCAAGAGCCTAAGCTTGGGGATGCCCAAGTCACCCCAAGTCATATTCAAGGATGCGAAAGAGCCTAACCTTGGGGATGCCCCGGAAGGCATCCCCTCTTTCGTCTTCAATCCATCGGTAAATTTACTTGGGGCTATATTTTTATTCACCACATGATGTGCATTTTGCTTGGAGCGTCTTGTATGATATGAGTCTATTATTTTTAGTTTGCCACAATCATCCTTGCTGCACACATCTTTTGAGAGAGACACGCTGAATTGTGAATTTATTAATATATTCTATGTGCTTCACTTATATCTTTTGAGATAGGCAATTTTTCTTTATGTGCTTCACTTATATTTTTTTAGAGCACGGTGGTGTTTGCGTTTTATAGAAATAATTGAACGTACCTCACTTATATTATTTTGAGAGTTTTAAACAACATGGTAATTGGTTTCGATTATGAAATTAGTCCTAATATGATAGGCATCCAAGCGGGATATAATAAAAACTTCCATATTAAGCGCATTGAGTATTTTTGAGAAGTTTGATTCCTTGCATAAAGTTTTGAGATATAAAGATGGTAATGTTAAGAGTAATGTTAGGAAGTACTTGTGATTGGTAAAAATACTTCTGTAAAGTTTTGTGATTCCCATAGCATGCACGTATGGTGAACCATTATGTAAGAAAGTCGGAGCATGATTTGTTTATAGATTTTTGACCTTTGTGTGAGGGTCGGGAGCGTGCGATGATTAACTCCTACCAACCTCTCCCCTAGGAGCATGCGTCTAATACTTTGCTTCGATTACTAATAGACTTTTGCAATAAGTATGTGAGTTCTTTACAACTAATGTTGAGTCCATGGATTATACGCACTCTCACCCTTCCACCTTTGCTAGCCTCTCTAGTATCACACAACTTTCGCCGGTACAACAAATATTCCTTCCTCAAAATAGCCACCATATACCTTCCTCAAAACAGCCACCATATACCTTCCTCAAAACAACCATCATACCTACCTATTATGGCATTTACATAGCCATTCTAAGATATATTGCCATGCAACCTCCACCGTTTCCTTTTATCATGACATGCACCACCACTTTCATATTGCATATAGAGTCATATTTTGTTCTAGGTTTCGATTTGTAATTTTCTTTTGAGTTGTAAGTAAATAAAAGTGTGTTGATTATCCTTATTAGAGCATGTCCCATGCGAGTAAAGGATGATGGAAGCTATGATTCACTCAGAAGTGGGGATGAGATTCCGGATTTTATGGAAAATAAAAGAGGCCAGCGAAGCCCAAATAAAAAAATGATGAATAAAAGAGGCCTTAGATGCCCATAAAAAATGAGGAGAGAAAAGAGAGAAGGGACATTGCTACTATATTTTCCACACTTGTGCTTCAAAGTAGCACCATGATCTTCATTGTAGAGAATCTCCTATTTTCTCACTTTCATATAACTAGTGAAATTTTTCTTCATGATGCACGTCCACTTAGTTTCTTTTTGAGATTTCATACACTTATAGCTCTAGTGCATCCGTTGCATGGCAATCCTTACTCACTCACATTGATATCTATTGATGGGCATCTCCATAGCCTGTTGATACGCCTAGTTGATGTGAGACTGTCTTCTCCTTTTCTTTGACAACCTCCACCACATTCTATTCCACTTATAGTGCTATATCCATGGCTCACGCTCATGTATTTCGTGAGAGCTGAAAAGGTTTGAGAACATAATAAGTGTGAAACAATTGCTTGACTTGTCATCGGGGTTGTGCATAATATAAATACTTTGTGTAGGGAAGATGGAGCATAGCGAGACCATACGATATTGTAGGTATAACTTTCTTTTGCCATTATATTTTGAAGATATACAATTGCTTTGCTAGTATGCTTGAGATGTTATTGTTTTTATATCAATATTGAGCTTTTGTTTTCAGTCTTATGGATCTTAATATTCATGCCACAATAGAGAATATTACATGGATAAATATGTTAGGTAGCACTTCACATCAAAAATTCTATTTATATCATTTATCTACTTGAGGACGAGCAGGAATTAACCTTGGGGATGTTGGTACGTCTCCAACGTACCTATAATTTTTGATGTTGTCATGCTATTATATTATCTGTTGGGGAACGTTGCATGGGAAACAAAAATTTTCCTACGCACACGCAAGATCTATCCATGGTGATGAGCATCTACGAGAGGGAGAGTGGATCTACGTACCCTTGTAGATCGCTAAGCGAGAAGCGTTAAGAAACACGGTTGGTGTAGTCGAACGTCTTCGCGATCCAAATTGCCGAGTGTCCTGTGATCTCATCACTATCTGTCCTGCGATCCAATCACGATCCATCCCGCAAACTCATCACGATCTGTCCTGCGATCTCATCACGATCCGTCTCGCGATCTTGATCACGGTCCTTCCGATCTAGCGTCGAACGGATGGCACCTCCGTGTTCAGCACACGTACAGCTCGATGACGATCTCTACCTTCTTGATCCAGCAAGAGGGAGTGGAGAGTTAGACGAGTTTTCCAGCAGCGTGACGGTGCTGCGGCGATGGTGGTGGAGTAATCTCAGCAGGGCTTCGCCTAAGCACAGTTGAAACCGATCTAGAGGAGAAACTACGAACTAGAGGGTAGGGTTGCACGTGGCTAAAAATCTTGTGCCAAAACCCTAAAACCCTCTAGTATATATAGGAGTAGAGGAGGAGGAGGCTTGGCGCAAGGGCCAGCCCCTCTAGGCTTCGGCCGAAGTGGGAGAGGAGGAATCCTCTTCCTGCACTCCTTGTAGGATTAGGACTCCTTCCTTATTTCCACCTTTTTGCCTTTTTCCACCTTTTCTCCTTTGGAATTTCTTCCCCAGCCGCATGGGCCTTGTGTGGGACTTTGGCCAGCCCACTAAGGGGTGGTATTAGTCCTCCCACAGCCTATGAAGCCTCTTGGGTCGAAATACCTCTCCCGATGTTCCCCCGGTACACTCTCGGCACTCCCGGTACACTACCGATAAGCCTGGAACTTTTTCGGTGACCAAAAAAGGACTTCCTATATATCAATCTTTACCTCCAGACCATTCCAGAGCTGCTTGTGACATCCGGGATCTCATCCGGGACTCTGAACAACCTTCGGTCAACACCATACATAACTCTATACTATCGAAACGTTAACGAACCTTAAGTGTGTAGACCCTGCGGGTTCGAGAACTATTTAGACATGATCAAGACACCTCTACGGTCAATAACCAATAGCGGGATCTGGATGCCCATATTGGTTCCTACATATTCTACGAAGATCTTTATCGGTCAAACCTCTATGTCAAGGATTCAGTTAATCCCGTATGATGTTCCCTTTGTTCTTCGGTATGTTACCTGCCCAAGAATCGATCGTCGGTATCTCCATACCTAGTTCAACCTCATTACCGGCAAGTCTCTTTACTCGTTCCATAATACAAGATTTCGTTACTAACACTTAGTCACATTACTTGCAAGGCTTATTGTGATGTTGTATTACCGAAAGGGCCCTGAGATACCTCTCCGTCACATGGAGTAACAAATCCTAGTGTTGATCCATGCCAACCCAACAAACACCCTCGGAGATACCTGTAGAGCACCTTTATAGTCACCTAGTTATGTTGCGACGTTTGATACACACAAGGTACTCCTCCGGTGTCAGTGAATTGCATGATCTCATGGTCAAAGGAACATATACTTGACATGCAGAAAACAGTAGCAATAAACTGACAAGATCATATGCTACATTTGTAGTTTGGGTCTTGTCCATCACATCATTCTCCTAATGATGTGATCCCGTTACCAAATGACATCTCATGTCCATGACTAGGAAACCATAGCCATCTTTGATCAACGAGCTAGTCTATCAGAGGCATACTAGGGACTTGGTGTTGTCTATGTATCCACACATGTATCTGAGTTTCCGATCAACACAATTATAGCATGGATAATAAATGATTATCATGAACAAGGAAATATGATAATAACCAATTTATTATTGCCTCTAGGGCATATTTCCAACAATCTCCCACTTGCACTAGAGTCAATAATCTAGTTCAATTCACCATGTGATTCACATTGTTATGAATCTAACACCCAATGAGTTCTGGGGCTCGATCATGCTTTGCATGTGAGAGAGGTCTTTTAGTCAACGGGTCTGCGATATTTAGGTCGGTGTGTACTTTGCAAATCTCTATGTCTTACTGTAGACACTGCTACCACACTCCACTTGGAGCTATTCCAAATGGCTGCTCCACTATACATATCCAGATTGCTTCTGAGAGTCATTCGAATTGGTGTTAAAGCTTGCATCGACATAACTCTTTACGATGAACTCTTTATCACCTCCATAATCGAGAAACATTTCCTTAGTCTTTTAGTTACTAAGGATAATCTTGACCGTTGTCCAGTGATCCACTCCTGGATCACTCTTGTACCCCTTGACGGACTCATGGCAAGGCACACACAGTTGTGGTACACAGTCATGGCATGCTATACAGAGCCTATGGCTAAGGCATAGGGGACGACGTTCGTCCTTTCTCTTTCTTCTGCCGTGGTCGAGCTTTGAGTCTCACTCAACTTCACACCTTACAAAGCAGGCGAGAACACTTCTCTCTGACTGATCCATTTTGAACTCTTTCAAAATCTTGTCAAGGTATGTACTCATTGAAGGTCTCATCAAGCATCTTGATCTATCTCTATAGATCTTGATGCTCAACAATTAAGTAGCTTTATCCAGGTCTTCCTTTGAAAAAACTCTTTTCAAACAACCCTTTATGATTTCCAGAAATTCTACATCATTCCTGATCAACAACATGTCATCCACATATGCTTATTAGAAACTCTATAGTGCTCCCACTCACTTTATTGTAAATACAAGTTTCTCATTAACTTTGTATAAACTCAAAATTTTTGATCACCTCATCAAAGCGTATATTCCAACTCCGAGATGCTTGCTCCATCCCTTAGAAGGATTGCTGGAGCTCGCACACCTTTTAGCATCCTCAGGACTGACAAAACCTTCTGGTTGTATCACATACACCTTTTCCTCAAGTAAACTGTTAAGGAAACGATGTTTTGTCATCCATCTGCCAGATTTCATAATTGAAAAATGCAGCAACTGCTAACATAATTCCAATAGACTTTAGCATCGCTATGAGTGAGAAAGTCTCATCGCAGTCAACTCTTTGAACTTGTCGGAAACTTCTTCGTGACAAGTCGAGCTTTATAAATGGTGACATTTACCATCAGCGTATGTCTTCATCTCAAAGGTCCATTTGTACTCGACGACCTGTCGTCCAACGAGCAAGTCTACCAAAGTCTATACTTGGTTTTCATACATGGGTCCTTTCTCAGATTTCATGGCCTCTAACCATTTGTCAGAATCCGGGCCCATCATCGCTTCTCCATATCTTGTAGGTTCATCGTTGTCCAACAACATGACCTCCAATAAAGGGTTGTCGTACCACTCAGGAGCAGTACACATCCTTGTCGACCTACGATGTTCGATAGTAACTTGATCTGAAGCTTCATGATCATCATCATTTACTTCCTCTTCAACTGACGTAGGTTCCACAGAAACATCTTTCTGCGTTGCGCTACTCTCTGGTTGAAACAAAGGTTCAACAACCTCATCAAGTTTTATCTTCCTCCCACTCAATTCGTTCAAGAGAAACTTTTTCTCGGGAAAGGACCCGTTTTAGCAACAAACACTTTGCACTCGGATCTGAGATAAAAGGTATACCTAACTGTTCTTACGGTATTCTATGAAGATGCATTTGTCCACTTTGGGTTCGAGCTCATTAGGTGAAAACTTTTTTCACACAAGCGTCGCGGCCCCAAACATGAAGAAATGACAGCTTAGGTTTCTATCAAACCATAATTCACATGGTGTCATCTCAACGGATTTAGATGGTGGCCTATTTAAAGTGAATGTAGTTGTCTCTAGTGCATAACCCCAAAATTATAGTAGCAAAACGATAAGAAACATCATAGCATGCACCATATCCAATAGAGTACGACTATGACGTTCGGACACACCATCACACTATGGTGTTCCACGTGGCGTGAGTTGTGAAACAACTTTCACTTTATCTAAAGTTGTATGCCAAACTCGTAACTCAGATATTCACCTCCACGATCATTTCGTAGACATTTTTATCTTCTTGTCACGATGATCTTATACTTCAGTCTGAATTTGCTTGAACCTTTCAAGCGATTCAGACTTGTGTTTCATTAAGTAAATATACACTATATATTCTTAAATCATCAGTGAAGGTAAGAAAATAACGATGTCCACCGCATGCTACAAGACTCATTGGATTGCATACATCGACATGTATCATTTCCAATAAATCACTTGCCCGCTCCATCAATGCGGAAAACGGGGTCCTTGGTCATCTTGCCCAAGAGGCATGGTTCGCATGTCTCAACCGATTCGAAATCGAATGAGTCAAAAGAAATCGAATGAGTTTCTTCATGCACTTTATACCAATGTGACATTTAGCGGCAGTGCCACAAGTATGTGGTATTATCATTATTAACTTTGTATCTTTTGGCATCAATGTTATGAACATGTGTATTACTATGATCAAGATTCAACAAACCATTCTCACTGGGTGCATGACCATTGAAGGTATTATTCATGTAAACAGAATAACCATTATTCTCTAACTTAAATGAATAACCGTGTTGCAATAAACATGATCTAATCACGTTCATGCTCAACGCAAAACACCAAATAACATTTATTTAGGTTCATCACTAATCCCGAAGGTAGAGAGAGCATGCGATGTTGATCACATCAACCTTGGAAACATTTACAACACACATCATCACCTCACCCTTAGCTAGTTCTCCGTTTATCCAATACCCAGGTGCTACTAGGAGTACTAGCAAGGAACACATTAATAACACGTATATAAAATATACTTCTATCGATGTTGCCAGCCTTCTTATCTACCAAGCATCTAGGGTTGTTCCGCTTCAACGACTGTTGTCCTCATAATCGAAGCACTTAGTCTCGGGTTTGGGTTCAACTTTGGGTTGCTTCACTGGAGCAGCAACTGACTTGCCATCCATGAAGTTTCCCTCCTTTCCCTTGCCCTTCTCGAAACTAGTGGTTTTACTAACCATCAACACTTGACACCCCTTCTTGATTTCTACCTTCGTGGTGTCAAACATCGCGAACAGCTCAGGGATCATTATTTCTATCCCTGGCATTTTAAAGTTCATCACCAAGTTCTAGTAGCTTAGTGACAGTGACTTGGAGAAATATATCAATCACTATCTTATCTGGAAGATCAACTCCCACTCGATTCAAGCGATTGTAGCACCCAGAGAATCTAAGCACATGCTCAATGATTGAGCTATTCTCTTTCATCTTGCAGGCAAAGAATCTTGTTGGAGATCTCATATATCGCAACACGGGCACGAGCCAGAGATCCTAATTTCAGCTCTTAGAACATCTCATATGTTCTATGACGTTCAAAATATTTCGGAGCCTCAATTCTAAGCCGTAATGCATGACGCACTAAACTATCAAGTAGTCATCAGAACGTGCCTGTCAGATGTTCACAACATCTACAGACGATGCTAGAGGGGTTGGCGCACCGAGCGGTGCATTAAGGACATAAGCATTCTGTGCAGCAATGAGGACAATCCTCAGATCATGGACCCAGTGCGCAATATTGCTACCATCATCTTTCAACTCTATTTCTCTAGGAACATATAAAAATACAAGGGAGCTACAACGCGAGCAAGTAATCTATAACATAATTTGCAAAGACACCACTGACTATGTTCATGATAATGAGTTCAATTAATCATATTACTGCAGAACTCCCACTCAAATTGACATCCCTCCGGTCATTCGAGTGATACATGATCGAAATTCACCAACTCAAGTCTGATCATCATGTGAGTTGAGGTGGTTTCAATGGTGAACATCATCATGTTAATCATATCTACTATATGACTCATGTTCGACCTTTCGGTCTCTTGTGTTCCGAGGCCATGTTTGTACTTGCTAGGCTCGTCAAGTTTAACCTAAGTGTTCCGCATGTGCAACACTGGCTTGCACCCGTTGTATGTGAACGTAGAGTCTATCACACCCGATCATCATGTGGTGTCTCGACACGACGAACTTTCGCAATGGTGCACACTCGGGGAGAACACAATTTATCTTGAAATTTAAGTGAGGGATCACCTTATAATGCTACCGTCGTCCTAAGAAAAACAAGGTGCATAAAAGGATTAACATCACATGCAAATCATAAGTGACATGATATGACCATGAACTTGTGCTTTTGATCTCCATCTAGAAAGCACCAGCATGATCTCCATCGTCACCGGCATGACACCATGATCTCCATCATCTTGATCTCCATCAATGTGTCGTCATCGGGGTTGTCGCGCCCACCATGCTTCTACTACTATTGCTACCGTTTAGCGATAAAGTAAAGCATTACATAGCACTTAATGATTGACACGTAGGTCATACAATAATTAAATACAACCCTATGGCTCCTGCCGGTTGTCGTACTCATCGACATGCAAGTCGTGATATTCTATACAAAACATGATAATCTCATACATCACATATAACTCATCATGTATTTGGCCATATCACATCACAACATACCCTGCAAAAACAAGTTAGACGTCCTCTAATTGTTGTTGCATGTTTTACGTGGCTGCTACGGGTATCTAGCAAGAACAATTGTCACCTACGCAAAACCACAACGGTGATACATAAGTTGCTGTTCAACCTTCTCAAGGACCGCCTTTGTCGAATCCGATCCAACTAAAGTAGGAGAAATAGACACCCGCCGGGCGTCTTTGTGCAACGAGGTTACACGTCAGTCAATGGAACCGGTCTCTCGTAAGCATACGAGTAAGGTTGGTCCGGGCCGTTTCATCCCACAATACCGCTGAACCAATACACGACCAAGGGAGGAAGCAATCTAAGCATCAACGCCCACAAACTCTTTGTGTTCTACTCGAGATCTCATCTACACATAGACCTAGCTCATGATGCCACTGTTGGGGAACATTGCATGGGAAACAAAAATTTCCTACACACACGCAAGATCTATCCATAGTGATGAGCATCTACGAGAGGGAGAGTGGATCTACGTACCCTTGTAGATCGCTAAGTAGGAAGCGTTAAGAAACGGGGTTGGTGTAGTCGAACGTCTTCACGATCCAAATTGCCGAGCGTCCCACGATCCAATCACGATCCGTCCCGCGATCCAATCACGATCTGTCCCGCGAACTCATCACGATCTGTCCGCCGATCACATCACGATCCGTCTCGCGATCTTGATCATGGTCCTTCCGATCTAGTGCCGAACGGACGGCACCTCCGCGTTCATCACACGTACATCTTGATGACGATCTCCGCTTGAAAGCACAACATGCTCCCTTGGTGGTTTTGATAATTCATGACAACATACATTGTCTCTTGGACTGATATTTTTACCTAGCGTATTTCAGATACGGTCTATAGAGTGGATTGGCAAAAGGGTATTGTGGACAAACCCCAAGATGCAAGGAAATAGGTTGTCCAAGCTTCAAGCAAGAGGACTCTACATTTTATATTTGTGAGAAATCAATTTGAGTCATAGGAAAGCCAATACTATTAAAAGGGGGTAAGATGTTGTTCGTGAACAATATGCTCAAACGTGCACAAGTGATAGTCACCAAAAACATCCACAAAACTCTCCCACCCAAGTCTGTTCTATACCCAACACTCAAAATCGGTGCAACCAACTATCCCACTTTGGTGCCACCGATGCCAGAACCTAGACAGACTCTGCCAAACCCTAGCCACTTCGATGCAACCGATTCCATACCGGTGCCACCAAGTTTAGGTTGCCAACTTTCTGTTACGCGAATTCATATTTTCGGTCCCACCGAGAATGCTGGATCGGTGTCACCAAGATTGGAAATCTGACCGTTGGTTACCTTATTGGTGCAACCGAGTTTCATATGTCGGTCTCACCGAGATTCAAAAGTTGCCACCTTTTGGTCACTTCGTTACCACCGAGATTAACACATTGTTGTCACCGAGTTGGTCATTTTGTGTGTAACGGTTGGATTTTTAGGGATGCCTATATATACCCTTCACCACCACCTACTCGAAACAGAAGTACTCAGAACTATTCCATACCTATCCTATAAGATTTTCTAAGAGAGAACCACCTACCCTTGTGTTGAGGTCAAGATCTTCCACTCCAATCATATGGATCTTGATCTCTAGCCTCCCCAAGTAGCTTTCCACCAATCCCATCTCTTCCACCATGCCAAATCTGTGAGAGAGTGATTGGGTGCTGTGGAGTCTATCATCTTGAAGCACAAGAGCAAGGAGTTCATCGTCATTACCGAGCCTATTACCTTTTGGAGGGTGGTGCCTCCAAGTTTGGTTAGGTGTCGCTTGGGAGCCTCCTACTTCGTGTTGTGGAGTGAACCAAGAAGTTTGTAAGGGCAAGGAGATCGCCTACTTCGTGAAGATCTACCCTATAGTGAGGCTAGTCCTTCGTGGACGGAAGCCGTATGGAATAGTCAAGGTTGCTACTTCGTGGACCCTTTTGGGTGGAGTCCTCCGTGGACTCTCGTGACCGTTACCCTCTGTGGGTTGAAGACTCCATAAACGTGGATGTACGATAGCACTACCTATCGGAAGCACGGGAAAAATCCTTGCGTCTCCAACTGCATTTGATCTATCTATCTCAACTCTTTGCTTCATATGCAATGTCTTTACTTTCCGCTGCCATATTTGTTGACATGCATGTGTAGGGCTGTTAGACTTGCTAGCTTTGCTAAAAACTGTTAAAATCTGCCAACCAATTAACTTGGGAAAATGTTAGGTTTTAAATTTCTACTAGTAGTCTATTCACCCCCTCTAGACACTCTTCTAGTGATCCCTCAATTGGTATCAGAGCATTGGTCTCCATTGCATAGGTTTAATCACCGAGGAGGAAGATGGATGTGTCTAGTGTAGGGAGTTTGAGTTTTAGAGTGCCCATTCTTGATGGAGATTACTATAGTCAATGGAAATCTTTGATGCTTGAGCTGTTTAATGAATTTCAATTGAGCAAATATGTTATGCACCCCTATGAGCCTCCTATTGATGAATTGCATCCCACACACGAAGTGGAAATTAACATGCTCGGTAACCTAAGAACTGTCAATCTTATCGTTAGAGGTTTACCAAGATTCGTGCTTTCTCAAATGAAGAACTTTGCATGTGCATATACCTTATGGACTGATTTGGAGAACCGATATCCAAATCTTTCCTTAGGGAATCTAGATGAAATTCTTCATAAAGCCATTGATTTTCATAAAATGAAGCCTAGTGATCCAAACTTTGATAAATGCCTATTTGAACACCGTGACCTTATGTGTGCTAAAGGAGATGTCACCACTATCAACAACATTATCTTTGAAGCCATTCAAACTCATAAACTTGAACATTGTCATGATTACTATTCTAACGAATCTCTTGTTCTTGATGATGAGGATTTCCCACTTGATGATGACAATGTGGAACATGGCTACTATGAATAAGATGAGTTGTTTGACATCGAGTACGAGAAGATCATGAAGAATCTGAGTCTTATGGCAAACCTTAAGGATTACATGTCTAGAGGAAAAGAGTGGATTCTCGATAGCGGATGTACGGATCATATGACTGCTGATAACGACATGTTCCAAGAAATTACGCCTACTCAAGGTCCTCGATGGTACATGGCCTTTGGAGACAACTCTAAAGTTAAGGTACTTGGCCTTGGTTAGGTGGCCATATCTCTTGATAGCTCTATTCAAAATGTTATGCTTGTTGAATCCCTTGGTTACAATCTTTTTTCCGTGTCTAGACTTGCTGATTTTGGTTTCAATGTTCTATTCAGGAAAGTAGATTGCCAAGTGTTCTGGCAAGATAATCATAAAATTTTCTTTACTCGTATCCGTAGGGGTGATCTATACATTGTCGATTTCACTAAACTATCCAAACCTCGCACTTGTTTAATTGCTAAATCTTCTAAAGGTTGGCTTTGGCATAGAAGATTAGGACATTTGGTATGCGTAATTTAGACAAACTTATGAAAGGTGATCATATACTTGGTGTTATTGATGTTATCTTTGACAAAGATAGACTTTGTAGTGCTTGTCAAGTTGGAAACAAAGTAGGTGGAAGTCATCCTGTTAAGAATATCATGATTACTAGGAGACCACTCTAGTTACTTCACATGGATCTTTTCGGTCCCAATGCTTACAAGAGTCTCACTGGAAATTCCTATGGTCTAGTTATAGTTGATGAATTTTCCAGAATTACGTGGGTATTCTTTCTTGATGATAAGTTGCAGGTTCAAAAGATCTTCAAGAACTTCGCTCGCAAAGCGCAAAATCAGTTTGAAGTGAAGATCAAGAAGGTTCAGAGCGATAACGAATCTGAGTTCAAGAACACCCATGTGGATACCTTTCTTGACAAAAAAGGTGTTTCACATGAGTTCTCGGCTACGTACACACCTAAAAAAATGGAGTTGTTGAGAGAAAGAACCGGACACTCATTGAGATGGCAAGAACAATGCTTGACGAATACAAGACGCTAAAGCACTTTTGGGCAGAAGCCGTGGAAACAGCATGTCATGCCACAAACCGACTTTACTTGCACAAGCTTCTCGGTAAAACGACATACGAGCTACTCACCGGTAACAAACCCCAAGTTGGATACTTTCGGGTATTCGGCTCCAAATGCTACATTCTTGATAAGCATCATCGTACTAAATTTTCTCCTAAATCTCATGAAGGATTCCTACTTGGTTATGGATCGAACTCTCACACTTACCATGTCTACAACAACTTCACTCGAAAAGTTGAAGCGACGGTAGATGTGAAGTTTCATGAATCTAATGGTTTGCAAGTCGAACAATTTCCAAATGATGTAGGTGATAAGAATCCTTCGGAAGCTATCCTAGATTTACCCATCGATAAGATTCGTCCCATGGAGGTGAAGGAAAGTACTTCATCAACTCAAGTGGAAGCCCCTACTTCATGACAAGGTGAACCACAACATGATATGGAGGCATCCACAAGCGGTACACGGCAAGATGATGAAGAGGAGGAAGTGCATCATGAAGATCCACCACAACCTCCTTCACCACCACCTCAAGGGAATGACACCTTCAACAACAACAAAGATGATGATGATGAAGAAGCTCCACCAACCAACAATCGGAAGCTGACCCGAGTTTGAGCACAAGTGACCAAGAACCATCCCCTAAACCAAATCTTTGGTGATATACAAAGAGGGAGAATCACTCGCTCTAAAACTCGTCTAGCAAACTTTTGTGAGCATTATTGTTTCATTTCTAGCATTGAGCCTTTAAAGGTAGAACAAACTCTTGAAGACGCGGATTGGGTGAACGCTATGCACGAAGAGCTTCACAACTTCGAAAGGAACGAAGTGTGGACACTCGTGGAGAAGCCCAAGGATGAACACAACATCATCGGAACCAAATGTTTTTTTGAAACAAGCAAGACAAAGACGGTCAAGTTGTGCGCAACAAGGCTCGCCTCGTAGCACAAGGATATACGCAAGTCGAAGGTATGGACTATGGTGAGACCTACGCCCCCGTCGCTAGACTTGAAGCTATTCGCATTCTTCTTGCTTATGCCAATTACCATGATATCACGCTTCATCAAATGGGTATTAAAAGTTCATTTTTAAATGGTGAAATTGAAGAAGAGGTTTATGTTAAACAACCACCTGGCTTTGTTAATCCTCAGAAACCTAATCATGTTTACAAGCTTAGTAAAGCTCTTTATGGTCTTAAGCAAGCCCCTCGTGCTTGGTACAAATGTTTAACAAAGTTTCTTATCGAAAAAGGCTTTGAAATTGGTAAAATTGATGCAACCTTATTCACTAAGAGAGTTAATCGTGAACTATTTGTGTGCCAAATTTATGTGGATGATATTATCTTTGGTTCCACTGACCCTCAATTTAGTGAAAGGTTTGGAAGGTCGATGTCTGAGAAGTATGAGATGTCTATGATCTGTGAGCTGAAATTCTTTCTTGGGTTGCAAATGAAACAATCGAAAGAAGGAACTTTCATCTCTCAAACTAAGTATACCAAGGACTTAATCAAAAAGTTCAACATGCATGAGTGCAATGGTATGAAACCCCTATCCCTTCTAGCGGACATGTTGATCTCACCAGAGGGGATGAGCCGGTTGATCAGAAAGTTTATCGATCTATGATTGGTTCATTGTTATATCTATGTGCATCTCGTCCCGATATTATGCTTAGTGTTTGCATGTGTGATAGATATCAAGCTGCACCAAAAGAATGTCATCTGTTATCTGTTAAACGCATTGTGAGATACTTGATACAAACACCAAATTTTGGCATTTGGTATCCCAACGGATCTTCTTTTGACCCTGTTGGCTATTCTGATTCGGACTATACCAGTGACAAGGTTGATAGAAAATCCACCTCGGGTACTTGTCAATTTTTGGGCAGATCTCTTGTATCTTGGTCCTCTAAGAAACAAAATGCAGTATCTCTATCGACTACCGAAGCTGAGTACATTGCTGCTGGATCTTGTTGTGCGCAACTTCTTTGGATGACACAAACACTAAAGGATTATGGAATTCATGTTAAAAATGTTCCATTACTTTGTGACAATGAAAGTGATAATAAATTGGTCATAATCCTATGCAACATTCTCGAACTAAGCATATTCAAGTTCCACATCATTTCATTCGTGATCATGTTGCCAAAGGAGATATTAATCTTAAGCATGTTCGCACTAACAAGCAATTGGCCGATATCTTTACTAAGCCACTTGACGAGAAGACATTTTGTCACTTGAGGAGTGAGTTGAACATCATCGATGCTTCAAACTTGAGATAGACTCACTCGGCTGCATGCAAGGGCATGAGCTTTCTTGATATTTCCATGTATCTTAACATTTCATCTTATGCCATGGAATTCTATGCTCCCTTGTATTGCATCTAATCTTTTGTAGGCACTTGGAAAAACTTCATTCCAGAAGATTGCCATCAACTCCAATCATAAGCAATCTTGTCATTACCAAGTATCCACAACCCCTCTTGATGATGGAAGGAAGAAGGCCAATAAACCATATCCTTGACATATACTTGATAAAAATTGCACACTCTCAATTGGTATCATGTCAATTGGATATATCTACTGTTCTTCCATGCATGACTAATCCTTATAGGTAAGCAGTGTACTAGAACGAGAAGGATTGCTCAAAACTCAAGATGATCTTCATCAACCTCGAGCATCCTCAACAAGTTCATCTACAAGCTACGTCATCAACATCACTCAAAGGTATGAACTCATGTCCTTGAAAAGGCTTTACTCCAAGAAATGAGCTAAAACACCTCAAGTGATATGAAGACATTAAAATGCTTAATCGGAAAATGGTAACCCCATTCTAAGCTTAACATAGAGTATGACCTATGATCAAGTATTCTTGCTTGGCTCCTAAGTCGATATACTCTAATATAGGTGACCTAGTCACCGCCCATCATCTAGTTAAGAATCTGGTGTGGTTTGCTCTCTATTGCATGATTTTTCATAACCACTCCAATCTTCTCTAGTTGATGTCCCTTGTATATTTCATTGCAAATGTTTCTCTTGACTCTTTGAAAACAGAAACATGGTTTCTCTTTCGGAGCCGCCGACCCAGATATCTCGGTTCTGCCGAACTTGCAGACAAGCTGCACTACAACAACTTGGTATCACCGATCTATCTATCTTGGCTTCACCGATTGTCATTATGTTTCTTTAAAATTTGTTTGTGCAATTCTGTGTTTTCTTAAATGATCTTTCTTGTAAATACTTCTTTTACTTCGATGATCCCCTTCTCAAAAAAAATTATTACTTAGGGAGAGAAGTACTAGAGTTAATTTTGAGGATAGAATTTCTTTCTTCAAGGATCCCTATCTTCAATGAAGAAAGGAGGAGAAGAACAAGTCAGTTTCTATGTCTCTCTTAGTTTCCATTTCTAGTAATCCTACTATTCGATGACCCTTGTTCTCAAGGATCCCTTCTCAGTCAATGATCCCTGTATCTATCCCGACTCTTGACCTTTTTGGAAATTAATGCCAAAGGGGGAGAAGACCGAAGCTTCAACCATTTTGGGAGAAGACCAAAGCCTCAAGCTAAAGGGGAGATACATGCTTATGCAAAGCGGGAGATATGATTAGAGGGGGAGAGTCAACATCAATACTCATATCTTTATAAACAGAGGGAGAATATCAAAGTAAGGAGAGAAGAAAAGTGTTGACCTTTCTCACCTTATCCAATCCTAATATCTACATGCTAAGATTCAGGGGGAGAGGATAATCCATTTTCATATCTATGGTGAGAAAATTCTCAGTGATCTTGGAGACATATCAATTCTAAGGAATGCTATTTTCTGTATGTCCTCCATATCTTGTCTTGGAAATTTTGAGTTCTATTGCCTTGCTATTTTATATAATACTCTTGTGTTTTCTAACATTTTTTTCTCAAGTGTGTTTCGATCACCAGGATGCTCAAGAACTCAAGATAAGTATATGCATCATATCTTTGATCGAGTTGATCTCTTGCTTCTTGCACATATTGTTTGCAAGAGTGATGTCTTGAACAAAGATACATCTCATTCATATATATTTGATGCATACAACCAAGATACACATGACTTGTTATATCCCTTCTACCTCATGTGTGTTCATGCACTCAAAACCAACTATCCTTTAAAGGACTGCACACATTTAGGGGGAGCAAGTCTAAGTCATGTGTATCTCAAAGTCTTCAGTATAACCATGCATATCTTTATTTGAAGCTTTGATTGTATGTTTTCATCAATTACCAAAAAGGGGGAGATTGAAAGCACAACATGCTCCCTTGGTGGTTTTGATAATTCATGACAACATACATTGTCTCTTGGACTGATATTTTTACCTAGTGTATTTCATATATAGTCTATAGAGAGGATTGGCAAAAGGAGATTGTGGACAAACCCCAAGATGCAAGGAAATAGGTTGGCCAAGCTTCAAGCAAATGTAGAGAAATCACTTGAGTCATAGGAAAGCCAATATTATTAAAAGGGGTAAGGTGTTGTTGGTGAACAATATGCTCAAACGTGCACAAGTGATAGTCACGAAAAACATCCACAAAACTCTCCCACCCAAGTCTGTTCTATACCCAACACTCAAAATCGGTGCAACCAGCTATTCCACTTCGGTGCCACCGATTCCAAAACCTAGACAGACTCTGCAAAACCCTAGCCACTTCGATGCAACCGATTCCATACCGGTGCCACCGAGTTTAGGTTGCCAACTTTCTTTTATGTAAATTCACATTTTCGGTCCCACCGAGAATGCTGGATCGGCGTCACCGAGATTGGAAATCTAACCGTTGGTCACCTTATCGGTGCAACCAAGTTTCCTATATCAGTCTCACCGAGATTCAAAAGTTGCCACCTTTTGGTCACTTTGGTACCACGGACATTAACGCATCGGTGTCACCGAGTTGGTCATTTTGATGCCTATATATATACCCCTTCACCACCACCTACTCGAAACAGAAGCACTCAGAACTATTCCATACCTATCCTATCAGATTTTCTGAGAGAGAACCACCTACCCTTGTGTTGAGGTCAAGATCTTCCACTCCAATCATATGGATCTTGATCTCTAGCCTCCCCAAGTAGCTTTCCACTAATCCCATCTCTTCCACTGTGCCAAATCTATGAAAGAGTGATTGGGTGCTGAGGAGTCTATCATCTTGAAGCACAAGAGCAAGGAGTTCATTGTCATTACCGAGCCTATTACTTTTTTGAGGGTGGTGCCTCCTAGATTGGTTAGGTGTCGCTTGGGAGCCTCCTACTTCGTGTTTTGGAGTGAACCAAGAAGTTTGTAAGGGCAAGGAGATCGCCTACTTCGTGAAGATCTACCCTATAGTGAGGCTAGTACTTCATGGACGGAAGCCGTATGGAATAGTCAAGGTTGCTACCTCGTGGACCCTTTTGGGTGGAGCCCTCCATGGACTCTCGTGACCGTTACCCTTCGTGGGTTGAAGACTCCATAAACGTGGATGTACCATAGCACGACCTATCGGAACCACGGGAAAAATCCTTGCATCTCCAACTGCGTTTGATCTATCTATCTCAACTCTTTACTTCATATGCAATGTCTTTACTTTTCGCTGCCATATTTGTTGACATGCATGTGTAGGGCTGTTAGACTTGCTTGCTTTGCTAAAAACTATTAAAATCTGCCAACCAATTAACTTGGGAAAAGGTTAGGTTTTAAATTCCTGCTAGTAGTCTATTCACCCCCCCTCTAGACACTCTTCTTGTGATCCCTCACCACCATCTTGATCCAGCAAGAGGGAGCGGAGAGGTAGATGAGTTCTCCGGAAGCGTGACGGTGCTACGGCGATGGTGGTGAAGTAATCTCAACATGGCTTCACCTAAGCACAGCTGAAAACGATCTAGAGGAGAAACTACAAACTAGAGGGTAGGGTTGCACGTGGCTAAACCTCTTGTGCCAAAACCTTAAAACCCTCTAGTATATATAGGAGGAGAGGAGGAGGAGGCTTTGTGCAAGGGCCAGCCCCTCTAGGCTTTGGCCGAAGTGGGAGAGGAGGAATCCTCCTCCTCCACTCCTCGTAGGATTAGGACTCCTTCCTTATTTCCACCCTTTTACCCTTTTCCACCTTTTCTCCTTTGGAATTTCTTACACATCCACATGGGCCTTGTGAGGGACTTTGGCCAGCCCACTAAGGGATGGTATTAGTGCTCCCACAGCCCATGAAGCCTCTTGGGTCGAAATACCTCTCCCGATGGTCCCCCGATACACTACCGACACTCCGGGTACACTACCGATGAGCCCGGAACTTTTTAGGTGACCAAAACATGACTTACTATATATCAATCTTTACCTGCGGACCATTCTGGAGCTCCTCGTGACGTCCGAGATCACATCCGAGACTCCTCATAACCTTCGGTCACCACCATACATAATTCTATACTACCGAAACGTCAACGAACCTGAAGTGTGCAGAACCTGCGGGTTCGAGAACTATGTAGACATGATCGAGACACCTCTATGGTCAATAACCAATAGCGGGACCTGGATGCCCATATTGGTTCCTACATATTCTATGAAGATCTTTATCGGTCTAAACTCTGTGTCAAGGATTCAGTTAATCCTGTATGATGTTCCCTTTGTTCTTCGGTATCTTACTTACCCGAGATTCGATCGTCGGTATCTCCATACCTAGTTCAACCTCGTTACCAGCAAGTCTCTTTACTCATTCCGTAATACAAGATCCCATGACTAACACTTAGTCACATTGCTTGCAAGGTTTATTGTGATGTTGTATTACCGAATGGGCCCTGAGATACCTCTTCGTCACACGGAGTAACAAATCCCAGTCTTGATCCATGCCAACCCAACAGACACCCTCGGAGATACCTGTAGAGCACCTTTATAGTCACCCAGTTATGTTGCGACGTTTGATACACACAAGGTACTCCTCCGGTGTCAGTTAGTTGCATGATCTCATGGTCATAGGAACATATAGTTGACATGCAGAAAACAGTAGCAATAAACTGACACAATCATATGCTACGTTTGATGTTTGGGTCTTGTCCATCACATCATTCTCCTAATGATGTGATCCCGTTACCAAATGACATCTCATGTCCATGACTAGAAAACTATAGCCATCTTTGATCAACGAGCTAGTCTATCAGAGGCATACTAGGGACTTGGTGTTTTCTATGTATCCACACATGTATCTGAGTTTCCGATCAACAAAATTATAGCATGGATAATAAACGATTATCATGAACAAGGAAATATGATAGAACCAATTTATTATTGCCTCTAGGGCATATTTCCAACATTATCTGTTTTGGATGATTTATATGCATTAATATGCTATTTTATATTATTTTTGGGACTAACTTATTAATCTAGAGCCTAGTGCCAGTTTCTGATTTTTCCTGGTTTTTGAGTTTTGCAGATATGGAATATTAAACGGAGTCCAAACGGAATAAAATCTTTGGAATGATTTTTTCTGGAAGGAAAGAGATCTACCAGACTTGGAGTGCATGCTAGAGCACATGCCAGGAGGTCACAAGCCCTTGAGGCATGACCACCCCCCTGGCCGCACCTGGTAGGCTTCCCACCTCTTGGCAGGTCTCCTAACCCTACTCTTCGTCCTATAAATACCCAAATATTCCCCCAACACCAAAAAGAGCCACACAAATACTTTTCCGCCGACAGAAGCCTCCCTTCCTGAGAGATCGAATCTTGGAGCCATTTCCGGTAATCTGACGAAGGGGGGTCCGCTCACGGAGGGCATCTACATCAACTCCATTTCCCCTCCGATGATGCGTGAGTAGTCCACCACAGACCTATGGGTCCATAGCTAGTAGCTAGATCGATTCTTCTCTCTGTTTGATCTTCAATACCATGTTCTTAATGATCTTCATGGAGATCAATCCGATGTAATATTCTATTGTGGTGTGTTTCTCAAGATCCGATGAATTGTGGGTTTATGTTCAGATTATCCATGAATCTTATTTGAATCTTCTCTGAATTCTTATATGCATGATTTCATATATTTGCAAGTCTCTTCGAGTTATTGGTTTGGTTTGGCCAACTAGATTGGTAATTCTTGCAATGAGAGAAGTGCTTAGTTTTGGGTTCAATCTTGTGGTGTCCTCACCCAGTGACAAAGTAGGGGTAGCGAGGCACGTATTGTATTGTTGCCATCAAGGGTAACAAGATGAGGCTTTCATCATATTGCTTGAGTATATCCCTCTACATCATGTCATCTTACCTAATGTGTTACACTGTTCTTCATAAACTTAATACTCTAGACGCAGACTGTTGGTGCACTAGAGTTTTGGGATTCCTAGTGCCCCTTTATTCGTGCACAGGCAGTGGTAGCCACCCTGGCGACGAGGCCTAGCAGGAACTTGCCAGGTACCAACGCAGGAGAATTGAGACCCCCGGATAGACCTTGCCGGGATGACCATCGGACCCTCAGGCGAAGACAGAGCACCGAAAAGACCCGGCAAGGCGGAGCCCCAGCAAGGCCGCGCCGGTGCACAGACCAGGTGTCTATCTGCCTGGACGCCTGTGGTGGTGTCGGTGTTGGAGGGGGCTAAGCGATGCTGATGGGACGGGCTCCTATCCCGTCCTGTAGGCGGACAGAGATGCCTAACGGTGCATTAAATGCGCCTGTCCTACTCCGTTATTGTTAGGTAGGATAGCACTGTAGCTCTGTACACCCCGTGTACGCACTGTACGCCACTGTTCGGATCCCCTTCAATATAAAAGGAGGCCAAGGGCGATACGGTAGACAGTTTTTCGACCTTCGAATCTTTAGACCTTCTAGTTCACATGTGTGGCAGCGGCTCATAGCGCCCATGTAGCAAGAACCCTAAGAACACTCACAATATAGCCAAGCAGAAGTAGGGTTTTACGCATCCTTGCGGCCCAAACCTGGGTAAAATCCCCGTGTGTTGTTCATCGGACCTGCTCTTTGTGTGAGTCTTCACCCCCGCCGAACCAAAAGGGGTCCCTCCGATCCCATAGGTGCTCGTTCCCAACGACATCTTTGGCATGCCAAGTAGGGGGCGTAGGTCGTGCGAACCCATTCTGGTGATCAGTGCGCCAGTTTCTTCATACTCATCATCACCATAGCCCCCAGGAAGAAGGGCCTGATGACGGTTGTCCCATTCACGTCTGCCGTCCCTGTATCTTTGTAGACAGGAGATGGCGTAGACATGGGTGGAGGAGGAGGAGGCGGAGGTTCAGAAATTCCGCGACGCTCCGGTGATCAAGGCCAAGCAAGCGACGACGCTCGCCGCGGAGACGCCCATGGCAGCGGCAGGAACCCCCGTGCCCCTGGGTCTTAGGATAGGGCGGTACCGCCTGCGGCTGGTACGGCAAACTCCGGGGGCAGAAGGGTATCTTCCAGGGCACCCACGCCGGCACCTACACCGCGACCTTCCAAGGACGTGCGCGAAGAGTCGCGCCACGGCGCCCGCAGTTCTCAATGTCCCCACAGAAAAGCTCCTACGCATCAATCACAAGGTGCGTGGGACCAGCATGCTTGCCAGAATGCTAGTGGGAGTGGTGTGCCGTCACGGGACTGCGGCGGTGCTCCTTCGAACACAGTTACAAGTCAGATAGCCTCACGTTCCTCGCGCCATTCGCTGCCGACCACGTCGGAGGAAGCGATGGCGCCAGCGCAACTACTCCTAAACTTCCCTCCTGCTGCGGAGAAGCTCGACGAATGGAGAGACACCATTCAGAGTCTCCTCAGCCTCGCAGATAAGTTTCGGTCCACCGAGCTGGCTCACGCTGGCGGTGAGAGGGCCGGAGGCGGTGCGACTTTAGCGCACTCTCCTCCATAACAACAACGCCGGTCACTGACTCGACGGACCGACGCTTACGATGGTTACTCAATGGCGTCGTCTGACCCACGGACGCGCCGTGACCAGTGTCAAGTTCTTCGAGAATGGGGCGAGGAAGACGCTCGAACTGCAATCGAGCGGCGGCGGGAAGTGCGCCTCCGGTCTCATAGGTGCGCGGTGCCCACTGTAGACAAGTCTGCGCCAGGGTATCTTGTCAACCTACCTTATGAGGTTGGTTGTTGAGCGTTTACCCATGAGCTATAGCAAGTCCAGTGGCCCAACTCCCGCACGTTCAAACCAGAAGTCCCGAAGAAGTATGACAGCAAGACTCATCCATCAGAGTTCCTGAGCATATACACCACTCCGTTGCAGGCTGCCAGGGGTCACGACGACAAGATACTCGCCAACTACTTCTCGTTGGTGCTTAAGACCAACGTCAGGTCGTGGTTGATGCACTTGCCAGAGGGGTCCATTGCCTCCTGGGCAGACCTGTGCCACGAGTTTGTTGGCGCCTTCACAGGAGGTCATCAAGCTCCTGGCCAGGAAAGTGATCTGCACATCATCCCTCAGAAGGAGGGCGAAACTTTGCGCAAGTACATACAAAGGTTCATCCGCATGCACCACAACGTACCAAACGTTCATCTTGCCGCTGTTATCAGCGCGTTCCATTAGAACGTGCACAACCGCAGGATGCAGGAAGAGCTGGCGATGAACAAGGTCAGGGACGTTGCCGAGCTTTATGCTTTGGCAGACAAATGAGCTCGGGCTGAAGAAGGGAGGAGACTCCCCAACGAAGATGTTGGCGCAAGGGTCGACTATGACGATGAAGACACCACCACCCCGGCAAAGAAGGGCCGGCGGCGGAAGAAGAAGCACAAGGGCAAGGCCGTACTTGTCATCGAGGGATCCAGCAACCTCGGCGCCGCCAACAAGGTCAAGGATGATGACCCTAGTGACGATGTTGCTGGGTGTGCCTCCTGCCACACCATGGTGGCTATCTACAAGCTAGAATGCTCTGACAAGCAGTATTGCAAGATCCATCGCACCAAAGGCCACGACCTCCAAGACTGCCAGCAAGTTGAGCAGCTTGTCGAGAAGCAAAAGGCCGAGTATGAGAGGAGAGATAAGGAGAAAGGCCAGGATGGTGCTGAGGGGACCTGCAAGAAGCGTGTTCGCCGAGGAGGTCACCGTGGCAAGCCCAAGCAACAAAAAGACCGGCCCACCCATGGCCACGACAAGCAAGAGGGAGATGATGATGACACCAAAGAGGATGACAAGTCCGGAGAGCATTAGTTCCAGAAGGCTACAGAGATGATGTGCATAGAGGGAGGTGCATCATCGCATTCCTCCCACTGCCAACTTAAATAGTGGGCATGCAAGGTTAATGCGGTGGAGCCCTCTATCGATGCCCAGAGACCTCCGAACTGGTCCAACACTCCTATCATCTTTGATGCCGAGGATCACCTTGATCACATAACTGCGGTCGGGTGCCTGCCGTTGTTGGTTTGACCAACAATCCGCAACCTCAAGGTGAAAAAGATGCTAGTCGATAGTGGGGCTAGCCTGAACCTGATCTCGCCCGATGTCATCCAGAGGCTACAAATTCCTGATGAGGATCTCGAGCCGACAGGCGCTTTCCAAGGGGTCAATTCAGGAAGTACTCAGCCGAAGGTCAAGGTTACGCTGCCGGTGATGTTTGGTAGCAATATCAAATTCAGAATGGAGAAGATCGTTTTTGATGTTGCCAAGATCTCGTTGTCATATAACGGCATCCTTGGTCTCCCAACGCTAGCCAAGTTTGTGGTGGCCACCCACTTCGCTTACAACGTGCTGGAGATGCCCGGGCCAATGAGCGTCATCACTATCAACTCCGACAAGAATAGTACACTTATCTGCGCTGACCAGCTCTACCAGGGTGCAGTCACAGCACCTGTCGCCAAGTCACTTGCTCCTTCCGCTGAAGCCCCCGGGGTGAAGAAGACCGGCAAGGCCTCTGACGCACATTCCGGCAAGCGCACCTCCTCAGAGTGTTGCGCTCCCATTAACGATGTGCCAGAGAGATCTACCAGCAAGAGCAAAAAGTCCAAGGCTGCTCCGCCAGAGATAAAGAAGGTGCCTGGCAAGGAGGATGGCACGGGGGGAACTTTCACCATAAGTTCCACCCTTGATGACAAATAGGAAAGCGCGCTCGTCGCCTTCCTGCGAGCGAATGTCGATGTGTTTGCATGGCAACCATCTGATATCCCCGGTGTTCCCAGGAAGGTGATTGACCAACACCTTGCCATCTGCCCACATGCGTGGCCTGTCAAGCAAAAGGTCCGGAAGCAAGCTTTAGAGTGGCAACAGTTTATTGCCGAAGAAATTAAGAAACTAGAAGTGGCTGGCTTGATCAAAGGAGTACTCCATCCAACATGGTTGACCAATCCAGTCGTAGTGCGCAAACCGAATGGAAAATGGAGGTTGTGCATTGACTTCATAGACATCAACAAAGCCTTCCCCAAAGATCCCTTTCCCTTTCCATGCATCGACCAGATTGTGGGCTCCACCGCCGGTTGTGACTTGTTGTCTTTCCTTGACGCCTATTCCGGTTATCATCAGATTTTCATTGCCAAGGAAGACGAGGAGAAGACCGCATTTATCACCCCATGTGGTACGTATTGCTTTTTGCGTATGCCTTTCGGGTTGAAAAGTGTTGGTTCTACATTTGCAAGAGCGGTCCAGATTTGTTTTGAGCCCCAGCTACATAGAAAGATGGAGGCTTATATGGATGAAATAGTGGTCAAAACCAAGGACAAGGCTATGCTCATATCAGACCTAGAAGAAACATTTGCTAATCTGCGGAAGATCAACATGAAGCTCAACCCTGAGAAGTGTGTGTTCGGCGTCCCATCCGGCAAGCTTCTTGGGTTCTTTGTATCTGAACGAGGAATTGAAGAAAATCCCGACAAGATCAAAGAAATTGAGCAAATTGAAGCACCGAGACGAGTCAAAGATGTGTGCCATCTTGCCGGCTGTGTTGCTGCTCTGAGTAGGTTCATCTCAAAATCTGCCAAGTGCGCCCTGCCATTTTTCAAAATCTTGAAGAAGGCAGGTCCAACGAAATGGACTTCGGAAGCAGAGGCAGCACTGCAGGATTTGAAGAAGTACCTCTCATCTCCGCTAGTCCTAGTCGCGCCAAAACCACAAGAGCCATTGCTGCTATATCTGGTGGCAAAAAATCAAGTGGTGAGTGTTGCACTAGTGGCTGAAAGAGAAGTTGATGAAGAAGCAACGGCAACAGCTGGGCCACCAAGCGACGAGCCAAGACATTCCCCAACGGGCCGGCAAGGGAGGATCTATGCAGTCGAATGAGGTAATCTAGAAGATGAAAGTGGTGCAGCGCCCAATCTATTTTGTCAGCTCCCTGTTGCAGGGGGGCTAGGTCAAGATATTTCGGCATGCAAAAGTTGCTCTTTGACCTTCTTATGGCCTCGAGGAAGCTATGCCATTACTTCCAATTACATGAGATCACTATTCTCACTCGCTTTCCGTTGTAGCGAATCTTGTGAAACCCAGAAGCTACCGGTAGGTTTGTAGAGTGGGCTTGGAACTTTCAAGCTCTAGTCTCAAGTTTGAAAGAACTTCGACCATTTAGAGCAGGGCCTTGGTGGAGTTCATTGCAGAGTCAAACCCAACGCCCGATGAATAAGTTCCAAAGTGAACTCTCCCCGGTAAAGAACCTGTTCAAGAATGGATCATGCATTTTGATGGAGCTTTATTGCTGCAAGGTGCTGGTGCCGGAGTGCTGCTTGTCGCACCCACCACAGAGCACCTCAAATATGTGATTCAGATGCACTTTCCCCGGGAGAGATCAATGAACAACACTACCTAGTACGAAGGGCTGCTTGCCGGTCTCAGGATTGCGGCAGATCTTGGGATCAAGAAACTTATTGTGAGGGGTGATTCTCAGCTTGTCGTCAGGCAAGTGAACAAAGATTACCTGAGTCCATTGACGGAAGATTATGTAGATGAAGTGAGGAAGTTGGAAGAACACTTGGACAACCTACAAATGGAGCACGTTCCACGTGCAGCGAACGACGTTGCCGATGGCCTGTCAATGTATGCTGCCCTTAAGTTGCCTGTGGAACCAACAACTTCCATGCTCTGGCTGACTCAACCCTCCGTGACGCCATTAACTGGACGAGAGAAAAGAAGGAAGTTGAGTTCTGGTAGGTATTTCCTGGTAGAGCTCCCAGAAGCCGCCGGTGAGGAGGTTGCTAGGGACAACGTCAGGCTTGCCGGTGAACGTCGTGCTCCGACGGAGTCTTCGGCTCTTGTTGTGGAAGAACACGCTCCCGCCAGGCTTGCCGAGGCGCAACAGGCTCCGGCAGGCCCTCAGGCCCTTGTCGTTGAGACAAATGCTCCCCCAGCAGAGGATATGCCTTTAGTCCTTGTTGTTGAGCCCTAGGCTCCACCATGCGCACAACACATCGTCCGATTCCTTCAAACAGGAGAAATCCCCGAGGAACAAGAGGAAGCAGAGAAAGTAGCCCGCCGGTCTCATATGTACCAGTTCAGAGACAACGTCCTGTATAGAAAAAGATTGAATGGCGTGAAACTCAAGTGCATTTCTCGGGAGGATGGACTGGAGCTGTTGGCGGAGATACATGGAGGCATATGTGGCTCCCACATAGGGTCAAGAGCACTTGCTAGAAAGGCATTCCGACAAGGTTTCTTTTGGCCCACTGCCCTCCAGGATGCAACTGCGTTAGTAAAAAAGTGTGAAGCATGCCCGTTACATTCAAAGAAATTACATGAACCAGCTCAAGCCCTTCAAACAATCCCTCTCTCCTGGCCATTTTTGGTCTGGGGGCTCGATATCTTGGGCCCCTTCCCCCGCACTGCCGGGGGCTTTGAGTACTTGTGCATGGCAATCGACAAGTTCATAAAATGGTCACAAGTAGAAGCAGTGAGAAAGGTGAGAGCACAGTCAGCTATCAAGTTCTTCAAAGGGCTAGTCTGCCACTTTGGTGTTCCCAACAGGATCATCACTAACAATGGCACACAGTTCACAAGCCGCACCTTCATGCAGTATGTCCAAGACCTTGGCAGCAGGATATGTTTTGCTTCCGTTGCCCACCCGAGGAGCAATGGCCAAGCGGAAAGGGCTAATGCTGAAGTGCTGCGAGGCCTCAACACAAGAACTTTCGACAAGTTGCGCAAGTGCGGAAGGCACTGGATTGATGAGTTGCCGGTGGTTCTTTGGTCAATTAGGACGACACCAAATGGAGCTACCGACAAGACACCCTTCTCCCTCATATATGGGGTGGAGGCAGTTCTCCCCATGAAACTCATATACGGGTCCCCTCAAGTGCTCGCTTATGATGAGCTCGACCAAGAGCAGTTGCGGCAAGATGATGCAACACTCCTTGAGGAAGACCGTCTTCAGGATGCTGTGAGAGCTACACGCTACCAGCAAGCTTTGTGCCGCTACCATAGCCACAAAGTTAATGCCAGAAGTCCTGAGGAAGGCGACCTTATTCTTCGGCGAGTTCAGTCCGCCAAGAATTCCAACAAGTTGACGCCAAAGTGGGAAGGCCTTTATTGGGTAGTATGAGTCACTAGGCCTAGCGCAGTCTGCTTGGAGACCGAAGATGGCATCGGGGTGACCAACTCCTGGAATATCAAACATCTTCACAAGCACTACCCATAAGGCGTGACTGTCGGGCCTCCCAGCAACCACCTTTTCTACAAGTCTTGCCGCTGAAGCATGTAATCCTGGGTACAAAGCCAGGCCCAGACCCTATGCGTACTTGAATAAAGATAAGTGTTTTGCAATCTGATCGATTCTTATGTTTACTTATGCGCATGTTTGTCCGAGGTATTGCATTGCACTTAATCTCGGCAAGGGCTAACGGACCTCCGAGGTTCCATATCCATATTTTCTCTTCTTTCTTTTTCTCAAAGAACAGAAGGTCACCTCTTGTGCAGCTTTGCCGGGGGGTGGTGGTGTGGATAACTATGAACAATGTCCCAAAAAACTTGCCGAAAGGAGCATGGCAACAAAAGATATGTTGCAAAACCCCAGGAGAATTCTCGCTGTGGAGTTATTTTCCTTGGGCGATTTCGACTTTTGTATGGAAAACCTGCATGCATGGGAACCTTGTCGCGATTGGCTGTGCCCTCACCGTGTTCGGGGCCGCTCAAAGGCTTAAGTGGTCATGCCCGCGCTCCTTGTTTCGTTTCGAGTCCGCTCAACAACTCAAGTGACAACGCTCGCGCCTTTATTCTGTTTTGAGTGCGACCAACACCTTGAACAGCTATACCAAGGACGCCAAGGTATCTTGCCGGCGGTGGCACCGCCAGCAGGCTGCTAAGGACCCATTCCTCGAAGCGCTCGCGGTAGGGCTACGCACGCCGGCAAGATTCTTCCAAGAAGGCGCAGGGGAAGTTCCATGAACAGAAACAATCTAACAAGGAAGATAATACGCAATCATTTAAAATAGGGTGAAATTTACATGAGATATCGATTTTTCCTAAGTACATCTTTATTTGAGTTTCTCCCCTACGGGATATTACATGAAGAAAAAGATGGAAAGGGGAGGCAGGCTACAAGAAGAAAGAATGGCGAGAGGCCCCCTGGCAGAAGCCCAACCTGACCCCTCTAGACCAGCACTGCGCGGAGGAGCAGGGCCGCCAGATGGGCCGGCAAGAACCTGTCCCCTCCTAGACCAGCATTGCCCTGAGGAGAGGGCCAGCGCGGGCGAAAAGGGGGATGGACCCCGGAAGCCGAAGTCCGCGGACCCGCCGGAAGATCCAGCTGGAAGATGCGACAACGCCTCGAACAAAGGCCCTTGGCAAGGTCGTCTTGCCGGGAGTGGGAGAGGCGTTAGGCTGGTGGTGATGGTGCGGCCGGCAGTCAGTCCGATCTCAAGTCGTCGGGCTCCGACTTGACCGCTCGAAGACCGGACTCATGGTTGCCGTCTTCCCCGCTGTCCTCCTCATCATTCTCGCCCGCGGACAAGCTTTTGGCGCTGCTCGAGCTCTCTTCGCAGCAGCTGAGACGGACGCCGGAGCGCCCATAAATCATGACGGATAGCATATTGGCCTCCATCATTTTAAATCGAAGGACATGCCCCACCTGGACGTTGTGGGCGCGGGCGAAGTTCTTCCAGCTGCGCTTGAGAAACATGACGTGATTCGCTGGGTACTCAACGTCTACCCGCGTGGCGCCGTTACAACAACCAGCCACCCATAACCATAGGATGGGCGGCTCATCGACCTCCATTGCCCTGGTGAAGAGGCAAGGGAGGCGCACATGACTCCGAAGGGCACCGGCCAGCTCGAGGACGAAATCCAGCTTCGTCCCCTCGGCGTGGGTCTCCTCAAGGGAGAGGTCTGGCATGGGAGGAGGGGCCGGAGCAACGCTCCGCCTCCCCCGACCTCGGCCTCTGCGGCGGCCGCGACCCCTTGCGCCTCTTCCATTGCGCGAGCTCGAACAACCCTCTGCCTCCATGGCTGAAGCGGCGGCATGATCCCGACGAGAGCTCCTCCTTGTAGCGGAGGATGGTGGCCGCCCTTGCCCCCTGTAAATGGCTAAGGGCGAGCGCCACCTGAAGGTCGAGAAAACGTGGAAGGGCGAATTATGGAGGTTCACACTCGGGAGATGGAAGAAGGATGGATGATCATCGCCCTCGCTATCCCCTAATTTATAGGGGGAAGCACGGGGCCTGGCTCTCCCCCACTCCAAGGGACGCCGCCCACCTCCTCCAATAACGGCGCCCTCGATCACGGGGCGAACAACAACCGCCCCATTGCCCCAATCGATGGTGCTGTAGTTACTGCTTTTCCTAGGGACTTTAAGTCACGGGAACCCCTTGTTGGCTCCCCGCTATGCATGCGGCGCGCGTGGCGGAAATGACCTGACGAAGTAATTAAAAAAAATTGACGGCTGCACCACACACGTATCCCATGACCCACATTCAATGAACATCGTGGGGAAGCGCAGCAAGCGTAATGATCACAACCGCAAGGCCCTACCACGCATGTCCGTGCACTGTTTGGGCCTAGCCCAACAACGCCTTGCACCGTGTATGGCCCAGGCCCAGGGGCTCCTGTCGGTGCACTAGAGTTTTGGGCTTCCTAGTGCCACTTTGTTCGTGCACGAGCAGTGGTAGACACCCTGGTAACAAGGCCCGGCAGAAGAATTAAGACCCCCAGCAAGACCTTGCCAGGATGACCATCGGACCCTCGGGCAAAGACAGAGCCCGGCAAGACCTGACAAGGCAAAGCCCCGGCAAGGCCCCGCCAGCGCACAGGCCAGGTGTCGATCCGCCTAGACGCATGTCGTGGCCTCGGTGTTGGAGGGGGCTAAGCGGTGCCGATGGGATCGGCTCCTGTCCCGTCCCGTAGGCGGACAAAGATGCCTGATGGTGCATTAAATGCGCCTGTCCTACTCCATCAGTGTTAGGTATGATAGCATTGTAGCTCTGTACACCCCATATACGCACTATACGCCACTGTTCGTATCCCCTTCAGTATAAAAGGAGGCCCAGGGCGATACGGTAGAGGGCTTTTCGACCTTCGAATCTTTAGACCTTCTAGTTCACACGTGTGGCAGCGGCTCATAGCGCCCCTGTAGCAAGAACCCTAAGAACACTCTCAATATAGCCAAGCAGGAGTAGGGTTTTACGCATCCTAGCGGCCCGAACCTGGGTAAAATCCCCTGCGTGTTGTTCATAAGACCTGCTCTTTATGCGAGCCTTCACCCCCGCCGAACCGAAAGGGGTCCCTCCGATCCCGTAGGTGCTCATTCCCGACGACATCTTTGGCACGCCAGGTATGGGGCGTAGGTCACGCGAACCCGTTCTAGTGATCAGCGCACCAATTTCTTCATACTCGTCATCGCCCCAGCCCCCAAGAAGAAGGGCCTGACGGCGGTTGTCCCATCCACGTCCGGCGTCCATGTATCTGTGCATACAGGAGATGGCATAGACACGGGTGGAGGAGGAGGAGGCGGAGATTCAGTACTTCTGCAACGCTCCGGTGATTAAGGGCAAGCAAGCGATGACGCTCGCCGCGGAGACGCCCATGGCGGCAGCGGGAACCCCCGCGCCCCTGGGTCTCAGGACGGAGCAGTACCGCCTGGGGGTGGTATGGGGAACTTCGGGGTTGGAAGGGTATCTTCTAAGGCAACCATGTCGGCACCTACACCGCCACCTTCCCAGGACACGCGCGAAGAGCCGCACCATGGCGCCCGCAGTTCTCAACGTCCCCACGGAAAAGCTCATGTGCATCACTCCAAAGGTGCGCGGGACCAACATGCTTGCTAGCATGCTAGTGGGAGTGGTGTGGTGTCACGGGACTGCGGCCGTGCTCCTTCTAACACAGTTAGAAGTTAGATAGCCTCACGTTCCTCATGCCGTTCGCTGCCACCCACGCCGGAGGAAGGGATTGCGCGGGCACAACTACTCCTAAACTTCCCTCCTGCCGTGGAGAAGCTCGACGAATGGAGAGCCACCATTCAGAGTCTCCTCAGCCTCACAGATAAGTTTTGATCCACCGAGCCGGCTCATGCCAGTGGTGAGAGGGCCGGAGGCGGTGCAACTTCGACGCACTCTCCTCCACAGCACCAACGTCGGTCACCTGGTCATGGGCCGGGATGAGCCGGGCCTAGGCCGAGCCCTAAAATCCCATAGAAAAAAACTGAGGCCTAGGCTCAGCCCTGGCCTATCACCGGGCCTAATTTTCGAGCCTAAGCTCCGCCCATCTGTTGAAAAGCCCGACGGGCCTAGGTCCTAGGGCCGGGCCTCTTCCTTAAAATCACAATATGCCAAGCCCAAGCCTTGTCTGGCCCTGCTAATGGGCTCAAAACTTAGGCCCAAGCCTGGCCCATGGGCAAGACCGTCGGGCCTAGCCCCTGGATTTTTGGGCCGGGCCTGGGCGGGCCGGCCAGGCCTGAGAGGGCCAGATATACTCTGATCCCATAGGTGCTCGTTCCCAACGACACAGGCATGAGTCAGTCGATGTGTGGAGTAATGGTAGTAGATGCAGAATCGTTTCGGTCTACTTGACACGAACATGATGCCTATATGCATGATCATTGCCTTAGATATCTACATGATTATTTGCTTTTCTTTCAATTGCTTGACAGTAATTTGTTTACCCACCATGATATTTTCCTTCAAGAGAGAAGCCTCTAGTGAAACCTATGACCCCGGGTCTACTTTCCATAATATATTTGCAGATCTATAAACCAAAAAATACCAAAAATACCTTGCTGCAATTTACTCATCTTTTACTTTCCGCAATAGTTTACATCTATCTCTATAAGATCTAATCCTTGCAAATTACCGTGAAGGATTGACAACCCCTTTATAGAGTTGGGTGCAAGAGTTTGATTGTTTGTGTAGGTGCAGCCATTGGTAACTTGCTTGTTCCTCCTACTGGATTGATACCTTGGTTCTCATCAACTAAGGGAAATACTTATCTACTTTGCTACATCACCCTTTCCTCTTCAAGGGACAACCAACGCAAGCTCAAGAGGTAGCAAGGAGCCACCACATATGGATGTTCTGGCTGAGGAGCTTCTGGATTAACAGATGACTCGCCAAGGCTCCTCTTCTTGGCCCTGGACCTGCAAAATAAAATGGCAGAATAAAACCTATGCAAGTTTAGAGTCTAACAAGCAAGTATATTGTACAAGGAAGAGAAAGCTAAACCATGGTTGATAAGAAGGGGTGGCAATTTCGAGGCAGTTGAGTCACCAGAAGAAGGTGGTGATTCCTGGTAATTTGAATCAGAGAGATCGAGAGGTTGTTTAAAAATACCACCTCGAGGATGAGATGGAGTTGGACTATGAGGCAGCTCATCTTGTACATGGAGGGCGGATGGCTTGTCGGGTACGCGAGCCATAAGGTAGCCAGAACTTCTTCGATTTTGGCATCTTGAGTCATGTTGGGTCTTCTTCAAAATAAAATTGGGATACAAATAAGCATCCGGGTGAGAAAACCTTACTTTCCGAATGACCCGCCTTATTTTCCTTGGAGACAAGGATTCTAAGGCAGACGAGATGGAAATTACCTCAACATTATCGGCCCGGCTTGTGGCAGCATCACCCTGATAGTAAGAGGCGTTAGCAAGTTCAATAAAGAAATGTCCAAAGCAGTCAAATGTTACCTCTGTAGATGCATCGCCGGATGGAGACTCGCCCCTAAGTGACGGTTGTTCTACAACCACCTTGTTCTTCTTCTTGCTACGGGTGGCTCTAGGCTTGTGAGCCAGAACTTTCCTCTCCCTCTTCCAAAAGGAAGAAGACGCCTGCAAGTTTATTGGTATAAATGACAACGCAAAGCATTCAAGTTGAGAAGTCCTACAATGATAATTAAAAGGTAATTAAAGGTCTTACTGAAGGAGTCGGGTTGAGGGCATTGAAGGGTTTCAAGCCAACTTGATCACAATCTGCATGAGGCTCTCCCAGCAGTTTCTTCACGATCCACTTTATATCATCCTCTGTTAAATCTACCTTGCTATATATTTGTGCATCATCCGAACGGCCAGAGTAGTTGCACATCAAACTACTTCAGCGACACAATGGTAGGATCATCCAGGACACCTAGAACTGGGTTAGGTCAACCCTAGTTAAACCACAACCTTGTAAAGCCGCAAGCTTGGGATATACAAAGGCAAGTTTGTCATGTTCTTCTTGAGAAGCCTGGCCAGGAAACTCAAAATCCATGGGAAGGCGGTCTGGTCTATAACCCGGCAAGGGCTTCTCGTTCTCAGGTGTCGTGTTCCGGCATTAAACCCAAGTTTCAATGCATCCTTTGGGGTGACTTGCTAGAACAGGGGCATGAAAGCCACCATCTCTGTGGTTTTGAATAAAAATTTCGCCTAATTCTTGGCTAGGACCATCTGTGCATTTGGTCTAGCGATTCAAATAGAAAAACTCCATGAAGAGTGGGACAGTGGGTTCCATTTGCAGATACAACTCGCATAGCACTTGAAATTAGCAAAGGTTGGATATGGAATTGGGGGCCAGATCTTGTGGATGAAGATGAATAAAGTTAAGGGCATCCCGAAAGAATTTTGACCCAGGGGGAGAATGCCCCCCTAAGAAGATGATCTATGAAAACCACAACTTCTCCCTCGCCGTGTTCCAGACGTTCTTCTCCCTGAGGAACCTGCCATCTGATTGCCTCCTTAGACTACAACAAACCTTGGTCTTCATATTTTTGAGCACTTCTTCAGAAAGATGTGAAGGCACCTAGTTACAGATGGAGGTTTTTGACATGATGAGGCACCTAGATACAAGTAAAGGAATTAAAAGAGCACCTATGTTATAACCAAGGATAAGACAACACAAGTATCTATAGCAAGAGAGACGCCTTAAAGAAGAGCCGGTGCCCAAAATAAACAATAACTACATATGGCGGTTGTAATCATGAGCCGACAAACATAAGGCCGCCTTACACCAAGTGGAAGACTTCTAATTTTCGCTAAGTATGGGATAAAGAGGTTCCTACCAAAATGGATATAATCACAGATCTACAAAAGGTGCAGAAAAGGAAACAATTGCTAAACCTAACGATGAAATACGGAAGTGGTAGTGGTCTAAACTATGGATTCTTAAGGGGGATCCGAGCACACTATGTATGAAATGGAGCCATTATTTTTGTGGCTTCATTTTTATGATAAAATACATTGGAAGCATGCAAGAACCAACAATGGTGATGAACAACTAAGAACACTTCAGTTTTTTCAACGAACTTCGATGAACTAAGACAAATCTAAAGAGAGGAAAATGGCATACCTTGATGGTTGTCATGGGCACCCAAGGTGTTCAGAAGAACCTTTGTTAATACAAGACGCTTCTACAGCTCGAGGACAGTCGCCGGAGGTGACAGACGAGCAGCAACAATGGCGCAACTAGGTTTCGGGCTCGAGGAAGAAGGAGTGAGAAGTCATGGTGAAAAGAGAGAGAGGGGCCCTCCGTGAATATTTATAGGGAAAATACCCTAAGGGGCAATTGCTAGGCACAGGAAACAAGGAGGTGCCGTAAATTTTGGAAAAAGTGACACCTCAATTTTCGGACGTCCAAAGATTCGTTGTGATGTCATCATGTTTTTCCTAAAATTCCGGTGGGTGACGTCATAGGTGGATGGTGCAAGAAAAATTACAAATCTTGAAGTATCATAAGCTCGCATTTGGAGATACAAAGGAGACACAGATATAAGCAGAAGGTAAGCCGATTGATGAAGGTAAAGGAGAATGACATGAATAAATTCAAATCAACATGGGCTTAATTTCGGGGATATCACCCCGTGGTGTAACCCGCCTATTGGGCCGAGTCAGCATACTGGCGGCTTAAGAGTTATACTCAATATGGGTTGCATTGTTGATAATAAGGCAAATAGGATGACTTACCAAACAAGCCGCCTGGTGGCCCGACACATGAAGATGGCGACTCAAGGCCCATGAGGCACAAGATGCCAGAAACTTTCCTTATTTGAGAGTAAAGACAAGGTAGAGTTATAATAGATCACGAGTCATAACATGGTCCGGACTCTTGTAAACCCAGGGCCTCGACCTGTATATAAAGGCGAGCAACCAAGGCTAATAGACCTAAGTTAGAACCCTTGAAAGCAAGGTTAGCGATTCTGCACCCTTGTAATCGAGATCACCATCAATATAGACACCAAAGTGGGACGTAAGCTTTTACCTCCACTGGAGGGGACGAACCTGGGTCAACCCATCTCTCGTTCCCTATCAATGCCTTCAAGTCGCCACACAGCAATGATGGCCTCACACCTAAGTTATCCTATGAGGACATCTACCATGACAAAACCATGACAGGGAGAAGTTGCAATGCTACACCCGGAGCCACCTGTGACAGAGCGGATTCAATCCTGGGAGAAGGCCATGATGGAGGAGGGTGTGAATGATTCCTCCATCGCTGAAGAGCACCACACCCTCCTAAGCACAGCAATACAAAGTATTCAATCCGTTGACAGCGGATTGAAGGAAGCCTTCGGCAGATTGCTAGCAGGCTTCAAGGTAATTTACATAGTATGGCACCGTTTTTCAACGTATGTTTTAATTTACAGTACTCAAATCAGGATCTTTGTCGTCTGCTAGCTGACGGCAAAGAAGGTCTTTGCCACCAGCTTCAACAAAACTAACGGAAAACAAAGAGCTGACGGCAAAGATATCATTGCCGTCAGCCATCTCTTTGTCGTCCGCTAGCAGACGACAAAGCATCTTTGCCATCTGCTAGCGGACGGCAAAGAGAAAGGGTGGCCCACAATGAGAAACAGCTAACGGACACTCTCCTTGCTGTCCGCTAGCGGACGACAAAGCTTCTTTGCCGTTCGCTAGTAGACGGCAAAGAGAGTGGCCATCTAATGGCCGTTTCCCCTGGCCCACCCCACTAACTAAGGCTCTTTGTCATCTGCTAGCAGACGGCAAAGAGCCTTACTATACCTGTCAGCATGCCCCACCCCTCTCTCTCCCCTATCTCTCTCCCCTCCTTGCACTGCCCGAGCCCCCCCCCCCCCGTGCCACCGGCCGCCCCCGCCCCCGCCCCTGCAGCCGACCGATGGCCGCCCCTGCCCCTGTTGCCGGCCACCCCCGCCCCTGCCGCCGCCGCCCCCGCCCCTACCACTTAGTTTTAGTTTTAGTTTAGTTTTAGGTTTAGTTTAGGAAAAAGGAAAATAAGGAAGAAGAGGAAGAAGAAGAAGAAGAAGAAGAAGAAGAAGAAGAAGAAGATGAGGAGAAGAGGAGAAGAAGGAGAAGGAGGAGGAGGACGTCACTGACCCCCAACCCCCGACTCCCAACCACTGATGCCATCGCCCCCAGACCACCGACACCACCGACCCCCGACCACTGATGCCATTGACGCCCGACCACCAACGCCACCGACCCCCGACTCCACTGACGCTTGATCACCGATCCTCGACCCTCGACGCCCCCGACCCCCGATGCCCCCGACCCCCGACCCCCCGTACCCCGACCCCCAACCACCGATGCCGTCGCCCCCCGACTACCGACACCACCGACCCCCGACCACCGACGCCATCGACCCCCGACCACCAACACGACCGACCCCTGACTCCACTGACCTTTGATGCCACTATCTCCTGATGCCACTAACCCCCGACCCTCGACACCTATTCTGCCTCCTGTTGACCAAAAAGGTTCTCTTCATCCTTCGGGAGGTCGAGGAGGTCATAGTTTTGTAAATTGTGAGCTAGGTCACATATTTTCCTATTTTGTTATAAAAAACATCATATTTTGTGTTGATCGGGTGAATTTCAATGTGCAGTTGTTCGACGACCTCCCCGTGCATTTGACGATCTCCCCTGCTGCGTTCGTTGGTGACCACAAATGACATCTTCTCCCCCGGCACCCTTATATTTTTTTGCTCTATTCCGGTATTCGTGCCGATGAAATTTGCTAGCTATAGGTGTCTTCAATCATCAGTATGCGTGACCACTATGCGTCTCCCGTTCGAAAGGGTTACATCTATAAATATGCATTCATTAGCATATTTATAACCGTGATTCTTTTGAATTGTCCAAAATTATCCATGGACAGCCCGAGTATGTGTAGATTGGGTTCGTTTTCCCATATGCTCTGCTCCGGATCTGATGCAGAATTTCGTCAGTGCCTCCCTATTGTTCTCCGGGTACACATCCTCTCTGCTTATTGCTGAGACGTGTATTAGGAGAACAGCGGGGAGGTGCTGCCGAAATTGTGTGTCAGATCCGGAGTGGAGCATGGGAAAACAAACCCAATCTACACATACTCGGGTGGGATTAGGACCTATCTTTACCTACTAGCGTCTAGGTTGCATCAACATAATAAAACTGACAAACTCTATTAACTGATGAATATGGTTTGCTGAATTATGTATATATTTTTTGTGTGTCCAGTAGCTAGGCAAGATGAGTGATTGTGGGTGGATGTAGACCGGTCACACCAGTCAGAAAGAGTTTGTGAATGGATAACAAAAACCAAGGAGTTTGTGAGAGTCGCATTTGCAAATGGACAGAAAACAACCTGGTGCCCTTGTGTCGATTGCGACAACTTTAAGAAGAAGTCAGAGTTTGAAATGATCAAACACCTGCAGAAATGGCGTTTTATGCCTATTATTATACGGTCTGGACATTTCATGGTGAGTTTGCCCAACGTGCCAGAGCTGAGGTGGTTTGTCGTCGCACCGACGAGCATGGTACCCGGATCGAAGACATGGTGCAAGACTTTGATGATGCTGGGGATTCAGACGATGAGATGGAGGAATCTGCAAAGGCCTTTTATGAAATGTTGGAGTCTTCAAAACGTCCTCTCCACGAGCACACTGAGCTTTGTCAGCTGGATGCAATCGCGCAAGTAATGGCTCTGAAGGCTCAATTCAACCTGGGCAGAGAATGCTACGACGCGATGATGACAATATTTGGACAATTTCTACCCAAACGCCATATATTGCCAGCAAACATGTACCAGTCGGACAAAATCCTACGTGCGCTTAAGATGCCCTATGAGAAGATAGATGCCTATGAGAATGGATGTGCCTTATTTAGGCTTGAGTATGCGGGCTTGAACTATTGCCCCATTTGCAATGCTTCCAGGCATGTTCTTGTAGACAACGGTATGGGTGAGAAGAGTCAGACCAAAATCCCCATTAATGTTCTTCGGTATATGCCAATCATACCAAGACTTCAACGTCTTTTCATGGTCGAAGTGACGGCCAGATGATGTGGCATAAATTGGGCAAAAGAACAGAACTAGATGCAGATGGGAATCCGATGTTGGGACACACTTCAAACGCTTTTGCGTGGAAGCACTTCGATGCATTACATAAGGATAAAGCAGCAGATCCAAGGCATCCCCGAGTTGCCATCAGCACGGATGGGTTCAATGTGTATGGTATGACAGCAACACAATACAGTTGTTGGACTGTATTTTGTTGGGAGACGTAGTAGTAAATCAAAAAAATTCCTACGTGTCACCAAGATCTATCTATGAAGAAACCAACAATGAGTGGGGAGAGATTGCATCTTCATACCTTTGACGGTCGCTAAGCGGAAGCGTTACAGGAACGCGGTTGGTGGAGTCATACTCGTAGCGATTCAGATCGCGGTGGACTCCGATCTAAGCGTCAAACAACGGCGCCTCCGTGTTCAACACACGTGCAGCCCGATGACGTCTCCTACACCTTGTTCTAGCAAGGAGGAAGGAGAGGTTGAGGGAGAGCTCCGGCAGCACGACGGTGTGGTGACGGTGGAGCTACGTGGACTCCGGCAGGGCTTGATCTGAAGTTTCATGTCCACTCTGGTGTGGAACGTGTCCTAGTGGACCTTCGACATTCAATAGTAACTTGATCTGAAGTTTCATGATAATCATCATTAACTTCCTCTCTAGCCGATGTAGGTTCCACATAAACAACTTCCTGTGCTGCGCTACTCTCCGGTTCAAGCGGAGGTACAATTACCTCATCAAGTTCTATTTTCCTCCCACATACTTCTTTCGAGAGAAACTCTTTCTCGAGAAAGGATCCATTCTCAGCAACAAAGGCTTTGCCTTCGGATCTGAGGGAGAAGGTATACCCAATAGTCTCTTTGGGATATCCTATGAAGATGCACTTTTCTGCTTTGGGTTCGAGCTTCTCAGGTTGAAGTTTCTTCACATAAGCATCGCATCCCCAAACTTTTAGAAATGACAGCTTAGGTTTCTTTCCAAACCATAATTCATACGGTGTCGTCTCAACGGATTTTGACGGTGCCCTATTTAAAGTGAATGCGGCAGTCTCTAATGCATATCCCCGAAATGATGGCGGTAAGTCGGTAAGAGACATCATAGATCGCACCATATCCAATAGAGTGCGATTACGACGTTCAGACACACCATTTCGCTGAGGTGTGCCAGGCGGCGTGACTTGTGAAACAATTACACATTTCCTTAGGTGCGTGCCAAACTTGTGACTTAAATATTCTCGGCCACGATCAGATCGTAGGCACTTTATTTTCCTGTCACATTGATTCTCTACCTCACTCTGAAATTCCTTCAATCTTTCAAAGGTTTCAGACTTGTGTTTCATTAAGTAGACATACCCATATCTGCTCAAGTCATCAGTGAGGGTGAGAACATAACGGTAGCCACCACGAGCCTCGACGCTCATTGGACCACATACATCGGTATGTATTATTTCCAACAAGTCAGTTGCTCGCTCCATTGTTCCAGAGAATTGAGTCTTGGTCATCTTGCCCATGAGGCATGGTTCGCACGTGTCAAATGATTCAAAATCAAGAGACTCCAAAAGTCCATCAGCATGGAGCTTCTTCATGCATTTGACACCAATATGACCAAGGCAGTAGTGCCACATGTAAGTGGGACTATCGTTATCAAACTTACACTTTTTGGTACTGACACTATGGACATGTGTAACATCACGTTCGAGATTCATCAAAAATAAACCTTTGACCATCAGGGCATGACCATAGAACATTTCTCTCATATAAATAGAACAACCATTGTTCTCGGATTTAAATGAGTAGCCATCTCGTATCAAGCGAGATCCATATACAATCTTCATGCTCAAATCTGGTACCAAATAACAATTATTAAGGTTTAAAAATAATCCCGAAGGTAGATGTAGAGGTAGCGTGCCGACGGCGATCACATCAACCTTGGAACCATTCCTAACGCGCATCGTCACCTCGTCCTTCGCTAGTCTCCGCTTATTCCGCAGCTCCTGCTTGGAGTTACAAATGTGAGCAACTGCACCGGTATCAAATACCCAGGAGCTACTACGGGCGCTGGTTAGGTACACATCAATAACAAGTATATCACATATACCTTTAATGTTGCCGGCCTTCTTATCCGCTAAGTACTTGGGGCAGTTCCGCTTCCAGTGACCGGTACCCTTGCAATACAAGCACTCAGTCTCAGGCTTGGGTCCATTCTTGTTCTTCTTTGTGGCAACTTGCTTACCGGGCGCGGCAACAACTTTGCTGTCCTTCTTGAAGTTCTTCTTACCCTTGCCTTTCTTCAAACTAGTGGTCTTATTTACCATCAACACTTGATGCTCCTTTTTGATCTCGACCTCCACTGATTTCAGCATCGAGTACAACTCAAGAATGGACTTCTCCATCCCTTGCATGTTGTAGTTCATCACAAAGCTCTTGTAGCTAGGTGGAAGCGACTGGTGGATTCTGTCAATGACCGAGTCATCTGGGAGATTAACTCCCAGCTGAGTCAAGCGGTTGTGTAGCCCAGACATCTTGAGGATGTGCTCACTGACAGAACTACATCTTACAGCTGAAGAACTTGTCGGAGACGTCATATCTCTCGACCTGGGCATGAGCTTGGAAAACCAGTTTCAGCTCTTGGAACATCTCATATGCTCCGTGTTGCTCAAAATGCTTTTGGAGCCCCGGTTCTAAACTGTAAAGCATGCCGCACTGAACAAGGGAGTAATCATCGCAACATGAATGCCAAGCGTTCGCAACGTCTTGCTCTGCTGGGAGAACGGGTGCGTCACCTAGACGTGCATCAAGGACATACAATCTTTTGGAAGCTATGAGGATGATCCTCAAGCTACGGACCCTGTCCGCATAGTTGCTTCCATCATCTTTCAGCTTGGTTTTCTCTAGGAACGCGTTGAATTGAGGTTGGCATTAGCGTCGGCCATTGGATCTACAATATAGCTTGTAAAGACAATTTTAGACTAAGTTCATGATAATTAAGTTCACATAATCAAATTATTTAATGAACTCCCACTTAGATAGACATCTCTCTAGTCATCCAAGTGACACATGATCCATGTCAACTAGCCCGTGTTCGATCATCACGTGAGACAGACTAGACATCCATGGTGAACATCTCCATGTTGATCGTATCTTCTATACGACTCATATTCAACCTTTTGGTCTTCCGTGTTCCGAGCCCATGTCTTTACATGCTAGGCTCGTCAAGTCAACCTAAGTGTTTCGCGTGTGTAAATCTGGCTTACACCCATTCTATGCGAACGTTAGAGCCTATCACACCCGATCATCACATGGTGCTTCGGAACAACGATCCTTAGCAAAGGTGCACAGTTAGGGTGAACACATCTCTTGAAATTTTATTGAGAGATCATCTTATTTACTACCGTCGTTCCAAGCAAATAAGATGTAATCATGATCAACATCACATGCAATCAATATAGTGACATGATATGGCCAATATCATCTTGCTCCTTTGATCTCCATCTTCGGGGCACCATGATCATCACTGTCACTGGCACGACACCATGATCTCCATCATCGTGTCTTCATGAAGTTGTCTTGCCAACTATTAATTCTACTACTATGGCTAACGTTTAGCAATAAAGTAAAGTAATTACATGGCGTTTATGATTGACACGCAGGTCATACAATAAAATAAGACAACTCCTATGGCTCCTGCCGGTTGTCATACTCATCGACATGCAAGTCGTGAATCCTATTACAAGAACATGATCAATCTCATACATCACAATGCATCACATCACATCCTTTTGGCCATATCACATCATAAGGCACATGCTGCAAAAACAAGTTAGACGTCCTCTAATTTGTAGTTGCAAGTTTTTATGTGGCTGCTATAGGTTTCTAGTAAGAACGTTTCTTACCTACGCCAAAACCACAACGTGATATGCCAATTGCTATTTACCCTTCATAAGGACCCTTTTCATCGAATCCAATCCGACTAAGGTGGAAGAGACAGACACCCTCTAGCCACCTTATCCAACAAGTGCATGTGAGGCGGTGGAACCGGTCTCACGTAAGCGTACGTGTAAAGTTGGTCCGGGCCGCTTCATCCCACAATACCGCCAAATCAAGATAAGACTAGTAGTGGTAAGCAAATTAACAAGATCGACGCCCACAACTGCTTTGTGTTCTACTCGTGCATAGATTCTACGCATAGACCTAGCTCATGATGCCACTATTGGGAGACGTAGTAATAAATCAAAAAAAATCCTATGTGTCACCAAGATCTATCTATGAAGAAACCAGTAATGAGTGGGGAGAGATTGCATCTTCATACCTTTGAAGATCGCTAAGCGGAAGCGTTACAAGAACGCGGTTGGTGGAGTCATACTCGTAGCGATTCAGATCGGGATGGACTCCGATCTAAGCGTCGAACAACGGCGCCTCCGTGTTCAACACACGTGCAGCCCGATGATGTCTCCTACGCCTTGATATAGCAAGGAGGAAGGAGAGGTTGAGGGAGAGCTCTGGCAGCACGATGACATGGTGACGGTGGAGCTACGTGGACTCCGGCAGGGCTTTGCCAAGCGCTACAGAGAACGAGGAAGAGGAAGGGTAGGGCTGCGCCGAGAGAGAAGTTGTGTCTCAAATCAGCCCAAAACCTTGGGTATATATAGGAGGAGGGAGAGGGAGGGCTGCCTTGGCCCCTCCTCCAAGGAGGAGAGGTTCGGTCGAACCTAGGGAGGAGTCCACCTCCCACAAGGGAGGTGGATCTCTTCCTTTTGAATCCTTTTCAGCCTTATCTCTTATCCCTAGCCGCAGGGGCCCTTCTGGAAGGTCTTGTCCAGCCCAATAAGGGCTGTTACACCTCCTCTAAGGGCCCACGAAGTCCTTTGGTCATCACACCCCTCCCGGGGGTCCTCCGACACCCTCCCGGCACTCCCGGTACAGTACCGATGAGCCCGAAAACTTTCCGGTGACCAAAACAGGACTTCCTATATATCAATCTTTACCTCCGGAACATTCTGGAGCTCCTAGTGATGTCCGGGATCTCATCCGGGACTCTGAACAACCTTCGGTAATCACGTATACATTTCCCTATAACCCTAGCGTCATCGAACCTTAAGTGTGTAGACCCTACGGGTTCGGGAGACACGTAGACATGACCGAGACACCTCTCCAGTCAATAACCAACAACAGGATCTGGATACCCATGTTGGCCCCCACATTCTCCATGATGATCTCATCGGATGAACCACGATGTTGGGGATTCACTCAATCCCGTATACAATTCCCTTTGTCTATCGGTATGATACTTGCCTGAGATTCGATCGTCGGTATCTCTATACCTTGTTCAATCTTGTTATCGGCAAGTCTCTTTTCTCGTTCCATAATATATCATCCCGTGGCTAACTCCTTAGTCACATTGAGCTCACTATGATGATGTCTTACTGAGTGGGCCTAGAGATACCTCTCCGTCACACAGAGTGACAAATCCCAGTCTCGATTCGTGCCAACCCAACAGACACTTTCGGAGATACCCATAGTGCACCTTTATAGCCACCCAGTTACGTTGTGACGTTTGGCACACCCAAAGCATTCCTACGTTATCCAGGAGTTGCACAATCTCATGGTCTTAGGAAACGATACTTATCATTGAAAAGCTTTAGCGGACGAACTACACGATCTTGTGCTATGCTTAGGATTGGGTCTTGTCCATCACATCATTCTCCTAATGATGTGATCCCGTTATCAATGACATCCAATGTCCATGGTCATCAAACTGTGACCATATATTGATCAATGAGCTAGCCAACTAGAGGATCACTAGGGACATGTTGTGGTCTATGTATTCACACATGTATTATGGTTTCCGGTTAACACAATGATAGCATGAACAATAGACAATTATCATGAACAAGGAAATACAATAATACCCATTTTATTATTGCCTCTAGGCCATATTTCGAACATATTTTTCATTCCACTCAATCTCCCCCTGGAGAGATTATGAAAAGAAAGAACATTTTCCTGACGTTGATAATTCCAGGGCCCAAATATCCGGGGAAGAATATGAATGTGTACATGCAGCCGCTTAAGGATGAATTGCAAGAAGCCTGGGATAATGGGATCAAGATATACGACGCCGCTACCAAAAGGAACTTCAAAATGCATGTGTGGCACATGTACTCGTCGCATGACTTGCCGGGGTATGCGTTGTTCGTTGGTTGGTGTGTGCATGCAAGGTTTCTGTGCCCCACATGCAAGGCAGATCTTGAGTTCCGTTGGCTGTAGGCGGGTCGCAAGTTTTCGTTCTTTGACATGCATAGACAGTTCCTGGATCCTGACCATAAGTTCAAAAAAGACAAGAAGAATTTCATCAAAGGTAGAGTTGTCAAAAACACTGCACCTCCTACGTTGACAGGCCAACAAATCCTGGATCACATAAACGCTCTCAAGCCGGATCCAGATCGTCCAGGGTATTTCAAAGGGTATAATACGGAACATTCCTGGACTCACAAGATATGTTTGTGGGATCTGCCTTACTTTAAAGACCTCCTTTGCCCACACAACATCGACGTGATGCACACTGAAAAGAATATTGCGGAGGCCCTTTTTGGTACATTGTTCGGCATAGAGGGGAAGTCTAAGGATAATCCTAAGGCTAGAGTCGATCAGGATGCTCTATGTGATAGGATGGACTGTTGGGAGGCATTGGTGGATGAGTGGTGCTCTCCCGAATGGCTAGCCGAACACAACAAGGCCAAGGATAAGCGTGCCCAAATGAGAGGTGTGCCACACCATCAAGCGAGCTCCAACCTGTTTGAGTATGGGGATCACTGGGTATGTGGTTTGCTTCATGATTCATGCAATTTCATTCTTCATGCTAGCTTGAGCCCTTAACAAATATTTTGTTCCTCTCTTTTAGGAGCAAGAAAACAAGAAGGAGGTGCCACCTCTGTTCGACCTTTATGCCATGGCCCATACTGCCTCGTACAAGAAGGCCAAGGCATTTCTGAGGGTGACCTCGATCATCCAGAGAGCTTCAACAACATCTCCTCCCACAACAAGCTCGTGAGGTAATAGATGAGGGGAAGGCGAGGAAACGGGAGGACTTCAACCCGAGCCAGAGTCCTTTTGATCCAGAGCTCGTGATGATATCTGGTGGCGGGAGGCCTCATGGCTCGATAGCCATTGGGGATGGACTGATACGTTGTCCTAGAACTCTCTCGAAGATCAAGAAGTGCCAGACGAGCTCTGATCCTGTGATAAGGCCTCATCAACGGCCAATGGAGCTCGCCATTGAGGATAGGGCCCAGGAGCTTCTGGCGGAGGCAAACAGGCAGGCGGCGCATAGGGAGAGGGACATGGAGGAGAGGACGACTAGGCTATTGGAGGAGGAGAGGAACCGGAACGACACGTCTCACCAGGCCCTATACGAGCTCCTCGTGGTAAGTTTCTCCTACATATTAGCCAAATCATGCACGTAATGTTCGTTTCATCACTAACTAATATGAATGACTCGTGAAAACAAAATGTGCAGACCATGTGCCAGAACAATGGTGAGACCCCTTCGTCGATGCCCTAGATTGGTATAGCACCCACGGTGAGTTTCATTTTAATTGTCATTAGTTACTAGTATTCACATTTGAGTTGCATCATGCTAAGGAGACATTGCAAATGATCTTTGGTGTAGCGTGCCTCCCGACAAGTATCAACCGATCCTTCTACGTCTGCCGCAACCCCGACCGATCCTTCTACGTCTCACCCTACCACAAACCCGACCAATCCTTCACCTAGGTGATGATGGTAAGTTTTCCCAAGTGTTTTGTTTAACAAATGCATACTTAGCTTAAGAAATGACCTACTTAGCTCCAAAATGACCTATACTTAGCTTATTTTCCTCAAAATGACATAATAACCTTACTTACCTCCAAAATGATATATTCTACCTAGGATAGCTATAAAATGACCTATACTTAGCATTTTTCCCTCCAAAATGACTTGATATGCTTAGTTAGCTAGAAATGGCATAACTACATAGGATAGCTCAATAATGATCTATAGCTAGCTTAACTTGTACATTTATGACATAATTAGCTCACTTAGGACAAAATGGCATAACTACCTAGAATAGCTCAATAATGATCTATAATTAGCTTAGCTGGTTCATTTATGACATAATTAGCTCACTTAGGTACAAATGGCATAATAACCTTGGTTTAGCTCCAAAATTACCTATACTTAGCTTATTTTCCTCGAAAATGACATAATAACCTTACTTAGCTCCGAACTGACATACTTTACCTAGGATAGCTATAAAATGACCTATACTTAGCATTTTTTCCTCCTAAATGACTTAATATGCTTAGCTGAAAAATGTCACAACTACCTTGGATAGATAAATAATAATCTATACTTAGCTTACCTAGTTCATTTATGAGATAATTAGCTTACTTAGGTAAAAAATGTTATAATAACCTTGGTTTAGCTCCAAACTATCATATAATTAGTTTATTTTCCTCCAAAATGACAAAATAACCTTACCTAGCTCCAAAATGACCAATTTTAACTAGGATAGCTCTAAAATGACCTACACTTACCATTTTGTCCTCCAAAATGAATAACTATGCTTAGTTATCTAAAAAATGGCATAACTACCTAGGTTAGCACCAAAATAACCTATTTACCTATCTTAGCTCTAAAATGACCTACACACTTAGCATTTTTACGTACCTTAGCTAAAAAATGGCATTTTTACCTACCTTAGTTAGAAGAAGAAGAAGATAAATAAGAGGAGAGGAGAAAAGAAAGAGAAGATAAATTCTTCTTCTTCTTCTTTTTGTTCTTCTTTTTGTTCTTCTTTTTCTTCTTTTTCTTCTAGCTAGTCTTCTTCTTCTTCTAACGTTCATCTTTCCTAATTTGCAGATTTGCTATAGATGAGGAAGCTTGCATTGATGGAGTGTACTCTTCTACTTGTGCTTCATTTTTGTTTATGGAAACTTGTTGGAAACTTGTTTTGGATATGTATGTATGGATATGTTGTTGGAAACCATTGTATGTTGGATATGTTGTTGGAAACTTGTATGTTGGATATGTTGTTGGAAACTTATTGTTGGTATGCTTGTTGAAATTATTTTGAAATGTATATATATATATATGTGTGAAATTCTGTCAAATTTAATGAATTTAAGAAAAAATAGAAAAAAACAGGGGCTATATAGCCACTTTGCCGTTAGCTCGTAGACGGCAAAGCTGCCACGTGGCAGCTACCTGTGCAACCTAGGGTACCACTAGGCTGGCCTAGGTGGTTTCTTTGCCGTCCGCTGGCATACAGCAAAGACCTAAGGTTATTTGCCGTCCGTTGGCAGACGACAAAGAAACCACGTAGGTCGGCAAAGAAATAGTTGCTTTTTCGTCCACTGGCAGACGGCAAAGATCCTTAGGTCTTTGCCATCTGCCAGCGGACGGCAAAGCACGCCGTTAACCCCTTAACGGCCGTAAGCTGCCACGTGTGTCATCCACGGTCTTTGCCGTCCGCTGGCAGATGTCAAAGACCTAAGGATCTTTGCCGTCTGCCAGCAGACGGCAAAGCGCCCTTTACCATGGCTTATTTAGCCAGACGGTTGGCCGTCTGCTGGCCGACGGCAAAGCCTTTGTCGTCCGCCATGCAAGCCTTTGCCATCCGGGATGGCTGACGGCAAAGTTGCTGATTCCTGTAGTGTTATATGCAACTACCATACTTAGTAGCCACTGAGCCCTGAGTAAGTTTGGAAGAACTCACTTGGGGATCGGAGGTGAGATAACTCGAAGTGAAATTCATGCCTTTTCTTTCTTTTCTTTTTCGAATTTGGCCGTAGCACCCAAGACTTTGTTGGTATGTGAAAAACATTTGGACAGAGGATTTTAGAATCCAATAACTTGGGAATATGATGTGTGTGAATTGTCTATGCAGGCTATGCCGCTGACCACAGCCCCCAATGTTGTAGAGTTGGAAGACATGGCTCGAAAGCTGAATAGCAGCGAAGACGAGCTCGACCGCCTTAACAAGCGGTTTGAAACACATGCAAGGCAAGTCTAAACTAAACTGATTTAGTTATTTACCACACATGAGCGATGAATTTTCATGGATGTATCCTCAAAAATGAACATGTTAATTCTCAATGCAGCCAAGGCCACGAAGATCGAGAATCTCAAGGTCAAGCTGTCGAAGGCGAGGCAGGAGAACACCGAAGATAAGGCAGCTACCGAACAAGCGGCTCCCAATATGTTATCGAAAAATCAGAAAGTAATAGGCATGAGGCCAGTGTTGCAGAAGTGCAACGGGAAAGTGTGACGCCCTCGAGCAGAAGAGCGAGGAGCAAGCTACTGAGTTGTCCTCTAACTCTACAACCCTATAGGAGGTACGCATGGAGGTGCAACGCCATGAGAAGGAACTCCACCAAATAAAGAAGATTGCAAGTCATAAGCAATACTTACTGTAGTGCCCCGTTGGTGGCAAAAGGTTGTTGTTGCTCACTCGAGTGTGGCATTCTCCTAGCGCACTTGTGGATTTACCAAAGAGTGTGGCAGATGTGATGCCACACTATGCCTCCCAGGAAGGGGATGCTGATCAACGACTATTCTGGGAACAGTTTTAGGCCCCTGAGCAGACGCTCCTTATATTCGATGAGATGAAGCAGCTAATGGAGTTGCACGGCATAACTGAACAAGACATGAAGGATCTCTGTATCCGGCTATGGCTTAAAGAGCCACTATCAATAGCTACTTCGGCTTGGTGAAAAGGTTGGTCGCAGCCACACCCTAGGTTGATGCCCTTACACGTTCTGCATGTATTTAGGGAGCTCGGATGGCATTCTCGAATACCATGGTGCACTGGCCGAAGCTGAAGCCGCTCGAGATGGCCACCGCTCCTCCACTACCCGGGAAAGGCCATAGGCACCTCGGGTTGTACTTCACTGCCATTACGGATGGTGCTTGGGCCATAGAAACCTTGCGTCTGAAGGATTTAATTTTTGAGTGAAAGTACTACCTTCCGGTTGATGGTCTAAACTTTATTGTATCTTAATGTTTTTGAATTTGCATCGTATATATCATGATGTGCTTTTGTTAGTTTTGGCTCCTGTGTGGTTGTTTTAATTCTGAAAGTTACCAGTCGTCAGCCTCAACTCCCCTATATATACTAAAAGGGGTGTTTTCAATATCCACATTGTTACTCTTAGCCAACTTCTTGTTACACGGAGGCGGTAGTACGGAAGAAAACGAGGCAATCAGACTATGCAGCTTTATTGATTTCACTTAACCATAGGAGCTTAAATGCGGGGAATGAGCACTAGCACCCCTGTACTTTGTGATGTTTGGTGTTTTGACAATGTGGAAAACCTATATCACATGGCTTGTGTTACTCCAAGCCCTCCATTTTAACATGCTAAACATCCAATGGTTCTTAGTCTTACATTTGTCATTGGATCGCAGATTAATTCACGCTTATTATGCCAATCGGTTTTTGTCTTTCTCCAATTAGGTACTTAACCAGACAAACTAGAAGTAAAATCACAATGGTGATCTGATGACCCACAAGTATAGGGGTTCTATCATAGTCCTTTCGATAAGTAAGAGTGTCAAACCCAACGAGGAGCAGAAGGAAATGACAAGCGGTTTTCAGTAAGGTATTCTCTGCAACCACTGAAATTATCGGTAACAGATAGTTTTCTGATAAGATAATTCGTAATGGTTAGCAAGTAACAATTGTAAAAAAGGTGCAGAAAGGTGGCCCAATCCTTTTTATATCAAATTACAAGCCTTGACAAACTCCTATATAAAGGAAAGCGCTCCCAAGGACACATGGGAATTTCTATCAACCTAGTTTTCATCATGCTCATATGATTCGCGTTCGTTATTTTGATACTTTGATATGTGGGTGGACCGGTGCTTGGGTGCTGCCCTTACATGGACAAGCCTCCCACTTATGATTAACACCTCTCGCAAGCATCCACAACTATGAAAGAATAATTAAGATAAATCTAACCATAGCATGAAACATGTGGATCCAAATCAGCCCCTTACGAAGCAACGCATAAACTAGGGTTTAAGATTCTGTCACTCTAGCAACCCATCATATACTTATTACTTCCCAATGCCTTCCTATAGGCCCAAAAAATGGTGAAGTTTCATGTAGTCGACGTTCACATAACACCACTAGAGGAGAGTCAACATACATCTCATCAAAATATTGAATGAATACCAAATTCACATGATTACTTATAACAGGACTTATCCCATGTCCTCAGAAACAAACGTAACTACTGACAAAGCATATTCATGTTCATAATCAGAGGAGTATTAATGATGATGAAGGATCTGAACATATGATCTTCCACCAAGTAAACCAACTAGCATCAACTACAAGGAGTAATAAACACTACTAGAAACCCACAGGTACCAATCTGAGGTTTTGAGACAAAGATCGTATACAAGAGATGAACTCGGGTTTGGAGAGGAGATGTTGCTGATGAAGATGTTGATGGAGATTGAACCCATCTCGATGAGAGGATCGTTCGTGATGACGATGGCTTCGATTTCCCCCTCCGGGAGGGAAGTTTCCCCAGCAGAACAGCTCCGCCAGAGCCCTAAATTGGTCCTGCCCATGTTCCGCCTCGAGACAGAGGTGCTTCGCCCCGAAAGATCTATTATGATTTTTTCCAGGTCAAACCCTCCATATAGCAGAAGATGGGCATCGGAGGGCTGCCAAGTGGGCCACAAGCCACAGGAGCGCGCCCAGGGGCTAGGTCTTGCCCCCTGGCTTGTGACTGCCTGGTGGGGCCCCTGATGTATTTATTTTGCCCAATAATTTTTATATATTACAAAAAAATTCTCTATATATTTCCAAGACTTTTGGAGTTGTGCAGAATAGGTATCTCAGATTTGCTCCTTTTCGAGTCCAGAATTCCAATTGTCGGCATTCTCCCTCTTCATGTAAACCTTGTAAAATAAGAGACAAAAAGCATAAATATTGTACCAAAATGTGTATTAATATCCCATAATGCAATATATATCAATATACAAGCATGATGCAAAATGGACGTATCAACTCCCCAAGCTTAGACCTCACTTGTCCTCACGCAAAAGCCAAATTCGATAAATGTGCCCACATGTTTAGAGATAGAGGTGTCGATAAAATAAAATATGGACATGAAGGCATCATGATCATCTTTAGAACAACAACATATATTGACATATAATTTCTTATGCTAAAGTAACAATTCATTCACAATGGTAAAGTATGAATCAAGAACTCTATTGAGAACCGACAAACTACGATCTCAGTCATCGAAGCAATTCCAAATTATCATAATGTAGGAAAGAGTCGTTATAAGAGCTTGTAAAGAAAATCCACATACTCAATAATCTTTTACTCTTTCACAATTGCTAACACTCACGAGGTACCTATGAGGTCAAAGCTTCAATCGGACACAGAGAAAGATAGGGGCTTATACTGTTGCCTCCCAACTATTCACCTCATGGATAATGTCAACAGTAATAACTCATGCTCGTCCACTTCCGGGTGGATATTTGTGTCTAGATCATTCTCCAACACATGATGCTTGCCAGAAGATAAAGGCAAAATAAAGAAATTGATGGAGATCACCACGACTCTTGCAAAAAGGTCAGTAAAAAAAGTAACAGATAGGCCCTTCATAGAGGGAAGCAGAGGTTGTCATGTGCTTTTATAGTTGGATGCACAATCCCTTAATGCAAAAGAATGTCACTTTATATTGCCCCTTGTGATAGAGAACTTTATTATGCAGTCCGTCGCTTTTATTTCTTCCCTATCACAAGTTCGTACAAAGTTTATTTTCCTCACACTAATAGATCACACATATTTAGAGCGCAAATTTTATTGCTTGCACCAATGACAACTTACTTGAAGGATCTTACTCAATCCATAGGTAGGTATGGTGGACTCTCATGGGAAAACTAGGTTAAGGGTGTTTGGATGCACAAGTAGTATCTCTACTTGGTGAGGACGTTTTGGCTAATATGAGGTGGAAGCAAGCGACACATGTTGAGGCATCTATAACAATATAACTTCTATTCGGAAATAAGCAAACATAAACCATTATGTTGTCTTACTTGTCCAACATCAACTTATTAACATATAATATTTTAATGAGTTCTCACAATCATAAAAGATGTCCAAGATAATATATTTATATGTGAACCTCTCTTTCTTTATTACTTCCTTTCAATTGACACAGTGACCAACAACTATGTTTGTCAACCCACAACAGGTTCCAATCGACATACTTCTTATATGTGAAGTCATCACTCCCCATAAGATCATCATATATACTATTTGCTTTTATTCTATACTTGTTTTGATTTCATCTTTCTCAAGATCAAGATATAACCAAAAGGATTGAACTAAGAAAAGCAATAAAAGTAAAAATAAAAGGTGTGATTGTGATATGATACCGAGGCACCTCCCCCAAGCTTGGCACAAGCCAAGGGGAGTGCCCATACCTGTGTGTTTAGTTTTCTTGCTTCCGAGGTGGTGACATGGGAGTTGTTGATGAGGTTGGAAGCTTGTCCTCCGTCTTCCAAGGCATAGGCTCACCATCATAAAAGGATGAACGAGTCTTTGAGATCCTCAAATCTGTAGCCAAACTCATTTTCTTAAATTTGTATTCATACTCACAGTTTTGGTTCTGTAGGTCATAGATCTGGGCTTGAAGATGCTCGATTTTCTCGTAAAGCTTAAAGATGTGCTCCAGATCTTCCTTGGTGTCAACTTGTGCTTGTTGGTAAACTCCGCGATCATCATGTGATTGGCATTAAGTCCTCGTTCTACCATCCCTTGGCACTTGAAGACCTGTTGCTCCATTGCTTTGAGCCTTGTCTCCATGCTTCTGGTCTTCTTTGGCCCCTCAACATCACGGGTGTGTAGCACCCCCTCACGCATCTCAATGGTTTGAGGGTATTGCAGTACCTTCGCAAGGTAGGGCTTGATGACCTTCTCGAAGAACTTATCCTTCGAAGCACATGGGGATGTCATGTTGATCTAAAACTGCTACAGAAATATCTTAAAACAAAAATAGGACATATTGTCGTGATACGAGAGTCAAAACCTTTGGGAGATTATATAATGAATTTTTACCAACCCGAAGAAGTATACCACAATAAAATAGAGTCCGGATGGTACACGAGGTGACTACAAGCCACAGGCAGGCGCCCAGGGGGTAGGGCACGCCCCCTGGCTTGTCGCTTCCTCGTGCACTATTTGGACTACTTTAAATTTTCCTAAGTTTTTAAATATTCCAAAACAGATAAAAATGCCATTGAAAAAGTTTTGGAGTCTTTTTACTTACCGTACGTCATACCTATTCCTTTTCGGAGTCTGAAACATTCTGGTAAGTCTCCCTAATGTACTCTCCGGACTTATGGTATTGATGATATTGGTTTCAACATTTATGGGAGTACCTGAGATATAATGTTTGATTCTTTAACCGTTCACCACCTTCGGGTTTGTGCCTTCGGCATTGTTAATCTTGATGGCACCGGAACGATATACCTCTTCGATAATGTAAGGACCTTCCCATTTAGAGAGAAGTTTTCCTGCAAAAAATCTTAAATGAGAATTGTATAGCAAGACATGATCACCTACATTAAATTCACGCTTTTGTATCCTTCTATCATGCCATCTCTTAACCTTTTCTTTAAACAACTTGGCATTCTCATAGGCTTGGGTTATCCATTCGTCAAGTGAGCTAATGTCAAATAACCTCTTCTCACCAGCAAGCTTGAAGTCATAATTGAGCTCTTTTATTGCCCAATAAGATTTATGTTCTAGATCTAGATTTAAGTGACATGCTTTACCATAAACCATCTTATACGGAGACATACCCATGGGTTTTTGTAAGCAGTTCTATAAGCCCATAATGCATCATCAAGTTTCTTAGACCAATTCTTCCTAGATCTATTAACAGTCTTCTGCAAAATCAATTTAATTTCTCTATTGATCAATTCTACTTGACCACTAGACTAAGGATGATAAGGAGATGCAATTCTATGATTAACCTCGTATTTAGCGAGCAATTTATGGAAAGCACCATGAATAAAGTGTGAACCACCATCAGTCATCAAATATCTAGGGACTCTAAATCTAGGGAAAATAACTTCTTTAATCATTTTAATAGAAGTGTTATGATCAGCGCTACTAGTTGGAATAGCTTCTACCCACTTAGTAACATAATCAACAACAACTAGAATATGAGTATACCTGTTCGATTGTAGAAAAGGCCCAATATAATCAAAACCCCAAACATCAAATGGTTCAATAACAAGAGAGTAATTCATAGGCATTTCATGATGTCTACTAATATTACCAATTCGTTGACATTCATCACAAGACAAGACAAACTTACGAGCATCCTTGAAGAGAGTAGGCCAATAAAACCCAGATTGTAGTACCTTATGTGCAGTTCTATCTCCAACGTGGTGTCCTCCGTAGGCTTCAGAATGACACTTGTGTAAGATCTGTTCCTGTTCATGCTCAGGTACACAATGTCTAATAATACCATCTACTCCTTCTTTATAAAGGTGTGGATCATCCCAAAAGTAATGTCTTAAATCATACAAGAACTTTTTCTTTTGTTGGTATGTGAAAGTAGGCGGTATAAATTTAGCAACAATGTAATTGGCATAATCAGCATACCATGGAGCATTGTGTGAAGCATTTACGACAACTAATTATTCATCAGGAAAGCTATCATCAATAGGTAGTGGGTCATCAAGAACATTTTCTAACCTAGACAAGTTATCTGCCACAGGGTTATCAACACCCTTTCTATCAATAATATGCCAATCAAATTCTTGTAGCAGAAGGACCCACCTAATAAGTCTAGGTTTAGCATCCTTCTTTTCCATAAGGTACTTAATAGTAGCATGATCGGTGTGAACAGTTACTTTGGAATCAACAATATAAGGTCTAAACTTATCACAAGCAAACACGACTGCTAAAAATTCCTTTTCAGCAGTAGCATAGTTTCTTTGAGCACTGTCTAGAGTTTTACTAGCATAATGGATGAAAATTAATTTCTTATCGACTCTTTGTCCAAGAAAAACACCAACAGCATAATCACTAGCATCAAACATAATTTCAAATGGTAGGTTCCAGTCGGGTGGTTGAACAACAGGTGCGGTAATCAAGGTATTCTTAAGAATTTCAAATGCTTCTACGCAATCATCATCAAAATCAAATGGAACATCTTTTTGCAAAAGTCTTGTGAGAGGCCTAGAAATCTTAGAGAAATCTTTGATAAACCTCCTATAGAAACCAACATGACCAAGGAAACTTCTTATACCTTTGATATCCATAGGGCACGACATTTTTTCAATAGCATCAACTTTAGCTTTATCAACTTCAATGCCTCTTTTGAGATCTTGTGCCCCAAGACAATACCTTCATTAACCGTAAACTAGCACTTTTCCCAATTCAAGACAAGTTTAGTTTCTTCACATCTCTGCAAAACTCAATCAAGGTTGCTCAAACAATCATCAAATGAAGTTCCGTAAACGGAAAAATTATGCATGAAAACCTCAAGAATCTTTTCACAAAAGTCAAAGAATATAGCCATCATACATCTTTGAAAGGTAGCAAGTGCATTGCATAAACCAAAAGGCATATGTCTACAAGAAAAGGTATGGAAAGGGCAAGTAAAAGTGGTTTTTTCTTGATCCTGGCTTGATACAGGTATTTGAGAGAAACCAAGGTAACCATCTAGATAGCAAAAATGAGTATGTTGGGATAATCGTTGTAGCATTGATCAATAAAAGGTAAAGGGTAATGATCTTTCTTAGTAGATTTATGTAATTTCCTAAAATCAATTACCATTCTATAACCTGTAACAATTCTTTGTGGGATCAATTCATTTTTATCACTAGGAACAACGGTAATACCTCCCTTCTTAGGGACACAATGGACGAGACTAACCCATCTACTACCAGCAACATGATAAATTATACCTGCCTCCAGAAGCTTTAGTACTTCTTTTCTTACCACTTCTTTCATCTTAGGGTTCAATCATCGTTGGTGATCAATAACTGGTTTGGCATCAGGCTCCATATTAATTTTATGCTGGAATAGAGTGGGACTAATGCCCTTGAGATCATCAAGAGTATAACCAATAGTAGCACGGTGCTTCCTCAGAGTTTCCAACAATCTCTTTTCTTCATGCTCTAAAAGGTTAGCACTAATAATAACAGGATATATCTCCTTTTCGTCAAGATAAGCATATTTCAACGTATCGGGTAATTGCTTGAGCTCAAACACGGGATCACCCTTGGGTGGAGGAGGATCCCCAAGTATTTCAATAGGTAAGTTGTGTTTCAAAATAGGCTGTTGATCAAAGAAAAATTTATCTATTTCATTCCTCTCATTCATATGCATATCATTTTCATAGTCTAGCAAATATTGTTCTAAAGGATCAGTAGGAGATGCAACAATAGAAACAAGACCAATAATTTAATCTTTAATAGGAAATTCTTTGTCATGGGGTTGTCTAGGAAATTTAGAGTAATTGAACTCATGAGACACATCCCCAAAACTCACAATAACTGTTTCTTTCTCATAATCAATCCTAGCATTAACAGTATTCAAGAAGGGTCTGCCAAATATAATGGGACAAAAATCATCTTGTGGGGAACCAAGAACAAGAAAATCAGTAGGATATTTTATTTTCCCACACAAGACTTCAACATCTCTAACAATCCCCATCAGTGCAATAGTGTCTCTATTAGCAAGCTTAATAGTAACATCAATTTCCTCTAGTTAAACTAGTGCAATATCATGCATGCTTTCTTTGTATAAGGAAAAGGCAATTGCACTTACGCTAGCACACATATCACACAAGCCATGATAACAATGATCTCCTATTTTAATAGAAACAATAGGCATGCCAACAATTGGTCTATGTTTACTCTTAGTATCAGGTCAAGCAATTCTAGCCGCTTCATCACAGAAATGAATACCATGCCCATCAATATTATCAACCAAGAGATCTTTAACCATAGCTGTACTAGGTTCAACTTTAATTCTTTCAGGGGGTGTAGGTGTTATAATACAACTCTTATGAACCACATTTGAATCTTTAGCATGTTCCTTTATCCTAACAGGGAAGGGTGGTTTCTCAATGTAAGCAATAGAAATAACAGGATCAACATTATAAGTAATAGTTTCCGCTTCAACTTTAATAGGTTCAACTACTTTCACTTCAATGGGAGGATGATATTTAAACCACTTCTCCTTAGGGAGATCAACATGATTAGCAAAAGATTCACTGAAAGAAGCTACTATCTCAGAGTCAAGTCCATAGTTAGTGCTAAATTCATGAAAAGCATCGGTGTCTATAAAGGATTTAACACAATCAAACTTTAGGTTTATACGTGATTCCTTACCTTCATCGAGTTCCCAATCTTCAGGGTTGCGTTTAATTCTTTCCAATAAGTCCCATTTGGATTCAATATTTTTCTTCATAAAAGAACTGGAGCAAGAAGTATCGAGCATGGATCGATCATTATGAGAAAGCCAAGCATAAAAATTCTGAATAATAATTTCTCTTGAGAGCTCATGGTTGGGGCATGAATATAACATTGACTTAAGCCTCCCCCAAGCTTGAAATATTCTTTCTCCTTCACGAGGCCAAAAATTGTAAATATAATTCCGATCACGATGAACCAGGTGCATGGGATAAAACTTCTGATGAAATTCCAATTTCAATCGATTTTAGTTCCATGATCCAATATCATCACATAGCCTATACTATGCCAATGCCTTCTCCTTGAAAGATAAAGGAAAGACCTTCTTCTTTAAAACATCATCGGGCAAACCTTCAAGCTTAAATAATCAAACTTCATCCACATAGATTAGATGCAAATCAGGATGTAGTGTTCCATCTCCTTCATAAGGATTAGCTAGCAGTTTCTCTATCATACCTAAAGGAATTTCATAATAAATATTTTCAGTAGGTGCAGCAGGTTGAGGAGCGACTCTTTGTGCTTCCTGTCAAGGTGAATATACCCCTAACAAGCCCCTCAAAGGATTATTTTCCATAGTAACAAGTGACAGTAAATTTCAGAACACTATATAAATTTTTCCTTACCAAGTTCCACTCACCGAAAGCGCTTCACTCCCCGGCAACGACGCCAGAAAAGAGTATTGATGACCCACAAGTATAGGGGATCTATCGTAGTCCTTTCGGTAAGTAAGAGTGTAGACCCCAATGAGGAGCAAAAGGAAATGACAAGTTGTTTTAATAAAGGTATTCTCTACAAGCACTGAAATTATTGGTAAGAGATAGTTTTCTGATAAGATAATTCGTAACGGGTAGCAAGTAACAATTGTAACAAAGGTGCAGAAATGTGGCCCAATCCTTTTTATAGCAAAGGACAAGCCTGGACAAACTCTTACATAAAGCAAGGCGCTCCCGCGGACACATGGGAATTTCTGTCAAGCTAGTTTTCATCATGCTCATATGATTCACGTTCGTTACATTGATAATTTGATATGTGGGTGGACCGGTGCTTGGGTGCTGCCCTTACTTGGACAATCCTCCCACTTATGATTAACCCCTCTCGCAAGCATCCGCAACTACTAAAGAAGAATTAAGATAAATCTAACCATAGCATGAAACACATGGATCCAAATCAGCCCCTTACGAAGCAACGCATAAACTAGGGTTTAAGCTTCTGTCACTCTAGCAACCCATCATCTACTTATTACTTCCCAATGCCTTCCTCAAGGCCCAAACAATGGGGAAGTGATATGTAGTAAACGTTCACATAACACTACTAGAGGAGAGACAACATACATCTCATCAAATTATTGAACGAACACCAAATTCACATGACTACTTATAACAAGACTTATCCCATGTCCTCAGGAACGAACGTAACTACTCACAAAGCATACTCATGTTCATAATCATAGGAGTATTAATGATGATCAAGGATCTGAACATATGATCTTCCACCAAGTAAACCAACTAGCATCAACTACAAGGAGTAATCAACACTACTAGCAACCCACAAGTACCAATCTGAGGTTTTGAGACAAAGATCGGATACAAGAGATGAACTAGGGTTTGGAGAGGAGATGGTGCTGATGAAGATGTTGATGGATATTGACCCCATCTAGATGAGAGGATCGTTGGTGATGACGATGGCTTTGATTTCCCCCTCCGCGGGGGGGGGGGGGGGGGGGAGTTTCCCCGGCAGAACAGCTCCGCCGGAGCCCTAGATTGGTTCTGCCCAAGTTCCACCTCGAGACGGTGGTGCTTCGCCCCGAAAGCTCTGTTATGGTTTTTTCCAGGTCAAAACCCTCCATATAGCGGAGGATGGTCATCAAAGGGCTGCCAGGTGGGCCACAAGCCACAGGGGCGCGCCCCGGGGGGTAGCGTGCGCCCCCTGGCTTGTGACTGCCTGGTGGGCCACCTAATGTATTTCTTTCGCCCAATCACTTTTATATATTCCAAAATAATTATCCATGGATTTCCAAGACTTTTGGAGTTGTGCAGAATAGGTATCTCAGATTTGCTCCTTTTCCAGTCTAGAATTCCAACTGTTGGCACTCTCCCTCTTCATCTAAACCTTGTAAAATAAGAGCGAAAAGGCATAAATATTGTACCAAAATGTGTAGTAACAGCCCATAATGCAATAAATATCAATATAAAAGCATGGTGCAAAATGGACGTATCATGCTCCATTTCCCCTTTTAGCCGAACAAGTGGAACATAAAAGGGGAAGCATTGGAGCTAGACAACCCAACCTTTGACCAAAGACACAATTCAGAATTGGTGCATATAACGCAATATCCAAGACACCGGACACATTATATCAAGATAGTGTTGGGGCGATGCACGGGGCGAGTTGGCCAAGCCCCCGGTTTTATTGACCAACCGCATCTGAAGAAAATACATACTGAAATAACTTGCATTGAAGAGCAAAAAGGCATTCACAATATCAATAATTGCCCTAGGATCATAATGTTTGGGCGTTATTGCGACGGGCACTTGACGTTCCATACACTTTTGTTTTCTCATGCAATTGGTACAAGTATGCAATAATAAATTTATAGGAAAAAAGGTTTACACATGACCTAGACAAAAAATGGCTTGATGTCCTTTACTGTGTCATGTTGCACGTCTGCGCCTTTGTTCTCGTAGAGGGTGCTCCTTTAGAGGAGGTTGTAGTTGATGAGCGGACCTTTTGAGAGAAATTCTTGAGAGGTCGCCAAATTATGTGAGCTTAACTCTGTTGACTGGATCCTTGATGGGGCCTAGTGTTGTCCAAATACATATATGGCCACTGTTCGGTTTAGCCGAACACTAGGCCTTTGGATGATAGGTCCCCACAGCTGCCCAAGGAATTTTAAGTGTGAAATTATGATTCCAGAGAACGTACCTTGTGGGTAACTAGGCCACGCTATGGAGCACTTATTCCTATTTGCATTGTGTGGGGGGTGGCTCCGAGAGATCAGATTGAGATCGGGCTCGTTTGCTCGCTTGTCACGCCTTGATGGATTATTGGAGCCTTGGCGCTTTGATGCCGTTATGTAAGTCGGCTGCCAGGGTCGTTGTGTGTTCCTCGGTTCAGAGGGAGAACTTTGTATTGCCATTTATAGTGATGACCCCTTGGGGTTCGGGCATCTTGAGCTTCAGATATCCGTAATGGGGGACAATGTTAAAGCGAGCGAACAATGTGCGGCCGAGCAACACGTGATAGCCGTTGCAGAAAGGGACAATGTCGAAGATCAAGTCCTCACTACAGAAGTTGTTAGGCGATCCAAACACTACTTCCAAAGTTATGGTGCCCAAGTAGCGGGATTCGATGCCTAGGATTACTCCTGTAAAGGTAGTGTTGCCAGGTTTGATCCTTGATGGATCGATGCCCATCTTTTTTTCCATGTCTGGATATATCAGGTTAAGGCTCCTTCCTCCGTCCATGAGGATTCTAGTGAGGTGATACCCCTCGATAATGGGATCCAAGAAAAGGGTTGCCGAGCCTCCATGACGGATACTGGTGAGATGGTCCATACGGTCGAAGGTAATCGAGCAAGCCAACCATGGGTTAAATTTTGGGGCTATGGGCTCTACGGCATAGACCTCCCTAAGGGCGCGCTTCCTTGATACGTCTCCATCGTATCTACTTTTCCAAACTCTTTTGTCCTTGTTTTGGACTCTAATTTGCATGGCTTGAATGGAACTAACCCGGACTGTCGCTGTTTTCAGCATAATTGCCTTAGTGTTATTTTTCTGTAGAAATAAAAGTTCTCGGATTGACTTGAAAATTTATAGAGAATATTTTTGGAATAAATAAAAAAACGTGCGAAAGAATCAACCATAGGGAGCCCACCCATTGGCCACAAGCCAGGGGGCGCCCCCCAAGGAGCGCCTAGGTGGCTTGTGGGCCCCCTGTAGCTCCACCAACCTCAATTCCAACTCTATATATTCACATTCGTGGAGAATAAAATCAGAGAGAAGATTTCATCATGTTTCACGATACGGAGCCGCCACCACCTCCTGTTCTTCCTCGGGAGGCCAGATCTGGAGTCCGTTTTGGGCTCTGGAGAGGGGAAATCGACGCCATCCTCATCACCAACCATCCTTCATCACCAATTTCATGATGCTCTCCGCCATTCGTGAGTAATTCCTTCATAGGCTTGCTGGACGGTGATGGGTTGGATGAGATTTAACATGTAATCGAGTTAGTTTTGTTAGGGATTGATCCCTAGTATCCAGTATGTTCTTAGATTGATGTTGCTATGACTTTGCAATATTTAATGCTTGTCACTAGGGCCCAAGTGCCATGATTTCAGATCTGAACCAATTATGTTTTAATGAATATATATGTGTTCTTGATCCTATCTTGCAAGTTGTATACACCTATTATGAGTTATGATCTACATCCCCCAGGGTGACAATAACTAGGATTCTTTCTGGTGATTATTGTAGTTTCAGAAGTTCATGTATTCACTAAGTGCTAATGCTTTGGTCCGGTTCTCAATTAAAAGTAGGCCTTAATATCCCTTAGTTTCCATTAGGACCCTGCTGCCATGGGAGGGTAGTACAAAAGATGTCATGCAAGTTCTTTTCCATAAGCACGTATGACTATATATGGAATACATGCCTACATTATATTGATGAATTGGAGCTAGTTCTGTGTCACCCTATGTTATAACCGTTGCATGATGAATGTCATCCGACATAATTATCCATCATTGATCCATTGCCTACGAGATTTTCACATATTGATCCTTGCTAAGTTACTTCTCTGTTGCTACTGTTACAATCACTACAAAACTGCTACTGTCACTTTTTCCATCGTTATTGTTACTTCCATACTACTTCGCTACTGAATACTTTCCTGCAGATATTAAGTCTTTCAGGTGTGTTTGAATTGACAACGTAGATGCTTATACTTGAGAATATTCTTTGGCTCCCTTTGTGTCGAATCAATAAATTTGGGTGGAATACTCCACCCTTGAAAACTGTTGCGATCCCCTATACTTGTGGGTTATTAAGACCTTTTTCTGGCGCCGTTGTTGGGGAGCATAGCTCTATTATCTACGTAACTTGGGATTTATATCTTTTGATCACTATGAAGAATCTGAAAGATCCAAAAACCAAGATCTATCCCTCTATTACGAGGGGAGGTAAGGAACTGCCATCTAGCTCTACACTTGATTCACCTTCTGTTATGCGTAAATTTTGGGACACCACCACCTGCTATTGATTCTACTATGTCGCAAGTAATTTCTGATGCCACTTCTGCTATGCATGATGCTTATAATGATACTTTTCTTGATAATGCTGTGCAACTGGGTGAATTTCTTGATGAACAAATTGCTAGAGTCAATGTTGAAATTGATGCTATTTCTGAAACTGATGAAATTATTGAAACTAAACACTATGAGACACCTGTTAGACCTGGCTCGCCTAGATATGAATTGCCTAATATACCTAAGGGTTATGTTATGGCAGGAGAGGTAGCTAGGGACTTTCTTGCTTCTAAGGATAGAGATGATCTTAAGAAATTGCTATGCAAGTGGAAGGAAAAATATTTGAATGCTAGAATGCAATATGATCCTAAGTTTGCTACTTCACCTATCTTTTTACTGATAAGGATTATGAATTCTCTGTCGATCCAGAGTTAATTACTTTGGTTGAATCTGATCCTTTTCATGGTTATGAATTTGAAACTGTTGTGGCACATCTTACTAAATTGAATGATATAGACACCCTATTTACTCATGAGGAAAAAAATCATTATTACTGTATTCTAAGTTGTTTCCTTTCTCATTAAAAGGTGATGCTAAGATATGGTTTAATTCTCTTGCTCCTCGTTGTGTGCGTAGTCCCTAGGATATGATCTATTACTTCTCTGAAAAACATTTTCCTGCCCATAAGAAACAAGCTGCCTTGCAGGAAATATTTAACTTTGTGCAAATTAAAGAAGAGAGTCTCCCACAAGCTTGGGGGAGGCTTCTACAATTACTTAATGCTTTGTCTGATCATCCTCTGAAGAAAAACGAAATACTTGATATCTTTTATAATGGACTAACCGATGCTTCTAGGGACCACCTAGATAGTTGTGCTGGTTGTGTTTCAGGGAAGGAACTGTTGAACAAGATGAAATACTATTGAATAATATATTGAGCAGTGATAATGATTGGACTATTCCCAAACCACCTCCGAAGCCCACTCCAAAGAAAAGAGGTATTAAAGCTGAAGATGTTAAGAATCTACCACCTATTGAGGAAATACATGGTCTTGATAACCCGACACGGGTAGTAGAGGTAAATTATCTCCATAGATTTGATGAAGGTGATATTCCTTATAATAAGTCCACCAGCCAATGCTTGGATGAGTTTGATAACTTTGTTGTTAAGCAAGAAAAATTCAATGCTTATGTTAGTAGGCAATTGAAACATAATGCTTAAATGCTTGATCACTTGGGTGATTATATGAGTAGAACTATTAATGATCTTAAGATTATTAGTTAACATGCTTCCATGGTAACTACTCAAGTAGAACAAGTACATAAGGCACAAAATGATTTTCTTAATGAGATGAATGGTAAGAACAATGATCATTCTGTTAGAGTTGTTACTAGAGGTGGTAAAATATCTCAGGAACCTTTGTATCCTGAGGGCCATCCTAAGAGAATTGAGCAAGATTCTCAGAGAATTAATACCGATACACCTAGTCGTCCCATTAATAAAAGGAAAAAGAATGATGATAGGACATTGCATACTTCTAGTGAACCTATTATAGATACACCTGAAAACCCAAATGATATTTCTATTTCTGATGCTGAGACACAATTTGGTAATGAACACGAGCCTAGTGATAATATTAATGATGATGTTCATGTTGATGTTCATGTTGATGCTCAACCTAGTAATGATAATGATGTGGAGATTAAACCTATTGTTGATCTTAATAACCCACAACCTAAGAATAAAAGATATGACAAAAGTGACTTTGTTGCTAGGAAGCATGGTAAAGAAAGAGAACCATGGGTTCAGAAACCCATGCCCTTTCTCTAGCGACCCGACTCAAAACGAGTCAAGCCTCTGTGTGTTCTGTGCCATCCCTGGATCAGTATGCTGGCACACACAGTACATCAATGTATATATCAAAGTGCAATCACATGCAATTAACATAAAGTTGATATATAACTCAAAATCTCAGCGGAAACAGTCAACAGGACTGGAGTCCCAATAACACCAACGGCAGGTTGAGTGTAGACCGTAACCCTAAATCGTACTCTTACTCGTCGAAGAAGAGTATCTGCAACATGAGACGTTACAGCCGTGTAGGTCAGTACATTGAATGTACCGGCAAGATCACCATAGTAGAACAGAAGATAAAACTATTCTATACGCAGTAAGGCTTTGTGGCCCTGTGTCTGAGTTATTGCATAAAGATGATTTTATTTTCTTTTCCAACAACAAACGAATATTAGGAGTTTACACTACAGAGTTACCTAACATGACATGGTTCCGCCAACCGATGTCATAATGCCCACAAGTATCAATAGTTGCCCACAATTAATTATCAGTCCATTGTTGAGAGTTCAGAGATAGATCCAAGTCTAGAAGCTCAAATTGTCCCTAACCGGGGACACGGCTCATCGATTAGGTTTAACTCTGCAGAGTGTTGTGTACTTTACCCACAAGATTCGTTCCCTCTGGGTAAGTTCGCGCACTATCGGGTGTTTGAGAACAGGATGAACGAAACATGGTCTTTCAGAGTGTTTCCCTGACTACTGTTAGTGCCCATCCATTCCAAACGTCGACTACATCTCGTAGCACTGCCCAGCCAGAGTCACAACAAAGATCAACCAAGCTAGAGCCCATAATGACTGGTGGCTACACAGGTAAGCTTCCGGGCATGAAGTATTCATCCGTCTCTTTGAGTCTGGGTGAAGCTTTCCGCAAGATGTCATGGCGCTTCTCCATGCATCCTGGCCATTCACTAGTTACTCCAGGGATGCCCAATCAACCATCCTTCACCCAGTAGTGTGTATTGAAAACTTGTTTCTCGAGTCTCGAAGTCTGGAGGTCTTGAAGATGTAGGACTTGAAGATGCCTTCATGAAGTTGTCGTCTTGACATAGAGTCCTCCTTCTCACACCACTCACGAACACTCATACCAAACCCCGTCTACTTTAGCATAGCATAAAAATAACTAACGTTCCCGAGGCTTTAGTAACAAGTGGTGGATTCCTACCTCATGCATTCTACTCAACTACAAGAATTTCAATAACACTACTGGAGGGATTTGTCAAATGATGTCACTACATGCAATAAAACATAGGTACGAACAAAATGGTCAAAGTGAACTTGCCTGTACTGTTGATGAAGAATAATATCGCTCTTAGAAATAACTTGATAGACTATTCGTCACTCTCCGATGAAAATCTATACAATCAAACATTGCATTCATAAGCAAACACTTCTAGCAATCAATACTAACAATCAATAGATAACACAAAACTAAAAGCAACAAGGTTGTGATGAAGGAAATACTTAAGACAAAACTCAAAACAAAAAAACTTCATCAACACAACCAAGGGTTGGTTTTCTCTACAAATAATCCTATTTTCAAAAGTAACAAAACAAAAACAATATAAATATAACATAAGTATTTTAGTAAATATTTTACTTAGTAAAAAGATTTACTTTTGAAGAACAAGTAAGAACTATAAAAACAACACACTAAACATCATAAGTTAACAAAAAGTAAAACAATCAAATTTTAAAATAATAGATAAAAAATATATAACAACTAAGTTAACAGAAAGTAAAACTTATAAAACAATTTATGAAAATAATTTCAAATAGGAAATCCATCTAGCAAGGAAATCAATTTGCAAGTTATAATGAAACTAGAATTTATTTCATGCTATAAAAATAATAAATGACATAAAAATAAACTTGGTTGAAGTACTATTGCTAACTAACAGAAAACAAGGTAAAAGAAATCAACTAATATAAAAGAAAACAAATTAATACAACTTAAAACAAAAGAAATATAAATAAACCATAAAAAAAGAACTTAAACAGAATTTGTTTTGTTAATAATACTAATTTAAAATATTCTAAAAATTCTCAAATAAAGCAAGATGATAAACCTAACTAATACAAAACAATTTCAAAAGAATCACTCAAAAATAAGTTTTTAAACTCAAGTTACTCAAGTTTTAGTGATTTGATCAAATATAACAAAATTCAAATTTAAAAGTTCAAATTTGAAAACTAAGACTACAGACAGAAACTACAAGTAATTTGTGACATGTTGCAAAAAGAATCAATCAAAAACACTAAATATCCTAAAAGATATAACAAAAAGAAAAACAAAAACAGAAACTGTTTTTTTTTCTAAAACAAAAACAGAAAAAATAAACTAACGGACAGTGGATGATATGGCATGCTGTGATTGGTCGAGGCCGTGTGCGCGTGGGTGTTTGCGGGAGGATGACCGGACGCTAGAAGAAAACGTTTCGGCATTTAAAACTTCTAATCTGGATCGTTGATCCAGATCCAACGGCTACGGAGGGGGGGCGAGGCTTGCAGAGGAGGGGGTCGGGGCTCCGGCGATGTCGACAGCGGCCGAACGTCGGAGGTGGTTGGGGACGGCGGTGTGGTGGTCGAGGGCGGTGTCCGAAGAGTCCAGGCGATGGCGGCGAAGCTCCGGCGACGATTGGTGGCGTCGGTTGGGGCTGAGGGCGACTTGGCTGACGGCCACGAGCTCCGGTGGCTTCGGTTGAGAACCGAACTCTGGCGAGGTGGTGTGGTGGTATTCTGGTGAGGGCAGGGGGCGTTCGGGGGCGGAATGGAGCGCGGAGGGAGCAAGGCTTCTTATAGGCGAGGCACGGGGTCGAGAGATGGAAAGGGGAGCTAGATCCGGCTCGGGAGAGATCTCCGGCGAGGTGGTGGGCTCGGGGAGGAAGATGGACGCGCTGATCTCGCGAGCGGTCGGTGGGGTCCGCGTGTCTGTGAGAAAGAAGAGAGCGGCTGCTCGTCAGTGGCCGGTTCGAAGTGATTTCAGGAGAGAGTTTAGGCAGGTGGGCCGGCCGGTTCTATACTAAAACGTTAATTTTGTTTCCTTTTCTATTCTCTAGAGAATTTAAATCTCATTAAGGCATTCAAAAACATTTCCAAAATTGAAGATCTTTATATTAAAATGACCAGGGGAATAAATGCTATTTAATGAACATTTTTCCATGGCCAAAACGAATACTTAAAAAAATTATTTTCAGAAAATGCCTAAATTGACTTAAATTCTTTTGCAATAAATTTTCAAATAACACCCTGGGTTTTATGGTTCAAATACTTCACCAAAAATAACCCTAGTGTGGAGGGTCATGTTACTCCTCTCAAAACTTGTCACGGGTATTTGAATTTTTTTCAAAATTTAGAATGGAACCAAATATGAAAAGAATTCCAAGAAGAATAATTCAGAGATTTTCAAATCCACTTTTCAAATCTTTTTATATTGAAGAAGTCATGTCATCTTCTCTCACTGATTTGAAATGTAGGATTTGAATTCCAAAAGCATATGGGAAAGTCATGTCATTCCCTCTCATTCAAAAGTTTCAAAAAGTTTCAAATTTTTCACTCAATTTCAATCACTCAATCAAACAAACAATCATTCAAATATTTATTATACCATTCCAAAATTTGGGATGTTACAAACCTACCACACTTAAAGTGAATCTCGTCCTCAAGATTCGAAGAGGCTAGAAAGAAAAGGTTAGGGTTTGGGTCTTCTAACAAATCCATTGTCCTGGAAGGTGTGGGGTCTACCACACTTAAAAGGGGAGTTACTGGTCCTCTCAAAATTCATGATAGTCCTCTGGGTGCATCTGTCTCTCCACATTCTTCACAATAGCTCCTTCGATGATGCTCTTCTATTTAATCAAAATCTCGTGTTCTCATAACAAAATGCATTTCCTCCGATACTGGGTCTTCTTAGCTGATAAGTCAAGCGTTCATTCTAAGTAACCTATCGAATATCTCATGGTGGTCTACCATTTGTGGTTATCCTGCAGTGAAATGGGTCTTGGCTTCATTCCTCACTGTAAAATTCCTACATGTGACAGCAACTGTCATGTGCGAGGGTTTTTTCTTCATACCATTCTAAGGCTTAAACAAAAAGCTTCAAAGAACGTCGTCTCTTTACCATGGGTAAGTCACTCAGATTTACCATTCCGAATAGCAAGAGAAATGATAAGAGTAAGTCGACAGGGTGATCAATCCATGCCGCACTGAAATCATTACCTTGTATAAGGTTTAGTTTATCTCGTATTCTGACACTTGGGCTTCCTCACCAGCGTTGCAGAAATTTCTCTTGTCAACGAAGGAAGTTCGGATAAATCCTTTGATTCTGCAAGCTGAACAAAAATATCTACCGTTTCTTCACATCTCTCAGGCTTTCAGATACTCCTAAGGAAACGTTTGCTGATCGAATCACAACTTCTTGCTTCATGATCTTTGGGCAACCTTCATGAAAACTGAGATCCATCCTTGATACACATTCTATTCCTTGAATATGTTTTTCCTTTCCATTGGTCTATTTACCAATAACAGTTTTTGTTCATCATATTCAAAATCCAAGGTATTCTATTTCAGGTGTTGTCATCCACATAGTTGGGTATGGTTCCACATTCTCTTCACCTGTATTCACTTATCCAAACTCCTTAACAACAATGGTATTTTCTTTATTCATTTATCCCTGTGGTTACTACCACACTTTAAAATGAAATGCACTCATGCCTGCATAGACCATGTTTTCGCATATCCTCGAAAATGGTCAGAGATCTTTGTTCATAGAGTAACAGCTCATGTAATTCAACATGACATCATAAATTCCATTGACTCGTGAATTTATTACAAACTCTGAGACTTCCGTTACAAAATAATCTCATGAAAACAAGAGTGCTTCATGATAAAGTTATTGTCATCTTAACTACTCCATTCTAGCTTTCATCTCGTATTCAATCCTTTGTTACATCCTCAATCACTTCTTAAAACTCCTAAAAGTACTTTATTACAAATGCTGCCATCCACATAGTTTGGCATGGTCGAGCATCACTCCCAACTTTATTCATTTATCCCTCCTTGGAGATATTTTAGTACCACTGGAACTTTGCGATGTGCTCCTTGAAATCATCCATATTTTGCTTGATCAGGGTGGACATGAGCTTCATCTCCATCATCTCCGTATGCACCTCATGTAGGTATTCCTGAGTATGATGGAGTCTTGCTTCAAGTATTTCTCCAATCCGACGTATGGCTTCCATGGCAGCATCACGAACAGCGTCAAAGAAAGTTGCTCATGGTACACGAGATATGCAAAAGTATTGTCCCATAGTCTTTGGGAAAACTCCTTTCACACGGTGGAGGTGTACCTCGACATACCAGAGTTCCACTCCATTTTCCATGAATGGGTAGCCTTTGTAGACTACATATCTATCAAGATCGATGTGCTTAATCATATCCTTCAGGATCCTTGGGTAATCATGATCACTAGTCAGGGTCATGGTCGTCTCCGGGCCCTTGACAAAAGACTCATAAAGGGTGGTCATCTGCAGGTGTCAGAAAAGGCTACTCAGAATAACATATGTTCATTCTTGGGTAAGCATCCATATCATCCAGACCAAGATTCTAATTCACTTCCCAACATCTTAGAGAGTATTGTCATCCGTAAAACAAATTGGGTTATCCATTTACCATATTCTATTATATCCTTGTACTTTAGCAAAATCCCAGTTTATGCATCCACAACTCATTTACATCCATGTTTTGAATCCATACTTCTACCTCCAGCTGGGTCATTGGTCCAGAGAATTCAAGTCCAACTTCATTCACCATCGATTGGGTTCAAGGGGTTTTGGGGATGAGATGGGTAAGAGAGATAGAAGGGATACAAACAACTCAAAGACACAAAACATCAAACTCAAGTCCACACATTCATAAAGTTCAATCAAACTATAGTATCGCCACCCACATAAGGTTGGTGTGGCCGATCACTCAAATTGTAAATCGTTTATCCTTATTCTCTCATGGTGGGGCTACAACTAAGCTAGTCTATATCATGTCTTCGTCTTCAGTGGGCTTCTTCTGGTCATGCTTGATATTCTCAAGTTCTTCCACTAGATTTTCCCTGTTGATGCGGAGTTTCTGGTGTCGTCCCTGTAGTTCCAGGAGTTGGTTCTTGAGCTTATGAATTTCAACTTCTCCAGCATGAGCCATGGCCTGACTATTCTTCAAGTCTTGACTAAGCTTCTGAATCTCGGGATCATGTTTCTTTAGATTGGCTACCTTCATCTTCTCGTTCTTGAGGCTCTCACAAAGTGCTTCATTCTCAAATAACTTCGAGAGAAGGTCCATTTGAAGGTTCTGGATGTAGCGCTCCAATTCTTGATTGTACACAAGTACGGGTGAAAATTTCATGTTTTGTTCGTCAGTCAGGTCGATGAGTGCTCCATCAGGCTTCTGCCATCCAAGCCTTCCAAAGTAGTGGTTGCACAACTCAGCACGATGACGATAGCTCAAATGTGCGATGGCATCATGGACGACAGTGTTTATGCCCATCTCACATTCATGGCTCAATGTGCCATAGTTGATGTCTTCAGTCTTGGGTCTTCTTCACGTTGAAAAACCTTAGTTTTGATGCCCCAGAATCCAGACTTCCTCTTAGTTGCCTTGATCTCAGGTATCGGCAGCTTCACCATCTACACTAGCTCCATGAGGAATGAGCCTCCGAGGACATCTTCATAGTCCTCTCTTTTGTTCAGGGTGTAGTTCTCCATCTATAGTTTGAAACAGGGAGGGTTCAGTAAAAGAATTTAGAAGTTACGAGAGTGGTGAAAACAAAAGTTGTTCCTATCAAGGTCTTCCTATTTCTAATCCATTTCCTAGGGTCACGTCCTACAGTCAACATGTGCTCTGATACCATTTCTGTAGCGACCCGACTCAAAACGAGTCAAGCCTCTGTGTGTTCTGTGCCATCCCTGGATCAGTATGCTGGCACACACAGTACATCAATGTATATATCAAAGTGCAATCACATGTAATTAACGTAAAGTTGATATATACCTCAAAATCTCAACGGAAATAGTCAACGGGAGTGGAGTCCCAATAACACCAGCGGCAGGTTGAGTGTAGACCGTAACCCTGAATTGTACTCTTACTCGTCGAAGAAGAGTATCTGCAACATGAGACGTTGCAGCCGTGCAGGTCAGAACATTGAATGTACCGGCAAGATCACCATAGTAGAATAGAAGATAAAACTATTCTATATGCAGTAAGGCTTTGTGGCTCTGTGTCTAAGTTTTTGCATAAAAGCTGATTTTATTTTATTTTCCTACAACAAAGGAATATCGGGAATTTACATTACAGAGTTACCTAACATGACATGGTTCCGCCAACCGATGTCATAATGCCCACAAGTATCAATAGTTGCACGCAATTAATTATCAGTCCATTGTTGAGAGTTCAGAGATAGATCCAAGTCTAGAAGCTCAAATTGTCCGTAACCGGGGACACGGCTAATCGATTAGGTTTAACTCTGTAGAGTGTTGCGTACGTTACCGACAATATTCGTTCCCTCCTGGTAAGTTCTCGCACTGCCGGGTGTTTGAGAACAGGATGAACGAAACATGGTCTTTCAGAGTGTTTCCCTAACTACTGTCAGTGCCCATCCATTCCAAACGTTGACTACATCTCGTAGCACTGCCCAGCCAGAGTCACAACAAAGATCAACCAAGCCAGAGCCCACAATGACTTGTGGCTACACAGGTAAGATTCCGGGCATGAAGTATTCATCCATCTCTTTGAGTCTGGGTGAAGCTTTCCGCAAGATGTCATGGCGCTGCTCCATGCATCCCGGCCATCCACTGGTTACTCCAGGGATGCCCAATCAACCATCCTTCACCCAGTAGTGTGTATTGAAAACTTGTTTCTCGAGTCTCGAAGTATTGAGGTCTTGAAGATGCAGGACTTGAAGATGCCTTCATGAAGTTGTCGTCTTGACGTAGAGTCCTCCATCTCACACCACTCATGAACACTCATACCAAACCCCGTCTACTTTAGCATAGCATAAAAATAACTAACGTTCCCGGGGCTTTAGTAACAAGTGGTGGGTTCCTACCTCATGCATTCTACTCAACTACAATAATTTCAATAACACTACGGGAGGGATTTGTTTAATGATGTCACTACATGCAATAAGACATAGGTATGAACAAAATGGTCAAAGTGAACTTGCCTGTACTGTTGATGAAGAATAATATCGCTCTCAGAAATAACTTGATAGACTATTCGTCACTCTCCTATGAAAATATATACAATCAAACATTGCATTCATAAGCAAACACTTCTAGCAATCAATACTAACAATCAATAGACAACACAAAACGAAAAGCAACAAGGTTGTGGTGAAGGAAATACTTAAGACAAAACTCAAAACAACAAAACTTCATCAACACAACCAAGGGTTGGTTTTCTCTACAAATAATCCTATTTTCAAAAGTAACAAAACAATAACAAGGTAAATATAACAAAAATATTTTAGTAAATATTTTACTTAGTAAAAAGATTTACTTTTGAAGAACAAGTAAGAACTATGAAAACAACACACTAAACACCATAAGTTAACAACAAGTAAAAAAAATAAAATTTTAAAATGACAGATAACAAAATATATACCAACTAAGTTAACAGAAAGTAAAACTTATAAAAAAAATTATGAAAATAATTTCAAATAGGAAATCCAACTAGCAAGGAAATCAATTTGAAGGTTATTATGAAACTAGAATTGATATCATGCTATAAAAATAATAAATGACATAAAAATAAACTTGGTTGAATTACTATTGCTAACTAACAGAAAACAAGGTAAAACAAATCAACTAATATAAAAGAAAACAAACTAAAACAATTTAAAACAAAAGAAATAGAAATAAACCTAAAAAAGAACTAAAGCAGAATATATTTTGTTAAAAATACTAATTTAAAATATTCTAAAAATTCTCAAATAAAGGAAGATGATAAACCTTACTAATACAAAACAGTGGCAAAAAGTATCACTCAAAAATAAGTTTTTAAACTCAAGTTATTCAAGTTTTAGTGATTTGATCAAATTTAACAAAATTCAAATTTAAAAGTTGAAATTTGAAAACTAAGACTACAGACAGAAACTACAAGTAATTTGTGACATGTTGCAAAAAGAATCAATCAAAAACACTAAGTATCCTAAAAGATATAACAAAAACTATTATGTTTTCTAACACAAAAAGAAAAAAGAAAAAACTAACGGACAGTGGGTGACGTGGCATGTTGTGATTGGCCGAGGCCGTGTGCGCGTGGGTGTTTGCGGGCGGACGACCGTATGCTAGAAGAAAACGTTTCGGTGTTTAAAACTTCTAATCTGGATCGTTGATCCAGATCCAACGGCAACGGAGGGGGGGCGGGGCTTACAGAGGAGGGGGTCAGGGCTCGGCGATATCGACGGCGGCCGAACGTCGGAGGTGGTCGGGGACGGCGGTGTGGTGGTCGAGGGCGGCGTTCGAAGAGTCCAGGCGGCGGCGGCGAAGCTCCAGCGACGATTGGTGGCGTCGGTTGGGGCTGGGGGCGATAGGGGCGACGACCAAGTGCTCCGGTGGCTTTGGTTGAGAACTGAACTCCGGCGAGGTGGTGTGGTGGTATTCTGGCAAGGGCAAGGGGCATTCGGGGGTGGAATGGAGCGCGGAGGGAGTAGGGCTTCTTATACGCGAGGCGTGGGGTCGAGAGATGGAAAGGGGAGCTAGATCCGGCTCGGGAGAAATCTCCAGCGAGGTGGAGGGCTCGGGGAGGAAGATGGGCGCGCTGATCTCGTGAGCGCTCGGTGGGGTCTGCGTGTCTGTGAGAGAGAAGAGAGCGGGTGTGCATCGGTGGCCGGTTCAGAGTGATTTCGGGAGAGAATTTAGGCAGGTGGGCCGGCCGGTTCTATACTAAAACGTTTATTTCCTTTCCTTTTCTATTTTCTAGAGAATTTAAATCTCATTAAGGCATTCAAAAACATTTCCAAAATTGAAGATCTTTATATTAAAATGACCAGGGGAATAAATGCTATTTAATGAACATTTTTCCACAGCCAAAATGAATACTTAAAAAAATATTTTTAGAAAATGCCTAAATTGACTTAAATTCTTTGGCAATAAATTTTCAAATAACAGCCTGGGTTTTATGGTTCAAATACTTCACCAAAAATAACCCTGGTGTGGAGGGTCATGTTACTCCTCTCAAAACTTGTCAAGGGTATTTGAATTTTTTTCAAAATTTAGAATGGTACCAAATATGAAAAGAATTCCAAAAAGAATAATTCAGAGATGTTCAAATCCACTTTTCAAATCTTTTTATATTGAAGAAGTCATGTCATCTTCTCTCACTGATTTGAAATGTAGGAAGTCGAATTCCAAAAGCATATGGGAAAGTCATGTCATTCCCTCACATTCAAAAGTTTTCAAAAAGTTTCAAATTTTTCACTCCAGTTCAATCACTCAATCAAACAAACAATCATTCAAATATTTATTATAACATTCCAAAATTTGGGATGTTACACTTTCCTCCTAAACCATCCAAGAAAAAGGAGGATGAGGTCTTTGAGCATTTTGTTGAAATGCTTAGACATATCTTTTTGCGTATGCGCTTGACTGATATTCTAAAAATGTCTCCTTATGCTAAGTATATGGAAAATATTGTGATAAATAAAAGAAAGATACCGGAAGCTGAGATTTGCACCATGCTTGCTAATTATACCTTTAAAGGTGGAATACCAAAGAAACTAGGAGATCCCGGAGTACCTACTATACCATGCTCTATTAAAAGAAATTATGTTAAAACTGCTTTATGTAACCTAGGAGCTGGTGTTAGTGTTATGCCTTTCTCTTTGTATCGTAGACTTGATTTGAATAAGTTGACACCTACTAAAATCTCTTTGCAAATGGCTGATAAATCAACTGCTTTATCCATTGGTATTTGTGAGGATGAGCATTTCATAGTTGCAAATGTTACTATCCTAACGGACTTTGTTATTCTTGATATTCCTGAGGACGACAGTATGTCGATCATCCTTGGTAGACCTTTTTTGAATACTGCAGGGGTTGTTATTCATTGCAACAAGGGCAATGTCACTTTTCATGTTAATGGTAATGAGCATGCGGTACACTTTCTGAAGAAACAATCTCAAGTTCATAGTATCAACTCCATTGAAAAAAATTCAACGATTATTATTGGATATTTTGACTTCCCTCTCCCTACTGCCAAAAAGAAATATGATATACGTATTGTTGGGAACATGCATATCCCATTGAGATAACCTAGTGCTATTCAAAAATTCTCCAATTCCGTGTCATTCGAAAAGAGTTTGTCAGTAAGACTTGATAAACCTTATTGATGGATTCTTTTTATGAGCATGAGATGGATGAATTTAGGAGGCACAACCTTCTATACCCGACTTTTACTTTCTGTTACTTAGATTAAAAAAAGTAAAAAAATGTTATTATTTTTCTGTTTTGTGATTTATCCGTGCAATAAAAGATGACCTAAAAATAAAAGTTCTCCAAATGCTCGGAAAATGTAGTATGATTTTTTCTAGAATATTTAAGAATTTCTGGCACCGAGAACATATCAGGGGGGCTGCACCGGTGGGCCACGAGCCCAAAGGGCACGTCCACTCCCCTTGGCGTGCCCCTTGGCTTGTGGGTCCCATGAGTCCCCCCTCACTTATTCCAGCACCCATCCACTTCGTCTTCCTCCAGAAAAAATCCTACCATTACTTTAGCCCGTGTTCTAGCTCATTTTGCTGCCATTTTCGATCTCCTTGTATAAAGCTCCATTTGCAAAACTGTTTTGGGGGACTGATCTTTGGTATGTGACTCCTCCAATGGTTCAATTAGTTTTTGTTTTAGTGCTTTATCTATTGCAAATTTTTGTTGTTGTGGTGACCTTGTTATTGAGCTTGCATGTCAAATTTATATGGTCCCAAGTAGTTTTGATACTTGATATAGCCACTAGGCACTTGTGTGAGTAGTTGCTATAAGTTTTGTTGACTTTTGTTCACCTTTATTTTGAGTCACTAAAAAATTCAGAAATTTTTTAGAGAACTAAAAATGTTGAGGCGAATATACCAAGGGTGCTCCACGAGCAAGAAGGCCCCAAGACTCGCAATATGTGAGCCCGACCTTTAAGCACCGAGGGAAGCTCAAGTGCGGCCTTGTGAATGGACATCAAATCACTTCATGGTTCAGGTTGGTTTCAAGGAAGAATTTTACGCGTACACACGAAATGCTGGCCTTGAGGATTTCGTTTCAGACCAATGCAAGCAACATTATCAACTCACTGATTCTCTCGTCACGAGGTTTGAATTTTCATCCAGGCGTACTACGCATTCTGTTTTATTAAATCTTTATGATGAATCTTATACTATGAACCTAGAAGATTTTACACGTGCATGCAAAATTCCACAATGGGGCAGCATAGTGATCCTCACAAAACTGAATATAATGATTTTCTTGCTAGCATCACTGTGCGAGAAACTAGAAATATTACACAGGCTACCTTGGGGAGCATTCACTTTCCTGCTATACATTATGTTGCTCTCTTCATAGATAGATGTATTAACAGTAAACATGAGGATAGCCACCTTTGTGTACCTGATCTTAGTATTCTTAAGAGTGCGGTAATGGGTGATAGACGATATAACTTGGGGCTATTATTGCTAGGAGGCTACATAAAAATGCTAAGGATGGAGATTTCTTTGGCGGGATTTATGCCACTCATGTAGCTAATTATCTTGGGTACCCATAAGGGGGAATGATATTGAGTTACCACCTGCTTTTATTGATTATGAGGCTATGGTGCGCTACCAGTTTCTTGAGAGGAATGAACAATCCTTCCTCTACTAACTAATTTTTAATAGACAGCGTGTTATCCATATTACCCTTCCTGCTCCTGCCTTCTTTAACTTTCGAGAAAACCGGAGACACTTTATAACCAGAGAGGAGGCAAACGGGTATGAGAGAAAGGCGGTAGCCGCTCGCCTCCATGCTGCAGTCGTTCAAGTGCTAGCCGCCGCAGCCCAGTACAACCCCGACTATGACTTTGGATATTATCCGAGCCAGCCATGGCCCTAGACCAACTTATTCCAAAATCCTAAGCTTGAGGGAGTACACATTTCTCACCGACATTACATTCATGTTCACACACTCATCTTAGTAGTCGGTGCTCATACTTTTTCATTGTACCATCCATGGTAGTTTATTTGTTCTTTCAGCTTTCTTCTTGTGTGCTTAATTAACCTTGAGAAAATAAAAAAAATAGTTCTAGATTTACCTTATAGTCTATTTAGTTGTAGAATTAAAATAAAACCCAAAAAGATTTCTCATTCTTCTTTTGCTCGTTAGGAGCTTTCCCGTGTAAATAGTTTTTCTTGTTCCAGTTTTAAAATTTCTTTCTTTGGGTCATAAGGAGAAGACCACCATGAAATGATGACTGGCTCTCATATGCATTATTGTTTATCTATCAGAGAGCCCGTATTACCTTGCCTTCTACCTTGAGTTATTGTTTGCAGATTCACACTATTTGGTCGTGCAAGAGAAAGGCAATAATGACGATATATGATGAAGTGATTGATATGGAGAAAAGGTGGTACAAACTCGACTTATTTTGTTTTTGTAAATATGATTAGCTCATCGTTCTGAATTCAGCTCATTATGGATGAAACATGTTTGCAATGACAATTAGAGATTATAGTTACTCTTGCCATGCTTAATTAGCTAAGATGTATAATGGTTTGTCTTGAGTGCCAACATGCATTTTAAAATGGTTGTGATGTAGTATGATAGGATGGTATCCTCCTTTGAATGATTCAAGTGGCTTGACTTGGCACATGTTCACGCATGTAGTTGAAACAAAATCAACATAGCCTCCATGATATTTATGTTCATGGTGATTTATATCCTACTCATGCTTGCATTCAATGTTGGTTAATCTCACTGCATGTTTATGATTGTTGACGCTCCCTAGTTGGTCGCTTCCCATTCTCTTGCTAGCCTTCACTTGTACTAAGCGGGATTACTGCTTGTGCATCCACTTCCTTAAACCCAAAGTTGTTCCATCTAAGTCCACCATACCTACCTATATGCGGTATTTACCTGTCGTTCCAAGTAAATTGGCATGTGCCACACTCTAAACCTTCAAATAATATTCTATTTTGTATGCTCGAATCACTCATGTAGCGACTGGGGGTGGTCAGTATCTTCCATGCTAGGTGGGTTATTCTCACGATATGTGTTGATTCACTATCATTCACGAGAAAGTAGCTGGTATTCAGGATGCCCAGTTCCATGCTCAAAAATCAAATCAAAATATACTGAAACAGAACTCCCCCAGGATTGTTGTTTGTATGGACGGTACCCATGGATTCGGCCAGCCATGGAGTGTGTTCTATTGGTGGAGGGGGAGTAAAAACTTTATCATTCTGTTTGGGAACCGCCTATAATGTATCTAGCATGGAAGATGGTGAAATATCTTGGTTGTTATGTTGACAATGAAAGCACACAACTCAAAATTATTATTCATCCATGTTTTAAAAGCTTGAGCTCTGGCACCTCTACAAGTCAATGCTACCCTCTACGAAGGGATTATCTATTTTACTTTACTGTTGAGTCATCCTCCTCTTATAAAAAGCACCAGTTAGAGAGCACCACCGTCATTTGTATGCTTTGTTATTAATTGATATTGAGTATGCTTGTGGCTGGATCTCTTTTTGTTGGAAATATACCCGAGAGGCAATAATAAATTGGTTATTATTATATTTCCTTGTTCGTGATAATCATTTATTATCCATGCTATAATTGTATTGATTGGAAACTCAAATACATGTGTGGGTACATAGACAACATTGTGTCCCTAGTATGACTCTAGTTAACTAGTTCGTTGATCAAAGATGGTCAAGGTTTCTTGGCCATAGACATGAGATGTTATCTGATAATGGGATCACATCATTAGGAGAATGATGTGTTGGAAAAGACCCAAACTATAAACATAGCATTTGATCGTGTCAGTTTATTGCTATAGTTTTCTGCATGTCAAGTATTTGTTCCGATGACCATGAGATCATGCAACTCACTGACACCGGAGGAGTACCTTGTGTGTATCAAACATCGCAACGTAACTGGGTGACTATAAAGGTGCTCTAAAGGTATCTCTGAGGGTGTCTGTTAGGTTGGCATGGTTTAAGACTGGGATTTGTTACTACGTGTGACGGAGAGGTATCTCGGGGCCCACTCGGTAATACAATATCACAACAAGCCTTGCAAGCAAAGTGACTAAAGTGTTAGACATGGGATCTTGTATTATGGAACGAGTAAAGAGACTTGTCGGTAACGATATTGAACTAGGTATAGAGATACCGATGATCAAATCTTGGGCAAGTAACATACCGAAGAACAAAGGGAACAACATACGAGATTAACTGAATCCTTGACATGGAGGCTCAACCGATAAAGATCTTAGTAGGATATATAGGAACCAGTATGGGCATCCAGGTCCTGCTATTAGTTATTGATCGTAGAGGTGTCTCGGTCATGTTTGCATAGTTCTCGAACCCGCAGGGTCTACACACTTAACGTTTGGTGACGATGTAAGTATAGTTGAGTTGTATGTTGGTGACTGAAAGTTGTTCGGAGTCCCGGATGAGATACCGGACATGACGAGGAGATACGAAATAGTTCGGACGTAAAGATTGTTATATGGGATAATAGTTTTTGGTCTCCGGAAGGGTTCCGGAATTCACCAGAAGGGGTTCCGGATGTTTCCCGAAATGTTCGGGTACAAGAACACTTTATTTGGGCCAAGGGGTAAAGCCTACGAGGCTTTAGGAAGGTGCAAAGGAGTTTTTTGGAGGCTAGGGACTAGACGCCAGGTGGGACCAGACGCCGAGGGCCCTAGCGTTTGGTCCTAGAGTCCGAGAAGGACTCTTGCCTGCGTGCCAAACCGACCTTGAGGAGGACTTTTCTCCAAGTTTCGACCCCAGGGATCAACATATAAATAAAGTGGCGGGGCTAGCACCCAGAACACATCAAGTTTTCCCAATCCATGTGCGGGCAACCTCGTCCCTCTAGTTTATCCTCCTCCATAGTTTCCATTATGCTTGGCGAAGCCCTACGGAGATTGTTCTTCACCACCACCATCACCACGCCATTGTGCTGCCGGAACTCATCTACTTCTTCACCATTGCCCGCTGGATCGAGGAGGTGAAGGCATCATCAAGCTACACGTGTGTTCAACGCGGAGGTGCCATCCATTCAGCGCTAGCTCGGAAGGAACCTGATGGGATCATGGGACGGCACGTGATTAGATCATGGGATAGCTCATGATTGGATCGCAAATATGTTCGACTACATCAGCTGTGTTTCTTAACGCTTCCGCTTAGCGATTTACAAGGATATGTAGATCCACTCCCCCTCTCGTAGATGCTCATTTCCCTGGATAGATCTTGCGTGTGTGTAGGAAATTTTTTGTTTCCCATACAACGTTCCCCAACAGTGGCATCATGAGCTAGGTCTATGTGTAGATGAGATCATGAGTAGAACACAAAGGAGTTTGTGGGCATTGATGCTTAGATTGCTTCCTCCCATGGTCGTGTTTTGATTCAGAGGTATTGTGGGATGAAGCGGCCCGGACCAACCTTACTCGTACGCTTACGAGAGACTAGTTCCATCGACTGATGGTAACTTTGTTGCACAAAGATGGCTGGCGGGTGTCTGTCTCTCCTACTCTAGTTAGATCGGACTCGACAAAGGCGGTCCTTGAGAAGGTTGAATAGCAATTCATGTATCACCGTTGTGTCTTATGCATAGGTGAGAATTGTTCTTGCTAGATACCTGTAGCAGCCAAGTAAAACTTGCAACAACAATTAGAAGACGTCTAACTTGTTTTTGCAGGGTATGTTGTGATGTGATATGGTCAATTACATGATGAGATATATGTGATGTATGAGATGATCATGTTTTTTTATAGAATATCACGACTTGCATGCCGATGAGTACGGAAACCAGCAGGAGCCATAGGGTTGTCTTTAATTATTTCCGCCGTTTTTTGCTTTACATTATCGCTATGAGTTAGCAATAGTCGTGGAAGCAATAGTTGGCACGGCAACCTCGATGGCGACACGTTGATCGAGATCAAGATGATGGAGGTCATGGTGTCATGCCGGTGACGATGGAGAGCATGCCAGTGCTTTGAAGATGAAGACCAAAAGCACAAGTTCATGGCCATATCATGTCACTTATGATTCGCATGTGATTTTAAACCTTTTATGCACCTTGTTTTGCTTAGGAAGATGGTAGCATTATAAGGTGACCCCTCACTTAAATTTCAAGATGAATTGTGTTCTCCCGGAGTGTGCATCATTGCAAAAGTTTGTCATGTCGAGACACCACGTGATGATCGGGTGTGATAGACTCTACGTTCACATACAATGGGTGCAAGCCAGTGTTGCACATGCGGAACACTCGGGTTAAACATGACGAGACTAGCATGTACAAACATGGCCTCGAAACACAAGAGACCGAAAGGTCGAACATGAGTAATATAGTAGATATGATCAACATGATGATGTTCACCATTGAAACCACCTCAACTCACGTGATGTTCGGACTTGAGTTGGTGAATTTGGATCATGTATCACTCAGATGACCTGAGGGGTGTCAATTTGAGTGGAGATTTAGTAATTTGATTAACTAAACTCACTATCATGAAAATAGTCAAAATGACTTTGCAAATTATGTTTTAGATTACTAGCTCGCGTTGTAGCTCCCTTGAATTTTTATATGTTCCAAGAGAAATAGAGTTGAAAGACGATTGTAGCAATAACGCAGACTGGGTCCGTGATCTGAGGATTGTCGTCATTGATGCACAGAAGTCTTATGTCCTTGATGCATCGCTCGGTGCGCCAACCCCTCTAGTGTTGTTTGTGCATGTTATGAACATTTGATAGGCACGTTTTGATGACTACTTGATAGTTCAGTGCGTCTTGCATTACGGCTTGGAATTCATGCTTCTACGTTTTGAACATCACGAAGCATATGTGATGTTCCATGAGCTGAAATTCGATTGTAGGCTCGTGCCCATGTTGAGAGGTATGAGACCTCCAACAAGGTTCTTTGCCTGCAAGATGAAGGAGAATAGCTCAATCGGTGATCATGTGCTCGGATTGTCTGGGTGCTACAGTCGCTTGAATCAAGTGGGAGTTGATCTTCTAGATAAGACAGTGATTGATATATTTCTCCATGTCACTGTCACCAAGCTACTAGAGCTTCGTGATGAACTATGAACATACTAGGGATGGAAATGATGATCCCTAAGCTATTCGCGATGTTTGACACCGCAAAGCTAGAAATCAAGACGGAGCATCAAGTGTTGATGGTTAGTGAAACCACTAGTTTTTCGAGAAGGGCAAGGGCAAGGAGGGAAACTTCATGGATGGCAAGTCAGTTGCTGCTCTAGTGAGGAAACCCAAGGTTTGACCCAAACCCGAGACTAAGTGCTTCTATTATGAGGAGAACAGACGCTGAAGCGAAAAAACACTAGATACTTGGTAGATAAGAAGGTTGGCAACATGGACAGAAGTATATTTGATATACGTGTTATTTGTCGGGACCCCGATCCTAAGTCATAAGAATCCAGACTGTAACATATCACATCACTTTGCGGCCTCACACACGGTAAGTTCCACGGCTGCAGCCTTACCTTAGCCGGGACCGTATGAGTCTTTTGGCTCACGTATGTGATCATGTCACTGGCAATCAAATGACAGAGAACCCGGGCCGACATAACTAGTCATAGAACCCAAGCGGCACATCCGTACAGAAACAGGCATACATAACCCAGCAATGCAGGTGTGGGCCTCAAGCATGTGCAGACGAGTCATAGCAAGCTACAGGAACTCCATTACTTCGTGAGACACGAATGCCATCACTGCACATAGACGAGTCATAGCAGGCTACATGGACTCCATTACACCGCGAGACATTTCCCCGAAGGGACAGACACAGCAGCAAAGAAGGATACATGTTGGTCAATCAATGTGTACGGAGCAGTAGGAAGCTACCATGGCTCGGTGGCAGCACAAAGAGGCAGTTTCCCGTAAAGAGTACTACTAAAGGCACACGACTAGGTGTCGGATCCCATACATATTGTTGCACGTCACACGTACGCACGACATGCCCGATATGCATAGATACAACCATGGCATCACAACATAACCATACAACAACATGACTTTTATTTAAGAGGCTTAGATGAGCCTTGCATAATATGTTCTTACAGATAGGGGTCACATGACCCGACACTCAAGTCATACAAACATGTTCATACAAACCAAGCAGAAGCATAAAGCTGTCTGAGTACAGACAGATGAAAGGGGTAAAAAGGCACATGGCCTGACTATCTATATCCCGCCACAGGGCATAGGTCGTAGCTGGGACACCAGCTATTCGACATCGTCAACGTCTAGAAAGAACCCACCTAATGGGTCCTGGGTCTCATCTGCAACATTTATTAAGCAAACGTGAGTACAAACGTACTCAGCAAGTCTTTAAAACAGACCTAGTCTATTCATGCTCATGTATCAACAAAGGGGGAGGTGGAGTTTATGCAGCAATGCCAGCTTTGACTCATGTCTAACCTACACTACTCAGTTTTAACCCTGAGTTACAATTTTAGATATCGCACACGAGTCCACTAACTCCATAGCAATACACCACCATAGATTCACTTCCCTCTCCTGGGGCAGTGCCATCTATGGTACTCACACTTGGCTTGATATTTTTATGAGTATCCATTTGATTATCTATGAACAGCATAAGTTCTCCAAGTGGTCCATATCCGAGGATGCGGCTATTCGAATAGTTTCATACCCTGCAGGGGTGTACTTCTTGACACACACTCTCGCCACTTATCGCTCAGTGCTCATAAACCATGCACCTCGGCAACCTTCAAGCGGATGCCCAGCGAGGGAGTCGGCCACGACTGTCAATCATATCAGACCTCTAGTCCAGGCTATCGCCTATTTGAGACTGAACCCGCACCGAAGTCCGGCCAAAGTTTCCGCTACGGTCCCAAACGATGTGCGTAGGGTTCCCAAGCCCACCATTCGGGTGGCCCTTGGTACACCGTGCCACTGCCTACCACATCGTAACCCATCCCTAGGGTCAGCGCTAAGCACGGCCTCCAGCATGCTATAAACACCAGAAACTACTTGCAACTCCTGGACTTAGGACTAAGCGAATGATAAGTCGAGAGGGGTCGAGTTACCGGAACCCAATGTGTGGTAGTAACTAGTCTTGGATCACAAACACAGAACTCAGTTCCTAAGAACGGTCCCAATGAGACAACCCGCTATGTACTCCTACATAGCCTCTCATCGCTACCTTTACCAAATCGAGTTCATCATAATATCATCACCTCAGGCAACATTGTTTCACTCAGTTCATCACCCAGATGAATCCAACCTGACACAACTCTAAGCATAGCAAGCATAGAAGGCAAAGTAAGCTAAGCACATCATGGCACAAGCATCTACCAGGTATGCTAGGTTGCAAGGTTTAGCTATTTACTGTGACAATGTTAGGTTATGCAACAGAATAGGATCATCTACCGTGTATGACTGACATGTGATCGGTTGTCCTAATGCAATAAACAAGAGCAGGAGCGAGAGAGTGGGATGTTATCGGAATGATTAAAGGGGTTGATTGCCTTGCTGGAAAACGTAAAGGTTCTCTCCTTCGTCGGGATACTCGAGGGTATCCTTAGGATAAGGGCCTACCGCAATGCAGATAAGAAACCATCAACACACGCAAGTGCAACAATATTATGCATGATCATGGCATCATAGCATGTATGGATGAGCTAATGCAATTAGTATTCAAGTTAATTTGAAATGAGTTTGAATATAGGTTCAAAATCATTTTTTTTAAATTCCATATACTAACCTATTAGTAATTGTCAATGTTCACCTATTTAGATTGCTCTAACATGCATGACAATAGCACCATTGGATTCATTGGATTTTTCTGATAAATTTTCATGTATAAATTATTTTCATCTGATTTGCAGATTAATTTATATGAATTTTTGAAGTTTTGAATAATTTTTGGAATTATTTTTAAACTAGAAAATGAAATAATGACATCAGCCTGACGTCATTGTGACGTCAGCTAGTTAGCTGACTGGGCCAGAGTCAAACCTGACAAGTGGGGGCCACATGTCAGTGACTTAGACACTTAACTAACTAATTAGGCCCACTGAATCCTAATTAACAGAAACTGGGCCCACTGTTAGTGACTAATTAGGTTAATTAAAATAATTAATTAAATTCTTAATTAACTTTGACTTGACATGGCCTAGCCCCACTTGCCAGTGACTTAGGGGGTCAAACCCCGTGGTCAACTCCGGCAAGACCCACCAGTGTTGAGCCGCCGGTGGCTCTAGAGACTGCGGAGGGCTTCGGCATCCCTCCTTCGGTGACCAAAAGGATGGAAGAGGGCACCAAAGTACTCAGCACACACGCGCGCGTCCATTCCGACCCCTCCCAAGAACTGAGATGGTCGGAATCGACGTCGGTGGTGAGCTGGGCGGTGGCAGGAGCTCGGGCGAGCATGGGCTCGTCGAACCAGGGCGCAACATGAGCTCTACTTGGCACCTACGGACTCTACACAGCCTCACGAACACGACGGAGGCCTCAGACGGACCAGCTAGTCACCGAAACATGTCCGGCATCGAGCTCGAGTGGCGGGGGCATTCGGACCTCGATGGAATCCGACGCTAGAGCACGCAATAGAAGGGGGAAAGAGGGGGAAAGACTTAGGGGCTCACGGCGGTCGTAGAGACATCAAGAGCGGGCTCGGGGATGGCCTGGAGCAGCGGCAAGCTCCACTTGATTTCCGGCGGCCGGAGGATGAAGACGACGTGAAGATGGCGATGGGGAGCTCCTGGCGGTGCACGGCTCGGCAAGGAGGAAGAGGAAAACTAGGCAGATCGATTGGGGGGCTTAGGGGCGAGGGGGAGCGGCTAACGCGACGGCGGCGAGCTCGAGCAGGGCTCGGGCATGGTGAAGCAGAGAGGGGAGGGGAAGAGAGGCGGGCTGGAGAGAGAGGGAGCGATGGGGACGGCTCTAGGGAGCTTATCCCCATCGCGTTGGCGAGGAGGACATAGGCAGGCAGCTGCCGGCATGGAGGCACGGCAGCGCGCGTGCTCCGACCACGCGCTCGTCCTCCTGGCCGCCAGGAGGACGATTACCTCCCTGGGCCAGGTGGGCTGGCCTGGCCTAGGCCTTTCTCCCTTTTTTTTCTTTTTTTTCTTCTCTGTTTTCTTTTAATGACATTTGTTTATTTTCTTTTCAGGTACAAATGACTTTAGAAAGTATCCCATATATTTTCTATAATGAAGTTTGAATATTTCAAACTTGTCTAAAAAGTTTCAGGGTATTTTGAAATAAAAAATAATGATAGTGCTTTATTTAATGATTTTAGGAGCCTTATCAATTATTTTTGAATTACTTCGATTGTTTAAATAATTAGAATGGTCCCTGTTATAATCATGCCCAAATTTACCAGACATAGGGAACATTTTTAGTGGGCATTTTGGATTTGTTGAATTTTCACCAAATTTGAGTTGTTTTGATTCAGAGTTAGCTTGGGGTTTCTTTTGTTCCCCATTTCATGTTAATGCTAAATGAAACATGATGCGAGCACAATACTATTCCTAGGACATCTAGCTAGGGTTGTGACAACTCACCCCCACTCAAAAGAATCTCGTCCCGAGATTTTGAAGTCATCGGGAAGAGCGCGGGGTACTCTAGTCGAAGACGATATTCTCTTTCCCATGTCGCCTCCTTTTCCGAATGGTGTGACCACTGAACCTTAAGAAACTTGATGTTCTGATGCCGAGTGGTACGCTCAGCATGATCAAGAATACGAACAGGGTATTCTCGATATGTAAGGTTATCTTGGAGATCAAGTGCTACGTGGTCTACCTCACGGACAGGGTCCGAGAAGCAACGCCTGAGTTGCGAAACATGGAAGACATCATGAACCTTGGAAAGATGCGGCGGAAGTTCCAATTGGTAGGCAACCTCTCCTCGTTTAGCAAGAATGCGAAAAGGTCCAATGTAACAAGGAGCCAACTTGCCCTTGATACCGAATCGATGGGTACCCTTCAGAGGTGTAACCCGAAGGTAAGCCTTCTCGTCAACTTCATAGGTCACAGCCCTATGATGGCGATCATATTGGCTCTTTTGACGAGATTGGGCTGTTTTCAACTTTTCACGAATAATGCGAACTTGCTCCTCTGCATCCTGGATCATATCCGGACCAAAGAGTTGCCTCTCACCGGTTTCCGACCAGTTAAGAGGTGTTCGACACCTTTGTCCAAAGAGAACTTCAAAAGGGGCTTTGCCCAAGCTTGATTGATAACTATTCTTATATGCGAACTCGGCAAATGGAAGACATTTCTCCCAGTTCATACCACACAAGCTCGGAGCATGTCTTCGAGAATTTGATTGACTTCCTCAACTTGACCACTTGATTGCAGGTGGAAAGCAGTGCTAAAGGATAGATGAGTCCCCATAGCAGTTTGAAAAGTTTCCCAAAATCGGGAAGTAAAGATACTTCCACGGTCTGAGTTAATCTCCAAAGGAACACCATGAAGAGAAACTATTCGAGAAACATACAACTCCGCTAGCTGGCTAGCAGTTATACTTTCCCGAATAGGAAGAAAATGAGCCACTTTGGAAAGACGGTCGATGACCACAAATATAGCATTTTTCCCTCTCTTGGTCCTGGGAAATCCAGTAATGAAATCCAAACCGAACTTATCCCATTTCCATTCAGGAATAGCTAAAGGTTGAAGGGTGCCAGCCGGCCTTTGATATTCTGCTTTCACGCGATGGCAAACGTCATAGTTAGCAATGAACTGAGCAATTTATCTCTTCATCCTAGTCCACTAGAACCTCTGGCGTAGGTCCTGATACATTTTGGTACTAGTTGGATGAATTGTGAGAGGAGAATCATGAGCCTCCTTAAGGATCAACTATCGTAGATGTTGTTTCTTCGGGATCACCAAGCGGTTCTCAAAGAACACAACACCTCGATCATCTTCTGAGAAGTATTTAACATTGCCCTACTTAATGTTTTTCTTGATCCGAGATATCTCAGCATCATGCTTCTGGGCTTCTAAAATTTGATCTGTAAGACTAGGTTTCGCCACCAGGTTGGATAGGAATCCTCGAGGAACAATGTGAAGGTTTAACTTCCGAAATTCTTCATGGAGAAGTGGTTGACCTTGTTGTAACATCAGGTTGTTACAATAAGACTTATGACTTAGTGCATCAGCCATGACATTGGCTTTCCCCGGGGTGTAAGTTATCCCTAAGTCGTAATCTGTAATCAGCTCTACCCATCGTCTTTGCCTGAGATTCAAATCCAGCTGGATGAATATATATTTTAGACTTTCGTGATCAGTGTAAATTTCGCAACGATTACCCAGAAGATAATGTCGCCAGGTTTTCAGTGCATGGACTACGGGTGCGAGCTCAAGATCATGTGTTGGATAATTATCCTCATGTGGATGCAACTGTCGAGATGCGTATGCAATAACATGACGATCTTGCATGAGAATTGCAACCTAATCCTTGTCGTGAGGCGTCGCAATAGATAACAAAGTCCTTAGAGAAATCAGGTGGCACCAGAATGGGAGCGGAGGTCAGTCTTCTTTTCAACCCCTGAAAACTATGCTCGCATTGTGGGGTCCACTCGAACCTTTTATCTTTCTTGAGGAGTTCAGTCAAAGGTTTCGCAACCTTGGAGAAGTTCTTGACAAAGCAGCGACAATAGCTCGCTAAGCCAAGGAAACTTCGAACTTGCTTAACCGATTCAGGTTGAGTCCAATCAAGGACGGCCTGAACTCTCTCGGGATTAACAGCAATACCTTTACCAGATATCACGTGGCCCAGATAGGTCACTTCTGGCAACCAAAATTCACACTTGGAGAATTTGGCGTACAGGCGGTGCTCTCAAAGTTTCATCAATACCAGCCTTAGATGCTCGGCATGTTCTTGTTCGTTCTTCAAGTAGATGAGTATATCGTCGAGGTAAACCATGAAGAATTTATCCAGATACTCCATGAAGATCGAATTCATCAAGCGAGAGAAGGTGGCTGGGGCATTGGTTAAACCGAAGGACATGACGGTGTACTTGTATTGGCCATAACGAGTAACAAAAGCTGTTTTTGGAATGTCCCCATTCCTAATTCTGATTTGATGGTATCCCAACCTCAAATCCATTTTGGAAAAGACAGAGGATCGAGGGAGTTGATCATACAAATCGTTGATCCTGGGGAGCGGATACTTGTTCTTTATGGTGACCAGATTCACTGGCCGATAATCCACAACCATCTGATCTGAACCATCCTTCTTCTTGACGAAGAGGACGGTACCAGCCCAAGGAGAAGAACTGGGATGGATGAAACCTTTCTTCAAAGCCTCATCGAGTTGGATCTTAAGTTCGGCTAGTTCTAAGGGTGCCATCTTATAGGGTCTTCTAGCTATTGGGACAGTCCCTGGGATGAGCTCTATCACAAACTCAACATCTCTGACAGGAGGAATTCCTGGCAGTTCTTCTGGAAAGACATCCGGAAAGTCACGGACTACCGGAATATCTTTTAATTCTGGAAGAGGACTAGCATTGAGGGAATAGAGTTGGCGCTTGGTTGTTCGAGTGGAGACATTAACCATCTCACCCGATGGATGTGTAAGTTGAACATTCCTAGAATGAGTATCAATCTTGGCATAGTGGGCTTTCATCCAATCCATGCCTAGAATGATATTGATGTCCGAAGACTTGAGGGCTATCAAAGATGCTAGGAAGACTATTCTATCCACTAGAATCTCATTATCATGGCTCACTCTAGAAGTTTGCCATTTTGAACCCGGAGTCTGTACTACTAAAGAAGTAGGCATATCACAAAAAGACATGTTATGCAACTGTGCATAACTTTCTGAGATGAAGGAATGAGATGCACCAGTATCAAATAGAACAGATGTTGGATGACTATTAACAAGGAGCGTACCTAAGATAACATCAGGATCCTCAAGAGCTTCCTCGACAGACACATAGTTCACTCGTCCACGAGCAGGAGCTGGCTTCACGAAGAAGGCTTTTCCTGGCTTTCCACGTCCAGCGGGCTTAACATTATTCTAGGGACACTCACGGGAGTAGTGTCCTGGTTCTCCACACTTATAGAAAACCATGGTGGCACGGGGAGCAACATTTGCAAGCGGTCCTCCAAATGGTCTGACTGGAGGGTTGGGCTGAACTGGGCGAGGCACCTAGAAAGATGGCCTCGCATTGTATTTTGGCGGTAGAGCTGCGTTGGGCACCCATATTCGGTGTTTGTTGGGGCCCAAGCTAGATGCAGGGTTGAAGTCACGGTTGTGCTTTCTCATGGCCTCATAATCCGTCTGTCCGGTCTTGGCATTGATAGCCTTGTTGACGAGAGCCTGGAAAGTAGCGCAGGCGCAGATCTCGGCGGAGCTCAGGGTTAAGTCCCTTGCGGAACCTAGCCTGCTTCTTTGCATCAGTAGAAACTTCCTCAGGAGCATAGCGAGCAAGGTTTCCAAACTCACAACTATAGGCATCCACTAATAGTCTGCCCTGGGTGAAGGCATAGAATTCCTCTCTCTTACGATCCATCAACCCTTCGAGGATGTGATGGGTACGAAAAGTGGCACTGAACTCTGCCCAAGTTGGTGCGGGGCCTGCGGGACGCATGGCTTCAAAATTCTCCCACCACAGATTGGCGGGACCTTCCGGAAAGTAAGTTGCAAAGGTCACCTTGTTGGCCTCAGTCACATTGGCAGCCCAGATCTTGTGATAAATGCTAGTCAGCCAGTCATCCGCGTCGAGTGGGTCGACCGAATGATAATATTTGGGTGGGCTCAGTCTGATGAAATCACCAAGTGATACGCCATCATTAAGGTCATTGCGGGGAGCACGTGCTGTGTTCTACTCGATTCTTTCCAATAGTCTATTGGTCTCCCTCGTGTTCCTTTCAGCTTCTAGCATTACTTCCACCAGAGAAGGCGCATGTGGCAGATCCTCTTGCCTTGGCTGGCTTCCCTCACCCTGCTCAGGGGCAGGCATGGGTTTATTCCTAGTTGCCACCATCCTGGGAAAACAAACCCACAGCTTAATCATAGGGAGCAACAACTCTAAGACATAGGATAAGGAATGTACTGGACAACATGGCATGTAGGGTAAACACCAATCAACATGGTAAAACAACTTCCATATGAACACCATGATTCATACACACCATGACATAGTTCAGTACAAGCCAAGCTGAGATACAACTACGGAGAGATGACACAACTCATCGGAGGCATTACAAGCTTCCTATACATTATCTATCTACACCTCCGAAACTCAACTCTCAACCTCATCATATCCCACGAGACACGTAGGACTGTGGCGATACGATTACTACCATACTAAAACTAGCATCCACGTACTCAAGCATCGTCGTAGAATGCCTCATACAGGTTACCCCGATGACCTGGGAGCTGAACCTGAGGATCTGGAAACACTCTAGCCTGTGATCCCTGGGAGCCATAAGGACACGGGTGTGGCCTTGGTCCCCTTGTCGGCGGCAACAGCGGTCCTCGAAGAGGGGTGATGCCTCCAACATCGGGCCAGTCTACGTGTGCTGGCAGATGAGTCCGCGGTGGGGTCAGCATCTCCAAATCTCCATAGCCTATCTGCACGACAGGTGCCAACTTCATCAGGGCTGTCCAAAGACGTGCACGGGTGGCATAAAGCTCCATGCGAAGGGCACGTGCATCACGATCCCTGTTCTCCAACATCTGAGCGGTCACTTGCAGCCTAGGGTCCTCATGGGAATGATCATAGTAGACTGCACTAAGATAACCATCCTCTCCTCCCATAGAAGCAGGAACATAGTAGAACTCGGTGTTCTGAAGCAGACCATCGTGGAACCTCATGATAGTCAGCATGGTGTAAGCGGACTCCTGAACTACCATATCTATGGTGACACCTAATCCATAAGTCCAGTGAAGCGGCTCTGCAGCTCCAGGGTATGAAGGATAAATCTTGACGGTACACAGATACTAGCTCTGGTTGAAATCTCGATATTGTTCCTCCATTGTGTACTCTGGGTACCAACGGTATCCAGCCTCCATCATGACTCTAACTAACATGGTCGTGTGACCCGGTACATCGATGCACCTGGTCAGACGGACCACCTGACGGAAAGGACAAGGGGGCATCTGAAACAGAGAATGATGCAAAGACATAAGAGACTCTAGGAGAAATTGGACAACATAACGGTTGTAATTGCTCAAAAAGGATTTTGAGACAACTTCAAAAGATTGGAAAAGCATAACCACTCGACTTTCTAGACTCAAATCTCTTCTCCATCTGTTTGTCACACCAACAGTACTTGAGTACCCACATTCACTTGCAACAAGCTAGCTAGTGGTCCATAGTTAGTAACTCGGCATACTAAGCAATGGATGAGTAGCCTAGTTCTTATCCCCGAAGAAAAGATGAGAATGACTCAGCATAGAATAACTTGGGAAGAGAAGTAAAAAGAGCCTTACGTTCCCTTCCACAATCAATTCCCCCACTTTTCTATAGTATTTCTAGACTCAACTTCGACCGGTTTGTCTTGTTAGTCCTACAGTCAGTCAGGCTCTGATACCAACGCTGTCGGGACCCCGATCCTAAGTCATAAGAATCCAGACTGTAACATATCACATCACTTTGCGGCCTCACGCATGGTAAGTTCCATGGCTTCAGCCTTACATTAGCCGGGACCGTTTGCGTCTTTTGGCTCACGTATGTGATCATGTCGTTGGCAATCAAATGACAGAGAACCCGGGCCGACATAACTAGTCATAGAACCCAAGCGGCACATCCGTACGGAAACATGCATACATAACCCAGCAATGCAGGTGTGGGCCTCAAGCGTGTGTAGACGAGTCATAGCAAGCTACAGGAACTCCATTACTTCGTGAGACACAAATGCCATCACTGCACGTAGACGAGTCGTAGTAGGCTACAGGGACTCCATTACACCGTGAGACATTTCCCCGAAGGGACAAACACAGCAGCAAAGAAGGATACATGTTGGTCAATCAATGTGTACGGAGCAGTAGGAAGCTACCATGGCTCGGTGGCAGCACAAAGAGGCAGTTTCCCGTAAAGAGTACTACTAAAGGCACATGACTAGGTGTCGGATCCCATACATATTGTTGCATGTCACACGTACGCATGACATGCCCGATATGCATAGATACAACCATGGCATCACAACATAACCATACAACAACATGACTTTTATTTAAGAGGCTTAGATGAGCCTTGCATAATATGTTCTTACAGATAGGGGTCACATGACCCGACACTCAAGTCATACAAACATGTTCGTACAAACCAAGGGGAAGCATAAAGCTGTCTGAGTACAGACAGATGAAAGGGATAAAAAGGCACATGGCCTGACTATTACAGCCTGCCACAAGGCATAGGTCATAGCGGGGACACCAGCTATTCGGCATCGTCAACGTCTAGAAAGAACCCACCTAATGGGTCCTGGGTCCCATCTGCAACATTTATTAAGCAAACGTGAGTACAAACATACTCAGCAAGTCTTTAAAACAGACCTAGTCTATTCATGCTCATGTATCAACAAAGGGGGAGGTGGAGTTTATGCAGCAATGCCAGCTTTGACTCATGGCTAACCTACACTACTCAGTTTCAACCCTTAGTTACAATTTTAGATATCGCACATGAGTCCACTAACTTCCCTCTCCTAGGAGAGTGCCATCTATGGTACTCACACTTGTCTTGCAATTTGTATGAGTATCCATTTGATTATCTATGAATAGCATAAGTTCTCGAAGTGGTCCATATCCGAGGACGCGGCTATTCGAATAGTTTCATACCCTGCAGGGGTGTACTTCTTCACACACGCTCTCGCAAATTATCGCTCAGTGTTCATAAACCATGCACCTCGGCAACCTTCAAGAAGATGCCCGGCAAGGGAGTCGGCGATGACCGTCAATCACATAAGACCTCTAGTACAAGCTATCGCCTATTTGAGACTGAACCCGCACGGAAGTCCAGCCGAAGTTTCTGCTACGGCCCCAAACGATGTGCGCAGGGTTCCCAAGCCCACCATTCGGGTGGCCCTTTGTACACCGTGCCACTGCCTACTACGTCATAACCAACCCATAGGGTCAGCGCTACGCACGGCCTCTAGCATGCTATAAACACCAGAAACTACTTGCAACTCCTAGACTTAGGACTAAGCGAATGATAAGTCGAGTGGGGTCGAGTTACCGGAACCCAATATGTGGTAGTAACTAGTCTTGGAGCACAAACACGGAACTTAGTTCCTAAGAACGGTCCCAATGAGACAACCCGCTATGTACTCCTACAAAGCCTCTCATCGCTACCTTTACCAAATCGAGTTCATCATAACATCATCACATCAGGCAACATTGTTTCACTCAGTTCATCACCCAGATGAATCCGACCTGACACAACTCTAAGCATAGCAAGCATAGCAGGCAAAGTAAGATAAGCACATCATGGCACAAGCATCTCCAAGGTATGCTAGGTTGCAAGGTTTAGCTATTTACTGTGACAATGTCAGGTTATGCAACAGAATAGGATCATCTATCGTGTATGACTAACATGTGGTCGGTTGTCCTAATGCAATAAACAAGAGCAGGAGCGAGAGAGTGGGATGTTATCGAAATGATCAAAGGGGTTGCTTGCCTTGCTAGAAAACGGAAAGGTTCTCTCCTTCGTCGGGATACTCGGGAGTATCCTTAGGAGCTGGGCCTACCGCAATGCAGATAAGAAACAATCAACACACGCAACTGCAACCATATGATGCATGATCATGGCATGATAGCATGTATGGATGGGCTAATGCAATTAGTGTTCAAGTTAATTTGAAATGAGCTTGAATATAGGATCAAAATCGTTCTTTATTTCAAATTCCATATACTAACCTATTAGTAATTGTCAATGTTCACCTATTTAGATTGCTCTAACATGCATGACAATAGCACCGTTGGATTCATTGGATTTTTCTGATAAATTTTCATATATAAATTATTTTCATCTGATTTACAGATTAATTTATATGAATTTTTGAAGTTTTGAATAATTTCTGGAATTATTTTTAAACTAGAAAGTGAAATAATGACATCAGCCTGACATCACTGTGACGTCAGTTGGTTAGCTGACCGGGCTAGAGTCAAACCTGACAAGTGGGGGCCACATGTCAGTGACTTAGACACTTAACTAACTAATTAGGCCCACTGAATCCTAATTAACACAAACTGGGCCCACTGTTAGTGACTAATTAGGTTAATTAAAATAATTAATTAAATTCTTAATTAATTTTGACTTGACAGGGCCTGGCCCCACCTGCCAGTGATTCAAGGGGTCAAACCCCGTGGTCAACTCCGACAAGACCCACCGTCGTTGAGCCGCCGGTGGCTCCAGAGACGTCGGAGGGCTTCGGGATCCCTCCTTTGTAGACCAAAAGGACGGCAAAGGGCACCAAACGAATCAGCACACACAAGCGCATACATTCCGACCCCTCCTAGGAGCTGAGATGGTCGGAATCGACGCTGGCGGTGAGCTGGGCGGTGGCCGGAGCTCGGGCGAACACGGGCTCGTCGAACCAGGGCACAACACGAGCTCTACTTGGCACCTACGGACTCTACACAGCCTCACGAACACGACGGAGGCCTCAGATGGACCAGCTGGTCACCGGAACATGGCCAGCGTCGAGCTCGAGCGGTGGGGGCATTCGGACCTCGATGGAATCCGACGCTAGAGCACGCAATCGAAGGGGGGAAGAGGGGGAAAATACTCAAGGGCTCACGGCGGTCGCAGAGACGTCGAGAGTGGGCTCAGGGAGGGCCTGGAGCAGCGGCGAGCTCCACTTGATTTCTGGTGGCTGGAGGTTGAAGACGATGCGAAGACGGCGATGGGGAGCTCCTGGCGGTGCACGGCTCAGCAAGGAGGAAGAGGAAAGCTAGACAGATCGATTGGGGGGCTCAGGGGCGAGGGGGAGCGGCTAACGCGACGGCGGCGAGCTCGAGCAGGGCTCGGCCATGGCGAAGTAGAGAGGGGAGAGGAAGAGAGGCGGGCGAGAGAGAGAGAGAGAGGGAGCGATGGGGACGGCTCTGGGGAGCTTATCCCCATCGCACTGGCGAGGAGGACACAGGCAGGCAGCTGCCGCCGTGGAGGCACGGCAGTGCGCACGCTCCGGTCACACGCTCGTCCTCCTGGCCGCTAGGAGGATGATGACCTCCCTGGGCCAGGTGGGCTGGCCTGGCTTGGGCCTTTCTCCCTTTTTTTTCTTTTTTTCTTCTCTATTTTCTTTTACTGACATTTGTTTATTTTCTTTTCAGGTACAAATGACTTTATAAAACATCCCATATATTTTCTATAATGAAATTTGAATATTTCAAACTTTTCTAAAAAGTTTCAGGATATTTTGAAAACAAAAATAATGATAGTGCTTTATTTAATGATTTCAGGAGCCTTATCAATTATTTTTGAATTACTTTGATTGTTCAAATAATTAGAATGGTCCCTATTATAATCATGCCCAAATTTACTAGACATAGGGAACATTTTTAGTGGGCATTTTGGATTTGTTGAATTTTCACCAAATTTGAGTTGTTTTGATTCAAAGTTAGCTTGGGGTTTCTTTTGTTCCCCATTTCATGTCAAATCAAAATGAAACATGATGCAAGCACAATACTATTCCTAGGACATCTAGCTAGGGTTGTGACATTATTGATGTGTACCTTACTAGTACTCCTAGTAGCACGTGGGTATTGGATACCGGATCAGTTGCTAAATGTTAGTAACTCGAAATAAAAGCTACGGAATAAAGGAAGGTCGGCTAAGGGTGAGGTGACGATGAGTGTTGGAACTGTTTCCAAGGTTGATGTGATCACCATCGCACGTTCTCTCTACCATCGAGATTAGTGATGAACCTAAATAAATGTTATTTGGTGTTTCCGTTGAGCATGAACGTGAATAGATTGTGTTTATTGCAAGATGTTATTCATTTAAGTTAGAGAATAATGGTTATTCTCTTTACAAGAATAATACCTTCAATGGTCATGCACCCAATGAGAATGGTTTATTGAATCTTGATCGTAGTAATACACATGTTCATAACATTGATGCCAAAAGATACAAAGTTAATAATGATAGTACCACATACCTGTGGCACTGCCGCTAAATGTCATATTGGTGTAAAGCACATGAAGAAACTCCATGTTGATGGATATTTGGACTCATTTGATTTTGAATCGGTTGAGACATGCGGACCATGCCGCATGGGCAAGATGACTAAGACCATGTTTGTCAATATGATGGAGCAGGCAAGTAACTTATTGGAAATGATACATGTTGATGTATGCGATCCAGTGAGTGTTGTAGCGAGCGATGGATATCATTATTTTCTTACCTTCACTAATGATTTGAGTAGATATGGGTATATTTACTTAATGAAACCCAAGTGTGAAATGTTTGAAAAGTTCAAGCAAATTCAGAGTGAAGTTTTAGATCATCGTGACAAGAAGATAAAAATGTCTACAATATGAACATGGAGGTGAATATCTGAGTTGCGAGTTTGGTATGCAACTTAAGACAATGTGGAATTTGTTTCCCATCTCATGCCACCTGGAACACCATAGTATGATGGTGTGTCCGAATGTCATAGTCGTGCTCTATTGGTTATGGTGCGTACTATGATGTCTATTATGGTTTTGCCACTATCGTCCTGGGGTTATGCATTGGAGACAACTGCATTCACTTTAAATAGGGCTCCACCTAAATCCATTGAGATGACACCATATGGTTTGGTAGAAACCTAAGCTGTCATTTCTCAGAGTTTGGCAATGCGACACTTATGTCTGATAATCTCGAACCCAAAGCGAAAAAGTGCATCTTCATAGAATACCCTAAGAATAGTTGGGTTTACCTTCTATCTCAGATCCGAGGATGAAGTGTTTGTTGCTAAAAATAGGTCCTTTCTCGAGAAAGAGTTTCTCTCAAAACAATTGAGTGGGAGGAAGATAGAACTTGATGAGTTTGTTTGAAACTTTGTTTCAACTAGAGAGTAGTGCAGCTCAAAAAGATGTTTTTGTGGAGCTTACATCAGTTGAAGAGGAAGTTGATGGTGATCATCATGAAGCTTCGGATCAAGTTGCTATTGAACCTCCTAGGTTGACAAGGGCACGTATTGCTCCTGAGTCGTACAGTAACCCTGTCTTAGAGGTCATGTTGTTGGACAACGATGAGCCTACGAGCTATGGAGAAGCGATGATGGGCCCGAATTCCAACAAATGACTAGGAGTCATGAAATCCGAGAAAGGATCCATGTGTGAAGACTAATACGTCTCCAACTCATCTATAATTTATGAAGTATTCATGCCATGTTTACAATAATTCTATATGATTTTGGTATGACTTTATTAGAACTGACCCGGACTGGCACAGTTTTCAGCAGAACTACCATGGTGTCGTTTTTTGTGCAGAAATAAAAGTTCTCGGAATGGGCTGAAAATTTAGTAAGATTTTTTATGGACCAAAAGAGACACCCGAAGCATTGGATTTGGGCTAGAAGAGCCACGAGGAGGTGGCAAGCCACCCAGGCGCGGCCAGGGGGTGGTCACATTTGGCAGGCTTGAGACTTCCTCGTGTCCCCTCTTGACGTGAGATCGATGCCAAAATTCCTATAAATATAGAAACCTCCAAAAATAATCCTAGATCGAGAGATCCGCCGCCGCAAGTCTCCAAAGTCATGAAAAACCAATCGGGAGCCCGTTCCGGCACCCTGTTGGAGGGGGAAACCATCATCGGAGGCCACTCAGCGGTCTCCGTGACGAGGATGGAGTAGTTCACCCTCGGGGCTGAGGGTATGTACCAGTAGCTATGTGTTGGATCTCTCTCTGTCTCTCTCGTATTCTTTAGATGGCACGATCTTGATGTGCCGTGAGCTTTACTGATATAGAGGAATCATATGGAGTTTTCCCCTCTCTATCTTCTTGTGATGAATTGACTTTTCCCTTTGAATTTTTCTTATCGGAATGAGTCTTTAACGATTTGAGAACACTTGATGTATGTATTGTGATGGGATATCTGTGGTGACAATGGGATGTTCTATTGATCCACTTGATGTATGTTTTGGTGATCAACTTGCGGGTTCCGTGACCTTGGGAATCTATGCAAGGGGGTTGGCAGATGTTTTCGTCTTGAATCTCCAGTAGAAACTTTGGGGAACTCTTTGAAGTTCTTTGTGCTGGATTGAACATGATTAATCTGAAATTATGTGATGCATATAGTATAATCAAGCCCATAGGTACTTGTGGTGACATTGGAGTATCTAGGTGAAATTAGGTTTTTGGTTGATGTGTGTCTTAAGGTGTTATTTTAGTATGAACTCTAGGGTTGTTCGTGACACTTATAGGGATAGCTCATAAGATTGATCGGAAAAGATAACTTTGAGGTGGTTTCTTACCCTCCAATTATTTCTTCGTTAGTTCTCCGCTATTTGTGAATTTGGAGTGAACTCTTTGTCGCACGAGAGGTATTTACATATGATTCAACTATGTCAGTATTGTTGAGAGAAATTGCACTAGTGATAGTATGAACCGTAGGCCTTGTTTCTAAGCATTGCAATACCGTTGTCCTCACATTTATCATTAGTTACCTTGCTGTTTTTATATTTTCATATTACAAAAACCTATATATACCATCCATATTGCACTTGTATCACCATCTCTTCGCCGAACTAGTGCACCTATACAATTTACCATTGTATTGGGTGTGTTGGGGACACATGAGACTCTTTGTTATTTGGTTGCAGGGTTGTTCGAGAGAGACCATCTTCATCATATACCTCCCATGGATTGATAAACCTTAGGTCATCCACTTGTGGGAAAATTGGTACTGTCCTACAAAACTCTGCGCTTGGAGGCCCAACACGAGTCTACAAGAAGGTTGTGTAGTAGACATCAAGCTCTTTTCTAGTGCCGTTGCCGGGGAGGTGGGTGCTCGAATGTATATCTTTAGGTATTGAAATCAAATCTTTTAGTTTCTTGTTTTTCACTAGTTTGGTTTTATAAAATAAAACTACAAAAAATGGAATTGAGGTTGCCTCATATGCTTCATCTTTTTAATGTCTTTTGTGAAAATGATGGAAAGGAAAACTGTGCTCAAGTGTTAGAAGAAGAAGTTATTAAAATGTTTGGCAGTAAATCTTTGAGTGATGAGCATGATTGCAATGTTGTTAGTATGAATTCTCTGAATATTCATGATGCTAATGATATGCAAATCCACAAGCTTGGGGATGCTATGTTTGATGAAGATGATATTTTTAGTCCCCCAAGTTTTGATGCAAAACAATTATGATTATGGCATGCCTCCTATCTATGATGATTATTGTGATGACACGTATGCTATAAAGAGTAATGACAACCATTAAACCTATTATCATGATTTTAATATTCAATGTGGTTTTGTCAATCAAGTGTCACGTGATAGTTATTTTGTTGAGTTTGCTCCCACTATTATGAATGACAAGGAAATTTCTTATGTGGAGAGTGACAAATTTTCTATGCTTGTAGATCATGAATAATTATGAATCTTGTCTTGACAGTACCTAAGTGAATGATCTATCTTTATTACATTAACCCTTCTCACAAAGTTCCGTTAAGTTTTGTGTGATTGAAGTTTTCAAGTTTTGGGTGAGACACCGATATGAGGAGAATAATTAGTGACAAGAACCTAAGATTGGGGATGCCCAAGGAACCCCCAAGATTATATACAAGGAATACTCAAGTGCCTAAGCTTGGGGATGCCCCGGAAGGCATCCCCTCTTTCGTCTTCAACACTATCGGTATATCTTACTTGGAGCTATATTTTTATTCGTCACATAATATGAATTTTGCTTGGAGCGTCATTCTAATTTTTTGTTCTCTGTTAGGGTGTCATTTATAATCTTGTTTTGCAATAAAAATTTCCAAGAATTGCCTTAGGATGCTTGCATTGCATGTTTTGATATGTGCTGGGTAAAAACAGAAACTTCTGTTGTAGTATTTAAATTTTTTATATTTTACTGAAACATGGAAAGTTTCTGAAACTTTTACACAGTGTTGTCAAATAAATTCCTTAGCATGTCCTAAATTTTCATAATCTTTTGAGTTACATAAGTACAATGTTTTTATAAATTACTATAGACTGTTCTGTTTAGACAGATTGTTGTCATAGTTTTGTTATCTACTTGTCCTATAGTTTCCATAGCCTATATTGGTAGATATAAATTGTGTAAATGATAGTATACAGTACCTAATGTTTGAAAAGTATTGTGCATATTGTCTTGGCAGTAGATAAAGAGTTGGTTTATTATTATGTGTACTAACCTATCTCATGAGTTCTTTTCGAGTTTTGTGTGGATGAAGTTTTTGAGAATAGGTGAAACCATCATATGAGAGGATTGAACGAGATACAAAAGCTCAATCTTGGAGATGCCCAAGGCACCCCAAGTAAATATTTCAAGAACTCTCAAGCATCTAAGCTTGGGGATGCTACGCATCCCACCTCTCTTCATCAACAATTATCAGTTAGCCTATGTTGAGCCTAAATTTTTATTTGTTCACATGATGTGTCGTATTATTGGAGTGCTATTTTTCTTTTGCTTGCTATCTAAATAAAATACTCAGATTTGGAAATCTATATTGAGAGAGAGAGAGAGATAAAGTCCTCACATAGCTACTTAATTGTTTGACTACTCATTGATCTTCACTTATATGTTTTGGAGTAGTTTTGTCATTTACTCTTGTGGTTCACTTATATCCTATGAGTAAATGGTTGAATGAATTGAATATCATAAATATAAAATTATATATGTTTTATATGCTTATCCAATGGGGATTAATGACTTCACGTATAAGAAGTATAGGTGGTACAATTTATTGGAAGTTAGCAAACACCGCATTGGTCACTTGAACCATTTATGAAAGAATATTGAAGGAAGAGAGATTTAACATATAAATATATTATCTTGGACAGCTTGTATGATTGTGAATACCCTTAATTATTTTCAAACTTGAGCAAATTAGTTGAAGTTGGACAAGGAAGACAACGTAATGAGTTATGATTGGATATATTTGTATAGAAGTTATATTGTTATGGATCCTCCAACATGTGGTGCTTGCTTCCACCTCATATTAGCCAAAACTTCCGCACCAAGTAGAAATTCTACTTGTGCATCCAAACACCCTCAAACCCAAAGTTGTTCCATATGAGTCCACCATACCTAACTATATGTGGTATTACCTGCCATTCCAAGTAAATTTGCATGTGCCAAACTCTAAACCTTCAAATAATATTCTGTTTTGTTTGCCCGAATCGCTCATATAGTAACAAGGGGCTGTCAGTATCTTCCATGCTAGGTGGGTTATTCTCACGATATGTGTCGATTCACTATCATTCACGAGAAAGTGGCTGGTAATAGGGATTCCCACTCCCGAAATCAAAGAAAAAAATGCAAATAATTAAACAAAACTCCCCCAGGAATGTTCTTGGTATGGACGGTACCCGTGGATTCGGATCACCATGGAGTGTGATTGATTGGTGGAGGGGGAGTAAAAACTTTACCATTCTGTTTGGGAACCGCCTATAATGTATCTAGCATGGAAGATACCGAGATCTCTCGGTTGTTATGGTGACAATGAAAGCATACCGCTCAACATTATCATTCATCTATGTTTTAAAAGCTTGAGCTCTGGCACCTCTGCAAATCAATGCTTCCCTCTGCGAAAGGCCTATCTTTTACTTTCTAGTACTTACCTTTACACAAGAGTCATGATGATCTTCACCATTTCCTATATTTTGCCTTTTTCTCTTGGCAAACATCATGTGGTGGGGAAAGATCCAATCATATATGGCCATTCAAATACATTTGATCGTGATTATTATTGTTAACAATTATCTATGTGATAAATAAGTTGGGAGGCAAAACTTTAAGCCCCTATATTTCTTTGTGTTCAACGTATTCCATTTCCTCTCAAAATATGCTTTGAGTATTAGCAATCATGGAAGACTATATGATAGTTGAGAATGTGGAATTTGCTAAATCAAAGCTCTTAGATAGACCCCTCCTAGAAATAATATGAATTGCAATTGTTTGGTGACTGAAACCATAGTTTGTTAGTTTTCAAGAAGCTTTATGACATGAGCTACAGTTTATGATACATAATGATGCTAGAAAATGTGATTGGAATTATCATTGACCAAACTTGTGCACTTGCTAGCATTCACACTTCATAAATTATTTCTTGTATCATTTACCTACTCGGGGGCGAGCAGGAATTAAACTTGGTGATGCTAATACGTCTTCAACGTATCTATAATTTATGATTTATTCATGCCATGTTTACAATAATTCTATATGATTTTGGTATGATTTTATTATAACTAACTCGGAGTGACGCTGTTTTCAACAGAACTACCATGGTGTCGTTTTTTCTGGAAAAAAATAAAGTTCTTGGAATGGGCTGAAAATTTAATATGGTTTTTTATGGACCAAAAGAGACCACCGAAGCATTGTAGTTGGGCCAGAAGAGCCACGAGGAGGTGAAAAGCCACCCAGGCTCGGTCAGGGGGTAGTCGTGCTTGGAAGGCTTGTGACTTCCTCGTGGCCCCCCTTGACGTGAGATCGACGCCAAAAAATCCTATAAACACATAAACCTCCTAAAATAAGCCTAGATTGGGAGTTCTGCTGCCACAAGCCTCGAGAGCCACGAAAAACCAATCGGGAGCCCGTTCCGGCACCCTATCGGAGGGGGGAACCATCATCGGAGGCCATCTTCATCATCCCGGCAGTCTCCATGACGAGGAGGGAGTAGTTCACCCTCGGGGCTGAGGGTATGTACCAGTAGCTATGTGTTGGATCTCTCTCTCTCTCGTGTTCTTGAGATGGCACGATCTTGATGTACCGCAACCTTTATTGATATAGAGGAATCATATGGAGTTTTCCCCTCTCTACCTTCTTGTGATGAGTTGAGTTTTCCCTTTGAAGTTTTCTTATCGGAATGAGTCTATAAGGCTTTGAGAACACTTGATATATGTCTTGTGATGGGATATGCATGGTGACAATGGAATGTTCTATTGATCCACTTGATGTATGTTTTGGTGATCAACTTGTGGGTTTAGTGATCTTGGGAATCTATGCATAGGGGTTGGCACATGTTTTTGTCTTGAATCTCCGAAAGAAACTTTGGGGCACTCTTTGAAGTTCTTTGTGTTTGATTGAACATGATGAATCTCAAATAATGTGATGCATATCGTATAATCAAGCCCATGGGTACTTGTGGTGACATTGGAGTATCTAGGTGACTTGTGGCTATGCAGGTAAGCCTTGGGTCTTGAAGCATCCATCCATCTCTTTGTGCCTGGGTGGACCTTTCCGCGTGAATACTGGCCATCTCCAGCAACACCTAGGCAAATCCACTGGTTTCTCCAGGGTGCCGTTCAACCATCATCCACCCAGAGGTAAGTTGAAAACTTGGAAATCTTGAAGTCTAGATCATCATAGGTCTTGAAGTTATTACCTCACAACTCTCATGAATCACACATCCAACCCCGTCTACTAATAACATAGAAAAATAATTGAACGTTTCCCGGGGCCAAAGTGTCAAAGGGTTGGGGTACCTACCACATGATACTACATCAAGTAACCAAATTTCCAACTAACCTACTTTGCATGCAATTGGGGTGATGGAAGAACTAATGCAATAAAATATAGGTATACATGATCAAAGTGACTTGCCTAACTGATGATCTTCGTACGTGAGTGACTCTAAGTAACAAGCCTCGCACTCCGGATAATCTAACGAAGCAAACAAGAGCACTCAATAAGCATACAACAAAATTATTTGTAACTCACAAAATCAGAAATGAACTAGAATCACTCAAGACAAAACAAGGCACAAACACAAGAAAAGAAAAACATCACATAGTTTTGTTTTCTAAAAGTTGGTTGTAAACCACTAATAACAATATAGAATGTAATTGTATTATAATTAACTAGAACAATATTTGACAGAAAAGAACAATCAAATATTTTATTAATAACAGAATTAAATCCATTTAAAGTTTTGTTAAGAAAAATCTTAGTATGGTTTTAAAAGTTTTGATAAACACTACTATATGAGGTAACTATAGTTTTACTAACAAGAAGTAAAAAAAACTTATTATTAATTAATAAACATTATATTAACAGAAAAATAATTTACTAAAAACTCTTCTTAGAAAACAGAATTTAATTATATAAAACTTTGTTAGAAGAAAACTATTACTAACTAGTTTGTTTTATAACAAATTATACCTAGTTGAAAATGAGTTGAGCTTTCTATAACAATAAAGAAATAAACTAAGCAATTTTATATTTTTATTAACAGCAAGTAAAACACCTAGTGTTTAAACAACAGAACCGACTAAAACAAATTATAACAAATCTGACTTAATCTAACTAAAAACTAAATTAAGTAAACTATACTAACTACTAGGCAGAATCTGTTTATAGCTAGAACACTAAACAATTTTATCCTAAAAATCTTCAAACTAAGCATGATAAAAGTCCTAAAAAATACCAAGCAGTAGCAAAAAGATTCATATAAAAATCTATTTTTAAACTCTAGTTATTCAGATTTGAGTGATTTGAGCAAATTTGATTCAATTCAAATTTTAGAGTTCAAATTTAAAATATAAGACTACAGGGTAAAACTACATGAAATATGTGAACTAATGCAAAAAGAATCAATTCAAAACACTAAATATTTTAAAATATATAAACAAAACAAAATCAAAAAACCTTATGTTAACTAAAAACAAAACAGAAAATAAACGAAATCCTAACGATCGACCAAGGCTACGTGGCGGCTTCCTATTGGGTGCTAGCATAGGCGCGCGGGATTTTGCGGCGGTCGAGCGAAGCCTAGAGAAAAATGGTTCGCCGTATAATCGTTTCTAATCTGGATCGTAGGATCCAGATCGAATGGAAGAGAGCGGGGAAGGGGCTCACAGTGAAGGAAGGGGTCGCCGGCGAGTCCGAAGCGGTGAGGTCATCGGGATGGTGCTCCGATGGTCGAGGAAGTCATCGAAGAGGTCCAGGCGACGGCCGTGATCGCCCGGAGTCGAGTGGTGGTGCTGGACGGAGCTGAGGGCGAGGGAGTCGACGGCTAGGAGCTCGGGGAGGGTCGGTGGTCGAAGAACTCCGGCGAGTCCGATGCAGCGCTCTGGCTAGGGGGAGAGAGGGGTTTGGGGGGAATGGAGTGCGGAGGTGGCCGCTCTTATATAGGGGCGAGGCAGGGCGAGAGAAGGAAGGAGGAGGGAGATCCGGTGGAGCGGTTTCCGGCAACGGCGGCGCGCGCGCGAGGACGGGGACGACCGGGCGGATGGAGCGAGCGGTCGGGTGGGGTCCGCTTGCCAGAGAGAGGGAGAACACTGTTAGCGCGTCGGTGGCCGGCTCGAAATAAATTCGCGCGTAAATGCCCGTGGGCCGGCCCGTTTAAATACAAATCTGTTACTTTTTTTAATATCCAGAGCAGTAAAACCTCTTTAAAAGCATTCAAAACTTTTCCAAACATAGGCAATATATATATATCAAAATTAACAGAATAATAAATGCCATTTATTGAACATTTTTATTCTGTCATTTGAGCACTTTGAAAATAAAATATTTTCTGAATTTGTCTAATTGGTTTTAAAACCTTTTTCAAATATTTTTCCAAAGACCCCCTGGTTCTTATTGTTCAAATATATCACCAAGATGACCCTGGTGTGGAGTGTGATGTTGCTCCCCTCTTATTTTGAACTTTTACCAAAGTTTTCAAATAGGTGAAAGCAACAGAGGGGAATTAGAAAGGGGCTTTCAAAAAGTCAGAAGAAGCATTTCAACTATTCCATACATTCAAGCAATGATGATGATGATGCATAGCTATAATTCATAACATTCCAAAATGGAATTTTGGGATGTTACAAACCTACCCACCTTAAGATGAATCTCGCCCTCGAGATTCGGGTTGGCTAGAAAATAGGTGCGGGTGGTCTCTATGAAGATCTTCTTCGCGTTCCGAGGTGGCTTCTTCCTCGGTGTGATGACTCCACAAAACCTTACAAAACTTTATGATCCTGCTGCGGGTAACTCTGTTGGCAGTCTCGAGGATTCTGACAGGCTTCTCCTCGTAGGTCAGATCACTGTCAAGTTGTATGGCCTCTAGGGGCACTGTGTCTCTCAATGGAATATCATCCATCTCATCATGGCATTTCTTCAGCTGGGACACATGGAAAACATCATGAACTCCGGATAATCTTTCCGACAATTCCAGTTTGTATGCAACTTCACCTCTATGTTCAAGAATTTTGTAGGGGCCTATGAATCTGGGTGCTAACTTTCCTTTAACACCAAACCTCTTGATTCCTCGAAGTGGCGACACACGAAGATATGCTCGGTCTCCCACTTCATATGTCACTTCCATACGTTTGCTGTCAGCATAACTCTTCTGTCGAGATTGAGCTATCTTGAGTCTGTCACGAATCAGCTTGACTTTCTCTTCAGAATCTCGGATAAGGTCGGGACCAAAAATTTGTCGGTCTCCAACACCATCCCACGTCAATGGTGTTCTGCACCTCCTTTCGTATAAAGCTTCGAAAGGGGCCATCTTCAAACTGGTCTGATAACTGTTGTTGTACAAGAATTCTGCGTAAGGTAAGTTGTCATCCCAACTGGATCCATAATCTAGCGTACAAGCTCTCAACATGTCTTCCAGAATCTGGTTGACTCTCTCAGTCTGTCCATCGGTCTGCGGATGAAAAGTTGTACTGAACTCCAGTCTCGTACCCAAAGTTTCATGTAACTGATGCCAAAACTTTGAGGTAAACAGTGTTCCTCTATCTCACACGATATTCCTCGGAACTCCATGCAGACATACGATCCTGGTCATATATATCTTGGCTATCTTAGCACTGGTGTAGGTGGTCTTTACTGGGATGAAATGAGCCACCTTGGTCAAGCGATCTACCACTACCCAGATGGAATCAAATCCTGAACGGGTCCTGGGTAGTCCTGTGATGAAGTCCATGCCAAGCTTTTCGCATTTCCACTCGGGTATCAGCAAAGGTTGGAGTAACCCTGCTGGCTTCTGATGTTCCGCCTTTACTCGCTGACAAACATCACATATTGAAACTTGTTCCGCAATATCCTTCTTCATACCTGTCCACCAATAACTGTCCTTTAAATCTAGATACATCTTGGTGTTGCCTGGGTGTATTGAGTATGGTGAATCATGGGCTTCTTGTAGTATCAACTTCCTGAGCTCTGGGTCATTGGGCACATAGATTCGGTTCTCAAACCATAGAGTTCTGTGTTCATCCTCACGAAAACCTTTAGCCTTACCTTCGTTCATTTTCTGCTTAATCTCAGCTATCTCCTTGTCCGTCTTCTGGGCTTCACGAATTCTTTCGGTCAAGGTGGACTAGATCTCCAGTGTGGCAACATATCCTCTTGGAACTATCTCTAGCCTGAGCTCCCTGAGATCATCGACTAACTCTTGGGGTAATCCTCCCGCTGTGAGTGTGTTCACATAAGCTTTCCGACTCAAGGCATCTGCTACCACATTTGCCTTACCGGGATGGTAGTGTAATCTCATGTCATAGTCCTTGATTAACTCTAACCATCTCCTCTGTCTGAGGTTCAACTCTTTCTGCGTGAAGATATACTTCAGGCTCTTATGATCGGTGTAAACATCACAACTATTTCCGACAAGGAAATGTCTCCAGGTCTTGAGTGCATGCACTACGGCTGCTAGTTCCAAATCATGGGTGGCATAATTCAACTCATGAGGTCGTAGTTGTTTGGATGCATAAGCTACAACCTTTCCATCTTGCATGAGTACTCCTCCAAGTCCTTGACGTGAAGCATCACAATAAACATGGAAGTCCTTCCGAATATTGGGCAAAATCAACATTGGGGCTGTGACCAAACGTTTCTTCAACTCCTGAAAACTAGCTTCACATTCCTCAGTCCAAATATACTTAGACTCTTTCTTCAACATCTCTGTCATGGGCTTGGCAATCTTTGAGAAATTCTCAATGAACCTCCGGTAATATTCGGCTAGTCCGAGAAAACTGTGGATCTCCTTAACTGAGGTGGGTGACTTCCACTCGGTGATGGCTTCAACCTTAGCGGGGTCTACGGCTATTCCTTCTCTGGAAATAACGTGTCCAAGGAATCCGACTTTCGTCATCCAAAATTCACATTTGCTGAACTTGGCATATAACTGATGTTCTCTAAGCTTCTCCAGAACTAAACGCAAATGTTCCTTGTGTTCTTCATCGTTCTTGGAGAATATCAAAATGTCATCCATGAACACCACAACAAACTTGTCCAAATATTCCATAAACACTTTGTTCATCAAATTCATGAAGTAGGCAGGAGCATTAGTCAAACCAAAAGACATGACAGTATACTCATACAAGCCATACCTTGTGGTGAAAGCTGTTTTGGGTATATCTTGTTCACGAATCTTCAACTAGTGATACCCTAATCGAAGATCGATCTTGGAGAATACTTTGGCGCCTACTAGCTGATAAAACAAGTCATTAATCATCGGCAGAGGATACTTGTTCTTGATAGTCACCTCGTTCAAGGCACGATAATCGACTACCATTCTCAAGGTTTTACCCTTCTTCTCCACCAAAAGAACTGGGGCTCCCCAAGGTGAAGAACTTGGGCGAATATACCCTTCGTCCAATAAGTCCTTAATTTGCTTCTTGATTTCCACTAGATCATTTGCGGGCATCCGATAGGGTCTCTTGGAAATTGGGGCTGTCCCTGGTAGTAGCTCTATCAGGAACTCAATCTCTCTATCTGGTGGCATGCCTGGTAATTCTTCCGAGAATACATCCGGAAAGTCTTTTACCACAGGTACTTCCTCCTGAACAACTCCTGTGAGAGAATTTAACCGAGCACTCATACGTGTGCGTCGGGATACATACTTAATCCTCTTGTTCTCCGGGGTGGTGAGTGAAACATACTTGCTAGGGCAATCAAGATTTCCTTCATACTTGGCCATCCAATCCATGCCTAGGATTACATCCAATCCCTGGGATTCTAAGACGATGAGGTCGGTGGGAAAAACATGGTTTCCTATATGATGTTTCAGGGTGTGGCATCCTATCCCTGCCATCATCATACCTCCTGGGGAACTGACCTTAATGGGCTGACTAAGGGTTTTGGTGGGCAAACCATACTTATCCACAACTACCCTTGATATGAATGAATGAGTTGCACCGGAATCAAAAAGTACTGTAACTGGACGTGAATGCAATAAAAACTTACCAACCACAGTCTCGGGTTGATCATAGACTTCTTCCACGTCGAGGTGGTTCACCTGGGCACGAGGAAAAGGGTTGGGCTTCTTGGCTGCGGAGTTGTCGTTTCCATTTCCCTGCTTGCTCTGGGTACACTCAGTAGCATAGTGCCCTGTCTTCTGGCACTTGAAATAGGTGATGTGGCTCATATCCTTCTGAGTAGGAGCGTGACGGTGCTGGTTGTCGTTCCCATTCCCATTGTCAGTCTTGAAGTTGCCATGGTTGGGATGGGCATTCCCATTTCCTCCATGGTTGTGGCCTCCATGGTTGTGCATGGCATGAGTGTGCCTTCCAAACTTACCGGTCCCTGATCCGGTATTCCCTGAGTACGGGTAGTAGCGGGGCTTCTGATGAGCTCCAGAGTTAAACTTCCCCTGAGTGTATTTCCTCTTGCGGTTCTCAATTTGCTGTTGTTTACCCTCCAGGATGAGGGCCTTGTCCACCAGCTCTTGGTAGTTGTTGAAGGTAGCCACTACCAGCTGCATGCTCAACTCATCGTTGAGTCCTTCCAGAAACTTCTCCTGCTTGGCCGCATCATCGGCCACGTCTCCTGGTGCATAACGTGCCAATGTGCTGAAATCGTCCATGTATTGGGCCACGGAACGGTTCCCCTGGCGCAAGTTGCGAAACTCGCGCTTCTTTAGACTCATAGCTCCAGCTGAGACATGTGCGGTGCGGAAAGCTTGCTTGAATTGTTCCCAAGTCACACCAGCAATAGGATATGTGGTGGTGTAGTTCTCCCACCATGAAGTTGCTGGTCCTTCGAGCTGATGTGTGGCAAAGCGCACTTTCTCAGCATCAGTACATCCAGCGGTGACAAGTTCTCTCTCATCTTACGGAGCCAGTCATCCGCCACAATGGGCTCAATGCTGCTGGAGAAAGTTGGAGGGTTCAACCTCAGAAAACGGGTGAGGTTGTCAGCCTGAGGTGGATGGTGGTTGTTGTTGTTCTGGTTGTTGGTCTGATTCTGGATCAATAGCTACATCAGTGCATTCTGCTGCTGAAGGAGTTGCGTGAGTTCCGGCGAGAAGTTGAAGTCGGACTCACGTCGTGGAGGCATCTTGCTGTTTTCAGAGGGGTGAGAATTAGAATAGCACAATGACCTAAAAGGGAAATTCACTACCCATATGCAATGCAACGAACATATCACACCAAACACTCATTCATTTATTTAATCAAGGTCAAACATCGAGATACAAATCTCCATTCAAACTAAACATCGACCTACGCTTTTAACGTCGAAAATGAAGATACATGGGGCATAACTAAAGTTTTCCTCAGAAGTACATGGTGACGGAGCCTCCTCCAGTGGTGCTCTCCTCATAGTCATCATCGTCGTTGATGAAAGGGGCCAAGTCTCCTTCGGGATGAAGATTTTCACCCATGTCCATCTGTTCCTCCAGAGTGGCGATGCGAGTGTTCAGCTTGTCGATCCTCTCTAAGAAATCCTTCACCTCATACTCATGCTCGTACTCGGCTTCCCGTAAGTCAGCTTCAAGGTCAATCTCGCGGTTCATCAGATTCTTGATTGTCTTCGTGTCTGCACGTACACGAAGCTCCAAGGTTCTGACGTGCGTCTCCAAGGTCTGGATATAGGAAATGGTGGTGTCTTCAGTGGGAGTGGTTATGATATTTCCATTTGCATCTCTGCGACAAACCACGCTGAGTCCTGGTCAAATGGTTCCACCTCTGTATTCCTCCTGAATACGTCCAAGGGCACGATGAATGGCCATGTCTCTCCCAAGTATCCAGCTGGGAGCCACAAACTTGAAGTTGATGGGTTCCTTCCGATTCCCAAAGGTCTTCCCTGGAATGTGCACCTCGATCCTGTAGCGTCCGTCTTGGGGAAAAGACATGATAGGAGTCCTGATGATGCTTGGTAAAGCAATCCTCACGTCCTTGACGATCCTCATCAGCTCCTTGCCAAAGGGCATCGTTGCGTCAGGCTGGCAAAACTCCGTGATCAACACTGGGATGAAGGTGGCCATCTATAAATTTTGAAATAATCGAAGAGAAGTCAGAAACGAGTAGATGAGAGTATAAGAATTTTAAAGACAAAAGGGAAATAAGTCCTAAGGCTTTCCCATCCTAGAGGTTACATCCTACGGTCAGCGTGTGCTCTGATACCATTTCTGTAGCGACCCGACCTGAAAGGTTGAATCTCCGGTGTTTCCATACCATCCCAAGATCATGCTGGTACACACACGGTACATCAATGTATATATCAAAGGGAAATCACACAGCATTATATTAATCGAAATCTCATATCGAGTCCTTTATTACAATAAAGATTACAATAAAGTGGCTGAAGGCTAACTCATGAGAATATCTAAATCTTGCGGAAGCATCGAAGGAAGATGAGTCCATCTGACTCCAAGGGCATCTCACCGAGCGTAGAGTGTATCCTCACTCCTGGTCAGAAAAGTACTCTGCAACATGATACGTTGCACCCGTGTAGGTCAGCATATGGAATATGCTGGCAAAGTCACAAGAGAGGGGTGAAAAGATAATCATCTAATCTATATGCAAATATGGCAAGTGGAGTAGTAAGTTTTTGCGTAAAGCCAATTTTTCCTACATCAAGAGAGGGCTAAGCAAAATTATTACTAAGTTGGTTGATTAATGAGATGGTTCCACCAACCAATTCTCATACCCAAGTTATTAATACCCACATCATCATATTAATTGTGTTGAGGTTTCCGGAAGTTTTAGTTCCCTTGGCTCAAGCCATCCATGACCGTGGACATGGCTAATCGATTAGGTTGAGTACTATGCAGAGTTTTGCACACGTTCCCCACAATATTTGGTCGCCTCCGTTTGATTTCTCGCACTTCAGGGTGTTTGAGAAAACGGATGACCAAAACATGGTCTTCCAAAGGGTTTCCCTGCGACTCTGTCGGTGCCCATCCTTTCCTACCGTTCTTCTACATCTTGTAGCACCGCCTGTCCAGGGTCACCACGATATCCAACCAAGCCAAATCCCATAATGACTTGTGGCTATGCAGGTAAGCCTTGGGTCTTGAAGCATCCATCCATCTCTTTGTGCCTGGGTGGACCTTTCCGCATGAATACTGGCCATCTCCAGCAACACCTAGGCAAATCCACTGGTTTCTCCAGGGCGCCGTTCAACCATCATCCACCCAGAGGTAAGTTGAAAACTTGGAAATCTTGAAGTCTTGATCATCATAGGTCTTGAAGTTATTACCTCACAACTCTCATGAATCACACATCCAACCCCATCTACTAATAACATAGCAAAATAATTGAACGTTTCCCGGGGCCAAAGTGTCAAAGGGTTGGGGTACCTACCACATGATACTACATCAAGTAACCAAATTTCCAACTAACCTACTTTGCATGCAATTGCGGTGATGGAAGAACTAATTCAATAAAACATAGGTATACATGATCAAAATGACTTCCCTGACTGATGATCTTCGTATGTGAGTGACTCTAAGTAACAAGCCTCACACTCCGGATAATCTAACGAAGCAAACAAGAGCACTCAATAAGCATACAACAAAATTATTTGTGACACACAAAATCATAAATGAACTAGAATCACTCAAGACAAAACAAGGCACAAACACAAGAAAAGAAAAACATCACATAGTTTTGTTTTCTAAAAGTTGGTGGTAAACCACTAATAACAATATAGAATGTAATTGTATTCTAATTAACTAGAACAATAGTTGACATAAAAGAACAATAAATATTTTATTAATAACAGAATTAAATCCATTTAAAGTTTTGTTAAGAAAAATCTTAGTATGGTTTTAAAAGTTTTGATAAACACTACTATATGAGGTAACTATAGTTTTACTAACCAGAAGTAAAACAAAAATTATTATTAATTAATAAACATTATATTAACAGAAAAATAATTTACTAAAAACTCTTCTTAGAAAACAGAATTTAATTATATAAAACTTTGTTAGAAGAAAACTATTACTAACTAGTTTGTTTTATAACAAATTATACCTAGTTGAAAATGAGTTGAGCTTTCTATAACAATAAAGAAATAAACTAAGCAATTTTATATTTTTATTAATAGCAAGTAAAACACCTAGTGTTTAAACAACAGAACCTACTAAAACAAATTATAACAAATCTGATTTAAACTAACTAAAAACTAAATTAACTAAACTATACTAATTACTAGGCAGAATCTGTTTATAGCTAGAACACTAAACAATTTATCCTAAAAATCTTCAAACTAAGCATGATGAAAGTCCTAACTAATACCAAGCAGTAGCGAAAAGATTCACATAAAAATCTATTTTTAAACTCTAGTTATTCAGATTTGAGTGATTTCAGCAAATTTGATTCAATTCAAATTTAGAGGTCAGATTTGAAATCTAAGACTACATGGTGAAACTACATGAAATATGTGAACTATGCAAAAAGAATCAATTCAAAACACTAAATAGTTTAAAATATATAAACAAAACAAATTCAGAAAACCTTCTGTTAACTAAAAACAAAACAGAAAATAAACGAAATCCTAACGATCGGCCAAGGCTACGTGGCGGCTTCCTATTGGGTGCTAGCACAGGCGCGCGGGAGTTTGCGGCGGTCGACCGAAGCCTAGAGAAAAACGGTTTGTCGTATAATAGTTTCTAATCTGGATCATAGGATCCAGATCGAACAGAAGAGAGCGGGGAAGGGGCTCACAGTGAAGGAAGGGGTCGCCGGCGAGGAGGTTCTCCGACGAGTCCGAAGAGGTGAGGTCTTCAGGATGGCGCTTCGGTGGTCGAGGAGGTCGTCGGAGAGGTTCAGGCGATGGCGGTGATCGTCCGGAGTCGAGTGGTGGTGCCGGACGGAGCTGAGGGCGAGGGAGTCGACGACTAGGAGCTCGGGGAGGGTCGGTGGTCAGAGAACTCTGGCGAGTCCGATGTAGCGCTCTAGCTAGGGGGAGAGAGGGGTTCGGGGGGGGATGGAGTGCGAAGGTGGCCGCTCTTATATAGGGGCGAGGCAGGGCGAGAGAAGGAAGGAGGAGGGAGATCCGGTGGAGCGGTTTCCGGCGACGGCAGCGCGCGCGCGAGGACAGGGACGACCGCGCGGATGGAGCGAGTGGTCGGGTGGGGTCCGCTTGCGAGAGAGAGGGGGAACGCTATGAGCGCATCGGTGGCCGGCTCGAAATAAATTCGCGAGTAAATGCCCATGGGCCGGCCCGTTTAAATACAAATCCATTACTTTTTTTAATATCCGGAGCAGTGAAACCTCTTTAAAAGCATTCAAAACTTTTCCAAACAAAGGTAATATATATATAAAAATTAACAGAGTAATAAATGCCATTTATTGAACATTTTTATTCTGTCATTTGAGCAATTTGAAAAAAAAAATCAGAATTTGTCTAATTGGTTTTAAAACCTTTTGCAAACATTTTTCAAAAGACCCTCTGGTTCTTATTGTTCAAATATATCACCAAGACGACCCTGGTGTGGAGTGTCATGTTACTCCCCTCTTATTTTGAACTTTTACCAATGTTTTCAAATAGGTGAAAGCAACATAGGGGAAGTAGAAAGGGGCTTTCAGAAAGTCAGAAGAACATTTCAACTATTCCGTACATTCAAGCAATGATGATGATGATGCATAGCTATAATTCATAACATTCCAAAATGGAATTTTGGGATGTTACAATTTTTCAATTATGAAATCTGGGAGATGGATCTCAAAACATTGTTTCCTTCCTGGAGGAAAGGTTGTATGAGATACAACCAGAAGGTTTTGTCAGTCCTAAGGATACTAAAAGGTGTGCAAGCTCCAGTGATCCTTCTATGGGCTAGAGCAAGCATATCGGAGTTGGAATATACTCTTTGATGAGGTGATCAAAGCTTTTGAGTCTATACAAAGTTTATGAGAAACTTGTATTTACAATAAAGTGAGTGCAAGCACTATAGAATTTCTGATAAGTATATTTGGATGACATATTGTTGATCGGGAATGATGTAGAATTTCTGGAAAGAATAAAGGGTTGTTTGAAAATGATTTTTTCAAAGTAAGTCCTGGATAAAGCTACCTAATTGTTGGGCATCAAGATCTGTAGAGATAGATCAAGATGCTTGATGAGACTTTCATTGAGTACATACCTAGACAAGATTTTGAAAGAGTTCAAAATGGATCAGTCAAAGAAGAAGTTCTTGCCTGGTTTGTATGGTGTGGAGTTGAGTGAGACTCAAAGCTCGACCACGGCAGAAGAAAGAGAAATAACGAAGGTCGTCCCTAAATCTTATCCATAGGCTCTGTATAGTATCTCATGTTGTGTACCGCACCTATGTGTTCCTTGCCATGAGTCTGTCAAGGGGTACAAGAGTGATCCAAGAGTGGATCACTAGGCAGTGGTCAAGATTATCCGTAGTAACTAGAGGACTAAGGAAATATTGCTCGATTATGGAGGTGATAAAGAGTTCGTCGTAAAGGGTTACGTCGCTACAAACTTTAACACCAATCCGGATGACTCTGAGTAGCAATCTAGATACGTATAGTGGAGCAGCCATTTGGAATAGCTCCAAGTGGAGTGTGGTAGCAGTGTCTACAGTATGACTAGATATTTGCAAAGTACACACGGATCTGAATGTCGCAGACCCGTTGACTAAAGACCTCTCTCACATGCAAAGCATGATCAAACCCCAGAACTCATTGGGTGTTAGATTCATAACAATGTAAATCACATGGTGATGTGAACTAGATTATTGACTCTAGTGCAAGTGGGAGACTGTTGGAAATATGCCCTAGAGGCAATAATAAATTGGTCATTATTATATTTCCTTTTTCGTGATAATCATTTATTATCCATGCTATAATTGTATTGATTGGAAACTCAAATACATGTGTGGGTACATAGACAACATTGTGTCCCTAGTATGCCTCTAGTTAACTAGTTCGTTTATCAAAGATGGTCAAGGTTTCCTGGCCATAGACATGATATGTTATTTGATAATGGGATCACATCATTAGGAGAATGATGTGATGGACAAGACCCAAACTATAAACATAGCATTTGATCATGTTAGTTTATTGCTATAGGTTTCTGCATGTCAAGTATCTGTTCCTATGACTATGAGATCAAGCAACTCACTGACACCGGAGGAGTACTTTGTGTGTATCAAGCATGGCAATCTAACTGGGTGACTATAAAGGTGCTATACAGGTATCTTCGAGGGTGTCTGTTGGGTTGGCATGGATAGAGACTGGGATTTGTTACTCCGTGTGACGGAAAGGTATCTCGGGGCCCACTCGGTAAAGCAACATCACAACAAGCCTTGCAAGCAAAGTGACTAATGTGTTAGCCACAGGATCTTGTATTACGAAACGAGTAAAGAGACTTGATGGTACCGAGATTGAACTAGGTATAGAGATACCGATGATCGAATCTCGGGCAATAACATACCGAAGAACAAAGGGAACAACATACGGGATTAATTGAATCCTTGACATAGAGGTTCAACCGATAAATAGCTTCATAGAATATGTAGGAACCAATATGGGAATCGAGGTCCCGCTATTGGTTATTGATCGTAGAGGTGTCTCGGTCATGTCTGCATAGTTCTCGAACCCGCAGAGTCTACACACTTAACGTTTGGTGACGATATAAGTATAGTTGAGTTGTTATGTTGGTGACTGAAAGTTGTTCAGAGTCCCGGATGAGATCCCGGACATGATTGGAGCTCCAGAATAGTCCGGAGGTAAAGATTGATATGTGGAATAATACTATTTGGTCTTCGAAAGGGTTTCGGAATTCACTAGAAGTGGTTTCAGATGTTTCCCGAAATGTTCTGGTACAAGAACACTTTATTTGGGCCAAGGGGTAGAGCCCATGGGGCTTTAGGAAGGTGCAAAAGGAGTTTTGTGGAGGCCAGGGGCCAGACGCCAGGGACCCTGGCGTCTTGGGCCAGACGTCGAGGACCCTGGCATCTGGTCCTGGAGTCCGAGAAGGACTCTTGCCTACGTGCCAAATCGACCTTGAGAAGGGTTTTTCTCCAAATTTCAACCCTAGGGCTCTACATATAAATAAACGGGCGGGGCTAGCACCCGGAACACATCAAGTTTTCCCAAGCCGTCTGTCGGCAACCCCGTCCCTCTAATTTATCCTCCGTCATAGTTACTGTTGTGCTTGGCAAAGGCCTGCGGAGATTGTTCTTCACCACCACCGTCACCATGCCTTTGTGTTGCCGGAACTCAGCTCCTACTTCACCATCGCTCACTGGATCAAGGGCGTGAAGCCGTCATCAAGCTGCACGTGTGTTGAATGCGGAGATGTCGTCCGTTCGGTGCTAGATCGGAATGAACATGATGGCATCGCGGGACGGCTCGTGATGAGATCGTCGGACGGCTCTTGATTGGATCACGAAGATGTTTGACTTCATCAACCGCGTTTCTTAATGCTTCCGCTTAGCAATCTACAAGGGTATGTAGATCCACTCTCCCTCTCATAGACGCCCATCACCATGGATAGATCTTGCGTGTGTATAGGAAATTTCTTGTTTCCCATGCAACGTTCACCAACACTTTTACCATGAATTACAATTTACAGTCAGTCCTTGTTCTTCAGGGGTGCTCTGCATTTATGTTTTCTGGTCTCAGAAAGGGCTAGTGAGATACCATTTTATCATATTGTATCATGATTGTTTTGATAAAATTGTTGTCATCCAAGATTTATTATTATTGCCCGCTAGTTGATTATGCCATTGATATGAGTAAATTTGAGACCTAAATGTTATTGTGAACGTGGTTAGTCTATTGTCTTTGCTGAAAATTTGAACATCAGTTACATATATTTACAACAACAAGATCAAACATAGTTTGTAAAAGTTTTTCTTTGTCCCTTTTAGTTTGTCAACTGAATTTGTTGAGGACAAGCAATGGGTTAAGCTTGGGGGAGTTGATATGTCTCCATCGTATCTACTTTTCCAAACTCTTTTGCCCTTGTTTTGGACTCTAATGTGCATGATTTGAATAGAACTAACCTGGACTGACGCTGTTTTCAGCAGAATTTCCTTGGTGTTATTTTTTTTGCAGAAATAGAAGTTCTCGGATTGACCTGAAAATTTAGGGAGAATATTTTTGGAATTAATAAAAGATACTGGCAAAAGTATCAACCAGAGGGGCCCCACCCATTGGCCACTAGCCAGGGGGCGCCCCCCCCCCCAAGGGCGCGCCTAGGTGGCTTGTGGGCCCCCTGCAGCTCCACCGACCTGAATTCCAACTCTATATATTCACATCCGTGGAAAAAATCAAAGAGAAGAGTTCATCATGTTTCATGATATGGAGCCGCCGCCACCTCCTGTTCTTCCTCGGGAGGCCAGATTTGGAGTCCATTTTGGGCTCCGGAGAGGGGAAATCGACACCATCGTCATCACCAACCATCCATCATCACCAATTCCATGATGCTCTTCACCGTTTGTGAGTAATTCCATCATAGGCTTGCTGGACGGTGATGGGTTAGATGAGATTTACCATCTAATCGAGTTAGTTTTGTTAGGGTTTGATCCCTAGTATCCACTGTGTTCTGAGATTGATGTTGCTGTGACTTTGCTATGCTTAATGCTTGTCACTAGGGCCCGAGTGCCATGATTCTTGGTCTGAACCTATTATGTTTTCATGAATATATATGTGTTCTTGATCCTATCTTGCAAGTTGTAGACACCTATTATGAGTTATGATCCGCATACCCCAAGGTGACAATAACTGGGATTCTTTCCGGTTATTACCGTAGTTTGAGGAGTTCATGTATTTACCAAGTGCTAATGCTTTTGTTTGGTTCTCTATTAAAAGGAGGCCTTAATATCCCTTAGTTTCCATTAGGACCTCGTTGCCATAGGAGGGTAGGACAAAAGATGGCATGCAAGTTCTTTTCCATAAGCACGCATGACTATATATGGAATACATGCCTACATTACATTGATGAATTGGAGCTAGTTCTGTGTCACCCTATGTTATAACCATTTGCATGAAGAATGCCATCTGAAATAATTATACATCATTGATCCATTGCCTATGAGCTTTTCACATATTGATCCTTGCTAAGTTAATTCTCCGTTGCTACTGTTACAATCACTACAAAACTACTATTGTCACTTTTGCCATCGCTGTCGTTACTTCCATACTACTTTGCTACTAAATACTTTGCTGTAGATATTAAGTATTTCAGGTGTGGTTGAATTGACAACTCAGCAGCTAATACTCGAGAATATTCTTTCGATCCTCTTTTGTCGAGTCAATAAATTTGGGTTGAATACTCTACCCTCGAAAACTATTGCAATCCCCTATACTTGTGGGTTAACAAGATTCGTCTCCCTTTTGGGTATGTGTGTAACGTATATCATGTTCACAGTTTTTACCTTGGGAGGGAATTGCTTTTGTCCTCCATTGTTCGGCCCACAAGGCTCTTCACTATCATCACTTCGTGGTCCCTTGCCCTGCTCCTTCGCTACAAGTTTGCCGACTTGTTCGAATATCCAACAATTACGGTTGGTGTGGGTGGCTTGCTTGTCTTGGGAGCCATGGATTTGGCAGGCCCTATCCATGATTTTGTCTAGCATGGATGGTTTGTCTCTATTTCCTTTAGAGGGCTTCTTTCATTGTGACAGCCCAAGTGTTGTCTCTGCCTTTTATAGCATGTAACCTATGTGGACCCATGTGTCATGTGATGTATGAATTCAGTTTACTTCTTGCCACTCCATCTCATCATCATGCATCATGTCATCTCATCATCATGCATAATATAATGTGGTGTGCTTCCATGTGAACTCGTTGAGATTGTGAGTAGATCTTTTGTGATTTGTGGATGTGTGCATGTGTGGGCTTCAACCCCCTCTCTTCTTCTTTATTTTCAATCTAAACCTAAGCTTTATTTCCTTTTGTTTTTCCTTAACAGAATTAACTTGCTCTAAAAATCTGTTAAAATGTTCAAGATGTAGGATATATTATTTTGTCTCAATGTGTGTTGTCCTTTTGGTGTTTTGAGCCTTGTGATATTGGGGTTTTAAATAAAACCGGGGCTGCTATTGCAAAAGGTATTTAATTTGCTAGCCCTAAAAATCATCTTGATATTTTACTCACATAGGGCATAATTCCTTATGGTGTCAAGTATTTTTATTTTGTTAAAAATCCTCTTTATTTTCACTGGGCTTTGTCTTGTTTTTGTTTTGTTTATAAAAAGGGAAAACCCTTATGTGTTTTCTCCGTGTGAGAGAGAGAGGAAGGCTGGGCCTTTTCCCTCCCGCGCGGCCCAGCCCAGGTAGCGAGACGGCTACCAGCTCTCATCATCCTCTGTTAGTGCAGCGCGCTCGTCAGCAAGAGTGTGCGCATCGCATCGCCGTCAGGGGCTCACGGACGCCGAGGTTGGCGCCGTTTCGCCCCCCCCCCTTTATAAGGACACGGATGCCTAGGGTTTCCCCTTCTCCATCCTCGCCGTCGCTGCTTATTCTTCCTCCTTCTTCTCCCTTCTTCTTCTTCTTTCTCCCGGGTTCAGAGTGAGAGAGGTAAGTTCATAGGTTGTAACCGGTCTTCCTCGCCATCGTCATCGTCACCCCGGTGGCCCTCGTCATTCGTGGAGATGGCGTGCGGCATCCCGGAGCCATCCGCGTTCCATTCTGCGTGCTAGGGGGGGTGAGGAGCACCTCCCCACAGTGCCGCTTCACCATCGCCGTCGTCCGGAAGTGAGCGGGGCGTCGCCGGCATCTTATTCCTCTTCTTCCTCGTCGTCGCCGCTTCCCTCGTCTCCAGGCAGCCCCTCGGTGAGCAGGACGTCGTGCAGCCCTTTCTTCCCCCACGTAGGCCATGCTCGTCGCCGTAGTGTTCGTCGTCGCCAGCCAGAAAGGTGTGGCCTTGAGGGCTCGCCTCCATCCCCCTCATCGCGAGACGAACGGGGGAATGGATTCCCTGTAGATCCGCGCTTCTCTTGTGCCAGTCCGCGTCACCGGAGAGGCCCGTGGTCGTCAAAATCGTCACCGCCGTGTTGTTGTCACTGGTGGACATTATGTTCAGTTTTGTCAGAGTTTTGCTAGGTCAGTTAGCATTAGAAGCGCTCCCCCTCCTTCCTATCGAGATCTGAAGTGTAGCTCAATGGCAACTGGCTCGGGGAAACGACTGCAAGGTCACGGGTTCAATCCCGGCTTCCCCACCCCTTTTTGCTCCTTTTTTCCATTGGCTGGTGTGCTGTGCCATGTGCGGATCCAGTGTGCGTGTGCCGGATCCCATGTGCGGTGGGGTGTGTGTGTGGATTTGGTGTGGCTGTGTGCCAGATCTGGTGTGGTTGTGGTGTTGTGTGTGTGTGTGTGCGTGTGTGTGGTGTGTGTGTGTATCTCTTGTGGCCAGCAGGATCCAGAGTGTGTGTGTGTGTGTGTGGCAGAGTGTGTATGTGTGTATGTGTGCTGGTGTGTGAATGGCAAGTGGGCCCTGGCCCCACTTTTCATCCACTAGAGGGGCCCTGGTGCCTATGCCAGGTGGGCCCTCCTATATAATGTTGTTTTTTCTTTTATTTTGTTTGTGTTGAATTGTCATATTAGATCATTTATATTTCTGGTATTTTCCAAATCTGGATATGTGCAAATATGGACATGATCATTTATAGTAAATTTTCACTTATAGGAATGAGTAGTGTTTTGCTATCTAGTGTTTTGCCATGATGCTCCATGTAAACATATGAGTACGATACATGATTTTGGGGTAGAATAACCCAAGGAATTCATTGGTGCAAAATTTTTGGTCATTTGAGCAAGTTCGGCAAAATGTCATTTTGTCTCAAAGTGCCATTATGTCATTTTTGATATATTTAATCCATGCATGCTATGATAATTGTGCCAACATGAATATGGTAGCCTTTGATGAGTAGAATGCCATGGTATTTATTTTTTTCATGTTAAACTTGCATATAAGTGCGAACCATGCTCTAAAGTAGGTACTAAAATATTGCTGTTTTTAAACATGCTAAATATTTCTAAGTCTGAAAATCTGGTAATATTTTTATGCCATGAATAGTGGATGCTACCAAGTGATATGTTGAGAATTAGCTCCAGCTTAGTGCTAGTGTTTTGAAGTAGTTGTTGTCCTCTATCATACTGTTACTTTTCATGCCATGGGGTCGTCTCTATCACCATTAGTTTCTGTTGTCAACTTTCTATCAGCTTAACTCAGATTCCAGAAAACTATTATTTTCACGAAGACCCTAAAATCTGTTTCATCATGCCAAATTGTGAGCTTCATGCTTATTGATGTGTGCCTCCATTCCAGATTGTGTAGTTGGATAATTTTATAAGCATGCCATGTAGTTTTTGTCAATGCCTTGTTTGTGGTTGGAGACTTCCTGTAGCTCTAGTTATTGGCTGTGAAAATTGCTATGTTGTTGTTTTGTGGCAGATTGTTTGTTTTATTGTTTTGTGACTTGTGGGAGCTATACTCCATGGAATTGCTTGATATTTGACTCCATTGTGGTTGGTTTTTCATTGCCTAACCAGTGGCTACCTTGGACTGCCAAGGAATATCCCATGGCCTTCCTTGTCTTGTGTTTTGCCTCCGTAACTTGTCGAGAGCGTAGCGTGAGAACCGTAACTCCATTTCCTACGTTCTTCATATGCATTTGTATTGATTTTGCATGAAGCATACATATTTGCCATGTTCATGCATGCTTAAATAACTTAACATGAGGTTCTATCCAGAATTGCATACAACTAAACTAATGCATGTGAAACATGACTAGTTTAGGATTGCCCTGTTAAGTACTTCAAATGAATCATGCATCATCTTGTTTGTGCATTGCACCTTGGTTGGATGTTTATTGTTGATGTTTCTCTTGGGTAGGTGTGAGTGTTGAAACTCAGTACGAGGATCCAGGAGAGTACCACTACGAGGACCCCGCTCTTTGCCCCTCTAAAGAACCAACAGGCAAGATGATCGCACCCGAATCCCGACACTATTTTTGCTTTGCTAGATGTCTCGTTCTTATTGTTACTTATGTGTTACCTACCACTTGAATGGCAAGCCTCCTACATTGCCATGATAGCCTCTAACCCCTCCACATCCTAGCAATCCTTGTTTGGCTAAGTTACCGTTGCTCAGCCCCTCTTTTAGCGTTCTTAGTTACAGGTGCAGGTTGTATCCATGTGATAACATGGATTTTGGCATATCACAATATTATCTGCTATTTAATTTAATGCACTTATATATCTTGGTATGGTGGAAGGCTTGGCCTTTTGCTTGGTGTTTTGTTCCACTTTTACCGCCATAGTTTCTTGTTACAGGTGTTATGTTTCAGTATTTTGCGCTCCTAACATGCTCGGGGTTGTTATGGGGACCCCCTTGATTATTCGGTTGAGATTAAAACTTGTCTGGCAAGATCCAACATTGGTGCTATTTCCTTAAACAACTTAATAAAATCTTCATATGGCTTTGCAACCCCATGGATAATTAATCAACCCCCGGGCCAGTGCTCCTCCCGAGTGTTGGTCCAAACTAGAGCACTATGCGGGGCCAACCCAGGGCAACTCGGGAGATTTATATCAGGACTCCGTATGCATTGCTTATCCATTGTGTCCTGAGAACGAGAGATGCGGCTCTAATCGGGTTCGTCGACACGTCGGGTGGTCTTGCTGGACTTGTTTTACCATTGTCGAGTGGCTTGCGTGTGGGACTCTGACTTTCTTTAGGCTATCTCAAAGTGTTGGAATTCCTTTGGAGTGGCCTAGGATGATAACGAGATCCGTGGTCGAGGTTATTCCCGTGGAGTGTGGTTAATTTGTGATGGACTAGTTGGAGCACCCCTGCAGAGTTAAAACTTCCGGAAAGTCATGCCCGCGGTTATGTGGCAACTTGGATATTTGTTTAACACCCGATTATAGTTAACTTGAAGTAAACTCTAATAAAATACACCAACTTTGTGAGTAACCATGATTGTCTCTACTTGTGAACATCATCCGAGAGAGAACACGTTGGGGTTATGATTGACGTAAGTAGGTGCTCAGGATCTCATAGAGGTAATTCTAGTTGTCGATCGTTTATGGTAGACCACATATTTACTTTCATGTTTCGTAATATTAGTCACCATAAATGCTTAGTGCTGCTGCAAACTAAACACATACCCCATTCCAACCTATAAGCTTGAATAGTCTCGGTACCAAGGTGCGAGATTGCTGAGTCCCCATGGCTCACAGATTACTACAACAATCCAGGTGCAGGTACAGATGAGAACCTGCCAGATGATGTGATGCAGCTCCAGTGGGAGTATGACGAGGAGTGTGCCAGGATGGACGTCACTTATCTAGACGAGTAGAGTGGCCGTGGTCGAGATCTTTGGGCTAGCAAGCCAGTGTCATTGCATCATTTTATCGTTTGATTTCGTCTGTAGCCAGACCCTTCCTTTGTATGGGTGATTGGAATAAATTGTGTGGATTTGTAATGTAGCATGTGGAGAGTGTAATCCAACTCATATACTCTTCTCTTCCTAAATGTATCTAATGATGTTGTACTTGCTAACGACAAGATGCGCCTCTATCCCTGTCGGGGCCCTCGTGTCTTAATATGGATAAGCGTGCATCTTGGGCATGACATTCATTGTTCGTATTTTGAGTTGCTGAAACCAGCATTTACGGCCGTGTCCTTGGCATCACCATTGTTGTTTTAGCGTTTGTTCTTCTTGTGCCGTGATTTCCCATTTCCATCCCGCACTTTAAACGTGCTAGGGTCTTTAGGGTTGTGGCTTCGACGAGCTAGCCAACTATCCTCGACTGTGGAAAAGTGGGTCATGAGTGAGGTAAGGGCGGACATTGTTCTTGGCTTGTCCTAGGCGAGCTGACGAGCTAGCCATTCATCCGGGGTGCTATGTTTGAAAGAGGCTATTGCCTCAGCGTCCGGGCAAGCAATGATCTGGTTCTTCTTGGTTAGGAACCAACAGGCAAGATGATCACACCCGGATACCAACACTATTTTTGCTTTGCTAGATGTCTTGTTCTTATCGTTACTTATGCGTTACCTACCACTTGAATGTCAAGCCTCCTACATTGCCATGATAGCCTCTAACCCCTCCACATCCTAGCAAACCTTGTTTGGCTAAGTTACCGCTACTCGGCCCCTCTTTTAGCGTTCTTAGTTTCAGGTCTAGGTTGTATCCATGTGATAACATGGATTTTGGCATATCACAATATTATCTGCTATTTAATATAGTGCACTTATATATCTTGGTATGATGGAAGGCTTGGCCTTTTGCTTGGTGTTTTGTTCCACTTTTACCAACATAGTTTCTTGTTACCGGTGTTATGTTTCCATATTTTGCGCTCCTAACATGCTCGGGGTTCTTATGGGGACCCCCTTGATTATTCGGTTTAGATTAAAACTTGTCTGGCAAAACCCAACATTGGTACTATTTTCTTAAACAACTTAATAAAATTTTCATAGGGCTTTGCAACCCCGTGGATAATTAATCAACCCCCGGGCCAGTGCTCCTCAAGAGTGTTGGTCCAAACTAGAGCACTGTGCGGGGCACACCCGGGGCAACTCGGGAGATTTCTATCAGGCCTCCATATGCGTCACTTATCCGTCATGTCCTAAGAATGAGATACGCGGCTCTAATCGGGTTCGTCGACACGTTGGGTGGTCTTGTTGGACTTGTTTTACCTTTGTCAAGTGGCTTGCGTGTGGGACTCTGACTTTCTTCGGGATATCTTGAGGTGTTGGAATTCCTTTGGAGTGGCCTAGGATGATCACGAGATCCGTGGTCGAGGTTATTCCCACGGAGTGTGGTTAATTTGTGATGGACTAGTTGGAGCACCCCTGCAGGGTTAAAACTTTCGGAAAGTCGTGCCCGCAGTTATATGGCAACTTGGATATTTGTTTAACACCCAATTATAGTTAACTTGAAGTAAACTCTAATAAAATGCACCAACTGTGTGAGTAACCGTGATCGTCTCTGCTCATGAACATGATCCGAGAGAGAAGACGGCGGGGTTATGATTGACGTAAGTAGGTGTTCAGGATCTCATAGAGGTAATTCTAGTTTTCGATCGTTTATCGTAGACCACATATTTAATTTCATGTTTCATAAGATTAGCCAAAATATATGCTTAGTGTTGCTGCAAACTAAACACATACCCCATTCCAACCTATAAGCTTGAATAGTCTCGGTACCCGGGCGCGAGATTGCTGAGTCTCCGTGGCTCACAGATTATTACAACAATCCAGGTGCAGGTACAAATGAGATCATGCCAGATGTTGTCACGCAGCTCTAGTGGGAGTATGACGACGAGCGTGACAGGATGTACATCACTGATCCAGACGAGTAGAGTGGTCGTGGTCGAGATCTTTGGGATGAAAGCCGGTGTCATTGCATCATTTTATCTTTTGATTTCGTCCGTAGCCGGACCCTGCGTTTGTATGGATTATTGGCATGAATTGTGTGGATTTGTAATGTAGCATGTGGCGAGTGTAAGCTAACTCATATACTCTTCTCTTCCTAATTGTATGTAATGATGTTGTACTTGCTAACAGCAAGATGCGCCTCTATCCCTATTGAGGCCCTCGTGTCTTAATATGGATAGGCACGCATCTTGGGCGTGACAAGTTGGTATTCAGAGCCATACGACCATAGGAGCCCTTTGCTTGATCAAACTTTGTCGAGTCGAGTCTAGTAAAAACTATTTTGAGTCTAGTTATATCGGAGAGTAGGTTTCTTTTTACTCTTCTTCTATGCTCTGGTGAAGTATTTGACTTAGGCATTTTTGATTCTACTCCTCTTCTCGCTCGGAATTTTTTAGGATCACGCGGATATTTTGGAGTCTATATGATACCGATGTGACAGAGTTCTGTCTTGGTGCCTCCTGTCTGACTTGATTTCCTCCGGGGAGTCGAGCTCCAGGGAATTTTGGCTCGTCGTTATCAGTTAGCTTCCTTGGTATCTCAGGATAGAGAGTTTTCGGAATTACTTCAATACTTGTCGTGGTGAGATAAGGTCGTAGTCACCCCATACTGGGGAGGCGTCCGGGATACCACCATGGTTTAGTATCGTTGTGCTTTCGAGGGTTCGAGTTAGATGGATTTGGGAAAGCCTCTAGTTATGTGTTGAAGGATGGATACAGTTGGGGTGTAGGTTTGCTAGTTGTGTGAGATATTTGCTCCTTGTATCCCCCACACCGGATTGCATAACCAGAAAGTTTTCGGAAGTTCTTTGGTGGGAACTCTTGTAGTTATCTAGGATCATCTTCTTTAGATGTATGAGGGCATATACATTTGTTCTGAGCAACATTAGCTCAATACTTTTGTGTTATTGCATGTGGCTTCTAATATCTGATGATGTTATCGCAAAACCGAAGAAGGCATTCTTACTAATTTTTCAGTAGGAAGGCTGATTGTGTTATTCATTCAATTTCTTTCAAGCATTTGATCCAGCTTTGAATTCATCTTTGTCAATGAGGTGTTGATGTTTTGCCCATCTTCAGGATGGCTCTACCAACTCGCGGGAATCCGGGTCATGGTGAGGAGTAGGATGATGTTCCACCACCCCCGCCACCGCCTCCTCCTCTAGAAGCTTGGCAAGCTGTGATGGCCACAGCCAATGCGAACACTCAGATGCTGCTCAAGCTGTTGCAAGAAAGAGATAAGGGTCAGCAAGTCTTTCAAGGGAATTTTCAGAATCAACCTCAGTTTGCGACGCTCAATCAGTTCCTTGCCAACCAGCCCAAGTCTTTCACCTGTTGTGAGCAGCCTTTTGATGCTGATGATTGGCTTCGTGACATGAGTAAGCATTTTGAGTGCAACAATGTCAGACCAGAGGACTTTGTCGGATTTGCGTCGTTCCATCTCAAGGGTCAGGCAGCTGATTGGTGGCAGCAGTACAAGGATTCCAGGGGCAATCATGTTGTTAATTGGGATGATTTCTATCGTGACTTCAGGTCCCATTACATTACGACAAGCTTTGTCGAGGAGATGCGTGAGAAGTTCAGGCACCTCAAGCAGGGAAGCAAGTTTGTCTATCAATACAACATCGAGTTCCAGAATTTAGCCCGCTATGCTAAGCAAGATGTTCCAGATGACAAGGTCATGATCTATCAATTCAGAGGTGGTCTCAAGGATGAGCTTCTAACAGGTCTAGTCCTTCAAGAGCCTCGTGGGTTTGATCAGTTCTACAATATGGCTTTGAAGGTCGAGGCAACTCAGCTCAAGTTGGAGAACTCAAGGAAGTGTTCAAGGGATTCATATTCTTCTTCTTCCAGCTCTCAGATGGTTCCTAAGCAACAGAAATATTGGGTGCCTAATCCTCCTCCGTTTTGTCCTCCTCAGTAGCAGAAACAGTTCGGTGGCCGTGGTTCTTCCCACCCACCCAACCCAGGATATAAGCAGAGACCCCAGGCGACAAAGTCAGCTTTTGTTCCTCCTCCAGGAAACTTCCGTCCGCTATCTGAGGTTATTTGTCACAAGTGTGGTCAGAAGGGTCACTACTCAAACAAGTGCAACCAGCGGCGTCTTCCGCCTCCTCCTCCAGTCAGACCTCCAGGCAATGCAATGGTGAAGCATAATCCCAAGTCAGCAAGGGTGAATATGGTGAACACAGCAGAGGCAGAGGATTCTTCTCAAGTGATCATCGGTAATCTCTTAGTTAATTCTATTCCTGCAAAAGTGTTGTTTGATACTGGTGCATCACATTCATTCATGTCTAAAGCATTCTTCGCCAAGCATGATTTTGATTCTGAGTATTGGAGTAAGGCCTTGCATGTTGTTTCACCCGGCACTCTCATGAGTGCGAACAAGGTGGTTCCAAATGTTTCTATCAAGATGGGCAATTATTCTTTTCTGGCCTCCCCAATTGTTCTCGGAAATTTCGACATTGATCTCATTTTGGGCATGGACTTCCTGGCTATGAATAAGGCATATGTTGATTGTCAAGCAAGAGAAGTCAAGCTGACTCATCCTTCAGAAGATGTGATTATTTTCATAGCTCGCGATGACACAATCCGTCTCTTTGCTCTTAATGAGAAAGGTGAAATCCCGGCTATTTCTCAAATTCCGGTGGTTAATGAGTATGAAGATGTCTTTCGAGAAGAATTGCCAGGAATGCCTCCACACCGGCCAGTCAAGTTCGTGATTGACCTCGAGCCCGGAACTGAACCGGTTTGCAAGCGCCCTTATAAACTTGGCCCTAAAGAGCTGAAAGAGTTGAAGAAGCACCTAGATGAACAAGAACGTCTAGGTCTGATCAGACCAAATTCTTCTCCATGGGGTTGTGGTGTTTTGTTTGTCAAGAAGAAGGATGGCACAAATCGGCTTTGTGTCAATTCCGTCCATTGAACAAGAAGACAATCAGAAACAAGTACCCACTTCCCAACATCAATGAGTTGTTTGAACAACTGAAAGGTGCCAAGGTTTTCTCGAAGCTTGATCTTCGCATGGGCTATCATCAGATTCGCATTTGCGAAGAAGATATTCCAAAGACTGCTTTCAGGATGAGTTTTGGCTCTTATGAGTACACCGTCATGTCGTTCGGTCTTGCAAATGCTCCTCCAACCTTCTCAAGAATGATGAACTTCATTTTCTCTCCTTTCAAGAATGAGTTCGTCTTGGTCTATTTGGATGATATCCTTGTGTTCTTGGAGATAGAAGAAGAGCATGCAGAGCATCTCAGGCTTTTGCTTGACAAGCTAAGAGAACATCGATTTTATGCCAAGTTTTCCAAGTGTGAGTTTTGTCTCAATGAAGTGGTGTACCTTGGGCATGTGATCTCTGCCGAGGGCATTAAAGTGCACCTTGAGATAGTTGAGGTAATCTTGAAGTGGGAGCCTCCTCAGAATGTGAAGCAGCTTCGGAGTTTCCTCGGGCTTGCTAGTTATTGCAGAAGATTCATGGAGAACTTCTCTCAAATTGCTAAGCCTCTGTCTAATCTCCTCCAGAAGAATGTCAAGTATGTTTGGTCTCCTGAGTGTGTTGTGGCGTTCAATACGCTCAAGCAGAGACTGACTTCAGCTCCAGTTCTTGTTCCTCCCGAGCATTCAAAGCCTTTCCAAGTTTTCTGTGATGCTTCTCTCCAAGGTCTTGGTGGTGTTCTCATGCAAGATAAGAAGATAGTTGCTTATGCCTTGCATTAGTTGAAGCCTTCCGAGAAGAACTACCCCACTCATGATCTCGAGTTGGCGGCAGTTGTGCATGCTCTAATGACTTGGAGGCATTTGTTGTTGGGTAGACCAGTTGAGGTGTACACCGATCACAAGAGCTCGAAGTACATTTTCACTCAACCCAATCTTAATCTTCGGTAGTCTCGTTCACTGGAAATGCTTCAGGGCTTCAATCTAAGCATTGAGTATACTCCTGGAAAAGCAAATGTCATTGTAGACACGCTCAGCCGAAAGGCGTATTGCAACAGTCTCATTCTGAAACCTCTTCAACCCGAGCTTTGTGAAGCCTTCCGCAAGCTCAACCTTCAAATGATTCCACAAGGATTTCTTGCCAATCTTCAAGTCTCTCCGACTCTGGAAGATCAGGTTCACAAAGCTCAACTTCTTTACGGAATGGTGAAGAAAGTGAAGAAAGGTGTGGCCAAGTTCATTCCGAAGTATAAGTGCTTTCGAGTTGCTGACAAAGATACCTTGTTCTTTGAGGACTGTCTTGTGGTTCCAAAAGGTGATCTCAGGAAGGTTATGATGGACGAAGCACACAATTCTCTTCTATCCATTCATCCACGCAGTTCCAAGATGTATCAGGATCTCAAGCAAACCTTCTGGTGGACTCGCATGAAGCGTGAAATTGCTCAGTTCGTGAATGAGTGTGATGTTTGTCGCAGAGTGAAGGCGGAACATCGACGTCCAGCAGGTCTTCTTCAGCCTTTGCCTATCCCAGAGTGGAAATTCGATCATGTGGAGATGGATTTCGTCACTGGGTTTCCCAAGTCCAAGAGAGGCAACGATGCCATCTTTGTGGTTATCGACAAGCTGAACAAAGTTGCTCATTTCCTTCCGATCAAAGAATCTATCTCGGCAGCTCAGCTAGGAGAGTTGTATACGTCAAGAATAGTTTATTTGCACGGTATTCCTCATCTCATCTCATCTAACCGTGGAAGCCTCTTTACTTCCAAGTTTGGGGAGTCCTTCCAGACTGCTATGGGTACCAAGATCCGTTTCAGCACTGCATTCCATCCGCAGACAAGTGGTCAAGTTGAGAGAGTCAATCAGATCCTTGAAGATATGCTTAGAGTCTGTGTGATTTCGTTCGTCATGAAATGGGAAGACTGCCTTCCATACGTTGAATTCTCATACAACAATAGCTTTCAGGCTAGCTCAGGCAAGGCCCCTTTCGAGATTCTCTATGGCAGGAAGTGTCGTACCCCGCTTAACTGGTCTGAAACCGGTGAGCCTCAAATTTTGGGCAATGACATGATCACCGACGCTGAGGAGATGTGATGTGTCATTCGTGAGAACCTCAAAGCAGCTCAATCCTGACAAAAGAGTTATTACGATAACAAACATCGGGATGTTTCCTTTCAAGTTGATGATCTAGTATATCTTAGTGTCTCTCCCATGAAGGGCACTCAGCGGTTTGGAATTAAAGGGAAGCTAGCTCCTCGCTTTGTTGGTCCTTTCAGAGTTGTTGGCAAGAGAGGTGAACTTGCCTATCAACTAAAGCTTCCACCAAACTTCGCAAATGTGCACGATGTCTTCCATGTCTCTCAGCTCCAGAGGTGCTTCAAGACTCCCGAGCATACCATTGACCTCCAAGACATTGATGTCCAAGAAGACCTCTCTTATTGTGAGCATCCAGTGGCTATTCTCGAAGAAACTGAGCGTAAGACTCGCAACAAGTCAATCAAGTTTCTCAAGGTGAAGTGGTCTCATCATTCTGACAAAGAAGCTACTTGGGAACATGAGGATCTTCTCCATTCAGAATATCCAGAGTTCTTTTGTTCTTAGATCTCAGGTCGAGATCCTCTTGTAGTGTGGGAGAGTTGTGACAGCCCAAGTGTTGTCCCTGCCTTATATGGCATGTAACCTATGTGGACCCATGTGTCATGTGATATATGAATTGAGTTTGATTCTTGCCACTCCATCTCATCATCATGCATCATGTCATCTCATCATCATGCATAATATAATTTGGTGTGCTTCCATGTGAACTTGTTGAGATTGTGAGTAGCTCTTTTGTGATTTGTGGATGTGTGCACGTGTGGGCTTCAACCCCCTCTCCTCTTCTTTATTTTCAATCTAAACCTAAGCTTTATTTCCTTTTGTTTTTCCTTAACAGAATTAACTTGCTCTAAAAATCTGATCGTTGTCGTAGTGTTCGTCGCCGCCAGCCAGCAAGGTGTGGCCTTGAGGGCTCGCCTCCGTCCCCCTCGTCGCGAGACGAACGGGGGAATGGATTCCCTGTAGATCCTCGCTTCTCTTCTGCCAGTCCGCGTCATCGGAGAGGACTGTGGTTGCCGAAATCGTCGCTGTCGTGCCGTTATCGCCGGTGGACATTATGTTCAGTTTTGTCAGTGTTTTGCTAGGTCAGTTAGCATTAGAAGTGCTCCCCCTCCTTCCTGTCGAGAACCGAAGTGTAGCTCCGTGGCAACCGGCTCGGGGAAACGACCGCAAGGTCACTGGTTCGATCCTGGCTTCCCCCCTCTTGCTCTTTTTTCCATTGGCTGGTGTGCTGGGCCATGTGCGGATCCGTTGTGCGTGTGCCGGATCCCATGTGCGGTGGGGTGTGTGTGTGTGGATCTGGTGCGGCTGTGTGCCAGATCTGGTGTGGTTGTGGTGTTGTGTGCGTGTGTGCATGTGTGGGGTGTGTGTGTGTGTGTATCTGTTGTGGCCAGCAGGATCCAGAGTGTGTGTGTGTGTGTGTGTGTGTGTGTGTGTGTGTGTGGCAGAGTGTGTATGTGTGTATGTGTGCTGGTGTGTGAATGGCAAGTGGGCCCTGGCCCCACTTTTCGTCCACTAGAGGGGCCCTGGTGCCTATGCCAGGTGGGCCCTCCTATATAATGTTGTTTTTTCTTTTATTTTGTTTGTGTTGAATTGTCATATTAGATCATTTATATTTCTGGTATTTTCCAAATCTGGATATGTGCAAATATGGACATGATCATTTATAGTGAATTTTCACTTATAGGAATGAGTAGTGTTTTGCTATCTAGTGTTTTGCCATGATGCTCCATGTAAACATATGAGTACGATACATGATTTTGGGGTAGAATAACCCAAGGAATTCATTGGTGCAAATTTTTTGGTCATTTGAGCAAGTTCGGCAAAATGTCATTTTGTCTCAAAGTGCCATTATGTCATTTTTGATATATTTAATCCATGCATGCTATGAGTGCCAACATGAATATGGTAGCCTTTGGTGAGTAGAATGCCATGGTATTTATTTTTGTCATGTTAAACTTGCATATAAGTGCGAACCATGCTCTAAAGTAGCTCCTAAAATATTGTTGTTTTTAAACATGCTAAATATTTCTAAATCTGAGAATCTGGTAATATTTTTATGCCATGAATAGTGGATGCTACCAAGTGATATGTTGAGAATTAGCTCCAGCTCAGTGCTAGTGTTTGGAAGTAGATCTTGTCCTCTATCATCCTGTTAATTTTCATGCCATGGGGTCATCTCTATCACCATTAGTTTCTCATGTCAACTTGCTATCAGCTTAACTCAGATTCCAGAATTTTGTTATTTTCAATAAGTCCCTAAAATCTGTTTCATCATGCCAACTTGTGAGCTTCATGCTTATTGATGTGTGCCTCCATTCCAGATTGTGTAGTTGGATAATTTGATAAGCATGTTATGTAGCTTCTATCAATGCCTTGTTTGTGGTTGGAGACTTCCTGTAGCTCTAGTTATTGGCTATGAAAGTTGCTATGTTGCTGTCTTGTGGCAGATTGTTTGTTTTAGTGTTTTGTGGCTATACTCCTTGGAATTGCTTGATATTTGAATCCATTGTGGTTTGTTTTTCATTGCCTAACCAGTGGCTACCTTGGAATGCCAAGGAATAGCCCATGGCCTTCCTTGTCTTGGGTTTTGCCTCCGTAACTTGTCGAGAGCGTAGCGTGAGAACCGTAACTCCATTTCCTACGTTCTTCATATGCATTTGTATCGATTTCGCAAGAAGCATCCATATTTGCCATGTTCATGCATGCTTAAATAACTTCACATGAGGTTCTATCCAGAATTGTATACAACTAAACTAATGCATGCGAAACATGACTAGTTTAGGATTGCCATGTTAAATACTTCAAATGAATCATGCATCATCTTGTTTGTGCATTGCACCTTGGTTGGATGTTTATTATTGCTGTTTCTCTTGGGTAGGCGCGGGTGTTGAAACTGAGTACGAGGATCCAAGAGAGTATCACTATGAGGACCCCGCTCTTTGTCCCTATGAAGAACCAACAGGCAAGAGGATCGCACCCAGATCCCGACACTATTTTTTCTTTGCTAGATGTATCGTTCTTATCGTTACTTATGTGTTACCTACCACTTGAATGTCAAGCCTCCTACATTGCCTTGTAAGCCTCTAACCCCTCCACATCCTAGCAAACCTTGTTTGGCTAAGTTACCGCTGCTCAGCCCCTCTTTAAGCGTTCTTAGTTGCAGTTGCAGGTTGTATCCATGTGAGAACATGGATTTTGGCATATCACAATATTATCTGCTATTTAATTTACAACACTTATATATCTTGGTACGGTGGAAGTCTTGGCCTTTTGCTCGGTGTTTTGTTCTACTTTTACCGCCATAGTTTCTTGTTACCGGTGTTATGTTTCAGTATTTTGCGCTCCTAACATGCTCGGGGTTGTTATGGGGACCCCCTTGATTATTCGGTTGAGATTAAAACTTGTCTGGCAAGACCCAACATTTGTACTATTTGCTTAAACAACTTAATAAAATTTGCATAGGGCTTTGCAACCTTGTGGATAATTAATCGACCCCCAGGCCAGTGCTCCTCATGAGTGTTGGTCCAAACTAGAGCACTGTGCGAGGCCAACCCGGTGCAACTCGGGAGATTTCTATTAGGCCTCCGTACACGTCGCTTATCCGTCGTGTCCTGAGAACGAGATACGCGGCTCTAATCGGGTTCATCGACACGTCGGGTGCTCTTCCTGGACTTGTTTTACCTTTGTCGAGTGGCTTGCGTGTGGGACTCCGACTTTCTTTGGGCTATCTCGAGGTGTTGGAATTCCTTTGGAGTGGCCTAGGGTGATCACGAGATCCGTGGTTGAGATTATTCCCGCGGAGTGTGGTTAATTTGTGATGGACTAGTTGGAGCACCTCTACAGGGTTAAAACTTTCGGAAAGGCGTGCCTGCGGTTAGGTGGAAACTTGGATATTTTTTTAATACTCGGTTATAGTTCACTTGAAGTAAACTCCAATAAAATGCACCAACTATGTGAGTAACCTTGATTGTCTCTGCTCGTGAACATGATCCGAGAGAGAACACGGTGGTGTTATGATTGACGTAAGTAGGTGTTCAGGATCTCATAGAGGTAATTCTAGTTTTTGATCGTTTATCGTAGACCACATATTTACTTTCATGCTTCGTAAGATTAGCCACCATAAATGCTTAGTGCTGCTGCAAACTAAACAAATACCCCATTCCAACCTATAAGCTTGAATAGTCTTGGTACCCGAGCGCGAGAGTGCTGAGTCCCCGTGGCTCATAGATTACTACAACAATCCAGGTGCATGTACAGATGAGATCGTGCCAGATGATGTGACGCAGCTCCAGTGGGAGTATGACGAGGAGCGTGGCAGGATGTACGTCACTTATCTAGACGAGTAGAGTGGCCGTGGTCGAGATCTTTGGGCTGGCAAGCTAGTGTCATTGCATCATTTTATCATTTGATTTCATCTATAGCCGGACCCTGCCTTTGTATGGATGATTGGAATAAATTGTGTGGTTTTGTAATGTAGCATGTGGTGAATGTAAGCCAACTCATATACACTTCTCTTCCTAAATGTATGTAATGATGCTATACTTGTTAACGGAAAGATGCGCCTCTATCCCTATCGAGGCCCTCGTGTTTTAATATGGATAAGCGCGCATCTTGGGCATGACATTCATTGTCTGTATTTTGAGTTGCCAAAACTAGCATTTATGGTCCTGTCCTTGGCATAACCGTTGTTGTTTTAGTGTTTGTTCTTTTTGCGCCGTGATTTCCCGTTTCCATCCCGCACTTTAGACGTGCCATGGTCTTCAGGGTTGTGGCTTCAATGAGCTAGCCAATTATCCTTGACTGTGCAAAAGCGGGTCATGAGTGAGGTAAGGGCGGACATTGATCTTAGCTTGTCCTAGTCGAGCTAATGAGCTAGCCATTCGTCCGGGGTGCTATGTCTAAAAGAGGCTATTGCCTCGGTGTCCGGCCAATCAATGATCTGGTTCTTATTTGTTAGGAACCGATACCAAAATTGTCTCGCTGATTCGTCGGCTTTTTTGATGATACTGCTCAAGTCGGAGGAGTCTGGGGGTCGGACATATGTGCCCTAGAAGTTAGATCGGAAGGCATCCTCGAGCTCTTCCCAACTCCCGATGGAGTTTTCAGGGAGCCTATTTAACCGGTGCCGAGCTGGTCCTTTAAGCTTTAAGGGCTGGTATTTGATGGCGTGGAGATCATCTCCTCGGGCCATATGAATGTGGAGAAGAAAGTCTTCAATACACACGATTGGGTATGTTCTCCCGTCGTAATTTACTATGTTTACGGGTTTAAACCCTTTGGGGAACTGTTAGGACCGTTTTTCCGGGATATTAATTTCCCAGCAAAGGGTCCTTGTGCTCAGCAGCCCCAGGATTACTGTTAGCTGATGAGGCACTATTGAGACAGAAATTCCATGCAAAATTACAAAATCTGAAGTACAAGACCATTATGGTCTATGAGTACAACAAAAGGCTTCTAGTGGTTGGTGGCGGAAGCGGTTCGGGGTCATCACCGTCTATGGGACTCCATTTCCCACAGGAACAGCTCACCTGGATAACTCCTATCTTCGCGTGGCTGCAATCTTCGATGCCTAGGTTCTAGGGTTGTCGTCATTACGCTCCTCTCCAAGCAAGAATCTAGCCAAGACAATAGCTAGGTAAAAGCCAGTGAGTACGTTTGAATGTACTCGCAAACATTATGAAAATAGGTATAACATAGCAGTGGTATTCCTGCACTGAAATAATCCACGATCACTTAACCAGTCACAAAATAAAATTCACGATGCAAGCAGGTCATTCATATAAGCATGAATAAGCAACCAGAGAATAAAAATAAAATAGACCCATCGGGTGTCCGAAGCAACGCCTCGAAAGGATAATAATATAAAGCATGCCTCAGTCGGGCGTCTGAGCAACACCACATAAAGGACTTAGAAGGAAATAAATAACATGCAGGCAATAGTCAGGCATCTGAGCGACGCCACATAAAGGGCTTATAAGGAATTTAAATAACATACAAGCCGCAGTTGGGCGTCTGTGCGACACCACATAAAGGGCTTATAAATAAAATAAATACAAGCATTCTGTAGTCGGGCGTCTGAGCGACACCACATAAAAGGCTTATAAAGAAGGTAAATAACAAGCATGCCATAGTCGGGTGTCTGAGCGACACCACATAAAGGGCTTATATGGGAAATAATAACATGAGTATCCAGGAGGTAGAGCCATCCCAGGGATACTCAATAATTCAAACAATATAATTGGTTAGTCCACAATAATAATAATGATGATCATCATTCCTCACACATCATGATCAATATTCTGGTTTATAAATTTTTCCTCCGAAGACCGACACTAAGACCGACATTTGACCCATCCCAGACTGTAGTCCTTAACCACGGACACGGCTATTCGGATAGATATAAACTCTGCAGAGGGTGTACTCTTTACCCACGAGTAATGGATTCCTTTAGTCCATCGGGACTAATTCCTCTTACGGACTTTGAATTGAAAATACACCTGACACTCACACACCAGCTTAACTTACCAGTGCCTGGAATCACCCATGGCACTTGTTAAGAAAAACTCTAAGTGGGGAGGCTACATCGACCTCAATTAGCATGGAATCACAAAATTTGTATCGCACACAAAATAGTGGAGCTACCCCCTCGGACTCACCAGAACACCCACGCCCCTGGACCAAGTGACATGCTTACCAGGGGCCACTAGTGTCTTTCACTATGGCCTCTCTGTACGGTGTGTGCTAAGAAAGGGGTTGACAACTTACTAAACCGTACCCTACCTGTAGCAGGGACAAGTGGTAGCATGAAACGAGTATGGGGGTTACTAGCACAAGACTCGATCTACGGTCGACTCAGGAGGTTATGTGTTCCCTGCATGATAAGCACAACAGATATCTTTCATAGTTTCCAGACAAAATCACCACTCATCACACCTCTTCATGCCTTACTGGCCATTCTCGCTCCAACGAGATGTCAGCTCCAAGCTCATGTCTACCTGAGACAAAGACTTGTCCCAGATTCCTTCTGGTAGGCAGAGGTGGCACCAGGTGGTGAATACTGTCACAAGAATTTTAATTCCAATAGCAAGGAATTTTTATCATGCACTTGTAAACGTGATCACACATCACATGAAATAATGCATACTTCAAATCAACTCGGTGTTGTAGTCACCTCAAACAACACACAACAAATATTATACCAGGGTCCAGAATGCTTGCCTTCAATGTATAGGTAGGTGAGGTGCGCTCCAAGACTTCTAAAAGTTTTTCTCTCCAAATTCCTATTTGAAAATATTCTAATTAAAACACAATTTAAAAACAGTACAAAAAAGTTTTTTGGAAAATTTTCAAATAAATAAGACAATAAACTAGGTGAAATTTGGGAGAGGTGGGGAAAAGAATCAATTCAATTGGAGTTTTATTATAGAAATTATAGCCAGCCAAAGATTGGTCGGAATTTTGTTTTAAAATAAAATAGATAAAAGAAAACATTTCAGATGGAATAGCCTTTCGAGAAGGGGAAGACATACTTAGGGGTTTACGCTTTCACTTAAGTCCGCATGGGGGTGTTTAGTTCTGGAGAAGCTAAGAGAACATTAGTTATATGCCAAGTTCAGCAAATGTGAATTTTGGTTGATGAAAGTCAGATTTCTTGGACACATCATTTCTAGAGACGAAATAGTAGTGGATCCCTCTAAGGTTGCAGCAATCACCGAGTGGAAGTCACCCACCTTGGTTAAGGAGATCCGCCGTTTTCTCGAACTTGCCGGATATTACCGGAGGTTTACCAAGAACTTCTCGAAGATTGCCAACCCCATGACAGACTTATTGAAGAAACAGTCTAAGTACATTTGGGCTGAGGAATGTGACACAACTTTCCAGGAGTTGAAGAAACATTTTGTCACATCCCCAGTGTTGATTTTGCCAAACATTCAAAGGACTTCCATGTTTATTGTGACAATTCACGCCAAGGACTTGGAGGAGTGCTCATGCAGGAGGGAAAAGTTGTAGCATATGCATCCAGACAGCTACGACCTCATGAGTTGAACTATACCACACATGATTTGGAGTTAGCAGCCGTAGTGTATGCACTCAAGACCTGGAGACATTTCCTTATCAGAAATAGTTGTGATATTTACACTGATCACAAGATCCTAAAGTATATCTTCACGCAGAAGGAGTTGAACCTCATACAGATGATATGGATAGAGTTGATCAAAGACTATGACATGAGATTGCACTATCATCCAGGGAAGGAAAATGCTGTAGCATATGCTTTGAGCCGTAAGAGTTATGTCAACAAACTCATAGTGGGAGGATTACCCCAGGAGTTAGTCGACGATCTATGAGATCTCGAACTGGAGATAGTTTCAAGAGGATATATTGCCACACTAGTGTCACACCCTATGTTTTGTCTCTCCTTACTAAGTCAAAATAGTTCAAAAATTAGGACCAATTAAAACTTTTTGTGTGCTTGTGATGCTTGACTTGATTGTCGATTGCTTGTTTGCTTGCTTGTGCTCTAATTCAAAAAAATCCTTCTACTCTCAAAACCCATATCCTTGATCCAAATCTTTGCCCAATGATCATGCCATATGTATAGGAGATGAAACTAATTTTTATAAAATATTATCTTGGCCAAAAATCATTTATTTAAATTAGGTTTAAAAAACTCAATTGAGATTTGTACTACAAGTCCTCAAATTGGGTGGATTGTTTTGCCCCAAAGATTCTATTTGGAATCCAACATATATAAGACTTCCCAAAACCACCAAATATTATTTTTAAGGTTTATTTTCCTATTTATTCAAAGGCTTTTTCTTAAGTCCATATATGGTCTTTCATAGGGAAAAATAATTTTTAAGCTTTCAAAATATTTTAGAAAATTTAGGGAAACTCAGTGGACATATATTTTCCATATATGTGAGTTTCGACACATGGTCATGTTCAAAATATTGGACAAAACCCTTTCTGACTATTTCAAGATTTTGAAATATTTCTATAAGAAATATTCTCAAATAAATCCAAGAAAATTATAGTATGTCACATATTCCATATGTGATCATCTTACCAAGTTTCATCTCAATCCCAATTGTTTTGGTTCACTAAAATGCCCTAAAATCCCCTTTGTCCAGATCCAAAATTGAACAACTTTACATTGACAAGTTTCTCCATTTGATCCCACACTTTGTTCACATGTTGTAATACTCTAATAATGCATCCACACCAAGTGGTGCATCAAGGAGAACATATCCACTTGTCTAAGTCCCTCCAAAACCATTTCTGCTGATTTATAGAATTTGGAATTATTGCATTACCAACTTTGCCCATTTGGTCCCAAATTTTTTGGGCATGCTCTAATCCCAACATTATGTCACCACACCAAGTGGAGAATAGGGGAGAATGCATTTGCATGCCAAGATCTAGAGAAACCTAATTATGTTGATTTCTAGGGTTTGCCAAAGTTAGATTGGAAACTTTCTTCAAATGATCTCAAACTTGGTTATCAGACTCATTTCTATATACCATTTGATCCTGTTAAATTTCATAGCAAGGATACTCCCTTACCTAGCTCAAAACTAGCACAAACACCTTTTGGTAAAAACTAAAGGTGACTATTTTCACCCCCTACACTATTCTCCTGGACCCCATCTTTCTACCTCAGTCCCACCTAGTCCCATTTCACCTCTAGTAAGAATTTCAAGACCATAGCTCCATGATTGAGGGGTAAAACCCCCACTTTCCTTCTTGTTTATCACCTTGGTAGCACCTTTCCTCTCTCCCTCCTTGGACTCTTACCCATTTCCTTACCCCACAAGCCTCCTAGGGCATCCCCACTACCTCCAAGCACTACCAGACTGTTGGAAATATGCCCTAGAGGCAATAATAAAATGGTTATTATTATATTTCCTTGTTCATGATAATTGTCTATTTCTCATGCTATAATTGTATTAACTGTTGGGAGACGTAGGAATAAATCAAAAAAAATCTGACGATCACCAAGATCCATCTATGGAGAAACCAGCAACGAGTAAGGGGAGAGTGCATCTTCATACCTTTGAAGATCGCAAAGCGGAAGCGTTACTGGAACACAGTTGGTGGAGTCGTACTCGTAGCGATTCAAATCGCGGTGGAATCCGATCTAAGCGCCGAACAATGATGCCTCCGCGTTCAACACACGTGCAGCCCGGTGACGTCCCTATGCCTTGATCCAGGAAGGAGGAAGGAGAGGTTGTGGGAGAGCTCCGGCAGCACGATGGCGTGGTGACGGTGGAGCTAAGTGGTCTCTAGCAGGGCTTCGCCAAGCACTACGGAGAACGAGGAGAGGGAGGAGTAGGGTTGCGCCGTGGGAGAGAGAGATGCGTGTCCCCGGCAGCCTCAAGGGCTTCTCTATTTATAGGAGGAGGAGGAGGGAGGGCTGCGCCCTAGGGTTCCCACCCTAGGGTGGTGCGGCAGCCCCTAGATCCCATCTGGCTGGCGGCCACAGAGGGACAGGGGTGCGGCTGCCCTAGGGTGGGCCTTACGGCCCATCTGCCCTAGGGTTTGCCCCCCTCCCACCTCCATTTGCGCCTTGGGCCCTTGTAGGGGGCGCACCAGGCCACCTAGGGGCTGGTTCCCTCCCACTTGCGGCCCATGCAGCCCTCTGGTGCTGGTGGCACCACTTGGTGGACCCCCGGAACCCTTCCAGTGGTCCCGGTACGTTACCGGTAATCCCCGAAACACTTCCGGTGACCAAAACCTCACTTCCTATATATGAATCTTTACCTCCAGACCATTCTGGAGATCCTCGTGACGTCCAGGATCTCATTCGGGACTCTGAACAACCTTCGGTAACCATGTACACTATTTCCCTATAACCCTAGCGTCATCGAACCTTAAGTGTGTAGACCCTACGGGTTCGAGAGACACGTAGACATGACCGAGACACCTCTCCGGTCAATAACTAATAGTGGGATTAGGATACTCATGTTGTCTCCCACATGATCCATGATTATCTCATCGAATGAACCACGATGTCAAGGATTCAATTACTCCCGTATACAATTCCCTTTGTCTACCGGTATGATACTTGCGCGAGATACGATCGTCGGTATCCCTATACCTTGTTCAATCTCGTTACCGGCAAGACTCTTTACTCGTTCCATAACACGTCATCCCGTGGACAACACCTTAGTCACACTGAGATCATTATGATGATGTCCTAAACGAGTGGGCCCAGAGATACCTCTCCGTCATACGGACTGACAAATCCCAGTCTCGATTCGTGCCAACCCACCAAATACTTTCGGGGATACCCGTAGCATACCTTTATAGCCACCCAGTTACATTCTGACGTTTGGCACACCCAAAGTATTCCTACGGTATCCGGGAGTTGCACAATCTCATGGTCTAAGGAAATGATACCTGACATTAGAAAAGCTTTAGCAGATGAACTACACGATCTTGTGCTATGCTTAGGATTGGGTCTTGTCCATCACATCATTCTCCCAATGATGTGATCCTGTTATCAACGACATCCAATGTCCGTGATCATGAAACCATGACCATCTATTGATCAATGAGCTAGCCAACTAGAGTCTCACTAGGGACATGTTGTGGTCTATGTATTCACACATGCATTACGGTTTCCGGTTAATACAATTATAGCATGAACAATAGACAATTATCATGAACAAGGAAATACTATAATAACCATTTTATCATTGCCTCTAGGGCATATTTCCAATAGTCTCCCACTTGCACTAGAGTCAATAATCTAGTTACATTGTGATGAATCGAACACCCATAGAGTTCTTGTGTTGATCATGTTTTGCTCGTGAGAGAGGTTTAGTCAACGGATCTGCGACATTCAAATCCGTATGTACTTTACAAATATCTATATCTCCCTCCTGAATGTAATCACGGATGGAGTTGAAGTGGCGCTTGATGTGTCTTGTCTTCTTGTGAAACCTGGGCTCCTTGGAAAGGGAAATAGCTTCAGTGTTGTCACAGAATAGAGTCATCGGGCCCGATGCATTGGGAATCACTCCTAGGTTGGTGATGAACTCCTTCATCTAGACTCCTTCCTTTGCTGCTTCCGAACTAGCTATGTACTCTGCTTCACATGTAGATGCCGCCACGACGCTTTGCTTGCTGCTGAACCAGCTGACTGCCCCTCCGTTCAAAATATACACGTATCCGGTTTGCGACTTGGAGTCGTCCGGATCTGTGTTGAAGCTAGCATCGACGTAACCATTTACGACGAGCTCTTCGGCACCTCCATATCCGAGAAACATGTCCTTTGTCCTTTTTAGGTACTTCAGGATATTCTTGACCGTTGTCCAGTGTTCCACTCTGGGATCACTTTGGTACCTCCCTACCAAACTTATGGCAAGGTTCACATCAGGTCTGGTACACAGCATGGCATACATAATAGAGCCTATGGCTGAAGCATAGGGGATGACACTAATCTCTTCTCTATCCTTTGTCATGATCGGGAATTGAGTCGTACTCAATCTCACACCCTGTAACACAGGCAAGAACCCCTTCTTGGACTGATCCATATGGAACTTCTTCAATATCTTTTCAAGGTATGTGCTTTGTGAAAGACCTATGAGGCGTCTCGATCTATCTCTATAGATCTTGATGCCTAATATGTAAGCAGCTTCTCCAAGGTCCTCCATTGAAAAACATTTATTCAAGTAGGCATTTACATTTTCCAAAAGTTCTATATCATTTCCCATCCACATATAATATGAGAAATGATACAGAGCTCCCACTCACTTTCTTGTAAATACAGGGTTCTCCACAAACCTGTATAAACCCAAACGCTTTAATCACCTCATTAAAGCGAATATTCCAACTCCGAGATGCTTGCACCAGCCCATAGATGGACCACTGGAGCTTGCATACTTTGTTAGCATCTTTAGGATCGACAAAACCTTCTGGCTGCATCATATACATTTCTTCCTTAAGGAAGCCATTAAGGAAGCCGTTTTGACGTACATTTGCCAGATCTCATAATCATAAAATGCGGCAATTGCTAAAATGATTCGGATGGACTTCAGCATTGCTACGGGTGAGAAAGTCTCATTGTAGTCAACTCCTTGAACTTGTCGATAACCCTTAGCGACAAGTCGAGCCTTATAGACGGTCACATTACCATCTGCATCAGTCTTCTTCTTAAAGATCCATTTATTTTCTATGGATCTCTTATCATCAGGCAAGTCCACCAAAGTCCATACTTTGTTCTCATACATGGATCCTATCTCAAATTTCATGGCTTCAAGACATTTGTTGGAATTCGGGCCCGCCATCGCTTCTTCATAGTTCGAAGGTTCACCATTGTCCAACAACATGATCTCCAGGACAGGGTTGTCATACCACTCTGGTGCGGAATGTGTCCTAGTGGACCTTCGACGTTCAGTAGTAACTTGATCAGAAGTTTCATCATCATCATCATTAACTTCCTCTCCAGCCGGTGTAGGCTCCACAGAGACAACTTCCTGTGCTGTGCTACTCTCCGGTTCGAGTGGAGGTACAATTACCTCATCAAGTTCTATTTTCCTCCCACTTACTTCTTTCGAGAGAAACTCTTTCTCGAGAAAGGATCCATTCTTGGCAACAAAGACTTTGCCTTTGGATCTGAGGTAGAAGGTATACCCAATAGTCTCTTTGGGATATCCTATGAAGACGCACTTTTCCGCTTTGGGTTCGAGCTTCTCAGGTTGAAGTTTCTTCACATAAGCATCGCATCCCCAAACTTTTAGAAATGACAGCTTAGGTTTCTTTCCAAACCATAATTCATACGGTGTCGTCTCAACGAACTTTGACGGTGCCCTATTTAAAGTGAATGCGGCAGTCTCTAATGCATATCCCCAAAATAATAGCGGTAAGTCAGTAAGAGACATCATAGATCGCACCATATCTAATAGAGTGCGATTACGATGTTCAGACACACCATTTTGCTGAGGTGTGCCAGGCGGCGTGAGTTGTGAAACAATTCCACATTTCCTTAGGTACGTGCCAAACTCGTGACTCAAATATTCTCCGCCACGATCGGATCGTAGGCACTTTATTTTCCTGTCACGTTGATTCTCTACCTCACTTTGAAATTCCTTGAACCTTTCAAAGGTTTCATACTTGTGTTTCATTAAGTAGACATACCCATATCTGCTCAAGTCATCAATGAGGGTGAGAACATAACAATAGCCACCACGAGCCTCGACGCTCATTGGACCGCATACATCGATATGTGTTGGGGATATAACCCCATGGTGAGACCCGCCCAGGAGATTTCGGGTCACACCTGGCGGCTCATGGACCAGCCCGAAGATGGGCCTTGATGACTCAAGCCCAAGACGTTTTGGTGGCTTGCCAGGATGGGCTAAGGTGAGGCCCAGACGGAGAAGGTATGAAGACCAGGGCGGATAAGCCGCCCGAAGACAGCTGGCTCAGGAAGGCAAGACAATGTAGATATAGACTTGAACACGTTGTGAGAGTCGGTTATGACTTGTATGACCCGAGGTCTTGACCTCCTATATAAAGGCAAGACCCGGGGCGACTTAGAGAGAGACTAATTAATGGAGAACTAGGTCAAGCAGTCCGCTCCCTTGTAATCGATACCCAAGCAACACAAGCACAAGCAGGACGTAGGATTTTACCTCTACTTGAGGGGCCGAACCTGGGTAAACCCATGCCCTTCGTCCCGATCAACCCCTTTGAGTCCATCACCTTAGTGATGGCCTCGAATCTAAGTCCTCGGACATCTGCCGTGACAAAACCACGACAGTTGGCACGCACCGTGGGGCTCCTGCTCAGTGGTGTTGAGTTATCAAAGGGCTCTCTCCTAGGGTTCGAGGGATATGTGGTTGGAAGGATGAGCAAGAGTCGCCGCGGCCGGCTCTACGTCAACAACGATGGCTGGGGCCCTGAAGCCGACTCTGTCGAATACGGATTCTAGGTTCCTACGGCGGAATCCATGTCTTCATCGGCAAGGTCGACGGATCTACACCCGGGCCGGACATCTGCACCAACATCGTCGAGCCGGCTCGGCGCGCGCAGCCCGCCCAACACGCACGACACGCCTATGCTAACCTAGGCCGAAAGCGTGTCTTCGTGCGTTTCACTCAAGGTATGGATCTTGAGGCCTCTATGTCATAGGAGACTCGCGTTTATTCGGAGGACGGGTCTTCGAATGGAGAGGCGGAATCAAACTACCAGCTCCACAACGGCGGGCTCAAGGGCCGCGACGAGCGTTACCGGAGTCGGAGAGTTTTGAGCCGGACGATCACGGGCTGCCAATTCATGCGGTCGTATTCATGGTGGGGTCAGCGCCAGGCACGAGCAGCACAGCCACCGGAGCAACAGACACGGGGGCTAACCGGCCACCGCCGGCTCAGGTTCTTCTGGATCTAATGAACGAGCTCGCAACCCTGATGGCAACTGAAGTCACCCCAGATAATCAAGCCGCCCGGAACTTAGAGATCGCAAGGCTTAAGGACCGGATGGCGGAAGTCCAACAGGGGATCGCCGAGTTAAAGGCTCAGATGGATGCGAAGGCAGAGCGCCTTAAGATAGATGCTTTCCGCCTTGAGCTAGAGCAACAGTCAGCAGCTGATGTGCAGCGGATGAGACATCTGTCTCGCTTACCAGAATAGTATGAGGCCAGGAATCTCTTTAACACACCAGGAACGGGACGGACAGCGGATGCGCCTGGAGGTCGGCCGGCGGCTCGACAACAACTTAACCCTCCCCGACGAACCCAGGCCTCACCAGTGGCTCTTCCAACGCCGGTGGGTCATTATTCAAACCCGGTAGAGAACATGGTGGCGGCAGCAACCCGGCTTGCAACAATCCCTATTCCTGATTAGGCACCCTTTGCAAAAGAGGTGCGAAACGCCATTGGATATCGTCAAACGGCGATGGCCCAGCAAGAGAAATATGCCTATAGTCGAAGCCATGTCCATTCAACCCCGCTCCCGAGCCGCAGCTTCAGTCGATGCTATGAGTTGCCGGCGGTCTCTAGCAGCGGTTGGCACTGGGGTGCTCCAGGGGATGATCAGGCGGCTTTAGATGCACAGGCGCTTGTAGACCAGGTGAGGGGCAGCAAGAGGCGGCGGCTCTGGCGGCGGCGGCTCACCAAGAGCCTGCGCCTTCCATCTCAGTTGGAGCGGGGGTGACTACTCGGGCCGTGGGTGTGCCGTGTTTGGTGCCGGCTCTGCGAAACGAGTGGCTGCCGAAGGATTTCGAAGGTCCTCGCAAGGTCCCAAATTACATCGCCGACTTACCTCCAGAGGCCTGGATCGAAAGCTATGAGTTGGCTATGGATATGTTGGAAGTCAATGACGCAGTATGTGCAAATTATTTTATCATGATGCTGGAAGGGCCGGCTTGCACGTGGTTGAAGGGTTTGCCACCCAACACCATCAACTCCTGGGCCGAGTTGAAGGCGAAGTTCATTAAAAAATTCAAGGAACGTGCAAGCAGCCAATGACGATTGTGGATTTAGATCACTGTGTGCAACAGGAAAATGAGTCGGCTCATCATTGGGTCCGGCGAGTTTCAATTATAATCCACTCGTCTGAGCAAATCACAGCGGCTCAAGCGGTTCTGATACTGGAAAAGAATTGCCACTTTATACCTTTGAAGCAGAAGCTTGGCCGGCTCAAGCGCACGTGTCAAGACATGGGGGAGCTCATGGCGGCTCTCACTAAATACGCCGACTCGGATAATACAAAGGATCCAGGCTCTGATGAGGAGAAAACTGGCCAAGGTAAATGCAATCGCGCTCATCTTGGGCCACTACCATGTTTTTACAACTAGCTTTAACAAGCGGGATCAGAAGTTGCGCAAGCGGGCGGTTAATGCAATCACGCCGGCTCTACCGCAATACTTGAAGTGGTCTGAGTATGACATAACATGGAGCCGGGAGGATCACCCACCACATGTTGATGACCCGGGGCGGCTAGCCTTGGCAGTTTCCCCCCAAGTGGGAGGATATATGTTAAATAAGGTACTTATGGATGGTGGCAGTAGCATCAATATCATGTACTATGACACCTTTCGGCGGATGAAACTGGTTGACACAGACCTTAGGCCTTCCTCGACAGTATTTAATGGTGTGGTGCCTGGCAAGTCGGCTTACCCCGTGGGTAGGATTTGTTTGGAAATTGCCTTTGGTGACGAGCACAACTACAGGGTGGAATCCTTGTGGTTTGAAGTATTCAAAATCAAGAGCCCCTATCATGCTTTGTTTGGGCAGCTGGCTTACGCCAAGTTCATGGCTAGGCCCTGCTATGTTTATTTGCAGCTCAATATGCCCGGGTTAAAAGGAATGATTACTATTCATGGTGATCGGAATACAGCTTGCGAGGAAGGAGACGCAGCTTACGCGGAATCAAGTTGTGTTGAGGCAGAGCTCAAGTTTTATAAGCAAAATGTTGACCCGGAGGATATGACCCCACTGAAAAAGCCTACCACAGAGGTTGAGTCACCCCTCAAATTTTCGGCGGATGATACCAAGTTGGTGGATTTCAGTCCGGGTGACTCATCTCAGCAGTTCATTATGGATCCCAAATAGGAAAGCGCGCTCATCGAATTCATCCGTGAGAATCGGGACATCTTTGCATGGAAACCTTCTGACATGCCCGGTGTACTAAGAGAGTTCGCTGAGAACAACCTTAATGTGGATCCTAAGTTTAAACCTGTCAAACAATTCCTGTGATGGTTCAACGAGGAGAGACGCAAGGCCATCGGGGAAGAGGTTGCCCGGCTCTTGGCGGCGGGTTTCATCGTTGAGGTCTTTCACCCGGAGTGGCTTGCTAACCCAGTTCTCGTGCTCAAGAAGAATGGCACGTGGCATATGTGCATGGATTACACGGATCTCAACAAGGCATGTCCGGCTGATACCTTTGCTCTCCCTCGTATCAATCAAATCATCCATGCTACGGCGGGTTGTGAGAGTTTATGGTTCATGGATGCTTATTCAGGATATCATCAGATCAAGATGGTAGTCAAGGACCAAGAGAAGACGGCTTTCATCACGCCTTTTGGTGCCTTTTGCTACGTGTCTATGCCTTTCGGGCTCAAGAGTGCCTAGGCGACTTATCAGCATTGTGTGCAGAATTGTCTTCACAGCCAAATTGGGTGCAATGTTCACGCCTATGTAGATGACATTGTGATCAAGTCAAGGAAGAAAGAGACTCTGCTTGACGACCTGAAGGAGACCTTTGACAATTTGCGGGTCTATAAGATGACGCTTAACCCGGCGAAGTGTGTCTTTGGTGTTCTGGCAGGCCAGCTCTTGAGATTTCTAGTCTCGGAGCGTGGCATTGAAGCTAACCCGGACAAGATTAAGGCTATCACCTCCCTGGCTGAGCTGACGTGCACCAATGATGTTGAACGCCTAGCAGGGCGGATTGCTGCGTTGAGCCGGTTTATAAGCCGCCTTGGTGAGAAGGCCATCCCTTTATATCAAATGATGAATAAGATAGACAACTTTATCTGGAGTGCGGCGGCAGATGAAGCGTTTGAGGCGCTTAAAAAATAGCTTACTGAGCCATCAATCTAGCCGCTCCGGTTGAGAAAGAACCCTTGCTCTTGTATGTGGCAGCTAACAACAGGGTTGTCAGCGCGGCAATCGTGGTCGAGCACAAGGAGGCAGGGAAGGAATATCCGGTTCAGAGGCCGGTTTATTATATCAGTGAGGTCTTGACAGAGTCCAAGTAGAGATATCCACATTGGCAGAAGCTAGTATATGGGGTGTTCATGGCCAACCGCAAGCTGAAGCACTACTTCTCAGGACACCAGATCACCGTAGTCAGCTCTGCCCTGTTGGGAGACATAATTCAAAACAAAGAAGCCACTGGCAGGATTGCTAAGTGGGCATTGGAGCTTGGGTCTCTCAATCTGAAATACGTACCATGTACGGCTGTCAAGTCCCAAGCACTAGTAGATTTCATAAATGACTGGACAGAGTGTGAGACGCCCAAAGAAAAACCGGATAACACATACTGGACAATACACTTTGACGGATCCAGGCAGCTGGAAGGGTCAAGGGCAGGCGTTGTCTTAACCTCCCCCAAAGGTGACAAGTTCTGTTATGTGCTGCGACTGATGTTCCCTTGTACTAACAATGCGGCTGAGTACGAAGCCCTGCTCCATGGCCTCAAGGTGGCTAAGGAGATGAACTTAAGCCGGGTTAGGTGCTTCGGCGACTCAGATCTTGTGGCTCAGCAAGTTTCAGGTACTTGGGACTCAAGGATCCGCGGATGGCGGCTTATCGTCAGGCAGTGGATATCATTGTTGGTCACTTCAAGGGCTATCAGACGGATCATGTTGATCATCACAGGAATGAGGTAGCTGACGCCCTATCAAGGTTAGGCTCTTAGCGAAAGCCGGTGCCGCCTAACATCTTTTAGGATGTCTTACATCACCCATCAGTTAAGTTACCTTCAGAGGAAGACTTAGCTATTCCTGACCCGGAGGGACAGCTGGTGGCGGCTCTACATGCTATTCCGGATTGGACCGTGCCTTACTTGGCACCCTTGACCCGTGGCGAGTTACCTAATGATGAAAATCTGGCCAGACAGATCACTATACGGTCCAAGTCTATGACAATAATCAATGGCGAGTTGCATAAATGCAGTGTCACCGGCGTGTTTCAACGCTGTGTCTCACCTGAGGAGGTCAAGGAAATCTTGAATGAAATTCATGCTGGTGACTGTGGACATCACGCCATCTCAAAGTCTCTGGTGGCCAAGGCTTTTAGGCATGGTTTCTTTTGGCTGACGGCTCACAAGGATGCAAAGGATCTGGTTTGCAAGTGTGCCGGTTGTCAAAAGTTTGGCCAGCGTGCTCATGTTCCGGCTCAAGAGTTGCGCATGATTACAATTACTTGGTCATTTGCAGTCTGGGGGCTGGATATGGTCGGGCCTTTCAACAGGTCTAAGGACAAGAAGACCCACCTCCCAGTGGCAGTTGAAAAGTTTACCAAGTTGGTAGAAGCTGAGCCAGTGGGCAAGTGTGACGCAGCTATGGCGGTTCAGTTCATCAGGAAGCTGATCTACCGTTTTGATTACCCTCACAGTATCATCACAGATAATGGTACGAATTTGTCTAAAGGGGCTATGTGAGCATTCTGTGACAATGAACACATCCGGCTTGATGTTTCTGCGGTTGCTCACCCACAGTCAAACGGTCAGGCACAGCGTGCTAATCAACAAATCTTGAGAGGTATCAAACCCCGGCTCATGGTTCCTTTGCAGCGAACACCGGGTTGTTGGGTGGAGGAGTTACCGTCCGTTTTATGGAGCATTAGAACAACTCCCAATAGGTCAACGGGTTATACACCTTTCTTCATGGTTTACGGTGCAGAAGCCGTATTACCAAGTGACATCCGTCGTGACTCGCCACGCGTGGCGGCTTACATTGAGGCTGACAATGAAACAACGCGTCAAGACGCGTTGGATGCCCTGGAGGAGGAACGTGATCTGGCGGCGACTCATTTGGCGATTTACCAACAAAACCTGCGCCGCTACCACAGCCGCAGAGTCAAGACCCGGACATTTCAAGAAGGCGACTTAGTGCTACGACTGATTCAAGATCAGACAGATGCACACAAGTTATCCCCTCCATGGGAAGGACCTTTTGTGGTCAGCAGAAATCTCAACAATGGGTCATATTACCTCATTGATGTCCGAGATGACTCAAATACCTCGGGGCAGGAGACCCGCCGGCCGTGGAACATAGCGCATCTACGGCCTTATTATACCTAAGTTGTTGAGACTCGACATTGTGCACTATCATAGTACATATCATATTTATATATGAATAAAGTTGGCATCCCTGTAAGCCGGGGCCTAAGCCTTTTTCGCATATCTCAATCTGGGCAAAAAGACTCAACATGATCATCTAGGGGGCTTCCCACCCACCGGGTGTAGCTTATCAAACCCTATCGGTCGGCTCTCAAGCCAAATAGTTGACTCCATCAACATGATCATCCAGGGGGCTTCCCACCCACCGGGTGTAGCTTATCAAACCCTATCGGTCGGCTCTCAATCCAAATAGTTGACTCCGTCAACAAGATCATCCAGGGGGCTTCGCACCCACCGGGTGTAGCTTATCAAACCCTATCGGTCGGCACTTAAGCCAAACAGTTGATTCCATCAACAAAGGTCACTTGGGGGCTTCCCACCCACTGGGTGTAGCTTACACACCCTCTTGATCGGCTCTTAAGCCAAACAGGGTTAAACCTACCTATAAGCCGATGCTACTCCGCTTGGTTACCCGCCGAACTCTTACCAGTTAATCTTGCCTAGAGACCCTGAGTCGGCTGAACGAAATTGCCGGCCAATCTCCATAGAGACCCTGTACTGTTTAAGGTTCAAACGACGGCTCTTGTCACGTGATGGCCAGCTTATGGAAAGCAAGGATAAACTCTCCCATCTACTGCCGACTCTCCGCTATGTGGCCCGTTCGTACTCTTAGACAGTTAATCCTTGAGGACCTTGTACTGTTTAAGGTTAAAACGACGGATTTATGTCACGTGAGAGGCAGTTTTCGGGCTATCAGGGTACTCATGCCCTGCCGTGTCTCTTCTGGGACGTCACACTTCCTTTCAGTTAATCTCGCTTAGAGACCCTGAGCCTGTTCAAAGAACTTAACGACCAATATCCACAGAGACCATGTACTGTTAGAGGAGTTTTAAGTGGCGAGTCTACCCAGTAGAACCGGCACATGAGCTGTTCAAAAAAATCAAAAATATAATCAGGAAAGATATAACATCCCCAGGTTGTGCTTTTTCAAGCCGCCCTTACAACAATGCATAATATATTATGTCTTGTTTATTTTTGCAGGTTTTATCTCTTAAGATGAGCCGTTGTTAAGTATTCTGCAAAAGCAAGTGGATCTTTAATAGCCAACCTGGTTGGATCTTCATGGTTTATCACAACCAATACTAAATGATTTGGGCTTTCAAACCAGCTCAGAGAATTCATTATTTTTCAAGAGCCGCCCTATCAGATATAATACCGTGTCATCTAATTGACCGGTTCTCGGATTGTGCTCTGTAGTTATGTACAACACTCATGGATATCTCCAACACATATTCGCCGGGTTACACCGCAACCACGACTAGGGATTTCATGTCAAAGACAAAAGGAATTATTCCAAGATATTCATTCCGGGTTATATTACAACCACGGTCAAGGATTCGTTCAACTAATTTTGGTGAGTCATATTATTCTTTATAGTCCCGAGTCGCCACAGGCAGACAACCCGGCACTTGGGGGCTACATCATCCAAAGTACAATTTATATCAACTATGCAAGTCCCATGTCACTGCAAGCATGCACCACGACACTTGGGGGCTAATGCAAGCCGGTTTTCAAATCATTGCATTTTCAGCAAGACCCTATTATCTCAAGGAGATGAGCCGGCCTTTCTATATTTTTGTTGCTTAAAGCCGCCAAGAGTCGGCAAAACATCCAATATGAAAGTGCAATAAAGATGTCATATATTACAGCCGGACTATTTAACATGTGCACGATGGCACAGTTCAGGCAAAGGCGAAGTTTTACGACAATACTATTATAGCCGCTCTTTCTAGAGCCCAAAAGTGATTCAATGTTTTTACACCGCTCATGGCGGGTCACAGAAGCCGACTTAGCCACAGCGCTTAACAAATCCATCAGTTAGCTGGCGGGTTACCCTGCTCAGGGTCTTCGACCTCCTTGATCTGAAGATTGTCCAAGTCCCAGTTGTAGTGGGTTAAAGATGCAAAGTTTCCTTCTTCAAATAAGGGGGGACGGGTCAAGTTCAGAAGCAAAGAGGTGCTTACTGCGGACGGGTGTCAAATCCTTGGCTTCAAATAGGGGGTCGCGGATTCTTTTCTGATCAGCATCATAAGCCGCCTGATAAGTTGATATGTTCACCTCTTCTGCTAACACGAAGGCGAGAACCTTGGAAGCTTTCACGCACTCAGCATAATCAGCGTCAGTGAAATCTGAGCCGTCATCCTTTTTTGATGGAAACCCGTCCATCATATCTTCAGGAGTCAACTCTAGAGCAAACGCTAATGCCCGGCTTATGGCTGCGATGGCTCCCCATCGGGCAGCTGATTAAGCTCTACGATCTGCTTTGGCGGTGTGGATAGTAATTCTAAGACCCCTTTCATGGTTGAAGGGGTGTTATCCTTGTAGAGCACAGCCTTGATCGTGCAAACAGCTCCACAATACAGTTGTTCCGTCAGAGTATAAATGTCCTTTGGGGACAGCAAGCTATCGGAAGCAAGTTGACTGCTCCTTGGACCTACATAAGACAGACTCTCCGTCATAAGTCACCAGTACAAATATTCCTGGAAAGATTTGGGATAACTATTTTAAAGCTTACCGAATATGGCAGCTAACATCCTTTTGATATGCCGCTTCAAAGATTGCAGCTCCTCTGAAATGCTCATGAGCCGCTGGTCAGCATCATCTGCTAGTTGAGCCAGGGCGGCTTGTTCCATCTCAGCCGATTTCTTGAAAACATCAAATTCAGCCTTTGTTTTTGTCATCTCTTCAATGAGGAGCCGGCACTTCTCATCGGTTTCACGCCGGCAGTTTGTTGAGCGGAAAGCTAGCTCTTCAAACCGGTTAATTCAGAGCCGGCTTCGTTTAAAGCTTCCAGTGACATATCAAAATATGGAATAAGCCGTCAGGAGGGCATTTTATCAGATAATGAAAATTAAGCAAGTCTATGGCAGATTGCAAGCAATATGTTTGACACTTGGGGGCTAATGTCTAGTCGATCTCCAAGATTACAACTCAGTTCCGGGTCATCTTCTTCGAACTTAACCCGGGACTTGGGGCTACAGGATGGCTTTTTCATGCTATTTACAAACGAAAGTGCCGACTCAACTCCAACGACGTTGATCCGGCCCTTGGGGCTACCAAAGGGACTTCAAATTATGCTACAATGAAGCTTCAGCTCAATTTTATCAAAGTTGTGCCGACCCTTGGGGGCTACAATTAGCTCTTTACATTATCTACCCTGAAGCTCCAATTCAACTTTATCAAAGTTGATCTGGCCCTTGGGGGCTACAAAACATGACTTTCACTTACTTCTAATAGTTGAGACCTACAGTTTAAACATGTCTACTTCTAGCACGTGTTGAAGACCCGGATTACCATCAGCTAGTGATAACCCGGCTCTTGGGGGCTATGTAAGGGTATAAGGAGAGGGAGCATACCTCATACTTCTTCTTCATCAGGTTGACAAGCTTGAGCTCCAGGTCCCGGCTTGTAGACACGCAATTCAGATAACCAGCGTGAAGTTCATTGGTTGTTAGCTTCTCTATCGCAGGGAGCTCAAACTCCAGCTTCTTGGAAGATTCAGTTGCTTCACTATACTTTGTCAACATAAGAGGTTGAGGAGAGTGGAAGCCGGCGCCAGTAATGAAGACGTCTGGAGTAGTGGTTTCATCAGCAGCTGTTGCAGGACTTGGTGGCTTGAAATAGTCCCTTGGGGGACTTTCAGGAATTATATCGTTGGCCGCCGGCTCTGCAGAAGGACAAGCCTCTTCAGGTGCCTCTTTGGAAGCCGCCGAGGGATCAACATCCGGCATGGGAGAATCTGGCTTAGCAGACTCCGGGTCTTGAGCATTAGGGCCAGGGGAGGACTTGTTGGTTTTCCTTCGCTTGGCTTGAGCCCTGAAGAGCATAGAGAGTGAGAACCCAAAAGTTTACAACTGCAAAAGACTTGGATATTAAACCTGAAAAACACATACCGCGGATTAATCTTTGGAGGCGGTAAAGCAGTCGTCGTAGAGTCACCAGACGAAGGAGGTGATTCCTGACAAATAGTTCAAGCAATATAAGGCAGTTTTGAATTACAAAGGCAAGGCTGGTAAAGTAAAGAATGAAGGTATACCTCAGCCGGATGCTTCTTCTGAGCTGGAGAGTTAGATAACCCGGCCATGAGAGCAGTAGAGCCGGCGCTCCGGGTCTGGCGTCGGGAGGTTTGTTGTTGCTTTTTCAAAGGAAATTGGGGGTCCAAGTAAGCAAGAGGATGAGAAAGTGGAACTTTTCGAACGACCCGCCGTGCCTTCCGGGGTACAAAATAATCTGAGTCGGACGAAATGTAAGTTACATCAGGAGCGTTGGCGTGGCTTGTCTCTGTCTCGTCCTGTGAATAATTGTTTTCAATAAGGTGAAAAAGGAGACAGCAAAGAGAGTTAAATTATACCTCTGAGTCGTCAGATTCCGGCTGTTCCTCCGGTTCTTCTTGAGGATCGGCTTTCTTCTTCCGACTGGCGGCTTTCTTCTTTGACTTCTTCGGGGGAGGAACGTACTTCTTCTTCCAGAAGTCGGAGTTGGCCTGAAGAATGTAAGCCGGCGAAAGGTGATAAGATTGCTGAATATAGCTAATTAAGAGATAAGGATACCAAGAGTCGCCCTTACGTCTGGGGCCGGGTTCGTCGCACATAAAGGTGCTAACCCAATGGCACCGCAAGATTCTAAAGACTCATGGACAAGGATCTTTATAGCAGCCATGATGTTATCCTCTAGTAATGTTGCCAATTTAAAGCAGAGGGGGTCGTTAGATTTGCCCGTATATTCATGCATAAGGCGGCTTCGCCGGCTCAGGGGCATGACCCTCCAAGAAATCCAGCAGTGAGTTAAGTCCAGGCCTGTCAGTCCATTGGCCATAAGAGCTTTGATCTTCGCGTGAGCTAGAGCGTACTTTGCCCCCTTAGAAGTTCACAACCGGCCAGGGAGCTCGAATGTTGTCAGGAGCCAGGATGAACGATAACCCGGCAGGGGATGCTCTCCTTCAGGGGAGGTATCTTTGCAATAGAACCAAGTTTTTTTCCAATCTTTTGGATGGCTTGGCAATTGAAGAGCCGGGAAGATTATATCCCGTCGCCTTTGAATAGAAATTCCACCAAGCTCTAAGCTTGGGCCAGCCTTCACCTCTGTCTGGCAGTTCGCATAAAAGAATTCACGGAATAAATCCAATGATGGCTCTTCTTGCAGATAGACCTCACTAAGTATTTGGAAGTTGCATATGTTGGAGAAGGAATTGGAGGCCAGGTCTTGAGGGTGCAGTTTGAAGAAGTGAAGGACATCCCGGAAGAATTTTGAGCCGGGTGGGCTAAACCCACGCGCGAGGTGATCGGTAAACACGACTACCTCACCCTCCAGAGGACGGGGCTTCAATTCGTTGCCTGGAACCCACCAATGTACAACGTCTTTAGCTGGAAGGGTCCCCGCGTCTACAAAATCTATCAAGTACTCCTTCGTAACAGCAGAGCCGACCCAGTTGAATGAGTTGGATGCATGAGACATGGTGGCAGTTCAAAACTGCGCAAAGTGATAAATACATGGCGAGTTAGGAGATGTCGGACAACAATGGGCGACTAAAAGTATAATTTCTATCAAGCTAAGTTGCCAGAATGGTCTGATGAGAGCTAGAATTTCACTAGCGGGTCAAGTTTGCTGGGCGTTGAGGAAAATTTTACTAAGTGTGGAAAACAAGTTTCACAGACTATCTATGCAGTTATGGATCTACAAAACAGGAAAAAATGAGTTAATTTTAGACCTAAACAATGAACCGTCGAACCAGTGGTATTGGAAGGCAGTGTGAGAAGCGACTGCAGATCTCTCGTTGTGTTGTTATAAATTTCCTATCATCTGCCGCAATGGAAAGGAGGGCGTTCTCGAATCCGATGATCTACATCCTACCTAGAATTACGAGCGGCTTGTGTTCTAGCGGTGGAAGAACTCCATGAAACCCTACCAAGAGCTACAGATCTAAAGGGGGAGACGACCTCACCGGAGAGGACGTGATGGATGCGGGCGGAGCTCTGGATCGTTCAGTTTGATGCAGCAGCCTGGCGTGATGACATTGAGGAAGCTTCACCGGAGCAAGAGGCACTGGAGCGACAGCGTCGAGAGGAAGAAGAAGACCGAGTGGGGAAGGAAACAAATAACACTCTTCGCGGTCCTATTTAACGGTTCAAAAGTGGAAACCGGCGCGAGAAACCGGGCGACAGAGATTAATTGGCTGAGACGGACGCCTCGATTTTCGGGCCATCAGTTTAATAGCGAAAGATATGTTGCGGTTGTCAAAGAATCTTTTGACATATCCAATATGACGCCACGGCGGGTCATTTTTTATTTTTCAGGTGGTGATGAGCGAGACTCGCCGTCAAGTGAGAAGGCGGCTGAAATGAGCAAGCTCAAATCAACCTGGGGCCTAATGTAGGGGATATAACCCCATGGTGAGACCCACCTAGGAGGTTCCGGGTCACACCTGGCGGCTCATGGACCAGCCCGAAGATGGGCCTTGACGACTCAAGCCCAAGACGTTTTGGTGACTTGCTAGGATGGGCTAACGTGAGGACCAGACGGAGAAGGTATGAAGACCAGGGCGGATAAGCCGCCCGGAGACAGCTGGCTCAGGAAGGCAAGACAATGTAGAGATAGACTCGAACACGTTGTGAGAGTTGGTTATGACTTGTATGACCCAAGGTCTTGACCTCCTATATAAAGTCAAGACCCGGGGCGACATAGAGAGAGACTAATTAATGGAGAACTAGGTCAACCAGCCCGCTCCCTTGTAATCGATACCCAAGCAACACAAGCACAAGCAGGACATAGGATTTACCTCTACTTGAGGGGCCGAACCTAGGTAAACACGTGTCCTTCATCCCGATCAACCCCTTTGAGTCCATCACCTTAGCGATGGCCTCGAATCTAACTCCTCGGACATCTGCCGTGAGAAAACCACGGCAGTATGTATTATCTCCAATAAGTCAGTTGCTCGCTCCATTGTTTCGAAGAATGGAGTCTTGGTCATCTTGCCCATGAGGCATGGTTCGCATGTGTCAAATGATTCGAAATCAAGAGACTCCAAAAGTCCATCAGCATGGAGCTTCTTCATGCGTTTGACACCAATATGACCAAGGCGGCAGTGCCACATGTAAGTTGGACTATCGTTATCAACCTTACACTTTTTGGTACTCGCACTATGAACATGCGTAACATCACGTTCGAGATTAATCAAAAATAAACCATTGACCAGCGGGGCATGACCATAAAACATTTCTCTCATATAAATAGAACAACCATTATTCTCAGATTTAAATGAGTAGCCATCTCGAATCAAACGAGATCCAGATACAATGTTCATGCTCAAAGCTGGTACTAAATAACAATTATTGAGGTTTAAAACTAATCCCTAAGGTAGATGTAGAGGTAGCATGCCGACGGCGATCACAACGACCTTGGAACCATTCCGGACGTGCATCATCACCTTGTCTTTTGCCAGTGTCCGCTTATTCCGCAGCTCCTTCTTGGAGTTACAAATGTGAGCAACTGCACCGGTATCAAAGACCTAGGAGCTACTACGAGCACTGGTAAGGTACACATCAATAACAAGTATATCACATATACCTTTAACATTGCCGGCCTTCTTATCCGCTAAGTACTTGGGGCAGTTCCGCTTCCAGTGACCGGTACCCTTGCAATAAAAGCACTCAGTCTCGGGCTTGGGTCCATGCTTGTTCTTATTCCCGGCAAATTGCTTACCGGGTGCGACAACAGCTTTGCCATCCTTCTTGAAGTTCTTCTTACCCTTGCCTTTCTTGAAACTAGTGGTCTTATTCACCATCAGCACGTGATGCTCCTTTTTGATCTCGACCTCCGCTGATTTCAGCATCGAGTACAACTCAGGAATGGACTTCTCCATACCTGCATGTTGTAGTTCATCACAAAGCACTTGTATCTAGGTGGAAGCGACTGGAGGATTCTGTCAATGACCAAGTAATCCGGGAGATTAACTCCGAGCTGAGTCAAGCAGTTTTGCAACCCAGACATTTTGAGTATGTGCTCACTGACAGAACTATTCTCCTCCATCTTATTGCTGAAGAACATGTCGAAGACGTCATATCTCTTGACCCGGGCATGAGCTTGGAAAACCAGTTTCAGCTCTTGGAACATCTCATATGCTCCGTGTTGCTCAAAACGCTTTTGGAGCCCCGGTTCTAAACTATAAAGCATGCCGCACTGAACCAGGGAGTAATCATCACAGTGTGACTACCAAGCGTTCGTAACGTCTTGGTCCGCTGGGGAAATGGGTGGGTCACCTAGAGGTGCATCAAGGACATACAATCTCTTGGAAGCTATGAGGATAATCCTCAAGCTACGGACCCAGTCCGCATAGTTGCTCCCATCATCTTTCAGCTTGGTTTTCTCTAGGAACGCGTTGAAGTTGAGGGTGACATTTCCGTTGGCCATTGGATCTACAACATAGATTGTAAAGACAATTTTAGACTAAGTTCATGATAATTAAGTTCACATAATCAAATTATTTAATGAACTCCCACTTAGATAGACATCTCTTAGTCATGCAAGTGATACATTATCCATGTCAACTAGCCCGTGTCCGATCACCACGTGAGACGGACTAGTCATCCATGGTGAACATCTCCATGTTGATCGCATCTACTATACGACTCATGTTCGACCTTTTGGTCTTCTATATTCCGAGGCCAGCTATGTACATGCTAGGCTCGTCAAGTCAACCTAAGTGTTTCGCGTGTGTAAATCTGGCTTACACCCTTTATATGTCAATGTTAGAACCTATCACACCCGATCATCACGTGGTGCTTCGGAACAACGATCCTTAGCAACGGTGCACAGTTAGGGTGAACACCTTTCTTGAAATTTTATTGAGAGATCATTTTATTTACTATTGTCATTCTAAGCAAATAAGATGTAAACATGATAAACATCACATGCAATCAATATAGTGACATGATATGGCGAATATCATCTTGCTCCTTTGATCTCCATCTTCGGGGCACCATGATCATCACTATCACCGGCATCACACCATGATCTCCATCATCATGTCTTCATGAAGTTGTCTTGCCAACTATTACTTCTACTACTATGGCTAACGTTTAGCAATATAGTAAAGTAATTACATGGCGTTTATTATTGACACGCAGGTCATACAATAAAATAAGACAACTCCTATGGCTCCGGCCGGTTGTCATACTCATCGGCATGCAAGTCGTTTATCCTATTACAAGAACATGATCAATCTCATACATCAGAATGCATCACATCACATCCTTTGGCCATATCACATCACAAGGCATATGCTGCAAAAAACAAGTTAGACATCCTTTAATTTGTAGTTGCAAGTTTTTCCGTGGCTGCTATAGGTTTCTAGCAAGAACGTTTCTTACCTACGCCAAAACCAGAACGTGATATGCCAGTTGCTATTTACCCTTCATAAGGACCCTTTTCATCGAATCCAATCCGACTAAGGTGGGAGAGACAGACACCCGCTAGCCACCTTATGCAACAAGTGCATGTCAGGCGGTGGAACCGTCTCATGTAAGCATATGTGTAAAGTTGGTCCAGGCTGCTTCATCCCACAATACCGCCAAATCAAGATAAGACTAGTTGTGGTAAGAAAATTAACAAGATCGACGCCCACAACAACTTTGTGTTCTACTCGTTCATCGATTCTACGCATAGACCTAGCTCGTGATGCCACTATTGGGAGACGTAGTAGTAAATCAAAAAGTTTCCTCCGATCACGAAGATCCATCTATGGAGAAACCAGCAACGCGTAAGGGAAGAGTGCATCTTCATACCTTTGAAGATCGCAAAGCGGAAGCATTACTGGAACGCGGTTGGTGGAGTCATACTCGCAACGATTCAGATCGCGGTGGAATCCGATCTAAGCACCGAACAACGGCGCCTCTGCATTCAACACACATGCAGCCCGATGACGTCTCATATGCCATGATCTAGCAAGGAGGAAGGAGAGGTTGAGGAAGAGCTCTAGCAGCATGACGGCATGGTGACAGTGGAGCTGCATGTTCTCCGGCAGGGCTTCGCCGAGCACTACGGAGAACGAGGAGAGGGAGGAGTAGGGCTGCGCCGTGGGAGAGAGAGATGCGTGTCCCCAGCAGACTCAAGGGCTCCTCTATTTATAAGAGGAGGAGGAGGGAGGGCTGCGCCCTAGGGTTCCCACCCTAGGGTGGTCCGACAGCCCCCAGATCCCATCTGGTCGGCGGCCACAAAGGGAGAGGGGTGCGGCTGCCCTAGGGTGGGCCTTAGGGCCCATCTGCCCTAGGGTTTGCCCCCCACCCACCTCCAGCTGCGCCTTGGACCCTTGTGGGGGGCGCACCAGCCCACCTAGGGGCTGGTTCCCTCCCACTTGCGGCCCATGCAGCCCTCTGGTGCTGGTGGCTCCACTTGGTGGACCACCGGAACCCTTCCGGTGGTCCCGGTACGTTACCGGTAATCCCCGAAACACTTCCGGTGACCAAAACCTCACTTCCTATATATGAATCTTTACCTCTAGACCATTCCGGAGCTCCTCATGACGTCCAGGATCTCATCCGTGACTCCGAGCAACCTTCGGTAACCACGTACACTATTTCCCTATAACCCTAGCGTCAGCAAACCTTAAGTCTGTAGACCCTACGGGTTCGGGAGACACGTAGACATGACCGAGACACCTCTCTGGTCAATAACCAATAGCGGGATCTGGATACCCATGTTGGCTCCCACATGCTCCACGATGATCTCATCGGATGAACCACGATGTCGGGGATTCAATCAATCCCGTATACAATTCCTTTTGTCTACCGGTATGGTACTTGCCCGAGATTCGATCGTTGGTATCCCTATACCTTGTTCAATCTCGTTACTGGCAAGTCTCTTTACTCGTTCCATAACACATCATCCTGTGGCGAACTCCTTAGTCACATTGATCTCATTATGATGATGTCTTACCGAGTGGGCCCAGAGATACCTCTCCGTCATACGGAGTGACAAATCCCAGTCTCGATTCGTGCCAACCCAACAGATACTTTCGGGCATACCCGTAGCATACCTTATAGCCACCCAGTTACGTTGTGAAGTTTGGCACACCCAAAGTATTCCTACAGTATCCGGGAGTTGCACAATCTCATGGTCTAAGGAAACTATACCTAACATTAGAAAAGCTTTAGCAGATGAACTACACGATCTTGTTCTATGCTTAGGATTGGGTCTTGTTCATCACATCATTCTCCCAATGATGTGATCCCGTTATCAACGACATCCAATGTCCATGGTCATGAAATCATGACCATCTATTGATCAACGATCTAGCCAACTAGAGGCTCACTAGGGACATGTTGTGGTCTATGTATTCACACATGCATTACGGTTTCCGGTTAATACAATTATAGCATGAACAATAGACAATTATCATGAACAAGGAAATACTATAATAACCATTTTATTATTGCCTCTAGGGCATATTTCCAACATTAACCGGAAACCGTAATACATGTGTGAATACATAGACCACACCATGTCCCTAGTGAGCCTCTAGTTGACTAGTTCGTTGATCAATAGATGGTCAAGGTTTCGACCATGGACATTGGATGTCGTTGATAACGAAATCACGTCATTAGGAGAAAGATGTGATGGACAAGACACAATCCTAAGCATAGCACAAGATCGTGTAGTTCGTCTGCTAGAGCTTTCCTAATGTCAAGTATCATTTCCTTAGACCATTGGATTGTGCAACTCCCGGATACCGTAGGAATGCTTTGGGTGTATCAAATGTCACAACGTAACTGGGTTACTATAAAGGTGCACTACAGGTGTCTCCAAAAGTGTCTGTTGGGTTGGCACGAATCGAGATTGGGATTTGTCACTCCGTGTGACGGAGAGGTATCTCTGGGCCCACTCGGTAATACATCATCATAATGAGCTCAATGTGACTAAGGAGTTAGTCACAAGATCATGTCTTACGGAACAAGTAAAGAAGACTTACTGGTAACGAGATTGAACAAGGTATAGGGATACCGACGATCGAATCTCGGGCAAGTAACATACCGATGGACAAAGGGAATTGTATACGGGGTTAATTGAATCGCTGACATCGTGGTTCATCCGATGAGATCATCGTGGAACATGTGGGAGCCAATATGGGTATCTAGATCCCACTATTGGTTATTGGCCGGAGAGGTGTCTCGGTCATGTCTGCATAGTTCCCAAACCCGTAGGGTCTACACACTTAAGGTTCGGCGATGCTAGAGTTGTAATGGGAATTGTATGTGGTTATAGAAAGTTGTTCGAAGTCCCGTATGAGATCCCAGACGTCACGAGGAGTTCCATAATAGTCCGAAGATGAAGTTTTATACATGGGAAGTCCAGTTTCAGTCACCGAAAAGGTTTTGGGGTTTGTCGGTATTGTACCGGGACCACCAAAAGGGTTCCGAGGGTCCACCGAGAGGGGCCACCTACCTCGTAGGACCACGTGGGCAGAATATGGGTGGGAACTGGCCTCCTAGTGGGTTGGTGCCCCCCAAGGCCCAAGGCGCCTAGGATTGGGAACCCTAAGAGGTGGGGGCGCCTCCCACCAACTTGGGGGGCAAGCTTCCCCCTTGCCCCCCCCCTCTAGATGGATCTAGGGGGGACAACCCCCTCTCCCCTTTAGCCTATAAATAAAGGGGAGATGGGAGGGAATCCGCACCCCTTGCCCCTGGTGCAGCCCTCCCCCTCCTACACCTCCTCCTCCTCCGTAGTACTTAGCAAAGCTCTGCCGGAGAACCACGAGTTCCACCGCCACCACATCGTCATGCTGCCGGAGCTCTCCCTCAACTTCTCCTCCCCCTTGCTGGATCAAGAAGGAGGAGACATCCCCGGGCTGTACATGTGTTGAACACGGAGGCGCCGTTCGTTCGACGCTTGGATCGGATCTTCCGCGATTTGAATCGTCGCGAGTACGACTCCATCAACCGTGTTCTTTGCAATGCTTCCGCTTAGCGATCTTCAAGGGTATGAAGATGCACTCCCTCTCTCTCATTTCTAGCATATCCAAGATTGATCTTGGTGACACATAGGAATTTTTTGAATTATTACTACGTTCCCCAACAGTGGTATCAGAGCTAGGACTATGCGTAGATTCTATGCACGAGTAGAACACAAGTAGTTGTGGGCGATGATTCGGTCAATCTGCTTGTCATTACTAGTCCTATCTTGATTCGGCGGTATTGTTTGATGAAGCGGCCCGGACCGACTTTACATGTACGTTTATGTGAGACTGGTTCCACCGCCTGACATGCACTTGTTGCATAAGGTAGCTAGCGGGTGTCTATCTCCCCCACTTTAGTCAAATGTGATTCGATGAAGAGGGTCCTTATGAAGGGTAAATAGCAATTGTCTTATCACCGTTGTGGTTTTTGCATAGGTAAGAAACGTTCTTGCTAGAAACCCATAGCAGCCACGTAAAACTTGCAACAACAATTAGAGGACGTCTAACTTGTTTTTGCAGGGTATGCTATGTGATGTGATATGGCCAAACGGATGTGATGAACTATATGTGATGTATGAGATTTATCATGTTGTTGTAATAAGAATCACGACTTGCATGTCGATGAGTATGACAACCGGCGGGAGCCATACGAGTTGTCTTAATTTATTGTATGACCTGCGTGTCAATCAAAAATGCCATGTAATTACTTTACTTTATTTCTAATTGTTATCCATAGTTGTAGAAGTAATAATTGGCGAGACAACTTCATGAAGACATTATGATGGAGATCATGGTGTCGTGCGGGTGATGATGGTAATCATGCTGCGCCCCGAAGATGGAGATCAAAGGCGCAAGATGATATTGGCCATATCATGTCACTTTATGATTCCCATGTGATGTTTATCATGTTTTTACATCTTATTTGCTTAGAACGACGGTAGCATAAATAAGATGATCCCTCCACTAAAATTTCAAGAAATGTGTTCCCCTAAGTGTGCACCGTTGTGAAGGATCGTTGTTTCGAAGCACCACGTGATGATCGGGTGTGATAGATTCTAATGTTCGCATACAACGGGTGTAAGCCAGATTTACACACACGAAACACTTAGGTTGACTTGATGAGCCTAGCATGTACAGACATGGCCTCGGAACACGAGAGACCGAAAGGTCGAACATGAGTCGTATAGTAGATGCGATCAACATGGATATGTTCACCATAGATGACTAGTCTGTCTCACGTGATGATCGGACACGGCCTAGTCGATCTGGATCATGTAGATCCAATGGCCCGCGCTAATGTTGCCCTCAACTTCAACGCGTTCCTAGAGAAAACCAAGCTGAAAGACGATGGAAACAACTATACGGACTGGATCCGTAACTTGAGGGTCATACTCATAGCTTCCAAGAAATCATATGTCCTTGATGCACCGCTAGATGACGCACCCATTTTCCTAGCAACTCAAGATGTTATGAATGCCTGGCAGACGCGTAGTGATGATTACTCCCTGGTTGAGTGCGGCATGCTTTACAGTTTAGAATCGGGGCTCCAAAAGCGTTTTGAGAAACACGTAGCATATGAGATATTCCAAGAGATGAGAATGGTTTTCCAAGCTCATGCCCGGGTCGGGAGATATGAAGTCTCCGACAACTTCTTCAGTTGTAAGATGGAGAAAAATAGTTCTGTTAGCGAGCACATACTCAAAATGTCTGGGTTGTAGAACCGCTTGTCTCGACTGGGAGTTTATCTTTCGGATGACTCGGTTCTTGACAGAATCTATGCAAGGGATGGAGAAGTCCATTCCTGAGTTATATTCGACGCTGAAATCAGCGGAGGTGGAGATCAAAAAGGAACATCAAGTGTTGATGGTGAATAAGACCACCAGTTTCAAGAAAGGCAAGGGTAAGAAGAACTTCAAGAAGGACGGCAAAGCAGTTGTCGTGCCTAGTAAATCAGTTGCTAGGAAGAAGCCCAAGAATGGACCCAAGCCTGAGACTGAGTGCTTTTATTGCAAGGGAGCCGGTCACTGGAAGCGGAACTGCCCCCAAGTACTTAGCGGATAAGAAGGCCGGCAACGTCAAAGGTATATATGATATACATATTATTGATGTGTACCTTACCAGCGCTCGTAGTAGCTTCTGGGTATTTGATACCGGTGCAGTTGCTCACATTTGTAACTCAAAACAAGAGTTGCGGAATAAGCAGAGATTGGCGAAGGACGAGGTGACGATGTGCGTCGGGAATGGTTCCAAGGTTGATGTGATCGCCGTCGGCACGCTACCTCTACATCTACCTTCGGGGTTAGTTTTGAACCTCAATAATTGTTATTTAGTACCAGCTTTGAGCATGAACATTGTATCTGGATCTCGTTTGATGCTATATGGCTACTCATTTAAATTCGAGAATAATTTTTGTTCTAATTATATGAGAGATATGTTTTATGGTCATGCCCCGCTAGTCAATGGTTTATTTTTATTGAATCTCGAACATGATGTTACACATATTCATAGTGTGAATACCAAATGATGTAAGATTGATAATGATAGTCCCTCATACTTGTGGCACTGCCGCCTTGGTCATATTGGAGTCAAACGCATGAAGAAACTCCATGCGGATAGACTTTTGGAGTCTCTTAATTATGAATCATTTGACACATGCGAACCATGCCTCATGGGCAAGATGACTAAGACTCCATTCTCCGGAACAATGGAGCGATCAACCAACTTGTTGGAAATAATACATACCGATGTATGCGGTCCAATGAGCGCTGAGGCTTGCGGTGGCTATCATTATGTTCTCACCCTCACTGATTACTTAAGCAGATATGGGTATGTCTACTTAATGACACATAAGTCTGAGACCTTTGAAAAGTTCGAGGAATTTCAGAGTGATGTAGAGAATCAACGTGACAAGAAAATAAAGTTCTTATGGTCTGATCTTGGAGGAGAATATTTGAGTCACGGGTTTGGCACGCACTTAAGGAAATGTGGAATTGTTTCACAACTCACACCACCTGGCACACCTCAGCATAATGGTGTGTCTGAACATCGTGATCGCACTGGTGCGATCTATGATGTCTCTAACTGATTTACCACTATTATTTTGGGGATATGCATTCGAGACTACCGCATTCACTTTAAATAGGGCACTATCTAAATCCGTTGAGACGACACCATATGAATTATGGTTTGGGAAGAAACCTAAGCTATCATTTCTGGAAGTTTGGGGATGCGATGCTTATGTCAAGAAACTTCAACCTAAAAAGCTCGAACCCAAATTGAAAAGGTGTGTCTTCATAGGATACCCTAAGGAAACTATTGGGTATACCTTCTATCTCATATCTGAAGGCAAGATCTTTGTTGCCAAGAATGGATCCTTTCTAGAGAAAGAGTGTCTCTCAAAAGAAGTAAGTGGGAGGAAAGTAGAAATTGATGAGGTAATTGTACCCCCTCTCGAACCGGAGAGGAGTGTAGCGCAGGAAAATGTTTCTGTGGTGCCTGCACCGACTAGAGAGGAAGTTAATGATGATGATCATGAAACTTCAGATCAAGTTACTACTGAACTTCGTAGGTCCACGAGGACACGTTCCGCACCGAACTGGTACGGCAACTCTGTCCAGGAAATCATGTTATTATACAACGGTGAACCTTCAAGCTATAAAGAAGCCATGGTGGGCCCAGATTCCAAAAAATGGCTTGAAGCCATGAAATCTGAGATAGGATCCATGTATGAGAACAAAGTATGGAGTTTGGTGGACTTGCCCGATGATCGTCAAGCCACAGAAAAAATGGATCTTTGAGAAGAAGACTGACGTGGATGGTAATGTGACCATCTATGAGGCTCGGCTTGTCACTAAGGGTTATCGACAAGTTCAAGGAGTTGACTATGATGAGAGTTTCTCACCCGTAGCGACGTTGAAGTCCGTCCGAATCATGTTAGCAGTTGCCGCATTTTTTGATTATGAGATCTAGAAAATGGACGTCAAAACGGCATTCCTTAACGATTTCCTTAAGGAAGAATTGTATATGATGCAGCCGGAAGGTTTTGTCGATCCTAAGAATGCTGACAACATATGCAAGCTCCAGTGCTCCATCTATGGGTTGGTGCAAGCATCTCGGAGTTGGAACATTCGCTTTGATGAGGTGATCAAAGCATTTGGGTTTATACCGACTTATGAAGAAGCCTGTATTTACAAGAAAGTGAGTGGGAGCTCTGTAGCGTTTCTCATTTTATATGTGGATGACATATTGTTGATGGGGAATCATATAGAACTTTTGGAAAGCATAAAGGCCTACTTGAATGAGTGTTTTTCAATGACGGACCTTGGAAAAGCTGCTTACATATTAGGCATCAAGATCTATAGAGATAGATCGAGACGCCTCACTGGTCTTTCACAAAGCACATACCTTGACAAGATATTGAAGAAGTTCAATATGGATCAGTCCAAGAAGGGGTCCTTGCCTGTATTGCAAGGTGTGAGATTGAGCATAGCTCAATGCCCGACCTCGGCAGAAGATAGAGAAAAGATGAGTGTCGTCCCCTATGCCTCATCCATAGGCTCTATTATGTATGCCATGTTGTGTACCAGACCTGATGTGAACCTTGCCATAAGTTTGGTAGGGAGGTACTAGAGTGATCCTGGAATGGACTACTTGACAGCGGTCAAGAATATACTTAAGTACCTGAAAAGGACTAAGGATATGTTTCGAGGCGCCAAAGAGCTCGTCGTAAAGGGTTACGTCGATGCTAGCTTCGACACAGATCCGGATGACTCCAAGTCAAACCGGATACGTGTATATTTTGAATGGTGGGGCAGTCAGCTGGTGTAGTTGCAAGCAAAGCATCATGGCACCGTCTACATGTGAAGCGGAGTACATAGCTGCCTCGAAAGCAGTGCAGGAAGGAGTTTGGATGAAGGAATTCATCACTGACCTAGGAGTGATTCCCAACACGTCGGGCCCGATGACTCTCTTCTGTGATAACACTAGAGCTATTGCTATTACCAAGGAGCCCAGGTTTCACAAGAAGACCAAGCACATAAAGCACCGCTTCAACTCCATTCGTGGTTACATTCAGGATGGAGATATAGATATTTGTAAAGTACATATGGATCCGAATGTCGTAGATCCGTTGACTAAACCTCTTTCACGAGTGAAACATGATCAGCACTAGAACTCTATGGGTGTTCGATTCACCACAATGTAACTAGATTATTGACTCTAGTGCAAGTGGGAGACTATTGGAAATATGCCCTAGAGGCAATAATAAAATAGTTATTATTATATTTCCTTGTTCATGATAATTGTCTATTGTTCATGCTATAATTGTATTAACCGGAAACCGTAATACATGTGTGAGCCTCTAGTTAACTAGCTCGTTGATCGGTAGATGGTCATTGTTTCCTAACCATGGACATTGGATGTCATTGATAATGGCATCACATCATTAGGAGAATGATTTTATGGACAAGACCAATCCTAAGCATAGCACAAGATCATGTAGTTTGTCTGCTAGAGCTTTTCTAGTGTCAAGTATCATTTCCTTAGACCATGAGATTGTGCAACTCCCGGATACCGTAGGAATGCTTTAGGTGTATCAAACATCACAACGTAACTGGGTGACTATAAAGGTGCACTACGGGTGTCTCCGAAAGTGCCTGTTGGGTTGGCACGAATCGAGACTTGGATTTGTCACTCCGTGTGATGGAGAGGTATCTCTGGGCCCACTCGGTAATACATCATCATAGTGAGCTCAATGTGACTAAGGAGTTAGTCACGGGATCATGTGTTACAAAACAAGTAAAGAGACTTTCCGGTAACGATATTGAACAAGGTATAGGGATACCGACGATCGAATCTCGGTCAAGTAACATATCGATGGACAAAGGGAATTGTATACGGAATTAATTGAATCCCCGACATCGTGGTTCATCCGATGAGATCATCGTGGAACATGTGGGAGAAAATATGGGTATCTAGATCCCTCTATTGGTTATTGGCCGGAGAGGTGTCTCGGTCATGTCTGCATAGTTTGGGAACCCGTAGGGTCTACACACTTAAGGTTCGGTGACGCTAGAGTTGTAATGGGAATTCTATGTGGTTACCGAAAGTTGTTCAGAGTCCCGGATGAGATCCCGGACATCACGAGGAGTTTCGAAATAGTCCGGGGGTGAAGATTTATACATGGGAAGTCCATTTTCAGTCACCGGAAAGGTTTTGGGGTTTATCGGTATTGTACCGGGACCACCAAAAGGGTTCTGGGGGTCCATCGGGAGGGGCCACCTGCCCCGGAGGACCACGTGAGCTAAATATGGGTGGGAACCAGCCTCCTAGTGGGCTGGTGCACCCCCCCCCTCCCAGGGCCCAAGGCGCCTAGGGTTGGGAACCCTAAGGGGTGGGGGCGCCTCCCACCAACTTGGGGGGCAAGCTCCCCCCCTTGGCCGCCGCCCCCCTCTAGATGCATCTTGGGGGGCCAGCCCCCTCTCCCCTTCAGCCTATAAATAGAGGGGAGGTGGGAGGGAAGCCGCACCAAGTCCATAAGAGCCACAGACAAGGGATAGAGAGAACCCCGAGCATGCTAGGGATGGTGAGCTCGTCCCCAGGATATTTAAGTCAACCCCGAGCTCCCCTCCACTCTCCTTTGGCTCTATCTCCCTCCCGTAAACCACCCCGGACCACCCATTCGCCCCCTCGTGCCCTCCATCCACTTCCATGGCCAAAGCCCCGTCGGCGGCTTCTGCTCAAATTCGAGTGTGATGATCACTTCCTCCACCCTCTGAGCCTCACAAGAGAACCAGTACCACCTCCTAATCCCGTGTGAGCTCCGTTTTCCCCTTCCGGAGGCCACAGCGCCGCACCCCACTATCACCGTTGGCGTCCTCTGCCCGGACCGGTACTACGCTTGGCATCGGCCTCCTCACAGCTCAAAACCCACCTAGGGGTGTACTGGGCTCCCTCCTGAACTCGTCGGTACAATGGGCACTGGTGGCGGCGCCCCAGGTCGCCGACATGAGCTCGGCGTCGCCTCCTCTAGCCCTGCCACGCAAGACAACCATGCGAGGAAGAAGAACCCGACATGCGGGCCCTGCCTCCCAGCGAAACAGGGGGTCGGGCCTAGGCCATAAGTCGAAGCGGGCATTCCTCGGAGTTGCCTTCGCTCGGGGAAAACGTATTTCCCTGAGTATGCCTTCGGGCGTGTCCACTTTGCTGGCGAGGCCGTGCACCTGGGTTGGCCCAGTGCGTTGTGGTGCTAAAGTGTGAGTAGCTTAGGCCCACTGTGTAAATTTCCTTTACCTTTTTCTTTTTCATTTCCTGAGAGACTAAATAATTCATCATAAATTCAAATGGACTCCAAATCTGGTGATTCAAATTCCTATAGGTTTCTAAAATCATCATTTGTCCAGTATGTGCATTGCACATGTTTCCATGTGGCATTCTCTGCTCCAACATTATTTTGGCTATTTCTCTCATATTAACTCCCACCTTGTAAAATCTGTAAATCACTCATTTCTGGCCCAAATGAGATGATTCAAATTTCTAGAGACTCCAAACATTTTTCTCTGTGTATTTATCCTTGGGTAACATTTTTTACCAAGCACCTATTCTATTGGATCAAATAAAGGGCCACTTTCCATTTATTTCATCTTAGTAAATTCATAGGAAATTCATCCCTACTCCAAATCCAGTGAAACCACTTCGTATTTTTTCAAAAATAATGCACTATTTCATAGGTGCATTCACTCATTTTTATAAAATATTTTCTATGAACTTCTTATAGGGTCATCATTTCCTTCATTCCCATCCTATTGGCCTTTCCGAAAATCCCTATTGATGCAACTCAAGTAGATCCTCCTTAGGTATTTTCTTGGGACCAAAGGTGTCCGTGAAAAATAAATTCCTTATTTTAGAACACTTATATTTTCCTTCTTTTTGTGTTGCTTATTATGGTTGTTTCCGACAATAGTAAATGAGGTAGACTGTGGGGATCCCAACTCATAAGTCGTGATCATTGAATGTACGTGCACAGTGATCCCAGATATCAATGCTCATTGAACAAACAAAAACTGAATAACAAGAGTCTTACATCCATTACGTATTGTTTTACTCGAACATGGCCCTTATTGCCAAGTCTTCATATGATTGCAGCGGAATTCTTCAACCATAGCGTGAACCCATGCCATCTTCATTAACCCTATCGATATTCTGACTAGCAAGCGTCCTAGCGCGCACGTTCTTCACCAAGGTAATTTCCATCATAACCTGGTCTTTCATGCTTGGCCAATAAAATAACTAGTGGCAAGCCAATCAGTACTTTGAATGTACTCGCAAGCAACCAATGTTTTGGGAACAACGTATAACAATGCATGGTATAGCACTAAGTAGGTAAGTTTGCAAAAAGATAATTTTGAGTGCAATGACATGATCAATTAACATCTGAAAGCATGCTTTAACATGTTTCATATATCCATATGAACAAGTTACGTATATCAATATAAGCAGGGGTGAACATCCCATGTTCAATCATCATGCCAAGTCATTTGACTTGGCTCAAGTACCATATTCCCCTCCCCCACACGCACACCAAATTTGTGAAAACATCGGACGTAGTTTAAGCAGGACCTCCAACTGTCCATGACTGTGGACACGGCTATTCGAATAGTTTTTCACTCTGTAGAGGTTGCACACTTTACCCACAAGACTCGAGGAACTTCTGTGTCATCCACGACTTGCGGTATATTACATACCCGAGGTAAGCACCCGAACAATGCCTTTCCCCTGACGATACTAAACAAAGAGTCCACTCGTTGGTTCGTGTCTTCGTGATGTACAAACACGAGCATCGCTCAACATAGTACCATCCATGAAGGAACACGACGGTGTGCCCGGTGCCTGTAAAGAGAGTACATGGTCGCCCTACCAGGCATGACCCCGTATTAAGAGTGACCACGTCACTCCCGCCACTAGTAATGTGGGCTCTCTGTTAGCACCGACCAAAGTAATCAACAAAGCCCCGTCCCATAAGGGGTATCTTGGTTGTACATGTAAGGTTGGGATGGTCAGCAAATCTTAAAACTCTCCATTTTCGAAAACACACACACAACCTGCTCTGGTACACCACTTCTTGCTCAAGTGGTTACCTAGCACAACATCATCTCCCTCGGGCATTAGTGGCACCCGATGGGGTTTTTGAAAAGTCCTTGAAATAACTTTTGTCTCCATCATCATGCATATTCACGATCCCATTTGCATAGCATCTTCTAAGCATCCTATCTACTCCCACCAGCACAACCCTCATAAGGAGGTAGGGTCATGCATGATGCAAGTATCAACAAGAAAGTGTTGGAGGCATCCCACCGAAGTGGTCACCACATCAACATGATCAACATCACGAAATAAAGTGCTATATGTCATGCAATAAAAAGGGTTTAATAGTCATGGTCAAAGGGTTGCTTGCCTGGCTTAGCAAAGTCTTTGAGGTCTTCACACACTTCTCCTCCACTCCGAGCACTTCGTCTACTTCGTCAACTATCACCGGAAACAACCACAATAAGCAACACATCAAGCAGAGAAATAAAAAAACTCTATAAATGGGAGCTTTAGTTTTCTTGGACACCTGTGCCTATAAGAAAAATAACCAAGGAGGTTTTATTGGATCTGGATCAAGGGAGATTTTTGAATGGTGGAAATGAATGAATTGATGATCCTATTAGAATCCTACAGAAAACACTTTTATAAAAATGATTGGATGTACCCAAAAAATAGGGCATTATTTGAGAAGGTTTTAAGAAGTGGATTTACTGGATTTTGAGTTGGTATGATTTCCCTATGAATTTCCTAAGATGAAATGAAGGGGAAATGGGCCATTTATTTTGTCTAGCAGAAATAGCATAGAACCAAATGTTGACCATAGCTAACAATATATTAGGAGTTTCTAGAAATTAGAATTACTCCATTTGGAGTAGATTTGAATCCTCTAGGGGTTTTACTAGGTGCCCCCCAATAGTTCAAATTTGAATTTAAATTTGAATCGGGCAAAAACTTGTTGAGGAAAATTATGGAAGTCTCACCAAATGGTTCGTGGTATTTTAGGAGACTGTAGAAGTTTGAATCATCAATTTGGAGGTAATATGAATTTCCTAGGAATTTTTGAAGTACTCTGAAAAAAATAAAAATAAAAAATTATACCTTAATGGGACTAAGTTGCGCACCTGGCGCAACTTACCTCCGTGGCCCATTGGGCCGGCCCAGTTGTCCAGTCGCGCAGGCAGTTGGGACACATCGGTGGTGTATTCACTCGAATATGCCTTTGGTCAAGGGAAATGACTTCCCAAGACCCCGCCTCCCCTTAGTGATGGGCCCCACCGGCTGGGTTGCTGACGCACGGGGCTCGCCGGTCCTCTCTCTCTCCTCCCCCCCCCCCTTCTCCTACCTCCCGAAAGGAGGCAGCGAGGAGGCCGGCCGATGTGGCTCCAGCCATCTTGCCGCCTCAAACACCGAGTCGATGGCCGTGACGGGTGCCCCGCTCCTAGCTGCGCTCGGGGCTGGCCTTGCTAGTCACGGCGACGGCTGGAACCATGCATCCATCAGGAGCGGCGGACGATGGCGGAGGGTGCCAATGGAGAGCAAGCTACAACGGTGAGGACGAGGGTTGGGGTGCCGGGGAAGATGGAACTGTCGTGGGGGTTCTTCTGGAGAGGAGAGCCGAGGCGCGGGAGGGCTCGCCTGCTCGAATTTGAGCGAGGCCGAGGCGGCGCTATGGCGACCACAAGGGAGGGAGTCAAGCTCAGGGGATCAAGTGGCTCGTCCAGGGAGGTCTCTAGGAGGAAGGCAGGCGAGAGGAGGCAAGTGGGGGCTTAGGAACAGTCTTGTAGGCGGGGGCGGCCAGAGAGAACTCAGGTGGCCTCGGATGCACTTCGGGTGCGGTGAGCACGCGCGCCAGAGGGGTCTTGGAGCTTTGTGAGCATCGGGGAGGGGTGTGCGAGGTCAAGGGGAGATGCTCGATGCATGTGGACATCCTGTTGCAGCCGTGTGCGAGCTATAGGACAATGGCAAGCGGCAGAGCGCCGTTTCTGCATGTCGATTGCGTGGTCACCATGCCAATGCTTGTCCATGATGACTTTTTGGTCGGCCAAAGGTGTCTGGCGTGTGAGGCACGCATGGTAAAACTGTCTGGAGAGGTTTGGTCCCATATGAAGCTGGTTGGAATTAGTTTCTACTGAGAGTAAGTTTGCAACAGCAAAATAGGGGCTTAGAAAAAGGGGTTTTACTAGAGTGCTCAAGAGGTGAATTGTTGTCCGGGTGGCTTAGGTATGGAAGGACTACAAGTACACCAAATTGCATCTCAGGGCGATGAGTTTATAGGGTACTTGTAGTTTAAGGCCACAATTTCTACCAAAATCTAGTGTTTGATGAGCTACTCATATTTTCCATATAAGCATGCCATCTTTGGACGTGTAATGATGCATTGGCATGCCAGAGGTGTGGTAAAACTTGGGGGATAGTTTCATGCATAGAATAATAGGAAAGAGCAATAGAGTCATGCCAATGATTTCCAAAAGAGGGAATCTTGGGTTTTTACCCCCCCCCCCCCCTTCAATAATTTATCTAGGGCAAGATGGACTTACTACAGGTAGAAAAGGTATGTGAGTGTCTGTGGTAAAAGTTTGGGAGCAAGGACAATGGGGGAAGGGGTCAAAACAGCAGTTTTACCAATCTACGAGAAGGTGTTTGTGTTGTATTTGGGCTAGTAGATGGAGTCTACTTGCCATGAGATTTCACAAGGTCAAGTGGTAGATAAAAATGAGGTTGATCACCAAGTTTGAGCTCATTTAGAGAAAGTGGCCAACGTAAAAGTTTCAAACCCTAGAAATGGGCAGAAATGGAGTTGCTTAGATCGAGCTAAGCAAAACTATTCTCGTTGATGCACCACTTAGTCTGGTGGCATAATTTGGTGATTAGATTATGCCCAAAATGTTTGGGACCAAATAGGGAAACTTGACGATGCAAGAATTTCCAATTCTTGAAAACAACAGAAAGGGGTTTGGGGGAATTTTGACAAGTGGATCTGTTCTCCTTGACCCTCCGCTTTGTGTGGAAGCATTATTACTGTATTAGAACAAGTCCACAAAGTTTGAGAACAAATGGAGATACTTTACAATGTAAAGTTCATCAAGGTTGGATCTGGACAGAGAGGGTTTTGGAGCCTTTTGGTGAACCAAATTCATTGGGATTGAGATGAGACTTGGCAAGATGATCACATATTTCGTATGTGACATGGTAGAATTTTCTTGGATTTATTTGAGAATATTTCTTATAGAAATATTTCAAATGCTTGAAATAGGAAGAAATGGTTTTGAAGGGTTTTGTCCAGTATTTTGAACATGACCATGTGTTGAAACTCTTATATATGGACAATATATGTCCAATGAGTTTTCCTAAATTTTCTCAAATATTCTTAAAGCATAAAAATAATTTTCCCTATAAAATACCATTTATGTCCTTAAGAAAAAGCATTTAAATAAAATAGTAAAACAATCTTAAAAATTAATATTTGGTGGTTTTGGGAAGTCTTATACTCCCTCCGTTCCAAAATATTTTTCTTTCTAGAGATTCAGCTATAGACTACATACGGAGCAAAATGAGTGAATCTACACTAAATTATGTCTATATACATTCGTATGTACTATATAGTGTAATATCTAGAAAGACAAATATTTAGGAACGGGAGGAGTATATAGTAGGTTTCAAATAAAGTCTTTGGGGGAAACAATCCACCCAGTTTTTGGACTTGTAGTACAAATCTCAATTAAGAGGGTTTTTTGACAACGTAATTTGAATAAATACTTTTTGGCCAAAATAATATTTGATAAAAATAGTTTTAGGTCCTATACACATGGCATGATCATTAGGCATGGAATTTGGATCAAGGAAGTGAGTATGGAGAGCAAGATCAAGTTTATGACTCAAGGCACAAGCAAGCAATAAAACAAGCAGCAACCAAGTCAAACATCACGAGCACACAAAAAAATATAACTGGTCCTAATTTTTGAGCTATGTTAACTTAGCAGAAGAGGTTAAACATATGGTGTGACATAGACGGAGTGCTCGGAGTTGGATGAGAAGCGTGTGAATACCTCGAAGACTTTGCTGAGCCAGGCAAGCAGCCCTTGACCATGTCTGAGAAACCATTTTATTCATGTGATATAGCACTTGATATTGTTGCATTAGAATCATGATGATCATCATGACTACCTTTACGGGTTGTCTCCATTACTTTCCTCGTTGATACTTGCACTGAGGATGACCCTACTTCCTTATGAGGGTTCTGTGGGTGGGAAGTAGTTAGGATGCCAAGTAGTTTCTACGCAAGTGGGATGGGTAAATGCATGGTGTTGGAATTTAAATGATTTCAAAGACTTTTCGAAAACAAATCGCAGATATCCATATGAACATGTTACAGATATCCATATAAGCAGGGTTTTTGAAAACATGTTCATATGGATATCTGCAACCTGTTGATGCATGCTTTTACAAGCTGATTGAACATGTCATTGCACTCAAAATTAGCTTTCCGTAACTTACCTACTTAGTGCTATATCATGCATTGTAAACCTTGTTCCAAGCATGGATTGCTTGCGAGTAAATACAAAGTACTCGCTAGCTTGCCACTGGTTATTTTATTGGTCAGGCATGAAAGACTAGGTTATGATGAAGATTACCTTGGTGACGAACATCCGAGATAGGACTCTTCCCGACCAGAATGCATGTAGGGTTAAGGCAGATAGCATGGGTTCACGCTATTGATGAAGATTTCCGCTGCGAATTTATGAAGACTTTGTCGTAAAAGATACATTTGAGTAAAACGGTACGTAACGAATGTAAGGCTCTTCTTATTCAGTTTCTGTGGGTTCAGTGAGCATTGATCTCTGGGATCACTATGCACGTACATCCGATGATCACGACTTATGAGTCGGGGTCCACACAACTGGAGATCCAATCCACTTTGACCGGAATAATTCGTGAAGCCTAGAAGTCGGACAAGGAAATAGCTGAGATAAAGCAAAGAATGAAGGACGGGAAAGCTAAAGGCTTTCGTGAGGATGAACACGAAACTCTATGGTTTGAGGACCGTATCTATGTACCCAATGACCAAGAGCTCAAGAAGTTGATACTTCAAGAAGCCCATGATTCACCGTACTCGATACACCCAGGTGTCGGTGTCAAATCCGACGTATCTCGTAGTAGGGGTCCTAAGCTAGGCGTCCTGGAGCAATGGTAACATGGACACAAGATTTTATCCAGGTTCGGGCTCTCTCAAGGAGATAATACCATACGTCATGCTTTTGATTATATTGATATGGGGATAGTACATAGTACATGTATCTACCACGAGATTGTTGTAATGAATATGAGATTGCCTATTACTAGCCTGGCCCTGGTTTATATAATACCAGAGGTGTAGGGTTTAGAGGAATCTTTGTCTTGTGCGCCAAGCCTTGTGTAATTTTCCTTGTATGCGTCATGGGCTGCCCGAAGTGGCCCATTAGTTAATCATCATGGGGGCCCTCGGCCCGACCCACTGGTCGGGAGACGACGTGGTGAGTACCACCTAGTCCAGGACACCATCAATAGCCCCCTGAACCGGTCTTCAAGTTGAGGACGCTCCTCGGTTCTTCCGAATAATTCTTCGTCTTCGATCGTCGGTCTTAAAAACTGGTTCAACAAATCTTCCCATGTCCGATCTTGAGGATTGTCGAGCTAAATCCGACGAGTTTACATGTCGGGCATCCAAGGAGCCCCTCTAAGTTATCGGCCTTTATCAATGCCTTGTAATTTTTCACGTCACACCTGGAGTTTGAAGTGCCTCCCGTGCGGCGGCAGCGGCCTCTTGCGTTCGAGCTCCAACGCCGAACTACATCCAAGGCATCTTTTCATAGCCGATCTCCAACACTATCCAGCATTCAAGGTGTCCTCTTGCGTTCGAGCTCCAATGTCGAACTGTATCCGAGGTGTCTTTTTGCAGCCGGGTTCCAACACTATTCGGCATTCAAGGCATCATAGATCACATTGGTCTCTGAAAATTTGAAGGAGTTCATTCGAGCTTAAATACCGGAATAGTCTTTTATGGAGCCAGCCATTTGCATCCGGGTTTTATGTCGGACTGCTTTCGAGGTGCATTTATGCAGCCAAGCTCCAACACTGGTAGGTGCCTGAGGTGTCATTTATTACTTTGTTCTTTGAAAAGGTTGAACGAGCCCAGCCGAGCTTAATGCCGGCAATGCCCTCTATTGAGCCAACCACCTGCATCCGAGCATTACACCGGACTTCTTCAGAAATAATGCACCACCTCAGTAGCGGGCTGATTTTTTGTGGAAATTATTTCCGATCGCTGCAATTTATTCTCTGTCAAGATATATAGCCAATATCCCTCAAGATGCGTGTCGGTCTAAAACCCGGGATGCACCTGAAGGAAAAAATAATAATCAAAATAAAACCACTAATCCCAGTAGTCCCTGAGACTTAGGTCGATTTGCAAAATTGGCCTGAGGATCAATTTCTTCCTCAATGGCATACGTTAGGGATAGAAGCGCGGTACGTAGTAGTTTCTGAGACTCGGGTTGGGTGCGGCCAACCAACCCGAGGATCGAATCTCCTCGGAAACCATATTGCACTTTGAATTTCTTGCACTAAATGGGAAATGCATAGCCCCCGAGCCTTAATTTGATCACGGGTGGTCAAAGTAAGGATCGATATTTGTTTGACAGAAACTTTGTCTCGTTTGACACAATTTAATACTAATGATTCTATGTATCCAAGTACTTTACATCATTAATGCTCAAATCCGCATTGTACAAGACTTTGTTGACCGGCCATTGGCTTCAACCTCCTTAGCCAGTAGTCGAGGAGTGTTTGTCATACTTTATAAAGCCTTTATAATGGCAAAGGTTTACGACAAACAAGGCAATCCGGTCATATGATTTTATAAACAAAGGTAGGCGGAGAGATATGTTATATTACTATTAACGTAAGAAACATCTTCTGGAAATAGTTCCTTTATAAGTTCCTTTTCCCAGGATGTCATCTTGACCATGATCGTGAAACCTCAACTCTGATCAATGTGGGAGGAAAATATTGAGGATTTAGTTGGGGGAATGTTCCCGAGCTCTATGGTCTTTAATGAACCAAAAAATTCACTTTTGTCGTTGCCAACCAACTATATTCTTAAGATGGCTAGCTTTCAGCTTCACCCAGTCTGAGGTACTAACCTAGATGACCCGGAAGTAACAATCACAAAGGTGCTCCCTTTACCTCCTAGCCGAACAATCGGGAACGTAGGGGGTAAGCACAGGAGCTAGGCAATCCAGCTTGGCTAAAATCTTAAGTCAAATTGATGCATATTTATGGCTTTGTAACGATGATTACGGAAGGCAGCACTCGCATATTGAATATAAATTCTTTAATGCTATATGCTTTTTTGACTCCTTTGTGACCGTTTATCATTTGAGCCCATCGTCGGCTTCTACCCCTTTGTAGATGCTACGCAGGGTGTTTCCCCAATAACAAGACAACCCTTAACCGACGCCTCGGTGCCTGGAGGCGGTTGTGTTAGCAGGAATGAGGCAATCAGATATTCGAGCTTTATAACTTTCACTTAGTCAAGGAGCATATGTTTGGGGGCAACCTAATAGCCCTCAGTATATGTCGACTCCTCGGATTATTCGAGGTCAAACCACCAACAACATGCCCTTTTCAAGAAAGAAAGGCCCTTCATTTTACTCAGATAACCTCGATCGACTATATTTTGTTAAACACCGCTTGCAGTTCGCTGACCGATTTACTCTTGTTGTGACAGTCAGCTTTCAGCTTTCTCTAACTGAGGCACTTAACCTGTTAAACCGGAAGTGACAATGGTAGTGGTTCTCCCTTTACCCCTTAGCCGAACAAAGTGAAAACGTAATGGTTAAACATAGGAGCCGTGCAATCCAGCGATCGACTAAAGTCACAACTCGAAGTCAATGCATATAAATGCGAAATACTAAGGGCATTTTCTGAGGACTGCATGGAGTACCTCGGTGTTTGGTGGGTTCGGTGAGAACCGCAGACCCCCTTTAATATTGATGATGCGTGAAATGCATCTGGCATTGTACTGTGAGAATTATGCTCAAAAATACCAAAAAACCTATGCAGAAACTTTATGTTTAGATAAAATAAAGTTGTGTCAATCTGAAATTGGTCTAAACTTTAATTTGTGCTTCGGTCGTGCTTTAACATGATACATTCAATCTCCGGACTTCATACGGATCAGCCTTTGGCTTCAACCTCCATATCCCGAAGGTGGAGTGTTTCTCGGAGGCCTGTTTAGCGAACTAAACTTGAGCGGCTTAGAAAGAAACCAAGCCATTCGGCTATTGACCACACACTAGTGTCGGAAAAAGTAGCAGTAGAAAAAGACTTTGCAACGACCAAGAAGAAAACACATTTATTATAAAACAGCTCATGTAAATTTAAGAGACCCCGGTTAAATCGGGTAAAGAAATTTTTAACAAACATTTTTTTGTTCAACAAAAAGTATAATGTTTGGTTGAACCGAACAAAAAACTAAAATTTCAAAGAGAGCTGAGCACGAAAATGACTTACCTGGTTAATGTGCTCGATGCGGTCCGGGGTTGTGATGGGACGGAGACGTAGTCCTTGGCTTGGCCGATGGCCCATCTCCCAAGCCCGAGGTAATCAAGCGAGGACCTCGGGTTGAGAAGTGGCAACACAACATAGTTGTTGTGGTGAGGCGAAGCCCCCGGTCCAGCCGAGGAGGCAGATGTTGAGAGACGTAGTAGTAAATAAAAAAATCCTACGTGTCACCAAGATCTATCTATGGAGAAACCAGCAACGAGCAAAGGGGGAGTGCATATTCATACCTTTAAAGATCGCAAAGCGGAAGAGTTACTAGAACGCGGTTGGTGGAGTCGTACTCGCAGTGATTCAGATCACGGTGGAATCCGATCTAAGCGCCGAACAACGGCGCCTCCGCTTTCAACACACGTGCAGCCCGGTGACGTCTCCTATGCCTTGATCTAGCAAGGAGGAAGGAGAGATTGAGGGAGAGCTCCGACAGCACGACGGCATGGTGACGATGGAGCTGCGTGGTGCTCCAGCAGGGCTTCGCCAAGCGCTACGGAGAACGAGGAAGAGGAAGGGTAGGGTTGTGCCGAGACAGGAAGAAACTTGTGTTCTTGGCAGCCCCAAAAATCCCACTATTTATAGGAGGAGGAGGAGGGAGGGCACAGCCCTAGGGTTCCCACCCTAAGGGTCGACGGCAGCCCCAAATCCCATCTGGTGTGGCGGCCAGAGGGAGAGAGGGAGGGGCGGCACCCTAGGTGGGCCTTGGGCCCATCTGCGCCAAGGGTTCCCCCCCCCCTTCCCACCTTTGTTGCGCCTTGGGCTGGGTGTGGAGGCGCACCAGCCCACCTGGGGCTAGTTCCCTCCAACCTTCATCCCACGCAGCCCTCTGGTGCCAGTGGCCCCACACGGTGGACCCCCGGAACCCTTTCGGTGGTCCCGGTACGTTACCGGTGATGCTCGAAACTCTTCCGGTGACCAAAACCTCACTTCCTATATATGAATCTTTACCTCCGGACCATTCTGGAGCTCCTCGTGACATCCGGGATCTCATCCGGGACTCCGAACAACCTTGCGTAACCACGTACGCTATTTCCCTATAGCCCTAGCATCATCGAACCTTAAGTGTGTAGACCCTACGCGTTCGAGAGGCACATAGACATGACCGAGACACCTGTCCGGTCAACAACCAACAGCAGGATCTGGATACCCATGTTGGCTCCCACATGCTCCATGATGATCTCATCGGATGAACCACGATGTCGAGGATTCAATCAATCCCGTATACAATTCCGTTTGTCCACTGGTATGATACTTGCCCGAGATTCGATTGTCGGTATCCCTATACCTTGTTCAATCTCGTTACCGGCAAGTCTCTTTACTCATTCCGTAACACATCATCCCATGGCTAACTCCTTAGTCACATTGAGCTCATTATGATGATGTCTTACCGAGTGGGCCTAGAGATACCTCTCCGTCACACGGAGTGACAAATCCCAGTCTCGATTCGTGCCAACCCAACAGGCACTTTCGGAGATACCCGTAGTGTACCTTTATAGCCACCCATTTAGGTTGTGACGTTTGGCACACCCAAAGTATTCCTACGGTATCCAGGAATTGCACAATCTCATGGTCTAAGGAAACGATACTTGACATTATAAAAGCTTTAGCAGACGAACTACACGATCTTGTGCTATGCTTAGGATTGGGTCTTGTCCATCACATCATTCTCCTAATGATGTGATCCCATTATCAACGACATCCAATGTCCATGGTCATGAAACCGTGACCATCTATTGATCAACGAGCTGGCGAACTAGAGGCTCACTAGGGACACGTTGTGGTCTATGTATTCACACATGCATTACGGTTTCTAGTTAATACAATTATAACATGAACAATAGACAATTACCATGAACAAGGAAATACAATAATAACCATTTTATTATTCCCTCTAGGGCATATTTCCAATAGTCTCCCACTTGCACTAGAGTCAATAATCTAGTTACATTGTGATGAATCGAACACCCATAGAGTTCTGGAGTTGATCATGTTTCGCTCGTGAGAGAGGTTTAGTCAACGGGTCTGTGACATTCAGATCCGTATGTACTTTACAAATGTCTATATATCCTTCCTGAATGTAATCACGAATGGAGTTGAAGCGGCGTTTGATGTGTCTTGTCTTCTTGTGAAACCTGGTCTCCTTGGCAAGGGCAATAGCTCCAGTGTTGTCACAGAATAGAGTCATCGGGCCGACGCATTGGGAATCACTCCTAGGTCAGTGATGAACTCCTTCATCCAGACTCCTTCCTTTGCTGCTTTCGAAGCAGCTATGTACTCTTCTTCACATGTAGATGCCGCCACGATGCTTTGCTTGCTGGTGCACCAGCTTACTGCCCCTCCGTTCAAAATATACACATATACGGTTTGTGACTTGGAGTCATCCGGATCTGTGTCGAAGCTAGCATTGACGTAACCCTTTACGACGAGCTCTTTGGCACCTCCATATACGAAAAACATGTCCTTGGTCCTTTTTAGGTACTTCGGGATATTCTTGACCGCTGTCCAGTGTTCCGCTCCGGGATCACTTTGGTACCTCCCTACCATACTTATGGCAAGGTTCACATCAGGTCTGGTACACAGCATGGCATACATAATAGAGCCTATGGCTGAAGCATTGGGGATGACACTCATCTCTTCTCTATCCTTTGTCATGGTCGGGCATTGACTCGTACTCAATCTCACACCGTGTAACACAGGCAAGAACCCCTTCTTGGACTAATCCATATTGAACTTCTTCAATATCTTGTCAAGGTATGTGCTTTGTGGAAGACCTATGAGGCGTCTCGATCTATCTCTATAGATCTTGATGCCTAATATGTAAGCAGCTTCTCCAAGGTCCTTCATTGAAAAACACTTATTCAAGTAGGCCTTTACGCTTTCCAAAAGTTCTATATCATTTCCCATCAACAATATGTCATCCACATATAATATGAGAAATACTACAGAGCTCCCACTCACTTTCTTGTAAATACAGGGTTCTCCATAAACCTGTATAAACCCAAACGCTTTAATCACCTCATTAAAGCGAATGTTCCAACTCCGAGATGCTTGCACCAGCCCATAGATGGACCGCTGGAGCTTGCATACCTTGTTATCATATTTAGGATCGACAAAATCTCCTGGCTGCATCATATACAGTTCTTCCTTAAGGAAGCCATTAAGGAATGTCGTTTTGACGTCCATTTGCTAGATCTCATAATCATAAAATGCGGCAATTGCTAACATGATTCGGAAGGACTTTAGCATCGCTACAGGTGAGAAAGTCTCATCGTAGTCAACTCCTTGAACTTGTCGATAACCCTTAGTGACAAGTCGGGCCTTATAGACGGTCACATTACCATCCGTGTCAGTCTTCTTCTTAAAGATCCATTTATTTTCTATGGCTCGCTTATCATCAGGCAAGTCCACCAAAGTCCATAATTTGTTCTCATACATGGATCCTATCTCGGATTTCATGGCTTCAAGTCATTTGTTGGAATCCGGGCCCGCCATTGCTTCTTCATAGTTCGAAGGTTCACCGTTGTCCTACAACATGATCTCCAGGGCAGGGTTGTCGTACCACTCTGGTGCGGAACGTGTCCTAGTGCACCTTTGAATAGCAACTTGATCTGAAGTTTCATGATCATCATCATTAACTTCCTCTCCAGCCGATGCAAGCTCCACAGAAACAACTTCTTGTGCTGCGCTACTCTCCGGTTCGAGTGGAGGTACAATTACCTCATCAAGTTCTATTTTCCTCCCACTTACTTCTTTCGAGAGAAACTCTTTCTCCAGAAAGGATCCATTCTTGGCAAAAAAGACTTTGCCTTCGGATCTTAGGTAGAAGTATACCCAATAGATTCTTTGGGGTATTCTATGAAGACGCACTTTTCCGCTTTGGGTTCGAGCTTCTCAGGTTGAAGTTCCTTCACATAAGCATCGCATCCCCAAACTTTTACAAATGACAGCTTAGGTTTCCTTCTAAACCATAATTCATACGGTGTCGTCTCAACGGACTTTGACGGTGCCCTATTTAAAATGAATGCGGCAGTCTCTAATTCATATCCCCAGAGTGATAGCGGTAAGTCGGTAAGAGACATCATAGATCACACCATATCCAATAGAGTGCGATTACGATGTTCAGACACACCATTTCGCTGAGGTGTGCCAGGCAGCGTGAGTTGTGAAACAATTCCACATTTCCTTAGGTGTGTGCCAAACTCGTAACTCAAATATTCTCTGCCACGATCAGATCGTAGGCACTTTATTTTCCTGTCACGTTGATTCTCTACCTCACTCTGAAATTCCTTGAACTTTTCAAATATTTCAGACTTGTGTTTCATTAAGTAGATATACCCATATCTGCTTAATTCATCAGCAAGGGTGAGAACATAACGGTAGCCACCGCGAGCCTCGACGCTTATTGGACCGCATACATCGGTATGTATTATGTCCAGCAAGTCAGTTGCTCGCTCCATTGTTCCGGAGAACAGAGTCTTGGTCATCTTGCCCATGAGGCATGGTTCGCACGTGTCAAATGATTCAAAATCAAGAGACTCCAAAAGTCCATCAGCATGGAGTTTCTTCATGCGTTTGACACCAATATGAACAAGGCGGCAGTGCCCCATGTAAGTGGGACTATCGTTATCAACCTTACATCTTTTGGTACTCACACTATGAACATGTGTAACATCACGTTCGAGATTCATCAAAAATAAACCATTGACCAGTGGGGCATGACCATAAAACATTTCTCTCATATAAATAGAACAACCTTTATTCTCATATTTAATTGAGTAGCCATCTCGCATCAAGCGAGATCCAGATACAATGTTCATGCTCAAAGCTGGTACTAAATAACAATTATTAAGGTTTAAAGCTAATCCTGAAGGTATATGTGGAGGTAGCATGCCGACGGCAATCACATCGACCTTGGAACCATTCCCGACGCGCATCGTCACCTCGTCCTTTGCCAGTCTCCGCTTATTTCGCAGCTCCTGCTTGGAGTTACAAATGTGAGCAACTACACCGGTATCAAATACCCAAGAGCTACTATGAGTGCTGGTAAGGCACTCATCAATAACAAGTATATCACATATACATTTAACGTTGCCGGCCTTCTTATCCGCTAAGTACTTGGGGCAGTTCCGCTTCTAGTGACCGGTAACCTTACAATAAAAGCACTCATTCTGAGGCTTGGGTACATTCTTGTTCTTCTTCCTAGCAACTTGCTTACTGGGCGCGGCAACTGCTTTGCCGTCCTTCGTAAAGTTCTTCTTACCCTTGCCTTTATTGAAACTAGTGGTCTTATTCACCATCAACACTTGATGCTCCTTTTTGATCTCGACCTCCGCTGATTTCAGCATCGAGTACAACTCAGGAATGGACTTCTCCATACCCTACATGTTGTAGTTTATCACAAACCTCTTGTAGCTAGGTGGAAGCGAATGGAGGATTCTGTCAATAACCGAGTCATCCGGAAGATTAACTCCCAGCTGAGTCAAGCGGTTGTGCAACCCAGACATTTTGAGTATGTGCTCACTGACAGAACTATTCTCCTCCATCTTACAGCTGAAGAACTTGTCAGAGACATCATATCTCTCGACCCGGGCATGAGCTTGGAAAACCAATTTCAGTTCTTGGAACATCTCATATGCTCTGTGTTGCTCAAAAAGCTTTTGGAGCCCTAGTTCTAAACTGTAAAGCATGCCGCACTGAACCAGGGAGTAATCATCACAGCGTGACTGGCAAGCATTCATAACATCTTGATCTGCTGGGAAAATGGGTGCGTCACCTAGCGGTGCATCAAGGACATACAATCTCTTGGAAGCTATGAGGATGATCCTCAAGCTACGGACCCAGTCCGTATAGTTTATTCCATCATCTTTCAGCTTGGTTTTCTCTAGGAACGCGTTGAAGTTGAGGGCAACATTAGCTTTGGCCATTGGATCTACAATATAGATTGTAAAGACAAAAAAATTAGACTAAGTTCATGATAATTAAGTTCACATAATCAAATTATTTAATGAACTCCCACTTAGATAGACATCTCTCTAGTCATCCAAGTGACACATGATCCACGTCAACTAGCCTGTGTCCGATCATCACGTGAGACGGACTAGTCATCCATGGTGAACATCTCCATGTTGATCGTATCTTCTATACGACTCATGTTCGACCTTTCGGTCTTCCATGTTTCGAGGCCATGTCTGGACATGCTAGGCTTGTCAAGTCAACCTAAGTGTATTGCGCGTGTAAATCTGGCTTACACCCGTTGTATGCAAACGTTAGAACCTATCACACCCAATCATCACGTGGTGCTTCGGAACAACGATCCTTAGCAACGGTGCACAGTTAGGGTGAACACATTTCTTGAAATTTTAGTGAGAGATCATGTTATTTAGCTACTGTCGTTCTAACCAAATAAGATGTAAACATGATAAACATCACATGCAATCAATATAGTGACATGATATGGCCAATATCATCTTGCTCCTTTGATCTCAATCTTCGGGGCACCATGATCATCACTGTCACCGGCAAGACACCATGATCTCCATCATCATAATCTCCATCATCGTGTCATCATGAAGTTGTCTCGCCAATTATTACTTCTACTACTATGGCTAACGATTAGCAATAAAGTAAAGTAATTACATGGCGTTTATGATTGACACGTAGGTCATACAATAAATTAAGACAACTCCTATGGCTCCTGCCGGTTGTCATACTCATCGACATGCAAGTCGTGAATCCTATTACAAGAACATGATCAATCTCATACATCACAATGCATCACATCACATCCTTTGGCCATATCACATCACAAGGCATATGCTGCAAAAACAAGTTAGACGTCCTCTAATTTGTAGTTGCAAGTTTTTATGTGGCTGCTATAGGTTTCTTGCAAGAACATTTCTTACCTACGCCAAAACCACAAAGTGATATGCCAATTGCTATTTACCCTTCATACGGACCCTTTTCATCGAATCCGGTCGGACTAAGGTGGGAGAGACAGGCACCCGCTAGCTACCTTAAGCAACAAGTGCATGTCAGGCGGTGGAACCGGTCTCACGTAAGCATACGTGTAAAGTTGGTCCGGGACGCTTCATCCCACAATACCGCCGAATCAAGATAAGACTAGTAACGGTAAGAAAATTAACAAGATCTAAGCCCACAACAACTTGTGTTCTACTCGTGCATAGATTCTACGCATAGACCTAGCTCATGATGCCACTTTTGGGAGACGTAGTAGTAAATCAAAAAAAATCGTACGTGTCACCAAGATCTATCTATGGAGAAACCAGCAACAAGCAAAGGGGGAGTGCATCTTCATACCTTTGAAGATCGCAAAGCAAAAGCGTTACTAGAACGCGGTTGGTGGAATCGTACTCGCAGCGATTCAGATTGCGATGGAATCCGATCTAGGCGTCGAACAACGGCGCCTCCGCGTTCAACACATGTGCATCCCGGTGACGTCCCCTACGCCTTGATCCAGCAAGGAGGAAGGAGGGGTTGAGGGAGAGCTCCGGTAGCACGACGGCGTGGTGATGGTGGAGCTGCGTGGTGCTCCAGCAGGGCTTCGCCAAGCGCTACGGAGAACGAGGAAGAAGAAGGATAGGGCTGCGTCGAGAGAGGAAGAAACTTGTGTTCTTGGCAGCCCCAAAACCCCAACTATTTATAGGAGGAGGAGGGAGGGAGGGAACAGCCCTAGGGTTCCCACCCTAAGGGCCGGCGGCAGCCCCAGATCCTATCAGGTGCGGCGGCCAGAGGGAGAGAGGGAGGGACGGCGCCCTAGGTGGGCCTTGGGCCCATCTACGCCTAGGGTTCCCCCCCCCCCTTCCCACCTTTGATGCGCCTTGGGCTGGGTGTGGAGGCGCACCAGCCCACCTGGGGCTGGTTCCCTCCCACCTTCGGCCCATACAGCCCTCTGGTGCCGGTGGCCCCACACGATGGACCCCCAGAACCCTTCCGGTGGTCCCGGTACGTTACCGGTGATGCCCGAAACTCTTCCGGTGACCAAAACCTCACTTCCTATATATGAATCTTTACCTCCGGACCATTCCGGAGCTCCTCGTGACGTTCGGGGTCTCATCCGGGACTCCGAACAACCTTCGGTAACCACGTACACTATTTCCCTATAACCCTAGTGTCATCGAACCTTAACTGTGTAGACCCTACGGGTTCGGGAGGCACGTAGACATGACCGAGACACCTCTCCAGTCAATAACCAACAGCGGGATCTGGATACCCATGTCGGCTCCCACATGCTCCACGATGATCTCATCGGGTGAACCACGATGTCGGGGATTTAATCAATCCTGTATACAATTCCCATTGTCCACTGGTATGATACTTGCCCGAGATTCGATCGTCGGTATCCCTATACCTTGTTCAATCTCGTTACCGGCAAGTCTCTTTACTCGTTCCGTAACACATCATCCCGTGGCTAACTCCTTAGCCACATTGAGCTCATTATGATGATGTCTTACCGAGTGGGCCCAAAGATACCTCTCCATCACACGGAGTGACAAATCCCAGTCTTGATTCGTGCCAACCCAACAGACACTTTCGGAGATACCTGTAGTGTACCTTTCTAGCCACCCAGTTACGTTGTGACGTTTGACACACCCAAAGTATTCCTACGGTATCCGGGAGTTGCACAATCTCATGGTCTAAGGAAACGATACTTGACATTAGAAAAGCTTTAGCAGACGAACTACATGATCTTGTGCTATGCTTAGGATTGGGTCTTGTCCATCACATCATTCTTCTAATGATGTGATCCCGTTATCAACGACATCCAATGTCCATGGTCATGAAACCGTGACCATATATTGATCAACGAGCTAGCCAACTAGAGGCTCACTAGGGACATGTTGTGGTCTATGTATTCACACATGCATTACGGTTTCCAGTTAATACAATTATAGCTTGAACAATAGACAATTACCATGAACAAGGAAATACAATAATAACCATTTTATTATTGCCTCTAGGGCATATTTCCAATAGCAGAGTAGTTCGATGGCGTGACAGCGAATCCCCTAGTTAGCATGGAAAAAAGAAGTGTTTTTAACAAATAAACTTTTTTATTTAACACAAATATAATGCTTGGTCGAACCGAACGGAAATTTAAAAATTTAAAATTTTGAGCATAAAAGCGACTTAGCTGGTTAATGTGCTCGGCGTTGATGGTGAAGTCCAGACTTGAGGCAGGATGCACGAGCCCATTGATATCTGAAAATTCCGGTATGGTGCGTTGTCCTCGTCTTGGCCGAGGTTCCAGCCCCCAAGCCAGTTCCGAGGTGGCCGAGCAAGGAGCTCGGTTTGACAAAATGATGACACAACGGGGCAGGCGCAACTCCCGGTCTAGCCAAGGAGACGCAACAACTCGGTAAGGTGACGTCGGAGCCCCAAGAGTAGGTTGGTGAAGTGATGGTGAAGCCCCCGATCCAGTCGAGGTGAGGTCGGCAGTGTGACGCCGACCTAATGAAGTGACGACGCGGGTATGCCAACACTAGGCAGCGCACCAAGATGACGACACAATTCGGTCGACGAAGGCGAGACGACAACGTCGGCACGCTGAGATAACCGCGTTACACAGTCAAAGTTAATTACCTATGCACATAATATAGTACAAGCCAAAAATAATAACAATAAAGGTAATGATAACGTATATACTCCCACTGTATCGTAATATAGTTTCTTGGAGTAGCTGAACTTTAACTACTCCAGCGACCTATATTACGGTACAGAGGGAGTATATTTAAAGAAACTTTTCTACTGAATTAATTTAAGTAAAGTAAATAATTAAATAAATATGGTGTGGGCGTCGAGGTTGGCTCAACGGAATGACGGCGCCATGATGTCAGCATAGAGACACGCATCGAGGTGATGCCGATACAACCTGGCGACATGGATGAACAACGACGTCAGCACGTAGAGGCGACGACGTGGACTGGCAAAGCCGATTACATGTGGACACAAAATAGTGCAAGTCAAATAATAACAATAATGAAAAATTCTTTGCATACAAAATATGTAAATAAGTTAAAAAGATGTGGCCTGTGCGTTGAGGTCGCGACGGAGTAGAGATGTCAACGCAGGGCGGTGCCATCCTGTGGTCGATGTTGTGACCAAATTGGCCGCTGCACTCAAAGCCGGGATGTTTGTTGACACATGGTGGTAGCGGCGAGGTCAAGTTGTACGTCATATTGTCCAATCTATGAAGAAAGACGGATGGCCGAAGTAATAAATTCTTGAAAATTAACAGTATTGTATGTACAACATTAATATTAGGAAAATATCACCTGGATGTTTTGACGTGGAGAGGACAATGCCTTTGTTTTGTTCAATCACCCTCGTAATGTGCAGGTTGGGTTTCCCACATAAGCTAGTTATATAATAATATACCAGGGACTCCGGTTCGTACAAGCATCCAGTTTTGATGTTGCTTTTCCCTGGAGTTCGGTGTTTGATGGAGTTCGATCTGGCCAAAACGTGGAGCACGTGACCTGCCGCTTAATCGAGACACGATGCGCCTCCGTGGTTAGATGCACGCTTCTCCTGGCCGAACAGGCCACCCCAGTTCGATGCACACTGCTCCTTGCTGGTCTGCACAAAACGTGTGGGTAGATCGGGATGTGATGCGCACTTCGATCAAGCCTGCAATCAAAAACGAAAGTCAAACGAGCAGGTACCAATTCTAAACGAAAACAATTCCTGCGACATGAACTAAACGGAAAATATAACACCTGACTTGGCGTTGATTGAAGATCCCATCGATCCATCGCGACCGCCTAGCAGGCTCTCAATGAAAATATCAATGTCGGTGTCAAATCTGACGTATCTCGTAATAGGGGTCCTAAGCTATGCGTCTTGGAGCGATGGTAACATGCACACAGAATTTTACCCAGGTTCAGGCTCTCTCAAGGAGATAATATCCTACGTTAATTTTTTTAATTGTATTGATATGCGGATAGTACATAGTGTATGTATCTACCACGAGATTGTTGTAATGAATATGAGATTGTCTATTGACTAGCCTGGCCCCGGTTTATATAATACCAGAGGCCTACGGTTTAGAGGAGTATTTGTCTTGTGCGTCAAGTCTTGTAGAATCTCCCTTGTATGCGTCGTGGGCTGCCCGAAGTGGCCCATTAGTGAATCATCGCGGGGGTTCTGGCCCGACCCACTGGTCGGGAGACGACGTGGTGAGTACCCCCTAGTCTAGGACACTATCACCAGGAAACACCAAGATGTATCTGGACTTGTAGGAGAGTTTCTGATGGACAGGTATGAAGAAGGATATTGCCGAGCATGTTGCAGTATGCGATGTTTGTCAGCGAGTCAAGGAAGAACATCACAAGCCAGCTAGATTACTTCAACCTTTGTGGCTACCCGAGTGGAAATGGGAGAAGCTTGGTATGGACTTCATCACAGGATTATCCAGGACCCGTTCAGGTTATGATTCCATCTGGATAGTGGTTGATCGCTTGACCAAGGTAGCTCACTTCATCCCCGTGAAGACCACCTATACCGGTGCTAAGTTAGCCAAGATATATATGACCAGGATCATATGTCTGCATGGAGTTCCGAGGAGTATCATGTCAGATAGAGGAACACAATTTACCTCAAAGTTTTGGCATCAGTTACATGAAACTTTGGGTACGATCCTGGAGTTCAGTACAACTTTTCATCCGCAGACAGATGGACGGACCGAGAGAGCCAACCAGATTCTGGAGGATATGTTGAGAGCTTGTGCGCTAGACTATGGGTCTAGCTCGGACGATAACTTGCCTTACATAGAGTTCTCATACAACAACAGTTATCAGACCAGTCTGAAGATGGCCCCTTTCGAAGCTTTATACGGAAGGAGGTGCAGAACACCATTGATGTGGGATGGTGTTGGAGACCAAAAACTTTTTGGTCCCTACTTAACCGAGATTCTAAAGAGAAGGTCAAGTTGATTCCTGACCGACTCAAGATAGCCTAGTCCAGACAGAAGAGTTATGCTGATAGCATATCTATGTGTGTCTCCACTTTGAGGAATCAAGAGATTTGGTGTTAAAGGAACGTTAGCACTCAGATTCATAGGCCCCTACAAAATTCTGGAACGTAGAGGCGAAGTTGCATACAAGCTGGAATTGCTGGAAGGATTGTCCAGAGTTCACGATGTCTTCCATGTTTCCCAGCTGAAGAAATTCCATGTTGAGATGGTTGATATTCCCTTGAGAGACACAGTGCCCCTAGAGGCCATACAGCTGGATAGTGACGTGACGTATGAGGAGAAGCCCATCAGAATCCTCGAGACTGCCAACAGAGTTCCGGCAGCAATATCATCAAGTTTTGCAAGGTTCTGTGGAGTCACCGCACTAAGGAAGACGCCACTTGGGAACGAGAAAAATATCTTCGTCGAGACCACCCGCACCTATTTTCTAGCCAACCCGAATCTCGAGGACGAGATTCATCTTAAGGTGGGTTGGTTTGTAACATCCCAAAATTCCATTTAGGCATGTTACGAAAATAGTTATGCATCACTACATATTGTTTGTATTTTCTTTGTGAGTGAAATGATTGATGAAAGCCTTTTGGTTTCATTTTGAAAGCCCACTTCAATTTTGTTTTTCTTTGATTTCAAGTTTTAGTGACACCTCTGAAATATTATAAATTTGAGAGGAGGAACATGACCCTCCAATACAAGGGTATTTTTGTGAATATATTTGACCCATTTGAACCAGGGGTTTAGTTGAAAAATATTTCAAATAGGAAATTATTCCATTTGAGCATTTTCTGAAAATTATTTTTTTAGAAAATTATTGTTTGGCCGAGGACAAATGTTAAACAAATTACATTTATTATTCTAATAATGTTCTTGTATAATACTTCTATATTTGAAATTATATTTATTTTCCTTTTTATAGTTTATTTCTAGTTTTTAAATAAAAGGAAAACTCTGTTTTATTAGGAAAATCTTGTGCGCGTCAATTTGGAAATCGTGCGGCCCAATTGGAACTTTCAGCCTGAATCTTTCCTCGCCAGATCCGAATGATCTTCGAATCGGCCACCTATTTCCACTCGTGTCGCTTCTTTCCCTTTGACCCACCGGGCCCACCCAACCGACCGAATCTCCTCACGGTCATCCCCTTCCTTCCGCCTCACCCACGCCTTACATCGTCGCAGCAGCCCCGGATTCGATCGGATCCACCGATTCCTTGTCGTTCGAGTCAACCTGAGCCCTCCCCTATAAAACTAATGCCCTTAGCACTCCGTTCCGCCCCTAAGCCCCCTATCCCACGCCCTGCCACATCACACACCACCCTTGCCGGAGTTCAGCCGTCCTCGAAGCCTTCCGAGCTTGTGCCGCTCACCACCGCCACCCCGAGCCCCCTCTGTCACCACCAAACGATGATGGAGCTCCACAGACATATCTTGGACCCCTAGGCCGCTGACTACGACCACTGGAGACCCCACCCCAACGATCTCGCCGTCCCTGCCTCGCCGGAGGACCTCCATTGCCGGCGACTTCCTCTCTGAGCACCCCATCCTCTCCTTAGTCGTCCGATCTCAGCCAACGGTGGAAATTAGAAACTTTAAATCGCCAAAACGTTTTCATTTAAATCCTGAACATTTGCTCTGTAGCAGCCACGCGCGCACACCTCTGTCCACTCACAGCATGCCACGTAGCCTGTTCGTAGTATACGTTTTTTCTTCTTATTTCTGTTTTTGATTCTGAAAACAGAATAGAAGCATTTTTTAGAATTTGAATATCTCTTAGGATATTAGGAGTATTTAGTTCATTCTCTTTGCATGTTGTCACAAATTTTATTTACTTTGTGCCAATACTATTAATATTTAATTTAGAACTTTTTAAATTTGAATTATTTGAAGTTTGATCAAATCACTAGAATTTGAATAACTTTAGTTTAAAATCATACGTTTGAGTGATTCCTTTTGCTGCTGGTTTATATTAGTTAGTTTTATCACCCTGTTCAGTTTGGGAATTATTAGTATATTATAAATAAGGATTTTTTGCAAAACAGATTATGTTTTAGTTCTTTTAGGTTTATTTTTATTTTCTATTGTTTTAGTTTAGTTTTGATTATGTTTTCTTTTAACTTTATGTTTTATTCTTTTTAGTTTCTTTTGGTTAGCATTAGGTGATGTATTTTCTATTAATAAAAATATTTTTATTGTTTTTTCTTTGTTTTAGTACGAAACATTGTTTTCATTATATGTAGTGTTTTATAATAGGTTTTATAGTAGTTCTTTTTGCATAGAAATTTCATGGTGAAATACCTTCTGTTATTTTCATGAAACGTCGTTTTATTTTATGTTTATTATTTATTAGTTGTTGAAAACTATTCTTATCTTGTTTTACTTTAGTATAGGCTTTGCCGTGAACTTTTGGATGAATTTCTTTGTTTTCTTTATTTTTTTATTTTCTTTGTTTGTCCTATTGATTTTTTTAGTATTATTAGTTTTCCTTGTTGTTATTATAAGTTGTGTTATGGTTATGCTAATTGTGAAATTTATTTGATTCGTTAGATCATCCGGAGTGCGAGGCTTGCTATTTAGAGTCACTCGAGTTCGAAGATCGTTAGCAAGGCAAGTTCACATTGATCATGTATTACCTATGGTTTTTATTGCATTAGTTCAACCTTTCCACCGTTTCATGCAAAGTAGGTACATGGAAACTTGGTTCTTGAGTAGTATCATGTGGTAGGCACCCATAAACCCTTGTCACTTTGGCCCCGGGAAACGTTATTTTATTTTGCTATGATTTTAGTAGAAGGGGTTGGTTGTGTGATTCAGTAGAGTTGTGAGATTAAATTATTTCAAGACCTACATGATCAAGACTTCAAGTTTTCAATATACCTCTGGGTGGATTGGGCATGCATCTCGTAGCCTGATATTTATCATAGTTATGCCCGGGAATCCTGGTATCTACCTGTGATCATCCCGACGGAATGCCACCCAGGCTCAAACAGATGGATGGGTACTTCAAGGCCGGAAAGCTTACGTGTGCAACCGCAAGTTAATATGGGCTCTGGCTTGGTTGACCCTAGACGTGACTTTGGTAGGTCAGTTGCTACGAGATGTAGAAGAACGGTAGGATTGGATGGGCACTGATGTGGGGACCCCGACTCATAAGTCGTGATCACCGAATGCATGTGTGCAGTGATCCCAGAGATCAATGCTCACTGAACATACAGAAGCTGAATAACAAGAGTCTTACATCCTTACATACCGTCTTACACAAATAAAGACCATGGAAGTCAAGTCTTACATAGATAGGTCCGCGAGGGCCAAACACTTAAACAATCAAGCAGCAGAAATCTTGATCAAAAGCGTGAACCCATGCCATCTGCCTTAAACCTACAAGCATTCTGACTGGGAAGCGTCCTAGTTCTCATGTTAGTCACCAACGAACTCTTCACTGTACTCCTGTTCTTCCATGCCTGACCAATTAAATAACCAGTGGCAAGCCAATGAGTACTTCGAGTGTACTCACAAGCAACCCATGTTTGGAACAAGGCAATAACAATGCATGATATAGCACTAAGTAGGTATTTTGCAAAAAGCTAATTTTGACTGCAATGACATGATGAAGTAACTAGGTAAGCATGCATCAACAGTTGGTAGATATCCATATGAACAAGTTATAGATATCATCATAAATAGGGGTTGAACATCTCATGCTCAGTCATCACGTCAAGTCATCTGACTTATCTCAAGTGTCATCTATGTGTCATCCTCACATACCCACACACACCAAATTTTTAGGAAACATCTGGACGTGGCATAAGCAGCACCACCCAACTGTCCTTGACCGTGGACACGGCTATTCGAATAGTTTTACACTCTGCAGAGGTTGCGGGCTTTACCCATAAGACTCGGGGAACTTCCGTGTCATCCACGACTCACGGTACATTACATACCCGAGGTAAGCACCCAAACAATGTATTTCCCATTGTGATATTAAACAAAGAGTCCACTCGTTGGTGCCATCCCTCATGATATGCATCACACGTATCATCCATGAGGGCACGCAACAGTGTGCCCCGTGCCTGTAAAGACAGCACATGGCCTTCCACTCCAGGACGACCCCGTCTCGGGAGTGAGCACTTCACTATCGCCACTGGTAATGCAGGCTCCCTACTAGCACCAACCATAGTAATCAACAAAGCCCCGCCCCATAAGGGGTATTGTTGTCGCACATGTAAGGTTGGGACGGTCGACAAATCTTAAACCCTCCATTTTAAAAAAAAACACTCACTTATTCCGATACACCACTTCTTTCTCAAGTGGTTAGCCAACTCATCATAATCTCCCTCGGGCATTAGTGGCACCCGACGGGGTTTTCGAAAAGTCTTTGAAACCATTTCTTTGCTTCCTTCACCATGTATAATCCCGATCCCACTTGCGTAGCATCTACTAGCATCCTATCTACTCCCACCTACACAACCCTCATAAGGATGGTAGGGTCATGCACGATGCAAGTATCAATGGTAAAAGTAACGGAGGCATCCCACCGAAGTGGTCACCACATCACATGATCAACAACAAGGAATAAGGTGATATATGACATGCATGAAAATGGTTTCTTAACATGGTCAAAGGGCTGCTTGCCTGGCTCAAGAAGTCTTCGGGGTCTTCCAAGTCTTCAGGTCCAACTCCCTCGTCAATAGCGCAATCTATCGTCGCGATAAATAACGATAATAATAAGCATCACACAAAAACAGAGCACACAAAGATACTATTGAAATGCTACCCTATTCTGATAAATACTAAAAATATTTGTCTAAGGTTTTGCTGTGAAAACATTTTCGAAAGCTATTTAAACAGAGGCAAAAATATGCCTAAAAACAGGTTTCAAAATAAAATAGTACATAAAAAGTTTTCAAAAAAAATCACAAATGGCACTATTAAATTCTACATATTATTCTAAGATTTTAGGTGGAAAAATATTTGGCATTGGATTTTTATTTAATCCTAAGGGATTTTTGGAAAACAAACTAAGAAAGAAAAGGAAAAGGGGTACTGTGCCCTGGGCTGGCCCAGAGCAAATCAGCCCCAGGTAACCCAGGCGCCCACGCCGCGTCAGGTTTAAACCTGGCGGGCGGGCCCCGTGGGTCTGTGAGAGAGAGGGAGGCGGGAGGGGTGTGAGGGGATGATGACCTGGCCCCACTGGCAGGTCGTCGTCCACCTCTGACCAGGGGCTAGCAGTGCTCACCGGCGGCCAAGGGAGGCACAGCAAGTGTCGTGGATTTGTCACAGCAGATGTCCGGGTGAACGGACTTAGGTTCGGGGCGATCGCAACTATGTGGCGGCTTGAGAGGGGTTGGTCGGAATCGAGAGACACGAGTTTTACCCAGGTTCAGCCCCTCTAGATGAGGTAAAAGCCTACGTCTTGCTTGTATTGTATTGATGATGAGGAAGATCTCTCGGTTACAAAAGGTGTTGTCTTGCTACCTCTAATCTCAAGAGCCTCTAATCTGTCTATCTCTAATTACTTGTGCCTGTCTAAACTTGAGAACTTGTGAAACTGTCTCCCTAAGGGCACCCTACCCCTCCTTATATAAGTGCAGAGGGTAGGTTTACAAATAGAGTCCTACTAGGAGGAGGATTAGTGTAACAGCCCGGGACCGATGCTCCAGAAGATTCCCCTTTGTTTCCATTCTCGTATGTGTTTTGTCTGGTTGTCGCATTCATCATTGCATCATTCGCATCATCTGCATAGCATCGGCATTTTGTCAACATGACTTTTCAAACTTACATCCGTTCGTAGTTGCCGGTTCTCTCCGTTCTTGTCGTTGCCCGTTTCGAGACCAACCACACACGCATGTGCCCGCGGCATCGATTAAAAAAACTGTTTTTAAAGCATGCAAAAAAATATTGTCGGATTGGGACGAAACCTGGCGTGCGGTCTTATTATAGTATAGATAGGCCGCCTGCCAAATTTCGTCGCTTTTCAAGGTTGTTTGATACCCCATCGGTCTGTCGTAGCAGTGCGGTCATCGGTTATTCGTCGGACATTTTTTGATGTTTTAAAACCTCGTGCCACGGGCCGCAAACTTCCCTCTCATCCCCACCTTAGCCCACTCCACACACAGCCCACCACCCTTGCCCCGATCCGGCCATCCGATTGCGATCGCACGGCCGAAATCGGCTCCGAAGACCCCCTAACCTAGCCCATTTCCTATTTAAACACCCCCAGCCTGCCTAATTGGGCAAGCCTAGTCATTTCCTTGTTTTCCGTGTGCCCGAATCATTCCCTAGCCGCCAGCCTCCTCCCTCCAGCCGCCAGGCCTGCCCAGGCCCATCTGAGCCAGCCCGAGCCCGATCTGGGCTGAGCACTGCTCGCCGCCGCCGCTCCTCCCGAGCGCCCGAGCTCCTCGCAGCCAAGCTCCCTGTGCCGCCGCCCAGCCTGCTCGCTAGCCGCCGTCGGCCGACCGCCGGAAGGTCGCCGGACCTCGCTGCCGGAGGCCAGTCCCCTCGCGTCGCCCTCTCCTTCCTCCCCTGCCCGGCTTCTCCTCCCTCTCCCTAATCTCTCTCTTCTGCCATGGACAGGAGCTGCAGCGCCGCCGATCTCCTCGACCTGTAGCCGCCAAGCCTCCTCGTCGCCGGGAATGGAGAGCCCCGCCCCCAATCTGGTCTTCTCCGGCCTTCCCGTCGCCGGATCTCGCCGCCCCTCGCCGGAGTTCCCGCGTCGCCGCCATGGTTCTGCTCGGGAACGAGCAGAGGAGATGCTCGCCCGCCGCCGCTCGTCCCGTTAACCGGCTCCTACGCCCGACACATCGTGGGCCGCACCAAGCACTGGCGCCCAGTGGCCCAGCCTCGTCCGCGCCGGCCCAGCCGCCCCATCTGGCCGCTTCCTCTGCCTGGGCCGAAGCCCATCGGTGAGTCGCCCCTGCCTGCTATCCAGCGCCTATGCGCTTATTAGTTATCTTGCGCCCACCAGATTCAGCCCGTTACCCTTTTTTCCCTACTAACGAATTTGCTAATAACCAGTGAAAAAAACAGATTTGCAGAAAACCCCCTAGATTCATGCATCTAATAACTTTTCACCCGTGCATCACATGTAAAAACTTTATATATGAAACATGACTAGAATTTTATGTAGATTCACAATACCTACTTTCACATGCGTTAAAAATAATTAAACTTGTTGTTTACATTAATTTGCACATATGCCATGTTAAAATGATTTATTTCATAACTAATTAACCGTAGCTCCGTTTAAAATGTTCCATATGTAACTTGACCGGAACAATGTGTAGAATCACATGGTGACATTTATTTTACTGTTTAAGAACTCTAAAATTGTGTTAGGACAGATCTGGACCAACTTCATAATATGCATATGGGGTTGTTTCGGAAAGGATATATATATTGCTTCTGGCCCCATTTAAAATGCCTAGATGATATAGTTGTTCATGCTTCACCTCTTGCCATGATAAACAACATTAACCACTTTCTCATAATATGGAGAGTTACTATTTTGTTATATGTATGTTGTCCCTCTCCATTTAAAATTGCTTAATTCCATCTTCGCCTTATGCCATGACCACCCATGTTAAACAACATTTAATATTGATGAGTACCTAAACGGGAGTGAACTAAATGATTCGAACGTGGATTTCGTCAATATGCAACTCATTGCATATTGAGCTTCATTTTAATGTGTAGTAGTTGTTTGATGTGAATTGTCATGCCTTGCATATTTAAACCGGACATGCATCATATTTGTTTGTGCATCATGTCATGCATATGTTGTGGTGCACTGTGTGTTGATTGTTTGTTTAGGATTGCTTCTTCTCGATAGAGTTCCGAAAGCGTTCGGAGTGTAAGGATTCATTCGACTACGTTGGCTCGTCTTCTTCATGGACTCGATCTTCTTTCGAGCAGGATCTTAGGCAAGATGACACATTTCCCTAGATACCACTACTATCATTGCCATGCTAGTTGTCCCGCTTTTATCGTTATGTCATGCTACCTATCACTTGTTTGTCAAGCCTCCCAACATTGCCATGATAAGCCTCTAACCCCTCCACATCCCAGCAAACCTTTCTTTGGCTATGTTACCGCTTGCTCAACCCCTCTTATAGCGTTCTAGCTGCAGGTGCAATTGTGTTCATGTGACAACATGGACATTTTGATATCACAATATTGTTGCTATTTAATTTAATGCACTTATACACTTGGTAAAGGGTGGAAGGCTTGGCCTTTTGCTCGGTGTTTTGTTCCACTCTTGCCGCCCTAGTTACTTGTGAACCGGTGTTATGTTCCATAATTGAGCGCTCCTAACATGCTCGGGGTTGTTATGGGGACCCCCTTGATTTTCGTTTTGGGATAAAACTCGTCTGGCAAGGCCCAACATTGGTACTACATTTGCTTAATAACTAAAAAAATGCATAGGGACCCGCCGGCACCCGCGGATCTTAATCAACAACCCGGGCCAGCGCTCCTCATGAGTGTTGGTCCAAACTACAGCATCGTGCGGGGCCAACCGGGGGCAACTCGGGAGATTTCTGTTAGGCCACCGTACGATTTGCTTATCTATCATGTCCTGAGAACGAGATACGCGGCTCCTATCGGGTTCGTCGACACGTCGGGCGGCCTTGCTGGATTTGTTTTACCTTTCTCGAACGTCTTGAGTGAGGAATTCTGATCTTCTTCGGGCTATCTCGAGGTGTTGGATTTCCTTTGGAATTGCCTAGGAAGATCACGAGATCCGTTGTCGAAGTTATTCCCACTACGTGTGGTTAATTTGAGATGGATGAGTTGGAGCACCCCTGAAGGGTTAAATCTTTTCGAGAAGCCGTGCCCGCGGTTATGTGGCAAACTTGGATACTTTGTTTAACACCCGGTCATAGCAAACTTTAAGTAAACTAAAATAAAATACACCAATTGTGTGCATAACCGTGACTGTCTCTTCTTGTGAGTCCTTATTCGAGAGAGAACACGGCGGGGTTATGTTTGGCGTAAGTAGGTGTTCAGGATCAGTTAGTGATCATCACTAGTTCACGTCTGTTATGCGTAGACCACCATACTTTACTTTCTGTACTCGTAAGTTAGCCACACAAATAAATGCTTAGTCGCTTGCTGCAGCCTCACCACTTAACCATACCTCACCCTTTAAGCTTTAATAGTCTTGATACCCTTGGAAATGAGATTGCTGAGTCCCTGTGGCTCACAGATTACCACAACAACAGTTGCAGATACAGGTAATGCGATGATTTGACGTGAGCACGATGCTTGATTTGATTTGGAGTTATTCTTCTTCTTCTTCATCATCAATCTAGGATGGGTTCCAGGCGGCAGCCTGGGATAGCAAGGATGGATGTCATATTTACCGTTTGATTTCGTCCATAGTCGGACCTTGCTCTTCCGTATGATGTTTGAGTATGTTGTTGTATTGATGTGATATTGATGTAGCTTGTGGCGAGTGTAAGCCAATTCCATATACTCATCTCTTCTGTATATGTACTTGTAATGATATCCATTCTTGTAACATGACAAGATACGCTTCTATCCCTGTCGAGGCCCTCATGCCGAAATAAGGATAGGACCGCATCTTGGGTGTGACAATTAGGACTAGCCTTTCATGAATCCTAATCCGGGTCTTATTTCCTTTTTGAAGGAATCCTCTCTCCTTTGGGCCTTCTCTTGTGAGCCACCTGGCGCCGGCTTGCATGCCGGGTCTTGGGCGGGTTATCCAACGACCCGCCTGCCGGGTCATCAATAAAACGTCATGTATTGACCAAGGTTTCCTGTGAGCCGCCAGGCGAGTCCTACCGCGGGGTATATCCCCGACATTAGCCCCCAGGTTAGCTTGAATTTATTCATGGTAACCTCCTGAAATAAGAATAGTAAACATGTTAAGTGGCTGGCTTGCTCCTTTGGCCGGCTTATGAAGTGGCTCCTCAAAAATTCGGGTCTTTTCTGCATATGAATGAGTCGTCTTGAGAATCGTCTTGCTTGTCAGTGTCCTTTGAAAAAATATTGGGAATAGAATATCCATATGCCATTGAGTCAGCTTCCAATACTTTGGATTAATGAAAAATAAGAAATCCTCATGACATAGATCCGAACTTCCATTGTTGTGAAGCAAGGCGGCTTATATAAACTCTGGTGGGTTATGATCTTTTATAACGTTGGGTCACGAATTTTGGTGACGCTGGGTCTAACAACTGAACTCCATAATTAACATCTTAAATATTCTCCTCAAAGTTTTTGATATGTCCATATTACCTGTATCCCCCAAGCTCCGAGATTACCCATGATAATTTGGTGCTTTCCAATACTATTTTGGACTGTGTAGCCCCCAAGTGTTGGGTTGTCCTGCCTGCAGCAACCTGGGACTTGTAATTGCATTATACCTAATGAAACTTCAGCTGGTGTAGCCCCCAAGAGCCACCTCATCAAAATGTGACGCCCCGGGTCTTCAATTTGAACCTCTTAATCTGTTTGAACAACTGAATAGTGTAGCCCCCAAGTGCCGGGTCGCATGCCTGTGGTGACTTGGAACTTTAGAAAATTTGATCTGAGCGGTGTAGCCCCCAAGTGTCGGGTTAGTAAGAATTACTGGGCTGGGACTTAGAAAAATATAGAAAGGCCGGCTCATCTCCTTGAGATAATAGGGTCTTGCTGACAATGCACTGATTTGCAAAACCGGCTTGCATTAGCCCCCAAGTGTCGTGGTGCGTGCTTGCAGCGACATGGGACTTAAATATTTGATATAAACTGTACTTGGATAATGTAGCCCCCAAGTGCCGGGTAGACTGCCTGTGGTGACTCGGGACTATGTGAGAGTAATATGACTCATCATAATGCACCTCAAAAGTTCTCTTGGAACTGATATTGATCTGATTTGAATGAATCTTTGACCGTGGTTGTAATATAACCCGGAATGAATATCCTGGAATAATTCCTTTGACTTTAACATGAAATCCGTGCTCACGGTTGCGGTGCAACCCGGCAAATATATATTTGATAAATCCATGAGTGTTGTAGATTACCATAGAGCAAAATTGAAGAAATATGAGAGCCGGTCAATTAGATGACACGACATTATATCTGATGGGGTGGCCCTTAAGGAATAATCAACTTTACAGTCTAACGGCGGCTCATCTTTAATAGACAAGACCTGCAAAAATAAACAAGACAAAATATGTTCTGCATTGCTGTGAGGGCGGCTTGAAAAAGCATGACCCGGAGATTTTAATATAGCCTTGCTTCTCCTTTCATAATCTTGCTCTAACCCGGCTTGATAAGCCGGCATGACATGTGAATATGATACAATGTATGATGCAATGTACGATGCAATGTATGATGCTATGTATGATGCAATATGTGATGTAATGCATGACGATCTTTCTTTTTCGAAAAATTATATGCCGGTTCTTTTGGGTGGACTCGCTACTAGAACTCCTTATCAATACAGGGTCTCTATCGAGATTGGCCGTCAACTTGTTTGAACGGCTCAGGGTCTCTAAGCGATATTAACTGATAGGAGCGTAACGTCCCAAAAAATGACGCAGCAGGGCATGAGTACCCTGGTAGCCCAAAAACTGCCTCTCACGTGACATAAATCCGTTGTTTTAACCTTAAACAGTGCAGGGTCTTTAAAAGACCAACCGTCTAAGAGTACGAAACGGGCCACATAGCGGAGAGTCGGTAGTAGATGAGAGAGTTTGTCCTTGCTTTCCGTAAGCCGGCCCTCACGTGACAAGAGCTGCCAGTTTAACCTTAACCAGTGTAGGGTCTCTATCGAGATTGGTCGTCAACCTATTTGAACCGGCTCAGGGTCTCTAAGCGAGATTAACTGGTAAGAGTTCGCAGGTCACATAGCGGAGCAACATCAACTTACAGGCAGGTTTAACCCGAGCTTGCGGTAGCTTAAGAGCCGATCAAGAGGGCATGTAAGCTAAACCCGGTGGGTTGGAAGCCCCCAAGTGACCTTGTTGATGGAGTCAACTTTTCTTTGGCTTAAGAGCCTATCAATAGGGTCTGATAAGCTAAACCCAGTGGGTTGGAAGCCCCCTAGATGACCTGTTGACGGAGTCAACTTTTTGGCTTAAGAGCCGATCAATAGGGTTTGATAAGCTAAACCCAGTGGGTTGGAAGCCCCCTAGATGACCTGTTGACGGAGTCAACTTTTTGGCTTAAGAGCCGATCAATAGGGTCTGATAAGCTAAACCCAGTGGGTTGGAAGCCCCCTAGATGACCTGTTGACAGAGTCAACTTTTTGTCTTAAGAGCCGATCAATAGGGTCTGATAAGCTAAACCCAGTGGGTTGGAAGCCACCTAGATGACCATGTTGATGGATTCAACTTTTGCACCATCTTGTAAACCGCCATCTTGTAAGCCGCCAACTTTTTTGAAGAAATGACAGAAACTCCAAGTGACTTTATGATGATCCAATAAATCCGGACACCCATGTTTGAAAGGGCGCATCACGGTGGCTCATCAACTTGGGCAACTTTTAATTCTTCCGCCAATAATGTAGTAGCCCCCAGGATCGGGTTAAATTTGCAACGACCCAGGGTTCTCGTTGAAAAATGACCAAACATGTCTCGCCGGCGGGTGCGGAGACGAAGTGGAGCCGCCCGGGCGCAGCTGCGCGCGAGGGCGAGGTGGAGTCACGGTGCAAGGTGCGAAGTAGTTTGGCGAAACAGACTGGATCCGGGTCGCAAATAGAACAAGGCCGCGACAGCAAAGCAACACGGTGGCAGCTTGCGGCAGGGACTTCGCAAGGCAGAGGGGAGCCAGGCTCAACTCGGCCTCGCGGCATCAGACGAGTTGATGGTCGGGCATTGGTGGTCCGGCTGGCAGATCCCTGATGGTGGTGGTGGTGTTTTTGATTCAGAGTAGTACTAGTACTCAAGGTAGTACTACCTTCGGATGAGAAAATAAAAATAAGATTATTGTCTTCAAGTAGCAGTCGGCAAATCTGGCTTCGGTCTTCACGTGAGCACATGTTCACTAGATGTCATACCATCAATCAGCAGTAACAGCAGCTTAGCATACCATTTTATGGAGCCACCTCGGGACTATCCTTGAACTTCGGTGCAATAGACCGCTGAACTGACCAGTCCAGCTTTGATTATTTTTATCCTTCGAAAGAGGTCATCTGGGGTTTTATCCTTGTACGACCCATAGCTTGCCAAAAAGAATTAATACGACGCGGCGGCGTACGGCTGTTGCATCGGAATTGCCTTCGGTCTCGGCGACGTGTAACCGCAATAGTGGAAATAGATCACCTTCTTAGAATCGACGGAATACGTCGCATCTGCGGCGTCTAGAACAATAAATCCTAATTCAGATTCGATGCATCTCTGACTCTTCTTCATCTAATCAATCGTGATCCTCCCGATCCATAAAAAGTTCCCTCCAAGGACATAACACCATTGTGCGTAGGCCCCACGGTGGGCGCCAACTATCGTGGATTTGTCACGGGAGATGTCCGGGTGAATGGATTTAGGTTCGGGGCGATCGCAACTATGTGGTGGCTTGAGAGGGGTTGGTCGGAATCGAGAGACGCGGGTTTTACCCAGGTTCGGCCCCTCTAGATGAGGTAAAAGCCTATGTCCTGCTTGTCTTGTATTGATGATGAGGAAATTATCTCGGTTACAAAAGGTGTTGTCTTGCTACCTCTAATCTCGAGAGCCTCTAATCTGTCTATCTCTAATCACTTGTGTCTGTCTAAACTTGAGAACTTGTGAACCTGTCTCCCTAAGGGTGCGCTACCCCTCCTTATATAAGTGGAGAGGGTAGGTTTACAAATAGAGTCCTACTGGGATCGATGGAGCTCCGCCACGGCGGCGCCTCGGTCAATCTCGAGCACTAGTGCTTGGGGGGGCTCAAGAAGGTGCTTGGGAGGTCGATTGGGGATAGGAGAGGGCCAGAGGAGGGAAGAGGGGGCTCGGGGGAGGCCTTAAATAGGCGGCCCATGGTCCACCAAGCTCGGGTGCGCCTTCGAGCTCGTGGCCAAGGCCAGAGGCCGCGAGGGGAGACGGGGGTGTGTTTGGGGTGCTCCTGGGGCTGGTCCAGGACGAGCGGGAGCAAGAGAGGGAGGGAGGAGAGCCCGCGCGTGTGAGGCTCGGGGTTGGCCGAACCGGGAGGCAATGGCGCGTGCGAGCGGAGCCATTGGAGGGAGAGGGAGGAGGGGGCCGACAGGGTGTCATGGTGCGGACGTCAAGGGGGGCCAAGTGACGCGAGGGGGAGGCCCGAGGCCACCGGGGCCATGCAGTGGGTGATGGCTACAGTGCCTATCGACACTGTAGCGCGCTCTAGAGCGTGCGTATGGCATGCCACGGCATGCCAACGGCACTCTGGGCGCGGCCGAAGGTGTCTAGGGGGTCTAGGGGTATATAGGCTAGGGGACAACGGCATTGGATGCCCTGGGAGGAGGATAGAATAAGAGGGGAGGGAAGAGAGAGGTGTTTTTCTGCTGTCCAGAGGGTAAAAATGGAGTTTTACCACACTTAGCCATGGATATGAGGCTTGAGATTCTTACTGGGGGTGAAGGGGGAACCCTAGAGACATTGATAATAGTTTTAGGCCAAGGGAAATAGTAAAAGGTGGTGAAAACATGTTTTTATCAAACATGCAGAAGGTGTTTGATAGAGGTTAGGGCAAGCAAATGAGATTTACTTGCCATAAGAATTGACACGATAAAATAGTGATTATAATTAGGCCTGATCACCAAGTTTGAGCTTGATTGAGGAAAGTTCACAATGTATCTTTGGGAAACCTTAGAAATTAACAGAATCTGGTTTCTGTAGATCTGGACATGCTAAGCTAATCCCCTTGATGCACCACTTAGTGTAGCACCATTATTTGGTGATTAGAACATGTCCATAAAGTTTGGGGGTCAAGGGTAGAAACTTCACAATGTAAAGTTGCTCAAATTTGAATCTGGACAGGGAGGGTTTTGGAATAGTTTGATGAACCAAAACAATTTGGATTAAGATGAAACTTTTCAAGATCATCAACTATGACAATGTTGACTTGTTGGAATTTAATTGGAATTTATTGAGAATATTTCTTATAGAAATATTTCCAAAGCTTGATTTGGACAGAAAGGGTTTTGAGGGGTTTTGCCCATGATTTTAAACATGCCATGTGTTGAAACTCATATATATGTAAAATATATGTCCACTGAGTTTCCTTAAATTTTCTCAAATATTTTCAAAACATTAAAATATTTTTTTCCTATGAAAAACCATTTCTATCCTTAAGAAAAAGCCTTTTAAATAAATAGTAAAATAATCTTTAAAAATATTATTTGGTGGTTTTGGAAATTCATATATATATTAGGTTTTAAGTGAAGCCTTTGGGGAACAAGGATCCACCTAATTTAAGGACTTGCAATGCAAACCTCAACTCAGGGGTTTTTGAAAACCTAATTTGAATAAAACCCTTTTGGTCAAAATAATATTTTGATAAAAATAGTTTTGGGTACTGTTCACATGGCATGATCATTGGGCAAGAAGTTTGGGTCAAGGAAGATGAATATGAGAAGGGATAGAATCTAAGAGTGTCATACACAAACTTATCATAACAACCAAACAAGCAATAATTCAAAGAAGCATGCACTCAAAAAGTTTTAATTGGCTCAAAATTTTATAAATCCAAGCATTGCAAAGTGATACAAACACAGGGTGTGACAACTGACTTTCTATCAGAGAATCGCTTTGGAAGACCATGTTTCGATCGTCCCATTCTCAAACACCGGGTAGTGCAAGGACACAACGAGAGGGATTGATTCTTGTGGGTAAACTGTACAAGACTCTGCAGAGTAAAAATCTAATCGATTAGCCGTGTCCCCAGTTATGGACAACATGAGCACCAGAGATGGTACTATCAGCCAATCTCAACACAAATAATATTAATGATGTGGGTCTTATTATTAACTTCGGTATGAGAAATGGTGGGTGGAACCTTCTCATTAAACAACCAACAATTTAGTAAAAAAAATTTGCTTTTGCCCCCTCTCTTGTTGTAGGAAAAAATTGCTTTACGCTAAAACTTAAACTTACAGCCCCACCTGCCATATATGCATATAGTATAGTTGATATTTTCACCCCTCTCTTGTGTGACTTGCCGGCATATTCAATATGCTAACCTACATGGCTACAACGTGTCATGTTGTAGAGTACTTTTCTGACCTGGAGTGAGGACATGCTCTACGCTCAGTGATATGCCCTTGGAGTCAGATGGACTCGTTGGCGTCTACGTCTTTCGCATTTAGTTTTATCTAATGAGTTGGCCTTTGGCCGAATTTATTGTAATAAAGACTTTGTATGAGACTCGATTAATAAAGCAATGTGATTTCCCTTTGATATGTACATTGATGTACTGCGTGTGTACCGGCATGATCTTGGGATGGGACGGAAACATCAAAGACTTGACCGTTTCAGGTCGGGTCGCTATAGTTCCCGAACCTGATCTCTTGATCGGGGGCGAAACTTCTGACCTGGCCAAGATGGCCGGCCGGGTCAGCATGCAGCACAATCCTGCCAAATGCGAAAATTTATCTAGGGACAAAGGTGTCCCTGTTACATACTTCATTGCTGGATTAGGCAAGTCATCAATCCTCTAGCGATCTCGCAGCGGATCTCTCAATGAAAGCACCAATGTCGGTGTCAAAACGGGTAGATCTCTGGTAGGGGGTCCCAAACTGTGGATCTTGGATTGATGGGTTACACGAGACAAGGGAGACGATATTTACCCATGTTCAGGCCCTCTTAATGGAGGTAAAACCCTACGTCCTACTTTGATTGTATTGAATATGGGGTATTGAGTACAGAGTTGGTCTACCTCAAGATCGTATGATGTGGTCTAAACCCTAAGAGTAATGAGCTTAACCTGCCCTACGTACTAAAACCCTCTGGTTTATATAATCACCAGGGGTATCTAGGGTTACACAATATCGGCTACATCAGGAAAGGAATATGATGAACCCATCTTCTTGTACTTGGAGTGCACATCACGTCCTGCGAGATTCCGTCTTAGTTATGGTGTCCTAACCTTCATTGACAATCACAAGGTGGCCCATTGTCCGACCCGCAGAGATAGGCCGGCAGCTCGAGAACCCCTTAATTCTGGACTCCCTCAACCGCATCGACTATTCTCCTCATGTAGTGGAATGCACCCGAGGGAGAAGGAGGCTTAGTTTTTTTGGATTTTATTTTGTATTCCTTCTGGATTACTGTTCACATGAATACATGGTGCTGATTTACTGTTTTTATTGTGTTGTATTGTTCTGGGTTATAATTCAGGTACTATCTTGGTTTAGTGTTCGGGTGGGTTAATGTTTTCGGTTTATTCAGGTATTGGTCCGTTTCATTGGTTTTACCTTTTCGGGTTTTATTTGGGCTATTGTTGTGGCTAGTAGTTCTAGCTTTATTCGGGTACTTTTTGATTTTTGTTCGGGTAATTGTTGGTTTACCATGTGTTGTTGTCATGGTGTAAAATCGGAATTACCTCACGTATGATAAAGCATGTCCGATTTGCATATGATTGTGCAATCCACCATGAACCCACCTTGAACCAGCGTTGATCAACGGTGGTCATACACCATCGTACGAAATTGTAATTCTTCTGTCGTACGTGTAGCAACGCTCGTGTAAAATGGACAGTAATTGACAAGAACTTGTTTTCCCCACAGATTATCATTTATGCACATATATTGTTCTTATTTATTGTTTTGTGCCTCGGCGGCACCATCTTCAGAGAGGACCGGGAGGTGATCGAGGCAGCTCTACATCGGTACGCCATTGAAGAGAAATGATGTGTAGAAAATCCTAAATCTTAACTTTATAAATAAGGACGCGGGGAGAAAGGAGGGGAGAGAGGTGATGTGTAAAAAAACATTTTCTAACAATGGGTGCATTTTTTTCCTTCGAAACACTGTTCATTAACTGATACAATTCACGGACACTCCTTCAAAGAATCCAATGGTTCCTGATTTAGTACATTGTACCTCGGCATCACTATCATTGGAAAGTAGTGGGAGACGATCAAGGTCACTCTACCTCGCTACGCAGATCAAAAGAAATGAGTCCAGAAAAATATTAAATCTTAACCTTTTATATAAGGACGTGCGGGTGGAGGAGGGCGGGAGAAATTGTTGGAAATATGTCCTAGAGGCAATAATAAATTCGTTATTATTATATTTCCTTGTTCATGATAATTGTTTATTATCCATGCTATAACTGTATCGATTGGAAACTAAATACATGTGTGAGTATATAGACAACACTGTGACCCTAGTATGCCTCTAGTAGACTAGCTCATTGATCAAAGATCGTTAATGTTTCCTAGACACGAACATGAGATGTTATTTGATAATGGGATCACATCATTAAGAGAATGATGTGATGGACAAGACCCAAACAATAAACGTAGCATATGATCATGTCAGTTTATTGCTACAGTTTTCTACATGTCAAGTATCTGTTCCTATGACCATGAGATCATGCAACTCACTAACACCGGAGGAGTACCTTGTGTGTATCAAACATCGCAACGTAACTGGGTGACTATAAAGGTGCTCTACAGGTATCTCCGAGGGTGTCTTTTGGGTTGGCATGGATCAAGACTGGGATTTGTTACTCCGTGTGACGGAGAGGTATCTCAGGGCCCACTCGGTAATACAACATCACAACAAGCCTTGCAAGCAAAGTGACTAATGTGTTAGCCAAAGGATCTTGTATTACGGAACGAGTAAAGAGACTTGCCGGTAACGAGATTGAACTAGGTATAGAGATACCGACGATCGAATCTCGGGCAAGTAACATATCGAAGAACAAAGGGAACATTATACGGGATTAACTGAATCCTTGACATAGAGGTTCAACCGATAAAGATCTTCGTAGAATATGTAGGAACCAATATGGGCATCTAGGTCCCGCTATTGGTTATTGACCGTAGTGGTGTCTCGGTCATGTCTGCATAGTTCTCGAACCCGCAGGATCTACACACTTAACATTTGGTGACGATATAAGTATAGTTGAGTTGTTATGTTGGTGACCGAAAGTTGTTTGGAGTCCCGGATGAGATCCCATACATGACAAGGAGCTCCGGAATAGTCAGGAGGTAAAGATTGATATATGGGATAATAGTGTTTGGTCTTCGGAAGGGTTTCAGAATTCACTGAAAAAGTTTCGGATGTTTCCCGAAATGTTCGGGGTACAAGAGCACTTTATTTGGGCCAAGGGGTAAAGCCCATGAGGCTTTAGGAAGGTGCAAAAGGTGTTTTGCGGAGGCCAGGGGAGAGATGCCAGGGACCCTGGCGTCTCGGGCCAGACGCCGAGGACCCTGGCGTCTGGTCCTGGAATCCGAGGAGGACTCTTGCCATGCGGGCTAACCGACCTTGAGGAGGATTTTTCTCCAAGTTTCGACCCTAGGGCTCAGCATATAAATAAAGGGGCAGGGCTAGCACCTGGAACACATCAAGTTTCCCCAAGTCGTGTGCCGGCAACCCCGTCCCTCTAGTTTATCCTCCATCATAGTTTCCGTTGTGCTTGGCGAAGCCCTATGGAGATTGTTCTTCACCACCACCACCACGTTGTTGTGCTGTCGGAACTCATCTACTACTTCACCATCGCTCGCTGGATCGAGGAGGTGAAGGCATCATCAAGCCGCACGTGTGTTGAACGTGTAGGTGTCGTCCGTTCGGTGCTAGATCAAAAGGACCGTGATCAAGATCGCGAGAAGGATCTGATGGGATCACGGGACATATCGTGATTGGATCGCGAGATGGATCATGATGGGATCGCGGGACGCTCGGCGATTTGGATCACAAAGACGTTCGACTACATCAACCGCATTTCTTAACGCTTTTGCTTAGATATCTACAAGGGTATGTAGATCCATTCTCCCTCTCGTAGATGCTCATCACCATGGATAGATATTGCGAGTGCGTAGGAAAATTTTTGTTTCCCATGCAACGTTCCCCAACAGTGGTATCAGATCTAGGTCTATGTGTAGATGAGATCACGAGTTGAACACAAAGGAGTTTGTGGCTGTTGATGCTTTGATTGCTTCCTCCATTGGTCGTGTTTTGATTCAGCGGTATTGTGGGATGAAGCGGCCCGAACCAACCTTACTCGTACGCTTACGAGAGACCGGTTCCATCGACTGGCGTGTAACTTCATTGCACAAATATGGCTGGCGGGTGTCTGTCTCTCCTACTCTAGTTGGATTGGATTCGACAAAGGCGGTCCTTGAGAAGGTTGAATAGCAATTTGAGTATCACCGTTGTGGTTCATGCGTAGGTGAGAATTGTTCTTACTAGATACCCGTAGCAGCCACGTAAAACTTGCAACAACAATTAGAGGACATCTAACTTGTTTTTGCAGGGTATGTTGTGATGTGATATGGCCAATTACATGATGAGATATATGTGATGTATGAGATGATCATGTTTTGTATAGAATATCACGACTTGCATGTCGATGAGTACATCAACTGGCAGGAGCCATAGGGTTGTCTTTAATTATTTTCTTTGTTTTGCTTTACTTTATCGCTATGAGTTAGCAATAGTCGTGGAAGCAACAGTCAGTGCGACAACCCCGATGGCGACACGTTGATGGAGACCAAGATGATGGAGATCATGGTGTCATGCCGGTGACGATGGAGATCATGCCGGTTCTTTCAAGATGGAGATCAAAAGGACAAGTTCATGGCCATATCATGTCGCTTATGATTTGCATGTGATGTTAATCCTTTTATGCACCTTGTTTTGCTTAGGACGACAGTAGCAGTTTAAGGTGATCCCTCACTTAAATTTCAAGATAAATTGTGTTCTCCCCAAGTGTGCACCGTTGCAAAAGTTCATCATGTTGAGACACCACGTGATGATCGGGTGTGATAGACTCTATGTTCACATACAACAGGTGCAAGCCAGTGTTGCACATGCAGAACACTCGGGTTAAACTTGACAAGCCTAGCATGTACAGACATGGCCTCGGAACACAAGAGACCAAAAGGTCGAACATGAGTCATATAGTATATATGATTAACATGAAGATGTTCACCATTGAAACCACCTCAACTCACGTGATGATCGGACTTGAGTTGGTGGATTTGGATCATGTGACACTCGAATGACCGGAGGGATGTAAATTGGAGTGGGAGTTTTTAAGTAATATGATTAACTAAACTCATTATCATGAACATAGTCAAAATGTCTTTGCAAATTATGTCGTAGATTACTAGATAGCATTGTAGCTCCCTTCAAAATTTTATGTGTTCCTAGAGAAATAGAGTTGAAAGATGATGGTAGCAACAATGCAGACTGGGTCCTTGATCTGAGTATTGTCCTCATTGCTGCACAGAAGGCTTATGTCCTTAATGCACCGCTCGGTGCGCCACCCCCTCAAGCATCGTCTGTAGATGTTGTTCACATCTGACTGGCACGTTCTGATGACTACTTGATAGTTTAGTGTGTCATGCATTATGGCTTAGAATTGAGGATCTAAAACTTTTTGAACCTCACGGAACATACGAGATGTTCTAAGAGCTGAAATTGGGATCTCAGGCTCGTGCCCATGTTGAGAGGTATGAGACCTCCAACAAGATCCTTTGCCTGCAACATGAAGGAGAATAGATCAATCGGTGAGCATGTGCTCAGATTTTCTGGGTACTACAATCGCTTGAATCGAGTGGGAGTTGATCTTCCAGATAAGATAGTGATTGATATAGTTCTCCAAGTCACTGTCACTAAGCTACTAGAGCTTCGTGGTGAACTATAAAATGCCAGGGATGGAAATAATGATCCCTGAGCTATTCATGATGTTTGACACCACGAAGGTAGAAATCAAGAAGGAGCATCAAGTGTTGATGGTTAGTGAAACTACTAGTTTTGAGAAGAGCAAGGGCTAGGAGGGAAACTTCATGGATAGCAACTCAGTTGTTGCTCTAATGAAGAAACCCAAGGTTGACCCCAAACCCGAGACTAAGTGCTTCTATTATGAGGAGAACGGTCGTTGAAGCGGAACGACCCTAGATACTTGGTTGATAAGAAGGCTGGCAACGTCGACACAAGTATATTTGATATACATGTTATTTATGTGTACCTTGCTAGTATTCCTAGTAGCACCTAGGTAGTAGATACCGGTTCGATTGCTAAACGTTAGTAACTCGAAGTAAAAGCTACGGAATAAACGGAAACTAGCTAAGGGTAAGGTGACAATGTGTGTTGGAAGTGTTTTCCAAGGTTGATGTGATCACCATCGCACGCTCTCTCTACCCTCAAGATTAGTGATGAACCTAAATAAATGTTATTTGGTGTTTGCGTTGACCATGAATGTGATTAGATCGTGTTTATTGCAATACGGTAATTCATTTTAAGTTGGAGAATAATGGTTATTCTGTTTACATGAATAATACCTTCAATGGTCATGCATCCAATGAGAATGGTTTATTGAATCTTGATCGTAGTAATACACATGTTCATAACATTGACGCCAAAAGATGCAAAGTTAATAATGATAGTACCACATGCTTGTGGCACTGCTACTAAATGTCATATTGGTGTAAATCGCATGAAGAAACTCCATGCTGAGGGATCTTTGTACTCATTCGACTTCAAATCGGTTGGGGCATGCGGACCATGCCTCATGGGCAAGATGACTAAGACCCCGTTTTTCAATATGATGGAGCGGGGAAGTAACTTATTGGAAATGATACGTGTTGATGTATACGATCCAGTGAGTGTTGTAGCGGGTGGATATTGTTATTTTCTTACCTTCACTGATGATTTGAGTAGACATGGGTATATTTACTTAATGAAACACAAGTCTGAAACGTTTGAAAAGTTCAAAAAAATTCAGAGTGAAGTTTAATATCATCGTGGCAAGAAGATAAAAATGTCTACGATATGATCGTGGAGGTGAATATCTCAGTTACGAGTTTGGCATACAACTTAAGACAATGTGAAAGTTGTTTCACAACTCACGCCACTTGGAACACCATAGTGTGATGGTGTGTTCGAACGTCGTAGTCGTGCTCTATTGGATATGGTGCGAACTATGATGTCTCTTATCATTTTGCCACTATTGTTTTGGGGTTATGCATTAGACACAACTATATTCGCTTTAAATAGGGCACCATCTAAATCTGTTGAGATGACACCATATGGTTTGGCAGAAACCTAAGCTGTCATTTGTCAGAGTTTGGGAATGCGACACTTATGCCTCATAAGCTCGAACCCAAAGCGAAAAGGTGCATCTTCATAGAATACCCTAAGAACAATTGGGTATACCTTCTATCTCAGATCTGAGTACAAAGTGTTTGTTGCTAAAATTGGGTCTTTTCTCAAGAAAGAGTTTCTCTTGAAAGAATTGAGTGGGAGGAAGATAGAACTTGATGAGGTTGTTGAACCTTTGTTTCAACCAGAGAGTAGCGCAGCGCAGAAAGATGTTTCTATGGAGCCTACGTTAGTTGAAGAGGAAGTTAATGATGATGATCATGAAGATTCGGATCAATTTACTATCAAACCTCGTAGGTCGACAAGGATGCATACTTCTCCTGAGTGGTACGGCAACCCTGTCTTAGAGGTCATGTTGTTGGACAACGATGAACCTACGAACTATGGAGAAGCGATGATGGGCTCGGATTCCAACAAATGGTTAGAGGCCATGAAATCCAAGAAAGGATCCATGTATGAAAACCAATTATGGACTTTGGTAGACTTGCCCGTTGGACGACAGGTCGTTGAGTACAAATGGACCTTCAAGATGAAGACAGGCCCTGATGGTGAATGTCACCATTTATAAAGCTCGACTTGTCGCAAAGAATTTCCCGCCTAGTTCAAGGAGTTGACTACGATGAGACTTTCTCACCCGTAGCGATGCTAAAGTTTGTTGGAATTATGTTAGTAGTTGCTGCATTTTTCAATTATGAAATCTGGCAGATGGATGTCAAAACATCGTTTCCTTAATGGTTTCCTTGAGGAAAGGTTGTATGTGATACAACCAGAAGGTTTTTTCAGTCCTAAGGATGCTAAAAGGTGTGCAAGCTCAAGTGATCCTTCTATGGACTGGAGCAAGCATCTCAGAGTTGGAATATACGCTTTGATGAGCTGATCAAAGTTTTTGAGTCTATACAAAGTTTATTAGAAACTTGTATTTACAATAAAGTGAGTGGGAGCACTATAGAGTTTCTGATAAGCATATGTGGATGACATATTGTTGATCGGAAATGATGTAGAATTTCTGGAAAGCATAAAGGGTTGTTTGAAAAGGAGTTTTTCAAAGGAAAACCTGGAATGAAGCTACTTAATTGTTGGGCATCGAGATCTATAAGAGATAGATCAAGATGTTGGGGAACGTTGCATGGGAAACAAAAAAAATCCTACGCACACGCAAGATCTATCTATGGTGATAAGCATCTATGAGGGGAGAGTGGATCTACATACCTTGTAGATCGCTAAGAGGGAAGCATTAAGAAACGCGGTTGATGTAGTCGAACGTCTTCGCGATCCAAATTGCCGAGCATCCTGCGATACCATCACGCTCCGTCCAGCGATCTCATAACGATCCGTCCCACGATCCAATCACGAATCGTCTCGCGATCTTGATCACGGTCCTTCCGATCTAGCGCCGAACGGACGGCACCTCCGCGTTCAGCACACGTACAGCTCGATGACGATCTCCACCTTCTTGATCCAGCAAGAGGGAGCGGATAGGTAGATGATTTCTCTGGCAGCACAACGGCGTGGTGGCGGTGGTGGTGAACTAATCCTGCAGAGCTTCGCCTAAGCACCGCAGAACTAATCTAGAGGAGAAACAGATCTAGAGAAGAGGACAACACGTGGTTGTTTTTCTATGTCTCAAAATCCTCAAAACCTCTAGTATATGTAGGAGGAGGGAAGGAGGAGGCTTGGTGTACAAGGGTCCAGCCCTTGGCCTTGCGCAAGGAGGAGAGGAGGAGTCCTCCTCAGATCCTAGTAGGGTTAGGACTCCTCCTTCCCACTTGGAAACTCTTTCCACCTTGGCCTTTTTTCCTTCTCCTTCCACTCCAGTCGCATGGGCCTCTTGTGGGACTTAGGAAAGCCCACTAAGGGCTGGTATACCTCTTCCCACAGCCCATGTAGCCTCTTGGGTCGAAATACCCCTCCGATGGTCCCCTGGCACCCTCCCGGCACTCCCGGTACACTACCGATGAGCCCGAAACTTTTCCGGTGACCAAAACAGGACTTCCTATATATAAATCTTTACCTACGGGCCATTTCGGATCTCCTCGTGACGTCTGGGATCTCCTCCGGGACTCTGAACAGCCTTCGATCACCACCATACATAACTCTATACTAGCGAAACGTCACCGAACCTTAAGTGTGCAGACCCTGCGGGTTCGAGAACTATATAGACATGACCGAGACACCTCTACGGTCAATAACCAATAGCGAGACCTAGATGCCCATATTGGTTCCTACATATTCTATGAAGATCTTTATCGGTTGAATCTCTATGTCAAGGATTCAATTAATCATGTATGTTGTTCCCTTTGTTCTTCGGTATGTTACTTGCTCGAGATTCGATCGTCGATATCTCTATACCTAGTTCAATCTCGTTACCGGCAAGTCTCTTTACTCGTTTCGTAACACAAGATCCCGTGGCTAACACTTAGTCACATTGCTTGCAAGGCTTGTTGTGATGTTGTATTACCGAGTGGGCCCTGAGATACCTCTCCGTCACACGGAGTAACAAATCCCAGTCTTGATCCATGCCAACCCAATAGACACCCTCGGAGATACCTGTAGAGCACCTTTATAGTCACCCAGTTACGTTGCGACGTTTGATACACACAAGGTACTCCTCCGGTGTCAGTGAGTTGCATGATCTCATGGTCATAGGAACAGATACTTGACATGCACAAAACAGTAGCAATAAACTGACACGATCATATGCTACGTTTGTAGTTTGGATCTTGTCCATCACATCATTCTCCTAATGATGTGATCCCGTTATCAAATGACATCTCATGTCCATGACTAGGAAACCATAACCATCTTTGATCAACGAGCTAGTCTATTAAAGGCATACTAGGGACATGGTGTTGTCTATGTATCCACACATGTATCTGAGTTTTCGATCAATACATTTATAGCACAGATAATAAATGATTATCATGAACAAGGAAATATGATAATAACTAATTTATTATTGAACACGGAGGTGTCGTCCGTTCGGCGCTAGATCGGAAGGACCGTGATCAAGATCGCGAGACGGATCGTGATGGGATCGCGGGACGGATCGTGATTGGATCGCGAGATGGATCATGATGGGATCGCGGGACGCTCGGCGATTTGGATCGCGAAGACGTTCGACTACATCAACCGCGTTTCTTAACGCTTCTGCTTAACGATCTACAAGGGTATGTAGATCCACTCTTCCTCTCGTAGATGCTCATCACCATGGATAGATCTTGCGTGTGCGTAGAAAAAAATTTGTTTACCATGCAACGTTCTCCAACAGAAATGATGTGTAAAAAAATCCCAGATCCTCTCTGAACCGCGGACATTTTTTAGGGGGGCGATGTTCACCACACGTGTGGCATGTTAGACATCCATCCACACGCCCTGTGTGGCATTATCAGGAGACAGCCCACATGATCATGTGTGGGCGAAACATTAGAACTACCCACACGTGTGGGCACAACTACTCTGTGCCGCACGTCCAACAACTACTAATCCCCACCACGTGCTTGTGGCACGAAGCTGTCCACATGCCCTCGCCCAGCTACGTTAGTTACTCGCGGGATGACACTTTAGTTGCCACGTGTGGTCCAACCATAGTTGTCATGTATGGTTAATCATAGTTGTCATTTGTGTTTACCTAGTTGCCATGCACGCACAACTGCAGTTGTCATCTAGCAACGAATCATAGTTGTCATGTGTGTTTACCTAGTTGTCACGTACGCGCAACTGCAATTGCCATCTAGCAACGTACGAGTGTCGTGTGGACGGAAACAGTTCACCCACACGCGCGCTGACTCGGTGAGGACTGTGTAGTAAGAAACTGGTTCGCTCACACGACGCAGCTAGCAACCGTGCGTTGCAGGTCGTGTGGGCGAGCACTTTAACGGTCACATAACACGCTATGCCTACGTGGCATTAAAATTCCAACATATTCCTTTAGGATTCGTGCAAAACATAACAAACGGGGATCAATGTGTGTGGACAAAGTGCATATATGCCACACGTTTGAACGTTATTATTTGGATTTTTTAAAACATTGTTCACTATTTCCGAACTATGGGCCGTTCTTATTCAAAAACACTGTTAATTAATGGGCACTGTTCGCATTTGTTGTTTACCGTTGCCTTGTAAAATGAACAGTAAAAGTGTGGAAAAAATTCAAAAAAGGAGAAAACCCGAATGCTTCTCGCTTTAGTATAGTAATAACATGCGAGGAAGAACTACCTCAAGTCTCATAACAAAGTTCATAATTCTTATCCAACAGCAAATTCATTGCATCATAATGCAAGTTCGGGGGCAATCTCAGACCAAAATGCAAAAACACTGAAAATGATGTTCAACATAGCACTCACAGGACTACAGTGCATGATGAGGAAGAACTACCCCAAGTCTCATAACAAAGTTCATAATTCTTATCTAACAGCAAATTCATTGCTTCATAATGCAAGTTCAGGGGCAACTTATTATGGGCACACGCATCAATGGATGTCTTCTTCAGTCAGATAGAACCCCCAAAGTGTCTCATCTATGTCTTCTGCCCATATGTCGAAATCGCCACCCAGCCCATCCAGCTGGTGATCAGGATGTTGTAGATCACCTGCGGAACCCCTTGCCCTGTAAAACGTCCTCAGACGCTTCTGACCAGTAGTGGGATGGACCGGCCAGTTAGCAGCTAGTGCACTGTTCTGCTGAGCAAAAGCATCTCCAGGCCAAGTCGCTGTTCCAAAACCTATTAGCAGTACAGCATGATTGGGGGGGGATTTTTGGCGCGTTGTAGATCTGTCCAGCTGCCACGTAGCGGAAGCACCTGCCAACTGGTACGGCGGTCACTAGAGGAAACCCACCGGCCAGCAGCCTTACGATGTGATCAACCATGGTCTTTTGGACAAGGAAGCAGGAAGCAATTTTCAGCACTCTGCCCAGGGAAGCCATGGGATACACATCCGGGACCATTGCACTAGCAGTTTCGTAGCTCACACCTTCGATTTGTGCAATGCTCATTAAGCAGTGAATTCTATAGAACATCAGAGCTAGAGTTTTCTCTTTCCCAAGAACCTCACCGAAACGCCCAAAAAATTTCTTGAGCAGATCCCTAATGTCCAACTCTTGGCTAAACCAAAGCCCAAACAGAGCCCCATAAATTCTCCTCTTCATATCCATCCCAGCTATCAGGGCATGAGCAGTGCATGTTTCTATAAAAGGGAAAAGATACGGATTAGTTGTTTAACCAAAAATATATACTTTTCTGGCATATTCTTGGCAATATTTAGGTTTCACAAATAATAATTGTGGTGTCATATAATATGGAATAGCAAGAGAATCTACAGCATCTGATATTTGTTTTCAGATTTCAATTTACAGATAAGCTCAATTTATGCTATACGCATTAAAGATTAAACTGGAAACATATGCCTTCTACAACCTTTTGAACTATGTCCTACATGTATGTATGTTCTACTACATTTTACATCACAGTTCTTTGTGATACAACTCCAATTGTTCATTCACTTGCTGCTGCTACCCCACCCTAGCAAATGCATCATCTGCACTTGGTGAGATCCTACCTAATTACCTAGCCCCCTTTCTCTTCCGTCATCACCCTCTCACGTTGTTAGCAAACCCGAAAATATAGTTACTGCCACCATAAAAGCCCACTGATGCCAACAGTGACTATATCAAAGAAAATACTTAGCTCATAACATGTTAGTGTATCCAACTCTAATATAACTAAACTTAGGGCCCACGTGATTGCAAGGAGAAATGGCAGTAGACACCTTTGAACAGGCAGATAAACATCCAATGGTCCAGATTCAGCTGACTATTCCTCTGTGTCATCCGGCCCTAACACTTTCTCTCAATCTCACCGTCTCGCCATTTGCTGCTACTACCCCTACCCTAGCAAGCGCACCATCTGCACTTGGTTAGATCTGAGATCCCACCTGATTACCTAGCCCCCTTTCTCTTCCATCATCACCCTCTCACATTGTTAGCAAACCCGAAAAAATAATTCCTTTCTTTCAGTTGTCGAACAAAAAATATTGCGACCATAGAAGCCCGCTGATGCCCACAGCTGACAATTCCTCCATCTCATCCAGCCCTAAAACTTTCTCTCCATCTCACCATCTTGACATTTGCTGCTGCCACCCCAACCCTAGCAAGCGCACCATCTGCACTTGGTGAGATCCTACCTAATTACTTAACCCGCCTCCTCATCTGTCATCATTTGTCTCTCACGTTGTTAGTAAACCCAGAAACTATTTGCTGCCACCGCAGATTTGTAGAAATCGCATAGAAAATGCAAGGTACAACTGATCGTGATGACACTTAGGGATAAGCTGTTGTATTGTATAACATGGTTTATTTGCCAAATATAGATATGTGGACAGCAGAAAAAAAGACACTCTCTTTCCACCATAGAAACCCTATAATGTTCAACATAACTACACCAAGTAATAACTCAGCTCATGACAAGGTAGCATACAGGGGTAAACTGATTGGTTTGAATTTAAATCGTTTACAGGAAAACTTACGGTGATCCCCCTGGTTGCGTATGACAAAGTCTAGTTCGACTTCATTAGCAACAGACTCGATCATACTCCAGACAAATGATGTCGGATTCTGCAAAGGAAAACGTAAACTCTTTAGTAATACAAACATAAATTCTGTAGTAATACTCCATTGTTTGGATGTTTGGAGACAGACTTCTGAGTTATTGTTTCGTGTAGAAATGCACCTATCTTCTCTCTTTTTGAAGGGATACACCAAAAAAAGAAATGCATGCTATATATTTTTTGGCAAACTAAAACCCTCATTATATTCCCAGATTAGTGGGGATAAACCCCACAAGAAAGTACATCAGGTTACAACGATTGATACCCAAGAAAATAAAAGGGTACACCAAGCACGTGTACACCTACAGGAAGATAATTGACATGTAAAGTGCTTGGAGCTTCCTGAAGCCAGACGTGTACAACGGACAGAGCAACGTGTCCAACGTGAGGCACCGCCGCTGACCAGAGCAGACCGTCTCGGTTCGTCGTTCCGGTTGCCACCAAATCGGCGGAAGGGACGCACGCTCGGAGCAGACCACCTAGTGGAGCCGAGGAAGAGGCATAGGAGCCAGCCGGCGCCAAAGAAGATGGCTGAGCACATGCGCGGGTGGTGAACACCGCTGGATGGGCAGGTGATCTCCACACAGAGTAATCTGCTGCACCAACAATCTCACACCAGCGCTTCCCTTCCCTGAAACCGCAGAGCGGGCCTCCCCATTGGAGGTTGAAGGGGGGAGAAGGAAGCAATAGCACAAAATCGCTGGCAGCTGCGCAGGGAAATATCGCCAACGGGAGAAGAAGCCAACGCATCGACCTCAAACCTCCCCGCAGAAAACTCCAACGGGAGAAGAAACCTCCCCGCAACCTTTGTCAAACTTAGTCGCAAACCAAACACAACTAGACCAACGCCGGAGAGGATAAAGGAAATAGCCAGGGGCCGGCAACCCAACCTCACAGAACAAACAGGGAATAAGAGAGGATTTATTGGAAGCAAGCAAGAGACAACGGACTTCCAGAGGAGCCCCAGATCCGGAACGAACAGCAACCTGGTGTTATTTGTATCGAGGGAAACGCACCAGATCGGAGAGCAGAAACCACCGAGAAGAACGATGGATGCAGCTCCGATCCCAGCAACGCACTTATCTGGACGATTCCTCCACAAACAAGCCAAGGAAATAAAGCCCCAAACTTCCATGAAGGACGCAAACAAGCCAAGGAAACTACTACACTAGATCTACACTACGGGGAGGGTCCCTCGCCCTACTCGCCGCCGGTGAGGCCGGAGGGAGAGGAGAGGGGCCGAACGAGGCATGGCTGTGAGGGAAGGAAACATTTTTATTAAGAGAGAGGGAAGGAAGGAAACTTGGGATAGAGAGGAGGCGGAGGGAAATGCTCAAATGCACTCTTTTTTTTTTGAACATAAAGACTTTATTCAGATTAGGAAATGCACTCTAGTTTAGTAGGAGTACTCCTCGTATACTAGCCACAAGCCGACAACCAAGCGGTGCCAGTTTTCCGCGACGTTCCACCCAAAGAGAAAAACGCGAATGCAGATACCATCGAAATTTTACCTGTTCACCGCAGCGGGAACACCCAAACGGATGCAGATTTATCAGCAGGTTCTTAGACGGATGATTCTCCAGCGTGCACTTGTGGCAAAACCAGCGGTGAGCATAGTCCGCCTCACCCAACTTGACCTCCAGGTACTCAGCTCTTGCGGTCAGCTGCTCATGGGTTGGAGGCGGAACGAATACCAGCGGTGGAGGCACAAACGGCGTCGGAGGATTCATCCTGGACAGCATTGTTTAAAAGACAAAGAGAAGAGTGAACTGAATGTAGAGAATTTCAAGGAAGAAGGCAAAAGACAGAACAAACGAAAGACTCGTCCAGAAACCAAGACGAGAAGCAAGAAACAACTATAAATCATTCCGGCGGCCGGTCTCACCTTCTCCGCTCGCCGGACAGAGAACAAGAACAAAGAACAAGTCTTCCTCCTCCACCCGTTTGAATCTGGTCTGATGTCTGAGCAAAGGGAGCGCGGGTTTTTTATGATCACCCGAGACCCCTTCCTCTGAAAAAGCTTCTGTTCTTGGCCAGAACGATACTTCTATTTTGGGTGAAATGGGCATTGGCTTTTGTTTGACTACAGAGAAAGAGCTTTGACTCATTGTCGTTTATGGAGCCGGTTGGCGGACGGGTCACTTGTTCAATATGGCTAGATTTCTCTGTTTATGCGAATCTTAAATTAAGTTTTAAATCACAAATTTGAGTGCTAAATCTTAACTGGCTTTGTTTGGTGTGGCAAGAAAAACACTGCAAACCCTTCAAAAGTTCAACGCACACATAAAACTGGTGCCTTGATCCCATTCTTAGTACTCCCTCCGTCCGAAAATATTTTTCCTAAAAATGAATGTATCTATAATTAAAATAAGACTAGATACATCTATTTTTAGGACAAGTATTTCCGAACGGAGGGAGTATCATTTTAGATATGACACTTTGTTCCTCTCGAGGGTGCGAAGCTCCTTAGAGCTCTCTTTTGAAGAAGGAAAAACAAAAAAGCAAATCTAAAAATATCAGTAAATAAATAAAATCCTATGAAAATGTGTATGTGTTCGTTGGGTCGATTTATGTGGCGTCCATGATGAAGAATAGTTGTAAAGAACGCTTCTCAAAAACCTTAGCATCCTTCTTTTGTACATGACTCGAAGTAACGTGGTTTCAGAGGCCTACTATCTCAACCTGTAGTGCATGCCGCAAGCCGCCTACTATCCCAACCTGCGGTGCATGCCGCAGGCCGGAGTGGAAAAAAACCTAGCAATAACTCAAAGCATGGCGTGAGGAAGATGTTGTTCTGGTGCGCATCTCGGGAGAGGTCCGACCTTCTTTTATAGGCGTGGGAGGAGGAGGTGAACTCGGAGCAAGGGGAGATGAAACAAAGAGGGAGGCAAAACGAACAGGGAGCAATCATTTAATCTCCATTGCAACAAAAATGCTTCAGTTTCCATGCGACCTTTTGTATACTATTCATGCGTGACAAAAAATTAGACAATGACTCGGTTTATTCCCGTAAACTGCGGCACGTCATGACAACTCACGAGGCAGACGGTGGGAGAGGAGCGCGTGTGAATGTTTTTCTTGTTTTCATGTTCATAAATATAAGAAGGTTCAACTCCTACTGAACTAGCAATATGGGACTAAATTTTAGTCCCAACTCTTGCCCTGGACGAATGAGTTAAGTGGGCCTCTAGGATTTATTAGGAACTCTGAAAATGATATGGATTGGACCAAAATAGACCAAATTCCACCATATGTGTGATCCACATGAAATGTGTGTGTTTATTTTGCGTTGCATGAGAGTATATGGATTTGAAGATTTGCTAATAAGGTACATTGGTACACGTTTGTGGACGTCGACATTTTAAGGATGATGGATCACTATTCATGGACGTTTAGAGGGGGCAGATTTGCTATATGCGACTGATGATCTAATGGTCCGCGCTACCCCTCCGGGAGCTGCGCGGTAGCCTCATCAGCTAGTAGCAACACGTGGAAAGTCTCCTCTTCTGAATTTGTCTCATCCAAGGAGGGCAAAATTCACTGTTTTGATCCTTTTGCGAAAGTTGAGCAAGATCAGACCCTGCTTCGATAAAATTTCGAAGTTTGACCCCTTTTCCTACCGGAGTCCATGGCGGTAGGGTATAACTGCATGCCGTCGGGGGGGGCTGATGGTAGGAACTTATCCACGTTAGTGCAGCTAAACTGCCACCTGCCTTTGTTGTCAACCCTACCGCTGAGGGCCCCCTGCGGTAGGCAGTTATACACTACCGCCATGGACCCCCGCGGTAGGGTTTGAATAGTTATAAGCCACAAGGTGGCGGCTAGCGGGGCCCACCCACCAAGCCAGCCCCCATCTTCTTCCTACCGCCCCGAAGAACAGAGGGGGAGGCGCCTCTCTCCTCCCCTCCCCTCCCCCCCCCCCCTCGATCTCCTCCGTTTCTCCATCGTTCTTGTGGATCGAGATGCTTCCACTACAAGAGAAGTAAGCTCTTTCAATATCTCCAAGTAGTTTTAGTAAAAAAAATGATATGGTTTTGATGCATTTTGTTGGCACAAGAGGAACCCTAGTTCTTTTTTTGCGCAAAACGAGGAACCCTAGTTCTTTTTTGCGCAAAAAGAGGAACCCTAGTTCATCTAGTAGTTTTTATTTTGTTGATTCAATATGATGGATACGTTAGAAGATGAACCCTACTTCATATTGTAGCTACGCTGCCTCTTCGTCTCGCCATGTTGAAGAGGACGAGGAAGAAGAGGATGAGATGCAAGCCGAGAGAGAGGAAGAAGAGGGCGAAGAGGAGGATGAAAGAGTTCCACCCACTCAGACAACCCAGGACGAAAGGGTATCTCATCCACACAAGGATGTTTGAGTCCATCACTTTTCTAGAGAGAGCGTCCTCCTCGACGAACAACAACAAAAGAAACAAAGGAGACCCACTCAACGAGAAACGAGGAGCATACCGCCAAGAGGGGGATGAAGACTAAGTGATATGGTCATGTAGAACTTTTTTGCTTTGTGTTGACTGAACGAGAACTTGTTGGCAATGTTCAAGTTGTTGGAAATATGCCCTAGAGGCAATAATAAATTAGTTATTATCATATTTCCTTGTTCATGATAATCGTTTATTATCCATGCTATAATTGTATTGATCGGAGACTTAAATGCATGTGTGGATACATAGACAAAACCATGTCCCTAGTATACCTCTAATGGACTAGCTCATTGATCAAAGGATGGTTAAGGTTTCCTAGCCATGGACATGAGATGTCATTTGATAACGGGATCACATCATTAGGAGAATGATGTGATGGATAAGACCCAAACTACAAACATAGCATATGATCGTGTCAGTTTATTGCTACTGTTTTTTGCATGTCAAGTATATGTTCCTATGACCATGAGATCATGCAACTCACGGATATGGGAGGAGTGCCTTGTGTGTATCAAACGTCGCAACGTAACTGGGTGATTATAAAGGTGCTCTACAGGTATCTCCGATGGTGTCTGTTGAGTTGGCATGGATCGAGACTGGGATTTGTTACTCCGTGTGACAGAGAGGTATCTCAGGGCCCACTCGGTAATACAACATCACAACAAGCCTTGCAAGCAATGTGGCTAAGTGTTAGTCACGGGATCTTGTATTACGGAACGAGTAAAGAGACTTGCCAGTAACGAGGTTGAACTAGGTATGGAGATGCCGACGATCGAATCTCGGGCAAGTAACATACCGAAGAACAAAGGGAACGTTATACGGGATTAACTGAATCCTTGACATAGAGGTTCGAACGATAAAGATCTTCGTAGAATATGTAGGAACCAATGTGGACGTCCAGGTCCCGCCATTGGTTATTGACCGTAGAGGTGTCTCGGTCATGTCTACATAGTTCTCGAACCCGCAGGGTCTGCACACTTAAGGTTTGGTGACGTTTCGGTAGTGTAGAGTTATGTATGGTGGTGACCGAAGGTTGTTCGGAGTCCCGGATGAGATCACGGACGTCACGAGGAGCTCCGGAATGGTCCGGAGGTAAAGATTCATATATAGGAAGTCCCAGTTTGGTCGCCGGAAAAGTTTCGGGCTCATCGGTAGTGTACCGGGAGTGCCGGTAGTGTACCGGGGGACCTCCGGGAGGGGTATTTCGACCCCAAGAGGTCCATGGGCTGTGGGAGAGTATTAACCAGCCCTTAGTGGGCTGGGAAAACAGCCACAAAGGCCCATGTCACAGGAGAGAAAGTCCTAAAGCAAAACGTGGAAAATCAGCCAATAGGAGGCAATCCTACTCCAACTAGGATTGGAGGTGAAGTAGGATTGCTTCCCACCTCCTATTTGGCCGACCGAAAGGCCTTGGCTGCCTCTCCTCTCCTCTCCTCCTATATATACTAGTGGATTGGGTGGTTTTTGGACAGAATTTCCGGCCACGTGCTACCCGTTCCACCGGCGCATAGTTTCTCCTCTAGATCGTAGTTCCGCAGTGCTTAGGCGAAGCCCTGCCGGAATTGCTCCACCACCATCACCGGAGCGCCGTTACGCTGTAGGTGAACTCTCTCTCCTCTCCACCTCCTCTTGCTGGATCAAGATGGTGGAGATCGTCATCAAGCTGCACGTGTGCTGAACGCGGAGGTGCCATCCGTTCGGCGCTAGATCGGAAGGACCGTGATCGAGATCGCGAGACAGATCGTGATCAAGATCGTGAGACGGATCGTGATGAGTTCACGGGACGGATCGTGATTGGATCGCGGGACTGATCGTGATGAGATCGCGGGACGCTCGGCGATTTGGATCGCGAAGATGTTCGACTACACCGACCGCGTTTCTTAACGCTTCCCGCTTAGCGATCTACAAGGGTACGTAGATCCACTCTCCCTCTCGTAGATGCTCATCACCATGGATAGGTTTGCATGTGCGTAGGAAAATTTTTGTTTCCCATGCGACGTTCCCCAACAGTGGCATCATGAGCTAGGTTGATGGTTCGATGAGATCTCGAGTAGAACACAAAAGGTTTATGGGCGTTGATGCTTAGATTGCTTCCTCCCTTGGTCGTATTTTGGTTCAGCGGGATTGTGAGATGAAGTGGCCCAGACCAACATTACTCGTACGCTTACGAGAGACAGGTTCCCTCGACGCAACTTGTTGCCTAGATGGCTTGCGGGTGATAGTTTCTCTCACTTTAGTTGGATCGGATCCGACAAAGGCGGTCCTTGAGAAGGTTGAAAAGCAACTAGTGTATCACTGTTGTGGTTTATGCGTAGGTGAGAATCGTTCTTGCTAGATACCCGTAGCAGCCACGTAAAACATGCAACAATAATTAGAGGACGTCTAACTTGTTTTTGCAGGGTATGGTGTGATGTGATATGGCCAATTACATGATGAGATATATGTGATGTATGAGATGATCATGTGATGTATAGATTATCACGACTTTCATGTCGATGAGTACGACAACCGGCAAGAGCCATAGGGTTGTCTTTAATTATTGTATGACCTGCGTGTCAATCATTAAGCGCTATGTAATGCTTTACTTTATCGCTACGGTAGCAATAGTAGTAGAAGCATGCAGGGCGTGACAACCCCGATGGCGACACGTTGATGGAGATCAAGATGATGGAGATCATGGTGTCATGCAGGTGACGATGGAGATCATGCCGGTGCTTTCTAGATGGAGATCAAAAGCACAAGTTCATGGCCATATCATGTCACTTATGATTTGCATGTGATGTTAATCCTTTTTATGCACCTTGTTTTGCTTAGGGCGGTAGCATTATAAGGTGATCCCTCACTTAATTTCAAGATAAATTGTGTTCTCCCCGAGTGTGCACCGTTGCGAAAGTTCGTCGTGTTGAGACACCACGTGATGATCGGGTGTGATAGACTCTACATTCACATACAACGGGTGCAAGCCAGATTTGCACGTGCAGAACACTCGGGTTAAACTTGACGAGCCTAGCATGTACAGACATGGCCTCGGAACACAAGAGACCGAAAGGTCGAACATGGGTCATATAGTAGATATGATCAACATAATGATGTTCACCATTGCAGCCACCTCAACTCACGTGATGATCGGACTTGAGTTGGTGAATTTGGATCATGCATCACTCGAATGATCGGAGGGATGTCAATTTGAGTGGGAGTTCTTAAGTAATATGATTAATTGAACTCATTATCATGAACGTAGTCAATAGTGTCTTTGCAAATTATGTTGTAGATTACTAGCTCACGCTGTAGCTCCCTTAATTTTTATATGTTCCTAGAGAAATAGAATTGAAAGATGTTGGTAGCAAAATTGCGGACTGGGTCCGTGATCTGAGGATTGTCCTCATTGCTGCACAAAAGGCTTATGTCCTTAATGCACCGCTCGGTGCGCCACCCCATCTAGCGTCGTCTGTAGATGTTGTGAACATCTGACAGGCACGTTTCGATGACTAATTGATAGTTTAGTGCATCATGCATTATGGCTTAGAATTGAGGCTCCGAAACGTTTTGAACGTCACGGAACATATGAGATGTTCTAAGAGCTGAGATTGTGATCTCAGGCTCGTGCCCGAGTTGCGAGATATAAGATCTCCAACGAGATTCTTTGCCTGCAAGATGAAAGAGAATAGCTCAATCGTTGAGCATGTGCTCAGACTGTCTGGGTACTACAATCGCTTGAATCGAGTGGGAGTTGATCTTCAAGATAAGATAGTGATTGATGTAGTTCTCCAAGTCACTGTCACTGAGCTACTAGAACTTGGTGATGAACTATAAAATGCCAGGGAAAGAAATGTTGATCCCTGAGCTATTCGCGATGTTTGACACCGCGAAGGTAGAAATCAAGAAGGAGCATCAAGTGTTGATGGTTAATCAAACCACTAGTTTCGAGAAGGGCAAGAGCAAGGAGGGAAACTTCATGGATAGCAAGTCAGTTGCTGCTCCAGTGAAGCAACCCAAAGTTGAACTCAAACCCGAGACTAAGTGCTTCTGTTATGAGGTGAGCGGTCGCTGAAGCGGAACAACCCTAGATACTTGGTAGATAAGAAGGCTGGCAACGTCGACGGAAGTATATTTGATATACGAGTTATTGATGTGTACCTTGCTAGTACTCCTAGTAGCACCTGGGTATTGGATACCGGTTCGGTTGCTAAATGTTAGTAACTCGAAATAAAAGCTACAGAATTGACGGAGAACTAGCTAAGGGTGAGGTGACGATATGTGTTGGAAGTGTTTCCAAGGTTGATGTGATCAACATCGCACGCTCTCTCTACCTTCAGGATTAGTGACGAACCTAAATAAATGTTATTTGATGTTTTGCGTTGAGCATGAACATGATTAGATCATGTTTATTGCAATACGGTTATTCATTTAAGTTAGAGAATAATGGTTATTCTGTTTACATGAATAATACCTTCAATGGTCATGCACCCAGTGAGAATGGTTTGTTGAAATCTTGATCGTAGTAGTACACATGTTCATAACATTGATGTCAAAAGATACAAAGTTAATAATGATAGTACCACATACTTGTGGCACTGCCGCAAAATGTCATATTGGTATAAAACGCATGAAGAAACTCCATGCTGATGGATCTTTGGACTCATTCGATTTCGAATCGGTTGAGACATGTGAACCATGCCTCTTGGGCAAGATGACTAAAAACCCCGTTGGATGGAGCGGGCAAGTGATTCATTGGAAATGATACATGTTGATGTATGCAATCTAGTGAGTCTTGTAGCGTGCAGTGGATATCGTTATTTTCTTACCTTCACTGATGATTTGAGTAGATATAGTGTATATTTACTTAATGAAACACAAGTCTGAATCGTTTGAAAGGTTCAAGCAAATTCAGAGTGAAGTTTAAGATCATCGTGACAAGAAGATAAAAATGACTGCGATATGATCGTGGAGGTGAATATCTGAGTTACGAGTTTGGCATACAACTCAAAATTTGTTTCACAACTAACGCCACCTGGAACACCATAGAGTGATGGTGTGTCCGAACATCATAGTCATGCTCTATTGATATAGTGCATATTGTGATGTCTCTTATCGTTTTACTACTATAATTTTTGGGGTTATGCATTAGAGACAACTACATTCACTTTAAATAGGGCATCATCTAAATCCGTTGAGATAACAGAACTATGGTTTGATAGAAACCTAAGCTGTCATTTCTTAATGTTTGGGGCCGCGACACTTGTGTGGAAAATGTTTTCACCTAATGAGGTCGAACCCAAGGCAAACAAATGCATCTTCATAGAATACCCTAAGATTAGTTGGGTGAACCTTCTATCTCAGATCCAAGTGCAAAGTGTTTGTTACTAAAACTGGGTCCTTTCTCGAGAAAGGGTTTCTCTTGAAAGAGTTGAGTGGGAGGAGGATAGAACTTGATGAGGTTGTTGAAACCTCTGCTTCAACCAGAAAGTAGCGCAGCACAGAAAGATGATTTCTGTGAAGCCTATGTCAGTTGAAGAGGAAGTTAATGATGATGATCATGAAAGCTTCGGATCAAGTTACTATCGACCTACGAGGAAATTAGAGCTTGATGAGGTTATTGAACCTTTACTTCAACCAGAGAGTAGCGCAGCGCATGAAGTTGTTTCTGTGAAGCCTATGTTAGTTGAAGAGGAAGTTAATGATGATGATCATGAAGCTTCGGATCAAGTCACTATCAAACCTCGTAGGGCGACAAGGACGTGTACTGCTACTGAGCGGTACGACAACCCTGTCTTGAAGGTCATGTTGTTGGACAACGATGAACCTACGAACTATGAAGAAGCGATGATGGGCCCGGAAACCAACAAATGGTTAGAGGCCATGAAATCCGAGAAAGGGTCCATGTATGAAAACCAAGTATAGACTTTGGTGGACTTTCTCATTGGACGGCAGGTCGTTAAGTACAAATGGATCTTTAAAATGAAGACAGACACTGATGGTGAATGTCACTATTTGTAAAGCTCGACTTGTTGCAAAGATGTTTGTGACAAGTTCAAGGAGTTGACTACGATGAGACTTTCTCACTCGTAGTGGTGCTAAAGTCTGTTGGAATTATGTTAGCAGTTGCTGTGTTTTCAATTATGAAATCTGGCAGATGGTTGTCAAAACATCGTTTCCTTAACGATTTACTTGAGGAAAGGTTGTATGTGATACAACCAGAAGGTTTTGTCAGTCCTAAGGATGCTAAAAGGTGTACAAGCTTCAGTGATCCTTCTATGGACTGAAGCAGGCATCTCGGAGTTGGAATATACACTTTGATGAGGTGATCAAAGTTTATGAGTCTATACAAAGTTTACGAGAAACTTGTATTTGCAATAAAGTGAGTGGGAGCACTATATAGTTTCTGATGAGTATATGTGGATGACATATTGCTATTCAGAAATGATGTAGAAATTCTGGAGAGCATAAACGGGCGTTTGAAAAGAGTTTTTCAAAGGAAGACCTGGATAAAGCTACCTAATTGTTGAGCATCAAGATCTATAGAGATAGATCAAGATACTTGATGAGACTTTCAATGAGCACATACCTTGACAAGATTTTGAAAGAGTTCAAAATGGATCAGTCAGAGAAAGAGTTCTCGCCTGATTTGTAAGGTATAAAGTTGAGTAAGACTCAATGCCCAGTGACTGCAGAAGATAGAGAAAAGATGAGTGTCATCCCCTATGCTTCAGCCATGGGCTCTATCATGTATGCAATGTTGTGCACAAGACCCGATGTCAGCCTTGCCATAAGTATGGCCAGAAGGTTTCAAAGTGATCCTGGAATGGAGCACTGGACAGCGGTCAAGATTATCCTTAGTAACTAAAAGATTAAGGAGATGTTTCTCGATTATGGAGGTGATGAAGAGTTCGTCGTAAAGAGTTACGTCGATGCAAGCTTTAACACCAATCCGGATGACTCGTAGTAGCGATCTGGATACGTATAGCGGAGCAGCCATTTGGAATAGTACCAAATGGAGTGTGGTAGCAGTGTTTTCGGTTTGACATAGAAATTTGCAAAGTACACACGGATCTGAATGTCGCAGACCCGTTGACTATAAGACCTCTCTCACATGCAAAGCATGATCGATCCCCAGAACTCATTGGGTGTTGGATTCATAACAATGCGAATCACATGGTGATGTGAACGAGATTATTGACTCTAGTGCAAGTGGGAGACTGTTGGAAATATGCCCTAGAGGCAATAATAAATTAGTTATTATCATATTTCCTTGTTCATGATAATCGTTTATTATCCATGCTATAATTGTATTGATCGGAGACTTAAATGCATGTGTGGATACATAGACAAAACCATGTCCCTAGTATACCTCTAATGGACTAGCTCATTGATCAAAGGATGGTTAAGGTTTCCTAGCCATGGACATGAGATGTCATTTGATAACGGGATCACATCATTAGGAGAATGATGTGATGGATAAGACCCAAACTACAAACATAGCATATGATCGTGTCAGTTTATTGCTACTGTTTTTTGCATGTCAAGTATATGTTCCTATGACCATGAGATCATGCAACTCACGGATATGGGAGGAGTGCCTTGTGTGTATCAAACGTCGCAACATAACTGGGTGATTATAAAGGTGCTCTACAGGTATCTCCGATGGTGTCTGTTGAGTTGGCATGGATCGAGACTGGGATTTGTTACTCCGTGTGACAGAGAGGTATCTCAGGGCCCACTCGGTAATACAACATCACAACAAGCCTTGCAAGCAATGTGGCTAAGTGTTAGTCACGGGATCTTGTATTACGGAACGAGTAAAGAGACTTGCCAGTAACGAGGTTGAACTAGGTATGGAGATGCCGACGATCGAATCTCGGGCAAGTAACATACCGAAGAACAAAGGGAACGTTATACGGGATTAACTGAATCCTTGACATAGAGGTTCGACCGATAAAGATCTTCGTAGAATATGTAGGAACCAATGTGGACATCCAGGTCCCGCCATTGGTTATTGACCGTAGAGGTGTCTCGGTCATGTCTACATAGTTCTCGAACCCGCAGGGTCTGCACACTTAAGGTTTGGTGACGTTTCGGTAGTGTAGAGTTATGTATGGTGGTGACCGAAGGTTGTTCGGAGTCCCGGATGAGATCCCGGACGTCACGAGGAGCTCCGGAATGGTCCGGAGGTAAAGATTCATATATAGGAAGTCCCAGTTTGGTCGCCGGAAAAGTTTCGGGCTCATCGATAGTGTACCGGGAGTGCCGGTAGTGTACCGGGGGACCTCCGGGAGGGGTATTTCGACCCCAAGAGGTCCATGGGCTGTGGGAGAGTATTAACCAGCCCTTAGTGGGCTGGGAAAACAGCCACAAAGGCCCATGGCACAGGAGAGAAAGTCCTAAAGCAAAAAATGGAAAATCAGCCAATAGGAGGCAATCCTACTCCAACTAGGATTGGAGGTGAAGTAGGATTGCTTCCCACCTCCTATTTGGCCGACCGAAAGGCCTTGGCTGCCTCTCCTCTCCTCTCCTCGTATATATACTAGTGGATTGGGTGGTTTTTGGACAGAATTTCCGGCCACGTGCTACCCGTTCCACCGGCGCATAGTTTCTCCTCTAGATCGTAGTTCCGCAGTGCTTAGGCGAAGCCCTGCCGGAATTGCTCCACCACCATCACCGGAGCGCCGTTACGCTGCAGGTGAACTCTCTCTCCTCTCCACCTCCTCTTGCTGGATCAAGACGGTGGAGATCGTCATCAAGCTGCACGTGTGCTGAACGCGGAGGTGCCGTCCGTTCGGCGCTAGATCGGAAGGACCGTGATCGAGATCGCGAGACAGATCGTGATCAAGATCGTGAGACGGATCGTGATGAGTTCACGGGACGGATCGTGATTGGATCGCGGGACTGATCGTGATGAGATCGCGGGACGCTCGGCGATTTGGATCGCGAAGATGTTCGACTACACCGACCGCGTTTCTTAACGCTTCCCGCTTAGCGATCTACAAGGGTACGTAGATCCACTCTCCCTCTCGTAGATGCTCATCACCATGGATAGGTTTGCGTGTGCGTAGGAAAATTATTGTTTCCCATGCGACGTTCCCCAACACAAGTACTTGCTATCATGGATTTGTTAAACTAGTTGCTATGTTGGATATGTAAACCTATTTGCTATGTTGGATATGTTGAAATATCCTTTATTTCGATGTGTGAGGCATATTTATGATGTGTGTGATACTAAATATCATTTTCAAATTATATTATGATGTGTGAAATTATGCTATTTATACTGAATGATCAAGTTTTGTAAGAAAAGAAATGAAGTTTAAAGGGGATAGAACCCTACCACTAGAGACTATTGGCGGTAGGATGTCGAAAAATAAATCTTTGTTTCAGTAACAGAACCAATCTTCCCTCTTGGGGGTGTTTGATTCCGGCCCGTCAAGGGCGCCATGGTGGGTACTACTATCAAGATTCCTGACGGTAGGGTTGCATAGCCTACTGCAAAAAAAAGCATGTTTCAAAAACCGAACCGCTTGGTTTTTTTGCGTGTGTGTGTTGGGGGGTGGGGGTGTTAAACCCTACCGTCGAAGTATATGACGGTACGTATAACAACCTATTGTCCATTGTCTCTAGCAGTAGGCATCGTAGCCACATCGGCAAAACCAAACGGCAGTGCGCCTCCGTTGTCAACCCTAGGTGGTTATATCCTATCGCCTTCCACCTTGATGGTAGGAAAAGGATGAGATCCTGAATTTTGTTCAAACCAGGGACAGATCTTGCTCGAGTTTCCCAGAAGGGTCAAAGCATTGAATTTTGCCTCCAAGGAGAGACAGAGTCATCAACCAAACTTCAATTTTGAAATTCAAAAGCAACCCTCGCGAGGTGCGTAGCATCCCCTCCTCCTCGTGAGCAAAAGCAGGCGTTCTCGCTGCCCCTGCCGCAGAGGCCAGCTGGTTGAAGGCCAGGATTGGTGGCGAGTTCCTGCTGGCCATCACATCTTCTTGGGGCCTCGGATCCCAAACATCCTGACGCCGATCAGCCTGCCCAGCCCCACCCTGCTTTCCAGTTAGAGCCATCTCCATCCGAGCCGATTCTCTTGCATTGCGTCACGCGGACCAGCGTTGAACCCCAACAAGCCGTAGCTACCATTTATCTTCCATGCATGCTTTTCCTTCACATACCTTTTCCTTCCCCCCTCCCTCTCTCCCTCGAAACAACGCCAACAACAATCCCCGCTTTCCCGGTTCGCCTCCATTCTCCATTATTTCTTCCCTTGTTCCGAGCCCCCGTCCCAATCCTCTGCACAGGCGACCGGCGAGACATACAAACCAAGCAGAGCGAACGGCCGGCGCCGTGATCCATTTCGGTCACATCCAATTTTCAGGTACGCGTTGCAAATAGTTGTTCATGTCGTCAAGCTCTTGCACCAGTTTCCATGAATTGCGTGTTTTTGACATGCCTCCATGCATGCAATGCAACCTCCGAACATGTAATCGATGTCGCAAGAAATCTTCCAACGTACCAAGAACGGTTTTGGAACGCAGATCATGCGGTTTAAGGTTGCCGGTTGGTCATGAATCAAATAAATAAACTTGTTCGTGTTTTCTTTTGGGTTCTTCTGGTCGAATCATTGAATGTTTGAACTAGAGCAAAAATCATCTTCGTCAAGCACAATTCCACAAAATGGCCTAAAAATAGACCCCCCCCCCCCCCCTCTTCTGAATATAAGCACCATGCTACGAAGATCGACACATGCATCACGTTCGCACGTTGTTCTGTTCTGCAGGGCAGGTCCTATATTTCGCAGCACCTCGTCAACCACACAATCACCCAGGGGAGTTACTAATCCAGATTATCAAGACAAGAAGAAAGGAGAAAAGAGGAGACCTAATTAATAATAAAATTAATTAGGATATTACTGATTTGATTGATGGAGGACAAGAAGAAGGACCTGCTACGGCGGATGACCATCATCTCGATCCCGTTCGTGTTCGTGGCGATCCCGTCCATCGTCATCTTCGTGGGCATGCTGTCCCCGCACGCGGCGGAGCCCAAGGTGGCGGTGGCGTCGCCGGAGCAGAACCACACGGTTGGGATGCTGAGCACCATGACCGGCGGGCAGATGATCCTGAGCTGCCGCGCCGCCTTCGCGGGCAACTGGGAGTACTTCCACTACTTCATCCTGGACCCCTACAAGCCGCAGCACGCCTTCTTCCAGCCCCAGACCGACCACTATGCCATCCTCTGCAAGTGGGGCTACATGGGCAACTTCCTCCAGGACGTGGTCGTCTTCAACAGCAGCGAGCCCTACGCGCCGCTCTGCCGCGTCACCGCCGGCGGCTGCCGCTACCTCTTCCAGGATGGCCACATGTTCCTCGTCACCGGGAGGCACGCCACCAAGGCGGCGCCATGGCAGCGGCGCGAGAAGAAGCTCATCGGAGACGTGCTGCTCAGAGACTGCAAGCACGTCCTCGGCATCTTCCCCACCATGTGCCACTACACGCACCACGACCACCAGTACGTCGGCAAGATCATCGGCCGATGGAGCTGGTGGTTCAACTACTAGCGAAGGCGTCTGGCCATCATCGCTACATAGTTGTTTTAACAGTTTAGCTAGATGTAACATCAATATTTTACAGTGGTCAGCAGCCAGATTGCTATCCAAGAAATGCTGTCAGATTGACAAAGCAATCAGGGCTCAGGATAGCCATTTCTTGGAATCGGGTCAACTTGTATATATTAGCGGTGATCATATCCCTACTCCATATATATATATCAGAGTATCGTGGTACAATGAAAAACTGTATGCCAGGCATCAGATGCTGCGTAAGATGAGGTGACGGGACTTAGGGGGTGTGATCTTGCCAACAAATACAAAAAAATAATGATGCAGGAAGCACAGGGTGCGATTACAATGGTGGATAGAAGTATGATGATACAGAGAAGCCAAGGAAGAGAAGGCCTCCGATGGTGGCTACGGTGCCTTGTGATATCCTCGACGCCAGCATGCTGCCCCCCACCACTGCAAATGACGTGCAAATGGTGTGCCCCAAGGTTGCTCCAATGGCAACACCTACAGCATTCTTGTGGGTAGCCAACTGCAATTCGAAACATACTACTGGTTTAAATGGATTTCTGCTTGACCACAGACAAGTTGAGAATTTGATTGCTCAAGGGAAATTAGTCATACCGCAATTGTGGCTATCTGACTTCGGTCGCCCCACTCAGCCAGGAACGTCAACACAAATGACTGGATCATAAAAAAGAAGTCATACATAAAGCCGTTGACAGGCATTGCACTCATTGCAGCGTCACTGAAGGTATATTTTTATCAAGAGTTGTATATGGACAGTTGGCGTGAAGAGAAATGTACTATGCAAGACTAAAAAGGGAATTGTAAGATTTCTCAATCCTATATAATTACTACTCACATCTTAAATGAGATGGTAGAAAACATAGTTATCAAGAAAGAAACATTAAACCATAAATAAGAAAGGGACGGGAAATGTACCTCCAAGAAAATAGGAGTGCATAACCTTGAGAAGACGCGTCTAAATGTTGATTTCCCTTGACCTGCTTCCAGCTTTTCCTGTACCTGCATATTTCAAACAATTAAAAACTATCAGGTGTTTAAATTATCACACCAAAAAATTATAAGAGCAGGTTAGAGCCAACAGCAATGAATAATACACATATACAGTTGATTCTAAAACCACTATTGAGACAAAAGGAAGGGTGTATCCACATGAATTGACGTTTATGCTTCAGCAGTCTGATTCGGTATTTTGAGAAAACGAATCGCAACCCAAACAGATGTCTTATGATCAGCAGTTTACGTGGTAAACAAAAAAAACTAAGCTAATTTGCAGCTGTAGAGGTAAAGAGTCAGGTAAGGAAATGCACATACTTCTTCTATTTCCTTGTTCTGTGATGCCCTAGAATCTGATCTCCAAGCAATGTAAAGCAGTCGCAGCCCAAAGAACGCGTAAAGGACTGAAGCACAAACACAAACGGAGGATGTTAGTATTAGAAAAAATGGTGAATTAACTGTGCGCTAGTGCTATACAATTGGCAAATCATGCATATTTCACAAAATACCTTACTTGAGTTTTAAAGAATGTATATGTGTCATAATTTATTATAAGCATGATAAGACCGACGGAAGCTCCTTTGTACGATTTTTCAATCCCGGTTTGCTAAACTCATGTGAGGTTGGTGTGGTCGAATCTCCATAGATGTATCACCAATTTTGCACTAGGCCTTCCATGAAAAAGGCGAAGAAGAGTTTAGTTGACAGTTGTGCACAAGTTCAGGAACCCAGTTTTGAACAGTCTCACTAGCACTGGCACATTTCCATGGTAACTAAATGTGCTTCTTTCTTTTTGCCAACACTTATTTCCTGATAGCTACTCCCTCCGTTCCTAATTATAAGACTTTTTAGAGCATCTCCAACAGGCGTGCTATCTTAGCCGCGCGGGGAAAAAACTGTTTTTTTTGCGTGCGCGCAGCCGAAACGGGCACTCCAGCAGGCGCGCTAAAATCATGCGCGCGGTAAACTCGGTTCAGCACGCGGAGGAAATCGGCATCAGGCACTGCTTGTTTCGTGCACCCGCTCCCGCGCGCTGGATAGCGACTATTTGCGCGTGAGCAAACAACTGCCGCCCGAAACTCTACAGCCGCCGGCGAACTTCGACCGATGGAAGGCGGCGCCGACATCCCCCAACCCCTCCCTACACTCGCGACCCCTCCGCCGCTGCCGCCGTCGCCGCCGCAAACCCTAGCACAGGGTTGAGCTTCGGCTTCTCGCGCGCTATGTTGTTCGCATATTGTCAAATGGATATGTGTTGTTCACATATTTGCAAGCGTCGGCTGCTCGCGCGCTCTGTAAATTTAGCGCGCCTGCTGGAGCTGTAGCGCCACGCTGCATTTTGCAGCGCCTGCTGAAGCAAGCGCCCTGCGGCGCACAAAAAAAGGCTATTTCGGCGTTGTATAATTTTTTTAGGGCTCCGCGCGGTTGCACGCCTGTTGGAGATGCTCTTAGAGATTTCAATATAGACTACATACGGAGCAAAATGAGTGAATCTACACTCTAAAATGCGTCTATATACATCTGTATGTAGTTTGCATTGAAATCTCTAAAAGGTCTTATATTTAGAAACGGAGGGAGTAGATTTTAAATTTGTTTGCACACTGTTATGAGAGCACAGCCCATAAGGAGATATATTTATTCAATGACATTATAGTTTGAATGAATTGTTCCAAATATCGACCAGTTAATCGGCATCTCGGTCAGTTAATCGCTACTCGGTGGGTCACCAAATAGCTGATTAACTGATTTATCGGCCGAATAACTGATTTATTGGCCGATTAACTGGAAAAAATCGCCTATTTATCCCTACTCAGCATCCGACCGATATGGTGCCAGTTACCGATATCCTGAACATTGTTTGAATGTTGTGATTTGGTTTTGCCACTGCTTGCTGGGCACTATGGTTTACTAGATATAAGATCTTGGTGATATCTCGGTCTCACCCTACTCGTGTGCGTCTTCTTACAGCAATGCAACCAATGTGGAAGGGGTACGTCAGCAGACTAAAGGAAAGTGGGGATCCTTTTCTGTGGTTTTGAGTGAGTAGGCCATGGAGTGCTGCATTCCTGGTTTCTTCTTTGCTATGTTTCGTAACTTAAACTGGCAATCCCACTATAGCTCTCTATATGTTTTGTTGTTTGAACTCTAACATACCAATAAAATAAAGATAGAAGGAAACTAGAAGATTGTTGCTTATGCAACTTTTCTGTTCTAATTTAGAGGCTCGCTTGGGTTCAGGGAGAATAAATCAACACATGGACTGGGGAAAGAGATTCCTCTGTAATTACAACATTACAGGAATTTGCACAGCTTGTATTTATACAGAGGCACTAATTCTGAAGGATTTTAGCAAATGCAGGTGCACGTATCAAACCTCTGAACTCTATCTGATAATATGTCAAAACTAAACCATCTGGTTTTTGGATAATGTTGGACATCTAATGCATATTTCAGGAACTTGCACACATCAATATTTAGCAAGTTGATGCTATAACACGTGTCAATGCTTTTGGAACAGTTATGGTCATATTGTGCCATTTCATTTGATGATTTGACTAATATTATCCAATGCCCCGGATGTCCACGCCCAACAATATAAATGCACTACTCCTAAAACCTCAGACCAGCTTGAACAATCAATGGACATCAAGCTAACATCAGATAAGTCATACCAGTTGCTGCGCTGTTAGTGTGCTTCCTTGATATCAAGTTGGGAACGATCCTGCCAAGCCCAGTTGATAGTACCTAAAACAGCACAGAACGCAGCAGGAGTAATTAACACTAAACTGCGATCCTATTCTGCACAAACAGATGCTGCAGCTTCACCTACCGTCATGACAACCAGCGCCGACAGCGCACCGGAGAGCACCGTCGACTTGGGGTGTCGCATCGCCATGAGAGCCGCGATGATGAACGTCTCGTCACCAATCTGTACCCAGCAAGGCATGAGCAAGCAGCACGCAGTAATAAGCACATGACAGTGTATGCATATATAGGCAGGAGAGCAAATTCAGAGACACTAGAGTAGTAGCAGCAGCATTTGTGTGGGAGAAATGGCAGGTCACCTCGCTGACGAGGATCATGGAGAGGCTGGCGAAGAAGGCGTCGAAGAGGCCCAGCTCGGACTCCCTCTCGACGCCGGCGTCGCCTCCGCCGCCGATGACGCCGCGCGCCGTGTGGACGAACATCTGGGAAGCAGCGGAACAGGCGGGGGAAGCCTTGATGTGTGAGACCAACAACAACAACCAGGCACCCAATTTCCGCGCTATTGTGGAAGACACGCGACGGGCGCAGCGCGTGCGGTGTCAACTGACCTTGGTGCGGCGGTCGAGGCGGCGCGTGGTGGTGGCGTTGCCGGCGGCGGCATCGTGCGCACCCTGAAACTGAAGAGGGGGGAACAAGACAGACACACGCCCGGAGTCAGAGGGGAACTCGGCAGCCGGCAAACGGCAAACGGAGAAGAGACGGCGCCCGCGTGGGGGACGGGTGAGGTCCGAAAGGGCGAGGGGCGCTGACCTGGTCCCCGGCGGCGGAGGCGGCGGAGGCGGCGAGAGGGGCGGAGACGGCGAGGGCGATGAGGAGGAGGAGGGCGATGGCGCGCCGAGGCATCGGGGCGCGCGCGGATCGAGCGGGTGGGGTGGGGAGGGGAGTGGGCGGCGGCGAGAGGCCGGGATCTCGGTCTCGGCCTCTCTCGGGGTCGGGCGGCGTGGGGGTGGAGTGGACCGGCCACGGACGGACCCAGCGCTCGAAAATATTAGCTGGCCGCTGCGTGCCCTCTCTCTTTGCCCCCGCCCTGCCGTGCCGTGTCACCGACGCGCCGTCCCGTGCCGATTCACGCGCTCACCCACCGCCCCGCCCAGCCCCGCCCCGCCCGCCCTTGTGACTTCTCGTGCTCGCGCTCGCGCTCGCGTAGGTGGATCGCGTACCAGTACAACTTTTGCTTGGAGGAAGGAAGGAATCGCGTCCAACTTGGTCCGCCGGAATGGACGGGCAAATATTTTCCGTGCCACGCGCACAGAACGGGACGCGCCGTACGCTGGTGCAGCGACGCGACGTGGGTTTACCAGACGTGCCAGCGCAGCGAGTTTCGCAAAAGAAAGAAAGGCTGCGCTCAAACAAAGGTCACTCGTCGCAACATTAGGGAAGGGGAGGCAATAGGCATGATGTCACTGTCCCGGAGCACGCGCTACTTGTTTGCGTCGGGGTTGGATTCAACCAAACTCTGCCCGGCTCCCCATTGCGACCAAGAATTCCTTGGATTTTTCTATTTTCTTTGAGGATCAGAATTCCTTGGATATATTTATTTTTTGAGGATCAGAATTCCTTGGATTGAATTTACTACTCGCTCATGCACGTGGCAGCGTTGACGTATCCGGGCTCGTGAATCGCGAGGAAGATGCTGGTAGGAGTATGCTTTGACTCGGGCGACGCGTGCGCGTCGCGTGTAACTGATTCCTCCTCCGTTTCCTGGATACTACTCCCACCGTTTTTATTTACTTCGTATATTAACTTCGATCATAATCAAGCTTTGCAAATTTTGATAAAGCTTATAGACAAAAATATTAACATATATACAATAAGAAATCAATATCATTAGATTTATTACTGAATATACTTTCATATTATACAGATTTGTTATGGTAACTATTTATATTCATTTCTATAATTTTGTTCAAATTTTATCAAGTTTGACTTTAGTCAACTCTAATATGCAGGGTAAATAAAAATGAAGGAGTACTCCGCATGGACGAAGAGGGCAAAATCATTTCCGATGGCTCAAATCTGCCTTCAGCCAGGGTCATGTATATACTATTGTACCTCAAAGCTTCCGATGTTATCATTACAGGAAATGAACATGAAGACTATGACGTGCAACAAACATCTATACAATTGACATGATTTTGACGTCCCAACAAAATGTTGGCAATCAACAGCCCAGTTATCTCCTCGAAATTACGATCATTTGCATCCTTCAATCAGAGATTTGATCTACAGTCGGGTCTGTGAACATGCATCATTTGAGCTATTTTTCCGACGCATAACAATCAAAGATCAAACTGAAACTCACTACTTTAGTGATCTAAACGCTCTTATATTTTCTTACAGAGGAAGTACAATACTAAGATGTAAAGTAAGCTTTTCTTCTCAGAAGAACCAATTAGTTATGCGGGTTCATCATGTTGGTTATCTAGAAACAGATGATACTGCCTTACCTGACAAAAGAATTGGCGCCAAAAAACTTCGTTTCACAAGAAAACATTGTTTTCCCAGAAAACTGCCGCAAGTTTAAATGTATTAAATTTCAGATATGTGACAATTCCGATATCAATAGGTGGATATCCCAGAACTATCCAGTTATAAAATGAATTGATATGTGCATGTCAAATTGAAGTAATGCTATATCAGATCAAACATTCTCTTTCTCTAACAGCCACTCTGCTCATTTTAAGAAACACAATGAACCATGATTCAATCCAAGCGCCAAGCCAACAACATATGTCCCATTAACCTATTATTATAAGCAGCCTTGCTCTAGATTCATGTAATAACAATCATCAAAATAGAAGCTCGGATAGCACTAATAATGAAGTCTTATGGCACCCAAATGCCCAATGCACCTTATATGACCAAAAACAAATATCCACTGGTGGAAACAATATCCATGATCCCACTGCTGGAGTGAAATCTTAATAACCATGATCCCATGATTCTATGTAGTGGATATTGTGAGACATTTATCTGATAGTCACACACCAGTCTTCTGCAAGGCAGAGCTATATCAATAACTTCAGTTGTTCTATGATCATGAAGAACGCCATTTGGATCTTTAAGGAGTGGAGGACCCATCATCAAATGATGACTAAAATAAGATGCATAGCTTATCTAGGTTTCGAAGATTCCGCGTGACTAAGAACCAATATAAGCTTGTTCTCAATAAGATTACTGTCAGAGCCAATTATCCAGACCTCAATGGTGGTAATGTTCGGCACACAGCAGTGACCAAAGAAAGCACTGCATTTCATAGACCAATTCGCTCAGAGCTCATGGGGATGTCACACGATATAAATGAAGAAAATGCCATGCCATGAAGAAATATAGGTGACTTCACTATGCCCACTTAACATCGTGTGACAGCTTGTTTGCAGAGAACAGAAAAATCAGGGCTCATGCAAAACAACCACAAAAGCAATAGTGAGCAGATGAAAACTGGAGGTGGCAACAGGTCAAAAGCATCTTTAAAGTATCGGATGAGTAGTCATATAACAAGGAAATCTAAGGAATGTACATACCGCAACACAGTATAAGAAAAGATGATTACAGTACAATAAGAACATTTTTATGATTCCTACCCTCTAAGGCCAGCGGTCATCTTGATCAGGCTTCTTGACAAAGATCTGGTTGTAGTCTGGTCGAGACATCTGAAATAAAAGACACATTCAATAATTAGTGTAAGACGATAATATGGCAAATTCCGGAATAGCAGATATAGCAAATCATATGAAGCAGACTGCACTTGTTCCACTAGGGGCATGATTTGCTACGAGGCATCTCTAGGTGACAGCTCTACCTCCAAGTAACATGAACTGACTGAAAGAATCACAGTTACTCCCTCCGGTCCTTTTTACTCCGCATATTAGATTTGTGTCAAGTCAAACTTCACAAAATTTGACCAAATATATTTTGAAAAATATCAACATCTACAATACCAAATATACATTCCATGAAACTACATTTCTTTATGAATCTAACAATATTGATTTGGTATTGTGAATGTTGATACATTTTTCTATAAATTTGGTCAAAGTAGAGATACTTTGACTTCAGACAAAGCTAATATGCAGACTAAAAAGGACAGGAGGGAGTACATTATACACTGTGTCTCCTGACGACCAGGCCTAATAGTTTCGATTTGAATAGCTTGGAGGCTTCGAGCAGTAACCATGGACACCAACGCCTACATTGGACCTCTGTTATTCAACACCGCCCAAATTCCAAGACACAGACAGAGTACTTGCATTGAATTAGCCACTACCATCACCCATACGGTTTCAATTGATTGTTTCTCTGTGAACACTCAATAATCATAAAGGCAAGCGAACTATGCCAATTGGGGATAGACCACCCTACTAGATCTTTTACTAGCAGGTGCGGCGCCAGCATTTTGACCCGTTAGTCAGGTGCGAAATGTTCAACGGGGGGAGAAGGCGATAGGGGTGCGGGCTTACGAGATCCTTGAAGAGGATGAATGCGATGAGGAAGAAGAGGACGAAGAGGATCTCGAACTCGGCGAGGCGGACGAAGCGGAAGACCTTGTCCACCACCCTGGTCAGCAGCCCGGGCTCCCGCCGGCCCCCGCCCCCGCCGACGCCCCGCTGCTGCCGCATCCCCTCCGGTCGCGCGCTGGCCCCTCGACTGCCTCCCTGAAGCCATGAACCCTAGACGTGGGTACAAGAGAGAGATGTGCATAGACATGTATAGCTGGGTGAGCGGGAAGAACAGCTACCGGATCACCGGCGGCAGCGTGGGTGAGACGGAGTCGATCGGCGCGGCGGAGCAGGTCGTCGGTCGCGGGGAGTAGGGACGGGACGGGGAGGGTGGGCTCCCGTGTCGCGGTCCTCGCGGACTATGCAATTGCCGGCGGCTCCAGCGGTGGTCCGCACGATCTTGGATCGGACGGTGGAAAGGTCGAAGCAGCGAGGGGAACCAACCTGTTGCGCTTCGCACCTCAGCGAGTCCAAATTGTTCCCCCTTCAAACCGAGTCTCTCTTTTTTTTGTGTGTGGGTGAGTCAAAATCCTTGCACGGAAGGCCGGGTTACAATCATCTTATTGTAAATTTTGACAGTAATATAAAAATGATTGACACAATAAAAAATAGAGGACATTGAAACGATGACGGCAGTGTTCGACAATTGCTATTTTATGACATGTGATTTTTTCTTATACTAGGTTTGAACATAATAAAAAGGTAAATAAGGTTGCTCATGAACTTGCTAGGCTAGTGAAATTTACCGAGACTTGGGATTGGCGTGAGGAGCCTATGGATGACATTATATCTTTTATTATTGACCTTCCTAATTAATAAAGTTTGAGATTTATATTTAAAAAGGTCCAAATTGTGCAGACAGTGGTCCATTGTGACAAGTTTATTTACGGTTTCATTTTTCGTATACATGCACATACAATCACAACTATAAACACATAAAAAGGCCATCTTTCATTTGACTATCCTAATTTGTCTACGCGGTTCTAAAAAACGATCACCATGTTGTGATAATGTGTTCATCTAGATCAAAAAAATTGTTAAACAAAGGGAAAATGAATAGCTTTTAGACCATAAAAATCATAGAATATTATAAACATCTCAACTCAGGCCTTTTTTGGTTTGAAGGAATTTTTACAGAAATTCTATATGATAGGATTTTTGTAGAAATTTTTTCTGTGGAGCCCTTTGATTTATAGGAGCGCATTCCTATTCCTACATATCCTCCACATTTCAAAAAAAAATTAAAAAGAGCCTAGACTCAATGAAAAAAAATTCTATGATATGAATCAAATGACATTTCTATTTTTAATCCTACTCATAGAATTTAAGATGCATGTCAGCTCATTTCCTACCATTTTTCTATTCCTATATAATCCTATCCTATGAACCAAAGAAGGCCTCAACGTTACAAGAAATATGCGTTACGTGCAGTGGGTTGAACACACATCACCAAATAGAACAGGATGCATATGCAAAAGCTCCAACTTGCAAAACATGAAGGTATTGGTTTTAGAAAAAATGGAGCAGTTCGCCTATTCGGCTGACAGAATAACACTGTCAAAAAAAAAGAATAACACTGTGGGTGATAATACAGGTCCGGTTTGCCTGTGGCAAAGCATCCCTGAACATCACTCCCCGCACAGAATCTTGGTCTTCACCGCAGCATCCTCAACAGCTTACCTAACTGAAACCAAGAAGGCTATATTTGTGGCGATAATTCGTTTTACCATACACAGTAAGCATCAAAAAGATGGGAATATGCTAGCTAATGTTAAGCTCAAAGAAACGTCAGCGCGTGGTTTACAGCTAGTGTACATTTACAGGACGCGGCTACAACAAAATGGAGATGTCGAGTGGAACTGACTAAGCCGAAAGATGTGATATCTTTTGTATGATCTGGAGAGAAGAAACGGGGATCCTATCAGGTAACCCACTTGGAGGTGACTTGAGCACTTTGACGAGGTTTCATGGGAATCTGAGACAGGTTCCTCTTTTTCATGTTGGAGGAGACAGTAGGGCTGAAATAAACCTGGCTCTTCTGTGAAACTGCTGCAGCTTGCAAATGTGGTTTTCTCAGAGGGATGAATGTATGCGACCTTGAGGGCGGCCCTTTCGAAGATTCAACACTTTTAGGTGAATCCCATTTGCTATGGTTTGCAAAACTCTGCGACCGGCCAACTATCTGGGGCCTCTTTTCCTTCGGACTCGGAATGTTTCTGCTTTCCATAGTTTCCGCCGAGTACATTGTCTCCTCCCCGCTGCTAAAACCGTCCCTCTTGTCTCCTTGTTCTGATATTGCCGGTGGCGAAGAACTTGACTGCGCCTCATTCCAGCAGTTTTCCTGGCAAGCAACATTGTGCATAGCATCACAGTTGATTCGCGCATTAGCTACCCGTGATTCATCTGAAACTGAGCAGTTTGGTTTGATCTTATTCTCAACAGGCATCATTTGCTTTAGAGGAAGCGGTAAGAAAATAGATCTTGGATGCCCAGGAGGAAAGCTAATGTCCATGACCAAACCAGGCTGCTCCTTAGGTCTGGGCATCTGTGAAGCCGGATCTCGTTGGCCTTGAAAAGAGTGTGAATTAACAGAATCATTTTCACCGTATGAAATCTTGGCAGATGCTGAACTGCATGACCCATGCTGCCGTGCCGGTCTTGCCGGCATCTGCGATGATGACAATGCCCCACCCTCTCGCTCAGTGGTCTTAATATAATGAAGATGACTCAGAGAAGAAGGTTCACTTCGTTGTCCAGCAGATATTAATCGTGCGGGGGGCATCATTGGCTTGCTAACATCTTCCAAGCTACCACTCCAGTGCTGTTTTAACCATTCACATACTGCAGGGATGGAGATCCCAAATTGTGTTGGCACATCCATCTTTGATGCAAGGAGTGCAGTTGATGATGCAGAAGCATACCCTGTGGGTGTAGAAGGTGCAAGCTTCATCGGATCACAGACCATAAAAGCTAGATTCCCGTGCATATCAAAACCAGCAGATCCAGGATGCCATGAGACTTCATCAGTTGAGAACTTTATAAGGTTGTCTGTTGCTATAACAACCTTCCCCTCACCTACTGCAAAATCTCTTTTGTTTGTGTGGCCCAGGAGCAAAACTGTACTGCCAAGGTCCAAGCTGGGGTTGAAGCAGGTTTTCAGGAAATGAGGCTGCTGCCCATGCGAATCTGAGCCATCATCCACGACATCAAGCCCGACTATTGTAAGGTCCAGAATGGGACTAGTAATGAAGAACCTGAAACGAAGAAACAAAATGCAGAACTGGTAAAATGCCAGCAAAGGCATGCAAGATAAAGGATCATTAGAGTAAATGCTTTTCCAAAGTAAATAGAGTACTTGCTAAGCTTATTCCAGCTCTAGTAGCACAGAGAATGCATGCACAGCGCACTGCATCTTTTTTCTAATGAACCACTTCACTGATATAACCTTCCATTTGTTCATAGAATTCATACAACCAAGTTACAAACGTTGTTGGACTGTTAGATAATGAAGTTTTCTAGAGAAAATCCAGATTGAGCACATCCTGAGAAAAGAATGAGAAAAGAATGCATTAAAAACAACACATCCTGTGCCTATCAATCCAGCGAATAAATGGAACCAAGGACCACTTTCAGCAGATATTACCTCCCATTGATTCTTATCAGCCGAGCATCCAAACTTCAATAGAATTTATGTCTACCTGTACAGAGCGGTGAGGTGATCCTATGCCTCTACAGCAGCTTATTGATGTACAAAATCAACTTCAATCCTTCATACATCAACACATGACAAGAAGCCATTATGACTTACATAGGGTGCGAACATTCTTATTTGGTACTAATTGGTTACCCCATAATGTATCAATATCTTCATTTTCACTAAAATAATAGCAGTATATTATAATCTATCTACCCATGGTTGCATTTGATCCTACAAAGTAAAATCAAAGCTGTGTCCCCCCTTGCACGTACGGTTGCTACAATAACTGAATGCATTAATAACATCAAGATTGCCGAGGTCCATAATCACAAGACAGGCTCAAATAATTCCCTGAACCACATTGAAGTCAACCCCACCGAACTCTTGAGATTGCGCCTTTTTCTCAGAAATGCAAGAACTGAGGAACCAATATGGCATGGACCCACAAATCCGCCAAAACATTGAGTCATTTTTAACAGCATTGCAACTGAGAATCGCTACGGGAACCTATAAGCCTAAATTTGAAGACGAAAACCAGATCTTCTTCCACCATGGTACGACATGAACAACCAGAGCACGAGTGCAGCGCAAAGAAATTGCCAAAGGTGTTGCATAATCAAATCTTTCCACGGAGCATCAGGCAGCATCAATCGACTTCCGGGCGGAACCGACAAAAAAATGCAACCATTTGGCACCGCATTGCACAGCCAAACAAACAATCCAAAGCGAAAACCAAGCAGGAAACTCCGAGCAATGCCTTCGGGGTACGTTACCTCTGAGGCACCAGGCGGGCCAGAAGGCGGCCGTGGCTGAGTTGGACCTCGGCCGCGCCCGCCACGGCGGCTGATGGGACGGTCCCGTGCGTGGTGAGCAGGAGGGCGCGGTGGATGAGGAACCCTCCCCCGCGTTTCCCCCCTACTCCTCCTCCTCCTCCTCCTGCTGCTGCCCCTTCTCCGCCGCCGCGAGGGAAGGACACGGCCGCGAGCGCGGGACCCTTTGCGGCGAGCAGCGTGGACTTGATCCGCTCCAGCTTGGCCCCGCCGCCGGAGCAGAAGCACCACCCCGAGCGGTCTCCCAGGACCCCCATCCGACGCCGCCGCTCTCCCTCCCCTTATCTCCCTCTGGCGAGTGCCTACCGGCGCACGGAGGTCGGGCGGCGGTGCCCTCGGGTCAGCGGTGGCTGGCTGGCTCCTCTCGTGCTTTGGCTTCGTGGCCAGGGGAAATAATAATAAGGAAAAAGGTAAGGCAGGGCTTAACGTTTTGCCCGCGACGTATATCTGAATATTCAATATGGTTTTTCTAAATGCCGTTACATGTGTATACTCAACGTCTAGAACTGTAGATTATAATCCTCAAAAAAAAAGAACTGTAGATTATAGGGGATGCCTAATGATACCCTCTGTCATGCACAAGATGCGATCCTATCCTTATTTGGCACGAGGGCCTCAACAGGGATAGAAGCGCATCTCGATGCGTTCGCAAAAATGGATATCATTACAAATACATGTACAGAAGAGATGAGTATATGAAATTGGCTTACACTCGCCACAAACTACATCAGAGTCACATCAATACGATAACATCTCAACCATCATACATAAGAGCAGAGTCCGGCTACGGACGAAATCAAACGATAAAATGACATCCACCCTTGCTATCCCAGGCTGCCGCCTGAAACCCATCCAAGATTGAAGAAGAAGAAGAAGAAGAAGAAGAAGAAGAAGAAGAACTCCAAGTCAAATCAAGCAACGCGCTCACGTTAAATCATCACATTACATGTACCTGCAACTGTTGTTGTAGTAAACTGTGAGCCACAGGGACTCATCAATCTCATTTCCAAGGGTATCAAGACTATTAAAGCTTAATAGGTAAGGTATGGTTAAGTGGTGAGGCTGCAGCAAGCGACTAAGCATATATTTGAGTGGCTAACTTACGAGTACAAAAATTAAAGTCTGGTGGTCTACGCATAATGGACGCGAACTAGTAATGATCACTAACTGATCCTGAACACCTACTTACGTCAATCATAACCCCACCGTGTTCTCTTCCGGATAAGGACTCACGAGAAGAGACAGTCACGGTTACTCACACGGTTGGTGTATTTTATTAGAGTTTACTTCAAATTTACTATGACCGGGTGTTAAACAAATTATCCATGTTTGCCACATAACCGCGGGCACGGCTTCTCGAAAAGATTTAACCCTGTAGGGGTGCTCCAACTCATCCATCACAAATTAACCACACTCAGCGAGAATAACCTCAACCACGGATCTCGTGATCATCCTAGACAATTCCAAAGGAAATCCAACACCTCGAGATAGCCCGAAGAATAATCGGAATTCCTCACTCAAGACATTCGAGAAAGGTAAAACAAATCCAGCAAGGCCGCCCGACGTGTCGACGAACCCGATAGGAGCCGCGTATCTCGTTCTCAAGACACGACCGGATGGGACTAGCTACAGGGAAAACCAATCCTCAAGTTTCCTCGAGGCGGCCCCGCAGGCAGCCCATTTTGGGCCAACACTCATGAGGAGCACTGGCCCGGGTTGTTGATTAATTATCCACGGGGTCCGGAAAATCCCCTATGCAAGTTCATTAATTATTGGGCAAATGTAGTACCAATGTTGGGCCTTGCCAGACAAGAAACTAAGGGCGGCAAGAGTGGAACAAAACACCGAGCAAAAGGCCAAGCCTTCCACCTTTACCAAGTATATATGTGCATTAAATTAAATTAGCAGCATTATTGTGATATAACAAGGAAAATCCATGTTGACACATGGAAACAATTGCACCTGCAACTAGCAACGCTACAAGAAGGTCTGAGAAAGCGGTAACATAGCCAAACAATGTTTTGCTGGGATATGAAGATGTTAGAGGCTTTTCATGGCAATGTTGGGAGGCTTATCAACCAGGTGGTAGGTAGCGAGACATAACGATAAAAGACGAGACAACTAGCATGGCAATGATAGTAATGGTATCCAGGGAAATGAGTCATCTTGCCTGAGATCCTGCTCGGAAGAAGACCGAGTCCATGAAGAAGACGAACCAACGTAGTCGAACGAATCCTCACACTCCGAACGCTTTCAGAACTTTATCGAGAAGAAGCAATCCGAAACAAACAATCAACACAAGATACACCACAACATATGAAAAACACGATGCACAACAAATATGATGCATGTCCGGTTTAATATGCAATGCATGACAAATCACAACAATCAAAGACTACACATTAAGTGAAGCTCAATATGCAACGAGTTGCATATCGATGAAACTCCACGTTCGAATTATTTAGTTCACTCTCGTTAGGTACACGACAATATTAAATGTTGTTAAGCATGGAAAGAGGTGAAGCATAAGTAAACTATCTATCTAGGCATCTTAAATGAGGCCGGAAACAACTTATAGCATTTCCGAAATGACCCCATGTGTTAATTTATGAATTTGGTCCAGATCTGAACTAATCATATCTTATATTTGTTAAACAGAAAAATAAAGCATACCATGTTATTCTACACGTCATTCTAGTCGATTTACATATATAGAACATCTCAAACGGAGCTACGGTCTAAAAGATATGAGCAACACAAGATGCACATGTCATGAATGCAAATGCATGGGAAAAGCAATCACAAACATCTCAAATCATGAATGCAACAAGTTGTTATGAAACTACATGAGATTCTAAGCAAGTTTCACATATGGAATGTCCAAAACGGAGATACGGTTCAACCACAATCATCAAAACAAGTTTTAGTTGGAATCTGCCAAAAACAGCAACATGGCATTTTGAACATATGAAAACAACAAGCTATAAGACTCCAAAATGCACAAACTAAGCATGGGGCAATAGCATACAACATCAACTTCATTTCATCTTCAAAACATGCATGGATCACTTGGTAGGAAGCTCACAAGAAGGCTACTTGAAAACAGTTTCAGACTTAGTGAAAATAGCAGTTTTTGACAGTGCAGTTTTATCACGAAGGCATATTGACAGCAGTGAAACTATATGCTACAAGTCATATTATGGCATGAAACTTAACAGCATGCTAGAGGACAATATCAACAACAAATAGCTCCATTACACCAACCACAAAAGAGGTCTAGATCACTATCAAATCACATGGCAAGACAACAACAAAATATAACAGATTCCAGACTTAGAAATATTGTGGACCCTCGAAATAACAGATTTTCATAGCAAGTTGACAACAACAAAATAACACCTAAACATGCATTTCTATGACAAGCAAAATGTCCATGGGCTAGGACACATATCAAAGAGCAACTTTCATGTTGAAAATTAACTCATATCATGTCCGGATTAAATCACACGAAAATAACAAAAGGGCATCACGGCATAAATGACATTCACACAGACATGCTCAAATGGCAAAACTAAATGCACAGATAATTCCTATGGATTTTTCTACCCCGAAAACATATATAATATGCATATGTTCATGTGGGAAATTAATCACAATTAAATATGTGGGATTAGGCCTAATCATGTTAAAGCAATTCGTCAATGCAAAATAAATGCAAACATGATACCGACAGTTTTATTCATGCCTGAAAATGCGGTGCGAAAGAGATGGGCATTTTTAATTTATGAATTTTTATTAATACCGATGCACGTTAAATAATTGTGAAAATGCAATTAATGCAAAAAATGCAAAATGACATCTTAACATATATTTTGACATGGATACAAATGACATGTTAATATTCTACGCATTTTTCTGAACATGTTTCATGTTGAAAATATTTTGGAACGATGCACGGATATTTAACTAACATCGTTTTAAACCGCAAAACGATTAACTAAAAAAACAAAAGGGGAGGGAGCGGCTCACCCTGGCCCATGGGCCGACTGGGGAGGCAGGGGAGGCAGCCTGGCTGGCAACTGGGCCGCGAGAGAGGTAGCGCAGGCTGGCCCACGCGGGGGCTGCGACTGGTCAACACGGTCGGAGCCGAGCGCTCGACCTGCTCCTCCTCCCGACCCGGGGATGAGCGGAGCCAGCGGAGGCGGCGGGGCACCGACGGCGGGGCGACGTGGATCCGGTGAGGGGGAGTCTGGGGAGGCTGGATCCGGTGGCGAGCGGCCCATTCCCGGCGGCGGCTGGCCGGAGGGAGCTCCGGCGCGAGCTTGGGCGCGACCATGGCGGGGCGATGTGCGGGGAGGAGAAGGCAGAGGTGAGGAGAGGAGGAGAAAGGCAGGGGAAGAAGAAGAGGGAGGGGTCCGGCACCGGCGCTGGCGCACTCCGACGACCGGTGGAGCTTCGACCATGGGCGGCTCCGGCGAGGGCTGCGGGAGGAGAGCCACCATGGGAGCTCGGGAGAGCTCCGGAGAGCTCCGGGACGCGATCCGGGCCCGGAACGGCTCGAACGGGCCCAGATGGGCTCGGGCGGGCTGGAGGCTGGAGGAGGGAGAAGGAGGGGCTGGCTAGGGTTTGCACACGAAACGAGGTGGGTCGAGGGGCTATATATAGGTTTAGGCTAGGGTTAGCTGCGCTGTCCGATTTCGGACTGCTGGAAGACTATCCGACGTCCGGAAGCGGAGAGAGGTTACGTGGTTGTGTAGAGGGACTAGCAGGAGATGAGAGGGAGCGGTGACCCGTGGCACTGCGTTTAAAACACCAAAATACATCCGACGATAACCGATGACCGCACTGCTACGGACGATCGACGGGGCATCTAACGGACTCAGAACGCGACGAAAATCGACGGGCGGCCTACCTAGACTATAACAAGACCGCACGACAAGTTTCAACTCGATCCGAGAATATTTTTGCGCGCTTAAAAACGGTTTTATTTAAACGGTGCCACGGGCGCGGGCGTGTGTGGTTGGTCTCGAACGGGCAACGGCAAGAACGCAGAGAACCGGCGACTACCGAGTTTTCGAAAACCAGCAATGATGCAATGCAGATGATGCGAATGATGCGATGATGAATGCGACAACCATATGAACATATGCCGAGAACGGAAACTAAAGGGGAATCTTCTGGAACGTCGGTCCTGGGCTGTCACACCCTCACCATACGTGTTCAATTTAATTGATGTCATGTGAATAATCTGAAAATGCTCGCTGCAATTAAGGTGATAAAAATGTCACTGTCACAAGACACGGTGTCCATCGTCCACTATTATGGGTTAGGGTATGTGCTAGAAAGATCCAGCAGTGCTCCATCATCAAGTTATATCATTGCCGACATCAAAGCCAAGGTCCAGGCTAAGGAGGAAATACGCAAGCACGAGTATTTGGTTATCCGCTGAGTGTAGTTTTGTTATTAAGTTGGACAAGACGTCACCCCCGGACATGATGATTTCAACAGTGGTAGTTGAGCATGAGGAGCCATGGGAAGTGCACCCCTGAGCAGCAACTCTGCTCCTCATGGGTCATCTCGGGGTCTACCAGCTCACAAGGTTTTCAACGCACGACATGCATAGCCCTCTCAGAAATTCAAGGGCTAATAGGAGCATTAGACTCTAGCCTGCATATTTACGGTGGTATACGCTTCGTAGGCGCTCATCATGAGTGCAAAGTGTGACGATGGCCATAGAAAAGACCGTCTCCTGGTCAGATTAGCTTTCTCTGCAAGCTCAACAGAAGATTGGAGCTAGAGAAGAATAGCAGAACTATCCCGCGTACTAGAACCATCCCAAGCGGTGACTTGTAAACACTCATATGAATTGATCAGATCATGTCCAATGGAGTCCGATTCCTTCGTTTCGACACACCATTTTTCCGTGGCATACCTGGAGGAGTGAGTTGTGGAACTATTCCACGACTCTTTAGATAATCATCAAACTCCTGGCCCATATACTCATCGTCATGATCAGATCGTAGAAGTTTGATTGTCTTGTTGAGTTGATTTTCCACTTCATTCTGAAACTCTTTTAACTTTTCAAAAGTTCATGACTTATGCCTCATCGGGTAGACATATCTGTATCTACTCAAGTCGTCGATAAAAGTCAAGAAGTACTAGAGACCACCTCTGATTGTCATGCTCATTGGTACACATGCATGACTTTGTATAAGTTCCAATATAGCTTAGACGCCCTCTCGCAACTCTTTGCAAAAAGTGTTAGTAATCTTTCTGAAAAGGCAAGACTCACATGTCTCAAATGATTCAAAATTAAACAAAGTAAGAAGTCCATCATCATGGACCTTCTTCATGTGCTTTTGACTAATGTGTCCTAATCGACAATGCCAAAGTAAGTCAGATTTATCTCGTTAGGCTTATGCCTCTTGACATTTATGTTATAGACTGGTTCACCTTCAAGATCTAAAATAAATAACCCATTCACAACTAGTACAAAGCCATAAAACGTATTATTCAAGTAAATAGAACAACCACCGTCCTTGTGCCAAAGGGTTGATAATACTGAATTCATAACCTGGTCTTATCAAACATGAAGCAGAAATAATGTTCTGACTTAATGCGGGAATATAATAACAATTAACAAGTTCCATTACAAATCCTTAATGTAAATTAAGTTGCATGGTGCCGACGGCTAATGCAACAACTCTTGCTTTATTCCCGACACATGTGTCAACTTCTCCTCTTGCGACATTCCTAGTTCTTCTTAGCCCCTACATCGAGTTGCTTATGTGAACAACTGATCTAGTATCATCGCTACAAAAAGAACAATCCCATGATGATACACATTTGTCACGGTAGGTCATGTTTTCTGTCACGCAAGTACATCCGCGCAAAATCAAGATAGTCATACATGTGATGTCACGGAAGTGTTCCATGCAATACTCCATTTATCGTCACAGAAGTGTCCACTTTCGTGATGTAAATGGCGCACCATGGAAGAGTTTTTGTCAAGGGTAACCAACACATGGCAGCCACTTTAACGGGGTGTGGTTAAGCTATCGGGTGTTGGTTTTGGATCTGATGCCCGTTAACAGCCCCGACCAAATACGATTTTCCATGTGTCAAATTCTCATTCGTCGAAGGAACCACATGTCAGCTCCCCGTTGCGTCAAATGTCGCCCGTCCAATAGCCAATACGGGCCTACGAAAACTCATCACATGGTAGGGCCCAACAATGGCCCATTTAGGTGAAAAGATTGACCCAGTCAAAGGCCCGCATGATTTGGTCAGAAATTAAAGGGTCGATCCATTATCGGTCCGACATGTCTTTGGGCCAAATTAGGGTCCGTATGAAGATCATACCCATTAAAAGTCCACTATGTTTTAGGCCCAATTCAGGACCGATGTGTATTCTAGCCTGTTAAAGACCCGTCGTATAGTATGACCCGTTCCGTCCTGTTAGAGGCCCTTGGTGCAATTGGGTTGCTTTTGACCCGGCGTGACTTTTGGCCATTTAACAACATGTAATACATTTGGGCACTTTCATGGTTCGAACTGACTTTCGGCCTAATAAAGGCCCGTGGTAAAAATGGGCCCATGCATGTCCTGACTTTGTTTTGGCCTACTAAAAGTCCAATATGTTATAGGCAATGTTCACGAAATCGGTAACTGGTAGCTGCTCGGTCGGCTTGGGAGTAGAGACTAATCGGTGAATCGACCTATTAACTGCATTAATCGGTCGACCATTAATCGGTAGATTAAATAGAAACTTTCTAACTTATATCTAGATTTTTTATGTATTATACCATACTTCCATGGACCTAGCTATGTTATATATCAAAATATTCTATTGTCGGCATATAAAAAATGGACAAGAGGTAAAATTAATAATCGTTATACATCCAAATCTACAAAATCTCAAAATTAAAATTATTAGTTAAACATTTAAACTTGTCCATATACTTGCTAACATACATCACATAATATACTACAAATAACAATTGAAACCAATAGTTCCATCCACTATCCTACAATATAATTTATAATTTACCAATATATGAATGTTGGATTCTTCAATAAGATATAGGAGAAAAGATGGTAGTACCTTGCCTACTGATGATGCCATCCAGGAAGAGATTAGGGAGCATCCCATCGGAGAGGATGAGGAGTATCCAGGGGGACAAGTCCACGCAGGTGAACAGAGTGGTAGAGCAGTTGGATCTTGGAGGTGTAGTGTGGTGCCTGGTACCGCTGAGGACCTGGCTAGGCACCAGCCAGGTTATGAGGGGATGAAAGGAGCATGAAGAGAGAGGAGGGCCAAACCCTAGGTATTTAGTAAAAGAGGGTATGGGAGGGGTTATGTGACAAAATTTTGGGATTCGTTTGCCCACCAGTGAATGGGCCAGTAGCGATTAATCGGTATGACTACTGATTAGTCGGTCTAACTGGCCAATTAATCGGTCTTGCAAGTTAACACGATGAACACCCTACGAGTAGCGATTAACTAGCAAGTTCACTGGTTAATCGGATGAATTCTTGAACAGTGGTTATAGGGCCAACTAGGGCCCAAGACATATTTTGGCCTTTTAACGAATTGCCATGTAATTGGGCTAATAATGGGCTGACGTACATATCGGCCTGCTATATGACCATGAACCCACAATTCAGGCCCAAACTACTTTTCAACATGTTCAAAATCCCATGGTATCATTTGTTCCAATTAAGGATTGTGGTTTACCTGGCCTGTTAAAGGCCTGAAACTACTTAGGGTCCACTATGCTTAGGCCTGCTTTTAGTTTGTGATAATTATGGGCCCATGTGAGGACTAGGCTCCCATGTAGGAGATGATGGGCCTGATACTCGTTTCAGCCCATCTACAGCGAGCCAGGGCCCGTTCAATTTGTAACGCATTATTTTTTCTATGTCACTGACGAATTAATAATGTTTTGGTCTGTTGTCCATCGTTAAAGTTTTCGGCCTTTTCAAAGAGCGATGATAGCATATACAATAACCATGAATTAACCTACATCACACAATAAACAAATTATGACATATTAACTAAGAATAAACCTACACCGTACGATAAAGAAATTACGATGTATTAGATCCACTAGGCATTTATTATCACCACTGGTGATAATAAAGCGCAACCAAACAACAATTTTTTTGTACGTTGGGCATCAAAGGTAGCCATGAGTGCAAATAAATGGCCAACAAAACAATAGTCAGAATCAAGAGCACTTTAACACAACTTAAGAAAGGTTAGCCCAGCCCCAATGCTACTACACAAGCAGTTGAGCAAGCTGATTAGCCTGCCCTTCTTTGAAATATCCTCCAGCTCTAGTCGCTTAGCAATAAGGTGCACACTAGAGTTCTCTATGATATTTCTTAGATGTTGGACTTCAAGTCGAAGATGGGTTGAACCATGTCTTTTCGCTTGAGTTGAGACTGAAGAACTTAGACTAATTCAGGCGACAACTTCACCGAGCTTGTGTCACATATACTCATGAGTACCTTGAACTCTACATGACTGTGGGTTTGACTCACCATCTTCCTTGGAGTTCTGCCTGGCGTCAAATATATTACTCTCGTAGAGAAACAAGGAGAGAGATAACAGGTTTCACACATATATAAGCGACAATGGTCAGTGTGCTGTCAATACCATCCTGTTTTATATTAGAAAATTTAGAGATACAATCTAAAAGAGCATTAACATAATATGTCACTATCCTTATAATCAGCCAAATCAGTTAAGGCAAAGAAGGAAATGACATGGTGCAATAGTGGGCAACTTCACCACTCCATCAAATTACAGATCTAGAACACATGCATACATGCATGGCTAAAGGAAATCATTAGATCTGTTCTGATTAACGTGGATTGTATGAATAAGGAACATGGTTTTACAACTACAATTTGAAACTGGCAGTTGTTGCAAACGTGCAATCTAATGCAAACACCAAATCAAACAACAGTTGAGGAAAAGATGCCTATCAAAACCTATACTAGAACGAAGTTTGAAGGCTTGAGAAGGATGGGCTTACATTAAAAGTTAAAAACAGCTCTACAAAGCCCTTCTCCATGTCAACGGAAAGGATAATTCAAGAAACCATAGAATCTTCTTCATAAGCGTTGTCTTTATTCTATGTTTTGTATAGAGTAAATATATATCTAATAATATTGGAAGAAATAGAGGATAATGAAGCTCAGATGTAGAGTGATGATAAATAATCAAATAGCGATCAGTTAAGTACAACATTACAATGTAAAAGGTACTGACAAGAGCAATTCAGAGCTCAACTTCTGAAGTGGCATTGTGATGGAGCAGATGTTCGTCGGATCCCTCGGTAAGGGTCCAAGTGTAGCTGGAAGTCATGAATCGGAGGTCACACGAGGGGTTTATCAAGGTCCGGGCTCCGAAAAGCAATACCCTATGTCTTGGTAGTTTGATGATGCATAATGGAGCGATACCTCGTGCGAGGGGTTACAATGGTGTATGAGATTCCTATCGAGAGTTCTCCAATCTGAGGATAAATGATGAAGAGGGACCCTAGACCTCCCTTTATAAACGAAGGAGAGGTCTAGGGTTTACATGTCAGATGCGCTCTAGGGCGTTGTCGCCCTCTAGCCTTGGGCGTAAAGAAGGTTGTCTAGCCTCCTAGGGTTTGCATCATGTCCTAGGCCTGTTGGGCCCTTTGTGGTTGACGAGGTTGGGCTCCTCGATGTTAGCCACCCTCGGTAGTGGACACCGTTAGTAGCCCCCTAATGTCTACTACACAACTTTATTATTGTACTCTGTTGGGCCTCCAAACGCAAAGTTTTGTAGGACAGTAGCAAATTTCCCCTCAAATGGATGACCTAAGGTCTATCAATCTGCGAGAGGTATAGGATGAATATGGTCCATCTCAAACAACCCCGCAATCAAATACAAGAGTTCTCTTTTGTCCCCAGATACTTGTGATATTCAATGAGTTTTCCGCGAAGAGGAGCGGGTGATGCAACACATTATAGATAAGTATTTCCCTCAGTGAGAACTGACGTGGCTTGATACTGCGTTGGTATTTCCCCAAAGAGGAAGGGATGATGCGGCACATCGATGGTAAGTATTTCCCTCAGTTATGAACCAAATTATCAATCCATAGAGGAAGATCAAGCACCTACGTAAATAGCACATACACACAAATAACAAATACTTGCAACCCGATGCGTAAGAGAGGTTGTCAAGATCTCAACGATAAGAAGATAGATTAGGCAGTGATAGTTTTGGCAAATAGATCTCGCAAGAACACAAAATAAAATAAGTAAGCAAAAAGTGAAACAAGGTATTTTTGATTTTTTCTGATTAATAGATCTGAAAACAAAAAGGGGAAATAGTAGATCGGAAAGCAATATGTTGGAAAAGTAGACCCGGGGCAGTAGGTTTCACTAGTGGCTTCTCTCATGAGTATAGAACACGGTGGGTGAAAAAAATTAGTGTTGGGAAATTTATAGAAGATCAAACAACCATGACGATATCCAAGCAATGATCATTATATAGGCATCACGTCTAAGATAAGTAGACCAAAATGATTCTGCATCTACTTCTATTACTCCACACATCGACCGCTATCCAGCATGCATCTAGTGTATTAAGTTCATGGGAAAACTGAGTAATGCAATAAGAACGATGACATGATGTAGACAAGACCTATTCATGTAGGAATAGACCTCATATTGTTATTCTTAATGGCAATGGTACATGCGTGACTTGCTGCCCCTTATGTCACTGGGAAGAACACCACAAGATCGAACCCATCACAAAGCACCTCTTCCCATGGCAAGAAAAATCGATCTAGTTGGCCTAACTAAACCAAATATTTGAAGAAGAAATATGAGGCTATAATTAATCATGCAAATAAGAGATCAAAGAAGACTCAAATCATATTCATGGATAGAAACTGATCATGAACTCAAAATTCATCGGATCCCAACAAACACACCACAAAAGTCATTACATCAAATAGGTCTCCAAGAGACCATTGTATTGAGAATCATAAGAGAGAGAGGAATCCATCTAGCTACTGCCTATGGACCCGTAGGTCTATGGTGGACTACTCACGCATCATCGGAGAGGCACCTATGAAGAAGATGAACCCCTCTATGATGGTGTTAGATTGGATCTCGAGGTTTTGGAACTTGCGGCGGCTGGAATTGTGTTTCATCGAGTCCTCTAGGGTTTTCCGAATATTTGAGAATTTATAGAGGCGATAGTCGGTGGTGGGGGTCCCAAGGTGGGCACCACCCACGAGGCTGCGCCAGGGACCTCTAGCGCGCCTTGGTGGGTGTTCCCCACCTCGGGCCTCTTCTCTAGAACTTGTTTGGCCCATCTGGTGTCTTTTGGTCCAAAAAATTCTCCAAAAAATTTCGCGGTGTTTGGGCTTCGTTTGGTACTGATTTTCCGCGAAGTAGAAAACAAGCAAAAACAGCAACTGGCACTTTGGCACTATGTAAGTAGGTTAGTCCCAAAAACTGATATAAAGTTGCTATAAAATGATTGTAAAACATCCAAGATTGATAATATAACAGCATGGAACACGCAAAAATTGTAAATCCGTTGGAGACATATCAGCATCCCCAAGCTTAATTCCTACTCGTACTCGAGTAGGTAAATGATAAAAACAGAATTTTTGATGTGGAATGCTTCCTAACATGTTCATGACATATTATTTTCTTTATAGCATGGACATTTGGACTTTTTTAGATGGTTTAAAGCAATAGTCTAGATTTGACATGAAAACTTTAATACTCAAGCATAAAGCAAGTTATCTCTAGCCCATCATGCTCAATCATTGATCCAATCATGATACACACTCAAATATTAGCTACACCTAATGCTCAAGTACGACCATAGTGCCTCCTAGTTGGTGCTTCATAAGAGAAGATGGAGACTCAAATTGAAATAAAAATTGCATAAAGTAAATGGATAGGCCCTTCGCAAAGGGAAGTAGGGATTTGTATAGGTGCTAGAGCTCAAGGTTTAAATTGATAGAGAGAAATATTTTGGGTGGCATGCGATTCCTGTCAACGAAAATGACCGATAGATTTCAATTTCTTTCCATTCTGGATACATCATAAGCGGTTCCCAAACATGAAATAAAATTTATTCCTTTTTCCACCATACTTTCACTTTCCATGGCTAGCCGAATCCGTTGTTGCCTTCCATACCAACACTTTCCAAGGAATTTATTATTTGACAACATAAAGTAAAAAAAACTTTCTTTTCATTTCATTTCGGGAATGGGCATTCCTATTATCGCCGTACTCTCATGCAATGACAAGTGAATAAACACTCATCTTGAGAATAACACATCTAGCATGGAAAAATACCAGTCACCCCCTACCGTTTCATGAGTGGTACGAGCACACAAAAAGGAAAATTTATTTTGAAAATTAGAGATGACACATACAAATTTGCTTGGAACGGCATGGTAATACCGCATATAGGTAGGTAACGTTGACTCATATGGCAATATTGGGTTTAAGGATTGTGGATGCACAAGTAGTATTTCTACTTAGTACAAGTGAAGGCTAGCAAATAGATTGAGAAGCATCCAACCAAGAAACGGAAAATCACATAAGCGAGCATTAAGAATAACTAACACCGAATAATGCACCACAAGTAGGATGTAATTTCGTAGCACAACTATTGACTTTCACGCTTGCATAGGGAATCACAAACCTTAACATCAATATTCTTACTAAGCATAATTACTCACTAACATAACTCACATATTACTATCGTCATGTCTCAAGACTATTACAAAGAATCAAGTTTAATTTTTCCAATGATCTTTATGAAAGTTTTTATTATATCCCTCTTGAATATCTATCACTTTGGGACTAGTTTCATATTTTGCAATTGCTTTTGACAAGCTCACATAGATTTAAGTGAAGAACATGAGCATAAAAGTTTTATCTCTAAAAATAATATAAGTGAAGCATGAGTGGATTTCTTAAAAATTACTAACTCTCAAATTAATATAAGTGAAGCATGATAGCATTTCTTCATGTTGGGGAACGTTGCATGGGAAACAAAAAATTTCCTACGCACACACAAGATCTATCCATGGTGATGAGCATCTACGAGAGGGAGAGTTGATCTACATACCCTTGTAGATCGCTAAGTGGGAAGCGTTAAGAAACGCGGTTGGTGTATTCGAACGTCTTCGCGATTCAAATCGTCGAGCGTCCCGCGATCCAATCACGATTTGTCCCGATCAAGCACCGAACGGACGACACCTCAGCGTTCAGCACACGTACAACTTGATGACGATCTCCGCCTTCTTGATCTAGCAAGAGGGAGCGGAGAGGTAGATGAGTTCTCCGGCAGCGTGATGGTGCCGCGGTGATGGTGGTGGAGCAATTCCGAAAGGGCTTCGCCTAAGCACTGCAGAAAACCGATCTAGAGGAGAAACTATGCACTAGAGGAACGGGTAGCACGTGGCTGAAAATCAAGTGCCAAAAACCCTAAAACCTCTAGTATATATAAGAGTAAGAGAGGAGGAGGCTTGGCCCTCAAGGGGACAGCCCTTTCTTCGGCCGAACCAAGGAGGAGAGGAGGATTCCTCCTCCAATCCTAGTAGGACTAGGACTCCTTCCTTTTTTGCCTTTTTGCCTTTTTCCGCCTTTTCTCTTTGGGCTTTTCTTTCCCGGCCGCATGGGCCTTGTGTGGGACTTCCACCAGCCCACTAAGGGCTGGTATTCACTCTCCCACAGCCCATGTAGCCTCTTGGGTCGAAATACCCCTCCCGATGGTCTCCCAATACACTACCGGCACTCCTGGTATACTACCGATGAGCCCGAAACTTTTCCGGCGACCAAAATAGGACTTCCTATATATAAATATTTACCTCCGGACCATTCCGGAGATCCTCGTGATGTCCGGAATCTCATCCAGGACTCCGAAAAACCTTCGATGACCACCATACATAACTCTATACTACCGAAACATCACCAAACCTTAAGTGTGCAGACCCTACGGGTTCGAGAACTATGTAGACATGACCGAGACACCTCTACGGTCAATAACCAATAGCGAGACCTGGATGCCCATATTGGTTCCTACATATTCTATGAAGATCTTTACCGGTCGAACCTCTATGTCAAGGATTCAATTAATCCCGTATGATGTTCCCTTTGTTCTTCGGTATGTTACTTGCCCAAGATTCGATCGTCGGTATCCCCATACCTAGTTCAACCTCGTTACCGGCAAGTATCTTTACTCGTTCCGTAATACAAGATCACGTGACTAACACTTAGTCACATTGCTTGCAAGGCTTATTGTGATGTTGTATTACCGAGTGGGCCCTGAGATACCTCTCCGTCACATGGAGTAACAAATCCTAGTCTTGATCCATGCCAACTCAACAGACACCCTCGGATATACCTGTAGAGCACCTTTATAGTCACCCGGTTACATTGCGATGTTTGATACACACAAGGCACTCCTCCGGTGTCCATGATTTGCATGATCTCATGGTCATAGGAACATATACTTGACATGCAGAAAATAGTAGCAATAAACTGACACGATCATATGCTATGTTTGTAGTTTGGGTCTTGTCCATCACATCATTCTCCTAATGATGTGATCCCGTTATCAAATGACATCACATGTCAATGGCTAGGAAACCTTGACCATCTTTGATCAACGAGCTAGTTCACTAGAGGCATACCAGGGACAAAGTGTTGTCTATTTATCCACAGATGTAATGTGTTTCCAATCAATACAATTATAGCATGGACAATAAACAATTATCATGAACAAGGAAATATAGTAATAAACACTTTATTTATTGCCTCCAGGGCATATTTCCAACACTTCAAACATGTAAAAGCACGTCGTGCTCAGAAAGACATAAGTGAAGCACTAGAGCAATTCCATTGCTCAAAAGATTTAAGTGAAGCATATAGAGCAATTCGAGCAAATCATAGAATAATTTTGGCTCTCTAAAATAGGTGTGTGCAGCAAGGATAAAAAGTAAATAAAGCAAAGACACAAGACGCTCCAAGCAAAACTCGTGATATGTGACGAATAAAAATATAGTTCCAAGTAAAATACCGATGGTTGTTAGAAGAAAGAGGGGATGCCACTCGGGGCACCCCCAAGCTTAGTTGCTTGTGACTCTTTGTATAGTATCTTGGGGTGACATGGGCATCCCCAAGCTTAGGCTCTTCTTACTCCTTATTCCTTCATCCATCGTGATCTTACCCAAAACTTGAAAACTTCAATCACACAAAGCTTAACAAAATTCTCGTGAGATCCGTTAGTATAATAAAGCAAATTACCACTCTAAGTGTTGTTGCAAACCCATTAGTATTTTTCTATTGCATTATATCTACTGTATTATAACTTTACCATGACTTATACCCCCCAATACAAACCATAGATTCATCAAAACAAACACACAATGCAACAAAAACATAATCTGTTTCCCACAGAACAGTGTGTAGTAATGTGTACTATAACCATACTTATGTAACTCTAAAAATTCTAAAAAATTAGGACAGCGTAAATAATTTGTATAGAAATACTGTGTTTAAATTTTAGATCATTATTATGTTCCAGTAAAAAAGAAAAATTCGTGCACTGGAGACAAAGTTTCTGTTTCAGATTCAGCATTGTTTTTACTCATCTTATGAATCATCCTAAAGGCTTTACTTGGCACAAACACTAAATAAAACATAAAAACACAATCATAACCGGGGCATAATTTTGCAAACACTCAAAAACAGAAAGCAAAATATAAAATAAATTTTATTCATTGGGTTGCCTCCCAACAAGTTCTTTCTTTATAGCCATTAAGATAAGCTTGAGATTTCCATGATGCCCTCATGAAAGATAATAATATCAACACAAAAAGAGCATCATGTAGCATATGGAAAACACACTTAAGTCTAACATACTTCCTATGAATAGCAATTTTATAAGCACACAAATTATCAAGGCAAGCAAAAACTAGCATGTGGAAGGAAGAAGAAAGAGACAATAACAATCTCAACATGAAAAGAGGTAATTTAGTATCATGAAAATTTCTACAACCATAATTTCCTCTCTCATAATAATTACATGTCGGATCGTAATCAAATTCAACAATATAACTATCATAAACAATACTCTCTTTTATGATCAACATGCATAAAGTTTTTATCATGTTCCAAAATAATGGGATTATCATCAACTAAAGTTATGACCTCTCCAAACCCACTTTATCATAAAATTCATAAGATTGAACACTCTCCAAATATGTGGGATTCTTTTTACCTAAAGCTGTTGCTCTCCCAAACTCACTTTCGATACTATTGAAAACATTATTATCAATAACATATTCAACATGAGGCTTAAATAAATTTTCAAGATCATAAGAAGCATTATCACCCCAATCATGATCATTGCAATAATAAGTGGACATGCCAAAATTATCATCCCCAATCTTGTAGTTGTGCACATCATTAACATAATTTATATTAATAGAGTTTATAGTAACATCATTGCAATCATGTTTTTCAATCAAGGAGCTATCATGAATCACCTTATAAATATCTTATTTCAACACTTCATCAAAATTTCCAGATTCATGATTCTCAAACAAAACTTCATAGTGATAATCAAGTGCACTCAACTCACTAGCAATTGGTTCATCATAATTTGGTCTGTTGAAAAGATTAGCAAGTGGATGAGGATCCATATCAATAGATTTTTAGCAAGCAAAGATGCAAGAAAATAGAACGCACATGGCAACACAAGCAAAGATAGCAAACAAGCAAAAAGGCAAACAAAAAAGAGGGCGAATAAAACGACAAATTCGTGAAGTGGGGGAGAGGAAAACAAGAGGCAAATGGCAAATAATGTAAATTGCAAGGAGATGGAATTTTTTATTAAGAACCTGGTAGATGTTGATGACGTCTCCCTGGCACCAAGATTGGCACGCAATGAGATTGCTTCCTCCCCGACAACGGCCTCAGAAATTCCTTTGACATGGCTTGAGACTGCGTCGGTATTTCCCCAAAGAGGAAGGGATGATGCAGCACAACGATGGTATGTATTTCCCTCAGTTATGAAACCAAGGTATCAATCCATAGAGGAAGATCAAGCACCTACGTAAACCATACCTGCACACAAATAACAAATACTTGCAACCCGACGCGTAAGAGAGGTTGTCAAGCTCTCGGCGTAAAAAGATGGATTAGGTAGTGATATTTTTGGCAAATAGATCTCGCAGGAATACAAAATAAAATAAGTAAACAAAAAGTTCAGCAAGGTATTTTCGTTTTTTTGTATTAATAGATCTGTAAACAAAAAGGCAAAATAGTAGACCGAAAAGCAATATGTTGGAAAACTAGACCCGAGGGCCGTAGGTTTCACTAGTGGCTTCTCTCATGAGTATAGCACACGGTGGGTGAACAAATTATTGTTGGGCAATTGATAGAAGATCAAATAATCATGACGATATCCAGACAATGATCATTATATCGGCATCACATCCAAGATAAGTAGACTGAAAAGATTCTGCATCTACTTCTATTACTCCACACATCGACCGCTATCCAGCATGCATCTAGTGTATTAAGTTCTTGGGAAAACGGAGTAATGCAATAAGAACGGTGACATGATGTAGACAACATCTATTCATGTAGAAATATACCCCATCTTGTTATCCTTAATGGAAACGATACATGTCTGCCTTGCTGCCCCTACTGTCTCTGGGAAAGAACACCGCAAGATTGGACCATCACAAAGGACCTCTTCCCATGGCAAGAAAAATTGATCTAGTTGGCCTAACTAAACCAAAGATTTGAATAAGAAATATGAGGCTATAAGTAATCATGCAAATAAGAGATCAAAGAAGACTCAAATCATATTCATGGATAGAAACTGATCATGAACTCAAAATTCATCGGATCCCAACAAACACACCACAAAAGTCATTACATCAAATAGGTCTCCAAGAGACCATTGTATTGAGAATCATAAGAGAGAGAGGAATCCATCTAGCTGCTACCTATGGACCCGTAGGTCTATGGTGGACTACTCACGCATCATCGGAGAGGCACCTATGAAGAAGATGAACCCCTCTATGATGGTGTTAGATTGGATCTCGAGGTTTTGGAACTTGCGGCGACTGGAATTGTGTTTCATCAGGTCCTCTAGGGTTTTCCGAATATTTGAGAATTTATAGAGGCGATAGTCGGTGGGGGGGTCCCAAGGTGGGCACCACCCACGAGGCTGCGCTAGGGACCTCTAGCGCGCCTTGGTGGGTGTTCCCCACCTCGGGCCTCTTCTCTAGAACTTGTTTGGCCCATCTGGTGTCTTTTGGTCCAAAAAAATTCTCCAAAAAATTTCACGGTGTTTGGGCTTCGTTTGGTACTGATTTTCCGCGAAGTAGAAAACAAGCAAAAACAGCAACTGGCACTTTGGCACTATGTAAATAGGTTAGTCCCAAAAACTGATATAAAGTTGCTATAAAATGATTGTAAAACATCCAAGATTGATAATATAACAGCATGGAACACGCAAAAATTGTAAATCCGTTGGAGACATATCAGCATCCCCAAGCTTAATTCCTACTCGTACTCGAGTAGGTAAATGATAAAAACAGAATTTTTGATGTGGAATGCTTCCTAACATGTTCATGGCATATTATTTTCTTTATAGCATGGACATTTGGACTTTTTTAGATGGTTTAAAGCAATAGTCTAGTTTTGACATGAAAACTTTAATACTCAAGCATAAAGCAAGTTATCTCTAGCCCATCATGCTCAATCATTGATCCAATCATGATACACACTCAAATATTAGCTACACCTAATGCTCAAGTACGACCATAGTGCCTCCTAGTTGGTGCTTCATAAGAGAAGATGGAGACTCAAATTGAAATAAAAATTGCATAAAGTAAATGGATAGGCCCTTCGCAAAGGGAAGTAGGGATTTGTATAGGTGCTAGAGCTCAAGGTTTAAATTGATAGAGAGAAATATTTTGGGTGGCATGCGATTCCTGTCAACGAAAATGACCGATAGATTTCAATTTCTTTCCATTCTGGATACATCATAAGCGGTTCCCAAACATAAAATAAAATTTATTCCTTTTTCCACCATACTTTCACTTTCCATGGCTAGCCGAATCCGTTGTTGCCTTCCATACCAACACTTTTCAAGGAATTTATTATTTGACAACATAAAGTAAAAAAACTTTCTTTTCATTTCATTTCGGGAATGAGCATCCCTATTACTGCCGTACTCTCGTGCAATGACAAGTGAATAAACACTCATCTTCAGAATAACACATCTAGCATGGAAAAATATCAGTCACCCCCTACCGTTTCATGAGTGGTACGAGCACACAAAAAGGAAAATTTATTTTGAAAATTAGAGATGACACATACAAATTTGCTTGGAACGACATTAGAGATGACACCGATTTTGAGTATTTGGCTTGGACAGACTTTTGTGGAAGAGCTTGTGGGTGTATGTGGTGACTATCACTGGTGCACGTATGAGCATTTTGTTCACCAACAAAACCTTACCCCCTTTTAATAGTATTGGCTTTCCTATGGACTGAAAGTGATTTCTCACAAATGTAAAATGTAGAGTCCTTTGCTTGAAGCTTAGCCAATCTATTCCCTTGCATCTTGGGATATTCCACAATCCTTTTGCCAACCCATCATTGAACTTCTCCGGAAACATACTTAGTGGAAACATTAGTTCAATGACATATATGTTGTTATTAATTACCAAAATCAGCAAGGGAGCAAATGTGCTTTCAATCTCCCCCTTTTTGGTAATTGATGACAACATATAGATCAAAGCTTCGACATATGATATAATCAATGAATATAATCAATGAATATAATTGTATGAGAAGTATGTGATAAGCAAGAGCTCCCCCTAAATTTGTGCATTACTTTAAATTCGCGTTTGAATGCAAACGCACAATCGATTAGGTACATGGGGCACTTCTTCCATGTCACATACAACTTGGCGGTGTGCGAGAGTAATAAGAGTTAACAACATAGCACAACACATTAAGCAAAGTGAATGATCATCACATAACCATCAAAAAGATAGGAAATAGTAGCGTATGATCAAACACAAATAGACTTTTGTGTGTGTTTAAACAACAAACAACCAAAAGAATATCACATCCAAACCAAACGACCAAATGTTTTGAAAAACAACAATAGAAGCAGATGCTCTCTCACTCGAAGCCTAAGATCTATATACAACTTCTCCCCCTTTGGCAACAAGTTACCAAAAAGTTCGAAGAGATATAGCTAATCCTCCTTCTGCGGCCGATCTCCTCCGGTAGTCGATGACGGAGTTGAGAGAACTACATCGGTGAAGACTTCCACTGAAGTCCTGGATGGAGCTGGAGTAGATATTGGGGGCACTAGAGCTGACGGAGCTGATGTCACTATGGCTGGAGCAGGAGATGAATGCCTCTTCTCTAGAGCTGGCACTGTAGGTGTCCTGGCCTTAGTCATGAACTGGGGTAGTAGTCCTGATAGGTGCACTATCCTCCTCATCATCAAAAGACTTAGACTCTAAAGAGGTGCAATGGATTAAGGCTTCATCAACCTCCTTATTAAGCTCATTGACTGTCTTAGTCAGCCCATCTATCTTGTCATTAAGAGTTTTCACTCTATCATCAATAATGTTTACAAGGCTCTCCTGGGTGTCCATGATGGTCTTGATGTCCTTATTCATGTCCATAACGGTGGTGATCAAAAGATCCATCTGCTCGTTCCTGGATCTTAGGCAACCCATGAGAACTGGGAGTGCCTGGATCTATGGAAGAACTGGACTCAGAACTAGTCCCTGAACTCATGTCAACATTCCGCTCTGGCAAATTCTGACTATCTAAACCTAACATGCTCACCCTATGTATAGAGTATAGAAGAGTAGAATAGGATAAGTCATCACAAAATGTAGATTTTTTTGAAATTTTGAACAAAAGATTTCCCAAGTTTTGCATTCTGTCAAGTGTATTTCGATACAGCCGAGGCAAACATTTCAGTCACACCGAGACAAACACCTCCAGGAACTTGGCACCATTTTCGGTTGGACAAATGCAAGCAATACTATCAACTCACAGATTCTTTTGTGTGGAGGTTTGAATTTTTGCTCAATCGTAATAAACCTTCCATTCTATTTGACCTTTATGACAAATCATATACTTTGGACATAGAGGATTTCAATCATGCTTGCAAAGTTCCACAATGGGGCAGCTATAGTGATCCACACAAAACTGAATATAATGATTTTCTTGCTAGCATTACAGTCGAAGAAACTAGAAATATTACACAGGCTACCATGGGGAGCATTCACTTTCCTACCATACATTATTTTGCTCTATTCATAGGTAGATGTATTTGTTGGAAATATGCCCTAGAGCAATAATAAATTAGTTATTATCATATTTCCTTGTTCATGATAATCGTTTATTATCCATGCTATAATTGTATTGATTGGAGACTTAGATGCATGTGTGGATACATAGACAAAACCATGTCCCTAGTATGCCTCTAATAGACTAGCTCGTTGATCAAAGATGGTTAAGGTTTCCTAGCCATGGACATGAGATGTCATTTGATAACGAGATCACATCATTAGGAGAATGGTGTGATGGACAAGACCCAAACTACAAACGTAGCATATGATCGTGTCAGTTTATTGCTACTGTTTTCTGCATGTCAAGTATATGTTCCTATGACCATGAGATCATGCAACTCACTGACACCAGAGGAGTGCCTTGTGTGTATCAAACGTCGCAACGTAACTGGGTGACTATAAAGGTACTCTACAGGTATCTCCGAGGGTTTCTGTTGAGTTGGCATGGATCAAGACTGGGATTTGTTACTCCGTGTGACGGAGAGGTATCTCAGGGCCCACTCGGTAATACAACATCACAACAAGCCTTGCAAGCAATGTGACTAAGTGTTAGTCACATGATCTTGTATTACAGAACGAGTAAAGAGACTTGTCGGTAACGAGGTTGAACTAGGTATGGAGATACCGGGATCGAATCTCGGGCAAGTAACATACCGAAGAACAAAGGGAACATCTTACGGGATTAACCGAATCCTTGACATAGAGGTTCGACCGATAAAGATCTTCTTAGAATATGTAGGAACCAATATGGGCATCCAGGTCCCGCTATTGGTTATTGACCATAGAGGTGTCTCGGTCATGTCTACATAGTTCTCAAACCCGCAAGGTCTGCACACTTAAGGTTTGGTGACGTTTCGGTAGTATAGAGTTATATATGGTGGTGACCGAAGGTTGTTTGGAGTCCCAGATGAGATCCCGGACATCACGAGGAGCTCCGGAATGGTCTGGAGGTAAAGATTCATATATAGGAAGTCCTATTTTGGTTGCCGAAAAAGTTTCGGGCTCATCGATAGTGTACCGGGAGTGCCGGTAGTGTACCGGGAGACCATCGGGAGGGGTATTTAGACCCAAGAGGCTACATGGGCTGTGGGAGAGTAAATACCAGCCCTTTGTGGGCTGGTGGAAGTCCCACACAAGGCCCATGCTGCTAGGAAGAAAAGCCCAAAGGGAAAAAGGTGGAAAAAGGCCAAAAAAGGGAGGAATCCTAGTCCTACTAGGATTGGAGGAGGAGTCCTCCTCTCCTCCCCACTTCGGCCGACCCAAGGAGGCTTGGCCCTTGCGCAAAGTCCTATCCTCCCTCCCTCTTATACATACTGGAGGTTTTAGGGTTTTTTGCATAGAATTTTTAGCCACGTGCTGCCCGTTCCTCCAGTGCATAGTTTCTCCTCTAGATCGGATTTCTACAGTGCTTAGGCGAAGCCCTGCCGGAATTGCTCCACCACCATCACCGCAACGCTGTCATGCTGCCGGTGAATTCGTCTACCTCTCTACTCCCTCTTATTGGATCAAGAAGGCGGAGATCGTCATCGAGCTGTACGTGTGCTGAACGCGGAGGTGCCGTCCGTTCGGCGCTAGATCGGAAGGACCGTGATCAAGATCGCGAGACGGATCGTGATGAGTTCACGGGACGGATTGTGATAAGTTCGCGGGATGGATCGTGATTGGATCGCAGGAAGGATCATGATAAGTTCGCATGACGGATCGTGATTGGATCGTGGGACGGATCGTGATGAGATCGTGGGACGCTCGGCGATTTGGATCACGAAGACGTTCGACCACACTAACCGCGTTTCTTAACGCTTCTCGCTTAGCGATCTACAAGGGTATGTAGATACACTCTCCCTCTCATAGATGCTCATCACCATGGATAGATCTTATGTTTGTGTAGGAAATTTTTTGTTTCCCATGCTACGTTCCCCAACAGTGGCATCATGAGCTAGGTCTATGTGTAGATGAGATCTCGAGTAGAACACAAAGAGTTTGTGGGCATTGATACTTAGATTGCTTCCTCCCTTGGTCGTGTTTTGGTTCAGCAGTATTGTGAGATGAAGCGGCCCGGACCAACATTACTCGTACACTTACGAGAGACCGGTTCCATCAACCGCAACTTGTTGCATAGATGGCTTGCGGGTGCCAGTTTCTCTCACTTTAGTTGGATCGAATTCGACAGAGGTGGTCCTTGAGAAGGTTGAAAAGCAACTAGTGTATCACCATTGTGGTTTTTGCATAGATGAGAATTGTTCTTGCTATATACCCATAGCAGCCACGTAAAGCATGCAACAACAATTAGAGGACGTCTAACTTGTTTTTGCAGGGTATGTTGTGATATGATATGGCCAATTACATGATGTGGTATATGGGATGTATCAGTTGATCATGTGATGTATAGATTATCACGACTTGCATGTCGATGAGTACGGCAACCGGCAGGAGCCATAGGGTTGTCTTTAATTATTGTATGACCTGCGTGTCAATCATTAATCGCTATGTAATGCTTTACTTTATCGCTAAACGGTAGCAATAGTAGTAGAAGCATGTTGGGTGCGACAACCCCGATGGCGACACTTTGATGGAGATCAAGATGATGGAGATCATGTTGTCTTGCCGGTGACGATGGAGATCATGCTGATGCTTTCAAGATGGAGATCAAAAGCACAAGTTCATGGCCATATCATGTCACTTATGATTTGCATGTGATGTTAATCCTTTTATGCACCTTGTTTTGCTTAGGACAACGGTAGCATTATAAGGTGATCCCTCACTTAAATTTCAAGATGAATTGTGTTCTCCCCGAGTGTGTAGCATTGCGAAAGTTCGTCGTGTTGAGACACCACGTGATGATCGGGTGTGATAGACTCTATGTTCAGATACAACGGGTGCAAGACAGTGTTGCACATGCAGAACACTCGAGTTAAGCTTGACGAGCGTAGCATGTACAGACATGGCCTCGGAACACAAGAGACCGAAAGGTCGAACATGAGTCATATAGTAGATATGATCAACATGATGATGTTCACCATTGAAACCACCTCAACTCACATGATGATCGGACTTGAGTTGGTGAATTTGGACCATGTATCACTCGAATGACTGGAGGGATGTCAATTTGAGTGGGAGTTCTTAAGTAATATGATTAATTGAGCTCATTATCATGAACATAGTCAGTAGTGTCTTTGCAAACTGTGTTGTAGATTACTAGCTTACGCTGTAGCTCCCTTGATTTTTTATATGTTCCTAGAGAAATAGAGTTGAAAGATGATGGTAGAAATATTGCGGACTGGCTCCATGATCCGATCATTGTCCTCATTGCTGCACAAAAGGCTTATGTCCTTAATGCACCGCTCGGTGCTCCAACCCCTCTAGCGTTATTTGTAGATGTTGTGAACATCTGACATGCACGTTCTGATAACTACTTGATAGTTTAGTGCGTCATGCATTATGGCTTAGAATTGAGGCTCCGAAATGTTTGAACGTCACAAAACATATGAGATGTTCTAAGAGCTGAAATTAGGATCTCAGGCTCATGCCCATGTTGTGAGATATGAGATCTCCAATAAGATTCTTTGCCTGTAATATGAAAGAGAATAGCTCAATCATTGAGCATGTGCTCAGATTGTCTGGGTGCTACAATCGCTTGAATCAAGTGGGAGTTGATCTTCCAGATAAGGTAGTGATTGATATAGTTCTCCAAGTCATTGTCACTAAGCTACTAGAACTTGGTGCTGAACTATAAAATGCCAGTGATAGATATAATGATCCCTAAGCTGTTCGCAATGTTTGACCCCGCGAAGGTAGAAATCAAGAAGGAGCATCAAGTGTTGATGGTTAGTCAAACCACTAGTTTCAAGAAGGGCAGGAGCAAGGAGGGAAAACTTCATGGATAGCAAGTCAGTTGCTGCTCCAGTGAAGCAACCCAAAGTTGAACCCAAACCCAAGACTAAGTGCTTCGATTATGAGGAGAGCGGTCGCTGAAGCGGAACAACCCTAGATACTTGGTAGATAAGAAGGCTGGCAACGTCGATAGAAGTATATTTGATATACGTGTTATTTATGTGTACCTTGCTAGTACTCCTAGTAGCACCTGGGTATTGGATACCGGTTCGATTGCTAAATGTTAGTAACTCGAAATAAAAGCTACGGAATAAACGGAGCACTAACTAAGGGTGAGGTGACGATGTGTGTTGGAAATGTTTCCAAGGTTGATGTGATCAACATTGCACGCTCTCTCTACCTTTAGGATTAGTGACAAACCTAAATAAATGTTATTTGGTGTTTTGCATTGAGCATGAACGTGATTAGATCGTGTTTATTGCAACACGGTTGTTCATTTAAGTTAAAGAATAATGGTTATTCTCTTTACATGAATAATACCTTCAATGGTCATGCACCCAGTGAGAATGGTTTGTTGAATCTTGATCGTAGTAATACACATGTTCATAACATTGATGCCAAAAGATACAAAGTTAATAATGATAGTACCACATACTTGTGGCACTGCCGCTAAATGTCATATTGGTATAAAGTGCATGAAGAAACTCCATGCTGATGGATCTTTGGACTCATTCGATTTCGAATCGGTTGAGACATGCGAACCATGCCTCTTGGGCAAGATGACTAAGGACCCCGTTTTCTGGTTTGATGGAGCGGGCAAGTGATTTATTGGAAATGATACATGTTGATGTATGCAATCCAATGAGTCTTGTAGCATGCGGTGGATATCGTTATTTTCTTACCTTCACTGATGATTTGAGTAGATAATAGTGTATATTTACTTAATGAAACGCAAGTCTGAATCATTTGAAAAAGTTCAAGCAAATTTAGAGTGAAGTTTAAGATCATTGTGACAAGAAGATAAAATGTCCGCGATATGATCGTGGAGGTGAATATCTGAGTTATGAGTTTGGTATACAACTTAAGACAATGTGAAAGTTGTTTCACAACTCACGCCACCTGGAACACCATAGTGTGATGGTGTGTCCGAACGTCATAGTCGTGCTCTATTGGATATAGTGCGAATTATGATGTCTCTTATCCTTTTACCACTATCATTTTGGGGTTATGCGTTAGAGACAACTACATTCACTTTAGATAGGGCACCATCTAAATCCGTTGAGATGACGCCGTGTGAATTATGGTTTGATAGAAACTTAAGTTGTCATTTCTTAATGTTTGGGGCAGCAACACTTATGTGAAAAAGGGTTTTCACCTAGTGAGCTCGAACCCAAAGCGGACAAATGCATCTTCATAGAATACCCTAAAGAAAGTTGGGTAAACCTTCTATCTCAGATCCAAGCATAAAATGTTTGTTGCTAAAACTGGGTCCTTTCCAGAGAAAGAGTTTCTCTTGAAAGAATTGAGTGGGAGGAAGATAGAACTTGATGAGGTTGTTGAACCTTTGTTCAACCAGAGAGTAGTGCAGCGTAGGAAGATGTTTTTATGAAGCCTACATTAGTTGAAGAGGAAGTTAATGATGATGATCATGAAGCTTCGGATCAAGTTACTATCAAACCTCGTAGGTCGACAAGGACATGTACTGCTCCTAAGCGGTACGACAACCCTGTCTTGGAGATCATGTTGTTGGACAACGATGAACCTACGAGCTATGGAGAAGCGATGATGGGCCCAGATTCTGACAAATGGTTAGAGGCCATGAAATCTGAGAAAAGATCCATATATGAAAACCAAGTATAGACTTTGGTAGACTTGCTCGTTGGACGGCAGGTCGTTGAGTACAAATGGATCTTTAAAATGAAGACAGACGCTGATGGTGAATGTCACCATTTATAAAGCTCGACTTGTCGCAAAGAAGTTTCCGGCAAGTTCAAGGAGTTGAATATGATGAGACTTTCTCACTCGTAGCGATGCTAAAGTCTGTTGGAATTATGTTAGCTGTTGCTGCATTTTTCAATTATAAAATCTGGCAGATGGATGCCAAAACATCGTTTCCTTCCTTAAGGAAATGTTGTATGAGATACAACCAGAAGGTTTTGTCAGTACTAAGGATGCTAAAAGGTGAGCAAGCTTCAATGATCCTTCTATGGACTGAAGCAAGCATCTCGGAGTTGGAATATACACTTTGATAAGGTGATCAAAGTTATTAAACCTATACAAAGTTTATGAGAAACTTGTATTTGCAATAAAGTGAGTGGGAGCACTATAGAGTTTCTGATAAGTATATGTGGATGACATATTGCTATTCGGAAATGATGTAGAATTTCTGGAAAGCATAAACGGTTGTTTGAAAAGAGTTTTTCAAAGGAAGACCTGGATAAAGCTACCTAATTGTTGAACATCAAGATCTATAGAGATAGATCAAGATGCTAGATGAGACTTTCAATGAGTACATACCTTGACAAGATTTTGAAAGAGTTCAAAATGGATCAGTCAGAGAAAGAGTTCTCGCCTGATTTGTAAGGTGTGAAGTTGAGTGAGACACAAATATCGACAACGGTAGAAGAAAGAGAAAGGATGAATGCCGTCCCCTATGCCTTAGCCATAGGCTCTATATTATGCCATGCTGTGTACCGCACCTTGTGTGTGCCTTGCCATGAGTCAGTTAAGGGGTACAAAAGTGATCCAGGAGTGGATCACTGGACAACGGTCAAGATTATCATTAGTGACTAAAAGACTAAGCAGATGTTTCTCAATTATGGAGGTGATAAAGAGTTCATCGTAAAGAGTTACGTCGATGCAAGCTTTAACACCAATCCGGATGACTCGTAGTAGCAATTTGGATACGTATAGTGGTGCAGCCATTTGGAATAGTACCAAGTGAAGTGCGGTAGTAGTGTTTACGGTTTGACATAGAGATTTGAAAAGTACACTCGGATCTGAATGTCACAGACCCGTTGACTATAAGACCTCTCTCACAGGCAAAGCATGATCGAGCCCCAGAACTCATTGGGCGTTAGATTCATAACAATGCGTATCACTTGGCGATGTGAACTACATTATTGACTCTAGTGCAAGTGGGAGACTGTTGGAAATATGCCCTAGAGGCAATAATAAATTAGTTATTATCATATTTCCTTGTTCATGATAATCGTTTATTATCCATGCTATAATTGTATTGATCGGAGACTTAGATGCATGTGTGGATACATAGACAAAACCATGTCCCTAGTATGCCTCCAATAGACTAGCTCGTTGATCAAAGATGGTTAAGGTTTCCTAGCCATGGACACGAGATGTCATTTGATAACGGGATCACATCATTAGGAGAATGGTGTGATGGACAATACCCAAACTACAAACGTAGCATATGATCGTGTCAGTTTATTGCTACTGTTTTCTGCATGTCAAGTATATGTTCCTATGACCATGAGATCATGCAACTCACTGACACCGGAGGAGTGCCTTGTGTGTATCAAACGTCGCAACGTAACTGGGTGACTATAAAGGTGCTCTACAGGTATCTCCGAGGGTGTCTGTTGGGTTGGCATGGATCAAGACTGGGATTTGTTACTCCGTGTGACGGAGAGGTATCTCAGGGCCCACTCGGTAATACAACATCACAACAAGCCTTGCAAGCAATGTGACTAAGTGTTATTCACGGGATCTTGCATTACGGAACGAGGAAAGAGACTTGACGGTAATGAGGTTGAACTAGGTATGGAGATATCGATGATCGAATCTCGGGCAAGTAACATACCGAAAAACAAAGGGAACATATTGTTGGAAATATGCCCTAGAGGCAATAATAAAATGGTTATTATTGTATTTCCTAGTTCATGATAATTGTCTATTATTCATGCTACAATTGTGTTAACCAGAAACCGTAATACATGTGTGAATACATAGACCATCACATGTCCCTAGTGAGCCTCTAGTTGGCTAGCTCGTTGATCAATAGATGGTCACGGTTTCATGACCATGGACATTGGATGTCGTTGATAACGGGATCACATCATTAGGAGAATGATGTGATGGACAAGACCCAATCCTAAGCATAGCACAAGATCGTGTAGTTCGTTTGCTAAAGCTTTTCAATGTCAAGTATCATTTCCTTAGACCATGAGATTGTGTAACTCCCGGATACCGTAGGAATGCTTTGGGTGTGCCAAACGTCACAACGTAACTGGGTGGCTATAAAGGTACGCTACGGGTATCTCCGAAAGTGTCTGTTGGGTTGACACGAATCAAGACTGGGATTTGTCACTCCGTGTGACGGAGAGGTATCTCTGGGCCCACTCGGTAAGACATCATCATAATGAGCTCAATGTGACTAAGGAGTTAGCCACGGGATGATGTGTTACGGAACGAGTAAAGAGACTTGCCGGTAACGAGATTGAACAAGGTATGGCGATACCGACGATCGAATCTCGGGCAAGTACCATACCGATAGACAAAGGGAATTGTATACGGGATTGATTGAATCCCTGACATCGTGGTTCATCCGATGAGATCATCGTGGAGTACGTGGGAGCCAACATGGGTATCCAGATCCCGCTGTTGGTTATTGGCCGGAGAGGTGTCTCGGTCATGTCTACGTGTCTCCCGAACCCGTAGGGTCTACACACTTAAGGTTCGATGACGCTAGGGTTATAGGGAAAAGGTATACGTGATTACCGAAGGTTGTTCGGAGTCCCGGATGAGATCCCGGACGTCACGAGGAGCTCCGGAATGGTCCGGAGGTAAAGATTGATATATAGGAAGTCCAGTTTTGGTCACCGGAAAGTTTTCGGGCTCATCGGTAGTGTACCGGGAGTGCCGGGAGGGTGCCGGAGGACCCCCGGGAGGGGTGTGACGACCAAAGGACCACATGGGCTGTTAGATAAAGTGTGCCAGCCCTTATTGGGCTGGGCAAGACTTTTGCTAAAGGCCCATGCGGCTGGAGATAAGGAGATAAGGCAAAAAGGATTTAAAAGGAGGAGATCCACCTCCCTTGTGGGAGGTGGACTCTCCCTTTAATTCGGCCGGCCATCTCCTCTTTGGAGTAGAGGCCAAGCCAGCCCTCCACGTCCCTCCTCCTATATATACTTGAGGTTTTGGATGTTTTGAGACAGGATTTGATCTCTCTCTCTCACGGCGAAGCCCTACCTCTCTTCTACCTCCTCCGCAGCGCTTAGGCGAAGCCCTGTCGGAATACCTTGCTACTCCACCACCACCATGCCGTCGTGCTGCTGTTAGAGCCCTTCCCCAACCTCTCCTTCCTCCTTGCTGGATCAAGGTGTTGGAGACGTCACCGGGCTGCACGTGTGTTGAACGCGGAGGTGCCGTCCGTTCGGCACTTGATCGGATCTACCGCGATCTGAATCGCTGCGAGTACGACTCCATCAACCGCGTTCTTGTAACGCTTCCGCTTAGCGATCTTCAAAGGTATGAAGATGCAATCTCTCCCCTCTCGTTGCTGGTTTCTCCATAGATAGATCTTGGTGAACGTAGGAAAATTTTGATTTACTACTACGTCTCCCAACAGTGGCATCATGAGCTAGGTCTATGCGTAGAATCTATGCACGAGTAGAACACAAAGCAGTTGTGGGCGTCGAGTTTGTTAATTTGCTTGCCGCTACTAGTCTTATCTTGATTCGGCGGTATTGTGGGATGAAGCGGCCCGGACCAACTTTACACGTACGCTTACGTGAGACCGGTTCCACCGCCTGACATGCACTAGATGCATAAGGTGGCTAGCGGGTGTCTGTCTCTCCTACCTTAGTCGGATCGGATTCGATGAAAAGGGTCCTTATGAAGGGTAAATAGCAATTGGCAAATCACGTTGTGGTGTTGACGTAGGTAAGAAACGTTCTTGCTAGTAACCTATAGCAGCCACGTAAAAACTTGCAACTACAAATTAGAGGACGTCTAACTTGTTTTTGCAGCATGTGCCTTGTGATGTGATATGGCCAAAGGATGTGATGTGATGCATTGTGATGTATGAATTGATCGTGTTCTTGTAATAGGATTCACGACTTGCATGTCGATGATTATGACAACCGGCAGGAGCCATAGGAGTTGTCTTATTTATTGTATGACCTGCGTGTCAATCATAAACGCCATGTAATTACTTTACTTTATTGCTAAGCGTTAGCCATAGTAGTAGAAGTAATAGTTGGCGAGACAACTTCATGAAGACACAATGATGGAGATCATGATGATGGAGATCATGGTGTCGTGCCGGTGACAGTGATGATCATGGTGCCCCGAAGATGGAGATCATAGGAGCAAAATGATATTGGCCATATCATGTCACTATATTGATTGCATGTGATGTTTATCATGTTTACATCTTATTTGCTTAGAACGACGGTAGTAAATAAGATGATCTCTCAATAAAATTTCAAGAGAAGTGTTCACCCTAACTGTGCACCGTTGCTAAGGATCGTTGTTCCGAAGCACCACGTGATGATCGGGTGTGATAGGTTCTAACGTTCGCATACAACGGGTGTAAGCCAGATTTACACACGCGAAACACTTAGGTTGACTTGACGAGCCTAGCATGTACAGACATGGCCTCGGAACACGGAAGACCGAAAGGTCGAACATGAGTCGTATAGAAGATACGATCAACATGAAGATGTTCACCATGGATGACTAGTCCGTCTCACGTGATGATCGGACACGGGCTAGTTGACATGGATCATGTATCACTTGGAGGACTAGAGAGATGTCTGTCTAAGTGGGAGTTCATTAATTTGATTAAGTGAACTTAATTATCATGAACTTAGTCTAAAATTGTCTTTACAATCTATGATGTAGATCCAATGGCCAACGCGAATGTCACCCTCAATTTCAACGCGTTCCTAGAGAAAACCAAGCTGAAAGATGATGGAAGCAACTATGCGGACTGGGTCCGTAGCTTGAGGATCATCCTCATAGCTTCCAAGAGATTGTATGTCCTAGATGCACCGCTAGGTGACGCACCCGTTCTCCCAGCGGAACAAGATGTTATGAACACTTGGCAATCACGCTGCGATGATTACTCCCTTGTTCAATGCGGCATGCTTTACAGTCTAGAACCGGGGCTCCAAAAGCGTTTTGAGCAACACGGAGCATATGAGATGTTCCAGGAGCTGAAACTGGTTTTTCAAGCTCATGCCCGGGTCGAGAGATATGATGTCTCCGACAAGTTCTTCAGCTGTAAGATGGAGGAGCATAGTTCTGTCAGTGAGCACATCCTCAAGATGTCTGGGCTACACAGCCGCTTGACTCAGCTGGGGGTTAATATCCCGGATGACTCGGTCATTGACAGAATCCTCCAGTCGCTTCCACCTAGCTTCAAGAGCTTTGTGATGAACTACAACATGCAAGGTATGGAGAAGTCCATTCCTGAGTTGTACTCGATGCTGAAATCAGCGGAGGTCGAGATCAAAAAGGAGCATCAAGTGTTGATGGTGAATAAGACCACTAGTTTCAAGAAAGGCAAGGGTAAGAAGAACTTCAAGAAGGACGGCAAAGCTGTTGCCGCGCCCGGTAAGCAAGTTGCCGGGAAGAAGAAGAAAAATGGACCCAAGCCTGAGACTGAGTGCTTTTATTGCAAGGGTACCGGTCACTGGAAGCGGAACTGCCCCAAGTATTTAGCGGATAAGAAGGACGGCAACATTAAAGGTATATGTGATATACTTGTTATTGATGTGTACTTGACCAGCGCTCGTAGTAGCTCCTGGGTATTTGATACCGGTGCAGTTGCTCACATTTGTAACTCCAAGCAGGAGCTGCGGAATAAGCGGAGGCTGGCCAAGGATGAGGTGACGATGCGTGTCGGGAATGGTTCCAAGGTCGATGTGATCGCCGTCGGCACGTTACCTCTACATCTACCTTCGGGATTAGTTTTAAACCTTAATAATTGTTATTTAGTACCAGCTTTGAGCATGAACATTGTATCTGGATCTCGCTTGATGCGAGATGGCTACTCATTTAAATCCGAGAATAATGGTTGTTCTATTTATATGAGAGAAATGTTTTATGCTCATGCCCCGCTGGTCAATGGTTTATTTTTGATGAATCTCGAACGTGATGTTACACATGTCCATAGTGTGAGTACCAAAAAGTGTAAAGTTGATAACGATAGTCCCACTTACATGTGGCACTGCCGTCTTGGCCATATTGGTGTCAAACGCATGAAGAAGCTCCATGCTGCTGGAATTTTGGAGTCACTTGATTTCGAATCATTTGACACATGCGAACCATGCCTCATGGGCAAGATGACCAAGACTCCGTTCTCCGGAACAATGGAGCGAGCAACTGACTTGTTGGAAATAATACATACCGATGTATGCGGTCCAATGAGCGTCGAGGCTCGCGGTGGCTACCGTTATGTTCTCACCCTCACTGATGACTTGAGTAGATATGGTTATGGCTACTTAATGAAACACAAGTCTGAAACTTTTGAAAGGTTCAAGGAATTTCAGAGTGAGGTCGAGAATCAACGTGACAGGAAAATAAAATGCCTACGATCTGATCGTGGCGGAGAATATTTAAGTCACGAGTTTGGCACGCACCTTAGGAAATGTGGAATTGTTTCACAACTCACGCCGCCCGGCACACCCCAGCGAAATGGTGTGTCTGAACGTCGTAATCGCACTCTATTGGATATGGTGCGATCTATGATGTCTCTTACCAACTTACCGCTATCATTTTGGGGATATGCATTAGAGACTGCCGCATTCACTTTAAATAGGGCACCGTCTAAATCCGTTGAGACGACACCGTATGAATTGTGGTTTGGAAAGAAACCTAAGCTGTCGTTTCTAAAAGTTTGGGGATGCGATGCTTATGTGAAGAAACTTCAACCTGAGAAGCTCGAACCCAAAGCGAAAAAGTGCGTCTTCATAGGATATCCCAAGGAGACTATTGGGTATACCTTCTACCTACGATCCGAAGGCAAAGTCTTTGTTGCCAAGAATGGATCCTTTCTCGAGAAAGAGTTTCTCTCGAAAGAAGTAAGTGGGAGGAAAATAGAACTTGATGAGGAAATTGTACCTCCACTCGAACCGGAGAGTAGCGTAGCACAGGAAGTTGTTTCTGTGGAGCCTACACCGGCTAGAGAGGAAGTTAATGATGATGATCATGAAACTTCAGATCAAGTTGCTATTCGAAGGTCCACCAGGACACGTTCCGCACCAGAGTGGTACGGCAATCCTGTCCTAGAGATCATGTTGTTGGACAACAGTGAACCTTCGAACTATGAAGAAGCGATGGCGGGCCCGGATTCCAACAAATGGCTTGAGGCCATGAAATCCGAGATAGGATCCATGTATGAGAACAAAGTATGGACTTTGGTGGACTTGCCTAATGATAAGCGAGCCATTGAAAACAAATGGATCTTTAAGAAGAAGACTGACGCGGACGGTAATGTCACCGCCTATAAAGCTCGGCTTGTCGCTAAGGGTTATCGACAAGTTCAAGGAGTTGACTACGATGAGACTTTCTCACCCGTAGCGATGCTAAAGTCAGTCCGAATCATGTTAGCAGTTGCCGCATTTTATGATTATGAGATCTGGCAAATGGACGTCAAAACGGCATTCCTTAATGGCTTCCTCAAGGAAGAACTGTATATGATGCAGCCGGAAGGTTTTGTCGATCCTAAAGATGCTAACAAGGCATGCAAGCTCCAGCGCTCCATCTATGGGCTGGTGCAAGCATCTCGGAGTTGGAACATTCGCTTTAATGAGGTGATTAAAGCGTTTGGGTTTGTACAGGTTTATGGAGAACCTTGTATTTACAAGAAAGTGAGTGGGAGCTCTATAGCATTTCTTATACTGTATGTGGATGACATGCTGATAATGGGAAATAATATAGAACTCTTGGAAAGTATCAAGGCCTACTTGAATAAGTGTTTTTCAATGAAGGACCTTGGAGAAGCTGCTTACATATTAGGTATTAAGATCTATAGAGATAGATCGAAACGCCTCATTGGTCTTTCACAAAGCACATACCTTGAAAAGATATTGAAGAAGTTCAATATGCATCAGTCCAAGAAGGGGTTCTTGCCTGTGTTGCAAGGTGTGAGATTGAGTACGACTCAATGCCCGACCACGGCAAAGGATAGAGAAGAGATGAGTGTCATCCCCTATGCTTCAGCCATAGGCTCTATCATGTATGCCATGCTGTGTACCAGACCTGATGTGAACCTTGCCATAAGTTTGGTAGGGAGGTACCAAAGTGATCCCGGAGTGGAACACTGGACAGCGGTCAAGAATATCCTGAAGTACCTGAAAAGGACAAAGGACATGTTTCTCGTATATGGAGGTGCCGAAGAGCTCGTCGTAAAGGGTTACGTCGACGCTAGCTTCGACACAGATCCGGACGACTCTAAGTCGCAAACTGGATACGTGTATATTTTGAATGGAGGGGCAGTCAGCTGGAGTAGCAGCAAGCAAAGCGTCGTGGCGGCATCTACATGTGAAGCGGAGTACATAGCTGCTTCAGAAGCAGCAAAGGAGGGAGTCTGGATGAAGGAGTTCATCACCGACCTAGGAGTGATTCCAAATGCGTCGGGCCCGATGACTCTACTCTGTGACAACACTGGAGCTATTGCCCTTGCGAAGGAGCCCAGGTTTCACAAGAAGACAAGACACATCAAGCGCCGCTTCAACTCCATCCGTGATTACATTCAGGAGGGAGACATAGATATTTGTAAAGTGCATACGGATCTGAATGTCGCAGATCCGTTGACTAAACCTCTCTCACGAGCAAAACATGATCAACACCAGAACGCTATGGGTGTTCGATTCATCACAATGTAACTAGATTATTGACTCTAGTGCAAGTGGGAGACTGTTGGAAATATGCCCTAGAGGCAATAATAAAATGGTTATTATTGTATTTCCTAGTTCATGATAATTGTCTATTATTCATGCTACAATTGTGTTAACCAGAAACCGTAATACATGTGTGAATACATAGACCATCACATGTCCCTAGTGAGCCTCTAGTTGGCTAGCTCGTTGATCAATAGATGGTCACGGTTTCATGACCATGGACATTGGATGTCGTTGATAACGGGATCACATCATTAGGAGAATGATGTGATGGACAAGACCCAATCCTAAGCATAGCACAAGATCGTGTAGTTCGTTTGCTAAAGCTTTTCAATGTCAAGTATCATTTCCTTAGACCATGAGATTGTGTAACTCCCGGATACCGTAGGAATGCTTTGGGTGTGCCAAACGTCACAACGTAACTGGGTGGCTATAAAGGTACGCTACGGGTATCTCCGAAAGTGTCTGTTGGGTTGACACGAATCAAGACTGGGATTTGTCACTCCGTGTGACGGAGAGGTATCTCTGGGCCCACTCGGTAAGACATCATCATAATGAGCTCAATGTGACTAAGGAGTTAGCCACGGGATGATGTGTTACGGAACGAGTAAAGAGACTTGCCGGTAACGAGATTGAACAAGGTATGGCGATACCGACGATCGAATCTCGGGCAAGTACCATACCGATAGACAAAGGGAATTGTATACGGGATTGATTGAATCCCTGACATCGTGGTTCATCCGATGAGATCATCGTGGAGTACGTGGGAGCCAACATGGGTATCCAGATCCCGCTGTTGGTTATTGGCCGGAGAGGTGTCTCGGTCATGTCTACGTGTCTCCCGAACCCGTAGGGTCTACACACTTAAGGTTCGATGACGCTAGGGTTATAGGGAAAAGGTATACGTGATTACCGAAGGTTGTTCGGAGTCCCGGATGAGATCCCGGACGTCACGAGGAGCTCCGGAATGGTCCGGAGGTAAAGATTGATATATAGGAAGTCCAGTTTTGGTCACCGGAAAGTTTTCGGGCTCATCGGTAGTGTACCGGGAGTGCCGGGAGGGTGCCGGAGGACCCCCGGGAGGGGTGTGACGACCAAAGGACCACATGGGCTGTTAGATAAAGTGTGCCAGCCCTTATTGGGCTGGGCAAGACTTTTGCTAAAGGCCCATGCGGCTGGAGATAAGGAGATAAGGCAAAAAGGATTTAAAAGGAGGAGATCCACCTCCCTTGTGGGAGGTGGACTCTCCCTTTAATTCGGCCGGCCATCTCCTCTTTGGAGTAGAGGCCAAGCCAGCCCTCCACGTCCCTACTCCTATATACTTGAGGTTTTGGATGTTTTGAGACAGGATTTGATCTCTCTCTCTCACGGCGAAGCCCTACCTCTCTTCTTCCTCCTCCGCAGCGCTTAGGCGAAGCCCTGTCGGAATACCTTGCTACTCCACCACCACCACGCCGTCGTGCTGCTGTTGGAGCCCTTCCCCAACCTCTCCTTCCTCCTTGCTGGATCAAGGTGTTGGAGACGTCACCGGGCTGCACGTGTGTTGAACGCGGAGGTGCCGTCCGTTCGGCACTTGATCGGATCTACCGCGATCTGAATCGCTGCGAGTACGACTCCATCAACCGCGTTCTTGTAACGCTTCCGCTTAGCGATCTTCAAAGGTATGAAGATGCAATCTCTCCCCTCTCGTTGCTGGTTTCTCCATAGATAGATCTTGGTGAACGTAGGAAAATTTTGATTTACTACTACGTCTCCCAACACATATTACGGGATTAACTGAATCCTTGACACTGAGGTTCGACCGATAAAGATCTTCATAGAGTATGTAGGAACCAATATGGGCATCCAGGTCCCGCTATTGGTTATTGACCATAGAGGTGTCTCGATCGTGTCTACATAGTTCTCGAACCCGCAGGGTCTGCACACTTAAGGTTTGGTGACGTTTCGGTAGTATAGAGTTATGTATGGTGGTGACCGAAGGTTGCTCAGAGTCCCGGATGAGATCCCGAACGTCACGAGGAGCTCTAGAATGGTCCGGAGGTAAAGATTCATATATAGGAAGTCCTATTTTGGTTGCTAGAAAAGTTTTGGGCTCATCGATAGTGTACCGGGAGTGCCGGTAGTGTACCGGGAGACCATCGGGAGGGGTATTTCGACCCAAGAGGCTACATGGGCTGTGAGAGAGTAAATACCAGCCCTTTGTGGTCTGGTGGAAGTCCCACACAAGGCCCATGCGTCTGGGAAGAAAAGCCCAAAGGGAAAAGGTGGAAAAAGGCCAAAAAAGGGAGGAATCCTAGTCGTACTAGGATTGGAGGAGGAGTCCTCCTCTCCTCCCCACTTCGGCCGACCCAAGGAGGCTTGGCCCTTGTGCCAAGTCCTCTCCTCCCTCCCTATTATATATACTGGAGGTTTTAGGGTTTTTTGCACAGAATTTTTAGCCACGTGCTGCCCGTTCCTCCAGTGCATAGTTTCTCCTCTAGATCGGATTTCTACAGTGCTTAGGCGAAGCCCTGCCGGAATTGCTCCACCACCATCACCGCGGCGCTGTCATGCTGTCGGTGAATTCGTCTACCTCTCTGCTCCCTCTTACTGGATCAAGAAGGCGGAGATCGTCATCGAGCTGTACGTGTGCTGAACGCGGAGGTGCCGTCCGTTCGGCGCTGGATCGAAAGGACCGTGATCAAGATCGCGAGACGGATCGTGATGAGTTCGCGGGACGGATCCTGATAAGTTCACGAGACAGATCGTGATTGGATCGCGGGACAGATCGTGATAAGTTCGCGGGACGGATCGTGATTGGATCGCGGGACGGATCGTGATGAGATCGTAGGACGCTCGGCGATTTGGATTGCGAAGACGTTCGACTACACCAACCGCGTTTCTTAACGCTTCCCGCTTAGCGATCTACAAGGGTATGTAGATCCAATCTCACTCTCGTAGATGCTCATCACCATGGATATATCTTGCGTGTGCGTAGGATTTTTTTTGTTTCCCATGCGATGTTCCCCAACAGTATTAACGGTAAAACTCAGCATAGCCACCTTTGTGCAACCGATCTTAGTATTCTTAAGAGTGCAGTAATGTGCAAAAGACGATGTAACTTAGGGGCCATTATTGCTAGAAGGTTGCATAACAATGCTAAGGATGGAGATTTCTTTGGTGGGATTCATGCCACTCGATTAGAAAATTATCTTGGGGTACCCATACGCGGAAATGATATTGAGTTACCACCTGCTTTTCTTGATTATGAGGCTTTGGTACGTTTTTAGTTTCTTGAAAGGAACGAACAATCTCTCCAGTACCGACTAATTTTTGACAAACAACGTGCTGTCCATGTTACCCTTCCTACTCCTGCCTTCTTTAACTTTCAGGAAAAACAGAGATACCTTATAACCAGGGAGGAGGCATACGAGTATGAGAGGAGCGCGAAATCAGATCGCTTTCATGCTGCAGTCGTTCAGGCGGTAGCTGCCACAACTTAGTACAACCCCAACTATGACTTTAGATATTATCATTACCAGCCATGGACATAGACCAACTTAGGCTAAAAACCTAAGCTTGGGGGAGTACGCATTTCTCACCGACTTTACGTTCATGTTCACACACTCATCTTAGTAGTCGGTGTTCATACTCTTTCATTGTACCATCCATGATAGTTTATTTTCTTATTTTGCTTTGTTCTTGTGTGTTTATTTAACTTTGAGAAAAATACAAAAAAAATAGTTCTAGCTTTACCTTCTAGTTTCTTAGTTGTAGCATTAAAAAGAAAACCCAAAAAGATTTTTCGTTCTTCTTTTGTTTGTTGGGAGCTTTCCGGTATAAATAGTTTTCTCATTCTTGTTTTTGACTTTTCTTTCTCTGGGTCATAAGGAGAAGACCACAATGAAAATGTCGAGTGGCTCTCATATGCGTTATTGTTTACCTATTAGAGAGTCCATGTTACCTTGTCTTCTCCTTTGAGAAATTATTTATTGATTCCAGCTTAGTCCAATGCACGTGCACTCTTATTATTATCCACACCGTTCGGTCGTGCAAGTGAAAGGCAATAATGACAATATTTGATGAAAGATTGGGATGGATAAAAAATCTGGTATTAACTCAACCTATCTTGCTTTTGTAAATATGATTATCTCATCGTTCCGAATTCAGTTCATTATGGGTGGAACATATTTGCAATGACAATTAGAGATTATAGTTACTCATGCCATGCTTAATTAGCTAAGAGTGGATAATGGTTTGTCTTGGGTGCCAACATGCATAGTAAAATGGTTGTGATGTAGTATGATGCGATGGTATCCTCCTCTGAACGATTCAAGTGGCTCGACTTGGCACATGTTCATGGATGTAGTTGAAACAAAGTCAACATAGACTCTACGATATTTATGTTCACAGTGATTTATATCCTACTCATACTTGCATTCTATGTTGGTTAATCTCAAAGCATGTTGATGACTGTGTCGCTCTCTAGTTGGTCGCTCCCTAGTCCTTTGCTAGCCTTCACTTGTACTAAGCGGGGATACTACTTGTGCATCCAATTCCTCAACCCCAAAGTTGTTCCATATGAGTCCACCATACCTACCTATATGCGGTATTTACCTGCCGTTCCAAGTAAATTTGCATGTGCCAAACTCTAAACCTTCAAATAGACACTCTGTTTTGTATGCCCAAATCGCTCATGTGGCGACTAGGGGCTGTCAGTATCTTCCATGCTAGGTGGGTTATTCTCACGATATGTGTTGATTCACTATCATTCATGAGAAAGTGGCTGGTAATCGGGATGCCCAGTTCCATGCTCGAAATAAAAGCAAAATCTAATTAAAAAAACTCCCCCAAAATGGTGTTTGTATGGACGGTACCCGTGGATTCGGCTCGCCATGGAGTGTGACTGATTGGTGGAGGGGGAGTAAAAAATTTATCATTCTATTTGGGAACTGCCTATAATGTATCTAGCATGGAATATGTTGAAAACCTCTTGGTCATTATGTGAGCAATGAAAGCATACCGCTCGTCTCATTACTTATCTCTGTTTTAAAAACTCGAGCTCTGGCACCTCTGCAAATCAATGCTTCCCTCTGCGAAGGGCCTTTCCATTTACTTTATTGTTGAGTCACCATCTTCTTATAAAAGGCACCAGTTAGAGAGAACCACCATCATTTTTATGCTTTGCTGTTAATTGATATTGAGTATGAGCATGACTAAATCTCTTTCACCGTGAATTACAATGTCTAGTCAGTCCTTGTTCTTTAGAGGTGCTCTGCATTTATGTTTTGCGGTCTTAGAAAGGGCTAGCGAGATACCATTTTGTCATATTGTATCATGATTGTTTTGAAAAAGTGTTGTCATATGAGAGTTATCATTATTGCTTGCTAGTTGATTATGTCATTGGTATGAGTAAATGTGAGACCTAAATGTTATTGTGAACGTGGTTTGTCCATGATCTTTGTTGAAAATCTGAACATCAGTTAGACGTATTCACAACAACAAGATCAAACAGAGTTTGTAAAAGTTTTTCTTTATCACTTTCAGTTTATCAACTGAATTGCTTGAGGACAAGCAATGGGTTAAGCTTGGGGGAGTTGATACATGTAACGACCCGACCTGTAAGGTCGAATCTCTGGTGTTTCCATACCATCCCAAGATCATGCTGGTACACACACGGTACATCAATGTATATATATCAAAGGGAAATCACACAGCATTATATTAATCGAAATCTCATATCGAGTCCTTTATTACAATAAAAATTACAATAAAGTGGCTGAAGGCCAACTCATGAGAATGTCTAAATCTTGCGGAAGCGTCGAATGTAGATGAGTCCATCTGACTCCAAGGGCATCTCACCGAGCTTAGAACGTGTCCTCACTCCTGGTCGGAAAAGTACTCTGCAACATGATACGTTGCAGCCATGTAGGTCAGCATATGGAATATGCCGGCAAAGTCACAAAAGAGGGGTGAAAAGATAATCATCTAGTCTACATGCTTATATGACAGGTGGGGTGGTAAGTTTTTGCGTAAAGCCAATTTTTTCCTACATCAAGAGAGGGCTAAGCAAAATTATTACTAAGTTGGTTGATTAATGAGATGGTTCCACCAACAAATTCTCATACCCAAATTGTTAATACCCACATCATCATAATAGTTGTGTTGAGAATTCTGAATGTTTCAGTTCCTTTGGCTCAAGTCGTCCATGACCGTGGACACGGCTAATCGATTAGGTTTGAGTACTCTGCAGAGTTTTGCACACGTTCCCCACAAGATTTGGTCGCCTCCGTTTAATTTCTCCCACTTCAGGGTGTTTGAGAAATGGATGACCAAAACATGGTCTTCCAAAGGGTTTCCCTGCGACTCTGTCGGTGCCTATCCTTTCCTACCGTTCTTCTACATCTCTTAGCACCGCCTGTCCAGGGTCACCACGATATCCAACCAAGCCAGAGCCCATAATGACTTGTGGCTGTGCAGGTAAGCCTTGGGTCTTGAAGCACCCATCCATCTCTTTGTGCCTGGGTGGATCTTTCCGCGTGAATACTGGCCATCTCCAGCATCACCTAGGCAAATCCACTGGTTTCTCCAGGGTGCCGTTCAACCATCATCCGCCCAGAGGTATGTTGAAAACTCGGAGTCTTAAATCTTGATCATTATGTAGGTCTTGAAATTATTAACTCTCCCAACTCTCATGAATCACACAACCAACCCCGTCTACTAATAGCATAGCAAAAGTATAACAACGTTTCCCGGGGCCAATGTTGTCAAAGGGGTTGAGGAGGTACCTACCACATGATAATACAACAATGTAACCAAGTTTCCAACTAACCTATTTTACATGCATTTGGGGTGATGGAAGAACTAATGCAATAAAAACATGGGTAAAGATGATCAAAGTGACTTGCCTGATTGATGATCTTCGTACGTGAGTGACCCTAAGTAACAAGCTTCGCACTCCGGATAATCTAACGAAGCAAACAAGAGCACTCAAATAAGCATACAACAAAAATATTGTAACTCACAATCACCAACCAAGAACTAGCAAACAATCAAGACAAAACAATGCACAAATCACAAGTAAGAAAAACACACAAAGTTTTGTTTACTAGGAGATGATTGATAAAACACTACTAACATAATAAAACTATTTTGTAATAACAAAACAATTGTTGACAACAAGGAAACAATAAAATATTTTATTAATAAACAGAAGAAAATCAATTTAAGTTTGTTGGGAAAACTTTAGTAAAGTTTTTAAAAGTTTTGGTAAACACTATATGGAACAAATATAGTTCTACTAACAAAAGAGCAAAACAAAACTTATTATTTATTAGTAAAACATATTTTTAAGAGAAAATAATTTACAAATAAACTTGTCTTAGAAAATAGAATTTATTATATAGAACTTTGTTTGAAAGCAAAACTATTACTAACTAGTTGTTTTAATCAAAATAAACCTATTTGAAAAGAAATTGTGATTCCTATATTAACAAAGAAATAAACTAAACAATTTTATATTTGTATTAAACATAAGTAAAACACTAAATGTTTAAATCAATAGAACCTACTAAACAAATTTAAACTAAATCTAAGTTAAACTAACTAAAACTAAGTAAATAAAAAAATACTATAATACTAGGCAGATTCTCTTTATAGCTAGAACACTAATCAAAATCATCCTAAATTTTTTCCAAGTAAGCATAAAGGTAGTCCTAACTAAGACCAAACAGTAGCAAAAAGATTCATGTCAAAATCTATTTTCAAACTCTAGTTATTCAGATTTGAAGGTTTTAAGCAAATTTGATTCAATTCAAATTTTATAGTTCAAATTTAAAATTTAAAGTACAGGGTGAAAGTACATGAAAAATGTGAGCTATTGCAAAAAGAATCAACTCAAAACATTAAATAGATTAAAAGATATAAGCAAAACAAAATTTGAACTCACTCTGTTAACTAAAACAAAAACAGAAAAGAAAACTAGATATGCAACGGCCAGGGGGCTACGTGGCGCTTTCCTATTGGTTGGGGGCGTGTGCGCGCGAGTGCTTGCGGGCGGGCGACCGGACCGAAGAGGAAAACGATTTGGGTTTAAAGGGTTCTAATCCTAGCCGTGGATTGTAGATCCGAGGGGTGAGGATAGATCCGATGACTTACCGGAGAGAGAGAGGATCTCCGGCGAGTGGTGACGGCGGCCGGTGGTCGAGGACGTTGCCGGAGGGGTCCCCGGTGGTCGAGAGAGGCAGCGATGGGGTTCAGACAACGGCGGGCGAGGTCCGGCATCGAACGGAGGGGTCGGAGAGGCGAGGAGACGTCCGAGGCGACGGGCACGTGGGGAGAGAGCTTCGGTGGTCAGAGCAGCTCCGACGAGGAATTTGGCAGCGCCTCGGCGAGGGAGAGAGGGGGCTTGGGGGGGAATGGAGAGAGGAGTGACAGGGCTACTTATAGGGTGCTCGGGGGGTGCGGGGGAGAAGAGAGGAGAGAGATCCGGGGGGAAAGAAACTACCGGCGACGTGGTCGGGCGAGAGGAAGAAGGCGACCGCGCGGGCGAACGATCGGTCGGGGTGGGTCCCAGTGTCAGAGAGAGAGGGAGCGAGGACTGCGCGTCGGTCGGCCGGCTCGTATTAATTTCGCGAGTAACTGCCATGGGCTGGCCCGTTTAATACTAAAACCGTTACTCTTTTTATTAACCAGAGTAGTAAAACGTCTTTAAAAGCATTCAAAACATTTTTAGAAATAGGAGTATTATATATCAAAATAACAGAATAATAAATGCCATTTAATGAACATTTTTATTCTGTCATTTGAACAATTTGAAAAAAATAATATTTTCAGAAATTGCCTAATTGTTTTTAAATCATTTTTGCAAATATTTTCAAAATAACCCCTGGTTATTTTTGTTCAAATAGATCACCAAATGGGTCCTGGTGTGGAGTGTCATGTTCCTCCTCTCTTATTTGAACTTTTTACCAAGATTTCAAATAGGTGAAAGCAACACATTGAAAGTAAAAAGGGCTTTCAGAAATTTAGAAAGAACATTTCAACAAATACATGTATTCAAGCAATGATGCAGATAGATGCATAGCTATATTTAATAACATTCCAAAATGGAATTTTGGGATGTTACAATACATCTCCATCGTATCCACTTTTCCAAACTCTTTTGCCCTTGTTTTGGACTCTAATTTGCATGATTTGAATGGAACTAACCTGGACTGACGCTGTTTTTAGCAGAATTGCCTATTGTTATTTTTGTGCGGAAATAAAAGCTCTAGGATCATACTAAAAATTTACGGAGAATATTTTGGATTTAATAAAAAATACTAGCGCAAGAATCAACCAGAGGGGGACCACCTGCAGGCCACAGGCTTGCTAGGCGCGGCCACCCCTTGGCCACGCCTAGCAGGCTTGTGGGGTCCCTGTGGCTCCTCTGACCTCATATGGAGCTCCATAGAACCCTATTTGCGGAGAAAAAAAATCAGAGAGAAGAGTTCATCGCATTTCATGATACGGAGCGCCACCACCTCCTGTTCTTCCTCGGGAGACCAGATTTGGAGTCCGTTTTGGGCTCCGGAGAGGGGAAATCAACGCCATCGTCATCACCAACCATCCTTCATCATCAATTCCATGATGCTCTCTGCCGTTCGTGAGTAATCCCATCGTAGGCTTGCTGGACGGTGATGGGTTGGATGAGATTTATCATGTAATCGAGTTAGTTTTGTTAGGGTTTGATCCCTAGTATCCACTATGTTCTGAGATTGATGTTGCTATGAATTTGCTATGCTTAATGCTTGTCACTAGGGCCCGAGTGCCATGATTTAGGATCTGAACCTATTATGTTTTCATGAATATATATGTGTTCTTGATCCTATCTTGCAAGTTGTAGTCACCTATTACGAGTTATGATCCGCATCCCCCAGGGTGACAATAACTGGGATTCTTTCCGGTGATTACCGTAGTTTGAGGAGTTCATGTATTCACTAAGTGCTAATGCTTTGGTCTGGTTCTCTATTAAAAGGAGGCCTTAATATCCCTTAGTTTCCATTAGGACCCCGCTGCCACGGGAGGGTAGGACAAAAGATGTCATGCAAGTTCTTTTCCATAAGCACGTATGACTATATATGGAATACATGCCTACATTACATTGATGAATTGGAGCTAGTTCTATGTCACCCTATGTTATAACTGTTGCATGATGAATGCTATCCAACATAATTATCCATCAATGATCCAATGCCTACGAGCTTTCCACATATTGATCCTTGCTAAGTTAGTTCTCCGCTGCTTCTGTTACAATCACTATAAAACTGCTACTGTTACCTTTGCTATCGTTACTGTTACTTCCATTCTACTTTGCTACTGAATACTTTGCTGTAGATATTAAGTCTTTCAGGTGTGGTTGAATTGACAACTCAGCTGCGAATACTCAAGAATATTCTTTGGCTCTCGTTGTGTCGAATCAATAAATTTGGATTGAATACTCTACCCTCAAAAACTGTTGCGATCCCCTATACTTGTGGATTATCAATGAACAATCTGGAGAGAAACCCATAATTCATCGGATCCCAATGAACGCAACACGCAAAGTGATTACATCAAATAGATCACCGCGAATCTGCGGTGAACTTTGTATTAAAGATCAAGAGAGAGAGAGATATCTAGGTACTAACCAGGGACCTGTAGGTTTGTGGTAGACTACTCACACATCACATGGGAGAAGCAAAGTTGATGTAGTGGCCCTCCGTGATCTCCCCTCCTCCGATAGGGCACCGGAATAGAGCTCCATATGGGCACGGGACGGAACAGAGCGGTGGAAGAAGTGTTTCGGGAGGCTCTCTAGGGTTTTCCTAATATATTAGAATTTATAGGCCAGAGAGGGGCATCGGGAGGCGCCACGGGGAGCTAGCACATAACAGGGCGTGCCCTGATGTGTGTTGCCTCTCTCGTGTGGTGTCCGGTCTTCTGCCGAAGCTTCCAGGTCCTCTTTTTGTCCAGAAAAAAACATAAAAAAGTTTCGTGACAATTGGACTTCGTTTGGTACTGTAAACCTGGAAAGCTAAAAACACGCAGAATACAACAACTGGCACTTGGCACTGGGTTAATAGGTTAGTGCTAAAAAATAATATGAATTGACAAATAAATGCCTAAAAACCATCCTAGAAGGATAATATTATAGCATGGAACAATAAAAAATTATATACGTATCAGCATCCCCAAGCTTAATTCCCGCTCGTCCTCGAGTAGGTAAATGATAAAAATAGAATTTTTGATGTGACATGCTACCCAACATGTAATCTATTGCAGGTATGGTCATTGAGAAATGATGAATTAATAAACATGAACATAGTAATATTCATACACATAAGTAACAGAATTATCAAGTTTTGAAATATATGATCCTTAAAGAATGTTCACCCCCTATTCATTTTATGATATTAGCATGGAATGGCTCCATAATCACCACATAAATACAAATGTCAAGCACCACGGGGTTAAGTCAGACAATTGGATCGTACTTTTTTAACACGCTTTGGTTTTTTATTACTCATGCAATATATGAGAATGAACCATGGATATAGCATAAAGTGGAATAAAATATGGTGGCAGGTTTCAAAGGGGTAAAACTGGAGAAGAAAGTCTCGCATTAACTAGCTGTATCAACGGGCTATGGATATTCCCATCAATAGATATCGATGTGAGGAGTGGGGATTGACATGCAACATATGCACTAGAGCTGTAAGTGTATGAAAGCTCAACTGAAGCTAAGCGGGTGTGCATCCAATTTGCTTGCTGATGAAGACCTCGGGCATGTGAGGAAGCCTGTCATTGGAATATACAAGCCAAGTTTTATAATAAAAATTCGCACAAGCATATGAAAGTGATAAAACAAGAGACTCTCTATATGAAAAACATGGTGCCACTTTGAGGCACATGTGTGGAAAAAGTGGTAGCAACATTGTCCCTTCTCTCTGTTCTCTCATTTTATTTATTTTTCTCTTTTTTATTTATCTTTTATTCTTATTTTTTCCTCTTCTTTTTCTTTCTTTATTTTTCGTCCAGAGTCTCATCCCGACCTGTGTGGGAGTCATTGTCTCCATCATCCTTTCCCGAGTGAGACAATGCCCTAATAATGATGATGATCACACTTTTATTTACTTACAACTCTATGAAAAACTATAATATGACTCTATATGAATGCCTCTGGCGGTGTACCAGTATGTGCAATGATCAAGCATAACATGTACCAAAAATGATGAGCGATGGCTTTGCCACAAATACTATGTCAGCTTATATGGTCATGCAAAGTAATATGACAATGAAAGTATCAGTCATATGATGTAATGGTGGAAGTTGCATGGCAATATATCTCGGAATGACTATGGAAATGTCATGATAGGTAGGTATGGTGGATGTTTTGAGGAAGGTATAAGGTGGCTTATGTGCAACAGAGAGTATCATGTCACAGGGTTTGGATGCACCGACGAAGGTTGCACCGATCATTGAGGTGAGAATGGTTAGTGCATGGTATCTAAGAGGCTAGAAAATATGAGGTGGTGAGAGTGCATATATCCATGGATCCACTGTAAAATCCCAAATTTTGGAATGTTATAATAAATATTAGAATGAGTGTTTGTTTTCTTGAGTGATTAAATTGAGTGAAATTTGAAACTTTTTGAAAACTTTTGAATGAGAGGGAATAAAATGACTTTCCCCGTTGTGTTTGATTTCCAATTCAATTCCATTTCAAATCAGTGAGAGAAGATAACATGACTTCTTCATAAACAAGGAATTTGAAAAGTGGATTTGAAAATCTCTGAATTATTCTTTTTGGAATTCATTTCATATTTGGTTCCATTTTAAATTTTGAAAGAATTCAAATACCCTTGACAAGATTTTGAGAGGAGTAACATGACACTCCACACGAGGGTTATTTTTGTGAAGTATTTGAACCATAAAACCCAGGGGGTTATTTGAAAATTTATTGCAAAAGAATTAAAATCAAATTAGGCATTTTCTGAAAATAATTTTTTAAGTATTTATTTGGCTGTGGAAAAATGTTCATTAAATTGCATTTATTCCCCTGGTCATTTTAATATAAAGATCTTCAATTTTCGAAGTGTTTTGAATGCCATAAATGAGTTTTCCTTTCACTGGAAATTAGAAAAGGAAAGGAATTAACATTTTAATAAAAAACCGGCTGGCCCACCCACCTTAACTCCCCGAGATCCCTCCGGATCGGTCACCGACGCTGCTGACACCGCCCCCTCCCTCACTGACAAGTGGACCCCACCGCCCAACCGCGCCATCCCCGCGCTCATCTTCCTCCCCGCGCTCCCCACCTCACCGGAGATCCCTCCCGCACCTGATCTCACTCCCCTTGCCGTTTCCTGAGCGTCCGCAGCGCCTATAAGAGCCCTTGCTACCTCCGTGCCTCATTCCACCCCGAACACCCCCTGCCCTCGTCAGAACACCACCACACCACCTCGCCAGAGCTGGGCTCCCAACCGAAGCCACCAGAGCTCGTGTCCGTCGCCCCCTCCACCCCCACTCCCCTCCGACACCACCTACGAACGCCGGAGACTCACCGCCGTCGTTTGGAGCACTCGAACGCCGCTCGCGACCACCGCAACACCGTCTCCGACCCTCGGCCGCCGTCGACTTCATCGGAGACCCCGACCCCCTCCTTTGTAAGCCATCCCCCCCTCCGTAGCCGTCGGATCTAGTGTCAATGGACTAGATTAGAAATTTTAAAACAACGAACCGGTACCCACTTCGCTTCGGTCATCCGGTCGCTAGCACCCTCGCGCACACCCCTCGTTCAATAGAATAGCACCACGTGTACCCCCTGTCCGCTTAGAAACGTTTTTCTTTTTCTGTTTTAATTTCAATTATAGAAATAGTTCTGTTTTTGTTTTCTTTATATCTTTTATGTTTTAAATTTTTTAATTTGATTCTTTTTGGTTTGTAGCACAAATTTTATCTAGTTTCAGTAGATATCAAGTTTGTCTATACTTGAAAATTTTAAAATTGAATTCAAATAGATTTGATTTAAATCTTATTTTCTGAGTATCTTGAGTTTAAAAATATATTTTTAGTTGATTCTTTTTGCTACTTATCACTAGTGACTTTAGTTAAAAGTAGATATAATTTGAGATTTTTTTTTGAATAATTTAAATTTGGGTTTCAAGCAAAACAGATTCTGTTTTAGTTCTTTTTAGGTTTATTCCTTTTTCTTTTTTTTAAATTATTTTAATTTATTTTATTTTGCATTAGTTGGCAGGTTTTACTTTGTTTTCTGTTAGTTAGCAGTAGTATTTCAGCCAAGTTTATTTTTATGTCATTTATTATTTTTATAGCATGAAATCAATTCTAGTTTCATAATAACTTGCAAATTGATTTCCTTGCTAGTTGGATTTCCTATTTGAAATCATTTTCATAGATTGTTTTATAAGTTTTGCTTTCTGTTAACTTAGTTTATATATATTTTGTTTTCTGTTATTTTAAAATTTTATTGTTTTTACTTGTTGTTAACTTATGGTGTTTAGTGTGTTGTTTTCATAGTTCTTATTTGTTCTTCAAAAGTAATTCTTTTTACTAAGTAAAATATTTACTAAAATACTTTTGTTATATTTGCTTTGTTTTTGTTTTGTTACCTTTGAAAATAGGATCATTTGTAGAGAAAAACCAACCCTTGGTTGTGTTGATGAAGTTTGTTGTTTTGAGTTTTTGTCTTAAGTATTTCCTTCATCACAACCTTGATGCTTTTGGTTTTGTGTTACTTTTTAATTGTTAGAATTGATTGCTAGTATGATTGTTTATATGAATGCAATGTTTTATTATTATAGATTTTTCATCGGAGAGTGACGAATAGTTCTAACAAGTATTTCTAAGAGCGATATTATTCTTCATCAACAGTACAGGCAAGTTCACTTTGACCATTTTGTTCATACCTATGTTTTATTGCATGTAGTGATATCATTCAACAAATCCCTCCAGTAGTGTTATTGAAAATTCTTGTAGTCAAGTAGAATGCATGAGGTAGGAACCCACCACTTGTTACTAAAGCCCCGGGAACGTTAGTTATTTTAATGCTATGCTAAAGTAGACGGGGTTTGGTATGAGTGTTCGTGAGTGGTGTGAGAAGGAGGACTCTACGTCAAGATGACAACTCCATGAAGGCATCTTCAAGTTCTGCATCTTCAAGACCTCAAGACTTCGAGACTCTAGAAACAAGTTTTCAATACACACTACTGGGTGAAGGATGGTTGATTGGGCATGCCTGGAGTAACCAGTGGATGGTCGGGATGCATGGAGAAGCACCATGACATCTTGCGGAAAGCTTCACCCAGACTCAAAGAGATGGATGAATACTTCATGCCCGGAAGCTTACCTGTGTAGCCACAAATCATTATGGGCTCTGGCTTGGTTGATCTTTGTTGTGACTCTGGCTGGGCAGTGCTATGAGATGTAGTCGACGTTAGAATGGATGGGCACTGACAGTAGTCAGGGAAACACTCTGAAAGACCATGTTTCATTCATCCTGTTCTCAAACACCCGACAGTGCGAGGACTTACTAGGAGGGAACGAATCTTGTGGGTAAAGTACACAATACTCTGCAGAGTTAAACCTAATCGATTAGCCGTGTCCCCGGTTACGGACAATATGAGCCTCTGGACTTGGATCTATCTCCGAACTCTCAACACTGGACTGATATTTAATTGTGGGCAACTTATGATACTTGTGGGCATTAAGACATCGGTTGGCGGAACCATGTCATGTTAGGTAACTCTGTAGTGAAAATTCCTGATATTCCTTTGTTGTAGGAAAAGAAATAAAATCAGCTTTTATGCAAAAACTCAGACACAGAGCCACAAAGCCTTACTGCATATAGAATAGTTTTTATCTTCTGTTCTACTATGGTGATCTTGCCGGTACATTCAATGTACTGACCTACACGGCTGCAACGTCTCATGTTGCAGATAAGCTCTACGACATGTAAGAGTACGATTCAGGGTTACGGTCTGCACTCAACCTGTCGTTGGTGTTATTGGGACTCCACTCCTGTTGACTGTTTCCACTGAGATTTTGAGGTATTTATCAGTTTTACGTTAATTACATGTGATTGCACTTTGATATATACATTGATGTACTGTGTGTGCCAGCATACTGATCCAGGGATGGCACAGAACACACAGAGGCTTGACCTTTCCAGGTCGGGTTGCTACATCCACGTTAGTCATAAGGAACTCACATACTTTTAGGGAGGAAGTTGGGAGGAGTTAACCATCGCGCGCCTCCGACTTAAACAACACTAGGATTTCAACGAGGAATAAGAATGCTCACACATCATCACCATGCCATAGAATATTTAGATGAACAACAAGTTAACACCCTCTAATTGACAATATTCTTACTAACCAATGATCATGCACTCATTCCTTTTCACATTACCACATTAATATCATTAACTCATAATTTCTCTTTTATGTGTTACATGAAAGTTTTGATTATGCACTCCTTAAATACCTATTATTTTTGGACTAGTCTTATAACCCATGCAAATTATAATCACCATTTATTAACTCTAAAACAAATATAAGTGAAGAAGTAGAGTGTAATTATTTCTTTAAAATCTATACGCCATCGTGCTCTAAAAGATATAAGTGAAGTACTTGAGCAACTGCTTAGCTCAAAAGATATAAGTGAAGCACAAAAAGTATTATAATAAATCATGGTGATCTTGTGCCTCTCTCAAGTAGGTGTGTCCAGCAAACAATTATTGTGTAAAAAATAAAACTAAAACTAAAACAAACAATGCTCCAGGCAAAACTCATATCATGTGATGAATAAAAATATAGCTCCAGGTGACATACCGATGGATTGAGACGAAAGAGGGGATGCCTTCTGTGGCATCCCCAAGCTTAGATGCTTGAGTCTTACTAGAATTTTACTTGGGTGCCTTGGTCATTCCCAAGATTTGGCTCTTGCCTCTCCTTATTCCTTCATACATAGTGATAGCACCCAAAATTTGAAAACTTCAGCACACAAAACTCAACATAAATCTTCGTGAGATCCGTTAGTATAATAAACATATCAAATACTTTAGGTACTGTTATAAAATAATTATTAATTTATTATTTCATAAGTTACTATATTCTAACTTCTCCATGGATAATACCCCCCGATACAATCTATATCATCATCAAAACAAGCAAACTATGTAAGCAAAAATAGAATATGTCTAAAACAGAACAGTTTGTAATGATCTGTAAAGAAACTATACTTATGTAACTCCATAAGTGCTAAAAAATTAGGGGAAATGGTGGATTTTTTATAGAAATATTGTGTAACAATTTCATATTAAAAAGATGTTCCAGTAAAATCAGAGAAATTCTGCACAAGACGATGAAGTTCTTGTTTTTGCACCGTATCAATTGTACTCATCATGCAAGTCATTCCAAAGGCTTTACTTGGAACAAACACTAATTTGAACATAAAAACACAATCATTAAAGTATAAATAATCATGTTATAAAAAACAAACAGAAATTAAAATCAAGAAAATAAGATAACTATTGGGTTGCCTCCCAACTAGCGCTATTGTTTTACGCCCCTAGCTAGGCATAATGCATACGCTCAAGTGTTTTCATCTTTGACACTCTACCCATAAGTAGCTCTCATGATAGATTCATAATGTGGTTTAATTCTCTTTCTAGGGAAGTGTTCCATCCCTTTCTTTAATGTAAATTGGAACCTTATGTTTCCCTCTTTCATATCAATAATTACACCTATAGTTCGTAAGAAAGGTATTCCAAGTATTATTGGGCAAGTTGGATTGCATTCAATATCAAGAACAATGAAATCTATAGGAACATAATTTACATTTGCAATAATAAACACATAATTTATTCTACCCAAAGGTTTCTTAATGGTAAAATCCGCAAGATGCGAGTTAAGGGAACAATCTTGAATATTGGTGAGACCAAGCATATCACAAAGATATTTAGGTATTGTTGGAACACTAGCACCAATGTCACACAAAGCATTGCATTCATATTATTTAAGATTTATTTGGATAGTAGGTTCCTGTCATGGGGAACGAGCACCTATGGGACCGGAGGGACCCCTTTCGGTTCGGCGGGGGTGAGGGCTCGCACAAAGAGCAGGTCCGATGAACAGCGCACGAGGATTTTACCCAGGTTCAGGCCGCAAGGATGTGTAAAACCCTACTCCTGCTTGGTTGTGTTGAGAGTGTTCTTAGGGTTCTAGCTACAGGAGCGCTATGAGCAGCTGCCACACGTGTGAGCTAGAAGGTCCCAAGTCGGAAAGTTAGGAGAATAAAAGTCCAAAAAAAGTCCTCTACCGTATCGCCCTGGGCCTCCTTTTATACTCTGAAGGGGATCCCAACAGTGGCGTACAGCGCGTACACGGGGTGTACAGAGCTACAGTGCTATCATACCTAACACTGACGGAGTAGGACAGGCGCATTTAATGCACCATCAGGCATCTCTGTCCGTTTGCGGGACGGGACAGGGGCCCATCCCATCGGCATTGCTTAGCCCCTCCATCGCCGACGTTGCGACTCATGCCTAGGCGAGGCGACACCTGGCATGTGTGCTGGCGGGGCCTTGCCAGGGCTTTGCTTTGCCGGGGCTTTGTCTTGCCTGAGGGTTCGATAGCCCTTCTGGCATGGTCTTGCCGGGGGTCTTGATTCATCTGTGCTTGCACCTGGCAAGTCCCTGCTGGGCCTCATCGCCAGGGTGGATTGTAGCAAGCCGACCTTAAAGGTCGAATCTCCGGTGTTTCTGTACCATCCCAAGATCATGCTGGTACTCACACGGTACATCAATGTATATATCAAAGGGAAATCACACAGCATAAATTAATCGAAATCTCATATCGAGTCCTTTATTACAATAATGATTACAATAAAGTGGCTGAAGGCCAACTCATGAGATAAACTAAACCATAAACTTGCGGAAGCATAGAAGGTAGATGAGTCCATCTGACTCCAAGGGCATCTCACCGAGCGTAGAGCGTATCCTCACTCCTGGTCGGAAAAGTACTCTACAACATGATACGTTGCAGCCGTATAGGTCAGCATATTGAATATGCTGGCAAAGTCACCAGAGAGGGGGTAAAGTAATCATCTAGTCTATATGCAAATATGGCAGAGGGGGGGGGGGGTAAGTTTTTGCATAAAGCCAATTTTTTCCCTACGACAAGAGAGGACAAAAGCATAATTACTACAATGTTGGTTGATTAATGAGATGGTTCCACCAACCAATCTCATACCCAAGTTGACATTAATAACCCACATCAATATAATTAATTGTGTTGAGAGTTCCAAATAGTTTCAGTTCCTTTGGCTCAAACTGTCCATGACCGTGGACACGGCTAATCGATTAGGTTTGGGTACTCTGCAGAGTTTTGCACACGTTCCCCACAAGATTTGGTTGCCTCCGTTTGATTTCTCGCAGTTCAGGGTGTTTGAGAAACGGATGACCAAAACATGGTCTTCTAAAGGGTTTCCCTAAGACTCTGTCGGTGCCCATCCTTTCCTACCGTTCTTCTACATCTCGTAGCACCGCCTGTCCAGGGTCACCACGATATCCAACCAAGCCAGAGCCCATAATGACTTGTGGCTGTGTAGGTAAGCCTTGGGTCTTGAAGCATCCATCCATCTCTTTGTGCCTGGGTGGACCTTTCCGCAAGAATACTGGCACATCTCCAGCATCATCTAGGCTAACCACTGGTTTCTCCAGGGCGTCATTCAACCATCATCCACCCAGAGGTAAGTTGAAAACTTGTAGTCTTGAAGACTTGATCATCATGTAGGTCTTGAAATTATTAACTCACAACTCTCATGAATCACACAACCAACCCCGTCTACTAATAGCATAGCAAAATGTGAAACAACGTTTCCCGGGGCCAATGTGTCAAAGGGGTTGAGGGGTACCTACCACATGATACTACAAAAAGTAACCAAGTTTCCAATGTACCTACTTTGCATGCAATTGGGGTGATGGAAGAACTAATGCAATAAAACATAGGTAGACATGATCAAAGTGACTTGCCTTGCTGACGGTCCTCGTACTCGAGTGACTCTAGATAACAAGCTTCGCACTCCAGATGATCTAACGAATCAAACAAGAGCACTTCATAAGCATAAATACCAAACAAATCACACAATTCAGCAAGGTTAAACAAACAATACTAAAACCATTCAATAGTATCAATCAAGAGAAAAGAATCAAAATAAAAAATATTTTGACTCACAATTTTTTTCTGTCAAAAACTACTACTTTAAGACAAACAACCAAGCAATAGCTAGTAGAAAAATAAATAGTAAAGAAATCAATTTTAGTAAACAGAATCGAATTCACTAAAAACTTTTGTGTAAAGAAGCACTACTAAAGTGAAAATAACTAGAATGTTACTATAACTTTGGAATAGGAAACCAAAACAATAATACTATTAACACTAATATTATTATCATCATATTACCTAACAGAATTGAATTACTAAAATTATTTATTAGAAATCTAACTTAATCATCTATCTAGTGTGTGAAAGTAAAACTAAATTGTTTTATAAAATTATACCTAATGAAAAAGATATAAAGATTCCTATAACAACATGGTATAAAACTAAACAATTATTTTAAATATTAGCAAGTAATGTTACCTAAATGTTTGAAACAACAGAAACTAATGAAAACTATTAACAAAGTTTAACTAATTCAGATTAAAAATTAGATTAAAATTAGGAAAACTAAACTACATTAGGAACTAAACAGATTCTATTTTTGTTAAAAACAGTAACTAAATTTATTCAAAACATACTCAAATCATGTAGGATAATAGATTTAACTAATACCAAACAGTGGCAAAAAGATTCATATAAAAATATTTTTTTAAACTATAGTTACGCAGATTTTAGTAATTTGAACAAATTTGATTAGATTCAAAATTTAAAGCTCAAATTTGAAATCTAAGCATACAGTCATAAACTACAACAAATATGTGAACTAATGCAAAAATAATGAACTAAAAACACTAAATAGTTTAAAAGATATGATAAAAACAAGATTTGAAAACATTCTGTTTTCTAAAACAGAAAAGAAAAGAAAAGAAAAACTGATCGAACGGACAGGGCGACGTGTCGTTCTCTGGTTGGCTACGGGGTGCACGAGATCTGGCGTTTCGAGCGAATGACCGAGCTGTAGAGGATACTGGTTCGAGTTTTAAAACGATCTAATCCTATGCGTCGGATCTGGATCGAACGGCTACGGGAGGGTTCGGTGGCTTACAGAGAAGGGGGGTTGCCGGCGAGGGGGTTCTCCGGCAAGGCCGAGGCGGCTAGGTCGTCGAGGAAGGTGCTCCGGTGGTTGGGGACGGTGTCCGAGGGGTGCAAACGACGGCGGCGGGTCTCCGGCGTGCTCTGGTGGGGTCGGAGGGGAGTGGGGTCGATAGAGGCGACGGGCACGAGCTCCGGGAGCTTCGGTGGGGATCCGAACTCCGGCGAGGGTGTGGGCAGCACTCTGGCGAGGTAGAGTGGGGGCTCGGGGTGGAATGAGGAGCGGAGGGTCGTCGCTACTTATAGGGCCGGAGCGGTGGTCGGGGAAGGAAAGAGGAGGGAGATCCGGAGAGGAGGAATCGCCGGCGATGTCCTGTCGACGCGAGGAGGAAGGCGACCGCGGCGTCTTTGGGATCGAACGGTGGGGACAGGGCATCAGAGAGAGGGAGGGCGGCGTCAGTGCGTCGGTCGGTCGGCTCAGAGTAGTTTCGGGACTTAACTGCTGTGGTCCGGCCCGTTTCTAATTAATTTGTTTCCTTTTTAATATCCAGAGCAGTAAAAGTCATTTAAAATCATTCAAAACATTTCCAAATATAGGAAATATATATATCAAAATGATCAGGAGAACTAATGCTATTCAATGAAATTTTTTCCTGTATCATTTGAATACTTTGAAAAAAATAATTATTTTCAGATAATGCCTATTTGGTTTTAAAACCTTTTGCAAATATTTTTCAAATAGCCCCCAGGTTTTATTGTCCAAATATTTCACCAAGATGACCCTGGTGTGGAGTGTCATGTTACTCCCCTCTTTTATTTGAACTTTTCTAGAAGTTTTCAAATAGGTGAAACAAGAAAAGGGGAAAGATGAAAGTGACATTTCAGAAATTCAAAAGAAGCACTTCAACCATTATATTCATTCAAAAAATATGATGATGATGCATAGCTATATTTCATAACATTCCAAAATGAAATTTTGGGATGTTACAAACCTACCCACCTTAAGATGAATCTCGCCCTCGAGATTCGGGTTGGCTAGAAAATAGGTGCGGATGGTCTCTACGAAGATCTTCTTCGCGTTCCTAGGTGGCTTCTTCCTCGGTGTGGTGACTCCAGAGAACCTTACAGAACTTGATGATCTTGCTTCGGGTAACTTTGTTGGCAGTCTCGAGGATTCTGACAGGTTTCTCCTCGTAGGTCAGGTCACTGTCAAGTTGTATGGCCTCTAGGAGCACTGTGTCTCTAAAAGGAATATCAACCATCTCAGCATGGCATTTCTTCAACTGGGATACATGGAAAACATCATGAACTCCGAACAGTCCTTCTGGCAATTCCAGCTTGTATGCAACTTCGCCTCTACGTTCCAGAATTTTGTAGGGGCCTATGAATCTGGGTGCTAACTTTCCTTTAACACCAAACCTCTTGATTCCTCGAAGTGGGGACACACGAAGATATGCTCGATCCCCTACTTCATATGTCACCTCCTTGCGTTTGTTATCGGTGTAACTCTTCTATCGGGATTGAGCTATCTTGAGTCGGTCTCGAATCAGTTTGACCTTATCTTCAGAATCTCTGATAAGATCGGGACCAAAAAGTTGTCGGTCTCCAACACCATCCCACGTCAATGGTGTTCTGCACCTCCTTCCGTATAAAGCTTCGAAAGGGACCATCTTCAGACTGGTCTGATAACTGTTGTTGTATGAGAACTCTGCGTAAGGTAAGTTTGTTGGGGAACGTCGCATGGGAAACAAAAATTTTCCTACGCACACGCAAACCTATCCATGGTGATGAGCATCTACGAGAGGGAGAGTGGATCTACGTACCCTTGTAGATCTCTAAGCGGGAAGCGTTAAGAAACGCAGTTGGTGTAGTCGAACTTCCTCGCGATCCAAATCGCCGAGCGTCCCGCGATCCAATCACGAACCGTCCCGCAAACACATCATGATCCGTCCCGCAAACTCATCACGATCCGTCTCAAGATCTTGATCACGATCTGTCCCGCGAACTCATCACGATCCGTTCCGTGATCACATCACGAACCGTCTCGCGATCTCGATCACGGTCCTTCCGATCTGGTGCCGAACGGACGGCACCTCCGCGTTCAGCACACGTGCAGCTTGATGACGATCTCCACCGTCTCGATCCAGTGAGAGGAGGTGGAGAGGATAGAGAGTTCACCGGCAGGGTGATGGCGCTCCGGTGATGGTGGTGGAGCAATTCGGGCAGGGCTTCGCCTAAGCGCTGCAGAAAACCGATCTAGAGGAGAAACTATGCACCGGTGGAACGGGTAGCACGTGGCCGGAAATTCTGTCCAAAAACCACCCAATCCACTAGTATATATAGGAGGAGAGGAGAGGAGAGGCAGCCAAGGCCTTTGGGTCGGCCGAAATAGGAGGTGGGAAGCAATCCTACTTCACCTCCAATCCTAGTTGGAGTAGGATTGCCTCCTATTGGCTGATTTTCCACTTTTTGCTTTAGGACTTTCTCTCCTGCGCCATGGGGCTTTGTGGCTGTTTTCCCAGCTCACTAAGGGATGGTTATTATTCTCCCACAGCCCATGGACCTCTTGGGGTCGAAATACCCCTCCCGGAGGCCTCCCGGTACACTACCGGCACTCCCGGTACACTACCGATGAGCCCGAAACTTTTCCGGAAACCAAACTGGGACTTCCTATATATGAATCTTTACCTCCGGACCATTCCGTAGCTCCTTGTGACGTCCGGGATCTCATCCGGGACTCCGAACAAACTTCGGTCACCACCATACATAACTCTACACTACCAAAACGTCACCGAACCTTAAGTGTGCAGACCCTGCGGGTTCGAGAACTATGTAGACATGACCGAGACACCTCTACGGTCAATAACCAATGGCGGGACCTGGACGTCCACATTGGTTCCTACATATTATACGAAGATCTTTATCGGTCGAACCTCTATGTCAAGGATTCAGTTAATCCCGTATAACGTTCCCTTTGTTCTTCGGTATGTTACTTGCCCGAGATTCGATCGTCGGTATCTCCATACCTAGTTCAACCTCGTTACCGGCAAGTCTCTTTACTCGTTCAGTAATACAAGATCCCGCAACTAACAATTAGTCACATTGCTTGCAAGGCTTATTGTGATGTTGCATTACCGAGTGGGCCCCAAGATACCTCTCCATCACACGGAGTAACAAATCCCAGTCTCGATCCTTGCCAACTCAACAGACACCATCGGAGATACCTATAGAGCACCTTTATAGTCACCCAGTTACGTTGCGACGTTTGATGCACACAAGGCACTCCTCCGATATTTGTGAGTTGCATGATCTCATGGTCATAGGAACACATACTTGACATGCGAAAAACAGTAGCAATAAACTGACACGATCATATGCTACGTTTGCAGTTTGGGTCTTGTCCATCACATCATTCTCCTAATGATGTGACCCCGTTATCAAATGACATCTCATGTCCATGGCTAGGAAACCTTAACCATCGTTTGATCAACGAGCTAGTCTATTAGAGGCATACTAGGGACATGGTGTTGTCTATGTATTCACACATGCATCTAAGTCTCCGATCAATACAATTATAGCATGGATAAAAAACGATTATCATGAACAAGGAAATATGATAATAACTAATTTATTATTGCCTCTAGGGCATATTTCCAACAAAGTTTTCATCCCAACTGGACCCATATTCTAGCGCGCAGGCTCTCAACATGTCCTCCAGAATCTGGTTGACTCTCTCAGTCTGTCCATCGGTCTGCGGATGAAAAGATGTACTAAACTCCAGTCTTGTACCCAAAGTTTCATGCAGCTGATGCCAAAACTTTGAAGTAAATTGTGTTCCTCTATCTGACACGATACTCCTCGGAACTCCATGCAGACATACGATCCTGGTCATATATATCTTGGCTAGCTTAGCACTGGTATATGTGGTTTTCACTAGAATGAAGTGAGCCACCTTGGTCAAGCGACCGACCACTACCCAAATGGAGTCATATCCTGAACGGATCCTAGGTAGTCCTGTGATGAAGTCCATACTGAGATTTTCCCATTTCCACTCGGGTATCGGCAAACGTTGGAGTAACCCTGCTGGTTTCTGATGTTCCGCCTTTACTCGCTGACAAACATCACATACCGCCACATGTTCGGCAATATCTTTCTTCATACCTGTCCACCAGTAACTTTCCTTCAAATCTAGGTACATCTTGGTGTTGCCTTGGTGTATCGAGTATGGAGAATCGTGGGCTTCTTGAAGTATCAACTTCCTGAGCTCTGGGTCATGGGGCACATAGATTCGGTTTTCAAACCATAGAGTACCCTGTTCATCCTCACGAAAGCCTTTAGCCTTGCCTTCCTTCATTCTCTGCTTTATCTCAGCTATCTCCTTGTCCGATTTCTGGGCTTCTCGAATTCTTTCGGTCACGGTGGACCGAATCTCAAGTGTGGCAACATATCCTTGTGGAACTATCTCTAACCGAAGCTCTCTGAGATCTTTGGTTAACTCTTGGGGTAATCCTCCGGCCATGAGTGTGTTCACATAACTCTTCTGACTCAAAGCATCTACCACAACATTTGCTTTTCCTGGATGGTAATGTAATCTCATGTCATAGTCCTTGATTAACTCTAACCATCTCCTCTGTTTGAGGTTCAACTCCTTCTGCGTGAAGATATACTTCAGGCTCTTATGATCAGTGTACACGTCACAACTATTTCCGATAAGGAAATGTCTCCAGGTCTTGAGTGTGTGCACTACGGCTGCTAGCTCCAAATCATGGGTGGCATAATTCAATTCATGGGGTTGTAGCTGTCTGGATGCATATGCTATAACTTTTCCCTCCTACATGAGTACTCCTCCAAGTCCTTGACGGGATGCATCACAATAAACCTGGAAGTCCTTCCGATTGTTTGGCAGTATCAACACTGGGGCTGTGACCAACCGTTGCTTCAATTTCTGGAAACTGGCCTCACATTCCTCAGTCTAGATATACTTAGTCTCTTTCTTCAACAACTTTGTCATGGGCTTGGCAATCTTTGAGAAATTCTCAATGAATCTCCGGTAATAGCCGGCAAGTCCGAGAAAACTGTGGATCTCCTTAACTGAGGTGGGTGACTTCCACTCAGTGACTGCTTCAACCTTAGCGAGGTCTACTGCTATTCCTTCTTCATAAATAACATGTCCAAGGAATCCGACATCCGTCAGCCAAAATTCACATTTACTGAACTTGGCATACAACTGATGCTCTCTAAGCTTCTCCAGAACTAAACGCAAGTGTTCCTTGTGTTCTTCCCCGCTCTTGGAGAATATCAAAATGTCATTGATGAACACCACGACAAACTTGTCCAAATATTCCATAAACACTTTGTTCATCAAATTCATGAAATAGGCCGGAGCATTAGTCAAACCAAAGGACATGACTATATACTCGTATAAGCCATACCTGGTGGTGAAAGCTGTTTTGGGTATATCCTGTTCATGAATCTTCAGTTGGTGATACCCTGATCGAAGATCAATCTTGGAGAATACTTTGGCGCCTACTAGCTGATCAAACAGGTCATTAATCATCGGCAGAGGGTACTTATTCTTGATATTCACCTCGTTTAATGCTCGATAATCGACCACCATCCTCAAGGTTTTATCTTTCTTCTCCACCAAAAGAACTGGGGCTCCCCAAGGTGATGAACTTGGGCGAATATATCCCTTGTCCAATAGCTCCTTAATCTGCTTCTTGATTTCCACTAAATCATTTGCGGGCTTCCGATAGGGTCTCTTGGAAATTGGGGCTGTCCCTGGTAGTAGCTCTATTAGGAACTCAATCTCCCTATCTGGTGGCATGCCTGGTAATTCCTCTGGGAATACATCTGGAAAGTCTCGTACAACCGGTACTTCCTCCTGAACAACTCCTGTGAGGGAATTTAACCGGGCACTCGTCTGTGTGCGTCGGGATACATACTTAATCCTTTTGTTCTCCGGAGTGGTGAGTGAAATAGACTTGCTGGGGCAATCAAGGTTTCCTTCATACTTGGTCATCCAATCCATGCCTAGGATTACATCCAATCCCTAGGATTCTAAGACGATGAGGTCGGTAGGAAAAACATGGTTTCCTATGTGAAGTTTCAGGGCGTGGCATCCTATTCCTGCCGTCATCATTCCTCCTGGGGAATTTACTTTAATGGGCTGACTAAGGGTTCTGGTGGGTAAACCATACTTTTCCACAACTACCCTTGATATGAATGAATGCGTTGCACCAGAATCAAAAAGTACCATAACTGGACGTGAATGCAATAAAAACTTACCAACCACAGTCTCGGGCTGATCATAGACTTCTTCCACATCGAGGTGGTTCACCTAAGCACGAGGAAACGGATTTGGCTTCTTAGCTGCGGATTTGCTATTTCCATTCCCTTGCTTGTTCTGAGGGTATTCAGTGGCATAGTGCCCTGTCTTCTGACACTTGAAGCATGTGATGTGGTTCAGATCCTTCTGAGCTGGAGCGGGATGATATTGGTTGCCATTCCCACTTCCATTACCATTCTTGAAGCTGCCATTGTTGGGACGATTATTCCCATTTCCTCCATGGTGGTGGCCTCCATGGTTGTACACTGGATGAGTGTGTCCTCCATACTTACCGGTCCCTGATCCGGTATTCCTGAGTACGGGGTGTAGCGGGGCTTCTGATGAGCTCCAGAGGTAGACTTCCTGTGTGCATACTTCCTCTTGCGGTTCTCAATCTGCTGTTGCTTCCCCTCCAAGATGAGGGCCTTGTCTACCAGCTCCTGGTAGTTGCGGTGACCATTGGAGAAACGGGGCGGTTGCTGTTCACCCCGTGATCGAGGGCGCCGCTATTGGAGGAGATGGGCGGTGACCCTTGGAGCAGGGGAGAGCCAACCTCCGTGCTTCCCCCTATAAATTGAGGGATAGCGAGGGCGGTGCTCATCCATCCTTACTTCCTCCTCCGAGTGTGAACCTCCATAGCTTGCCCTTCAATGTCTTCCCTAACCTTCGAGTGGCGTTCGCCCTTAGCCATGAATAGGGGGTGAGGATGGCCACCATCCTCAGCTCCAAGGAGGAGCTCTCGTCGGGATCATGCCACCGCTTCAGCCACAGAGGCGGGGGCGGCCCGAGTGCGCGTGGTGGAAGGGGCACAAGGGGTCGTGGCCATCATGGAGGCCGAGGTCGGGGGAGGCGGAGCGCTGCTCCACCCCGTCTTCCGACGCCAGGCCTCTCCCTTGAGGAGACCCACGCTGAGGGGACGGCGCTGGGATTCGTCCTCGAGCTAGACGGTCCCCTCCGGAGTCATCTGCGCCTTCCTTGCCTCTTCGCCATGGCGATGGAGGCCGATGAGCCGCCCGTCCTGTGGTTACGGGCGCATGGTTGTTGTAACGACGCGACGTGGGTAGACGCCGAGTACCCAGCGAACCGTGTCATGTTCTCAGACGCAGCTGGAAGACCTTCGCCCGCAGCCACAACCTCTAGGTGGGGCATGTCCTTCGCTTTAAAATGATGGATGCCAATCTGCTCTCCATCAAGATTTATGGGCGCTCCGACGTCCGTCTCAACTGCTGCGAAGGGAGCTCGAGCAGCATAGAAAGCTTGTCCTCGGCCGAGAGTGATGAGGAGGACAGTGGCGAAGACGATGATGGTGAGTCCGGTCTTCGGGCGGCCAAGTCAGAACCCGATGACTCAAGCTCGGACTTACCGCCGGTTGCACCATCACCTCCAGCCTCACGCCTCTCCCCCTCCCGGCAGGACGACCTTGCCGGGGGCCTTTATCCTGGGCGCTACCTCATCTTCCAGCTGGGTCTTCCGGCTTCTGGGGTCCATTTGTTGGAAATATGCCCTAGAGGCAATAATAAATTAGTTATTATCATATTTCCTTGTTGATGATAATCGTTTATTATCCATGCCAGAATTGTATTGATCGAAAACTCAGATACATGCGTGGATACATAGACAACACCATGTCCCTAGTATGCCTGTAATAGACTAGCTCGTTGATCAAAGATGGTTAAGGTTTCCTAGCCATGGACATGAGATGTCATTTGATAACGGGATCATGTCATTAGGAGAATGATGTGATGGACAAGACCTAAACTATAAACATAGCATATGATCGTGTTAGTTTAGTGCTATAGTTTTCTGCATGTCAAGTATCTGTTCCTATGACCATGAGATCATGCAACTCACCGACACTGGAGGAGTACCTTGTGTGTATCAAACATCGCAATGTAACTGGGTGACTATAAAGGTGCTCTATAGGTATATCCGAGGGTGTCTATTGGGTTGGCATGGATCAAGACTGGGATTTGTTACTCTGTGTGACGGAGAGGTATCTCAGGGCCCACTCGGTAATACAACCTCACAATAAGCCTTGCAATCAATGTGACTAAGTGTTAGTCACGGGATCTTGTATTACGGAACGAGTAAAGAGACTTGCCGGTAACGAGGTTGAACTAGGTATGGAGATACCGACGATCGAATCTCGGGCAAGTAACATACCGAAGAACAAAGGGAACATCATACGGGATTAACTGAATCCTTGACATAGAGGTTCGACCGATAAAGATCTTCATAGAATATGTAGGAACCAATATGGGCATCCAGGTCCTGCTATTGGTTATTGACCGTAGAGGTGTCTCGGTCATGTCTACATAGTTCTCGAACCCGCAGGGTTTGCACACTTAAGGTTCGGTGATGTTTCGATAGTATAGAGTTATGTATGGTGGTTACCGAAGGTTGTTTGGAGTCCCGGATGAGATCCTAGACGTCACAAGGAGCTCTGGAATGGTCTGTAGGTAAATATTGATATATAGGAAGTCCTGTTTTGGTCACCGGAAAAGCTTTGGGCTCATCGATAGTGTACCGGGAGTGCCGGGAGGGTACCGGGGGACCATTGGGAGGGGTGTCATGCCCCGAGGGTCCTCATGGGCTGCAGGAGGAGACAAACCAGCCCTTACTGGGCTGGCCTAAGCCTCCACTTAAGCCCATGTGGTTTGAGAAGGAAAAATCCAAAGGTGGAGAGGTGGAAAGAGTTTCCAAGTGGAAAGGAGGAATCCTACTCCTAATAGGATTGGAGTAGGACTCCTCCACCTCCAATTTCGGCCAAGTCTTGAGGGTTTGAGGCTGCTTCCTCCCCTCCCTCCCTCCTATATATACTAGAGGATTTAGAGGGGAAAGCTAACCCTAATTGCCACGTGCCCCCTCTACTTCATCTAGATCTGTTTCTCCTCTAGATTAGTTCTGCGGTACTTAGGTGAAACCCTGCAGGATAAGTTCACCACCAGCGCCACCACGCCATTGTGCTACCGGAGAACTCATCTACCTCTCCGCTCCCTCTTGCTGGATCAAGATGGCGGAGATCATCATCGAGCTGTACATGTGGTGAACGCGGAGGTGCCGTCTGTTCGGCGCTAGATCGGAAGGACTATGATCAAGATCACAGGACGAATCGTGATGGGATCGCGGGACGGATCGTGATGGAATCACGAGATGGATCGTGATGGGATCACGGGATGCTCGGCGATTTGGATCGCAAAGACGTTCAACTACATCAACCGCGTTTATTAACGCTTCCCACTTAGCGATCTACAAGGGTATGTAGATCCACTCTCCCTCTTGTAGATGCTCATCACCATGGATAGATCTTGCGTGTGTGTAGGATTTCTTTTGTTTCCCATGCAACATTCCCCAACAGTGGCATCATGAGCTAGGTCTATGTGTAGATGAGATCATGAGTAGAACACAAAGGAGTTTGTGGGTGTTGATGCTTAGATTGCTTCCTCCCTTGGTCCTGTTTTGGTTCAGCGGTATTGTGGGATGAAGCGGCCCGAACCAACCTTACTCGTACGCTTACGAGAGACCGGTTCCATCAACTGACGTGTAACTTCATTGCATAAAGATGGCTGGCGGGTGTGTTTCTCCTAGTTTAGTTGGATCGGATTCGACAAAGGCGGTCCTTGAGAAGGTTGAAAAGCAACTTATGTATCACCGTTGTGGTTTTTGCGTAGTGAGAATTGTTCTTGCTAGATACCCGTAGCAGCCATGTAAAACTTGCAACAACAATTAGAGGACGTCTAACTTGTTTTTGCAGGGTATGTTGTGATGTGATATGGCCAATTACCTGATGAGATATATGTGATGTATGAGATGATCATGTATTGTATAGAATATCACGACTTGCATGTCGATGAGTACAACAACCGGCAGGAGCCATAGGGTTGTCTTTAATTATTGTATGACCTACGTGTCAATCATTAAGCGCTATTTAATGCTTTACTTTATCGCTAAGCAGTAGAAATAGTAGTAGAAGCATGGTGGGGGTGACAACCCCGATGGCGACACATTGATGGAGATCAAGATGATGGAGATCATGTTGTCATGCCGGTGATGATGTAGATCTTGCCAGTGCTTTATAGATGGAGATCAAAAGCACAAGTTCATGGCCATATCATGTCACTTATGATTTGCATGTGATGTTAATCCTTTTATGCACCTTGTTTTGCTTAGGACGACGGTAGCATTATAAGGTGACCCCTCACTAAAATTTCAATATAAATTGTGTTCTCCTCGAGTGTGCACCATTGCGAAAGTTTTTCAGGTCGAGACACCATGTGATGATCGGGTGTGATAGAATCTACGTTCATATACAATGGGTGCAAGCCAGTGTTGCACGTGCATTACACTCGGGTTAAACATGACGAGCCTAGCATGTATAGACATGGCCTCGGAACACAAGAGACCGAAAGGTCGAACATGAGTCATATACTAGATATGATCGACATGATGATGTTCACCATTGAAACCACCTCAACTCACATGATGATCGGAGTTGAGTTGGTGAATTTGTATCATGTATCACTCGAATGACCGGAGGGATGTCAATTTGAGTGAGAGTTCTTAGGTAATATGATTAATTGAACTCATTATCATGAACATAGTCAAAGTGTCTTTGCAAATTATGTTGTAGATTACTAGCTCACGTTGTAGCTCCCTTGAATTTTTATATGTTCCTAGATAAATATAGTTGAAAGATGATAGTAGCAATATTGTGGACTGGGTTCATGATCTGAGGATTGTCCTCATTGCTGCATAGAAGGCTTATGTCCTTAATGCACCGCTCGGTGCGCCACACCCTCTAGCGTCGTCTGGAGATGTTGTGAACATCTGACATGCACATTCCAATTATTACTTGATAGTTTAGTGTGTCATGTACCACGGCTTAGAATTGAGGATCCAAAATGTTTTGAACGTCACAGAACATATGAGATGTTCTAAGAGCTGAAATTGGGATCTCAGGCTCGTGCCCGTGTTGTGAGATATGAGATCTCCAACAAGATTCTTTGCATGCAGGATGAAGGAGAATATATAGCTCAATCGCTGAGCATGTGCTCAGATTGTCTGGGTGCTACAATCGCTTGAATCGAGTGGGAGTTGATCTTCCAGATAAGATAGTGATTGATATAGTTCTCCAAGTTACTCTCACTAAGCTACTAGAACTTCGTGATGAACTATAATTATGCCAGGGATGGAAATGATGATCCCTGAGCTATTCACAATTTTTGACACCGCAAAGGTAGAAATCAAGAAGGAGCATCAAGTGTTGATGGTTAGTGAAACCACTAGTTTCGAGAAGGGCAAGGGCTGGGAGGGAAAATTCATGGATGGCAAGTCAGTTGCTGCTCCAGTGAAGCAACCCAAGGTTGAACCCAAACCCGAGACTAAGTGCTTCTATTATGAGGAGAACGGTCGCTGAAGCGGAACAACCCTAGATACTTGGTAGATAAGAAGGCTGGCAACATCAATAGAATTATATTTGATATACGTGTTATTGATGTGTACCTTGCTAGTACTCCTAGTAGCACCTGGGTATTAGATACCAGTTCAGTTGCTCAGTCTTGGTAACTTGAAATAAAATCTACTGAATAAACGGAGACTAGCTAAGGGCATTGTGACGATGTGCATTGGAAGTGTTTCCAAGGTTGATGTGATCACCATCGCACACTCTCTCTACCTCCGGGATTAGTGATGAACCTAAATAAATGTTATTTGGTGTTTGCGTTGAGCATGAACGTGATTAGATCGTGCAATATGGTTATTCATTTAAGTGAGAGAATAATGGTTATTCTGTTTACATGAATAATACCTTCAATGGTCATGAATCTAATGAGAATGGTTTGTTCAATCTTGACCGTAGTAATACACATGTTCAAAACATTGATGCCAAAAGATGCAAAGTTAATAATTATAGTACCACATACCTGTGGCACTATCACTAAATGTCATATTGGTATAAATCGCATGAAGAAACTCCATGCTGATGGATCTTTGGACTCATTCGGTTTCAAATCAGTTGAGACATGCGGACCATGCCTCTTGGGCAAGATGACTAAAGACCTCGTTTTCAGTATGATGGAGCGGGCTAGTAACTTATTGGAAAGAATACATGTTGATGTATGCAATCCAATGAGTGTTGTAGCATGCACTGGATATCATTATTTTTCTTACCTTCGCTGATGATTTGTGTATATATAAGTATATTTGCTTAATGAAACACAAGTCTGAAACATTTGAAAAGTTCAAACAAATTCAGAGTGAAGTTTAAAGATCATCATGACAAGAAGATAAAAATGTCTACAATATGATCGTGGAGGTGAATATCTAAGTTATGAGTTTGGCATACAACTTTAGACAATGTGAAAGTTGTTTCACAACTCACGCCACCTGGAACACCATAGTGTGATGGTGTGTAAGAACGTCATAGTCGTGCTTTATTGGATATGGTGCGTACTATGATGTCTCTTATCGTTTTGCCACTATCGTTTTGGGGTTATGCATTAGAGACAACTACATTCACTTTAAATAGGGCACCATCTAAATCTGTTGAGATGACACCGTATGATTATGGTTTGATAGAAACCTAAGCTGACATTTCTTAATGTTTAGAGTTGCGACGCTTATGTGAAAAAGGGTTTTCACCTAATGAGCTTGAACCCAAAGCAGACAAATGCATCTTCATAGAATACCCTAACTTAACAATTGGGTAAACCTTCTATCTTATATCCAAGCACAAAGTGTTTCTTGCTAAAACGGGTCCTTTCTCGAGAAAGAGTTTCTCTCGAAAGAATTGAGTGGGAGGAAGATAGAACTTGATGAGGTTGTTGAACCTTTGTTTCAACTAGAGAGTAGCGCAGCGCAGAAAGATGTTTCTGTGGAGCCTACGTTAGTTGAAGAGGAAGTTAATGATGATGATCATGAAGCTTCGGATCAAGTTACTGTCGAACCTCATAGGTCAACAAGGATGTGTACTGCTCCTGAATGGTACGACAACCCTGTCTTAGAGGCCATGTTGTTAGACAATGATGAACCTACAAGCTATGGAGAAGCGATGATGGGCCCGAATTTTGATAAATGGTTAGACGCCATGAAATTGGAGAAAGGATCCATATATGAAAACCAAGTATAGACTTTGGTAGACTTGCCCATTGAACGGCAAGTCGTTGAGTACAAATGGACCTTTAAGATGAAGACAAACACTGATGGTGAATGTCACCATTTATTAAGCTCGACTTGTCGCAAAGAAGTTTCTGCCAAGTCCAAGGAGTTGACTACGATGAGACTTTCTCACTCGTAGCGATGCTAAAGTCTGTTTTAATTATGTTAGCAGTTGCTGCATTTTTCAACTATGAAATGTGGCAGATGGATGTCAAAACATTGTTTCCTTAGCGGTTTACTTGAGGAAAGGTTGTATGTGATACAACCAAAAGGTTTTGTTAGTCCTAAGGATGCTAAAAGGTGTGCAAGCTCCAGTGATCCTTCTATGGACTAGAGCAAGTATCTCGGAGTTGGAATATACACTTTGATGAGGTGATCAAAGTTTTTGGGTTTATACAATTGTATTTACAATAAAGTGAGTGGGAGCACTATAGAATTTTTGATAGGCATATGTGGATGACATATTTTTGATCGGGAATGATGTAGAATTTCTGGAAAGCATAAAGGGTTGTTTGAAAAGAGTTTTTCAAAGGAAGACCTAGATAAAGCTACTTAATTGTTGGGCATCGAGATCTATAGAGATGGATCAAGACGTTTGATAAGACTTTCAATGAGTACATACCTTGACAAGATTTTGAAAGAGTTCAAAATGGATCAGTCAAAGAAAGAGTTCTTGCCTTATTTGTAAGGTGTGAAGTTGAGTGAGACTCAAAGCTCGACCATGACAGAAGAAAGAGAAAGGACGAAGGTCGTCCCCTGTGCCTTATGCATAGGCTCTGTATAGTATGTCATGCTGTGTACCACACCTGTGTGTGCCTTGCCATGAGACCGTCAAGGGTATGAAAAGTGATCCAGGAGTGGATCACTAGACATCGGACAAAATTATCCTTAGTAACTAGAGGACTAAGGAGATGTTTCTCGATTATGGAGGTGATAAAGTGTTGGAGATATGCCCTAGAGGCAATCATGTATGATGATATTTCCTATGTGTTTATGAATAAAGATAGTCCTTGGACATTATCATTGATGTCTATTAACAAGTATGTGACTTGTGTGTGAGACTGTGCATTGTATGATGACTTTCCTAAATGGTCCCTAGTTGAAAGGGTTGTATGGACGCGCAACTAGTTAGTCTAGCATATGACACGGTGGATTGTCCGGTCTCACTGACCATGTAGCATTGGATGCTAGCCAGATAATATGGACTCAAAAAGGTCTGGTCGGATTCGACATAGCCGGATCCGAGTCGAGATAAGGTCTGAGTTGGATAGACCCAACTATGAGACACGGATATAGGTCATCTGTGAGTCTCTAGTACAAGATACGGTCTATGTCCTAAGACCTCAGCTGGTGCATGTACTCGGGATGGTGACAAACTTGCTTTGGGCCGACCAAATGCTACCCCGTGACTGGGTAGTTACAAAGGTAGGTTTCGGGCTTGTCCAGACCCATGCTACGAGATATGGTCGAGCAAGATGGGATTTGCCCCTCCTACCAGGAGAGATATACTCTGGGCCCCTCAGGTGATCCAACCTGGATAAGCATGGCCATGCAATGAGGATTATGCGATAATCTGAATGTTGGTCAGATTCATCGGAACGAGAAAGAGGTCGTGCTGCAACAAGGATAACCATGTCGCCTTATGCACGACAACATATATCGTGTGGCAAAGGGAACAAAAGTGTGAAGTACAGGTTCGCCTAACCAGCTTCATCGGACACTTGGAGTCGGCACGTCTTGCTAGAGGCCGCTACCGACCAGTCGAGTCGGATGTCATCTGACTCGTGACCAAGTGGACGACAACCTAAAGGGTCGCGTGCTTAAGGGAAGGAACACATGTGCTTTAGGATCCGTACGAGGCCCAAGAGTTGAGCCCGCGCCGGATGCCTATATATAGTGGAGGTGCGGCACACCCATCCAATTGATCGCTTCGGTGCCGTCATTAGGGCTTTCATGAGTTGCAACTAGCCACATCCACTCGTCGCCGCCGACCATGTGATCGGACCTAGCAGTCCGCCGCACGGGTATTCCTCCTACACACGCGGATACCGTTAGAGGAGGTGCACTTACGCCGCTCCGGCTAACCTGTACGTGGGATCCGGCGACCGGCTATTCGAGGGAGATCGGAACGACTGTTCGAGGGAGCTCGGACGAGGAGGAGACGGACCACACGAACGCGCTGCGCCAACTCTACTTCCGCTGCATGACGCTGCGCATCTAGTGGTAACAATCTGTGATCCATCTCCGTAGCATGTTCTTGGATGTTCTGCGCGTAGAAAATTTTAATTGGCATGCGATGCACCTACGGTAGAACCCAACAGTGGTATCAGAGCCTATGCTATAGGTTTTGGATTCAGATCGGGAGCATATGTGATATGTGGTGGCGGCGGATGTGGTCTGTCGTTGTTCATGAGATCGTCTATGTGCACATTTGATGAGATCAACTGCACATCGGGATCGTTGAGGCTATGTTTTCTGTCAATCGGAATCGATGAGGTCGTGACACAACCTACCCCTACTGGTCGGTATCCGCCATCGGCGTTAACCGTGAAACATAAATCCGAATTGCCCCTTCGAACCCCACCCACTAACCGGCTAGCGGGACCGCCGTGTGTATAGCGCCTTGTATTTCGTACATGATCACACAAACCGGTAGAATGCGATTCTATGCATAAGTTTATTTTGCAGGTTTGATGTGAATAGTATGGCTCATATGTATGTGATGCATGTGTGTAATTTAACATGACCTGCGTGTCATGATTGTCAGCCGACAGGAGCCAAAGTGCTATCATTATATTGTATAACGACCTGCATGTCGACTTGTGATTCTCTATAAATTCATTACTAGTTGTAGTAGTTGGAGGACAGAGATGAAGTTCGAGGCTTCGGCGTCCTGGCGAGACGGACAAGATGGAGTTCTGCCTTGGTCATCGGAGTTGGAGCCGACCTGGAAGGATGTCCATGAAGGAGCCATACTATTTCACATATTTATGTTTATATGTGATTGATATTGCTTCTTGTTTCTATGCATGTTAGTATGGTAGAAAGATCCCTCATTAATATCAAGCACATTGCCATTCCGAATGTTGCACCTTCGCACGTCAAGTACGTCTAGTGGTGGGCTCATAAAATTGAGGTGCTACTAGGTGCCCTTGAACTAGAGGGTTCGTGTCGGACACAGACATGCACTACATCGGGTTAACTTGACAAGGCTATCAAAATGGTTTTGGGCCTTGTGGCAGAGAAGGTTGGGAGCCGGGGTATGAGATACCTACCCAACCGACAGGAGTTGTATAGAGATACGATTAGCAAGGAGTTGCTTAACGAATAGGCAAGTTGGTTAGCAGTGATGCTAAAGCTCACTAGTCGCTCACGCTAGATGGGTCCTGAATCATTGAGAGTTTGCAGAGGGATGTTGATTTCAGTGGGAGTAGTTCTATTTAAGGCTTGAATTACTCTACATAAACACATTGCTTAGTGATTGCATATTTTCTGTTGTAGATCAATGGCACCACCTGCTCAACCCAACTTTGCATTGAAATCAATTTTGGAAAAGTATAAACTTAATGGAACAAACTTTACCACCTGGTATAGAAATCTAAGAATTGTTCTCAAGCACGATAAAAAGGAACATGTTCTAGAGGATCCACTTCTAGAGGAACCTTCCGAGAATGCTAATGCCACAACCAAGAATGCCCACCAGAAACACATTGATGAATCAAACGAGATCAGCTGCCTCATGCTATCTTGTATGGAGCCCGATTTGCAACAACATTTCAAAAACATTCAGGCTTTCGATATGATCAAGAGTTTGAAGAGAATGTTTCAGGTGTAGGCTAGGACCGAAAGGTTCAACATTTGGCAGTCCTTGATGGATTGTAAGCTGAAGGAGGGTGATTGACTGAGCCCGCATGTGATCATGATGATCGGGTACGTGCAAGCTTTGGATCGGTTAGGCTTCCCACTTGGGGACGAGCTATCCACGGATGCAATTTTGGGTTCTCTTCCACCTAACTATGGGGCATTCGTCTCGAACTATCATATGCACGACATGGATAAGAAGCTCACTGAATTGCATGGGGTGCTCAAGGTGGCAGAGCAGGATATTAAGAAAGGCACACATCAAGTGTTGATGGTGCAGAACTTTGCAAAGTTCAAGAAGAGTGGTCCAAGAAAAAGGGTATGGCAAAGGGCACGGAGAAGGCTGTCTCCGCCACCAAGCCAAAGTCCGGACCGAAGTCAAAGACCATTTGCTTTCACTGCAAGGAAGCTGGTCACTGGAAGAGGAACTGTAGCAAGTGGCTTGCTGAGCATGGCAAGAACGCCGGAGATGCTTCTTCAGGCAAATGTACACTTGTTACATATGTTATAGAAATTTACCTTGCTGACATACCTAGTAGCTCTTGAGTATTTGATACCGGATCGGTTGTTCGTATTTGCAACTCGATGCAAGGGCTAGTAAGAACTAGGCGTGTGGCACAAGGGGAGATTGACATCTGGGTCGGCAACAAAGCAAGAGTTGCTGCGTTGGAGGTCGGCACAATGCAGCTCAAGCTTCCTTCTGGATTTATTTTGGAATTGAATAATTGTTATTACATTCCCACACTTAGTCAGAACATTATTTCCTCCTCATGTTTGATGAGTCAAGGTTATGAATTCAATATAAAGGACAATGGTTGTTCGTTTTATTTGAATGGAATGTTCGATGGCTATGCACCCATAGTAGATGGGCTATTTATTTTAAATCTAGAAATAGAACCAGTCTATAACGTGAATGTCAAGAGGCATAAGCCTAATGAGATAAATCCGACATACTTTTGGCATTGCAGGCTTGGACACATTAGTCTGAAACGCATGAAGAAGCTCCATGATGATGGACTCCTAACTTTGTCTGACTTCGGGTTGTTCGAGACATGCGAATCATGCTTGCTAGGCAAGATGCCTAAGTCTCCTTTTGCAAAGAGTTGCGAGAGGGCGTCCGAGCTGTTGGAGCTTATACACAGTGATGTGTGTGGTCCAATGAGCACAACGGCCAGAGGTGGCTATCAGTACTTCGTGACTTTTACCAATGACTTTAGTAGATATGGATATATCTATTTGATGAGGCACAAGTCGGAAACTTTTGAAAAGTTCAAGGAGTTTTAGAACGAGGCTGAAAATCAGCTCGGCAAGACGATAAAACTTCTATGATCAGATCGTGGTGGTGAGTACATGAGCCAGGAGTTTGATAATCATCTGAAAAGCCGAGGTATAGTACCTCAGCTCACACCTCCAGGTACGCCGCAGAGAAACGGTGTGTCAGAACGGAGAAATCGAACCTTGTTGGACATGGTCCGATCGATGATGAGCAAATCGGATTTACCCTTGTCATTCTAGGGATACACTCTAGAAACTGCAGCTTTCACACTTAATAGGGTACCATCTAAATCAGCTTTCACACAAGACACCACATGAGATGTGGACTAGGAAGAGTCCTAGTTTGTCTTTTCTAAAGATTTGGGGTTGTGAAGCATTTGTCAAGCTACTCATGTCGGACAAGCTTACACCCAAGTCGGATAAATGCATATTTGTCGGATATCCGAGGGAAACCTTGGGATATAACTTCTACAACCGAGAAGAGAACAAAGTGTTTGTTGCTCGGAACGGGGTTTTCCTAGAGAAAGAGTTTCTAAATCGGGAGGCCAGTGAGAGAACGGTGCGACTCGAAGAAATTCGAGAGCCACTCGAGGACGACTCGGCTGGTGATGAGATCATACTGGAGTTGATTAGGGAACCCGTAGTGGAGTCGGCACCGGAGCCACGGAGGTCGGAAAGATTGCGCAGGGTGCACGATGTATTGTTGCTGGAAAGCGATGAGCCGGCCACGTATGTGGAAGCGATGGTGAGCCCAGATTCTGAGGCATGGCTAGAGGCCATGAGATCCGAGTTAAAGTCCATGGATGAGAATCAAGTCTGGGACTTGGTTGATCTGCCACCCGGCGTAGTTGCCATTGGTTGCAAATGGGTTTTTAAGAATAAAACCGATGTGGATGGAAATGTTCAGATCCACAAAGCTCGGCTTGTCGCTAAAGGTTATGGACAAGTTCAAGGAATTGACTACGATGAGACCTACTCGCCGGTAGCGATGCTAAAGTCAGTGAGGATCATACTAGCTATAGCTGCATATTTCGATTATGAGATATGGAAGATGGATGTCAAAACGGCTTTCCTTCATGGAAATTTAAAAGAGGATGTATACATGATGCAACCTGAAGGTTTTATCGATCCAACTAACGCTGGTAAAATATGCAAGCTCAAGAGATCCATTTATGGATTGATGCAAGCAACCCAGAGTTGGAACATTGGTTTTGATGAAGTCATCATTGACCTTGGTTTCATCAAGAACGAAGAGGACTATTGTTTATAAAAGAAGTCAAGTGGGAGCTCGGTAGTATTTTTGATCTTGTATGTGGATGCCATACTGCTGATCGGAATGATGTTTCGATGCTGAACTCAATCAAGGAATCATTGAATGGCAAGTTTTGGATGAAAGACCTTGGAGAGGTAGTGTACCTTTTAGGCATCAAGATCTATAGAGATAGATCGAGGAGGCTGCTCGGCTTAAGCCAAAGCACATACCTAGACAAAGTGTTGAAGAGGTTCAACATGAGTGAGGCCAATAAAGGGTTCTTACCCGTCTCACATGGTATAAGGCTAAGCAAGACTCAGAGTCCTACGACTTCTGATGAGCGAAATCGGATGAGTAGGATTCCATATGCCTCGGCAATTGGATCCATCATGTATGCCATGCTATGTACACTACCTGATGTTGCCTATGCAATAAGCTTAACAAGCAGATACCAGGCTGACCCAGGTGAGAGTCACTGGGCAGCGGTGAAAACTATATTGAAGCACCTGAAAAGGACTAAAGAGATGTTCCTAGTTTATGGAGGTGAGGAGGAGATCTGCGTAAAGGGTTATGCTGATGCTAGTTTCCAAACCGACAAGGATGATTGTCGATCGCAAACTAGATTCGTGTATGTCATGAATGGAGGAGCAGTGAGCTGGACGAGTTCCAAGCAAGATACGGTGGCCGACTCCATAACAGAGGCCAAATACATTGTGGCTTGTGAAGCCACAAAGGAAGGTGTTTGGATTCGGAAGTTCCTGGAAGATGTTGGTGTGTTCCCGGGCTGGTCAAAACCGTTGGACCTTTATTGTGATAATTCAGGTGCCATTGCACAGGCCAAGGAGCCAAGACAACACCACAAGACCAGGCACATAGACCAAAAATATCACATGATACGAAAGCTCGTAGAGAAAGGTGATACCAATTTATGCAAGATTCATATGGATGCAAATGTTGTAGATCCGTTGACTAAGGCGCTTCCACAACCAAGCATGAGGGGCACGTTAGAGCTATGGGCATTCGATGTCTATTTGATTGACTCTAGTGCAAGTGGGAGACTGTTGGAGATATGCCCTAGAGCCAATCATGTATGATGATATTTCCTATGTGTTTATGAATAAAGATAGTCCTTAGACATTATCATTGATGTGTATTAACAAGTATGTGACTTGTTTGTGAGACTATGCATTGTACGATGACTGTCCTAAATGGTACCTAGTTGAAAGGGTTGTGTGGATGCGCAGCCAGTTAGACTAGCATATGACACAGTGGATGGTCCGGTCTCACTGACCATGTAGCATTGGATGCTACCTGGATAATATGGACTCAGAAAGGTCTGGTCGGATTCGACATAGTCGGATCCGAGTCGAGATAAGGCCTGAGTTGGATAGACCCAACTATGAGACGCAGCGATAGGTCATCTATGAGTCTCTAGTACAACATAAGTTCTATGTCCTAAGACCTGAGCTGGCGCATGTACTCAAGATGGTGACAGACTTGCTTTGGCCCAACCAAACACTACCCCGTGATTGGGTAGTTACAAAGGTAGGTTTCGGGCTTGTCTAGACCCATGCTGCGAGACATGGTCGAGCAAGATGGGATTTGCCCCTCCTACCAGGAGAGATATACTCTGGGCCCCTCGGGTGATCCGACCTGGATAAGCATGGCCATGCGATGAGGATTATGAGATAATCTAAATGTTGGTCGGATTCACCGGAACGAGAAAGAGGTCGTGCTGCAACAAGGATGACCATGTCGCCTTATGCACGACAACATATATCGTGTGGCAAAGGGAGCAAAAGTTTGAAATACAGGTTCGCCTAACCAGATTCATTGTACACTTGGAGTTGGCACGTCTTGCTAGAGGCCGCTACCGACCGGTCGAGTCAGATGTCATCCGACTCATGACCAAGTGGACGAGAACCTAAAGGGTCGCGCGCTTAAGGGAAGGAACACGTGGGCTTTAGGATCCATGCGAGGCCCAAGAGTTGAGCCCGCGACGGATGCCTATATATAGTGGAGGTGTGGCACACCCATCCGATTGATCGCTTCGGCACCGTCATTAGGGCTTTGCATGAGTTGCAACTAGCCACATCCACTCATCACCGCCGACCGTGTGATCGGACCTAGCAGTCCGCCGCACGGGTATTCCTCCTGCACGCGTGGATACCGTTAGAGGCAGTGCACTTACGCTGCTCTGGCGAACCTGTATGTGGGATCCGGCGATCGGCTGTTCGAGGAAGATCAGAATAGTTGTTCGAGGGAGCTCGAACGAGGACGAGATGGACCACATGAAGGCGCTGCCCCAACTCTACTTCCGCTGCACGACACTGCGTGTCTAGTGGTAACAATCTTTGATCCATCTCCGTAGCATGTTCTTGGATGTTCTACGCATAGAAATTTTTAAGTGGCATGCGATGCACCTACGGTAGAACCCAACATAAAGAGTTCATCGAAAAGAGTTACATTGATGCAAGCTTTATCGCCAATCCGGATGACTCTTAGTAGCAACCCGGATACGTATAGTAGAGCAGCCATTTGGAATAGTTCCAAGTGCAGTGTGGTAGCAGTATTTACAGTATGACATAGAGATTTGCAAAGTACACACGAATCTGAATATCATAGACCCGTTGACTAAAAGACCTCTCTCACATGAAAAACATGATCTAACCCCAGAATTCATTGGCTGTGAGATTCATAACAAATCACATAGCGATGTGAGCTAGATTATTGACTCTAGTGCAAGTGGGAGACTGTTGGAATTATGCCCTAGAGGCAATAATAAATTAGTTATTATCATAGTTCCTTGTTCATGATAATCGTTTATTATCCATGCCAGAATTGTATTGATTGGAAATTCAGATACATGTGTGGATACATAGACAACACCATGTCCCTAGTATGCCTCTAATAGACTAGCTCATTGATCAAATATGGTTAAGGTTTGCTAGCCATGGACATGAGATGTCATTTGATGACGGGATCACATCATTAGGAGAATGATGTGATGGAAAAGACCCAAACTATAAACATAGCATATGATCGTGTCAGTTTATTACTATAGTTTTCTGCAAGTCAAGTATCTGTTCCTATGACCATGAGATCATGCAACTAATTGACACCGGAGGAGTACCTTGTGTGTATCAAACGTCGCAACGTAACTGGGTGAATATAAAGGTGCTCTACAGGTACCTCCGAGGGTGTCTATTGAGTTGGCATGGATCAAGACTGGGATTTGTTACTCCGTGTGATGGAGAGGTATCTCAGGGCCCACTCGGTAATACAACATCACAACAAGCCTTGTAAGCAATGTGACTATGTGTTAGTCACGAGATCTAGTATTACAGAACGAGTAAAGAGACTTGCCGATAAGGAGATTGAACTAGGTATAGAGATACCGACGATCGAATCTCGGGCAAGTAACATACCGAAGAACGAAGGGAACTGCATACGGGATTAACTGAATCCTTGACATAGAGGTTCAGCCGATAAAGATTTTCGTAGAATATGTAGGAACCAATATGGGCAAATAGGCCCCGCTATTGGTTATTGACCATAGAGGTGTCTTGGTCATGTCTACACAGTTCTCGAACCCACAGGGTTTGCACACTTAAGGTTCGGTGACATTTCCGTAGTATAGGGTTATGTATGGTGGTGACTGAAGGTTGTTCAGAGTCCCAGATGAGATCCTGCACGTCACGAGGAGCTCCGGAATGGTCCGGAGGTAAAGATTGATATATAGGAAGTCCTGTTTTGGTCACCATAAAAGTTGTGCCGGGAGTGCCAGGAGGGTACCGGGGGACCATCGGGAGGGGTGTCACACCTCGAGGGGCCTCATGGGCTGTGGGAGGAGACAAACCAGACCCTAGTGGTCTGGCCTAAGCCTCCACTAAATCCCATGAGGTTTGAGAAGGAAAAAAAATCCAAAGGTGGAGAGGTGGAAAGAATTGCCAAGTGGAAAGGAGGAATCCTACCCCTAATAGGATTGGAGTAGGACTCCACCTCCAATTTTGGCCAACTCTTGAGGGTTTGAGTCTGCTTCCTCCCCTCTCTCCCTCCTATCTATTCTAGAGGATTTAGAGGGGAAAGCTAACCCTAATTGCCACGTGCTCCCTCTACTTCATCTAGATTTGTTTCTCCTCTAGATTAGTTCTGCGGTGCTTAGGCGAAGCCCTGCAGGATTAGTTCACCACCACCAGCACCACGCCGTTGTGCTGCCGGAGAACTCATCTATCTCTCCGCCCCTCTTTCTAGATCAAGAAGGCGGAGATCATCACCAAGATGTACGTGTGTTGAACGCGGAGGTGCCGTCCGTTCGTCGCTAGATCGGAAGGACCATGATCAAGATCGCGGGATGGATCGTGATGGGATCACGGGACAGATCGTGATGGGATCGCGGGACTGTTCGTGATGGGATCGCGAGATGGATCGTGATGGGATCGCGGGACGCTCGGCGATTTGGATCGCGAAGACGTTCGACTACATCAACCGCGTTTCTTAACGCTTCCCGCTTAGCGGTCTACAAGGGTATGTAGATCCACTCTCCCTCTCGTAGATGCTCATCACCATGGATAGATCTTGCGTGTGCACAGGAAATATTTTGTTTCCCATGCAACGTTCCCCAACACCATCCCCCTTTTCGCTCGTGCCGGCCCTCTCCTCCGCGCAATGCTGGTCCAGGAGGGGCCAGGTTCTTGCCTTCCCATGTGGAAGCCCTGCCCCTTCGCGTAGTGCTGGTCCAGAGGGGTCAGGCTGGGCTTCTGCCGGGAGCCTCTCGCCATCTTTTTCTTTTTGTAACCTGCCTCTCCTTTCCATCTTTTTCTTGTTGTAATCTCCCCTAGGGGAGAAAGTCAAATAAAGATGTACTTAGAAAAAGGCGACATCTTATGTAAATTTCACCCTATTTTGAATAACTATATGTTATGTTCCTTGTTAGACTGTTTCTCTACATGGAACTTTCCCTACGCCCTCTCGGAAGTATCTTGGCGACGTGTGCATCCCTACTGTGAGCGCTTTGAGGAACGAGTCCTTAGCAGCCTGCCGGCGGTGCCACTGCTGGCAAGATACCTTGGCATCCTTGGTGCAGCCGTTCAAGGTGTTGGTCGCGCTCGAAACAGAATAAGGGCGCGAGCATTGTCACTTGAATCGTTGAGCGGACTTGAAACGAAACAAGGAGCGCGGGCGTGACCACTTAAGCCGTTGAGCGGTCCCGAAACACAGTGAGGGCGCAGCCAATGGCGGCAAGGTTCCCGTGCATGCAGGTTTTCCATACAGAGGTCGAAATCGTCCACGAAAGATAATTCTACAATAAAAATTCACTTGGGGTTTTGTGACTTATCTTTTCGTTGTTGTACTCCTTCCGACAAGTTCTTTTTTGGGACGTCGCTCATAGGTATCCATACCACCATTCCCCCCGGCAAAGCTGCATGTGAGGTAACCTTCTGTCCTTCGAGAAAAACAAAGAAGAGAAAATATGGATATGGAACCTTAAGTAATGCAATATCTCAGACAAACATGCACATAAGTAAACATGAGAATCAATCAAGGTTTGCAGAACACTTATCTTTATTCAACTACACACAGGGTCTAAGCCTGGCTTTGTACCAAGCATCACATCCTTCAGTGGCAAGACTTGTATAAAAGGTGGTTACCTGGGGGCCCGACAACCGCGCCTCACGGGTAGAACTTGCGAAGATGATCGATATTCTAGGAGTTGCTCACTGGGATGCCATCTTCGGTGTCCAAGCGGACTGCACCAGGCCTACTGACTCGTACTACCCGATAAGGGCCTTCCTACTTCGGCGTCAACTTGTTGGAATTCTTGGCAGGCTGAACTCGCCGAAGAACAAGGTCGCCTTCCTCAAGAGTTCTGGCATTAACTTTGCGGCTATGGTAGCGGCGCAAAGCTTGCTGGTAGCACACAGCTCTCATAGCAGCCTGAAGACGATCTTCCTCAAGGAGTGTCGCATCATCTTGCCACAACTGCTCTTGCTCGAGCTCATCATAAGTGAGCACTCGAGGTGACTCGTATATGTGTTCCGTGGGGAGAACTGCCTCCGCCCCATATACGAGGGAGAAGGGTGTCTGGCCGGTAGCTCGATTTGGTGTCATTCTGATTGATTGAAGAACGGCCGACAACTCATCAATCCAGTGCCTTCCTCACTTGTGTAGTTTGTCGAAGGTTCTCATCTTCAGGCCTCGCAGCACTTCAGCATTAGCCCTTTCCGCTTGGCCGTTGCTCCTTGGGTGAGCAACAGAAGCAAAACAGATTCTGCTGCCAAGGTCTTGGACATACTGCATGAAGCTGCGGCTCATGAACTGTGTGCCATTGTTAGTGATGATCAGTTGGGAACACAAAAACGACAGACTAGTCCTTTGAAGAACTTGATGGCTGACTGTGCTGTCACCTTTCTCACCACTTCCACTTTCGGCCACTTTGTGAACTTGTCGATTGCAACCTACAAGTACTCAAATCCCCCGGTAGCGCGGGGAAAGGGGCCCAAGATGTCGAGCCCCCAGACCGAAAACGGCCAGGAGAGAGGAATTGTTTGAAAGTCTTGAGCTGGTTGATGTAATTTATTTGAAAGAAACTGGCATGCTTCACACTTGGTTACTAACGTAGTTGCATCATGGAGGGCGGTGCACCAAAAGAAACCTTGCCGAGATGCCTTTCCGGCAAGTGCTCTTGATCCTATGTGGGAGCCACATATGCCTCCATGTATCTCCGCTAGCAGCTCCAGTCCACCCCCCTCGAGAAATACATTTGAGTTTCACGCCATTCGATCTCTTTCTATACAGGATGTTCTCTACAAATTGGTACATATGAGACCGACGGGCTACTTTCTCTGCTTTCTCTTGTTCCTTAGGGAGTTCTCCTATTTGATGGAAACATACGATGTGTTGTGCCCATGCTGGAGCCTGGGGCTCGACAACAAGGACTACAAACATATCCTCTGTCGGGGGAGCGTTTGTCTCAACAACAAGGGCCTGTGGCCCTGCTGGAGCCTACTTCCCACCGGCAAGCCTGGCAGGAGCACGTGCTTCCATGGCAAGGTCCGGAGGCCCCGCCGGAGCATGACGCTCACCGACAAGCCTGACGTTGTCCCTGGCAACTTGCTTGCCAGCGGCTTCTGGGAGCTCTGCCAGGAAATACTTGCCGGAACTCAACTTCCTTCTTTTCTCTTGTCCAGTTGATGGTGTCACGGTGGGTTGAGCCAGTCAGAGCATGAAAGTTCCTGGTTCCACAGGCAACTTAAGGGCAGCACACTTTGACAGGCCGTCAGCAACGCTGTTCTCTACACGTGGAACGTGCTCCATTTACAAGCCGTCAAAACGTTCTTCCAACTTCCTCACTTCATCTACATAAGCTTCCATCAATGGACTCTGGTAATGTTTGTTCACTTGCCTCACGACGAGCTGAGAATCACCCCTGACAATAAGTTTCTTCACCCCAAGGTCTGTCATGATCCTGAGACCGACAAGCAGCCCTTCGTACTCAGCAGTGTTGTTCGTTGATCTCTCCCGAGGGAAGTGCATTTGAATCACATATTTGAGGTGCTCTCCGGTGGGTGCGACAATCAGCACTCCGGCACGTGCGCCTTGCAGCGAGAAAGCCCCATCAAAATACATGATCCACTCTTGATCGGTTTCTTTGCCAGGGAGAGTTGACTCTAGAATTTCTTCATCGGGCGTTGGGGTCCATTCTGCAATGAACTCTGCCAAGGCTCTGCTCTGAATGGTCGAACTGCTTTCAAACTTCAGACCAAAGCTTGACAGTTCCAAAGCCCACTCTACAATCCTGCTGGTGGCTTCTAGGTTCCACAAAATCCACTAAAGCGGGAAGCGAGTGACGATGGTGATCTCATGTGCTTGGAAGTAATGGCGTAGCTTCCACGAGGCCATAAGAAGACCGAAGAGCAAATTTTGCACGCCAGAATATCTTGACCGAGCCCCCCTGCAACAGGGAGTTGATAAAATAGTCTGGGTGCCTCACCACCTTCTTCTTCTGGATTGTCCCATTCAACTGTGCAGATCCTTCCTTGCCGGCACCAGTCCCTGCCAGGGAATGCCCTGGCTTGTCACTTGGCGGCCCTGCTATTGTCATTGCGTCTTCATCAACTTCTCTTTCAGCCACTAGTGCAGCACTCACCACTTGATTTTTTGCCGCCAGATATAGCAACAACAACTCTTGTGGTTTTGGCGCGACTAGGACTGGCGGAGAGGAGAGGTACTTCTTCAAATCCTGCAGCGCTGCCTCCGATTCCGGAGTCCATTTCATTGGACCTGCCTTCTTCAAGATTTTGAAAAAGGGCGGGGCGCGCTCAGCAGATTTTGAGATGAACCTACTTGAAGCAGCAACACAGCCGGCAAGATGACGCACATCTTTGAGACGTCTTGGTGCCTCAATTTGCTCAATTGCTTTGATCTTGTCAGGATTTTCTTCAATTCCTCATTGAGATACAAAGAACGCGAGAAGCTTGTCGGATGGGACGCAAACACACACTTCTCAGGGTTGAGTTTCATGTTGATCTTGCGCAGATTAGCAAATGTTTCTTCTAGGTATGATATGAGCGTAGCCTTGTCCTTGGTTTTGACCACTATGTCGTCCATATAAGCCTCCATATTTCTGTTCGATGCATGGCAAGGGAAAAGGATCTTTGGGGCAGACTTTGTTGATGTCTGTGAAGTCAATGCACAACCTCCATTTCCCATTCGCCTTGCGCACTACAACTGGATTGGCCAAACATGTTGGATGGAGCACTCCTCTGATCAGGCCAGCCGCTTCTAATTTCTTGATCTCTTCGGCAATAAACTGTTGCCGCTCCAAAGCTTGCTTCTGGACCTTCTGCTTGACGGGCCGCGCGTGTGGGCAGATGGCAAGGTGGTGCTCAATCACCTTCCTGGGAACACCGGGGATATCAGATGGTTGCCATACAAACACATCGACATTCGGCCGCAGGAAGGCGACAAGCGCGCTTTCCTATTTGTCATCAAGGGTGGAACTTATGGTGAAAGTCCCCCCCCCCGTGCCATCCTCCTTGGCGGGCACCTTCTTGGTCTCTGGCGGAGCTGCCTTGGACTTCTTGCTCTTCCCGGTGCAGCTCTCTGGCACATCATCAACGGGAGCGCAGCACCCCGAGGAGGTGCGCTTGCCGGAATGTGCGCCAGAGGCCTTGCCGGTCTTCTTTCCCCTGGGAGCTTTAGCGGCAGGAGCAAGTGCCTTGGCGGCAGGTGCTGCAACTGCCCCCCGGTAGAGTTGGTCGGCACAGATAAGTGCGCTTTTCTTGTTGGAGTTGATCGTGATGACGCTCATCGGCCCGGGCATCTTTAGCACATTGGAAGCGAATTGGGTGGCCGCCATGAACTTGGCCAGTGCTGGGTGACCAAGAATGCTGTTGTACGGCAACGAGATCTTGGCGACGTCAACGACGATCTTCTCTGTTCTGAAATTGATATCACTGCCAAATGTCACCAGCAGCGTGATCTTGCCCTTCGGCTGAGTTCTCCCTGAATTGACCCCTTGGAAAGCGCCTGTCGGCTCGAGATCTTCATCAGGAATCTGCAGCCTCTGGATGACATCAGGCGAGATCAGGTTCAGGCTGTTCCCACTGTCGACTAGCATCTTCGTCACCTTGAGGTTGCGAATTGTTGGCGAAACCAACAACGGCAGGCACCCGACCGCAGTTATGTGATCAGGGTGATCCTTAGTGTTGAAGATGATAGGAGTGTTGGACCACTTCAGATGTCTTCTTGCACCGATAGAGGGCTCTGCTGCATTAACCTCGCGCACCCACTATTTAAGTTGGCGGTAAGAGGAATGCGACGAGGCACCTCCCTCGACACACATCATCTCTATAGCCTTCTGGAATTCATGCTCGCTGGACTGGTCATCCTCTTTGATGTCATCATCATCACCCTCTTGCTTGTCACGACCTTGCGTAGGCCGTTTTTTTTGCTTGGGCTTGCCGCGACGACCACCTCGGTCAACGCGCTTCTTCCTGGACCTCTCAACACCATCCTGGCCTTTCTCCTTGTCTCACCTCTTGTAATCGGCTTTTTGCTTCTCGGCAATCTGTTCAACTTGCCGGCAGTCTTGGAGATCGTGGCCTCTGGTGTGATGGATCTTGCAATACTACTTGCCAGAGCCTTCTGGTTTGTCGGCAGCTGCCATGGCATGGTAGGAGGCGCACCCGACAACATCATTGCCGAGGTCATCAACCTTTCCCTTCTTGGCAGTGTCGGGGTTGCCGGATCCCTCAATGGCAAGCACGACCTTGCCCTTGCGCTTCTTGTTCCTCCGTCGGCCCTTTTTTGCCGAGGTGGCGGTGTCTTCATCTTCAGAGTCAACCCCTGTGCCAACGTATTTGCTGGGGAGTCTCCTCCCTTCTTCAGCCCGAGCACATTTGTCCGCCAGAGCATAAAGCTCGGCAACATCCCTAAACCTGATCACCGCCAGCTCTTCCCGCATCCTGCGATTGTGCACATTCTAATGGAAAGCGCTAATAACAACGACAGGATGAACGTCTGGTATGTTGTGGTGCACGCGGCCGAACCTTCGTATGTACTTGCACAAAGTTTCTCCCTCCTTCTGAGGGAGGATGTGCAAGTCGCTTTCTTGACCAGGAGCTTGGTAGCCTACGGTAAAAGCGCCAACAAACTCATGGCACAAATCTGCCCAGGAGGCGATGGAATGCTTCGGCAGGTGCATCAACCACGACCTGACATTGGGCTTGAGCACCAACGAGAAGTAGTTGGTGAGTATCTTGTCGTCGCGACCCCCGGTAGCTTGCACCACAATGGCGTAGATGCTCAGGAACTCCGACGAGTGAGTCTTGCTGTCATACTTCTTCGGGACCTCTGGTTTGAACGTGCGGGAGTTGGGCCACTGGACTTGCCGCAGCTCACGGGTAAACGCTGGACAACCCACCTCCTAAGGTAGGCTAACAGGATACCCTGGCACAGATTTGTCTATAGTTGGACCCGCGTGCCTATCAGATTGAAGGCGCGCTTCCCGCCACCACTTGATTGCTGTTGGAGCGTCTTCCTTGCCCCGTTCCTGAAGAACTTGATGCTGGTCGCGGCGTGTCCATGGGTCAGACGATGCCGTCGAGTAACCATCATAAGCGTCGGTCCGTCGAGTCGGTGACCAGCGTTGTTGCTATGGGGGAGAGTGCACCAAAGTTGCACCGCCTCCGGCCTTCTCACCACTGCTGTGAGCCGGCTCGATGGACCGAAACTTATCTGCGAGGCTGAGGAGGCTCTGGATGGTGGCTCTCCATTCGTCGAGGTTCTCCGCACTAGGAGGGCAGTTTAGGAGCAGCTGTGCCCACGCCATCGCTTCTTCCGATGTGGTCGGCAGTGAACGGCACGAGGAACGCGAGGTGCTCTGACTTCTAACTGTGTTAGAAGGAGCTCCGCCATGGTCCCGTGATGGCACGCCACTCCGAATAGCATGCTGACGAGCATGTTCGTCCCACGCACCCTGGGAGTGATGCGCAGGAGCTTTTCCGTGGGGACGTTGACAACTGCGGGTGCCGTGGCACGGCTCTTTGCGCGTGTTGTGGGAAGGTCACGACGTAGGCACCAATGTGGGCGCCCTAGAAGATACCCTTCCGCCCCCGGAGTTTGCTCTACCACCTATACGCGGTATAGCTCCGTCCTGAGACCCAGCGGCACGGGGGTTCCCGCCACCGCCATGGGTGTCTCCGTGGCGGGCATCGCCGCTTGCTTGGCCTTGATCACCAGAGCGTCGTGGAAGTTCTGAACCTCTGCCTCCTCCTCCTTCACCTGCGTCTACACCGTCACCTGTCTACGCAGATATAGGGACAACGGATGTGGATGGGCCAACCGCCGCTAGGACCTTCTTCTTGGGGGCCATGGCGATGACGAGTATGAAGAAACTGGCGCGCTGATCACCGGAACAGGTTCACACGACCTATCCCCCCTACCTAGTGCGCCAAAGATGTCGTGGGGAACGAGCACCTGTGGGATCGGAGGGACCCCTTTCGATTCGATGGGGGTGAGGGCTCGCACAAAGAGCAGGTCTGATGAACAGCGCACAAGGATTTTACCCAAGTTCGGGCTGCAAGGATGCGTAAAACCCTACTCCTGCTTGGTTGTATTGAGAGTGTTCTTAGGGTTCTAGAAGGTCCCAAGTCGGAAAGTCACGAGACTAAAAGTCCAAAAAAGTCCTCTACTGTATCGCCCTGGGCCTCCTTTTATACTCTGAAGGGGATCCCAACAGTGGCATACAGTGCGTACACGGGGTGTACAGAGCTACAATGTTATCATACCTAACACTAACGGAGTAGGATATGTGCATTTAATGCACCGTCAGGCATCTCTATCCGTCTGCGGGACGAGACAGGGGCCCGTCCCATCGGCACCGCTTAGTCCATCCATCGCCGACGCCGCGACATGTGCCCAGGCGAGGCGACACTTGGCCTGTGCGCTGGCGGGGCCTTGCCGGGGCTTTGTCTTTCCTGAGGGTTCGATAGCCCTTCCGGTAAGGTCTTGCCGGGGTCTTGATTCTTCTGTGCTTGTACCTGGCAAGTCCCTGCCGAGACTCGTCGCCAGGGTGGCTACTACTGCCCATGCACGAGTAAGGGGCACTGGAGAGCCCAAAACTCTAGTGCACCGATAGTTCCCATTCATCATGCAACTTTCTAGGAATAGAAACTTCTAGCTCAAGTTTCTCATCATAAGCTTTTATCATCGCTTCTACTACGTGTTGAGTAAAAGCTTTATTTTGTTCATAAGCATTGGGTGATATAATAAAGCATTGCATCAAGGAAATAAATTCTACTAAAGAGAAACTTTCATAATTAAGGTCCTTGTAATCCAAGATAATGGGCACATCACTAGTTAAAGTTTTGACCTCTCCAAACCCACTTTTTTCAGTTTAGCATTAGAATCTTCACCCCTGAACAAACGGGACACCTTATTCTAAAGTTGACTCATCTCTAGTCCATTTATCATCTACTTTCATATTACTAAACAAAGATTCAAAAACATAAGTACCAACATTTTAAGATCTTCATCATGATTACGGTAAAAACCGGATGGAAAAGCCTTTTCTAAGAATTCTCACTTAGATTTCAACTTAGCGTTCCTCTCATTAATTTAATTGATAGATATTTGGATAGATTTAATAGTCTCATTAAAATCATGATTTGTTGGAAAATTTTCATTTTTAAGAGTTTCCACATCGAGAGCAATTCTATCCATGTTCTTAGCCAAGTCATCAACTTTATGCAACTTTTCTTCTATCATGGTATTGAAGATATCTTTTGAGAACTAACAAATTCTTTAATGGTGTTCTCAAGATCATTAGGTATCCTATTATTATTTTTAGAAGAATTTCCATATGACTTACCATAATTATTAGAGGAATTACCGGGGTACGGTCTAGCATTGAAATTTCCTCTATAGGCATTGTTATTGAAATTGTTTCACGAGATAAAATTCACATCAATAGCATCATTATTTTGCTCAATCAAGGTAGAAAAAGGCATATCATTGGGATAAACATGAGAATGTTTACTAGCAACCATATTCATATCCACTTCTTCACTCAAAGTAGCAATTTCCTCAACAGAAATTACCTTCTTACTAGTTGGAGCTCTTTCGGTATGCCACTGGTAGTAGTTTGTCATGATGTTGTCCAGAAGTTTGGTGGCCTCTCCTAATGTCACCTCCATGAAGGTACTACTTGCAGTAGAATTGTAACAGCCCGGGACCGACGCTCCAGAAGATTCCCCTTTTATTTCCATTCTCGTCTGTGTTTCGTTTGGTTGTTGCATTCATCATCGCATCATTGGCATCATCGGCATAGCATCATCCTTTGTTTTGAAAACTTGCATCCGTTCGTAGTTGCTGATTCTTCCCATTCTCGTTGACGATCGTTTTGAGACCAACCACACACGCATGCGTCCGTGACATCGTTTAAAAAACCTGTTTTTAAAGCACGCAAAAAATATTCTCGGATTGGGTCGAAACCTGGCGTGCGGTCTTATTATGGTGTAGGTAGACCGCCTGCCAAATTTCATCGCATTCCGAGTTCGTTTGATACCCCGTCGGTTAACCGTAGCAGTGTGGTCATCAGTTATTCGTCGGATGTTTACGGTGTTTTAGAACCTCGTGTCACGGGCCGCAAACTTCCCTCTCACCTCCCCCTAGCCCATCTACATAGCCACCGCAGCCCACCTAGCCCCCTCTCCATTTCCGGGCCGTCCGATCGAGATCGAACGGCCTGAAAACGGACAAAAACTGCTAACCTAGGCCCCCTTCCTATTTAAGCACCCCTAACCTGCCCCTAATGGAAACCCTAGACTTCCTCTCGATTCCCGTGCCGCCGCCAGCCTCCCACCATCCCGCAGCTGCCAGCTTGCCCTACCACCTCGCGCGGGCCCACCGAGCCCATCTAGAGGCCCGTCTGGGCTCGGTACCGCTGCTGGCGCCGTTCGCAGCTGCCCTGCGCCCGCTTCAGATCGAGGAGAGGAGCCCCTTGATCCAGCGGCGCCAGCCGCGTCCCCGCCGCCCGATGGCCAGAGTCCTTGCCGCCGGCGACCTCCCTAGGCCGGATCTTGCCCCGTCGCCCTCTTCTCCCTCTCCTCCCGTTTCTTCTCCCTCCTTCTCACCGAATTCCTCTCTCTCTCGTTTCTCTCTTCGCAAGGAGGCCAAGGTCGACGAGCTCCTGAAGCCGCCGCTGTTCTTCGGACTGCCGCCGGATCCGGCGAGATCCCGGTCGGATCCGTTCAGTTTCCCCGCCGGTCGGACCCTCCATGCCTGCGAGCTGCCTCGCCGGCCAGCCAAGCCCCGCCGCCACCGCTAGCCCTACCTCCGATCGGGAGGAGGACGATCGCCTCTCCCCTACCCAATCCGCTTGCATTGACCCCTCGCCGCCTCGTTGGCCGCCCCATCGCCAAGGCCCAGCTGCTCCTCCAGCCAGCAACCGGGCCAAGAGCCCATGGTGAGCTCCCCTCCTCGCTATCCCTTGCCCTGGCGTTGTATTGCTATGTGACACCCTTGTTCCAAAACTGTTGGGCCAGCGAGATTCAGCCCAAGGCATATTTTTTTCTGTCCTGCGAATTTAGCTATTATTCGAGGATTACAAAATTGTAGAAACCCCCCTAGATTCATGCATCTAATAACTTTCCACCCGTGCATCACATGTAAAAACTTTATATATGAAACTTGACTAGAATTTTATGTAGTTTCACAATACCCAACTTGCACATGTGTTTAAAATGGTTAACTTACCGATTTCATGTAATTTGCGTCATTGCCATGCCAATACGATTTATTTAATAACTTTTAAACCGTAGCTCCGATAAAAATGTTTTACATATGTAACTTGACTAGAAAAACATGTAGAATCACATGGTGACATTTATTTTGCTGGTTAACAACTCTAAAATTGTGTTAGGACAGATCTGGACCAAATTCATAATATGCATATGGGGTTGTTTCGGAAAGGATATATATTGCTTTTGGCCTCATTTAAAGTGCCTAGATGTTGTAGTTGTTTGTGCTTCACCGTTTGCCATGTTAAACAACATTTAATATTGATGAGTACCTAAACGGGAGTGAACTAAATAATTCGAATGTGGAGTTTCATCAATATGCAACTCGTTGCATATTGAACTTCACTTAATGTGTAGTAGTTGTCTATTGTTCTTGCCATGCCATGCCCTGCATATTAAACCGGACATGCATCATATTTGTTTGCGCATCGTGTCTTGCATATGTTGTGGTGTATCTTGTGTTGATTGTTGTTTCCGTATTATTCCTTCCCGATAGAGTTCCGAAAGCGTTCTGAGTGTGAGGATTCGTTCGATTACGTTGGCTCGTCTTCTTCATGGATTCGTTCTTCTTCCGAGCGGAATCACAGCCAAGATGACACATTTCCCTGGATACCACTACTATCATTGCTATGCTAGTTGTCCCGCTTTTATCGTTATGTCTCGCTACCTACCACTTGTTTGACAAGCCTCCCAACATTTCCATGAAAAGCCTCTAACCCTCCACCTTCCTAGCAAACCTTTGTTTTGCTATGTCACCGCTTGCTCAGCCCTTCTTATAGCGTTTCTAGCTGCAGGTGCAATTGCTTCCATGTGACAACATGGACATTCTTTTGTTATCACAATATTAATGCTATTGAATTTAATGCATATATATACTTGGTAAAAGGTGGAAGGCTTGGCCTTTTGCTCGGTGTTTCGTTCCACTCTTGCCGCCCTAGTTACTTGTGAACCGGTGTCATGTTCCATAATTGAGCGCTCCTAACATGCTCGGGGTTGTTATGGGACCCCCTTGATTTTTGTTTTAGGATAAAGCTTGTCTGGCAAGGCCCAACATTGGTACTACATTTCCCTAATAACTCAAATTGCATAAGGACCCGCCAGCACTCGCGGATAATTAATCAACCCCTGGGCCAGTGCTCCTCATGGGTGTTCGTCCAACCCAGAGCATCTTATTAACGCTACCCGGGCAACTCGGTGTTTGGAGTGGTAACCATTGTTGGGAGACGTAGTAGTAAATCAAAATTTTCCTACGTGTCACCAAGATCTATCTATGGAGAAACCAGCAAACGAGCGGGGAGAGATTGGATCTTCATACCTTTGAAGATCGCTAAGCGGAAGCGTTGCTAGAACGCGGTTGATGGAGTCGTACTCGCAGCGATTCAGATCGCGGTAGATCCGATCAAGTGCCGAACGGACGGCACCTCCACGTTCAACACACGTGCAACCCGATGACGTCTCCTACGCCTTGATCCAGCAAGGAGGGAGGAGAGGTTGAGGGAGAGCTCCAGAAACACGACGGCGTGGTGGCGGTGGAGCTGCGTGGTACTCCGGTAGAGCTTTGCTAAGCACTACGGAGAACGAGGAGAGGGAGGAGTAGGGCTGCACCAGGGAGGAGATGAACTCGTGTGTTGTGCAGCCCCAAATACCTCCACTATATATAGGGGGAGGGGAGGAGAGGTGCTGCGCCCTAGGGTTCCACCCTAGGGGTGGCGGCAGCCTCCAGGAGCCCATCTGGCCGGCGGCCAGGGCAGGGAGAGGTGGAGGCGCCCTAGGGTGGGCCTTAAGGCCCATCTAAGCCTAGGGTTTGCCCCCTCCACCCTTGCTGCGCCTTGGGCTGGGGTGGGAGGCGCACCAGCCCACCTAGGGGCTGGCTCCCTCCCACTCTTGGCCCATGGAACCTTCCGGGGCAGGTGGGCCCACTTGGTGGACCCCCGGAACCCTTCCGGTGGTCCCGGTACACTACCGGAGACACCCGGAACACTTCCGGTAACCAAAACCTCACTTCCTATATATCAATCTTCGTCTCCGGACCATTCCGGGACTCCTCGTGATGTTCGGGATCTCATCCGGGACTTTGAAAAACCTTCGGTAACCACGTACACTATTTCCCTATAACCCTAGCGTCATCGAACCTTAAGTGTGTAGACCCTACGGGTTCGGGAGACACGTAGACATGACCGAGACACCTCTCCGGTCAATAACCAACAGCGGGATTTGGATACCCATGTTGGCTCCCACGTACTCCACGATGATCTCATCAGATGAACCACGATGTCAAGGATTCAATAAATCCCGTATACAATTCCCTTTGTCTATCGGTATGGTACTTGCCCGAGATTCGATCGTCGGTATCACCATACCTTGTTCAATCTCGTTACCGGCAAGTCTCTTTACTCGTTCCGTAATACATCATCCCGTGACTAACTCCTTAGTCACATTGAGCTCATAATGATGATGTCTTACCGAGTGGGCCAAGAGATACCTCTCCGTCACACGGAGTGACAAATCCCAGTCTTGATTCGTGTCAACCCAACAGACACTTTCGGAGATACCCGTAGCGTACCTTTATAGCCACCCAATTACGTTGTGACGTTTGGCACACCCAAAGCATTCCTACGGTATCCAGGAGTTACACAATCTCATGGTCTAAGGAAACGACACTTGACATTGAAAAGCTTTAGCAAACGAACTACACGATCTTGTGCTATGCTTAGGATTGGGTCTTGTCCATCACATCATTCTCCTAATGATGTGATCCCGTTATCAACGACATCCAATGTCCATGGTCATGAAACCGTGACCATCTATTGATCAACGAGCTAGCCAACTAGAGGCTCACTAGGGACATGTTGTGGTCTATGTATGCACACATGTATTACGGTTTCCGGTTAACACAATTATAGCATGAATAACAGACAATTATCATGAACTAGGAAATACAATAATAACCATTTTATTATTGCCTCTAGGGCGTATTTCCAACAGTCTCCCACTTGCACTAGAGTCAATAATCTAGTTACATTGTGATGGATCGAACACCCATAGCATTCTGGTGTTGATCATGTTTTGCTCGTGAGAGAGGTTTAGTCAACGGATCTGCGACATTCAGATCCGTATGCACTTTACAAATATCTATGTCTCCCTCCTGAATGTAATCACGGATGGAGTTGAAGCGGCGCTTGATGTGTCTTGTCTTCTTGTGAAACCTGGGCTCCTTCGCAAGGGCAATAGCTCCAGTGTTGTCACAGAGTAGAGTCATCGGGCCCGACGCATTCGGAATCACTCCTAGGTCGGTGATGAACTCCTTCATCCAGACTCCCTCCTTTGCTGTTTCCGAAGCAGCTATGTACTCCGCTTCACATGTAGATGCCGCCACAGTGCTTTGCTTGCTGCTGCTCCAGCTCGCTGCCCCTCCATTCAAGATATACACGTATCCGGTTTGCGACTTGGAGTCGTCCGGATCTGTGTTGAAGCTAGCATCGACGTAACCCTTTACGACGAGCTCTTCGGCACCTCCATAAACGAGAAACATGTCCTTTGTCCTTTTCAGGTACTTTAGGATATTCTTGACCGCTGTCCAGTGTTCCGCTCCGGGATCACTTTGGTACCTCCCTACCAAACTTATGGCAAGGTTCACATCAGGCCTGGTACACAGCATGACATACATGATAGAGCCTATGGCTGAAGCATAGGGGATGACACTCATCTCTTCTCTATCCTTTGCCGTGGTCGGGCATTGAGTCATACTCAATCTCACACCTTGCAACACAGGCAAGAACCCCTTCTTGGACTGATCCATATTGAACTTCTTCAATATCTTTTCAAGGTATGTGCTTTGTGAAAGACCAATGAGGCGTTTCGATCTATCTCTATAGATCTTAATACCTAATATGTAAGCAGCTTCTCCAAGGTCCTTCATTGAAAAACACTTATTCAAGTAGGCCTTTATACTTTCCAAGAGTTCTATATTATTTCCCATTATCAGCATGTCATCCACATACAGTATAAGAAATGCTATAGAGCTCCCACTCACTTTCTTGTAAATACATGGTTCTCCATAAACCTGTACAAACCCAAACGCTTTAATCACCTCATTAAAGCGAATGTTCCAACTCCGAGATGCTTGCACCAGCCCACAGATGGAGCGCTGGAGCTTGCATACCTTGTTAGCATCTTTAGGATCGACAAAACCTTCCGGCTGCATCATATACAGTTCTTCCTTGAGGAAGCCATTAAGGAATGCCGTTTTGACGTCCATTTGCCAGATCTCATAATCATAAAATGCGGCAACTGCTAACATGATTCGGACTGACTTTAGCATCGCTACGGGTGAGAAAGTCTCATCGTAGTCAACTCCTTGAACTTGTCGATAACCCTTAGCGACAAGCCGAGCCTTATAGGCGGTCACATTTCCGTCCGCGTCAGTCTTCTTCTTAAAGATCCATTTGTTTTCAATGGCTCGCTTATCATCAGGCAAGTCCACCAAAGTCCATACTTTGTTCTCATACATGGATCCTATCTCGGATTTCATGGCCTCAAGCCATTTGTCGGAATCCGGACCCACCATCGCTTCTTCATAGTTCGAAGGTTCACCGTTGTCCAACAACATGATCTCTAGGACAGGATTGCCGTACCACTCTGGTGCGGAACGTGTCCTAGTGGACCTTCGAATAGCGACTTGATCTGAAGCTTCATGATCATCATCATTAACTTCCTCTCTAGCTGGTGTAGGCTCCACAAAAACAACTTCCTGTGCTGCGCTACTCTCCGGTTCGAGTGGAGGTACAATTACCTCATCAAGTTCTATTTTCCTCCCACTTACTTCTTTCGAGAGAAACTCTTTCTCGAGAAAGGATCCATTCTTGGCAACAAATAATTTGCCCTCGGATCATAGGTAGAAGGTATACCCAATAGTCTCTTTGGGATATCCTATGAAGACGCACTTTTCCGCTTTGGGTTCGAGCTTTTCAGGTTGAAGTTTCTTCACATAAGCATCGCATCCCCAAACTTTTGGAAACGACAACTTAGGTTTCTTTCCAAACCATAATTCATATGGTGTCGTCTCAACGGATTTAGACGGTGCCCTATTTAAAGTGAATGCGGCAGTCTCTAATGCATATCCCCAAAATGATAGCGGTAAGTCGGTAAGAGACATCATAGATCGCACCATATCCAATAGAGTGCGATTATGACGTTCAGACACACCATTTTGCTGAGGTGTGCCAGGCGGAGTGAGCTGTGAAACAATTCCACATTTCCTAAGGTGCGTGCCAAACTCGTGACTTAAATATTCTCCGCCACGATCAGATCGTAGGTATTTTATTTTCCTGTCACGTTGATTCTCGACCTCACTCTGAAATTCCTTGAACCTTTCAAAGGTTTCAGACTTGTGTTTCATTAAGTAGACATACCCACATCTGCTCAAGTCATCAGTGAGGGTGAGAACATAACGGTAGCCACCGCGAGCCTCGACACTCATTGGACCGCATACATCGGTATGTATTATCTCCAACAAGTCAGTTGCTCGCTCCATTGTTCCGGAGAACGGAGTCTTGGTCATCTTGCCCATGAGGCATGGTTCGCATGTGTCAAATGATTTGAAATCAAGTGACTCCAAAAGTCCATCAGCCTGGAGCTTCTTCATGCGTTTGACACCAATATGGCCAAGACGGCAGTGCCACATGTAAGTGGGACTATCGTTATCAACTTTACACTTTTTGGTACTCACACTATGGACATGTGTAACATCACGTTCGAGATTCATCAAAAATAAACCATTGACCAGCGGGGCATGAGCATAAAACATTTCTCTCATATAAATAGAACAACCATTATTCTCGGATTTAATTGAGTAGCCATCTCGCATCAAGCGAGATCCAGATACAATGTTCATGCTCAAAGCTGGTACTAAATAACAATTATTAAGGTTTAAAACTAATCCCGAAGTTAGATGTAGAGGTAGCGTGCCGACGGCGATCACATCGACCTTGGAACCATTCCCGACGCGCATCGTCACCTCGTCCTTGGCCAGCCTCCGCTTATTCCGCAGCTCCTGCTTGGAGTTACAAATGTGAGCAACTGCAGCGGTATCAAATACCTAGGAGCTACTACGAGCGTTGGTCAAGTACACATCAATAACAAGTATATCACATATACCTTTAATGTTGCCGTCCTTCTTATCCGCTAAGTACTTGGGGCAGTTCCGCTTCCAGTGAACGGTACCCTTACAATAGAAACACTCAGTCTTAGGCTTGGGTCCATTCTTGTTCTTCTTCTTCCCGGCAACTTGCTTACCGGGCGCGGCAACAGCTTTGCCATCCTTCTTGAAGTTCTTCTTACCCTTGCCTTTCTTGAAACTAGTGGTCTTGTTTACCATCAACACTTGATGCTCCTTTATGATCTCGACCTCTGCTGATTTCAGCATCGAGTACAACTCAGGAATGGACTTCTCCATCCCCTGCATGTTGTAGTTCATCACAAAGCTCTTGTAGCTAGGTGGAAGCGACTGGAGGATTCTGTCAATGACCGAGTCATCCGGGATGTTAACTCCCAGCTGAGTCAAGCGGTTGTGAAGCCCAGACATCTTGAGGATGTGCTCACTGACAGAACTGTTCTCCTCCATCTTACAACTAAAGAACTTGTCGGAGACTTCATATCTCTCGACCCGGGCATGAGCTTGAAATACCAGTTTCAGCTCTTGGAACATCTCATATGCTCCGTGTTGCTCAAAACGCTCTTGGAGCCCTGGTTCTAAACTGTAAAGCATGCCGCACTGAACAAGGGAGTAATCATCGCAGCGAGAATGCCAAGCGTTCGCAACGTCTTGTTCTGCTGGGAGAAGGGGTGGGTCGCCTAGCGGTGCATCAAGGACATACAGTTTCTTGGAAGCTATGAGGATGATCCTCAAGCCACGGACCCAGTCCGCATAGTTGCTTCCATCATCTTTCAGCTTGGTTTTCTCTAGGAACGCGTTGAAATTGAGGTTGACATTTGCGTTGGCCATTGTATCTACAATATAGATATTAAAGGCAATTTTAGACTAAGTTCATGATAATTAAGTTGACATAATCATATTATTCAATGAACTCCCACTTAGATAGACATCTCTCTAGTCATCCAAGTGATACATGATCCATGTTAACTAGCCCATGTCCAATCATCACGTGAGACGGACTAGTCATCCATGGTGAACATCTTCATGTTGATCGTATCTTCTATACGACTCATGTTCGACCTTTCGGTCTTCCGTGTTCCGAGGCCATGTTTGTACCTGCTAGGCTCGTCAAGTCAACCTAAGTGTTTCGCGTGTGTAAATCTGGCTTACACCCGTTGTATGCGAATGTTAGAACCTATCACACCCGATCGTCACGTGGTGCTTCGGAACAACGATCCTTAGAACGGTGCACAGTTAGGGTGAACACTTCTCTTGAAATTTTATTGAGAGATCATCTTATTTACTACCGTCGTTCTAAGCAAATAAGATGTAAACATGATAAACATCACATGCAATCAATATAGTGACATGATATGGCCAATATCATCTTGCTCCTATGATCTCCATCTTCGGGGCACGATGATCATCATTGTCACCGGCACGACACCATGATCTCCATCATCATGATCTCCATCATTGTGTCTTCATGAAGTTGTCTCGCCAACTATTACTTCTACTACTATGGCTAACGCTTAGCAATAAAGTAAAGTAATTACATGGCGTTTATGATTAACATGCAGGTCATACAATAATATAAGACAACTCCTATGGCTCCTGCCGGTTGTCATAGTCATCGACATGCAAGTCATGAACCTTATTACAAGAACATGATCAATCTCATACATCACATCACATCCTTCTGGCCATATCACATCACAAGGCATATGCTGCAAAAACAAGTTAGACGTCCTCTAATTTGTAGTTGCAAGTTTTTACGTGGTTGCTATAGGATTCTAGCAAGAACGTTTCTTACCTACGCTAGAACCACAACATGATATGCCAATTGCTATTTACCCTTCATAAGGACCCTTTTCATCGAATCCAATCCGACTAAGGTGGGAGAGACAGACACCCGCTAGCCACCTTATGCAACTAGTGCATGTCAGGCGATGGAACCGGTCTCACGTAAGCGTACGTGTAAGGTTGGTCCGGGCCGCTTCATCCCACAATACCGTCGAATCAAGATATGACTAGTAACGGCAAGCATATTAACAAAATCGACACCCACAACTGCTTTGTGTTCTACTCGTGCATAGATTCTACGCATAGACCTAGCTCATGATGCCACTGTTGGGAGACGTAGTAGTAAATCAAAATTTTCCTACGTGTCACCAAGATCTATCTATGGAGAAACCAGCAAACGAGCGGGGAGAGATTGTATCTTCATACCTTTGAAGATCGCTAAGCGGAAGCGTTGCTAGAACGCGGTTGATGGAGTCGTACTCGCAGCGATTCAGATCGCGGTAGATCCGATCAAGTGCCGAACGGACGGCACCTCCGCGTTCAACACACGTGCAGCCCGGTGACGTCTCCTATGCCTTGATCCAGCAAGGAGGGAGGAGAGGTTGAGGGAGAGCTCCGGCAACATGACGGCATGGTGGCGGTGGAGCTGCGTGGTACTCCGACAGAGCTTCGCTAAGCACTACGGAGAACGAGGAGAGGGAGGAGTAGGGCTGCACCAGGGAGGAGATGAACTCGTGTGTTGTGCAGCCCCAAATACCTCCACTATATATAGGGGGAGGGGAGGAGAGGTGCTGTGCCCTAGGGTTCAACCCTAGGGGTGGCGGCAGCCTCCAGGAGCCCATCTGGCCGGCGGCCAGGGCAGGGAGAGGTGGAGGCGCCCTAGGGTGGGCCTTAAGGCCCATCTAAGCCTAGGGTTTGCCCCCTCCACAGGAATCTGCAACATATATCAAATGACTAAATAGAATACCCCATTGTCACCACAAATATCCACATGAAAGACTTACATGAAGTGGTCACAAAGCCTCGTATATTCAATCCGATAATAATGAAACCTCAAAGTCCGAGACTCGATTGATCACAAGAAAGGGAAGAACACCATATGGTTCCACTATATTAACAAGGCTCATGGTACATCAAGATCATGCCCTAACAAGGTCACGAGAGAGAGAGGAGAGAGAGAGATCAAACACATAGATACGGGTACATACCCTCAGTCCCGGGATGGACTACTCCCTCCTCGTCATGGAGGCACCGGGGATGATGAAGATGGACACCGGTGATGACTTCCCCACTCCGGCAGGGTGCCGAAACGAAGCTTCAAATGACACTGCTTTGAAACGGAGGCTTGCGGCAGCGGAAAAACTCATCTAGGTTATCTTTCGGGGGTTCATGACTATATAGGAATTTTGAGCATTGCATTCACGCCAGGCGGGTGCCCGAGGGTCCCACGAGCTTAGGTGGTGCGCCACACAGGCTTGTGCCCTGTAGGGACACTTTATGGTTCCTCTTCGAGGCCCGTGGGTCTCTTCTGGTCCATAAAAAATCAACGTAAATTTTCGTGGCATTTGGACTTCCTTTGGTCTAGATTATCTGCGAAACAAAAAATAGCCAAAAAACAGAAATTGACACTGGGCACTATATTAATAGGTTAGTTCCGAAAAATCATATAAAAGTGCACCAAAACCATATAAAAACATTATAAACATGGCATGGATACTTTATAAATTATCGATATGTTCGAGACGTATCATCATTCCCAAGCTTAATTCCTAGTAGTCCTCAAGTAGGTAAATGATAAAAGAAATAATTTATGAAGTTTGATGAATGGTAATCCCAATCACGTTTTTTCTAGCATAATTAAAAACAACAACTCTTTCTCATGAAACTTATAACGATAAAGTAGCAACCAGTTCACATGCTATGGTTCAGAGAATGCATTCTCTTGAAACTTAACAACGTATGTTTTTAGTCACCAAACAATTACAAATCATATTATTTTGGAAAATTCTAAGTAAGTGTTGCACATACTCAATTATCATATGGTATTGGTCTTCTATGATTGCTCGTACTTGAATCATATTTTAGAACAAACAACATCCATTAGACATAAAGGAAGATAGGGGATTAATGTGTCGCCTCCCAACTTACTTATCATAGAGATAATTGTCAACAATAATAATTCATAATCAAATATATTTTACTGGACATATATGCCTGGATCTTTCCGCACCACATGATGCTTGCCAAGAAGGGACTAATTGAGGTTGAAATAAGAGGTTGACTCAACATGAAAATTAAATAACATGAAAGTAAATAGAATATCCCTTCGTAGATGGAAGCATAGATTTGTAGAGGCGCCAACTAATACGTCTTCATTCTATCTATAATTTTTGATTGTTTCATGCCAATATTATAAAACTTTCACATATTTTGGCAACATTTTATATGATTTATTGGACTAACCTATTGATCCAGTGTCCAGTGCGAGTTCCTGTTTGTTGCATGTTTTTTGTTTCGCAGAATTACCATGTCAAACAAAGTCCAAACGTGATAAAATTTAAGGAGATTGTTTTTGGAATATTTTTGAATTTTCATAAGTGGAATCAACGCAAACAGAGGCCCACAGCCCCCACAAGACATCAGGGCGCGGCCAGGGGGGCCCACGCACTGCCTGGCGGGTTGTGCCTAGCTCATAAGTCAGTTGGATCCGTCCTTTGGGCAAAAGGAAGCTAATATTTGGATAAAAATCCCCTAACAATTTCAGACCGATCGGAGTTACGGATCTTCAGGAATATAAGAAACGGTTTTCAGCCAAAAAACGGGAACACGAAATAGAAGAGAACAGAGAGGGAGATCCAATCTAGGAGGGGATCCTGCCCCTCCGCCACCACGGAGACCATGGACCAGAGGATCTAGCAGGCCAAGGAAGAAGAAGAAGAAGGGGGATCTATCCCCCTCTCTCTCGGTGGCGCCGGAACGCCGCCGGGGCAATCATCATGACGGCGATCTACATCAACAATCTTGCCGTCATTAACACCAACTCTCCCCCTCTCACAACGGTGTAACACCTCTCTTCCTCGCTGTAATATCTACTTGAACATGGTGCTAAACTCCATATATTATTTCACAATGATTTGGCTATCCTATCATGTTTGAGTAGATCTCTTTTGTCCTATGGGTTAATTGTGGTATGATGTTATGGATGTGAGTCATATGTTGATATGGTGCTGTCCTATGGTGCCCTCCATGTCGCGCAAACGTGAGGGATCTATGCTATAAAGTGTTGCAATATGTTCATGATTTGCCTATAGTGGGTTGCTTGAGTGATAGAATCATAAACCCGAGTAGGTGGGTTCTTGCGTATGGGAGTAAAGAGGACTTGATACTTAATGCTATGGTTGGGTTTTACCTTAATGATCTTTAGTAGTTGCGGATGCTTGCTAGAGTTCCAATCATAAGTGCATATGATCCAAGTAGTGAAAGTATGTTAGCTCATGCCTCTCCCTCATTGCATATAACAAGTATCTATCGTATCATATTTAATTGCCTAGGGACAATCTTTCTCTTGTGTTACAAAAAGCTTGCTACATCACTATTAAGTTTATTTTCTCGCAAAATGCTTCTAGTTCACTTCTCGCAAAGTAGTTTCATACTAATTCTAGGTAAAGCAAGCATTAGCATGCATGGAGTTGTATCGGTGGTTGATAGAACTTGAGGGAATATTTGTTGTACCTTTAGCTCCTCGTTGGGTTCGACACTCTTACTTATCGAAAAAGGCTACAAACGATCCCCTACACTTGTGGGTTATCACCAACAAAGTTTAAAATAGAGGTAAATATATTTTGGGCGGCGTGCCTTTCCTTTCAACACCATGACAGTGGATTTAAATATCTTTCATGCTAAACACATTAATAGTAGTTCCCAAATAGAATGAACATTTACCCCCCTCCACAATTCAAACACTTTCCATGGCTAGCCGTATCCACGGGTGCCCCCCAAACAATCAACTTTGTAGGGTGAGTTCTTGTTTATTTATTTTTGTATTATTAAGGACTGGACATCCTTTTCGCGAACCTCTCTTGTGCAGGACAAATGAATAATCTCTCGTTGTGACCATAACCCGCTTAGCATGAAAAATACCACTGTTCAAGATATCCCCCGATATGCCGACAAATGAGTCGATTTATCACTTACCGGTGTCTGGCCGATAAGATAAATCAGCCGATATAATAATAAATAGGGCGATTTACCCCTTATCCTGGGTCGACCGATAAGTTCCTGATAAGCGATATCCTCAACGTTGGAAAATATTGACTACCCCGTTGCTCCATGAGTGGTATGAGGACACAAAACATATGTTTATTTGAAGGTTTTAGAGATGACACACACAAATTTACTTGGGATGGCAGTGAAATACCATATATAGATAGGTATGGTGGACTCTCATGAAAACAAATTAGGTTTAAGAGTTTTTGGATGCGCACAAAGTATCTCTACATAGTACGAAGTTTTATCTAGAAAAATGTTGTGAGCAAGCACCACATGTTGTAGGATCCATAACGATATAACTTCTATGCAAATATGCCCAAACATAAACCATTACATTGTCTTCCTTGTCCAACATCAACTACTTCATCAAGTTTAAAAATAATTAATGGCTATTCTAATCATAAAAGATATCGAAGATAATATATTTGTATGTAAAATTTCTCTTTCTTACGCTTAATATTTCAGGAATTGCTTGTATGCCCAATATTATGGTTGTTAAACTTTGACATATTTTACTTTGTAAACCCAATGTGAAACTACTAAGCATATGGAACATGCATGATTTAAGATTTATGATATCCAATTCATTCACAATTTACTCTTATGATATAAGTGAAGCACCAGAGTGAATGACAAACTACTTCCAAAAGATATACGTGACGATCAAAGCATAGTTAAACAATTAAGTAGCTATGCAAAGACTCTATCTCAATAAAGGATTTTGGATCTGAGAATTAATTAAAACATCAAACAAAACAAAATTACATTCCAAGAATATTACATATCATGTGAACAAATAAAAATTTAGGCTCAACCAAGACTAACCGATAGTTGTTGACGAAGAGAGGGGGGATACCTAACGTAGCATCCCTAAGCTTAGATGCTTGACAAATCTTGTAATATTAACTTGGGGAGCCTTTGGCATCCCCAATTTTAAGCACTTGTGTCTTGTTAATTCCTCTCATATCACGTTTCCCCCCAAATCTTAAAAGATTCATCCACACAAAACTTGACAAGAACTCGTGAGATAGGTTAGTGCACATAAGAATAAATCAACACTTCATGTAATGTCAAGACAAGTTGCATAATAATTTTACAAGATTAGATACTTTATAATAACATTTCAAAAATTTATTTCTACCAATATAAGCCATGAAAACTCTAGGATAAGCAGATAGCAAAACTATAATAGCAATATGTCTAAACAGGGAAATGTGTAGCAATTAATTCCAAAAGAATACTTCTTTAACTCAATAAATTCTAAAAATTTAGGACACTATAAAAACTCTGTATGAAAGTACTGTATAAAAATTCAAGAACTTTACACGTTTCAGTAAAATATCAAAATTAAAACACTACACGATTATTTTGCACAACACACATCAAACATGCAATCCAAATATCCTAACGGCAAATCTTGGAACTTTTAATGAAATACATGATTATGAATAATATCAAGAAAATCCCAATAGAAGAAAATGACACTCCGAGCAAAACACATAATGTGTGACGAATAAAAATATAGCTCCAAGTAACATATACCTATAGTGTTGAAGGCGATAGAGGGGATTCCATCCGGGGCATCCCCAAGCTTAGATGCCTGAGTCTTCTTTGAATGTTACCACGGGGGCGCCTTGGGAATTCCCAAGCTTAGTGTCTTTCCGCTCCTTATTCTCCTCATATCGACATCTCACCTAAAACATGTAAAAGGGCGTGGATGTCGCCTAGAGGGGGGGGGGGTGAATAGGCACTTTAAAATAATTACGGTTTAGGCTTGAACAAATACATAATACAACTAACATTTAATATTTCAAGCACAAAGCCTAAAACAACTAGGCTCACCTATGTGCACCAACAACTTATGCTAAGCAAGATAAACAACTAAATGATACAAAGATATAAAGCATGAAACAATATGGCTATCACAAAGTAAAGTGCATAAGTAAAAGGGCTTGGGTAAGAGATAACCGAGGCACGCGGAGACGATGATGTATCCCGAAGTTCACACCCTTGCGTATGCTAATCTCCGTTCGGAGCGGTGTGGAGGCACAATGCTCCCCAAGATGCCACTAAGGCCATCATAATCTCCTTACACCCTCGCACAATGCAAGATTCCATTATTCCACTAAGGGACCCTTGAGGGCGGGCACCGAACCCGTACAAATGGTAACCCCTGGGGGCGGTCACCAGTACCCGTACACTTTGGCAAACCTTGGGGGCTGTCACTGGTACACATACAAATTGCTCGGGGCAATCTTCACAACCTAATTAGAGACCCCGACGCTTGCGCAGATCTTTACACCACAATGATTGAGCTCCGAGACACCACCAACCATCAAGGGCGCCAAGGCACCCAAGAGGAACAAGCTCTAGGTTGCTCAAACACCCAAGAGTAATAAGCTTCTCAAACTTCACTTCCATGTATCACCGTGGAGAACTCAAACCTATCCACCAAATGCAATGGCAAGGGCACACAGAGTGCCCAAGTCCTTCTCTCCCAAATCCCACCAAAACAACTAATTCTATGGATGAATGTGAGAGGAAGAACGAAGAAGAACACGAAGAACTCCAAGATCAAGATCCAAGGGGTTCCTCTCACATAGAGGAGAAAGTGATAGGTGGAAATGTGGATCTAGATCTCCTCTCTTTTCCCCTCAAATAGAAGCAAGAATCATGGGGTAATAGAGAGAAAGAAAGATTCAAGAGGTCAACAATGGTGGGGGAAAACTTGATCAAGATCATTAGGGGAAATGGGGAAGAAGACCCCCTCGTATAGGTCCCCACGAATTTGCCCATTATGTTGCAGAAAAGCATAGGAGCGGTGCAACCGGTGGAGTTTGCGGTAGTACTGGTTGAAAGGAGTAATCGGAACAACCGCTCGACCAAGCCCAACCACCGGACCACAACAGAAATGTGGTCGGTGGTTCCACCACGGTGCAACCGCTCAACTCGATCGCTGGACACGGCAAAGTCCCAAGCGGTAGAACTGCTTGAGACACCAATAGTACCGGGCTATAATAATATAGCGGTACAACCGTCGAACCTCCACCCAAAAACCGCAACACAACAAAATCGTGTCCGGTTGTAGCCCGGTGTTGGGCCGGTACAGCCGCCCAGGGCTGCCACCCAGGGTCACCCAGCTGTTGGCGGTACAACCGCCCGGAGGCAGCGGTACAATCACTGGGGACCAGATAGTGGCAGCACCCCCAGGGTATCACCCCTGGGTTGTTGGTTATGCCGGATGACACGAGCGAGCGGTAAAACCGTATCAAGAAAACAGGTAAGACCAGAACTGCCATAACCTCTACAAATGAGCTCTGAACTGAGCAAACTCAAGCTTGTTGGATTCAAGATGACAAGAGCTATCCAAAATAACAAGAGGCAGTATGAAAATGCCAATTATATAGAGATGTGAAACCTCTATGAATGAAGAACCGACAAAAACTCCAACATCGAAAACATCAAAGAAGATGCATATGGACTCCGTTTTCGATGAACTTGAGCTTGTCATGAAGCTGACCATAAGCTCAAGAACCAACAAAGAGAAAATTCAACCAAGTACCAAGAAATATGATGATGCCAAGAATGCAATGGTTTGAGCTCTCAATGAATGATATGATCAAGGTACTCACTTGAGAGCCCCCCTTGATGACTATCGATCTTATAACCCGGTCTCCCAACTAAAACCATGAGACCGGTAAAATACAAAACCCTATCAAGGTCGAACCTTTGCCTTGCGCATAGTCCACTTGAGCTAGATGATGACGATATTGTCCTCCTCAAGATGGACCACCTTTCTTGATTGCGACGGCTCGTTGAAGACTAGTAGATAGATCCCCTATACTCCACTATGGGTGAGCCACTCTTCGGCATATCTTCACAAGTCCATTGTCACCACAATGAACGGCAAGCCTTAAGCATGATCTCTCCGTGATGCTTCACTTGATCTTGCACACCGCAACCTTGATGACGATCACCACTTGATGTCATCTTCCATGGGATGTATGAGACCTTCCTCTTGATGCAAGCCCATGGAAATATACCTAACCCCACAAAGAACTCTCACGTAGACCATGGGTTAGTACACAAAGTGTAATGTACAATGCTTACCATACCATGGGATCCCTTGACCCCTCTCGGTATATCTTGTAGGCTTTGTGTGTTGATCAACTTAATTCACTTTTTGACTTAGTCCTGATCAACCTTGTATCTTATCTTCTCTCTTCATAAAGATGGTGTCTTCAAGGTAAACATGAATGCTCACACAATCTTGTTCTTCAAGACATGCTTGCAATAAGCTCAACTCTCACATGGCCAATCTTTGGATAAACCTTGAATACCACCTTGGTCATCATATAAACTCCTTGAAACCCAACAGATGTGCTTCAAGAAGTGCCTATGGACAAATCCTTTGAATATAACTCAAGGCAACCATTATTCCATAGGGGTGTCATCAATTACCAAAACAATTTGTAAATATCTGAACTAAAACTGTACTTTCTTATCTCTAAAAATTCTTAAAAATTAGGAAAACATAGAGAAATTGCAGATAAATATTGTGTAAAAATCATAATATTTTCATGCTCTAGTAGAATCATAGAATTCATATACTGGACGCAAAAGTTTCTATATTTGCACAAAATCAAATCAACAAGTATCCACACTATCCAAAAGGCTTTATTGATACATTATTGAAAAAAGACACAAAACATGATTACTACATTAGCTTAATCATGTAAACACATAAAAATAGAAATGATAAGCATTGGGTTGTCTCCCAAAAGTGCTTTTTTTAATGTCTTTTAGCTAGGCATTGATGATTTTGATAAAGCACACATAAAAGTGAAGAATTCAAACATAAAGGGAGCATCATGAAGCATATGACAAGCACATTTAAGACTAACCCACTTCCCACGCATAGTGTTTTTTCAAGCAAACAATTTGTTGTAGGAATAATTAACTATCATAGGAAGGCATAACAACTGCAACTTGAAAACTTCCAACATAAAGAGAGGAAACTTGATATTTTTAAAATATATATAAGCATATATTCCCCTCTCATAATAATTTTCAATAGCATCATGAATAAATTCAAAAATATAACTATCACATAAAGCATTTCTTTCATGATCCACAAGCATATATAGAAAATTTATTACTATCCACATAAGCAAATTTGTTCTCATTCATAGTAGTGGGAGCAAACTCAACAAAATAACTATCATGTGATAGTTGACTGAAATAACCAAATTGAACATTAAATCATGATGCCAAGTTTCATGGTTATCATTACTCTTTATAGAATACATGTCATCACCATAATCATCATAGATAGCAACTTGGTTGTCATAATCAATTGAACCCTCTTCCAAAATAGTGGAATCATCATTAAATAAAGTCATGACCTCTCCAAATCCACTTTCATGATTATGATCATCATTGTAAATATTATTGCTACTTGTATAATGCGTTGGGATTTCCCCCGAAGAGGAGACGAGATGCAACACAATAGAGATAAGTATTTTCCTTAGTGAGTACCAAGGTCATCGAACCAATAGGAGAATCATGCAAAATCCCATCATCAGCATCTACACACAAAATATCAAACACTTGCACCCAATGATAACCCACAAGTATAGGGGATCGCAATAGTTTTTGAGGGTAGAGTATTCAATCCAAATTTATAGATTCGACACAAGGGGAGCCAAAGAATATTTGAGAGTATTAGCAGTTGTGTTGTCAATTAAGCCACACCTAGAGATAAATATTTGTAGCAAAGTGATTAGTAGCATAGTAATATGAAGTTTGATAGCATAGTAACAGTAATAGTAACGGTAACAATAGCAGCAGTGATTTTGTACGAAGTGCAATAGTAGAAGTAGCAATAGAAACTTAGCAGGAATAATATGTGAAAACTCGTAGGCACTGGATTGGTGTATTTGTTGGATGAAATTCTTCATATAACAATCATAACCTAGGGCGACACACACTAGCTCCAGTTCATCAATGTAATCTAGGCATGTATTCTGTAAATAGTCATATGTGCTTATGGATAAGAACTTGCATGGCATCTTTTGTCCTACCCTCTCGTGGTACCGGGGTCCATAAGGAAACTAAGGGATATTAAGGCCTCCTTTTAATGGAGAACCGGACCAAAGCATTAACACATAGTGAATACATGAACTCCTCAAACTACGGTCATCACCGGAAAATATCTTGATTTTTGTCACCCCGGGGTTTATAGATCAAAACACGTAATAGGTGCATATGACTAGGCAAGATTAGATCAAGAACATAGATATAATGATGATAACATAAACGGTTCAGATCTGAAATCATGACACGCGGGCCCTAGTGACAAGCATTAAGCATGGCAAAGTCATAACAACATCAATCTTAGAGCAGAGTGGATACTATGGATCAAGCCCTAACAAAACTAACTCGATTACATGATGAATCTCATCCAACTTCTCACCGACCAGCAATCCTATGAAGGAATTACTCACTCCCGATGGGGAGCATCATGGAATTGGCGATGAAGGAGGGTTGATGATGAGGAAGACCGAAGGTTCCCTTCTATGGAGCCCCAAATGGACTCCAGATCTGGCCTCCCGATGAAGAACTGGAGGTGGCATCGGCTCCGTCTTGTGAAACATGATGAAACTTTCTCCTTGATTTTTCTCCAAAAATAGGATTTTATAGCACTGGAATTAGGGTCAGGAGGCCCACGAGGTGAGCACAATCCACCAGGGCGCCCTGGTGTTTTGTGCCCAACCAAGGCACCCCTTTCGGTGGTTTTTGGCTCCAGTATTTTTTATTTATTCTGAAATAAATCTCCAAAAAGTTTCGTTTCATTTCGATAACTTCTATTTCTATACAAAAACAACACCATGGTAGTTCTGCTGAAAACAACGTCAGTTCAGGTTATTTTCAATCAAATCATGCAAATTAGAGTCCAAAACAAGAGCAAAACGGTTATGAAATGTAGATATGATGGAGACATATCACCCAACGCGGCCAAGAGGGTTGTCAAGCCCCTTGAACTCGTTAGTTGCACAACTAGGGCACCCCCTCTTATGGTTTTTGGCTCCAGTATTTTTTATTCATTCCCAAATAAATCTACAAAAAGTTTCGTTCCATTCCGAGAACTTTTCTTTCTGCACAAAAACAACACCATGGTAGTTCTGCTGAAAACATCGTCAGTCAGGGTTAGTTTCATTCAAAACATGCAAATTAGAGTCCAAAACACGAGCAACAGGGTTAGGAAAGGTATATACTATGGAGAAGTATTGAAAGCGCATTTTCTCCCATGGTGGTTTTGGTAATTAATAACAACATGTATGTCATTGAACGAATGTTTCCACTAAGCATATTTCAGGAAAGGTTCAATGATTGGGATGGCAAAAGGATTATGGAGTACCCCAAGATGCAAGGAAATATATTGGCAAAGCTTCAAGGGAGAGGACTCTACATTTTACTTTGTGAGAAATCACTTTAAGTCCATAGGAAAGCCAATACTATTAAAAGGGGTAGCATATTGTTGGTGAACAAAATGCTCATACATGCAGAAGTGATAGTCACCAAAAACACCCACAAGCTCTTCCACAAAAGTCTATCCAAAGCCAAATACTCAAAATCGGTGCAACCAACAACTCCCACTCGGTGCCACCGATTCCCAGACTCAGACAGACTCAAGCCAAACCATAACCCATCGGTGCAACTGATTTGGTGCCACCGAGTCTGGGTTGCTAACTTCCTGTTGCCCAAATCCACAAAATCGGTCCCCCCGAGTCTGTTGGATCAGCGCCACCAAGTTTGGCAATCTGACTGTTTGTCACCTAATCGTTGAAACCAAGATTTATACATCGGTCTCACCGAGATTCAAAAGTTGCTACCTTTTAGGCAACTGAAAGCACAATATGCTCCCTTGGCGGTTTTGATAATTTATGACAACGTACATTGTCTCTTGGACTAATACTTTCATCTAGTATATTTCAGGTAAGGTACATACAGAGATGGGTTGGCAAAAAGGAGTATGGAGAGTATCCCCATGAAGAAGAAGGAGAAGAGATAGCATTGGAAAAGCTTCAAGGAAGAGGACCCTACATTTTACTTTTGAGAAATCACTTTGAGTCCATAGGAAAGCCAATACTTTTAAAAGGGGGTAAGGTACTGTTGGTGAACAAAATGCTCATACATGCACAAGTGATAGTCACCAAAAACACCCACAAGCTCTTCCACAAAAGTCTGTCTAAAGCCAAACACTCAAAATCGATGCAACCAACAACTCCCACTCGGTGCCACCGATTCCCAGCCTCACACAGACTCAAGCCAAACTCCAGCACATTGGTGCAACCTATTCCACTTTGGTGCCACTGAGTTTGGGTTGCCAACTTCCTGTTGCCCAAATCCACATCGGTCGGATCGAGTTTGTTGGATCAGCATCACCGAGTTTGTCAATCTGACCGTTGATCACCTAATCGGCGCAACCAATTTTTATGTATCGATCTCACCGAGACTCAAAAGTTGCTACCTTTGGAGCAACTCGGTACCACCGAGATTCAAAAGTTTCTACCTTTGGAGCAACTCGGTACCATCGAGATTCAAACATCAGTGTCACCGAGTTGGTCACTTAATATGTAACAGTTGGATTTTTGGAGATGCCTATATATACCCCTCCACCACCACTCACTCGCAAGAAAAGCACTCAGAACAGATCCCAACTCATACCAACTGATTTTCTAAGAGAGAGACACCTACTCATGTGTTGAGATCATGTCATTCCATTCCAACCATATGAATCTTGACCTCTAGACTCCCCAAGTTGCTTTCCACCCAATCAATCTCTTCCACCAAAGCCAAATCTATGAGGGAGTGATTGAGTGTTGAGGATTCTATCATCTTGAAGCATAAGAGCAATGAGTTCATCAACATTATCAAGCCTATTATCTTCTGGAGGGTGGTGCCTCCTAGATTGGTTAAGTGTCTCTTGGGAGCATCCTACTTCGTGTTGTGGAGTGAACCAACAAGTTTGTAAGGGCAAGGAGATCACCTACTTCGTGAAGATCTACCTGAGTGAGGCTGGTCCTTCATGGACGAAAGCCGTTATGGAATAGTCAATGTTGCTCCTTCGTTGAACCTTATGTGTGGAGCCCTCTGTGGAATCTCGCGACCGTTACCCTCCATGGGTTGAAGTCTCCATAAACGTGGACATACGATAGCACCACCTATCGGAACCACGGGAAAAATCTTTGTGTCCTTCATGCGTTTGATCTTCCTATATCTACTCCTTACTTCCATGTGCAATGTCTTTACTTTCAAGTGCTATACTTGATGAATTGCATGTGTAGGGTATGCTAGACTTGCTCTAATTGCTAATCTGCCAACACTTAACTTTGCACCTTGTGTAGATTTTAAATTCCTGCTAGTAGTCTATTCCCCCCCTTTGCACATACTCTTCTAGTGATCCCACAATTGGTATCAAAGCTAGGTTTCCATTGCTTCGGTTTCATCACTTTGGAGGAAGTTGGGTGTGTGTAGTGTGGAGAGTTTGTATTGTAGAGTGCCCATTCTTGATGGAGAGTACTATAGGCGATGGAAGAATGCTATGATTGATCTATTTGACAAATTCCATTTAAGAAAACATATTGAAAATCCCTATGTGCTCCCCATTGATGAATTGCATCCCACACACGAAGAGGAAATTAACATGCTTGGTAACCTTAGAACTATCAATCTTATTGTTATAGGTTTACCAAGATTTGTGCTTTCTCAGTTGAAGAACTTTTCATGTGCTTATACTTTGTGGAATGATTTTGAGAAACGATATCCAAATCTTTCATTAAGTAATGTTGATGAAATACTTCATAAAATGGTTGCTTTTCACCAAAGGAAGCCTAGTGATCCAAACTTTGATAAATGCCTATTTGAGCTTCATGATCTTATGCGTGTTAAAGGAGATGTCACAACTATCAACAACATTATTATTGAAACCATTCACATTATTAAACTTGAACATTGTCATGGTTACGATTCTAACGAGTCTCTTGGTTTCTATGATGACGAGATTCCACCAAATGACGACAATGAAGAACATGGCTACTATGATGAAGATGAGTTGTTCGACATCGAGCGTGAAAAGATCATGAAGAATCTAAGTCTAATGGCAAACTTCAAGTATTACATGTCCGGTGGAAAAGAGTGGATTCTTGAAAGTGGATGCACGGATCACATGACTGGAGATACATACATGTTCCAAGACGTCATGCCTAATCAAGGTCCTCGGAGGTATGCGGCCTTTGGAGACAGATCTAAGGGTAAGGTACTTGGCCTTGGTAAGGTGGCCATATCTCATGATTGCTCTATTCAAAATGTGATGCTTGTTGAATCCCTTGGCTACAATCCTGATTCTGTGTCTAGACTAGCAGACTTTGGTTTCAATGTGCTATTTACCAAAGTAGATTGCCAAGTGTTTCGATTTGATAATCATAAAATTGTCTTTACCAGTATTCGTAGAGGTGATCTATAAATTGTTGATTTCACTAAAAAGGCCCAACCTCGTACTTGTCTTATTGCAAAATCATCTAAAGGTTGGCTATGGCATAGAAGGCTAGGAAATGTAGACATGTGCAATCTAGATAAGCTTATCAAGGGTGATCACATTCTTGGTGTTAAAGATGTCATCTTTGACAAAGATAGGCTTTGTAGCGCTTGTCAAGCAGGAAAGTAAGTTGGTGGAAGTCATCCGGTCAAGAACATCATGACCACTAGGAGACCACTCGAGTTACTTTTATATGGATCTTTTTGGTCCCAATGCTTACAAGAGTCTCGGTGTAAACTCTTATGGTCTAATTATAGTTGATGATTTTTCCAGATTTACGTGGGTATTCTTTCTTGATGATAAGTCGCAGGTAAAAAATATCTTCAAGAACTTTGCATGCAAAGCGCAAAATCAATTTGAAGTGAAGATCAAGAAGGTTTGAAGCGATAATGGATCAGATTTCAAGAATATGCATGTGGATACTTTGCTTGACGAAGAGGGTATTTCACATGAGTTCTCAGCTACGTACACGCCTCAACAAAATGGAATTGTTGAGATAAAGAACCGGATCCTCATTTAGATGGCAAGAATGATGCTTGACGAATACAAGACGCCGAGACACTTTTGAGCAGAGGCTGTGGAAACAATATGCCATGCCACGAACCGACTCTACTTGCACAAGCTTCTCGGTAAAACGGCATACGAGCTGCTCACAGGTAACAAACCCCAAGTTGGATACTTTTGGGTATTCGGATCCAAGTGTTACATTCTTGATAAGAATCACCATGCTAAATTTGCTCCTAAATCTCATGAAGGTTTCCTACTTGGTTATGGATCGAACTCTCACACCTACCGTGTATACAACAACTTCACTCAAAAAATTGAAGATACGGTAGATGTGAATTTTGATGAGTCTAATGGTTTGCAAGTCAAAGAATTGCCAAATTATGTAGGTGATAAAGATCCTTCGGAATCTATCCAAGATTTACCCATCGGAAAGATTCGTCCAATGGAGGTGAAGGAAAATACTTCATCAACCCAAGTGGAAGCTCCTCCTTCGGATCAAGGATACCCACAAAATGACATGTAAGCATCAACAAGTGGTACACTGCAAGGTGAAGAGGAGGAGGAAGTACATCATGAAGATCCACCACAACCTCCTTCACCACCACCTCAAGGATATGACCACCTCGATAACAACGGAGATGAAGGAGATGATGAAGAAGAAGCTCCACCAACTAACAAGCCAAAGCTACCCCAAGTTCGAGCACAAGTGACCAAGAACCATCCCCTAAAACAAATCTTTGGTGATATACAAACAGGGAGGATCACTCGCTCTAAAACTCGCTTGGCTAACTTTTGTGAGCATTATTCTTTCATCTCTAGCATTGAACCCTTGAAGGTTGAACAATCTCTTGAGGATGCGGATTGGGTGAATGCTATGCATGAAGAGCTTCACAACTTCGAGACGAATGAAGTGTGGACACTCGTGGAGAAGCCCAAGGACGAACAAAACATTATCGACACGAAATGGGTATTTCAGAACAAGCAAGATGAAGACGGTCAAGTCATATGCAACAAGGCTCGCCTCGTAGCCCAAGGATATACGCAAGTCGAAGGTATGGGCTATGGTGAGATCTATGCCCCCATTGCTAGACTAGAAGCCATTCAAATTCTTCTTGCTTATGCCAATCACCATGATATCATGCTTTACCAAATGGACATCAAAAGTGCATTTTTAAATGGTGAGATTGAAGAAGAGGTTTATGTTAAGCAACCACCTGATTTTGTAAATCCTAAGAAACCTGACCACGTTTACAAACTTCGCGAAGCTTTATATGGTTTTGAGCAAGCTCCGCACGCTTGGTATAAATGCTTAGCAAAGTTTCTTATTGAAAAATGTTTTGAAATTGGTAAAATTGACGCAACCTTACTCACAAACAGAGTTAATGGTGAATTATCCATGTGCCAAATTTACGTGGATGATATTATCTTTGGATCTACTAACCCACAATTTAGTGAGAAATTTGGAAGGTTGATGTTAGAGAAGTATGAGATGTCTATGCTGTGTGAGCTGAAATTCTTTCTTGGTCTACAAATCCAGCAAATGAGAGAAGGTACATTCGTCTCTCAAACCAAGTACACCATGGACTTGATCAAGAAGTTCAACATGCAAGAATGCAAAGGTATGAAAACTCCCATGCCCACTAGCGGACATGATGATCTCACTAAGGAGGGTGAACCAGTTGACCAAAAGGTTTATCGATCAATGATTGGTTCATTGCTATATCTATGTGCCTCCCGTCCCGATATTATGCTTAGTGTGTGCATGGGTGCCCGATGTCAAGCTGCACCTAAAGAGTGTCATCTTAAGTCTATGAGACACATTGTGAGATACTTGATACATTGATAATCCCCAACTATAAGGAATCATCGTAGGAATTTCCAAAGGTGGAAGTGATAAGTATGGAGTGTCGAACCCACAAGGAGCTAAAGGTAAGATCAATATTCTCTCAAGTCCTATCTGCCACTGATATGACTCTACGTACACCGAACGCTTCGTTCCATCTAGAAACGAGAAATAAAACTACATTGTGGGTATGAAGAGGATAGCTTTGCATGAAATCGGAGAACTAAAATATAAAAATAGGTGTTGTATCATAAAGTTAGAATATATTACAAAAAGCGAGTGTGGAATAATGATGGGTCAGTGTGCGGAATTGTCCTAGGCAATTGTTAACAAGATCGGAAATCATTATTGCAATTTTATATGAGGGAGAGGCATAAGCTAACATACTTTCTCTACTTGGATCATATGCACTTATGATTGGAACTCTAGCAAGCATCCACAACCACTAAAGATCATTAAGGTAAAACCCAACCATAGCATTAAAGCATCAAGTCCCCTTTATCCCATACGCAACCACCCCCTTAGTCGGGTTTAAGCTTCTGTCACTCTAGCAACCCACTATAAGCAAATCATGAAAGTATTGCAACACCATGCATCGGGAATCCTTCACGTGTGCGCGACACGGAAGGCACCATAGGACATCACCAAAATAAACATACAACTCAAACCAATCTAGATCATCAATCAACCTATAAGACAAAAGAAATCTACTCAAAACATCATGGGATAGCAACACATCATTGGATCATAATATGTGGCATAAAGCACCATGTTCAAGTAGGGGATTATAGAGATATGCGAGAGAGTGGACCGCTAAAAAGATATGAGGACAATGATGTTGATGAAGACGATCACCACGATGATGGTTCCCCCGATGGCACTCCGGTGCCACCTAGAGAGAGGGGGAGAGGGTCTCCCCCTTGTGCTTCCTCCTCCATGGCCTCCCCCTAGGTGGGAGAGGTTCTCTCTCTGGTCCTTGGCCTCCATGTTGATGATGGCCCCTCTGTCTTCCTCCTCCATGATCTCCGGTGATGGTGACCCCCTCCGGTAGGGTGCTGGAGAGGGCCAAGATTGATTTTTCATGGCTATAGAGACTTGCGGTGGTGGAACTTCTGATCTAGGTTTCCTTTTGGAGGTTTCTAGATTTATAGGAGTACTTGGCGTTGGAATCACGTCAAGGGGACTCCCGAGGGGCCCACAAGCCAGGGGGCGCGCCCTAGGGGCGGCGCCCTGGTGGCTTGTGGCCTCCTCGGGACCCCTCTCTGATACGTCTCCAACATATCTATAATTTTTGATGATGGCATGCTATTATAATATCTGTTTTGGATGTTTATATGCATTATTATGCTATTTTATATTATTTTTGGGACTAACCTATTAATCTAGAACCAAGTTCTAGTTTCTGTTTTTTCCTTGTTTTTGAGTTTTGCAGATATGGGATATTAAACAGAGTCCAAACGGAATAAAACCTTCGGAAGGAATTTTCTAGAAGGAAACAAGACGATCAAGCTTGGAGTGCACATCAGGGGAGGTGCTAGGGCACCACAGGCCTGCTAGGCGCGACCCCCCTAGCCACGCCTAGCAGGCTTGTCGCTCCCTGACAGATCTCCTGACCTTATTCTTTGGCCTATTTATACCCAAATATTCCCCCAACATCGAAAAGAGCCACACAAATACTTTTCAGCCACCAGAAGCCTCCGATCCCGAGAGATCCAATCTTGGAGCCTTTTCTAGTAATCTACCGGAGGGTGTTTTGATCACGGAGGGCATCTACATCAACTCCATTGCCCCTCCGATGATGCATGAGTAGTTCACCACAGACCTACGGGTCCATAGCTAGTAGCTAGATGTCTTCTTCTCTCTCTCTTTGCTTCTCAATACCATGTTCTTCATGATCTTCATGGAGATCTATCCGATGTAATACTCTTTTGCGATGTGTTTATCGAGATCCGATGAATTGTGGGTTTATGTTCAGATTATCCATGAATATTATTTGAGTCTTTCCTGAATTCTTATATGCATGATTTAATATATTTGCAAGTCTCTTCTAATTATTGGTCTGGTTTGGCCAACTAGATTGGTAATATTTGCAATAGGAGAAGTGCTTAGTTTTGGGTTCAATCTTGCGGTGTCCTCACCCAGTGACATAGTAGGGGTAGTGAGGCACGTATTGTATTGTTGCCATCAAGGGTAACAAGATGGGGTTTTCATCATATTGCTTGAGTTTATCCATCTACATCATGTCATCTTGCTTAATGCGTTACTCTGTTCTTCATGAACTTAATACTCTAGATGCAGGGAGGATTCGGTCGATATGTGGAGTAATAGTAGTAGATGCAGAATCGCTTCAGTCTACTTGTCACAAACGTGATGCCTATATGCATGATCATTGCCTTGCATAACTACATGATTATTCACTTTTATATCAATTGCTTGACAGTAATTTGTTTACCCACCATGATATTTGCCTTCAAGAGAGAAGCCTCTAGTGAAATCTATGGCCTCAGGGTCTATTTTCCATCATATACTTTCAGACTATAAATAAAAAATACCAAAAATACCTTGCTGCAATTTACTTATCTTTTACTTTCCGCACTCGTTTACATCTATCTCTTTCAGATCTAATCCTTGCAAATAACCGTGAAGGAATTGACAACCCCTTTATAGCGTTGGGTGCAAGAGTTTGATTGTTTGTGTAGGTGCATCCATTGGTGACTTGCTTGTTCCTCCTACTGGATTTTTACCTTGGTTCTCAACAATTGAGGGAAATACTTATCTACTTCGCTGCATCACCCTTTCGTCTTCAAGGGAAAACCAACGCAATCTCAAGAGGTAGCAAGAAGGATTTCTCGTGCCGTTGCCGAGGAGGATACATAGCAAGTGAAGACAAGAACTCTCCCGTCAACTTGCCAATTTTTGGCGCCATAGCCGGGGAGGATACACATAAAGCCTACCAAGTACCCATCACAAAATAATCTCTTGCATTTACATTATTTGCCATTTTCCTCTCACTTCCATCTTCCCCACTTCTAAAACAATTTTCAGAAAACACCAAAAAGATTTGCCATTTTATTCGCCCTCTCTTTTTCATTTGCCTTTTTCTCGTCAGATCTCTTGTTCGCTATATTTACTTGTGTTGCCATGTGCCGTCTATTTGCTTGCTAAAAATCCATTGATATGGATCCTCATCCACTTGCTAATATTTTCAAAAGACCAAATTATGATGAACCAATTGCTAGTGAGTTGAGTGCACTTGATTATCTCTATGAAGTTTTGTTTGGAAATCATGAATCTGAAAATTTTGATGAAGTGTTGAAAGAATAAAATTGTAAGGTGATTCATAATATCTCCTTGAATGAAAAGCATGATTGCCATGTTGTTAGTATGAATTCTCTGAATATCCATGATGCTAATGATATGCAAAACCACAAGCTTGGGGATGATATGCTTGATGAAGATGATATTTTTTGTTCCCCAAGTCTTGGTGCTGACACGTATGCTATAATTGATCATGAAAATAATACTTTATGTGATAGTTATATTGTGAGATTCCCTCATGATGCTACTGAAAATTATTATGAAGGAGTAACATATGCTTGTAGGAATTGCAATAATATCAAGTTTCCTCTCTATGTGTTCAAAGTTTTGAAGTTATGCTTGCTTTGCCTTCCTATGCTAGTTGGTTCTTGCTCCCATAAATTTTTTGAGCACAAAATACATATGCATAGGAAGTGGGTTAGAATTAAATGTGCTTGTTATGAGATTCATGATGCTCTCTTGCATGTTTCAATTAATACCTCTTATGTGAGCATGATTGAAAGCGTTATGCTTAGCTAGGGGCGTTAAACAATATCACTTGTTGGGAGCCAACCCAATTTTATTTTTATGTTTTGTTTTTTCTTATGTTTTGAGTTTTTATCACATTATTAATTCTGTAGTAATTGTGGTTTGGTGTTTTAATTAGTGTTTGAGCCAAGTAAAACCTTTGGGCTGATCTATGGTAGTTGTTGATTTGATCTTGCTAAAAAACAGAAACTTTTGTGCTCTGTCCAGGAATTTTCTAATTTTTTCAGAGCGTCGAATTGATCTGAAATTTTTGAAAAACACTGATATATATATTTCTCAGGTTGTTCTAATTGTTCAGTATTTTGTGAGTTACAGAAGTATACGAAGTTTTCAGTTTGCTACAGACTGTTCTGTTTTTGACAGATTCTGTTTTCTTCGAGGTGTTTACCTATTTTGATGAATCTATGGGTTGTATCATCTGGTATGAGCCATGGAGAAGTTAGATTACAGTAGTTATAACACCAATATAAATAAATAATGAGTTCACAACAGTACATAAAGTGGTGATTTACTTTCTTCTACTAACGGATCTCACGAGTTTTCTGTTAAGTTTTGTGTTGTGAAGTTTTCAAGTTTTGGGTAAAGATTTGATGGACTATGGAATAAGGAGTGGCAAGAGCCTAATCTTTGGGATGACCAAGGTACCCCAAGTCATATTCAAGGATGAAAAAGAGCCTAAGCTTGGGGATGCCCGGAAGGCATCCCCTCTTTCGTCTTCAATCCATCGGGAAATTTACTTGAGGCTATATTTTTATTTACCACATGATATGTGTTTTGCTTGGAGCATCTTGTATGATATGAGTCTTTGCTTTTTAGTTTGCCACAATCATCCTTGCTGCAAACATCTTTTGAGAGTTGGATGCTGAATCGTGAATTTATTACAATACTCTATGTGCTTCACTTATATCTTTTGAGTTGGCAATTTTGCTCTTTGTGCTTCACTTATATCTTTTAGAGCACGATGGTGTTTGCGTTTTATAGAAATACTTGAACTCTCATACCTGACTTATATTATTTTTAGATTTTCTAAAACAGCAAGGTAATTGGTCTAGGTTATGAATTTAGTCCTAATATGATAGGCATCCAAAAGGGATATAGTAAAAACTTCCATATTAAGTGCATTGAGTATTTATGAGAAGTTTGATTCCTTGCATAAAGTTTTGAGATATAAAGATGGTAATGTTAAGAGACATGTTAGAAAGTAAATTGCGATTTCGTAAAAATACCTGTGTAAAGGTTTGTAATTCCCGTAGCATGCATGTATGGTGAACCGTTATGTAAGGAAGTCGGAGCATGACTTGTTTATAGATTGTTGACATTTGTGTGAGGGTCGAGGGCGCACGATGGTTAACTCCTACCAACCTCCCCCCTAGGAGCATGCGTTTAATTCTTTTCTTCAATGACTAATAGACTTTTGCAATAAGTATGTGAGTTCTTTATGACTAATGTTGAGTCCATGGATTATACGCACTCTCACCCTTCCACTTTTGCTAGCCTCTCTATTACCGCGCAACTTTTGCCGGTACACCATACACTTTCCTCAAAACAGCCACCATATACTTTCCTCAAAACATCCACCATATACCTTCCTCAAAACAGCCACCATACCTACCTAGTATGGCAATTCCATAGCCATTCCGAGATATATTGGCATGCAACTTCCACCGTTTCCTTTTATGACATGCACCACCACTTCCATATTGCATATAGAGTCATATTTTGTCATAGGTATTGAATTGTAATTTTCTTTTGAGTTGCAAGTAAATAAAATTGTGATGATTATCATTAATAGAGCATGTCCCATGTGAGTAAAGGATGATGGAAGCTATGATTCCCTCACAAGTGGGGATGAGATTCCAGACTTTATGAAAAAAAGAGGCCAACGAAGCCCAAATAAAAAAATGAATAAAAGAGGCCTTAGATGCCCACAAAAAATAAAAAAATGAGAGAAAAGAGAGAAGGGACATTGCTACTACTTTTCCACACTTGTGCTTCAAAGTAGCACCACGATCTTCATGATAGAGAGTCTCCTATTTTGTTACTTTCATGCAGCTAGTTGAAATTTTTCTTCACGATGCACGTCCACTTAGTTCCTTTTGAGCTTTCATACACTTATAGATCTAGTGCATTCGTTCCATGGCAATCCCTACTCACTCACATTGATATCTATTGATGGGCATCTCCATAGCTCGTTGATACGCCTAGTTGATGTGACGCTATGTTCTCCCTTTCCTTGACAACCTCCACCATATTCTATTCCACCTATAGTGCTATATCCATGGCTCGCGCTCATGTGTTGCGTGAGAGTTGAAAAAGTTCGAGAAAATAAAGGTGTGAAAACAATTGCTTGACTTTTCATTGGGGTTGTGCATGATATAGATACTTTGTGTGGGGAAGATGGAGCATAGCCAGACCATATGATATTGTAGGGATACCTTTCTTTTGCCGTTATATTTTGAAGAGATACAATTGCTTTGCTAGTATGCTTGAAATGTTATTGTTTCTACATCAATATTAAGCTTTTGTTTTCAGTCTTAAGGATCTGAATATTCATGCCACAATAAAGAATATTACATGGATAAGTATGTTAGGTAGCACTCCACATCAAAAATTCTGTTTTTATCATTTATTTACTCAAGGACGAGCATGAATTAAGCTTGGGGATGCTGGTACGTCTTCAACGTATCTATAATTTTTTATGATGGCATGTTATTATATTATCTGTTTTGGATGTTTTATATGCATTACTATGCTATTTTATATTATTTTTGGGACTAACCTATTAATCTAGAGCCAAGTGCGAGTCTGTTTTTACCTTGTTTCTTGAGTTTTGCAGATATGGGATATTAAATGGAGTCCAAACGGAATAAAACCTTTGGAAGGATTTTTTATGGAAGGAAACAAGTCGATCAAGATTGGAGTGCATGTTAGGGGAGGTGCTAGGGCGCCACAAGCCTGCTAGGTGCGCCCCCCCTGGTTGGGCCTAGCAGGCTTGTCGCTCCCTGGCTGGTCTCCGAACTCTATTCTTTGGCCTATAAATAGCCAAATATTCCCCCAACATAGAAAAGAGCCACGCAAATACTTTTCCGCCACCGGAAGCCTCCGTACCCGAGAGATCCAATCTTGGAGCCTTTTCTGGTAATCTGCCGGAGGGAGTTTCGATCACGGAGCGCATCTACATCAAGTCCATTGCCCCTCTAATGATGCGTGACTAGTCCACCACAAACCTACGGGTCCATAGCTAGTATCTAGATGACTTCTTCTCTCTTGTTGATCTTCAATACCATATTCTTCTTAATCTTCATGGACATCTATCCGATGTAATCCTCTTTTGTGGTGTGTTTGTCAAGATCCGATGTATTGTGAGTTTATGTTCAGATTATCCATGAATCTTATTTGAATCTCCTCTGAATTATTATTTGCATTATTTCATATCCTTGTAAGTCTCTTCGAGTTATTGGTTTGGTTTGGCCAACTAGATTGGTAATTCTTGCAATGGGAGAAGTGCTTGGTTTTGGGTTCAATCTTGCGGTGTCCTCACCCACTAACATAGTAGAGGTAGCGAGGCACGTATTGTATTGTTGGCATCAAGGGTAACAACATGGGGTTTTCATCATATTGTTTGAGTTTATACCTCTACATCATGTCATCTTTCTTAATGTGTTACTCTCTTCTTCATGAACTTTATACTCTAGATGCAGGCAGGAGTCAGTCGATGTGTGGAGTAATAGTAGTAGATGGGAATCATTTTGGTCTACTTGTCACGGACGTGATGCCTATATGCATGATCATTGCCTTGGATAACTACATGATTATTTGCTTTTCTATCAATTGCTTGACAGTATTTTTTTACCCACCATGATATTTGCCTTCAAGGAGATGACTCTAGTGAAATCTATGGCCCCCGGGTCTATTTTCCATCATATACTTTCACATCAAATCAAAAATACCAAAAATACCTTGCTGCAATTTACTTATCTTTTAATTTCCGCACTCATTTACATCTATCTCTTTCAGATCTAATCCTTGCAAATAACCGTGAAGGGATTGACAACCCCTTTATAGCATTGGGTGCAAGAGTTTGATTGTTTGTGTAGGTGCATCCATTGGTGACTTGCTTGTTCCTCCTACTGGATTGATACCTTGGTTCTCAACAACTGAGGGAAATACTTATCTACTTCGCTCCATCGCCCTTTCCTCTTCAAGGGAAAACCAACGCAAGCTCAAGAAGTAGCACTCTCCGGTATCTTTTTGCTCCAGTATTTTTTATATTTTCCAGAAATATTCTCCATAAATTTTCATCCCATTCCAATAACTTTTATTTTTGCACAAAAAATGACACCATGGTAGTTCTTTTGAAAATAGCATCAGTCCGGTTTAGTTCTACTAAAATCATACCAAAATCATATAGAATTATTATAAACATGGCATGAATATTTCATAAATTATAGATACGTTGGAGACGTATCATACATACACCAAACTTTGGCATTTGATATCCCAAGGGATCTTCTTTTAATCTTGTTGGCTACTCCCACTCGGACTATGCCGGTTACAAGGTTGATAGAAAATCCACCTCGGGTACATGTCAATTTCTTGGTAGATCTCTTGTCTCTTGGTCTTCCAAGAAATAAAATTCGGTATCTCTATATACTGCCAAAGCTGAATATATTGTTGTCGGATCATATTGTGCACAATTATTATGGATAACACAAACGCTTAAAGATTATGGAATCTATGTGAAAAATGTGTCATTACTTTGTGACAATGAGAGTGCTATTAAGATTGGTCATAATCCTATGCAACATTCTTGAACCAAGCATATTCAAGTTCGACATCATTTCATTCGTGATCATGTTGCCAAAGGAGATATTAATCTTAAGCATGTTCGTACTAACAAGCAATTGGCCGATATCTTTACTAAGCCACTTCATGAAAAAGTGTTTTGTCATTTGAGGAGTGATTTTAACATCATTGATGCTTCAAACTAGAGCTAAGCTCACTCGAATGCATGCAAGGGGATGAGCTTTATTGTCTATTACATGCTATTATTATCTTGAATATCACATATCTTGGAATTCGATGCTCCCTTGTCTTGCATCTAACCCTTTTGTAGGTACTTGGAAGAACAACACTCCACAAGATTGCTATCAACATATCTTAAGCAATCTTGTCATGACCAAGTATACACATCTCTCTTTCATGATGAAATCAAGAAGACAACAAAACATATCCTTGACATGTATTTCTCAATTGCCAAATCTCAATTAGTATCATGTCATTTGGATATATCATGCTCTTCCTTGCGTGACTAACCTATGTAGGTGAAAAGTGAACGAAAACAACAAGGATTTCTCGCAACTCAAGATGAACTTCATCAACCTCGAGCATCCTCATCAAGTTCACCTACAAGCTGCGTCAACATCACTCAAAGGTATGTACTCATATCCTTGAAAAAGGCTTTACTCCAAGACATAAGTTAAAGCAACTCAAGTGATATAAAGACATAAATATGCGTAATTTAGAAATGGTAACCCCATTTTGAGCTTAACGATGAGTATGACCTATGGTCAAGTATTCTTTCTTGGCTCCTAAGTCAATATACTCTAATATAGGTGACCTAGTCACCGCCCATCATCTAGTTAAGAATATTGTTTGGTTCATTCTCTATATTGCAAGATTTCTTGGAACCATTCAAATCTTCTCTAGTTGATACCTCTTTGTAAATTATCCTTGCATTTCATTTACAAAATCTTTTGACACTTGGCTACAAAATTTCAAATAAATTTGCAAGTTTCCCAAACATTGCCAAGTTTTTGTTTTAGCCTCGGAGCCTCCGATACAAAGGACTCGGTTATACCGATTCAACAGATAAGCTACATAACATCATATCGGTACCACCGACTAGTTTGTGTTGGACCCACCGACTCAATATCATTTTTTCAGTCCGTGCTTGTATCTGTAAATCTTTGTGATCCTTCTGTGATATTTTAAATTCTTCAATGATCCCTTTATTAAAAAAAGGGATCCCTAACTCAAAGGAGGAGAAGTTCTACAAATTCTCAGTTTAACCAAAGGGAGAGAAAATAGATTCAATGATTCCCTCACTTTTCTAATGATTTTTATATTCTATGAATCCTACATTCTATGACCCTTGTTCTCAAGGATCCCTTCTTCATCGATGATCCCTGTATCTAACCCTATATCTAACCTTTTTGGAAATTAATGCCAAAGGGGGAGAAGTACCAAAGCTTCAAAGCTAAAGAGGGAGATACGTGCTTATGCAAAGGGGGAGATATAATTTAGGGGGAGAGGAGAATAGCAAAGTTTATACTTATATAAACAAGGGGAGAATACCAAAGTAGGGGAAGAAAAATATGGTTAGGAGAAAGACGTGTTTATTTCATTTGACTACTCTTGTTAGACTTTTATCACCCTATCCAATCCCAATATCTACATGCTAAGATTCAGGGGGAGAGGATGAAATATCATTTCATATCTAGGGGAGAAAGTTCTAAATGTTCTTGGAGACATATCAATCTTATGGAGCACTATCTTCTATATGGTCTCCATATCTTGGTACTTTTGAGTTCTATTGATTTTGATTGGTAGAATACTCTTGTGTTTCCTAAAATTGTTTTATCAAGTGTATCTCTACTACTAGAATGCTCAAGAACTCAAGGTAAGTATATCCATCATATCCTTGATCAAGATGATCTCTTGCTTCTTGCACATATTGTTTGCAAGAGTGAAGTCTTGAACACGGATACACCTCATTCGTATACATTTGATGCATATAGCCAAGACACAAATGACTTATTATATTCCTTCTACTATATGTGTGTCCATGCATTCCAAAGCAACTATCCTTTAAAGGGATTGCATGCATTTAGGGGGAGCAAGTCTAAGTCATGTGTCTCTCAAAGTCTTCATTATATCCATGCATATATTTATTTGAAGCTGTGATTGTATGTTGTCATCAGTTACCAAAAAGGGTGAGACTGAAAGCACAATATGCTCCCTTGGTGATTTTGATAATTTATGACAACATACATTGTCTCTTGGACTAATACTTTCATCTAGTATATTTCAGGTAAATACCATAGAGAGATGAGTTGGCAAAAAGGAGTATGGAGAGTATCCCCATGAAGAAGAAGGAGAAGAGATAGCATTGGCAAAGCTTCAAGGAAGAGGACCCTACATTTTACTTTGTGAGAAATCACTTTGAGTCCATAGGAAAGCTAATACTATTAAAAGGGGGTAAGGTATTGTTGGTGAACAAAATTCTCATACATGCACAAGTGATAGTTACCAAAAACACCCACAAGCTCTTGCACAAAAGTCTGTCCAAAGCCAAACACTCAAAATCGGTGCAACCAACAACTCCCACTCGGTACCAGCGATTCCCAGCCTCAGACAGACTCAAGCCAAACCCTAGCACATCCGTGCAACAGATTCCACTTTAGTGCCACTGAGTTTGGGTTGCCAACTTTCTGTCGCCAAAATCCACAAAATCAGTCCGACCAAGTTTGTTGGATCGGCATTACCGAGTTTGGCAATCTGACCATTAGTCACCTAGTCGGTGCTACTGAGTTTTATGTATCGGTACCACCGAGATTCAAAAGTTGCTACCTTTGGAGCAACTCGGTACCACCGAGATTCAAACATCGGTGTCACCGAGTTGGTCACTTAAGGTGTAACGGTTGGATTTTTGGATATGCCTATATATACACCTCCACCACCACTCACTCGCAAGAAAAGCACTTAGAACAGATCCTCACTCATTCCAACTGATTTTCTGAGAGACAGCCACCTACTCATGTGTTGAGATCATGCCATTCCATTCCAACCATATGAATCTTGATCTCTAGACTCCCCAAGTTGATTTCCACCCAATTAATCTCTTCCACCAAAGCCAAATCTGTGAGAGACTGACTGAGTGTTGAGGAGTCTATCATCTTGAAGCACAAGAGCAAGGAGTTCATCGACATTATCGAGCCTATAACCTTTTGGAGGGCGGTGCCTCCTAGATTGGTTAGGTGTCTCATGGGAGCCTCCTACTTCGTGTTGTGGAGTGAATCAAGAAGTTTGTAAGGGCAAGGAGATCTCCTACTTCTTGAAGATCTACTGAGTGAGGCTAGTCCTTCGTAGACAGAAGACATTATGGAATAGTCAAGGTTGCTCCTTCGTGGAACCTTATGTGTGGAGCCCTCCGTGGACTCTCACGACCGTTACCTTGCATGGGTTGAAGACTCCATAAACATGGACGTATGATAGCACCACCTATCGGAACCACGGAAAACAATCTTCGTGTCCTTCATGCGTTTGATCTTCCTATCTATTCTCCTTACTTCCATGTGAAATGTCTTTACTTTCCGCTGCTATACTTGATGACTTGCATGTGTAGGGTGTGCTAGACTTGCTCTAATTGATAATCCACCAACACTTCACTTTGCACCTTGTGTAGATTTTAAATTCCCGCTAGTAGTCTATTTCCCCCTCTAGACATACTCTTCTAGTGATCCCACAACAAATCGGTACCCATGATATTATCACATCGGTGTCACCGAGTTGGACTTATTAGGTGTAACAGTTGGATTCTTTAATATGCCTATATATACCCTTCCACCACCACCTATTCGCTAGAGAAGCACTCAGAACAGATCCCCACTCATACCAACTGATTTTCTAAGAGAGAGCCACCTACTCATGTGTTGAGATCATGTTGTTCCATTCCAACCATATGAATCTTGATCTCTAGCCTCCCCAAGTTGCTTTCCAGCCAATCAATCTCTTCCACCATAGCCAAATCTGTGAGAGAGTGATTGTGTGTTGAGGAGTCTATCATCTTGAAGCACAAGAGCAAGGATTTCATCGACATTATCAATCCTATTACCTTTTGGAGGGTGGTGCCTCCTAGATTGGTTAGGTGTCGCTTGGGAGCCTCCTACTTCGTGTTGTGGAGTGAACCAAGAAGTTTGTAAGGGCAAGGAGATCGCCTACTTCGTGAAGATCTACCCCGAGTTAGGCTAGTCCTCTGTGGACATAGGCCATCATGGTATAGTCAAGGTTGCTTCTTCGTGGAACCCTGTGTGGGTAAAGCCCTTCGTGGACTCTCGCGATCATTACCCTCCGTGGGTTGAAGACTCCATAAACGTGGACGTGCGATAGCACCACCTATCGGAACCATGGGAAAAATCATCGTGTCTCCAAATTGCGTTTGATCTTCCGACCCTTCCTTTATTACTCATGCTTGTCTTTACTTTCCGCTGCTATACTCATAGACATGCATGTGTAGGGTGTGCTTGACTTGCTATGAATGCTAAAATCTGCCAACACTTAAAATTGGGAAAAAGTAGATTCTTAATTGGTCAAGTAGTCTAATCACCCCCCTCTAGACCTACTTCCAATCCTACACGTATCAACTCCCCTAAGCTTAAACCCTTGCTTGCCCTCAAGCAATTCAGTTGACAAACTGAAAGTGATAAAGAGAAACTTTTACAAACACTTTTGTTCTTCTTTACATGCATATGCTTAAGTAGCTCCCAGGTTTTCAGCAAAGATTATGACCAACCATGTCGACAATAACTCTTAATGATTATATTAACTCATATAAAGGACATAAGCAACTAGCGAGCAATAAGAAAATATCTCAAATGCAAAAACTTTGTCAAAACAATCATGATATAATATAACAATAATGGTATCTCGCTAGCCCTTTCTGAGACCGCAAAACATAAATGCAGAGCACCTCCACAGTTCAAGCAACGACTAAACATTGTAATTAATGGTAGAAAAGATCTAGTCATGTTGCATCCAACATTCATTATACACAATGCATGAGGATGACAATAGTGCTCTCAGATCTGACGCTTATTTGAGAAGGTGATGACTCAACACAAAAGTCAATAGATAATCCCTTCGCAGTGGGAAGCAGGGATTTGTAGAGGTGCTAGAGCTCAAGGCTTAAATAAGAGATGAGTATAATTTTGGGAGGTACACCCTTACTGTCAACATTATGGCCAAGAGATATCAATATCTTCCATTAAACAAATTAGCGGCTGTTCCCAAGCGATAAAAGTAAAGCTTTACTCCCCCTCCACCAACAAACACACTCCACGGCTAGCCGAATCCACGGGTACCGAGCATACCAACAACATTCCTGGGGGAGTTTTGTTTAATTATTTGCATTCTTTTGATTTCGGGACTGGGAATCCCTATTACCGCCCCTCTCGTGCAAGGACGAGTGAATAAACACTCATCATGAGAATAACCTGCTTAACATGGAAGATACTGACCAACCTAGGGATGGCACCCATAGGGTATGGGTATGGGTGGAGCCTCCCCATACCCTTACCCGTCCCGTTTGAGCTTACCCATGACCCTTACCCATACACGTCAATGGGTACAATTTTTTCACATACCCGTTACCCGACAGGGTAGACGGGTACCCGCGGGTAAAATTACCCATATTTGCAAAATATCAATTTGAACAACTTATAGTTATAAACTGCATCATAGCATATAGTTTACAAAAAAGATCGTAACTACAACACATACTTATAAACAACATCATATAGTCATAAACAACAAGACATAGGCATACACTTTCAGTTCACAAATTCTTGACATAGTATAGATTGTAGAGATAATTTTGAGTTTACATATATTTTATATGGGTACATGGGTATGTGGGTATGTGACATATGATCCCATACCCATACCCGCTCTACCCGATGGGTTTCAGATTTTTCTATTTATATACCCATGGGTAAATTTTTGTCACATACCCTTACCCTAATCGGGTTTGTACCCGCAGGGTACGTGGGTAATGGGTACCCATTGCCATCCCTAGACCACCCCCTGTCGCTCCATGAGCGGTCGAGGCACACTAAACTGATGTTCATTTGAAATTTAGAGGTGGCACATGCAAATTTACTTGGAACGGCAGGGTAATACCGCATATAGGTAGATATAGTGGACTCATCTAGAATAACTTTGGTTTAAAGATTTTTATGCACAAGTAGTATTCCCACTTAGTACAGACGAAGGCTATCAAATAGGTTGAGAAGCGGCCAGCTAGAGAGCGAAGACGGGCATAAACATGCATTATGAATAATAAACATTGAATGCTATCATGAGTAGGATATAGACACGATCAACATAAATATCATGAAGGCTATGTTGGTTTTGATTCAACTACCTGTGTGAACATGTGCCAAGTCAAGCCACTTGAAACATTCAGAGGAGGATACCATACCATCATACTACATCACAACCATTTTAATGCATGTTGACATCCAAGATAAATCATTATCCACTCCTAGCTACTTAAGCATGGCATGAGAAACTATAATATATAATTGTCAATGCAAACATGTTTGATCATAATGTGTTGAATCATGGACACTAGGTTAAACATATTTACAAAAACAAAAACAAGTTGAGTTCATACCTGCTTCTCTCTGCCACCGTCAATTCGTCAAAAATCGTCATTATTGCCTTTCACTTGCACAACTAAATGATAAGAAAATAATAATAGTGCAAGAGTGTCGTGGACTAACCTGGGGTCTGCAAACATTTTATTCAAGAGGAGAAGACAAGGTAATATAGGCTCTTTGTTAGATCAAAAGTGGTGCAAATGAGAGCCACTCAATATTTTCATCGTGGTCTTATCCTTGGTACGACTCAATAAAAAGGAAGAGAATTTCAGAGAAACACACTTAAATATTTTTGGAGTTTTTAGTTTTTCTTGAAGAAAGCAAATAAAAGAAGGAAAACAAAAACGAGAAAAACTATTTACACGGGAGAACTGCCAACAAGCAAAACAAGAAACGAGAAATATTTTTGGCTTTTCTTTTAATACTACAACTAATTAAACTAAATATGAAAACCAAAAAGAAGCAAGAAATATTTTTGGATTTTCTCAAAGTTTTTTAAATAGAAAAAAGAAAGCAAGGAAATAAATCTAGCATGGATAATACAATGAAAAAGTGTGAACACTAACAACTGGAATGAAATGTGTGAACATGAATATAATGTCGGTGGAAATACATACACCCCCTAGTTTAGGTTGTTGGTCTAACTTGGTAATCACCATCTGTAGCATGGATAATAGTCCAAGTGATAGCCCACCAAGGCTCTTGGTGCAGCCTCATCAGCCCTTCTGGCAGCTACAACCTCAGCATTGTACGTGCGGGCCTCACTCTCAAAGACGTAGTATCTTCCCTTCCTGTGATAATCAAAGAGAGTAGGAGCAAGAAGTATGATAGGTACAATGGGAACGTTATCGAACCTCAAGTTGTAAGTATAATTATTGACTATGCCCTTGAGAAACTTATGGCGTTTCATGGCATCAAAGTCTAAGTACTGGTTAGGTAAGATAGGATCATTAGGCCAAGGCGACACTCCCAGCCTCGTAGCTAGACGGGAGGCATAAATCCCACCATAAAAATAACCATTAGCAACGTTGAGATTCAATCTCCGTTCAATAATTTCTCATAAATTGTAATTTTTAATTCCCATTACAGTAGTATGTATAAGACTCAAATCAGGGGCACACAATGTGCTACAATCTTGCTTGCCTACAATGCATTTTCCATTAAAGAGTGCAAAGTACTATATAGATGGGAAATGGATTCTTTTTATTCTTCCTTGTGTCAGTACCCTATCTTAATCGTAGCACGGATTACTCAAAAACGCCTCATACTCAGATTTTGGTGGTTCGTTTAGCGCACCCCAATATGCAATTTTGCACACTTCACAAAACACGTCTAAAGGCATGGTGAAAGCATTATTATAAAGGCTAAATGAAACTCTAGACTCATGAGGGAAATATTTATATTTCTTAGTAAGTGTCTTTGTGAGTTTGAGGTGTTGGGTACACTTATCTTCCATGAAGGGAGCGAGATCGGCGTTGTGAACATACTGCTCAAATTCTTCTTTAAAACTTGCACCATCCATGAATGTAATACACGGATAAAGGCACGATTTGGTTTTGGTGTCCCACATCGAACTTGCACTTGGTTCAACATAAGATTGTCGGACAGAGCTTCTACTTGACGATGCCCCCCAAGGACTTTCTCCTCAAAGAACTCCTAAAGAATTGTATTTTTATCTGTGAACAATTTCTGAAAAAAATATGACACGAAATTTTGTTAACAAAACTTCACAAGATTGATAGCAACTACTCATAAGGATGCCTAGAGGCCATATAAAGCATTCAAACTGCTTAGAACTCTAAGAATTCAACATGCAAGCTCATCTACAACAGCACCAAGAGTAGCTAATTATTCTAAAAATAAACCACTAAATCAAAAACTCATTGGAGCAATGGGGGAGTCACATACCAAGAAGCAATCCCCAAAAATAGTTTTGGAAATGGAGCTTCGAGGAAAGAGATCGAAATCCATAGGTTTGTGAGCAAGAACATGAGAGAGAGAGAGCTATGGTGATTTTTTTCTAGATGTAGGGGACAACATGGGCTAAAGAGGTAAGTGAGGGGACCCACGTGGGGGCCAGAACCCACCAGGGTGCGCCTGAGGTTGCTGGTGCGCCTTGGTGTCTTGTGGGCACCAGGTGCACCCTCTAATGTTATTTGTACCAAAAATTCAGAAATATTCAGAAAAAACGTGTTAAATTTTCAGCGCATTCTGAGAACTTTTATTTTTTGGTCATTTTTTATTGCATGGACAAATCAGAAAACATGATAAACATGACATTTTATGTTATGTAACTAAGAAAAACAGAAAACAAAAAGTGTATACAGAGAGTTGTGTCTACTAAATTCATCAACTTCATACCTCTCAAAAATGATCCATTAATAAGGTTGATCAAGTCTTATTTATAACCACCTTCGATTAGCATGAAACCGAAGAACTTTTTGTCGGTGCACTAGAGTTTTGGGCTCTCCAGTGCCCCTTACTCGTGCACGGGCAGTAGTAGACACCTTGGCAACGAGGCTCGGCAGGGTGCTTCTAGATGCAAGTACAACAGAATCAAGACCAGAGGCAAGACCTTGTCGGGATGGCCTTCAGGCCCCCGGGAAGGCAAAGCCACGGCAGGACCTGGCAAGGCGAAGACCCAGCAAGGCGAAGCCCCGGCAAGGCCCCGTCAGCGCACAGGCCAGGTGTCGCCCCGCCTGGGCACGTGTCGCGGCACCGGCGAAGTAGGGGCTAAGCGGTGCTGATCGGACGGGCTCTTGTCCCATCCCATAGACAGTTAGAGATGCCTGACGGTGCATTAAATGCACCTGTCCTACTCCGTCAGTGTTAGGTATGATAGCACTGTAGCTCTATACACCCCGTGTACACACTGCACGCCACTGTTGGGATCCCCTTGATCATATAAAAGGAGGCCCAGGGCATTACGGGAGAGGACTTTTGATCTTTGAACTTTTCGACCTTCTAGCTCACACGCGTAGTAGCTGTTCATAGCGCTCCTGTAGTTGGAACCCTAAAAACACCCACAATATAACGAAGCAGGAGTAGGGTTTTATGCATCTCTATGACCCGAACCTGGGTAAAATCCCCGCGTGTTGTTCATCAGATCTTCTCTCTGTGCGAGCCTTGCTCCCCGCCAAACCGAAAGGGGTCCCTCCGATCCCATAGGTGTTGTTTCCCCCTGACACTTTCGTAAAATACTAAGTTACCTCAACGGAGATATGCATAACCCCAACTGTAATTATATCATATTTATTTTTAGGAGTACGTAGAGGTAGATGAAATCTTCCAATAGTGAGTGTCGAAGAATTTTTCATAACATTTACACCATTCACTTGGAATTGTTTCTTTACAAAGTGCACCATATGCTCATTACCATTGATATGAAAAGTGACCTTACTTTTATTGCAATCAATAATAGCCCCTGCAATATTCAAAAAGGGTCTACCAAGGATAATCGACATGTTGGCGTCCTCAGGCATCTCAAGAATAACGAAGTTTGTTAATGTAGTAACATTTGCAACAACAACATACACATCCTCACAAATATTGATAGGTATGGCAGTTGATTTGTCAGCCATTTGCAAAGATATTTCAATAGGTGTGAGTTTATTCAAATCAAGTCTTTTATATAAAGAGAAAGGCATAACACTAACACCAGCTCCCAAATCACACAAAGCAGTTTTGACATAATTTCTTTTAATGGAGCAAGGTATAGTTGGTATTCCAGGATCTCCAAGTTTTTTAGGCACCCCATCCTTAAAAGAATAATTAGCAACATGGTGGAGATTTCAACTTTAGGTATCTTTCTTTTATAAGTGATGATATCTTTCATGTATTTAGCATAATGAGGCATCTTTAAGATATGATTTAAGCGGGTATGCAAAAGACTAGCCTAATCATTTCAGCAAAGCATTCTAATTCCTCATCATCTTTTTCCTTAGATGGTTTAGGTGGAAAAGGCATGGGTTTCTGAACCCATGGCTCTCTTTCTTTACCATGTTTTCTCGCCACAAAGTCTTTTCTATCATACCGTTTATTTTTAGGTTGTGGGTTATCAAGATCAACAGCAGGTTCTACTTCTACATTATTATCTAGTTCTTTATCATTTTTTGGTTGAGTATCCTCATGAACATCACTATCATTATCATTATCACTAGGTGGATGTTCATTACCAGATTGAGCTTTAGCATCAGAAATAGAGACATCATTACTATCATCAGGAGGTTCTTCTATCTCAGGTTCACGAGAAGCATGCAAAGTCCTATCTTTTTTCTTTTTCTTTTTCTTCTTAGAGGGACTAGGTGCATCAACATTAATTCTTTGAGAGTCTTGTTCAATTATTTTAGTATGAACTTAAGGATAAAGAGGTTCTTGGGTCATTCTACCTCCTCTAGTCACTACTCTAATAGCATGATCATTCATATTATTTTTCATTTCATTAAGCAATTCACTCTAAGATTTAGCAACTTGTTCTAACCGAGTTTGAACCGTAGAGGCATGTTTTCCTACACCTCTAACATCATTACTAACTCTAAATAACAAGTCACTCAAGCAAACAAACATATCAGAATTATATTTCAATTGTTTCAGAACATTTGCATTGGAGTGATCTTGTTTCCTAATATAATTATCGAATTCATGTAGCATTGGCTAGGATGTTTATTGTAAGGAATGTCACCTTCATCAAACTTTAATAAAGAATTTATGTCTACCTCCTATGGAGGTTGTGGTGTGTCAAGGCCATGTATTTCTTCAATAGGTGGTAAATTCTTAACATCCTCAGCTTTAATACATTTTTCCTTCATACATTTGTTTGCCTCTTGCATATCTTCAGGATTGAGAAATAAGATACCCTTGTTATTTGGAGTGGGTTCAAGCGGTGGTTGAGGGAGAGTCCAATCATAATGATTATTCAATATATTATTTAATAGTTCCCCATCTCGTTCAACAGTTTGTTCCCTGAAAACACAACCAGCACAACTATCCAGGAAGTCCCTAGAAACACCAGTTGGTCCATTATAGAAGATATCAAGTATTTCATTTTTCCTAAGAGGATGATCAGGCAAAGCATTAGGCAATTGGAGAAGCCTCCCCCAACCTTGTGGGAGGCTCTCTTCTTCCATTTGCACAAATTTAAATATTTCACGTAGGGTAGCTTGTTTCTTATGAGCAGGATTTTTCTAGCAAAGTAATAAATCATATCCTGGGGACTACACACACAGCCAGGAGTAAGAGTATTGTACCATATTTTAGCATCACCCTTTAATGAGAACGGAAATAATTTGAGGATATAATAGTAGTGAATCTTCACATCATGAGCAAAAAGGGTAGCTATATCATTCAACTTAGTAATATGTGCCACTACAGTTTTAGTTTCATAACCATGGAAAGGATCAGATTCAACCAAAGTAATTAACTTTGGGTCGACAAATAATTCATAATCCTTATTATCAACAAAGATAGGTGAAGTAGAAAACTTAGGATCACATTTCATTCTAGCATTCAAAGTCTTTTCTTTCAGTTTGCATAGTAATTTTTTAAGATCATCTCTATCATTACAAGCAAGAATCTCTCTAGCTACTTCTCCATCCATAACATAACCTTCAGGTATCTTAGGCATTTCAAATCTAGGAGGGATAGGTCTAATAGGTGTTTCATAATTATCAGTTTCAAAGGCCTCATCAGTTTTAGTCGTTTCATCAGTTTCAATAATTTCATTATCTTTAGCTCTAGCAATTTGTTCATCAAGAAATTCACCTAGTGGCACAATATCATCAAGCAAGGTACTAGCATCATCATAAGCATCATTCATAGCAGAAGTAGCATCATCAATAACTTGTGACATATCAGGATTAATAGCATGTAGTGGTGTTGCGAGTCTACTCATAACAGAAGGTGAACCAAGTGTAGAATGTGATGGCAAATCCGTACCTCCCCTCGTCCTAGAGGGAACGATCTTGGTTCTTGTATCCTTCAAATTATTCACAGTGATAATCTTAATATAAAACCTAGGTGACTCAACAAATATAGCTATGCTCTGGCGCCAGAAAAAGGTCTTGATAACCCACAAGTATAGGGGATTGCAATAGTTTTCGAGGGTAGAGTATTCGACCCAAATTTATAGATTCGACACAAGGGGAGCCAAAGAATATTTGAGAGTATTAGCAGTTAAGTTGTTTAATTCAACCACACCTGGAGATAAATATCTGCAACATAGTGAATAGTAGCACATTAATATGATAGTTTGATAGCAGTAGTAATAGTAACATTAGCGGTAACAGTAGCAGTAGTGATTTTGTAGAGAGCGCAACAGTAACAACATTAATAGTAACTTGGCAAGAACAATAAGTGGAAAACTCGTGGGCAATGGATCGGTGTATTGTTGGATGAGATTCATCATATAACAGTCATAACCTAGGGCGACACAGAACTAGCTCCAGTTCGTCAATGTAATGTAGGCATGTATTCCGTATATAGTCATACGTGCTTATGGAAAAGAACTTGCATGACATCTTTCGTCCTACCCTCCCGTGGCAGCGGGGCCCATAAGGAAACTAAGGGATATTAAGGCCTCCTTTCAATAGAGAACTAGAAAAAGCATTAACACATAGTGAATACATGAACTCCTCAAACTACGGTCATCATCGGAAAGTATCCCGATTTCTATCACCTTGGGGTTTACAAGTCATAACACGTAATAGGTGCATATGACTAGGCAAGATCGGATCAAGAACATACATATAATGATGATAACATAAACGGTTCAGATCTGAAATCATGGCACTCGAGCCCTAGTGACAAGCATTAAGCATGGCTCACCCTTGGCGTTCGGATATTTTGGTTATTTCGGTTCAGGTAGTTCGGTTTATGGGTAATTCGGGTAATAAAAATGGGAATCAAAAATTTTTTTGCCAAAAGAATACCCAAACCCAAATTACCCAAAATTTTGGTTCGGGTAATTCGGGTACCCAAAAAACCCGAAATATTCGAAGAACACGTCAACTTTTGGTATGAATAATTTGGGTAGTATGGGTACTTCAGATAGTATGGGTGTTTTAGTTAGTATGGGTAACATGATAGTGTAATAATAGCATGAATAATTTGGTTAGTATGAATAATTTGGATAGTATGGATATTTCGGGTTTTTTGACTGGAACCCGAACCCTAACCCGAAAACCGAATAGCAAGAAAATGAGAACCGAACCCTAACTCGATACTCGAATTACCCGACAATTCGGGTAATTCAGTTCGGTTTGGGTTCGGCTAGCGGGTTAGGGTACCCAAATGCTCAGGGTGAAGCATGGCAAAGTCATAGCAACATCAATCTTAGAATATAGTGGATACTAGGGATCAAGCCCTAACAAAACTAAGTCGATTACATGATTAATCGCATCCAACTCCTCACTGACTAGCAAGCCTATGAAGGAATTACTCACTCCCAGTGGGGATCATCATGGAATTGGCAGTGAAGGAGGGTTGATGATGACGAAGACCGAAGATTCTCCTCTCCAGAGCCCCAAACGGACTCCAAATCTGGCCTCCCGGTGAAGAACGGGAGGTGGCGACGGCTCCGTCTCGTGAAACGTGATGAAACTTTCTGCTTGATTTTGTCTCCAAAAATAGGATTTTATAGCACTAGAATTAGGGTTAGGGGCCCACGAGGTGAGCACAACCCACCAGTGCGTGCCTGGGGGGCAGGTGCGCCCTGGTGTATCATGCCCAACCAAGGCACCCCTCCCGATGGTTTTTGGCTCTAGTATTTTTTATTTATTCTGAAATAAATCTCCAAAAAGTTTTGTTCCATTCCGAGAACTTCTATTTCTGTACAAAAACAACGCCATGGTAGTTCTGTTGAAAATAGCGTCAGTTCAGGTTAGTTTCATTCAAATCATGCAAATTAGAGTCCAAAACAAGAGCAAAAGGGTTAGGAAATGTAGATACGATGGAGACATATCACCCCACACGGCCAAGAGGGTTGTCAAGCCCCTTTAACTTGTTACTTGCAAGTATTAAGTAGTGATAAATAGATAGTATAAATATAAAATAGAATAATAGTAAATAAATGGCAACAATACTTTTGTAGCTTTTGTAATAATATTTTGTGAAGACCCGGGGCCCATAGTTTTCGCTAGAGGCTTGTGTCTTGAAGAAAGCATACAATGGGTAAACAAATTGTTGTTGGCCAATTTATAGAAAAGCACATAGTTATAAAATATTTATTCAAGACAATGATCATGTTTATAGGCATCACATCCATAAGCAAGTAGACCAACTCCTGCCTGCGTCCACTACTATTACTCCTCCCATCAACCGCTATCTAGCATGCATCTAGGGTATTAGTTAAAAATAGAGTAATGCTTGGAGAAAGATAAGATGATGTAAACAAAGTAAATCCAATCTATCTGAATAAACCCCATCATTTCCCCCTTAATGGTAGTAATACAATACGTGTCTTGACCCCTTCTGTCAGGAGGATAGAGGGTTGCAAGATTAAACCGATCACAACACACCACTCCCACTAAAGATAAATCAATCTAGTTGGCCAAACCAAACCGATAGATCAAAGAGAAATACGAAGATATAACAATCATGCTTGTAATAATTGACTAAACACGCAATATATTTTATGAGTAATATGATCATAAATGCACAATTCGCTGGATCCCAACAAACACACCGCAAAGAAGATTACATTGAATAGATCATCGTGGGAACTTGTAGTGACCCGACTCAAAACGAGTAAAGTCTTTGTGCATCCGTGCCATGGATCGGTATGCTAGCACACAAAGTACATCTAAGTATATATCAAAGTGCAATCACATGTAAATAATGTTAAACCGATATAGACCTCATGAGTCTTTGCGGAAACATTGAGGGTGTGGAGTCCCATCAACGCCAACAACAAGTTGAGTGTAGACCGTAACCCTAAATCGTAACTTTTAGTCATTGTAGAAAATCTGCAACACAAGACGTTACAGCCATGTAGGTCAGTACATTGAATGTACCGGCAAGATCACAATAGAAAGCAGATGAAAAGTCTATACTATATGCAATATGGCTTTATGGCTCTGTGTCTGAGTTTTTGCGTAAAAGTTGGTTTTATTTCCTTTTTCCTACAACAATGGAATATCAGGAATTTTCACTATAGAGTTATCTAATATGGCATGGTTCCGTCAACCGATGTCTCATAGCCCATAAGTATCATAAGTTGCCGACAATTAGTTATCTATCCGATGTTGACAGTTCAGAGATAGATCCAAGTCCGGAGGCTGAAATTGTCCGTTATCGGGGACACGGCTAATCGGTTAGGTTTAACTCTATGGAGTGTTGTGCACTTTACCCACAAGAATCGTTCCCTCCTTGTAAGTCCTAGCACTGTGGGTGTTTGAGAACATGACGAACGAAACATGGTATTTTAAGGAGTTTCCCTAACTACTACTAGTGCCCATCCATCCTATCGTAGTTCTACATGTCGTAGCACTAGTCCAATCAGAGTCATTACGATGATCAACCAAGCCAGAGACCATAATGAGTTGTGGCTGCACATATAAGCTTCCAGGCATGAAGTATTCATCTGTCTCTCTTACTCTGGGTGGAGCTTTCCGCATGAGTACTAGCCTACTCCAGCACAGAACGCATCCACTGGGTACTCCAGGGTGCCATACAACTATTTCCACCGAGTAGTATGCATTGAAATCTTGTCTCGAGTCTTGAAGTCTTGAGTTCTTGAAGATGTAGGCCTTGAATATGGAGTAGATTGCAAAAGACCACCACAATTGGGTTTAATTTTTCAATGCTTCAGGAAAAAACCCACCAGAAAACATGCATTTTGGTGGGTGTTTGATGACTTTTGCACAATTGTGGTCGTTTTTTGCAATTTACTCCTTGAATATGCCATCATGGAGTTGTTGACTTTGACGTAGAGTCCTCCTTATCACACCACTCACGAACACTCATACCAAACCCTGTCTACTTTAGCGTAGCATTAAAATAAGTAATGTTCCCGGGGCTTTATTAATAAGGGATGGGTTCCTACCTCATGCATTCTACTCAACTACAATATTCAATATCACTACCAGAGGAAATGGTGAGATGGTAACACTAAAATGCACAAAGCATAGGCATGAAAATATGGTCAAAATGAACTTGCTCGTACTGTTGATGAAGTTTATCGCTCTCAAAAATCATGATAATTCTACCCGTCACACTCCGAGCAATCTATCATAAGAAAATACCATTCAATAAACGCCCATGCCAAAAAAATGAAAAAACAAAAGAACATAAGAACAAAACATGTCTTTGTGCGAAAACAACATCATACAAAGGTTTAATAATAAAAGGATATAAAAGGATAGGTTCTAATTGTGTTGTAAAGTGAAAGGTGAAGAAATCAACTCAAAAGAGTTAATGGACAATGGAGTATTGATGTATAAGCTTAGATTTATTATGCTAGGGAATAAGATCAAAATTTTAGAGAGAAAAACATGAATGTTGTTTATAGATAACATGTGACAAAAGAATATATAAGCGAAAAGAATTAATTGAAACGCAGCACTACAACAGAAGTTATAGCGAACTAAAGTATGAATTGAATTTGAATTTAGAAAGGTCAAAATTATTTGAATTGGAGCATGGTGGTTACAAATAGAAGGTGCATAACAGAAGAGTTTAGGTGCAAATGGAGTCAATTAAAAAGGTGCTATAGTTTGCAAGATATGATCAAATGAAGGTTCAGATTCAAATTCGAATCGCTCAAATTTGAAAGGTCCAAAGGTTGAAATTCATGATGTTACTAGATATAGGAGATCAATATGAACATAGGAAAAAGAATTATTAGACTCGGAATAATAGATCAAAAGATTTAAGTAATTCAATATGGCCTTGAATCTGGTTAGAACATTGTGTGGCAACACTACTATGGACTAGTGGAGTAATCTTACTATGATAAAAATATATGTTGAAAAGATAACACTGATTTTATGAACGGAAAGATTACTTTGATTCATTAGAAACAGAGCTACGGATAAAAAGTGATGATCAAATGCAATTTGAATATGAATCTGAACAAATTTGAAAATTTGAAAATTTCAAAAAAGTTGATGTGATAGGTTCAGTGAAAAGGTGGGATCAAGACGAAACTCTAGGAAAAATCAGGGCCAAGCTGTTTTACAGAAGAAAAATATATTTTTAAAATAATTCGAGTACTAATGTGTAAATATGGAGACTAATTAATAATCTAATTACTCTACCGTATACTAGTATAGAAATACTAGTGTAAGAATAATAAACTACGAGAGTGTAAAAGAAAATACGAAGGGAATACCTTTAGAATGTAGAGAAGAGACAATCTTCAAAGAGGAGACGACTTCCAGAATTTCTACCGGAGAGAAGAAAATATTTTTATTTTATAAACCTAGTCAACCCCAAATATTGATTTAACCCAAAATGGATGATTTTTGGGTGTCCATTATGTCTATATTTATAGGTGGAAAAGAGGTGTGAAAGTCTATAGTTAGGCAATGTGGGACTAAATATAAAAGAAAAATGGATGAATACAAAAAGGAAAGAGATGTGCGCCGCATGGGCTTCGGCCGGCCTACCCGTAGAAACAGCCCACATGCAACAACCCTTTTTTTAGCCGGCGGCCTGATTTGAACAGTGTGACCGCAACTACTTTTTCTTTTTTTAAATAGGAAAAGAAACATGAAAAAAGAAAAAGAAAAATATATTTTAAATAGGCATATTATATATCAAAAACTTCAGATTTTTTTCCTAAAACATGAACATATTTTCAAGGCCGAATAAAATAATTTTAAAAAATTATTATTTTTTGCAATAACTCCAAAACGAAAAGGTATTTGAATTTCAAATAAATTACAAATGGTTTCTATTTTAAATTTTGAATCAAAATAGTGTCTCTTATTTTGGAGTGTCATTTTCCTCCTCTCTTTTTATTCATTTATCAGAGGGTTTTTAAAGGATTCAAACTCAAAAATGAATTGGGATTCAAAATGTAATTTTTTGGGAAAGTCCTTTTATTCCCTCTCATTAAATTTCCAGAAACTTTCAAATTTCACTCAATTTCAAACAACATTCACACAAACAATCAAAAAAGCAATCCTAATTGTTTATTTAATGTAACATTCTATAGAAACCATGAACTTTGTATTGAAGATCATAGAGAAAGAGATAGCCAACTAGGTACTAGTTATGGATCCGTAGGTCTATGGTGAACTACTCACACATCACCATGCGAGAAGCAAGGTTGATGTAGAGGCCCTCCTCGATCAATTCCCCCTTCGTTAGGAACCAAAAAATGGCTCCAGACGGGCACACGCTCGAACAGAGACTTGCGGCGACAGAAAATGTGTTTGACTAGATCTCGGCTATTTTTCTGATATATAAGAATTTATAGAGGCAGAGTTAGGTCAAGAGGCATCAGGAGGTGGTCCCAAGCCATCAGGGCGTGACCACCCGCTGGACGCACCCTGTTGTCTTAGCACCGCCCCATGTGGCCTCTTGTCTCCCTTCAAAGCTTCCAGGTCTTATATTCGTTCAAAAAAAACTCATCAAAAAGTATCATTGCATTTGGACTTTGTTTTGTACAATTTTCCTTAAAGCCCAAAAAACAAGCAGCAAATAATAACTAGTACTCGGCACTAGGTTAATAGGTTAGTTCTCAAAAATGATATAAAACATCATATGAATGCATATAAACTATCCAAGAATGATAATATAGTAGCATGGAACAATAAAAAATTATAGATACGTTAGAGATTTATGAGAATCTCCAATCTTAATTATTGCTCGTCCTCGAGCAGGTAAATGATAAAAACAGAATTTTTGATGTGACATGCTACCCAACATCTAATCTCTTTTAGGTATGATCTTGGAGAAACAATGAACTAATAAACATCAACATGCGAATATCCATAAACATAAAAAACATGCTCATTAACTTTCAAAATATACGATCCTTAAAGAACCTTACTCCCCGCTCATTTTATCATATTAGCATGGCATGACTCCATCTTCACCACATAATTACAAATCATGAGCACCATGATGTCAAGTCAGGCAATTGGATCGTACTTCTAACGCGCTTCAACATTTTCAACCTCACTCACTACATGAGTGTGAACCATGGATATAGCATATGGGTGGAATAGAATACGGTGGTAGAGATCAAAATGAGTCAAAGTGGAAAGAAATTCTCACATCAACTCGGCAGACCAACATGATATGGAGATGCCCATCCGTCATATCAAGACAGGGAGTAGAGACTTTCATGCAATGGATGCACTAGAGCCATAAGCATATGAAAGCTCAACAGAAGCTAAGCGGGTGTGCATCCAACTTGCTTGCTCATGAAGATCTCGGGCATTTGAGGAAGCTCATCATCGGAATATCCAAGCCAAGTTCTATAATTAAAAATTCCCACTAGAATATGAAAACGACAACTCAGGAGACACTCTAAACGAAGAACATGGTGCTACTTTCAAGCACAAGTGTGGTAAAGGATACTAGCAAAGTCCATTCTCTGTTTTTTCTTTTTCTTTTTTTCTTTTCCTTTTTTGTCCTCCTTTTTTTCTTTGTGGGCTCATTTAGCCTCCCGCATTTTCATTTTTCATCCGGAGCTCATCCCGACTTGAGGGCGAAACATTACTCTATCATCCTTTCCTCATTGGGACAAAGCTCTATAAATGATGATCATCACACTTTTATTTCACTAGTGCAATGGTGTGCTATACCAACGGTTTTTAACCCCTTTCCATGACGTAGGTTTAAACCATCGCCTTGCCTATGTGGGCGATAGGGGGTCCATCCCACATGACATGAAAAAACGTCAGCGATGGTGATAAACAAAGACAAACGTTTGACAAAACTAAGTGTATGGAATGTGTGCATCTATCACAAACGAGAGTTGTCGGTTAACCGTTTGAGATATGTCATACTTCACATACGGCCCCTCTTCTCTACTCATGTGAGATCACATTAGCATCGCACATGCTATTATGTGGTGTTACGTTTATGATGCGCACTACATCACAAACAATTCATGATTGTAAATCATGTAGGATAAGGAGAATATCACAAACACGTACATTTTCCGACTTGTTTGCGATTTGTAACTAAAAAGATAATTTAACCTTTGTACAAATGTCGGATAAGTTTAAGAAATGCATGAATGTCGTACTCGTGTCGGACAGGATAGCTATCACACGCGCAATTCAGTGGTATAATGTTTATGATGCTTACTACATCACAAACAATTTATCATTTGGAACTATGTGTGATAGAGATTCTATCACCAACGTTGAATTCGGTTGCACCATTTGCGATATTATCTGACATCACACATAGTTTGGAAACGGCAATTATGTGCGTGGTCGCACACATTTTCTATTTATGAAACGTGTCGGATCATGAGGTACTTCACAAATATTGAGATTTACAAACAGCGTGCAGCGTAATGACCCACACAACATCTTTTTCTAATTTAATCTCTACAATTTAAAATTGTACATAATTTGAATTTTAAAGTATGGAATAGCATTTTATGTATCCATCATATACATAGATAGATAGGTTCAACAACCAATGCATTATTCGATTCAGAGGTACAGACATTCAAGATTTACGTCAATGAAAGAATTACATAAGAACCAAACAAAGAATGATGAATGAGGGTTGAATACTAGTATTAAAGACGATAAAGAAATAGGCAAAAGATATTCTGGTTGCTGTGAAAGGTCATCCGGAATGCCCTTAGTGTGCCCTCCTCCATGTCGAATGCACAAATGACTCTAGTCTAACCCCTTGTGTTGGCCGAGTGCCTGATGACCCACAAGTATAGGGGATCAATCATAGTCCTTCTGATAAGTAAGAGTGTCGAACCCAACGAGGATTAGAAGGAAATTATAAGTAGTTTTCAAAAAGGTATTCTCAACAAGTGCTATGAGTAACAGTGATAGATAGTTTTGTAGCAAGATAATTCGTAACAAGTGACAAACAACAATAGTAGCAAGTGTGTAGGAACATATCCCAATCCTTTTTATAGAAAAGGACATGCCTGAAAGTACTCTTATATGAAGCAAATGCTCTCGAGGACACATGGGAGTTTTTGTCTAGTCAAGTTCATCATGTTTAGTTGATTCACGTTCATTACTTTGATAATTTGATATATGGGTGGACCGGTGCTAAGGTACTTTTATTACTTGAATAAGAAACTGACTTATAATTACCCCTCTCACAAGCATCCGCAACTACGAGACAAGAATTAAGATAAATCTAACCATAACATGAAACGTGTGGATCCAAATCAGCACCTTATGAAGTAACGCATAAACTGGGGTTTAAGCTTCTATCACTCTCGCAACCCATCTTCTACTGTAGTCGACATTCACACGGCACCACTAGGATAAGCAACAACATAAATATCATCATTATATCAAGACTTCACATGATTACTTATAACAAGACTTCTCCCATGTCCTTAGGAAAAAAATTAATTGCTCACACATCATCAACATGTTCAAGAACAGAGGTATAATAATGATGATCAAGGATATGAAAAAATATATCTTCCACCAACTAAACCAACAAGCATCAACTATGAGATGTAATCAACACTATGACTAACCCATAGGTACCAATCTGAGGTTTTGAGACAAAGATTAAATACACGAGATGAACTAGGGTTTGAGATGAGATGGTGCTGGTGAATATGTTGATGAAGATTGGTCCTCCAACAAAGGAGGAATCATTGGTGATGACGATGACTTCGATCTCCCCCTCTCGGAGGGAAGTTTGCCATGAAAAATCTCTCCCATAGAGAGCAAAAAGGGCATATGCCCCGGTTTCTGCCTTGAGATGGTGGCGCTTCGTCCGGAAAGTATCTTCTTGATTTTTTCTAGGTCAAAACACGCCTAGTATCCGAAGAGGGGGGTCGGGATACCTGCAAGGGCTCCACAAGCTAACAGGGCGTGCCCAATAGAGTGGGTGCGCCCTGTTGGCTTGTGGACAGAATGTGCCCCCCTTTGGTATATGTTTGGCCCAATAATTTTTATATATTCCATAAAAATTCTTCGTCAGGTTTCAGGTCATTTGGAGTCGAGTGAATTTTCACACTTTTTCTTGTTTTTTAGGTCAAGAACCAGTTCCCGGTAGTTTCCCTCTTTGTGATGTACCTTGTAAATTTAGAGAGAGAAAAGGCATAAGAATTGTATCATAGAGTGGAATAATGGACAAGAATATCATAAATATCAATAGGAAATCATGAGGCGAAATGGACATATGAACTCCGCCAAGATTAGACCTCACTTGTCCTAGAGCGAAAGCCGAACTTGGAAATAATGACCACATAACTTGAGAGAGAGAGAGGTGTCAATAAAAACAAAATACGGACATGAGAGCATCATGGATATTAACATAGCAACAAGTTGTTCACCATATAGCTTGTCATAAACAAGTAACAATTCATCCACAATTATTAAAGTATGAATCATAAACTTTATTAACAATCAACAAACTGTGTTCTTAGTCATGGAGACAACTATAATTCATCATACTTTAGAGAAGATTCTATGCAAAAGCTTTCATTTTAGCAAGTTCACATACTCAACTATCATTTAGTCCTCTATAATTGCTGACACTCATTGCATATATTTTGAGCTAATGTTTCCATCGGACACATAGTAAGATAGGGGCTTTGTTGTTTTGCCACCCAACTCATTTACCTCAAGGATAATGTCAACAATAATGAAACATGATTAGCTACATCCAACTGGATATATATATATATAGGTTCACGCTATTCGTCACCCTGGGTGAGGAATAGATATTCTTCACCCCCCCTAAATTTTATAATCAATGCACCATAATTTTATGTTCCGTAATTTTTTTCTCATTTCATACGTAAAAAGGGAGTGTAAGAAACTTTATAACGAGCATACAAAATATTTTATGTTAGGTAAAATTACAAACATACAAAAATAGTGGAAAATATACAACAAATTAAGTTTTTTGGTCTTGTGATCTATATTTTTGCTTTCTTATGTCAAATTTTACGTCGTGATTCAATATAAATGTAACTTTTTGTATTCCGAACATAATTTATTTATAAATTAATCGTAAGATTATCTCGGGTGAAGAATAACTTATTCTGCCCCGTGGGTGATGAATAGACTTTATCTCTCTCTCTTTCTCTCTCTATATATATGTCATGATCTTTCCCCAGCACATGATGCTTGCCAACTAGACAATTAATAGATCGAGAAAAGGGATAAACATGATTGACTCTTGTAAGGAAGTAAATGCATGAAAGTAAAAGGATAGGCCCTTCGCAGAGGGAAGCATAGGTTGTCACGTGCTTTTATTTTTTTGGATGTGCAAACTCTTAATGAAAAGGAATGTTACTTTATTTCCCCTTACGATAGCAAACTTTATTATGCACTCTCATGGAAAGAAACAAGTTTTAAGGGTTACAGACGCACAAGTAGTATCTCTACTTAGTGCGGATTTTTTTTTGTTAGCAAAAGATCTAAAGCAAGCACCACATGTTAAAGGATCCATGAAAATATAACTTCTATGTGAATGTAAACAAACATGATCATTACATTGTCTTCCATGTCCAACATCAATACTTGATCATTCTATAATACTTGGTGGGGGCTTGATCATTCTAACCGATATTTGTTGATTAAGAGAGGTGGGATGCGTAGCATCCCCAAGCTTAGATGCTTGAGACTTCTTAAAATATTTACTTGCGGTGCCTTTTGCATCCCTAAGCTTGATCTTTTGTATCTTGTTCAATCCTCTCATATCACGGTTTCACCTATTCTCAAAAACTTCATCCACACAAAACTCGAAAAGAACTCGTGAGATAGGTTAGTACACATAAGAATAAATCCACATCCATGTACTGCCAAGACAATTTGCATAATAATTTTCAACATCATATACTGTTTACTATCGTTTTCACAATTTATATCTACCAATATAGGCTATGGAAACTATAGGATAAGTAGATAACAAAACTATGACGGCAATGTGTCCAAACAGAACAATCTGTAGAAATTTGTGAAAACAGTGTACTTCTGTAACACAAACAATTATGAAAAATTAGGAAGTGATAAATAATTTATATGAAAACACTGTGTAAAAATTTCAGAAACTTTCCACGTTTTAGTAAAGTATGAAAATTCAAATACTACAACAAAAGTTTCTGTTTTTACACAGCAAATATCAAACATGTAACTCAAGCATCCTAAGAGGCAATTCTTGGAACTTTTTATTGAAAAACAAGGTTATAAATATTTTCTAACAGAGAAGAACAAATTATAATGACGCTCCAAGCAAAAAACATATCATGTGACGAATAAAAACATAGCTCCAAGTAAGATGTACTGACAATGTTGGAGACGAAAGAGGGGATGCCTTCCGAGGCATACCCAAGCTTAAAAGCTTGAGTATTCCTTGGGTATTACCTTTGGCGTGCCTTGGGAATCCCCAATCGTAGGTCCTTGCTTCTCCTTATGCACCTCGTATACGTATCTCACCCAAAACTTGAAAACTTCAATCACACAAAACTTAACGAAACTTCGTGAGATGGGTTAGTGTAGTAAAGATAGATCATTCACTTAGGTACTATCAATACAAGATTAATAATTTTTCTCACATAATACCTACTATATTACATAATTCCCACAATTTATATCACCAAATATAAGCTATGGAGACACTTGAAACAAGCAAACTATGCATGCAAAACAGAATCTGTCAATAATAGAACAGTATGTGAAGATCTGATTGATCACCATACTTCCCTGTCTCTAAATGTTCTGAGTAATTAGTACAAAGCATAGAATTTTCATAGAAATTTTTTGTAAAATTTTCAGAATTTTTATACGCTCTAGTAAAATCATATAATTCATATACTGGACGCAAAACTTTCTGTTTTTGCATAGAATCAAACAAGAAGTATCCACACTATCCCAAAGGCTTTACTAGGCACTTTATTGAAATAAAAGACACAAAACATGATTAATACAGTAACTTAATCATCTGAACACACACAAAAAGAAAGTAAAAGTGTTGGGTTGTCTCCCAACAAGCGCTTTCCTTTAGTGCCTTTCCTACAAGCATAAGTTCCTACGAGCATAAGTTCCTCCCTCGTAAAAGTTTTCAGTGGCATCATGAAGGAATTCAACAATATAACTATCACATAAAGCATTCTTTTCATGATCTACAAGCATAGAAAATGTATCACTCTCCACATAAGCAAACTTCTTTTCATTCATAATAGTGGGAGCAGACTCAACGAAATAACTATCATGATGTACTTGATTGACATAACCACTTTGAAACTAAAATCATGATGACAAGTTTCATGGTTACTATAACTCTTTATAGTATACATGTCATCATCATAATCATCATAGATATAAGGTATGCCATCATCATAATAAATGTGCTCATCAAAACTTGGGGCACTAAAAATATCATCTTTATCAAACATAGCATCCCCAAGCTTGTGGCTTTGCATATCATTAGCCTTATGGATATTCAGAGAACTCATACTAACACTATTGCTATCATTCTCATCATTCATCAAGTTCTCATGAAGTTCATAAATTCATCCTATACCAATTGAGCACAATTTTTCGAACCATCATTTTCACGAAAGACTTTATAAAGAAGAAACAATTGATGCAACCTAAACTCCATTTTTTTGTAGTTTTATTTTATAAAACCAAACTAGTGAAAACAAGAAACTAAAAGATTTAATTGCAGGACCTAAAGATATACCTTCAAGCACTCACCTCCCCAGCAATGGCAACGGAAAAGAGCTTGATGTATACTACACAACTTTATTCAAGTAGACTATGATGGGCCTCCAAGCGCAGAGTTTTGTAGGACAATAGCAATTTTCCCTCAAGTGGTTGACCTAAGGTTTATCAATCCATGGGAGGTGTACGATGAAGATGGTCTCTCGCAAACAACCCTACAATCAAATACAAGAAATCTCTTGTGTCCCCAACACACCTAATACAATGGCAAATTGAATAGGTGCACTAGTTCGGCGAAGAGATGGTGATACAAGTCCAATATGGATGATAGAAGTAGCTTTGGAATCTAAAAATATAAAAACAGCAAGGTAACAAGTGGAAAACAATGAGCAAAACATTGTATAAATGCTTGTAAATAATGCCTAGGGTACGTACTTTCGCTAGTGAAATATCTCAATAATGCTAATATAATTGGATCAGATAACCATCCCTCAACGTGCAACAAAGAATCACTCCAAAGTTCTTATCTAGCGGAGAACATAAGAAGAATTTTTTTTGTCTGGTACGAAACCACCTTAAAGTTATCCTTTTCGATTGATATATCCAAGAGTTTGTACCAAAATAACATCAAGTTATCCTGTCTAATTGATCTATCTAAGAGTTCTTACTAAAGTAACACCATATGATACGCATCAACCAACTCTAATGTCACCTAGATACTCCAGTGTCACCACAAGTATCCATGAGTTAATTATACGATACACATCAAACAATTTCATATTCATAATATTCGATCCAAGACAAAGAACCTCAAAGAGTGCCCCAAAATTTCTGTCGGAGCACATGGTATGAAAACGTGTAATCAACCCCTATGCATAGATCCCCAAGGTCACCGGAATCCGCAAGTTGACGCCATAACATATATCAAGTGAATCACTTGAATACCCCAGTGTCACTATGGGTATCTGCATCAATACATACATCAAGTGCTCTCAAATCCATAGAAGTATTCAATCCGGTAATAACAAAATCTCAAAGGGAAAACTCAATTCACCCAAACAAGATAGAGAGGGGAAAACACCATATGATTCAACTATATTAACAAAGCCCATGATACATCAATATCGCGCCATCTCAAGAACATGAGAGAGAGAGAGATTGAACACATAGCTACTGGTACAAACCGTCAGCCCCAATGGTGGACTACTCCCTCATCATGGAGACCATATGGATGATGAAGTTGGTCTCTAGTGATGATTTCCCCCTCCGGCACGATGCCGACATGGGATCCAGATTGTGTTTTCATGGTTACTGAGGCTTGCGGTGGCGGAGCATCAGATCTAGGGATATTTCTGGTTGTTTCTGAATATATAGGATTTTTGAGCATTGGTTTCATGCGAAGATGGGCCACAAGACACCAGGGTGTGCTAGAGGGGCCTAGCATGGCCTGGTGGGTTGTGCCCACCTCATGGATTTTCTGGTCCTTCCACGAAGCTTATAGTGCCTCTTTTGTTCCAAAAAAATTGTCAAAAAGTTTCATTGCATTTGGAGAACTTTTATCTCTGCACAAAAAACAACACCACCATAGTTCTGTTGAGAACAGTGTCAGTCTGAATTAGTTCTAAATAAATCATATAAAGTGCATCAAAACCATATAGGAGCATTGTAAAAATAGGTGAATATGGCATGAATACTTCATAAATTATCGATGCATTGGAGACGTATGAGGGCTCACAATCATAAAAGATGTCGAAGATACTGTAGTTGTATGTGAATCTCCTCTCCTCTATCATAATTTTGCATAGATTGTATCAATGACTAAAGCTATGTTTTTTTATTCCCAACAACTTTTATCTAGCACACTTCTTCTATGTGAATTCATTAATCCCCATGGGATTAGCATATGATTTCTTTATTTCTTTAATTTCAATATTATGGTTGATGCATGAGATTAAAGTAAGCAAACTCGAACTAATCTTTATTATATATATCTCACACTCGATTACACGGATTGGTAGATCACAAAGCAAACAATCTAGCAAAACAATACTGAAACTTTATCTCTCTAAATCACGACATAACCAAGGATCAAACTAAGATAGATGATAATGGTAAAAGTGATGGTGATATGATACCAGGCACCTCCCCAAAGCTTGGAATAAGCTAAGGGTGGTGCCCATACCCATATACTCAGGTGTCCTTCTTGGGTGATGGTGGTGATGGTGTAGTAGGATTGTTCTCTGTCTTCCATGGCATAGGCTCCCCGTCATACAAACAAGATCCAATCTCCAGAATCCTGAAATCAGCAGCGATGCTGATCCACTTAAACCTGGATTCATACTCACATTTTTTATTTTGCTGGTCATAGATTTGAGCTTGGGGATGCTCGATCCTCTCTTGAAGCATGAAGAGAGCATCTGCCATGTTCCTAGTGTCCATCTTGTTCTCCAAGATGAATTACGTGATCATAGAGTAATTAGCACTCAAACCACATTCAACCATTCCTTGGTACTTGAAGATTTCCTGCTCCACTATTGCAAGCCTGGCCTTCTCGCTTCCCTCCTTCTTTTTCCTTGAAAATCCCAGACGTGAAGCACCCCCTCACGCATCTCAATGGTTTGAGGGTGTTTCGTCACCTCGGGAAGGTAGGGGTTGACCTTCGCATAGAACTTATCCTTGGAGGTACTTGATGTCGTCATGGCGATCTAGCTCTATCAGAAAAACAGCCCAAAGAATGAACAGAGGAGAAACTTGCGATGCGGTGGTCGACAAGAGTACATATAATTATTTTTCTAGGTTAGAATACGTGTCTAGGAAGAAAAACAAGTCCGGGAGGCACACGAGGGCCCCACAAGCTACCAGGGTGCGTCCAGGGGGTGGGCGCGCCCTGTTGGTTTGTGGCTCCCTCGTTAGTCCCCTCGACTCATTTTTATTTTCGTAAATTTTCTAAAATACCAAAACCAATAGAACATATATTTTTGGAATTTTTTGAGTAGGTTTACTTACCGTACCACATACCTACCCCTCTTCATCTTTCTGGAGTGTTCTGAAAGGTCTCTCTTATGTGTTCTTCTGGCATCATAACTTGAATAATATTAGTTTCAACATTGAGGTGCATACCTGAGATGTAATGTCTAATTATTTGCCCATATACCACTCTCGGATTTTTACCTTCGAAGTTGTTGATCTTGATAGCACCGGAGTGATAGACCTCCTCAACGATATAAGGACCTTCCCATTTCGAGAGAAGCTTACCCGCAAAAAAATCAATAATTGTACACAAGAACTAGATCTCCTCATTGAATTCCCATTTTTTGAATTCTTTTATCATGCCATCTTTTAACTTTTTCTGTAAACAACTTGGCATTTTCATAAGCTTGTGTCCTCCATTCATCTAATGAGCTAATGTAAAATAACCTATTTTCACCGGCAAGTTTGAAATCATAGTTAAGTTCTTTAATTGCCCAATAAGATTTATGTTCTAACTCAAGAGGTAGATGACATGCCTTTCCATACACCATTTTATATGGGTACATTCTCATAGGGGTTTTATAAGTAGTTCCATAAGACCATAAAGCATCATATACTTTCTTAGACCAATTCTTTCTAGATCTCTTAATGGTCTTTTGCAAGATCAATTCTATTTCTCGGTTGCTCAACTCAACTTGACCACTAGAATGAGGATGATAAGGTGATGCAATTGTATGGTTAACATCATATTTATCTAGAAGTTTATGGAAAGCACCATCAATAAAATGTGAACCACCATCAATCATTAAATATCCAAGGACTCCAAACCTCGGGAAAATAACATCTTTAAGAATTTTAATAGAAGTGTTATGATCAACACTACTAGTCAGAATAGCTTCTACCCACTTAGTAACGTAATCCACACCAACCAAAATATGTGTGTACCCATTAGAGGAAGGAAAAGGTCACATATAATCAAAACCCCAAACATCAAACGGTTAAACTGCAAGTGAACAATTCATAGGAATTTCCTGACGTCTGCCAATGTTACCAATTCTTTGACATTCATCACAAGAAAGGACATACTTACGGGCATCTTTGAAAGAATAGGCCAATACAAACCAGATTGTAATATGTTGTGTGCAGTTCTGTCACCAGCATGGTGCCCTACATAGGCCATGGAATGACACTTCCATAGGATCTGTCCCTATTCATGCTCATGTACACAACGTCTAATAACACCATCCACTCCTTATTTATAAAGATGTGGGTCATCCCAAAAGTAATGTCTTAAATAATAAAAGAACTTTTGCTTTTGTTGGTAGGTGAAAATAGGTGGTGTTTATTTTGCAACAATGTAATTAGCATAATCCGCATACTAAGGAGTGCTATGAGAAACATTTATAACAACAAGTTGCTCACCAGGAAAATTATCATCAATAGGCAGTGGGTCATCAAGAACATTTTCCATTCTAGACAAATTATCCACTACATGGTTTTCAGCTCCCTTCCTATCAACAATGGGCAAATCAAACTCTTGAAGTAAAAGCAACCACCTAATCAGTCTAGGCTTAGCATCTTTCTTTTCCATAAGGTATTTAATGGCAACATGATCAGTGTGAATAGTAACTTTGGAATCAATAATATAAGGTCTAAACTTATCACATGCAAAGACAACTACTAAAAATTCCTTCACAGTGGTAGCATAATTTCTTTGGGCACTATCTAGAGTTTTACTAGCATACTGAATACCATTCAATTTTTGTCTACTCTTTGCCCTGGAACAATACCAACAACATAATCATTGGCATCACACATAATTTCAAATGGTAAATTCCAATCGGGTGGTTGAACAATAGGTGTAGAAATTATGGCTTTCTTAAGTATTTCAAAGTCATCTACACAATCATCATAAAAAACAAACATAATATCATTTTGAAGAAGATTGGTTAGTGGCCTAGAAATCTTTAATAAAACGTCTATAGAAACCAACATGACCAAGAAAACTTCTTATACCTTTAACATCTTTAGGACATGGCATTTTCTCTATTGCATCAACTTTAGCTTTGTCTACCTCAATGCCTCGTTCAGAGATTTTATGCCCAAGCACTATACCTTCATTCACCATAAAGTGGCACTTCCCCCAATTCAAGATAAGATTAGTTTCTTCACATCTCTGCAAAACTTGATCAAGGTTGCTCAAGCAATCATCAAAATAAGTCCCATAAACGAAAAAAAATCATCCATGAAGACCTTAACAATCTTTTCACAAAAATTAGAGAATATAATAGTCATACATCTATGAAAGGTAGCTGGTGCATTGCATAAACCAAAAGGCATACATCTATAGGCATAGTTCTAAAAGGGCAAGGGATGAGGACATCAATACCATCGTTACAGCTATAGCCCATGCTGCTATACATACTGGACCAGTTACTAGAGCTCGTGCAATCCAATTGAATTACCAGGTGCTTTCGTTTCTTGGAAATCCTTCTAATGTTCATGAACATGTGTTGCTGCCTAAGTTAGATACTTTTGTTTTACTTATGAATGAAGGACCTAGCATGGACAAGAATGATGGCCATTGGAGCGGGAACAACCTAAGAAGAAGGTGCGTGCACGGGAAAGAACAATGGAACTTCCAATGTTGATTTTCGCACATTGAAGCCGCCATAAGGAGAGCTTGAAGGCTTGGATGAAATATACAAGATGTCACTTCATTAATTGCGTCCATAGGCTATTATAGGTGTTGCGTCACCTTATTTTTGGGCCAGGCCCATGTAATTTCGAAATACAACTTTATAGGCTATTTTTAGAGTCTATATGTGTGGGGAAACTAAGTTAGGGCTGGTTTCGGAACCCTCCTCCAAGGGGCCACGGAATCACCCTCTCTCCTCCCATATATACAGCCCTTAGGGTGCTGTTTTAGACTTGGGTTTTGTATAGATTACAAGTTCACCATAGCTCCAACTTTGCGTCCTTCGTTGGTGTTCCACGACCAGACCAAGACGTCACAGAACCCCATTTTCATCAATAAAGCTTTCCTCTTATATTCGCAATATCCATATTGCAATCTCAATTTATTGCTTGTTCTTCATTTGCATGGAGGAAACAAACTCTCGTGGCCAGGTTGATTGTGCTCCGATGTGGTCAATAACCTCTCAGAGTTGGTTTAGCGATTCCTAAGGTGCGACATCATCGCACGTTCATAGTCGGATCATCAAAGTCTACTCCACCAAAAACAATAGACACCATCTCATTGAAAGACGGGACACCTTTGCATCTATCGAGTGGTATCAGATTTCCAGGTTGCTCGATGAGATTTTACCAGTTTTTCGTAGCTAGATCGCATCTGTTCTTCATACCTATAGTTTACGAAAAAACCACATAAAAAATAGGGTTAGTTCATCATATCCAAACCAATCTAAGACTTTGCATAATTTTTTCAATGTTTTTGCTTTGCTGAATTTGTGGTTGCATCATCGTGTCAAGTTTCTGGTCTTAGGGTATAGTCCTTTAGAGTTTCGTGTTTTGTTCACAAGTTGTCATGCCGCCACCGCACCATCCTCACCGCTGCCATATACCGTCACCCACCACCATCATAATCGCTGCCATATACCATCACCGACCATCGTTCTCATCCTTGCCATATATCACCACTCACTATCACCATCTATCTGTGTCTATATATACCACCATAGATCCGGCACCAATTCGAGTCCATCACATATTAGGTTTGATTTCAAGATCCCTTTGTTTTCAGTTTCGGGTTTCCTTGCCTGAGTAGGTTTCAAAAAAGAAAGAGTCTGGAGATCCCGAGCAGTTTTTAGGCCAAAGTTTTGGCAGGTGAAAATATTTTTCCCTATCCTGTTTTTAGGCTTTCCAGAGCATTTTGAGATGCTCGCCACCATAGTGATTTTATTGCCGCACTTTTTTGTCGTCGCAGCCCCGAATCGTTTCAGAAAAAAATTAGTCAATTTTTTTGCCTATCCTGTTTATACGCCTTCAGAAGATTTTGAGACACTCGCCTTTATATTGATTTTTTAAAGAAAAAAAGGGGTGCCAAAAAAAGAACAAAAATATTCAGAGTGTGCTCTTCCCTTGATTACGTGTAGCGTCATGATTTTGTTGGTGTTCTAGGCTCGCGTCTCTAGCATGGTCTAGCCTAGGACTAGCACAGTACCATCATTGAGCGTTTATTCAACTTTGCATCTCTGAATTGATTATTGGTGACCCCTTTTGCTACCATATTATAAGCCATCACAACTCCACATACATCTATGTCGTGTGTTTGGCACTACCCGGCAATCGCTCTATCCAAGCTTTGAGTGTTTTGACTACAATGCTTGCCGATCACCACCTGCTACTGGGTAAGAACCGATAATAATTTGAGATTTGCTTACGGATTTGTGACAGACCACCACCACCACCACTTCCTAGTAATCTTTTGGTTCACATTCTTGTGTGTTCTTATTGCTGCTAACCATGAAAGTATTACAAGCCGACGAGATCAACTAGGACGACATGACGAACAAGGAGCTCCACGATAAATTTCAGCAAATGATGGGTCAACAAGTGAACAACTTGGTGACGAGCCTTGGAGAGGCTATGGAGAAGCTAGATGGTTTGGAGAAGACAGTTGACGCCAAGCTTGATGCTAAATTCAATGAGGTGCTTGCACGTCTACCTCCACCAGTCGTACTTGTCATACCTCGGCAACAACAACAACAACAACGCCCAAATTTCGCAGGACGAGTGCAACGTGTGCCTATTGACCAAGGCCAAAATTCTGGTGCCATTGCTACTGTTGCAGCTTCGGTGGTTGTTGTTGCTCCTACTATTATCGTTGAGCATAATGAGGATTATGATAAGGATTATGATGGTTATTATGATCATGAGGGAGAGGTTGCTCCACATCAGCCACAGGGGCAACCACCACCACACACACCAGGTCGTCCATATGGTTACATTCGCAATGGTAGGGCTCCACCACCCCCTCGGGTATGGGACCATGACCATCTACCTAAACTTAAATTGAATATTCTGACATTTGAGGGTAGATATGTTCCTGATATATATCTTACTTGGGATTTAGAAACAAAACAACGTTTTACATGCTTACAATTTCCTAAGGATAGACATGTTGCTGTTGTTGTTTGTGCATTCACTAGTTTTGCTTGTGTTTGCTGGTCTGAACATTGTAGAATGCATCATCATAATTTTAAACGCTGTAAATTTTTTCCTTGTCTTAAACTTGGGCTACTTTGAAAACTGCTATGCGTAATCATTGGGTTCCACCATATTATCAACGAGAATTGCTTCAAAATTTACAGTGTTTAAGACAAGGAAAAAATCTGTAGAGGAATATTATCACAAAATACAAACCGACATGATTAGATGTGGTATTGTTGAGGAAAAATAAGCTGTGCTTGCATGTTTTATTGGTGGATTAAATTGATATATTCATACTATATTAGAGTATAAGGAGTACAACACTATCACTCGTTTATTCCATCTTGCTTGCAAAGCTGAACGTGAAGTGCAGGATCGACATGCATTGGGAAGAACTAATTTTTCTGCAGATCACACTTCATCATGGACACCACGGAACTCATCTACTTCCACACGTCATACTACGACACTGCCTACTTCAACCACCAACTCCAATCGAGATACCAGGAATCATGCACCGCCACCAGCATCTAGCAAGGGCACGCCTTTGGGGCCTGCACAGAGCTCTTCTTCATCCATGGCATCTACAAGGCAAACATATGAGGTTATATGTCATCGTTGCAAGGGTAGAGGTCACTTTGTGAGAGAATGCACATCCAGGCATGTGATGATTGTTACTGAGGATGGTGGATATGCCTCCGCTAGTGATAGTGATGAAGAGACTTTGGCTCTTATTGCACGTGAAGAACAGGGTGTCGAGGATAATGAACAAGAGACACACTACATGGCTGCTGACTACACAGACATGTATGAAAGTTTAGTTGCTCAAGTTTTTCTGAGTGTGCAGGTTACACAAGCTGAGAAAAATCAGAGGCACAACATGTTCCATACAAGGGAGTTCTGAAGGAGCGTTCTGCTCGCGTCATCATCGATGGAGAGAGTTGCAACAACTTGGTTAGCATGGACATGGTGGAGAAGTGATACATGTCCAACATATCTATAATTTATGAAGTATTCATGCCATGCTTACAATAATTCTATATGATTTTGGTATGATTTTATTAGAACTAACCCGGACTGACGCTGTTTTTAGCAGAACTACCATGCATGGTGTCGTTTTTTGTGCAGAAATAAAAGTCCTCGGAATGGGCTGAAAATTTACGGAGAATATTTTTAGAAAATATAAAAAATACTGGAGTAAAAAGATACTGGAGAGGAGTCTCGAAGTAGCAACAAGCCACCAGGGCACCCCCCTAGGGTGCGCCCCCTGGCTTGTGGGCCCCTCGGGAGTCCCCTTGACGCGATTCCAATGCCAAGTACTCCTATAAATCCAGAAACCTCCAAAAGGAAACCTAGATCAGAAGTTCTGCCGCCGCAAGTCTCTGTAGCCACGAAAAATCAATTGGGAGCCTATTCCGGCACCCTGCCAGAGGGGGCTACCATCACCGGAGGCCATCTTCATCCTCCGAGCGATCTCCATGACGAGGAGGGAGTAGTTCACCCTCGAGGCTGAGGGTAGGTACCAGTAGCTATGTGTTTGATCTCACTCTCTCTCTCTTGTGTTCCTGAGATGGTACGATCGTGATGTACCATGAGCTTTATTAATATAGATGAATCATATGGAGTTTTCCCCTCTCTATCTTCTTGTGATGAATTCAGTTTTCCCTTTGAAGTTTTGTTATCGGATTGAGTCTTTAAAGGATTTGAGAACACTTGATGTATGTCTTGCGATGGGATATCTGTGGTGAAAATGGGATGTTCTATTGATCCACTTGATGTATGTTTTGGTGATCAACTTGCGGGTTCCATGACCTTGGGAATCTATGCATAGGGGTTGGCACACGTTTTCGTCTTGACTCTCCGGTAGAAACTTTGGGGCACTCTTTGAAGTTGTTTGTGTTGGATTGAACATGATGAATCTAAAATTGTGTGATGCATATCATATAATCAAGCCCATGGGTACTCGTGGTGACATTGGAGTATCTAAGTGACATTAGGGTTTTGGTTGATGTGTATCTTAAGGTGTTATTTTAGTACGAACTCTAGGGCTGTTCGTGACACTTATAGGGATAGCTCATAAGATTGATCGAAAAAGATAAGTTTGAGGTGGCTTCGTACCCTACAATAATTTCTTTGTTTGTTCTCCGCTATTTGTGACTTTGGAGTGAACTCTTTGTCGCACGTGAGGGATTTACATATAATTCAACTATTTTAGTATTGTTGATATAACTTGCACTAGTGAAAGTATGAACCCTAGGCCTTGTTTCTTAGCATTACAATACCATTTGTGCTCAATTTTATCATTAGTTACCTTGTTGTGTTTATATTTTCGGATTAGAAAAACCTATATATGCCATCCATATTACACTTATATCACCATCTCTTCATCGAATTAGTGCACCTATGCAATTTACCATTGTATTGGGTGTGTTGGGGACACAAGAGACTCTTTGTTATTTGATTGCAGGGTTGTTCAAGAGAGACCATCTTCATCCTACGCCTCCCATGGATTGATAAACCTTAGGTCATCCACTTGAGGGAAATTTGCTACTATCCTACAAAACTCTGGGCTTGGAGGCCCAACACGAGTCTACAAGAAGAAGGTTGCGTAGTAGACATCAAGCTCTTTTCTGATGCCATTGCCGGGGAGGTGAGTGCTTGAAGGCATATCTTTAGATCTTGCAATTGAATCTTTTAGTTTCTTGTTTATTCACTAGTTTGGTTTTATGAAAGAAAACTACAAAAAAACTGAATTGAAGTTGCCTAATATACTTCATCTCTATAATGTCTTTCGTGAAAATGATGGTTTGGAAAATTGTGCTCAATTGGTAGAGGAAGAATTTATGAAAACACTTAATGAGAATTCCTTGAATGATGAGCATGATTGCAATATTGCTAGTATGAATTCTACGAATATCCATGATGCTAATGATATGCAAAGCCACGAGCTTGGGGATTCTATGTTTGATGAATATGATATTTTTTGTTCCCCAAGTTTTGATGAGCAAATTTGTTATGATAATGACATGCCTAATATCTATGATGATTATGATGATGACATGTATGCTATAAAGAGTGATAGTAACCATGAAACTTGTCATCATGATTTTAATATTCAATGTGGTTATGTCAATTAAAGTATCTCATGATAGTTAGTTTGTTGAGTTTGCTCCCACTATTATTAATGAAAAGAAAATTGCTTATGTGGAGAGTGACAAAATTTCTATACTTGTGGATCATGAAGATAATACATCATGTGGTAATTATATTGTGGAATTCCTTCATGATGCTACTGAATATTATTATGAGGGAGGAACACATGCTTGTAGGAATTGCAAAAATATCAAGTTTCCTCTCTATGTGTTCAAAGTTTTGAAGTTATGCTTGTTTTGCCTTCCTATGCTAGATGATTCTTGTTCCCATAAATTGTTTGCTCACAAAATCCCTATGCATAGGAAGTGGTTCAGACTTAAATATGCTTGTCATGATACTCATGATGCTCTCTTACATGTTTCAAATACTATTCTTATATGAGCATCATTGAAATCATCATGCCTAGCTAAAAGGCATTAAAGAAAAGCGCTTGTTGGGAGACAACCCAACACTTTTACTTTTTGTTTTTATGTGTTAACATGATACTGTAGTAATCATGTTTTGTGTCTTTGATTTCAATAAAGTGCCAAGTAAAGCCTTTGGGATAGTGTGGATACTTGCTTGTTTGATTGTGTGCAAAAACAAAAAGTTTTGCGTCCAGTATTTGAATTGTCTGATTTTACTAGAGAGTCAAAAAATTCTGGAACTTTTCACAACATTGCTATGCAAATTTTGTGATATGTCCTAATTTTTCAGAATTTTTAGAGTCATTTAAGTATGGTGATCATTCAGACCTTTAAAGATTATTCTATTTTTGTCAGATTATGTTTTGCATGCATAGTTTGCTTGTTTCAAGTGTTTTCATAGCTTATATATGGTAATATAAATTGTAGTAATAATGAAATATAGTGGGTATTAGGTGAGAACAATTGTGAATCTTGTCTTGACAGTACCTAAGTGAATGATCTATATTTATTACACTAACCCATCTCACGAAGTTCCGTTAAGTTTTGTGTGATTGAAGTTTTCAAGTTTTGGGTGAGATACCGATATGAGGTGAATAAGGAGCATCAAGGACCTAAGCTTGGGGATTCCCAAGGCACCCCCAAGTTAATACCCAAGGAATACTCAAGCGCCTAAGCTTGGGGATGCCTTCCGGGGCATCCCCTCTTTCGTCTTCAACATTATCGGTATATCTTACTTAGAGCTATATTTTTATTCATCACAGAATATGTGTTTTGCTTGGAGCGTCATTATATTTTTTTATTTTCTGTTAGGTGTTATTTATAATCTTGTTTTTCAATAAAAAGTTTCAATAATTGCCTTTCGGATGCTTGAATTGCATGTTTGATATGTGCTGTGTGAAAACAGAAACTTTTGATGTAGTATTTAAATTTTCATATTTTGCAGCAATGTTTAAAGTTTATGAAATTTTTACAAATTATTTTCATATAAATTCTTTAGTATGTACTAATTGTTTGTAATTTTTTGAATTACAGAAGTACACTGGTTTAATAGATTGCTACAGATTGTTATGTTTGGATAGATTGATGTCATAGTTTTGTTATCTACTTATCTTATAGTTTACATAGCCTATATTGGTAGATATAAATTGTGGAAATAAAGTATACAGTACCTAATGTTTTAAAATTATTTTGCAACTTGTCTTGGCAGTACATAAAGAGTCGATTTATTATTATGTGTACTAACCTATCTCACAAGTTCTTTTTGAGTTTTGTGTGGATGAAGTTTTTGAGAATAGGTGAAACCATGATATGAGAGGATTGAACGAGACACCAAAGCTCAAGATTGGGTATGCCCAAGGCATCCCAAGTGAATATTTCAAGAAGTCTCAAGTATCTAAGCTTGGGGATGCTATGCATCCCACCTCTCTTCATCAACAATTATCGGTTAGCCTATGTTGAGCCTAAATTTTTATGCATTCACATGATGCGTGCTATTCTTGGAGTGCTATTTTTCATTTGATTGATGTTTAAATAAAATACTCAGATCTGAAAATATTTATTGATAGAGAGAGAAAGTCCTCACATAGCTACTTAATTGTTTGACTACTCATTGAACTTCACTTATATGTTTTGGAGTAGTTTTGTAATTTACTCTCGTGCTTCACTTATATCCTACCAGTAAATGGTTGAATGAATTGAATATCATAAATATGAAATTATATATGTTTTATATGCTTATCCCGTGGGGAGTAATGACTTCACATATAAGAAGTATATGTGGTAAAATTTATTGAAAGTTAGCAAACACCGCATTGGTCACTTGACAAATTCATTAAAGAATTTTGAAGGAAGAGATATTTCACATATAAATATACTATCTTGGACATCTTCTGTGATTGTGAATACACATTAATTATTTTCAAACTTGAGAAAATTAGTTGAAGTTGGACAAGGAAGACAACATAATGAGTTATTCTTGGGTATATTTATATAGAAGTTATATTGTTATGGATCCTCCGGGATGTGGTGCTTGATTAGGATCTTTTGCTAGCCAAAATTTTGTACTAAGTAGAGATACTACTTGTGCATCCAAAACCCTTAAACCCAGTTTCTTGCCATGAGTGTCCACCATATCTACCTATGGATTTAATAAGATCCTTCAAGTAAGTTTTCATCGATGCAAAAAGCAATAAAATTTTCTCCTAAATATGTATGATCTTTTATTGTAAGGGAAATAAGCGTTGTACGAACTTGTGATGGTAAATAAATAAAAGCGACGAACTACATGATAAAGGTTGCTATCACAAAGGGCAATACAATGTGATGTTCCTTTACATTAAGGGTTTGCACATCCAAAATTAAAAAGCGCATGACAACATATGCTTCCCTCTGCGAAGGGCCTATCTTTTAGTTTCATGTGTTTAGTTTTATGCAAGAGTCAATAGTATTCCTTCTTAGTACAACCTCAATTATCCTTTAGTTGGCAAGCATCATGTGGTGGGGAAAGATCCAAGCATATATGGCAATTCAAATATATTTGATCATAAATTATTATTGTTGACAGTTATCTATATGATAAATAAGTTGGGAGGCGAAATTTTAAGCCCCTATCTTTCTCTGTGTTTGACGGATGCCATTTGCTCTAAAAATATGCTTTGAGTGCTAGCAATCATGGAAGACTATATGATAGTTGAGTATGTGGAATTTGCTAAATCAAAGCTCTTACATAGACCCTTCCTGAAAATAAGATGAATTGCAATTGTTTGGTGACTGAAAGCATAGTTTGTTAGTTTTCAAGAAACTTTATGGTCTATACTTTAACATGTGTGTTGGTGCACTAGAGTTTTGGGTTCTATGGTGCCCCTAACTTGTGCACGGGCAGTAGTAGCCACTCTGGAGGCAAGGCCCAACAGGGAACTGCTAGATGCAGATACAGGACAATCAAGAGAACATTCAAATGAACAATCAAGGCCGAAGGATAGACCCCCGGCAAGACCATGTCGGGATGACCTTCAGGCCCCCGGCAAGGCGAAGCCCCGGCAAGATCCCGCCAGCGCAAAGGCCAGGTGTCGCCCACCTAGGCACATGTCGAGGCATTGGCGATGGAGGAGGCTAAGCGGTGCCGATGGGACGGGGTCCTGTCCCGTATCATGGACGGTCAGAGGCACCAGGCGGAGCATTAAATGCACGTGTCTTACACCGTCAGTGTTAGGTATGATATCACTATAGCTCTGTACACCCCGTGTACGCACTGTACGCCGTTGTTGGGATCCCCTCTGTCATATAAAGGAGGCCCAGGGCGTTACAGTAGAGGATCTTTTGACCAATCTTCTAGGTCGCACGCGTAGCAGCTGTGCTCTACGGTACGCACAATGCTCCTGTAGCTAGAACCCAAGAACACGCATAATAGACAAAGCAGGAGTAGGGTTTTACGCTTCTCAGCGGCGCGAACCTAGGTAAAAATCCCCTGGTGCTGCTCGCTCGTCCTGCTCTTCACGCACACCCGCCCCCTGCCAAACCGAAAGGGGTCCTCCCAATCCCATAGGTGTTCGTCCACCACGACATCCCTAGCGCGCCATGTAGGGGGGATTGGTTGCGTAAATCTGGTCCAACGATCAGCATGTCAGTTCCTTCAACATATCCCTCGCGATAGCTCCCAAGAAGAAGGGTTTCACAGCGGTTGAGCCCTCCACATCTGCCGCGCCCGTAGTCACCCAAGCAGGCGACGGAGTGGATGCGGGCGGAGGAAGTGAAGACCCCGTGCCCGCGCGGCACTCTGATGATCAAGGCCAAGGAAGCGGTGACGCTCGCCACGAAGATGCTCATGGAGGCGGCGGAAACCCCCGCGCCGCTGGGTCTCGGGACGGAGCTATAACGCCAGCGGGCGGTATGGTGAACTCCAGGGATGAAAGGGCACCCTCCAAGACACCAACGCCGGCATGTACGCCGCGACCTTCTTAGGACGCGCGAAAAGAGCAGCGCGGTGTCGGTGGTTCCCAACGTCCCCACGGAAAAGCTCCTACGCATCACTCCCAAGATGCGCTGGACCAGTGCTACTTCTCGAGCATGCGTTGGTTTCTGTGAAGAGGAACGGCTGATGCAGCAAAGTAGATAAGTATTTCCCTCAGTTGTTGAGAACCAAGGTATCAATCCAGTAGGAGATACAAGCAAGTCCCCAATAGATGTACCTACACAAAGAATCAAACTCTTGCACCCAACGCTATAAAGGGGTTGTCAATCCCTTCACGGTTACTTGCAAGGATGAGATCTAATAGAGATAGATTGCTTCAACAGAAAGTAAAACAAAAGGTAAAAATAATGCAGCAAAGTATTTTTGGTATTTTGGTTTTAGATCTAAAAGTATAAGATGGAAAATAGACCCGGGGGGCATAGGTTTCACTAGAGGCTTCTCTCATGATAGCAAGTATTACGGTGGGTGAACAAATTACTGTCGAGCAATTGATAGAAAAGCGAATAATTATGAAGATATACAAGGCAATGATTATGCATATAGGCATCGCGTATGTGTCCAGTAGACCGAAACGATTCTGCATCTACTACTATTACTCCACACATCGACCGACTCCTGCCTGCATCTAGAGTATTGAGTTCATAAAGAACAAAGTAACGCATTAGGTAAGATGACATGATGTAGAGGGATAAACTCAAGCAATATGATGAAAACCCCATCTTGTTATCCTTGATGGCAACAATACAATACGTGCCTCGCTACCCCTACTTTTTCACTGGGTGAGGACACCGCAAGATTAAACCCAAAATTAAGCACTTCTCCTATTGCAAGAATTACCAATCTAGTTGGCCAAACCAAACCAATAACTCGAAGAGACTTGCAAAGATATGAAATCATGCAAATAAGAATTCATAAAAGACTCAAATAATATTCATGGATAATCTGAACATAAACCAACAATTCATCGGATCTCGACAAACACACTGCAAAAGAGCATTACATCGGATAGATCTCCATGAAGATCATGAAGAACATGGTATTGAAGATCAAAGAGAGAGAAGAAGCCATCTAGCTACTAGCTATGGACCCGAAGGTCTATGGTGAACTACTCATGCATCATCGGAGGGGCAATGGAGTTGATGTAGATGCCCTCTGTGATCGAATCCCCCTTTGGCAGATTATCGGAAAAGGCTCCAAGGTTGGATCTCTCGAGAACAGAGGCTTCTGGTGGAGGAAAAGTGTTTTTGTGGCTCGTTCTGATATACAGGGAATATTTGGGAATTTATAAAGATTAGGGTTAGGAGGGCTGTCGTGGTCCCACAAGCCTACAGGGCGCGCCCCTAGGGCTTGTGTCCCCCATGGTGGCTCTCCTGCCATGGTCTCCAAGCTTGGTAGTTTCCTTCCGGTCCAGAAAAATCATTCCGAAGGTTTTATTCCGTTTGGACTCCGTTTAATATTCCTTATCTGTAATTCTCAAAAACAAGGAAAAAATAGAAACTAGCACTAGGCTCTAGATTAATAGGTTAGTCCCAAAAATTATATAAAATAGCATATTAATGCATATAAAACATCCAAAACAGATAATACAATAGCATGGAACAATCAAAAATTATAGACACGTTGGAGATGTATCAACATCCCCAAGCTTAATTCATGCTCGTCCTCGTGTAGGTAAATGATAAAAACAGAATTTTTGATGTGGAATGCTACCTAACATATTATCCATGTAATATTCTTTATTGTGGCATGAGTATTCAGATCCGTAAGATTGAAAACAATAGTCTCATATTGACATAAAAACAGTAATACTTCGAGCACACCAACAAGGCAATCGTGTCCTTTCGAAATAACATGGCCTTAGAAAGTTATCCCTACAAAATCATATGGTCTGGCTATGCTCCATCTTCCCCACACAAAGTATCTAAATCATGCACAACCCGATGATCAAGTCAAGCAATTGTTTCACACTTTTGGTGTTCTCAAACCTTTTCAACTCTCACGCAATACATGAGCGTGAGCCATGGATATAGCACTATAGGTGGAATAGAATATGGAGGAGGTGCAAGGAAAAAGGAAGAAGATAGTCTCACATCAACTAGGCATATCAATGGGCTATGGAGATGCCCATCAATAGATATCAATGTGAGTGAGTAGGCATTGTCATGCAACAAATGCACTTAGAGCTATAAGTGTATGAAAGCTCAAAAATAAAACTAAGTGGTCGTGCAAGATGAATATCCACTAGTTATATGAAAGTGATAATAGGAGACTCTCTATCATGAAGATCATGGTGCTACTTTGAAGCACAAGTGTGGAAAAAGATAGTAGCAATTTTCCCTTCTCTCTTTCTCTCATTTTTTATATATATTTTTATTTTGGTGGTCATCTTTGGCCTCTTTTATTATTATTTTGTTTGGGTTTCGCTGGCCTCTTTTATTTTTTTGTAAAGTCTGGATACTCATCCCAACTTGTGAGGGAGTCATGGCTTCCATCATCCTTTTCTATCACGGGACATTGCTCTATTAATGAAAATCATCACACTTTTATTTACTTATAACTCAAAAAAGAAAATTACAACTCGATACCTATAACAAAGTATCAGTCTATATGCAAGATGAAGTGATGGTGCAAGTCATGAAGAACTAAATGATGGAAATTGCATGGCAATATATCTCGGAATGGCTATGGAAATGCCATAATAGGTAGGTAAGGTGGCTGTTTTGAGGACAATATGATGGTTGTTTTGAGGAAGGAGGGTTTGATGTACCGGCGAAAGTTGCGCAGCACTAGAGAGGCTAGCAAAGGTGGAAGGGTGAGAGTGTGTATAATCCATGGACTCAAAATTAGTCATAAAGAACTCACATACTTATTGCAAAAGTCTATTAGTTATCAAACAAAGCATTAGATGCATGCTCCTAGGGGAGAGGTTGGTAGGAGTTAACCATCGCGCGCTCCCGACCCTCACACAAAGTTTGACAATCATTAAACAAATCATGCTCCGACTTCGTTACATAATGGTTCACCATACGTGCATGCTATAGGAATCACAAACTTTAACACAAGTATCTCTTCCAATTCACAACTACTCACTAGCATGACTCTCACATTACCATCTCTATTATCTCAAAACTATATGCAAGGAATCAAACTTCTCATAGTATTCAATGCACTTAATATGAATGTTTCTATTATATCCCTCTTGGATGCCCATTATATTAGGACTAAATTCATAACCTAAACAAATTACCATGCTATTATAAGAAACCCTCAAAATAATATAAGTGAGGAACGAGAGTTCAATAATTTCTATAAAATATAACACCATCATGCTCTAAAAATATATAAGTGAAGCACTAGAGCAACATTGCCTAGCTCAAAAGATATAAGTGAAGCACATAGAGTATTCTAATAAATTCACGATTCATCGGGTATCCCTCAAAAGATGTGTGCAGCAAGGATGATTGTGGCAAACTAAAAAATCAAAGACTCATATCATACAAGATGCTCCAGGCAAGACACATATCATGTGGTGAATAAAAATATAGCCTCAAGTAAATTTACCGATGGATTGAAGACGAAAGAGGGGATGCCTTCCGAGGAATCCCCATGCTTAGGCTTTTTGGTATCCTTGAATATGGCTTGGGGTGCCTTGGGAATCCAAAATCTTAGGCTCTTTCCACTCTTTATTCCATAGTCCATCAAATCTTCACCCAAAACTTGAAAACTTCACAACACAAAACTCAACAGAAAACTCATGAGATCCGTTAGTATAAGAAAAAAATTACCACTTTAGGTACTGTTGTGAACTAATTATTTATTTATATTTGTGTAATACCTACTGTATTCTAACTTCTCCATGGTTCATACCCCCCTGATACGACCCATAGATACATCAAAATAAGCAAACAACACAAAGAAAACAGAATCTATCAAAAATGGAAGAGTCTGAAGCAATCTGCAGACTTCGAATATTTACGAAACTCTAAAAATTCTAAAAAAATTAGGAAATCAGGAAAATTTGTATATCAATACTTTGTAAAAATTTCAGATCAATTCGACGTTCTGAAAAATTTAGAAAATTCCTGGACTGAGCGCAAAAGTTTCTGTTTTTCAGCAAGATCAAATCAACAACTACCATAGATCACCCCAAAGGTTTTACTTGGCTCAAACACTAATTAAAACACAAAAACACAATTAATAAAGAATTAATAATGTGGGAAACACTCAAAAACAGAAGCAAAAATAGAACACAAAAATAAAATTGGTTGCCTCCCAACAAGTGCTATTGTTTAACGCCCCTAGCTAGGCAAAACACAATAGATTTAGGTATCGTCATCTTTGGTATGTAATCCAAAAGTAGATCTCATAATAGATTCATAAGGAAATCTTATTTTCTTTCTAGTAAAGTGTTCCATGACTTTCCTTCATGGAGATTGGAATCTAATATTTCCTTCTTTCATGTCAATAATTGCACCAATCGTTCTAAGGAAAGGTCTACCAAGAATAGAAGGACAAGTAGGATTGCATTCTGTATCAAGAACAATGAAATCTATGGGCACATAATTACTATTTGCAAGAATAGGAATATCATGAATCACATGGAAAGTATATTTAAGTCTAACCCACTTTCTATGCATAGGGATTTTGTGAGCAAACAAATTATGGAAACAAAAATCAATTACCATAGGAAGGCAAAACAAGCATAACTTCCAAACTTTGAACACATAGAGAGGAAACTTTATATTATTGCAATATGTAAAAGCATATGTTCCTCTCTCATAGTAATTTTCAGTAACATCATGAAGGAATCTCACAATATAACTATCACACAAAGCATTCTTTTCATGATCAACTATAGCATATGTGTCATCACCAAAACTTGGGGAACAAAAAGTATCATCTTCATCAAGCATAGCATCCCCAAGCTTGTGGTTTTGCATATCATTAGCATCATGGATATTCAGAGAATTCATACTAACAACATGGCAATCATGCTTTTCATTCAAGGAAATATCATGAATCTCCTTACAAATTTCTTGTTTCCACACTTCATCAAGATTTTCAGATTCATGATTTTCAAACAAAAATTCATAGAGATAATCAAGTGCACTCAACTCAATAGCAATTGGTTCATCATAATTTGGTATTTTGAAAAGATTAGCAAGTGAATGAGGATCCATATCAATAGATTTTAGCAAGCAAAGATGCAAGCAAATAGGAGGCACATCGTAACACAAGCAAATAAAAGATCCGACAAGAAAAAGATAAATGACAAAGAGAGGGCGAATAAAACGGCAAATTGGTGTGGGGGAGAGGAAAACGAGAGGCAAATGGCAAATAATGTAAATGCAAGAGATGAGTTCGTGATGGGTACTTGGTAGGCTTGATCCTGACTTGCTATGTATCTCCCCGGCAACGGCGCCAAAAATCCTTCTTGCTACTTCTCAAGCATGTGTTGGTTTCCGTGAAGAGGAACGGGTGATGCAGCAAAGTAGATAAGTATTTCCCTCAGTTGTTGAGAACCAAGGTATCTATCTAGTAGGAGATATAAGCAAGTCCCCAATAGATGTACCTACACAAAGAATCAAACTCTTGCACCCATGCTATAAACGGGTTGTGAATCCCTTCATGGTTACTTGCAAGGATGAGATCTGATAGAGATAGATTGATAGAACAAAAAGTAAAACAAAAGCTAAAAATAATGCAGCAAAGTACTTTTGGTATTTTTGGTTTTAGATCTGAAAGTATAAGATGGAAAATAGACCCGGGGGCCATAGGTTTCACTAGAGGCTTCTCTCATGATAACAAGTATTACGGTGGGTGAACAAATTACTGTCGAGCAATTAATAGAAAAGGGAATAATTATGAAGATATCCAAGGCAATGATTATGCATATAGGCATCACGTCCGTGTCAAGTATATCGAAACAATTCTGCATCTACTATTATTACTCCACACTTCGACTGACTCATGCCTGCATCTAGAGTATTAAGTTCATGAAGAACAGAGTAACGCATTAGGTAAGATGACATGATGTAGAGGGATAAACTCAAGCAATATGATGAAAACCCCATATTGTTATCCTTGATGGCAATAATACAATACGTGCCTCGCTACCCCTACTTTGTCACTGGGTGAGGACACCGCAAGATTGAACCCAAAACTAAGCACTTCTCCTATTGCAAGAATTACCAATCTAGTTGGCCAAACCAAACCAATAACTAGAAGAGACTTGCAAAGATATGAAATCATGCAAATAAGAATTCATAAAAGACTCAAATAATATTCATGGATAATCTGAACATAAACCGACAATTCATCGGATCTCGACAAACACACCGCAAAAGAGTATTACATCGGATAGATCTCCATGAAGATCATGAAGAACATGGTATTGAAGAGCAAAGAGAGAAAAGAACCATCTAGCTACTAGCTATGGACCCGAAGGTCTATGGTGAACTACTCACGCATCATTGGAGGGGCAATGGAGTTGATGTAGATGCCCTCTGTGATCGAATCCCCCTCTGACAGATTACCGAAAAGGCTCCAAGACTGGATCTCTTGGGAACGGAGGCTTATGGCGACGTAAAAGTGTTTTCGTGGCTCGTTCTGATATATAGGGAGTATTTGGGAAATTATAGGCCGAATATTAGGGTAAGGAGGGCTGTCGTGGGCCCACAAGCCTGGAGGGCGTGCCCTACCCCCCTGGGCGCACCCCTAGGGCTTGTGGTCCCATGGTGGCTCTCATGCCTTAGTCTCCAAGCTTGGTGGTTTCCTTCCGGTCAAGAAAAATCATTCTGAAGGTTTTATTCCGTTTGGACTCTGTTTATTATTCCTTATCTGCAATTCTCAAAAACAAGGAAAAAACAGAAACTGGCACTAGGCTCTAGATTAATAGGTTAGTCCCAAAAATAATATAAAATAGCATATTAATGCATATAAAACATCCAAAACAGATAATACAATAGCATGGAACAATTAAAAATTATAGATACGTTGGAGACGTATCAACCAGCATGCGCGCCATCATGCTAGTGGGAGTGGCATGGCATCGTGGGACCACGATGGAGCTCCTTCTAACATGGTTAGGACTCAGAGCACCTCGCGTTCTTCGCGCCGTTCGCTGCCGACCACGTCGGAAGAAGCAATGGTGCAGGCACAACTGCTCTTGAACTTCCCTCCTGCTGCGGAGAAGCTCGACGAGTGGAGAGCCGCCATTCAGAGCCTCCTTAGCCTTGCCGATAAGTTTCGATCCACCGAGCCGGCTCACGCTAGTGGCGAAAAGGCCGGAGGCTGTGTAACCATGGTGCACTATCCTCCACAGCAACAACACCGGTCGCTGACTCGTTGGACCGACGCTTGTGATGGTTACTCGACGGTGTCGTCTGATCCACGGACTCGCCGCGATCAGTGTCAAGTTCTTCGGGAGCGAAACAAAGAAGACGCTCAGACTATGATCGAGCGGCGGCAGGAAGCACGCCATCAATCTGATAAGTGCGGGGGGCCACTGTGGACAAATCCACGCTGGGGTATCCTGTCAGCCTACCTTACGAGGTGGGTTGTCCAGCGTTTACCCGTGAGCAGCGGCGAGTCCAATGGCCCAACTGTCGAACGTTCAAGCCAGAGGTTCCAGAGAAATATGATGGCAAGACTCACCCGTCGGAGTTCTTGAGCATCTACACCATTGCGGTGCAGGTTGCCGGAGCTCGCAATGACAAGATACTTGCCAACTACTTCCCGTTGGTACTCAAGCCCAACATCAGGTCATGGTTGATGCACCTGCCGGAGAATTCTATCACCTCCTGGGTAGACTTGTGCCATGAGTTTGTCGGTGCCTTTACCGGAGGTCACCAAGCTCCTGGTCAAGAAAGTGACTTGCACATCATTCCCCAGAAAGAAGGCGAAACCCTGCGCAAGTACATTCAAAGGTTTAGCCGCGTGCATCACAACATCCTAGACGTTCATCATGCCATTGTTATTAGCGCGCTCCACCAGTACATGCGCAACCGTAGGAGCGCGAAGAGCTGGCAATGAACAAGGTCAGGAATGTTGCCAAGCTTTATGCTCTGGTTGATAGATGTGCCAGAGCCAAAGAAGGGAGGAGACTCCCTAGCGAAGAAGCTGACATTGGAGTCAACTCTGGTGACGAAGACGACACCGCCCCGGAAAAGAAAAACCGGCGGCAGAACAAGAAGCGCCAGAGTAAGACTCTGCTTGCCATCGAGGGATCCGACAACGTCGCCGCCACCAAGAAAACTAACGTTGATAGTCCCGGCAAGGAGGTTGTCGGGTGCACCTCATGTTAGGCCTTGGCGGCCGCCGGCAAGACGGAAGACTCCGGCAAGCAGTACTGCAAGATCCATCGCACCAAGGGCCACGACCTCCAAAACTGTCGACAGGTTGAGCAACTCGTCAAGAAGCAGAAGGCTGAGTACGTGAGACGAGATAAGGAGAAAGCCCAAAACGGTGCGGAAGGGTCCGGCAAGAAATGCAGGAACCAAGGAGGTCGCCGCAGCAAGGCCAAGCAACAAAAGGAGAGGCCCGCTCGAGGCCACAATGAAGAAGGACGGGATGACAATGGCAACGAAGAGGATGACGAGTCCAACGAGCATGAGTTCCAAAAGGCTACAGAGATGATGTGCATCGAGGGAGGTGCCTCGTCGCATTCCTCTCACTGCCAACTCAAACAGTGGGCGCACGAGATCAATGCAATGGAGCCGTCTATCGGTGCCCAGAAACCTCTGAAGTGGTCCAACACTCCTATCATTTTCGACGCCGAGGATCACCCTGGTCGCACGATCACGGCCGGGTTTCTACCATTGTTGGTTTCATAGACAATTCGCAACCTCAAGGTGACGATAATGCTAGTCGACACTGGGGCCAGCCTGAACCTGATCTCGCCAGACGTCATCTAGAGGCTACAAATCCCTGACGAAGATCTCAAGCCTACAAGCACGTTCCAAGGGGTCAATTCAGGGAGGACTCAGCCGAATGGCAAGATCACACTACCGATAACATTTGGTAGTGACATAAATTTCAGAACAGAGGAGATTGTCTTTGACGTGGCCAAGGTCTCATTGCCATACAACGGTATCCTTGGCCGCCCAGCGCTGGCCAAGTTCATGGCGGCCACCCACTTCGCTTACAATGTGCTGAAGATGCCCGGGCCAATGAGCGTCATCACAATCAGCTCTCACAAGAAAGGTGCACTCGTTTGTGTCGACCAACTCTACCGGGAGGTAGTTTCAGCACCTGCCACCAAGGCACTTGCTCCTGCCGCTAAATCTCCCGGGAGGAGGAAGACCGGGAAGGCCTCTGGCACACATTCCGGCAAGCGCACCTCCTCGGAGTGCTGTGCTCCCATTGACGATGTGCCAGAAAGCTCCACTGGCAACAACAAGAAGTCCAAGGCAGCTCCACCAGAGACCAAAAAGGTGCCCGTCAAGGAGGATGGCATGGGGGAACTTTCACCATAAATTCCACCCTCGATGACAAATAGGAAAGCGCGCTCGTCGCCTTCCTGTGGGTGAATGTCGACGTGTTTGCATGGCAACTGTCTGATGTCCTCGGTGTTCCTAGGGAGGTGATTGAGCACCATCTTGTCATCTGTCCTCATGCGCAGCACGTCAAGAAGAAGGTTAGGAAGCAAGCTTTGGAGAGACAAGAGTTCATTGTCGGGGAAAATATAAAACTGGAAGCAACAGGTCTGGTCACAGGGGTGCTCCACCCAACATGGTTGGCCAATCCCGTCGTAGTGCGCAAGGCGAATGGAAAATGGAGGCTGTGTATTGACTATACAGATCTCAATAAAGCCTGTCCAAAAGATCCCTTTCCCTTGCCGCGCATCGACCAGAATGTGGACTCCACTACCGACTGTGACTTGTTCTCATTCCTTGATGCATACTCTGGGTACCATCAGATCTTCATGTCGAAGGAAGACGAAGAGAAGACCGGATTTATCACCCCATGTGGTACGTACTGCTTCGTGTGAATGCCTTTCAGGTTGAAAAGTGCTAGTTCAACATTTGCAAGAGCGGTCCAGGTTGGTTTTGAACCCCAGCTGCATAGGAATATGGCAGCTTATATGGATGACATAGTGGTCAAAACCAAGGACAAGGAAACACTCATACAAGACCTAGAAGAGACGTTTGCAAATCTGCACAAGATCAACTTAAATCTCAATCCCGAGAAGTGTGTGTTTGGCGTTCCATCCGGCAAGCTTCTCGGGTTCTTTGTGTCTCAACGTGGGATTGAAGCAAACCCCAACAAGATCAAGGCGATTGAGCAGATTGAAGCACCAAAGCGCGTCAAGAATGTACACCGTCTTGCCAGTTGTCTCGCAGCTCTAAGCAGGTTCATCTCAAAATCTGCTGAGCGCGCCCTGCCATTCTTCAAAATCTTCAAGAAGGCAGGTCCAATGAAATGGACTCCAGAAGCGGAGGCAACGCTACAGGATCTAAACAAGTACCTCTCCTCTCCGCCAACACTAGTCGCACCTAAGCCACAAGAATGGTTGTTGCTATATCTAGTGGCAACGAATCAAGTGGCTAGCGCTGCGCTGGTGGCATAGAGGGAAGCTGACGAAGAGACGGCGGCAGGGGCGAGACCGCCAAGCGATGAGTTAGGAACTCCCCCTGGCAGGTCCTGATGCTGGCAAGGCAAGGTCAACACGGACAAATGAAGCAACACGGAAGAAGAAGATGGTGTAGTGCCCAGTTTATTTTGTCAGTTCCCTCTTGCAGGGAGCTAGATCAAGATACTCTGGTGTGCAAAAACTACTTTTCAGCCTCCTTATGGCCTCGAGGAAGCTGCACCACTACTTCCAAGCACATGAGATCACCGTCGTCACTCGCTTTCCACCGCAACGGATTCTGTGGAATCTAGATGCCACTGGCAGGATTGTGGAGTGGGCTTTGGAGCTATCGAGCTTTGGTCTCAAGTTTGAAAGTACTTCAACTATCCAGAGCAGAGCCCTGGCAGAATTCATTGCAGAATGGACTCCAACGCCACACGAAGAGGTCCAAGCAACAGCTCTTCCCGGCAAGGAAACTAAGCAAAAATGGGTCATGTATTTTGATGGGGCTTTCTCCCTGCAAGGGGCCGGTGTCGGTGTGCTGCTTGTCGCACCCACCGAAGAGCACCTCAAGTATGTGATTCAGATGCACTTTCCTCAGGAGAGATCGACAAACAATACGGTGGAGTATGAAGGACTGCTTGCCGGTCTCAAGATCGCTGAAGACCTTGGGATCAAAAAGCTCATCGCCAGAGGTGATTCATAGCTTGTTGTCAAGCAAGTCAACAAGGATTATCAGAGCCCGTTAATGGAGGCTTACGTGGATGAAGTGAGAAAGCTAGAGGAGCGCTTCGACGGCTTGCAAATAGAGCACGTTCCTCGTGCGGAAAATAGCATTGCCGATGAGCTATCGAAGCGCGCTGCCCTCAAGTTACCTGTGGAACCAGGAACTTTTGTGCTCAAGCTAACTCAGCCATCTGTAGCACCATTAATAAAGCAAGATAAAAGAAGAAAGTTGAATTCCGGACAGTACTTCCCCACAGAGCTCCCGGGAGCCGCCGGTGAGGGAGTTGCTGGGAACAACGCCAAGCTTGTCGGGGGCAACAGGCTCCGGCAAGACCTCAGGTGTTCACCGTAGAGACAAATGCTCCCACGGCAGAAGACATGCCTTTTGTCCTTGTCATCAAGCTCTAGGCTCCGGCATTGGCGCAGCACATTGTCCAGTCCCTCCAAACAGGAGAACTCCCTGAGGAACAAGAAGAAGCGGAGAAAGTAGCCCGTCATTCCAGCATGTACCAGTTTGTGGACGATGTCCTGTAGAGAAAGAGACCAAACAGTGTGAAATTGAAGTGCTTTCCTCGGTAGGATGGACTGGAGCTGTTGGCAGAGATACATGAAGGCATATGTGGCTCCCACATAGGGTCAAGAGCACTGGTCGGCAAAGCATTCCGACAATGTTTCTTCTAGCCCACCGCCATCCAAGATGCAACTGCACTAGTAACCAAGTGTGAAGCATGCCAGTTCCTTTCAAAGAAGCTACATCAACCAGCTCAAGCCCTTCAAACGATCCCTCTCTCCTGGCCATTTTTGGTATGGGGGATCGACATCTTGGGCCCCTTTCCTCGTGCTACCGGGGGCTTTGAGTACTTGTACGTTGCAATCGACAAGTTCACGAAGTGGCTGGAAGTGGAGGCAGTGAGAAAGGTGACAGCACAGTCAGCCGTCAAGTTCTTCAAAGGACTAGTCTGCCACTTTGGTGTTCCCAACAGGATCATCACTGACAACAACATGCAGTTCACAAGTCGCACCTTCATGCAGTACATCTAGGACCTTGGCAGCAAAATCTGTTTTGCTTCTGTTGCTCACCCAAGGGGCAACGGCCAAGCGGAAAGGGCGAATGCTGAAGTGCTGTGGGGCTTAAAACAAGAACTTCTGACAACCTGCACAAGTGCGGAAGGCGTTGGATTGATAAGCTGCCGGCGGTTCTTTGGTCGATCAGAATGATACCAAATCGAGCCACCGGCCAGACACCCTTCTCCCTGGTATACGGGGCAGAGGAAGTTCTCCTCGGGGAAGTCATATACGGGTCACCTCGAGTGCTCTCTTATGATGAGCTTGAGCAAGAGCAGTTGCGACAAGATGACATGACGCTCCTTGAGGAAGACCGTCTTTGGGCTGCTGTGAGAGTTGCACGCTACTAGCAAACATTGCGCCGCTATCATAGCCGCAAGGTTCGTGCCTGAAGCCTTGAGGAAGGCGACCTTGTTCTTCGGCGTGTTCAGTCGGCCAAGAATTCAAAAAAGTTGACGCTGAAGTGGGAAGGCCCTTATCGGGTAGTACGAGTCACCAGGCATGATGCAGTCCGCGTGGAGACCAAAGATGGTGTTCCGGTGAACAACTCCTGGAATATCGAGCATCTTCGTAAGTTCTACCCATAAGGCGCGGTTGTCGGGCCTCCCGGCAACCACCTTTTGTACGAGTATTGCCGGCAAGGCATGTGATCCTTTGTAGAAAGCCAGGCGCAGACCCTGTGCATAGCTAAATAAGACCGAGCGTTCTGCAACTCTTGTTGATTTCCATGTTTAGTTGTTTTACATGCTTATCAAAGGTGTTGCATTACGCCTATTCCCGGCAAGTACTAACAGACTGTCATGGTTCCACATCTCTATTTTCTCTTCTTTCTTTTTCTTAAAAACAGAAGGTTCTCTCGTGTGCAAGTTTGCCGGGGGTGAGATGGTATGGACACCGACGACGTCCAAGATTGGCATCTTGCGGGAAGGAGCGGAAAAAGTACCGCGACGGGAAGATAAGTTGCTAAACCCTAAGTGAAATTTTTCTGTAAAGATATTTTCCTTGGACGATTTCGACTTTTGTATGGAAAACCTACACGCTAAGGAACCTTGCCGTAAATGATGGTGCCCTTGCTCTATTTCGAGTCCACTCAACAGCTTAAGTGGTTGCGCTCGTGCTCTTGCCCTGTTTTGAGTCTGCTCAACGGCTCAAGTGCCCATGCTCGCGCCCTTACTCTATTTCGAGTCCACTCAACAGCTTAAGTGGCCACGCCAAGAAGTCAAGGTATCTTTCCGGCAATAGAACTGCTAGCAGGCTGCTAAGAACCCGCTCCTTGAAGCGCTCGCGGTAGGGCTATGCATGCCGGCAAGATTTCTTCCGAAAAAGCATAGGGAAAGCACCATGCAAAGAGGAATCTAACAAGGGGAATAACATACAATCATTCAAATAGTGTGGAATTTACATGAGATGTCACCTCTTCCTAAGTACATCTTTATTCGACTTTCTCCCCTAGTGGAGATTACAAGAAGAAAAAGATAGGATGAGGAGGTAAATTACAAGGAGAAAAATATAGCAAGGGGCCTCCGACGAGAGCCTGGCTCCTCCTGGTCTAGCATTGCGCAGAGGAGAAGACCAGCACTGCACGAAGAAGAGGAGGGGGCCCTAGAAGCCGAAGTCCACGGGCCTGCCGAAAGATCCAGCTGGAAGATGAGGCAGCGCCCGGGACAAGGAACCCCGGCAGGATCGTCCTGCCGAGAGGAGGAGAGGCGCGAGGCTGACGGTGATGGTGCGACCGACGGTCAGTCCAAGTCCAGGTCGTCGTATTCCGACTTGACGGCCTGAAGACCGGACTCATCGTCGTCGTATTCACCATTGTCCTCCTCGTCTGTATCGCTCGAGGTGGAACCTTCGACTCCACTCGAGCTCTCTTCGTAGCAGCTGAGACGGACGCCTGAGCGCCCATAAATCTTGACAGAGAGGAGATCGGCCTCCATCATTTTTAAATGAAGTACGTGCCCATCCTAGAGGTTGTGGGCATGGGCAAAGGTTTTCCAGCCACGCCTAAAGAACATGACGCGGCTCTTCGGGTACTCGATGTCCACCCGTGTGGCGCCATTACAGCAGCCATGCGCCCACGACGACAAAACGGGCGGCTCATCAGCCTCCATCGCCCTGGCGAAAGCGTGAGGGAGGCGCAAATGACTCTGAAGGGGACCCCGCAGTTTAAGGAAAAACTCCAACGCCGTCCCCTCGGCGTGGGTCTCTTCGAGGGAGAGGCTTGGCGTCGGAGAGAGAGGTGGAGCAGCGCTCCGCCTCCCCTGACCTCGACCTCCACGGTGACCACGACCCCTCGTGCCTCTCCCATCATGTGCACCCGGGTCACCCTCCGCCTCTACGGCGGAAGCGGTGGCATGATCCCGATGGGTACTCCTCCTTGGTGCAGAAGACGGTGGCCGCCCTCGCCCCTATTCATGGCTAAGGGCGAGCACCACTCAAGGCTTGGAAGAGGTGGAAGGGCAAGCTCTAGAGGTTCGCGCTCGATGAGGAAGGAAGGATGGATGAGCATCGCCCTTGTTACCCCTCAATTTATAGGAGGGAACGCGGGGGATGGCTCTCCCCCGCTCAAGAGTCGTTGCCCACCTCCTCCAATAGTGTCGCCCGCTATCACGAGGCGACCAGCAACTGCCCCGTTGCTCCAATCCACGACGCTGAAGTTACTGTCACGACCAGGACTTTAAGTCACGGGCGCCCGTTGCTGGCTCCCTACTATGCATGTGGCGCGCATGGAAGCAACGGCCTGACGCAGCAATTGAAATAATTATTACCGCTTCACGCACGTATCCCATGATGTGCACCTTGCGCACATTGTGGGGAGGCGCAGTAAGCGGGATGATAGCAACCGTGGGCTCCTGCCACGCACGCCCGTGCACTATTTGGGCCTAGACCAACAACGCCTCGCACTGTGTGTGGCCCAGGCCCGGGGGCTCCTGTCGGTGCACTAGAGTTTTGGGTTCTCCAGTGCCCCTTACTCGAGAACGGGCAGTAGTAGCCACTCCGGCAGCAAGGCCTGACAGGGAACTGCTAGATGTAGATATAGGACAATCAAGACAACATTCAAACAAACAATCAAGGCCGAAGGATAGACCCTCGGCAAGACCGTGCCAAGATGACCTTCAGGCCCCCGGGAAGGTGAAGCCCCGGCAAGATCCCACCAACGCAGAGGCTAGGTGTCATCCCACCTAGGCACGTGTCGAGGCATCGGCGATGGAGGAGGCTAAGCGGTGACGATGGGACGGGGTCATGTCCCGTCCCGTGGACGGTCAGAGGCACCAGATGGAGCATTAAATGTGCGTGTCTTACACCGTCAGTGTTAGGTATGATAGCATTGTAGCTCTGTACACCCCGTGTATGCATTGTACGCCGCTGTTGGGATCCCCTTGGTCATATAAAAGGAGGCCTAGGGCGTTACAGTAGAGGATCTTTTGACCAATCCTCTAGCTCGCGCGCGTAGCAGCTGTGCTCTATGGTACACACATTGCTCCTGTAGCTAGAACCCAAGAACACACATAATAAAAAAAAGCAGGAGTAGGGTTTTACGCTTCTCAATGGCCCGAACCTGGGTAAAAATCCCCTGGCGCTGCTCGTCCGTCCTGCTCTTCGCGCACACCCGTCCCCCTACCAAACCGAAACGGATCCTCCAGATCCCATAGGTGTTCGTCCCCCAACGACAATGTGAATAGCTTATTAATTCATCATGAGAAGTTTTATGAGATGAGCTACTATTTATGATATATAATTAGGCTAGAAAAGTGTTTGGAACTATCATTGATCAAATTTATGCACTATGCTAGCATTCACACTTCATAAATTATTTCTTTTATCAGTTACCTACTCGAGGACGAGTAGGAATTAAGCTTGGGGATGCTGATACATCTCCAACGTATCTATAATTTATGAAGTATTCATGCCATGTTTACAGTAACTCTATATGATTTTGGTATGATTTTATTAGAACTAACCCGGACTGACGTTGTTTTCAGCAGAACTACCATGGTGTCATTTTTTGTGCAGAAATAAAAGTTCTCAGAATGGGCTAAAAATTTACTAAGAATATTTTTGGAAAATATAAAAAATACTGGAGCAAGAAGATACCGGAGAGGAGTCCCGAGGTAGCCACAAGCCACATGGGTGCCCCCCTAGGGCGCGCTCCCAGGCTTGTGGGCCCCTCGAGAGTCCCCTTGACGTGATTCCAACGCCAAGTACTCTAATAAATCCAGTAACCCCTAGAAAGAAACCTAGACCGGGAGTTCCGCCGCCGAAAGCCTCTGTGGCCACTAAAAATGAATTGAGGTCCCGTTCTGGCACCCTGTCGGAGGGGGCTACCATCACTGGAGGTCATCTTGATCATCCCGGCGGTCTCCATGACAAGGAGGAAGTAGTTCATCCTTGGGGCTCATGGTATGTACAAGTAGCTATGTGTTTTATCTCTCTCTCTCTCTCGTGCTCTTGAGATGGCACGATCTTGATGTACTGCGAGCTTTATTAATATAGATTAATCATATGGAGTTTTCCCCTCTCTATCTTCTTGTGATGAATTGAGTTTTCCCTTTGAAGTTTTCTTATCAGATTGAGTCTTTAAAGGATTTGAAAACACTTGATGTATGTCTTGCGATGGGATATATGTGGTGACAATGGGATGTTCTATTGATCCACTTGATGTATGTTTTGGTGATCAACTTGCGGGTTCCGTGATCTTGGGAATCTATGCATAGGGGTTGGCACACGTTTTCGTCTTGACTCTCCAGTAGAAACTTTGGGGCACTCTTTGAAGTTGTTTGTGTTGGATTGAACATGACGAATCTGAAATTGTGTGATGTGTATCGTATAATCAAGCCCATGGGTACTCATGGTGACATTGGAGTATCTAGGTGACATTAGGGTTTTGGTTGATGTGTATCTTAAGGTGTTATTTTAGTACGAACTCTAGGGCTGTTTGTGACACATATAGGGATAGCTCATAAGATTGATCAGAAAAGATAACTTGGAGGTGGTTTCGTACCCTACAATAATTTCTTCGTTTGTTCTCTGCTATTTGTGACTTTGGAGTGGACTCTTTGTCGCACGTGAGGGATTTACATATGATTCAACTATGTTAGTATTGTTGAGATAACTTGCACTAGTGAAAGTATGAACCCTAGGCCTTGTTTCTAAGCATTACAATACCATTTGTGCTCAATTTTATCATTAGTTACCTTGCTGTTTTTATATTTTCAGATTACAAAAACCTATATCTACCATCCATATTACACTTGTATCACCATCTCTTCGCCGAACTAGTGCACCTATACAATTTACCATTGTATTGGGTGTCTTGGGGACACAAGAGACTCTTTGTTATTTGGTTGCAGGGTTGTTCAAGTGACCATCTTCATCCTAAGCCTCCCACAGATTGATAAACCTTAGGTCATCCACTTTAGGGAAATTTGCTACTGTCCTACAAAACTATGCGCTTGGAGGCCCAACACGAGTCTACAAAAAGAAGGTTGCGTAGTAGACATCAAGAAGTTGTCTCTAACCACCAGACCACGTCCTCATCCATATTACATCCAATGGTTCAACAACAGTTGCAAGGTTAAGGTAAAACATATTGTTCGTGTGCACTTTATCATTGCTACATATTCTGATTATGTTGATTGTGATGTGGTACCCATGCAAGCATGCTCCGTTTTACTTGGTAGACCATGGCAATTTGATAAAAATTATGTACACCATGGTAGGACAAAGCAGTATAATCTTGTTCATAAGGATAAAAATAACTTTGCTTCCTATGTCTCCTGAACATATTATGAAAGATAACATTGCTAGATCTAGTAAAGAAAAACAGGAGCAAAGTGAGAGTGAAAATCAGATTGTGGCAAAGGAATTTGAGCAACATAATAAGCCTAATAAACAATCATCCAGTGTTGCATCTCAAATAAAACTGAAGAGTGGTTGTTTACTTGCCATTAAATCTGATATTACTGATTTGGATGTTAATACATCTGTTTGCTATGCTTTTGTATGCAAAGAGGTATTATTTTCATTTGAGGACATGCCTCCCTCTTTGCCTCCTGCTGTCACTATCATCTTGTAGGAGTTTGCTGACGTCTTTCCACAAGACGTGCCACTGGTATTACCACCTATTCGAGGGATTGATCATCAGATTGACTTAATTTCCGATGCATCACTACCCAACCGTGCACCATACTGTACCAATCCAGAGGAGACGAAGGACATTATGCATCAAGTATAAGAGCTGCTCGACAAAGGTTATATACGCGAATCCCTTAGTCCATGTGTTGTTCCTATTATTCTAGTGTCAAAAAAGGATGGAACATTGCATATGTTTGTGGATTGTAGAGGCATTAATAGTATTACTATTCATTATCGTCAACCTATTCCTAGGCTAGATGATATGCTTGATGAATTAAGTGGCTCTACAATTTTCTCCAAAGTTGATTTGCGTAGTGGATACCATCAAGTTCGTATGAAATTGGGAGATGAATGGGAAACAACATTTAAAACTAAGTTTGGTTTATATGAGTGGTTAGTCATGCCTTTTGGGTTAACAAATGCACCTAGTACTTTCATGAGATTAATGAACGAGGTTTTATGTGCTTTCATTGGATGATTTGTGGTAGTTGTAGGAATCGAAAGTAGGTCTAGAGGGGGTGATTAGAATACTTGACCAAATAAAAACCTAACATTTTCCCTAGTTAATTGGTTGGCAGATTTTAGCAATTCTAGCATATCAAGTTCACCCTACACATGCATGTCTACGAGTATTGCAGCGGAAAGTAAAGACAAGCATATGTAAGAGGATAAGGGTAGGAAGATCAAACGCAATTTGGAGACACGAATATTTTTCCCGTGGTTCCGATAGGTGGTGCTATCATACATCCACATTTATAGAGACTTCAACCCACAAAGGGTAACGGTCGCAAGATTCCACGGAGGGCTCCACCCACGAAGGGTTCCATAAAGAAGCAACCTTGTATATACCATGATGGCCTACGTCCACGGAGGACTATCCTTACTCGTGGTAGATCTTCACGAAGTAGGCAATCTCCTTTCCCTTACAAACTTCTTGGTTCAACTCCACAACATGAAGTAGAACTCCTTGCTCTTGTGTTTCAAATGATAGTCTCCTCAACACTCAATCACTCTCTCACTGATTTGGCTTGGGTAGAAGAGATTGATTTGGTGGAAAGCAACTTGGGCAGGCTAGAAATCAAGATCCATATGGTTGGAGTGCATGATCTTGAACTCAACACAAGGGTAGGTGGTTCTCTCTCAAAAATTTGGATATGGGAAGTGTGGGTCTGTTTTGAGTGCCTCTCTTCCGAGTGGGATGTGGTGGAGGAGTATATATAGGCATCTCCAAAAATCCAACTGTTACAACATTATTGCCCAACTCGGTGAAATCGAAGTGAAAACTCGGTTGCACCGACTAGAGAAAAATGTGGAAACTTTGGCGTTTTCAGTGAGACCGATATAGAATTCTCGGTGGTACCGATATGAGTGGCCGAGGGCAGTTACAAAACTTGCTAAGAACGATTCACAATTCTCGGAAATTCCGATTCTTGTGAATGAGGCAATCGGAAGTTGGTCACTGAAACTCGGTTGCACCGATATAAAACTTGGTAGTACCGAGAGTGGGTTTTTGCTAGGGTTTCTGTCTAGGGTTTTCACTCGATGTTGCCGAATGATAATAGTTGGTGGCACCGATTTTGAGTGGTAGGGTTTAAGACAGAATATTTGTGGGGGAGCTTGTGAGTGTTTTTGGTGACTAACACTTGATCATTTTGCGCATTTCATTCACCATTATTAACTCACCCCCTTTTGATCGTATTGGCTTTCCTATGGACTCACAGTGATTTCTCACAAAGTAAAATGTAGAGTCTTCATGCTTGTAGCTTGGCCAATCCTTTTCCTTGCATCTTGGGGTCTCCTCACAATCCTTTTCCAATAAAACATTGAACGTTTTCCTGAAATATACTTAGTGGAAACATTAGTCCAATGAAATATATGTTGTTATTAATTACAAAAACCACCTAGGGAGAAGTTGTGCTTGCAGTAGTCTATTTTGATGATATACTGATTTACAGTAGATCTTTGGAGGAACACTTGGAACATTTGCGTACTGTTTTTATTGCTCTACATGATGCATGTTTGTTTCGTAACCTTGGGAAGTGTACTTTTTTCCCCGACCGAGCATCTTTTCTTGGCTATGTTGTTACTCCATAGGGAATTGAAGTTCATAAAGCCAAGATTGAAGCTATTGAGAGTTATCCACAACCCAAAACGGTCACACAAGTGAGGAGTTTTCTTGGCCTCGCTAGTTTCTATAGGCATTTTGTGAGGGATTTTAGCACCATTTCTACACCTCTCAACGAGCTTACAAAGAAGGATGTGCCTTTTGTTTGTGGTACAGCACCGGAAGAAGTCTTCACGGTATTGAAAGATAAGTTAACACATGCTCCCTTACTCCAACTTCCTGATTGTAATAAGACTTTTTAGCTTGAATGTGATGCTAGTGGAATTGGATTAGGTGGTGTGTTATTACAAGATGGTAAACCTGTTGCATAATTTTCTAAAAAAATTGAGTGGTCCTAGTCTGAATTATTCTACTTATGATAAGGAATTATATGCTCTTGTTCGGACTTTGCAAACATGGCAACATTATTTATGTCCCAAAGAATTTGTTATACATTCTAATCATGAATCTTTGAAACATATTAAAAGTCAAGAAAAATTGAACCATAGACATGCTAAATGGGTTGAATTCATTGAAACTTTCCATTATGTCATTAAACACAAGAAGGGAAAAGAAAATGTTATTGCTGATGCATTGTCTCGTCGCTATACTATGCTTTCAAAACTTGACTTTAAAATATTTGGTTTGGAGACCATCAAGGATCAATATGTGCATGATTTCGAATTTGAAGATGTGTTGCAGAATTGTAAAGAAAGGAGAACATGGAACAAGTTCATCATTAATGATGGATTTGTGTTTCGTGCTAACAAGCTATGCATTCTAGATAGCTCTGTTCGTCTTTTGTTATTGCAGGAGGCGCATGGAGCAGTATTAATGGGACACTTTGGCGTGAAGAAGACGGAGGACGTACTTGCTACATGTTTGTTTTGGCCAAAGATGAGACGTGATATTGAGCATTTTTTTGCTCACTGCACTACATGTCAAAAAGCTAAGTCAGGACTCAATCATCATGGTTTATATATGCCCTTGCCTATAACTAGTGTTCCTTGGGAGGATATATCTATGGACTTTGTTTTAGGTTTACCTCGGAAAAGAATGGGAGGGATGGCATATTTGTTGTCGTGGATAGATTTCAAAAATGGCACACTTTATACCATGTCATAAAAGTGATGATGCTGCCAAGGTTGTTGATTTGTTCTTTCGTGAAATTATTCGCTTGCATGATGTGCTAAATATAATTGTCTCCGATCATGATGCTGAATTTCTTAGTCACTTTTGGATATGTTTGTGGGTTGTTTTGAAGAATAACTTGAAAATGTGGGAAGAATGCTTGCCTCGTATTGAATTTTCTTATAATAGTTCATTGCATTCTACTACTAAGATGTGCCCTTTTGAAATTGTGTATGGTTTCATACCTCCTGCACCTATTAATTTGTTGCCTCTTCCATCTTCGAAGAAGGTTAATTTTGATGCTAAACAACATGCTGAATTGATCATAAAAATGCATGAGGTAACTAATGAAAACGTTGAGCGTATGAATGCTAAATATAAACTTGCTCGAGATAAGGGTAGAAAACATGTTGTCTTTGCACCTGGATATCTTGTTTGGTTACTTTTGCGTAAGGATAGATTTCATGATTTGCGCAAGTCAAAGCTTATGCCACGTCAATTTGACAATGGGGGTGGGGGTCACCGGTGGGCATGCCACCATCCCCTCCCCAATCCCGGCCAATGCCCGTCCTTGCTAGCCCCGCCAACCTTCGCGGGGGGTAAATTGTCCCCATCCCCGCAAACAGTGGGTACCCGATCCCCATGGGGATCTCCATGGATATCAACATCAGCAAAATAGTTGTAGATTATTAGAACAAACCACAATAAGTTTTGATAGATCAATCATCCAATACTACAACAAAACAACAGTGCATTGGCAACACTGACCATAATAATTTTTGACAAGAATCATCCATTACAGAAGCAAAACTACAGCAAAATAGCAGCACAAACCACAATAATTTTGATAGATTCAATCATCTCAAGTCTTAAAACACGGTAATTTTGACAGATTCAATCATCTCAACTCAAGCCTAACCACATAATTAATAAACTGAAAGTACGATTGGGACAAATGACAATACTTAGTACGATTACAAGACGGAAGTTCTAGTTCTAAACACAAGCATGGTAAGCACAATAAATGAGATGAATACTTCAAGATCCCATCCCACTAGCTTCTCAATCTTCCATTATCTTCGTTCATGACTCCATGGAGGCGAGCAACGAGCCTAATAGTTATTGCAAGTGGAGAGTTCAGAATGTCAAGTTACCATTGGTCCGTCCTCATCGTCAAGACAACTTTGAAACTCAGTAAAGAGTGATGAATTGTTCTCACCTAAAATTGCAACAAGTAAATTTAGACGGTAGTAGTGTAACTGATTTAGGTGTATATTGTAGTAAATTGTCTAAGCAAAAAAAAGGTAGTGTAGCAACAACAAACCATATAATAGCAAAAGAGCAACATTTGAATTGTCTTACCTAGCATGTCAGCATTATATCAAGCTTGCATACACATTATAGCTTCAACCATCTTTGGTGCAAGCCTACTACGTTGAGGGCTGAGGATTCTACCACTTGTAGAGAATGCAGATTCTGATGCTACCGTTGTGACCGAAATAGGCAAGATGTCATGAGCAATAAGGTGTAGGATGGGATATTTTATCCCTCCAAACTTCCACCAATTGATGATATCAAAATCAGGTATTCTTGGCAAAGTTGGCTCTTCTAAATACATCTCTAGCTCTGTATGAACCAACAAACATGAAGTAGTAGGTTGTGAAGACATGTACCATTCAAATATGTCAAAAATTTCATCCTGTGAAGTTGAAACAGTGGGCTGTGAAGCACTAGCAACATTTGATGTTCCCACAGAAGAGGCATCTTGGTATTGAACCAACAATTCTCAGAGCAATTGCTTCACGCGTGCAACCTCCTGAGTTGCAGCCTCATGTCCATAGAGAGGACCGTACAACGACTGCACCATATGGAGTTTGTATCTTGGGTCAAGAACAATGGCAATAGCCATCAGACCATGGATATCTGCCTAGTACTTCTAAAACTTCTTTTTCATATCCTTGGACTTTTCTTGCATCAGTTCATACTTCTTTTTCATCTCATCGGACATATCTTGCAACAACCCATAATCAAGTGTAGTCCACTTGCGAATGCCAACTGAATACCACAAACCTTAGGGAAAATAATATTTGCTATAACATAACTAGTTCCTGACCATAAGGTAGTGACATCATAGAACAATTTCAGCATATCAATCATCTCTTTGGCAAGATCCCAAACAACATTTGTTGGACAACAATTAAAAAGCCTTTCACGTAGACTAAGACGATAAAAAACATCCCTATACAACACAACAATACTAAGCATTATATATGTGGAGTTCCATTTTGTTTTATAATCAAGATTCAATCTCTTAGAGTACTCAATGTTCATCAAGTGACAAGTTTTTAAAAACTTCTCATGTCTTTTTGGAGTTGCTGACCAAAACCCCACACTATCCCGCACCCTCTCAATCCCATCCCCCAAAACAGCAAGCCCATCTTCGACAATCAGATTTAATATGTGAGCACAACATCGCATATGCAATAGTTTACCACCTAGCATGAGATAGAATGAGTCTAACTTATCTACGAGATCTTCCAGTGCCTTGTCGTTGGTTGTGCAGTTATCAAGAGTAACGATTGATATCTTTCTCTCAAGATGATACTCTACGAGAACTTCATGTAGAACATCACAAAGCATTTCAGCTGTATGTGGTGCTGGTACATATACAAACCTGCAAAAATAAATTATTGGGTTAGTAAGCATGAATAGTAAACTCATATTTAGCCATGTAGTAAGAGAGGAGCAACGATATGATATTACACCTCAGAAGGAATGACTTTAGATTCCAAGAACCATCAACGTAGTGAGCTGTTACAGCCATGTATCCTCTCTTTGGATGTCTAGCTATCCACATATCCGAAGTCACAGCAACTTTGTTCTTGAAGTTTGCAAAGTACTTGATCAACTTATATCTCTGTCCTTATATCTTTTCGGATGGTATTCCTACACACAACCTTAAACATAGGTCGCAACATAGCACAGAACTTTCTAAAACCTACACGTTCTACCATAGCAAGTGGGTACTCATGACAACATATCATCAAAGCAAGTTCTTTCCTACATAGTTCTTGATCAAATATGTAATTCTCCACATTCACTTTCCATCTTCCGCCTTGGTTAGTTTCAGCTTGGCTTGCTTCCAGGCTGTTGTGGTCTGCCTAGAAGCACATGTTGCCAAATGCGAGTGAAGATATGATGTTCCATCCTTTATTTCTCCTCCAAGCTTATTATGGCACCACTGACATTCAGCCTTCCATTTTCCATTGGAAAGGACCCTCTCAAATTCATCCCACACCTTAGACTTGAGCTTTCTCCTCACAACAGCCAACTTGTGTGCATCCTGCGGTTCAGTTGCTATTGTTTGAGAGGGAACCTCCAAGTCAACAGATTCAGCTAGCATTGTATTGGCACTAGAGGATGGTGTTGGAGTGGGAGTTGCACTTGAGGCTGGTGTATTTGCATTCACAACCATTGCACTTGCATCTGATTGTGTTGGACTTGATGCCATTGTTGATCCAAGAAAGCAGTCCTAAAACAAAGGAACACAACATTTTTTAGAGAAGTTTGGCATAGATAAGCAACACAATAATCAAGAATAATAAGCATATGTGGACTGCTGGAATTAATATGAAGGGCCAATTCCATTCTTGCCCCTAGTTGGTTCCTACACACGGGTTTTGCCCTTACTTTTCGGGCTTACTCAGTTTTTCCCTTACTTTTTCCGCTTGACTCGCTCGAATGCCCTTCCGTCATGGCTCTGCCTGGTCAGCGCCGTTTGACCGAGATGGCGTGCCGTTTTGGACATATTTGCCCTTGGTTCGATAGCCCACCCTTTCAGTCGTCGTCTAGCTCGCGCTGCACACAGGAGAAAAATAGAGAGAAGAGGCGATGTGTGAGGAGAGGCGCAAAGGAGCATGGCAACGTCGGCCATCTCGTCGGATAGCACATCACCGGCATCCGTGGAGGTTCTAGACCTCATCTTCTCCCCTAATTATCTAGCGTTTGCTTGATTTTGATGGTAATTTCTAGATCTTGGCTTGATTTCGGGTGTAATTTTTTGTCCTTCGCTTGATTAAGGTGGATGGGGTAGGCATTGCTCAGCATAACTCCGAGTTCTACTTGTCGGACTCAACCTACTGTGGCTTGGAGGAGCGCTCAAAGCACCGTTGTCCAGGTCACCAGCTAGTCCCTGCTCGTCGTGTCTCGTGCGGTGGCGCAAGCACTGGACGTCGATTTTTGGGGTGCCATTTGGATGTATGTTTCCATTTGCATTTCATAGTTTAATATTCTTGATCTAACAATTCATGATGGTTTCAATCTGATTTCCTTTGTTGTTCTAGCTGCCAGATGAATGTGAGTGGGTAGTTTGGGTTGACCCACCACCTCCAGCACGTGTTGGTATTGCCTTCGAAGAGCTGCACGGAGTGATTGAGCACAGTTGGATCAAAACTTACCATCTGGAGAAGAGAGCAGATGATCTTGCAAACAAGAATCAAGCGTTGAACAAGGAACTACAAAAAATGAAAGAAATGATGCGCATATGGAAAATGATGTTTCCTATTATCATTATTTGTATGCTAGCAATCTCAATGGCTGTCTGTGCACAAAATGCACATTAGTTTATGATCTATGTTTCAATTTAGTGTTGTATGGAACCTATTATGAAGTTGCACTGTTGTATTAAGTACATGTTATCACGATGCAGTGTTATGAATATGCAGAGTTGTCCGATCTATGCAATTTGCGGATCATCAAACAACAACTATTTAACACATAGATCAAAGGAAATCAACAACATAGGTCATCTTCAGATAGTTCACCAAACAACATCTATTTAACACATAGATCACTAAACATCAAATTGACATAATTCAGACTCAATCATGGTCACATAATTCAGACACACAGTTCAGACACATAGATCACAAACATCAGATATTACAACAAGTCTACCAAAATAACTTCCATCAATTTTTGGATTTGGCACATCACAACAATGCCAAACTTGCACAATCACAACATCTTTCAGTTCTTGGTTTTGGCCCTCTTGCTCCTTGTGTTGCAAGCTGGGATTGTCATCTCTCTAGCCCTACTCCCAGTCACTTTAAGTGGAATTTGAGGAACTGTTGGAGGGAGAACTTCCTCTTCATCTGCAATATTTCTAGCATCCACATTGCTTCCAGTAATTGAGCAAGGGGTTCCTTCTGGAGTTACAGAAGTGTCAAGCCTTCTCTTCTTGCTAAGAGCCAATGGAGATGCTCCTCTATTTGCAAGTTTTTTCTAGTTCTTACTAGGTGTGTTGTTAACATGAAAAGAAAGTAGTTTCTTAGTAATTTGTAGTAAAATAGTTCATGCAGAAAATATAGGAAAAATACTACCTCTAAACTTCACTTGCAATAGTTGAAGCCTGTGTTGCTGGCTCCTATGTTGCACTATTTGACTGTGCATCATGAAGTGGACTTGCAGGCTGAACAGGTGCATCATCTGCGGCTGCAAGCTGAATAGGTGAATCACCTATAGTTACAGGCTCAACAGCAGCAACATTTGGACTTGTAGGCTGAACATGAACATCATTTGCACTTTGTGGCTCCTCATCTTCTTCAATATCATCATTGTGGTCTACATTTTGGTTAAGAGGTTCCTCCTTAGCATTGTCAGCTCCCCGGTGTGCATCTTCTTCTCCAAATGTTGGGTCAATTGCATTTTTGTAGGATTTCATTAAGTGCCCCATTCCACCACATCTCTTGCATTTTCTGTTCCTAGGGCCAAGTCCTTTCCTTTCACTTGTTAGCTTTATTCTAGTTTTCCTTGGCCTACCAGGTGCAACTTTGTTCTGTATAGGTGGACATAATCTGAAACCAGGATCTACAATATCCCATTGTTGTTTTCCATCTAGTGCAGGTAGGTTTTCAGCATATGTTTTGCCTAAACATTTCAACTGAGAAGTACTTGTCCACATACCGTTCTATCTCTTTAGCTTATCCTCTCAATGTTGTTATGAATAAAAGAGCATGTATGCAAGGCTGGCCTGTGACTTGCCACTTCCTGCAACCGCATGTTCTTTTTTGTATATCTATAGGGTGTCTCCACTCCCTCTTCTCCCTGTCTATAGCAGTCACATTTGCTTTAGTTGGACTTCTTCTAACTAAAGTCATGTCCAAGCCTTTGGACCTTGCCATCAAAATCTTCATTACTCTAGGAATTATGGTATGGCCCATGAATTTCTGCAATTCTATACTATTCCTAAGGCCAACCTTCTCCATCAGGTACTGTCTGATATTATCTAGCAAGTCCACAATGTGGAGATCCTTGAACTTTTTAATTTTAGAATTGAATGATTCTGCAAGATTGTTGTTGACATAGTCAACCTTACAGATATCATTGAATAGTGTTATGGCCTAGATTTTAGTGTGGTGCTCCTCTATATAAGCCTTCACCTTAGATTTTGTAAAAAGCTGCCTCAAATGATAATTGTGTTTCTTAATGTTATATGTCAGAGAACAAGGCCATAAATGGTGGTCATAGAATTTCCCTCTGAATTTCTTGGAAAAATTCTGAGCTAGATGTCTCATGCATTCTCCATGTTCTACCCTAGGATAAATATCATCTACAGCTGACTCAAGACCTTTGCGTGCATTAGTATGCATTACTAGTTCTTCAGGATGGCCTATAACTTTTTTCAAGTTTTGGAAAAAAACAGCCCTAGCTCTCTTTTGACTCTGTTTCTAGAACACCATATGCAACTCAGAAAATCCAGTTATGTGCATCAATTGCACATGCAGATACCAACTGGCCTCTGAACCTACCATTAAGTGCAGTAGCATCAACAACTAAGTAGGGCCTACAACCAGCTAGAAATCCGCGCCAACAAGCTTTGAAACTGATGAAAACTCTCTTAAAACACTCCTTCTCATGCCACTTTCCTCTAAGCTAGAACCTCACTGTTGTAAGAGCACATTTCTCCATGTGTGGTTTTGGTAATTGATGACACCCCTATGGACTAATGGTTGCCTTGAGTTATATTCGAAGGATTTGTTCATAGGCACTTCTTGAAGTCCATCTTTTGGGTTTCAAGGAGTTTATATGATGACCAAGGTGGTATTCAAGGTTTATCCAAAGATTGGTCATGTGAGAGTTGAGCTTATTGCAAGCATATCTTGAAGAAGGAGATTGTGTGAGCATTCATGATTACCTTCAAGACATCATCTTTATGAAGAGAGAAGATAAGATACAAGGTTGATCAAGACTAAGTCAAAGAGTGAATCAAGTGATCAACACACAAAGCGTACAAGATGTACCGAGAGGGATCAAGTGATCCCATGGTATGGTAAGCATTATCCATTACTCTTTGTGTACTAACCCATGTTCCTGGTGAGAGTTCTTTGTGGGGTTAGGCATATTTCCATGGGATTGCATCAAGAGGAAGATCCCATACAACCCATGGAAGATGACATCAAGTGGTGATCGTTATCAAGGTTGCGATGTGCAAGTTCAAGTGAATCATCACGAAGAGATCAGGCTTGAATCTTGCCGTCCATTGTGATGTCAATGGACTTGTGAAGATGTGCCGAAGAGTATCTCACCCATAGTGGAGTATGGGGGAGAAATCATATAGTCTTCATCAAGCCAACACAATCAAGAAAGGTGGTCCATCTTGAGGAAGTCAAGATCATCATCATCTAGCTCAAGTGGACTATGCGCAAGTCTAAGGTTTGACCTTGATAGGGTTTTCTATTTTACCGGTCTCATAGTGGTAGTTGGGAGATTGGGTTGTAGGGTAGGTAACCGTGCTATCAGGGGGGCTCTCAAGTGAGTAGCTTGATCGTATTGTTCGTTGAGAGCTCAAACCATTGCATTGTTGGCATCATCGTCTTTCTTGGTTCTTGGTTGGTTTTTCACTTTGAGGTTTCTTGAGCTTATGGTCAACTTTATGACAAGCTCAAGTTCATCAAAAACAGAGTCCATGTGCATCTTCTATGATGTTTTCAATGTTGGAGTTATTGCCGATTCTTCATTGAAAGAGGTTTCTCACCTCTATACCTTTGGAATTTTTATACTGCCTTGTTGTTGGATAGCTCTTGTCAACCTGAATCCAACAATCTTGAGTTTGCTCAATTCGGAGCTCATTTGCAGAAGTTGTGGGAGTTCTGTTTTTGACTGTATCCTTCTGTTTTCCTAGCCGAGTAGTTGTAGGTGTTGCAGTTCAGTGGATAGCGGTAGTTCTGCTCCTCAGAGATGTAGTACCACAAGTGGCATGGAAGTAATTTTTACTTCCACCCCGAGGGCGGTAGTACCGCAAGTTGCACAGAAGTAATTTTTTACTTCCGCCCCTTGGGCGATAGTACCGCAAATGACTTCCGGTACTACCATGCCGGACTTTTTCGCAGCTTCGCCCTCAGCAGAGGTAGGCACAGAAGTAATTTTTTACTTCCGTGCATCTCCAAGTGTCAGTCTCTACCAACCATGCGGTAGTACCGCATGGGCTCGCGTTAGTACCGCTCCGGTGGTTCTACCGCTAGCTGCCTTGTAATCGGCCTGAGTCTGATACTTCCGTGGGAGCGGTAGTACCGCATGTCTCAGTGGTAGTACCGTGATCTTTTGCGGTAGAACCGCGACGCACGGGGCTGAGGGTGGGGATAACGGTTGGATCTTTTTTCCCCTATAAAAGGGGGTCTTCTTCCCCAATGGATCTCATCTTTTGAGCTCGTGTTCTTCCCCCATTGTTGACCTTCTTAGAGCTTGCTAATTCTCAATCCCTCCAATGATTCTTGCTAGTTCTTGAGGGAAAAGAGAGAGGAGATCTAGATCCACATTTCCGCCAATCACTTTCTCCTCTAAGTGAGGGGAACCCCTTGGATCTAGATCTTGGAGTCCATCGTGTTCTTCGTTCTTCCTCTCATTTCTCTCCCTAGCATTAGTTGCTTTGGTGGGATTTGGAAGAGAAGGACTAGGGCACTCCGTGTGCCCTTGCCATTGCATTTGGTGCATAGGTTTGAGTTCTCCATGGTGATACGTGGAAGTGTGAAGTTGAGAAGCTATTAATCTTGGGTGTTTGAGCACCTTAGAGCTTGTTCCTCTTGGGTGCTTTGGTGCCCTAGACGGTTGGTGGTGCCTCGGAGCTCAATCATTGTAGTGCAAAGCTCCGGTCAAGCTTCGGGGTCTCCAATTAGGTTGTGGAGATTGCCCCGAGCATTTGAGGTCACCTCGGAGCCACAAACCATTGTGGTGAAGCTTCGTGGTGTCGTTGGGAGCCTCCAATCAAATTGTGGAGATTGCCCCAACCATGTTTGTATGGGTTCGGTGACCACCCTCAAGGGTCCCTTAGTGGAATCACGGCATCTTGCATTGTGCAAGGGCATGAGGAGATTACCGTGGCCCTAGTGTCTTCTTGGGGAGCATTGTGCCTCCACACCGCTCCGAACAGAGATTAGCATCCGCAAGGGTGTGAACTTCGGGATACATCATCGTCTCCGCGTGCCTTGGTTATCACTTACCCGAGCCCCTTTACATATGCACTTTACTTTGTGATAGCCATATTGTTTCTTGTTATATATCTTTTTATCACTTACTTGTCTATCTTTCTTAGCATAAGTTGTTGGTGCACATAGGTGAGCCTACTTGTTTTAGGTTTTGTGTTTGACTAATTAAACGATAATTTTATTCTGCATTTGTTCAAGCCTAAACCATAATTATTTTAAAGCGCCTATTCACCCCCCTCTAGGCGACATCCATGTCCTTTCAACGGTGTGCCTGTCAATTTCTACTAAACTGCCTAGCGAAGCTTTCTCAACCTCTGCTTTTAATGTGTACAAAAGCTGAAAACTATCCTCATATCTGCTACCTCTTGAGTGTGCGTTGGTTTTCCCTTGAAGAGGAAAGGGTGATGCAGCGAAGTAGATAAGTATTTCCCTCGGTTGTTGAGAACCAAGGTATCAATCTAGTAGGAGGACAAGCAAGTCACCAATGGATGCACCTACACAAACAATCAAACTCTTGCACCCAACGCTATAAAGGGGTTGTCAATCCCTTCACAATTATTTGCAAGGATTGGATCTAATAGATATAGATGTAAACAAGAACGGAAAGTAAAAGTTAAATAAATTGTAGCAAAGTATTTTCGGTATTTTTGGTTTATAGAACTGAAAGTATATTCTGGAAAGTAGACCCGGGGGCCATAGGTTTCACTAGAGGCTTCTCTCTCGAAGGAAAATTTCATGGTGGGTAAACAAATTAATGTCAAGCAATTGATAGAAAAGCAACTAATCATGTAGTTATCCAAAGCAATGATCATGCATATAGGCATCACGTCCGTATCAAGTAGACTGAAACAATTCTGCATCTACTACTATTACTCCACACATCAAGACTCCTGCCTACATCTAGAGTATTAAGTTCATGAAGAACAGGGTAACACATTAAGAAAGATGACATGATATAGAGGGATAAACTCAAGCAATATGATGAAAACCCCATCTTGTTACCTTCGATGGCAATAATACAATACGTGCCTCGCTACCCCTACTATGTCACTAGGTGAGGACACCGCAAGATTGAACCCAAAACCAAGCACTTCTCCCATTGCAAGAATTACCAATCTAGTTGGCCAAACCAAACCAATAACTCGAAAAAAATTGCAAGGATATGAAATCATGCAAACAAGAATTCAGAGGAGATTCAAATAAGATTCATGGATAATCTAAACATAAACTCACAATTCATCGGATCTTGACAAACACACCACAAAAGAGGATTACATCGGATAGATCTCCATGAAGATCATGAAGAACATGGTATTGAAGATCAAAGAAAGAGAAGAATCCATCTAGCTACTAGCTACGGACCCGTAGGTCTGTGGTGGACTACTCACGCATCATCGGAGGGGCAATGGAGTTGATGTAGATGCCCTCCGTGATCGAAATCCCCTCCAACAGACTACCAGAAAAGGCTCCAAGATTGGATCTCTCGGGAACGGAGGCTTACAACGGTGGAAAAGTATTTGCGTGGATCTTTTTGATGTTGGGGGAATATTTGGGAATTTATAGGCCAAAGATTAGGTTTAGGAGACCTGCCTAGAGGTGACAAGCCTGCTAGCCATGGCCAGGGGGGCAGCGCCTAGTAGGCTTGTGGCTCCCTGGCAGGGTCCCTGCCGTGCACTCCAAGCGTGGTTGATTTGTTTCCTTCCAGAAAAATTCCTTCCAAAGGTTTTATTCCATTTGGACCCCATTTAATATTCCATATCTGCAAAACCCAAAAATAAGGAAAACAGAAACTAGCACTAGGCTCTAGATTAATAGGTTAGTCCCAAAAATAATATAAAATAGCATATAAAACATCCAAAACAGATAATATAATAGCATACCATCATCAAAAATTATAGATACGTTGGAGACGTTTCAATATCTACCATACAAGTTGTCAATTGACATTTGTTTACCATAAAACACTCTCATGTATGGCAATTCTAGACCATATTTTTTCTTCACATTAGTTACTAACTCATCAGGACCAATATTGGAGTTTTCTCTAACCCAATTTTTCACAGCATGAGCAATCCACCTGCTCTTGGCTGCCCTGAGTCTTTCAGTTATGTTCACACTTGAACAGTGGTGTTCATAAGGATATACTTTGATCTACAAGATTAAACAAAGTTAGAAATTTGGTACAAAATGAATATAAAATGATATAGTCATTATATGAATTACTATTTCAGACTTATATTATGATCTAGTACTGTTAATACTTGAAACAAAGTACTGTTTCTCATTAAAGAGGCATGTAACCTCCATCTAGACCTTGGAAATGCACAATAAACAGTGAACCTTGTAGGATCACTCTTCTCAATTTTGTACTCTACTTCATGTTGTATTGAGAATGTGGCAACTGCATTCCTGCAGTCAATAGCAAAAGGTAATACAACACCTTCAGATAAGCTAGGGTTTTCTCTATCATACATCATCTCAGGCCTATCCTCATCATCATTCTCAAAAGATCCCATGTCAATGTTCTCACATTCCTCCTCTGAATCTGTGTCTGAAAACTTAGCAGGAATAAAGTTCTCATCTTGCTCTTCATCATTTCTCTTTTAAACTAGATCTGGAAACATCCTCTCATCCTCCTCATCTGAGCCTAGCACATCATCAGGTTTAGCCTCCTCAATCATAGGCTCAACAGGAATTTCATTATCATTGCACTCAGCTCGCCTTGGTACATTTGCAGTAGGAGTTGAGGGTGGATTGCAGCTACTACTAGTGGCTGCTGCCCTGCTCCTAGGAGTACTTCTTGCTGCATTTGTTGGTTTTGATGCACTAGATGTTGGGGGATTTGTTGTTCTCACTACTGCTTCTGGTCTACCTCTCTGAATTACTGTAGTTTCAATATTTATAGTTTTGGAATCGGCATTTGTAGCAAACATTACAGCTAACTCATCATCAGAAAGCAAAGGGTACCAAACTTCTTTCTCTATGTCCCAGTATCTGAACTCAAATGCATCGTGTAAACCCCAGGGATATTTCCTATAGATTGCAGCCCTAAAATCGTTGAACGAGCTTGAGAAGTCAACAGCTAAAGGAAATCTGAAGCCTGCATCTTGCACCTTTGTACCACCCTTTGCTAAAAGAGTGGTCTCAATTCTAATTGTCAGAAAGAATGCACGCGAGGGATCCATCCTACGATTGTAAGCACAACCGAAGTCATGGAACAAAGCCTTTCTAATTCACAAATGAAAACAGATGAGTAAGGAGTGGAGTTGCAAAGTTACACTGTGGGGATCTGCTAATTTGACGTCGTTCTGAGGCCGCAACACATGGCATCGACGTCGCCACCATCGTCGCCGCCACCACCCCATGACAAGCGGGTCTCCACCATCTGTAATGTGCGATGTAGATCAGATCACCACATCATCTGCAAGGTTTCTAGGGCCAAAGAGCGCTCGTTGTCGGTGCTAGTGTTTGGATCGCTTGCATCGCCGCCAATCTAGGGTTCGTGGGGGGATAAGACAGAGAGAGGAGATAAACGACTGAGGGTGAGAGAGGGATTGGACCCACCTGTAAGGATAGCACAGGGGGCAACCGATGTCCAAAACGGTGGGTCGTCTTGGTCAAACGGCGCTGACCAAGCGGAGCCGTGACGGAAGGGCATTCAGCGAGTCGAGCAGAAAATGTAAGAGCAAAACTGAGCAAGCCCAAAAAGTAAGGGCAAAACCTGTGGGTAGGAACCAACTAGGGGCAAAGATGCAATTGTCCCTAATATAAAAAGCATGTGTGGACGGCTGGAATAAATATAAAAGTGTCACAATAATCACAATAACCATGAAGCATTACAATATTTAGACAAGTTTGACATATAATTGATAAACATCAAATTTCAGCAATTCACGCACTCATGGTTGACCAAATAACATAACAAGTTTAGCAAATGGATTACAAAACTGAAATCTCTAAGACTTCTATTCTTCACTCATGGTTGACCAAATAATATAACAGTATCCTTAACACTTAACAAAAGCAAGCATGGTGAACATAACAAAGCACACAACCACACACACATCATACAACATCAAATCTCTAAGACTTCCATTCTTTAATCTTCACTACTCCGTGCAGGCATGCACTACACTGACAGTTCCTCAACTTGAACATTAGTCAAGTGCAAACATTAGTAAGTTACCATTGGCAAGTGGAAATATTACTTAGGATTAAAGAATAAAATTGATGGCTGAGAATGGCAAGTTACCATTGGCCTGCCTAGAAGCACAACTTGCTAAATGAGCATGCATATGTAAGGTTCCATACTTTGTATCTCCACAAAATATCTCGTGACACCATACACATTTAGCCTTCCATTTTCATAAGAAAATACCCTATTGAACTCATTCCAAACCACAAATGTGGTATTTCTCTTCACACGAGGTGGCTTACCCTGCTCAACATATTCACCTGAACCTGATGCCATTCCAAATCCTACGAGGCTACCACATGTCAACATCAGTTACTTGGGAAAAACTACAAGAACTACAAAAACTAACAACTACAAGATGCATACACGTTGAACAGATTGCAGAAGCATGAAATGAAATAAACAACTACAAAAATATGATAGGTCGGGTCGATGTTGCCGGTCAGCTGCTTATCCTAGATGGTCTCAACCTCTCGGGTCGATGCAGATGTCGCGGGCCACCTTGTGCTTGAAGTGGAGGAAGAGGAGGGGCGGTGGTCGTCGTCAAAACCACCACCGCGGTCACCTTCTTGCCCGACCGTCGCTTGCCATCTCACCGGGAAGGCCGATGCTAGACTGTTGGTCGATGCGGGAAGGGGCGGTCGATGCTATAAGGGGTGGTTAATGTTGGACTGCTGGTCCATGCGGGAAGGGGCGGCCGGTGTTGGTCGATGCGAGAAGGGGCGGCTGGTGCTTGTCGATGGGATGGATGGATGGATGGATGGGCTGGATCGGGGAGGAAGAGGTGGCTGGAGGTGGCTGCCGGCGACCAGATGAGGTGGGAAGGGGCGACCGGTGGTGGACTGGTGGTCTGCTGGTCGCTGGGATGGATGGATGGATCGACGGTATGGATCGGGAGGAACATATGAGGATGTTGGAGGGTGGAGGCAGCTCGATCAGAAGGAATAGAGGAGGAGGCTGGAGGAGGCTGCGACCGTGAGTGGAGTATGGAGAGGTGGAGCGGGTTAGGGTTAGGTTTTCGGTTTCCTTTCTATATATATGTTGTTATTAGTTTGACTGAAATGTGGGGTCCCGGGTATCCATCCCCGCCCCACTTGCTTCACGGGTACCCGCCCCGTTATACCCATGGGGGGATTTTGACCCCCATCACTCCTTCTTAGCGGGTAAATCCCCGTGGATACCCGGCCCCCGCGAGGAAAATGCCAAGTTGAATGCCATGTGCTTATGGTCCTATTAAGGTGTTGGAGAAAATAAATGATAATGCATATAAAATTGAGTTGCCTGTAGAGTTTGGGGTTACTCACACTTTTAACATTGCAGATTTGAAGCCTTGTTTGGGTGAGGAAGATGAGATTCCATCGAGGACGACTTCAGTTCAAGAAGGGGAGGGTGATGAGGACATCAATACCATTGTTACACCCATAGCCCCAGCTGCTATACATAGTGGACCAGTTACTAGAGCTTGCGCACACCAATTGAATTACCAGGTACTTTCATTTCTTGAAAATCCTTCTAATGTTCATGAACATATGTTGTTTCATAAGTTAGATACTTTTGTTTTACTTGTGAATGAAGGACCTAGCATGGACAAGAAGGATGGCCATTGGAGCGGGAACAAGCATGGAGAAGAAGGTGCGCGCGAGGGAAAGAGCAATGGAGCTTCCAATGGTGATTTTCGCACTTTGAAGCCACTATAAGGAGAGCTTGAAGGCTTTGATGAAATGTACAAGATGCCACATCATTAATTTCTTCCATAGGCTATTATAGGTGTTGTGCAACCTTATTTTTGGGCCAGGCCCATGTAATTTGGAAATACCACTTTATAGGCTGTTTTTAGAGTCTGTATGTGTGGGGAAAACCTTGTTAGGGCTAGTTTCGGACCCCTCCTCCAAGGGGCCAAGAAATCCCCCTCTCGTTCTCCATATATACAGCCCTTAGGGCGCCGTTTTAGACTTGGTTTTTTTTAGATTACAAGTTTGCCATAGCTGCAACTTCGCATCCTTTGTTTGTGTTCCACGACCAGACCAAGACATCGTAGAATCCCACTTTCACCAATAAAGCTTTCCTCTTATATTCGCAATATCTAGAGTGCAATCTTAGTTTCTTGCTTGTTCTTCATTTGCATGTAGGAAACAGACTCTCGTGGTCAAGTTGATCGTGCTCCGGCATGGTCAATAACCTCTCGGAGTTGGTTTAGCAATTGCTAAGGCGCGACATCCTCGCACGTTCGTAGTTGGATCGTCAAAGTCTACTCCACGAAAAATGATAGCCACCATCTCATCGAAAGACGGGACACCTTTTCCTCTATCGGCATGTGAAAGTAGTTTTCTCTTGGTCTTCTTTTGAAACAGGTATTTGAGAGAAACCAGAATATCCATCAAGAAAACAAAAGTGTGTGTGCTTAGATAATCTTTCTAACATTTGATCAATAAAAGGTAAGGGGTAATGGTCTTTTCTAGTAGCTTTGTTTAACTTCCTGAAATCAATTACCATCCTATAACCAGTTAAGAGTCTTTGTGGGATAAGCTCATTTTTATCATTAAGAACAACAATTATACCTCCTTTCTTAGGAACACAATGAACAAGACTTACCCATCTACTATCGGCAATAGGATAAATTACACATGCCTCCAGAAGCTTTAATATTTCAATTCTTACCACTTCCTTTATTTTGGGATTTAGGCGGCGTTGATGATCAACAACAGGTTTAGAATCTAGTTCCATATTAATATTGTGCTCACATAGAGTGGGACTAATGCCCTTAAGATCATCAAGAGTATATCCAATAGCAACTATGTGCTTCTTCAAAGTTTTAAGTAATCTCTTTTCCTCGTGCTCTAAAAGGTTAGCACTAATAATAACATGATATATCTTATTTTCAGGAAGGTAAGCATATTTCAAAGTATGAGGTAATTTCTTAAGCTCAAACACATGATCTCCCTTGGGTGGAGGAGGATGCCCTAAAATGCCAATATGCAAATTGTGTTCTATGTGTTTGTCTAAGAAATATATCATCTATCTCATTTCTCTCATTCATATGCATATCATTCTCATTGTATAGCAAATATTGTTCTCATGGATTAGTAGGAGGCACGACAATAGAAGCAAGACCAATTATTTCATCCTTACTAGGTAATTCTTTCTCATGTGGTTTTCTACTAAACTTAGATAAATTAAATTCACGAGACACATCACCAAAGCTTACTTTGACTTTCTCAGTAATACAATTAATTTCAGCATTAACAGTATTTAAGAAAGGTCTATTAAATATAATGGGACAAAAGCTATCTTGTTATGAACCAAGTACTAAGAAATCAGTGGGGTACTTAAGTTCTCCACAGAAGACTTCAACATCCCAAACTATCCCAAGTGGTGAAATGGTGTCTCTGTTTGCAAGTTTAATAGTAACATCATGATCTTCCATTTTGAGAGGGTGCTAAGTCATCCATAATTTCTTGATATAAGATAAAAGGTATCGCACTAACAGTAACACTAATGTCACACAAGCCATGATAACGATGATCTCCAATTTTAATAGAAACAACGGGCATTCCAACAACTGATTTAATTTGTCTAACCCATCCTGCTCGTTTCAAACAAGTTTTGCAATTCTATTAGCTTCAGCACATAAGTAAATAACTCGTCCATCAATATTATCAACTAGGAAATCTTTAACCATAGCAATATTAGGCTCAACATTTATTTGTTCAGAAGGCTTACGTGTCCTAATATAACTTTTATTAACCACAGTTGCAACTTTAGCATGTTCCTTAATCCTAACAGGAAAAGGTGGTTTCTCAATATAAGCAGTAGGCACAACTGGATCAACATGATAAACAATGTGATGTGTCAATCAGTGGATGCTATTTAAACAACTTCTCCTTAGTTAGATCAACATTAGTAGCAAATGATTCATAGAAAGAAGCTACTATCTCAGAGTCAAGCCCATATTTATTGCTAAACTTATGGAAAGTATCAGTTTCCATAAAAGATTTAACACGATCAAACTCAAGCTTTATACCTGACTCTTTACCTTTGATGAAGTCCCAATATTTAGAGTTGTGTTTTATTATTTCCAAAAGATCCCATTTGAATTCAAAAGTCCTCTTCATTTAGGAACCAGTGGAAGAAGAATCGAGTATTAATTAATCATCATGAGAAAGTCGAGCATAATTTTTTTTGTATAATCATTTCTCTTGAGAGATCATGGTTAGGGAAGGTGTCCATCATAGATATAAGCCCCCCCCAGCTTGATAGATGCTTTCTCCTTCACGAGGCCAGCAATTATATATATAGTTCCGATCATGGTGGACTAGATGCATAGGATAAAACTTATGATGAAATTCCAGCTTCAAGTGATTCTAGTCCCGTGATCCAATATCATCCAATACCCTGTACCGCATCAATGCTTTTCCCTTCAAATATAAAGGACAAATGTTATTCTTAACTTTGTCCTCGGGTAAACTTGCAAGCTTAAATAATCCACAAATCTCATCTACATATATCAAGTGGTAATGAGGATAAGTTGTACCATCATAAGGATTAGCTAGCAGTTCCTCTAACATACCCTAAGGAATATCATAATTTTTCAGTAGGTTCAATACATTGAGGGAAAACCTTTTCCACTTCCGTTCGAGGCGAAGATGCCCCGAACAAGCCAATAAAAGGGTGACCGTCCATAGTAACAAGCAACAACAAATTTCAACACATATCGTACATGTTTCCTTACCAAGTTCCACTTACCAAAGGCGCTTCACTCCCCGGAAACAGTGTCAGAAAAGATTCTTGATCAACCACAAGTCTAGGGGATCAATCATAGTTCTTTCGATAAGTAAGAGTGTCAAACCCAACAAGGAGCGGAAGGAAATGATAAGCAGTTTTCAGCAAGGTATTCTCTACAAGTGTTGTGAGTAACGGTGATAGATAGTTTTGTAGCAAGATAATTCGTAACAAGTTACAAGTAACAATAGTATAAAGTGTGCAACATGATAGCTCAATCCTTTTTATAGCAAAGGATAGGTCTGAAAGTACTCTTATATAAAGCAAACACTCCTGAGGATACATGTGAATTACTATCTAGTCATGTTCATCATGTTGAGTTGATTCACGTTCGTTACTTTGATAATTTTTATATGTGGGTGGACCGGTGCTAAGGTGATGTTATTTCTTGAACAAGAAACCCACTTACGATTACCCCCTCTCGCAAGCATTAGCAACTATGAAATAAGAATTAAGATAAATCTAACTGTAGCATGAAACGTGTTGATCCAAATCAGCCCCTTATGAAGTAACACATAAACTGGGGTTTAAGCTGCTGTCACTCTCGCAACCCATCATCTACTTAATACTTCACAATTCCTTCCCTTAGGCCCATAACATGGTTAAGTGCCATGTAGTCGACGTTCACACGACAACACTAAGAGAAGCAACAACATACATATCATCAAAATATCGAACGAATACTAACTTCACATGATTACTTATAACAAGACTTCTCCCATGTCCTCGGGAACAAAAGTAATTACTCACACATCACCAACATAGGTGGCCCCTTCTGGTGATTTTTGGCCCAATAGTTCTTATATATTGCATAAAAATTCTCCATGAAGTTTCAGATCATTTGCAGTCTAGTGAATTTTCACCCTTTTCTTGGTTTTCAGGTCCAGAATTCCAATTCCCGGCAGTTTCCCTCTTTGTGATGTACCTTGTAAATTCAGACAGAAAAGGCATAAGAATTGTATCATAGAGTGTAATAATGGACACGGATACCATAAATGTCAATAGAAAATCATGATGCAAAATGGACATATCAAGGCCCAAGAGAGTTAATGTGAGGCGAGGGGACCGGTCCACCATAGGTTTGGGGAGGCGTAACTGCGGTATGGGTGCTCCACCCATTCTTTCCTTGGGGTGATTTAGGATTCTAAGAACTAGCCAATCCCTTGGTGGAGTTGGCATCCACTTCAAAGGAAATGGCTTAACCATTTCCCTAGGATTGGTTGGAGCTTTGAAGCTCCCAAGGAATTTGTTTAACGTGTCCTTGACCTCTTCCAACATAGATAATTTGAGGGAGTCCATGGACACTACGGGTAACCATGGTCTTGGACCCGACCACGGAGTTCTCTCCCCCTGTATTCCATTGCCAGACATACTCTTTAGCCGGTTAAGCCCTTAAAAGAGACATAGCTCTGGTACCAATTGTAAGGATCGCTATGGTCGACTAGAGGGAGGCGGGTGAATAGGCGACTAACAATTTTTGCTTATTTTTAATAAACTAAGCTCAACAAAACAATGGGTTGCATAGATATGCAACTAGGTGGACAACCTATATTATGATCTCAAAGACAACGGTAATAGAAAGCAAAAGATGCAAACACAACAAAGCTTGGACAAAGTAAAGGTAAGAAGTAACCACAAGTGGGGTCGATGGAGACGAGGATGTGTTACCAAAGTTCCCTCCCTTTGAGGGGAGTGTTGGAAATATGCCCTAGAGGCAATAATAAATTAGTTATTATCATATTTCCTTGTTCATGATAATAGTTTATTATCCATGCTAGAATTGTATTGATAGGAAACTCAGATACATGTGTGGATACATAGACAACACCATGTCCCTAGTATGCCTCTAATAGACTAGCTCCTTGATCAAAGATGGTTAAGGTTTCCTAGCCATGGACATGAGATGCCATTTGATAATGGGATCACAACATTAGGAGAATGATGTGATGGACAAGACCCAAACTATAAACGTAGCATATGATCATGTTAGTTTATTGCTACAGTTTTCTGCATGTCAAGTATCTGTTCCTATGACCATGAGATCATGCAACTCACTGACACCAGAGGAGTACCTTGTGTGTATCAAACGTCGCAACGTAACTAGGTGACTATAAAGGTACTCTACAGGTATCTCCGAGGGTGTCTGTTGGGTTGGCATGGATCAAGACTGGGATTTGTTACTCCGTGTGACAGAGAGGTATCTCAGGGCCGACTCGGTAATACAACATCACTATAAGCCTTGCAAGCAATGTGACTAAAGAGTTAGCCATGGGATCTTGTATTACGGAATGAGTAAAGAGACTTTCCAGTAATGAGATTGAACTACGTATAGAGATACCGACGATCGAATCTCGGGCAAGTAACATACCGAAGAACAAAGGGAACATCATACGGGATTAACTGAATCCTTGACATAGAGGTTCGACCGATAAATATCTTAGTAGAATATGTAGGAACCAATATGGGCATCCAGGTCCCGCTATTGGTTATTGACTGTAGAGTTTTCTTGGTCATGTCTACATAGTTCTTGAACCCGCAGTGTCTGCACGCTTAAGGTTCGGTGACGTTTCGGTAGTACTGAGTTATGTATGTTGGTGACCTAAGGTTGTTCGGAGTCCCGGATGAGATCCGGAAGTCATGAGGAGCTCCGGAATGGTCTAGAGATAAAGATTGATATATAGGAAAGTGGTGTTTGAACTCCGGAAAAATTTCGGGCATTTTCGGCAGTGTACCTGGAGTGACGAATGGGTTCCGGGGGGGCACCAAGTGAGGCCCACACACCCAAGGGGGCACATGGGCCTAAGTGGTGGTGCACCAGCCCTTGGTGGGCTGGGCAGCTAGCCCAAGAAGGCCTATGCGCATGGGGAAGGAGTAAGGGCCAAGTAGGGAGGAGTCCTACTAGGAATCCACCTCCCTTGTGGGAGGTGGACTCCTCCCCTTGGCTTCGGCCGAAGCTCTCCTTGGAGGAGAGGCTAAGGCTGCCTCCTCTCCCCTCCCTCCTATATATACTAAGGGTTTTTGAGGGCAGCCCCCAACCCTAATTGCCACATGTTGCCCTCTTCTTCCTCTAGATCTGTTTCTCCTCTAGATTAGTTCTGCGGTGCTTAGGCAAAGCCTTGCAGGATTAGTTCACAACCACCGTCACCACACCGTTGTGCTGCCAGAGAACTCATCTACCTCTCCGCTCCCTCTTGCTAGATCAACAAGGCGGAGATCGTCATCGAGCTATACGTGCGCTGAACACGGAGGAGCCGTCCTTTCGGCACTAGATTGGAAGGTCCGTGATCAAGATCGCGAGACGATTCATGATTGGATCGCGGGACGGATCGTGATGGGATCACGGGACGGATCGTGATTGGATCGCGAGATGGATCATGATGGGATCGCGGGACGCTCAGTGATTTGGATCGCAAAAATGTTCTACTACATCAAATCGCGTTTCTTAACGCTTCCCGCTAGCGGTCTACAAGGGTATGTAGATCCACTCTCCCTCTCATAGATGCTCGTCACCATGGATAGATCTTGCGTGTGTGTAGGAAATTTTTTGTTTCCCATACAACATTCCCCAAGAGTGGTACACAAAGCAGTTTGTGGGTGTTGATGCTTAGATTGCTTCCTCCCTTGGTCGTGTTTTAATTCAGCGGTATTATGGAATGAAGCGGCCTGGACCAACCTTACTCATATGCTTACGAGAGACCGGTTCCATTGAGGGATGTGTAACTTCGTTGCACAAAGATGGCTGGCGGGTGTCTGTTTCTCCTACTTTAGTTGGATCGGGTTCGACAAAGGCGGTCCTTGATAAGGTTGAAAAGCAACTTATGTATCACCGTTGTGGTTTTGCGTAGGTGAGAATTGTTCTTGCTAGATACCCATAGCAGCCAAGTAAAACTTGCAACAACAATTAGAGGACGTCTAACTTGTTTTTGCAGGGTATGTTGTGACGTGATATGGCCAATTACATGATGAGATATATGTGATGTATGAGCTGATCATGTATTGTATAGAATATCACGACTTGCATGTCGTTGAGTACGGCAACCAGCAGGAGCCATAGGGTTGTCTTTAATTATTGTATGACATGTGTGTCAATCATTAAGCGCTATGTAATGCTTTACTTTATCGCTAAGCAGTAACAATAGTAGTAGAAGCATGGTGGGGGTGACCACCCCGATGGCGACACGTTGATAGAGATCAAGATGATAGAGATCATGGTGTCATTCCGGTGACGATGGAGATCATGCCGGTGCTTTCAAGATGGAGATCAAAAGCACAAGTTCATGGCCATATCATGTCACGTATGATTTGCATGTGATCTTAATACTTTTATGCACCTTGTTTTGCATAGGACGACGGTAGCATTATAAGGTGATTCTCACATAAATTTCAAGATAAACTATGTTCTCCCCGAGTGTGCACCGTTGCGAAAGTTCATCGTGTCAAGACACCACATGATGATCCGGTGTGATAGACTCTACGTTCACATACAACGGGTGCAAGCTAGTGTTGCATGTGCGGAACACTCGGGTTAGACTTGACGAGCCTAGCATGTACAGACATGGCCTCGGAACACAAGAGACCGAAAGGTCAAACATGAGTCATATAGTAGATATGATCAACATGATGATGTTCACCATTGAAACCACCTCAACTCATTCTGATGACTACTTGATAGTTTAGTGCGTCATGCATTACGACTTAGAATTGAGGATTCAAAATGTTTTGAATGTCACGGAACATATAAGATGTTCTAAGAGCTGAAATTGGGATCTCAGGCTCGTGCCCATGTTGTGAGGTATGAGACCTCCAACAAGATTCTTTGCCTGCAAGATGAAGGAGAATAGCTCAATCGTTGAGCATGTGCTCAGATTGTTAGGGTGCTACAATCACTTGAATCGAGTGGGAGTTGATCCTCCAGATAAGATAGTGATTGATATAGTTCTCCAAGTCACTGTCACTAAGCTACTAGAGCTCTGTGATGAACTATAAAAGGCTAGGGATGGACATAATGATCCCTGAGCTATTCGTGATGTTTGACAACGCGAAGGTAGAAATCAAGAAGGAGCATCAAGTGTTGATGGTTAGTGAAACCACTAGTTTCAAGAAGGGCAAGGTCTAGTAGGGAAAAATTCATGGATGGCAAGTGAGTTGCTGCTCTAGTGAAGCAACCCAAAGTTTAACCCAAGCCCGAGACTACGTGCTTCTATTATTGTGACATCCCAAGTGATGTCCCTACCTCTATTTGCCTTGTAACCCATTGTATGACCTTGTGACATGAGATATGTTGGGAGTTGGACATTGTCATTCATGTGTTGGTGGCATCCATGCATCATATCATCCATCATCATCATGCTTCATTCTCATTTCATTCCATGTTGCCATGATTGGTTCTAATGCTTGCTTGAGGTATGGTTGAGAGTGTATGTGGTGTTTGGTGTGACATGCTTGTATGTGGTGGAGTATGTGTGGAAAACCCTCTCCTTTCCCCTCTCTCTCCCTTACAAGTTTCCTCCCAAAAAAAAACCTTCTTCCTATTTAATTTTCATTAGCAGATTCAAGTTGTGGTAAGCCCCTTTTAAAAATGTTCATGTGGTGGCCCCATTATTGCTATGAATGATGGGCTTGGTGTTTTGGATGTTTGAAATATTTTGGTTTACATTCTTTTAAAAACAGGGGCTGTTTTATTAATTTGCTAATAAAATAACATGCTCTACAAGTCAACTTAACATTTTTATAAAACAGGTCTCATTATTTCTTACACCAAAATATTTTTGTTCTCTCCCAAAACCCTTTTCTTTTTCTTTGGTTTTTAGTTTTTGCCTCTGCTTATTTTAAACATTTAAATAAAACTCTGTGTGTGTGAGCGAATGAGAGAGAGAGAGAGGGCAGGTGGGCCGAGGCCCAGCCCGTTGCCACAGTAACGGCAACCTGCCCCCGTCTCCCTCCTCCGTCAGTCAGGTTCAGTCGAGGCTGCGCTCGCCGCTCCTTTCCATCGCCATTGCCGTCTGCCTGGGGGGTTATAAGGCCTCGGCGTGCGTGCCCCTCCGTGCTAGGGTTTCCTCTCTCTCTAGCCGCCGCCGCAGCTCCCCTCTCCCCCTCCATCTCTCTCCCTCCCCTCCTCTTCCGAGTGGCGCCAAAGCAGGTTCAGGGGATTCACAGAATATCGCCGGTGGCCTCGCCGTCCGCTCTGTCGAGCCCCGCTCCAGCCATGGCATCCAGGAGCTCGGGGAAGGTTCCCGCGTTCGATCCCCGTCATTGATAGCAAGGAGAGCGCCGGATTCGTCAACCCCATCGTCGTCTTCTTCGGCTCCGTCTGCGCCGCCGTCGCCCCTGCTTCCCCTTCGTCGTCGCCTCGTCCCCGACCCTTCTCCAAGACCGGCTCGTCGACGCTTGCCTTCCCCGAGGTGAGCCGCCGGTTCCCCACAGCTTTCTCCTCCGCGCTTGACCGTAGTGAGTCGCCGCCGCCCTCTGTCGTCGCCGTGTGTATGTTGAGCATCGGCCGCTCGAATTCCGTCCCTCTCGCCGCAAGGTGAGTGCGGGAATGGATTCCCGGATTGATCCCGCGCGTGTGTGTGCAGTTGTGTCGCCGGAGCCGCCGTGTGTCGCCGCCGTTGCTCGTCGGAATTCCCCTGCTGCCGCTCCCCTGTTGTTTTTTTCAGTTTCGTCAGATAGTGGCAGCGTGTGTATATGTTCAGTGATCTCCCCCTCTGTTAAGAACCGTGTCGATAGCCCAGTGGTGAGCGCGTGTAGTGTGAGACTGGGAGGTCTGGGGTTCGATCCCCTTCTCCCCCCCTATTTTTCCCTGTTTTTCTTTCTGTTTTTCTTTTTTTTTGCTTTCTTTCTTTTGAAAACAATGTATGTGTGTGTTGCACTGTGTGCATGAACACACCTATAGGTTGTGTGTGTGTGTGCCTTGGGCATGCACTTGAGTGTGTGTGTGGTGTGTGTGTATGAACTAGGTGCATATGCACCCACCTATGTGAGAGTGTGTATGTTTTGTGTAGTGCTGTGTTGGCATGTGGGCATGTGAGTGCATATGTGGTATGTGCCATGCACATACCCTTGGGTGGGTGTTAGTGGGTGAGTCCAACATAGTGTGGTGCTATGTGGGTGTTTGTGTGTGTTTCACATACACATACCTATGTATGTGTATGTATGCTTGTGTGTAGGTAGGGATGCTTGTGTGTGTATGTAGAGTGCTTATGAGTGAGAGTAGTGTGTGTATGATCTACATACACCCATCCATGTGCTTGAGAAGCTCCATGTGTAGGTTTCTCCCTATATGTCATATGAGCATGGATTCCTCTCTAGTTAGTTTCATTCTTGTTTTGATGCTAGAGTATGTTTTCATATTCCTAACGTGTTAATTAATCACTTCTAACATGTATCTATGGAGCACATGTCCATTTGGGGTATTTTCAACAAGTTTCATAAGTGACATAAGTCACCCATGCCTATTCAGGGTAGAATTTCGACCTAGCTTTTCTCCTTGGTGTTCCATGCAACCATATAGGTATGAGTAATGATTTTGGGGTGTTTTAAACCCGTCTATGCATCTGTGAAGTCAGATTTGACTTTGGAGCAACTTGACAAAAGTGCATTTTTATGTTGTGATGCCCTTTTGTCTTTTTCATATGAATTAATCCATGCATGCTTTGGAGTTCTTGTCAACACTAGATTTCTAGTAAAAGTTGCTGTGCACATGCATGTATTTTTTTTATTTGTGCTAAGTCTCCAGATCAGTGGAAACCATGTTGTTTATCTAGCTACTTTCTGTTTCTGCCAACCTGCTCTAGAAATGACTAAGTCTGGGGAATCTGCTGTTATTGTTTTGCCCTGAAGATCAGGGTGTGGCTAGTGTTGTGCTGGGTTTTTGACCATGCTCAGTGTTAGGTATTTTTATTAGACATTGTCATCTACCATCCTGTTAATTTTCATGCATTTGGAGCTTACTAGCATATTTAATCAGTGTTGTTAACTTGCTACTTTATTAACCCAGATTCCAGAAAAACTGGAATTTTCACCAAGTCCCTAAAAACCTGTTTCATCATGTCTACTTGCCAGATCCATGCATAGTGATGTGTTGCTCTTTTGCTGATTGTATAGTTGAATGAATTGATGTGGGTGTTGAGTAGAACCTGTTCATGTCTTGTTTGTGGCTGTATGATTCCTGTAGCTCTTGTTGTGAGCTTTTCAAATTGCTATGTTGCTGTTTTGTGGCAGATTGAGTGCTATGTTGTTTTGTGTGTTGTGGGAGCTATACTCCATGGAATTGAGTGATTCTTGAGTCTATTGTGATTGGTTTTTCATCAACTTTCCAGTGGCTAACTTGGAATGCCAAGAATTATCCCAGGTATTTGATGGTCTTGAGTTTTGTCTTCGTATCTTGTCGTGAGCGTATCTCGAGAACCGTAGCTCCGTTTCGCGCGATCTTTATATGCATTTCCATCGATTTTTCATGATGCATCCATATTTGCCATGTTCATGCGTGTCTAAATAACTTAACATGTGATTCTGTCCAGATTCATTAATCCACCACCTTTGCATGTGAAACTTGACTAGAATTGGATTGCCATGTTAAATTCTTCACTAAAATGATCATGCATCATCTTGATTGTGCATTGCACCTTGTTTGGTTATTTATTTGTTGTTTCTCTTGGGTAGACGCGAGTGTCGAATCTGAGTTCGAGGAACCTGGAGTGTACCACTACGAGGATCCCGCTACTTGTTCCGCTGAAGAATCAACACGCAAGATGATCGTACCCGGATCCCAAAATTGTCTTTGCTTGCTAGTTACCCATTCTTATCGTTACAATTGCGCTACCTACCACATGATATAAGCCCCCATGTTGCCATGACAGCCTCTAACCTCCACATCCCAGCAAACCGTTGATTGGCTAAGTTACCGCTGCTCAGCCCCCCTCTTATAGCGTTCTTAGTTGCAGGTGCAGGTTGTTCCATGTGATAACATGGTTTGGATATCACAATAAATTCTGTTATTTAAATTAATGCACATATATATCTGGTATTGGTGGAAGGCTTGGCCTTTTGCTAAGTGATTTGTTCCGCTCGTACCCTCATTAGTTCCTTGTTACCGGTGTTATGTTTCCATATTTTGCGCTCCTAACACGCTTGGGGTTGTTATGGGGACCCCCTTGTTTATTCGGTTGAGATTAAAACTTGTCCGGCAAGACCCAACTTTGGTACTACATTTGCTAACAATTAATGAACCTGCATAGGGCTTTGCAACCCCGTGGATAATTTAATCAACCCCCGGGCCAGTGCTCCTCATGAGTGTTGGTCCAAACTAGAGCACTGTGCGGGGCCAACCCAGGGCAACTTGGGAGATTTCTATCAGGCCTCCGTACGCGTCGCTTATCCGGCGTGTCCTGAGACTGAGATACGCGGCTCTTATCGGGATCGTCGACACGTCGGGTGGTCTTGCTGGATTTGTTTTACCTTTATCGAATGTCTGGCGTGTGGATTCTGACTTTCTTTGGGTTTTCTCGAGGTGTTGGAATTCAGTTGGAGTTGCCTATGATGATCGCGAGATCCGCGTTCGAGGCTATTCCCGCGGAGTGTGGTTATTTGTGATGGACTAGTTGGAGCACCCCTGCAGGGTTAAATCTTTCGGAAAGTCGTGCCCGCGGTTATGTGGCAACTTCGATATTTTGTTTAACACCCGGTTATAGAAAACATGAAGTAAACTCAAACTAAAATACACCAATGTGAGTAACCGTGACTGTCTCTGCTCGTGAACATGATCCCAGAGAGAACACGGTGGGGTTATGACTGACGTAAGCAGGTGTTCAGGGTCTCTTAGAGATCATGTAGAAATCAACCGATTGTCGTAGACCACTCACTTTACATTCTAGCTACGTAAGTTAGCCACCATAAATGCTTAGAGCTTCTGCAGACTTAAACATCACCATTCCATCCTAAAGCTTATATAGTGTTGGCACCCGGGTTACTTGATTGCTGAGTCCGTGGCTCACAGTTTACTACAACAATCCAGGTGCAGGTTCAGATGAGTCCGTGCAGGATGATCTTACTCAGCTCCAGTGGGAGTATGATGAGGAGAGAGGCAGGATGTACGTGACATATCCGGATGAGTAGAGGACCTGGTCGTGATCTTGGGCAGCTTGATAGTATCATCGCATTTTCTTTTATCGTTTGTTTTCGTCCGTAGCCGGACCCTGTGTTCTTCTTGATGTATGAACTGAGTGATATTGTAACTTAGCATGTGGCGAGTGTAAGCCAACTTTATATACTCTTCCCTTCAGTACATGTATGATGTGATGATGCTTATCTTGCTAACGGCAAGATGCGCTTCTATCCTTTGCGAGGACCTCGTGCCTCAAAACGGATAGGCGCGCATCTTGGGCGTGACAAGTTGGTATCAGAGCCATACGACCATAGGAGCCTTTGCTTGTTCAGACTTGGCCGAGTTGTGTCTAGTAAAACTATTTTGAGTCTAGTTATATTGGAGAGTAGGATTCTTTTACTCCTCTTCTATGATCTGGTGAGGTTTCCGACTTAGGAATTTTTAATTCTACTCCTCTTCTCGCTCAATTTTTTTTTAGGATCACGCGGGTATTTTGGAATCTATATGATGCCGATGTGACAGGGTTCTGTCTTGGTGCCTCCTATCTGACTTGATTTCTTCCGGGGAGTTGAGCTCTGAGGAATGTTGTCACATCGTTATCATTCAGCTTCCTTGATATCTCAGGACGGAGAATGTTCGGAATTGCTTCAATACTTATCGTGGTGAGATAAGGTCGGAGTCACCCAGTACTGGGGAGGCATCCGGGGTACCACCATGGTTTAGTATCGTGGTGAGTTCGAGGATTCGAGATTAGATAAGTTTGCGAAATGTCTTTAATTATGGTGTGGAAGGTTGCGGATGCAGTCGCAGCTAATTGCCTAGGGCAGGTTCCTGATTCCGCAACCCGAATCGCATAAACAAGAAAGTTTTCGGAAGTTCATAGGTGGGAAATCTTGTAGTCATCTAGGATCATCTTCTCCAGATGTATTGGGCATGTACATTTGTTCCAAGCGCTTAGCTCAATACTTGTTGTGTTATTGCAAGTAGCTTATTATGTCTAATGATGTATCATGATCCGAAGAAGCTTTCTTACTAATTTTTCAGTAGGAAAGCTATGTGTGTTGTTCAATTCTTTCAAGCATTTGATTCAGCTTAGGTTTCATCTTATCAATGAGGCTAATGCATTTTGTCCATCTTCAGGATGGCTCCACCAACTCACAGCAATCCGGATCGTGGTAAGGAGCAGACTGATGTTCCACCACCACCCCCGCCATCGCCTCCTACGCCTCCTCCTCCAGAATCTTGGCAAGCTGTGATGGCCGCGACCAATGCAAACACCCGGATGTTGCTCAGGCTGTTGCAAGAAAGGGAGCAGGGCCAGCAAGGTTTTCAAGGCAATTTTCAGAATCAATTGCAGTTTGCGACTCTCAATCAGTTCCTTGCCATCCAGCCAAAGACTTTCACCTGTTGTGAGCAGCCTCTAGATGCTGATGATTGGCTTCATGATATGACCAAGCATTTTGAGTGCAGCAATGTCAGACCAGAGGACTTTGTCAGATTTTCTTCGTTCCAGCTAAAGGGTCAAGCAGCTGATTGGTGGCTACAGTACAAAGATTCCAGGGGCGGTCGTGTTGTTACTTGGGACGATTTCCGTCATGACTTCAGGGCTCATTACATTTCGACTAGCTTTGTCGAGGAGATGCGTGAGAAGTTCAGGCACTTGAAGCAGGGAACCAAGTCAGTCTATCAGTACAACATTGAGTTCCAGAATCTAGCTCATTATGCCAAGCAAGATGTTCCAGATGATAAAGCTATGATCTATCAGTTCAGAGTTGGTCTCAAGGATGAGCTTCTGTCAGGTCTTGTTCTCTAGGAGCCTTGTGAGTTTGATCAGTTCTACAACATGGCTTTGAAGGTGGAAGCAGCTCAGCTCAGGTTAGAGAACTCCAAGAAGCGTTCCAGGGATTCATATTCTTCTTCTAGCTCTCAGGTTGTTCCCAAGCAGCAGAAGTACTGGGCGCCCAATCCTCTTCCGTTCCGTCCTCAGCAGCAGCAGAAGCAGTTTGGTGGTCGTGGTTCTTCCCACCCACCCAACCCAGGTTTCCACCAAAAGAATCAGGTGTCCAAGGCTATTCCTGTTCCTCCTCCAGGCAATGTTCGTCCGCACTCTGAGGTGACTTGTCACAAGTGTGGCCTGAAGGGTCACTATGCTAACAAGTGCAACCAGCGGCGTCTTCCGCCTCCTCCTCCTGTCAAGCCTCCAAGCAATGCTATGGTGAAGCATAATCCCAAGACCGCAAGAGTGAATATGGTGAATGCAGCAGAAGCAGATCAGTCCAATGATGTGATTATGGGTAATCTCTTAGTTAATGAATTCCCTGCTAAAGTTTTGTTTGATTCTGGAGCATCGCATTCATTCATGTCTAAAGATTTCTTCATGAAGCATGATTTTGATTCTGATTATTTGAGTAAGGCTTTGCGAGTTGTTTCTCCCGGCACTCTTATGAGCGCCAACAAGGTGGTTCCCAATGTTTATATCAAGATGGGCAATTATTCTTTTTTGGCTTCTCCATTTGTTCTTGGGAAATCGGATATTGATCTCATTCTGGGCATGGACTTCCTGGCTATGAATAAGGCTTATATTGATTGTCAAGCTAAAGAAGTCAAGCTGACTCATCCTTCAGAGGACGTGATTATATTCGCGGCTCGCGATGACACAGTCCGTCTCTTTGCTCTCAATGAGAAGGGTGAAATCTCGGCGATTTCTCAAATTCCGGTGGTTTATGAGTATGAAGATATCTTTCCAGAAGAGTTGCCAGGAATGCCTCCACACCGACCAGTCGAGTTCGTAATTGATCTCGAGCCTGGGACTGAACCGGTATGCAAGCGCCCATATAAACTTGGCCCCGAAGAGCTAAAAGAGTTGAAGAAGCAGCTAGATGAGCAAGAACGTCTGGGTTTGATCAGGCCAAGCTCTTCTCCGTGGGGTTGTGGAGTTTTGTTTGTCAAAAAGAAGGATGGCACGGATCGTCTGTGTGTGGACTACCGGCCATTGAATAAGAAGACAATCGGAAACAAGTACCCACTCCCTAACATCAATGAGTTGTTTGAACAACTGAAGGGTGCCAAAGTTTTCTCCAAGTTGGATCTTCAAATGGGTTATCATCAAATCCGCATTCGTGAAGAAGACATTCCCAAGACCGCGTTCAGAACGAGCTTTGGCTCATATGAGTATACCGTGATGTCGTTTGGTCTTGCGAATGCCCCTCCAACTTTCTCAAGGATGATGAATTTCATCTTCTCTCCCTTCAAGAATGAATTTGTCTTGGTCTATCTTGATGATATTCTGGTCTTCTCAGAGACAGAAGAAGATCATGCAGAGCATCTCCGCCTTGTGCTTGACAAGTTAAGGGAACATCGGTTCTATGCCAAGTTTTCCAAGTGTGAGTTCTGGCTTAATGAAGTGGTGTACCTCGGGCATGTCATCTCTGCCGAGGGAATTAAAGTGCACCCTGAGAAAGTTGAGGCAATCTTGAAGTGGGAGCCTCCGCAGAACGTCAAGCAGCTTCGGAGTTTCCTCGGGCTTGCTAGCTATTGCAGAAGATTCGTGGAGAACTTCTCTCAAATTGCTAAGCCTCTGTCCAATCTCCTTCAGAAGAGTGTCAAGTATGTTTGGTCTCCTGAGTGTGATGCAGCTTTCAATACGCTGAAGTAGAGATTGACTTCAGCTCCAGTTCTTGTTCCTCCGGAGCAGTCCAAGCCTTTCCAAGTTTTCTGTGATGCTTCTCTCCAAGGCCTTGGTGGTGTTCTTATGCAAGACAAGAAGATTGTGGCATATACCTCGCGTCAGTTGAAGCCGGCCGAAGAACTACCCCACTCATGATCTTGAGTTGGCGGCAGTTGTGCATGCTCTTATGACTTGGAGGCATTTGTTGTTGGGTAGACCAGTTGAGGTGTACACTGATCACAAGAGCCTGAAGTACATTTTCACTCAACCCAATCTCAATCTTCGGCAATCTCGTTGGGTGGAAATGCTTGAAGACTTCAATCCAAGCATTGAGTATACTCCTGGGAAAGCAAATGTCGTTGCAGACGTGCTCAGCCGTAAGGCATACTACAATAGTCTTATCTTGAAGCCTCTTCAACCCGAGCTTTGTGAAGCCTTCCGCAAGCTCAACCTTTAGATGATTCCGCAAGGATTTCTTGCCAATCTTCAAGTCTCTCCGACTCTGGAAGATCAGGTTCGCTAAGCGCTGCTGCTAGACGCTATGGTGACGAAAGTGAAGAAAGGTGTGGCCAAGAGCATTCCGAAGTATAAGTGATTTCGTGTCGATGACAAAGATACCTTGTTCTTTGAGGACCGTCTTGTTGTTCCAAAAGGTGATCTCAGAAAGGTTATCATGGACGAAGCACACAATTCTCTTCTATCCATTCATCCAGGCAATTCCAAGATGTATCAGGACCTCAAGCAAACCTTCTGGTGGACTCGTATGAAACGTGAAATTGCTCAGTTTGTCAACGAGTGCGATGTTTGCCGCAGAGTGAAGGCGGAGCATCAGCGTCCAGCAGGTCTTTTGCAGCCTTTGCCAATCCTAGAGTGGAAATTTGATCATGTTGAGATGGATTTCATAACTGGGTTTCCTAAGTCCAAGAGGGGCAGCGATGCCATCTTTGTGGTTATTGACAAGTTGTCAAAAGTTGCTCATTTCCTGCCAGTAAAGGAGTCTATTTCGGCAGCTCAGCTTGCAGAGTTGTATACGTCAAGAATAGTGTCTCTGCATGGCATTCCTCAACTCATCTCTTCTAACCATGGAAGTCTCTTCACTTCCAAGTTTTGGGAGTCCTTCCAGACTGCTATGGGTACTAAGATCCGTTTCAGCACGGCGTTCCATCCGCAGACAAGTGGTCAAGTTGAGATGGTCAATCAAATCCTTGAAGATATGCTCAGAGCCTGTGTGATATCGTTCGGCATGAAGTGGGAAGACTGTCTTCCATATGCTGAATTCTCATACAACAATAGCTTCCAAGCTAGTTCAGGCAAGGCCCCATTCGAGATTCTCTACGGCAGAAAGTGTCGTACCCCGCTTAATTGGTCTGAAACCAGTGACCGTCAGATTTTGGGCAATGACATGATCACTGAAGCAGAAGAAATGTGCCATGTCATTCGCGAGAACCTCAAAGCAGCTCAGTCCCATCAGAAGAGCTATTATGATAGCAAACATCGGGATGTTTCCTTCCAAGTGGATGATCTTGTCTATCTCAAAGTTTCTCCCATGAGAGGCACGCAGCGATTTGGAATCAAAGGGAAGTTGGCTCCTCGTTTTGTCGGTCCATTCAAAGTTGTTGACAGGAGAGGTGGTCTTGCATATCAACTTGAGCTTCCTCCAAATTTCACGAACGTGCACGATGTCTTTCATGTCTCTCAGCTCCGGAAATGCTTCAAGACTCCCGAGCGAACCATTGACCTCCAAGACATCGATCTTCAAGCCGATCTTTCTTATCGTGAGCACCCAGTTGCAATTCTTGAAGAAACTGAGCGTAAGACTCGCAACAAGTCTATCAAGTTCCTCAAGGTGAAGTGGTCTCATCATTCCGACAAAGAAGCTACTTGGGAACGTGAGGACCTGCTCCGTTCCGAATTTCCAGACTTCTTTCGTTCCTAGATCTCGGGTCGAGATCCTCATGTAGTGTGGGAGAGTTGTGACATTCCAAGTGATGTCCCTACCTTTATTTGCCTTGTAACCCATTGTATGACCTTGTGACATGAGATATGTTGGGAGTTGGAACTTTTCATTCATGTGTTGGTGGCATCCATGCATCATATCATCCATCATCATCATGCTTCATTCTCATTTCATTCCATGTTGCCATGATTGGTTCTAATGCTTGCTTGAGGTATGGTTGAGAATGTATGTGGTGTTTGGTGTGACATGCTTGTATGTGGTGGAGTATGTGTGGAAAACCCTCTCCTTTCCCCTCTCTCTCCCTTACAAGTTTCCTCCCAAAAAACCCTTCTTCCTATTTAATTTTTATTAGCAGATTCAAGTTGTGGTAAGCCCCTTTTAAAAATGTTCATGTGGTGGCCCCATTATTGCTATGAATGATGGGCTTGGTGTTTTGGATGTTTGAAATATTTTGGTTTACATTCTTTTAAAAACAGGGGCTTTTTTATTAATTTGCTAATAAAATAACATTCTCTATAAGTCAACTTAATATTTTTATAAAACAGGTCTCATTATTTCTTACACCAAAATATTTTTGTTCTCTCCCAAAACCCTTTTCTTTTTCTCTGGTTTTTAGTTTTTGCCTCTGCTTATTTTAAATGTTTAAATAAAACTCTCTGTGTGTGAGCGAATAAGAGAGACAGAGAGGGTAGGTGGGCCGAGGCCCAGCCCGTTGCCACAGTAACGGCAACCTGCCCCCGTCTCCCTCCTCCGTCAGTCAGGTTCAGTCGAGCCTGCGCCCGCTGCTCCTTTCCGTCTCCATCGCCGTCTGCCTGGGGGTTATAAGGCCTCGGCATGCGTGCCCCTCCGCGCTAGGGTTTCCTCTCTCTCTAGCCGCCGCCGCAGCTCCCCTCTCCCCCACCATCTCTCTCCCTCCCCTCCTCTTCCGAGCGGCGCCAGAGCAGGTTTAGGGGATTCACAGAATATCGCCGGTGGCCTCGCCGTCCGCTCCGTCGAGCCCCGCTCCAGCCATGGTGTCCAGGAGCTCGGGGAAGGTTCCCACGTTCGATCCCCGTCATTGATAGCAAGGAGAGCGCCGGATTCGTCGACCCCGTCATCGTCTTCTTCGGCTCCGTCTGCGCCGCCGTCGCCCCTGCTTCCCCTTCGTCGTCGCCTTGTCCCTGACCCTTCTCCAAGACCGGCTCGTCGACGCTTGCCTTCCCCGAGGTGAGCCGCCGGTGCCCCACAGCTTTCTCCTCCGCGCTTGACCGTAGTGAGTCGCCGCCGCCCTCTGTCGCCGCCGTGTGTATGTTGAGCACTGGCCGCTCGAATTCCGTCCCTCTCGCCGCAAGGTGAGCGCGGGAATGGATTCCCGGATTGATCCCGCACGTGTGTGTGCAGTTGTGCGCCGGAGCCGCCGTGTGTCGCCGCCGTTGCTCGTCGGAATTCCCCTGCTGCCGCTCCCCTGTTATTTTTTTCAGTTTCGTCAAATAGTGGCAGCGTGTGTATATGTTCAGTGATCTTCCCCCTCTGTTAAGAGCCGTGTCGATAGCCCAGTGGTGAGCGCGTGCAGTGTGAGACTGGGAGGTCTAGGGTTCGATCCCCTTCTCCCCCCCCTTTTTCCTGTTTTTCTTTCTGTTTTTCTTTTCTTTTTTGCTTTCGTTCTTTTGAAAACAGTGTATGTGTGTGTTGCCTTGGGCATGAACACACCTATAGGTTGTGTGTGTGTGTGCCTTGGGCATGAACTTGAGTGTGTGTGTGGTGTGTGTGTATGAACTAGGTGCATATGCACCCACCTATGTGAGAGTGTGTATGTTTTGTGTAGTGCTGTGTTGGCATGTGGGCATGTGAGTGCATATGTGGTATGTGCCATGCACATACCCTTGGGTGAGTGCTAGTGGGTGAGTCCAACATAGTGTGGTGCTATGTGGGTGTTTGTGTGTGTTTCACATACACATACCTGTGTATGTGTATGTATGCTTGTGTGTAGGTAGGGATGCTTGTGTGTGTATGTGTTCTTATGGTAGGAGTGCTTATGAGTGAGAGTAGTGTGTGTATGATCTACATACACCCATCCATGTGCTTGAGTAGCTCCATGTGTAGGTTTCTCCCTATATGATCATATGAGCATGGATTCCTCTCTAGTTAGTTTCATTCTTGTTTTGATGCTAGAGTATGTTTTCATGTTCCTAACGTGTTAATTAATCACCTCTAACATGTATCTATGGAGCACATGTCCATTTGGGGTATTTTCAACAAGTTTCGTAAGTGACACAAGTCACCCATGCCTAGTGAGGGTAGAATTTTGACCTAGCTTTTCTCCTTGGTGTTCCATGCAACCATATAGGTATGAGTAATGATTTTGGGGTGTTTTAAACCCCTCTATGCATCTGTGAAGTCAGATTTGACTTTGGAGCAACTTGACAAAAGTGTATTTTTATGCTGTGATGCCCTTTTGTCTTTTTCATATGAATTAATCCATGCATGCTTTGGAGTTCTTGTCAACATTAGTTTTCTAGCATATTTAATCAGTGCTGTTAACTTGCTACTTTATTAACCCAGATTCCAGAAAAACTGGAATTTTCACCAAGTCCCTAAAAACCTGTTTCATCATGTCTACTTGCCAGCTCCATGCATAGTGATGTGTTGCTCTTTTGCTGATTGTATAGTTGAATGAATTGATGTGGGTGTTGAGTAGAACCTGTTCATGTCTTGTTTGTGGCTGTATGATTCCTGTAGCTCTTGTTGTGAGCTTTTCAAATTGCTATGTTGCTGTTTTGTGGCAGATTGAGTGCTATGTTGTTTTGTGTGTTGTGGGAGCCATACTCCATGGAATTGAGTGATTCTTGAGTCTATTGTGATTGGTTTTTCATCACCTTTCCAGAGTGTACCTTGGAATGCCAAGAATTATCCCAGGTATTTGATGGTCTTGAGTTTTGTCTTCGTACCTTGTCGTGAGCGTATCTCGAGAACCGTAGCTCCGTTTCGCGCGATCTTTATATGCATTTCCATCGATTTTTCATGATGCATCCATATTTGCCATGTTCATGCATGTATAAATAACTTAACATGTGATTCTGTCCAGATTCATTAATCCACCACCTTTGCATGTGAAACTTGACTAGAATTGGATTGCCATGTTAAATTCTTCACTAAAATGATCATGCATCATCTTTATTGTGCATTGCACCTTGTTTGGTTATTTATTTACTGTTTCTCTTGGGTAGACGCGAGTGTCGAATCTGAGTTCGAGGAACCTGGAGAGTACCACTACGAGGATCCCGCTACTTGTTCCGCTGAAGAATCAACACGCAAGATGATCGTACCCGGATCCCAAAACTGTCTTTGCTTGCTAGTTTCCCGTTCTTATCGTTACAATTGCGCTACCTACCACGTGATATCAGCCCCCATGTTGCCATGACAGCCTCTAACCTCCACATCCCAGCAAACCGTTGATTGGCTAAGTTACCGCTGCTCAGCCCCCCTCTTATAGCGTTCTTAGTTGCAGGTGCAGGTTGTTCCATGTGATAACATGGTTTGGATATCACAATAAATTCTGGTATTTAAATTAATGCACATATATATCTGGTATTGGTGGAAGGCTTGGCCTTTTGCTAAGTGATTTGTTCCGCTCGTACCCTCATTAGTTCCTTGTTACCGGTGTTATGTTTCCATATTTTGCGCTCCTAACACGCTTGGGGTTGTTATGGGGACCCCCTTGTTTATTCGGTTGAGATTAAAACTTGTCCGGCAAGACCCAACTTTGGTACTACATTTGCTAACAATTAATGAACCTGCATAGGGCTTTGCAACCCCGTGGATAATTTAATCAACCCCCGGGCCAGTGCTCCCCATGAGTGTTGGTCCAAACTAGAGCACTGTGCGGGGCCAACCCAGGGCAACTTGGGAGATTTCTATCAGGCCTCCGTACGCGTCGCTTATCCGGCGTGTCCTGAGACTGAGATACGCGGCTCTTATCGGGATCGTCGACACGTCGGGTGGTCTTGCTGGATTTGTTTTACCTTTATCGAATGTCTGGCGTGTGGATTCTGACTTTCTTCGGGTTTTCTCGAGGTGTTGGAATTCAGTTGGAGTTGCCTATGATGATCGCGAGATCCGCGTTCGAGGCTATTCCCGTGGAGTGTGGTTATTTGTGATGGACTAGTTGGAGCACCCCTGCAGGGTTAAATCTTTCGGAAAGTCGTGCCCGCGGTTATGTGGCAACTTCGATATTTTGTTTAACACCCGGTTATAGAAAACTTGAAGTAAACTCAAACTAAAATACACCAATGTGAGTAACCGTGACTGTTTCTGCTCGTGAACATGATCCGAGAGAGAACACGATGGGGTTATGACTGACGTAAGCAGGTGTTCAGGGTCTCTTAGAGATCATGTAGAAATCGACAGGCCGTTGAGTACAAATGGATTTTTTTTAAATGAAGACTGACGCTGATGGTGAATGTCACCATTTATAAAGCTTGACTTGTCGCAAAGAAGTTTTCGCCAAGTTCAAGGAGTTGACTATGATGAGACTTTCTCACCCGTAGCGATGCTAAAAGTCTGTTGGAATTAGGTTAGTAGTTGTTGCGTTTTTCAATTATGAAATCTGGTAGATGGATGTCAAAACATCGATTCCTTCCTTGAGGAAAGGTTGTATGAGATACAACCAGAAGGTTTTCTCAGTCCTAAGGATGCTAAAAGGTTTGCAAGCTCCAGTGATCCTTCTATGGACTGGAGCAAGCTTCTCGAAGTTGGAATATACGCTTTGATGAGGTGATCAAAGTTTTTGGGTTTATACAAAGGTATGAGAAACTTGTATTTAGAAGAAAGTGAGTGGGAGCACTATAGAATTTCTGATAAGTATATGTGGTTGACATATTATTGATCAGAAATGATGTAGAATTTCTGGAAAGCATAAACGGTTGTTTGAAAATGGTTTTTCGAAGGAAGACATGGATAAAGCTACCTAATTGTTAGGCATCAAGATCTATAGAGATAGATCAAGATCCTTGATGAGACTTTCAATGAGTACATACCTGGACAAGATTTTGAAAGAGTTCAAAATGGATCAGTCAAAGAAGGAGTTCTTGCCTGATTTGTGAGGTGTGGAGTTGAGTGAGACTCAAAGCTCGACCAAGGTAGAAGAAAGAGAAAGGACAAAGGTCGTCCCCTATGCCATATTCATAGGCTCTGCATAATATGACATGTTGTGTACTGCACCTCTGTGTGCCTTGCCATGATTCTGTCAAGGGGTACAAGAGTGATCCAGGAGTGGATCACTGGACAACGGTCAAGATTATCCTTAGTAACTAGAGGAATAAGGAAATATTTCTCAATTATGGAGGTGATAAAGAGTTCGTCGTAAAGGGTTACGTCGATGCAAGCTTTAACACGAATCCGGATGACTCTTAGTAGCAATCCGAATACGTATAGTGGAGCAGCCATTTGGAATTGTTCAAGTGCAGTGTGGTAGCAGTGTTTACAGTATGACATAGAGATTTGCAAAGTACACGTGAATCTGAATATCGCAGACCCGTTGACTAAAAGACCTCTCTCAAATGCAAAGCATGATCGATCCCCAGAACTCATTGGGTGTTAGATTCATACAATGCAAATCACATGGTGATGTGAACTAGATTACTGACTCTAGTGCAAGTGGGAGACTATTGGATATATGCCCTAGAGGCAATAATAAATTAGTTATTATCATATCCTTGTTCATGATAATCGTTTATTATCCATGCTAGAATTGTATTGATAGGAAACTCAAATACATGTGTGGATACATAGACAACACCATGTCCCTAGTATGCCTCTAATAGACTAGCTCGTTGATCAAAGATGGTTAAGGTTTGCTAGCCATGGACATGAGATGTAATTTGATAATGGGACCACATCATTAGGATAATGATGTGATGGAAAAGACCCAAACTATAAATGTAGCATATGATCGTGTCAGTTTATTGCTACAGTTTTCTCCATGTCAAGTATCTGTTCCTATAACCATGAGATCATGTAACTCACTGACATCGGAGGACTACCTTGTGTGTATCAAATGTCGCAACATAACTGGGTGATTATAAAGGTGCTCTACAAGTATCTCCGAGGGTGTCTGTTGGGTTGGCATGGATCAAGACTGGGATTTGTTACTCCGTGTGACGGAGAGGTATCTCATGGCCCACTCGGTAATACAACATCACTATAAGCCTTGCAAGCAATGTGACTAAAGAGTTAGCCACGGGTTCTTGTATTACGAAACGAGTAAAGAGACTTGCTAGTAACGAGATTGAACTAGGTATAGAGATACCGACGATCGAATCTCGGGCAAGTAACATACCGAAGAACAAAGGGAACATCATACGGGATTAACTGAATCCTTGACATAGAGGTTCGACCGATAAATTTCTTAATAGAATATGTAGGAACCAATATGGGCATCCAGGTCCTGCTATTAGTTATTGACCGTAGAGGTGTCTCGGTCATGTCTACATAGTTCTCGAATCCACAGGGTCTGCACGCTTAAGGTTCGATGACGTTTCGGTAGTATTGAGTTGTGTATGTTGGTGACCGAAGGTTGTTCGGAGTCCCGGATGAGATCCCGGACATCACGAGGAGCTCCAGAATGGTCCGAAAGTAAAGATTGATATATAGGAAAGTGGTGTTTGAACTCCAGAAAAGTTTCGGGCATTTCTGGCAGTGTACCGAGAGTGACGAATGGGTTCCGGGGGGCCACCAAGTGGGGGCCACACACCCCAAGGGGCCACATGGGCCTTAGTGGTGGCTCACCAGCCCCTGGTGGGCTGGGCAGCCAGCCCAAGAAGGCCTATGCGCAAGGGGAGGAGTAAGGGCCAAGTAGGGAGGAGTCCTACTAGGAATCCACCTCCCTTGTGGGAGGTGGACTCCTCCCCTTGCCTTCGGTTGAAGCTCTCCTTGGAGGAGGGGCTAAGGCTGCCTACTATCCCCTCCCTCCTATATATACTCAGGGTTTTTGAGGGCAGACCCCAATCCTAATTTCCATGTGTTGCCCTCTTCTTCCTCTAGATCTGTTTCTCCTCTAGATTAGTTCTGTGGTGCTTAGGCAAAGCCATGCAGGATTAGTTCACCACAACCATCACCATGTCGTTGTGCTGCCGGAGAACTCATCTACCTCTCCGCTCCCTCTTGCTGGATCAACAAGGCGGAGATCATCATCGAGCTATACATGTGCTGAACACGGAGGTGTCGTCCGTTCGGCGCTAGATCGGAAGGACCGTGATCAAGATCGCGAGACGATTCGTGATGGGATCGCGGGACGGATCGTGATTGGATCGCGAGATGGATCGTGATGGGATCGCGGGATGCTTGGCGATTTGGATCGCGAAAACGTTCGACTACATCAACCGCATTTCTTAATGCTTCCCACTTAGCGATCTACAAGGGTATGCAGATCCACTCTCCCTCTCGTAGATGCTCATCACCATGGATAGATCTTGTGTGTGCGTGGGAAATTTTTTGTTTCTCATGCAACGTTCCCCATCAGGGAGGTACATCTCCATTGGAGCGGTGTGGAGGCACAATGATTCCCAAGAATCCACTAGGGTCACCGTATTCTCCCCATGCCCTTTCACAATGCAAGATGCCCTGATTCCACTAGTGGTGCCCTTCAAGGCGGCGACCGAACCTTCACAAACAAGGTTGGGGCAATCTCCACAACTTAATTGGACGAGCAGAACAACACCACGAAGCTTCACCACAATGGAATGTGGCTTCGAGGTGACCTCTTCCATCTAGGGTGCCAAAACACCCAAGAGTAACAAGATCCACAAGGGATTAGGGGGATAAAATATCTCTTGGTGGAAGTGTAGATTGAGTCCCTCTCCTCCAAACCCTAGAAGATCAACAAATTTTGATGGCTAGGGAGAGACATCGGGCAAAAATGAGCTTTGGGGCCAACAATGGAGCTTGGGGGATAAGCGTTAGGTCTTCTTGAGGAAGAAGACCACCTTTATATAGTGGGAAGAAATCCAACCATTTTTTGCCCTCTGCCCGTAGCTAAGCGGTACTACCGCTCCTAGGAGAGGTTACCGCTTAGGCGGTACTACCACGTACTGGCCAAGAACTACACATAGTGCAGGGTCGGTAGTGCCGCCAGATGGGTACTACCGTCCACCCCAGCTGTATTATTGCTTAGGGACACATGGACAGGGGAGGCATCAGTAGTAGAAGGAGCTAGGGTGACAGTACCACTCCAAGCGGTACTACCGTTCTAGTATCGCTCTACTACAGCTTAGGTCAATATGGAAACAGAAAGTTGCACGCCAGGATTCCTGGTACTATTAGCGATAGTAAAAAAACGGAAGTACCGCCCAAGAGGTACTATCCTACTAGTACCGTAAATGAAAATTAGGCAACAAAAACTTGCACAAGCAGGGATCCCCAAACGCTAGTAAAGCGGTAGTGCCCAGCAGTACTACCGGTTGTGTGACACCAAACTGCTCATAGAAAATAGAGGACCATTGCCATGTTATAGAAAGGAAAATGTGCGTGCATATGAGGTTGTGTATGTGTCGATTCCACCCATACCTTTCCAATGTGAACCCCATATTAATAGTAAGGTTGTCCTCTGACTCAAAAACCATCGATAAAGAAATCGACAAAGACAATCGTCTTTGCTCTTCACCACCAAAGGGTACAAAGGGTCTCATGTAAAGACATAATATCTGGAATGCTCAAGCACACGGTTAGTCTGCAAATTACGTTGTCTCACCAAAACCACTAAGGGGGGAATATGCCCTAACAACAACAATGTCATTCCACATGCAAATTCTGAATTTCCAAAACTACAGATATTCCTTTTTAGTCAATGGGCAGGTGTGAAATTGAAAAGATGCCCCCCACACTCCCCGCGGCCTCTCACCCTCTCTGTTGCCGCCGAATCGCCCCATCCAACAAATGACCATGCTGCCTCGTCGCCCGCATTAGGTGTGTTATTCCTCATCTATATCCATCTCTATATTTGTCTTAGTACTATCAAACCGACACAGAGCATCCAAGCATGTGCCCTCTTCTTGTTGATGTTTCCAACAATGCTTGTATCCATGGACTTTTGCTTGGATCCACCCCTTTTCTTTCTCTTGTTTCCTAGGAACACCTAATTTCTAATTTACTGGGCTCTTGGTCATGGTTACACCCAGTTTATGCATGTATGATGGTGATGTCTACTACACAACCTTCTTCTTGTAGACTCGTGTTGGGCCTCCAAGCGCAGAGTTTTGTAGGACAACGGCAATTTTCCCTCAAGTGGATGACCTAAGGTTTATCAATCGGTGGGAGGTGCAAGATGAAGATGGTCTCTCCCAAGCAACTCTGCAACCAAAATAACAAAGAGTCTCTTGTGTCCCCAACACACCCAATACAATGGTAAATTGTATAGGTGCACTAGTTCGACGAAGAGATGGTGATACAAGTGCAATATGGATGGTAGATATAGTTTTTTGTAATCTGAAAATATAAAAACAGCAAGGTAACAAATAGTAAATGGCGAGCAAAATGTTGTATAAATGCTTGGAAACAAGGCCTAGGGTCCATACTTTCACTAGTGCAATTTCTCTCAACAATATTGGCATAGTTTAATCGCATGTAAATACCTCTCGTGCGACAAAGAGTTCACTCCAAAGTCACAAATACGGAGAACTAATGAAGAAATTATTGTAGGGTATGAAACCACCTCAAAGTTATCTTTTCTGATCAATCTTATGGGTTGTCCCTATAAGTGTCACAAACAGCCCTAGAGTTCGTACAAAAATAACACCTTAAGATACACATCAACCAAAACCCTAATGTCACCTAGATACTCCATTGTCACCACAAGTACCCATGGGCTTGATTATACGATATGCATCACATAATTTCAGATTCATCATGTTCAATCCAACACAAAGAACTTCAAGGAGTGCCCCAAAGTTTCTATCGGAAAGTCAAGACAAGAACGTGTGCCAACCCCTATGCATAGATTCCCAAGGTCACGGAACCCACAAGTTGATCACCAAAACATACATCAAGTGTATCAATACAACATCCCATAGTCACCAGAGATATCCCATCACAAGACATACATCAAGTGTTCTCAAATCCTTAAAGACTCAATCCGATAAGTAAACTTCAAATGGAGAACTCAATTCATCACAACAAGATAGAGAGGGGAAAACTCCATATGATTCAATCTATATCAACAAAGCTCGTGGTACATCAAGATTGTGCCATCTCAAGAACACGAGAGAGAGATAAAACACATAGCTACTGGTACATACCCTCAGCCCTGAGGGTGAACTACTCCATCCTCGTCATGGAGAGTGTCGGGATGATGAAGATGGCCTCCGATGATGGTTTCCCCCTCCGGCAAGGTGCCGAAATGGGCTCCCGATTGTTCTTTCGTGGCTCTGGAGGTTTGTGGCGGCGGAACTTCCGATCTAGGTTCTGTGTTGGGGTTTTTGGTATTTATAGGAATTTATGGCAGTGGAAATAAGTCTGGATGGTCCACGAGGGAGTCACAAGCCTGCAGGGCGCGACCAAGGGGGTGGCCGCGCCCCTGAGGCTTGTGACTGCCTCGTGGGTCTTCTGGCTCAACTCCGATGCTCCGTGGGTCTCTTGTGGTCCAAAAAAATCACCATGAATTTTTATTCCGTTTGGACTCCGTTTGATATTCCTATTCTGTAAAATTCAAAAACAAGGAAAAAACAGAAACTGGCACTGGGCTCTGGGTTAATAGGTTAGTCCCAAAAATAATATAAAGTTGTAGTAAAATGATTGTAAAACATCCAAGAATGATAATATAGCAGCATGAAACAAGCAAAAATTATAGATACATTGGGGAAGTATCAGCATCCCCAAGCTTAATTCATGCTCTTCCTCGAGTAGGTAAATGATAGAAACAATAGTTTTTGGTGTGGAATGCTGCCTAACATGATCATCATATTATTTTCTTCTATGTATAGCATGGACATTTGGACTTGTAAATGATTCAAAGCAATAGTCTAGTTTTAACATAATGACTTAAATACTCAAGCATGTCAATAAGCAACCATGTCTTTCAAAATATCAACACTAAAGAAAGTTATCCCTAGCCCATCATGCTCAATCATTGATCCATTCATGAAACACACTCAAATATTAGCTATGCCCAATGCTCAAGTACGATCATAGTGCCCCCTAGTTGGTGCTTATAAGAGAAGAATGAGACTCAAAGCAAAAATAAAGATTGCATAAAGTAAATAGATAGGCCCTTCGCAGAGGGGAGTAGGGATTTATATAGGTGCCAGAGCTCAAGGTTTGTATTGAGAGAGAAAAATATTTTGAGTGGCATGCTTTTCCTGTCAACGAAAATGACGAAGTAGCTCACAATACTTTCCATGCTAGATACATTATAGGTGGTTCCCAAACAGAATAGTAAAGTTATTTACTCCCCATCCACCAATCAATCACACTCCACGACGAGCCGAAACCACGGGTACCGTCCATACCAACAACATTCCTGGGGGAGTTTTGTTTGATTGTTTGCATTTTTTTCTTTGATTTAGGGACTGGGAATCCCTATTACCAGCCACTTTCTTGTGAATGATAGTGAATCAACACATATCGTGAGAATAACACATCTAGCATGGAAAAATATTGGATACTCCCCACCGTTTCATGAGCGGTACGGGCACACAAAATAGAAAATTTATTTTGAATATTTAGAGATGGCACATGCAAATTTGCTTGGAACGGCATGGAAATACCGCATATAGGTAGGTATGGTGTACTCATAAGGAAAAATTTGGTTTAAGGATTTTGGATGCACAAGTAGTATTTCTACTTAGTACAAATGAAGACTAGCAAATATATTGGGAAGCAACCAAACTAAGGAACGAAAAATCACATAAGTGAGCATTGAATCATAACTAACATCGAATAATACACCACAAGTAGGATGTAACTTCATTGCATGAATATTGACTTTCGTGCATGCATAGGGAATCACAAACCTTAACACCAATATTCCTACTAAAGCATAATTACTCACTAACATGACACACATATTACTATCATCATGTTTCAAAACTATTACAAAGAATCAAGTTTAATTTGTCCAATGATCTTCATGAAAGTTTTACTATATCCTCATTGGATATCTATCACTTTGGGACTAGTTTTATAGATTGCCATTGCTTTTTGGCAAGCTCAAACAAATTTAAATTAAGCACATGAGCAAATGACAATCTACTCTCAAAACATATAAGTGAAGATTAATGAGTGGTCAAACAATTAAGTAGCTATGTGAGGACTTTCTCTCTCTATCTCTCTCTAAATAAAGATTTTCAGATCTGAATATTTTATTCAACAGCAAGCAAAAGAAAAATATCACTCCAAGAATAGCACATATCATGTGGACAAATAAAAATTTAGGCTCAACATAGGCTAACCGATAATTGTTGATGAAGAGAGGTGGGATGCGTAGCATCCCCAAGCTTAGATTATTGAGAGTTCTTGAAATATTTACTTGGGGTGACTTGGGCATCCCCAAGCTTGAGCTTTCGTATCTCATTCAATCTTCTCATACCACGGTTTCACCTATTCTCAAAAACTTCATCCACACAAAACTCAAAAAGAACTCGTGAGATAGGTTAGTACACATAATAACAAATCTACTCTTTATGTACTGCCAAGACAAGTTGCATAATAATTTTCAAACATTAGGAACTGTATACTATCATTTCCACAACTTATACCTACCAATATAGGCTATGGAAACTATAGGATAAGTAGATAACAAAACTATGACAGCAATCTGCCCAAACAAAACAGTCTGTAGCAATTTATGATAACAGTGTACTTACTTAACTCAAAAAATTATGAAAGTTTAGGAAATGCTTTAAAATTTATATGACCATACTGCGTAAAAATTTCAGAAACTTTCCACGTTCCAGTAAAATATTAAAATTCAAATACTACAGCAGAAGTTTCTATTTTTACACAGCACACATCAAACATGCAACTCAAGCATCCTAAAGGCAATTCTTGGAACTTTTTATTGAAAAACAAGATTATAAATAACACCTAACAGAGAAAAACAAAATAAAATGATGCTCCAATCAAAACTAATATTATGTGACGAATACAAATATAACTCCAAGTAAGATATACCGATAGTATTGAAGACGAAAGAGGGGATGCCTTCCGGGGCATCCCCAAGCTTAGACGCTTGAGTCTTCCTTTAATATTACCTTGGGGGTGCCTTGGGCATCCCCAATCTTAGGTTCTTATCATTCCTTATTCTCCTCATATCCGTATCTCACCCAAAACTTGAAAACTTCAATCACACAAAACTTAACGGAACTTCGTGAGATGGGTTAGTGTAGTAAATATAGATCATTCACTTAGGTACTGTCAAGACAAGATTCATAATTTTTCTCATGTTATAACTACTGTATTAAATCATTCCCACAGTTTATATTCCTCAATATAATCTATAGGAACACTTGAAATAAGCAAACTATGCATGCAAAACAGAATCCGTCAAAAATAGAACACTGTGTAAAGATCTGAATGATCACCAAACTTCCATGACTCTAAAAATTCCGAAACATTAGGAAAACTCAAGTAATTTGCATATAAAGTTTGTGTAAAAATTTCAGAATTTTTTTACGCTCCAGTAAAATCATATAATTCATATACTAGACGCAAAACTTTTTGTTTTTGCACAGAATCAAACAAGCAAGTATCCACACTATCCCAAAGGCTTTACTTGGCACTTTATTGAAATACAAAGAAAAAACATGATTACTACAGTAGCTTAACCATGTGAACACACAAAAACATAAGGTAAAAGTTTTGGGTTGTCTCCCAACAAGCGCTTTTCTTTAATGCCTTTTAGCTAGGCATGATGATTTCAATAATGCTCATATAGGAAGAATAATTGAAACATTCAAAAGAGCATAATGAATCTCATGACAAACACATTTAAGTCTAACCCACTTCCTATGCATAGCTATTTTTTGAGAAAACAATTTATGTGAGCAAGAATCATCTAGCATAGGAAGGGGAAACAAGCATATCTTCAAGAATTTGAACACATAGAGAGGAAACTTGATATTATTGCAATTCCTATAAGAATATGTTCCTCCCTCATAATAATTTTCAGTAGCATCATGAAATAATTCCAAAATATAACCATCACATAAAGCATTCTTTTCATGATCTACAAGCATAGAAATTTTACTACTCTCCTCATAAGCAAATTTCTTCTCATGACTAATAGTGGGAGTATCATAAAAGACTTGAATACTACAAATTGGTTCCACACTAAAAGAGTAATATTTAGTAAATTGATATTCATAATTATGACAAGTATCATAATAGTAATCATCACTCTTTTTCATTTCATAAGTATCATCACAATAATCATCATAAGTAGGAGGCATGCAATCATTATAACAAATTTGATCATTCAAAGTGGGGGGAATAAAAAGATCATCTTCATTAAGCATAGCATCCCCAAGCTTGGGACAAACATTAATTGCAGCAAATAAATTCTCAAACATTTCATTTTCATCAAACATAGCATCCCCAAGCTTGTGGCTTTGTATAACATAAACATAATCACTCCCATCATTAATGGTATGAATAGCACCAATAGTATAGCACTTATTATCATCATCCTCCAAGTTGGTGCCATAAATATTTTCTAGATTATAAGAAGTATTATTATCCTACCAATCATAATTACCACAATAATCAATAGGAATAACAAAATCATCCTCAAGTGTATCATATTCCACAACTATTTTTGATTCATTCTCATGAGGCCTATCAATAATGGGAGCAACATTATTTGGGAGATATACCTCTTTAGCTTTACTTTTCCTTATTTTATTCTTCTTCACCACAATATGTGTGGCTTTATTTAATTCCTCCAAACTTCTTTTTGAAGAGGTTGGTTGAATAAAAAGCTTCTCCTCATTACCTGATTTATCATAAGAAAAACAGGAGGACATTGGGAAACCTCTTCCCCTTCATTAATATTCTCTTCCTCTTCTAATTGTTTTCTTGTCTTTAAGTAATTGGCAATATAAGGATTCTCAATGCAATTTACCACGCAATACATATAGATTTCATTTATATCAAAATTAATTATTTTCATGAGACCCATGCTGGAACATCCTTAGTTTCTCGTTTCATTTCTTCATACCCCAAAGATAGACTAAGTTCTTTATGATTCTCAAGGGTAATGAGGTTATCACAATTTTTGGACACAATTCGATCATGAAATAATTCACATTGGAAATTATAATGACCACGTTCATTGCAAAGTTCACAAGGACGGCGAGAAATATGAAGTCTTTCAGCACAAACATATATCCTCTCTTGCAACCATTTAGTTTCTAAATACTTATGCCTCTTACAAAAACTATCTTCCCTTTTAGGCATGTCTTGACAATCTCTATGCACTCCACAAAAATTGACATGCTTATAAGAAAAAAAATTATCATGACTAGTGCAATCATCATTAGTACTATGTATATTAAAAGAATTAATACTAACAACATTGCAATCATGCTCATCACCCAAAGATATAGTGCCAAACATTTTAATAGCTTCTTCAACACTTGAGCACAATTTTCCTTTCCATCATTTTCACGAAAGACATTAAAAAGATGAAGCATATGAGGCAACCTCAATTCCATTTTTTTGTAGTTTTCTTTTATAAAACCAAACTAGTTAAAAACAAGAAACTAAAAGATTCAATTGCAATATCTAAAGATATACCTTCAAGCACTCACCTCCTCGGCAACGGCGCTAGAAAAGAGCTTGATGTCTACTACACAACCTTCTTCTTGTAGACTCGTGTTGGGCCCTCAAGCGCAGAGTTTTGTAGGACAACCACAATTTTCCCTCAAGTGGATGACCTAAGGTTTATCAATCCGTGGGAGGTGTAGGATGAAGATGGTCTCTCTCAAGCAACCCTGCAACCAAATAACAAAGAGTCTCTTGTGTCCCAACACACCCAATACAATGGTAAATTGTATAGGTGCACTAGTTCGGCAAAGAGATGGTGATACAAGTGCAATATGGATGGTAGATATAGTTTTTTGTAATCTGAAAATATAAAAACAGCAAGGTAACAATTAGTAAACGGCGAGCAAAATGTTGTATAAATTCTTGGAAACAAGGCCTAGGGTCCATACTTTCACTAGTGCAATTTCTCTCAACAATATTGGCATAGTTGAATCATATGTAAATATCTCTCGTGCGACAAAGAGTTCACTCCAAAGTCACAAATAGCGGAGAACTAATGAAGAAATTATTGTAGGGTATGAAACCACCTCAAAGTTATATTTTCTGATCAATCTTATGGGCTGTCCCTATATGTGTCACAAACAGCCCTAGAGTTCGTACTAAAATAACACCTTAAGATACACATCACCAAAACCCTAATGTCAGCTAGATACTCCATTGTCACCACAAGTACCCATGGGCTTGATTATACGATATGCATCACATAATTTCAGATTAATCATGTTCAATCCAACACAAAGAACTTCAAGGAGTGCCCCAAAGTTTCTACCGGAAAGTCAAGACAAGAACGTGTGCCAACCCCTATGCATAGATTCCCAAGGTCACGGAACCCGCAAGTTGATCACCAAAACATACATCAAGTGTATCAATACAACATCACATTGTCACCACAAATATCCCATCACAAGACATACATCAAGTGTTCTAAAAACCTTAAAGACTCAATCCGATAAGTAAACTTTAAAGGAAAAACTCAATTCATCACAGCAAGATAGAGAGGGGAAAACTCCATATGATTCAATCTATATCAACAAAGCTCGCGGTACATCAAGATCGTGCCATCTCAAGAACACGAGAGAGAGAGAGAGAGAGATCAAACACATAGCTACTGGTACATATCCTCAGCCTCGAGGGTGAACTACTCCCTCCTCATCATGGAGAGCGTCGGGATGATGAAGATGGCCTCCGGTGATGGTTTCCCCCTCCGGCAGGGTGTCGGAACGGGCTCCCAATTGGTTTTTCGTGGCTCTGGAGGTTTGCGGCAACGGAACTCCCGATCTAGGTTCTGCGTTGGGTTTTTTGGTATTTATAGGAATTTATGGCGGTGGAAATAAGTCCGGATGGGCCACGAGGGAGTCACAAGCCTGCAGGGCACTGCCAGGGGGGCGCGCCCCTGAGGCTTGTAACTGCCTCATGGGTTTTTGGCCCAACTCCGATGCTCCGTGGGTCTCTTCTGGTCCAAAAAAATCACCGTAAATTTTTATTCCGTTTGGACTCCGTTTGATATTTCTATTTTGTAAAACTCAAAAACAAGGGGAAAACAGAAACTGGCACTGGGCTCTGGGTTAATAGGTTAGTCCCAAAAATAATATAAAGTTGTAATAAAATGATTGTAAAACATCCAATAATAATATAGCAGCATGAAACAAGCAAAAATTATAGATACGTTGGAGACGTATCAGATGGTCAAATGCTCGATAAAATGTTTGGCGATTAGAGATGAAACCCCTAACAAGACATATGTTAAAAGTGTCTTCGTCACCCAAAAAAATGTTTGGCGAATATGTCTTGTATAAACTATTACTCCCTCTGTTCCAAATTAAATGTTTCAACCTTGATACAACTTTGTACTAAAGTTAGTATAAAATTGAGACACTTATTTTAGGACAGAGGGAGTATTTACTTTTTATCTGCAGGAAAAAGAGTGACATCAAACACGATTCGGAAGCAAATATATTCCTTGCACCAAACTTGAAAAAAAATTGTACTAATTTATGAAAATGAAGTATTGCAACTTATTTCAATTATAATTATACTTTATAAAATAAATTCTATCAATTTGGTTTCTACTTGAGAAGGTATAGTTTCAGAAAGGAAATTGGGGAGCGCCAGCGCCTAGGAAAGTTCTAGCTATTGTGGCATGTATAAACACTCTTGTTACAGACTTGTGATTATCATATATTGTTTGCTTCTATGTTATGAGGGGAGTGAAAATATGATTGAATTCTAAATGTAATATTAATTCTGAATTTGATATTATACATAGCCAGTATATCACATCTTGTGAATGTTTTTCTCTTTGCAGTGCGCCACATCTCAGTTGTTCTTGTCTAAGCCAAGAAAATGCAGTAAAAGCGACATCTTCACCACCTCGGAGCTCAATATATGGTGTCTGGGTGTCAAAGAATTTGAACCAGGAGCATTGGAATTTAAATAAGACACCTGTGAATATGTGATGGGGGGAAAGGAATAGATAACTCACATGCACTATCATACATAAGTTGGTAAGTGGTGTGGAGGAAGTAGTTGGCAAGTTGCCTTTATACAAGACATGTTTGTGGGGTTGAAGGAGGACATGAAAGTAGATAGTTTGGTGAGGGCAGAAATTGAAATGATATTTAAAGGAAAGCGAGAGACAGACAAGAACTATTTGTCACAACATAATCACAAGCATGGAATGTGCACACTGCATATAATGATATTATATATTTCCACATATAAGTTTGTTACTCCATCATAACGCACATGTATTCAACTAGATTTAGCTTCCATGGATTAGGAATAAACCAGAAAGAAGGTGACGTGGTCGGGCTGTTTTTGTACCATTCGGAGACAACAACACAACAACATAAAAGCTATATGCAGATTCAAGGGACAATAGACTGAAAAGGATGAATGTTGTATGGATAAGAACGTTGATGGACAACAAGTTCAACGGGAAAGAGCGACTAGAGGGGTGTGTGGTGTTTGTAAGAATAGAGAGAAGAAGATGCTAGCATTTGTGTTGTGGTTGAACATCGCATGCAATGTGCTGGTTCTTTGGAGAAAAATGAGCATTATTTACAAATTCATTTGTTGGCCCGTAGCAATGCACACACAATCTACTAGTCTTCTATAACACTAAGCTCCCTAGTTTTTAAGGCCTCGCAATCAATTAAGGTCTCCAATTTAGAATCATGTCATTCAATTTTGATCGAGACTCTAACCATAAATTGACACATTCATCCATAACCATGATTTCGTAAAGTTTGTCCGTAAGAGTAGCATCTCTTATAAAACACACACTCCATTGTATCCCTCACACACCAAACTAACAAAACACATAAATAATTTTCACAACTTCAAAAGAATTACATCATAAAAATAAAACATGTACAACCAAAAAAGCATGGCAAAACATGCACTATCCTTCTAGCAGAGACCAGTAAACGTACAAGTGCAACACACGTCTTACTAATATTACAATCAGATACGGAAATTAACTCTGGGGAGGCGGCGCCGGGTCTCCTTGGTTTCGTCGGTGCGCGTGGATATGTTGGTTGCCAATCATGATTGGGTACAGTGGCGGAGGTAGGAATAATTTTCAGGTGTGACGAATCATATGACCGAAAAACCATGTAGACCTCAACTATGGAAGAATGCACTAGAATACCAAATATATATTATTTGGTGTTCAATAAATGCAACCAAAATTCAAAATTTAAGTCTTGGCACTTTAAATACCTTATCTTACATTCTTAAGAAGTTGGTCCCAATTCTCTTAACATGCAAGGTGTCCACCTCATTGTCCCACTAAGCAATGCATTTAATTTGTTTCTCCCACTAAGCCATGCAAAGTGTTCCACATAAACATTTTCAACATGCAAAGTGTCCACCTTAACATCCCACTAAGCAATGCATTTAAATATTTTCTCCCACTAAATCATGTAAAATGTTCCACATAAGCAAATCATAAATTTAACTTATAAATTACAATTATTTTTACATTAGTCTATGCATGTAACGATGCCACATCATATATTCATGTTAGGCATCCTTCACATTTAATTCAAAAGTTTTTATTCTATTTTTAGACACTTTATTTTTTTGATTTTTAAGTTTATAATCTCTTTTGTTAGATTTAGCAACTACTTACGCATGTTTCTAACAAAGTTATCGCAACAACTCGTGGGAATAGAGTCATCCTCACTATTCATGTACACTTTTTCCTCAATGAAAAAGACACCCGTGTGGACAACTCCAAAGAATTTTAAACTTACATTATGCTACATATGTTTCAAAAATATTTTGCAAATATAAACTAATCAAGTGTAATAAATCTCATATATTTGTATCTTTACGCTCATATTGTTAACTGTAATATTCACATTCACATAAGCAAGCATCATCTAAACATATTATCAATAATTCCCGTAGCAACGCGCAGGGAATTGTCTAGTTGATGAAGTTTACTGGATGATTGATTGCAATTGTATCTCTATATTAACTAGGTGGGCATAAATATGACCTATCAAACTTGAAAACCACAGTTAAATCATGAATAATAACAGGATATAATGATAGAAAGAATACATACCCGCAATTAAGGTTTATTTTCATTAAGTAAAACGTGACAATGGCATTCTTCTACTGGCTTTGGCAAAAATACGGTTTGAATCTGTAAGAAACACAAGAAAACTAATTGGTTGGTGAATAACGGAATAAATGCTCGTGCATGTGATTCGAGCAAGTAACATGACAATTCAACTGATGAGATCAAGGGGGAAAGGACAACAAAATGATACTTTTCATTACATACCTAATCCTCTTCTTCGACGACACCATCTACAAAACCTCGCGGACTTGCCGAGTCGCTAGTCGTCGTCTTCGCCGATCGCGGCCTTGCGGAGTCCCTGTCGTGGTTGCCGCCTCGCCGATCACCGGCTGCACGCCCATGGCCTACTGACTGCCGGCTGTCGTCCGCCCGTGTGGCCGTGCCCTAGCTAAGCGCTACCGCCTCTGTCTCTGGTGAACGACTCGTAGGGAACCATGCAGCCGAAGTTGAGCATCGTGCTAGTGCTACGTTTTTTCTTTAGGGGTTCGTGCTAGTGCTACTGAACCCATTGTCACGGCCCACCACTCAATAGGCATGAACCAAGCCCAACACGAGGCACACGTCCAAATCCTGAAAATTGTGCTGGGCTAATACTAGTGTCGGTGCACGACATCAATGGGACCGCGAGGATTCTTTTGTAGTTTGGCGGGGAGAAGGTATGCGCAAAGAGCAGATCAAACGAACGGCGCGAGGGAAGATTTGTATGTAGGTTCGGGCCGTTGAGGAGCGTAAAATCCTACTCTTGCTTCGGTGTATTATGGGTGTTTTAGGGTTCCAGCTACAGGAATGCTATGAACAGCTGCTACACGCGTGAGCCAAAAGGTGGAAGAAAAAGTCCTCTCTCGTAACGCCTTGGGCCTTCTTTTATACGACTAAAGGGATCCCAACAGTGGCGCACAGTGTGTGCATGAGGTGCACAGTGCTACAGTGTCATCATACCTAACACTGATGAAGTGAAATAAATGCATTTAATGCTCCGTCAGGCGTCCCTGACCTTCTACGGGACGGGATAGGAGCCCGTCGCATCTGCACCTCTTAGCCTCTCAATCGCCAGCGCCTCGACACGTATCCTGGGAGTCGACACCTGGCCTCTGCACTGGCAGGGTGGCGAGCCCTTGCCGGGTGCACTCCTTGACGAGGCTCCGCAAGTCATCCCCGGCAAGATCTTGCCGGGGGTTCCGGCCCTTGGCCTTCGGTCCCGTGCCTGTTGACTTGAATGTTCCTTTGACATCTTCATATTCGCTTCTAGCAGTCCCCTAATAGGCCTCGCCGTTGGTGTGGCTACAACTGCACATGCACAAATATGGGATACTAAATAGGTTAAACTTTAGTACACCGACAACTAGTATACGGGTATATACGTATTTTCACGCCAGCTTAGGTGTGATGTTGGCCAAACCATGCCAGACTGCTAGCTTCGCCCCTGATTGGATATGTGTGTGCGCACGCATACACGAGAGAGAATGTTTCGTTTTGGATGCTGTACTCTTTCTTCTTAATGAATGACATGCAGCTCTCTTGCATGCTTTGAAAACTTGTATATGTAAAAGGATAATCTATTATTAGTAGTAAAAAAATTCGAATGAATTGTTATGTTGATAAGGTTCAATATCCACCCAAAAAGCTATTGCATTCTTATTTCAAACCATTAGTACCATTTCTATTCTATGAATCATTAGTACCCTTTTATTCTATGAGGAAGAACATATTCAAAAACTCGCACAACCACTATTTATTCTTTTTATGTATTCAAGGTCAACAATTATTGTTAGTAATATGATTATTTTCTTACAAATCCAACTTTTCTTGTTTTTCTTTTTCTTTTGACTTCATCACCACAACCAACACCACTTAGGCCGTGTTTGGTTAACCTGCAGATTCTAAAAAAGCTATTGTGAAAAAACTGCTATGAAAAAGCTATTGTGAAAAAGTTAAAAGCTGAAAAGTCAGGATACCCCAGCTTTGAAATTTACACTAGAAAGAAGCTACGGATTCTCAAAAGCTACTTTGAACATTTACCACTTTGTTAGCTTTTAGCTTTTCAAAACAAAAGTTGATAAAAAAAGCTTAACCAAATACAACCTTAGTGCCACAACTCTATTGAGTAGGGGAAGAACCACTCTGATTTGTTGTGTCGATGTCGAACTTCTTCATTTGGAAGGCCAATCGGATTGACACTTCCATCACAAGGTTGCCTGGCTCACTGGCCACTCCTGGCCGACGCGAGTTCGAGTCTCTGCTCGGGCATTGTTGCCTCACATTATTTTTCTTAATTAGAAAACCATAGGGGCTCGTCCCCTGCTGATCTAGTTTTGCCATGACCGGCATCCCACAACTTAGAAGTAGGTTGCTAACTCATGTACAAGTCACGCTAACATTCCAATGAATATTGTGATGTACCCATTAAATATAATATATGACCTGGTACTATTCCAAATAAATGACATGACATTATTATTCAAGGAAGTAAAATAGGTAATACTCGAGTGATGTGTATTCTTTGAGTGTCAAACACATTTGATACATTGGAAACAATTTACACTATCTGATAAGTAGATATATTTGGTTGAATTTTGATGTTGCATTTCAAAAACTGTCTTACAAAATTAGCACGATACACACATTAATTAATACAACTGTCACATCCTTATTCTACACCATGCAGAAATCTATCAACACATATTGCTCTCGCATGATTGTTGTCGGGCCTAGGGATGCCGCTAACACTTAGTCAAGCCGTAGACGTTGATTTCAGGAGTACACTTTGTCAGGCTATTGAGGTGTCTGTTTCAAGGTGTACGTCTGTAGTGTTGCATATGACCAGTCACTCCAGTTGCAGTTATGCTTCTAAACACATTAGTCGATTGTCATAAAAACACCGTTAAAAAAGACATGGCAAATAATATATTCGGATAACAGAGAGAGTTGTCATCTGCTTACAAACACATTAGACAGTTGTCCTGTATCACTTCAAAAAACATGGCAACTGACAGTTTGGGGTAAAGCGAGAGTTACAGTAGAAATGGGAAGAGGAGACGGGTGGTGGTTGTGCGGGCGTGTGGGCACGACGATATTTTCACCGCACGTCGGGTTGGCAACCGCGAGCTCTGCATGCATGAAACAGGCGTGTGGGCGAACTGATAAACGCCCACACACTAGTCCCTTCCTACGTGGCACACAAAATCTGCCAAAACATGTCAAGATTCGATCATACTTGCATGGACGATGATCCACGCGTGTGGTCTGAGTTGCAAAAAACCCCTACGTATGGATGTTATCTTTTTTTTTTTGCTTGAGGTGCGGGGCCGCGGTGCAGTGGGAGAATTGCCTCAACGATTAGCACTAAATGTTCAGTGGCATGGTGGATAATTAAAACGTCAAACACGTTTGATGCATTGAGACGAATTAGACCATTAGATTGGAGAATGGCATTTGGCTTCCGAGGTACATGGAGGTCGGATTTTGAAAAAAAAAATCAAAAATCAAAATTTTTGATTTCCAAAAAATCTAAAAAATGCATGTATGTAAAAATTCACGATCAAATACTTTAAATTGCGACCTGTACAAAAAAGACAAATTCAAGACCTCGAATGACGAATAGTATCATGTGTTAAAAAGTTTCGGATGTTTTTTTTTTTGCACAACCCTCATTTCAACATATTTTGACCTGAAAATTTACACACTTGTGCATTATGCCTTGATGTATGTCGGTAGTTTTTTTTAGAATTTTCTGAACTGTAAAAAATATGAATTTTCATAAATTTTGGATTTCGAATTTAGAGCCCACCATGGAGGCCGAGCTTCAAAAACAATTTCCGATTAGATTGGCACTTTTTGATGGCTGAGATGATTTAGTTCTCTGTCCTTTCATGTTTTTATATGGGTAGTAGATGGATGTATGAGGCCAAGCATTTGCTTTCGTTTCAGAAAATAATAATTCCACGTAAAAAAAGAAATATTAATTCCACGAAGCTGATTCTATTCTACTCCCAGTTAACCGCCAAAGCGCTGACGAGTCACAAACTTCGAGATGGTGGCGGCGGCGGCGGGGAAGCGGAAGCGAGATCTCTCCGAGGACGAGGTGTACCTCATCCTCCACAAGTCGGTCCTTCTCCTCACCCTCCGCTCTACTCGCCGCTTCTCCCCGGCCCGCTCTAGGGTTTTAGCGCGCCGCTCAATCTTGCTGCAGGTACTCGCCCGCGACAATCCTGACGGCGCTTCAGGAGGTGGCGCAGCACGCGGAGAGAAGGAACATCGACTGGAGGGCGCTGGTGGACAAGTCGGCCACGGGGATCACCTCCGCCCGTGAGTACCAGATGCTCTGGCGCTACATCGCCTACCAACATGACTTCATCGAGAACACTGAGGACATCGGCGCCCAGCCTCTGGTTTGTGCTCTTTCTTTATCCTGCCAATTTAATTTCGACTAGCTTCAAAATTGTGTATTCTAGCCAGTATCGTCGTTTTAGAACTGTTAGATCCTGAGAGGTTGGTATATAGAAATTCAGTTTGTTCTACTGTCACCTTATCTTTTCCTAACTGTATTGTGGTACTTCTGTTGCCCTGATTGATGATGGCAGGGTGATGAGAGCGACTTGGAATGCGAGATCGAACCCTTTCCTAAGCCGAGCAACGAAGCTGCAGCTGAGGCCTCACGGTTTGCCAAGGTACCACATTTTGTTTTTGTGAGAAGCATTTATGTCTGTATTGTAGCTGATAAGTTTCATTTACTTATCAGATGCTCCTTTTGAATTTAGGATGCCAATTTCTATTTCATCCACCTTGCCTTATTTATCTGCATTAATTAGGAACCCAGAACCCAGATATATGAACTTAAACGCCATCAATGTATTTAGTAATTGCATTTTTTTTGTATTTGATCCTTTGATCAAGCATCTCTGGGATTGAGTGCGAGATGTGCACATAATTTTGTTTGGCATCTGCTTAAGGTCATTGTGTCCTATGGTACCACAAACCAGTATCTAATGTCGTGCTATCTGTGCCATATGGTTATTGGCTTGTCCATATAGATCCTTTATTATGATCTTATACAAAGGAGTTACAAGGTGTGACCTACTTGGATTTACTTACCAGTAATGCTGCTGTGCATTAGGAGTTTCATCCAGTAAGCGTTTAACTGTGAAATATCCAGCACCCAGTAAAGTGCAGCTGCCCTCCTAAAAGTATTGAGGTGGTGTTAAGTTAGTCCTAAGTCCATGAAAGTACAAATTCCGGTCCCTTATAGTACCTTATGTGAGTCACCGTGGGTCCTGAGCAACCCAGCTCAGTGCTGACCGCATTCGTGGTGCTTTGACCGTAGCCGCACAGCCAGAATGCTGCCATGGCAGGAGTTTTGCCGCAAAGGGAGCTCCTGTGCTCAGCCGAGCTGCTCAGGACCCGCGGTGACTCACTTTTAGGCTGTGTTTGGTTGCAGAGATCTTGTAAAGACTAAAGATTAGTGGAAATCACGAGGCAATCTGGTTTGATTCCCGTATTTAGCATAGCCACTTGGAATGTTAGTTAGAGACTCTAGATGATACAATTCCAGTTGTTTTGGGGCTTTATGATTCCTTTTGAAACAGGTGGCTATCTTGGATTACCCCCTGATCCAGAATCCATCGTGACCTCATTTTTCTTCCTAAAAAACACTAGACTTTCAATATTAGTTTGATTCGAACATAGTGATCGAATTCTAATTATCTTGTGAAGGGTTTTATGTCCATCCCATTTAGGACCTCACTCATACTGTATATCCATGCTAAGTGTACTAATTAAAACTCATCCGACTAACAGTGTCGAGACAATTCAGTCCATCATGTCTTGCTATTTTACAATGCAACCTTGGCATGATGTGCAACCGATTCCTTCTCACGTTTGCATTGTTAAATTAAACATACAATTACTTGTTTTTTGGAATTGTACGTTCTTGTTGAACACTAGCTCCAGTTTTTGTTGAAGATCGATAATAGTCCTAGTACACTAGTTTGGGTTTTATTCTGTATAAGTTAGTAAGATACAGATTCTTTCACAGTGTGCCTTTATTTACACTAAAAGCAGTCTCATCAGCAGTGAAAGAACAGCCTCCTAGCCGAATAAAAAGTTTCTAAAGTCAAACCTAGCGGCCTTCCATTGATAAGTAATCCAGTCTAAGAAGAAGTGTTTTGCTAATAAAAATACTAGCCCCAAAGGCGGTCAATCTGAAAGTCTTTGCCATAAAGGGACATGAAAAAATAAAACAACAACAGTTCTTTGCAATACATCAGTATTAATCTGCAAAATATAATCTCGTGAACAGGTTATTGCAACCAATGACCCAAACAACTCAAACCTTGAATTCATTGAAAACTTTAACGGTAATGCCATACTCCTAATTACCTTATTACCATGGTAATATTCCTTCACATTCCTTTCAATCTGGTTTTCTTAGAACCAAATGCTCGCTTAAGGTACTATAGGGGGATGTGCACTTCAATAGAATTAGGACTAACTTGACACCCCCTCAATACTTTTAGGACCGCAGATGCAGTTTGCTCTTCAGTATGCGCCTCGCGAAGGCTGATTGGTTGTTGGCTCTGCTCAAAAGCTTGATTGATGCCTCGGTATCAAACGGTAGATGAAGCATGGTGTTTCACTAGAAATCATAGGATAGTGAACAGTTTAGGCTGTATGATAAGTATATGTATTCATCAATAAAGATGGAGTTCGTATGTTTCATCAAAGTTTCTTGTTCTATTAGATAGTGTAAAGGTCCATTTTATTTGATTTATAAGATGGACTTCCTATAATGCCTCACAGAGTTAGAGCCCACCTTCTCAAGTTTCACGAACTTAAAATAGTGTGTACAGAAAACTGACTGATCTACTAATTCTGCAACTGCAGCTATGAGTCAGTAATCTCTACCTTTATACGCAGAAAGACAAAAGAATAAAGGGCCATAATGTTTGCCCCCTCCAATTACAAAAGGGTGGCTATCATGTTTGCCCCCTCTAGTGACAAAAGAGTAGCAGTACATGATATGTGCAGTCAAACCTTCTAATCTTTGGCAGTGTAGATCTTTTTGAATATTAAATTAGATGAAAATAATAATCAAAGATTTTTTCTCGGAAAATGCTTTTAGACTAAATGTATTTGATTCTTATTGCAATTGAAAACAAGTATACTCACAGTTCTACTCGGGGACCATGTCTACACCCAAATGTCTTCTATTGCTGGGCAGATTAGTTATACAAAATTGCAAGGATTTGTCAGTATAACAGTTCTTATGACAGCTTCTATTTCACTTAGTAACAACGTAAAAGAGTCATCATTTATGGAAAAGACAAATCTTTATTTCATTAGCAATTTTGTATTGATTACCAACTATGTGGAATGTCATGCAATATTTGCATATTTGCACTACAATTTTCCTCATATCTTAGGTATGCACAATGGTAGTTATAATCTTATCATATAAATTACAGATCTTAATCTATGGACCTTCACGTGAGCAAGGTTCTAGTCATCGTGCTAACTCAGAAGTTCCTCTGCTAAACACTCCAAATGAGAAGATACCGCGTGTTCCATCTGACAAACAGCTTGCTCAGAGCCATCGTCTACTAAATGGTACAGGTCCAGTTTCCAACTCAAAACAGGCATCCCATACAGGGTTATCTCCTGATCCTTTTGATGGGAATGGACCTCATAAAAAGACAAAGAAGCCTAAAGCATGGTCTAGCAAGGAGGATGCAGACTTAATGGATGGTGTACTTAAGTGTGGTGAAGGAAATTGGCTCAACATTCTGCATAAATATAACTTCGATAGCACAAGAACTCATGTTCAATTGTCTCAGGTAACTAACTCTATGGTGATCTTGTAAATTGCATACTAGCATCTATTATTGTGCCGCAGTTCATCCTCGTTTACATCCATTTGGTTTTCCTTAGTCTTCCCGAATTATAATAAATTTGTAGCATGCTTTTGCAAATATGCCAAGGTAAGTAGGCAAGTGCATGTGCTTCTGGTTGCAATACTTATGTTGCTTTGCTTGTGATCTATGCCTAGAAAAAGTTTCATCTCAATCTTGGCGTGTTTGTTTAGTTCTCATTCACATATAACTGATGTGTGCTATAATGATTAGCATGATGGGACATCCATGTGTCTCCATGTACATATTTTTCTGTAGAGTAATTAGGTAATGTGTATTGTTGTTTTCAGAGATGGGCAGTCATTTGCAGGCGTCAAGGAACAACCAAGCCTGCTAAAACTAAATCAGAGTTCGATATAAAAGCTACGCAAAAGGCATTCTCTATGGCTCTTGATATGCCTATGGGGAAGCCTGGTGGATTCTCTACATTAAGAGCAGGTATTTATAAAATTCTTATACATTGTCAGTACAGCTCTCATTTAGAATAATGCTTCTTTACTGAAGTATCAACAAGTCAAACATTGTTCTGTAGCTTTGTATTTCTGAGATGTAAATCTATTCTGGCATCTTTGGAGTGCCTTGTGTTAGCCTTTTGGTGCTCATTGAAGCCTCTTCATGTAGGAGCTTCACAACAAAGCACTCAACATCCTGCTCCAGTATTCGTTGCTGCGGCACCTGAGTTAAAATGTGCAACATCCTCTTCATCATTTCCGTTGCCAGTACCAGTGCCAGCACAAGGGCAGATTCCACTTCCTCGGGTGCAACCAGCTCCTGCTCAAGCTGCTCCCTCAAAAGTGTCAAATACTTCAAACAAGTCACGAAATAGCTCTAAGAAGCAAACTGCACAAGCAAATCCTACAAATGCTCCTTCCTCGATACAAGCTGCAGCTATTGCTGCTGGTGGACGAATCGCCCCAGCAAGCATCGCCACCAATTTATTGAAAGCTGCACAATCCTCGCAAGCTGTGCACATAAGATTTCGAGGAAAAGGATCTTCAAAAACTTCTACAAGCTCTAAAATATCCACTATGTCTGGTGAGCCTGGAACACAGCCTGGTAGTGCTCAACACTCAGAACTTCCAAACTGCAGTGCCCCTACGCCATCTCCTCCAGTTTTGATAACACAGTCAATCGAGCAAGTTAATGTTGTGTCAGAAGTTGCAGGAGTTAATCCCCCAGAACAATCTGCCAGTGCACATTTGTTGGAACCTGATAGAGCATTGAGCACCACACCAGTGTCTGGACCATGCAACAATATGGAGATGGACGATAACTCTACATTTTGTGCAGTCACGATGGAGGACTTGTTTCCTGAAGACGTGAAGCAGCCGGAGATGGTGAAGCAGCCAGAGATAGTGAAGCAGACTGAGATGGTAGACCCCAAAGCTGAGAAGAGCATAGATCCCAAGGATGCCGACATGCTGGAGTTCGATCGCTTTGTTGCCCAAGGATGCTTGACTGCAGATTGTTTGGATAAGAGCAAAGGTGTCAAAATTGCTCCTGGAGCTCAATGTGCTATTCCCAGCCAGAAGAAACAACCGAAACAGCAACCCACAGTTGTGAAAAGCATCCCTGTGTCTGCTAGAGCACCAGTAACCGTGAAGAAGACCAAAACTCTAGCTTCACATGGGGCGACCTTTCCATCAACAGTCACCTCTAGTGGCCTTGTTGGCACAGGCAATGCTGGTGTGCTGAGTAAAGCAATATATCGGAAGCCATCTGGCCCAGGCACCACAGGCAAACAAAATAGGTGCCAAGAAATTATGGCCCAGAAGCAGCATGCTATGAGCTCAAATAGTAGCGCAATGGCCAGGAATGTGGCTCCCGGCGTCGGAACACCAGCCAGGAATTCGGCTCCGGGTGTCGGAACACCAGCCAGGAATGCGGCTCCGGGTGTTGGAACACCAGCCAAGAATATGGCTCCTGGTGCCGGAACACCAGTTAGGAATGCGGTTCCAGGCACCGGAACACTAGCTAAAAATATGGCTCCTGCCACCGGAGCACCCAGGATTGTGGCTCCTGGCACTGGGATAACACCAGCCAGGAACTTGCTTACCGGCACTGGAACACCACCAGCCAGGAACTCGCTTACCGGCACTGCAACACCACCAGTCGGGACTGTGGCTCCTGGCACTGGAACACCACCACTCAGGAACGCGGCTCCCAGTGCTGGAACTCCACCAGGCAGGAGCTCGTTTACAGGCACCGGAATACCAGCCGGTTGCCAATATACCCCAGTGGTGAATGGGGCTAGCAAGGGGAATCCACCTGCCAGCCAATAGTCAGGCGAACATGGTAAATGCTGTAATAATGCTCCTAGGGACAATGCGAATAGTGTCTCACACTCATAAACATCATTATCGTTTCTCTCCCCCTGCGATCACTCCATTCTTTTCTGAATCAAGTTCCTGAGGAATACATTAGATTTGATTCATCTTATCTTTGGAGTACCACTAGTAAATAGCAGAACTAAATTGTTAGAGGTAGGTATTAAATCTTGGTTTATGGTCACAGTTGCCTTTTTTTTAGGATCTGAATTGTCGTTGTATCAGTGTGGCCAGTGGAGATTGACGATCTGCATATGCTGCCTCTGAAAGTGGAGTTGTTTTGACGTGAGGAGATCTCTTCTGGTTCATGAATTGGTTGTTGGATGGGAAAGTTGTGGCCACACCCAACTCTGGATAGATTAGCTGTTATTGGTAACAGAAGATGTGTATATCAATATGCAAGCGATGGGTGGCGGCTGCCCGCCACAGGCCAAAGCGGGTGCCAGCTCAAGATGCGGGCATTCACGGCTCTCTGCCACACTCCGCCAGGATTAGTGTGGGGCGGTGCGGGAGCCCGCCACACGCCCGCATATTGGTGTCCATCGTTCAGACATTAGAGTACAGAGGAGCCCCCGGCATGTACTAGAGCACTAAGGGTTGGTGTGTGCCGCCTGAGGCGTGCTTGTGCGTTGCTATCTGAGCTTCAACGCGCCTTTTCCATTTTCAAAGAGTTCACACGCGTTCGTTCTCTACTGATAGCAACCTAATGGTTGTTAGCTTCAAGTTAATATTTCTCTATTCTGTATTTTTTTTGTTTCTCTTTTCTGTATAACGTATGGAAACTTTGGCTTGTAATTAATGAGAATGAGATGTCTCTGTGATTACCCACAGTGACTGGTCTTACATCGAGGTATGGCATGTGCTTGCTAATATAAATTCAGATCATGGTACTGTTTCATCGGCACACATTATATGGGGTCAGGAGGTTTTGGTTGAAATTGTGATGCACATCTATGTTTGTTCATAAGAACTGATAGACACAAGATGGAACTTTGCTTTTATTTTTCTTATGGCTGCAGTTCAGAATATATGTGGAGTTCTTTTGGATCTTTTTTAATTCATGATTTAGAGACGACAAATCTGAAGTAGTCAAGTGAAGTATTCGTTTTCTTAAATCTGGCCATATTAAATCTATGTATATTTTGTTGCCTAACAGTGTGTGATGCTCTTCTTGAACCATAGTTTGCTGAAATCTTTCTAGAATCTCTCCATACCTGTTCATGTTCATTATCGGCGGTATATATGTTCTAAGGTGATATCATTAGAACTCTTCTTTGTTGCCAGAATAGATATGCACTTGTACATTTTGTCACAAAAAATTGGTGTGATTTTGGCGTACCCTGGAAGTTGCTAAATTAGTCATGTCTTACATTTTAGGAAGTGATATTCCAAAAGATCAAAGCGAAACCAACTTATTTCGAATTATTAGTTGTCAAACTTAAGTGTTTCTCTTGCTTAGGACGATTTATGTTTGTAGCTAGACTATAAGCATGCACAAAAAGATCAATGATCGAGTATTGTTCAGTCTGGAGCAAAGAAAAATCTTTGTATTATCAATTCTGTTGGTTTGCAGGCGGTGATCTGGCCGACATGGCCGGCTCCGGCTCGCCGGCGTTTGCAGGCGGTGAGGTTGGTGGCTCCTGCATGAGGATGGCGCCGTCGTCGCGTAGGAGGTGTGTGGGACAGCGGGTTTGCGGACCGATGGTGTTGCGTCGCCGGTTGCGTGGGGGTGCTCGACGAGGTGGCTTCGGGCGAAAGCCTAGACGACACGGCGTCTGCAGACGTCGTTTTCCTCCTTGTGGGGTCGTTGTGGCGCCTCTCCTTGCCCTTCACCTTCGGACCATGGCCATCGGGCGAAAGCCTAAGACTCCGTTGTGAGTCGGGTGACGGCATCGTTCTCCCACGTCGCTATACCCCCTTGGGGCCGTTGCCTTGAGGGTCATTGGCCTCCTTCGTGCTTTCCCGGAGCTGGACACACACGCCATCGCGGTCAGCAGGTGCCCGACTGGTGATGTGGTTGGCGCAACTTCTTGTGCGGCGACGATGACGGTTGTGGGCGGAGTTGGTTTGCTGCTGAGTGTTGGTAGTCGGTCTCATCCGACGTGTTCGAGGGGTTGCTGCACCTCACTTTGTCTTCCTGGAGTCTGAGCTGCTGAGGAGGGGCTTTGCGGCGACGGTGACGCGAGGCGGGTGGTTGGTTCTGGCGCAGGCTCGGCGTAGGCTCAACGCTTTTCTCCTGCAATGCTCGTCGACAGAGTCGGAGCTGCCTGGTAGTTGGCGCGTGTGGTTGACTGTTTGGCATCGGCCGACGCAGGCTTCGGCGCTTGCTTGCGGCGAGAGCTATTTCGATGGTCGTCGATGGTGGAGTCGGAGTCGCCCTTGAGGAGGTGTGATGACGATGACACCAGGTTACATCCTCGACGGTGTTCTCTCCTTGGCAGCATGTGTGCGTTCTTGTGTGGGTAGTTCTTGTGTGGGTAGCCAGGTCGTCCTTTGAGTCCTGTGTGGACGTGTTGTAACGGTTTTCGCCCGATTTTCCATTAATTAACCGGATAATTCTCTTCTTCTTTATTAATGAGATGAGCCAAAGCTGTTGCCTTCGTTTTAAAAAAAATGCTATTGGTTTAGTGAGTAGTTTCAAAGACCCAGATATTTGTATCAGACTAGACTACTAGAGCCTAGAGAGACAACTGCTATCTTCACCGATTACCCTGTAAACTGTAACTGTAGGGACACTGGCAATTGTGTTCCCACGAACTCTCTCTACTACAATGGATCTCCTAGAAGTACAACTCCAGTAGCCCACTTCACAACCATCTTACAAACCCAGTATTGTGGTAAGATTTGGCCGTTCTAGTACTGGTTATTTGGCTGGTGCATCTGTTTTGAGATGTTAGAGCATCTCTAACCGACCCCCCTATAAAACTTTAGAGTAAAAATTCCTTTTTTTTTCTTCTCTAACCCTTAGGCATTGTACAATGCAAGCGTTTAGGAAGGTGCTTAGAGAAATAAACTAATTTTTTTAAGCATCGATGTTTATTTGTAGAGGGTAGACACTTAATTATGCGTCTTTTCTGTAGAAATAGGCAATGATGCTTCATAAAAATCTGATTTATTTTTCTAAACACCTGGTATTGCACAAGGCCTCATAATGGTTAGAGGAGTAAAAAAATTAATCCAAGGCAGCCCCTCCTCCTAAACATACACCGTCGTCCATTTGTAGAGTAAAAATTTCCCCTTCCTTCTCGGCTGCACCCTCCCCATCCCGTGTCACATCCACTCAGACGTCGCCCTACTTATCTTCACTGGCCGCCACGCGCCACTTTCGCCCCCCTGCACCATCCACCGCGCTCCTTCCCCACCTCGATTCGGCCTCTTCTCGTTGTCATCGCAAAAATCAATGGATCTATTCGTTGTCGTCGTCAGATTCGACACACCCAGTCCTCGACGCCGTCACCCTTTGGAGTGATTTGATGGGGACCGAACCGTGTCTGCACCTCGACTGCTCCACGCCACCTTGAATGTATTGGCAAGTTTGAAAGCACATTTGCTCCCTTGGTGGTTTTGATAATTAATAACAACATATATTTCATTGGACTCATGTTTTTATTAAGTATATTTCAGGAAAAGTCCAATGATGGGATGGCTATAGACTGTGAGGAGACCCCAAGATGTAAGGAATGGATTGACAAAGCTTCAAGAAAGGAGACTCTACATTTTACTTTGTGAGAAATCACTTTGAGTCCATAGGAAAGCCAATACTATTAAAAGGGGTATGGTATTGTTGGTGAACAAATTGCTCCACGTGCACAAGTGACAGCCACCAAAAACACCCACAAGCTCTCCCACAAAAATACTTTGTCTAAACCCTACCACACAAAATCGGTGCCACCAAGTTTTTTCCACTCGGCTCTGTCGATTTTCATCCCAGGAAGAACCCTAGCCAAACGCTAAGTTCTTGGTACAACCAAGTGCGGCATCGGTGCAACCGAGTTTTGGTGACTAACATTCCGGTGTCCAAGTTTATAAAATCAGAATCTCGAAGTTTTATGAATCGGTGTCACCGAGTTTGGAAACTGCCCTCGGTCACTCATATCGGTACTACCAAGAATCATATATCGGTCTCACCGAGATTCTTAAAATTGCCACATTTTGAACAAATCGGTACGACCAAGTTTTGCTTCGGTTTCACCGAGCTGGTCAATAATGTTGTAACGGTTGGATTTTTGGAGATGCCTATATATACCCCTTCACCACATCCCACTCGAAAGAGAAGCACTCAGAACAGGTCCTCACTTCCCATATCCAAATTTCTGAGAGAGAACCACCTACCCTTGTGTTGTGATCAAGATCATCCACTCTAACCATATGGATCTTGATTTATAGCCTCCCCAAGTTGCTTTCCACCCAATCAATCTCTTCTACCAAGCCAAACTTGTGAGAGAGTGATTGAGTGTTGAGGAGTCTATCATCTTGAAGCACAAGAGCAAGGAGTTCATCATCACTATCAAGCCTATTACCTTTTGGAGGGTGGTGCCTCCTAGATTGGCTAGGTGTCGCTTGTGAGCCTCCTACTTCGTGTTGTGTAGTTGAATGAAGAAGTTTATTTGGGCAAGGAGATCGCCTACTTCGTGAAGATCTACCCATAGTGAGGCTAGTCCTTCGTGGATGGAAGCCATTATGGAATAGTCAAGGTTGCTACTTCGTGGACCCTTATGGGTGCAGCCCCCCGTGGACTCTCACGACCGTTACCCTTCGTGGGTTGAAGACTTCATAAACATGGATGTACGAAGCGCCACCTATTGGAACCACGGGAAAAATCTTCGTGTCAACAATTGTGTTTGATCTTCTAACCCTACCCTCTACTACATGTCTTTGTCTTTACTTTCCGTTGCTATACTCTTAGACATGCATGTGTAGGGTGTGCTTGACTTGCTATCATTGCTAAAATCTGCCCACAACTAAAATTGGGAAAATGTAGATTTTTTATTTGGTCAAGTAGTCTAATCACCCCCTCTAGACATACTTTTGATCCTACAAGTGGTATCACAGCTTTGGTCTCCATTGCATTGTTTTCACAACCTAGGAGAGTATGGCGTCTAGTGAGGGAAACTATCACCGTAGAGGTGCATATTTTGATGGTATAATTTTTGCTAGTTGGAAGCATAAAATGTAAATGCATATTCTTGGTCATAACCTTGCCGTTTGGGCTGTTGTTTGTGTTGGTTTACTAGGTGAATTCTTTGGTGATGGAAATGAACCGGATCGTGAAGCGACCGCGGAAGAATTAAAGATGTTGCAATACAATGCTCAAGCATGTGATATTCTTTACAACTGCCTATGCCCCGAAGAATTCAAAAAAATCGGCCGTGTTAAGAATGCAAAGGAAATTTGGGATACTTTGGTTGATATGCACAAAGGTACCGATTCCATCAGAGAATCTAAGTTGGATGTGCTTCAAAGTCAACTTGACAAGTTCAAGATGAAGGATGGCGAAGGAGTCGCAGAGATGAACTCTAGGCTAGCTCTCATTGCCAATGAGATTGCCGGCTTAGGAAGCGAAGAAACGACCGATAAATTCATCATCAAAAAGATACTTAGATCATTGGATGGAAAGTATGACACCGTGTGCACATTAATCCAAATGATGCCCAACTACAAAGATCTCAAGCCTACGAAAGTCATTGGTAGAATTGTTGCTCATGAGATGTCATTCAAACACAAGGAAGAACTTCATAACAAGTCAAGCGGTGCTTACAAAGCCTCAAGTGATGCTCCCGCTACATCAAGCGACAACCTTGTTACCAATGAATAGATAATACTCATGGTCAAGAAATTCAACAAGTTCTACAAGAGTAGAGGCAAAGAGAGGAACTCCAACTCAAGATATGAAGAGAAGCGTTCATCTAGTCGTGACCGGAATTGTTAAAATTGTGGAAGGCCCGGACACTACTCCAATGAGTGCACGGACCCCCACAAAAGAAGGGAAGAGTCACCTAGAAGAAATAGCTCAAGAGATGAGTCACCTCTAAGAGAGAGGAGTAGAGATGATCGTTATGAACGAAGACCCTCCAGGAGAAGTAGGGATTCATAGAAGAAGAAAAAGTACACCAAGAGCTACTCAAGAAGAATACATCAAGCTCATGTTGGTGAATGGGTTTCCGGCTCCAATTTTGACAACCACTCTGAGAGAACCTATCACTCCGACTCCGACTATAGTCAAGATGAAGGTGTTGCTGGACTTGCACTCGTTTCCTCCAACTCCTACGAAATATTTGATTCACCAAATGAAGGGACTGAAAGTTTCTTCATGGCTAAAGACCCCAAGGTATCACACCCCGAGTATCTTGATTTCAATAGTGACGAGGATGACTTACTAGGAGATGATGACTTGTTGTTTGACAAATCTAGTGATATTAGTCAAAATGAACTTGTTAGTAATCAATCTAGCCAAGATAAGTCGTGTGATGATGATAAGATGGAAATAGAGCGACTAACTAAAGAACTAAACACTCTTAAGTTAGCCTACGAGTCTACTTTAGAAGATCATAGAGAACTTGTAAGGACTCATGAGAAGCTCCACTTCGAGAAGCTCAATTTGGAGCAAGAGCATGAATTCCTTAAAGCTATCAATGACGATCTTCGAAAGAAGACTTCCTCTTATCTAGCCAAACGACTTCTGTTGTCTACATTCATTCCACAAGTTAAGGCTAAGCAAACTAGTAACAAAGGCAAGAAAGGTTCTTCAACTAGTAGCAATAAAAATGATAAATCCAATGATATTGCTTCTAGTAGTTCTATTGATTCCACTAGCGATTCTCCTAGCCAAGTTACACTTGAGCAAGAAAATGATCTATTGAAAGGAATTATAGAGAAGGGTGTCTACAAAAGTCTTGTCGGATGTAAGCAATTTGAGGAAATTGTGCGCAAGCATGGAGGATACCGGAAGAACCATGTCATTGGCTACTTCAACGCTAATGGAGTTGAATGAGAAGAAGGTCAATACCCCAAGCCCAAGTTCGTTCCTCAAAGGGAGAAGTATGAACATACTCTTCCCAAGGGAACAAAATCTCAAGATGTCCTTCCACCACAAGACCACAAGCTCAAGGGCAAGGACAAGCTTCAAGAGGAGACCGACTCATATGAAGATGAACCCCAAGATTTGGTCAAATGGGTTCCCAAGGCTCCTTGAGGGAGTCCTGGATTAAGGGGTCGTCGGGAGGCCGACCTATCTCTATGGGCCAGACTATATGGGCCACTTACCGAACACAGGATTCATTGAAGATCTTATCTCCAAGATGGAAGCTTTGGGAAGTACGACTCGTACTCCATGTTTGATGTAGCAAATAGGCATGCTTATCTCTTTGGCGTGTAACCAACCATGTGTAAACCCTAGGTACCCTCGGCGTCTATATAAGCCAGAGGGTTTTAGGTTATAGGGATATAACAACTCATCTAGGGTTAGCTATTTGATCTCGAGGTAGATCAACTTTGTAACCCCTTATACCATCAATACAACCAAGAAGGACGTAGGGTATTACCTCCATAGGAGGGCCCAAACCTGGGTAAATCTGTGTCCCCTTCGTCTCCTGTTACCAACAATTCTAGTCTCACAGTTCGTGACCCCCTACCTGAGATCCACCGGTTTTGAGACCGACATTGGTGCTTTCATTGAGGGTTCATCTGTGAGCACTCAAGGGATCGATGTCTTGCCTTGTCATCAACGAAGAGGTCCATAATATGGACACTTTCGTCCCCGGACAGATCTTCGCCTTCGGCAGCATTGTGCTGCACGCCGACCCGACCGGCCATCTAGGCCGAGTCGAGAAATTCGCCCCTAATCGAGAGGTCAGATTCGGGAACTTAGAGTTCTCCGTACACTCTCGGGGCGACTTGTCACTAACCGGGCTTGCGACTCCGTTTGCCATGCCCGAAGTCTCCGAGGCTTTAACCTCGAGTTCCTTCTTCGATTACACCAGCAGGGTCAACCACGGTGGTGTACCCACTCCTGGTCCGGATCCGGCCATAGTTCTAGAAGGCTGGACACTCGTTCTTGCCGAACATCCTTCTCATTCGGACGCATCGGAGGTCAGCTCAAAGGTTCCGAATAGTATTGTCCAATCGAGCCCTTGGCGTTCGACGAAACCCTAGATCGGATGTCGTCGATGGGAATTTCCAATGTTTCATCCCCGATCTGCGCTCAGATCGGTTACAGTATGGGTCGAGACTAATTTTTTGACCCACCCACGACCCACTTGATAGCCACAGTCGAAGATTTAATTGACATGTTGGACTATGCCTGTGAGGAGGTAGAATACATGGATGAAGAGGACTGTGCCCCCACCGCTGTTAATACCGGGCGATGGGCCGCCACTTCTACATATGACGTCTACATGGTGGACACTCCTAATGGTGACAAAACGCATAATAATGATGGCGACAGGTCGGGCGACGAGCCGTCAAGGCGCCGAAAATCTCATAAGCGGTCCAAAGGCAAAAAGGGAAGGAAAGCCATCATCGGCACCGGGGACGGAGTTATCCCCGAGGACCGCTGCAACCCTGATATCCCCGAACACCCGTGAGAGGGTAAGAAAAGGCGTGAAGACCAGAGCAACCCCGACGACGTCAACGACTCCGAGGACGACAACTACCTCCCTCCCGTCAAGGAGGAGGATATCCCGGCAGCCGATGACCTGGACATCCCTGATAACCATGAAGATCAAGAACTGTTCAGACAACAGCTCATAGCGACGACGCGCAACCTGAAAGCTAAGGAACGGCAGCTTAAAGCCGAACATGATGACCTCAATGATCGATCGACAAGAGTCCTCTCAGCTGAAGAAGCACATGGAGCCGGTCTATCGGACCAGCCCAAAAGCTATCCACGAAGAAGGCTGCTACCACAATTTGACGACGAGCTCACCGATACCCCATCTCCGAAACATACTCCATACGACAAGCCAAACCGCCCTCCTCGCGGGCGTGATCGGAAGGCTGCCGCCGCCGATTATAGGCCGACAATACACCACATACGGGGAAAGGAGACACTAGAGCCCAATGGCAGGTTTGACCTACGTGATGACTTAGATCACAGAGTAGGCCGTACAAGATTCATTTACGGATCCAGAGGATACTCACCCGATAGACGGGATGGGTACAGACCATGGCTCGATCGAAGAGATAACAGAGACCGGGAACGTAACCAAGCTAGAACAGACGCCGATTACAGCCGCGACATAGGTCGGGTTTGAGGAACCGCTCACCCGTTATGTTTCAGATCAGGTGATGCGGCATCAGTTCCTAGAAGGGTTTAAATCCATGAATATCAAACAATAGGATGGGACAACTGACCCAACCGTATGGATCGAGGACTTCCTCCTCCACATCCACATGGCTTGAGGAGATAATCTCCATGCTATCAAATACCTCCCCCCTAAACTCAAGGGGCTAGCTCGACACTGGCTAAACATCCTACCCGAAAACTCCATTGGATGTTGGGAAGACCTAGAGGATGCATTCCGCTCTAATTTCCAGGGAACCTATATTCGGCTGTCGAACTCCTCCGACCTAAGTAACATCATACAAAAACCCAAAGAGTATGCACGACAATTATGGAATCAATTCTTGACCAAGAAGAACCAGATTGTCGATTGCCCGGATGCTGAAGCAATAGCCTCTTTACGGCACAATATTCGGGACGAATGGCTGGCTCGCCAGCTCGGCCAGGATAAACCTCGGACTATGTCCGCCCTTACTTCCCTAATGACCCTCTTTTGTGCGGGTGAAGACAATTGGCTAGCAAGACATAGCCACAACTCCGAAGCGCTCAGAACCTCCGAGGTTTGGGACGGCAATGGGAATCCCAAGCGCAACAAGAGCAAGCATCGACACAATAACAGTGACACCGATGATACAACCGTCAACGTCAGCTTCCGCAATTCCCGTCCTGGGAAGCGAAACAAGCTTCCTAAAGGTAATCGCGACGGACCCACTCCGCTGGAAAAAATCATGGGGCCTTGCCAAATCCACGGGACCCAAGAGAAGCCCGCCAACCACACACACCACAATTGTTGGGTGTTTAAACAGGTTGGCAAGCTCCCACCCGAGGATCAAAGCAAGAGCCCTCACAGCGAGGATGAGGATGAGCCTCGAGGTCCGATTGGTGGCAATCAAAAGAAATTTCCTCCGGAAGTAAAGACAATAAACATGATATACGCCACTCATATACCCAAGAAGGAGAGGAAGCATGCCCTTCGAGAGGTCTACGCTGTAGAGCACGTGGCCCCGAAGTACAACCCATGGTCGGCATGTCCGATCACCTTTGATCGGCGCGATCACCCAACCAGTATCCGTCACGGGGGCTCGGCCGCACTCATCCTTGACCCTATTATCGATGGGTATCACCTCAGAAAAGTCCTAATGGACAGAGGAAGTGGCCTTAACCTGATTTACTCAGACACGGTGAAAAAGATGGGCATAGACCCGTCACGAATTAAACCCAGTAACACTACCTTCAAAGGGGTGATTCCAGGTGTCGAAGCCCGATGCACGGGCTCCGTTACCCTAGAAGTTGTGTTCGGCTCACCCGATAACTTTCGCAGCGAAGACTTGATCTTCGATATTGTGCCCTTCCGCAGCGGCTATCATGCCCTGCTCGGCTAGACAACGTTCGCCCGTTTCAACGCCATCCCGCATTACGCATACCTCAAGCTCAAGATTCCTGGCCCCAAAGGGGTCATCACTGTTAATGGCAATACATAGCGATCTTTACAAACTGATGAACATGTGTTGGCCCTGGCGGCCGAATTTAGTTACAAAGATGATCGGCAAGTTCCGACATCTGCCGTAAAGGCACGCAAGGTCGGGAAGTGAGCTCGGCTGCATGACGAACTCTCGGAGCCTTCCTCTCCTCTCAAATAGGGACTCGCTCCCCATCGCACGCCCCCATGACCAGTGAAGTACGTGCCAAGAAGGCACAACTTCGCACTTAAAATTCCACGGGCAGCGGTGGGGAAACAAGGGTGGGAGTCCAGTTGGACCGGACTACTACCATTCAATACGTCTTTGGACACAATACAAGGACCATTGAAGGGCCCACCAAGGGCGTAAAGCTTATTCATAATTCGGTGACTTTTCAAGACCTTGTTTGCAAGATCCATTCGCCGAACAACCAAATATCAGGAGTCAACTAGCAACAGGGCACATCGAGGACGTAAGGCCACCAATCAAAGACCCCTGGTACAACCACTCATGTAATCTCTTTTTTCACATACCTGTAAGTAGTTGCTTCGGCACTTCGAGTAATAAGAGTTATGGAGAAAACAAAAAATATATAGCATCATTTTACATGTTTGTCTGGTTGTCCTTTTTGGCACATATTTTCCTTTTCTCCCTCTTCTCGCAACATAGTTCGATATGTTAAGACACAACCGGATAATATACCGAGGGCTCGAGCTTAGAAACGAATAGCCTTACGTATGTTTTATTATGTGTTCGGCGTCTTGGAGTTCACTTTATATGCATCGGTTACGAACTATGTCTTGGGTCAATAGTTGGGTTGCCCGGCTCCTGTGCTTGCCCCTTTACGTTTCGCTCGTTTGGCTCAAAGGGCAAAGGGAGAACCTCTCCGATTGTGTTTCTGGTTAGTATGATCAAGCACTTCAGGGGAGAAAGCCGAAAACCGACCATCATAGTATGCGAGAGCCGGTCTATGAATCCGAGTCTGAAGTGTTATACCTACATCCTCGTCAGAGGATATTCCGCGTTGTGCGAGGGGTTTTGCTATCCATGCGAACCATGTGATGCTGGCCTTAGCCGCGGTTCATCCGAACATCACAACACTCCGGGGGCTAGTCCTTAGCCCCCCCCCCGCAGTCCTTTTCACGCCCCTACGGCTAAGTGAAAGAAATAAGGCACTATAGTCTGATTGCCTAGTCCGCCGCACTCTACCGCCTTCGGGTTCCGATCACTCGGCTAAGGAATATTGAGCATTGGCAGAGACACCCCATGTAGTATCTGCATGGGGGCTGAAGCTGACGACTCGCATCTTTCAGTTTCAAACGGCCACACAGGAGTTATAAAGGAATGCAAAAACATCAAAGTTGAATAAATAACTTATAACATTAAAAACTTTGAAAAGTCTTCGGACACATTACAATTCATTCAAATACATTAACGTCCGAATACTGAGAAGCTATTGCCCGAGCACCTTCCATTACTCCTGCAAAGTACAACTTGGGGCGTCTATGCTCCTTCCCGGGAGGCCGCAAGGCGATGGCTACCTTCATCGGATCCAACCCCGGCCAGTGCACCTTGGCCTTGGCAAGGGCCATCCGGACTCCCTCAATGCAAGAGGAGTGCTTCAGAGTGTCGAGGCGGGGCGAAGCGGCAATTAACTTCTGCACCAGGCCGAAGTAGCTGCCTGGCAGTGGCTCGCCAGGCCATAGGTGGATGCAGAGGCCCTTCATGGCCAGCTCCGCCATCTGGTGCAGCTCCATCAACTGCTTTAACTGCTCCATAAGAAGAGGAGAGCGCTCGGGGGGCTCCGAACTGTGCCTAGAACAGACGAGCTTCGTCTCCTTCTTCTTTCGAGGCGAATAGCTGATTGGCGTCCACCACGCTCTTCTGGAGATCGGAGGAGGCGCCTGAGGAATGCCGCACCTGGGTAAGCAATTTGAATTTGCTATCCCCGGAGACGCACTGTAGTAAGTATGCCTTACCATCCATTATGTCCTTCGCTTGGCGGACCTGCTCCTCATAGAACCACCTATCCACCTGCTCCTTCTGAAGATCGTTCTTCAGGGTAGATAGTTCGGCCGCGCTCTCCTTGCCCTTCTGCTCAAGGGCCTTGCACTTCTGGCTGGCGTCCTTGAGCTTCTGCTCAACCTCCGCCGCACGAGCCTCATGCTTGTTGCTGGTGGCTCATAGGGCAGAGAGGGCGCTAGCCGCTTCCTTGGCCGCCGCCCTCTCAATGGCCGCTTGGTCTTTTGCTTGTTGGAGCTCGGCCTTGAGCCTCTCCACCTCTTTTGCTGAAGTTGTTTAAACATTAAAACACTATGTACAACTGCATGGGCAGTGTTCGGGCAAATGTATTCAGATTTTGTTTTGACCTACATTGTGCCTCGTCGAATCTTCTGTTGAGGGCATCAACTTCGTCCTCGGAGCGTTTAAGCTTCCGATTCAGTTCGGCTAGTTCGGCGCCATTTATGGCCGCCGCTGATGACGAAGCCTACAATACACATGCAGTTGACATGTTACATGGGTTCTATACTCCCGAACTATATCCAATCCGATCATATGTTCGACCTTCTTAGGGGCTAATCTAACGCTCGAGACACATAATTTGTATCTAGTCCGGAATTGGATCCATGATTGACCCCTAGGTAAGTTTTTTCAAACTCACCTAGGGCTCGGGGGCTCCCATGTACATAATAGTAAAAATAAGTAAAAACTTTGCACATAAGAATTTCATGTGACTTACTTGAAAACCCGTCAGGAGACCTTTGAAGGCCTCCTTCAGTCCGTTGTCGACGGACTGAATGGGTCCAGTGCTCCTCGGAGATGGAGGCGCTCGATAGAGCCTCCTCCATGACCGAGCACCAATTGGTCGGAGGTGATCGGATAACTCGATCACCGACCGGAGTTTGAACCAGTACCTCCGGAGGCGTGGTGCGCTTTGGAGATGCCCTCGCAGGGGACTGAGCAGTCGCTTGTCCGGCCTCCTCAGTGTCCGGGCGGGGTACCTCCCCCCGGTCTTCGGTGACCGAGGTATTAGCCTCAGCCATTATGTCATATCCCCCGCCTCCGGTGCCCGGCTCCATAGGAGCATGTTGGGATGACACCTCCGCAGTATCCTTCGCGGCGCCTGCAGTAGCAGGATGCGAGGCATTCCCACTCTCCGCTAGATCGGTGGATGGGGTCTCCCCGTCTGATATCTGATCGGTGGGAAGGACGCGTGGGGGCTACAAAATCGATAAGCACCTGTGTGTTAATAAACTCTAAACCTGTTAAAAACAAACAAGGGGTCTTCGGATCCTAATCTTCGGGCTGGGGGCTTGACCCTAAGGTTCCTTCTTGGAACCACCTTGAGGTCATCAGACCCAGTGTCTGAGTACGAGCTGTCGTCATACAGGATAACATGTGCCCGACGTGTTCTCTTCTGGGCAGGAGGGGGTACCTCCTCCAGGGCACCCGATGACGCCGCCCTCTTTCTTGCGAGGGGGAATTGCCTTCCCCCTCGGCTTCGTCCTCCTCTTCTTACTCCTGCTCCTCCTCTTCCTCTTCTTCATCATGCTCCTCCTGATTCGAGGAGGCATGAGTTTCCCCGGACATAGTCTCTGACTGGTCCCAGATGCGAAGGCCGCTTCGGCCTGGTTTCTTCTTCTCCTCCTTCTTCGTGGGGGCCTCATAAGGCTTCGCCACGAGCATTTCCACCAACAGCCCGGACCTGGCGTCTTCGGGCTGAGGTGCCGGACTGCTGATGTTAACGGCTTTCCTTAGCCATTTCTGCAAGGGAGTGATCGGAAGAAACGTTATGAATCCTTTTTGAGAAAAGTAAAACCGATCAAGCAGAAGTGTACCATACCTCGAAGGCGGGCTTGGAGGCGTGCAGGCCTCTGTCTTCCTCCTCGGATGGTCAGCTCTCCTATGACTTGAAGAGTGCATTCCATAGCTTCTCTTGCGTAGTGCAGAAGAGGTTTCAGATTATGGGCGCATTGTCAAGCTAATGAGCCCACAAGGGAGTATCCCGGTGCTGGCAAGGGAGGATGCGTCTCCGCAGCATCACCTGGACCAAATTGGTCAGCTTGATGTCCTTCTCGACCATGGAGCCGATGGCTTCTGCAGGTCTCTCACCTCCTTGCTCGGTCCCCAGCTAAGGCCCTTTTTGAGCCATGAAGCTAGTCTGGTGGGGGGCCGGATCTGAATTCAGAAGGGGGGGGGGTCTGACCTTCTTCTCGTGGTTCTGTGATGTAGAACCACTCCTTGGCCATGCCTTGATGGTTTCAGTGAAGGTGACCGATGGCCACATGATGCGGGTGAGCTTTCCGATGACAGCTCCGCCACAGTCTGCGTGCTTCTCGCCGACGCACTTCGGCTTGACGTTGAACACTTTGAGCCATATCCCAAAGTGTGGCTCGACTCACAGGAAAGCCTCACAGACAAGGATGAATGTTGAGATATGCATAAAAGAGTTCGGCGGGAGGTCGTGGAAGTCGAGGCCGTAGAAAAACATCACCCCCCTGACAAAGGGCTGGAGCGGAAAGCTTAACCCCCTAATGAAGTGGAGGAGGAAGACCACCCTTTCGCTCGGCCGGGGAGTGGGGATCACTTGGCCCTCCTCTGGCGCATGGTGGCGGATGTCAGCGGAGAGGTAGCCAGCCTTCTTGAGGTCGAGGATGTCCCGATCGGTGACCGTTGAGGCCTTCCACTAGCCATTGGAGCCCACCATTGATGAGATCGGAGGTGGGGGCGAAAGACCTAGATCTGTGCTTTAGAGGCGTAGAGGAATGGAAGACACACAAGGCGAAAGGGGAGCGTGAATAGGCTTTGGGGTTTTCTTCCCCTTTTATGAGGCTTATCGATTCGGTCTCCCCTTGCTGCGCCATGAATCCCTCTGCTTCTCGAGACATGCGAGCCATTGCACGCGCGTGATTAAACATATCCCGTATAAAACGGGACACAATCAGTGCATTGCTAGATCGTGATGATTAAAATGGCCTCGAACCGCGAATCGAGTTTGTGTAACTGGTCTAGCGGTCGTGGTGGGCTGTGACCTTTCATCAGAAAGGTCGTCAGAGGACATAGTTTTGGTCCTTGACGTTTGGCCTTCAAGACCGGCCTATTTACTGTGTTCGTATGTTCCACTATGCGGAAAGCTACTTGTCATCGGAGGAACTCACCTCGCAAGCTAAAGACTCTGATCATGTGAAGCAATTGAAGTTGAGACCCTTGGCGTTGGAGGCAAGTTCGGGGGCTACTGAGGAAGTCCTGGATTAAGGGGTCCTCGGGAGGCCGACCTATCTCTATGGGCCGAACTATATGGGCCACTTACCGAACACATGATTCATTGAAGATCTTATCTCCAAGATGGAAGCTTCAGGAAGTACAGCTTGTACTCCACATTTGATGTAGCAAATAGGCATGTTTATCTCTTCGGCATGTAACCGACCATGTGTAAACCCTAGGTACCCTCGACATCTATATGAGCCGGAGGGTTTTAGGTTATAGGGGTATAACAACTCATCTAGGGTTAGCTATTCGATCTCGAGGTAGATCAACTCCGTAACCCCTTATACCATCAATACAACCAAGCAGAATGTAGGGTATTACCTCCATAGGAGGGACCGAACCTGGGTAAATCTGTGTCCCCTTCGTCTCATGTTACCATCGATTCTAATCTCATAGTTTGGGACCCCCTACCCGAGATCCGCCGGTTTTGACACCGACACTTCTACAAGCTCAACTTCTGCAAGTGCCACTTCAACTCCAAGGATTCCCATCAACTTGATGTGGGTCCCTAAGAAGAAGAACTAGAGAAGTTCTTGACGGGTGACTCCGACAATGAAATTAACTCACATTCATTATTGGCAAGCAGGGCCGATCCTGAGAATTTGGGGGCCCATGGCGAAATGATGTCTTTGAGGGCCCTTTGTATAACCATCACAAGAATAATTACCAATATATGAGTATAAAGAATGTTACAAATAAACACTAAAAATGCATTCAAAATCAATTTTTATAGCAAATAATTTGTACGTATTACCTTATTTATTTCTCACATTCCTCAATGCAGAGTCATTTACGATGGGATCATTGTCAATCCCATACAGTAATTCCTTTAGAATTCTTTTCATCCAGGCAACTATCATGCCCTTAGCATCTCGGTTAATGGAAGCACTAGTATAACCCTTGAGAAACTTGCGAATCACTCCTTTGTGATTGTATCAAGTCAACATCATGTTTCCTTTTTCTTGTTTCATTACCACATGCATACTTCCTAAACCACGAGATAACACAGGAAGCTACAAAAAAAGTTGCACCGGAAGTTAAAAAGTGATATGCATCTTGTACGATAAGGCAAATTATTTGATTACCAACAATGTTGATTCCTGCTAATTATTGGAGGTAATATATATATATGTGAAATAAGGAATAGTAATCTGACTGTTAAGACCCAATTTCCCAATATCTCACAAAGATCACACCCTTTTACTCATCCGGATCGAGGGGCATAACAATTTATACCTGGAATTACTCGGATCGATGTTGGTGGTCGGACACTCAATGATGCCACGATGTGGTCTGCCGACGTGATCTAGGACTCCATTGTTTGTTCCCATCATCTGGAGGGTGAATACTGAAGGTGTTTAGACATGTAAATCGTGAGGGATTGGGCAATGTACATGTGTATCTTGTGTGGTTGTGTCCAGTGCGTGGAGAACTATGTGTCGGCTGCCGATGCAACTTGCGATGGGGAGTTTGGGGGCCAAGGCAATAGAGAATAGGAAATTAGGGATTATGTGAACTCGTCTCACAATGTCAAGGGAGACGAGACGAGACGAGGTGATTACGCTGTTTGACTTCATCTTAATCAGGTCCTCCTTTACTTGGGCTAATTTTTCTCAGAAGCGAAGGGCATATGTGCTATCTACATATACAACATCTAACATGGGAGGCCCCCCCTGGGTTTTGGGGGCCCGGGGCAGCCGCCCCTCTGCCCCCTCAGGGTCGTCCCTGTTGGCAACGACTAGTTGCAATCAACATCAACATTATGCAATAGTTCAAGGAGTCACACATTCCCTCAAAGGTAAGCAAGAGACAAGGTAATTGATGAATCCATGGAGATCATCATGTATGCTTTGCACTCCATGTCCATATACATACTTGTATTTGTCTCTTGTGTTTGGGACTAACCCATGTAGGCGAGGAGAGTAAGAAACAAGAGGATTGCTCTCAACTCAAGATGATTTTCATCAACTATGAGCATCCACCACTACATCACCCACATGAAGTCTTCTATGACAAAACCCAAGGTTAGTTTATCCCTCTTAGGGGGGATTTCACATCTAGGGGAGCTTTACTCTAAGACTTGAGTTAAAGCATCTCTTAGAATGTGACAACATTAACAAGCTTTATGTAAAAGTGGCAACCCCACTTATACTTAAATGATGAGTATGACCTATGATCAAGTATTCTTACTTAGCTCCTAAGTCAAATACTCATATATAGATGACTACGTCATCCCCAAAGTGCTTGATAGTTACTAGAGTATTTGTGCATGTTTGTCATGATTTCACTTGACATCTTATTGTGTGAGCATGTTGGTCTGGATATCTTTACTCATTCAAGGATATCTAATTGTAGCTATATGGCTTTTGATTTTCTTTTGCCAGTTGGATGTACTAGAATGCCTAGGACCCCTCTCTAGCTATCTATGCTTTCTCGTCTCAAGTTCTATTCATGCTACATCACAAAACTTGAACAAGCACTTCTCGATCCCTCTATGTGAATAGCACTCGGAGTACCGTGTCGAACAGAGCTGCATTCCAAAACCTCTTTGTGAATCTCAGTGTAACCAACTCCACAAACTAGGTTCCACCGATTCACTAAGTTGATCTGGTTTTTTATCTCGGTACAACCGATCGGAAATTCTTGGTCTCACCGAGTCTCTCTGTCTCCTGGCAGTCAAGCAACTCGGTGACACCGAAACGTTTCCATTGGTTTACCAACAATAAGGAGTATATAGCCCGATGAACTCGACTTTTGAAATTCAATCTTCAAAGTATTTTCCTCCAAACTCTGAACTATCGCTCCGGACCCCCTCGTCATCGCTCTTGCTCCCCTGTGAATCTCCGCCGTTGGGATTCACCGCCATCGGCGAAATCTACGCCACCATCGCTGCCGTAGCGGATTCATCACCGAGCTTGCTGATACGTCTCTAACGTATCTATAATTTTTGATTGTTCCATGCTATTATATTATCTATTTTGGATGTTTTATATGCATTAATATGCTATTATATATATATATTTGGAACTAACCTATTAATCTAGAGCCTAGTGCCAGTTTTTGTTTTTTCCTTGTTTTTGAGTTTCACAGATAAGGAATTTTAAACGGAGTCCAAATGGAATAAAACCTTCGGAATAATTTTTTATGGAACAAAAGGAAACTACGAGACTTGAGAACCAAGGCAGAGGAGCCATCGTGGGGCCACAATCCCTAGGGGCGCGGCTAGGGTGGTAGGCCGCGTCGGGCAGGCTTGTGGGCCCACGAAAGCTCCCCTAACCCTAATCTTCGGCCTATAAATTCCCAAATATTCCATCATTATCAGAACGAGCCACGAAAACACTTTTCCGCTACCAGAAGCCTCTATTCTTGGGAGATCCAATCTTGGAGACTTTTCCGGTAATCTGCCGATGGGGGATTCGATCACGGAGGGCATCTACATCAACTCCATTGCCCCTCCGATGAGTAGTTCACCACAGACCTACGGGTCCATAGCTAGTAGCTAGATGGCTTCTTCTCTCTCTTTGCTTCTCAATACCATGTTCTTCACGATCTTCATGGAGATCTATCCGATGTAATACTCTTTCGCGGTGTGTTTATCGAGATCCGATGAATTGTGGGTTTATGTTCAGATTATCCATGAATATTATTTGAGTCTTTTCTGAATTCTTATATGCATGATTTCATATCTTTGCAAGTCTCTTCGAGTTATTGGTTTGGTTTGGCTAACTAGATTGGTAATTCTTGCAATGGGAGAAGTGCTTAGTTTTGGGTTCAATCTTGCGGTGTCCTCATCCAGTGAAAAAGTAGGGATAGCGAGGCACGTATTGTATTTTTGCCATCAAGGGTAAAATGATGGGGTTTTCATCATATTGCTTGAGTTTATCCCTCTACATCATGTCATCTTACTTAATGCGTTACTCCGTTCTTCATGAACTTAATACTCTAGATGCAGGTAGGAGTCGGTCGATGTGTGGAGTAATAGTAGTAGATGCAGAATCGTTTCGGTCTACTTGTCACAGACGTGATGCCTATATGCATAATCATTGCGTTGGATATCTTCATAATTATTCGCTTTTCTATCAATTGCTCAACAGTAATTTGTTCACCCACTGTAATACTTGCCATCATGAGAGAAGCCATCTAGTGAAATATATGGGCCCCGGGTCTATTTTCCATATTATACTTTCAGATCGAAAACCAAAAATACCAAAAATACTTGTTGCGCTATTTTTACTTTTATTTTTTCTTTCCGTTCAAGCATCCTATTATATCTATCTCTATTAGATCTCATCCTTGCAAGTAACCATGAAGGGATTAACAACCCTTTATAGCGTTGGGTGCAAGAGTTTGATTCTTTGTGCACGTACATCTATTGGTGACTCGCTTGTATCTGCTGCTGGATTGATACCTTGGTTATCAAAAATTGAGGGAAATACTTAAATACTTTGCTACATCAAACCGTTCCTCTTCACGGGAAACCAATGCATGCTCGAGAAGTACCAAGAAGGATTTCTGGCGCCGTTGTAGGGGAGATACATAGCAAGTCAAGATAAGAACTCTCTCGTCAACTTGCCAATTTCTGGTTTGGTTGCGGGGAGATCTACATCAAGCCTACCAAGTACAATCACAAAATCATCTCTTGCATTTACATTATTTGCCATTTGCCTCTCGTTTTCCTCTCCCCCACTTCTAAAATGATTTTCAGAAAATACCAAAAAGATTTGCCTTTTTATACGCCCTTTTTCGTTCATCTTTTCGTTTGCTTTTTTGCTTGTGTCCTTGATTTCTCGCTTTGGCATCGTGTCTAAAACAGGGGAGGTTATCACTGAAAATCTGGGGGGTATCGCTAGTAATAATCTTGAGGGGAATCTTGATGCCCTTGTTAATGACAACCCTCAAGAGGAACCCACTATCATTCATACAAAATGGTTCCGTATAGGTAGTGGTAATATCATTGGAAAAGGTGTTATTCAAGATTTTTCACTTATGCGGGAACGCTTCCTACTTTCGGAGGTTCCATTCTTAATAAAACTAATAGTCTTGCGGACGCTATAACTTTGCTAATAAGTGAACTTGAGAGACAATTCTTGCACATGCACCCTTGCATACAAATGACTTTCCTTGAGTTTTCTAATATTCAACATTCTTATATTAAGCGTGCCGCCACTATATTCCTAGCTCACGAGTTTAGATTTATCATGAAATAGGCTAGTGAAATCTTTGCTCATTATAAAATTAATGGTGGATGTCCCTCTATTGAGGAAATACATTTTAATCAAGCAGATATATGAGACTATAATCTCAAGATCAAGTTTCTTATAATGAAAATTTGAGAAAGAAAGTCCCTACCGAGGTTTTGGTTGATAAGATTTTTGAACTCAATGGTAATGTTGATATACAATTAAAGTGCGTTATATCGACTAGAGGGGGGTGAATAGGCGATTTTTACAAATTCAATACTTGAGGAATTTGAAATGTGATGAATGACTAGTAGTGGATTAAGTACTCAAGTGCATGAGAAACATAGCGACAACATACTCATCATGATGAAATGAAACATGCACAGATTACAAGTAGCGTGATACAGGATAAGTAGGTGAGGAACAAGGTAACTTGAAGAATTTGAGGTGAGTAAATTGTGAAAGTCTTCAGTAAAATTCTTCAAATAGTAACGATCAATTTCATCAACAAGTATATGAGGAATAAAGGGGTTGAGGAAATAGAACCAGGTAGCTCGATGAAGACAATGGTTCGATGACCCAGTTCCAACTGATGTGACAGTCGTACGTCTGGTTTGGAGTGGCCTGGTATTTAAACCAGAGGACACACAGTCCCAAGACACACAGTCCTTACCGTATTCTCCTTGAGCTAAGGTCACAAAGTCCTCGCCCAACACTCGTGGTAAGTCTTTAGGGTAGACTTCCAAAACTCTCACAAACTGGTCACCCGGCGATCCACAATTGACTGCTGGATGCTCTAGACCAAGGTCACTCCGTGATCCCCAATTGACTGTAGGATGCACTAGACCATGACGCCTAACCGTTTGGAGGATGCACAGTCCTCAAAGGTACCAAGCGTCGGTTCCACACAGGAATTTCTTCAGTGATGCTCAATCACTTTGGGTTTGGTGGTTTGGTTGTGGGTTTTTCCTCACTGATGATTTTCTCTCAAAGTCCTTGGAGGATGGGTTGCTCTCAAATGACAAGTGTCAGTTATCTCTCAGAGCAGCCAACCAACTAGTGGTTGTGGGGGTGGCTATTTATAGCCAGGGTGCAACCTGACATGATAAGACATAAATGCCCCCAATGATATGACCGTTATGTGGATATTTGTGATTGGAGACAGCTGGCGCTAAGCGCAGCAACGGTCGGAATTTCGAACTATGAAAGTCCTCAGGCTTATCATGTTTCTCACTTGTAGGCAATTCACACTGGCGAAATCCTAACTCCTCAGCCAGATCAATTTCATCAGAGACCAGAAGATCATCGTCTCTGTCACTGAAGAACTTGACTGAACTGCAAGAGATTTAAAAAGGCTTCACTCGAAGGGTTGGATAGGTTGAGGCTTTTGGAGTTGAGCATCAGTTGGAAATTTTCCTTAGTATTACCTCGGCCCGCTTTAACAGTACGGTGTTTCCTATGACTCAAAGAAAGGAAATGAAACTACGAAAACAAAAGTCTTCACGCTTCATAGTCCTCGTTCATATCTTCAAGGTCACACCAACTTCTTCATTTTCAAAGTCTTCAGGGAATACCAAAGTCTTCACCAAAGTCTTCAGTTGAAGACATACATTTTTAGGGGTCGGTAATCTCAGAATATATCAAACTCCTCATCGACTTATAGAACCTGTGTACACTCACAAAATGCATTAATTCCTTAACCTATAAGTCTTCAATACACCAAAATCATTAAGAGGCACTAGATGCACTTACAATCTCCCCCTTTTTGGTGATTGATGACAAATATGTTAAGTTTTCAACGGGGATAATACTATGAAGTGTAAATACTGAGTTTGAGGAATTTGATTGCAAGATATAGAAGAACTCCCCCTGAAGATGTGCATATTTGAGGAATTTGCTTTGGACTGCAAATGCACATGGCAGGTTAAAAACATGGAGAACTCCCCCTATATCTTTTAATTCATACACGCATTTAAACATATGATATGAACAATTTGAAATGCATGATGAAAATGGTGTCTGATGAAATTCAGCATGCATGCATTAAGGTGCTTGAGGAAATAAGCATGCGGAAAGCAGTTCAAAAGAGTCAGATCACCATCGGACTTAAGTTTACAACTCAAACAAAAAAAGCTTCAGAAGAGCGAGAGTCGTAACTTAAACAAAAAATAAGCCCATATATAGAGACCCGCTGGAAGACTAACTCAAATTTTCTCCCCCTATGTCATCGAAGATCAAAAGGGACGAAAAAGTGAGGACTAACGCTCTTGAAGAATATCATCTTGTTGGTGAAGAAGGAGCGCCGGTGTTGTCGGGGTCGTTTGTCGATGCAGGGCCCGCTGCAGTGTCGTCAATGTCCTCAGCTTCATTTGTCTTACACGATGAAGAATATGAACTTGTGACCATCACAGGAACTTGAACCTTCTTGAATTTATTCTGAGGAGGATGAGATCAGTCAAAGTTTTACTGAAAGTCCATGTCCTTGAGTTCCTCAGGGGTCTTGAGGTGTGTGAGAATGGCCCATGCGCGATCGAAGATTTCATGCACATAGTAGTGGTTTTTCCTCACAGAGTTCTGCGTCACTGTCATGTTCTGAACAATGGAAGCCAACTGACGCTTTACCCACTTGTGATTGCGATCGACCTTTTGATGAAGACTTATGAGAAGCTCACGATCAGTCATCACACGAGGGACAGACTCTTGAGGTTTTTGCGCTGAGGCCTTTGCTTTTGAGTCCTGGGTTGCAGTGTCATCATTTGTGGAGAAGGATGCAGCTTTGCGAAACTGACCATCCAATGGACGAGTGCCTTCATCAATGACAGCCTTGCCTTTTCCTTCAACTGAGGCAATTGTGCTCTTGAGGACTTCAATCCGGGGCAAGAAGCCGAAGTGATTCTGGAAGTCCACCTTGAAGGGAAGTGAAGACCTTGATCTGATGAACTTCATGATCCAAGGAGCATAAGGCTTCAGTTCGAACGGGGCTAGAGCAGCATTCGCCAATGTCCTCATGAAGAAATCATGCAAGTTGATGGGAATCCCATGAATGATCATAAACAACATATTCTTCATGACTCGCTCCACTTCTTCTTCTTCTTCAGAGTTGTGGCCCTTCTGAGGACATAGGGTATTGGTGAGAATGCGATAGACCGTCCTGGGCACATAGAGCAAATCCTTCACTAGGAAGGTTGTTCGTTGAGGTTTTCCAGGAGCCAAAGGTTTCATCAGCACTTGCATCAGTTGATTGGGTAGTGATGTTTCATCAAACAAGCGGCGTGCTTCTTCTGAAGGAATTGGGACAAGGACTAACCAAAGCAATTCAGATGCTGGAGCTGTGAGGTGAGTAGATCCGGTCATCCAGTCCAAGACCCAGGAGTTGATGTCAGAGGCATCTGTGATGTGCAGTGTGGCATAGAATTGAAGAATTAGCTCTTCATTCCAATCGCAGATGTCCACATAGAATGGAAGGATTCCTGCATCGTGAAGAACTGAAAGCACCGGTGTGAAGGATGGAATTGTTTCCATATCAGCATGAGGAATTTGGTGGTGCTCGAAGAATTTCTTCTTGTCGAATGAAACTGATGCATAGTAATTCATCTGAGTTGGACTCCAAAATCTGGTTCGACCGGCCCTTGCTGAGTCATATAGATTGGGACCAGTGAAGAATATGTGCTCATTGAAGAAATTTGACTTGAGGAATTTGGGGCGCTTTGAGCCTTTGAATGGCATCCTTGGCTTTGGCTGAAGGTTTGGCTTGAAGCGACCCTTGATCTCTTTAGGCATAGCTGGAATTTGTTCATATTGAGGAATTTGCAGAGCATTTTCCTCAGTAGCAGTTGGAGCAGCAGAGTCATTAGCTGATGCAACTGGATTTTCTTCAGTGACTGGAGCAGCCATGTCATGAGATCCTTCATGAATTTCTTCAGTCTGGGCAGGGAATTTGGGTGAGCGGTTTCCGAATATTCGTCATTTATGACAGGAGTTGTGTTGCCAATGTCCACATCCTCATCAATTTCTTCAACGCCGGCCTCTTCAGCAGTAAACTGAGGCTGGGGTGAGGATACTTGTGGAGTTGAAGCATTTGCTTCAACTTCAGTGTCTTCATCAATCTGCTCTATCGAAGCAGCAAAATGATCTCCTTCATCTTCATCATCTAGGATGACATAATCAACGCCAAATGAAATTATCTCATAGGCTTGTGCTGAGGAGAGTGGAGTGGCATCTAATGGTTCCGTTGAAGATTCTGACAGAGTCTTCAACTTCTTCATAGCTGAGGAATCTGAAGTTGAAGCTTTTCTCTTTAAAGCCTTCTTCTCAGCAGCCTTAGTTTTCTTCACTTCTGATGCAGAAGGAAGGTTGATTGTCTTCATCTTTGAAGATTTTGGGGTGTCAGAGGAGGGTGAAGGGCCAGCAGTTTCTTCAGGCACGACTGATGCAGTCATCCTTGTAGGTTCAGTTTCATCAGGCGCACCAGTGGAAGGTGCCCTCGCAGGCTCTTCAGCGGTCTGACTTTCTTCAGCAGCGCTGGCAGTTTTCTTAGCAGGCTGAGCAGTTTCCTCAGCCTGAGGAATTTGTGGTTGGGAGCAAGATGCAACCCTTAAGTTGTGATCATTGATGACTTTATCAACAATGTTAACGAAGCGAACCTTGGCACCTTGCCAATCAGCATAGTATGAATTGAATTCATCACTGAGGCCTTTGATCTCAGACCACACCTTCACAAGTTCCTCAGGAGATAGATTCGGAACATTTTTCTTCAAGTGATGCTCTTTCTTGTACTGAGCCTTCTTGGTTTGTCTGGCCCTCTCATACTTCCATTTTTCTTCAATGATGAAGGCAGTGAGGACATGATCTGGACCAGGAGGTAGCTTCAAATCATCAATAGGCGTTTTGGGATCCTTGTGCGAGATGTTATTGAAGTTCAGCACAATTTTAGGATCAAGCAAAAGAGGAATTTGAGATCCCTTTGCTTTAGCCACTCGTTGCTGCTTGTTTCTGATGATTGCTTCCAGTTCCTCATCATCAGCTTCATCTGAGGAATCTGATGGTATTGTGAACGTCACCTTCTTAGGTTGAGGACTTGGTCGAATGCCTTGTCCAACAGTTGCTTTCATTTTCCTCAGAGAAGGACCGCTTGAGGAATGTGCTTGGGCTGAAGAACTTGCTGATGCCCCAGAAGCAATTGAGAATCCATTAGTCCTTTGGCATGATGCAAGATCCATAGGAGTTGAGGACTTTGTTGCGGCAGCCAAGGACTGAGCAGCTATCGATCCAGCGGCTGAGGCCTTTGAAGGCTGAGCTTGAGGAATCTGCTATGATGACTTTGATGATGAAGGATTTGGCTTCACAACAATTTTTTTCATCATCCTTTTCTTTGGAGCACTTGCAGAGGCTCCGGCAGTGGCAGCAGCAGTAGAGTCTTCATTGAATTTCTTCACTGCAGCTTCGGCGGTCCTCTGAAGTTTGAGTTGATGCTTTTCCCACTCATCGGGAAAGTCTTCACCACGAGCAACACTTGTGGGATCAACCTCTTGATCATCAGCAGGAGGAGCCCTATTGCAAGGGGGTTTGAGTGCGAATTTCTTCATATATTTGGGAGTGACATAGAGATATTCTTTCCACTCCCTCACCCACCTCCTTTCAATCCTCTGAATTCTTATTTTCCTATGTTCTTTTGTCTCTTTGCCATGTATGGATTCATCTGGTGTACAGTAACCAACATACAAATGTTCAGGTATCTCAAAATCAGTATTCTATTCAGCTTTGTTTCCACCTTTCTGTGGCTTCTTCCCATCAGCCATTTTCTTCAGCGAGGATTTTGAACTCTTGAGGACTCTGAAGAAGTGCACAGTTTTTCCTTGAGAAATGCTGCAAATGAGTTAAGTTGATGAGAACCTAGTGATTCATCAGCGGACATGTTTGTACCTGTGAACAAAGTATATGTGCGAGGAATTTGAAGAGTTCATATGCGTTCTCAGAATTTTTTCAATAAAAACAGGTGTGAGGAATTTGACCATGGGTGTCTTGAGGAATTTCACTAAGTGTTCTTTGTCTTAGGTTCCAGAGTTGTGCAAATTTTGAGGATTCACACAATTGAGGAATCTTGAAGAAAATCATAACTTAGTGAAAGTCATCAAGTGTATGAACATGTAAGGTGCTTTATAATGAGATTCTTGAAGAATAAACACCTTTGTGAAGATTTAGGAAAACTTGAAGATCAAACAAGGGCAGTAAAAATAGATTTTATTTACCTTAGTGAAGAACACGATGAACTTAGAGATGAGATTGAGGATGTTCGTCAGTCCAGATCTCCCACGCCCTAGCTCGGTAGAGGGAGACAGCTACAGCTGTAGCGGGATGAAGACTTCCACGACCGATGTGAGTATGGCGACGGCGAGGTCAAGGCAGTGAAGCCCTTCCACACCAGCGGCGATGATTTTAGCGGCGGCGCTAGGTCGGAGCTCGGGAGAGAGTAGGAGTGAGGAGTAACCGAGCATAGTGAAAGGGGAGGGGTATTTATAGTGGAGGTGAAAACCAATCCGTCCGAAGATTTTGGACCAGATTGCCCCTGACCTTTGCTCTCCTTGCGACATGTGTCACCCATGTTCCGAGTAGTGGCGATAGTGGGGGATCGTGGGTTATCCAGTCATGGGAATCAGAACCGTTTGAGTGGGAAACGCCGAAAATTATGACAGGAAAAAATTTAAGTTTCCGTTCGCAAATTCTTCAACTGTCAAGGACACGGTGAAGACTTTGAACGAGTTTCAAAGTAGAACGCATATGAAGAATTTGTGGACAGACTGGGTTGAGTTTAGCATAGAGGGGGATAGGGTCCGATCACATTCACTTAGATGAAAATCAACTTGAAGAATTAGCAATAAGTGAATGTTGTTGAGGACATTGAAAACTCATATATATATATATATATAGTCAATGAAGAACATGAGTTTCATACTTTGAAGAATTTGAAAAGTTGAGGAATTTGAAAAGTTGAGGAATTTGAAAGTTTGAAGAATTTGCAAAATGACGAAAAACTCAACTTTGAAGAATTTCAACTATGGTTGGTGGCTTGACCCGCTGTATAAGAATGATGACTTCAGACACCGCGTACAATTGTCGTAGGGTTCCGAGAATCAATTTCTTCATTAATTTCTTCACACCTAGAGGGTTATTCTTCATTGATTGAAGAAAAAGTTTACTTCGTGTGTTGCACATCTAAGTCATCAATTTTGCATAAGTGATAGGATGTGTGTCCTTTTTCAAAGAACATTCGAAGATTCTAAGATATTTAGCTCACACCGCAACTTGCAAAATCTCTTTTCATCCAAGGGCTCTGTGAAGATGTCGGCCAGTTGTTCTTCAGTAGGGATGTGGTCGATGGCGATGTCGCCCTTGAGTACATGATCTCGAAGAAAGTGATGACGAATCTGGATGTGCTTGGTCTTGGAATGCTGAACTGGGTTGTAAGCAATCTTGATGGCACTCTCGTTGTTGCAGTAGAGAGGCACATTCTTCAACTTGATGTCGTAGTCCTTGAAGGTTTGCTTCATCCACAGTAGCTGAGCGCAACATGAACCAGCAGCAATGTACTCAACTTCAACAGTAGATAGTGACATGAAGTTTTGCTTCTTCGAGGACCAACAGACTAAGGATCGTCTAAGGAAATGACATGTGCCTGAGGTTGACTTGCGATCCACACGATCTCCAGCATAGTCAGCATCAGAGTATCCTACGAGGTGAAGATTTGAGCCCTTGGGATACCATAATCCAAGCGTTGGTGTGTGAGCTAGGTATCAAAGAATATGTTTTACAGCCTTATGGTGTGATTCCTTCGCTGTTGCTTGGAATCGGGGACACATGCAAACACTCAGCATAATATCTGGCCTAGATGCACATAGATACAATAATGAGCCAATCGTGGAGCGATATACCTTCTGATCAAAATCTTTACCATTTTGGTCAGTGTAGAGGTGGCCTTTTGAAGGCATTAGAGTTTTGACGCCTTTGCAATCTTGCATGTCGAATTTCCTCAGAACATCCTTGAGGTATTTCTCTTGTGAGATTAAGATGTCGTTGTCTTGCTAACGAATTTGAAGACCTAAGAAAAATTTCAACTCTCCCATCATAGACATTTGATATTCTTCACTCATCATATAGGCAAATTCATCATTGTAACGTTTGTCAGTACAGCCAAACATTATACCGTCTACGTATATTTGGCATATGAACAGTTCATTATCATAGGATTTTGTGAAAAGAGTTTGGTCGAGTGAACCGGGTTTGAAGCCTTTATTCATGAGGAATTCCTTCAGAGTGTCGTACCACGCCCGAGGGGCTTGCTTGAGGCCATAGAGAGCCTTGTTGAGTCTGAAGACATTGTCAGGATGCTTAAGGTCTTCAAAACCTGGGGGTTGAGCAACATATACTTCTTCCTCAAGATTACCATTGAGGAATGAACTTTTCACATCCATTTGATATAAGATGATATCATGATGGTTAGCATAAGCAAGCAATATGCGAATAGCTTCAAGTCTAGCAACAGGTGCAAAAGTTTCATCAAAGTCAATTCCCTTAACCTATGTGTAGCCTTGAGCTACAAGACGAGCCTTATTCCTTACCACAAGGCCATTTTCATCTTGCTTTTTGCGGTAGATCCACTTGGTACCTATGATGTTATGCTTGCGAGGATCTGGCCGCTTGACAAGTTCCCACACATTGTTGAGCTTGAATTGATGCAATTCCTCTTGCATAGCTTGAATCCACTTAGGCTCCTTGAAAGCTTCATCAACTTTGGTGGGCTCTATGATATAGACAAAGGCAAAGTGCCCACAAAAGTTAGTCAAATGTGAAGCTCTTGAGCGAGTGAGGGGACCTGGTGCATTGATGTCATCGATGATTTTGTCAATCTGCACTTCATTTGTAACTCTTGGGTGAGCAGGTTGACGTGGCTGAGGATTTTCTATAGCATCATTTTCTTCAGGTGTATCAACATGAATGCCTTCATTCATTGGAATGATTTCCTCAGTGGGTATGACGTCTTTAGTAGCCTTCAGCTTAATGGATTCCTCAGGAGACAGTTCATCTAACACAGAAGGCAGGTGCTCTCTTTGCGAGCCATCATTTTCATCAAACCGCACATCTACAGTTTAAACAACCTTGTGGTGGTAGGTGATGAAGACTCTATAGGTGTGCGAGTCCTTTCCGTAACCAAGCATAAAACCTTCATGTGCTTTCGGTGCAAATTTAGAACTATGGTGAGGATCTCTAATCTAGCATTTTGCACCGAAGACTTTGAGATAACTTACATTGGGTTTCTTGCCAGTCATAAGTTCACACGAAGTCTTCTTGAAGAATTTGTGAAGATATACCCTATTGATGATGTGGCATGCAGTATCAATTGCCTCAGGCTAGAAGCGATGAGGAGTCTTGTATTCATCAAGCATGGTGCGAGCCATCTCAACAAGAGTCATGTTCTTGCGCTCCATGACGTTGTTCTACTGAGGAGTATAAGGGGCAGATAACTCATGAGTAATACCAAGTTCATCAAGATATTCATCAAGGTTGGTGTTCTTGAACTGAGTCCCATTATCACTCCTAATATGCTTGATCTTGACGCCGAAGTTGGTGGAGGCCCTTGACGCAAATCGTCTAAAGACATCTTGCACTTCAGACTTGTACAGGCTAATATGCACCCAAGTGTAACGAGAGTAATCATCAACAATGACAAATCCATACAAACTTTAAGAATTTGTTAGTGTGGAGTAATGAGTGGGGCCAAAGAGATCCATGTGAAGCAATTCAAAGGGTCGAGTCGTGGTCATGATTGTCTTCGAGGGATGCTTGGATCTGGTCATCTTCCCAGACTCACATGCACCACAGAGGTGGTCCTTGAGGAATTTGACACCTTCAATGCCAATGACGTGCTTTTTCTTCACGAGCGTGCGCAAGTTCCTCATACCAGCATGTCCAAGACGCTGATGCCACAACCAGCCTCCTAAGGACTTTGTGAGTAGCCATGTGGCAGGCTGAGGACCTGTAGAGAAATCAACAATGTACAAGTCTCCTCTCCTAAAGCCTTCGAAGACTTTGGAATTGTCAGATTCCATGATGACAACACAACGATATTTTCCAAATACTACAACCATATCAAGATCACAAAGCATTGAGACAGACATAGGGTTGAACCCGAGGGATTCGACAAGCATCACCTTATCCATGGTTCAGTCCTTTGAGATTGCAACCTTACCTAGACCCAATACTTTGCTTTTTCCTTTGTCAGCGTAGGTGATATGTTTCAGATGAGATGGAGAAAGTGGCAAATTCATCAGTAGATTCTTGTCACACGTCATGTGGTTTGTGCATCCACTATCGAGGATCCACTCAGTAGCTTTTGGAGGTTCATCCTATAGATGAATTAGTACAACTTACGAACTCATATGCTTTAGAGTGAAGAATATGATAGCAATTTCATCACACATAATTTCATCACACAAGATAGTTAGCAAGTAGTGTGAGGACGTGAGAAATGAGGAATTAATTTCATCATGGTTAGCTTGCGTCCTTCCAAGCATTACCTCAGGTCTCTAGCAAATTCATCAGATGTTCAAATTCATCTGGAGACCTGACCCTGCATAAGAGATTAGTTCAATTTCTTCACCACCCACATTTGGAGGGGTGGTAAAGAGTTCATCATTCTGCGAGCACCATAAGAGAAGGGAGGCATTGAAGCAAGTGCGCTTCGTTTCACAGGGCAAGGGTTAGAGTACTCATATGAATAAGCAGAGAAATTCTTCGAGGACTTATGAACATAATGGTTTGAAGAATAATGCACATATTCATAACTCTTAGATTTTTCCTGCAAAACAGAGGCATTAGCACGAGAATGAATTTTTTGACCATTTGAGGAATTTGGTCCAAGTGAAGACTTTGGTCCATATGAGGAATTTGATCTCGGGTTCTTGTTCTTCATGAGTGGTGTCATGAGGACATTCACTTGAAGATTTTGTAGGTAGCTCTTGGGAACCCAGATTTTCTTCATTGGAGAACCGTTCCTGCAGTTAGTTCCAACAAATCTAGCAAATACTTCACCTTTCTGTTTTTTGAAGAATTTGTAGATGGAGTCAAGTGACTCATAAAAGGAATATGAAGTTTCACAAGTAAAGCCAGGTAAAGTGGATGGATCTATAGGAGGTCCTTTTGTAGCAACCCGAGGTTTTGGGGTACTACTCAGGTGTCCAGTAGGATCCATCAGCGTTAAGTTTCCTCACAAAGGCAACACCCTCTTTCCTAGGGTTCCTGTTCAGAATCTGCTTTTTGAGGACATCGCAAAGGGTTTGATGCCCTTTGAGATTTTTTACATGCCTGTCACATACAATTCCTTCAACCCTGCATTTTCGTCAGTGATACTTGTGGTATCCTTAGATGAGGAATTTAAGACCACAGGAATAGTTAAAGAATTTGTAGCAATAGAAGTATTTGAACATTCAGGTGAAGAATTAGCAGTTTCACGTTCGATGCATTTCAAACAAGGTGGAACAAATTCTTCCTGAGCGGTACTGATCTGTTGAGCCAGTAAGGAATTGTTTTATCTTTGGATACCCTCATGTGCCACCCTTAGTTTCTCAATATCTTGCTTTCTTTGAAGAAATTCATAAGAAAGCTTCTCATGATCGGCTAAGAGAGCATTATGATGACTCTGAAGGTTATCATACTTTGTCTGAAGACTTTTGAGATCGTCATACAGAGTTTGAGTCCGATCCACTTCATCGTTCAATAGATCATTGCTTTTGTCTAGCATTTTCTAAAGCTTTTGAAGTGCACTTTGTTGCTTAGTGGGAAGTTTAACAAGTTTAGCATAGCTAGGTTCCTCATATTCATCAAATTCACCTTCACTTGATTCAGATGAGGAATGATGTTTGTGTACCTTTGAGACTTTTGCCATGAAGCAATAGGTGGAAGCATAATCATCAATGCTGACGTTAGAGTCATTGGAGTAGTCATTTTCTTCATCGTTGAAGATGGACTTGCCGACGAAAGCAGTGGCGAGAGCAAGGCTTGCAACACCAGATTCTGATTCCACCTCAGATTCTTCCTCTTCTTCATATTCTTCAGATTCTTCTTCAGAATCCATTTCCTTGCCAATGAATGCTCGAGCCTTTCTGGAACCATTCTTCTTGTGCTTTGAGAACTTTGAAGATGAAGACTTTGCAGATGAGGATTTTGAAGATCTCTTCTTTTTCTTCGAGTCATCAGAACTATCATACTTGTATTTCTTCTTCTTCTTTGAATCTTTTTCCCAGAGAGGACAGTCAGAGATGAAGTGACCAGGTTTCTTGCAATGGTGACAGGTTCTTTTCTTGTAGTAATCTGAGGCCTCAAACCACTCTTTGATGACTTTCCAAATCCACCTCTCCTTGAGAACTTTTGGAATTTCCTCACGAGCATTGCTAGCTCCTGACTTAGTTCTCCAAGATCACCAAGGCTACTGTCAGAATCTTCGTCTTCGGATGAGGAAATTGCTTTTGCCTTCAGAGCGCGAGATCTTCCATAGCTTGGCCCGTAGAGGTCTCTCTTCTCAGCTTGTTGGAATTCATTAGTATTGAGTCTCTCAAGAATATCAGTAGGATTAAGTGACTTGTAGTCTCCACGTTCTTTAATCATCAAGGCTAGAGTATCGAATGAGGAATCAAGAGACCTTAGCAGTTTCTTCACCACTTCATGGTCAGTGATATCAGTGGCACCTAGTGCTTGAAGCTCATTGGAGATATCAGTGAGACGATCAAAAGTTTGCTAAACATTCTCAATGTCGAGTCTCTTGAAGCGGTTGAAGAGATTACAAAGAACATCAACATGAGAGTCACGTTGAGTGGAAACACCTTCGTTGAGTTTGGACAGCCTATCCCAAATAAGCTTAGCAGACTACAAAGCACACACTGCCATACTGACCTTTGCTCAGCTGGCCACAGATGATATTCTTCACTTGAGAATCGAGTTGCTTGAATCTCTTTGTATCAGTAGCAGTAACAGTCAGAGAAATGCGGGGAACACCGTTTTCCATAATTTACCAGAGATCGTTGTCAATCGCCTCAAGATGCATGTGCATCTTGCTCTTCTAGTAAGGATAGTCCATCCCATCGAAGGTAGGACATCCTACGGAAACCTTGATCATACCTGCAGTTGACATAACTAGAACTCCAGGTGGTTAAACCAAAATCACACAAAACAAGGGAGTACCTTGCTATGATACCAATTGAAAGTACGTTATATCGACTAGAGGGGGTGAATAGGCGATTTTTACAAATTCAATACTTGAGGAATTTTAACTTGAGGAATTTGAAATGTGATGAATAACTAGCAGCGGATTAAGTACTCAAGTGCATGAGAAACATAGCGACATCATAGTCATCATGATGAAATGAAACATGCACAGATTACAAGTAGCGTGATGCAAGATAAGCAGGTGAGGAACAAGGTAACTTGGAGAATTTGAGGTGAGGAAATTGTGAAAGTCTTCAATCAAATTCTTCAAACAGTAATGATCAATTTTATCAACAAGTATATGAGGAATAAAGGGGTTGAGGAAATAGAACCAGGTAGCTTGATGAAGACAATGGTTTGATAACCCAGTTCTAACTGTTGTGATATTCGTATGTTTGGTTTGGAGCAGCTTGGTATTTAAACCAGAGGACACACGGTCGCAGGACACACAATCCTTACCGTATTCTCCTTGAGCTAAGGTCACAAAGTCCTCACCCAACACTCGTGGTAAGTCTTCAGGGTAGACTTCCAAAACCCTCACAAACTGGTCACCTGGCGATCCACAATTGACTGCTGGATGCTCTAGACGAAGGTCACTCCGTGATCCCCAATTGACTGCAGGATGCACTAGACCATGACGCCTAACCATCTGGAAGATACACAGTCTTCAAAGGTAACAAGCGTCGGTTCCACACAGGAACAATCTCTTCAGTGATGCTTAATCACTTCGGTTTGGTGGTTTGGATTTGGGTTTTTCCTCACTAATGATTTTCTCTCATAGTCCTCGGAGGATGGGTTGCTCTGAAAATCACAAGTGTCAGTTCTCTCTCGGAGCAGCCAACCAACTAGTGGTTGTGTGGGGTGGCTATTTATAGCCAGGGTGCAACCTGACATGATAAGACATAAATGCGCCCAATGATATGACCGTTATGTGGATATTTGTGATTGGGGACAGATGGCGCTAAGCACAACAATGGTTGGAATTTCAAACTATGAATGTCCTCAGGCTTATCATGTTCCTCACTTATAGGCAATTTGCACTGGCGAAATACTAACTCCTCAGTCAGACCAATTTCATCAGAGATCAGAAGATCATCGTCTCTGTCACTGAAGAAATTGACTGAACTGTAAGAGATTTCCATAGGCTTCACCCGAAGGATTGGATAGGTTGAGGCTTTTGGAGTTGAGCATCAGTTGGAAATTTTCCTTAGTATTACCTCGGCCCCCTTTAACAGTACGGTGTTTCCTATGACTCAAATAAAGGAAATGAAACTATGAAAACAAAAGTCTTCACGCTTCATAGTCCTCGTTCATATCTTCAAGGTCACACCAACTTCTTCATTTTCAAAGTCTTCAGGGAATACCGAAGTCTTCAGCAAAGTCTTCACCAAAGTCTTCACCAAAGTCTTCAGTAGAAGACATAGATTTTTAGGGGTCAGTAATCTCAGAATATATCAAACTCCTCATCGACTTATAGAACCTATGTACACTCACAAACGCATTACTTCCTTAATCTATAAGTCTTCAATACACCAAAATCACTAAGGGGCACTAGATGCACTTACATACAAAATAACGGATTAGAGTTCATTCTTAAGAAAAGTCTGATGGACTTTAACCAAAGGAAAGCTTATAATGATGAATTGATTATACATTATAAGGGACATAAGGAGGAACCTATCCCTCCCGCACTTGATCTTGATGATCCTAATCCTCTTAAGTTCAGCCATTTTGATTACTTTTGCTTGCCACAATGGAAATTAGCTGCTGAAATAAGGGAGTATGATATGAGCATGAATGATCTCCCTTAATTTTATTATGACAATACCTAGATCTATTGCGTTTTGTCTAGCTAGGGGCGTTAAACAATAGCGCTTGTTGGGAGGCAACCCAATTTTATTTTGCTTTCTGCTTTTTTTGCTTCTGTTTTGGTGTGTTTGGCACATTATTACTTCTGTAGTAATTGTGTTTTTGTGTTTTGATTAGTGTTTGAGCCAAGTAAAACCTTTGGGGTAATCTATGGTAGTTGTTGATTTGATCCTGCTGAAAAACAGAAACTTTTGCGCTCAGTCCAGGAATTTTCCAAATTTTTCAGAGTGTCTAATTGATCTAAATTTTTTACACACGATTTATATACAAATTTTCCTGATTGTCCTAATTTTTCAGAATGTTTAGAGTTCCAGAAGTATTCGAAGTTTATAGATTTCTACAGACTTTTCTGTTTTTGACAGATTCTGTTTTCTTTGTGTTGATTGCTTATTTTGATGTATCTATGGGTCGTATCGGGGGGTATGAGTCATGCAAAAGTTAGAATACAGTAGGTCTTACAAAAATATAAATAAATAATGAGTTCACAACAGTACCTAAAGTGGTGATTTATTTTTCTGATACTAACGGATCTCATGAGTTTTCTCTTGAGTTTTGTGTTGTGAAGTTTTCAGGTTTTGGGTGAAGATTTGATGGGCTATGGAATAAAGAGTGGCAAGATCCTAAGCTTGGGGATTCCCAAGGCACCCCAAGTCATATTCAAGGATACCAAAAAGCCTAAGCTTGGGGATACCCCAGAAGGCATCCCCTCTTTCGTCTTCAATCCATCGATAAATTTACTTGAGGCTATATTTTTATTCATCACATGATATGTGTTTTGCTTGGAGCGTCTTGTATGATATGAGTCTTTGCTTGTTAGTTTGCCACAATCATACTTTCTGCACACATATTTTGAGAGAGACACGCTGAATCATGAATTTGTTAGAATACTCTATGTGCTTCACTTATATCTTTTGAGCTAGGCAATGTTGCTCTAGTGCTTCACTTATATCTTTATAGAGCATGGTGGTGTTATATTTTATAGAAATTATTGAACTCGTGCTCCTCACTTATATTATTTTGAGAGTTTCTTAAAACAGCATGGTAATTTGTTTAGGTTATGAATTTAGTCCTGATATAATGGCATCCAAGAGGGATATAATAAAAAAATTCATATTAAGTGCATTAAAAACTATGAGAAGTTTGATTCCTTGCATATAGTTTTGAGATAATAGGGATGGTAATATGAGATTCATGCTAGTGAGTAGTTGTGAATTGGAAGAGATACGTGTGTTAAAGCTTGTGATTCATGTAGCATGCACATATGGTGAACCGTTATGTAACGAAGTCGGAGCATGATTTGTTTAATGATTGTCGACCTTTGTGTGAGGGCCGGGAGCGCGCGATGGTTAACTCCTACCAACCTCTCCCCTAGGAGCATGCTCTAATGCTTTTTTTGATAACTAATAGACTTTTTCAATAAGTATGTGAGTTCTTTATGACTAATGTTGAGTCCATGGATTATACACACTCTCACCCTTCCATCTTTGCTAGCCTCTCTAGTACCGCGCAACTTTCGCCGGTACACCAAACCCTCCTTCCTCAAAACAGACACCATATATTCCTCAAAACAGCCACCATATATTCCTCAAAACAGCCACCATACCGACCTATTATGGAATTTTCATAGCCATTCCGAGATATATTGCCATGCAACTTCCACCATGTAGTTTTTCTATGACTTGCATCATCTCTTCATATTGCATATAGAGTCATATCTTGTCATAGGAATCGAGTTGTAATTTCTTTTTTTTAAGTTATAAGTAAATAAAAGTTTGATTATTTTTCATTAATAGAGCATTGTCCCATGAGAGAAAATGATGATGGAGGCCATGACTCCCTCACAAGTTGGAATGAGTATCCGGACTTTACAAAAAATAAAAGAGGCCAGCGAAGCCCAAACAAAAAAAATAAAAGAGGCCAAAGAAGCCCACCAAAAAACTGAGAGAAAGAGAGAAGGGACAATTGCTACTACCTTTTTCCACACTTGTGCTTCAAAGTAGCACCATGATCTTCATGATAGAGAGTCTCCTATTTTGTCACTTTCATATAACTAGTGGATATTCATTATGCACGACCACTTAGTTTTACTTTTGAGCTTTCATACACTTATAGCTCTAAGTGCATTTGTTGCATTGCAATCCCTACTCACTCACATTGATATCTATTGACGGGCATCTCCATAACCTGTTGATACGCCTAGTTGATGTGAGACTATCTTCTCCTTTTTTCCCTTGCACCTCCTCCATATTCTATTCCACCTATAATGCTATATCCATGGATCACACTCATGTATTGCGTGAGAGTTGAAAATATTTGAGAACACCAAAAGTGTGAAACAATTGCTTGACTTGTTCATCGGGGTTGTGCATGATTTAGATACTTTGTGTGGGGAAGATGGAGCATAGCCACACCATATGATTTTGTAGGGATAACTTTCTAAGGCCATGTTATTTCGAAAGGACATGACTACCTTGTTGGTGTGCTCGAAGTATTACTGTTTTTATGTCAATATTAGACTATTGTTTTGAATCTTACGGATCTGAATATTCATGCCACAATAAAGAATATTACATGGATAAATATGTTAGGTAGCATTCCACATCAAAAATTCTGTTTTTATCATTTACCTACTCGAGGACGAGAAGGAATTAAGCTTGGGGATGCTGATACGTCTCCAACGTCTCTATAATTTTTTATTGTTCCATGCTATTATATTATCTGTTTGGGACGTTTTATATGCATTAATATGCTATTTTATATTATTTTTGGGATGAACCTATTAATCTAGAGCCTAGTGCCAGTTTTTGTTTTTTCCTTGTTTTTGAGTTTCGCAGATAAGGAATTTTAAACAGAGTCCAAATGGAATAAAACCTTCGGAATGATTTTTTCTAGAACAAAAGGAAACTAGAGACTTGAGAACCAAGGCAGAGGAGGCACCGTGGGGCCACAAGCCCTAGGGGCGCGGCTAGGGGGGTAGGTTGTGCCGGGCAGGCTTGTGGGCCCACGATAGCTCCCCTAACCCTAATCTTCGGCCTATAAATTCCCAAATATTCCATCATTATCAGAACGAGCCACGAAAACACTTTTCCGCCGCCAGAAGCCTCCGTTCCCGACAGATCCAATCTTGGAGCCTTTTTCGGTAATCTGTCGGAGGGGGATTCGATCATAGAGGACATCTACATCAACTCCATTGCCCCTCCGATGATGCATGAGTAGTTCACCACAGACCTACGGGTCCATAGCTAGTAGCTATATGGCTTCTTCTCTCTCTTTGCTCTTGAATACCATGTTCTTCATGATCTTCATGGAGATCTATCTGATGTAATACTCTTTCACGGTGTGTTTGTCGAGATCTGATGAATTATGAGTTTATTTTCAGATTATCCATGAATATTATTTGAGTCTTTTCTGAATTCTTATATGCATGATTTCATATCTTTGCAATCTCTTCCAGTTATTGGTTTGGTTTGGCCAACTAGATTGGTAATTCTTGCAATGGGAGAAGTGCTTAGTTTTGGGTTCAATCTTGCGGTGTCCTCATCCAGTGACAAAGTAGGGGTAGCGAGGCACGTACAATATTGTTTCCATCAAGGGTTAAAAGATGGGGTTTTCATCATATTGCTTGAGTTTATCTCTCTACATCATGTCATCTTACTTAATGCGTTACTCCGTTCTTCATGAACTTAATACTCTAGATGCAGTTGGAGTCGGTCGATGTGTGGAGTAATAGTAGTAGATGCAGAATCGTTTCGGTCTACTTGTCACGGACGTGATGCCTATATGGATAATCATTTCCTTGGATATATTCATAATTATTCGTTTTTCTATCAATTGCTCGATAGTAATTTGTTCACCCACCGTAATACTTGCCATCATGAGAGAAGCCATCTAGTGAAACCTATGGCCCCCGGGTCTATTTTCTATATTATACTTTCAGATCTAAAACTAAAAATACCAAAAATACTTGTTGCACTATTTTTACTTTTACTTTTACTTTCCGTTCAAGCATCCTATTATATCTATCTATATTATATCTCATCCTTGCAAGTAACCATGAAGGGATTGACAACCCCTTTATAGCGTTGGGTGCAAGAGTTTGATTCTTTGTGCAGGTACATCTATTGGTGACTCTCTTGTATCTCCTACTGGATTGATATCTTGGTTCTAAAAAACTGAGGGAAATACTTATCTACTTTGCTACATCAAACCGTTCCTCTTCACGGGAAACCAACGCATGCTCGAGAAGTAGCACTAGGGTATGAATCCGGTCCCTTGTGCGCTCTGTTGGAAATATGCCCTAGAGGCAATAAATAAAGTGTTTATTATTATATTTCCTTGTTCATGATAATTGTTTATTTTCCATGCTACAATTGTATTGATTGGAAACACATTACATGTGTGGATAAATAGACAACACTTTGTCCCTAGTATGCCTCTAGTGAACCAGCTCGTTGATCAAAGATGGTCAAGGTTTCCTAGCCATTGACATGTGATGTCATTTGATAACGGGATCACATCATTAGGAGAATGATGTGATGGACAAGACCCAAACTACAAACATAGCATATGACCGTGTCAGTTTATTGCTACTGTTTTCTGCATGTCAAGTATATGTTCCTATGACCATGAGATCATGCAACTCACGGACACCGGAGGAGTGCCTTGTGTGTATCAAACGTCGCAACATAACTGGGTGACTATAAAGGTGCTCTACAGGTATATCCAAGGGTGTCTGTTGGGTTGGCATGGATCAAGACTGGGATTTGTTACTCCGTGTGACGGAGAGGTATCTCAGGGCCCACTTGGTAATACAACATCACAGTAAGCCTTGCAAGAAAATGTGACTAAGTGTTAGTCATGGGATCTTGTATTACGGAATGAGTAAAGAGACTTGCCGGTAACGAGGTTGAACTAGGTATGGAGATACCGACGATCGAATCTCGGGAAAAGTAACCTACCGAAGAACAAAGGGAACATTATACGGGATTAACTGAATCCTTGACATAGAGGTTCGACCGATAAAGATCTTCGTAGAATATGTAGGAACCAATATGGGCATCCAGTTCTCGCTATTAGTTATTGACCATAGAGGAGTCTCGGTCATGTCTACATAGTTCTCGAACCCGCAGGGTCTGCACACTTAAGGTTCGGTGACGTTTCAGTAGTATAGAGTTATGTATGGTGGTGACCGAAGGTTGTTCGTAGTCCCAGATGAGATCCTGGACGTCACGAGGAGCTCCGGAATGGTCCGGAGGTAAAGATTGATATATAGGAAGTCCTATTTTGGTCGCCGGAAAAGTTTCGGGCTCATCGGTACTGTACCGGGAGTGTCGGTAGTGTGTCGGGAGACCATCGGGAGGGGTATTTCGACCCAAGAGACTACATGGGCTGTGGGAGAGTGAATACCATCCCTTAGTGGGCTGTTAGAATTCCCACACAAGGCCCATGCGGCTGGGAAAGAAAAGCCCAAAGAGAAAAGGTGGAAAAAAGGAAAAGGGCAAAAAAGGAAGGAGTCCTAGTCCTACTAGGATTGGAGGAGGAATCGTCCTCTCCTCCTTGGTTAGGCCGAAGCAAGGGCTTGCCCCTTGAGGGCCAAGCCTCCTCCTCTCTTCCTCTTATATATACTAGAGGTTTTAGGGTTTTTGGCACTTGATTTTTCAGCCACGTGCTACCCGTTCCTCTAGTGCATAGTTTCTCCTCTAGATCGGTTTTCTGCAGTGCTTAGGCAAAGCCCTGCCGGAATTGCTCCACCACCAATGCCGCAGCGCCGTCACGCTACCGGAGAACTCATTTACCTCTCCACTCCCTCTTGCTGGATCAAGAAGGCGGAGATCATCATCAAGCTGTAAGTGTGCTGAACGCGGAGGTGTCGTCCGTTCCGTGCTTGATCGGGACGGATCGTGATTGGATCGCGGGACGCTCGGTGATTTGGATCACAAAGACGTTCGACTACACCAACCGCGTTTCTTAACACTTCCTGCTTAGCGATCTACAAGGGTATGTAGATCCACTCTTCCTCTCGTAGATGCTCATCACCATGGATAGATCTTGCATGTGCGTAGGAAAATTTTTGTTTCCCGTGCAACGTTCCCCAACACGCTCCTCTATCTAATTCATGCGCATTAGGTTACTTCGATCTACAAACCACAGTTTACAATCTTCCTAATCCTTTAGAAAACACATTAGATTAGCGAACAAGAAAAATGTAGGTTTAGCCATCCGCAAAACGCATCTCGGTGACACCGATTCAAAAATTGGTTCTATGATTTGGGTCTAGGGTTTCTGAGAATGGTCTCGGTGAAACCGAATGGTCAGTTTCGGCGACACCGAAGTGGCTGCCAAGTTCCTATGAAGAAGATCATCTGTCTTGGTGAATGCGAAAATTCTGACTCGGTGGTACCGAAATCCATTTTGCACAAAGTTAAAACTAAGAATTTCTTTGCTCAAATTTGAAAATTTCCTATGTTTTGTGATGACTCAACCCCACTGCTCTTTTATACTCTATTCACAGAGTCAGCATGTCAGATTCAATGGACAGCCAAAATGATTTCAGAGAGGCCAGTATTGATGCAGATCCAGGCACTAGTTGTCGGTGCCAGAACCGCCGAATCTCGGGTAGGGGGTCCCGGACTGTGAGACTAGAAACGATGGTAACAGGAGACGAAGGGGACACAGATTTACCCAGGTTCGGTCCCTCCTATGGAGGTAATACCCTATGTCCTGCTTGGTTGCATTGATGACATGGGGGGTTACAGAGTTGATCTACCTCGAGATCGAATAGCTAACCCTAGATAAGTTTTCTTTGGCTACAACCTAAAACCCTCCGGCTGATATAGACGTCGGGGGTATCTAGGGCTTACACATGGTTGGTTACACGCTGAAGAGATAAACATGCCTATTCTCTACATCAAATGTGGAGTACAAGCCGTGATTCCCGAAGCTTCCAGCCTAGTGCATAGTTTCTCCTCTAGATCGGTTTTCTGCAGTGCTTAGGCAAAGCCCTGCCGGAATTGCTCCACCACCAATGCTGCAGCGCCGTCACGCTGCCGGAGAACTCATCTACCTCTCCTCTCCCTCTTGCTGGATCAAGAAGGCGGAGATCATCATCAAGCTGTACGTGTGCTGAACGCAGAGGTGCTGTCCGTTCAATGCTTGATCGGGACGGATCGTGATTGGATCGCGGGACGCTCGGTGATTTGGATCACAAAGACGTTTGACTACACCAACCGCGTTTCTTAACGCTTCCCGCTTAGCGATCTACAAGGGTATGTAGATCCACTCTCCCTCTCATAGATGCTCATCACCATGGATAGATCTTGCGTGTGCGTAGGAATTTTTTTGTTTCCCATGCAACGTTCCCCAACAATGGCATCATGAGCTAGGTCTATGTGTAGATGATATATCGAGTAGAACACAAAGAGTTTGTGGGCGTTGATGCTTAGATTGCTTCCTCCCTTGGGTGTGTTTTGGTTCAGCGGTATTGTAGGATGAAGTGGCCCGGACCAACATTACTCGTACGCTTACGAGAGACCAGTTCCCTCAACTGCAACTTGTTGCATAGATGACTGGCGGGTATAAGTTTCTCCTATTTTAGTTGGATCGGATTTGACAAAGGCGGTCCTTGAGAAGGTTGAAAAGCAACTTATGTATCACCATTGTGGTTTATGCGTAGGTGAGATTTGTTCTTGCTAGATACCCGTAGCAGCCACGTAAAACATGCAACAACAATTAAAGGATGTCTAACTTGTTTTTGCAGGGTATGTTGTGATGTGATATGGCCAATTATATGATGAGATATATGTGATGTATGAGATGATCATGTGTTGTATGGAATATCACGACTTGCATGTCGATGAGTACGGCAACTGGCAGGAGCCGTAGGGTGTGATAGACTCTACGTTCACGTACAACGGGTGCAAGCCAGTGTTGCACATGCAGAACACTAGGGTTAAACTTGACGAGCCTAGCATGTACAGACATGGCCTCGGAACACAAGAGACCGAAAGGTCAAACATGAGTCATATAGTAGATATGATCAACATGATGATGTTCACCATTGAAACCACCTCAACTCACGTGATGATCGGACTTGAGTTGGTGAATTTGGATCATGTGACACTCAGATGATCTGAAGGATGTCAATTTGTGTGGGAGTTTTAGTAATTTGATTAGCTAAACTCATTATCTTGAACAATAGTCTAAGTAACCTTTGCATATTTATGTTGTAAATCAACGGCTCGCGTAGTAGCACCCCTGAATTTTAATGCGTTCCTAGAGAAAGCTAAGTTGAAAGATGATGGAAGTAACTTTGTTGACTAGGCCCGTAATCTGAGGATTATCCTCATAGCTTCCCAGAAATCATATGTTCTTGATGCACCGCTTGGTGACCAACCAGATGACCTGTCATCCGAAGACGTTAAGAACGCTTGGGAGGCACGTTCTGGAGATTACTCAATAGTTCAGTGTGCAATATTATATGGCTTAGAACTGGGACTTCAAAGACATTTTGAACGCCATGGAGCATATGAGATGTTCCAGGAGTTGAAGTTTATCTTTCAGACGAATGCCCGGATCGAGAGGTATGAGACCTCTGATAAGTTCTATGCTTGCAAAATGGAGGAGAACAGGTCTATCGGTGAAAATATACTCATAATGTCTGGGTATTCGACTCGTCTGGCGGAGTTGGGAATTGCCCTTCCGCCAGAGGCGATCACTGACAGAGTTCTTCAATCACTACCACCTAGTTACAAGAGCTTTGTGATGAACTATAACATGTACGGGATGAACAAGTCAGTCGCCGAGCTGTTTGCGATGCTAAAAGTCGTTGAGTCTGAAATCCATAAAGAACATCAAGTGTTGATGGTCAATAAAACCACTAGTTTCAAGAAGAATGGCAAGGGCAAGGGCAAGAAGGGTAAAACCAAGAAGGATGGCAAAGCAGTTTCTACTCCTGTAAAGAAGCCCAAGGCTGGACCCAAGCCAGAAACTGAGTGCTTTCATTGCAAGGGAACTGGTCACTGGAAGCGGAACTGCCCCAAGTACCTGGCTAACAAGAAGGCGGCCAACGAAAAACAAGGTATATATGATATACATGTTATTGATGTGTACCTTACTAGTTCTCGTTGTAGTGTCTGGGTATTTGATACCAGTTCAGTTGCTCACATTTGCAACTCAAAACAGGAACTATGGAATAGACGAAGGCTGGCAAAGGACAAAGTGACGATGTGCGTGGGAAATGGTTCCGAGGTTGATGTGATCGCCTTCGGCATGCTCTCTCTTCGATTACCGTCGGGATTAGTGATGAACTTGAATATTTGTTATTTAGTGCCTGCGTTAAGCATGAACATTGTATCTGGATCTTGTTTATTGTGAGACGGTTACTCATTTAAATCAAAGAATAATGGTTGTTCTATTTATATGAGTAATATATTTTATGGTCATGCACCCAATGTGAGGGGTTTATTCATATTGAATCTTGATAGTGATGATACACATGCTCATAACATTGATGCCAAAAGATGTAGAGTTGACAATGATAGTACCACTTTCTTGTGGCACTGCCGTTTAGGTCATATTGGTGTAAAACGCATGAGGAAGCTCCATGCTGATGGACTTTTGGAGTCACTTGATTTTGAATCACTTGACACATGCGAACCATGCCTCATGGGCAAGATGACTAAAACGCCGTTCTCTGGAACAATGGAACGGGCAAGTGACTTATTGGAAATCATACATACTGATGTGTGCGGTACAATGAATGTTACGGCGCGCTGTGGATATCGTTATTTTCTCACCTTCACTGATGACTTAAGTAGATATGGGTATATTTACTTAATTAAACACAAGTCTGAAACGTTTGAAAAGTTCAAGCAATTTCAGAGTGAAGTTGAGAATCATCGTAACAAGAAGATTAAATTCTTGTGATTTGATCAAAGAGGTGAGTATCTGAGTTATGAGTTTGGCAGTCACTTAAGACAGTGTGGAATTGTTTCACAGTTGACACCGCCTGGAACACCGCAGCGTAATGGTGTGTCCGAACGTCGTAATCGAACCTTATTAGATATGGTGCGTTCTATGATGTCTCTTGCTGATCTGCCACTATCGTTTTGGGGTTATGCATTAGAGACAACTGCATCCACTTTAAATAGGGCACCATCGAATTCCGTTGAGACGACGCCATATGAACTATGGTTTGGCAAGAGGCCAAAGTTGTCGTTTCTTAAAGTTTGGGGATGTGATGCTTATGTCAAAAAGCTTCAGCCTGAAAAGCTGGAACCCAAAGTGGAGAAATGCGTCTTCATAGGATACCCGAAAGAGGCAGTCGGGTATACCTTCTATCTCAGATCCAAAGGCAAAGTGTTTGTCGCTAAGAATGGAACATTTCTTGAGAAAGGGTTTCTCTCAAAAGAATTGAGTGGGAGGAAAATAGAGCTGGATGAGGTTATTGAACCTTTACTTCAACCAGAGAGTAGCGCAGCGCAGAACGATGTTTCTGTGGAGCCTACGACAGTTGAAGAGGAAGTTAATGATGATGATCATGAAGCTTCGGATCAAGTTACTATTGAACCTGGCAGGTCGACAAGGGCACGTTCTGCTCATGAGTGGTACAGCAACCCTGTCTTGGAGGTCATGTTGTTGGACAACAATGAACCTACGAGCTATGAAGGAGCGATGATGGGCCTGGATTATGAGAAATGGTTAGAGGCCATGAAATCCGAGATGGGATCCATGTATGAAAACAAAGTATGGACTTTGGAAGTATTACCTGAAGGGCGAAAGGCCATTCAGAACAAATGGATCTTTAAGAAGAAGACGGACGCAGACGGTAATGTCACCGTCTATAAAGCTCGACTTGTGGCAAAGGTTTTTTCACAAGTTCAAGGAGTTGACTACAATGAGACCTTCTCACCCGTAGTGATGCTTATGTCCGTCAGAATCATGTTAGCAATAGCTGCATATTTCGACTATGAAATTTGGCAGATGGATGTCAAAACAGTGTTCCTCAACGGTTTCCTTGAAGAAGAGTTGTATATGATGCAACCGGAAGGTTTTGTCGATCCAGAGAATGCTGACAAAGTTTGCCAACTCCAGCGATCCATTTATGGACTGGTGCAAGCATCTCGGAGTTGGAATAAGCGCTTTGATGAGGTGATCAAAGTGTTTGGGTTTATACAAGTTTATGGAGAAGATTCTATTTACAGGAAAGTGAGTGGGAGCTCTATAGCGTTTCTAATATTATATGTGGATGCCATATTGCTGATTGGAAACAATATAGAAATGCTGGAAAGCGTGAAGGAATATTTGAACAAGAGTTTTCAGTGAAGGACCTAGGAGAAGCTGCTTTCATATTAGGCATTAATATCTATAGAGATAGATCAAGACGCTTAATAGCACTTTCACATAGCACATACGTTGATAAAGTTTTGAAGAAGTTCAAAATGGATCAGTCCAAGAAGGGGTTCTTGCCTGTGTTACAAGGTGTGAAGTTGAGTAAGACTCAATGCCTAGTGACTACAGAAGATAGAGAAAAGATGAGTGTCATCCCCTATGCTTCAGACGTAGGCTCTATCATGTATGCAATGCTGTGCACAAGACCCGATGGCAGTCTTGCCATAAGTATGTCCAGAAGGTTTCAAAGTGATCCTGGAACAAAGCACTAGGAGACGGTCATGAATATCCTTAAGTACCTGAAAAGGACTAAGGAAATGTTTCTCGTTTATGGAGGTGATGAAGAGCTCGTCGTAAAGGGTTACGTCGATGCAAGCTTTGACACGGATCCGGATGACTCTAAGTCACAAACCGGATACGTATTTATTCTCAACGGGGGAGCGGTAAGCTGGTGCAGTTCAAAGCAAAGCGTGGTAGCCGATTCTACATGCAAAGCGGAGTACATCGTAGCCTCGGAGGCGGCGAAAGAAGGTGTCTGGATGAAGCAGTTCATGACATATCTTGGAGTAGTGCCCAGTGCACTGAATCCAATGACTCTGTTCTGTGACAACACTAGTGCCATTGCTCTGGCCAAGGAACCAAGGTTTCACAAGAGGAACAGATACATAAAGCGACACTTCAACTCCATCCACGATTACATCGAGGAGAAGGACATAAATATTTTCAAAGTGCACACGAATCTAAATGTTGCAGACCCGTTGACTAAACCTCTTCCAAGGGCTAAACATGATCAACACCAGAACTGCATGGGTGTTCGATTCATTACAATGTAAATCACATAGTGATGTGAACTAGATTATTGACTCTAGTGCAAGTGGGAGACTGTTGGAAATATGCCCTAGAGGCAATAAATAAAGTCTTTATTATTATATTTCCTTGTTCATGATAATTGTTTATTGTCCATGCTATAATTGTATTGATTGGAAACACATTACATGTGTGGATAAATAGACAACACTTTGTCCCTAGTATGCCTCTAGTGAACTAGCTCGTTGATCAAAGATGGTCAAGGTTTCCTAGCCATTGACATGTGATGTCATTTGATAACGGGATCACATCATTAGGAGAATGATGTGATGGACAAGACCCAAACTACAAACATAGCATATGACCGTGTCAGTTTATTGCTACTGTTTTCTGCATGTCAAGTATATGTTCCTATGACCATGAGATCATGCAACTCACGGACACCGGAGGAGTGCCTTGTGTGTATCAAACGTCGCAACGTAACTGGGTGACTATAAAGGTGCTCTACAGGTATATCCAAGGGTGTCTGTTGGGTTGGCATGGATCAAGACTGGGATTTGTTACTCCGTGTGACGGAGAGGTATCTCAGGGCCCACTTGGTAATACAACATCATAGTAAGCCTTGAAAGAAAATGTGACTAAGTGTTAGTCATGGGATCTTGTATTACGGAACGAGTAAAGAGACCTTCCGGTAACGAGGTTGAACTAGGTATGGAGATACCGACGATCGAATCTCGGGCAAGTAACATACCGAAGAACAAAGGGAACATTATACGGGATTAACTGAATCCTTGACATAGAGGTTCGACCGATAAAGATCTTCGTAGAATATGTAGGAACCAATATGGGCATCCAGTTCTCGCTATTAGTTACTGACCATAGAGGAGTCTCGGTCATGTCTACATAGTTCTCGAACCCGCAGGGTCTGCACACTTAAGGTTCGGTGACGTTTCAGTAGTATAGAGTTATGTATGGTGGTGACCGAAGGTTGTTCGTAGTCCCAGATGAGATCCTGGACGTCACGAGGAGCTCCGGAATGGTCTGGAGGTAAAGATTGATATATAGGAAGTCCTATTTTGGTCGCCGGAAAAGTTTCGGGCTCATCGGTACTGTACCGGGAGTGTCGGTAGTGTGTCGGGAGACCATCGGGAGGGGTATTTCGACCCAAGAGGCTACATGGGCTGTGGGAGAGTGAATACCATCCCTTAGTGGGCTGGTAGAAGTCCCACACAAGTCCCATGCGGTTGGGAAAGAAAAGCCCAAAGAGAAAAGGTGGAAAAAAGGAAAAAGGCAAAAAAGGAAGGAGTCCTAGTCCTACTACGATTGGAGGAGGAATCCTCCTCTCCTCCTTGGTTAGGCCGAAGCAAGGGCTTGCCCCTTGAGGGCCAAGCCTCCTCCTCTCTTCCTCTTATATATACTAGAGGTTTTAGGGTTTTCGGCACTTGATTTTTCAGCCACGTGCTACCCGTTCCTCTAGTGCATAGTTTCTCCTCTAGATCGGTTTTCTGCAGTGCTTAGGCAAAGCCCTGCCGGAATTGCTCCACCACCAATGCCGCAGCACCGTCATGCTGCCGGAGAACTCATTTACCTCTCCGCTCCCTCTTGCTGGATCAAGAAGGCGGAGCTCATCATCAAGTTGTACGTGTGCTGAACGCGGAGGTGTCGTCTGTTCCGTGCTTGATCGGGACGGATCGTGCTTGGATCGCGGGACGCTCGGTGATTTGGATCACAAAGACGTTCGACTACACCAACCGCGTTTCTTAACGCTTCCCGCTTAGCGATCTACAAGGGTATGTAGATCCACTCTTCCTCTCGTAGATGCTCATCACCATGGATAGATCTTGCGTGTGCGTAGGAAAATTTTTGTTTCCCGTGCAACGTTCCCCAACACGCTCCTCTATCTAATGCATGCGCATTAGGTTACTTCGATCTACAAACCACAGTTTACAATCTTCCTAATCCGTTAGAAAACACATTAGATTAGCGAACGAGAAAAATGTAGGTTTAGCCATCCCCAAAACGCATCTCGGTGACACCGATTCAAAAAATTGGTTCTATGATTTGGTTCTAGGGTTTCTGAGAATGGTCTCGCTGAAACCGAATGGTCATTTTCGGTGACACCGAAGTGGCTGCCAAGTTCCTATGAAGAAGATCATCTGTCTTGGTGAATGCGAAAATTCTAACTCGGTGGTACCGAAATCCATTTTGCACAAAGTTAAAACTAAGAATTTCTTTGTTCAAGTTTGAAAATTTTCTATGTTTTGTGATGACTCAACCCCACTGCTCTTTTATACTCTATTCACAGAGTCAGCATGTCAGATTCAATGGACAGCCAGAATGATTTCAGAGAGGCCAGTATTGATGCAGTTCCAGGCACTAGTTGTCGGTGCCAAAACCGCCGAATCTCGGGTAGGGGGTCCCGAACTATGAGACTAGAAACGATGGTAACAGGAGACAAAGGGGACACAGATTTACCCAGGTTCGATCCCTCCTATGGAGGTAATACCCTATGTCCTGCTTGGTTGCATTGATGACATGGGGGGTTACAGAGTTGATCTACCTCGAGATCGAATAGCTAACCTTAGATGAGTTTTCTTTGGCTACAACCTAAAACCCTCTGGCTGATATAGACGTCGGGGGTATCTAGGGCTTACACATGGTTGGTTACACGCTGAAGAGATAAATATGCCTATTCTCTACATCAAATGTGGAGTACAAGCCGTGATTCCCGAAGCTTCCATCCTAGGGTTTTTACCGTTTTTACTTCCGAAGGAAATTTATTTTGGCCACCACCAAGCGGGCCCCGAGGCTCATCCTCATCCTCACTGCGGGGGCTCTTGCTTTGATCCTTGGGTGGGATCTTGCCGACCTATTTAAACACCCAACTATTGCGGTGTGTATGGTTGGCGGGCTTCTCTTGAGTCCCGTGGATTTGGCAAGGCCTTCTCCATGATATTTTCCAGCAGGGTGGGTCCGTCGTGATTGCCTTTAGGAGGCTTCTTCCGCTTCCCAGGACGGGAGTTGCGGAAGTCGGCATTAACAGCCGTGTCATCGGCATCGCTGTTATTGTGTCAGCGCTTGTTCTTGTTGCGCTTGGGTTTCCTATTGCCATCCCAAACTTCAGAGGTTCCGGGATCTTCGATGTTGTGGTTGCGTCTTGCTAGCCAATTGTCTTCACCCGCACAAAAGCAGGTCATCAGGGAAGTGAGGGCGGACATGGTCCAAGGTTTATCCTGGCCGAGCTGGCAAGCCAACCATTCGTCCCGAATATTGTGCCAAAAAGAGGCTATTGCCTCGGCATCCAGGCAGTCGAAAATTTTGTTCTTCTTGGTCAAGAACCGATTCCAGAATTGTCATGCAGACTCTCCGGGCTTTTGTACGACAATGCTTAATTTAGAGGAGTCTAGGGCCGAACATAGGTTCCCTGGAAGTTAGAGCAGAACGCATCCTCCAGGTCTTCCCAACATCCGATGGAGTTCTTGGGGAGGCTGTTTAGCCATTGCCGGGCTGGCCCCTTAAGTTTGAGGGGGAGATATTTAATGGCATGGAGGTCATATCCTTGTGCCATGTGTATGTGGAGGAGGAAATCTTCAATCCATACGGTTGGGTCAATTGTCCCATCATATTGTTCGATATTCACGGGTTTAAACCCCTCTGGAAACTGATGCCACATCAGCTCATCCGTGAAACATAGCGGGTGAGAAGCGCCTCGAACCCGAGCTATGTCGCGCCTGTAATCGGCGTCTGTTCTAGCTCGGGTGCATTCTCGGTCTCTGTTATTACTTCTGTCGAGCCATGGTCTATACCCATCCCATCTATCGGGTGAGTAGCCTCTGGATCCATGGATGGATCTTGTGTGGCCTGCTCTATGATCTAGGTCATCTCGCAGGTCGAACCTGTCATTGGGATCTAGTGGCTCCTTTCCCCGTATTCGGGGCATCACCGGTCTATAACCAGTGTCATCATTCGTCTAATCATGCCCGTGAGGAGGGCAGTCTGGCTTGTTGTATGGGGTATGTTTCGGAGACGGAGTATCAGTGAGCTCGTCATCAAACTGTGGCAGCAACCTTCTTCGTGGATAGCTCTTGGGTTGGTCCGATAGACCGGTACCATGTCCTTCCTCAGCTGAGAGGACTCTTGTCCATCGATCATTGAGGTCATCCTGTTCAGCTTTGAGCTGCCGTTCCTTAGCTTTCAGGCTGCGAGCCATCGCTATGAGCTGATGTCTGAACAGTTCCTGATCTTCATGGTTATCAGGGATGTCCAAGTCATCGGCTTCCAGGATGTCCTCCTCCTCGACAGGGGGAGGTAGTTATCATTCTCGGAATCGTTGAAGTCGTTGGGGTTGCTCTGGTCCTCAGGCCTTTCCTGACCCTCTAACGGGTGTTCAGGGATATCAGGGTTGCTGCGGTCCTCGGGGGTAACTTCGTCCCCGGTGCCGATGATAGCTTTCCTTCCCTTTTTGCCTTTGGACCGCTTATGCAGTTTCTGGTGCCTTGATGGTGCTTTGCCCGACTTATCTCCGTCATTATTAGGAATTTTGTCACCATTAGGAGTGTCCACCATGTAGACGTCATATGTAGAAGTGGCGGCCTATCGCCCGGTGTTAACAGCGGTGGGGGCGCAGTCCTCTTCATCCATGTATTCTGCCTCCTCGGAGGCATAGTCCAGCATGTCGGTTAAATCTTCGACTGTGGCTATCAAGTGGGTGGTCGGTGGGTCGAAAAATTCATCCCGACCCGTACTGTAGCCGATCTGAGCATAGATCGGGGCTGAATCATCGGAAATTTCCATCGACGAGATTCGATCTAGGGTTTCGTCGAACACCGAGGACTCACTCAGATCATATAGTTCGGAACCTTCAGAGTTGACCTCCGATGCGTCTGAACGAGAAGGATGTTCGGCAAGAACGAGTGTTCGGCGATCCGACATTATGGCCGGATAAGGACCAGGAGCGGGAACACCACCGTGGATAACCCTGTTGGTGTGACCGAAGAAAGAACTCGAGGTTAAAGTTTCAGAGTTTTTTGGCACGACAAGTGAAGCCGCAAGCCCGGTCAGTGACAAGTCACCCCAAGAATCCACGGAAAACTCTAGGTTCCCTAATTGGACCTGTTGATCAGGGGCGAAGCACTCGACACGGCCAAGATGGCCGGTCGGGTTGGCGTGCAGCACAACGCTATAGAAGGTGAAGATCTGTCCGGGGACGAAAGTGTCCATGTTACGAACCTCTTCGTTGATGACAAAGCGAGACATCGATCCCTTGAGTGCTCACAGAGGAACTCTCAAGGAAAGCACCAATGTCGGTGTCAAAACCGGCGGATATCGGGTAGGGGGTCCCGAACTGTGAGACTAGAACCGATGGTAATAGGAACGAATGGGACACAGATTTACCCAGGTTCGGGCCCTCCTATGGAGGTAATACCCTACGTCCTGCTTGGTTGTATTGATGATATGGGGGGTTACAGAGTTGATCTACCTCGAGATCGAATAGCTAACCCTAGATGAGTTGTTCTCTGGCTACAACCTAAATCCCTCCGGCTTATATAGATGCCGGGGGTATCTAAGGTTTACACATGGTCGGTTACACGCCGAAGAGATAAACATGCCTATTCGCTACATCAAACATGGAGTACAAGCCGTGCTTCCTGAAGCTTCCATCCTGGGGATAGGGTCTTCCATGAATCCTGTGTTCGGAAATGGCCCACATAGTCCGGCCCATAGAAATAGGTCGTCCTCCCGAGGACCCCTCAATCCAGGACTCCCTCACTAGTCCCAAGGCTAGTTCTCCTTCTTCAGAATATCCAGGCACCCCAAGATCTCATGGGTTGCCCAAGGCTGCTACAAGAGCCAGGAGGAAGTTGAACTCATATGAGGAAGACTCATATTTTGTGCCCAAGGATGTTCTTGCCAAGCAAAGGCAAGACAAAGCAGAGAAAGCTTCAAGTCTGTTATAGAGGCTACCTCATCTAGGAAGGTAGTAAGGAAGATATATGCCAGTTTTGAGATAGTAAATGCACCAGAGAGTGCTAGGGCATCCATTTCTATTGAGCCTGCCAAGAGTTGTAGGCCCAAGAAGCCAGCTGAGAAGAAAAGGAGCAGGAAGAGGATTGTACATGTTGTTGGAAGACCTCTCAACTTCTACGTATGAAGATCCAGAAGAAGCTGAGGGAGAAGTAGAGCCAGCTGCCAAGGCTTCTCCCAAGAAGAAGAAGAAATTGTTGGCAGATGCTATGCCCAAGGATGCTCCAGCTAAGAGCACCAAGTCTGCACCCAAGAAGCCCCCAGCTCTTAAGCCCAAGAGGACAACCAGAGATATACCAGCCGTAGTAAATAACAAAGGATCCACCTCCAGAGATGTTGCTGAAGAGGAAGATATGACTATTTTGAGGAAGCTTAGACCTCATCTTCCAGAGCACAACAACACTCATCCTGTTGCCGAGGACATGAAGAAGAAGAAGGATTCAGGGCTGAGAGAATGGATAGCTATTGATCAATATTCTCAGAGGAGAAAGACTGTTGTTGACTACCGATTCTACACCAAAGAGCAGCAAGACTTCTATGAGACCATTCTCCTAGACAAGAGCCTAGATGTAAGTGATATGATATATGTAGACTGGGGCTACATTAAGGAGAATGAGGATTACTTCCCCCATGTGCAAGACATCTTCAAGTGCATTGACATTGCAAATTTTGTTGGCAGAGAGTTTACCCCTTGGAATGATGAGATGATCATGCAATTCTACTCCATAGCTCACTTTTATGGTGATGGTAGAATTGTCTGGATGACAGAAGGTGTCCGGTATGAATCCATAGTGTAAGAGTGGGATACCATCTTAGGAGCCCCACAAGTACAAGATGGTGATTTGGATGTGTACTCTGAGGCCAAAATGAATCATAACACCATGGCTAAGATGTGCAAGGAGATTCCTGCTGACTATGTGCATTCACATAAGTTTGGATCAACATACAATGTGCAGGTAGGTTTGACCACCACCAACACCATTCTGAGGTATACTTTGATTCCCAAGTCAGGAGATGACAAGATGATCCGAGGATACTCAATCAACATGCTACATCACATTGACCTTCACACCAGATTCAGGGTCATATACTTGATTGTTGAGACTATGAACAGGACTGCTGCTGATCAGAAGAGATCATGTGGATATGCTCCATACATTAAAATGCTTATCAACTCCAAGCTTGAGAAGAATGTGTATGCCCTTGATCGACCCCATATGCCACCCCTTCCTGAGTTTGAGGATAATGTTGTGGTGATGGACCCAGATCATCCCACTTCATGTACTGCACAAGCAGCAGCTAAGGCAGCCAGAGCCACTAGTGCTCGAGTGACAAGGACAAGAAATGAGCAGATGGACCTTATTCTTAGATCTATCCAAGGCATGCAGAATGACATCACAAAGATTCTGAAGAACCAGTAGAGTCTAGAAAGGATTGTTTAGGACAAGTTCCATGCATTGAACAACAAAGTTGATGGGCTGACAAAAACTATTGATGAGCTCAAAAAGGAAGTGGAAGATGTACCCCTTCCTCACACCTCGGATGATGATGATGATAACAGTCAACCTCTCCAGCCTAGCACTCAGTTCAAGACCCAGGCCAGATATGTGATAGTGCCAGCTCCAGAGATGAGACCATCTTCATCAGCTCCTGCTATAGCTCCTTCAACACCTCCCGTGTCAACTCCAACTCCTTCCTTGACATCTGTAGAAGTGTTCATAGAAGCGGTTCTCTCGACTCCTACATCGACAACTGGAGTAGATCAGCCCCAGAGAGATGATTAGTTCTATACCTTCGAACTTTTTGGTAACTTGTTGCCAAAGGGGAGACGTTGTATAGATCATAGGGCTTCGAGAGAGAGAGAGTATGTTGCCTTTTTTATCGCTCTCCAAAACTCTAAAATCTTTTGGTCTATCATTTGTGTTAAACTTGTTGGTGTTTGATCATATGCTTATTATGTGTTGTTCTATTTCCTATCTTTGAGATGATCGTTCACTTCTTACTTAATGTGTTGTGCTACGTTATTCATTCAAATTATTCTCGCACACTAGCAAGTTGTATGTAACATGGAAGAGTGCCCCATGAACCTATCGATTGTGCATTTGCATTCAAATGCAAATTCAAAATAGTGCACAAATTTAGGAGGAGCTCTTGCTTGTCACATACTCCTCAAAGCGATGATTCTATTCTTTGATTATATCATTTGTCGAAGCTTTGATCTATATGTTGTCATCAACTACCAAAAAGGAGGAGATTGAAAGCACATTTGCCCCCTTGGTGGTTTTGGTAATTAATAACAACATATATTTCATTGGACTCATGTTTCCACTAAGTATATTTCAGGAAAAGTCCAAAATGGGATGTCTATAGATTGTGAGGAGACCCCAAGATACAAGGAATGGATTGGCCAAGCTTCAAGCAAGGAGACTCTACATTTTATTTTGTGAGAAATCACTTTGAGTCCATAGGAAAGCCAATATTATTAAAGGGGGGTAAGGTATTGTTGGCGAACAAATTGCTCCACGTGCACAAGTGACAGCCACCAAAAACAACCACAACCTCTGCCACCAAAATATTCTATCTAAACCCTAACATACAAAATCAGTGCCACCAAGTTTTTTACACTTGGCTCTATCGATTTTCATCGCAGACAGAACCCTAGCCAAACCCTAAGTTCTCGGTACAACCAAGTGCGGCATCGGTGCAACCGAGTTTTGGTGACCAACATTCGGGTGTCCACATTTATAAAATCAGAATATTTGAGTTTTATGAATCAGTGTCATCGATTTTGGAAACTGCCCTCGGCCATCTTATTGGTACTACCGAGAATCATATATCGGTCTCGTCAAGATTCCTAAAGTTGCCACATTTTGAACAAATCGGTACGACCGAGTGTTGCTTCGGTTTCACCAAGTTGTTCAATAATGTTGTAACGGTTGGATTTTTGGAGATGCCTATATATACCCCTCCACCACATCCCACTCGAAAGAGAAGCACTCAGAACAGTTCCCCACTTCCCATATCCAAATTTCTGAGAGAGAACCACCTACCCTTGTGTTGTGATCAAGACATCCACTCCAACCATATGGATCTTGATTTCTAGCCTCCCCAAGTTGCTTTCCACCCAATCAATCTATTCTACCAAGCCAAATTTGTGAGAGAGTGATTAGTGTTGAGGAGTCTATTATCTTGAAGCACAAGAGCAAGGAGTTCATCATCACTATCAAGCCTATTACCTTTTGGAGGGTGGTGCCTCCTACATTGGTTAGGTGTCGCTTGGGAGCCTCCTGGTTCGTGTTGTGGAGTTGAAGCAAGAAGTTGTATGGGCAAGGAGATCGCTTACTTCATGAAGATGTACCCATAGTGAGGCTAGTCCTTCATGGACGAAAGCCATTATGGAATAGTCAAGGTTGCTACTTCGTGGAACCTTATGGGTGGAGCCCTTCGTGGACTCTCGCGACCGTTACCCTCAGTGGGTTGAAGACTCCATAAACATGGATGTACGATAGTGCCACCTATCGGAACCACGGGAAAAATCTTCGTGTCAACAATTGCGTTTTATCTTCTAAGCCTACCCTCTACTACATGTGTTTCTCTTTACTTTCTGTTGTGATATTCTTAGACATGCATGTGTAGGGTGTGCTTGACTTGCTATCATTGCTAAAATCTGCCAACAACTAAAATTGGTAAAAGGTAGAATTTTTATTTGCTCAAGTAGTCTAATGACCCCCCTCTAGACATACTTTCGATCCTACAAAGTTTCACGAGGAAGTTCTATAGAATTATTTATGTACTTGAGGTAAGTGGAAGCTTGTTTTCATTTGTTGAAAGAAATGATAGTTTTGTCACACCTTTGTATTTAGGCAGTCTACTCTAGTACATAGTACACAGATAAATTAACATATATCCGTACGCAACATATAACACTTCCAACACACCTTGTCGTAGTCACAAGGCACTCCGATACACCCCGGTCGTAATCTTGGACACGAAGGTAACCCCCTGGTAGTCCTATTACCATTGTTTAACCCATCACCTTTTCCCATTGTTTAACCCATCACCTTTTAATTATAAGCAAGTGATGAGATGAAGCTGACATTCTTGGCAAAGTTGCTCAAACTTTCTCCGTAACCGGGGACACAACTCATTATGATCAGGTTTTACACTCTACAGAGGTTTGTGTACTTTACTTGCGAGACCTAGTCACACTATTCTGCTACTGAACTTCACTTATGAAGTAATCCCTCCATCCCAAAATAAGTGACTCAAATTTGCACTAACTTTAGTGAAAAGTTGAGTCACTTTTGAGTCACTTATTTTGGGATGGAGGGAGTAGTTTGGTAGACCAAGATGATACTTTTGGGAGATGGTAGCCCGTACCCGATGGCAGACCTGTTGGGGATATAACCCCACAATGAGACCTGCCCTGGAGGGCTCTGGGTTAAACCGAACGGCTTGTAGCCAGCCCAAGGGTGAGCCGTGAGGATCGGAGGGCCCAGCAAGCATAGTGGCTCATAGGATGGGCCGACAGAGTGGCCCGGATGAGAAGACCCGGGCGTGTAAGCCGCCCGGGGACAACTTGGTCAGGATAGGCAAGAGAAGATAGAGGCGGACTCGGACGTGTAATGAGAGTCGGCTACGACTTGTATGACCCGTGGTCTTGACCTTGGTATATGAAGGCAAGACCCGGGATGACTTAGAGGCCAGGTTATCGAGAACTAGGTCAAGCTTTAGCTCCCTTGTAATCGATACAACAATCAATACAAACATAAGCAGAACATAGGCTATTACCTCACCTTGAGGGGCCGAACCTGGGTAAACTCATGTCCTTCGTCCCTGTTAACCCCTTTGAGTCCATCACGTTAGCGATGGCCTCGAATCCAAGTCCGTTACCCCGGACATCTGCCGTGATAAATCCATGACAGTTGGCGCCCACCGTGGGGCTGACGCTTGGTGGTGTTGAGTTCTCGAAGGGCTCTCTCCCAGGGCTTGAAGGATATGTGGTAGGAAGGATCAGCAAGAGTCGCCGTGGCTGGTTCTACATCGACGATGCCGGATGGGGGCTTGATGTTGAGTCCGTGGAGTATGGATTCTGGGTTCCATTCGGCGGGATCCACGTCTTCATCGGGAGGGTTGATAGATCTACACCCGGGCCGGACGTCTGCACCGACATCATCGAGCCGGCTCGGCGTCTGCGACCTGCGTGTAACATGCATCCTGCCCGTGCTAATACGGGTAAGAAGCATGTCTTCGTAGGCTTCACTCAAGGTACGGATCTGGAAGCTTTCGGATCACAGGAAACTCTCGTCTATTCAGAGGACGAATCTTCAAGTGGAGAAACAGAGTCAGTGCACCAGCTCCGCAACGGCGGCCTTGGGGTCTACGGCGATGTCTGCCTTGAGTTAGATTGCTCAGAGTCAGATAATCTTGAGTTTGCGGTTCATGCTGCCGTGTTCATGGTGAGGTCAGCCCCAGGCACGAGTAGTACAGCCGCAGGAGCCGCCACCTCGGGTGATAACCCGCCGCCAACGGCTCAAGTTCTTGTGGAGCTGATGGACGAGCTCACAGCTTTAATGGCCACTGAGGTCACACCAGATAATCAAGCAGCTCGGAATTTAGAGATCGCAAGGATCAAGGGCCGGATGACAGAGGAACGGCAAAGGATGGATGAGCTAAAGATCTAGATGGAGGAAGAGGCAGAACGTATCAAGGCAGACGCTTTCCTTCTAGGGTTGGAGCAGATATCAGTAGCAGCGGTACATCGAAGGAGGCATCAGTCCCGTCTACCAGAGCACTATGAAGCAAGGAACCTCTTCAATACTCCTGGCGCGAGGCGAATAGACGTGCCCGAAAGCCGCCCGACGGAGCGACCAGCAATTCATTCGGCCCGGCGTAACCAAGCTTCACCCGATGGCTTTCCAACGCCGGTGGGTCATTATTCTAACCCGGCCAAGAATATGGTGGCAGCGTCCACCCGGCTTGAGACAATTCCTATCCCGAACGAGGCACCCTTTGCAGAGGATGTGCGGAATGCCATCGGGTACCTACAGACGGCCATGGCCCAGCAGGAGAAATATACTCACACCCAGACCCGTGTTCATTCAACCCCTCTTCCTAGCCGCAGCTTTAGCCCGCGCTATGAGTCACCAGCAGGTTCCAGCAGCGACCGGCACAGAGAGATTCCGATGGGTCACCGGCCGGGTAGAGATACGTCAGCATTTGTAAACCATGCGGGAAGCCCGTAAGAGGCGCCAGCTAGGCCAGCTCACCAGGAGCCTGTACCTTCCATTTCGGTGGGGGCAGGAGTAAACTCCAGGACAGGAGGGCTGCCGTGTTTGTCGCTGGCTCTGCAGAGCGAACGGCTGCCAAGAGACTTCAAAGGGCCCCGCAAGGTCCCAAATTATACCGCTGATTTACCCCCGGAGTCCTGGGTGGAGAGTTATGAACTGGCCATGGAGATGCTGGAGGTCAGTGAGGCAGTTTATGCCAAGTATTTTGTCATGATGCTTGAAGGCCTAGCTCGCACGTGGCTAAAGGGGTTGCCACCTAATACCATCAATTCATGGGCGGAGCTCCGGGCCAGGTTCATTAAAAACTTTCAAGGGACGTGCAAGCAACCGATGACCATTGTGGATCTTGATCACTGTGTGCAACAGGAGAATGAGTCGGCCCATCATTGGGTACGGCGGGTCTCGACAATCATCCACTCCTCGGAGCAGATCACGGTGGCCCAGGCGGTACTGATCTTGGAGAAGAACTGCCATTTTGTTCCTTTGAAACAGAAACTCGGCTGGCTCAAACGTACGTGCCAGGACATGGGAGAGCTCATGACGGCTCTCACGAAATATGCCGATTCTGACAGTACGAAAGATCCAAGTTCTGATGATGAGAAAGCTGGCCAAGGTAAGAAAGGCAGTCAAGGCAAGGGTGCGGCAAATAATGGTAGCCAGAGCAAACGTAAGAATCCAAAGGCCGGGTCAGAGCTGGTGGCTAATACAAACACCCAGCAGAATTACCCTAAAGGCAATAGGAGGTTTAGACCGCCCTTTGGCAGGGATAGCTCTCCCTCGAACATGGAGGAGTTACTTAAGCGGCCTTGTCCAAATCACAGTCTGCCTGATAAGCCGGCAAACCACACATGGGGGAATTGCAATTTCATGCAGAAGTACAAGCGGTATTTCACACAACCTAACAATCGAGATGGTGGTCCGCCAGGCGGCTCAAGACATGATGGGTCAGGAGCTGGTTTTGGTTTTGGCAGCTCAGGGTCCGATCATCCGGTCCACCATCATCCAGGTCAAGATGGTCAAGGGGGACACCAGCCGTATTCTGGTAACAATAATCAGCAACAACAGCGTAATCAGTCTGGTTTTCAGAGTAATCCGAAGCAGCTCAGCTCCGGGCAGTACCACGTTTTCACGACCGGTCTCAACAAACGGGACCAGAAGTTGCGAAAGCGGGCAGTTAATGCGGTTACACCGGCTCTTCCGCAGTACTTAAAGTGGTTTGAATATGACATAACGTGGAGCCGATAAGATCACCCACCGCGTGTCGATGACCCGGGGCGGCTGGCTTTGGTTGTAGCCCCCCAAGTGGGTGGATATATGGTGAACAAGGTGCTTATGGATGGCAGCAACAGCATAAACATCCTTTACTATGACACTTTCCAGCGGATGAAGTTGCTTGACAAGGATTTAAAACCATCATCCATCGTCTTCCATGGTGTGGTTCCGGGTAAGTCGGCATGTCTGGTGGGCAGGATTTCGTTGGAAGTGGCTTTTGGCGATGAGTACAATTACAGGGTGGAATCCTTGTGGTTCGAAGTGGTCAAGATCAAGAGTCCTTATCATGTGATATTTGGACGGCCGGCTTATGCTAAGTTCATGGCTAGGCCCTGCTATGTTTACGTGCAGCTCAAAATGCCTGGCTTAAACGATACCATTACCGTTCATGGTAACCGAAATATGGCTATTGAGTGTGAAGAGGGAGACGCGGCTTACGCAGAGTCCAGTTGTGCCCAGGAGGAACTTAAGTTCTATAAGGAGAATGTCGATCCGGAGGATATGACCCCGCTGAAAAAGCCCACCACAGAGGTTGAGCCGCCCCTAAAGTTTTTAGCGGATGATACCAAGACAGTAGATTTTACTCCGGGTGACTCATCTAAGCAGTTCATCATTGGATCTCACATGGACCCCAAATAGGAAAGCGCGCTCATCGAATTCATCCATGAGAATCGGGACATCTTCGCATGGAAACCTTCTGACATGCCGGGTGTACCGAGAGAGTTCGTTGAGCACAACCTTAATGTGGATCCAAAGTTTAAGCCGATTAAACAGTTTTTGCGGCGGTTCAATGAGGAGAGGCGCAAGGCTATTGGGAAGAAGTTGCCCGGCTTTTGGCAGCGGGTTTTATCATTGAAGTTTTTCACTGGAATGGTTGGCTAATCCGGTGCTTGTACTCAAAAACAATGGCACATGGTGTATGTGTGTGGACTACACGGACCTTAACAAGGCTTGTCCGGTTGATCCATTTTCTCTCCCGCGTATTGATCAGATCATTGATGCTACGGCGGGGTGTGAAAGTTTGTGCTTCCTGGATGCGTACTCAGGTTATCATCAAATCAAGATGGCGGTTAAAGACCAGCAGAAAACGGCTTTTATTACCCCCTTTGGGGTGTTCTGCTATGTCTCTATGCCTTTCGGGCTCAAAAGTGCCCAGGCGACTTACCAGCGATGTGTGCAGAACTGCCTTCACAGTCAGATTGGCCGTAATGTTCATGCTTATGTAGATGACATCGTGATCAAATCCAGAAAGAAGGAGACTCTCTTCGAGGATTTAAAAGAAACTTTTGATAATCTCCGGATCTACAAGATGATGCTTAACCCGACCAAGTGTGTCTTTGGTGTTCTGGCGGGCAAGCTTTTGGGTTTCCTGGTCTCTGAGCGTGGTATCGAGGCTAACCCGGACAAAATCAAGGCTATTACCTCTCTAGGAGAGTCGGCTTGCATTAATGATGTTCAGCGCTTGGCAGGGCGGATTGCTGCGTTGAGCCGGTTCATAAGTCGTCTTGGAGAGAAGGCTATTCCTTTATATCAAATGATGAAGAAGACAGACAAATTTGTTTGGAGTAAAGCGGCGGGTGAAGCACTTGAGGCGCTTAAAAACAGCTCATTGAGCCGCCAGTGCTGGCTGCTCCGGCTGAAAAAGAATCGTTACTCCTTTATGTGGCGGCTAATAACCGGGCAGTGAGTGCTGCAATCGTGGTCGAGTGCAAGGAGGCTAGAAAGGAGTATCCAGTGCAAAGGCCGGTTTATTATATCAGTGAGGTCCTGACAGAGTCTAAGCAAAGTTATCCACATTGGCAGAAGCTGGTATATGGGGTCTTCATGGCCAACCGCAAGTTAAAATACTATTTCTTAGGGCACCAGATAACTGTGGTCAGTTCTGCTCCGTTGGGGGATATTATCCAGAACAGAGAAGCCACAGGAAGGATTGCTAAGTGGGCATTGGAGCTGGGACCTCTCAATGTAAAATATGTTCCTCGCACAGCTATCAAGTCCCAAGCCCTTGTGGACTTCATAAATGATTGGACGGAGTGTCAAGCTCCCGAGGAAAAGCCAGATAACACATACTAGACTATACACTTCGATGAATCCAAGCAATTAGAGGGGTCAGGGGCAGGAGTTGTTCTGACATCCCCCAAGGGTGATAAATTTTGTTATGTGCTTCGGCTGATGTTCCCCTGCACTAACAATGCGGCTGAATATGAAGCTTTGCTTCATGGTCTTTGGTTAGCCAAGGAGATGAATCTGAGCCGTGTTTGGGCAACTCAGATCTGGTGGCTCAGCAAGTTTCTAGCACTTGGGATTCCAAGGACCCGCGGATGGAGGCTTACCGTCAGGCAGTTGATGTTATTGCAGGGCACTTCAAAGGATATCAGGTAGATCACATTGATCATCGCAGAAATGAGGCGGCTGATGCCTTATCACGATTAGGCTCTCAACAAAAGCCGGTGCCACCCAATGTCTTTCTGGACGTCTTACACCATCCGACTGTCAAGATACCTTCAGAAGAAGATTTGGTTGTTCCTGACCCAGAGGCAGAGTTAGTGGCGGCTCTGCATGCTATCCCAGATTGGACTATTCCCTATTTGGCCTATTTGACCCGGGGCGAGTTACCTAAGGATGAAGACCTAGCCAGAAAGATCACCTGGCGTTCTAAGTCCATGACAATAGTCAATGGTGAGTTGCATAAATGCAGTGTGACAGGAATTTTTCAACATTGTGTTTCACCAGAGGAGGACCGGCAGATCTTGAATGAAATCCATACTGGCGATTGTGGACACCACGCCGGCTCGAAATCTTTGGTGGCCAAGGCTTTCCGGCACGGGTTTTTCTGGTTGATGGCTCATAAAGATGCGGAGGACCTAGTCCGTAAGTGCGACGACTGTCAGAAGTTTAGCCGACGTGCTCATATCCCGGCTCAGGAGTTAAGGATGATACCAATTACTTGGCCGTTTGCGAGCTGGGGGCTTGACATGGTGGGACCTTTCAAGAGATCCAAGGATAAGAAAACACACCTCCTGGTGGCGGTGGACAAGTTTACCAAGTCGGTAGAGGCAGAGCCGGTCAGCAAATGTGATGCGGCTACAGCGGTTTTATTTATCAAAAAGTCGATCTACCGTTTTGGTTACCCACACAGCATCATCATTGATAATGGTACAAATCTGTCCAAGGGGGCTATGAAAAAATTCTGCGATGAAGAGCATATCCGGCTTGATGTTTCAGCAGTGGCGCATCCACAATCCAACGGCCAGGCAGAGCGTGCCAATCAGGAAATTATAAGAGGGATTAAACTGTGGCTTATGGTTCCTTTGCAGCGAACACCTGAGTGTTGGGTAGAAGAATTACCCTCCGTCTTATGGAGCATCAGGACCACCCCTAATAGATCTACAGGTTTCACGCCTTTCTTTATGGTGTACGAGGCCGAGGCAGTTTTGTCCAGTGACATCCGGCATGACTCACCAAGGGTGGCGGCTTACGTTGAGGCGGACAATGAGACGGCACGTCAAGACGCATTGGATGCTCTGGAAGAGGCGCGAGAGTTAGCAGTGGCCTGGTCGGCAATTTATCAACAAGACTTGCATCGCTATCACAGCCGCAGGGTCAAGACCCGGACGCTCCAGGAGGGCGACTTAGTGCTCCATCTGATTTAGGACCAGACAAATATGCATAAGCTCTCTCCTCCATGGGAAGGACCTTTTGTAGTCAGCAGAAATCTCAACAATGGGTCATATTACCTCATCGATATCCGAGATGACTCAGATACGACGGGTCAAGAGACCCGCCGGCCGTGGAACATCACGCATCTCCGGCCTTATTTCACTTAAGGGTGTAGAGACCCCTCATCGTACACTATCATTGTACATGTCACAATTATATCAAATAGTATCACTGCCAAAGTAAAATCCCGGCTCAGGAAAATGAGTCGCGGCACCAGGCTTTATGCCACAAAAAAACCGGCTCAGGAAAATCAGTCGTGGCGAGGGCGGCTTCTTACCTTTGGGTATAGCTTCTAACGCCTATCCGCCGGCGGGTTACGCCGTACTGCTGAGGGGGGCTTCTTACCGACGGGTATCGCTTCTAACACCCTATCGGTCGGCTTTATGCCAAATTTCCGACTAACACGTTTAGTCGCGATTATGAGAGGTTTTTTACCGACGGGTAGCTAACGTCTCATGACCCGCGAACGGCGGCTTCTTACCTTCGGGTATAGCTTATAATGCCTATTACCTGGCTTTAGGCCACGTAAAAATGGCTAAGGTAAATTAGCTGCGGCAAACGGCGGCTTCTTACCTTTGGGTATAGCTTATAACGCCTATTAGCCGGCCTTATGGCACAAAAATCCGGCTAAGGAAAATTAGCCACGGCGCGAGCGGCTTCTTACCTTCGGGTACAGCTTCTAGCGCTTATCCGCCGGCATTTACGCTGTATTATTACCTCTGGGTGTATCTTTTAAACGCCTTATCGGCTAGGCTTTATGCCGTCTCCGGCCAACCAGATTAGCCGTAATTGCCAAAAGGAATTACCACCTCCGGGTATAGTTTACCTAAATTGGCTGCAGGTGTCTTCTATGATGACAAAGCAGTATAAATGGTTCAAGAGCATACAAAGACAATGGTAGCTAAAAAGCCGAATCATCTTATAAAGCATAATGACACAAGGTTCAGGAGAAGCAAAAGTAAACATCTAGTCTATTACATACACTCCTAGAGGAGCTCAGAATTTCAGACAAGTCTTTTCAAACGCCACACGGCGGGTTAAGGAGAGTCGGTTGTTACAAGTTTTTTCAAGAAGGGACTAACTAGCTGCCGGGTCATCCTGCTCCGGCACTTCGGTGGCCCCGATCTGGAGGTTGTCCAAATCACAGTTGCAGTTTGTTAGAGCCGCAAAAGAGCCTTCGTCAAAATAAGGAGACGGGTCAAGGTCAGGAGCGAAGAAGTCCTTACTGCGGGCAAGCGTCAAGTCTTTGCACTCGTAAAGTGGGCCACGGATTCTTTTTTGATCCGGGCCATAAGCCGCCTGGTAGGTCATCAGATCAACTTCCTCCGCTAAGACGGAAGCTAGTACTCGGGATTCCTTCACGCACAGGCTGTAGTCAGCATCAGTGAACTCTGAGCCATCGTCTTTCTTTGAAGGGAAGCCATCCATCATCTCGGCTGATGTTAGACCCGGAGAAAAGGCTAAAGCCCGACTGATGCCTGCAATGGCCCCTTGGCAGGCGGCTGACTTCTTGAGTTTAGCAATCTGCTTAGGCATGGTGGAAAAGAGCTCCAAGATACCCTTGAGAGTTGCCGGAATCTTGTCTTTGTACTGCACGGCTTTAATAGTGCACACCATGCCGCAATACAGTTGCCCAGTCAAAGTGTAGATGGCCTTCAACGACAGCAGACTATCAGAAGCTAGTTGCCGGCTCCTAGGGCCTGCATAAGATGGACATTTCAGGATGAGTCGCCAGTACAAGTGTTATATAGCCATTGAAGCACAAGTTGTCAGAAGCTTACCAAAGAGGGCGGTTGTCATCTTGGTAATGTGGTGCTTCAGGGCTTGGAATTCAACGGATAAAGCTATCAGCCGTTGATCGGCGTCATCCGCCCGTTTGGTCAAAGAGATCTTCTCAGACTCAGCTGACTCTTTAAAAGTAGCAAAGTCGGCCTTGATTGTGGCCAACTCCTCATAGAGGAGCCGGCACTTTTCATCGGTGGCATTTCGAGCCGTTTGTTGAGCCGCCAGGTTGCTCTTCAGATCCGTCAACTGCGACCCGACCTCGCTTAAAGCTTCCTGTGGCATATCAAAATGCAGAATAAGTCGCCAGGATGAAATTTTATTAGATGATGAAGATTAAGACAAAATTATGCAAGTTTCAAGCAGATTGCAAGCAATATGTTTGACACTTGGGGGCTAATGTATATTTGATCTCCAAGATTACAGTGCAGTTTCGACTCATCTTCATCAAGTTAATCCGGAACTTGGGGGCTACAATTGGCTCTTAAAACTATCCACATTGAAGCTCCGACTCAACTTTATCAAAATTGAGTCGGCCCTTGGGGGCTACAATTGGCTGTTCAAACTATCTACAATGAAGCTCCGACTCAACTTTATCAAAGCTGAGCCGGCCCTTGGGGACTATGGATTTAGATTTTCTACAGAGGATCACGAAAGACCCGGTTCAACTCTTAATTAGATTGAGCCGGCCCTTGGGGGCTAAGTAAGGTTATAGCAAGAAGAGGAGTACCTCATATTTTTTCTTCATCAAGCTGACCAACCGAAGCTCCAGATCTCGGCTAGTGGAAAGCCGGTTCACATAACCGGCGTGAAGTTCTTCGGTCATCATCTTCTCAAAGGAAGAAGAGTCAAAATCCAGCTTCTTTGAAGCCTCGGCCGGCTGTTTATGCCTAGTCAGCACGTGAGCCGGGGGAGACTGAAAGGCAGACCCGGTGATCACGACGTCCGGAGTTGCAGTGGTCTTGGTCATCTGGGCAGGACTCAGTGGTTTCGAAGGACCCCTTAGAGGGCTCTCCGGGATGTTATCTTCAACAGCCAGCCCAGTGGATGCGGCTGGCGGATCTACATCTGGTCGTGACTCTTCCGGTTGTTCATGCTCTGGCTCTTGAGCTGTAGGGCTAGGGGAGGACTTGTTCGTCTTGCGACGCATCGCTTGAGCCCTGGAGAACATGAAGTGTCAGAACCCAAGGATTACAGATGCCAAAGGGAATAGAAATGCACAGCTAAAAGAAATACTTACAATGGATTGATCTTGGGATGCGGTAGAGCAGTCGCCGAAGAGTCGCCAGAAGAGGGTGATTTCTGAGAGACAATTTAAGAAAGATGAGACAGCATCGAGGTCGCAAAGTGAGATTAATTAAAAGTGAGATACATACCTCTGCGGGGTGTTTCTTCGGAGCTGGCGAGTTTGGCAAGCCGGACATAAGTTCAGTAGAACCAGCGCTCCGGGTCTAGCGATGCTCAACCTGTTGTTGCTTCTTCAAAAGAAAATCGGGAGCCAGATAAGCAAGAGGATGAGAAAGAGGAACTTTTCCAATAACCCGTTGCGCCCTCCGGGGGATAAAATATTCTAAGCCGGAAGAAATATAGATTACCTCAGGGGCGTTGGCGCGGCTTGTTTCAACATCATCCTGTGAGTAAATCAAGTGTAAGTAAAATAAGGTAATAAAATGGCAGAAAGCAGCCAAGGTTTACCTCTGAGTCGGACGATTGTGGCGGGTCAAACCATCCTTCTTGTGGGGCGGTCTGCTTGGACTTCTTAGCCAGAACTTTCTTCTTGGGCTTCTTCAAAGGAGGAACATACTCCTTCTTCCAGAAATCAAAGTTGGCCTGGAAAGGTTAAACCGGTTAAACAGTAATGCGTCAGAAAGGTATAAGTGACAAGGAGAAAAGTGGTGAAGAGTTGCCTTACATCTAGAGCCAAATTTTTGGCGTTAAAAGGCGCCAGGCCAATGGCGCTGCATGATCCGGATGCTTCATGGACAAGGCTCCGGATGACGGCGGTGATGTCATCCTCCGTCAGGGTTGATTGGCTGAAGCATAGTGAACTATCATACTTGCCTTCGTATTCACACATGAGCCGGCTTCTATGACTTAAGGGCATACCGCCAAGAAATCTAGCAGCGGATCAAATCCAGCCCAGTTAAACCATTGGCCATGAGGGCCTTGATCTTGGCGTAAGACGGCTCATACCTTGCGCGTTCCGAAGCTGACAGCCGGCCCGGAAGCTCTGAAGTTGTCTTGAGCTGGGAGGGACGATAACCCGGCAGTGGACGCTCATTCTCAGGAGATGTATCCTTGCAGTAGAACCAAGTCTTGTTCTAGTCCTTTGGATGACTCGGCATCTGAATGGCTGGAAAAGTAATATCCCTACGCTGTTGAATGGAGATCCCGCCAAGCTCTAGACTCGGACCGGCCTTCACCTTAGTCTTCCGGTTGGCGTAGAAAAACTCTTGAAATAACCCCATCACAGAGCACTTGAAAATTGCATATATTGGAGACGGAGTTGTGGGCCAAGTCTTGGGGGTGAAGCTTGTAAAAGTGAAGGATGTCACGAAAGAACTTTGATCCGGGGGCACGAATCCTCGCTCGATATGATCGGAGAAGACCACTACTTCGCCTTCTTGAGGAGTGGGCCGCGTTTCATCACCCGGGGCCCGCCAATTAAGGACCTCCTTGGAAGGAAGGTTACCCGCGTGAACAAAATCCAATAAGTATTCCTCTATGATGCAAGACCCGACCTAGTTGCATGAGTTGGAGGCGCGAGACATGCTGGCGGCTTAAGGACTGTGCAAATTAAAAAGTATGGCGAGTCAAGAGCAAAACAAATATCTACAACGGCTTACAATTTTAAGGGTTCTACAAATAATATGTCGGCTGATGAGAGCCGGAGGGGCCTGGTGAGTCAACAAAGAAAAGAGGAGCGAAAAACGGCTAAGTCCTAGGAAACAGATTTCGTGAAGTTCAGCTAAAATAACAGATCTACAAAAGCAGGAAAAATGCCTCTATTTTTAGACCTAAGGACGAACGGGTGAGGCGGACGAAAACCTAAAATGGCAGGCTGAGTAGGGACCGATTTATGTATTATTACTCACTGCCTATTACGCAGCGGCACCGCGAGGTCGGGCGAATGGCCGAAGTTCATACGTTGAGCACGGCCGGCGGCAATGGAGTTCGAGTTCTAAGCGACGACAACGGCGGAGCTTATAGAAACCCTACCGGAGAAGGTTATGGGTCTAAGGGAAGAAGATTTACCGGCGACAGGAGCGCGAGATGGACTCTGGTTCGCAACAAGTTGATGCAGCGGCCAGTCGACGGCGAGACGGAGACGGTGCCGGAGCAGGAGCGGAGGTATCAGAGAAGAGGGAGATGACAGCACGAGCGGGAGAAAGGAAATGCCACCCACAATAGTCCTATTTAAAAGGAAAACAGGGCAGGCGTGAAAATCCAGGCGACACAAATCGTCCGAACGAGGTGGACGCCTCGATTTTTGGGCTAACCATTTAATGGAAGGATTTGGCGGTGCGTCAGCGAATCTTTTTTGCAGAGTCCACGTGATGTCACGGCGGATCACTACCGGGAGACTCGCCGAGGAATAGAAGAGAAGGATGAAATGAGCAAGCTCAAATCAACCTGGGGCCTAATGTTGGGGATATAACCCCACGGTGAGACCCGCCCTGGAGGGCTCCGGGTTAAACCGAACGGCTCGTAGCCAGCCCAAGGGTGAGTTGTGAGGACTGGAGGGCCCAGCAAGCGTAGCGGCTCACAGAATGGGCCGGAAGAGTGGCCCGGATGAGAAGGCCCGGGCGTGTAAGACGCCCGGGGACAACTTGGTCAGGATAGGCAAGAGAAGATAGAGGCAGACTCGCACGTGTAATGAGAGTCGGCTACGACTTGTATGACCTGTGGTATTGACCTTGGTATATGAAGGCAAGACCCGGGGCGACTTAGAGGTCAGGTTATTGAGAACTAGGTCAAGCTTTAGCTCCCTTGTAATCGATACAACAAGCAATACAAACATAAGCAGGATGTAGGCTATTACCTCATCTTGAGGGGCCGAACCTGGGTAAACTCATGTCCTTCATCCCTGTTAACCCCTTTGAGTCCATCACGTTAGCGATGGCCTCGAATCCAAGTCCGTTAACCCGGACATCTGCCGTGATAAATCCACGACAAGATCCATACAACCTACACGAAGTATCTACATCAGCTAGTCCGTCGGATCAGGTTCCCACAACTTACTTGGTAAAGATAGAGCCCATATCGACTCATGTTTACACATCAAAGCTACTCAACTTTTAACTCGTACGATCCCTTTGAGCCCGGACAGTTAGCCACTAGTGAACTCCTATGGGTATACCATAAAGGGGGTGAGGGAGCCACTCCTAGTTTCCCTCGAAAGAAATACTGAAACACCACCCAAATGATTCATTAATTAAGTTGTTATTAAGTAGTCAACCATTTTTGTAACCTTTCATTGAATGTTGGTCCCTCCCCATTACAAGATAGCAACTAGGCATCACTACACGATGGATACAAGGAACGGGGTAATGGACCTATGGCTTTTCTACTAGGTTCCTATCACCTACAAAGCAAGAGAAGAAAATCCTACATAAACTCCTAATTGTAAAGTCTACATGCAAGAAATATAGGATATGATCAAAGGTTCCACTTGCATGGTATTGACGATTCGATTTCGACAAGCTACTCTTTGCTCTATATCGTAAATATGAATGTTCATAAACAACCATACAAATCAAACATACACCAAGTGTAGTGCATGGTGTTAGTGTAGATTGTGGTGTGAGATAAAGTGTCATGAGTCAACCCATAAGAGTTAGGAAACAACATACTAGTTGCTACTTGAAAGACATGTGACATAAGGGTTCACATGCACATGATTTCAATTGAGTAGGTGTAAGGGCATATTTCTACCCTAATGTTTTTGGTGATTGATGATAATGCATTTGCGGACTAACCATGTGCATTAAGCCTTTCAAATAATTCATCATGTGGCACAAGACGATTCTAACCCCTCGGTGGATTGTAGTGAGACGGTTCCTTCCATGCGCTTCATTTTTGGTGGAATTGAGTTGTAGGAGAACTGTACTATTAAGAGGGGGTCCGCATCAAAAAGGTTTGGGTGGAATCAACACATACACTTTCATTTGCACCCTTGTTCCTTTCTCGCATAAATGGAGTTGTTCCGACGTTGCCTCTGTTTTGGTCCAGAAGGAACCACGCGACAGTACCATGCATGCCAATGGTAGTACCGCTCTAGGCAGAGGTAGTACCACCCACGGGCGGTAGTTCCAATGCCTAGTACCGTATGTTGTACCACTGGCTTCGGAGTCTCGACTTTTCGTGTCAGACTAAGTGGGTTTTGGTCAATAGTACGACGCGGTAGCATTGCTCTCAAAAACTAGTACCTCATGTTACTACCGTGCTACTACCACACTCCTTTATGGCCTGGAACTCTCAGCGGACTCTGAGCGGAAGTAGGACGAGGTACTACTGCCTTTAAGCGGTAGTACCGCTCTCGCGAGCGGTTGGACTGCTTAGGCGAAACAACCTCCGGTCCTGCTAATTCTCTATGTTCGTAGAGTTGGTGCATTGCCGCTTGGGCGAGCGATAGTACCACTCCAGCAGCACTACCGCCTCGTGGCCTCGCGCCATTGCCTTGTGTGGCTAGCTCAGCCACCCCAGCGGTAGTACCGATCCCGGGAGTGGTAGTACCTCTTGTGTGCGGGCTGAGAGGGGATAACGGTTGGATTTGTTCCCCCACTATATAAAGGGGGTCTTCTTCCTCAAGAAGACCACCTCTTCCAAACCTAAGCTCCATTTTTGCCCGATCTCTCTCCCTAGCCAACAAAAGTTGTTGATCTTCTAGGGTTTGGTTGAGAGGGCCCCGATCTACACTTCCACCAAGAGAAATTTGATTCCCCCTAACTAATCCCTTGCGGATCTTGTTACTCTTGGGTGTTTGAGCACCCTAGACGGTTGAGGTCACCTCGGAGCCACACTCCATTGTGGTGAAGCTTCATGGTGTCATTGGGAGCCTCCAAATAAGTTGTGGAGATAGCGCCAACCTTGTTTGTAAAGGTTCGATCGCCGCCTTCAAAGTGCACCACTAGTGGAATCACAACATCTCGCATTGTGTGAGGGCGTGAGGAGAATATGGTGGCCCTAGTGGCTTCTTGGGGATCATTGTGCCTCCACACCACTCCAATGGAGATGTACTTCCCCTCAAAGGGAAGGAACTTCAGTAACAAATCCTCGTCTCCACCGACTTCACTTGTGGCTATCTCTTACCTTTACTTTGTGCAAGCTTTACTTGTGTTGCATCATTTGCTTGCTTGTATCTTAGTTCTTGTTAGCATCATATAGGTTGTTCACCTAGTTGCATATCTAGACAACCTATTTGTTGCTAAACCTAATTTGTTAGAAAAGCTAAAAATTGGTAGTTGTCTATTAACCCTCCCTCTAGTAAACCATATCGATCCTTTCAATTGGTATCAGAGTTACGTCTCTTTTAAAGTCTTAACCACCCAAAATGTATGGTTGACGTAGTAGGTGACGAAGGGTAGAACTCCTCCTCCATGTCCAAGATCGTGGTCACCCGCGGTGATTTTAATGAGGCCATCACCTCTCGAAAATATGCCATGGTGGACGAGGTCAAGGACACGTTAAATAAATTCCTTGAGAATCTTAAACTCTCCACAGATCCCAAGGATTTGGTTAATCCAATCCATGTAGAGACGAATGTCGATTCCATCAAGGAAACGACATGTACCGACCTTCCCAAATACTCTCATGGAGTTAATGGATCAGGATCCCATGCCGCGGTTGCCCCTCCTCTGTCCTATGGTGGATCGGTTCCTTCACTTCATATTAACTCAAATGGGCCCCCACCCAAACTTGATTTGACTAACTTTCCTAATTGGATGTTTCGATCAAGTCCCATTTGAATCACAACTCAACACAACTATGGAGAGTGATCGAGCAAGGCTTCCACCCTCATGATCCCAACAACATGACTCCAAGAGAAGAAGTGGACAACCAACTCAATGCTTCCGCTTTGTTCATTCTTCAATCCGCCATGCCACCCGAAGAGCTCTCCCACTTGTGTCCATTCACCATTGCCAAAGAAGCATGGGAGCACATCAACTCCTTGTACAAAGGGAGCTCAAGCATTCAATGATGTAACTTTGAGGTGGTTCTTGATGAAGCCGATGAGTTTGTGATGAAGGAGGATGAAGACCCAAGATAGCACTATCAAAGATTGACCACCCTTGTCGTCTCTCTTCGAGATCATGGGAGAAAGAACACGGATGACACTTGGATCAAGAGCAAGTTCCTCAAGGCCATCATGCCATTCAACAAAAGCATGTCTTCCGTGATCCGTCAAAGACCATATTTCCACACCTTGTCCTCAAGTGAAGTGTTGGATGAGTTTGTTGCAATGAACATGTCAAACAAGACCATGGACAATGCTCTAGCTCGTGTTCAACGGTCAAAGAAGCCCATCATTGTTGTGAAGGCCAAGGCAATATCAGAAGAAGAAGAAGAAGAAGAAGAAGAGGGTTGCCCCGAAGGCACCAAATATGCTTACCATGAGCACATGGCTCTTGCGTTAAGCCAATTTTGGGGTAACAAGAGGAACACCAAGCCCAACTTCTCCAAGAACAACTCAAGTGGATCCAAGGGCAAGCAACTGGTGAGAACATGCTACAATTGTGGTAATGTAAGTCACTGTTGTAGATTACCCCATGAGAAGCGAGAAGACAATAGAGGGAAGCTCATTCGCAAGGACAAGTCAAAGTCCTTCCCCAACAAGAATAACTTCATGAAGAGGGCGCCTCCAAGAGGGTTGATGGTGCAAAAAGAGTACAACTCCAATGATGATGATGATGATGATAGTGGAGAAGGAACGATAATGACTTCCGTGGACATTTCCATCTCTCCTCCAACCTCAGTGTCACTCTTCAAGGTACCAAACAAAGACCGCATCCCCATCACCAAGTGCCTAATGGCCAAAGCATCCAACAAGGTAACCTCCAAAATCAAAACTACCATCACCACTACTCCTTCTCACACGGATAGTGAGGATGAAAAAGAGGAGGTAAAAGTAGATGAAAATTCCTTTAATAAATTCATGAGAAAAATCAAGGGTGAGACCAAGTATCATTTCATTGCTATCTTGGAACAATTAGGTGATGCCAATGATGTCACTGAGACTCACGAAGAGACCATCTCTAAGATGGAAGGGCATAGCCGTGACTATGCCGATGACATTGCGGATCTTTCCCATTCTTTGGAAGAAGAGCAAAGTCTCTGTTTGGCTCTTGAGGAGTCACACACCGTTGATATGGCTAGACTCAATAAAGATCTTGACCATGATCAATTTCTTACTCATGTTCTCAAATCCAAGAAGGTTAAACTTGGGGTCGTCCATGATTAACTCAATGAGGAGTTTGGGTTGCTTGACAAGGCTCATAAGGTCTTAAAGAGCACTCACGGAAGCCTCAAATTTTCTTATGATCAACTCCAAGTAAGGCTGACAAAGGAGATTTCTAATTGTCCTCCTTTTGTGTTAATTGATAATGCTCACGCTACTAACCCTTGTTGTGAGCATGTGCACCTTGTGGAGGAAAATGCTAAGTTGAAAGAGCAACTTGAGAAGGGCCTTGTGACTTGCATCCAAGACGAGAAGAACCTTAACGACCTTTCGAGCAATCAAAAGTAAGTTGTGTCTAAGGAGGGACTTGGGTTTGTACCCAAGTCAAAGCAGAAGCAATCCAAGAAGAAAGTCAAGAACAAGCAATCTCTCCCTCTTAAAGACACATTTTTCAAAGAGGGAGAGTGTGCTCCTAAGGAGAAGAATAACAAGGTGATGGGTGACAAGGCCATTAGGGGAAATGCCACTCATCCCAACAAGACCGACGGTTTTAATCTTTCATATGTTTTATGTCATGCTAGTGATGGGCATGCTTATGCCAAATTTGCTGGTTCTCCTTGTTAGTACATTGAATGGTCTATTGGGGTTCCTAAGGCCCTTGTTGCTAACCTCAAAGGACCCATTCAAGAATGGGTACCTAAATCCAACCATTTATCTTATGTAGGAGTTTACTTCCTGAGGAGGATCATGGTTGCTTGATAGTGGAGCAACAAATCATATGTCCGGAAGTAAGGACTTGGAGGTGGACGTACAAACTAACTCATCTATGGCCACTCAAGTCCAATTTGGTGATGCATCAATTTCAATGGTATTGGGTCTTGGCAAGGTGGTGATCTCTCCGGACTTGACCATTGAGAAAGTCATGCTTGTTGAGATCCTTGCATTGAATTTGCTTTCCGTTCATCAACTTGCACTCGTGGGTTTTTCTACCTTCTTTGATATTGATACCTTGACCCTCTTGTGGAGCGGGACTGTTAAAGTAGCCTATGTTGTAAATGTTGAGAATGGTCTCTATGTGCTCAACTTCTTAGAGAAGCACAATAAGACCGCAACATGTCTAATGGCTAAAGTTGATGTGGGATGGCTTTGGCATCGCCGACTAGCCCATGTCAATATGATATCTATGCAAAGTCTCCTCAATGGAGACCATGTCCGTGTACTAACCAATGTTAGTTTTGCCAAAGATCGTGCTTGCAGTTCTTGTATCGAAGGAAAGCTTCATGAGACGCCTCCTTCACATGGATCTCTTTGGTCCCCCATCATTTGATAGTCTTGGTGGAAGAAGTATTGATTGGTGATTGTGGATTATTATTCAAGATATACATGGGTATACTTATTCAAGAGGAAGAGTGATACCCAACACACCGTCGTCGACTTTGCAAATGAAGCACAACGCCAACATGATACAAAGATTTTGATGATTAGAATTGACAACGGCTCTGAGTTCAGGAACTACACCTTGGACGAGTTGTTTTAGGTATGAGGGGATCAAGCACCAATAATCCGCACCTTATACCCCTCAAAAAAATGGTGTAGCAGAGAGGAAGAACTAGGCGTTAATGGACGCGACAAGGATCATGATGGCGGAATGCAAGTCTTCATACAACTTTTGGGCCGAATCCATCAACACCGCATGTCATGCATCCAACCGGCTATACCTCCGCAAAGGCTTGAACAAAACTGCATATGAAAATTTTACCGGCAACAAGCCCAACATCATGTACTTTCGGGTGTTCGGGTGTAAGTGTTTAATTCTAAAAAAAGGAGTTAGTTTAGATAAATTTGATTCTAGAGCTCACGAGGGCATATTTGTTGGTTACGCTACAAACTCTCATGCTTACCGTGTCCTCAAGAAGTCCGCTAGACTCATTGAGGAGACGTGTAACATGGAGTTTGATGAAAATAATGGCTCCCAAATGGGGAAAAGTGGTCTTTGTGATATAGGTGATGAGATTCTTCCCCAAGCCATAAGAAGAATGGGCGTGGGACACTTCCTACCCGTTGAGGAACCCCTTGTGGCTGAAGGTGAAGGACAATGTTCTACTCAAGTGGAACCCTCACCATCACTTGACCCACAAGCTTCCGAAGAACAAAGTGAAGGCCCTCAACCTAATGAACAAGCTCAAGGGCAAGATCAACCTCACGATGACGGTGCTTCACCAAGTGATTCCCAAGATCAAGTTCATGACTCTAAGCAAGCTCAAGATCAAGAGCAAGAGCAAGCTCAAGACGATGCTCAAGATATTATTCATGTGGCTCCCCATCTTCCTTGGAGGAGATTTTGGAGCGTCATGCCGCCAAACTCCAACATAATCAACATGTTTTGGAGAATGTCTCGAGAGCTTGAATAAAGGGGTAACCACTTGTAAAAAATTAACAAACTTTTGTGAGCATCACATGTTTGTTTCTTGTATTGAACCCCTAAGGGTACAAGAGGCACTTGAGGACTAGGATTGGCTTGAGGACATGCATGATTAACTCAACAACTTCGAGTGCAACAAGGTGTGGCAACTAGTTCCAAGGCCAAAGGAGAATCATAATGGCATTCAAACCAAGTGGATCTTCAAGAACAAGCAAGATGCAAATGGTGTTGTCATTCTAAACAAGGCAAGATTGGTGGCTCGAGGCTACTCCCAAGTCGAGGGTATCGACTACGGTGAAACCTTTGCCCCTGTTGCCCGCCTTGAATCTATCCGCATGTTGCTTGCATATGATTCACACCATAATTTTACTTTGCAACAAATTGATGTGAAGAGTGCATTTTTAAATGGTCCTCTTAATGAGTTGGTATATGTCAAACAACCCCCGGGGTTCGAGGATACCAAGTTCCCCAATCATTTCTATAAACTCGATAAGGCACTCTATGGCCTTAAACAAGCCCCATGTGTGTGGTATGAGCACCTTACCGAGTTGTTAGAAGATATTGGGTTTGTAATTGGAAAAATTGACACCACTCTTTTTACAAAGAGGTTTAAAGGGGATTTATTCATATGCCAATTATAGGTTGATGATATTATATTTGGTTCTCCTAACAAATCTTTCAATGATGAGTTTTCCGCATTCACGATCAAAGAGTTTGAGATGTCTATGATGGGAGAGTTGAAGTACTTCCTTGGATTCAAAGTAAAGCAATGAAGACTAGGAACCTTCATCAACCAAGCTAAGTACACTCAAGACATGCTCAGGAGGTTCAAGTTGGATGATGTCGAGCCGGCCAAGACACCTATGCAACTCAAGTGCCAATGTGACATTGACCCCAATTGTAAAGCCGTGGATCAAAAGGTATATCGCTCGATGATTAGATCCTTGATTTATATTTGTGCATCTAGAACGAATATTATGTTGAGTGTGGGATTTTTTGCATGATTTAAAGATGCACCTAAGGAAATCCACTTTGTGGCGGTCAAGCGAATCTTTCGATATTTAGGTCATACCCCAAACTTTGGCTTATGGTACCCCAAAGGTGCTTCATTTGATCTCATGGGAAACTCAGACTCGGATTGGGAAGGAGACCGTGTGGATAGTAAGTCAACTTTTGGAGGGTGCCAATTCCTTGGTCGCTCTTAGGTAAGTTGGCCTTCAAAGAAACAAAATTACGTTTATCTCTGTTCCACCAAGTATGTTGTCACCGCAAGTTGCTGTGAACAGTTTCTATGGATGAGGCAAACTTTAAAGGATTACTGTGTCAATTGTGACAAAGTTCCTCTTTTCTGTGATAATGAAAGTGCTATCAAGATCTCCAACAACCCAGTACAACATTGCAAGATGAAGCATATTGAGATTCGTCATCACTTCATGTGGGAGCACATCAAGCGTGGGGAGATTGATCTTATTCATCTCTAGTAAGGTATTTTCTTTATAGAGCTTGGTCATGTTCTATGTCACTTCAAATTTCCTTTTATTCTATTTTTCATCTTAAACTTGGAGTGTCTCTTCCCTTTTGCTTGCTCTTGTGTCTCGAACCCAATCCCTCTCGCACATCAAACCTCTTATATTTCATAAGAAAATTTTCTAGCTAGTTGGATCTATGGTCGCCCTAGGCGGTACTACCACTGGTGGCATAGTACTACCGCTTATTTATAAGAAGTACTACCACCGGCCCACGCGGTACTACCGCTAGAGTGGTACCACTAGCCTCATGTCGCGCTGAAGTACCGAGGCGGTACTTCCACTCCCCAAGCGATACTACCGCTCTTGAGCCTACGGAGGGGGTCATGAGTCGAGCAAGGGGAGTTCCCACCCCCCATTCCCATTCATCTCTTTCCTCCCCATTGTGTTTCTCTCTCCACGCAACCCAAGGGCTCCGGTGGTGGCCGCGGGACCTTTGTTTCCGGCCGTTCTTCCGCGATTCCAACCGATGGACTCGATCCCCACCATATCCTCTTGCCATGGATGCAGGTATTGCCCTTGTTTTCCTATCCTATGGTTCTATTTCTTGAATCTAGGCCTTTGAGAAATATGAGATGCATTCTTCGATTTTTAGTCAAATCGTGGCATGAGTAGGATGTGGATGGTTGCTAGTGAGTTATTTGAAGTTTCATTGGAAATTTTTTGAATTTGGCATCACCGGTGGTACTGGATCTGCCTGAGGTAGTGGTTGACGGTGTCCTAGACTAGGGGGTACTCACCATGTCATCTCCTGACCAGTGGATCAGTCTGAGGACCCCCATGACGATTCACTAATGGGCCACTTCGGGTAGCCCATGATACATACAAGGGAGACTCCACAAAGACTTGGCGCACAAGACAAGGACTCTTCTAAACCCTAGGCCTCTGGTGTGTTATATAAACAGAGACCAGGCTAGTCAATAGACAATCTCATATTCATTACAACAATCTTGTGGTTGATGCATGTACTATATACTATCCCTCATATGAATACAATCAAAAGCAGGACGTAGGGTATTATCTCCTGAGAGAGCCCGAACCTAGGTAAGATCTTGTTCCATGTTACCATCTCTCCAAGACACCTAGGTTATGACCCCTACTACGAGATATTTTGGATTCAGTTCGATATTGATGTTTTCATTGAGAGCCCACTAGGTGTCGTCGTGGTGCGATGCAATCTTCAACAAACGCCAAATCAGGTGATATGTTTTCACTTAGATGTATTCCGCACAAACGAACTCGTTGTTGCAAAAATATGGTTGCCTCTGCGTGCTACCCTATTCGCAGTCAAACCGAGATTGGGAGAAGTGTCCGGGCGTCTGGTGTACTGATCCACCACGTAGAGATGTTGAAGACACAAGCAGGCCTGCAATAGGCAGTGAAAGGTTCAAAAAAAATCCATCCAGCCGCGTTCTAGCCGAGCAGCCAGGCTGCGACAAGAGATCGGCTTGAAGACCATCCAAGGAGATTCTCTTCTTTCTTTTCTTTTTCTTTTTTTTCTTTTCCTTTTTATTATTCGGCACTCGGGCAGCCGCTGATCGTCCGTTAATAGTGTCCTTCTTGCTTGCTAAAAGTTTTACAATTTAGTGCTAGTTTTGCAACCGGTCTCCACGTATGTCGATAATGACTACTAGTCCAACTAATGCTATGTGAATAGAGTTAATTGCACAGAAGTACCACAATTGGGGCAGAACGTGCGGATTGGTACCATGATTGCTAATTTTTTCATGTCAGTACCATCTTTGTGCCAGGTTTTTGCAAATAGGTCTAAAACAGCGTTTTATATGTATTGACGGTCGTTCCGACATGTGGGGGCCACCCATCTGGTGCCACGGTGGCCAATAGGCGCGTGCCCGTCCGCTGACTAGGACAAGGTCGGCTCGGTCGGCCTCTCCCCCACCCGACCAGTTTCTCCTCCTCCCCACCCTGCCACTCTCCTCCCCGACGGTCCCAAGCGCCGCCAGCACCGCGCCGCCGCCGCCATGGTTTTCGAGGACGAGAACATCAACGATGAGGAGAGCTTCCCGTACCTTCACTCATCCACCTCCTCCACTGACTGGATGTACCAGGTGAGCTGATTCAAGCTGTGTTAGGGTTAGGTTTAGGAATTTTGGAGATTTTTCTGTTGGGTCCATTGCATGTCTACGAGCTTGTGCATATGAGGTGGATTCAATGTTTGGCAGTGTATTGAAGTGTTATGAGCTTGTGCAGGTGCCAGAATCAGTTGAGGACCCGGATTACCATGGGCTGGAGCTTGAGATTATGGTTTTTTGTGAAAAGCACGGCAAGGCATCGAAGAGAGGCGTGGCATTTGAAGGCACAGACACAGGGAGAAGGTTCTTATCATGTGCAAATCTTGTAAGTTTCTTTCTTATTTCAGATTGGCAAGTTAGAGAAAGTGCGCGGAGTATGTTATATGTTATATGATCATGTGTTTAGTTAGTTTTAGTTGGTTGTGTAGGAGTAGGAGCAGCAGATCTTGCCTGTTATACTTATTGTTGTTAGAGAATGTGCTATGTTAGAGGAAGTGCTAAGTATATATTTTGCTCTATTTGTAGGAAGGGTCAAACTGTGGTATTGTTGAATGGGTTGATAACCCCTGGCCCATAACAAGGCAGAATGCATTGTTGAAGCTTTGGGCAATGTATCAAGATGCCAAGGAAGCTAGGGTGACTGATAATCTTGAAAGTTCTCTGACTATTCACCATCTAATAGAAGAGAATAAGAAGCTCGATGCCAACTATGACAAGTTAGTTAAAGATGTGCATGATCTAGTTGATCACCAGGAGTCAAGGGTGATTGATTTCAGTTATCTACAGTCACACATAACCTATCAGCATCAATGCAGAAGTGAATTGGTTGCTGATATGAAAGGACATATGGCAAAGAAAGATGCAGATCACAAGCATCTTAATGACAAGTATCAACTCCTTGTTAACTTGACAAGAGCTTAGGCAACTGTCATCCAGAACATGAAGTTGAAGCATCTGAAAGAGAAGCAAGTGCATATTGAAGCTATGGAGAAATTGGAGTTGAAGAATGCAGAGCTCACAAAGTCTGAGGAGAAGCTAATCCAAGAGAAGCTGGAGTTGAAGTTTCAGATTGCTGATCTGCTAAAGGGAAATGAAGTGCATAGTGAAGAGAAGGGCTAGTTGGAGCATCAGATTGCTGAGTTGATGAAAGGAGAGGAGAAGCTCAAGCAGAAGGTGAAGGACATCATGGCCATCTTACAAAAATGAACTAGATGAAAAGAGTAGTGTGCATTGCTGACCTTTTGGGTAGGATGGAACAGCAGTGTGTACTGTTAACTTTGGTTGTGTACTGTATGGTTTTACTAATTCTAAGACTCTGGTTGTATATGTATCTAGTAATGGTGCTATCCATCCTTTGTGAGCAAAGGATGTTTGTAAGCATTTGAACTCCACTATGTATTTGTGAACCCAAGGTTCTAGTATGTTGAACTTTGCATTTGAACTCCACTATGCATTTGAACTCCACTATGTATTTGTGAATTGTGAGGTTTATGCTAATTGTTAGGTTTATGGTATTTGTGAGCTTTGTGATGGTAACATTTGTGATTGGTGATGTGAAGGTGATTTGTGAGTTGTGATTATTATTTGTGAGTTCTTATTATTAGTTGTGAGTTCTTATTATCAACATAAGCAACAACATAAGATCATCAACATAATCATCAACATAAGCATCCAGATGACAAAAGTTCAACAAGAGTTCAACATCAACATAAGCATGAACATATCCATCAACATATCCATCCACATAATCATCCACATTAGTTCAACATTACATGGTAGATCTTCCAGCACCACTAGCAGTGAAGTAGGCCATCCATCCACTGTGTGTACCATCAGTAGGAATAGCACCAGAAGTGGAGGAAGATTGCCTTGGGGCATTGAATGGCCTTGGAACACCTCTGCTAGCACCTCCTCTTCCAGCTCCTCCCCTGCCAGCACCTCCTCTTCCATCTCCTCCCCTGCCAGCTCCTCCAGTTCCTCCATTTCCAGCTCTTCCCCTGCCAGCTCCTCCTCTGCCAGCTCCTCCCATGCCAGCTCCTGCATTTCCATCTCTTCCTCTGCTAGATGGTGGTGGTGTAGGGGTAGGAGCAGCAGCTCTTGCCTGTGTTGGTGGTGGTGTAGGAGCACTAGCAGTAACTTTTGACTGTGAGTTGTTTGGAGTAGCCTTGCATTCAAAGGGAAACAAGTTAATAATACTGGAAGGAAACAAATGTACAATAAAGGGTTCCAAGATTATTACCACATGTTTGTTTTTCCTCAAAGCTAGCTCAGGCTTCAACTATTTAAGACAATTTGTGTACCTATGCCCTTGGATACCACAATTGCCACATGTTATAGTTCCCATTCTTGAAGTGTCTTTTGGCTTTGGTACTTCAAATTTGCCCTTGATCCTCTTTTGTTTCTTTCTTCCTCTCTTCACTTTAAATGCAGGTGGTTCTATGTCTAGACCAGGGGTCTTTGTCCAATCATGCTCACCAGGAACAGGAAAGATCATTGGTTCATAAGCTGCCACATATAATTCTTTCTTAAAGAATTTGCTGACATAATCCTCTAGATCCTTTTAGCCTTGTTTATTGCAGAGATGGCATGGTTGCATGGGATGCCAGTAAGGTCCCACTTCCTGCATCCACAAGTCTCAGCCTCCAAGTTGACAGCATGTGTTTGCTGCCCACTAGTAACTTGCCATAAGTTAACCCCAGCTTGTATTGGCTTGCAGTATTTTGGCCCTCTCCTTCTCAATCTCTAGTTTCTCACTATAATGAGGTGTTATCATCCATCTTGCTGTCTTTCCACTCTCTCTGTTCCCGTGCCACCTCACCATCTGCTTATCTTTTATCCCATCACACATTGTCCTTATAGGTTTTCTCCTAAAATCTAGAATGTACTTGTTAAACACCTCAGACAAGTTGTTCACTACCAAGTCAGTCTTGCAGTTTGTATCAAATGCATGTCTTGCCCAAGTTTTGTTTGGTATTGCAGTAAGTCAATTCCAAGCTTCCTCACTTTCATCTTTGAGATCATTCATTGCAATATTAAATTTGTGTTCATTGTAGGCATAGCTAGCATTATCCATGCACTTCTTAAGATCTTCCCCCCTAAACCCAGCATTCTGGAAATTTGCATATAAATGTCTAAGGCATCATCTTTGGTTGCATTTTGGAAACACAACATTCACTGCATTCAGTAACCCTTGATACCCATAATTTAACAAGTCTAAGGTACAAGCTAGAAGAAATATTGAAGTGGTGCAACACAATGTAAACATCTATGCAAAACAAAGTATGCATACCTTTTGTCTATCTAACATTATAGTATATGGTCCAAACTTTCCCAATTCTCCCCCTAGGCAAATTTTGAGTTGGTGTAGAAACCAACACCAACTAGGTATGTCCTCTTGTCCAACTATGCCAAATGCCAGTGGATATATGTTGTCATTGCCATCTCTACCAGTGGCAGAAAGGAGTTGAGCACCAGTTGTGAGCTTAATAAAGCATCCATCAACACCTGCATAATCAACATTTCAATTAATTAAATAAATGTAAATGAGATAGAGATACAATATGAAAGTGGTGCACAAGGTTGATAAACTAACCAATGAATGGCCTGCACCCCTTGAGAAACCCCTCCCTTGCTCCATTGATGCAAAAGAACATGGCATGAAATCTTGGGCCTGGGTGGGGAATTTTTTCAGTTGGTGTTGGTGTAACAGTAGTGATTACTACTCTACTTCCAGGGTTTGTGTCCATGACAGCCTAAGCATAGTCTTTAAGCCTAGGATATTGCTTCTTGTGATCTCCTAACACAGCTTCAATAGCTATGTTCTTTGCCCTGTATGCCATTGACTTAGGCACATCCACACCATATTTTTTCACGCAGGCATCAATTATAGTCTAAATCCCAGTACTTGGATCAGATCTAAAGAGGTGCTCATATTTCTGTGCTAGCCACTTAGCACTCACTCTGGTGGTCTCAGTAGTACTAGGGAAAGTGTGCTCTAGTCTCATCTTCTTAATTACAAAGGTTTTCTCCCCTTTTATAACAGCTGTCACCATAAAGAACTGGAATTGTTTCTCTCTACACTGCACAATTATCCTCTTATCAGAATTACTATGATACTTGAAATTCCTGCTCTGAGTGATGTGCAAATTCAACAAAGCATCTCTGAATTGATGCTAATCCCTAAAACACAACTATAGACATAGTTGTTGATGTGGTTGGTCCATTTTCTCATTGTACCACTTACTAGCAGGCCTTTTCTTTGCCCTACTCTTCCTCTTCTTTGGTAGCACAAAAGAGAGTGGCTCAAAACCATCATCATCACTCTCCCTAAGCAAACCCTTCTCTTCTTCATCTTATGAAGGTTTGAAATCAGGTTCAACATCTGGTAACTGATTGGAATGTGACCTTGTTGTTGGTCCTCTTCTAACTGGCAACTTCTGCTTCTTGTTTACAGGTACAGCTATAGTTTGTTCTTCTTGTGACCCCAATGTGTTATCTTCCTCTACTTCAAATGGCTCATCAACTTCAGTGTCACCCTCATAATGCAGCTCTTCTTCCTCTTCTGATTGTTCATCATCTGATTCTTCCTCTAGTACTTCGCTATCTCTCTCTCTGTCTCTTTCCCTCTTCCAGCTCTACATCTTCATCATCACACATATCATAGAGACCATCTTCATCAGAGGCAGAAGCATCACTTTGCTCATAAGCCTCATATGCATCTTCTTCTTCTTCTTCTTCTTCTTCTTCCAAAACAGCTTTCAACTTGGCACTGACATTCTTGCTCTCTTGTGTGCAAACACCAGGAGGTGTGGTAGAGCTGCTACACTGACTTTCAAACACTACTCCTTGCTGATCAACAACTAAGATAGGAGTCTCACCTAGATCAAACACAACAGGCTCCTAGTACACAATAGTGGACAAATCTTGCTCATCACATTTTTGAATCACAAATTCACTAACAGGTGGTTGACAAGCACTAGCTAACAAATTAAGCACCGAAGTATCCTTCCTCTTTAAAGTCTTCTTTATCATCTGTAATTCAGCATTACTATCTACCAAATCCAGCCCTTTCTCTCCTAAAGATGGATCTGAAATGTGATACAAACAATCATATGCATGAAATCCTTGTGTTTACATCAATGCAACCAAATTCAGATAAGTAATATCTTAACTGGACAACTTCCTCTCCAATGGTTCTCTTGCATCAAAATGGAGCCTGACTTCCCAAATGTTTTCATTCAAACTATAAAACAAATGAAATGAGAAGTATTCAATTTAGTTAACAGAAACAAATAAAGAAAAATTAACATATCTACTAAACAATGTAGTTAATAGAAACAATAGCACTAATGATCAACTATATGCAAATCTTCCTATCCAACATCAAAATGAATCCTAACATCCCCTATAACATCGTCTAACATACAAGCCACGGCAAAAGTTTAATTTTTCAAGTGCTTCAAGAACACAAACACTATCTCTGATTCGAAAATGAGAAAAACAAAATGATTATGGAACTTACATCACTCCACCAGCTCCACTAGTCCACTGATGGCTTGTGGTGGGGTTGGCCAGCCAAATCTCAGCGAGACACACCCGTTGATCCATGGACAGGGGCGCCTCTTCCTCCTCTTCGTCGTCTCTGGTGTAGTAGGACGAACTGGAGCCGTCCAGACCCGCGTGGTCATCGGGCCCGAGGCTAGGAAGGTCGCTGTAGTCAGCTGGGAAACGACCGCCGCCGCCGCCGGGGGTCGCCGCAACCATCGCCGAAGAGAGGGGAGAGGATGAGAGAGCTAGGGTTCGTCGGGGAGGAGTTCGGCTCTGGTCGGTTCAACCAAACCGGTAAGAGAGACCGACCGAGCCGGCCTTGTCCTAGTCAGCAGATGGGCACACGCCTATTGGCCACCGTGGCACCTGACGGGTGGCCCCCACATGTCGGAACGGCCGTCAATACGTATAAAACGCTGTTTTAGACCTATTTGCAAAAACCTAGCACATAGATGGTACTAACATGAAAAAATTAGCAATCATGGTACCAATCTGTATGTTCTGCCCCAATTGTGGTACTTCTGTGCAATTAACTCATGTGAATACTGGATCAACCAGTGCTACTTTACATAAAGGTCAATACGATCTAATTCCTGATGCTAGTTGGAGCTATTTCAGTACGGACCAATTTATTTTATTGGCGTTGGTCTGCTACCGTCAAACATGTTTTATTTCTCCTACCCATTCCTTTAGCTCGTAAAATTATTACACACACTATTTTTTGTTGGTTTGTCCTGCTTTATTTTTCAGAGATATTCTATCGACGTTCATGCATGACATCGGTCTAGCAAGCCTTTTGCGTACTTTTGACCTATCTCGACATCGACCTCGCGCCAAATAACTGACCTCAACTACACGACATCATCGTCCTGCTTCTGCCGATCCCGACACTCAGGTTATATTTTTCCTAATTATTTATTTCACTTAAATTAATTAAGTAGAAGAATTCCTTTATAATATCTATATTATTATTACCTTTATTTGTTGTTACTCTTGTCTTGCACTATACTGTGTGTACAGGTAATTGACTTTGACTGCATCATGCGGTCACCTCGATGTGCCGACATCGTCATCCCGCCTCCATGAACCAAATTGCATCATCGACATGGTCGACTGACGTGGAGACTTCGGCATCACTAGCCGACCAACTTCGTCATGTTAGCTGGACCGAAGGCTTCGCCTTGCTGCAACAACCGTGTTGCGTTTCCACTTCATCAAGCCAGACTCTTCGCTCGTTCACCTCGGGACCGGCTTGGAGGTTGGGTCCTCGCTCTGCCGCAAGCTTGGCCCATGTCATCAACAACGAGCACATTAACTAGCTAAGTCATTTTCATGCTCAACTCTTTGACAAAATAAGTCCTATGCTCATACTGAATTTCTGTCATGGCAAAAGATAAGCAGAGCATGATTCTAGCACAAAACTTGGATCAAACAACTATTTAACATATCAAAGCATATCATGTCATATAATAGCATAAAAGAGTCATGGCATGGCATGTTATGGTATAACATAGAATAGCAATGCATATTATGAAATAACATGGCATGTCATAGTTGTCTCTACGAGGTATGCATGAAACTAGACTGAAGAGTAAACTACCCTGACCTTCCGTGGAGAGTTAAAATAATACTGTTCAACAATCTATTTCACTGTCACTGCCCCGCTGGGCTAACTCATGATTCACTGAGATATCATCGTGTGATCATATCAGAATAGCATGGTGACTTATCACAACTCCACCATCCAAATTATCACATTTACTTTATAGCACATTATATAACAAGTTTATTATATCAGGTTTATCCTCCATGTCGACCAAGCCCAGATAGTGTGACCTAGTACGAACTATGTCCATAACCGAGGACATGGCTATTGATAGTTATACACTCTATAGAGGTTAGTACATTGTACCCACACCATGGAACTCATGGCCTCGTGCTCTCATTCGGATGGACCAAAGACATTCTGACAAAACCAATCAATTACAGGACACTCTCCCAGCCACCCCGACACATTCCCCTTTGGGCTATGTCATGGGTGACCCTGTGTTACCGTGTGACACACCACCACCATCATGGCCAAATAAAACTGTCCCAAGTGGGGACCTGACATCAATACAAAAATAGTACACAAGGTTATTGCCGCCTACCGGGACATGGTAGCACACACACATAACCTTCCCTAGTTAGAGGTGCCGGCGAGAGGCATGAAAATAGATCGAATTATGGCCTCACCATCCATGCAAGTGTGGTTGCACTGAAGAGCTCGACTCGGTGGCACTATGCCAAGATCCACACGATGGAGGCAAAAGTTTATATTGCATCATATTTTATCATCTCCATTGTCTTACCATACCATTAATTTTTGTGAGCATGAACATCATGAATGCATTAAAGGACATATTTTACCAAACTTCCTGAGTGAATAGCATGTATGACATATGAAGTATGTCAATAGCATGATACTAACATAGTATGACTGGATCACAATAGCATTGACAAACATGGTATGAGATGCAGACACAGTATTAACATGACAATGTCAATAAAAGTATTATTGCTAGCATGGCGAAAGATAGTATGAAGTCCGATCATAACATGACATAGCAAGTAATACTAACATATAACACAAATTGTAGATGGAAACATTCTATGAATCTACTACAGTTACACCCGCACAGGGTTCAAGCAAAGTCACCATGCAAGTCTGGAGCTCATTATAAGAGGTTGGCTTGCCTTGGGGTGGACGAATACACCAGATGGAAATGCGATGCTCCACGAGATAAGAGACGTCAGAACTGGTGCTCTCGAAAAAAAAGCCTGGATTCGAGGAAGGGCAAAGATGACATTTTAAACATGTGACAACATTATGAAAGTGACACCATCGGAACAGGCTTGATGAACTAAGAATGTGGGCTTTGGAATTATCTCAATTAGAGTTATGGTCGCAAAGATATGTCCGTTCGTTCGTTAGGCAGAAAAACAAGCAAAACCTGTCCGTTTCTGCTCTTAACGGGCGAATGTTCACAAAATAACTGGTTCAGCCAGCGGGGCTAGGCTGAAAGCGCATTTATGAAAATACGCCTCCACACAGAGAAAGCGTATTTTCGTGCAAGGCCGCGGTAGAGTGCATTTTCGCAAGGGAAAAGCGCATCTCTAAGAATGTGTCTCCACTTACTCCAGTCAATGGGATGGCTAATACGTCTCCAACGTATCTATATTTTTTTATTATTCCATGCTACCATTCATATGATTAGCAACATGATCATCAATAATACTAATCACTGGATCTTCACAGAAGGGTGCATCATCAGTAACAAATCAGAGAAATATGTCGTGGTCATAGCTACCATGGACCCATGATCGTTATGCACCACCCTTGCATCATCCACAAGTGATTTAATATGGTTCTTCCTTGCCCGCCACACCCCCTTTTGATGGAAGAAGCGTGTGTTATGGTCCCCCTCCCGCAACCAATCAACACAGGGTCTTTGAATCCACAACATCTTCTCGTGATGCATGATTTCATTCATCAGGTCATTTGCTTCCCTAATTTCTTTCCAGTCTGCATTCATAAGCATAAGCTCTTCAAGGCAAGAGCGAGACTTATTGATATCATTAATGACATTACCAAATTTCTTATGACTCTATTCTTGCATTTTTTTCATCATATTACCATGACCAGCTGCAACATCACTCAAATTTAGCATATAAGCCAAGTTTGTCCAAGTGTTCATAATTACCCCAGGGAGAGTTGGGCCTCTCTCCCACATCACCTCGCACTGAAGTCATCTCCTGCCAGACATCTGGATGGGCTCCTCCAACTCACACACCTCAACAGAATGGCAAGGTGATTCGAACTCGACTCCACTAGATGATCCACCTTGGCATCCGAGAAAAATATCCAGCCAAGTGTTGTTGGCGACAACATGACCGAGACGGACTTTGACATTTGCTCGTTCGCACCTATGATTGTCATACTTATAAGGTAGACCTGCAAAACCGAGATCGCCAAGATCACAAACTTCCAGAACATCACGAAAGTCAATCACCTAACCTCCTGAACGGGGAGTTTCGTAGAAGTGTTCGAAGCCCCAAATGACCTCGTTAAAGTCGCCGATCACCACCCAAGGCATGCTCACTTGGTGGTGAAGGCCCTAGAGATGCGACCACATACGATGACGATCTTCCAACCGAGGCTCGTCGGAAATGCAGGTAAGCTTCCATGAAGGTTCACCCACCGCAGGAGTCACATGTGCATCAATATATCGATAATTCATAGCTTCTACATCAAAATCAATCGACTCATACCAATAAAGAGCCAAGCCACCATCAAGCCCGATACTATCCACCGCATCAAAACCACTCCGATCTAACGAGATATCTCTTTAGTCTATCTTTTGACTAACTAGTTTTACAAAGGAAAACATAAAGTAATGATCTAAACGCTCTTATATTAGTTGACAGAGGAAGTACTAGGGAATGTGTGTGCACCAAGCTCACAAAATCCCGAGCAACCCGAAGGTTCCCTCCTCCTTGCAGACCTGGCCAAACGGGTCGGGATTGACATGCCGGTCCATGAGCATGCCATCACGCCACGTGATGGCCCAGGCCTGACACACTCTAAACGGGCCGTGCCACATTCCTCAGGCCAAGTCTAGGCCTGAAGGCTGGACACGCGGGTCGACACGACACGACCCGTTTACAAAACAGCCCAATGGACCAAAATCGGTCCAAAGAACAGCCTAACAAACTAAAAGCCTAGCGGGGCAACGGGCCTGGCGTGCCGACGGGTTGGCTCACATAGCTCTCGGGACATGTCTGGGCTAGAGAGATTAGCACGTGGGCCGATACGGCACGACCTGACTAATGAGGCGGGCCGGGACGAGCCAGATACGATTATGACCGTGCCGGGCCGGCCCGTTTGGCCAGCTCTGCGTCTTTGGCAGCTTCAACTCAAAAGATTTAAGTTGCTAATCTGGTTTGTTATATTCTCTCACAAAAAAAAGAAGATGTATTGATTTGTCATTTGCCTAGAGTATCCTTCGAGCATTAGCTGCCGTTAGATTCAGGCGTGAGCACGTTTTCTCATGAGCGGACACATCCTCGTGGTCGTGGATGGGTTGTCCACCAAATATGTACTACTACTGGTACTAGCTAGTGCTCGCAAATTGAACTAGTACCAGTATCATCGGGCCTTGATCAGTGGAATAAGGTGATGGTTCACCCCTTAGAATTCCGGCAGTGTTCATCATCATTTTGTAAAGAAAGTTCCCCTCTCCCTTATTCATCGTCGCTGATTTCTCCCCTCGGACGCCCCCTTCCCCAATCCCATTCGATCTTCTTCTCTTCCCCGCAATTTCCCGGGCCGACGGCGACGGGGGCGGGGCGGGGCGCATAAAGCAAAGGGCAACTGCCTACTGGCACCGGATTAGCCTCGATTAATTTCCTCTTTTGCTGGTAAGCAAACCCTAGCTTGACGGACGAACTGGTCTAGGGCGTTGATTTGTTTTTGGGGATTCTTTCCTTGCTGTGGCAGCGAGCAATTCAGAATCAAAATCAAAATCAAAACCTGAATCTTTCTTTCTTTGCCCGTCCAGCTAATCGCCGATTGCTCGTTGCTTCGTGCCAAACTAACTAATTATTCTGGTCCACGATCCGATTAGGTTCCTCTACTTCCGCGCGCAAGATCGGCCTGAGGTGCGGCGGCAAATCTTGTCGAAAAATCGAGGGTTCAACTGAAGCCGATATGCCCAACGTCAAGTCCGCCGCTGGTCCCGGTGCCATCCCCGCCGGCGACGGGGAAGTGGAGGCAGGGTTCGCCAAGCTGCAGGGTGAGGATTTCGAGTACTACATGCAGACCTACTCCATCATGCTGGGCCGCAACAGCAAGAAATCCACGGTGGATGTGGATCTCTCCAGCCTTGGTGGGGGGATGAACATCTCGCGCCACCACGCCCGGATATTCTATGACTTCCAGCGCCGCCGCTTCGCGCTCGATGTCATCGGCAAGAACGGCTGCCTGGTTGAGGGTGTGCTGCACCTCCCCGGGAACCCTCCTGTTAAGCTTGACTCGCAGGACCTCCTTCAGATTGGAGACAAGAAGTTTTATTTCCTATTGCCCACGCGGTCCATCTTTGCCTCGTTCGCTGCTCGGCAAGCCCCTGTTATTCCTCCGCAGATCCCTCCGCCGGTGTATGCGCGGCCAGGGCACCCTTTTGTGTCTGATTTCCATGACCGCTTCTCTGAAAGTGATTATGGCCGGGACAGTGATGACATTGGGAATGGTGTTGGTGAAGTTGGAATGAAGGGCAAGCTGAAGAGAACCAAGAAGTCTCCCGGAGATTTGGACATCTATGGTGGTCACAGAATCAATGTGGAAGCAATAGGAACATTGGGTGAAGGTGATACACTATCCTTGCTCTGCACTTTTACTGTGTATACTTCTCCTTGCTCATCGTCTTATTTTTCTTCTAAAAGATATGCAGAGTTGATGATGATTTTGTACTCAAATTAGCTGTACCTTTTTATGTGGTTATAGTAATATAATGATTAAAGATGATATGCCAACTTTCATATTAGAGACAGATATGCACATTATAACGTAAATGTACTGTTATGGGAACTATCTATCTGTATAATTCTCTTATGGAACTCTGATTGTATGTTTACTGCAGGTGAGCATACATTGTTAGTTGCCGTTGCAAGTCTTATTATGTAAGACCGTTACGCTTTATTGTCACGAGAAATCTCTTATCATGATGTGTAAACCAATGTTCAGGATGTCGGTAACTGGTACCATATCTGTCGGGTGCTGACTAGGGATTAATCGGCAAATCAGCCATTTAACTGAATTTATTGGTAACCCATTTATCGGGAGGTTAAGGGACATTTCTTTATATCCTAGGCTATATAGCAACATGCAACATACTAAGTGTCTAAATATGCAATCCTAGGCTACATAGCAACAAGGAAAAGTGTTGCCTTGTTCTGATGACGTTGCAGCTGATCTGGAAGGCCATAAACCTGCACATTGAAAAGTATGGAGGGAACAGGCCAGTTTTGGGCTGAAAATGCCTAGCAGTTAATTGGCAGCCGATAATTCGGCCTGCCAGCTGATAAATTGGCTTGTCAGACAAATTAACTGGTCCTGCCAATTAAGGGCTTGAATAGCATGTTCTCGTATCGGGAGGGGTCCGAATAGCAGTTAACTGACCATATCGGCTGTTAACTGACAGATATTTGGAACAGTGGTGTAAACATAACTGCATCTCTTATGTTTTTACCTTTAAGAGAAAAAGTAGCGGAGATGCAGTTATTTGCACATTAAAAGATACACCTCAAGATGCTTCAATCTGATTGTCTTGACGTTTTCCATTCTTAGTGTCTAGAGATAAATCAAAGTACATACATTATCGAGGCTATTTCTATCACTATAGCAGCTGACATACTAGCAAGAACTATGAATTAGTAAATGGCACTCCCGTTGCTCCATGATATAAGTTTAGAAGCTGTTGGTGAACCTTGTTCCTGTTTGCAGTTCTGGACCTTGATTTCAAAGCTGTCACTGCATTCTGTTTATTTCAGCTTCGCCCATTGAAAGACCAAATTCATTACCTTTTAACATGTGGGGAAGTATTTGTTTGATCTGAATTGAACTGACTTTTTTTGTGTGCAGACAATAGATCAGAAATAAGATCAAGGGGTGACAAGGATGTCGACAACCAGCACATGCTTCAAATGGAAGAGAAGGAAGTCGTGTCATCTGTTGCGACTGTGTTATCTGACCTCTGTGGTCCTGGAGAATGGATGCCTATGAAAACACTCCATACAGAGGTTTGTCACGAAAAAACACACGTATTTCCTATCCCACTTCTATGCTGAAGCTAAAGTATGCTATATTACCCCGAATTAGTCCAACCCGTCTTGTGTGAAACAACTGGATCTAACTCTGGCTTGGAAAATTTAAATGTACAGAATGTAGCTTACTCTTTTGATACATTAAAGGGATAGGTGATATCATCACAGTTTAATTTTTTGAAATAGAATATCTTTACAGTTGATGACATTAACAAATGACTTATTGATTCAGAAGGATAATAACCTAAACTGCATTCTGAGAATATCATCTAGGGATAGAAGTCAGGTGCTGGCATCCCTGCCTGTCTAATACTCCCTCCGTTCACTATTATAAGATGTTCCAACTTTTTTCTGAATCAGATATATATAGACGCATTTTAGTGTCTTTGTTCACTCATTTCAATCTGTATGCAGTCCATGTTGAAATATCCAAAACATCTTATAGTAGTGAATGAAGGGAGTAGCTTAGTTGTATCCCGTAGGTGTATGTACAATTGCTTATCAAAACTACCATATAAATTCACGAAGGCATGCGGTTGTAGGCGCATAGGCTTTAATAGGGCCTTAACATGTTAATGCATGACTGCCTGGTAGCATTCCTCATTTGTCACTCTGAACATGTTTTGCACTGAATGTGGTCGCTTGGGATTTGTGGAGCTGTGACTCGCGATGGAAGATTTTGTACCGATACTTACATAATCTTGTACGAGTAATGGGAAAGACTTGCAAGTATATCTTGTTATAGCTATCTTAAATTTTTCACTTTTAAATTGATTAATACTAGTGCTGCATACTGCAACATTATCATCATTACCGATGTTGCTCTGCTTACCACTGGCTATTTCTGTGTCAATTCAGAACTCCCTTGTTTTAGTGTCCCTTTTCTGATGATCTCCTTTTCTTCAGTCACCCAGCCATGTACTCCCTCCGTCTGGAATTACTTGTCACACAATTGAATAAAAATGGATGTATCTAGAACTAAAATACATCTAGATACATCCATTCACATGACAAGTATTTCCGGACGAAGGGAGTAAAAGCTTAGCAAGGAAGTATGAGTCGGTGACTGTTACACAGTTACAATCAGTGTCTCCAAAGTCTTAATCGTTTGTTTGGCTACTTGCAGCTCATGGACCAGTTTGGCAACGTGTGGCACCACACCAGGGTGCGCAAGTACCTGACGGCTGACGACTGGTCGCCGATTGAAGCCAAGGGGAGGCCGTGGTACGGGCTGCTGGGGCTGCTCAGGAAGTACCCGGAGCACTTCGTCATCAACACGAAATCCAAGGGCAGGGCGATCTCGGAGTTCGTCTCGCTGGTTTCCTTGCTCTCTTAGAGGGGATCACAGACCAGCGAGGCAAGGCTGTCTCTAAAGCTTTGCTTGCGTTTTGTTCCGCATCCTGCTGCCGTCAGTCTGTCGGTTCGTTCGTGTCTGAAAGGTCGAGTGGTGTCCTGAATTTTGTCTCTGCAGTTTGCATCAGTTAAATGAACCTTGCTGTAATGTACTGTACTGTACACTTGGCTGGGTTTACCCGTGTTTTTTTTACCTCTAGCTCTGTAGTGTCGAGAATGTTATGCAGAAACAGGACTTCCAAATAGTTTTCTGTAGTGTCTCTGCAGTTTGCATCAGTTAAATGAACCTTAATCCTGCCTCTTTGAACTACAGAACTTAGGTCGTCCTGATCGCGTGACAAGGCGGCCTGTGGCAGCGACACTTGATGCTGGGACCGTGGCGCCATTGTTCCCAGCACTGGTTTTTGCCGTGCCCAGCGTGCTGCTCCATCGTTGTGGTGGTGGTTTGGGAGGGAAGGGCAAACTCGTGTTGTCGAGCATGGACCGTGGGGTGGGAGGGGAGGCCATCTGGCATATATGTCAGCTACCCCAGCCTCGTCTCACATGCACAATCTTTGCTCGACCGATAAATCGTCTGGCGAAATATTTTCTTGTGAATGATTCAAAATACAGTCAAAGGGAGAATAAAAGCGGAATATAACAACGGTAAAAATAGGAAAGCTAAAATTTACCCTTGCTTGTTCTAAAGTGTGCAATGCTATCTATGGAAAGTTTCTTATGTGAGGGCCGATTCCTTTGGCTTTTGGGGATGATGAGAGCGCACTGTACTAGCTTTCCCCCACTTTCCCTCTTAAGCTCTGCGCGTGCCGCTCCGGTGGGACAAAACCCTAGCTGTTGTCGCCACTGGCGCGGTTCCTTCCCCTATGTGACCCCCTAGATGCCGCCGCAGGGTGGCGGTGCACGGTTGTCAAAGATGGCAGGTGTGGCTGGCGTGTCCTGACTGGCCTTTCTTGTGAGTGTTGAAAATATGAGCAAATTATTATAAGATTTAATCCAAATAAGCAGTAAGTAAATTATGACAACAATAGCATATACTACACTAATCATGCGGACAAACACAGTAAACCAGTAGATTGAATCTACAGCAAAAACTAGACACACAAATTCTAGCATGATCTCAAACAGAGAGGACAAGATTGCATACGTTGCAGTGGGAGTAGAACCGCCAGCGTTGCAGTTGTCGTTCATGTCGTTGAGGAAGAGGTTGCCGACGTCGGGAAAGAAATCGTCATCGAGGAAGTCGTCGCTGCCAGCAGTCACGCGAGTGCGCTTCCCAAAAACCTGATCGCCCCTCTTCCGTACAGGATCACGAGAGGCGGGGTTCCGGAGTCCTGCTGTCCCTTCTCTCGGTGCACGCCGGAAGGAGGGATGGGGAAGACTTGGATGTCGGCGCAATGATCTGGAACTGTGCGAAACCATATATTGTAGTGGCAGCTAGGGTTGGCAGGGACCTCACGTATATATATGCACGGCAGGGTAGAGAGACGTGGACTGGACCCACGTCCGGGTCTGTTACAGCTAACGATCTGACGTCTCAGATCGTGGCGCGTCTGTTAAGGACTCTCCATTCCCGACGGACAAAAATAAGCGCGTAGGTATGAGCTCGGTTTGGCTCAATCCTGCAACCCGCGACACATCGTGACGAGGCGTGACGAGCGAGGAAAAGGAATGCACGAGGGCCCCTTTTCTTCCCATTCTCTTACAAGTGCTAGAAGAGCTCGCCTTATAAAGAGGTGTAGCTCTCTCTCCACTAGAGGGATGGGACTAAACTTTAGTCCCATCCACACCACACCAACAACCAACACAAATGGGCCATGAGAGTTTCAGATTTTTGGATGGGCTTTAGGCCAAAGGCCTGATAGCAAAAATCTAACAATCCCCCCACAAAGTTCCACTGGCACATCTCATCATTTCTTAGTTCCAAAACATTGTTTATATACCGGTTCTTGTTGGAGACTGTTAAGTTGAACTTTCATTTAGAAATTTATGCTACACTAGATCACAACTTGAATAGTGGACTATGCCTTGAACTACAAGTTTTCTGTGAGTCCAGTTTCACACAAATCCTTGACCGATACTGGGCTGCCGCAAGGCTTTCCCGCGGGTGGAGCGTATACGCCATACTCCAGGGCCTTTCATGAATTTATTAAAGAACACCCAATTCTCACAGACTGCGACGTTTACAGTCAAATTCATATAGGTGTGTTCCTTAGGAGATGTTCTGCAGGACAACATCTCTGCTTACCCAAATAAGCCACTTGGAACACATTAAGATAGGTATCAACCCGCCATGCAGATTATGAGAGTATTGCATCTTCTCGGAGTGGGATATCAAATATAGGGATACTCTCCTTCTAGCTGTCCAACAGCTTGTCTCCCACTTCTACTTCACGGGATCTCCGATCACATAGAGTGGGTTACCACTATGGACAACTCATACGGTGGGTCTCAAACCCATCTTCATCGATGCATTTTCTATCACATTACGCGATAAACCCTTTGTGAAGGGATCTGCCAAGTTTTTAGACGTTTGGATATAAGCCAATGCAATAACTCCGGAGTTCTTCATTTTTCTAACAGATTTCAATCTCCTCTTCACAGGCCTTGAGGACTTCATATTATACTTAGAAATGTTTATCTTTATGATCACAGTTTGATTATCTAAGTTCATCATGATAGCGAGTATTGGTTTTTCAACCATAGGTAAGTGCATCAAGAGCTGACGGAGCCAATCTGCTTCAACAGTGGCTGCGTCTAATCCTGTGAGTTCTGCTTCCATAGTTGACCTCGTTAAGATGGTTCGCTTGCAAGACTTCCAGGAAACAGCACCACCACCAAGTGTAAAAACATAACCACTTGTGGCTTTAATCTCATTAGCATCAGATATCAAGTTTGAGTCACTATAACCCTCTAGTACCCCCGGGTACCCGGTGTAGTGAATCCCATAGCTCACAGTGCCTTTCAAATAGCGCATGACTCTCTCTAGTGCGTGCCAATGATCATCTCCCAGTTTTGATACAAACCGGCTTAGTTTGCTCACAGCAAACGACATGTCAGGCCTCGTGGCGCTCGCCAAATACATGAGCGAGCCAATAATCTGAGAATACCTTAGTTGATCTCTAGCAATCCGTCGATTCTTTCGAAGCAACACACTAGCATCATATGGAGTTGGAGAAGGCTTGCAATCGCTATACCCAAAACGACTCAAGACCTTTTTCACATAGTGATTTTGAAGCAGCGTAATCCCACCATTCTCATCTCTTAGTAGCTTGATGTTCAGTATAACATCAGCTACTCCTAGATCCTTCATCTCAAAACAATGAGATAAGAAATCCTTAACCTCCTTGATTAAGTCAAGGTTGGTTCCAAAGATCAGTATGTCATCGACATACAGACAGAGAATAACTCCTTCGCCCCCACCATGGCGATAGTACACACACTTGTCAGCTTCGTTTACAACAAAGCCTGCAGTAGTTAATGTTCTTTCGAACTTCTCATGCCACTGCTTGGGAGCTTGTCTAAGGCCATATAAAGACTTCAATAGCTTGCACACCTTTCCTTCCTGACCAGGTACTATGAAACCATCTGGCTAATCCATGTAAATTTCCTCATCCAACTCTCATTTGAGGAAAGCCGTCTTAACGTTCATTTGATGAACAAGAAGACCATGTGAGGCAGCTAATGATAGTACACCCGAATAGTGATTAGTCTAGCCACAGGTGAGTAAGTATCAACAAAGTCTTCACCTTCTTTTTGTATATAACCCTTAGCCACAAGCCGCGCCTTGTACTTTTCAATTGTACCATCAGGTCTAAGCTTTTTCTTGAACACCCAGTTACATCCCACGGGTTTGCACCCGTATGAACGATCAGTGACTTCCCAGGTTCCATTAGCTAATATAGAATCCATCTCGCTACGGAGAGCTTCCTTCTAGTAGTCAGCATTAGAAGATGCATAGGCTTCTAAAAGAGTCCTGGGTGTGTCATCCACGAGGTACAGAATGAAATCATCACCGAAGGACTTTGCAATCCTTCGTCTCTTACTCCTTATAGGAATTTCATTGTCATCCTTCTCAGGATTCTCAACGTGTTCCATCGCAATGGTGGGTGTAGGAATTATAGAAAATTCATGAGTAGATAGAGTAGCTATCTCCTGATTTGATGAGCTAGGCATATCCTTCATAGGAAATATGTCCTCAAAGATATTCGCATCATTCGACTCCATAATCGTACCAACATGCATGCCGAGTACCTCAAATTTTATTATCAAAAATCTATAGCCAATGCTTTGAAAAGCATAGCCCAGAAGAACACAATCCATGGTTTTTGGTCCAAGCTTGCGCTTCTTGGGAATTGGTATATTGACTTTCGCCAAACAACCCCAAGTCCGAAGATAAGAGAGTTTCAGCCTTTTCCTGTCCCATTCCTCAAACGGAGTAATGGTTTTATGCTTTGTGGAACTCGGTTTAGGACATGACATGCAGTCATTAGCGCCTCCCCCCACCATGCCTTGGAGAGACCCGATGTGTCTAACATGGTGTTAACCAAATTAGTTAGAGTACGGTTCTTTCTTTCGGCTACCCCATTTGTCTGAGGTGAATAGGGAGGCGTCCTCTCATGGATTATACCATGTTCCACACAAAACGAATCGAATTCATTGGAAAAATACTCTCCACCATGATCAAACCTGAGCCGTTTAATTTTCCGATCAAGTTGGTTCTCTGCTTCAACTTTATAGTTTTTAAAAAAGTTTAAAGCCTCATCTTTTGATTTCAGAAGATACACATAACAATATCTGGTGGAGTCATCAATCAACGTCATGAAATATTTCTTTCCACCTTTTGTCAACACACCATTCATCTCACAAATATCAAAATGTATAAGCTCTAGTGGCGCCAAGTCTCTCGCCTCTGTAGTCTTATGAGACTTGCGAGGTTGCTTAGCTTGCACACACACTTGGCACTTGGAGCACTTGACAGTAGTGAATTTCGGAATTAAAATCATATTGGCTAACCGTGTCATGCAACGAAAGTTAATATGACAATGTCGCGAATGCCAAATATTAGACTCATCATCGTGGCAAACATTATTAACAACTTTAGTGCAAATATCTGACAAAGACAGGCCGAACAAGCCTCTGCACTCATAGCCTTTTCCAACAAATTGTCCATACTTATAAATTACAACTTTATTGGATTCGAAAACCAACTTAAAACCGTCTCGACACAAACGGGAACTGCTGACGAGATTTTTATTGATGGAGGGCACATGATGAATGTTCTACAGGCACATGATCTTCCCCAAAGTAAACTTCAGATCGACCGTACCGACACCTCGAACGATGGCACGCGACCCATTACCCATCAGCACAGGGGAAGTCCCTATGACCTGATAAGAAGAAAACATGGAAGCATCAGCACAAACATGTACATTGGCACCAGTGTCAATTAACCAATCCGGAGTATGAAATACTGAAAGGATGGTAGGAAAAATACCGTACCTAGATTCCTTCACCTGAGTATCATCGATGACAACATTAGCGGACTTGTCACTCTTCTCATGTTCGCGCTCCTCATAGCGGTTAAGACATCTTGGAGCCCAGTGATTAGGATCACCGCAGACATGGCATTGTCCCTTCCCCTTCTTATGAGAATTCTTCTTGAACTTGGTAGATTGTGACGGCTTGTTCTTTGCAACAAACTTGACTTTGTCCTGAGATTTGTTCTTGTTGTTTTGGGGCTTGTTGAGATGGAAGTTCTTCTTTTGTACCACGTGGGAACTAGAAGCTCCCTCAACAGCTCGATCACGTGTGTCTTTTGCTCTCGCCTTCTCTTCAACATCAAGAGTTCCAATGAGATCCGAAATGGAGAACTCTTGTCTCTTGTGTTTTAGAGAAGTAGAAAAATTGTTCCATGAAGGTGGAAGCTTGGCAATGATGCCTCCGACCACAAACTTGTTCGGCAACACAAACTTGAAGTACTCAAGCTCCTTCGTGAGAGACTGTATCTCATGAGCTTGTTGAACAATAGAGTGCTCGTCAGTCATATTGTAGTCAGACAATTGCTCCATGACGTACAACTCGCTGCCAGCGTCCGAGGCCCCAAACTTGGCCTCGAGCGCAGCCCACATGTCCTTGCCGTTGTCAAACAACATATACGAATCCGCAATGGAATCGTCAAGAACACTCAGTAGGGCACCCATGAAGAGGGTATCGATCTTCTCAAAAGCTTCCTGTTGTGCAGGATTAAGATCGCCCTCGGGCTTACCCTTGGTGGTGTCATAGCAGTACATGGTATGAAACCAGTAGACTTCTCTCGTGCTCCATCTATTATATTGCGCCCCCTTGAAGGTGGGCGGCTTTAGATGCGCAACAAAACCACTTGGAGTAAATTGCCTATAATCAGGTTTTTGGATTGTTGAAAATATGAGCAAATTACTATAATATTTAATCCGAATAAGTAGTAAATAAATCATGACAACAATAGCATATACTACACTAATCATGCAAACTAACACAGTAAATGAGTAGATCGAATCTACGGCAAAAACTAGACACATAAATTCTAGCATGATCTCAAACAGAGAGGACAAGATTGCATACGGTGTAGCGGGAGTAGAACCACCAGCATTGTTGTTGCCGTTCATGTCGTTGAGTAAGAGGTTGCCGAGGTCGGGGAAGAAATCATCGTCGAGGAAGTCGTCGTTGCCAGCAGTCGCGCGAGTGCGCTCCCCAAAAATCTGATCGCCCCTCTCCCGTACAGGATCACGAGAGGCGGGGTTCTGGAGGCCTGCTGTCCTTCTCACGGTGCACGCCGGAAGGAGGGATGGGACTTGAAGGGCGGCGCAATGATTTAGAACTGTGCGAAACCATATATTGTGGCAGCGGCTAGGGCTGGCAGGGACCTCCTGAATATATATGCACATTAGGGTAGAGAGACGTGGACTGGACCCACGTCCAAGTCGGTTACAACCCACAATCAGACGTCTCAGATCGTGGCGCGTCTGTTAAGGACTCTCCGTTGGTGACCAACAAAAATAAGCGCATAGGTATGAGCTCGGCTTGGCTCAATCCGGCAACCCGCGGCGCGTCATGACGAGACGTGGTGTGGCGAGGCGAGCGAGGAGGAGTGCGCGAGGGCCTCTTCTCTTCCCATTCTCTTACAAGTGCTAGAAGATCTCACCTTATAAAGAGGTGTAGCTCTCTCTCCACTAGTGGGGTGGGACTAAATAGTCCCACCCACACCACACCAACAACCAACACAAATGGGCCATGACATTTTCAGATTTTTGGATGGGCTTTAGGCCAAAGGCCTGATAGCAAAAATCCAATAGTGAGGGGGAGCAGCGCCAAGTGGGGGGTGGCGGCATGGGCTGGTTTTTCGATACGGGGTTACCCGATCTTCACGGAGGATCCGCTCGATTATGTGGATCAACGACACCTGAAGGTACGAAGGAAACCCACGATCCCAGCCCATAACATTGCCGAGTGATGGATATCTAGTGTAACCTGACGAGACCGAAGCAAGCTACTGCATATGCAACAACCAGCAACAAGTATTCATCCAATCACATTCTTAAGATTCCAATTCGTGCAACCACTCACGAAGTTGGAAGCATGAACTGGTCGCCGCCTCAACGGCTGCTATTTTAAAATCACAAAGTGAGTTTACCCTCTCACAAGGCAAGATTACAAGAGCTAAGGAGGAAGTGAACTCTCGAACAAGATTTTGATTGCACTTAGATAACCTATTCTGAAATCAAATTGCCAAAGAGTTGTGGCTGAAGTTGGGGAAGGGGTATTTATACTAGGAACAACCCTCCTTTTTAGGTGTGAAACCAATACAAAATAGAGGCTCAAATTCGTGGTAACCTGTTGGGCAAGGGAGCAAACATATGGAGCCACACACAACAATTAATGCTTTTCCAGCTTTGGACAACTTGCATTAGAACTCACATTTTCTTTGACTCACGATTCCAAATGAAGCATCGTTTGATTTTCCTGAAAGTAGACTTCATATTTTGTCCATTTTGTACTCCCACATATGCTCGATACTCATATATTTATGTGGCATGATGCAACAAGTTCCGGGAGGAATTATGAAACTGTGCATGCAACAACACATTGTTGAGATGACTTGTTATTCTTCCTTTCGATGTAACTAGCTGACATTGTCACCAAAACATGCTTTCCATTAGGGTTTACAATTGTTTCCTTCAAACTTATTGTATGGATTGCATAACATGTTTCTTCATGCGCTAACAGTTGTTGGTTGTCTTCAACAATGCACCTGAGTAAAATTAGCACACAAGATTTAGCAGTATAAAGTTCTCATGAATATATGAATTATGATCATCTAGGAGCACATTCACCTCTTGTTCTATTTGTTTGGCATGACTCCTTGTCATGGGATCCAAATATGTCTTCACTGTAGGAACTTCATTTGATAGCTGAGATTTATCGTGAGGAGAAGATGATAAACGAGGTGAACCTAGGATGTCCTTATCATCCTCCCCCTCTTCAAAAGGAGTCATCCTCGACTCTTGACCCTCTTGATTGAAGCATAGCGACAAATTAGAAACATTAAATGTTGGAGTCACAACACAATCTTCAGGAAGCTCGATCTTGTAAGCATTGTCATTAATCTTGACCAATACTTTGCATAGCCCATCTCCACGAGGCATTATCTTCAATTTGCGCTTCTTTGGGAACCGATCTTCATGCAAATGTATCCAAACTAGATATCCTGGCTCAAATGTCACCTTCTTGCGAATTTTATTTGCCTTGGGTGCATAGTACTTGGACTTCCTTCCTATATCTCTCTATTCTACTCATGAATCTTCTGCACATATGCATCACACTTAGAAGCCTCCATGTTACATCTCTCTTGCAATGAAAGTGGTAGCAAGTTAATTGGTGCAAGTGGTTTGAATCCATAAACCACCTTAAATGGCCACATGCTTGTGGTAGATTGAATTGCTCTATTGTAAGAAAACTCTACGTGCGGCAAACACTCTTTCCACTCGTTCAAATTCTTCTTGATCATTGTCCGCATCAAGGTTGAGTGTGTGCAGTTCACCACCTCTATTTCCCATCAGTTTGTGGGTGACATATTTTTTGAAAACAGTAGCTTGGTGTCATGCCCAAGATGTGACCCTATCCTTATTTTGGCTCGAGGGCCTCGACAAGGATATTAGCGCATCTCATCGTGTTGCAAGAATGGATATCATTAAAAGTACATGTACAGAAAAGATGAGTATATGGAATTGGCTTACACTCGCCACGAGCTACATCAATACAATAACATATTCAAACATCATGTAGAAGAGAAGGGTTCGACTATGGACGAAACCAAACGACAAAATGACATCCATCCTTGCTATCCCAGGCTGCCGCCTGGAACCCATCCTAGATCGAAGATGAAGAAGAACTCCAAATCAAACAAACATCGCTCTCACGTCAAATCATCGCATTACATGTACCTGCAACTATTGTTGTAGTAATCTGTGAGCCAAAGGGACTCAGCAATCTCATTTCCAAGGGTATCAAGACTATTAAAGCTTAATGGGTGAGGTATGGTTAAGTGGTGAGGCTACAGCAAGCGACTAAGCATTTATTTGAGTGGCTAACTTACGAATACAGAAAGTAAGGTATGATGGTCTACGCATAATGGACGTGAACTAGTAATGATCACTAACTGATCCTGAACACCTACTTACGTCAAACATAACTCCACCGTGTTCTCTCTCGGATAAGGACTCACGAGAAGAAACAGTCACGGCTACGCACACAGTTGGTGTATTTTATTTGAGTTTACTTCAAGTTTTCTATGACCGAGTGTTAAACAAAGTTTCCAAGTTTGCCACATAACCGCGGGCATGGCTTTCCGAAAGATTTAACCCTGTGGGGGTGCTCCAACTCATCCATCACAAATTAACCACACGTCGCGAGAATAACCTCGACCACGGATCTCGTGCTCATCCTAGGCAATTCCAAAGGAAATTCGACACCTCGAGATAGCCCGAAGAAGACTAGAGTTCCTCACGCAAGACATTCGAGAAAGGTAAAACAAATCCAGCAAGGCCTCCCAATGTGTCGATGATCCCGATAGGAGCCCCGTATCTCGTTCTCAGGACACGGCGGATAAGCTAGTGTATGGTGGCCTAATAAAAATCACCCAAGTTGCCTTAGGGTGTCCCCGTACAGTGCTCTAGTTTGGACCAACACTCATGAGGAGCACTGGCCCGAGGGGTTGATTGAATTATCCGTGGGTGTCAGCGGGTCCCTATGCATTTTATTAGTTATTAGGCAAATGTAGTACCAATGTTGAGCCTTGCCAGACAAGCTTTATCCTAAAACGAAAATCAAGGGGTTCCTCATAACAACCCCAAGCATGTTATGGAACATAACACCGGCTCACAAGTAACTAGGGCGGCAAGAGTGGAACAAAACACCAAGCAAAAGGCCAAGCCTTCCACCCTTTACCAAGTGTATAAGTGCATTAAATTAAATAGCAATAATATTGTGATAACAAAAGAATATCCATGTTGTAACATGGAAGCAATTGCACCTGCAGCTAGAAACACTATAAGAAGGGATGAGCAAGCAGTAACATAGCCAAACAATGGTTTGCTAGGAGGTGGAGGATTAGAGGCTTATTATGGCAATGTTGGGAGGCTTGACAAACAAGTGGTAGGTAGCGAGACATAATGACAAAAGCAGAACAACCAGCATAGCAATGATAGTAGTGGTATCCAGGGAAATGTGTCATCTTGCCTGAGATCCTGCTTGGAAGAAGAACGAGTCCATGAAGAAGACGAGCCAACGTAGTCGAACGAATCCTCACACTCCGAACGCTTTCGGAACTCTGTCGAGAAGAACAATCCGAAACAACAATCAACACACGATACACCACAGCATATGTATGATAGGATGCACAAACAAATATGATGCATGTCCGATTTAAATATGTAACGCATGGCAAATCACATCAAACTACTACTACACATTAAAGTGAAGCGCAATATGCAACGAGTTGCATATTGAGGAAACTCCACGCTTGAATTACTTAGTTCATTCCCTTTTAGGTACACATCAATGTTAAATGTTGTTAGACATGGAAAGAGGTGAAGCACAAGCAACTATTACATCTAGACACATTAAATGAGACCGGAAACAACTTATAGCATTTCCGAAATGACCCCATATGTTAATTTCGAAATTGGATCAGATCTGTCCTAAGCATATTTTTGATTTGTTAAACAGAAAAATAAAGGTCACCAAGATATTCTACGCATTTTTCTAGTCAAGTTACATATATAAAACATTTGCATCGGAGTTACGGTTTAAAAGGTATTAAACAAGTCATTTTGACATGGCATTAATGCAAAAAAAAAATGGAAACAGCAAGTTAATTATTTTTATTACATGCGAGAGTTGGAAATTGTGAATCTACACGAAATTCTAGTCATTTTACATATATAAAGTTTTTACATGTGACGCATGGTTAAGAAGTTATTATATGCATGATGCTTGGGGGGTTTTCTGCAATTTTGTTAATCTCTGGAAATTGAAAAATTCGCTGGAACTAAAAAAAAACACTATTGGGCCGAAACTGAAAAGAGGCCCAACACTGCATATGGACGCAACATACAAAATAACGCCCGCATGCGAAAGATAGCAAGGGCGCTGGGGTGCTCACCCATGGGCCTCGTGCCCGTTGGTGGGCGGATGGGCTGGCCTGGGCCTGGGGGAGGTGCGGCCCACAGCGGGCGAGGCGGCCTCGCAACCGTCAACGGGGCAAGGCTCTGGCGTCCCCTAGCTCCCGAGCGGGACGAGGCCAGCGGGCAGCGGCAGTGGGACTGACTCCGGCGGTGAGCGGGGACGCTCGATGGAGGCGGGAACGGGTTGCGGCATCGGCTCTCCTTCGGATCTGGTAGTTCCCCGCCGGATCCGAGCATGCTAACGAGACAAGGGCTCCAGCGACCTCCATGGTTGCCCTGTGCGAAGACAGAGAGGGAGCAGAGAGGTTAGAGCGGGAGAAGGAGCAGAGGGACGAGAGGAAGGGCGCGGGGTCAGGCCCTGAAGATCGCCGGCGACGCGGTGGCTCCCTGACCGGCGGCCGGAGACTTGAAGGGCAGCGAGAGGCAGAGGACCACGGATCCTGGAGGTGCCATGGGGGGGGGGGAGCTCCCGCTTGGAGCTCGGGTCATGCCTAGATGGGCTTCCCAGGGCCCCGATCTGGGCTTGGCGGGCCCTGCGGCTGGAGGTGGGAGACAGGCGCGGCTGATGATTGGGCGGGGGGGGGGGGGGGGCAGATTTCGAGGAGGGCTAGGGTTTGCCCAATTAGGCAGGTGTGGGGGGGGTCTATTTATAGCATTTAGGGGCTAGGGTTAGGGTTTTTTGTCCGTTTTCGATTCGTTCGATCTCGATCGGACGTCCGAAAGCGGAGGGGGCTAGCTAGGTGGGCTAGGTGGGCTGTGTAGAGGGGCTTAGTGGGGATGAGAGGGGAAGTTGGGGCCCGTGACACAAGGTTTTAAACACCGAAAACATCCGACAAATTACCGATGACCGCACTGCTATGGTTGACCGTTCGGGTATCAAACGACCTCCGATTGCGGCGAAATTTGGCAGGTGGCCTACCTACAATAAAACAAGACCACACGTCAAGTTTTGACCCAATCTGAGAAAGTTTTATACGCACTTTGAAAACAATATTTTAATCGATGCCTCGGGCTTGTGCGTGTGTGGTTGGCCTCGAAAGGTTGACGGCACGAACAAAGAGAACCGACAGCTACTCACAGATGCAACTTTTCAAAAATGAGTGACAATGCCATGCAGATGATGCAAATGATGCGATAATGAAGGCAACAGCCAACCAAAAAATAGACGAGAACGAAAATAAAAGGGGAATCTTGTGAAGCGTCGGTCCCGGGCTGTTACACTTGCTTCCCAACTTTGCCCACAATGTTTCCCCAAAGTAGCTCATGAAATTCACATCACAATCTGAAACAATAGTCCTCGACATTCCATGCAAGCACACAACTTCCCTGACAAACAAATCAACAACATGTGAAGCACCATCGTTCTTGTGACACAGAATCAAATGTGGCATTTTTTAGAACATATGAACCACACAAAAATGGAATCCCTCCCCTGTTAATCCTAGGTAGTCCTAAAACAAAATCCATGCTAATATCTTCCCAAGAAGCATTTGGAGCCGATACGTCTCAAACATATCTACTTTTCCGAACACTTTTTCTCTGATTTTGGACTCTAATTTGCATGATTTGAATGGAACTAACCCGAATTGACGCTGTTTTCAGCAGAACTACTTGGTGTTATTTTTGTGCAGAAATAAAAGTTCCTGGAATTGGATGAAATTTTTTGTGAATTATTGTGGAATAAATAATGAATTATGGAACAAAGAACCACTGGAGGTGGGCTGCCTGTGAGCCACAAGGTAACAGGGCGCGCCCACCCCATGGGCGCGGCCTGTTAGCTTATGGGGCCCACGTGGCTGCCCAAACCCTAATTCCGCTCCTATAAATTCACATCTTCGGAGAAAAAATAGGATACAAGATGTCATCGCATTTTAAGAGACGAAGCCGCCACCACCTTGCGTTCTTCCTCGGGAGGGCTGATCTGGAGCCCGTTTAGGGATCCGAAGAGGGGGATTCGTCGCTGTCGTCATCACCAATCCTTCTTCATCAACACCGCTATGATGCTCACTACCGGGAGTGAGTAATTCCTTTGTAGGCTTGTTGGACGGTGATGAGATTGTATAAGATTGGTCATGTAATCGAATTAAGTTGATAGGGTTTGATCCCTAGTATCCACTATGTTCTCAGATTGATGTTGCTATGACTTTGCTATGCTTAATGCTTGTCACTAGGGCCCATGTGGCATGATTTCAGATCTAAACCTATTATGTTTTCATGAATATAAGAGTGATTTGGATCCGATCTTGCAAGTTTTATGCACCTATTACGTGTCATGATCCGCATACCCCAAGTTGACAATAATTGGGATTCTTTCCGGTGATTGCCGTAGTTTGAGGAGTTCATGTATTGACCATGTGTTAATGTTTTGTTCCGGTTCTGTATTAAAAGGAGGCCTTAATATCCCTTAGTTTCCATTAGGACCCCGTTGCCACGGGAGGTTAAGACAAACGATGTCATACAAGTTCTTATCACAAGCACGTATGACTATATACGAAATACATGCCTACATTACATTTATGAATTGGAGCTAGTTCTGTGTCGCCCTAGTGTGTAACTATTACATGATTGATGTCATATAAATCCTTATCCATCACTGATCTACGTGCTTACACTTTACATATACTGAAACTTGCTAAGTTACTACTGCTGCTACTATTGTCACAACTACTACAAAATTACCGTTGTCACAATTGCTATTGCTACTACTACTATCACTTGCCGTGCTACTAAAATTTTGCTACAGAGAGATATCTCAGGTGTGGTTGAATTGAGAACTCAACTGCTAAGGCCGATAAATATTTTTTGGCTCCCCTTGTGTCGAATCAATAAATCAAGGTGAAATACTACCCACGAAGACTGTTGCAATACCCTATATTTGTGGGTTACCTAGAGCAGGGAAGGGAGTATATAGAACATAGGGGGTTCATTTTAGACTCAGCTTTCTGGCATGTGATGCATTGCTACACAAATATCTGAACATTCTTCCTCATCTTTTGCCAATAAAAATGACCAGCCAATAACTCATAAGTCTTGTCACGACCAAAGTGTCCCGTTAATCCTCCTGCATGTGATTCCTGCAACAATAAGGGCCTAACCGAGGAATATGGTACACACAACTTGTTAGCCCTAGAAAGGAACCCATCATGCACATGGTATTTAGCCCAACCTTTCCCATACTTACATTTTGCATATGGTTTTGAAAATATATGATCAGTGCAGTATAATTCTTTTAAGCTCTCATGTCCTAGTACCTTCACTTCTAATTGTGTCAAAAGAACATGCCTATGGGACAAAGCATCAACAACCATGTTTTCCTTTCCTTTCTTGTACTTCACAACATATGGGAAAATTTCAATGAATTATACCCATTTATCATGCCTACGACTCAGTTTAGCTTAGATTTCCAAATGTTTCAAAGCCTCATGATTAAAATGTACAATAAATTCTTTAGGTCATAAGTAGTGATGCCATGTTTCAAGCACTCTACCCAAAGCATACAACTCTTTATCATAAACGTAATAATTCAATTGTGCACCACTCACCTTCTCACTAAAATATGCTAGTATTGGTTTTCATTCTTGCATTAACACACCTCCAATGCCAATTCCAGTAGCATCACATTCTATCTCACATGTTTTATTGAAATTGTGTAGAATTAGCAAAGGGGCTTCTGTTAATTGTCTCAAGCTCAAGAAATGCTTCTTCTTGTGGTGCAGCCACTTTAAAAGCAAATCCTTTCTTTCTCAATTCATTCAAAGGTGCAGCAATTGTACTAAAATCTTTGAAGAACCTCCTGTAGAAACCAGAAGGCCATGAAAACTTCTCACCTGGCTTACATTCACCGGAGTTGGCCAATACTTGATTGCTTCAACCTTAGATTCATCCACTTCAATTCCCTGTCCTGAAACAACATAGCCAAGAAAAACAACCTTGTTTGTGCAAGAGGATCACTTCTCAACTTTAGCATATAGTTTTTTATCCTTAGCAGAATGTCGGGACCCCGATCCTAAGTCATATGAATCCAGACTGTAACATATCACATCACTTTGCGGCCTCACGCATGGTAAGCTCCACGGCTGCAGCCTTACCTTAGCCGGGACCATTTGAGTCTTTTGGCTCACGTATGTGAACATGTCGCTGGCAATCAAACGGCAGAGAACCCGGGCCGACATGACTAGTCATAGAACCCAAGTGGCACATCCATACGGAAACAGGTATACGTAACCCAACAATGCAGGTGTCGGTCTCAAGCGTGTGTAGACGAGTCATAGCAAGCTACAAGGACTCCATTACATCGTGGGACATAAATGTCATCACTGGACGTAGACGAGTCGTAGCGGGCTACATGGACTCCATTACACCGCGAGACATTTCCTCGAAGAGACAGACACAACAGCAAAGAAGGATACATGTCGGTCAATCAATGTGTCCGGAGCAGTAGCAAGCTACCAAGGCTCGGTGGAAGCACAAAGAGAAAGTTTCCCGTAAAGAGTACTACTAAAGGCACATGACTAGGTGTCGGATCCCATACATACCGTTGCACGTCACATGTACGCATGACATGGCCGATATGCATAGATACAACTATGGCATCACAACATAACCATACAACAACACAACTTTTATTTAAGAGTCTCAGACAAGCCTTGCATAATATGTTCTTACAGGTAGGGGTCACATGACCCGACACTCAAGTCATACAAACAAATTCACATAAACCAAGCGAAAGCATCAAGCTGTCTGAGTACAGACAGATGAAAGGGTAAAAAGGCACATGGCCTGACTATCTACAACTCGCCATAGAGCATAAGGTCGTAGCTGGGACACCAGCTATTCGGCATCGTCGACATCTAGATAGAACCCACCTGATGGGTCCCGAGTCTCATTTGCAACATTTATTAAGCAAACGTGAGTACAATCATACTCTTTAAGGCAGACCTAGACTATTCATGCTCATGTATCAACAAGGGGAGTGGTGGAGTTTATACAGCAATGCCAGCTTTGACTCATGGCTAACCTACACTATACAATTTTAACTCTTTGTTTAGATTTTAGATATCGCAGACGAGTCCACTAACTCCATAACAATACACCACCATGGATTCACTTCCCTCTCCTAGGAGAGTGCCATCCACGGAACTCACACTTGTCTTGATATTTTTATGAGTATCCATTTAATTATCTATGAACAACATAAGCTTTCCAAGTAGTCCATATCCGAGGACGTGGCTATTCGAATAGTTTCATACCCTGTAGGGGTGTACTTCTTGACACACGCTCTCTCCACTTATCGTTGTGTGCTCATAAAACCATGCACCTTGGCAACCTTCAAGTGGAAGCCCAGCGAGGGAGTCGGCCACGACCGTCAATCACATAAGACCTCTAGTCCAGGCTATCGCCTATTTGAGACTGAACCCGCACGGAAGTCCGACCGAAGTTTCCGCTACGGCCCCAAACGATGTGCGCAGGGTTCCCAAGCCCACCATTCGGGTGACCCTTGGTACACCGTGCCACTGCCTACCGAGTCGTAACCCACCCCTAGGGTCAGCGCTACACATGGCCTCCAGCATGCTATAAACACCAGAAACTACTTGCAACTCCTGGACCAAGGACTAAGCGATTGATAAGTCGAGAGGGTCAATTAAGTATCCCAACGTGTGGTAGTAACTAGTCTTGGATCGCAAACACGGAACTCAGTTCCTAAGAATGGTCCCAATGAGACAACCCGCTATGTATTGCTACATAGCCTCTCATCGCTACCTTTACCAAATAGGGTTCATCATAAGCTTATCACATCAGAACAACATTGTTTCACTCCAGTTCATCACCTAGATGAATCAGACCTGACACAACTCTAAGCATAGCAAGCATAGCAGGCAAAGTAAGCAAAGCACATCATGGCACAAGCATCTACCAGGTATGCTAGGTTGCAAGGTTTAGCTATTACTGTGACAATGAGAGGTCATGCAAAAGAATAGGTTCATCTACCGTGTTTGACAGACAAGTGAACGTTTGTCCTAATGCAATAAACAAGAGCAGGAGCGAGAGAGTGGGATGTTATCGTAATGATCAAAGGGGTTGCTTGCCTTGCTGGGTAGCGGAAAGGTTTTCTCCTTCGTTGGAATACTCGGAGGTATCCTCAGAAGCAGGGCCTACCACAATGCAGATAAATAGCAATCAATACACACAAGTGCAACAATATGATGCATGATCATGGCATGGCAGCATGTATGGATGAGCTAATGCAACTATTTTGCAAGTTAATTTGAAGTGAGTTTGAATATAGGTTCAAAATCATTCTCCATTTCATATTTCATAAGTTAACCTATTAGTAAATGTCAATGTTCATCCACATAGGTTGCTCTAACATGCATGATAATGGCACCATTGGATTCATTGGATTTTTTTGATAAATTTTCATATATAAATTATTTTCATCTGATTTACAGATTAATTTATAGGAATTTTAGAAGTTTTAAACATTTTCTGGAATTTCCTGATTTATTCTTATACTCATAAACTCATTTAGTACGTCAACCTGATGTCACTGTGACGTCAACAGTCAACATACTCGGCTAGGTCAAACCTGACAGGGTGGGGCCCTCATGTCAGCGTTAGGGGCTAATTCCCCGTGCTGACCAGAGGTTTGACCCTCTACGGGGCCTGCTATCAGCGGCTAATGGCTTGATTAGTCGGACTGATTAGCACTAATCAGCCGGCCACGTCGGCGCCCACCGGAGCGGGGCCGGCAACGACCAAACCCGCGGCGGAGGTCTGTTGGAGTTGGCCGGAAACGTGCCACAGGGCACGGATTCGCGCGCCGGAGGCGCTGGGAGGGAGCCCGTGCTCGACCGCGTCGAGTGGGGCTGGTTTGGGGGCTTGAGGTCGCCGAAGACGATGGCCACGACGAGATCGGCGGCGGCGGCTCGGGAAGGTCTGGCGACGGCGCTAGTGGGGACGGGAAGACCGGGGGGAAGAAGGGGGAGCAACAGGGGCTCACAGGGGGCAGGAGGGGAGGCTCAGCAGGCTCGGGGACGACCGGCAGCCGGTGGATCGATGACGGGGAGAGGCAACCGGAGGTGGGGAAGAACAGCGATGACACGACGTATAGGGCTCCTGGAGTCTTCTATCTTCACGGGGAGGACGAGGGGGGTTGCGGCGGAGCTCGGGGGCTATTCTACGAGGCAGGGGAGCGGCTGGAGCGGCGGCGCTACGGCGGCGATGGGTTCGGCCATGGCGACAGAGGGGGAGAAAGCGAGAGAGAGAGAGCATGACAGGGGAGAGAGGGAGAGGAGAAGAGAGCCACGGCGAGGTGCCTCACGCTGGCGCTTCCGGCGACCTCCTCCTGCTTGGCTGCTAGCAGGAGGTGGCCGGAAGCGCCAGCGTGAGGCACCTCGCCGTGGCTCTCTTCTCCTCTCCCTCTCTCCCCTGTCATGCTCTCTCTCTTGCTTTCTCCCCCTCTGCCGCCATGGCCGAACCCATCACCGCCGTAGCGCTGCCGCTCCAACCGCTCCCCGGCCTCGTAGAATAGCCCCCAAGCTCCGCCGCAACCCCCCTCATCCTTCCCGTGAAGCTAGAAGACGCCGGGAGCCCTCTACGCCGCGCCATCACCGTTCTTCCCCGCCTCCGGCCGCCTCTCCCCGTCGTCGATCCGCCGGCTGCCGGTCGTCCCCGAGCCCGCTGAGCCTCCCCTCCTGCCCCCTGTGAGCCCCTGTTGCTCCCCCTTCTTCCCCCCGGTCTTCCCGTGCCCTCTAGCACCGTCGCCGGACCTTCCCGAGCCCCCGCCGCCACCAAGCTCGTCGTGGCCATCGTCTCCGGCGACCCCGAGCCCCCAAACCAGCCCCACTCGACGTAGTCGAGCACGGGCTCCCTCCCAGCGCCTCTGGTGCGCGAATCTGTGCCCTGTGGCACGTTTCCGGCCAACTTCGGCGGACCTTCGCCGCGGGTTTGGTCGCTGCCGGCCCCGCTCCGGTGGGCTCCGGTGGGTTTTTTAGGTACAAATGCTAATATTAATTATCCCAAATATTTTTAGAATTAAGTTTGAATATTTCAAACTCCTATAAAAAGTTTCAGAATATTTTGAAAACTGAATTTTTTTAATGCTTTATTTGGCATTTTCAGCAGCTTTAATATTTATTTTTGAAATGCTATAAATGTTCAAATATTTAAGATGGCCCCTGATATATTCATGTCCATATTTATCAGACATAGGGGGCATTTTAGATGGGCATTTTGAATTTGTTGTTTTTTCACAATCATTGAGTTGGTTTGATTCAAATGAATTGTTTGAGGTTTCTTTTGACCCCCATTTCAAATTGATGCAAAAATTGAAATATGATGCACACACATGCTGTCCTAGGACAACTAGCTAGGGATGTGACACATAATCAACACTTGTTTTATATGTTGAATATGTTACTCAATGGATCTGCTATAGATTAGGATGTCATCAAAATACACCACAATGTTCTTGCCAATGTAATCTCCCAAAACATGGTTCATCAATCTCATGAATGCACTTGGTGCATTAGTTAACCCAAAAGGCATGGTTAACCACTCATACAACCCAAATTTTATTTTGAAAGTAGTTTTTTGTTCATTTCCTTCTTTCATCCTAATATGATAGTAGCCACTTCTCAAATCAATTTTAGAGAAAACAGTAGAGTCACTCAATTCATCAAGTATATCATCTAACCTAGGGATAGGATGACGATACCTAATAGTTATAATATTGACAGGACTACAATCCATAACTAATTGCCATGTTGCATATTTCTTAGGCACCAAAATCACAGTACAACGTAAGGACTTAAGCTCTCATGCACATAACCTTTCTCTAAATGTTCTTCTACCTACCTTTGTATCTCCTTTGTTTCTTCAGGATTGACACGGTAGGTAGGTCAATTTGGAAGTGATGCTGCTGGAATGACGTTAATTTGATGTTCTATGCTGCGTAAGGGAGGTATACCAGTGGGAACTTCCTCCAGAAAAATTTCCTCGAAATCCTGCAAGACATCACAAACAACACTAGGGAGACAAATTAAGTCATTAGCTGGAAGCAAAGTGTCTTGTACACAAGTACAACGACCACTTGATTTGGATTGAGCCTCACATCTCTCAATTATGCTTTGGTTGCTAACATGACAAATTCTCTCCCTGTCTTTTACTTTTATCTCTCAGATTTGCCTTGTGGCGCACACTCACCAATTTGTTTATCTCTCTCTTACTCTTTTTCTCCCCTCTTTCTTACTCACTACTTTAACTTCATAAAAAAATTGTGTGTCCTCATCCATGATTTGTTGGGGTGTAATGGGCCTTAGCAACAAGTCTTTTTCTTTCCGCTTGATGGTGTATTGATTGGTTCTAGCACAATGTTGAGATGAAAAATCGTATTTCCACGGTGTGCCTAACAAGTGACACACCTTCACGGGGATAACATCACACTCAACAGTGTCATTATAGTCCGCAATCTTGAATTGCACTTGTACCATGTGTGTGACCTTCAAATCTCCACATTCACTCAACCATTGGATATGATATGGATGGGGGTCTTGCAGCAGCTTCAGCCCAAGCTTATCACACATTTCTCTACTAGAAAGATTGTGACAACTTCCACCATCAACATTTACTTTGCATACCTTGTCTTGCACTTTGGCTCTTGTTTGAAACAAGTTGCGCCGTTGTGCATTCAGCTTCCTTGAGCACACTCAAAACTTTAGTGGCAATAGGAGAGGCATCTTGCTCATAATCACAATAGGTATGCTCGTCACCATCTAAATTTTTGCCAATCTCAGTTTATTCTTTAGGTTCACTACAAGCCTCACATTCTCCATTGACTGTGATCAGCATGGTACGCTTGTTGGGACAATAGTTTTTCATGTGACCATGTCCCTTGCATGTAAAGCACTCTATATCAATAGTTTCCCATGTGGAACCAATGGAGGATGAACTTAGGGATGGAAATTTGCTCTTCTCCTTTGAATTGGATGCTTCATTTTTGCTCGTGGCTGCACGTGCATGGGGCCGATTTCCACCACCAGAACTAGTCATGATACCTCGACCTACATTGAATTAAGGTATAAACTTACTCCCACTTGATGTAGCTCGAGCTGTGAAGGATGTACTTTTGTTTTGCTTCAAGTCTTCTTGCAATTGACGTTCAACCTTAGAAGCAAGATGAACAAGCTCTATCACATTGCGGTATGGCTGCAGATCAATAACTTGTTTGAAATTAGGATTCAACCCATAGAGAAACCTTGCGTTGGATTGCTCCTCATCTTCATGTATGTTGGCTCTTATCATTTCCTTCTCCATCTCCTTATGATAATCCTCAACAGACAATTTTCCTTGCCTCAAATTCTAGAGCTTATCAAATATATAGTGCATATAATGCCTTGGGACAAATATTGCTCTCATCTCTCTTTTCATTTCGGCCCATGTTGCAACATTAGGTTCTCCTTGTTCTTCTCGCTGAATCTGAACTTGCTCCCTCTAGATTAGAGCATAATCTTCAAACTCAAGTGAGGCCAGTGCTAATTTATTCTCTTTAGAGTAGTTGTGCATGTGAAAAATCTTGTCAATCGTTAATTCCCATGTGAGATAACTTTCTCGATCAGATCCACCATCAAACTTGGTAACTTTTAGCTTTCCAAACCTTTCCTCCTCCTACCGTCCACTACAATAGTTTCTACGATGACAAAATATATCATTTTGGTGCATGCCATCTTCATCTTCATGAAACTCATCTTAAGTATCTTCTTGGTGGAGATTTTCTCTTTGATGGCCTCATCTAAGACCATGAGCAGCAGTAGCTTCATGATGACCACGACCATTAGCATGAGCATTTCCTCGACCGAGATCGGGAGGTCTCATGGCTTGGGGATCAAGAGCATGATTTCTTCTATCTTGTGCGTTGGAAGCAACAACTTCCCCATCGGTTGCATTATGTTCATAACCATGGACGCTTGCATCTTCGCATGCTTGACGAAGCTCTCACACAATATCAACAACAATATTGGCTCTCATGGCTGCCATGTTCTAAGTGAGCTTCTCATTAACATTACCATAAGTTGCTGCAAATCCCTTGAGAACTTGTCTTGCTTCTGTTCAATTGGATCAATGTTGTTTCTGAATTTTCGGGGTAGATGATCACATAATGCATTAAAGTGAAATAGTGTGATGGGATGACTGAGATGCCCATTTGTTTCAACATAATACTCATGTTCATCACCCTCCATGGTTAGTTTTGCAAAAGCCATATAGTACTAAAAGCATATATGTGGGTACCAACTCAAGCTCACCTCACTTACCAACCAAAGCTCATGTAACTTCTAAGTGGGAGCAGTATCATGCTCAACCATGGTGCCGGTGGTTGGTATACCAAGAGTGGTAATCAAGTGAATACAAGTCAATGGACACACATGCGGGACTGTTTGGTGGAACTTTGGTGGGGTATATGTAGCAAAAATGCACTAATCTGCAATCTAAATATTGTTGAACCAATCAATTCTAATGCCTTAGTTACTGAATGACATATAAGTGAAGAACATGCGACTCACACCAAGGAATCAAATTTGCTGTTGATAACCCACAAGTGTAGGGGATCGCTACAGTCTTCGCAGGTAGTATTTCACCCTGATTTATTGATTCGACACAAGGGGAGCCAAAGAATATTTATCGACCTTAGCAGTCGAGTTGTCAAAACACACTTGGGATATCTCTTTGCAGCAAAGTTTTAGTAGCATGGCAAGTAATAGTACGAACAATAACAATAATAGTGACAACAATAATCTTGTAGCAGTTGTGACAATAGCACCACCAATGGTAACTCAAAGAAATTCAGTATATGTAAAGCGTAGGCACGTGGATCAATGTTGGATAATGATTTAGATCACATAAATCATGTAGAAGTTACACACTAGGGCAACATAGAACTAGCTCCAATTCATCAATTTAAAGTAGGCATGTATTCCATATATAGTCATACATGCTTGTGATTAGAACTTGTATGACATCTTTTGTCCTACCCTCCCGTGGCAGCGGGGTCCTAACAGAAACTAAGGGATATTAAGGCCTCCTTTTAATAGAGAACAAGAACAAAGAATTAACAAATGGTGAATACATGAACTCCTCAAACTACGACAATCACTTTAAAGAATCCCAATTATTGTAAACTTGGGGTATGTGGATCAAGACACGTAATAGGTGCATACAACTTGCAAGATCAAATCCAAATCACTCCTATATTCATGAAAACGTAATAGGTTCAGATCTGGAATCATGCCACTCGAGCCCCAGTGACAAGCATTAAGCATAGAAAAGTCATAGCAAGATCAATCTTAGAACATAGTAGATACTAGGGACCAAGCCCTATCAAACTTAACTTGTTTACATGATCAATCTCACACAATCCCATCATTGTCCAGCAAGCCTACAAAGGAATTACTCACTCCCGGTGGTAAGAATCATGATGGTGTTGATGAATAAGGGTTGGTGAGGACGACGATGACGAACTCCCCTCTCCAGAGCCCCAAACGGACTCCAGACCAGCCCTCCTGAGGAAGAACAGGAGGTGGCGGCAGCTCCGTCTCATAAAATGCGATGAAATCTTCTCTTTGATTTTTCTCTCCGAAGAAGTGAATTTATAGGAGTGGAATTAGGGCCAGGGGATCCAAGTGGTCCCCACAAGCCAACATGGCACGCCTAGGGGGGTGGGCGCGCCCTGTTGCCTTGTGGCTCACAGGTAGCTCCCCTCCGATGGATCTTCGCTCCATAATTCATTATTTATTCCAAGAATAATTCACAAAAAGTTTCATCCAATTGGAGGATATTTCTGCACAAAAATAACACGAAGGTAGTTATGCTGAAAACAACATCAGTCCGGGTTAGTCCCGTTCAAATCATGCAAATTAGAGTCCAAAACTAGAGCAAAAGTGTTTCGAAAAGTATATACATTTGAGACATGTCAACTCCCCCAAGATTAACTCATTGCTTGTCCTAAAGCAATTCAGTTGATAAACTGAAAGTGATAAAGAAAACTTTTACAAACTCTTTTGTTCTCATCGTTATACACATGCTTGTCTAGTGTTCAAGTTTTCAGCATAAATCATAAATAACCATATCCATGGTAACAATTAAACATCATATTAACTCATAACAATACATAACCAACTAGCGAGCAATAATAAGACACCTCACATGCCAACAATTTGTCAAAACAATCTTGATATAATATGATGACATGTTATTTCACTAGCCCTTTCTGAGACCGCCTCTCCCCGTCGTCGATCCGCCGGCTGCCGGTCGTCCCCGAGCCCGCTGAGCCTCCCCTCCTGCCCCCTGTGAGCCCCTGTTGCTCCCCCTTCTTCCCCCCGGTCTTCCCGTGCCCTCTAGCACCGTCGCCGGACCTTCCCGAGCCCCCGCCGCCACCAAGCTCGTCGTGGCCATCGTCTCCGGCGACCCCGAGCCCCCAAACCAGCCCCACTCGACGTAGTCGAGCACGGGCTCCCTCCCAGCGCCTCTGGTGCGCGAATCTGTGCCCTGTGGCACGTTTCCGGCCAACTTCGGCGGACCTTCGCCGCGGGTTTGGTCGCTGCCGGCCCCGCTCCGGTGGGCTCCGGTGGGTTTTTTAGGTACAAATGCTAATATTAATTATCCCAAATATTTTTAGAATTAAGTTTGAATATTTCAAACTCCTATAAAAAGTTTCAGAATATTTTGAAAACTGAATTTTTTTAATGCTTTATTTGGCATTTTCAGCAGCTTTAATATTTATTTTTGAAATGCTATAAATGTTCAAATATTTAAGATGGCCCCTGATATATTCATGTCCATATTTATCAGACATAGGGGGCATTTTAGATGGGCATTTTGAATTTGTTGTTTTTTCACAATCATTGAGTTGGTTTGATTCAAATGAATTGTTTGAGGTTTCTTTTGACCCCCATTTCAAATTGATGCAAAAATTGAAATATGATGCACACACATGCTGTCCTAGGACAACTAGCTAGGGATGTGACACATAATCAACACTTGTTTTATATGTTGAATATGTTACTCAATGGATCTGCTATAGATTAGGATGTCATCAAAATACACCACAATGTTCTTGCCAATGTAATCTCCCAAAACATGGTTCATCAATCTCATGAATGCACTTGGTGCATTAGTTAACCCAAAAGGCATGGTTAACCACTCATACAACCCAAATTTTATTTTGAAAGTAGTTTTTTGTTCATTTCCTTCTTTCATCCTAATATGATAGTAGCCACTTCTCAAATCAATTTTAGAGAAAACAGTAGAGTCACTCAATTCATCAAGTATATCATCTAACCTAGGGATAGGATGACGATACCTAATAGTTATAATATTGACAGGACTACAATCCATAACTAATTGCCATGTTGCATATTTCTTAGGCACCAAAATCACAGTACAACGTAAGGACTTAAGCTCTCATGCACATAACCTTTCTCTAAATGTTCTTCTACCTACCTTTGTATCTCCTTTGTTTCTTCAGGATTGACACGGTAGGTAGGTCAATTTGGAAGTGATGCTGCTGGAATGACGTTAATTTGATGTTCTATGCTGCGTAAGGGAGGTATACCAGTGGGAACTTCCTCCAGAAAAATTTCCTCGAAATCCTGCAAGACATCACAAACAACACTAGGGAGACAAATTAAGTCATTAGCTGGAAGCAAAGTGTCTTGTACACAAGTACAACGACCACTTGATTTGGATTGAGCCTCACATCTCTCAATTATGCTTTGGTTGCTAACATGACAAATTCTCTCCCTGTCTTTTACTTTTATCTCTCAGATTTGCCTTGTGGCGCACACTCACCAATTTGTTTATCTCTCTCTTACTCTTTTTCTCCCCTCTTTCTTACTCACTACTTTAACTTCATAAAAAAATTGTGTGTCCTCATCCATGATTTGTTGGGGTGTAATGGGCCTTAGCAACAAGTCTTTTTCTTTCCGCTTGATGGTGTATTGATTGGTTCTAGCACAATGTTGAGATGAAAAATCGTATTTCCACGGTGTGCCTAACAAGTGACACACCTTCACGGGGATAACATCACACTCAACAGTGTCATTATAGTCCGCAATCTTGAATTGCACTTGTACCATGTGTGTGACCTTCAAATCTCCACATTCACTCAACCATTGGATATGATATGGATGGGGGTCTTGCAGCAGCTTCAGCCCAAGCTTATCACACATTTCTCTACTAGAAAGATTGTGACAACTTCCACCATCAACATTTACTTTGCATACCTTGTCTTGCACTTTGGCTCTTGTTTGAAACAAGTTGCGCCGTTGTGCATTCAGCTTCCTTGAGCACACTCAAAACTTTAGTGGCAATAGGAGAGGCATCTTGCTCATAATCACAATAGGTATGCTCGTCACCATCTAAATTTTTGCCAATCTCAGTTTATTCTTTAGGTTCACTACAAGCCTCACATTCTCCATTGACTGTGATCAGCATGGTACGCTTGTTGGGACAATAGTTTTTCATGTGACCATGTCCCTTGCATGTAAAGCACTCTATATCAATAGTTTCCCATGTGGAACCAATGGAGGATGAACTTAGGGATGGAAATTTGCTCTTCTCCTTTGAATTGGATGCTTCATTTTTGCTCGTGGCTGCACGTGCATGGGGCCGATTTCCACCACCAGAACTAGTCATGATACCTCGACCTACATTGAATTAAGGTATAAACTTACTCCCACTTGATGTAGCTCGAGCTGTGAAGGATGTACTTTTGTTTTGCTTCAAGTCTTCTTGCAATTGACGTTCAACCTTAGAAGCAAGATGAACAAGCTCTATCACATTGCGGTATGGCTGCAGATCAATAACTTGTTTGAAATTAGGATTCAACCCATAGAGAAACCTTGCGTTGGATTGCTCCTCATCTTCATGTATGTTGGCTCTTATCATTTCCTTCTCCATCTCCTTATGATAATCCTCAACAGACAATTTTCCTTGCCTCAAATTCTAGAGCTTATCAAATATATAGTGCATATAATGCCTTGGGACAAATATTGCTCTCATCTCTCTTTTCATTTCGGCCCATGTTGCAACATTAGGTTCTCCTTGTTCTTCTCGCTGAATCTGAACTTGCTCCCTCTAGATTAGAGCATAATCTTCAAACTCAAGTGAGGCCAGTGCTAATTTATTCTCTTTAGAGTAGTTGTGCATGTGAAAAATCTTGTCAATCGTTAATTCCCATGTGAGATAACTTTCTCGATCAGATCCACCATCAAACTTGGTAACTTTTAGCTTTCCAAACCTTTCCTCCTCCTACCGTCCACTACAATAGTTTCTACGATGACAAAATATATCATTTTGGTGCATGCCATCTTCATCTTCATGAAACTCATCTTAAGTATCTTCTTGGTGGAGATTTTCTCTTTGATGGCCTCATCTAAGACCATGAGCAGCAGTAGCTTCATGATGACCACGACCATTAGCATGAGCATTTCCTCGACCGAGATCGGGAGGTCTCATGGCTTGGGGATCAAGAGCATGATTTCTTCTATCTTGTGCGTTGGAAGCAACAACTTCCCCATCGGTTGCATTATGTTCATAACCATGGACGCTTGCATCTTCGCATGCTTGACGAAGCTCTCACACAATATCAACAACAATATTGGCTCTCATGGCTGCCATGTTCTAAGTGAGCTTCTCATTAACATTACCATAAGTTGCTGCAAATCCCTTGAGAACTTGTCTTGCTTCTGTTCAATTGGATCAATGTTGTTTCTGAATTTTCGGGGTAGATGATCACATAATGCATTAAAGTGAAATAGTGTGATGGGATGACTGAGATGCCCATTTGTTTCAACATAATACTCATGTTCATCACCCTCCATGGTTAGTTTTGCAAAAGCCATATAGTACTAAAAGCATATATGTGGGTACCAACTCAAGCTCACCTCACTTACCAACCAAAGCTCATGTAACTTCTAAGTGGGAGCAGTATCATGCTCAACCATGGTGCCGGTGGTTGGTATACCAAGAGTGGTAATCAAGTGAATACAAGTCAATGGACACACATGCGGGACTGTTTGGTGGAACTTTGGTGGGGTATATGTAGCAAAAATGCACTAATCTGCAATCTAAATATTGTTGAACCAATCAATTCTAATGCCTTAGTTACTGAATGACATATAAGTGAAGAACATGCGACTCACACCAAGGAATCAAATTTGCTGTTGATAACCCACAAGTGTAGGGGATCGCTACAGTCTTCGCAGGTAGTATTTCACCCTGATTTATTGATTCGACACAAGGGGAGCCAAAGAATATTTATCGACCTTAGCAGTCGAGTTGTCAAAACACACTTGGGATATCTCTTTGCAGCAAAGTTTTAGTAGCATGGCAAGTAATAGTACGAACAATAACAATAATAGTGACAACAATAATCTTGTAGCAGTTGTGACAATAGCACCACCAATGGTAACTCAAAGAAATTCAGTATATGTAAAGCGTAGGCACGTGGATCAATGTTGGATAATGATTTAGATCACATAAATCATGTAGAAGTTACACACTAGGGCAACATAGAACTAGCTCCAATTCATCAATTTAAAGTAGGCATGTATTCCATATATAGTCATACATGCTTGTGATTAGAACTTGTATGACATCTTTTGTCCTACCCTCCCGTGGCAGCGGGGTCCTAACAGAAACTAAGGGATATTAAGGCCTCCTTTTAATAGAGAACAAGAACAAAGAATTAACAAATGGTGAATACATGAACTCCTCAAACTACGACAATCACTTTAAAGAATCCCAATTATTGTAAACTTGGGGTATGTGGATCAAGACACGTAATAGGTGCATACAACTTGCAAGATCAAATCCAAATCACTCCTATATTCATGAAAACGTAATAGGTTCAGATCTGGAATCATGCCACTCGAGCCCCAGTGACAAGCATTAAGCATAGAAAAGTCATAGCAAGATCAATCTTAGAACATAGTAGATACTAGGGACCAAGCCCTATCAAACTTAACTTGTTTACATGATCAATCTCACACAATCCCATCATTGTCCAGCAAGCCTACAAAGGAATTACTCACTCCCGGTGGTAAGAATCATGATGGTGTTGATGAATAAGGGTTGGTGAGGACGACGATGACGAACTCCCCTCTCCAGAGCCCCAAACGGACTCCAGACCAGCCCTCCTGAGGAAGAACAGGAGGTGGCGGCAGCTCCGTCTCATAAAATGCGATGAAATCTTCTCTTTGATTTTTCTCTCCGAAGAAGTGAATTTATAGGAGTGGAATTAGGGCCAGGGGATCCAAGTGGTCCCCACAAGCCAACATGGCACGCCTAGGGGGGTGGGCGCGCCCTGTTGCCTTGTGGCTCACAGGTAGCTCCCCTCCGATGGATCTTCGCTCCATAATTCATTATTTATTCCAAGAATAATTCACAAAAAGTTTCATCCAATTGGAGGATATTTCTGCACAAAAATAACACGAAGGTAGTTATGCTGAAAACAACATCAGTCCGGGTTAGTCCCGTTCAAATCATGCAAATTAGAGTCCAAAACTAGAGCAAAAGTGTTTCGAAAAGTATATACATTTGAGACATGTCAACTCCCCCAAGATTAACTCATTGCTTGTCCTAAAGCAATTCAGTTGATAAACTGAAAGTGATAAAGAAAACTTTTACAAACTCTTTTGTTCTCATCGTTATACACATGCTTGTCTAGTGTTCAAGTTTTCAGCATAAATCATAAATAACCATATCCATGGTAACAATTAAACATCATATTAACTCATAACAATACATAACCAACTAGCGAGCAATAATAAGACACCTCACATGCCAACAATTTGTCAAAACAATCTTGATATAATATGATGACATGTTATTTCACTAGCCCTTTCTGAGACCGCAATACATAAATGCAGAGCACCTATGAGGTCCAAGCAGCGACTAAACATTACAATTCAGGGCAGAAAAGATCCAGTAATGCTCACATCCAACATTAACTAAACTCAATGCATAAAAATGACAATAGTGCTCTCAGATCTGGTGCATTTAGTGAGAAGATGATGACTCAACTTCACAGTAAATAGACAGGCCCTTCGCAGAGGGAAGCACTGATTTGTAGAGGTGCCAGAGTTCAAGGTTTAAAACAGGATTGAAATTATACTTTTGGGTGGTGCACTTTTCCTATCAACGTCACGAGAATGGATTTCAATATCTTCCATGCTAAACACATTATTGGCGGTTCCCAAGCGGAATTGTAAAATTTACCCCCATCCACCATACATACACAAGCGATGGCTGGCCGAATCCACGGATGCCCTCCAAAATATCAACTGTCGTGGGAGTTTTGTTTAATTATTTTTGGATTTGCAGGATTGGGCATCCCTTTTACTAGCCTCTCTCATGCAATGACAGTCGAATAAACTCCCATCTTGAGAATAACCCACTTAGCATGGAAGATACTGAACACCCCGTCGCTCCATGAGTGGTACGAGCGCACAAAACATATGCTTATTTGAATAGTAGAGGTGTCACATGCAAATTTACTTGGAACGGCAAGGTAATATCATACATAGGTAGGTATGCTAGACTCATGTGGAATAACTTGGTTTAAGGATTTTGGATCCAGAAGGTGAAGGCTAGCAATAGATTGAGAAGCAACCGACTAGAGAGTGAAAACGGCCATAATCATGCATTGTGAACAATTAACATTGAACATAGCATGAGTAGGATATGAACATTTTGAATTTAAACATCATGAAGGCTGCATTAGTTTTGAATCAACTACATGTTTGCACATGGGCCAAGTCAAGCCGCTTGAATTACTCAAAGGGAAATACCATACCATAATACCACATCATAACCATTTTAATGCATGTTGACAAATGAGGTAAATCATTATCCACTCCTAGCTATTTAAGCAAGGCATGAGAAACTATAATATCTAATTGTCATCATAAGGGTGTCCACTCATGATATATTGAATCAAGATTGAACGAGCTAAACATATCTACAAAAATGGAAAACAAGAAGAGTTCATACCAGCTTCCTTTATCACGATCACTTCATCAAATATCGTCATTATTTCCTTTCACTTGCACGACCAAATGATGTGATAATAATAATAGTGCAAGAGTGCCGTGGACTAAGCTGAAATCTGTAAGACAATTTTATACAAAGGAGAAGACGAGATAATATTGGCTCTCTGTTAGATTAAAATAATGCATATGAGAGTCACTCAACATTTTCATCATGGTCTTCTCCTATTGACAACTCAACAAAAAGAAAAGAAATTCATAGAAACACACTGACATATTTTTTGGATTTTTTTCTCAAGAAATCAAATAAACAAAGGAAAAACAAGAACGAGAAAAATATTTACACGGGAAAGCTTCGAACATGCAAAGGAAATATTTTTGGGTTTTCTTTTTAGTGCTGCAATTAATTATATGGGAAAGAAAAACCGAAAAGATGTGAGAAATATTTTTGGAATTTCAAATAATTTCATACACACAATAAGGTGGAAAAATAAAGCTAATAGGGATATACAATGAAAGAGGATGACCACCGACAATTTATAAGAAGTGTGTGTACATGAATGTATTACCGGTGAGAAATACATACTCCCCCAAGCTTAGGCGTTTGCCTAGCTTGGTGATCACCACTGCTGGTATGGGTAATAGTTGAAGTGGTAGCTCGTGGAGGTGTTCCTTGCCGCCTCCTCCGCCAAGTGAGCAGCCTCTACTATAGCGTTGTACTCCTGCACCTCGTCCTCAAGAACATAGTATCTTTGTCAAGCCTGAAAATTGAAGAGAGCAGGCGCAGGTAACATAACAGAAACATGCTTATATTATTAAATGTTAGGATGTACTCATAACCCCCAGCACTATCCATAATGAAGTCATGACTACGCATGGCTTCAAAGTCTAAATATCTCTCAGGAAACATAGGGTCATTAAGTTGAGGTCACACTCTCAGTTTTGTGGCTATACGGGAGGCATAAATTCCTCTATACAAATCACCACTACCCGGGTTAGCATGCAGCCTCCGAAAACAATTGAACCGAGGATATAATGTTTTTCACTAGTCACCGCAGTGTGAATAAGGCTCAAGTACGGAGCGCACAGTGCACTTCAATCTTGTTTACCTACTACATATTTCGCAATAAACAATGCAAAGTAACGAATAGAGGGGAAATGAATACTTTTTATTCTAGCTTGTGTCACCCCTGTATCCTCTCCAAGGCAAAGGCTTTCAAGAAACATATTATAATCAGATGTTTTTTGTTTTCTCTAGAGAGCCCCAACATGGAAGTTTGCATGCATCAGACGATTCTTCTAGAGTCATACTAAAAGATTTATCATAAAGATTAAACATCACCCTAGAACTGTGGGGATGCTAATGTAATCCATGCGTGAATGAATGGGAAAGGTTATAGTGTTGGACACACTTATTTGCAAGGAAGACGGTGAGGCCGGTATTGTAAATGTAATGATCAAATTCCTCCTTGATACATGCACCTCCCATGAACTCATCGCATGGCCAGTGACATGGTTTAGTGTCGGCCTTGACTATCAGGCTTGTCCTGGGCTCAACATAAGCTTGCGGTACTGAGCCCTTGCTCGACGACTCACCCGAAGTATGCCTTCTTGAGAAACTCCTCCTATAGAATCTCATCTTCCTAAGAACAAATTTCTGAAATTTTGAGCCACAAAATTATGTCAATAAAAGTTTGCAAGATTGGTAGCAACTACTCATATAGGTACCTACAGGCCATATCAAGCATTCATGCTACTTAGAACTCAAAGAATGTAACATGCAAGCTCATTTTCAGTAGCACCAAGTGCAAAAAAATATGCAATATATAGACCACTAAAGCAGAAACTAATTGGAGGAATGGGAGAGTCACATACCAAGGAACAATTCCTCAAAAAAAAATTCGGAAATAGATTTCCGAGCAAAGCGATCGAAAATTTTAGTTTCACGAGCAAGAACACAAGAGAGAGAGAGAGGATTTTTGCTCGAGGTAAGGGATGACCTGGGTTGAAGGGATAAGGCAGGGGGCCTGTGGGACCCACAAGCTATCAGGGTGCACCTAGGGGGGTTGGCGCACCCTGATAGCTTGTGGCCCACAGGTGCACCTCCCCGATGTATTTTCAGCACCAAAAAATCTTAAATATTCTAGAAAAATTCATGTTAACATTTTGGGTCATTTATATTGCATGGTAAATTCAGAAAACATGATAATCATGTCATTTTCTTTAATTTAACTAAAAATAATAGATAGTAAACTTGTGATACAAAAATTTGTGCTTACTAAATTTAGCAACAACATGTCTTCCAAAAAGGACCCATTAATAAGGTTGATCAAGTCTTATTAATAACTCTTCCCGATGGACATGAAACCGAAGAATTTTTGTATCACACTAGGTTACCTTAATGGGGATTCACATATCCCCAACAATAAGAATATCAATGTAATGTAGACATGTATTTCGTATAATGATTTAGATGACAGCAATCGTGTACGGGTTACAAACTAGGGCGACACGGAACTAGCTCCAATTCATCAATGTAACGTAGGCATGTATTCCGTATATAGTCATACGTGCTTTTGCTAAGAACTTGTATGACATTTTTTGTTCTACCCTCACGTGAAAGCGGGGTCCTAATGGAAACTAAGGTTTATTAAGGCCTCCTTTTAATAGAGAACCGTAACAAAGCATTAACACATGCTGAATACATGAACTCCTCAAACTATGTCAATCACTAGAAAAAATCCCAATCATTGTCACCTTGGGGTATGCGGATTGATACGTACATTTTGCATCATTGTCGGTGCACTAGAGTTTTTGAGACATCTAGTGCCCCTTTACTCATGCGCGGGCAATAGTAGCCACCTCGGCGGCGGGGCCCAGCGAAGATTCATCAAACACCAACATAGAAGACTCAAGACTATAGGCAAGACTTTGGTGGGAGGGCTGTAGAACCCCCAGGCGGAGTGAGGCCCCCGGCAAGGCAAAGACCCGGCAAGGCAAGGCCCCGGCAAGCACCTCCAGCACACAAGCCAGGTGTTGATTCACCTGGACGCGTGTCACGACGTCGACGCTAGAGGGAGCTAAGCAGCGCCGATGGGACGGGCCACCGTCCCGTCTCGCTGATGGACTAAGGTGCGTGACGGTGCATTGAATGCTCTTGTCCTACTCCGCCAGAGTTAGGTACAATAGCACTATAACAGCACTGCGCATCCCGTGTGCGCACTGTACGCCACTGTTGGGATTCCCTTAAGTATAAAAGGAGGCCCATGGAATTACAGAGAGGAATTTTTTTTGACTTTTGGACATTCAGACAGTTAGATGGTTAGAGAACCGGGCATCTCGACAGTTACACAACTAGAGGTGACCAAGCTCATGTAGCAGCCGTTCATGGCACTCCTGTAGTTGGAACCCTAGAACACGATCAATACAACCAAGAAGGAGTAGGGTTTTACGCATCCGTGCGTCCCGAACCTGGGTAAAAACTCCTCGTGTGCCGCTTACCAGACCGACTCTTTGTGCCAGCTCGCCCCGTGCCGAACTAAAAGGGGTCCCCATGATCCCATAGGTGTTCGTTCCCACGACATCTTTGGCGCGCCAGGTAGGGGGGCTTGAGTGGTGCGAACCCGCTCTGGTAATCCGCGCCCCAAATTTATCATCGCCATGGCCCCCAAGAAGAAGGGCCTGACAGCAGTTGGCCCATCCATGTCCGTCGTCCCCGTATCTGCACGAGCAGGAGATGACATAGACACGGGTGGGGGAGGAGTGGGCGGTGGTTCGAAACTTCCACGGCGCTCCGGTGACCAAGGCCAAGCAAGCGGCGACGTTCACCGCGGAGACGCCTATGGCGGCGGTGGGAACCCCCATACCCCTAGGTTTCAGGATGGAGTGGTACCACCTGCGGGTGGTACGGCGAACTCCGGGGGCGGAAGAGTGTCTCCTAGGGCACCCAGGCCGGCGCCGATGCGACGACCTTCTCAAGATGCACGTGGAGAGCCATGCCACGGCGCCCGTAGTTCTCAGCGTCCCCACGGAAAAGCTCGTGCGCATCATTCGCAAGATGCACGGGACCAGCATGCAACCGGGAGTGGCATGTCGGCGCGGGACCGCGGTGGTGCTCCTTCTAACACGGTTAGGAGTCAAAGCACCTCGCATTCCTCGCGCCGCTCACTGCCATCCACGGTGGAGGAAGCGATGACATGAGCGCAGCTACTCCTGAACTTCCCTCCTGCTGTGGAGAAGCTCGATGAATGGAGAGCCACCATTGAGAGCCTCCTTAGCCTCGCAAAAAAGCTTCGGCCCACAGGGCTGGATCAGACTAGTGGTTAAATGCCCGAAGTCGGTGCGACCTCGGCGCACTCTCCTCCACGACAGCATCGCCAGTCATCGACCTGACGGACCAACGCCTATGACAGTTATCAGATGGCGTCATCTGACCCATGGACACGCTGCGATCAGCGTCATGTTCTTTGGGAACGTGGCAAAGAAGACGCCCGAACCATGATCGAGCGGCAACGGGAAGCGCGTCTCCAATTGGGCAAGCGTGCGGGGCCCACTGTAGACATGTCTGCGCTGGGGTACCCTGTCAACCTACCTTACGAGGTGGGCTGTCCAACGTTTACCCTTGAGCCGCGACAAGTCCAGTGGCCCAACACCCGCACGTTGAAGTCGGAAGTCCTAGAGAAATATGACGGCAGGACCCATCCGTCAGAGTTCCTGAGCGTCTACACCATTGTGGTGCAGGCTGCCGGGGGCCGCGACGACAAGATATTGGCCAACTACTTCCCGATGGTTCTTAAGACCAACGTCAGGTCATGGCTGATGCACTTGTCGGAGGGGTCCATCACTTCCTGGGTAGACCTGTGTCACGAGTTCGTTGGCACCTTCACCGGAGGTCATCAAGCTCCTGGCCAGGAGAGCGATTTGCATCATCCCCTAGAAGGAAGGCGAAACTCTACGCAAGTACATCCATAGGTTCAGCCGCGTTCACCACAACATCCCAGACGTTCACCATGCCGCCGTTATCATCGCGTTCCATCAGAACATGCGCAACCACAGGATGCGGGAAGAGATGGCGATGAACTGAGTCAGGGACATCGCTGAGCTTTATGCTTTGGCAGACAAGTGCGCTCGGGCTGAAGAAGGAAGTAGGCTCCCCGACAAAGACGCCGGCGTAGAGGTTGACTCCTAAGACGAAGACACCACTGCCCTGACAAAGAAGGTCCGGTGGTGGAACAAGAAGCGCAAGGGAAAGACTGTGCTCGCTGTCGAGGCATCCGGCAACCCCGGAACCGCCAAGAAAGGCAAGGTCGATGACCCCGGCAACGATGTTGCCTGGTGCGCCTCCTCCCATGCCCTGGCGGCTGCCGGCAAGCCAGAAGACTCCGGCAAGTAGTATTGCAAGATCCATCGCACCAAAGGCCACGACCTCCAAGACTGCCGGTAGGTTGAGCAGCTTGTCGAGAAACAGAGGGCCGAATATGAAAGGCGTGACAAAGAGAAGGGACAGGATGGTGCTGAGGGGTCTAACAAGAAGCATGTTGGCCGAGAAGGTTGCCGCGGCAAGCCCAAGCAACAGAAGGACCGGCCCGCCCGTGGCTGTGACAAGCAAGAAGGAGATGATGATGATGTCAAAGAGGACGACGAGTCCAGTGAGCATGAGTTCCAGAAGGCTACGGAAGCGATGTGCATAGAAGAGGAGCCTCATCGCATTCCTCTCACCGCCAACTAAAACAGTGGGCACGCGAGGTTAATGCGGCAGAGCCCTCTACCGGTGCATAGAAACCTCTGAAATGGTCCAACACTCCTATCATCTTTGATGCTGAGGATCACCCTAATCGCGTAACCGCGGTCGGGTGCTTGCCGCTGTTGGTCTTGCCAACAATCTGCAACCTCAAGGTGATGAAGATGTTAGTCGACAGTGGGGCCATCCTAAACCTCATCTCTCCCGATGTCATTCAGAGTCTATAGATTCCTGACGAAGATGTCGAGCTGACAAGCGCTTTCCAAGGGGTCAATTCGGGAAGGACTCAGTCGAAAGGAAAAGTCACGTTGCCAGTGACGTTTGGTAGCGACATTAATTTCAGAACGTAGAAGATCGTTTTTGATGTTGCCGAGATCTCGTTGCCATACAACGACATTCTCGGCCATCCGGCACTGGCCAAGTTCATGGTGGCTACCCACTTCGCTTACAATGTGCTGAAGATGCCTGGACCAATGAGCATCATTACCATCAACTTCGACAAGAAAAGCGTGCTTATCTGCACCGAGAAACTCTACCGGGGGAAGCTGCAGCACCTGCCGCCAAGGCACTTGCTCCTGCTGTTGAAGCTCCCGGGGGGAAGAAGACTGGCAAGGCCTCTGGCACACATTTTGGCAAGCGCACGCCCTCGGGGTGCTGCACTCCCGTCGATGATGTGCCAGAGAGCTCCACCGGCAAGAACAAGAAGTCCAAGGCTGCCCCTCCAGAGACCAAGAAGGTGCCCACCAAGGAGGATGGCATGGGGGAACTTTCACCATAAGTTCCACCCTTGATGACAAATAGGAAAGCATGCTCGTCGCCTTCCTACGGGCAAATGTCGATGTGTTTGCATGGCAACCATCTGATATCCCTGGTGTTCCTAGCAGGGTGATTGAGCACCACCTTGCAGTCTACCCACACACGCGGCCCGTCAAGCAGAAGGTTTGAAAGCAAGCTTTGGAGTGGCAACAGTTTATTGCTGAAGAAATCAAGAAGTTAGAGGCAGCTATCCTGATCAGAGGAGTACTCCACCCTACGTGGGTGGCTAATCCAGTCGTAGTGCGCAAGGCGAATGGGAAGTGGAGGCCATGCATTGATTTCACAGACATTAACAAAGCTTGCCCCAAAGATCCTTTTCCCTTGCCGCGCATCGACCAGATTGTGGACTCCACTGCCATCTGCGGCTTATTATCTTTCCTTGATGCCTATTCTAGTTATCATCAGATCTTTATGGCCAAGGAAGATGAAGAGAAGACCGCGTTTATCACCCCATGTGGTACGTACTGCTTTTTTGCGTATGCCTTTCGGGTTGAAAAGCGCTGGTTCTACCTTTGCAAGAGCAGTCCAGATTGGTTTTGAGCCCCAACTGCATAGAAATATGGAGGCTTATATGGATGATATAGTGGTCAAAACCAAGGACAAGGCTACGCTCATATCAGACTTAGAAGAAACATTCGCAAACTGCATAAGATCAACATGAAGCTCAACCCCAAGAAATGTGTGTTCGGCGTCCCATCCGACAAGCTTCTCGGGTTCTTTGTGTGTCAACGAGGAATCAAAGCAAATCCCAACAAGATCAAAGAAATTGAGCAAATTGAGGCACCAAGACGAGTCAAGGACATGCGACGCCTTGCCGGCTGTGTTGCTGCTCTGAGTAGGTTCATCTCAAAATCTGTTGAGAGCGCCCTGCCCTTTTTCAAAATCTTGAAGAAGGCAGGTCCATTGAAATGGACTCCGAAAGCGGAGGCGGCGCTGCAGGATTTGAAGAAGTACCTTTCCTCTCTGCCAGCTCAAGTCGCGCCAAACCACAAGAGCCATTGCTATTGTACCTGGCGGCAACAAATCTTCAAGTGGTGAGTGTTGCACTAGTGGCTGAAAGAGAGGTTGAGGAAGAAGCGACAGTAGTGGCAGGAACGCCAAGCGATAAGCCAGGACAGTTTCTGGTAGAGTCTGGTGCCGGCAAAGAAGGATCTGCATAGTTGAAAGAGATAGTCCAGAAGAAGAAAGTGGTGCAGCGACCAGTCTATTTTGTCAGCTCCCTGTTGCAGGGGGCTGGATCAAGGTATTCTGGCATGCAGAAATTGCTCATTGGCCTTCTTATGGCCTCGGGAAGCTGCGCCATTACTTCCAAGCAGATGAGATCACCGTTGTCACCCGCTTCCCACTACAGCGGATATTGTGAAACCCAGAAGCTACTGGCAGAATTGTGTAGTGGGCTTTGGAACTATCAAGCTTTGGTCTTAAGTTTGAAAGGACTTCGACCATTCAGAGCAGGGCCTTGACGGAGTTCATTGCAGAATGGACCCCAATGCCCGATGAAGAGATTCCAGAGTCAACTTTCCCGGCAAGGAGACTGATCAAGAATGGATCATGTATTTTGATGGAGCTTTCTCACTGCAAGGCACTGGTGCCGAAGTGCTGCTTGTTGCACCCACCAGAGAGCACATTAGATATATGATCTAGAAGCACTTTCCCCGAGAGAGATCAATGAATAACATCGCTAAGTACGAAGGGCTGCTTGTCGGTCTAAGGATCGCAGCGGACCTCGGGATCAAGAAACCTATTGTCAAGTGTGATTCTCAAATTGTCGTCAGGCAAGTGAACAAAGATTACCAGAGCCCGTTGATGGAGGCCTATGTAGATGAAGTGAGGAAGTTGGAAGAATGTTTTGACGACCTGCAAATGGAGCATGTTCCACGTGTAGAGAACAGCGTTGCCGATGGCCTGTCAAAGTGTGGTACCCTTAAGTTACCTGTGGAACCAGGAACTTTTGTGCTCCAACTGACTCAACCCTCCGTGACACCATCAACTGGACAAGAGAAGAGAAGGAAGTTAAGTTCCGGTAATTATTTCCCGGCACAACTCCCTGAAGCTGCCAACGAGAAGGTTGCCAGAGGGAACGGCGGGCTTGTCGATCAGTACTATGCTCTAGCGGGGCCCCCGGCTCTTGCCATAGAAGCATACGCTCCTGCCAGGATTGCCGGGGCATAGCAGACTCCGGCAGGCCCTCAGGCCCTTGCCGTTGAGGGAAATGCTAACCCGGCAGAGGATACGCCTTTAGTCCTTGTTGTCGAGCCCCAGGCTCCAGCATGGGCACAACACATCGTCTAATTCCTTCAAACAGGAGAACTCCCCGAGGAACAAGAGGCAGCAGAGAAAGCAGCCCACCGGTCTCATATGTACCAGTTCGTAGACAACGTCTTGTACAGAAAGAGACCGAATGGCGTGAAACTCAAGTGCATTTCTCGCGAGGATGGACTGTAGCTGTTGGCAGAGATACATGGAGGCATATATGGCTCCCACATAGGATCAATAGCACTCGCCGGAAAGGCATTTCGGCAAGGTTTCTTTTGGCCCACTGTCCTCTAGGATGCAACTAGGTTAGTAACCAAGTGTGAAGCATGTTAGTTTCATTCGAAGAAACTACATCAACCAGCTCAAGCCCTTCAAACAATCCCTCTCTCCTGGGCATTTTCGGTCTGGGATCTCGACATCTAGGGCCCCTTCCCCCGTGCTGCCGGGGGCTTTGAGTACTTGTACGTGGCAATTGACAAGTTCACAAATTGGCCAGAAGTGGAAGCAGTGAGGAAGGTGACATCACAGTCAGTTGTGAGTTCTTTAAAGGACTAGTTTGCCGCTTTGGTGTTCCAACAGGATCATCACTGACAATGGCACACAATTCACGAGCCGCGCCTTCATGCAGTATGTCCAAGACCTTGGTAGCAAAATCTGTTTTGCTTCCGTTGCCCACCCGAGGAGCAATGGCCAAGTGGAGAGGGCTAATGCTGAAGTGCTGCGAGGTCCCAAGACAAGAACTTTTGACAGGCTGCACAAGTGCGGAAGGAACTGGATTGATGAGTTGCTGGTGGTTCTTTGGTCAATCAGGACGACACCAAATCGAGCTACCGGCTAGACACCCTTCTCCCTTGTCTATGGGGCGGAGGCAGTTCTCCCCATGGAACTCATATACAGGTCACCTCGAGTGCTCTCTTATGATGAGCTCGAGCAAGAGCAGTTGCGGCAAGATGACGCGACGCTCCTTGAGGAATACCATCTTTAGGCTACTATGAGACCTGCACGCTACCAGAAGGCTTTGCGTCGCTACCATAGCCGCAAGGTCAATGCCAGAAGTGTTGAGGAAGGCGACCTTGTTTTTCAGCAAGTTCAGTCTGCCAAGAATCCAAATAAGTTGACGCCAAAGTGGGAAGGCCCTTATCGGGTAGTATGAGTCACTAGGCCCGACGCAGTCCACCTGGAGACTGACGATGGCGTTCCGGTGAGCAACTCCTGGAATATCGAACATCTTCGAAAGTTCTACCCATGAGACGCGGTTGCCGTCCAGCCCCGGCAACCACCCTTTGTACAAGTCTTGCCACTGAAGCATGTAATCCTTGGTACAAAGCCAGGCTCAGACCCTGTGCATAGATAAATAAAGATAAGTGTTCTGCAATCCTGTTTGATTCTCATGTTTACTTATGTGCATGTTTATCTGAAGTGTTGCATGACACTTAATCCCGGCAAGGACTAACGGACCGCCAAGGTTCCATATCCATATTTTCTCTTCTTTCTTTTTCTCAAAGGACAGAAGGATCCCTCGCGTGCAGCTTTGCCAGGGGAAAAGGATAGTATGGATGCCTATGACCGACGTCCCAAAAAAGTAACTTGCCGGAAGGAGAAAGGCAACAAAAAGATAAGTTGCGAAAACCCCTTGTGGATCTTTGCCGTAAAGTTATTTTCCTTAAGCGACTTCGACTTCTGCATGGAAAATCTACACGCGCGGGAACCTTGCCACGATTGGATGCGCCCTCACTGCGTTCGGAACCACTCAACGGCTTAAGTGGATTCGCCCGTGCTCCTTGTTCTGTTTCGAGTCCGCTCAATGATCTAAGTGACAGCGCTCGCACCCTTATCCCGTTTTGAGTAAGGCCGATGCTTTGAACAGTTGCACCAAGGACGTCCAGGTATCTTGCCGGTAGTGGCACCGCCAATAGACTGCTAAGGACCCGATCCTCAAAGCACTTGCGGTAGGGCTACACACGCTGACAAGATTCTTCCAAAAAGGGCATAGGGAAAATTCCATACACAGGAACAGTTTAACTAGGAAGATAACATAGCAATCATCCCAGATGTAAACAGATAGCATTTCATCGGCCTTGCCGAGTTTTAACATGAAATAAATTGTTCTTGGAATGTGCAGAGACAAGGAGTGGGGCAACTAATCTCGGCGGTCCCCCTCGACCTGTCTGACCTAGCTTACCCGCTCGACGATGGGCATGACGAGTTCCTCGAGCGCCTGGACATCTACACCCTTCGGCAAGCGGTCAAGGACGTTGGCGAGGTTGAGGCCGGGATTCCTGTATACCACCTTGACGAGCACCTTGCAGAGGACAGCCTGGTAGAGCTTGCGCGATTCATTGGCCAGGTGGGCCGCCTGGTCAGAATGGAGCTTCTCAAGGGCCCCGAGTAGGCTGTCGAAGAACATGGTCACCTTGGCGCTCGTAGGGACCCTGTTGTCGGGAGAATACGACGGGCCCTCTAGGCCCATGGCGGACAATTGTTTGATGAGCTTCCCCACGATGTCGACGAGCTTCTCGGTCCAGACTTCCACTCCACGCACATAGTCGTTGTGGGAGGCAGCGGCGCTCTCGACAAGCTGTTTCTCGTCGTGGAGCTCCTTAACCAGAGCCTTCTCCCGAGTCTTGGCGGCCCCGAGAGTCCTAGTCAGCATGGTCAGCTTCAAAGTCAGATCGTCGATGGACTCGTTGGCTACGGAGAGCTGCTTAGCCTTGTCGGAAGCGGCAACTTGCGCCTCCATCAGGATGGCAATAGCTTTGTCCCGCTCGGCCTCAAGTGACGAGACCTTCGCGCCTTGATCTTCAAGGGCCGCCTCCAGTTCCTTCACCCTCTTCTCTAGTGAGCTTTTCACGGTCTCCGCAGCCTCGGCTGTGTCGACGGCCTTCGCCTTCTTCAGCTTGCCGGCGTGGTCTGCCGCCAAGGCTCCGAGTGCCTCCTTGTGCCCCCGCTCCAACGCCTCGGTCCGCTATGCGACGAGATCCTCGAGCTCCACTTCCTTACCGTGGTGCTTGTCGGCGAGTGCCTTCTCGCGAGTGACGAGGTCTTCTTCTTGGGCATCAAGCAAGATGTGGCGCTCCGTCAAACGAGCGTCCTCTGCAGCGGCCGCTGTTTGGCCTCCTCCTGTGCTTGTTCGGCGTCAGTCTGCTGCATGTAGAGTTGGCTCCAACCTTCACTTAGTTGCGACTGACCAGTCTACAGGTCCTTGGTGGCTTGGAAACTGGCCTTGGCAGCTTCGAGGACCGCATCCCTAGAGTCAAGTTTTTCCTTCTGGGCACGGTGAAGCGCCCGAAGCTTTCGGAGGCCATCGCCCATGGACTCGAGGAGCCGCCCTCCTGGGATTTGCTGCTGGCGTCTGGCTCGTCAATGATGTCGAGGCCGGCAGCGACGACAGCCTCCTCAACAAGGACTCCCTCCTCAGGTAGTGTCCCAGTGCTTACCGCGCCGGGGATGCTAACAAACAGGTTGGCCAGGGATGCTCGTCAACCTTGAAGTACCTGCTCGATGAAGGGGCTTCGGATAGTTGGCCCATGCTGGCCGTCCCTCCTTCGGCCTCCTCACCGGCCCACTCGGCGGACTTCTTGGCCGCCTCCTCCTCTTGTGCGGCCTTGGCTGCCTCGGCACTAGCGGCCTCGGCGGCAGCATTCTTGGCGTCCTCCTCCTTTTGTGCAGCTTTGGCTGCCTCAGCGCTCGCGGCCTTGGCAGCAGCATTCTTGGCGGCCTTAGCCTCGGAGCTCTTATCTTCTTCTTCAACGACGATCTTGTCAGCCTTGGCGGTAGCATCCCTCGTTGTCTCCTTGATGGTAGAATCGACGTCCATTCCCTCCGCCATGGGGACGTCTGAAGACCAGGGAGGCAAACCAAGAAAATCTAAGGAGGAAATTCAAGAAGACAAAAAAGGAGGGGAAAAGGGGAATACCTTCACCTATGACGATTACCGGCGGAGACCCGCCAGTGCCTGAGCTTGCCGGCCTCCCTCCTCGTGATAGAGCGCATTGGAGGAAGTCCTGGCCGGAGAAAAATCCCTGGGTGATGAGTCCGGGGCGGTCGCCGATGACCCTCCCTGTTGCCGTCCTCCTCTTGCATGTCCGGTGATGTCAGAAGTGAAGATGTACACGCCAGTGCCTGCCAGCGGGAAATGAGTAATGAACTCACGCTGGGGGCTCCGCCGAGGGCTGAGTATTCGACTACGACACAGGCTAGTCTTCGGATTGGCGGTGGTCGCCCTTGGCGCGCTTGAGGCGCTTGCCGACGGCCCCTCAACCGTCAAAGTCTTCGCCCTCTTCGCGACCCGTTGCGCCAGCGTTTCCGCGTCCCTGTGAAGAAAAACCAAGACGGATTAGACAAGTAACGAAGGAGACCCGAAAGTTTGGGAAATTATGGCAGGATCCTTACTCTTCTTCTTCCTCCCCCGAGCTAAGGGAAGAAAGGTCGAAGGCGACCTCTGTCGTGGAGTCTATGGGAGGAGGTGGAGGGATGCTCCTGGATCGTTTGGCCATGGCTGACACGGGCTGCTGGTGGACTTCGTGTTGCTGCGCAGCCTTGTCGATTGCCCCCTTGTCAGGGACCACGCTATTCGAAGGAGCTTGCCGAGCTGAGAGCCTAGAGGCAGCGTTCCTAAGGATGTGCCTTTTCCTTTGGATGAGGGGTGGGACCTCCTCGAGCGGCTTCTCTTCGGATGCGTCTCTGGCAAGGTGGCCCGAGGCAAACGTGTCGCCTCGCTCCTTGGCGATCTCGCCCTGCCCGGCAAGATCTTCACCCAGTGGTACTTCCCCTTTTCCGGCTTCGTCTTCCAAGAAGCCGACACTGCCGGTCTCTTTGGAAAGTGCCGCTTCTTCTGCCCTGCTGGCGATGTATGCCAGCTCCTCTTTTGTGGTGTCGCGGATGAGGCCCTCCTCGTTGCGGATGGCCGTCTCCGACAGGTTGTCGAAGAACTCTTGTGCCGCCTCCATGGATAGCTCTATCCAAGTTGCGTCGAGGCTATGGGCATCGAGCACCAGCATCATGCTAAGGATTCTACCCAAGGCCGAGTTATTGCACAAGGGGATTACGCCCGCCAGTAGCTCTATCGCCGTGATATCCCTGAACAACTTCTGGCAGAGGGCCCTGTGCTACATGGTGGTCAGATTGTGGTTTAGCCCGGGGGCACAGCCTCATGATGTTCGCTGCATTCCTGAATTCGCAGGTCGGCCTCCCCTTGTTCTACAAGGGGGCGATGCGCTGGCGAAGGAAGTCAGCGACTATCATCTCCACGGAGAGGCTGGCATTTCTGAGGCGGTGGATCCTGGTGATCGCGACTGTAAGCTTGTCATCCCAAGGATCGAGGGCACTCCAGTCATCGTCGCGCACCATCTTGGTCTGCCACGGCATACAGAAGGGCTGGGGCTTCTCCTCTTGGAGCCAGCACCACTTGCCCCGCCACTCGTCCCATCTATCGCAATAAGCCCCTTCGGGGTAGACCTCCTTGGTTCCCGACCGGGGAATCCAAGTGATGGTGCTGGAGAGGGCTTCGCCTTGCTGGATGCGGGGGTGAAATAGTGGTGGAAGAGAGCGGTGCTAGGGGTTAGTCCGGCAAAGTTTTTGCTGAGGTGTGCGAAAACTGCCATGGATGTCACGGCATTCGGCGTGAAATCTAGGAGTTGGAAACCATAAGTAAGCATAAGGTCGATGAAGAAGTCCGAGTAAGGGGGATAGAGCCCGCAGTAAAAGTAGTCGACAAAGAAAGGGTATTTGCCTGGACCTTTCCTGGAAGGACTCGGGCTCACGCTAGTGGCGTGGTGCCCTGCCATCGCAGTTGCCCATGTCCATCGGTACAGCCTCTTCAGGACGCGCAGACTGAGCCATGGCAGGAAAACGACATGCTCCCTCTGCATCTTTGCCACCTTGTTCTTCGAGATAACCTCCGTTTCCTTGCCCTTGCTGGCTTTGGGCAGCATGGTGATGGTGGGGTTGGAGACCTAGGATGAAGAGTGGGCGGGGGTGGGGGGTGGGGTGCTAACGGATGTAAGAGGCCCCGCCTTGGGCTCGAGGAGGAAGACAACAGTGGTTCTCATATTGGGAAATGCGAGAGGTAAATGGGTATCAACTTTGCAATCTCCTCTTTATGGGGAAGGCGCGGGGCGGCCTCTTTTTACCAAAAGCAAGATAATACAGAAATGTTCCGCAGGCACGCTGCTGTAACGTCCATGCCGCGCACGTATCACACTACCCGCATTCAACAAGCATCGTGGGGAAGTGCAGCGAGCGCAATGGCCACAACTGAAAGGCCCTGCCACGCGTGCCCGTGCACTGGTTGGGCCTAGCCCAACAACGCCTCGCGACGTGTATGGCCCAGGCCTGGGGGCTCTTGTCGGTGCACTAGAGTTTTTGGGTCATCTAGTGCCCCTTTACTCATGCACGAGCAGTAGTAGTCGCCCCGGCGGCGAGGACCAGCGAAGATTCATCAAACACAAACACAGAAGACTCAAGACTATCGGCAAGACCTTGCCGAGAGGGCTGTAGAACCCCTAGGAAGAGCGAGGCCCCCGGCAAGGCAAAGACCCGACAAGCACCGCCAGCACATAGGCCAGGTGTCGATTCACCTGGACGCATGTCGCGACATCGATGCTAGAGGGAGCTAAGCGGCACCGATGGGATGGGCCCCTGTCCCGTCCCGCCGACGGACTGAGGCGCATGACAGTGCATTGAATGCTCTTGTCCTACTCTGCTAGAGTTAGGTACGATAGCACTGTAACAACACTGTGCATCCCATGTGCACACTGTACGCCACTATTGGGATTCCCTTAAGTATAAAAGGAGGCCTAGGGAATTACATAGGGGGACTTTTTTTTGACTTTTGGACTTTCAGACAGTTAGACGGTTAGAGAATCGGGCATCTCGACAGTTACACAACGAGAGGTGAACAAGCTCACATAGCAGCCGTTCATGGCGCTCCTGTATCTGGAACCCTAGAATATGATCAATACAACCAAGCAGGAGTAGGGTTTTACTCATCCGTGCGGCCCGAACCTGGGTCAAAACTCCCCGTGCGCCGCTTACCAGACCGGCTGTTTGTGCCAGCTCGCCCCCAACCGAACCAAAAGGGGTCCCCGTGATCCCATAGGTGTTCGTTCCCACGACAATCATGTTTTACTACTGTTATTTATAATGTTTTTATGCATAATAATGCCTAGGGGAGTAATTCTAATGCCTTTTTTCTCACAATTTGCAAGGTTTACATCAAGAGGGAGAATACCGACAACTGGAATTCTGCACCCTGAAAAAGCATGTCAGAGATACCTATTCTGCACAACTCCAATGAAGCTGAAAATTTATGGAGATTTTTCATGCATATTTAAAAAATACCGGAACTGAAAACTACCGAAGGGGGGCCACCAGGTGGCCACCCTCCACCAGGGCACGCCAGGCCCCCTAACCGCGCCCTGGTGGAGGGTGGGCACCCAGGTCTGGAGCCCATCTTCTAGTATAAAATCCCAGAAAACCTAAAAAAATTAAGAGGAGGACTTTCTGGATGAAGCACTGCCGCGTCGAGGCAGAACATGGGCAGGAGCACTTTTGCCCTCCGACGGAGCGATTCCGTTGGGGGAACTTCCCTCCCGGAGGGGGAAATCAAAGCCATCGTCATCAACAATAACCCTCTCATCTTTGGGAGTCCATTCTTCATCAACATCTTCAACAACACCATCTCCTCTCAAACCCTGGTTCATCTCTTGTGCTCAATCTTTGTACCAGAACCTCAAATTGGTACGTGTGGGTGACTAGTAGTGTTGATTACCTTGTGTAGTTGATTGCTATATGGTTTATTTGGTGGAATATTATATGTTCAGATCCATTATGCTATTCAATACACCTCTGATCTTGAGCATGCATATTATTTTTGAGTAATTACCTTTGTTCTTGAGGTCACGGGAGAAGTCATGTTGCAAGTAATCATGTGAATTTTATATGTGTTCGATATTTCGATGATAGTATGTTGTGATTCCCTTAGTGGTGTCATGTGAATGTCGACTACATGACACTTCACTATCCTTGGGCCTAAGGGAATGCATTGTGGAGTAGTCATTAGATGATGGGTTGCTAGAGTGACACAAGCTTAAACCCTAGTTTATGCGCTACTTCGTAAGGGGCTGATTTGGGTCCACATGTTTAATGCTATGGCTAGACTTTGTCTTAATACTTTTCTCATAGTTGTGGATGCTTGCGAAGGGGTTAATCATAAGTAGGTTGTTAGTTCAAGTAAGAACAACACCTTAGCACCGGTCCAACCACATATCAAATTATCAAAGTAGCAAACACGATCAAACCAACATGATGAAAGTGACTAGATGAAATTCCCATGTACCCTCAAGAACACTTTTCTCATCATAAGAGATACTTTTGGCCTGTCCTTTGCCACAAAAGGATTGGGATACCTTGCTGCACCTTACCTACTGTTACCGTTACTTGCTCGTTACAAATTAGCTTGCTACCAAAACACTTGCTACTTACAATTTCAGTGCTTGCAGAAATCACCTTGCTGATAACCGCTTATCATATCCTTCTGCTCCTTGTTGGGTTCGACACTCTTACTTATCGAAAGGACTACGCTTGATCCCCTATACTTGTGGGTCATCACAGATCAAGACATGTAATAGGTGCATATAACTTGCAATATCGAATCCAAATCACTCTTATATTCATGAAAACATAATAGGTTCAGATTTGAAATCATGGCACTCGGGCCCTAGTGACAAGCATTAAGTATAGCAAAGTCATAGCAACATCAATCTCAAAACATAGTGGATACTAGGGATCAAGCCTTATCAAACTTAACTCAATTACATGATCAATCTCATCCAATCCTATCATCGTCCAACAATCCTATAAAGGAATTACTCACTTCTGGTGGTGAGCATCATGGCGGTGTTGATGAAGGTTGGTGATGACGACGATGACCAATCCCCCTCTCTGGATCCCCAAACAGACTCTAGATAAGGCCTCCCAAGGAAGAACAAAAGGTGGCGGCGGCTACATCTTATAAAACACGATGAAATCTTCTCTATGGTTTTTTCTCTGAAGATGTTAATTTTGAGGAGTGGAATTAGGGTTGGGGGAGCCACGTTGGCCCCATAAGCCAACAAGGCATGCCCTGTTGCCGTGCGACTCACAGGCAGGCCCCCTGTAGTGGATCTTCAATTTATAATTCATTATTTATTCAAAAAATAATTCAAAAACAGTTTCCTCCAATTTCAGGAACTTTTATTTTTGCAAAAAATAACACCAAGGTAGTTATGCTGAAAACAACGTCAATTCGGGTTAGCTCCATTCAAATCATGCAAATTAGAGTCCAAAACCAGAGCAAAAGTATTTGGAAAAGTAGATATGTTGGAGACGTATCAGCTGCAAGCAAGGATTGAAGACTTTGCACACTTGACACATTTCAGCTCACAACACAAACAAGGATTTCTCAAGAAATAAGTAAAGAACAGTCCCAAATTTCTCTCTTCTTTTGCTTCTTGTACACACTTTCTTTCTTTGGGAAGATATTTATTTCTCTCTTTTTTGCCTCTTTTTTGCTTATTTTTGGACAAACTTTCAACAGGGAACTTGGATCTGAACAAACACTTCGGGGGAATCGCGAAAATTACAATGGATGAGGTCAAACAACAAGAACATGCAGCTGAAACTTTGGCAGGAAAGACACAAGAACCGATCTGATTTTTCTGGGTAGAAAACACGGTGGGAATTAGATCTAACAAGGATGGATGGAATGAGCATGAAGTGGGATTTATAGAATGCCCAAACAGACTCATAATGGACTCCAGATGACAGAGATACACACAATTTGATGGAAGATGCAGATCTAAAATCTGGGCACAAAAACGAAGACAAACACACTAGATTGGATCAGGGAATACTCTGTCAACTAAAAATAAAGATCTGATGGACAACAACTTGATAAAACTCACTAAATAACAGATTAAAGGTTGTAAAGGGGCTAGGTAAAGGAACACGAAGTAAACTAGGGATACAGGATCCTACCATGTCAACCGAAGCTCTGATGCTGAAATGATACGGGGTTGCCCCATCTTCACAGAGGATCTGCTCGATGATGTGAATCAATGCCACCTGAAGGGTACGAAGGAAACCCTTGATACCAGCCAACAACGTTGTCGAGTAATCGATAACTAGTGGAACCCGATGTAACCGAAGCAAGCTACTGCATATGAAACAACCAACAACAAGTATTTGCCCAATCACACTCTTAAGATTCCTATCCATGCAACCATACACAATTTGGAAGAGCGAACTGGTCACCGTCTCAAAAGGCAAGATTACAAGAGCTAAGGCGGAAGTGAACTCTCAAACAAGATTCTGGTTCCACTTAGCTAACCTATTCTGAAATCAAATTGCAAAAGAGTTGTGAATGAAGTGAGGGAACATGTATTTATACTAGGAACAACCCTCCTAGTTTAGGTGTGAAACCAGTCCAAAATAGGGGCTCAAATTCGTGGTAACCGGTTGGGAAAGGGAGCAAATACATGGAGCCATGCACAACAATTAATGCATTGGACAACTTGCATTGGAACTCGCATATCCTTTGATTCAGGACTCCAAATGAAGCCCCGTTTGATTTTCCTAAAAGTAGACTTCATATTCTACCCATTATGTACTTCCACACATGCTAGATACTAATATATTTGCATGGCATGATGCAACAAGTTCTAGAACTAATTCTGGAATTGTGCATGGAACAATACATTATCGAGATGAATTGTTATTCTTCCTTGATATGTAACTAGTTGGCCTTGTCACCAAAACATGCTTTCCATTGGGGTTGAAACTTGTTTCCTTCAAACTTGTTTCTTCATGTGTTGACTGTTGTTAGTTGTCTTCAATAATGCACTTGAATAAAGTTAGCACACAGGATTTAGGTAGTAAAAAGTTCTCATGAATATTTGAATTATGATCAGATAGGATCACATTCACCTCTTGTTCATTTTGTTTGGCATGACTCCTTCTCATGGGACCCAAATAGGTCTTCCTTGTAGAAATTTCATTTGATAGCTGAGATTTATCATGAGAATATGATGATAAACGAGGTGAACCTGGGATGTCCTTATCATCTTCCCTAGGTGGCGGCGAGGAGGGCAGGGTGCAATGCATGGTCGAGAGCTTGTAGAGGTGGAATAGGCGGTGTGGCGGAGCCCTAGATGCAGCGGTGAAGTGATGCTCGGCCAGGTGAGGCATGCAGGTGACTGCTGCTGGTGGTTGCGGTCTGGTGGTGCTGTGGTGTCGTGGATGATGCAGCCGATTTAATGGATGATGCGGGAAGGGAGCTAGTGGCAGCGACGAGCACTAGATTTAGGTCCTTCCCAATCTGGGTCCCTAGGTCATGGCGTGGATGGCCTTCTGGAATTGCATGGTTAGTTGCTGCTTACGATGCTGACGGACTGTCCACGCTGGCGATGAAGTTTGGGCAGGAGTCCTTCCCGATCTGGGTCCTTGGTCCGCGGTGTGGCTGGCAGCCTAGAGTGATGTGGCTAGTTGTTGCTCACGGTGTCGACGGCCTTGTCGATGGAGTATGTACAAGAGCCGCAAGTTCTTGGTGTTGGATGTAGGTGGAAGATGGATGTGTTTCCTTGGTGCAGGGCTTCAGTGTTCTGTAACATTTTGGTTAGGATGACGAGGTGATGCGGTGGCGGAGGTGTAACCCTTCACGCATTGCTTGGCTGTATTTCAATGGAAGGGGTGGGAGGTGTGCGTCGGTTTGGATGAAAATCATGTATAGCTTCGGCTGGTGCTTGCAAAGACGGCACCCGTGGGTGTCGTAACCTTCCTTGAAGGCGTTGCTGCATTGTGTTGGCATCTCCCCCTACTAAGCTTGTCTCCGGGTGAAAGCCTAGATTCTTTGCTGGGCCGACAATGGTACCGTCTCGGCGGTGTTATGTAGAGGCGAGGGTCCCGACCTTTCGATAAGATGATGACTATCGATCTGGTGGAGACAACTATGACGATACGACTACAAACGTGCATGACATTAAACCTTAGGAACCGCTAAACCAACTCCAAGATGTTACTGAGCACGCCGGAGCGTGATCAACTTGACCATGAAGGTTTATTCCTGAAAGAAATCGAAGAACAAGCACAAATATGATAAAAGCAATCTGAATATTGCAAATATATGAACTATTGATAAAGGTCAGGTTCCCTAAGCGGTCTTCTGGTCGTTGGACACAAACAAAGTACACGAAGTTGCAATGACTAACATTTTACTAAAAAACCAAATAAAAAGGGAGGGGATTGATCTACTTATATAGGGCTAGTGGGTGGCGGACAAGGGGTGGAATGACATCTCAAGGAAGCCTAAAACTAACCCTAGTCTGTATAAGTCCTATGGGTCCAAGTAGAGGTGATGCAACACCTTCAGATTTGGATTTTGTCTCGGATTCTGTATGACCGTCACACCATTTTGGTTATATCTCCGTGTTCAGAATGAATTTTAAGGTGAATCCCATTTCATTGTACAGTACATGAAATCTACTTTCCAATAGAAAAAGAATCACCCAATTCAAACTTCATATGCAAAAGTTGTTGACGTTTTGAGTCAGGTATGTCTGTGTAGTCTGAATTCGAATCCAGAACGTGGGAGACTTGGTCTCTATCTTCTCTTGGACCAAAAGTGACGTGAGAGGACTTATTGAACAACACCCAATCATTTCCTTTGATGTGTGAGTTCCTATGGAACAACACCTAATCATCTCCTCTTCCTTTGTGATCACACGTGGTTTGTAGAAGTGTTTGGCAATTCTGCATTTAGGCATGAAATAAAAATATGTGGAGTATTTTTATTTCGGATAACATAAATAAATTATTGCCTAATTCTTATAATAAATCACCTCACAATTATGCATGTATGCAATATTTTCGGTCATATCCAAGGTAGTCATGTCCTCCTCCTCCCCTTCTTGAAAACAAATCTATCCTCGGTGTTGCTTAGTCTGAAATGTGGCTAACAAAAGAGACAAGGTGTACATGTTGTATACATATATGTCATCCATTTTTACTTTTCTTAGGTTTTGCACATGTGACATATGTGACTACTAGGATATATATATATGTATGTATGTATATATAGGGCTGGACTATTCCGTTACCCGTAACAGAATAATATTTTGTTACCCCCGGCCCTATATAGGGCGCGACATGCCTACACGCTAACCCAGCCCGACCCAGCCCGACCAAACCCACGTTCTCGCTAGAGGTAGCCATTGTGGGCGAGCGAGCGACGGCGGTAGCCGGAGCAAGGGAGCCCGCGGTGCCGTGACTGGCTGGCGACAGATCCATCGCCGCCATCCCCTTCCTCGGTGGCAAAGCAACGACGGGGCCATGATCCTTGCCTCGTGCCTCCCTCCTCCCTCCTTTGTTGGGGCTCCTTCGTCGGGGTCATGATCCCTGCCAACTGCTGCCTCCCCGGACCTCGTTGCCGGACATCCACCACAAGCAGGAGCGCCGTCGTCTCCCCAAGCTCCTTGCCTGCATCAATGGCGCCGCCTCCCAAGAACATGCCAGTACGCCGCCCACGAGAGGAAGAAGAAGAAGCCAGATCCAAGAACATGCCACTGGAGGTGATGTCTACTTCCCACACTAATTTTCCTCAAAAATTGAATCAGTTCAAAAAATGTTTTCATGTCTGGGTTTGCCTGAAGAAAAATACCACATTTGTGTCAGTTCATCCGTTCATCAGTCCTGCTATGAAGAAGATCCAGTTTAAAAATTGCACACACTATGCTCTGCCTACATGTTACACTATCAGATTCATCAGTACTACATGTGTGCTGCATCAGTGACACATGTTCCCATGATGCAGAAGCTAATAATACATTGCAAATGCTTTCATCAGTTCATTACACCCCTGCCACTTGATGCACAATTTGGATGTCGAGGTTACTGTCAAGTACCTCTAATATGCTAGCTTCAGTTGAAGACAAAAAACATAAACTTATGCATTAGTCCAAGTAGCTACTAGGCTTTATATAAGGTTCAGCTACCACTGCAAGTTCTATGATGTTATTTCTAATAGTACATGTCGTGTAGTTGCGTCAGTTCGAACTAGTAAAAGAATATTGTTGAAAAAAATATACACTTGTTACACAGTAAGTTCAATGATACATAAACTAGGAGTACTTCTAGTGTAGTTGCATAAGTTATAGATGAAAAAAAACAGAAGACATGCATCAATTTTTTATATATGCATATCCATACATCTCTGAAGTTCAATGTTCAATTTGTAAGCAGTGCACCAAATGTTTATGCATTAGTTATAGGGAAAAATATAAAAAACTTTCCATAACAGATGAAGTTCAATGTTCAGTTTACAAGCAGTGCAAAAAGTCAGTACATTAGTACAATAGTGCTGAACATGTACATTCATTAGTTCGACTGAAACTAAACCAGATACAAAATAGAGAACAATGTTTAATAACGCTCAGCGATGCAAGTTCAACTTGTACATTGCCTGGGAACACAACCCCCGTGTATATGAGAAAATGCAGAAAATATTAATCCCAAAACTGTTGAATGCCATTGCAGAAACATGCAAAGCGTCACATGCAACAAGGGTTTGATGAGCCAAGCAGATATGGGGCACCGCCTGGTTGGGTAACACTAGAAATAGCACATGGATACTTCAACAATACATGCAGATTTGAAGCTACACCAGAATAATCAGAGGCATGGATAGGTTCTTCTATGCAGCAAACATCGATATCTAGAAATACAAGCTTTGCCACTGCTGGGTTGCAACAAGGTCAACAATTTCCCCAACAACAGATGTTTTCCTCCCCTAGCGCATGCAGAAAGGCAAGGACACACAGGCTTCCACCAGTCGCTTTGTCAACATCAATCATCCATGCTGCAAAAGCGGTTGTGGAGGGAAGACCAGGCCAAAGAGACATAAATTTTGGCCACTCTAGCTGAGTGCAAAGTAGAAGATATGAGCCATATAGACAGGAGCAACCTCACAACGAATCGAAGGGAAGACAACCCTACAATGAGAGACGGAGAGCTTCATCAACATTGCTCCCTCCAAGAGATGCATTGCTGCATGTGCCAAGGGTGACACCACCCGTGCCCATACACCAGGGTGAACAGCAAACACCAGAGGCAACACAGAGCTATACACATGTAAGTATCCATTCAGAAAAAACATACAAGCACAGTCCATACCCTGGTACTGTGACCATCCCATCTAACATTTTCATAAATGCGTTTTTGTTTGCTCACTGTTGCGTGCAGCCACCTAACATTGAAGCTTACGTTCTTCCAAGGCTAGAGATGCGCTTTGTAACTTTCAAAGAAGCAAAATACTTCTACAACGTCTATGCAAAGCACGCGGGTTTTGCTGTCAGGGAAGGCTTCAAGGTTGAGACCAGAGTCTACCTTTATTGCACGTGCTATGGAGTCTATGAATCGAAGGTGTCAGAAGCAAATAGACAGCGAAACAAGATGACATCGAGGAGTAACTGGCAGGCTAAAATGAGGCTAAAATAAAGCTCGTTCATGGCTCGGCCTCGCTGGGATGGGGGAGGGGGGGGGTCCCAACCCCCCTCCCCCCGGCTTGGCCTCGCGCTAACGCGGTAGTGCGCTCGTTTGACAGGCACAGTGCGGTTATTCTGTTCCCTCCACACACCCTAAGATAAGATAATGGGGGGCAAGTCCATACAAGGAAGATCTGTCAGTACAACTTTGCCCCTCGATGCGGTGCTGTTTTTTCCCCTAAAAAATATAAGATAATGGGGGGCAAGTCATGTTATGGACTCGCATGCGCATGCGACGCCAAGGCATGTCACATCGTCGCCTGCTACGGCTCGTTCCTGGCTTGGCCTCGCGCTAACGTGGCAGTGCGCTCGTTTGACAGGCGTAGTGCGGTTATTCTGTTTCCCCCCACATGCACCCACACACCCTAAGATAAGATAATGGGGGGCAAGTTCATACAAGGTAGATGTGTCAGTACAACTATGCCCCTTGGTGCGGTGCTGGTTTTTCCCCTAAAAAATATAAGATAATGGGGGGGGGCAAGTCATGTTATGGACTCGCCTCCACATGCGACGCCTCGGTACACCACGTCGTCGCCTACTATGGCTCGTTCCTGGCTCGGCCTTGCCGGGATGGGGGAGGGGGACCCCCTCCCCCTGGCTCGGCCTCGCGCTAACGCGGCAGTGCGCTCGTTTGACGGACGCAGTGCGGTTATTCTGTTTCCCCCACACGCACCCACACACCCTAAGATAAGATAATGGGGCGCAAGTCCATACAAGGAAGATGTGTCAGTACAACTATGCCCCTCGGTGCGGTTCTGGTTTCCCCCTCAAAAGATAAGATAATGGGGGGGCAAGTCCATACAAGGAAGATGTGTCAGTACAACTATGCCCCTCGGTGCGGTTCTGGTTTCCCCCTCAAAAGATAAGATAATGGGGGGGCAAGTCCATACAAGGAAGATGTGCTAGTACAACTATGCCCCTCGGTGCAGTGCTGGTTTTCCCCCTAAAAAAGATAAGATAATGGATGGGGGGGCAAGTCATGTTACGGACTCGCCTCCGCATGCGACTCCGTGGCACGCCGCGTTGTCGCCTGCTACGGCTCGTTCCTGGCTCGGCCTCGCCGAGATGGGGGAGGGGGGTCCCTCCCCCCGGCTCGGCCTCGCGCTAACTCGGCAGTGCGCTCGTTTGATAGGCGTAGTGCGGTTATTCTGTTTCCCCCCACACGCACCCAAACACCCTAAGATAAGATAATGGGGGACAATTCCATACATGGAAGATGTGTTAGTACAACTATGCCCCTCGGTGCGATGCTGGTTTTTCTCCTAAAAAAGATAAGATAATGGGGTGGGGGCAAGTCATGTTACAAAATCACCTCCGCATGCGACGCCGCGGCATGCCGCGTCGTCGCCTGCTACGGCTCGTTCCTAGCTCGGCCTCGCCGGGATGAGGGGGGGGGGTCCCGACCCCCTCCCCCCCGGCTCGGCCTCGTGCTAACGTGGCAGTGCACCCGTTTGACAGGACCTGTGCGATTATTCTGTTTCCCCCCACACGCACCCACACACCCTAAGATAAAGATAATGGGGGGGGGGGCAAGTCCATACAAGGAAGATGTGTCAGTACAACTATGCCCCTCGGTGCGGTGCTAGTTTTCCCCCTAAAAAGATAAGATAATGAGGTCCCTCCCCCCTCCCCCCGGCTCGGCCTCGCGTTAACGCAGCAGTGCGCTCGTTTGATAGGCGCAGTCCGGTTCTTCTGTCCCCCCATGCCACACACCCACACACCCTAAAAAGATAGATATTCTTCAGTCCATACAAAAAAAATATGCCAGTACAACTATGCCACTTGGTGCGGTCCCTATATATCTTACCCAGATATTCATTAAAAAATCCAAAAAATGCCAAAAAGAATGAGAACTAAGAGAAAGCGAGGGAAACACACTATAAAAAAGATGTCAGTTCAAGTAGAGGACAACATTCAATACTAAAAAAATGCTTACATTAGGCAAAAAATCCTAAAAACTAGAAGGAAAAATGCTAAGAATCAAAAATATTGACCGCCCAAGGGACAGGTTGGCCCAACGCAGGTGGGTACTAGGACTCAAGCCAACCATGAAACACCCGACGAATCCTTGCTAAACTAGAGTGCAGGGGCCAACCCTCCAGGCCCACAGGTCATGACAGAGGGCGAGCGCTGTGTATAAGCGCTCAGGTAAGTATTCAGAGGAGTTCGACCAGTGAGCCTTGACAGCGCTTATAACCAGGTCAAGAGCCCCCTCGACGAGCGAGTTGGGACTATATGTATAGCGCATGCGCACGCCGCATTGTACAACCGTGCGGATGAGCTATCTGGGCCGAAAACAATGACTTCGGTGGATGGCCAATACAGTAGTTCGCCCCATTACAAAATTCCAACCGATCACGCACGACCAAATAAAAGAAACAAATGCAGATAATTTAAAAAACCTCATAAGAAATCAGTTCAAAACAAATATCGTAAAAAGTTGAAACACGTGTTAATTGTAAGAACTAAAAAAATAAAAAAATACTTGTTTTTGGAAAATTAAACTTGGAAGATTGTAATAAAAATTTCAAAAACAAATTTATAAAAAGTTCAACTACTAAAATTCATAAGGTTCAAGTAAAATTAGTACTGTGCATCATAGATTAAATTCTTATTATTAAAAAATACTATAACTATCACTATTCAACTAAAAAAATAAAAATGTGTGCTCTAAAATTCATGTAAAAAAGTAAGAAAAAATGCTCTACAACAAACGAATGCGATTGTCCATTGACATCCTAAAATAATTCAGTACTATCATTAACAGCATGTAAGTTCAGCAAACTCAAAACCCAAAAGGGGTCCTACAACCATCATCAGCGTATATTTTCCGTCTGCGAGCTATGTACATGAAAATATCTCAGTCACAACAAAGGATGCCCGTGAGTTGAACTATAATTGTTCCAGTTCAAATATATAGAATATATTAAAAAACAGCGGATCTAGTAATGGTTCCATAACAAAGTGAAAAGATAATATCTGAACCAAAACAAAAGCACCAAACTAACTAGTCATATGACCTGACTAAACTGAAGAAATATACATATCAATACACCTACAGTAAAAACATCTGACAAAAACAAAACAAGGATTATACAAAAATGGATAAATACTGTTAAGTAATAAACAAATACACACAGAAACCCCTACTGTTAAACTCTGACAAAACCAAATAAAAATTATATACAAAGTATTGATAAAACAAAACTACAAATTCTATCCATGGGATTCAAAAAGAGACCTACAAAAATAAGAAAACAAAACAAATAGAAACACATACCCATGATTCCTTCAAGTCCCCAACCGTCAGGCGACAAACACAGGGTGCACGAAACCAATGGTTGCTGTACAGCAGACACGAAAGTTGCCCATGGCGCTGAGTCTCGTTGAGCTCGAAACCAGATTCATACACACATGCATCAGCTATGCGCGCCATCTTTGCCAGACATTCACATGAACAATCCTCCATTGAAAACACAAGAATAGGGAAGAAAACAATGGAGAGGAGAGGGAGGAACCTAGATCTGATTCTCGAAGAAGGAAGAAAAAGGAGGGGGAGAGTGAGCCACACACCACACATAGATGGATAGAATTTATAGGCAGGGAGACTCATAGATTATAAAAATAATAAATAGGAAGGTGGGCAGCCAGCTGGTAGAAAATAGTTATTATACAAGTCATGCAACATTTGACCGTAAATCAGTTCAACTTCAGATAAAACAACAGTTCCAAATTGCACGTAACAAACATATGCAGATAAAACAACACATTCAAAGGTAGACAGTTGAATTCATTTAGTCATTCAACCATCTGCTCCCTCAGAACACAATCTTAAAAACATAAGAATTCAGTACTTCAATCATAAAGATCAAAGAAACGACGCCATTTGGCCCTGGTGGATGAATGTGGAGAAGTGGATGCTCTCTTCCTAGCCCAACTGATGATCTGAATATGGTTCCTTCCCCTGCCCTCTGGGAAAAGTAGCTCCAGTTCATTGGAGTTGCAAGTATCCATCACGTCGCGCACAAGGCATCTGTTGAACTCCGCACCTACGCCTCCTCCTCCTCTGCTCTGCTACTATAGTCCTCACATTGATGACATCCCCCTCCTCATCTGAGACCTCTCCCAGCTCAGGATCCATCTGGCTTTTCTTTTGTTGCAGCTGATGGAATGAAAGTGACAAAGGGCTCGGGCTTTATACTCAAAGGGCAGAGGTATGGGTAGGCAGCCAGTAGAAAATACTTACTCCGATGTCAACGCACGGTAATACAACTTTGACACGAAGCAGTCCAACTACACATACGATAGCAATTCAAACAACACTGAGAAACACACAACTTAATTACACAGTTTGACCAGATTACAAGAAATCGCAGGCTACAGTCAGCCACCATACACCATCTCTGCCAACGACCAAATCACATGGGAATCTGGGGTAGAAACAACTCAAGAAGCAAAATTGACAACACAAATCTTTTCATACAATCATCATCTCTCTCCCTGCGCCAATTCGAAAGTAAAACATCACAAAAAGAACACATTTGCATGGCGGACATAGCAAACAACCAAGAACACCAAAACTTGAAATCAGAAATTACAGTGAAAAAATCTCCAAAAACTCTAACACACCGATAATTCTCACATCGAAAACAACACATAAAACAACAAACCGGACATAAAATTGACGGCTATGAACACCACGGTAAACACCAACGCCCAAAACACGTCCGTCACCAAATGCCCATGCCGTCACCTCCGATGACTTGATATCGCAAAACACGACCAGGTAAGCGCGCGCACGTGCGGAACCCCGTACATGTCTCCTCTGGCAACGAATGGCCTGTAGCACCGCGCCGGAGAACCCTCGGAAGCTCCCCATTGCATCCCCTATTTCTGTCCGTCGTAGATGCAGGAAGATCGGTTCAAGTAGAAAACCATGTCAGTCCAATCTTTAAACTATGTCAGTTCAAGTAGGGTAACAGAATAATATTCTGTTACGCAAAACAGAATAACCCAGATGTATATGTGTATATATATGTATGTATGTATGTATATAAACACTATTCTGATCATGGGACCAAAATATTATTCTGATCACGGGTTGAACTTCCTGAGTTACAAAAGCCTGAACTTCCCTTTGTAGGAACCCGACCTTCGGGCTATCTTCGCAACCGTGTCTCCCCGTGCGATTTTTTTCTAGGCAGTCGTGTTCTATGTGATGTAAGTGTCAACTGGAGATGGTTTTTAGCAACTAAATGCCTGTTATAAATAGGAATCTCGCTCGTTGGCAGATTTGCACTCGGGGTTGTGATGAACTTGCTTCTGCTGCAATTTTACTGCGCCAGTTGTTCAACCTGAACTTCCTCGAGTGCTAGGTTGAACTTCCGGCAAAGTGCCCGAATGGGTCGTGCAATATACCGTTTGAAATCTATGGACACCAGTATAACAGCCTTGGTTGAATTTTTGCCAAAATGTACACGGTTTAAGAACAGTTTTGAAAACTGTTTTTCTTCATACAAAAAACATGAATCGTATTTTTGTCGCTATTTCTAAACCGTTCATCGGAATGAGTCAAATGAGATGGCGTTGGATAGCTGCTGAAAATCCGCTCATTTCACATGTTGAACATTTTCTCTAATTCCCCATGGCTAAAGAGTAATTTGGAAAATCATAAAATTTCACAAATTGAACAGCCAAGTTCGTATTTTCAATGCCATTTCTAAATGGCTAATCCAATTGAGGCAAATGATATGATGTTGGAAAGTTTATGAAAATGCGCTACTTTTCCATGTTAAAAGTCTTCTCTAATTTTGAATGGTTTAAAAGTAATTTAGAAAACGGTACAAGTTCCACCGAGTTCGTATTTTCGCATTAATTTTTTAACCATATGTTCGAATGCAGCAACTGATATGGCATAGGAAAGCCTAAAAAAATGCGCAACCTTTTGGTATATATGTTTCTCCCAATTCTTTACTGTTTTAAGTCAATTTTGAAAATAGCTAAAAACGTATTTTCGCTGTAATTTCTACAAACTTTATCGGAATGGGGCAAATAATATATCGTTGAAAATGTATGGAAAATGCTAAACTGTTTCATGTCGATGGTTTTCTCTAATTCCTAGCTGCTTTCAAGTAATTTCAAAAACGGCAAGATCATTCGTTCTGCCTTTATCGCGAAACAGATTCTTCGAAAATGCACCGCGTGAGAATTTGAACCTCTCGACATGTCTACTTGAACTTCACTCTGTTTTTCTCATGCTTTTTTTGCTCATAGATCTCCATCCACTCACCAGAATTGAGCAAGTGATATACCAATGGAAAGCTTATGTAAACACGCAACTTTTCCGCCTTGATCATTTTTTCATACTCACGATGGTTTAAAAGATTTTCATCTAAAATTCATTTAGCATAGTAGCTGAACTTCCTGTTGTTTTCATGTTGAACTTATGTCACAGATTTTCGTTTGCAATTTTGTCTCCTATTGGTCGGTGTTACGCAAATGATATTCCTTGTGTGCAACCTTCTCTCATGATAATTTTTTTAACTTTCTCTGGCCGAGAACTTGTAGCAACACAAAATTCGGACCTTGTCTTTTTATTCATTTTTCTCATATTAAACACACACCATGTAGTACGTGAACTTTCTCTATTTTTATAATTTGAAATTTGAAATTTCTTTTTTTGAAATCTAGTTGCTGCCAAATAATAATTGAACTTCTTTGCATATTTACATAATTGTTTTAAAACACAAAAAGCAACATCTTTTTGTACTTTTTGAACAAGGAAATATAAGGTGAACCTCTATTGAAAGAATTTTTGACCTTCCCTAGGCACAACACGTGAACTTCTTTCAAAAAACATTTTAAGCTTTTATTTTTATTCTCAGCTAAAACGCGTTCCGTGTAGTACTTGAACTTATTGTTGTTTTCACTATGAACTTCTATCACGTTTTTGTATATACATCGAATTAGACGTAATTGAAGGTCGGACGTCTTTTTTTGCTATTTTGAAACATGTAATTGGAGGTCGCACGTCCCACAATATAAATTCTAAACCATGCATGGAGGTGAACATGAACTTCTTGCAACAAATCTGAGTTTTTTATATACTTCGAACTTCGTTGTTCTTTTAATTTGAACTTCTTAGCCTTATTCTTATAAAGGAAATATGTTTTCAAATAAGCATCAACCATTTTTTTCTAAATTGAACTTGATAGTATCATTTTTCCTAGAAACGGTAATAATTTGAGTTTCCCGTATAAATCGAACTACTCCTCTATTTTAATTTCAACTTGTTCATTTTATTCTTTAGTAACAAGGAAAATATGAGTTTATTATAAAGATCAAACTTCTCAATTTTTATAATTTGGACTTCTTGGTTTCTTTCTAATAGCATCAAAATATCCTAGTTTTATAAAAAATATTGGGCCGTTTCCTATTTCATCTTCTAGAGTTTTTCTAATTTTAGAAACGATGACAACCCTTTTTCATGATTTTGAAATTCACTATTTTGAAAATTTGATTTTTGTTTAAATTTGAACTTCTAGAGTTATTTTCATTTGAACTTCTTAGTTTTACTCTTTAGACATCGAACTTCTTGGTTTATTTTTTAATAATGTGAAAAATCAGAATTTTTATAGACATCAAACTTCACCATTTTTTAAATTTGAACTAGTTAGTTTTATTGGTTAGTAACAAGGAAAATTCTTTTTTATATAAACAATGAAACTGCACTATTATTTTAATTTAAACTTCTAGTTTTTATAGAATGGGGACACCTAGTTGGGAAAAACTAGTGGTCAATTCTTGATGTAAAAAAACAATGTTCAATTCTCAATTGAAAACGTGGTGCCTTCCCCACACATTCCAATCTTATCCTATTCTCCCCCACACATTTCAATATTATCCTCTCATTGTTTCTATGTGCTCCCATTCTCTCTCTCTCTCTCTGACTTTGCTTTCCTCTTCAACGTACTATTAAATCCACAGCAAAAAGCAGTAGTCATTTGATATAAAAAAGTCCAATGTAATTTCTTGCTGCTGCTCGATCCTTGGTGGATGAAGCAAGGAGCAGAAAGCTAGCAGGGTAGGCCATTCGCTCGCATCTAGCAGCAGCACAACTGACAGCAAGCAAAGTCAGCAGCTGCTCGTTGCCATAGGCTCACCGGTACACGTGCATAGTGGTCGTATTTCGACAGAGGAAACCAGAAGCGCCATGTGCGGCAGCAATGTGAGACGCCGGGGGAAGGTCGACGACACGCGCTGCAGAAGGTCGGTGAAAGACGTCTAAGCAGGTCACGCGTGAGGATGACAAACATATTACAGATGGAATATCGAAGGAGCTGCACTACATCCTAGTCATCAAGCACTTGTCAGTTCAAATCAAAATTTCCAGTCATTATGAATAAACGATGTTGCTGCTTTGAAGATGAACAAGAACATGGGTCGGCTGCTGTTGCTTGAAGAACAAGAACGGATGGTTGCGGGGTTATGAATCCGGCGGCTGGGGCGACTGTTGCAGGCGCGGCGGCAGTCGTCGGTTGAGGTCGCCGATGGAGGTCCGACGGCCACATGCGCGTCTCGGTCGAGGGCAGCGACATGTAGGGATGGCAATGGGGACAATCCCCTATGGGGATACCTAGAACATCTCCATCCCCATCTATTCCCCATACCCCCATCCCCATCCCCGTTTACATGACCGGGGATGAAAATTCCCCATACCCATACCCCACGAGGGAACGAGGCCCCATTAGGGTCCCTATCCCCATGAAGAAATGATCATATACATAATATGACAGAATATAATCAAGATATATACATGGTGTTGTCCTTGTTCTACTAATACCGATCTTGGTCGTACTAACTTCTTGGTCATGGTGGCGGTTGAGGTGAGGATGTGAGGTAAGTTTAAGGTTTTCCTCATTTTTTTGTTTTCGCAAGTTTGTTTGTAAATATTTGAAGCTTGACCATAATGTCATAGTTAAAAAGTGGGCCCCTGATGGGTATTGGGTCTGGGGAATAGGATCTCATCCCCATCCCCGTTGTACCCTATGGGGGAATAAATTGGTTCGGTAAATATCCCCATGGGGAAGTTTTTCGCCCATCCCCACCCCCTAATAGATGAAATCCCCATGGGTTTGACGGGTATGGGGCCCCATTGCCATCCCTAGCGACGGGAGGTGGGGTAGCCAGCGACGGGAGGCGCACTAGGGATGGTGATGGGCCGTGGTGGCGGGCGGTTGTAGGCGCATCGGGGTTGGGTGGCTAGCGGCGGGAGGCGCACAACACTCAGGGGCGTCGACGGGAGGCGGGGTAGCCAATGGCGGTAGGCGCGTTAGGGTCGGGGGCCGACGATGGGAGGCAGATTGGCCGGCGGCAGGAGGCTCGCCGGAGCCAGAGGGCCGGCAGTGGCTGGGGGCGGCGCTAGATCGGGGGAGGTGGGGATCATGGAGGAGGTGGGGCGTGGGCTTTTTTTTCCTTCTTCACGGGAGCCGGTTCGGGAGGATCTGCGTCAGCCCTATATAGGGTTACTGTGATCCAAATAACTATTATAATCCTGGGATTAGAATAGTGTTGTCCTATATATGTATGTGAGTAAATTTCATATGTCGTGAAATATAAATCCAGACTAGTATCACAAGAAGTAGAAGGATGGAAATATTGCAACTTAGTTTGCATTGATAAGTGAAGCTCTTCATATCAAAATATTGATAATGCTCATCATTAAACCATCCCACATTGATGAATAAAATTTAATAGTTTCATAATTACATGCTACAACATGCTTAAATAATCAAACATGCAACAAGTCAATCAACACTGGAATCCTCACCAAGATTAGAGGTTATATCAAAATGATTATGCGTTGTCACAATTGTTTCCATAAGTATTTGACCTAAATCTAACATATTCCCCGATTCACATGGTTCTTTTGCAACAAAAGTTAATTCAATGGGTGCACTCAAAAATGTTAATATTGAAGTTGTTTGATCACATGTCAATGTCAAATAATCAATATAGTCTTGGAAAACTAGGTGGTGTGATCAAATGTAGCTCATCACATGGTGCATTTAAATTGACAAGGCATTCATCATACTCATGAGGAAGTGGAAGATCAGTACCTTTGTCATTACATATTTTGATCAACTCATTACGTATTGATCAACTCAGATGATAAGGCACTCTCGGCGGCGACATGCCACGCGATGAAGGTGATGTAGTTCTCATAACAACATATGTGGTTGCCATAGTATGCCTAGTAGTCAAAGGAAACAACCGTATCGACTCTTGGAATGTCCACCTTGCGCTTGTTCTCGTTGTGGCAACATATCCTTTTATTTCCTGTTAAGCTTTACAAGCAATACGAAACAAACAATACATAGGATAACACTCTTCATGAATTAGTATCTTGTGAATGTCATAGTTTAATCCTCCCAAAAATCTATCAATAAAATCTTCTTCAATTTCTTCTAAAAAGGAGTGCAACAAGGTCATTTGTAAATCATTATAATATTTTGTTACGGCGTCAATGCCTTGTTTTTAAATATAGTAACTTTTTAATCCTGTTATGAGTATAATATGTGGGGACAAATGTGTGTCTCATGGAATGTTTCAAGTCATCCCAAGTAGTATGTATATAATTAGGATGTAATCAACAATATTCACTCCACCAAACTGAAGCATAGCTAATGAATGACCCAATCGTGACTTTAACTTTTTTATGCTCAGAAAAATTATGGGATGTAAATATATCATTTATTTCGAATTCCCAATTAAGGACAATAAAACAGAGTAGGTTTCTAGCCCTCTAATGCAATCAAGAATTTCTACCATCCGATTTTGGCTTTGGGTCATTCCTAGCCGTCCAATTCACCGTTTAATTGGTCCCACGTGGGCCACTCCTGGGCCGGCTGACCGTGGACGCTACTCTAGAAACCAAATAGGAACCCTCTGCTTCATTGGCTCGCTTTAGCGTCCAATCCAAGAGACGGCCAAGATGGGCACCCTGTGCCAGTCGTGTGGGGTCACAACACTCGCAGTCTCCTCTCGCGGTCATACCCTAACCCTCCTAATTTTTCATCACCGTCGCCACGATGAAGAGAGGTGAGGCAACAAAGACGGCCGGTGAACTCCTTCTTTTCCACGCTTATACCCTCTCTCACAGCAGTACGTAATGAAACTTATCGCCACCGGCAACGCATGGTGCGTCGATGATCTTGGTGGATCTCGAACGGTGGTGCTGCTTTCTTTCATGTATGTCCCTTATTTCTCCTAATAATTATAGTGCTAATATTCCTCCAACCCTTATTTTGTGCAGGTGATGTTTATATTGGTTGTGGTCAATTGATCCTGGTAAATCTTGGGGACTGTTTCTGGCATTCTGTTTTGCGGAATTCAATCTCTCATGGCCGCTGGACAGGTTATTAGTTACTAGCTAGCGCATTTGGGGAACTATCTAGTTCCCAATATCGAGTGGATAGCGCATGTTAAATTGTTGTACAAATTCTCTATACGTTGATATGATTTTCCAGCATGCTCTAAGTTAAATGGATATATGCGGATTCTCTAAATTAATTTTTTCAAGGTAGATGATTAACCCAGCTGGAGTAGCAATTGTGATGATGTTTCATCTTGGCAGTGGCTTTCTTTTTGTGTATGCATCCATATACAAAAATGTTGAAGCTTGCATAACATTGTTGTTATATACCACACAAAAAAATCCATTAGGTATGTTACGGTTGTGCAGGTTATATTGGTGCTCAGTTTCCACAAATTTTGAATTAAAAAACTACACTGATATGCGGTTGGTAAATTTTTCTAATGATTACTCTCGTGTTTTTTGATATGGTACTCTAAATGCAGCAAAATCTAAGAGCCACAAAGTTGATGAAATCAGATTCTTCAATGTTTTGTTATTTTTCCAACCAACAGGTAATGAAAGTCAACCTTGAAAATCTAAAGTGCTCTTTTCTTATGGTTCCAGGCTTAAAGAGGGAAAGTCTGCAGGAGAAAACATATTTAGAAAATGTTGGTTTCAAAATGTTTATTGGGGGAAGCTCCCAAACGGAGTTTTTTTATACTCTCAAGATGAATGACTTAATGATCATCTCTTTTCTTTTCTGTTCTGTCCTGGGAGCACACACACAATTTCCAGGGAGTATATATCTTCTCCAAGAAGCAATGGTAAAATCTAATTATAAGAACATATGTTTTTAATATGAACACCAAACATCCTTAATGCATACTCCCTCCATCCGGAATTACTTGTCACCCAAATGAATAAAAATGAATGCATCTACAACTAAAATACATCTAGATATATTCATTCCTATGACAAGTATTTCCGGACGGAGGGAATATATCTCCTTTCCTTCAAATTTTAAAGGAAATAGTGTTACCGTCCAAAACTTCACCCCTGCAGCCTTCTAATATCTTAATGTTTGTGGGTTACAAAGAAACAAGACTTGCCATTTTATAACTTACAGGTACCAACTTGTCTGCAAGCTACCCTTCGAGCATACAATAGAGATGCAAGAATTATGCTCTTGTGTTTGACCAAGTTAGCACTAGTGCACGATTGAGGTGATGATGGTGCATGTAGTTTATGCGTAGTCAAGTGAGGATGATACGTTGCTTCTTAAAGTTAAGTTCTATGGATAGCTTGAATCGAACAATGATATTTAAACCTGTAACTATTTCCTTTTGATATAGTGGTTTTACAGATTCATTTCCGTCTGATAACGGTTAGCACACTAACCATTTGTATAGATCAACTGTTGAATTGAGAAATCTGAACTTCTACACTATGTATATCAATTTTCTATTATTCATATTTTAATGCAAATATTACCATACATGTCTCCCCAATTATCGACAAATAAGACCCATAACCAACCTAATTAAAATGACTAAACTTCCATTGTACAATCACATTTGAAAGAAAAACTAGGATTTTCTAAAAAACATCTCCATGTTTTTACATAAATTTCTAACACTATCATACTACACTAAAAATGATGGGCGAGGCAACGCGTGCCATCAATTATCTAGTCAATACATAAAGCAGGCCTAAAACAACCATTAAATAGTGGTATAGAAATATCAACCTGGTCATGTGTATTTGGATCTCTTTGCACCTCTCATAACGGTTGTGGTATTTTCTTAGGTGGTGGCATGTCTCCCATGATCAATGAAGCCCAAGAACTAACAACTCGGGAACCTTCCATAATTAGTAGAAAAAAATAAACAAAATCTGAGAATGATGCTCCTATGAACTACTAGGATGTGGTATGTTCCTATGAACTACTAGGATGTGGTGGTGGAACGACTACAATATAGCAAATATCAATGTCTTACAAGTACTTACCATGCAGCATGTGGTGATCGACAACCGGCAGTGTTCAATAACTCCGATGATTGAGTAAAGAGATTACCAGGTGAAAGTATATATACATGGTGTAGAAATATGTGGAGTTTGGAAGGCCTAAATATATGGCAGCAAAAGATTAGCAATAATCAATTCAGATATGCAATGTTGAAAAAATGCTCAACGACGGTACTGTGTTGGTCCTAGGCTAGAGCGGACTAGAGATGCGAGCATCGAACACTAATGGGGTCACGGTGTATCACAACTAGCAGCAACAAAGTGTATGAAGTAGCTCTCGACAGAAAGATGTAAGTGAAGATCACAATGACAATAAAGATAATGATGAGAAACAATTGCCAAGCAGGATATAACAAACTTTCTCTGCTACTTTCATCTCTGAAACATTATGCAAATTTTTTGATATTTTTCTAAGGTATGCTACTGTCTCAAGCTTTCTAATACAAAAAGAATCACTCAATTTCGAGTTTGTACGAGGAGTCAAACAATTCGGGAATTGGACTGAAAAACAATGACAAACTGTGTTCGTGAACTTCGCAGAGTAAGAAGTTCTATTTAGAAGCTGATTTGAAAGTGAAAATAGTGAACCAGGTTGATGAACCATTCATATGCGACTCATTGATAGCTTGAATCTAAGTACTTGTGGATCCAAAACAGACTTCGTATAAGGAAGATATGCCTGTTTTACTGAACACTCTCCAAAACAGATTCCAATCCGTATTCAGATACGTCATTGAGGCAAGATAAATCCGAATTTTTCCTCTTTCTTCTCTTTCTACTCTTTTTCTCTCTTTTTTCTCTCACTTTTGTTCTCTTTTCTTTTCTCTCTCCCTTTTCTTCTTCTTCTTCTTTCCAAAACAAACCAGACTAGATGCAGATTAGATCAAGCATAGATGTGAACAACCTAAAGTATGATTATGATAAAGAACGATGGGGATCATGTGGCGAAAATTGATGGTGATTGATGGGTGACAACGGAAGGGATGATGATGTAGCGATGGCATGACTAATGTGAATAGAACTCAAAACTCTAAAGGACCTAGACAGTAAGACCAGGAACTCAACACGATGATGGAACCGATACTTCTAACTATGCATGTACTGAAAAGAAAAATTGCAAAGGCTCAAAACTGGCTTGGACAAAGGATGAATAGATCTAACTTTTTGTGGCTTTTTCTTGGACACTAGGTAAGAAAATAAATCTAATCTAGGGACAACTGGAAATTCTCACCGAGCAACCAGAAGGCAGATACCACTTAATAGAAGCGAGGGTCCCGATCTTTCAATGAGATGATACCTATCAATTTGGTGGAGATGACTTTAATGATCCGACTACAAACGTGCATGACCTTGCGCCTTGACAATCACTAAACCAACTCCACGGGGTTCCTGCAAGAAATCAAAGAACAACCAAGAATATAATAAAATTAATCTGAATATTTTAATATAGATGAAGTATTGATAAAGGTGGGGTTCCCGAAGCAGTCTTGGTATGATCGTTGGACACAAACGAAGGTACACGAAGTTGCAATGGCTAACTTTTAACTAAAAACCCAAGGAAAAAGCTAGGGGATTGATCTACTTATATAGGACTAATGAATGGAGGACAAGTGGGTAGATGGACATCCAAAGGAAGCCTAAAACTAACCCTAGGCCGTACAAGGTCTATGGGCCCAAATGGAGGTGATGCAGCACCTTTTGATTTGGATTTGGATTTGGATTCTGTACGACCGTCGCACCATTTTGGCTGTATCTCTATGCCTAGAGTGAATTTTAAGGTGAATCCAATTGCGTTGGAAAGTACATGAAATCTATTTTCAGAAAAAAAAATGAATCACCCTATTCGGAGTCAGTATGCAAAGGTACTAGCATCTTGAGTCAGGTATGTCTCTACAGTCTGAATCTGAGTCCAGAACATGAAGGACTTGGTCTCTATATTCTCTTGGACCAAAAGTGGCGTGAGAGGACTTCTTGAACAACACCTAATCATTTCCTTTGATGTGAGAGTAAACCTTGAACAACACCTAATAATTTCCTCTTCCTTTGTCTTCACAGGTGGTTCATACAAGTGTTCGGCAATTCTGCATTTAGGCATGAAATAAAAACAGGTAAAGTATTTTTGTTCCGTATAACATAAATAAATTATTGCATGATTCTTATAATAAATAACCTCAAAAATATGCATATGCGCCATATTTTTGGTCATATCCAAGGTAGTCATGTCCTCATCATGTTGCTCCGCTGGGAGCATCATGTGTGGAGACATGGTTTCGAGGCTCTGTGTTGTGGTTCTCCGATGCTTGTCGCTAGTCTGAGCTAATCCTCATGGGCTCTATCTACGAAGTTTTCGGTGTATCCAAGATGATGGCTTTGACGATTGGAAAGTGTCTATTGAAGTGAAGGGGCTAGGCGGCTGTCTTATGCAGGTCTCCACAATGTCGTCAGCTGCTGGGCAGGATCGGTAGTTGGTGCCGCAATGAGTATTTTGCATTTGGGCGCGGCGGTGCCACTGTTGGCACTTGCCTGACTGTGGTAGACAGGTCCGCTAGTAGCTTGGAGGCTGGCTACGAGTAAAATCACATCGAGAAGAGGGGGCATTGTGGATTGGAGAGGTTCGTGACTTTGTGTGCGGGACACCAACCGAGTAAGAGTGTAGTCGGGCACTCTTTTTTTCGAGCCCATCTCTATTCTCCTATGGTATAAGGGCCAGACGAAAATCTCCTGTCCACCCTCTGGCGCCGCCCCTGCTTGCTCCCCTCTTGGCATCTCATCTTAGGAAACCATGCGTGGTTAGTGCGTTGACAAGGACATCCAGTTTCTAGGTGTTTGTTAAAATGCGGCTAGAATGCTGGTTTAGGATAGGCTCTTTGTGTTGTGGCTATAATAGTTGTAGCGGCTAATCTTGTGATTAGCGTGGGTGTGGAGTTTCAACTACACTTGTTGTTCGCAGCAAGTTGTCTCTCGTACATTACGTTCCTTCTTCTATAAAAATATGGTACACCTGCGTTCGAGCCTCCGTTGGCCTGTGGTGCTCAAGGATTTTCTTCTAAATGCCTTTGACGGCTAGTCTGGCTGTTTTTTTAGAAAATCAATGAGAGTTTAACATTTTCTTTCTAAATTTGACTCCTAATGAAACATTCAAGTGAGAATACTTTCATAATAAAAACCATTGAATTCATTAGTGTTCCATGTTGAAAGGTTTGATTTCCAATGGTTTCAATTTCGACCATATACAATGCAAGGTGCTCCAAGACATGCTTGTATAATAAGATTGTTTTTAGTTAAAGGGTAGTAGTTTTTCTAACAACAAACCATAGAAGTTGTTCCATGGTAAGTCTCATTGATGTAGAGTAGCAATATGTACAGATAAAAAAAAGAGGAAGCTACAAAGCACAAGTAGTCGTTTCTATAGCATAGGTGCCTAAGTTAGCATCTATGATACACAAATAAGCACGGATGCTTAAGAAAAATCAGATTGTTTTCACAAGCACCTCTCCAAGCATCTTGCATTGTACATAGCCATAGGAGAACAATAGGTTGGCGTCATGGTAGGCCGCTCTAACAATAAGTTGATTCATTAATTTTATGCATGTGCACGGAGCTTAGTTATAGGCTTTTTAAAGTAAGAGTATCTATCCTACAGGGAACACATGAAATGATCATTGTCTCTTATAGAGGGTTATTGAAATATGCAGCAATAGCGAATACAGATGTTGAAATATAGAAAGGGTCTTGTGACCATAATTCTAGGGCTATGGCATTCTTATGAAATTTGGGTTCACCACTAGTACGCACATTACATAATTATGTGAATACATAATTATAGGTTCACATAATTAATCCACCTCAAAAAATTTGTAAGTGGGCGGAGCCAAGTACATATACATGCAGCAACAGTGTATCACATACACCACCATCGTTCCTCCACACATTCAGGTTAAGGCAACAATAGTTAAGGGTCTCTTCGTGGACGTTGTAAAAGACAATCTCCTTTATTCCCATATCAGATGTCAGGGTTCAGCTCAGTCACATACTAGGGTTCCTTCATATCCCTATGAACAAGGGGGTTTACTCGAACATAAAGGCAAAAAGTGTCATCATAGTGGTCTTGGCAATAATAGATGAATGGATAGTGTAATAGATGCATGAATCCACACTATAGTTTAGTGGTACATAGAGGTGAATCAGATGTTGGTGATGAAGAAGTGGATGATGACGATGAATATTTCTTCTAGTCTCCTTGATCAGGTTGATGACATACCAGTTGTCGATTCCCCCTTTGGTTTCCTTTTGGAAATGCGGATTTATGGTTCTGAAGCATGGTTTTGGTCTATGTTTGTCCTTCTCAAGATTCTATCGCACATGGTATAAGTAGGGACTAGAGAGATGTCGCGCAACATGGTACGAGCGAGCATGTACAACAATATCTTTGCATCTAGATAGCTCTATGCAACTATCTTTTATCCCACTTGATCAATGTTTCGTATAGTTGGTTATTGTCATGCCGATTAACGTGATTTGTACCCATATATGGGGGGTCAATAGCTCCTGTGCGACACCTTTGAGGTGAATTGGAAAGAATGCGACGTAGTTGACAAAAATGGCTCTCGCGAGACGTTTTAGAATCCCAAATAGCCAAGGCCCACTCGGGCATTTTAAATGGTCATCAACGGGAGTGAGTTTGTGTTTAAGACATGCGGGCCCTACTTGGCAGTGTATCTAGTTATAGGCCCCACTTGTCAGTTCATCAGGTGAATCGTTTCCTCGTGCATGTCCGAACGGGTACCCCTTTCTGAACCTGTGTTGCTCCCTCCTCTTCTTTCCTGGCGCTGAGCCGACGGCGAAGGAGGAGCTTTCGTTCTAGGTGACAACAACGACAGAGCTTTCATTCTCGGCAATGGCGACAACTCTGGTGAGTGAATCCGGAACCCTGTCCTGTTCTCCTCTGTGTCTAGTTAGATCTCACCGCATCGCGTGTGTTTCCCTCTGTTTCTGGTCGATTTGATCCAGATTTGGGTGGGCGGGAGGGGGGATGACCACGATGGAGCCACTAGAGACAACAACATCCTTTCCAACCTATGCGATTTGTGCCTCGTCTGCTTCCGCTAGCTCACCTCACACTGCCCCGCCATTGACAAACAGGGGTGGTGGTGCTCGGACATTCGAATTCAGTGTGGAATTTCTTCCTTCTAAGGTAAATCTAGGTGATGGTAGCATGCAGGACATAGAGAGAGATACAATTGTGAAGTGGGAGATTGATTTTGCAGAGATTGATCCACAAGAACTACAGAGCTTGGAAGAGAAGGCCGTGAAGAATGTGGTGGAAAAAATTGGGGAGAGCCTTTTTTGGGGTCCAGAGCAAGAGGTAGCATTGTTACGGTTTGATAATCGGAAAGGAGAGTATGTGAGAATTGAGGATGGTGAAGAGATGGTTGATGAAATCGATTGACAAGATGGTTGGACAACCAAACAGACTATGTTTCATGCAGAGCTTGTTGATGTGAAATCAGATTCTAAGGTTGGATATGTGCCCGCAAAGTTAGCTTCACAGATGGTAGATGATGATTGGGCTTCAGATAGGCAGATAATGCCCATGTATACAGGTGAAGTGACAATATTACCTGAGGGGGTTGATGCATAAGAGGGCTCTGATGGTGTTGCAAGGGTTGTTTCTGTTGATTGGAATTCAGTAGAATTAAATGACCCAACTGATTTAGTCATTGGACCAATGGATGACACTGGGATGGCCAAAAAATTTGGCATTCCCGTAGCTGATGAAGATAAGGAGGAGAAGGATGGAAAATCTAGTATTCCTACCGATACTGATGCTACCAGAGATAGAACTCAAGATGTGGATGGATAACTGATGGAAGATGCTGCAGATGATGTAGATGATGCACATGATGATGAGTTGGTAAATGTGTATGACAAGGAAAACCCTATTATTGCAGTGGGAAAGTTGTTCCCAAACATGGATGAGTTTAGGATGTGTTTCAAGACTTATGCAGTCAAACATGAGTTTCATGCCAAGACTAAGTGGATGATACAAAGAAGTTTTATGCAAGATGTAGGGGTTTTGATGGAAGTGACAAGCCTTACAAGTGGTACATATCTGCTAGACGCCAACCCGATGGAAGTACCATTAGGGTGAATCAAATCCCACACCAACATACCTATATTACAAGTTCACAGAGAGTATCAACCATGACATCACAACTTTGGATGACAGAAAATATCACTCCTATTTTAGCTAAGAAACCAAACACTAATGCAAAGAAACTTAAAGTAGACTTGGAAAAGCAATACCCCATTAAGGTGAAGTATAACACGGTGTGGAAGGCAAAACAAAGGGCAATGAAACAATTATATGGTGACTGGGCAAATACTTTTAGGATGCTTTATAATTTCAAAGCAGAGGTGGAGAAGAGGTCACCTGGCAGTGTTGTGGAGATAGATACCGAGGTAACAGATGATGGAAGAGTCCTTTTCTCTAAGTTTTTTTATGGCTTTAAAGCCTTGCATTGATGGCTTCAAGGCAGGATGTCCTCCATATTTGAGCATAGACTCATCATTTTTAACTGGCAAGTGGAATGGTTAATTGGTAGCTTGAAATGCTTTGGATGGACACAACTGGATGTTCCCTGTTGCTATTGGCTTGTTTCAGTCAGAGAAAGAGGTCTCATGGACATGGTTCATGATGCAGTTGAAAATATGCATAGGGATAGTGTCACCTTTGGCAGTCCACACAGATGCATGCAAAGGGATAGAAAACGCAGTGAAGAATGTTTTCCCTCATTGTGAGTAGAGGGAGTGCTTCGGCCATATGTGGATGAATTTGATCAAAAAATTCAGAGGTGAAGAATTTGGTCGCATGTGGCCAGCAGAAAGATCGTACACTAAACAAACACACCCATATCATCTTGGTAAGATAATGACAGCATGCCCTGAGTTTGGTCAATAGGTGAACACCTACCATTCTCTATTATGGTATATGTCAGGATTTAACACTTCCATCAAGTGTGATCATATCAACAACAACTTGGCAGAAAGTTTTAACAACAAGGTGAAGCAGTTAAAAAATTTGCATGTGCATGACATGGTTGACCAAATCAGGATCATGATCATGTGCTTGTGGGAATTGTGAAGAAGGATTGGGGATTGTCTACAAGGGGATAAGCTTCCTGCGGTGGTACAACAGGTGGTCAATAGGAGCAGAAATCTTACGCATTTATCCGTTGAAAAATCTTCTGTTTGCGGTGCTGAAGTTAGAGATACCAAAACTGGTAGAAGGCATGTTGTTAACATTGAAATGCATGATTGCACTTGTTTGGAGTGGCAACACACTGGGAAACCATGTGACCATGCCATACTTTTCTTGGCCTCTAGACAAATATGCACCATATTTGCACGAATATTACTCAGTAGCAAGATTCAAGGCTACATATGCAACTCCAATTCCATCACTTACAAATCAGTCTTAGTGGCCAGAAGTGGAAATTGAATTTTCCATGTGTCCTCCCCTAACAACAAGAAAGGCTGGCATGCCTAATGAGAGTAGATTCAAGGCATGGTTTATGAAAGGTGGGAGTATTAAAAAGGGAAAGGGAAAGAAGGATGGAAAGCCAAAAAGCCCCCCAAAATGTAACAAAAATAGATGCAAGCTGTGCCAGGAACTTGGGCATCGAAAAGGATCTCAAAAATGTCGTTACACTCCTGAAACGCCAAAGTATGTGGGCATATGTTTGACATGTTTACTATTTTGTTGCATTTTTCAATTACTAACCAGTTGGCATGCTTTATCTTTTTATGAGGAAACGTGCAGGTGAGCCCCTTGTTGTTGAAGAATGTTGGCCAAAGAAAAAGGCAAGAGGCAATGGCTGTAGAAAAAAGAGCAGTTCTGGTGAAACAATACACATTCAACAAGACTTGGATGGTGTGGTGCAAAATGAGCAAGACTTGGATGTGCTGCTGCAAGATGAGCAAGATTTTGATGTTCCAGCTGATGTTGTGCAAGCTGAGCCTATGTTGGAAGTTGAGTTTCCTTCTGAAGATATGGGCACCTCTGAAGGTATTCCGGATGATGTTGTGCAGGCCGAGCCTATGTTGGAAGTTGAGTTGCCAACTGAAGATATGGGTACCTCTGAAGATATTCTAGCTGATGTTGTGCAAGCTGAGCCTATGTTGGAGGTTGAGTTGCCAACTGAAGATATTCCATCTAATGTGGTGCCAACTGAGCCTATATTGGAAGTTGTGTTGCCAACCCCTCATGATATTGGGTTCGATGATACTGTAACTGTTGTGGTGCAAAAAAGCTGTTGTTCCAGGAAGTCCAGTGAAGAAAATCAAGAGCTTGAGTGAACTGGGTGTTTTACAATCAAAAATAAGCATTGGTAAGAAGAAGAAGAAATTCAGTGGTAGGAGGAAGCAGAAGTGAAAATTTGTTGAAACTTTTGTATTGCTACTGGGTACCCATTGCTACTATGCTGTTGAAATTTGTTAAAACTTGTGTATTACTTTGATATGATATGTATTTGTGTAATACTATTCAAGTTTGAGACAAAAGTCAAATTTGAGCCGAAATTCAAATTTGAAGTTATTTGGTATGTGCTATTGGTGATACAATGATTTCTGGACTATTATTCATGTTAGTTCATTAATGGGAGTAATTTTATTATGTGAAACTCTGGACATGAAAAATGTGCTCCACATGAGCTCCAAACCCCTCAAAATCTAGGGAAAACAGACCCATTTGAAAGCAAGTTTTTTTCAACCTTCTCTAAATGAGCCAAAAAAGGAAACTTGACATCTAGTGTGTGTATATAAGAGTCCATCCTAAGATTGTATCGTTTTGATCAATTATGACATGCTTAACACTTAACCCTAGCTCACTTCTCTTGAATACTTCACAACCTCGTTCTTGGTAGCCATCTTTTGTGAAGGTTTTTCATGAAAAAGATCCATAGTCCAAGTCTCTTATTTTTCCTAGATACATAGTCACATAGAACGATGATCGGCACAATTTTTATATTTTTTGAATTAGTTATGCTCAACCTAACCTTTGAAAACATCTCAAAACCCCATCAAAACCTCGCGCCCCTCTGGGCCATTGGATCGCTGTGAATGCACGGTCTGGATCAGGCACTAGGGCTATGTCAGCGATGCGAGCTGCACTCTGATTGGTTGATTCGAAAACTCGGGATATTATAACATGCAACACCCTGGACCATTGGATGGATGGGAACAGAAGCAACGGTCTGGATCGGGAGCCACGTCATAGATCCGTGAGATGTTAGTTCATTGGCTGGTCATTTTTTTACGTTGGATAAGATTGAGCAGGCCAGCCATGTATTGTTGGGCTTAATTAAAGCGGCCCACCCGTTGGACTGATGGACACCATGCTGATCCGATTTGAGCAGGCTTGAAAAGCATGCATGCATGCGCGCGCAGCCCTGCACCGCCCGCCCTCGTAGCGTAGCCGCTGCATGCATGTCATCGAGCTCATCTCTCCACGCGTTTTTAATGGCCAGTGTGCTATGCGAGCTGTTGGGAGTACTACCTGTTGGGGAACGTTGCATGGGAAACAAAAAATTTCCTACGCACATGCAAGATCTATCCATGGCGATGAGCATCTACGAGAGGGAGAGTGGATCTACGTACCCTTGTAGATCGCTAAGCGGGAAGCATTAAGAAATGCAGTTGATGTAGTCGAACGTCTTCGTGATCCAAGCCGAGCGTCCCGCGATCTAATCCCGATCCGTCCCGATCTTGCACCGAACGGACGGCACCTCCGCGTTCAGCACATGTATGGCTTGATGACAATCTTTGCCTTCTTGATCCAGCAAGAGGGAGCGGAGAGGTAGACGAGTTCTCCGGCAGCACGACGGCGTTGTGGCGATGGTGGTTGTCACATCCCTAGCTAGATGTCCTAGGAATAGTATTGTGCTTGCGTCTTGTTTCATTTTGCATTAACATGAAATGGGGAACAAAAAGAAATCCCAAGCTCACTTTGAATCCAAACAAATCAAACTTGGTGAAAATTCAACAAATCCAAAATGCCCACCAAAAATGTTCCCTATGTCTGGTAAATTTGGGCATGATTATAACAGGGACCATTCTAATTATTT